>OY720599.1:1692500-6692500 GCA_963151315.1 Nymphalis c-album
GTGCGCGACAGCGTGGTGTCGGCCGAGAAGATGTTGCGCGACGCGCACCGCCCGCGCGCCGACCCGGGTGAGCACTCGCCGCTGGCACTTTGTGTATGTATGTATGTATGTGTGTGTGTGTGTGTGTGTGTGTGTGTGTGTGTGTGTGTGTGTGTGTGTATGTGTCCGCAAGCTGTGGGGCGTGCGCGACAGCGTGGTGTCGGCCGAGAAGATGTTGCGCGACGCGCACCGCCCGCGCGCCGACCCGGGTGAGCACTCGCCGCTGGCACTTTGTGTATGTATGTATGTATGTGTGTGTGTGTGTGTGTGTGTGTGTGTATGTGTCCGCAAGCTGTGGGGCGTGCGCGACAGCGTAGTGTCGGCCGAAAAAATGGTGCGCGATTTTGTGTACCTTCAACGGGCCCCTGAGCTGTTAGTAAGACATTAAGTAGTTTTATTGGCGAATAATTGTATTCAAACATTCATTCTCATATGACAAATCATGTAGTTGAGTTAGCGATAAGTGTCATGCAATAATACATTTCAATAAGATTAAGCTTCCTTACCAAGACTGCACAGCAGAAACCTACCATAAGAAGGATTTATACTAAATTGATACATTTTAAAAATAATTAATATCACATAGCAGTGTATTATTCACTTACTTGCGGCAAGTTTATTGTTGTTGAAGAAATGTTTAATTTTTTTACAGCCTGTATTTAACAAAAGAACTAAGCAAATCGTTTTTCTTTTGGAACAAATATAATTTATCGTCAATCACTAACCTAAAAAATAAGCTCTGTACATGACTATCTTTCACTGTGGCCTTGAATTAGCCAATCACGGCGTTGCAACCCCGCTGCGTCTTACCTTAGCTAGTCGCCAGAATGCATTCAATACAGAAAATCAAACATTAACTCTCTAGAAGAAGTTATTTCCTATTTTTCTTTCCTCCACCTTAAGGTTGCCTGAATAAGATTTACCAATGAGACCGCTTCTTGTTAGTCTTTCTATGATAATTGGTGTTTTTTTTTTATTGTATAGGAAGGCGGACAAGCATATGGGCCACCTGATGGTAAGTGGTCACCAACGCCCATAGACAATGGCATTGTAAGAATGTTAACCATCGCTTACATCGCCAATGCGCCACCAACCTTGGGAACTAAGATGTTATGTCCCTTGTGCCTGTAATTGGCTCACTCACCCTTCAAACCGGAACACAGCAATACAAAGTACTGCTGTTTTGCGGCAGAATATCTGATGAGTGGGTGGTACCTTACCTACCCAGACGAGCTTGCACAAAGCTCTACCACCAAGTATAGTATAGTAAAGATTAATTCGAATTTTAATTTCCAATTGTAATTTGTTTATTTTTATTCCAGTTGAGGAGAAACCGGATTTAGAAGAAACGACAGATGCTTCTAGCAATGATATTGCAGGTAAACTACAAATATTTTATTAATTATATGAACAGGCTGGAAAAACAAGAAGTGATGAGGAAATAAAATCTAAACAAGAACATCAGAACAGCCGTTATATGTCTCGTGTCTACGCAAATATTTCCTTTATTCTTCAGTAGACAAAAAGAGTTAATTCCACAATGTACTAATGCAATCCACATTGGTTGGTTGTGTTGAACATTTTGCATAATTTTCTGCTGTTGGTACAGAAAAAGAATCTCGATAAAATTCTCTTTTTTTATAGGATAGTTAGGCGGACGAGCATATAGGCCACTTGATGATAAGTGGTCACCAGCGTCTTTAGACATTGGCAGTGTAAGAAATGTTAACCATCACTTACATCGCCAATGCGCAGCCAACCTTGGGAACTAAGTTATGTTCCTTGTGTTAATTCTGCTGTTTTGCGGTAGAATACCTGATGAGTGGGTGGTACCTACCCAGACGAGCTTGCTCAAAGCCAAGTATAAGAATTATCCCTGAAAATCTGTTACATTCATTATATCTAATTTAAATCCACTCCGCTCTAGAACAGATAATATTGAAACAATGTTATTTATTTTCGCAGAAAATCTCTTAAAAGATTCGGAAAAGGAACATACGGGTGAGTGAAGAGTAATATTATGATGCATGTATTTTAAATTTTTTAATGATGTGCCGGTTGACATGGTTGGTAAAAGGCTTGCCTTTCACTCCGCAGGTCGTGGGTTCGATTCCCCACCCCGGTCAGACATTTTTGTTGCGTAATTACCTATATAAGTATAATATGTATTTAACCGAGTGCCTTTCATGAATTATTGTACGTTGTTGGCGCTACTAGCCTTTACAGCTTCACCGGACGTGGACTAGGCTCCGTCTTGAAATTGAGCCTTATCGACCTCTGAGTCTATCCTATGAGTTCCATACCTCGGATCAGGGCATAGTCGGTGGGGTTTCGTTACTTCACTAGTCGGGAACCTCGTGAATGTATGGATGAGTGACACTCAGCGAGGCGTTTAGTATAAAAATGGGTGTCGTAAGAATATATTAATGATGCAGGTACCGAAGAGGATGAAGAACGTGGTGACAAAAAGACCGTCAAACAAATATTGTCACAGCTTCTCTCCAATAATCATCCGTCAAACCAGGTGAAGAACATTTATGATGCTACGTTATCAAGTGGATTTTATTTATTAATGTAACAACCTAACTTTCCACTGCTGGATAAAAGCTTCATTTCCTTCATCAGAAGTATGAAGGTTTTAAATTTAATAAAATGTATCTACTTATTATTTACCATTGTATACATAGCATATTCAAGGTGAGAACTCGTAACGAGTATTCTTCCATAATATATATTGAAAGATAATAAACAGTGAGTGAGTCAGTCAAATTAGTGAACGCCAAAGAACTAATGGCCGAATACTGAAACGTCATTCAAATATTAAGTGGGACTTAATTATTTGGAACGCCATTCATTTCAAATTTAGTATGCGAAATTTTAAATTAACGGCGTCTCAAATAATTATGTTCCACTTCATATTTGAATGACGTTTCAGTATTCGGCCGTTAGTCATATTTGTCTTTGAGACGCTTTTACGTCTTTCTCGCCGATATTCAGTTTAATTACCCGCAATGAACTGTACTCATAAAACTTTATCAAACTCGAAATGAGCGACTTCGGCACAGTTATCGCCCGTGTAACGTAAGGGAGGTCCCGCAGGAGGGCATCATAGTGTCGAGCGGGCTGGTGGTGGTGTCGGTGCGCGCGGGCGACGTGGGCTCCGTCATCGCCGCCGCGCTCGCCTCGCCCACCTACCAGCGCTCGCTGCAGCACAGGTGCGTGCGTGTCCACACTGCCGGCCCATTGGGGAGGGGGGTGTAACTCATCGCTCACTCAGCGATCAGATAAGTGTAGTAGTCTATGGCATCAGACAGGCGAGTAACCAAAGTAAATGGGATGCTGGCTGACCACATACGTTAATCTCTTTACAAACGATATGAAAGGGCAATAAAAGCATCCTCGAGTTTGACTTGAATACTTTGTAAGATAGTATGTAATATATTATTAAAGCTTCTATTGAAACTATAGAATCAATTCCACGTTTTCCATAAAATTTAGAAAGAGATAGCACTATCGTTCTGTCTTTGTTTCGAGATTACATAGAACAAGACCTAATATAACACATACAATATTTATGTACTCTTAGAATTATTCAAATGTACACTTTTATTATTAAACGAATAGCATTAGGACATATCAAATATATTTTTAAATAATTGTAGGAATCAATGCGATTTCGATGATGGTGAAAGTTCAACTGGCAAAGAGAAAAGCGAAGCCGACAAAACAAAAGTGAAACCCAACGAGCACATCGAAGTCTTATTGAAGGTACTGTTGATAATATTTCACTGAGTATATTTAATTATGCATAATGTTGTTTTTATTCATTAATTACTAGATGGAACTGTGTCATTTTAAGCAAGTTTTTGTTAGCACATAATTAGAAATACAAGTTTTTGACGTGACAACGTCTTATAAATTGGTTTGCCGGGTGACACTTCAAGAAACTGCGTTACGCTCCGCTCACGTTATGCGCTCACAATGAGAGCGAGTGAGAGGCACGCGTCCCTTCCACTCGGGCATGGTTAGCCCGCCCAAGAGCGAGAGAGACAGACATAAAAAGTGAAATTCAGTGCGAGATTCTTTGTATAAATTAATGTTTTAAATATAATTCTTTGTATAAATAAATGTTTTAAATTGTTACTATTATTTCATCCTTCTTCCTACTATACGAATGAATATTCACATTAAAATTATTTTACCACTCAAAGTCGTTGTCACGTAAAACTTTCGCCCGTATACCGACTTTACAGGCAACCAATTTTTTTTTTATTATAAAAGGGGTGGGCAAAAAGGTACATTTCATCCACAGATAGTAAATACATATATTGTAGAATAAATAATTTTATATTTAATCTGTATATTATTCCAAGTCTATACCTACACTGTTATAGAAATTTTAATTACATTCGAATATCAAGTTATTTTTGTTTTTGTAATTTGAGGACGGTCTTCTTTGTCGAGTGTACTACGCGTCCCAGTTCCATAAATTGAGGCACATGTTGCTGGCACCTCTCGATTATAACGAGGAGAACAAGCAGTACTGGGAGGAGGGGAAGTGCTGCGAGGACCTCAAAGATAAGGACAGTGAGTACAATCCCACCAACTCACTTATATATCTAACATAACATTGATGTAATTGTTTTTCCTTAATGAACAGATAAAAAAAACCGACAAAATCAATTAGGTTTAACAAAAGTTATAACAACATATCTGCCGCTATGTAAGGCATATAAGGAGCAATTATATGTTTTATTTTATTTGGATAACACGCAGTATAGTATTACATAGAATGAAAAATTTATATCCAAAACATATACCAACAAAGTTTCCACAAAAAAATTGAGCATTACAGCACAAAAAAAAAGGAAACAAAAACCAACAATGAATACAAAAACTTCTAAGTGGAATAAAGTTTTCCAATAATTTAAGATAAAGTGCTGTTTTGTTGCCGTGAATATATTTGCGTTTTGCGATTATTATTTCATAACAAATCTAACGCGACTAAAATCACGGGCCCTTTTTTGGTATATTTTTGTTTCAGATAAAGGATTATGTGAAATTGAAGAAGGGTTTATAAGGTCGCTCGCGCACTGCGTGCCGTGGGCTGCGAGAGGCGGTAAATCGGGGTCTACGTTTAACAAAACTAAAGGTACGAATTTTATTTTAGAGCAGCTCATTTTTAGAGTATATAAAGTACTATACTAATATATAAAGCTGAAGAGTTTGTTTGTTTGATCCGGCTAATTTCAGGAATTACTGGTCCGAATTTAAAAAATATTTTTGTGTTGTGTAGTCCTTTTATCGGGTAACTGCCCTTTGATTCGCTCATATTAGCAGTGGCAACGAGTTTCCCGCGTTTTTCTATTTCAAAATGGTGGTCGCAAATTTTTGTAGTTTACCAAATTTTGATCGTAATACAATCGAATCGATTTAAAAGTGTGTGAAATGTGCGGATATAAATATGCGGTCCGGTACCGTGAACGAGGACGATGGCTTAATGTGAATACCGGCAAAATTCTACTTGCACGAATATTAAAATAGTTTAATCTCATGATGCAGATGACCGATATGTATTGAAGGAGATGACCAAACCGGAGTGGCAGCAGTTCCTCGAATTCGCGCCGCACTACTTCAACTACGTTACCAACTGTCGCCAGAAAAAGTTACCGAGTCTTCTAGGTGAGGCATCTACTGTAGGAATGAGTTCGGTCGCTAGTCGCCGAGCCTCGGGCGGAAGTAGTGACTCGCACGGTTCCCGCAGCGCGCATCCTGGGCGTGTTCAGCGTGGGCGGCGCCGGCAGCGGCGTGCTGGTCACGGAGCACGTGTGGTACGGACACCCCGTCTCGCAGCGCTTCGACCTCAAGGGCGCCGCCCGCCCGCGCATGCCCGCCGCGCACCAGCCCGCCGCCACCGCCGTGCTGCTGGACGACCACCTGCTGCGCAGTGAGTACCGACGCGCACTCTCGCACGCACACACACGGGGCGGCAGTACTCAGGCCGGGGTCCCGCAGTGCGCTGGGAGCGGCAGCTGTTCGTGGGCGGCGGCGGCGCGCGCGCGCTGTGGGCGGGCGTGGAGCGCGACACGCGGTTCCTGGCCGACCACGGCGTCATGGACTACTCGCTGCTGCTCGGCCTGCACGCGCGCACGCTCGTGCTGGGCGTCATCGGTGAGTCCCCGCCTCTGCCACTACGGCGGCGTTGTTACGATCACATTTAATAAATGTTTCCAATTGTCTTCGCTTCCTACCCGACCGCCAGACTACATCCGCACGTTCACGTGGGACAAGAAGCTGGAGCACCTCGTCAAGAAGAACCTCGGCTCCGGTCAGCCCACCGTGGTGTCGCCGGAGCAGTACCGGCGCCGGTTCTGCACGGCGTGTCGCAAGTACTTCCTGCACTGCCCGGCGCACTGGGAGCCGCTCTATGCGCCCGACCGCGTCTAGGAGCCGTCAACTAGTAGTGCGGGTGTAAACCTTAAATTCGCTTGAATTGCATCGAAAATGTTTTGGTTCATTTGGATTGCAATGTTATAAAGTAATTCTGTAAAACTTGGAATACGCTACTTATCGTTACCGTTAGTTATCTTGTAGCCACTTAACGTACAATTCTTGAGATGTAATTCCTAAGTCGTCGTGCACTTTTTTAATTTCTGAAGTGGTCACACTCGCCTCTGTTATAATGTATAAACGTGATCAAGATTAAAGGCGTACGCGCCCGATTTGGTTTTGACGTTACACCACGATGACGTAACAACACAGTGTGCCCAACATAATAAATAATACGCATTTTCGAAAATAAGATTACCAGTTAAAACATATTTATTATTATTTATTAAATATTTATGGCCTCACTTTTAAAAGTTGTTAAGCGGGTGATTAGTTAAACGTTAAACAATACTGTGTCTGCTTCTTTCGCATGTCAAATCAATACTGACGGTAAGAGATAAATCAGTGTCTAACTAAGTAACCGCTAGCAACGTTTAAATGTAAGGCCATTAGTTATTATCTACTTAAAAGTGATACTCTTAAAAAATGCGAAACTTAGATTGTAATATCGTAAAGTTCCTTAATAAATAACCAAAGCAATGGAGAAAATAAATATCATAATAATAACTTCATTGTAAACATTGAAATGATAAATATACATAAAATCTACGATTTTAGCGAGCTGAGGCAATTTTAAACGTTCACAAAATGAATATACTACACTGGGAGTTTGGTAGACACTTTTGTGACATTTCTTTAATGACTTTAATTGTTTCATGTAAAACAGGTTTTTTTTTTCGAACAAGAATTTTGCGCGAAGAAAGGACTTTAATTCCCTCTATTCTACAAAACAAATGAAAAAATTGCTATTATGTTTGTTAAGTAAATGGTTTATTATATAAATGAGAAATGGTTTATCATTTCACGAAATCATACTTATGTATAGAGCTATAATCCGCGCACGATCAGAATGCTTGTGACTTTTTGGAACTGAGACACGTGCGGTCTGGCCGCTGGCGGTAGCGTCGGCAAACACGATAAGACAAGAGAAATTTATGATTATTTTAGTGATTACATTAAGAATGAGTTAAAAAACAGGTACTATTTTGTCATTCATTCGTCAGAGTCATTTCTACTGATGACCATAATTATGTACATACAAACATACAAAGAAACACTAAAACACCAACATCTGATAAAATGATTTTAAGGTTTTGGTGTTGCCAGAGTCTGATATTCCATCGAGAACTGTCTCATTCGATTTACTTTGACAAAGTTTCGTCACATTCTTATAGTGCGCGGACTTTATAATAAAACATTTAAGATCAAGATATTATTTATTCATTTATAATAATTTTACTCAAATTTATGTTTATCAATTGCATGTTGCAAGCTTATTTTCTACTTATTAAATTAAGTAATAAAAATTATACATTCCATCTAAAAATTTCGTTTTAAGTAACTTTGAAAGAATTTACAAAGTATTAATTTATGTGATAGAAATATTAAATATAATTTGCATGAAATTGTATTTTTTATTTGTTAACTCGTATTTCATCCCAAAGGTTTTTGTGAAAAATGGGAGATACATACTTTGTATACAGTCGTGACCAACTGATTAGGGACAGCAGTCCGATGTGAGTAAAAACCTACTATAAGTCTATATTACGTGTATTGGTTTGGTACTTAAAAAAGTTTATTTCACTACAAGTAACTTTATAATAAACATAAAAATAGAGTAAGCATGTAATAAATGCATAAGACTAAAATATTTACTCACATAATTAGAACTATTGTCTCGTCTAGTTGGCCACAACTGTATATATATACATATATTACTAAGGATTAATACTATATATATTTATTTTCAATGAAACACCACAATTTAAAATTAATTTTATTTGTTTCCATCACGCTCACATAAGTTATACTTTGCTCATTAAACAATATTTCTTCAATTAACCAATATTTTATGGGACCAGCATACAGAGTACGTAATTGTTTTCAAAATAGATAATTTATATTATAATAAATGTTATTTACAATTAAGGAAAACGTCGATTACCAATAATTTAATTAATTTTATTGAACTGGAGTGATCTAAAATTTGACAACGGATCAAGTTACATACACTAAATATTTTAATACATCAATTTAATCATGTTATTATCTGTTATTCGAAAGAAAGTTAAACATCGCTGGGTATTCGGCATCGCGGTGAATCCTACCTCCAAAACTTAAAATACTTTAATCCTTAACTGTATGAAGTCTGGTTTGCTTAGTTTTATAATTTTTTAAAACGTTTCGTCTATGTCACATTCGCCACATTTTATTTATATTTAAGAAACTTTAATAAAACAACCACAATATATTTACACGGTTACAATTTACCACTCCCCATAACAAGGATGCTTGTTTTTTTCTCTCAATAGCTTGACAATGATCAGGAACTGGTATGACCTGGTCCGGACTTAAGAGTTCCAAGGCCCCTAGGCAATTTGACATTTGAGGCGATCCCCCATTCCGGCGTGTCTTCCAGGCACCCCCGCCGGTGCGGTAGGCTAAGGCATAAATCCGGGGCTGGGTATGACATTTGTTCGTATTATCCAATATGTCTATACCTATTAAGCTATGGACATATTGGATATTTAGTCGAACACCGGATAATGTGTAAGATTATTAGCCATCACGCCGATTAGTTAAATAATTCCTCTAACATATAACAACAATAACTCCAAAAATTCAATTTGAACATGATAGAATTCAAAATATTTTTAAAATTGTAAGGTTTCTAACAGATTGAAGTATCCGGTATTCACATTCAACCAGTTATCAAGTAGAAACTCCATAAGCATAGACTCGAAAAGAAATGTATAACATAATTTCACATTATCTATTATTTATAATTTTCAGATTCATTTGACATGATTAAAATATATCTTTTTCGGGTGAGGTTAAGAAGGTAAAATTGCTTTAATATTTCTAAAATAAGTTAAAAGTACTCTACTGACTGTCAAGTGTTGCTAAAAGTTTTACCTGGAAAAGACTTCGGACTATTACCTCTCTATGGCCATCAATACAATTTGTGAAGATAGAACTTTGTATAGCCTATTCCAACCACAACAGGAATAAACCTAAATTAACGAATTTGACACCGAATTAATGCGATATCATTGGTCATCGATATCAATTGACGCGATGTCATTGGTCGACATCTTTAATAATCTATGACATTCGATATGGATACGCGAAAAGATGGCGTTTTCAATGTCCGCGAAGTTGTATTCGGAACTTTGAAAGTTAAATTATTGTGATTATAACTAGTTAATTGGAATAGTGTTGTATTATGAATAATAATGGTCCTCCTGACCGATTTCGGCCACGGCGGCCAATCTCAAGAGAGATCAGCCAACTGCGCAGGACATATTATAGTGCACAAGTGTGTGCGCAAACACAAGTGCACTCTCTATTCCCTAACTCTCATAATCCGATGGGACGGCAATCCGACACGACCGGAAAGAGTTTAGGCGCAGGACCAACGGCTTTACGTGCTTTCCGAGGCACGGGAGTGTTCACACTTCCAACTTCCAGACTTCGGGCTGCTATTGAGAATTTTCAACAGAAAATCTAAATAACATTTTATTGGCCCGACCTGGGCATTGAACCCAGAACCCCCGAGTTAGCAGCCTTAATCCTAGCCACTAGACCAACGAGGCAGGCAGTATTATGAATAAGGGTAAGTTAAATAAGAACTGTTTACAGTGCATAATAATGCAGAACGATTTCACAATTGCATGCAATTTGTAAATCTACGGTGTGTTTACATTTATTTGTATTCCCATTGGAATAGGGTATAATTGATTTTAATGTGATTAGTTTAAGTCTGAAATAAATTAAAAAAAAGACAGAAAAATACATGTATTTTTCTTCGAATAATAATTCGATAGCCTCCTATACAAGTTATTAGATATGTGCGACATATTTCAAATACCGCTCCAATACTTCTTAATATATGTGAATCATTATTTCATACGAATTTACATTAAGATGTATGATTTTATTTACAAATTTTTACTTTATAGTATAATATTAAGGGTAGCTTTGAAATAGGGCAACTCCCTTGCCTTTTTAATGAATGACTAATTAATATGTTTATTTAGATAAATCTTTTGCTGTTATTTTATTCGGTGCCATATTTCTACATATCTACCAAGATTCATACTTTTACATTTCTTCAACATCAGTTAAAATGTCAAAACGTTACTCCGATATGATATATATATATAGGTATTATATATGAATAAATATTTAATCAATGTATGTTTTTATCATCTCATTATTTTATATAACAAATGAAAAGCCACATGCAAATACTTTAGCAATTTACATTTTTAAATTTAATCTTATATGTATTATTAATTTATATCAGTATCTATATCGTGATACAACCATAGACATGATTGGAGAATGAACTGACAAATAATAATAATAAACAGGACTCGCCAATATATTTAAATTCAAGGACACAATAATTAGAAAAATAAATATGTAATTAACACTGAATAAAAAGAAATCAAATCTTTTCGAGAACTTTACTTTAAAAAATACATTATTTAAACCAATGCACTCGTATTCACTTGATAGCTGCACACTCACGTCTCTATCTATTCCGTGTCTATGGTTACAACACATTTTATAGACTTATTTATATATTATCCGATTATCTGTAATATCGATAATTAATTAAATCATTACCATATCTGATTGTTCATTTCACTCGTTATAATTTACCGAATGTGCATTCACATACAAAATAAATTAAACTGTACAATTGTACACAACCGGCTTTAAGTCGTAAATATACAAAGATTATTTAAGAACGATAATAGTATTTCGAGGTAAAAACAAAAAATGTTGCATATGGTAAGTTAAGTAAGAACGTTAAAAATAAACATACCTACAAATTTATAATTTTATTTTTTAAATACCATTTTCAAATTAACTGTGAACATGGTACATGTATTCAATACTGCGCAATTCCGAGCAACAAGATTAAGTGATATTTTAAAATTGGCGCCATTTTTTATCGTTGGGATTTTGGCGCCTTTTTTACCTAATACCATACCTTTCACAATATTCCATTTAATATAGCCGAAGTCTTAATGCTGGGACCACACTAGGGTTTAATGCTGTTAATAGCCTTAATGGATACTAGACATTTGTGTAGCGGCATAATGAAATATTTGTTAATTATTAATTCATAAACATAATGTGCGAGACGCTGGAACGAAACGAATGTCAACATAATATGTCGACCTGTATCACCGAGCATCTTCATCGTTGGGTTTTGGTTATTTACATAGGCAATATTATAATTAGTAATAGTTATTGAAAAATACAAATAATTATTACATGACAAATATTAGTAAGAATACAGGCATCTTCGACTATCAACCTGAATCGAGTAATTTATCATAAATAATCCATAATAATAGTTACTCATCTTAACCTCAATTGTTTGTATGCTTTAATAGACAAAAAAAAATGTTTTTAATTACCTTTTCCATTACATAATTTGAACCACCAATTAATCCCCGTTTAATATTATATAATGATAACCGATATATATTGTATTATAATGATAACCATTAGACCTTAGTGTGATCTCAGAGTACATAATAATAATAATTAATATATCTCGTAGATCAACATAATTTGTCGAAAAAGCTCTTACACTATTGCGATCCTCCGCCATGTCTTCCTTTGACGTCTAAATTCGTAGCCTACTCAGGAGACAAACATATTTAATAGCATTTGATTGGTCAAAAACACAAAACTTAGGCATCTTACCATGTTTAGCTGAGCTGTAAATAAAAACATATACGACTGAATAAATTGTTATACATATTGAATGTTCATCATGTATTGACAGTGTGACGCCAACTTTATAAATAGTATATCTCGTTCTGATTCTATACTACGATCAAGTAAAGTGACGCTTTATATGTATAAATGTAACATTTATTTAAAGTATATTAAGTGTTACATATAATAAATAGTTACATAATCGATTAGTCAAATATAAAAAAAAACCGTTAAGACGAGTGACCTTGTACTGAATGAATGACGTCACAGCACTAATTCAACATAACTTGAAAACAACATAATTTTTACACGACTATCCCCAAACGATGCGAAGTCTTCAGGGTTCATAATATATGTATTTCAATTATATTATTCTAATATAACTTTTAAATGACTAACAGATTTGAGTTCGGAATCCTTGCATCATACCACTGGCTATAAGTTCATTCATTTAGGCCAGTCGTGTATTTTAATTTGAAATTTTTATTTTGTTTCATATAAAACCTTTTTCCAATTACGTCATCAATTTCACCCTAATACCAACCTATACCGATCTAAATAGTCTAAAATAAGTCACATTCAAGTTAATTAAATAAAATTTCGCATCACAACTTTCCATTACTACCTTAAAGTACAATTAGAGCGAATACAATTCAGAAGTGGCCCAAATATATAATAACCATATATATTATTTTCGATTACAAAAATAAATATCGATAATTCTATACAATTACATTAGTCAGGCCCGCCCCTTAAATTTTAACGCTTGCAACACTATCACTCCTAAAGCAATTAATACAGACGTTACATAGAAGCGCACTTAAGGATTTCGTGTGCCAAGTGGGACCTCCCCAGTTTAGTTTGTCGGCGGCGACATTCTTCGTCTCTCTTGCTCTCGTAGTTCAGATACGCTGGGGAACGTCCGTCTCTCTTGCTCTCGTAGTTAAGATACGCTGGGGAACGACTGCCACGCTGCCAAGCGGCGTTTTGGATCGCAGAAAGTTTGTCTTCAGAGCGCCCATAAGAACTGCGCTTCTATGTAACGTCTATATTAATTGCCTAAAGACAAGGCGATGTACAGCGCGAAAATATAATATGGAGTTTATTTGGGAGTGGGAATAACTTTACTTTTACATTTACTTTTTTATTATAGACCTGAATATTAAAAATAAGTCTGATATGATCCCAGACTACTGTAACATCTCCCATACACAACTAGATAAGAATTTAAATTAATTTAATTCTAAATACGTTTAAAATGTTTTCGATTGTACATAAACATAATTGTACTGCGTTTCTGGTTCAAACCAAACACTAACATAGACTTGGACAGTTCACATTATCTCGCGAAATAGAAGCGTAATTTCTCTCAGTTGTAAAAACATCGATTTTTTTTTTCTATATAAAAATATTTAAAAAAAGATTTACTTTCATACTATTAAAGAGATTCGAACTGCAAATCAAAAAAAGAAGACATTGTATATTTTTACAACTGACTCACAAAGAGTATAATCGACTCAGTTTAGGTTAAATAATTATATTTAATAAATTATCTTATAAATAGCAGTGTTTAGAGAAATAAATGAATACAAAAGTTGAGGTGTTGTCGACAGGAACGTGGGACAGCTAGCATCATGTTGGGTCGAGGGTCGAACTCAGGGTCCGTAGCCGATCCAAGCCCGACAGGAGCTCCCTGTGAGGTTCATATTATTGGTTAATTAATATTATAATGATGTGCAGATACATATTAACTTGATAACCTGTTTATTAACATATAACATTAAAAAATCATTCACAATAAAATACATTTTCTAATGATAATGAAAAAGTATGTTTTTATAAGTGCCCATCTTCGAAGTTCTAGATTACTTAAGAGTTTAGATTGTATTTCAAATTAATAATATTTTAACCAAATTTAACGGTTGATAGGAGCTTAAGTTAGAAAACAGGGGGCAGCTTTGTAATTAGTTGTGGTGGTGGCTTTGGACAAACCAGTCTGAGTAGGTACCACCACATTAAAAGAATATATTCTGCGAAAGTTATCCGAGGATTCCATTAGCATTGTTTCTTATTATTCCAATGTAAATAAAAAATACCTTGTGATAAATAGCTTAGGACAAAAAACTAAAAAATTAACTAATAGAGGTTGTATGACATGATATAAAAACCCTATTCGACCCGAAAGGGGCATATTGTTATTTTATAGACATTACTAAAAATAATATTAAAATATCAGGGCCTATCACTACTGCTAAGGGTCGATATACTAGAACATAAACTATAACCATAATCACACAGCCTATAAGAGAACAAGAGAAAGAAAAAATATAGAGAGAGAAATAAAAATAAATTATTGAACGTTATGTTAAACCTTATCCTCAAACTATCAGGACCTTGCAATATTTTATTACTTTTCGTTCGCAGAAATTTCTCTTTGTTACGCCGATTGGTTCATATTAGTGTTGCATGTTAATAGTCCACTATCAATATTATTATCACGTTCATAAATTAAATCGACTCATGACACCTAATCACCACTTCACGGGTCGGACGGGGCTTTTTTTTGTACCACGCTGTATATTGTTTTAAGTTTTTGTTAACGATTACCGAGACAAGGGAATCAATGTAACTTAAATGAAGCCACTGCACGTATGGTGGACTCGAGGCGGGCGTGCGTGCGTGCGTGCGTGCGTGCGAGCGTGCGGTACCTGAGCGAGGTCTCGGCGCGGTGGCTGGCGCGGCGCAGGTCGGCCGCCACCCCGCACTGCGCCGCGCGCAGCCCGCGCACCTCCGCGCGGCTCGCCGACAGCTCCTCCTGCGGACACACACGCTGCACTCTCCGACTCACACGGCCGACACACTAATAGCGACTCGGGTGGGTACCTTTAGTCTCTTTACTTCGTTTTTCAATTTGGAGACTGTACTTTCCGCCTCGGGCTCGCTGGCCTGAAATAGGAGAGGAGAGGTGAGCACGTCCTCGTTTATACAAATAAATATTTATATAGCGGCAGGTTAGTGGCGGTGGCACTCACGGCGGGGTCGAGCGGCGCGGGGTCGTGCGGCGCGGGGCGGGGCGCGCGCGCGGCGGCGCGGAGCTGCGCGGCCGCCTCGCGCGCCACCCGCGCCTCCTCCTCCGCGCGCGAGCGCCGACTGCGCTCCGCGAACAGCTCCGCCCTGCGAACGTGACACCACCGATGACGTTGGATTATATTTCATGACTCATTCTTCTCATGCTAGCCAATTTAATATTGGAGAATTACTATCTTAGCGACTTAGGCATATAACGATCGAAACTGCAGAAATGTGTCATATTAACAGAAAATATTCAACAGTTAAAAGACGGCAGATTAACCTGGTGCGCTCTAGTTCGGCGATTATCTGCTGCAGCTGCACATCTTGATGCTCCGGTTCCGGTGAAGTCCTGCCGGGATGCACCGGTAGAAAGTCTGGTAGCCTCATAGACTCTGCACCTTAAATTTGATGATCTAACATTAACAAGTGCATTATATTTAGATATTAATTACTTATTTTACCTTATTTAATTATTTGGAGAAAAAAAATAAAAAAAATTAAATCAATCATCGTATAATATACCTATATATGCTAAATACTTATTATCTTAGTTATGTCAACGATAATAAGTATCTACGATCTACATCGAAGAAAGTTTATTTTTAAAATCAATAGACTACAACATTATGGAATTGAGACGTAACTAATATAAGTACCTACACTTAATTTTTAGGTTGCCCCACATATTTGGCAGCAGAATTTACGATATCCACTAATTCGGACATGTTATGCAGAAAGAAAATTTAAAATGCCAACAATTTACATTCTCTTCAGTCACTCAAAACTTGCATTCTGAATGTGAAAGACACACGGCAATACTGATTAATTACTTTGTAAGAGATTTCGAGTTTTGTCAAGAGTCCGAAGAATGGAGTGAGAATGAAATATCAGGACAATCCAGAAAATGCAGAACAATCTGGCAACCCTAAATGAAATATGTGTATATAGAATGAAGAGACTATAAGTGGCTCATTGTCTCTGACTAGTTTGGTACAATAGCTTCTCTACTATAGACTTATTATATTTATAATTCATAATTATAGTCTCTCCTTATTGGTTTTAATGGTCATCATTACTTCCTAATGCACAATGTTGAACAATATTTTTTTTTTTTTAAAATACATACAACTATTTCTTCAACTAATTTTACTGACAGCACTAACTAATAGCAAAATTATCAACTTAATAACTTTTGCAACATTTTTACCTAAAATATAAACATCTATAAAAAGTTGTATTGAAATTTCATGTACACGAAACCACAATGTAATTTAAGATGTAATTAACTGTTATAAAAGGATAAACCTTACCTGCATTAGGAGGGAGATCCAATGGAAAACTATTTCTAGGCGATACATTCCTGCGATCAGCTGAGTTTACTGACTCAGTTAAATCCAAACTGAGGTGAACAGGTAGGTCAAGAGGAATTGGCCCAGCCGCCTCCGCACCAGTAGGCAAGTCCAAAGGAATGTTTCGAGTGGATGGACCAGATTCTGCAGATGTGGAGGCTGCCCCCATGTAGGAGTCAAAGTCATAATTTCTATTACTGCCATATCCACTTTTATTCCTTCTTCCCAAGGAAGCTGATGATCCAGCATTGAAATTCGTATTAAACGTGAAATCAGGTAAATTGTCCAAGTCGACGGATATAGGGCCATTGGAATTCAAATAGGCTTGCTCCACTAATATGTGGTCTTGCACGAAATCAGGTAATGACGGCATGCCTAAAGGTTCTGAAGCTAAGTTAGGCCTGTGAAAAAACGGCCCGTCAGAACTATCTGCGTATAGATTATGCTTAGAATCGGTATTATCAACTACACTAAAAGGTATCTCTACGGAACTACTAGAAGATGTATTGTCACAGTAACGGAGGCTTATGCCATCACTTTGTTTATCTTTGGCTTGAATTTCACTTGAACGTATTTTGTCACGCCTCGAATCAACGTGGATATCTATTTTCGTTGGAGAATGCTGCACTGTATTTGCGTAAACTTTCGGTCTTGCTCCCGTGTTTTCATATGTTGAATTCCCTGGCAAAGACAGGTCTCGCTTCAAAAAGTGCCGGAAAGAAAAAGGGTTCTCTTCCTTGCGCACTGCACCAGTCGATTCTGTAAAAAGGAGACATTGACTAAAGGAATGTCTTTTATTTAGAGAACAAAAAACAACTTCGCAAAACACATACTAGACGTTGAACTTATAGGTTCAATAGGCTCCGCATCTCCATTTTCTTTGACATCATACTTAGCTTCTTCTATTCCTAAGTCGGGTTTAATGGCATTTTGTTGATTATCTTGCGAAGATTCTCCATTATTCGAACTTTCAGGCGCTTTTTTATCCGAAACACCGTCCTCGTCCTCCGCCATGATAATGAAGATGACAGTTTGTAAACCAGTTCAAGAATCGGCATTAAGTTAATAAACATGGCAACATTTTAATACAATAAAATAAACAAATAGCATAAAAACTTACATTTTAGTAAATTAAACAATTATTTAAAACGTATATAGTATTATAGTCTTTATAAACTTATTCAATATAAATATAAATTTATGAATTATTAATTTCTATAGGATTTTGAAAATAATACACTATAAAACAAAACTATGAACAAATAAGCAAGCACTTTGCCCACTACTTCGTCCGCAATTAGTAATTGATAATAGACTAAACGTTGGACAGTTACAGTTGGTTTTTCGATGGTTCTGCGACATTTCTCATTCTATACCCGTCATAAATTTGAAACGAACAGTTCGATCCAGATCATCATTACATGTAAATAATCATCCTTATCAATCCATTCAAAATATAACCATTATTCGATTATTTATTTATTTATTCTTTATTGCACACACTACAATAACATAGAAAGAACAAGTTTTACATAAAAAAAAAGTACCCCGTATTTGAACTAAATAATTCAAACAAAGACTGTTATTGTGGCTTAACTATAATAGTTAGGCATATACCTCGGTCTATTAGCGGTTTATTATTATGTGAGCAATCATGAGTACTATTAATATAACATAGAACACTATTTTATATTTCATATACATGCAAAATAATGATATTTTGATACCTTGGGTTACATTATTCCATTTAGGTAGGGATCTCTGATTTATATTATAGCCTATGTTACTCTGTAAAAATATCGCTTTAGAATGGTGATAGAATTTCTAAAATTGGTTGAGTAGTTTTTGAATTAAATCATAAGAAAAAAACAAAAAATCAAATATCTATTTATAATATTGGTCTAGATTAAAAATTACGCATACCTATTTTTATTAATTAATCGGTTTCATTCTATGCAGTCATATTTTAATGGTAAAGTTGTGCAAAGGAAACGTACATACTACGTAATTTTTTGAAATAATTATTTCATTTTATACATAGTTTAACTTTAAAACTTCCAATTTGCAGGTTTTTCTTTTGGGTATATGCTATTTATTTTACAGCCTTGTGTTTTATTTTCACCAAAAAAACCTATTTCTGATATTAGCTCGTGTTACATACAAAGTTAAATAGCATTTTTTGTATATATATTTTTTTAAATCAAGAAGTTTACATTATGACACTGTTAAAAAAGGAAAGACAAAATAAATGTATTCGTAAGGCTTGTTTATTTTTTTCCATAAATATAATAGGATATATTATTTAAAACAACACAAAATAAATTCGTTTACAATAAATGCACAATAATAATATATACTAGGTTAAGTTTTATATTATAAAAATATTTAAATAGGTACATTAGGATTCTGAGCATAGATTTAGCTTTTAAAGCATCACACATAGAAATTCAAAATGACTGTTAACATTTTTGACTTTATTATATTTTTAAATTAAATACACCAAGCAGACTTTAAGAAATGATCGTGTCATTGCAGTTCATAATTGATTGGACTTGTAAAAGGGATTAAAATATTATAATTAGCATTGTTCTAATATCAGTATATCGAATATGAAGATTATACATCATAACATTTTATTAATTAATTTAACAAATAAAAAAAAACAATTAAATATGTTACTATAATACATTTTCTTATTCTATAACAATAAAATCATGGTGACCTACTCTGATGGTCAAGTCTTTACATTAGGCTTTTTACCCATGGTTATTATGTTATTTATGTCCTGATATTTAGGTACACAAAAGTTCCTTTCAATAAAATTCATACAACACATAAAACCACCAAAACTCACTTTTGCAACTTAGTTATTAGGTGTTTTATAATCTGTGCTATTAGTATATATGTATATTGTTATTAAATTATCGAGTGTTAAGTGTAACATTTCTGTTGATTTTCTGTTATTTTTTTTTAATTATAAAAAAAATATTGAATTGAACTTTATATACCTAAAACATTAATTGTAGACTGTTAAATTTCCAGTGATTCAAATCAATACCACACATTAAATATTATGGAAATATGATATGAAAGAAAATTATATTCATAGCTATTTAACATAATTGTAGTGTTAACATGATTTCATCTTAATTTTTCAAGTGGTGAAACTTTACTGAGGGGAATTCAAAACATATTTGTCATACCTTCAAAGATAATTAAATAATTAAATTAGTTTTATACTAAAATATATAAGTTGTGATATGGCAACATTTGTTGTTTCTCATTTCAATGTATTTTTCTTGAGAAGAGCTAGACCTATCAATATTTCTTTACTCTGGGTAGGAAGTCCTGTATTAGAGAATCGCCAAATTATATAAAGTAAGAGATAATTTGGCACTGACTTTTATTTAAATAAATATATTTATGTTGTTTAAAAATTTTCTTGTGGAACTGTAATGGCACTAGTAAAACTAAAGGTGATTTTATGAAATTCAGTGAAGTGGTCGAAAATAACGAAAATATAACAATTTAATTTTAACATGTTATACAAAATCAGTCTTCAAGATGTCTAAAGGAAGAACAAATTATATAAAAATATATAGTTTTATTAAAAAGAGGGAAAAATTATTGAGATCAAACGTCTCACAAATTATTGCACTCCGATTTAAAAAAGGTTTCATTGTAGTTCAAGTATTAACAAATTCGTTGTGGCGTTCCATTTATGATTTCAAATTTTTATGAATACCTGTTTCCTTAAAAACTCTTTACCAATTTTAAATAACTTTGAACATAGCTCATGTATGCTCAGCATCAACATTGCTCAGTATTTAGATTAATTAATCAATATATTACAAAATAAATAAATTATATATATTATTAAATTTCCCGAATAAATTATAACAATAAAAAAAACATTGTAAACCTTATTTTTCTCTTACATATTTTTTACAATATTCCATCCATCTTATTACATAAGATCTTGAAGAAATGTGGAAAGTTTACAAAATAATAAATATAAACTTTCCATTATGGCTAAATGCAATGACAAGAAATATATTTAAATTTAAAAAAACCTCCTTGATCTTATATATTATAAGAATATATACCAAACAATTTTATATTATTTATAATTCTTATTTTGTATTATTCTTATTAATTTTACACAAGGCATTACTTTCAGAATACAACCATGGTCAGAAGAGCTTAACTTTTTAATTTTAATATAGCAAAAATATTGAATATAATAAAATAATTAATAATCTATTAATAACTAATGTTTAGTCAATTAACTTAAATTAGGTGGCCGTTGTTTTATCGGAAAGCAAAAATATTTCTCTTTAAAGAAGAGAGTGGTCCCAATTTTAAATACTCACGGATAATCTGTCCTATGATTTAATTTTTAATCTGTATTAAAAAAAAGAACAACACTGTGTCAACTATTGTGGATCTTTTATTAACAGTCTTAGTAGAGTTAGCTCTTATGACCATGATCCGTTTTAATAATTTGGCAACATTATTAATACTATTTTGTAACTATACATACATTTCCCGAAAATTAATATCATTTGTGGATAAATTTTTGAAAAATATTTTCTTATTTTTTTTTATTATTACATCAATACACAGATTAATATTTATTAGCTTTATAATATAATGACAGACAACAATAAGAGAAACTAACTATCTAGCTTTGAGGTACTACATTAATAATATTTGTTGTATTAACTTACATTTATATATATTATAGACATAGACATACATTAAAAATTAAAATAATAGTTATGCGGTATTATGAAAAATTCTTCGTATAATCCGTTTTCAATTATCAATTAATAACGCGGTGAATTAATAGAATATTTTTTTTAAAGACTAGAACCAACATTTACGGGAACAGTGGACATGTTACATAGGGATTGATTAGGGCATGTTTAAAAATACATTTATTTACAAATTTTAACAATAGGAGACGGAAGATAGTTTGATGGAACACCAGATTGATCTGTAGTTTAATGGAGTAAATATTTTCCGTTTTGGAACGCTTAAAAAAATATTGAACATCAATGACATTGTATCTTTGGAAACGTTATGCTATTATTAACTTAATATGTTGTAACAATAATATATAAAAGCGATAGACATCTTTTTCTAGAACAGTGATACTCAACCTGCCGCCCGTCGGGATTTTGTGATTGGCCCACTTGTTGCTACTTTATTTTGAAATATTTTAAATTTCAAAGGTTTTTATTAACACCTAAATAATTTCAGTTCCCTTTTTGTTTAAGCACCAAATTTGATTGGTGAATTTGATTATGAGAGTGGTGTGGTGGAGTGGAAAATTATGTGATACATATGACTGTAGCTTTTACTTGAATTGTCTTAGAAGCTTGAGTTTATTACACTGACAAGGGACCGTAACCGTCAAGTAACTTAGTACGACATTTATTTCAGTTCGTCCGTCACCTCTATCCGTCCTGAGAAAAATGTCGTTCCGTTACGACGGATCGTTGTTCGGAATCCTCAAAAGATATAATATGGATATAATCATTAAATTTGATAATATAACATATGAAATGTACTATGAAGCAGTGCTGTTGAATAATTGGTAGAGCTTAAGAACTGCTCGGGTAGACGACAAAACACCGGTACTACTCTGTTACTACTTGTTGAAGCATGAGTGAGAAAGAGTAGTATCGGGTAAAAGAGACAACATTATATTTCTTAGAGTTGCAACTTAAGAAGTGATCTAAATATTTACCACATTACTATCAAGTGGAAAATTGTTTTTAATGCGCTTAACGTGTCTAGAGACAACATCATCGATGTTCATTGATTACATTGAAATTATTAAAAATGTAAAAGTTTTATTTGTTAATGTTATTTATTATTATTTGCTTAGAACGATTATTACCAAGACACAATACCGGCGTGCCAATGTTAAAACGTCAATTAACACACTTAAACTACGGCGTCATATGACCTTCCGACTATATTGTAAGTTTATCTAGCGATTATCTGAGTCGAGCTGATAACGTGAACGATAAATTAATATAAATACGTAACTCCACGTGCTTCATAAAACGCCAAATATGGGTTTATCGATTGATTGATCATCGCCACTTCAGATAAAGAACAACTGAACATTTAACAAGTTAATTTAAAAATAGAATCGAATTCAACGAACATACAAAACGAATATCGAAGTTTTTTTTAAACGCGTTTAACAGACAGCAGTATGTCAAAGCATAAACTTTTTTTTTTAAATTTTATAGGGCAATAACAATGTGTTTTTATGATTGTTTCCATTAAAACGACAACAAAGAAATATTTTGGACTGATTCCAATGGATAAAGTCAAACAAAATATTAACCTTGGGAGCGTTGCGACGCATGTTTATTTAGAGTCGAAAGTGTTATTTCACAGGACCTGTACTTTCGGATCGATTACTCTTGAATTCAATCACGAATTACCAGAAACATTAAGTTTTCATAAATCATTTTTTATTATACTATTCGATATAAAAGAAAGTATAATTATTAATATATATGTATAAGAGGTTTAAGTAATTTTCATTTATATTTCGCCTTCGTGCGGTACAATCAAGCCTATCAAGATCGTAAAGGTCGCAGTGTAATGTTCAAAATTTATACCACACGAAAGATTTTCATACCGATAAAAAGGATTTACGTTTAAAACGAAACGTATGCGTGACGAGACATCATCCAAATATACAGTAAATCTATGAAGCCGTATGCGAAGGAATGCGAAGCGAACGCACTATCGATTCTGTATTCATTTCAATACATTTTCAAAATAAAACATTATTTGCTGTCAAACATAATCACGAAACGAAACAACGAATGAGATACTTATTACGATCAAAGAAAATCATTTAATTTTTTTTTAACATACATATTTGGCAGGACAACAAAGAGAAAGTATATATTTTATGCATTTATATATGTTCGTTATATGTTAATTGAGATTTCCGCATCATACGCACGTTATCAGCGAAAATAAACTTGTTAATTGTAATACAATTTATATTGAATAAATATAATTCTGTCAGAATGATAAGCACTTGACGTATATTTTTTATATGCAATACAATTTTCCACATCGTTACGGAAATGCAATTAATATTGTTGTTACAACACTTACGTCTATCTGTACCTAGGACTATAATAATAGGTCAAGAAAATATTCTATAAGGAAAAATTTAATATTATTATTGCGTGCGTATCTTTCTGATAGATTACAAAAAGTTCTACTTACAAAATAAAATCTTCACAATATCTATTTCCCAACTATATTCCCCTACGAACGTAACGTTAATATCACAGGATTGTGGACCTTATATATTTATAATTAGGTCACACATTAGAGCACGTTCGTGCTGATTCGCCGCCACTGTTATTCAAGTCCGATGTGACTAGCTATTTTAGCTAAGATTCGACATTTCGCTCAACCCATTGCTACGGAATTGTCAACCTTATCACCTTAAACTTACGTCTCATATTACGGTAAAGGTTAACACTGCCGAACTTAAAACAGTAACTTATTTATGCATCACCAGAGCGACGTCAACGGCAACGACTAAAGCGAAAGCTACAGTAACTTGAGATTTTAGTAAATCAGTCGAAACGACGTAGAACTTTAGTCCTTCTCTGTCAGACATAAGTCTCACATTGCTGGGTGCAACACCCGGTGGCCCGCCCCTAGCTGTCGCTGCCACTGTCCACGCCGGAGGTGGGGGCGGTGGGCTAGCTGGACGAGCTGCTCGTCGACAACGTGTCGCGTCCCAACTCGGCCGCCATTATGGCGATCGTCAGCTCCTTGCGCGCCTTCTGTACCACCCACACCATGAGCGTTATGCCGATTAGGATCTGGAACATTTAAAGTTTTTATCAGCTGATATTGTGACACTTATATAAATCCGTATTTTATCAATATGCAAAGATGAAATTCCGCGTCATATCGCACAATCTTTTCGATCACACAATTTGCTAGTTAACGTGACTTAACATTTAATTTTGAAATATATATTTATATGTACTTATATAAATAATAAATGTTGTCAGTTAATAAAAAAATATTTATTTTCAAATTGCAGCCATAAAGATAAATACAGCGGGTTTATCTTGAAACTAATGACTGATAGCGGAGGGCAGTCGACGTTCCGAGGAGGACAAATTGAAACGTAATTACAAAATCGTTTGTGATTAGATTAGCGCAATTTATTGCTTATCTTGACACAATATCATTCTAGAATAATTATTGTCTATCGAACTAGGTAAACGTTAATCGAAATATATCAATTGAACGAACACTCGAAACTTAAAAATCGTGGCTGCAAACGAACAATTGAGCTTTCAAATACTTGTATCTATAACATCTTGCCCAGTGATGATAGAAAACATTGTGAGAGTGAGACATACGTATATTAACCGAGCAGTTCTGATATAATAGAATTAGCTCTATCTCTTTATCAGGATATGAGCCTTTTACCCAGTCGTGTAACAATAAAGTTACTGAACTATCTACAAGGCTCAATAGTCTGGTCTACTACGTGCTTAACAGCTAACAAACAATGATTTGTATTTTTAATGATTAATTTCATCAGTGATCGAAATAGGTAGTACCAAAAGTTAATTAGTGGACATAACATAGAGTTGATAGAACATCGTGTTCGACTAACGAAGTTTTAACAACTCTATATACGTATCTTGTAGGCTAATTAAAGTTTAAAGGTCAATTAGTACTGTTTATTCCGATGTTTCGTAATTACAGAAGCAAAAAAAAGACAACGTCGTATCACATCATTGGCGGCGCATTAGTAATGCAAAGTGTAGCTAATGTCTATAGACAGAAGAACTATTTTTTATCTGCAGACGAGAATTTGAATCGATGATTCCAAATTTAAATCATCATCATCGCTGTATTTTCATGTTCTCAATTTAAATCAGCTATAATCAGCGGTGAAGGAAGACATCGTGAGGAAACCTGCAAGTGCCACAACCCGGCACTGCATGAACCGGCTTTAGAGCTGCGTTGACTTTTTGTGCTATTTTTATGTATTAGTTAAATCAAATTGTAATTTCTTGAAAACTATTTCTTGAACTACTGCCCCAAATTAAAATGTTTAAACGAGTTTTTTACACACATCAAAAATATAAATACTCTTTATAGTTTTCTAAAGCACATAAATATTATTTTGGTACGAATCATTTGTTTTAATTTTATCACCAAATGAAATAAAATTAAATTAATTATAAGAAGTAGCTTTGTATACATTTTCTTCCATTTTTAGTAGGTATGTATCGCGCATTCATGCTTAGATATAAAACGACTGCCACATGTAACTGCACGACTACGGCAGTATTCGCACGATAATTCTTATCTTACTACAGGTTTAACTAGTTTTCATTTACTGTCATGTTTCCAGTATATAAGGCATCGTTTCTCAAACTTATTAGCTACTATGAACCACTGTAACACTCCTATGGGGATATTCTGTAAACAAAAAAAAAAAAAATTCTAAACGTCAAACAAAGATAATAAATTCATTAATAATAATTTATCAGTGATGTATTACAATGACTTCATTTTATATTTATGTGTTATTACCTCATAATTTATTTCCCGCGACACTCGATATATTTTATTTTTATGATAAAATAATATATTCTTTTATTTCTGTTTTTTAAACATTCGCAATGCCAGTTTTAAGGAAATTACTAATATTCCCATTAACCCCTCTATTTAAACGTACCTACTTTACGTTTAACTAGAGGGGTAAATGTTAGGTGTCTGTTAGGAGCGGAGACGATAATTTAACACAAGGGATCGAACCTGCGACTTTTACAACGCTGGACACCTTGTAAACCATTGCGTTATTGATGCTGCTGAATATGACTTATTGCAAATTCGTCTTCCCGTGTCTAATCTGATTAATACCCCCATAACTAACTGTAGAACCAGTGGATTGAAAACCCTAAAGTTTGAGAAACATAGATATCTAGAGTAATGTTAACATAAAGGTGAAAGCGAGAATAAATATCATTAGGTAACTATTTTATCAGTTACTTGCAATGTTCTCTTTATATTGTATACGTATGAATCAATAAAACATTACGGCTCGATAAAGTTACGCCATCGTCTATTTTCATAAATAACAAACGTCCGTATGAGACAACGAAACTGTGATTGCAAACTGAAATGTCTATACTTACTGACTTACTTTCTTTCTTTTTACTAAAGACTAAATGATGACTACATAAAATTACCATCGTACCAACTTCGTTCGTATATCTTGAATAATAAATTTAATGTCAAAAAGGGAAAGTCCCTGATCGCATATAGTATTTTATTACAAATTATCCTTTTACATTTGATCGCGTTATCCTGTAATGTTAAAACAGTCGCTCTATGACTAAATAGAACTCTTGTGAACATCCGGGACTACCGTTTACTAACCGAAGTCGACATCACATTCGATTTTTTCAAAAAAAGCATTATTAATTCCAAACGAAACTGCTCCGAATATATCAGCCAGTGTTTATTCAGATCATAAGCTGGCTGTTTATAAAAATATCACGTCGGACAATAAAACGAAAACGGTGTCAATGTCTCGAGCCCTCGATATGAAGTGACACTTCGACTACGGCGACCTAACGAGCGACCATTGTATTATGTTGCTCGATCGACGAAACAGACGGTAATTATGCAAAAAAAAAATGAAGTGCCATCAAGTATACTCTAGTATATTTTATATAGACAGAGGAATATGTTTCAATAACGGCAATATTGCCTCGTTGGTATACAATTAACAAACCTTAGATTTACATATAATACGATACAATACGATAAGCTAATAACTCCGCTGTGTTATTCACTACAAACAGTTCTTGATTTTTTATAGCATTGGTAGGAGGACGAGCGTATATAGGCAAGCTGATGATAAGTAGTCACCAACGCCCATAGACAATGGCATTGTAAGAAATGTTAAACATCGCTTACATCGCCAATGCGCCACCAACCTTGGGAAAGCACAAAGCCCCATCACCAAGTAAATGATTATTATATCTGTATTTATAACACAACACTATTCTACATAACTAGTAGTATTCACTTGAATTTTAATTCTAAAGTTCCGATATTAACTTCGTTGACATTAAAAGCACATTTTTTTCGCGAATACATTTTTAATCCTTCCTTTTCCATTGTCCTTTTATCGAGGAAGGCTCTAGACTTATTTTTATTAATTAAACGCGGGTTAAACCCAGAGGCACGTATATGATATAATGTATTTCTTTGATAATAGCATATATATTACAATTGCAAATATATTGTATTCATTAAAACATGAAAACAAATCACATAATGACAATATGTCACGATGTAATAAAGAGAAAACGAATGGTCGACAATATACATTATATATACTTATATGATAATAGTACCTAACTCTTTACATGGACTTGATGTTTAAATTATCACCCTGAGTCTGATTACGGTTATTTGATTTCTTTTTTGTGCAAATTTTATTCGTAGGTACTCTTAACAGACTCTAGGTTGACTAATGATAAGCTTTATCGGGTCATTGAAGGTTATTTTTTCACATAATACCCACACATACACGAGCAAGCATAACACACCACACTCGACTCACACACGCGCAGATTCATAATCGCAGGACAGGAAATTAGATATTTCGAGTTTAATTATTTGTTAAAGTTATTAAACGATTTATAATAAATACTCAATGTGATTAAATGTTATCGAACAGATACAAATCTAACTTTAACTACTCGAACGGTGGCAATACTTGACGGTAAGGCTTCTTGCAAGCTTATCTGTGTAGGTACTACCTACCCGTCAGATATTCTACCGCAAGACAAATAGTTTTATTGTGGTCCAGTTTGAAGGGTGAGCCAGTCTAACTACAGGCACGAGGGACGGTCTTACTTCCCAAGGATGGTGGCACATTGGTTATGCAAAAGATGGTTCATATTTCTTACAATGCTATTGTATATGGTCGGTGGCGACCACTTACATTGAGGTGGCCCATTTGCCCTCCCACCTGCCTATACTATAAATTAAAATAAGCCAAACGTGGTTTCTCGAAGGGACATAACATCTTAGTTTCCAAGGTTGGTGGCGCATTGGTGATGTAAGTGTTGGTTAACATCTCTTACAATGCCAATGTCTATGGGCGTTGGTGACCACTTACCATCAGGTGGCCCATATGCTCGTCCGCCTTCCTATGCAATAAAAAAAAATTAAACAGCCCTTCTGTCACCATTAGAGTAATTAAGACGGGGTGTGATATTATGGATGAAAATGTATACACTAATAGTCCACTAATCTTTATACTATAAATAATAAAATAGTTATATAATATATAATAATTTTGTTAATTTACATAATTATTTATACTGATTTAGATACAATTACATTTGCTCCGTCGCGTGTATGACCGGTGCATAGAGGATAAGAGAGGTCGGATCTCAATCGTTTTAAATATGATCCAGTTTAGGATTCAGGATTACAATTGTAATAAATATAAGCAGAAAAGCCGAGAAAATACTAGGATGTTGAATTGTTGAATGAGGATGATTCTGTCCTTACAATTTAGGCCACGGCGGGCACTCTTGAGAAGACTACCAAACTCAACAGGACATATTGTGGACAAGTGCATGGGAAAATTCAAATGCAGTGTCTATTTATGACGACACATTTGACACGACCGGAATAAATACGGACAATAAGCCGTTGCTTATCACTTGCTTTCCGAAGCGCAGGAGTGTGAAAACTACCAATTACAAATTTCGAGTTGCTATTGAGAATTTAACGACAAACCATTCCAATAACATTTGCCATTGACCCCACCCGGTGATCGAAACAAGATACTCGAGATCTACTTTCGAAACTGGCCACTTACCATCGAGGCAGTCAAGGAATATAAATAAATATACTGGGACATTATTCACACACGGCCATCTGATCCCAAACTAAGCAGAGCTTGTATTATGAAAACCAGACAACTGATATACTACATATGTATACTACTTTTTTTTGTAAATACATACTGATATAGATAATTACATCCAGACTCAGGACAAACAGACATGTTCATGCACACAAATGAATGTCCTGGGTGGGAATCGAACCGACGACGTGCGGTGTGTAAGGCAAGTCTCACCAACCACGCCAACCGGCAAGGAAGAAGAATAGAACGAAGATTATTCTGAATGCTTTTATGCTTGTAACGACACGAATCTAAATTGAATTGTCAATTGACATCCTGTAATAAATCGAGCCCTCCTCGCTACGGTAGTAGGTATTCGTTGAGCCGGGCTGCCTTGAACATCGTTTGCATAACGTATATCTATATACTTATTAATATTATAAAGAGGATATATATGTTTGTTTGTAATCGATAAACTCAAAAACTGAACCGATTTTAATAATTCTCTCACTATTAGACAATTACTATATGCAGAAAGTAACACATGTTTTTTTCAGTATATAATAAGATATCAGCCTGATATCATGGTATTTGTAAATCTAGCCAAAAAAAACCTGCCGATTGTTTATATATACCTTAATATATAATCTATTAATTACAAACTGAAACAATATAAGCACAGATAATGTAATTCATTGAGGTTGAGGCAATTCAATGAGGTCATCATCATAGGTTCAGACCTAGAGGTCTGAGGTCGATCGTGACATCGATAAAGATAGTATATGCGTTATTTAAGTTGGCCGGTCAGATATTAGTTGGCCGGTTAGAAATCAAGTGTTGATATAGTTTTTACGAATATAAGCTTCAATTGTGCGTAGCTCTTGACTTAAGTGAGAGAGATTCGTAATCGCATATTGGGCTGTGTGATTATTCAAGTATTATTATTCAGTTCTTCAGACGTGTTTTGACAACTTAACTTACATATTATATTTATTAAAAATAAACGTTGATTACCCACTGAGCTATAGAATAATTACTTAGAGCGCTTCTTTCATTTATTTTTAATTAATTGTGTTAATAAAAAACAAATGGAAAAATAAATTTAATTAAATAATCGTGAAATTTATACCCGCAAGACTCCTACGTCAGTTAATACCGGTTTCGAACGAGCTAAATATTTATAGATGTGACTTTGCCCTCTTTCATAAAACAAAAAAACAAAAAAAACATTTACATAGGTAGTCGTCATGTATGAACTTAGTTTAAATATAGACTTTTCGATGAAATAATTTATTACATATAACACAACAGATATTGTTTTTTTATCCAAATTGAATACACACATACACATATTACATGGAAAGGTAACGTGAGGAACAGGATCTAGAACAAGTTCACTTAATGTCTATACATTCTAAGCATTGACCCACGTCAAAGTCTAGAAGGGGGTCTTCGAACTATGCTCAATTCTACACAGAATTTTTATCAGTACTCGTAGTTGTATAACAATATAAAAAAACTAATTTGAATTTCAAATGAATGCAAAAAAAGTGAACTGTTATTATAACCTCACAATTTTTAAAGAATAAATTATTTTACAAATATAAAAATATTGCTTATTCAAGTTTACTAGTATCGTAAAGCGTACAAAACTACAAACGGTACTTGTATTTTTTTTTATTTATTAGGTATGCAGACGAGCCTATGGGCCACCTGATGGTAAGTGGTCACCGAAGCCGATAGACATTGGTATTGTAAGAAATGTTAACCATCGCTCACATCGCCAATACGCCACCAACCTTGGGAACTAAGATGTTGTGTCTCTTGTGACTGTAATTAGATTGGCTCATTCATCCTTCAAACCGGAACACAACAATAACAATCCCAAAGCTCTATCACCAGGATGATGATTAAACATATCGAAGAAACAATCAACTTACCTGGAATGCAAATACGATATATCCAGTCAAGTGCGATTCGTGCAGAACGTCGTGCATGGACCGCAACGTCGACCCGAGATACACGTTGATCACCTGGGCCGGGAGGAGACCCAGGAGAGTCGCCAAATGATAACCACAACCTCGAACATCACTTACCTGTTGAAGAACATCGAAATAATATCATTCAAGAAAACTTCCTTAGGCAAAACTATATATTACTTCTTCAATACAACATTAGTAGATTATTAATTGGTAAGAAAGTATATTCATAAGGTAAAAACGTTTGTAAGTTTAAGATAAGACCAACTTCTATGCCGTGTCGGCAAACGGAATGACGCAAAATACCAAAAAAAAGGTAAATAATAAAACTCTTTTGGCCGAATACTGAAACGTCTTTCAATTATTAATTGGGACTTAATTATTTGGAACGCCATTTATGTCAAATTTCGCACACTAAATTTTGAAATTAATGACGTTTCAAATAATTAAGTCCCACTTCATTTTGAATGACGTTTCAGTATTCGGCCGTTTGTGTATTTTATTATACTTCATTTATTACTTTACTTTAATTATAAAATCTTTTAACAGTTACGGCCTAATACTAAAACGTCCCTCAAAATTAAGCGCTAGCTCTTTTTTTTTTTTTTTTTTTTTTTTTTTTTATTGCAAAGGAAGGCGGACGAGCATGTGGGCCACCTGATGGTAAGTGGTCACCAATGCCCATAGACATTGGCATTGTAAGAGATGTTAACCATCGCTTACATTGCCAATGCGCCACCAACCTTGGGAACTAAGATGTTATGTCCCTTGTGCCTGTAATTACACTGGCTCACTCACCCTTCAAACCGGAACACAACAGTACCAAGTACTGCTGTTTTGCGGTAGAATATCTGATGAGTGGGTGGTACCTACCCAGACGAGCTTGCACAAAGCTCTACCACCAAGTAAAATCTCCTAAATTAGTTTGCGAAATTTTAAATTAACGGCGTCTCAAATATTTAAGTTGCACTTAATATGTGAATGACGTTTCAGTATTCTGCCTTAACTCTATTCTTAAGAGTAAATACTTATAAATAACTGACATTTAATTGATGCAATATCATTGGTTAGTAAGTGGTTGGTAATTATGAATAATCTACTACATACATGATATTCGAAAAAAGAAGTTTTGAATGTCGACGAAGTTGTTATCTGAACTTTGGAACTTAAACAAAAAGTAGAAAAAGATATTCGTAATTAAGTTAAGTATTGTTGTATTATAAATAAAGGTATATTAAACAAGTCAAGTTTGTTGTACATCACGTCATAGCAATCAGAAAATCGTATGGCACATGAAAATGTATTTTATTTTTATTGCATAGGTAGACGACTACATGGGCCACCTGATGGTAAGTGATCACCAACGCCCATAGACATTGGCATTGTAAGAGACTTTTTTTTTTTATATATAGCCCGGGAGGGCAAATGACTCCACTCCACCTGATGGTAAGTGGTAGTAGAGTCCAAACGCGACGACGGCTAGTGCAGTCGGGAAGAATGATCTGCACTAGCCGCCCCCGCCTTGCCGGCCCGCAAGATGCCTCTTCACGCCTCGTTTGAAAGAACCAAGGTCATAAGAGGAGGGGAACACGTGTGCTGGTAAAGAATTCCATGTTTTAGAGGTGCGACAAAGAAAAGAGTTGCCAAATTTCCTCGTGCGCGATGGAATTGATGTCACAGTTAGGCGGTGGCATCGAGAGCCAGCACGCGTAGATTTGTGAAGGAAAGGGGAAGCAGGAATGAGGGAGAATAGTTCCTCTGAGCACTCGCCGTGATACATTCGATAGAAAGCGCTGAGTGCCGCTATCTCTCGACGCAATTGTAAAGGCTCGAGGGTGTTGGTGACCTTTACGTCGCCAATAATGCGAACCGCACGCCGCTGCAACCGATCCAAGGCCTCCAGTAAGTACTTAGCGGAGCCATCCCAGAGGTGCGAGCAATATTCGACGCAGGACCGCACCTGTGTTTTATACAACAGGAGCAGTTGTTGTGGCGTGAAAAAACGCCGCACCTTGTTCAGGACACCGAGTTTTCACGTTAACTATAGCTTACATCGCCAATGCGCCACCAACCTTGTGAACTAAGATGTTATGTCCTTTGTGCCTGTAATTACACTGGCTCACTCACCCTTCAAACCGGAACACAATAGTAGCAGGTACTGCTGTTTTGCGGTAGAATATCTGATGAGTGGATGGTACGAGCTTGTATATTGAGACTGTATATTTGTTTATATATACCTACTACTTCGATTGGAATAGACTATCAATATACGTTTTTCTATTAAATTATTTAGTTCGACCTATGCTGTTCATACACATGTATATATTATATTTTTTTTCATCCTTCTCGTTGACGTGTTGAAATAGCGTGAGCTTGGTATGAGTCACAATTAACTACATTCTCATGTTATATTACTACGATTAAAACTTAATTTGAGATTTATAAATGAAGTCGCTACATAAATTCTCGCACGACGGAGGCTTTTATTTCATAACATCATTCGTTGCCTTATCAATATTTATATCACACTGACAATAATAAAATTCTCCTGACTATAGCCTATTTGAACGAATAATATATTTGATTTAATAAAACCAGATCATTGTCAAAGACACACAGAAGTTATACTGTAATATACTCCATGCACTTATTAGCAAAAGTTGTGATGAGAACATTATGGCAGAAACCGCCAATTATTTTCATTGGAACTTAGTACAAACCCGAGGATCATGGTTGGTCCAATCTCCTGCAATTTTATAAACTAACCAAAAGAACGACGAAACAATTTATCTGATTACATTTACACCATTAAGGATAAGCCATAAGGATTTTAACCATTAACGATAACTATTTAGAAAATTATAAATTAGTAACAAATAAAATCTCGCTGAAGCGACACATCGGGTGTTTTTTAAGTCCGACTATCACAATAAAGTTTACTTTAAATGTTTTAAAATTACCAATACTTTGTTATGATAATTTCAAGTTATACAAAGAAAGTCATGTTATACAAAGATGGAACAACCATTGCGTTATCATGTTAGAATTCGACAAGCGTTCAATATAATGGCTTTCTGCTACGACACATGTCACTGAAAACATTTACTATCTGTCGCTTCAATCGTTCATAATGGGATGGCAAATGGGCAGATGGTCCGAATGATAGTACCACTATAAACCAACCAACCAACCAACCAACCAACCAACTAACCAACTAACCAACCAACCAACCTATTATAATATTAATATTATTCAATTTAAATATAACTTATCACATCAGCTATTTTACATGTTGGGGAAAAAATTACCACTTGAGTCAAGAAGTAATTTAGATAATCGCACCCGTACGAAACACGCAAGGTAATTTACATTTTACGTCCATAATTAGCAAAAGAAATTTTAAATAATGCTATAACACGGAAAACTCGTAAACAATTCAAGGATAATGTACGTGTAATGAATAAGTAATAACTCCACAATTCTATGAATTATAAATTAATAGCTGTGCCCCGCGGTTTCACCCGCGTTTAATTAATAAACTTTGACTGCCTCGTTGGTCTACTGGCTTGATATAAGGCCGTAGACTCGGTGGTCCTGGGTTCAATTCCCAGGTCGGGCCAATAAAATGTTATTGAGGTTTTCTGTCTGAAAATTCTCAGTAGCACCCCGGAGTCTGGAAGTTGGAAGTGTGCACACTACCGTGCCTCGAACCAGTAGTTCCTGAGTTTAGCCGGAACAAACAAACAAACTTCAGCTTTATACAGATGTAACAAATTTTCTTTATGGGTAATTTTTATGCATAATATTTTTAAAATGTTTACATAAATAGAACCGATTCACGATACCTAATAATCACTTCGGGATATAGATACTAAATGTTGATACATGGACATACTACCTACCCAAGATATTGCAGTTTGGTCGTTATGTACTACTACCACCGTATGTACCAACCACTATAGATCATCTTTCACCGGTTCTTCTCAATGTTGATATTTTTGTTACAAACCGTCAATAAGCAACTGAAATGTTTTATGAAATAAAGATTTCGATTTTAAAGAAAATATTAAAATTAACTATTCATCGAGAAATGCACTTATTCCAAAGAGACAACGTTTCTCATCATCCTGGAACTGTCGCGTCCGAATCACTAGCCAGCGAAATGACGTCATATACCCTTTTTTATCGTGGGGAAATCCATCATGGATACCCTCCATATGTGATGTAGAATGGAGGGTTATGTCGGACTCCTAACGACTAAAACCACCACGGTACCCTTCCCGTCTTAAGGGGAGCGCCACGGGATCGCTTGCGCATGCTACCGTGAACGTCATATACCCTAGTGAAACCCGAGTAACAAAAATAATAATATTATGAATATTGTATGCATTTACTATGTAAATGTTAAGTGAGCTGAAAGTAAATATTTAGAATACCTAAGGCAGAAAAAATATTTACTCAAAGGATACTTGCGTGTTTTGAATACCTACGTAAACAAAGTCACCTTTCCTGCTCGTATAGAATAGAACAAGTGTTAAATTAATGACTCTACATGCAACTCATAAAGTGACACATTCAGGGTTACCAACTTTTATTTTTTTTAATTTATAGTTCGATTTTGTTTGTATGATTTAAATATCGAATACACAAGACGTTATACATAAGATATCTATGTAGATCAGCAATGTTATGTACACACATTGTTGGAGTCCTAGATATTATAAGGATTACGTCATTCAGATTGTGATATTGAGAACGGTAGCTGTCTTATCAAATGGTCTTATAGACATTTATTACAGCTGACATTCTCAGCTTTTTTATATTAGTTTTAAAACCATACCATTTAATAACCAGTACAATAGACAGCCAAGATTCTCTCCAGCTATTTCCATGTATTTTAAATTCAACACTAGTCTGGTATGCCGACAGCCCTAGTAATGATGAACGATATTGCATATTTAATTTGTTAGGTTTTAACTAATTGAACCTAACATGGAAAGTGTATTGCAGTTTAAACAAAATAATGTTTTAATTGGACTACTGTAATTTGTAATAACCACAACGACTATTAATTTTAAAAATTAATCGCGTCTTACTTCTACGTCATACTCAATAAATGTGCTATCAAAAATAATCTTTTCTGCATTATAGAATAGAATAGAATATGCTTTATTGTACACATACAAGATTACAGAAACATACAATTATAAATGCTATTTAAGAAGAGTATTAATATAAGTACAAAAGGCGGTCTTATCGCTAAAAGAGCGATCTCTTCCAGACAACCTTTGGGTAGAGGACACGAGAAGAATAAAGCGGTAAGGAGGTGCACAGGATCTCTTTTACTTTTTAAATAAACATTATAATAGTAGCATAAAATAATTACAAATATATATATATACCTACATGTAACATATTTTTCTAGTAGAAATTTCTAGGTATACCTATGCAAAACAACAATAACAGCGAGTTAATTTTAAACATTTATCGATTCACGTAGAACACAAATAGTATCACACATTTCTAGCCTCTTAAATCTCACATGAAAATCCAGAGCATAAAATCGCAGCATACTCATAACCTTGGCCGAAAACCATTTAGATTTTTCGCATCTAAAACTGTGACGGTATGTAAACACATTCTTTATGTTAAAGCAAACATTTTGTTTGTAAACTGATGCCGGTCTGAAAATATTTTACACGATACAAACGGATGTTTCACGACACACATCTCTAAATATTATTTTTTTCTTTATCGCCGTCGCTGTTAAATTAACATCATCGTCGCTAGGTCGTTTTTATAACAAGCAAAAATAGTTCTACTTATAATAGAAACGGTAAATGAGCCGCTTGATGGTAAATGACCAACGCGCATAGACATAGAAACTGTAAGAAATATTAAAAATCGCATACAACGTCAGTCCGCCATTAAACTTGAGAACTAAGATGTCTCCGTCCCTTGTGCCCGTAGTTAGATTCGTTTAATCACCCTTCAATCTGGAATACAAAAAACACTAAGTATTGCTGTTTGGCGGTATCATATAATTATGACGAATGATTGCGTGGGTATTCACCGTAACAGGCACAAAGCTCTTACCCCGAATTTATTATAATATGGAACGATTTCGATCGATCACATGAAAGCAATTCAGATCAGCATTTTATCCCGAGCTATAGTAATAAAATATATGGGGAAAGTTACGTTGACTATATGTTGGAACAATATAAGCCTACTTTAAACTGAAACGAAGCAAATTAAAACATTAAATTCTTATAGTGACAACTTTGCCTCATGATACATTTTGGTTATTTTACTATAAAAAATGATGCGAATTTACTTATTTCCTTTTCAAAATTATTCATGAAATTAATGTCTCTCGTTTATCTCAAATCGCAGTACTATAATGTAACACAATAAAATAAATCAAGTCAAGTCGAGATAATAAAACAAAGTCACCAAAATCGGTCTTATGATTAGATACTAATCTATTTTCGATTAATACGTGAACAAAAAAAAATCAAAAAGCCATTCGCGTCATTTAAATATTAGAAATCGGTTTAAAAGTCAGATGACGCTAATACCCATATATTATACAACCGCATGCACGTTGTCAAGGGTACAAAAAAGGACATGGGGTATCCACATGGGGTAGTTGGACCCGGTCCCCTCAAAGGCGGGGGACGACGAGTAAAGATTAACACGTGCGACTTTCATTAAGATTAGCACAATAACCACAGGTGTTAAAGATCATTATGATATTTTTTTTCTAAGTAGTTGACTTACGACCAAATACTGAAACGTCATTCAAATATTAAGTGCGCCTCAATTATTTGACACGCCGTTAATTTAAAATTTAGCATGCGAAATCGTCTCAAATAATTAGGTTGCGCTTAAAATTTAATATAGTTCTCATTATTACAATTTGCAATATAGTATGTTTTCACTCTTAACAGCATAGGTACATTTGCTTTAGATACTTACTAATAAGCGACATAATTGCTGTAATAATACTGATTATAGTACGAGTAAAATAGTTTTCTCAGCTCACATTACTGCACGCTTATATGCCACTAAAACAAGATTACTTTTTTATTATCTCACTAATACCTACTATATATGTATGTATATGAAAGTATATGTGTTGGACCGTTTGTTACACAATCACACTGATTGAGACTAATGAAAGAAGGCATCAGTCATAATTATATCGTGGCGTAGGATACGTTTTTTGAATTAGTTAAAAAAAATACATATTGTTTAAATAACGCCTAAAGAGAACGAACGGATGAAATATGTAGTCTATACCAAATAATAATTAAACCTTTTCTGAATACATAATAAAATGTATATATTTTCCCGTCGACTTCGACTTTACCAACGGTAAGCTGGCTTATCCTATCAATATTATGTCACTCTTTGTTTTAAAATCTATACTAATATATAAAGCTGAAGAGTTCGTTTGTTTGATCCGGATAATCACAGGAACTACTGGTTCGAATTTAAAAAAATATTGTGTTGTATAGTCCTTTAATCGAGGAAGGTTCCAGGCTGATTTTTATTCATTATATTTTTATTAATTACACGCGGATGAAAACACGGGGCATGGCTAGTCAATTATATTTATAGCTTGATATATATCATATGTATGTACTATGTACTGTGTGCAACAGTATTAGACAAAACCGTCGAAGCGTTTTATTTCACACGACAGCGAGTAACACGAATCGATTGACGGGCGTTAAATAAATATCTTTGTATATTTGCCAACTAAAATAAAAGAATCGCGCAATCTCGTAAATACAATTATGCGATAGCATTGTTCTTAAATAACGTGCGATAATCTAGAGTATTGCGTCTCATTGCGTATGGTCCGACGTGATTAAATGAAAAAGTTTTACATTTCTATGTGAACGTATTTCGTTAGAACGTTGTTCATGATGACTTTATTCTCCTGACCGATTTTACCTACGGCAACCGTTTTCAATAACCCGAGATGACCCAGTGGTAAGAACGCGTGTATCTTAGAACCGATGATCGCGGCTTTAATCCCGGGCAAGCTCCACTGAATAGCATGTGCTTGACGGTGAAAGAAAACATCGTGAGGAAACCTGCATGTGACAAATTTCACTGAAATTCTGTTACATGTGTATTCCACCAACCCGCATTGGAGCAGCGTCGTGGAATAAGCTTCAAACAACTCAAAAAGAGGCGAAGAGGCCTTAGCCCAGCACTGGGACATTCACAGACTATTACTGTACTGTAACCATTTCAAAGAGAGTCATCATATTATAATGCACAGGCGAGCGTGGCGTGGGCGTGTGCAAACACAAATGTATTCCTTGAATATCGTTATCCGATTGCTCGGCAAATAAGACACTATCGGAAAGAGGAAAGGCGCAGACTTCACGTGCTTTTCGCGGGCTCTGAACTGCTGATGACAATTCCTCGACAAAAAAAATACCAATAACATCTTAATGGCCCGCCCCGAAGTTTGAATCCACGACCGCGCTATGAGACCTTATAAGTTAGAAGACCAACGGAGCAGCCAATCATATCCGTTTAAATTATTTAAAACCATTTTACCTAAATATCTCCCTCACACACACGCGCAGGCGAAACCGCGAGTGTAAACTAGTACAATAACGCGACCACCATGCGCGATACAAAAACAAACGAAGACAAACACATCAACTTGATTACTTTGTAGTTGGACTAACACATCTTTGAAGTATGCACAACATGAACGCCATGACCCGTAGCAATTAAGAATTCATCACATATATAATGTATCGCAGACTGAAACTGCGTCACACCACACTCACACGGTGACATTTTCTCAGAACGAGAGTTCCTCTCATCACGAATACGGATCGATAATAATCCATAAATAGAACGCTTTAGACGCAACGTGTTTTTATTGCACGTTATAACACGCTAAAAATACACGCAGTGTATTTATTGTAAAATAGATCAGGGTTGATAATAACAAAAACATAAAAGGTCACTTCGAAATTGATAAACAAGCTTATATAAAAACAAAAACCGACTTCATAAAAAAACAAATTAATATGCACTAAAAAGTAAAAAAATAATTGCGTATTCTTCTATAATTTGATAATTAACTTACTATTTTCTACTCATCAATATGTAGGTACGAATGTGTTGTGTGGTTGATAATTTATTTACAATTATTGTTACTTTTGGAGTCGATGTCAGCCAAGGTGGGCTTATAACTACATACATAGTTGTAGGTGAGATGTGCTCGTGTCGCACGCGCAACTTAACGAAGCGAATAAAAGTCAATTTGTAATGTGTATGTTTTTAAAAGATTCCCGTATTATTATTGCTAGGTATATTATAGTGTTTCCTTAGCTGACATCGACTCCAAAAATAACAATAATTGTAAATAAATTATCAACCACACAACACATTCGTACCTACATATTGATGAGTAGAAAATAGTAAGTTAATTATCAAATTATAGAAGAATACGCAATTATTTTTTTACTTTTTAGTGCATATTAATTTGTTTTTTTATGAAGTCGGTTTTTGTTTTGTTAAAATTTTTATTTATTTTTCGATTTTTAGTGAATCTGAAGTACACTCACTAATTTGTAGAATATGGATAGACCTACTAAACGTGCAGCTCATATGAGACAGCGCCGTTTATATTATTATTTAAATATATTAATCTAAAACAGTGAAACGTAAAGAAAAATGCATTTTGGTACTTAATTAATAAATATTAGTTAATATGGTTAAATGTATGAATATAAATTAACATGTTTTGATTAAATAGATTTAGTTGGTGGGCTGTTGGGCAGCCATAACATAATCAAATAATTATTTCTAGTAATAATTAAATAAACTGTATGTTTATAGATGTTGTGTTATACCATTCTTCACCATAAAATATGACGGAATATCTGTATATTAAAAAAAGGGGAAGTATCTATATTATCCTAACTAATATTATAAATGCGAAAGTAAGCTTGTTTGTGACGCTTTCACGCCTAAAACACTAAGCCGATTTAAAAAAAATTCTTTCACCAATGGAAAGCTACATTAACAGGGAGTAATATAGGCTACATTTTGTCCCCATATTCCCACGGGAACAGGAACTACGCGGGTGAAACCGCGGGAAAATGGTCCTCCTGACCGATTTCGGCCACGGCGGCCAATCTCAAGAGAGATCAGCCAACTGCGCAGGACATATTATAGTGCACAAGTGTGTGCGCAAACACAGGTGCACTCTCTATTCCCTAACTCTCATAATCCGATGGGACGGCAATCCGACACGACCGGAAAGAGTTTAGGCGCAGGACCAACGGCTTTACGTGCTTTCCGAGGCACGGGAGTGTTCACACTTCCAACTTCCAGACTTCGGGCTGCTATTGAGAATTTTCAACAGAAAATCTAAATAACATTTTATTGGCCCGACCTGGGAATTGAACCCAGAACCCCCGAGTTAGCAGCCTTAATCCTAGCCACTAGACCAACGAGGCAGTCAAACCGCGGGAAAAACACTAGTAATCAATATATAAATATACATAAATATAACATGTATATAAGAGTACTTATACGATTCTATATATATATATGTATAATTTTCAAAATTGGTCTCAACTGTTAGGAGATGTTCAAATATGTTTCAATTACAAACATATAAATATATACTAATGCTTACATGCATAACTCATATTATAAAGAGGAAAGTTTGATTTTTGTTTGATTTTTTATTACGATTTAAATCAAAAACTACTCGACCGATTTTAAAAATTCTTTCACCCTTAGAAAGCTACGTCTTTACCGAGTAATATAGGTATTATTACATTTTCAAAAACTTATAGATCCCTACTTAAAATGGAGCAATGTAACCCAACGTATTTAACTGTTGCCTATAAAAGTTATTATTTCGCGTGCGCTGCAAAAACTATTGACGGTATATAAAGAAGTGTTTTATACAATAGTACTACAATTACTTGATCATAACGATGTTATGGTAGGTAAATGACAAATCTAGATAGCCTATAAAAGGTTCGGCCGTGTATCGTTAATTTGCTACTAAGAATTGAAGATTTCCGTTACTTTGTCATGGATCCTATAATCAGAATCTAACCAAACTATCATCAAACAACCCTTGAAGTATACTCTTTCCAATAAAAAAAAAATCATCGAAATCCGTTGAATAGATATCGAGTTATTCGTCCATTTGTCGCGCACATACCTCATGCAAATTTACGACTTATATGGTTTTCTCATGGATTCCACTGTCAAACCTGGACTAAAAAAAAATGGGACCCCATGGGAAGCAACTCCTTTCAAATAAAAAAAAAATCATCAAAATCGATTCACCCAGTCGAAAGTTATGAGGTAACAAACACAAAAAAAAAAAAAAAAAAACATACAGACGAATTGATAACCTCCTCCTTTTTTTGAAGTCGGTTAAAAACCACTTGTAACGTATATACAAGAACATATATACCCGTTCGCCTTTGAACATACATAAACCACTTAGGCGTATGTTGTTCTTGAAATAATTGGCTTTAGTCATAAATGTTAAAATTTATGTGATGTTATTTGATAAAATATAAAAAAAGGGTGTCTCTTTCTTTTGAATGTCAACTAAAATATGACAGAAAGAGATAAAACATTTATACAAAAATGTGTATGCATTAAACATTTCATTTCTGTTACATTTATAATATGAATAGCAGAGCTATGCTTTAAAAACTTACTTCGTATCTTACTCGTACCGTATTAAAAATTTGATATGAAACCAAGGTAATGTGCGACTTTATGTGTTTAACTTTTATTTTATTAAACATAATATATTTCGGAATTTTTTATATATTTCGGAAACAAAATTATTATAGGTCTTCAAATCTATGGTTTAAAATTCTAAATAATAAAATGAAATTAATCAATTTTCCACAGCTAACATATCATAAAAAAAATAAAAAAAAAATAACAAAAATAGTAATCGATATAAAGAAAATAAAATAACATTTAAAACATACGTTTATTTTAACTGCAATATATGTAACTTCTCTATCTATACTAATATATAAAGTTGAAGATTTTGTTTGCTCCGGCTAATCTCAGGAAATACTGGTACGAATTGAAAAAAATATTTTTGTGTTTGATTGTCCTTTTATCGAGCTCTAGGCTGATATTTATTAATTAAATTTTTATTAATTATACGCGGTTGAAACCGCGGGGCACAGCTAGTTAAAAGTATACAAGTTGATTATAGTAAATGACGCACAATATCCCTTTCTCGCATTTCTCGATGGCGTTCTGCGGTGAGTTTCCAGTTTAGCGATAGAGAATAGCTTCACTGTAATTGCACACTTTAAACTTTCGCAATACATTTCATACATCAAGCTATCCCGACTTTGCACGTATAACATTAAAGTATCTGCCTGTTAATGCATCTTTACTGGACTAAGGACTCTTCTCCATTTGAGACGGTTTGGAGCTATTACACCGCGCTACTCCAGATACCGGTTGCCGGGCACGAGATGAATAAAATTATGAAACAAATAAAGCACATGAAAAGCGATGCTTGCCTGGGTTTGGCCCCGCAACGATCGCGACTACGCGTTCTAAGCACTGGGCCATCTCGGCTCTTAAGTTTTATTAAAATATGATTTATGATATAAACAACTATTGTAACGCAATCAATGATCCAAGGATAATGTATTCCATACTATATGGGAAGGAAATTTTATTTAATAAAGTGTTGTACTGTGTCGTGTCACACTCATTAAAGGATTTATATATGATGAAAAGTGTAGAGTTTGTAAATGACTTGTTTCTACTTATATATTATTAGATAGATAGTTATATGATATGAGTTAGATAATATTATATGTTATTTATGTGTGACATTTAACAGTTTATAAAGTTTAAAAAATTGCTGCTTCGAACGTTGAAAACTTTTATAACGATTGCATTTCGTATATCTTATTTATGATCTTTTAAACTTTGCAGAATAATATTTAACATAATACCAGCTAACCGTAACCCAGCAATACCAAGTATGGCCTACTGTTTTGAGGTGGAATATCTGATGAGTGGGTGGTACCTACCCAGACGAGCTTGCACCAAGCCGTACCATCGAGTAAATGTATATATAGTATATTATATAACTATTATAATCACGACATATTTTTTATCTATGATCCCTAACTTATAAATATATCTTATATACGGCAGACATGTAATGAAACGCGACGATTAGACGCCATCGTTATTGCTCTCCGTAGGATTTTTATGACATTTGGCAGTGTCATATATATTAACTGTCACATTGGAATAGTTGGCTAGTTTATAAGTCTAGAGATTCAAAACCTGGTTCGAGCCGAAAACTTCTATATTTTTGATTATTCTACTTTTTTTCAGCGACAGTGTCAGAATTCACTTAACGCAACCCTCGATCATGTACTGGTGTTTGCATGTACAATATTTCGGGTAGCGTCATTTTATTTTTGTTAACTAAAAGTACGAACCAACCCGCGTTGGAGCAGCTTAGTGGGAAAGATCCAAACTTCTCAAAAAATAGGATAGGAGGCCTTAGCCCAGCAGTAGGACACTCACAGGCTGTTAGTCTAAACTAAACTAAAAGTGCATATGCTTAAGGTATCTTATGAAAAGTACTTAAATGTCTTTCATTGTACTTGTAACATTAACTATATTCAGTGTTTAATAAATAAATAATTATCATTAATTTTTCATCAAATGATTTTTTATTATATCCACGTGGAGAGCATACATTTTCGTCACCTACATGAAATCTACTGACAACCGGATTTTACAAGATCATCCCTTTGCTTAGTCAGTTGTGACTCCTACTATGTTTACTACTTTGACAGTTACATAATTTCGTCTTTAATTTTATCATTATAAGGTATAAAATTGAATGCATGTAGGTATTTAGAGGTAATTAATCATTTCTATTTCAGTTACAAGTAATAGATACTTTTTAAAGATGTGTATCTTATTATTACGTCCTTAAGATTAAACAGACGTAGTAGCATAAGACATCAAGTAGACAAAATGACTTTTGCAATCGAGACGCAAACCTTCAATATTTTTGTCCTCAATATATTAACTAAGAGACTGAGAAGTCAATCGAATTCCTTAGAACATTCCTTCGATAAATATAGACAAGTTTTCAACGAATACTAAATACGTGAGTTTGTTTGTTACACTTTATAGTCTTAACTACTCAACGATGAAATTTGCTCAGATGTTATCATATGTTATCAGGGGTACAGAAAATAACATAGGATGTCTAACACCTCTCTCTCACAGGCGTGCGAAACCGCGGGTGGTAACTAGAAGTATATAATATTACACTACACTGTTACAGTATGGATTATAATATATTGGTTATACATATTATGTATTACGTCATAATATGTTTATGACGTCATTCAACCAACTACTATTTTACAAATACTGGTCGTATGTAAACAATATGTACACAAATCGTTTCGTTTTTTTTTCCACTGTACGTTTGTGACGTACAATTTGTCACGTTCTCGAGTTGCTAATTCGCTTTATTGTTTTATTGCCGTACGGCGTAGGTTAACTTTTAATTATACGTGTCAAACGCTACTCTGGTTTCAGTTTTTGTCACTCAAATGAGCATAATTAGTTAATACACTAAATTAGCTAATTTTGTCGTTAGTTAGCTTTTGTTTTTATATTCAATTCTCATCAAGTACAAATATTATATATATAATATTAAGATTGTTAAGTGTTAAGATATTTTGTGTAAGTTAAGGAGAGAGGTCCGATGTTTGGACTTTTAAATTAAGTACCTGCCACCGAGGGCAGAGCTTTGTGCAAGCTCGTCTAGGTAGGTACCACCCACTCATCAGATATTCTAGCACAAAACAGCAGTACTTGGTATTGTTGTGTTCCGGTTTGAAGGATGAGTGAGCCAGTGTAATTACATGCACAAGATACTTAAGATGTGGAAGTGGCGCATTGGCGATGTAAGCGATGGTTAACATATTTTACAATGCCAATGTTTATGGGCGTTGGTGACTACTTACCATCAGGTGGCCCATATGTTCGTCCACCAACCTATGTCATAAAAAAATATATTTTTACTATATCGAAGAACAACCTATCACCATTTGAGATCGCGGTAGTATGCACACGCGATCCTGTGCCGCTCCACCAAGGACGATAAAGGTACGCTGGTTTTTTAGTGGGTATTCCGGAGCCTTCAGCACCGGCGAGCCCCACATACCCCCCACTCCATGTGGGGGAAACGCGTAAATGCGTTTTCCAGCGGAAAAAAAAATCACCATTTGAGATGACAATGGTGCCGTAAAAAATATTAACCATTCCAGACATCGCCAATGCGCCATCAACCTTGAGAACTATGATATTATGTCCCTTGTAAGTACCTGTAGTTGGCTCACTCATCCTTAAAACCGGAACGCAACAATACGAAGTACCTACCTATTGCTATTATTATAAGTACCTATTGCTATTTGGCAGTAGAATATCTGGTATTACATATAATATGTAATTATGGAGTTACATAGTTTGCATACTTCCCGATAACTTCAAATCCTTTGCTACACAATATTAATCCTTATCCTTATCAACATTGCATATTAGTTTAAACTGTCTTTTGTCAATAAAACAACGATTATCTCTTACCATTGTTAAATATTTTTGTGCACACCTTAAGCTTACATAAAACATTACAATAGAGCAACATGTCTTATGTGCTGCATCCGTCTTATACGACTAAGTAACAGAAAATTTTAATAATGTACGTAATTAATTTTATGCATAATACGGTGCAATTATAGATTATGCATTAAATTTTGTTGAGGATTAAAAATAAAACCAAGTCGAATTAAAGTTTAGTATACTTGAGTTTTTATTTATTACTAGGTATTATATACGTTTATCTTGAATGTTATGTTGTGAGAACGCGGAGAGACGCTTGTAGTTTTTAGGGCACGAGACGTTTTAGTGGCAGATGGGGAGAGGTCTTTTCGTCATCTTGCCGCCTCATGTCTACGGCTATAGATGCAAAACATCACAAAGTTTCGAAATTTTCATAAAAAATTTGATGACGTATCAATTCTAAATTCAACCATGGGTATTTTGAAACGAAATGTTACTTCGATCTACTGAAAAGTTAAGTCTTCAGTTGCATTTGTTATTACTAAATCAAACATCAGACATCAGGTAATAATAATTTGTTAACTCAATATTATTTGCGCATAATTCGTTCATTAATGGATACATATCAAAATAGAAATAATATTAAAATATCTACAAACTAAATTGTATGTACACTGTATTACGATTTATATATGTATATAGAATAAAAATTGTTGGTATTGTTTGTAGAAAGAAAAACTACCGAGAGAAAAATGTATTAAACTAGCTAATAAAATAGTCTATTCCAACCACAAGAGGAGCAAAAATTAACAACATTGAAACAACGAATTGACGACGTATCATTGGTTGAGAATAGTTGTGATCTTGAATAATCTATGGGTTCGCGAAGAAACGGCGCCGCGGCGTTTTGAATATCCGCGAAGTTGTAATCGGAACTTTGGATGTAAAATTAAAGTGGTTATAAGTAGTTAGGTGGAATAGTGCTGCATTATAAATAAAGGTTATTTTAAGAATGGTTTGTAGTGCATAATATACAAGAGCTGTAAGCAAATCGCATGGAAAGTTTAAAGAATAGGGTATAAATTTGATTGCACATGAGTCTTTTTGGTTTTGTTATCTTTCTTTCATAAGATATTCTTCTTTCCCTTCTTTTCTACTATAGCGAAGGCGATCTTTCATTTCGATCGCTAGGTGACACGAAGCACTTCCATTCTACCTGATGCAGGTACTTAAGTACGGACACGGCTGTATTGATGACTACTTGCATCGGCTGTCAACGTGAGAGGAGTTTGCCTGGGATGAATATGTCGCATCCGTGAACTGATGAAAGTCGGTGGAAGGAAACATCCGTTCTGCGAGGCATCATCGAAGAGCAGATCGATAGCAGAACCAAGGTGCTTTAGCTAATGCGCTTCATCAAAGACAACCTGGGTATAAGCAAACTGCGCTAAGCGAACCTCTTCCCACCACTGTAATATAAAATAGCCCAGCCAAGTATCATGAGAACCCTTCATAGGAGACCTGCACAGGCAGGCCGTGTAACGACAAGGTGGTACGCGCAAGCGATCCCAACATGAAGTCTCATAACTCGGGATCGGATTAGGAGTAAGGGTAATGCATAACAGCATATTCCAATGGCAAATAATGCCAAAATCCTAATAACCTACTGGGGTAACAAACTAACATCAGTGCAACTTGAATTTATTATCAAAATTGTTACATTTTTCGGGTAATACAAGAAACATCGATAAAACTAATTTATAATTAAATTTATATGATATCTAACTTTGTAACATTGAATGTGTACAATGAATACACTTCACAATTCAAAAAAACATTTTTGACCTATTCACACATAAAGCTTTGAGTGAATAATTGAACAGCACTAACCATAAATTTTCCTTGAAATGTGTGTTTAATAATGAAGAAAGGTAAATGTGGTATTTACTATGACCTTCTATTTCTGTACACTTATAAGGGTTGTTGCATGGAATATATAATCTGTTATATATAGGGTTGCCAATAAATAATGTTCATTTTGATTTATTTTATTGGTTGCACAACAGATAGTATGATCTTAGGAAAGGTTGCACCATACAGCCTCTACATAAAAAAATAGGTATTAAAATTTAGAAATTAAGTTATTTTTCTTTTATTAAAGAGTTAGCAATCCTGCCAAGTTAGCAATATTAAGAACAATGATTTGATGTAAATACAAATAGAAAATCTTAGCTTATTTTCAAAAAACGCAATCAATGAATTAATTGTTTACAAACCAAAGCTTTTCCTTTTTCTTCTAAATCTAAAGGGCACATGAATAAATGTTTGATTTTTATGTTATCTAGACTAGAAGGGACATTTCTTATCCGGTTATATTTCGGTTAAAACCCAGTACTGTGTGATGCATTTTGGAATTTTATCATGCATTCCATAATTTACATAAAAATGTGAAATATGTACAACTAACTTGATTAACCATCTTACTAACTCCATAGAAGTTGTGATAGAGACTTGCCTGTACATTATTATTTATTTAAATTACTATTATCGTAATAAAAAAACCAAGTTTGCTTTCCTAATTATTGTGTGTCCGTTACCTTTCACATAAAAACTATTAACTTTTTATCAGTCAATCAGAGTTGCATACTAAGATTGTGATGTTTAAAAACCATAACAAAAAATACTAATACTGTTTTTTTTTTATTGCTTACTGTTTTAAGCTATTTAAAGCAATGCCTATACTCAATTATAAACATAATCTGTGATCTGATTTTAAAACACAACAATGTATAAGCTTATATTATTAAACTGAAATGGAACTCTATACTTTATGATAGCACTATGTTTGAATTGTGTTATTAAAATAATAATAAATATAGTTAAATTTATTGTTATCAAATTGTTTGCACCTTTTTTAATAATTGATTAACACCAAGGAGGTGATAATATATAATTGAATTAATGATTTTGTTCGAGTGGTTTATAAAGCACATTTTTGCATGTGTTAAGGTACATAGATTAAACATTTTATTCCTAATCTGTCGTCTTACTAAAAAAATGTAATTATTACTTTGACTTCATGTATGAGCACCACTATAACAATGACAATAATTATTATTTATCCTCTACTGATTTTATTTTATGGAGGACTTAATTTATTTGCATGTTTTTTCACAATAATAAATATTTCTTACTATGTAATTTATTCAAATTATAAATAAAACATGGAAATAAATTATTATTTTAAAGTACAAATAACAAGCAATAAATAATAATTACTTAATTTATGATTGATATAAAAAAAAACTTACTGCGAAAATAGTGTTCTGGAGTCCAAAAGGAATTGGCGTCAGTCTCGCAAAAAAAACTATCTTAAACGCCTGAGGCCCAGATATCACTTTGAGAAGAGCTCTCGCAGTCTCGTTCTTCAGTAGTCGGTCGAGAGGCAAGTATCCTCTCAACAATTTCAACGTAAAATGTGCCACAGCTACACCAAAGTTTGCACTTACCACTACAGTTCCCAAGCCTTTCACAATACCGAATAAATATCCACTGGTTATTATAAGCACTAAATATCCAATCGTCACTGGGAAACTTACAATTAAAAATAGTCCCATAAATAACAAAAATATAATTTTGGGATCCTGCGCGTCCACCCAGTATAAAATATTCTTCAGATATTCTTTGAAGAAATATAACACTAGAACTAGACACGTAAGTAATAATATTGAAATAACAATATTAAATAAATAACTATATGTGGTCCTGTTGTTTATTTTAGCCCATAAACTTTTCTTTCTTGTTACCACCGAAGGATCGGCTTGGCCGTCCTCTACGTCCACAATTTCCATGATTTTATTTTATTGATGACTTAAACACGACTTTTTTAATGTTGCACCGAACAATAACGAATAAAATAGACTATCATTCGCCATGGCCTACTTTCCGCTACTGTTTATTTCGACACGGGATAAAATTTAAGATTGACCGTGTGTGACAATTGTGACGTAAAATATCAACTATTATCAACTAAATTCTGATTCTTTTCGATTCCAACTAACTACCGAGTCGCTGACTTATAAGCAAGCCACTAACAACTATTTTTACTCTATTCACATATAATACAGAGTATAAAAGGAAAAAATATGTTTTTTTTATAGATTCAAAAGAAAATACAAACACGTATATACTAATTCTTTGTAAACGAATTGAGAAGATTTTCTTTTTCAGACGTAGTTTAATAAAAAAATATCATTATTTGATAATTTAAGTACCAATTCAAACTTTTCTTTTATATTACAATTAAAGATACTGAAATTTTACACGTATATTATTTATTGAATACATTTTTTTGAATAATGTATTGTTCATAGTTACTTTTAACTTTTTAAAGAATTTATTTATTATTCTCGCTATTTATTAATACATTTTTATGTTGTTTAATGTAGAAAATCGATATAATTTAATTTCTAGTTCCATCCGTGTTGTCAATGTCAAATTGTCAAAGCTAAGTCAACTCGTGTCCCTTAACTGTTCCACAGCCGATTTTATTAGAGGATATTTTTTACGGATTATCGGATGTAAACATCCTTTCAAAGCCGCAGTTTCTCCTGCGAGAGTAAAACTATTATTTAAAACATTAAATTACAGATATAGTTCCTGTTGTTATTATAAGGATATAGCGTAACATAACCATGCCTCCGAAAAAAGCTGGCAATTCTGCCAGTAAGAAAACTGAGCAGAAGAAAAAGGAAAAAGTCATAGAGGTAAAGCTGAAACGCATATTTTTTGCCTATTTATTAATTAAGAAAATTATTTATTAACAGATGAATAGAAAAGATTTTTCTTTATTAATAATTAAAATAATACTTAATACTTGGTGGTAGAGCTTTGTGCTTACTTGGTGGTAGAGCTTCGTGCAAGCTCGTCTGGGTAGGTACCACCCACTCATCAGATATTCTACCGCAAAACAGCAGTACTTGGTATTGTTGTTCCGCTTTGAAGGGTGAGTGTGCCAGTGTAATTACAGGCACATAACATCTTAATCCCTAAGGTTGGTGGCGCGTTGGCGATGTAAGCGATGGTTAACATTTCTTACAATGCCAATGTCTATGAGCGTTGGTGACCACTTACCATTAGGTGGCCCATATGCTCGTCTGCCTACCTATAAAAAAAATATTGAGACGGCTTCTTTAAATCTAAGCTGTTTATCTACATAGTACATAGTATATAAATCTATCTATCCCTACTGCTTATACCCAGGACTGTTCATGTGCTCCTCAAATGTGGATAAGCTCTTATTTCTGTGAAACAAATTTAAAAGGATTGTTTATTGTTTATATGTAATTAATTCAGATTCCCACATTTGTTTAATATTGTTGAAGTTTTTTCCTGTACAGTGTTTTATACTTTACTTACAATCGCAGGACAAAACATTTGGGTTAAAGAATAAAAAGGGAGCAAAACAGCAAAAGTTTATCCAACAAGTGGAAAAACAAGTCAAGAGTGGCGGTATACACCCCGCGAAGCCTATGGATGATAAGAAAAAGGATAAAGAGACTAAATTAAAGGAACAGAAGGAATTAGCTTTGTTGTTTAAGCCCGTGCAAACGCAAAAGGTTGAGAAAGGTAAACAGAAAAAAAAAACATTAACTGCCATTTAAGTAACAGCTTCTAAATGTTTGGCCTCATCCCCTCTTAAAACTTACATATAGGACTTCACAATGTTGTTAGAATGTTGGTGGGGCAGAATTTTCTTAGGTCTTCTTTTACCGAGAATGAGATAAATTATAAACTCAAATTAAGCATATTAGAACTCAGTGTTGATTGCCTGGGTTTGAATCCGCTGTTCTAGTCACTGGTATCTTTGTGAATAATGAGTATTTCAGTGGAATTAAAAATGTATTACTAAAATCTTATATTTTACAGGTATTGATCCAAAATCTGTGGTGTGCGCTTTCTTCAAGCAAGGACAGTGTACTAAGGGTGATAGATGCAAATTTTCCCATGACTTGACTATTGAAAGAAAGGTATGCAATTATATATATGTAAAGATCAAAATTAGTCAATACTTTTAAATGCCTCATAAGTTGAGTGGCTACATGTAAGGCCTCAGACACGGTGGTTGTGGGTTCAAATCGCAGGTTTGGTTAATAAAATGTTATTGGGATTTTCCGTCGAAAATTCTCAGTAGCAGTCCGAAGTCGTGTTGCCCGAAGCAGCCCGAAGTGGAAGTTGGAAGTCTGTACACTCCCATGTTGGATTGTCGTCCCTTCGGGTTATGATACATCTGTGTTTGGGCACACACTTGTGCACTATAATATCTCCTGTGCAGTTGGCTAATCCCTCTTAAGATTGGCCAGGAGGAACAATATTAAATCAAAATTAGTCAATACTTTTAAATCCATTCTTGCCAATTTGATAGACATAAACATTATATCTTATATTTTTATATTTTAAAAATTCACCACATTTGTCGAGACATTTTTGAAATTATCTTTTATAAAATGATAATATTTTAGTCCTTCATCACTCAAACAGAATTCACAGCTCTAAGGTGCTTATAACCAAACTGGATAATATATATAAAAATATGAATGCTTTAAAAATATTCATCAAATTCTTTCAAACTTATGGCAGTATTAGTATATTAACAACCTATCAATGTCCCACTAGGCTAAGGTGTTTTCTCCTCTTTTTGAAGAGAAGGATTAGTATGAAATAAACAAATTCATATGAACAAATTGTTGTATATAAATACCTATAATTCTATACTTTCAGGCAGAGAAGAGGTCTCTGTATGTAGACATGAGGGATGACGATGATGATGACAACATGGACAATTGGGATGAAGAAAAGCTCAAAGAGGTTGTTGAAAAGAAACATGCGGAAGAGAAACAACGCCCAACAACTGACATTGTGAGTTACACTGGCATAATTATACAATATTTTATAATATTTAATCATTACTGAGAAATATTGAGAATAAAACACCTGTTGTTAGCACGACGTATATTGGTAGACAAAGGCATATTATATTAACATTTTACATTATACCTCGGTAGGTAGATACATTGTCCGTTAATCAATAATTATAAATCTACCCCCACTATTTAAATACATTACACCTCCCAACTTAATAACTAACTAATAATTAAAAATACAATTGTTTTCCTAACTTACAGACTTAGCTACATTATATTTAAACTTAAACTAACTTACTCTAATTAAACTGTACAACACTTACACAAATAACAAAACAATAATATATCTTTATAATTCTAAGATTACCCTAAAGCTGAAATCTAACTGTAGCTTTGCGAAGGCGTTTGGGACGGATCTGTAACGGTGGCGTTGTAAACACCTCTGGTGATGAAACAGTCTCATCACTAACTTCCCCTTGCGAATTTCTAATCTCTTCGCCCCCCATCGTGGAATGATCCGTGAGTTCAGACTGCCTATGCACGACCGAGGTTCCCTCGCACCTAGGATCATCTTGCACGACAGCCTCCTCACTCTGAGACGCATCTCGTTCAACTTTACTAACTACATCAGGACAAGTAACATCAGACATGCGTGATCTTCGTCGGATTTGGTCAATATGCCTACGTATTAAGCGATCGTTTCCGGTATCCAAAATGTACCTACGAGAACCTTCATTGCTAACCACATTACCTTTAGACCATTTGTCGCGGTTACCGTACTCCCGTGCCCAAACTGTTTCTCCCGGTAGTAAAATACGCTCTGTTCCCCCTACTAACTGTGATTGCCGATCTTGCACACTACGTACCTGCTCGTGAAGCGCCCGTTCGCTTCGCAATAAATCAAGACGTGAACGTAGTGTGCGACGTTGAAGCAACATTGCCGGACAATCACCCGTTGTACTGTGAATACTATTCCTATATTTTAACAAAAATGTTTGTAAAGCTGCATCTATATCTACTCTGTCTCTTAGAGCTTTTTTTATAACTCCCTTGCACAACTTAACCGCATTTTCTGCAGCGCCGTTTGAAGCCGGATGATATGCGGGTGAAAAAGATTGACGTATACCATTCATCATTAAAAAATCTTTAAACTCAACACTGGCAAATGGAGGACCTTGGTCTGAAACTAATTCCATAGGTAACCCAAACCTTGCAAAGATTTCTCTCAATACTTTTATCACGTTGGTGGCGTTTGTTTTTGTCATTTCACATATTTCAAGCCATTTGGAACTAGCGTCTATTAAAATTAAAAAAGTTTTTCCTTTCAAGGGCCCTAGAAAGTCTACATGTACCCTGGTCCACGGTTGTGTAAAATAGGGCCAGGGCTGAGGTGGAGCGCGCGGTGGCGATGTTGCCTCCATACAACACGTCTCACAGTGCTTACATGCCGCTTCGATGTGCGCGTCAATATTTGGCCACCACACATAACTCCGTGCCAAGGATTTTGTTTTCACAATACCCATGTGACCTACATGTAACTGCTTTAAAATCGATTCCTGCAGTGATTGAGGTATAACTAGTCTGTAACCCCACATAATACATCCGCGTTCACAATAAAGTTCATTGCGACGTAAAAAAAATGGCTTAATACTTTCGTCTGCACAAGTGACCGGCCACCCCGATTGTAAATATAACATTATTTTACTAAGAATTTTATCTTTAGAAGTTTGAACTTTAATATTGTCGTGAGTTACAGGTAAGAAATTTTCTACAAAATTAACGTACGTAAATTCCTCAGCAGAATTCTGCATTTTACTGCTAGGTTGCGGTAACCTCGATAAGGCGTCTGCGCAATTTTTACTTGAAGCGATATATTCTATGTCATAGTTATAACCCGACAATAATACTGCCCACCTTTGCAAGCGTGAAGCAGCCATAATCGGAATACCTACTTTGTTTCCAAATATATATGTCAAAGGCTTATGATCCGTTCTAAGTATAAATTTTCGCCCGTATAAATATTGATGAAATTTTCTAATTCCGTAAACAATAGCGAGAGCTTCCCTATCTATCTGGGAGTATGCTCGCTCCGCTGCAGTTAAAGACCGCGATGCATACGCGACGGGCCGCTCCCCCTGCTGCGTGAGATGCGAGATGACCGCGCCCACTCCCACACTACTCGCGTCGGCAGTCAGTACCAACGGCTGCTCGCAGGAGTAATGAACTAGTACTTCGCTTGAAACTAATTTATTTTTAATAACTGTAAAAGCATCGTTACAATCTTTATTCCATATAAACGTTACGCCGCCTCGTAACAGTCTATAGAGAGGGGCCAATATTGTACTGATATTCTTTATAAATTTTGAATAATACATAATCATTCCGATAAAAGACCTAAGTTCCGAAACATTAGTAGGGGCGGGAGTATTTACAATGGCCTTGACCTTGTCGGGACAAGTGTGAACGCCGTCCCTACTGATAACGTGACCCAGATAATTTATAGACTTTGCAAAGAATGAACATTTTTCTCTTTTAACACGTAATCCGTGCGTTTGTAATCGGTCAAAAACTTTATTTAAATTATCCATATGTTCCTTCGTATCTTTACCAGTAATAATAATATCATCTAGAAATACGCCCACATGAGATAAATCCGCAAATAAATTCTCTAAATGCCTCTGAAAAATTCCTGGACTAGATGATAAGCCGTACACTAAGCGATTGTATCTGAAAAGACCTTTATGTGTATTTATCACCGTATATTTTCGAGAATCATCTAAAGTAAACTGCGCATACGCTTGAGACAAGTCTATCTTACTATAACGGTCACCGCCGTGTAAACGAGCTAATAAATCTTCCACCTTGGGCAGCGGATAACGATCGACATCGATTACCTTGTTAAGTGTTAACTTATAATCAGCACAAATTCTAATGTTACCGTCCTTCTTGACCACGGGCACAATAGGTGTCGCCCAGTCCGACCGCTCGACCGGAGTGAGGATGCCGTCGCGCACGAGCTGCTCAAGCGCACGCTCCACCGGCTCGCGCAGCGCGTACGCCAGCGGCCGCGCGCGCATGAACACCGGCTGCGCACCCTCCCGCACATGAATCCTAACTGCGCCGCCCGTGAACCGACCCAAACCATCTTTAAATACTTCACAGTATCTGGAACTAAATTCCTCTAAGTTAAAATCACTCGTATTTAAATTATGTACATTTTTATTATAATTACATACTGGAATTGGTAACTGTAAACCAAGTTCTAAAATCCATTGCCTACCTAGTAGCACAGTTTTACCATTTTCGATCACATATAAATCTAAATATTTGCTTGTATTTCCATATTTGACAAGCGGGCGTATAACGCCAATGGGATGAACAATCTCCCCGGTATAATACTTTAAGGCTAAACTACATTTATTTAATTTTAATTCTTTATACTTCATTAAATATTGTCCATAGCTTATACACGACACGGCACTTCCGGTATCGCACTCCATTTTTAAATTTTTACCGTTAACATTTAACGTAATTAAAATGGGCTTACAATTTTCAAGAGATAATTGGTTCATAAACATAATTACCTCGTCGCTGTCGTCTCCTCCGTCCACCGATTGATTATTCAAATCCGTGACGGCAACATTGTAATGTTCACTCCTCAACGGGCAAACCCGCTGTAGATGGCCTTGTCGGTTACATACCCGACATACGTAACGTGCATATCGGCACATCCTTGCGCCGTGGTCACCACCACACGCGATGCACCGGTGAGTGTTTCGTCCTCTTCCACTCGAAGAGACCTGCACCGCAGCCGTAGCTGCCGGCGCCGCCCGTCCACTCTGTTGATTCACTCGCCCTCGCTGCTTGTTTGCTACTTTAAATTTCCGATTATCTTCTTTGTTCTGCCATGCTCCCGCCATGGCTTGGCACTCTACTAACACGCCGCTTCTCGAGCTGCCCGAACAGTGGTCTACCATTGCTGCATCCTTTTCCGCCGCCTCCATGCTGCTTGCCAACTGATAAGCTTTAGCAAAATCCAGGTTACTTTCCGCGAATAACCGTTGTCTTATAGTATCACTTATAAGCCCACACACCAATTGGTCTCTAAGACTTTCCTCCAACCATGCGCCAAATTCACATGTTTTCGTTAGTCTTTTTAACTCTGCAACGTATTGTGATATAGACTCGCCTGACCTTTGTACCCTTTGACGATATTTAAATCTTTCTGCCAATACGCTCGGTTTTGGTTGCAGATGTTTCCCGAGAATTTCCGTTAACTCGTGAAATGTTTTTGCACTCGGTTTATCCGGTGTACACAAATTAACTAATAGTTCATAGCACCCCGCACCGACAACTGTTATTAATGTCGGTACATGCAATTCACGCGGTATATTGTTCACTATAAAATACTGTTCTAGTCTTTCCACGTATAACTGCCAGTTATCAGAGTCAACTACAAACTCGGAAATTTTTCCAATCGACATTTTACTTAAGAAAGCAAAATAAATAAATAAATATAATGATAATGAACTATTATCACGGTTCACCACCTCGTTCGCCACTGAGAAATATTGAGAATAAAACACCTGTTGTTAGCACGACGTATATTGGTAGACAAAGGCATATTATATTAACATTTTACATTATACCTCGGTAGGTAGATACATTGTCCGTTAATCAATAATTATAAATCTACCCCCACTATTTAAATACATTACAATTACATTTCATAATATAATAATAATTTAATTAATAATATTTTTTCAAATGATTTGTATCAATTTCTGTTCATAAATTCTGTTGTAATATGGTTCCCATACTATATCTGCAACACAATCTATGGTTAATAGCAATACCATTAGATAGCTATAATATAACAACAAGAATTGTAGACATTTTCAATCCCATCTAATGAACATTAATACACACAATTTTAAAAAATAAAGTATATTTGTGACTTTTATCTATAAAAGATATACATATTATATTGCCAATGAATTTATTGCAAATATTTTTGAGCTTTAATAAATAGTTCGGCATTTGATAAAAGCACCTGGGCCGACAATAAGTGATTGAATAACCTGGACAAATAATGACATATTTCACAAATTATCAGTCATATGATGACGCCGGCGGAAACTAGTAATATTAATAATATTATGTATTAAATAAAATAAAATATAACAATTTACAGATCTGCAAACATTTCTTGGAAGCTGTTGAAAAATCTAAATACGGTTGGTTCTGGGAGTGTCCCTCAGGTTCGAAATGTATATATAGGCATGCTCTGCCAGCTGGCTTCGTTTTAAAACGGGACAAAAAGAAAATGGAAGAGAAAAAGAATGAGATATCTCTTGTAGATTTAATAGAAAAGGAAAGAGCTGCCTTAGGTCCAAATCAAACTAAGATTACTCTAGAAACCTTCCTAGCCTGGAAGAAGAAGAAAATCAAAGAGAAACAGGTATTTGAACATATTTTTAAAATTTGTTGCTCTAATCTTGCTTTGTATTTGTTTTATGTTTTCTCTCTTTCTGACATCATGAATTTGACATTTGAAAGAAGAAGACAGCAATGTTGAACTTATTGTAATATTTTCAACATTATAAATCTCTATATGCCATAAAAAGTGGCTCTATCTACATCTATAACACTCGGCAGAAACCTTATAATGTAATTTATCTTATAATACATAATATGTTAAATGTAATTCATTTAAAATTACAGGATGCACTTACAAAAGCAGAGGAGCAGAAAAGAAACGATTTCAAGGCTGGTCGAGCTGTTGGGCTGTCTGGCCGAGAGATGTTCTCGTTCGATCCTGCATTGGCAGACGATGCGGATGATGACGACGAGACCTTCGATCTGCGGAACTACGATCAAGATGACGAAGAACAAGATGTCACCGAGTACCGAGACATTCAGCTGGATCTCATTAACATGGAGGCCTCTGAAGTAAGTGAAGTTTAAAAACATACTATGTTACATATAATGTCAAAATGTCCAAATGCTCCAAGATGCTCTACAAAGCCACTCAAAGAGTAAAAAACCGGCGAAGTGCGAGGCGAATGCAAACTCTAGTATTATATTCAATTATATTCATTTCAAATTTCAAGTATTCATTGCAGATCCTGAAAGAAGTGATTACATAGGCCTGTTTATAAAATTTCATGCTTGTTAGATAAAAAATGACGAACTCTCCATATAAACTTTTAACCCCTATTTCACCCTCTTAGGTGGTAAATTTTGGAAAACTCTGATTTGCGTTCTTATTTTTTCTAACCAGAAGCTTGTGTACGAAATATAATGCTTCAAACTTTGAAAATGACGGATTTCCATATAACGGTTCATCCCTTATTTCAACTTTTTAAGGGTTGAAATTTCCAAAAATCCTTTTCTAGTACGCGTTTTCATTATAAAATGCATCAACTGTCTAAATTTCAAGTTTGTAACCCGAGTGGTTTAGGATCTGCGTTGAATCACTTTTTTTTGTACATAATCATATTTTTTTTAAATAATAATAATTATAAGTTATTTTTTTATATTATTTACAATAACAAATTATATATTTGAATTTTTATGACAATCGGTTGAACGGGGCGGAAGTCGATACTTTACAGCGCCGCCTGGTGGCGAGTTACATCAATAGGCATAGCATATAAACCTTCTCCGTGGAAAAATACATATACATACCAATTTCACAAACATCCTCTTTTATATATATAGATTTGTAGGTACTTTTTCTTCACAGACCATGGTGAAAGCCAAAGTCTATTTATGTTAATTTTGAATTCTTATCAACATTTACATAATTATGAATGTGACAATGAAGCTGATCTTTCTTTACAGGTGGACGATACAGGAACGAAAGCCACAGAAGATAGATTACACCAAAACAAGAAGGTTCTTGAAAACGGTGTAGCAACTGAAAGCAACACCGAGACATCTCCCGACTCTGGTGCGGTACCAATCAATGAGAACCTCTTCCTCGACGAAGATTTAGATGAAGAACTTCAAAATTTGGATTTGGAAGATTAGTTGTATATAAGACACCAAGAATGTTCAACATTGTCAGATTCATTTAAACTGATTTAAAAATATGAAACATATTACTAGTTCTAATGTGTCACATTAATATATTTTTTCAAAGATGGATTGGCATATAATGTACACCAAACATTGCATCATATTAAAACAATAAAGAGTTGTTAAAGAAAATTATTTTTATCATTTATTACAATTGAGAATATATCATTTACTCTTGTAACATAAATATATAGGCTTTTACAAGTGGGATTAAAAATAAACAACTGTGGCCTTGAATTGATATGACATTGACAGCTAATTTAATAATTGACAGTATGATTAAAGTGTATATAAGTAAAGATTAGTGTAGTATTACATAAAGATATATGAATCAAGAACTGCTAATAGGGTATAATATTGTCAAGATATTAGTAAATTTCGCGGTATATGTCAATATTAGGTTTGCTTGCTGCTATTCTTATATACTACAAACGTTATTTAAATTGAATTGAATGGAAATCAGAAATAAAAGATGAATGTAAAAAAATATTTTTATTCATATAATTAAGTATTCTTAATAATTCTTACATGTCAAAAGATAATATTGTGTTATTATGCTTAGCAATATCATAAACGGGTATACAAAACAAGTATATAGGTTACAATACTTAATTAAAACTTAATATTATTATTATTAGTAAGATAGTAAATAAATCGCTCTTATATATTATTGGCGAAAATTATTTGTTTATTGAGATTTATAAGATAAATGAGTGGTACTTTTTGTTAGAGGTCTTTTTCACGTTGTACCATGAAATCCCTTCAATGCTTTCTCACTAGAGATTTTACTACATTTAATTAACTAGAATGTACCTTTAGCATGTTGTTTTAAAAATCTATTATATACCTATACTATATTATATTTATTTATATTTAAATATATTTAATATTTAATACGCAACCACCTAGCAGGATTGTGTATTGTTATGTTATCTATAGTCTCTTGTGACATTCCCTTACTTTTCATTCTCGGTATAACATTGGTCAGTATGTGACTATATCCATGTCCACCATACGAAGTCTGCAATATTAAAATTTAAGGTTAAATCTAATCAATAAAATATTATATTAGTGCTGACTGCTGACTGTCTTACACAATACTTAAAAAAATCTGCCAAGACTAGAGATATTCCATCTTTGTCATATTATTTCAGTCTTTAACTTAACTTTTAATGGATTTGACGTAGACAGAATTTTAAGGCCTACATTGACAAATAATACTATGAGGAATCACTATTGTATACATACTCCAAACACATAGGGTCTGTAATTTTATTACATAAACAATACATTTATTACTAATATCTATTAGAGGTGCTTAGTTAAAGTAACTCCAACTCCATACATTACATGGTATCAATGGAAGATGTTGAAATGTTAATATTGAGATGGATTAAAACAGCAAAGAGGAATTCTAACACTCCCTTGTTTCAATTATGTTTCCACTTACCAGCCTGTGTTTTGTGTGAATATCATGGGATATAAGTATACTTTCTTCCTTGCCATTACTCAACAAGTTTTGTATCATTCTCAATCTCTCACTATCAGATGGCATATCTGTGTCAATATTTAACTGGTAGTAAGATACTTCAGTGCCAAACAGATCAAACTGGCAGTATGTTCCTATTTCAGAAAACTCCAAAAGATCCTGATAAGATTGAAATGTTCCTTGAAAAAAAAAAGATAATATAAAGAATTATGTGATATTACACTGGAACAGTACTTAAGGCCTTATTCATAAAAGTTCGAGCCGGTTGACGTGGTTGGAAAGATACATGCCTTTCACGCCGCAGGTCGTGGGTTCGATTCCCACCCAGAACAGACATTTGTGTGCATGAACATTTCTGTTTGTCCTGGGTCTGGGTGTAATTATCTATAAAGTATTTACTTACAAAAGAAAAGTAGTGTATGTAAGTATATCAGTTGTATATCTGATGTCTGTGTTTGTCCCAGGATATTATTATATTATTAAGTTAATTAGTGGATGTTTAGCTAAACACTAAGTTCTTGCTGTCAGTGATGTAACATTCCAAAGACAGCATTGTTTAAAAGTTAAACTTTAACTAATAACACCTATACAACTTTTAAAATAATGTTGTACAAAATTATCACAGGAAGTAAATTTATTTTAGGACTTTATATCAGTACCAACATGAATGTCAAAAATTGTACATTATGATGAAATATATAATAAGGTCCTCCTGACCGATTTCGGCCACGGCGGCCAATCTCAAGAGAGATTAGCCAACTGCGCAGGGGATATTATAGTGCACAAATGTGTGCGCAAACACAGGTGCACTCTCTTTTCCTTAGCTCTCATAATCTGATGGGACGGCAATCCGACACGACCCGAAAGAGTTCAGGCGCAGGACCAACGGCTTAACGTGCTTTCCGAGGCACGGGAGTGTACCACACTTCCAACTTCCAGACTCCGGACTGCTACTGAGAAATTTCTGACAGAAAACCCCAATAACTATTGGCCTGACCTGGGAATTGAACCCAGGACCACCGCATCTGCGGCCTTATATCAAGCCACTAGACCAACGAGGCAGTCAATATTTAAAAGTAATATAATAAATGATCAAATATCTATGGTATAATAGCAAATTTTAATTAATCAATCACATGAAAACAACTTACTATCTAAATGTGACATGACAGCCTTTTCGACTCTTCCACCAGCCTCCAGGTAAAGTCTGATTATTTCAGCTGGTGCCTCAGGTACCCGATGTGGATGAAAACTAACTCCACAACCAACCTGAGCTTGAACTTCACCTGCTGCCATTATTGCTTTACGCTCAAAATCTAGATGAAAAAAAAATATATTAATAAATTCACATAAATATTTTGTGCTTGTAAGAACAAAATTTCGGCAAATGGCAATTTATGTTTGTAAATCTTTAAGACCAACCAAAGATCACTGTAATGATTCTTGAATGCTACTTATTGCAGTTATTGTAAAAATGGTAATCTTTCTTAAGCTTCAGTAATCAGTAACAGCCTGTGATTGTCCCACTGTTGGGCTAAAGCCTCTTCTCGGCTTTTTCTTTTGCTTACATTTTGTAAATATTTAAAATGTTTTAATGGTAGGAAGGATAGGGCTTCATGCAAACATGCCTTGAATTAAATAATTATGATATTTTGAGGTTTAAATATTTCTTTCAATGGCAATTCACTTGACGTTAGGGTTTTGTGCAATCTCATCTAGGTAGGTACCACCCACTCATCAGATATTCTACCGCAAAACAGCAGTTTTTTTTTTGTTGTGTTGCGGTTTGAAGGGTGAGTGTAATTACAGAAACAAGGGACATAACATCTTAGTTCCCAAGGTTGGTGAGGCATTGGTAATGTAAGTGATGGTTAACATCTCTTACAATGCCAGTGTCTATGGGTGTTGGTGACCACTTACTATCATGTGGCTCATATGCTTGTCTATGCTATGGATGGTATGGTTCACATACTATCAGGAAGTCGATCTGTTAGTTTTTTTTTTTTTTTATTTCATAGGAAGGCGGACGAGCATTTGGGCCACCTGATGGTAAGTGGTCACCAATGCCCATAGACAATGGCATTGTAAGAGATGTTAACCATCGCTTACATCGCCAATGCGCCACCAACCTTGGGAACTAAGATGTTATATCCCTTGTGCCTGTAATTACACTGGCTCACTCACCCTTCAATCCGGAACACAACAGTACCAAGTACTGCTGTTTTGCGGTAGAATATCTGATGAGTGGGTGGTACCTACCCAGACGAGCTTGCACAAAGCTCTACCACCAAGTAAAAAAAAGTCTGCCTAGTGTCTACATATTAATAAAAATCAACAGGGATGGATCACAATAATATGATATTTAGTTAAATATATATCTAGATAAATACCTTAATCTCTTTATTATATACTATTATATACTAAGCAGTAAATCTTAAAATTACAGCATTATTCCCTACCAAAAAATATTTACCTCTCAATGGCCAGACACTGGCAATTTCTCCAATAAAACCCGCTTTTACAGTGGGGTAGTCTTCACAGCCCACTGTTAGTTCTTTCAACATGTGTTCATACAAATCCTCTGTAGTACTGTGCAGGTAGTCACTATTTTGCATGTCTGCTATATAGAATCCAGTTCCAGATACAATTTTAACATTTGTTTTTTTGGATAGCATTTCATAAAACTTGACATCCCTTTCCAAGCCTTCTGTGGTGTTTTCCACTATGCATCCTAAGTGAACATTTTTATTTTAGAAGATTAATTACAATTTTTAAATTAAAATATAGTTACAGACATTTGTGCTAAATATATTTTTCTATCGTCAAAAATATATTTTTTGAGCAATATTTTAAACTATAATAAGGCAATCATGCCACTTAATCAGGCAATCACGCAGTTTAATGCCATAAGCGAAAACTTGAAGTTATGAAATTAGTGCTAATAAAATAAATATCACATGTTAAAATTATCAAAATATATGAATTTACTGTTGACTGAGCAAAAAATATACTTCATAATTAATAATAATAATGATAATAACAGATATACTGTTATCATTATCATGCTGGTGATGTAACCTCATAACATTTTCTTCTAAAAAAGGTAATCCACAAACCTAAATTATGATATGATAAATCATAGATTATTTATAATGACAGTTTATGTTTTAAGTTATAATCTTACCACCACCACAATGTTTATATAATTGTACATCTTTTAAAACAGCTTCATTTGAATATTTATCATTCAGAGACAGGTTGTGTTTAGAACTATATGGGTACTGCCTTATGAAACCAATCGTTTCCAACTGCATGTATAAGTCAAACATTTCAGCTATAAACTTTGGGGGCTTCCGATAAAAATGTGAAAAATTCATAGCCAAGTGTTCATGAGTGAGAGTTGGTCCTAAAGTTTCAGGACCCACTTCTCCCAAAACTGAAAATTATTAATACCTAGTTATTTTATTTTAACTTATGTAAATATTACAGTAGAATAATTGCACTATTTCAATAATATAGAAAAGAGCTGCAAGTTGTGACTATATTTATACTTTTATTATTTTATTAAACAAATTAAAATTTCTTAATATGTTTAGTAACTTCACTTTTATACATTACAACAGCATTAATGCAATAAAAGTTTTGAATCTAAGATAATTTTATTTGCAAAAAAGTATGCTAATTATGCTTACCTGTCTGTACTTTGTAAGACATATTATTACTTTTTCAAAATTCCGTCACAACGCAGTTCGATAATTATCCAGACAAAATAAATTTAATATGTGAATTTTTTGACTTATTGAGTCGTATTAGTTGACACTGAGACTGAGTGCAACTGTTATGTGTTATCTGAAAGGCTGAGATAAGCACAATAATTACATATAGTTCAATATACCACAAATAATTTATCTTTGTGAGATTATTGGTAGTAAATAAATACCACATCCATTTGGATTATACTATTATAATATACATGTTGTTCAACACAATAGAAAAAGGTTATTTTTATAGGTAAACTTAGGTACAAAAGTTATAGTTATATTCTCTATTGAAAGATCTATTTTTGTGTATTTACCACTATAAAATATTACCTACTATGAATATTTGTATTGTTATCTACAAAGTAAATCAATCAATAATATGTCGTCACATTCTTGATCCACCATGATTAAAAAAACTATTTTATAACTCATTACACACGAATCACACACTGGAAAGAGAATCACCAATTACATTAATACATTTCATTTACCTACCTTGATAAAAACACACTTAAAATCAAGAGCAAGCCTAGTCTTTAGTCTTGCTCTTAAAGAACATAAGCAAATAGTTTATAAAAACAATGCTTATATAGTAGTTAGACGAATGTCGAGTACATTATGTTAATAGGGAAATTCCCCAGTAGCGTTGCCAAAGTCAATTTACCAAATTCACCAATTTAGGGCAAATTCTGAAAATGTCGACTCAAAAAAAAAACTTGTCTCGTAAAAAAGAAGGATAATAGGTAAATAAATAGTTAATTTAAACAAAAACTATCATACATTTTTTTAAATACCTAAGTGCGACGTGCTAGTTGGGCTATGCAATTTTATTAAATTATCATTTACATCAAACGTGTGGATGTTTAAAGTGAAAGAAAACTTTTTCGATCGAACTTCTTCAATCCCTCTTATATTAAAACTTTATATTTCTCCACTCGTGCCAGATCTACCACTCCAACAGATAATATGATATAAAGAAATAGAGAGTGTATTTGTGTGTGCACGCGTATCCACTTGTACCACACACACCACACTTACTTACGATCATTTCTTTCACCGTCAAGCACGAGATGAATTGTAATCACAAATTAAGCACATGAAATTCAGTGGCGCTTGCCCGGGGTTGAACTCACGATCATCGGTTAAGATTCACACGTTCTTACCACTGAGCCACCTCGGCTTTAGTAGTTGTCAGTACCATTCCGCAAAAAATGAGTTGAGTTTCCCCGCAGTTTGGGGCATTTTCCACGAATGGGTAACCCTCATTTATGTAAAAGCCCAAGTGACCCAACATACATACCAAGGGCATTTATTTTTGTAGTAGGTAATAGGTATTTCATTATTAGTCATTTACAACATTTTTTATTAAATTGTACCTAACTGAATTAATATTATGTGTATACTTGTGTATTATGTTATAGGTTGGTAAAAATGCAGAACTGTCTGTAAATTTAACATTACTTTTGTATTAAAACGTTACATGCATGGCCGTATCAATGAATACAGACGTTACATAGAAGCGCAGTTCTTAAGGATTTCGTGTGCCGATTCCAATGGGGTCTGCCCCTAACTTAGTTCGTAGTTTGTCGGCTCTGACGACATTCTCCAATCTCCGTCTCTCTTGTTCTCGTCGTTAAGATGCGCTGGGGAACCGTCCTTTGTAATGCTTAAGAGAGAGACAGCTGCCGCAGCGCGATTACCATGCTGCCAAGCAGCATTTTCGGTCGCAGAAAATTTGTCTTCGGAGCGCCCATAAGAACTGCGCTTCTATGTAACGTCTGTATTCATTGGCCGTATACAAGACCGTGGATGCATGTCAGTATCTCTGACATAGGTATATTAAGTTGCCATGGCAACAATTAAATAAAGTTTTAATTTAATTACAGAAATAGTGTCCGCACTTAATTTTCTCCATATATCGTACAAAAAAATGCCTATTGTAATAAAGGATTACACATGGAATCAAAACTCCACAAGCATACAATTAAGGGTACCCATACCATCGGTTTATACAGAAAAGGTCGATTTATTTTCATCTGACTGTTATATTAAGGCAAATTTTAACCCATTTTTCTTTGAATTATTTTTAATGCACGATGTGGATATGACAAAAAGTAAATGTACGATTGTACACGATAATTGTCTTCTAATTGATTTAGTTAAGAAAGAAGACCGCATTTGGAGTGCTTTAGAAAAAGTCTTATCCAAAGAAGATAAAAAGGAACTAAGACAAAAATTCCTTGAAGAATGCCAAGAAAGAGCTAAGAACGAAGCTGAAAATAAAGCAATAATGAAAAGTAATTTGGCTAGGTTTACTGTTCAACAAGCAATGGACATTGATAACAAGCAACATATAATAATGGATTCTAGAAGAGATGAAGAGTGCAAAAAGGCAATGGATGAATTAGAAATGTGGAAAAATGGTACGAATAAAATTTCTGGTGTTAAAATAACTGAACTACCATCTTCAGAGGATGAGGATAGTTCTCAAAATAAAAGAAATGTTTCTAAAGAAAGTGCTAAACGAACTCCCATGCAACTAAAGATAAGATCAGAATACATTGATAAGAAACGAGAAGAAACAGCAAAAAGGGTTTTACCGAAACTCAGAGATATGGCACAATTAGAAATAACACATACACCCCGCTCTTTTCCAACACCTAGCAGAGAATCTACTGCTCGAGAAGAAGACATATGGCTAAAAAACATTACACTAGCTCGAAGAGCAACTGGTAATCATTTATATATATATAGCTGATAATGCATTAAATTTTATGGCAATTATTTATGATAGTAACATGAGAAATCAGAACGACTTGGTGGAAGAGCTTTGTGCAAGCTCGCCTGGGTAGGTACCACCCACTCATCAGATATTCTGCCGCAAAACAGCAGTACTTTGTATTGCTGAGTTACGCTTTGAAGGGTGAGTGAGCCAGTGTAATTACAGGCACAAGGGACATAACATCTTAGTTCCCAAGGTTGGTGGCGCATTGGCGATGTAAGCGATGGTTAACATTCTTACAATGCCATTGTCTATGGGCGTTGGTGACCACTTACCATCAAGTGGCCCATATGCTCACCCGCCTTCCTATACAATAAATAAAAAAGAACAGTGTTGTAAAATTATACGTTATCATTAATTATACATATGTTATGTTGCCTTTGTATTTACGAAATAATAACATTTTGATTTTCGAACAGAGTAGTAGTAATTATGTATTTCTAGGATTTGTTTCGGAAGATTTGCGCCCTGAAGAACAAGATCCGCAATGGTGCAAGGAAAAAGGCGACGAATTTTTTCGCAGTGGTAACTTTTTAGGAGCAATAAGTGCTTATACCCATGGGATTACTCTTTCTGACAAGTTACCCAGTCTCTTTGCCAATAGAGCGGCTGCGCATTTTTCTTTAGGGAATTTTAATAAATGTGTAAGTAATTTTCGTATTTAAAAATTATTACACTTTTTATAGCATTTTACTCGGTGGTAGAGCTTTGTGCAAGCTCGTCTGGGTAGGTACCACCCACTCATCAGATATTCTATCGCAAAGCAGCAGCACTTTGTACTGTTGTGTTCCGGTTTGAAGGATGAGTGAGCCAGTATAATTACAGGCACAAGGGACATAACATCTTAAATCCCAAGGTTAGTGGCGCATTGGCGATGTGAGCGATAGTTAACATTTCTTACAATGCCAATGTCTATGGGCGTTGGTGACTTATGCCACCAGATGGTAAATGGTGCGTGCATATAATTGCACGTCCGCCTTCCTATGTCATGAAAAATCTGTTTCTTTTAAATGATTTTAAATTGTCTTGAAGCGAAGAGGAAATATGATGAATGATGTTATTTAACTTGTTTTTAATAAAAAATACAAAACATGGATACCACTTATAATGAGTAGCATACAACTTGGCGACATTATCGCTATCGGCTATTATTATTTTTATTTTTTTATTTTTATTTATTTAAGATCCACCAGTGATAATTACATTAATACAATATTGGGTAAAAAGAAATACAGTGTAGCTTAATTTTAAATGCATTATCTTTTAAGGCAGATACAGCATGCAAATATTAGGAAGTTTATAAATCATTTATTACATTATTTTAAAAACGTATTAACTTATTGGTAAAAATTATTAAAATCTCTATATATAAAAATTAGCTATTATTATAAACATCGTGATTTCATCCAGGCAACTAAAGCCAAAGCCTTGTTCGCACTAGGCTAGTAATTCAGTCGAGTACCGAGTAATTTAGTATCTAAACGTGTCTAAGCAACAAAAATTTAGTCGAGTAGATTAGCAAATCATTTAGTCGAGTCGATCCATTTCGTTCAATTCTCTTCGGCGAGTGGCGGCTCCCACCACGCGTCGCTTACTCGTTCATTTATTAAACAATTCTGAGCCTGTCCTTTTAGACGAGTTCATTAGCTGTGTATTTTCAAACATTCTCAAACTATCAAAGTATTCTTTGTCAATCAAAGTGTTCGTTGGATCTTCTAGTGCCAATTCCTTCAGTAGACAATTCGTAGCTACTAGGTCATCTCTTATATTAATAAATTGTCGTACCCATAGCTTTTTTTCCTTATTACACTAATGTCTTTATCCACCTCTTCTAATAGCGATTACCATAAGTTTTATTAGCTTATTTACTTTATTGCGTTGAACGTTCATCTTGCAAAACACCACTCACTTGTGTACTTTACTTGACCGTAGTGCGAACGATTTTTGGGCAGCAGCGAGTATTTTAGCTATTAATTTACTCGGTACTCGACTAAATTACTAGCCTAGTGCGAACAAGGCTTAACAGTTAGTCATATGGTGTGTATGTCATAATAATAAATAAATGTAAATAACAATATGAAATACACACACCTACATATATCAATAAAAAATGATATTATCAATAAAACATACTAAAGTTAGTACCTATATAATATGAATACTATAATATGTCCTCATGTTTATTATTAATATTTTTCGCTAACGATTACCTACTCAGAAAGATTGAATACAACTCTAGTCAATATAATTTTATATGATTCATTTATAATTATTTTCGGTACATAATTATTTGATATGATATATTTATGTATTTTGTTGTCAGGCGAATGATTGCTCCACAGCTCTCGACTTAATGAAACCAGCTTGCGAAATAAATCGAAGAAGCCGCGGTAAATGTATTGCCCGTCGGGGTGCTGCGCTCGCTCGCTTGGGATATCTCAATAAAGCAATCGATGAAATGAAAGCAGCCGCAAAACTGTTGCCAGATGACGAGAATCTTAAACAAGACATTTATGACATGGAGCGGGCATGGGAACAGGATCCAGATTCTGAATAATTTATGCCAGTTTCATAAAAAATAGACTTCCGATACATACTTATATAATATTATGGTACTACTAATGTCACAGATTCATACGTGAAAATTTCGTATTAAATAAATGTTTAAGTTACATTAAAAAGTAGAGTTAATCTACTAGTGTATTAATGATAAGTTAAAAAATAGGGTTATAAATATCTAATTTATCAGTGTTAAAACGATTTTGAATTATTTCTAAATAAAACGTTCTCTGAACCCTGATTAAAACGCTTTTATTTATAAATTTGCTGTTAAATAAGATAATCATATGTTCAATTTCTGGAACAATGATTAGTTATTTGTATTAATTTAATTAAATACTGAAATAATTGAATGTCTTTCGGCTGCCATCGCCCAATGATTACTTAAGTCAAAATTCTGGATATGAAAACAGCGTTTCAAAAGCTGCAGGAAAATTTTCTTATTTTTTGAATGGCTTTGTAATTATGTAAACAAAAATAAAAGTCGCGTCAGTGATCAAATAACATTGTAAATTACTTTATTAATTAAAAGCTTTGTGGGTTTGTACAGATGCGCTTATTTTCAACTCTCATAATATTTTTTATTTAACCTCGACATCATATTGACTTCCTATTCATAAATATTTTCACTTTTTTTTAAAAACAAAAGGTCCGAATGTGTGAGGTTAAAGGTTACAAAAAAAAAAGTCAACGCGAACATTATAATTGTAGAAATAAAACTATAACTATAGATATGAACTCTGTTCATTCTATTCCTCTAAAGTATTTTTTTTTGTAAGACCAAGATTGTTTAGTAGTGCGTGCGGTGATGGATCTCTACCCCGGAACCTTCTAAATACTTCGCTGGGATGACAACTGCCGCCAGTTGCTAGGAACGTATCTTTATACCTTTTTCCGATGGCCAAAATGTCTTGGTCCCCTTCCCTGGCTTCGTCAAAAGCACTGTAGATGTCAGCTGCGATCATTTTGGACCATAAATGGCAATAATAAGCAGCACCCCATTCTTCAGAGAATATTTTCGTGAATGACAGTGGATGTGAATCGTATTTGTCGAACGGCAGCGCATTATATATCGGCCACAGTTGCTGCACTATATCCCTCCAAAACGTCTTCTTCGAATGCAATTCCAAATCGAGACGAGAGAGATATAGCTCCTTACATAAATCGAAACCAGACATGTGCCTTCTAATGTTTTGGATATTTTTGATGATATCATCAGGTAATGGTTCATCCGTTCTGTAATGACCACTAATACCTTGAATGGTGTTTGGATCGTAAAGCCAATGTGTCATCACTTGGCCGCAGACTTCAGCCGCGTCCCATTCCACATTTGATAACCCAGCTACTTCAGAATAATTTGCTTTAGTTAGTAAATGCCGTAGCGCGTGCCCAAATCGTTTAAACAAAACATTAACCTCATTGAAAGAAAGCAACGACTGTTGACCATTAACTGGAGCTTGGAAGTAAAAAATATGGGCCGAAAGAGGCTGCGTAGAGGATATGGAACTCCTGTTACGTATCGATACATGCCAGCCGGCGTCATCGTACACACGAATTTTTTCATTCTCCCTGGCATACGGATCTAAATAAAGACCAGCGATCGGTCTATTGCTTGTTTCATCATAAATGTCGTAAAATTTAACATCTTTATGCCAAGTGTGTACATCTGACCTTTCGATGATTTGAATTTTAAACGAAGATTTAGATGAAGAACTTCAAACTTTGGATTTGGAAGATTAGTTGTATATAAGACACAAAGAATGTTCAACATTGTCAGATTCGTCTAAAGTTCTAAACGGATTTAAAAATATGAAGCATACTAGTACTAGTTCTAATGTGTCACATTAATATATTTTTTCAAAGATGAATTGGCATATAATGTACACCAAACATTGCATCATATTAAAACAATAAAGAGTTGTTAAAGAAAATTATTTTTATCATTTATTACAATTGAGAATATATCATTTACTCTTGTAACAGAAATATATAGACTTTTACAAGTGGGATTAAAAATAAACAACTGTGGCCTTGAATTGATATGACAGCTAATTTAATAATTGACAGTATGATTAAAGTGTATATAAGTAAAGATTAGTGTAGTATTACATAGAGATATATGAATCAAGAACTGCTAATAGGGTATAATATTGTCAAGCTATTAGTAAATTTCGCGGTATATGTCAATATTAGGTTTGCTTCTTGTTACTCCTGCTATTTTTATATACTACAAACGTTATTTAAATTGAATTGAATGGAAATCAGAAATAAAAGATGAATGTAAATAAAATATTTTTATTCATATAATTAAGTATTCTTAATAATTCTTACATGTCAAAATATAATATTGTGTTATTATGCTTAGCAATATCATAAACAGGTATACAAAACAAGTATATAGGTTACAATACTTAATTAAAACTTAATATTATTATTAGTAAGATAGTAAATAAATCGCTCTTATATATTATTGGCGAAAATTATTTGTTTATTGAGATTTATAAGATAAATGAGTGGTACGTTTTGTTAGAGGTCTTTTTCACGTTGTACCATGTAATCCCTTCAATGCTTTCTCACTAGAGATTTTACTACATTTAATTATCTAGAATGTACCTTTAGCATGTTGTTTTAAAAATCTATTATATACCTATACTATATTATATTTATTTATATTTAAATATATTTAATATCTAATACGCAACCACCTAGCAGGATTGTGTATTGTTATGTTATCTATAGTCTCTTGTGACATTCCCTTACTTTTCATTCTCGGTATAACATTGGTCAGTATGTGACTATATCCATGTCCGCCATACGAAGTCTGCAAAATTAAAATTTAAGGTTAAATCTAATGAATAAAATATTATATTAGTGCTGACTGTCGTACACAATACTAAAAAAAATGTGCCAAGACTAGAAATATTCCATCTTTGTCATATTATTTCAGTCTTTAACTTAACTTTTAATGGGTTTGACGTAGACAGAATTTTAAGGCCTACATTGACAAATAATACTATGAGGAATCACTATTGTATACATACTCCAAACACATAGGGTCTGTAATTTTATTACATAAACAATACATTTATTACTAATATCTATTAGAGGTGCTTAGTTAAAGTATGTATATGTATGGAGTATACATTACATGGTATCAATGGAAGATGTTGAAATGTTAATATTGAGATGGATTAAAACAGCAAAGAGGAATTCTAACACTCCCTTGTTTCAATTATGTTTCCACTTACCAGCCTGTGTTTTGTGTGAATATCATGGGATATAAGTATACTTTCTTCCTTGCCATTACTCAACAAGTTTTGTATCATTCTCAATCTCTCACTATCAGATGGCATATCTGTGTCAATATTTAACTGGTAGTAAGATACTTCAGTGCCAAACAGATCAAACTGGCAGTATGTTCCTATTTCAGAAAACTCCAAAAGATCCTGATAAGATTGAAATGTTCCTTGAAAAAAAAAAGATAATATAAAGAATTATGTGATATTACACTGGAACAGTACTTAAGGCCTTATTCATAAAAGTTCGAGCCGGTTGACGTGGTTGGAAAGATACATGCCTTTCACGCCGCAGGTCGTGGGTTCGATTCCCACCCAGAACAGACATTTGTGTGCATGAACATTTCTGTTTGTCCTGGGTCTGGGTGTAATTATCTATAAAGTATTTACTTACAAAAGAAAAGTAGTGTATGTAAGTATATCAGTTGTATATCTGATGTCTGTGTTTGTCCCAGGATATTATTATATTATTAAGTTAATTAGTGGATGTTTAGCTAAACACTAAGTTCTTGCTGTCAGTGATGTAACATTCCAAAGACAGCATTGTTTAAAAGTTAAACTTTAACTAATAACACCTATACAACTTTTAAAATAATGTTGTACAAAATTATCACAGGAAGTAAATTTATTTTAGGACTTTATATCAGTACCAACATGAATGTCAAAAATTGTACATTATGATGAAATATATAATAAGGTCCTCCTGACCGATTTCGGCCACGGCGGCCAATCTCAAGAGAGATTAGCCAACTGCGCAGGGGATATTATAGTGCACAAATGTGTGCGCAAACACAGGTGCACTCTCTTTTCCTTAGCTCTCATAATCTGATGGGACGGCAATCCGACACGACCCGAAAGAGTTCAGGCGCAGGACCAACGGCTTAACGTGCTTTCCGAGGCACGGGAGTGTACCACACTTCCAACTTCCAGACTCCGGACTGCTACTGAGAAATTTCTGACAGAAAACCCCAATAACTATTGGCCTGACCTGGGAATTGAACCCAGGACCACCGCATCTGCGGCCTTATATCAAGCCACTAGACCAACGAGGCAGTCAATATTTAAAAGTAATATAATAAATGATCAAATATCTATGGTATAATAGCAAATTTTAATTAATCAATCACATGAAAACAACTTACTATCTAAATGTGACATGACAGCCTTTTCGACTCTTCCACCAGCCTCCAGGTAAAGTCTGATTATTTCAGCTGGTGCCTCAGGTACCCGATGTGGATGAAAACTGACTCCACAACCAACCTGAGCTTGAACTTCACCTGCTGCCATTATTGCTTTACGCTCAAAATCTAGATGAAAAAAAAATATATTAATAAATTCACATAAATATTTTGTGCTTGTAAGAACAAAATTTCGGCAAATGGCAATTTATGTTTGTAAATCTTTAAGACCAACCAAAGATCACTGTAATGATTCTTGAATGCTACTTATTGCAGTTATTGTAAAAATGGTAATCTTTCTTAAGCTTCAGTAATCAGTAACAGCCTGTGATTGTCCCACTGTTGGGCTAAAGCCTCTTCTCGGCTTTTTCTTTTGCTTACATTTTGTAAATATTTAAAATGTTTTAATGGTAGGAAGGATAGGGCTTCATGCAAACATGCCTTGAATTAAATAATTATGATATTTTGAGGTTTAAATATTTCTTTCAATGGCAATTCACTTGACGTTAGGGTTTTGTGCAATCTCATCTAGGTAGGTACCACCCACTCATCAGATATTCTACCGCAAAACAGCAGTTTTTTTTTTGTTGTGTTGCGGTTTGAAGGGTGAGTGTGTAGGGGTTATGGTCCCTAGCTTCAATTTGCAGACTTCTTCTTTGGAGTTCAGTTGGAGAGAAATAATACTTCTTGATGTTCGGATCGGAATGGTTTTATTTTGAAATATTACGACTATATATACAAAAACTTAAAACGACTGTAACCAATAAAACATCTTACATTAATATTAAACATTATTAAAAATTTGGTTATCCAAACAAAATGCTTACATTTACACCAATGATACGCATAGCGTAATCGGATGATTTTGCAAGAGCGAGACGGGCGAGCGACATATACGCTTGCCCGCTCGCACACTATAAATAGGTAGCGCAGAATTTTAACTTCTTTAGTCATCGCGCGTCTTCAGGCGTCGTCAGTCGTATGCAATTATATTATTGTGGTAAGTATGTATAATGTAGGTAAACCCCACATCACTCCCCTTCAAGAAAATCGCACGGAGGGCTTGATTTTTCTTCCAGATCTAGTTGTGTACCCTGGTGTAGTGTTGCGTTGACACGATGACTCTTCTGACGATTGATTTGGGTTGTATATGTGAGCTGGTTTTAATCTGTCTAACGTAACGACTGTTGTACGTAAGGGTAATTGAATTTTGTAATACTTGTCGTAACGTTTTAATACTTCATATGGTCCATCGTACGGCGGGGTGAGCGGCGCTCGAACCATATCATTGCGTATAAACACATGCGTGCACGTTGCTAGATCCTTGTATACGAATGGTTTATGTTGTGGAGTGTGTTTCGGCGGCGCCGGCTGAAGCGTTGCCATGGTTTCCGTTAAGCGACGTACGTACTCTGCGTCATTTATCTTCGACTGTGTAGGTACAAAGAAATCGGCGGGTATGCGTAATGTGGTTCCGTATGTCATTATTGCAGGGCTTAAGTTATCGCTGCGTAACGCCGTGCGTAAGCCTAGTAGCACGGTGGGTAACTTGTCAGTCCATTGTATGGTAGCTTCGCGCGCTATCAGTGCAGCTTTTAATGTTCGATGCCATCTCTCGACTTGACCGTTTGATTGGGGATGATATGCAGTAGTTCGGATTCTTGTTATCCCGAATCTTTTCATTAGAGAATTAAATAGCTCGGATTCGAACTGGCGGCCTTGATCAGTAGATATGCGTAGAGGGCAGCCAAATCGTGCGATCCAGTTTTCGTAAAATGCGTTAGCAACACTTTCAGCGGTAATGTCTTTTACCGGCACTGCTTCGGGCCATTTCGTACAGCGGTCTATTATAGTGACGCAGTACCGATAATCTCTAGATGGTGCTAGCGGTCCAATAATGTCGATATGCACATGTTCAAAGCGCTGCGACGGCGGGAATTGACCTAGAGGTGTAACGACGTGTCGATGTATTTTCGCTCGTTGACAATTGATGCACGCTTTAGTCCATACTCCGACGTCTTGATTCATGTTGGGCCAGAAGTACTTTGAAGTAATTTGTTTTCTTGTAGTCCGTACGCTCGGGTGACATAATTCGTGTTGCGCTTTGAATGCAGCATAACGATATGCGTTCGGTAGGTACGGTCGCGGTGTGTCGGTGGACATCTCGCATGTTATTGATTGGCTTATCCCGGGCATCGTAACGGCAGTGAATCGTAAGTTCGATTGTTTTCGAATTGATTTCAGTTCTTCATCATTGTTTTGATCAATTGCTAATTGCGTAAAATCAATTACAGTCGGGCATTGTATGTCTTCTATACGTGAGAGAGCGTCGGCAACCTTGTTTTCTTCGCCTTGTATATAGTTAATGCTTGAACAGAATTGGCTTATGAAGTGTAGTTGTCGTTCTCTTCGCGGTGTATCGGTGCTTTTGGCTTGGCAATGCAGTGCGTACGTGAGCGGCTTGTGATCAGTGTACACACTTACTTCGCATCCCTCGATGAGTCGTCGAAAGTGTTTTACAGCTGTATAGATTGCTAACAATTCGCGATCGTATACACTGTAGCGGCGTTGTGTAGCGCTCATAGCTTTTGAAAAATACGCTAGAGGTTTCCATGCATTATTAACTTTTTGTTGTATTACGGCGCCGAGACTATGATCAGAAGCGTCGGTCATGATACTGAGATGACTACCGGGAACTGGATGCGTGAGCGTTGTAGCGCCTAAAATACTTTGGCGGCAATTTTCGAAAGCTGCGTCGGCTTGTGGTGTCCACTCGATAGGAGTTTTATCGTTCTTTTTTCGATTGTGTAAGTACTTGTTGAGATTGTGTTGAAGTTCGGCTTGATGTGGCAGACAGTCTCGATAGAAATTAAGCATGCCAAGGAAACGACGTAATTCTACTACAGTTTTCGGCTTCGGATATTTAGATATTGCTTCGATGCGATCCTGAGTAGGTTTAATTCCTTCCGCCGATACTTCGTAACCAAGAAAATTAATTTTATTTTTACCAAATTCACATTTTTCGATTTTTAATGTAACTCCAAATTTTTCTAATCGCTTTAGTACTTCATGTAGTAATTGAATGTGTTTATCTTCGTCTTCCGAAAATAATAGGATGTCATCAACGAAACAGAAACAATTATCGATACCTCTAAGGACTTCGTGCATGAATCGTTGAAATGTTTGACTCGCGTTGCGTAGTCCGAAGGTCATGCAGTTGAATTCAAAGAGGCCGAACGGGGTTATAATTGCAGTTTTCTGTGCATCTTCTTCAGCGATTGGTATCCAGTAATAAGCCATTTTCAAGTCAAGCTTTGAAAATATTTTCTTATTGTGCAGTTGGTATGTAAAGTCTTGTATGCGCGGTATTGGGTAGCGGTCGGGTTGAGTAACCGCGTTCAGTCTTCTATAGTCACCGCAGACTCTTAACCCACCATCCTTTTTCTTTACAACGTGTAATGGGCTTGCCCACGGACTATTTGATGGTTTACAGATGCCCATTTCCAACATATTTTCGAATTCAATCTTCGCAGCTTTATATTTATCAGGTGGAAGCGGGCGTGGCCGGGCGAAGAGAGGCGGGCCGGTTGTTTCTATATGGTGGACGACGTTGTGTTTAGAGCTTTGATTTAGGGACATCGGTCGAAGTACATCTGGATATTGCTTCAATATATGATAATAAGCTTGGTTATCACCGATGAGTTGTATTGTTCCGGTTTCAGTTTTAGCGCCTGTCGAAATTGTAATAGCATCGACAGAGAGGTCTGTGACTGTGTCTATGAGTTTCTTTTTGTGCAGGTCTATTAGCAGTTTGAAATGTCGTAGAAAGTCGGCTCCCAGGATCGATGTTTTAACGTCGGCAATAATGAATCTCCATAGAAAATTACGCCTCAAACCTAAGTTGAGTTTGACCGTTTTCTCGCCATATGTATTTATCGGCGTGTTGTTTGCAGCAAATAATTTACAGGCGCTTTGTATTTTTGTTTTGTTTCGATTATTTGCTGATAAAACGGATATATCTGCGCCAGTATCCACGAGGAAACATTCCCTAGTGTTGCGATCGTAGACACAGAGGCGGTTGCTTGTGATTGGGACATCGAGATCCGCCGTTGTCGATGTCGGAGCTAGTTTAAATTTCTTTCTTTTTTAGCTCTCCTGCAGCAAGGGGATTCGCAACGTTTTGCTTGATCACCGAATCGGTAATGGTATTTGCATTCCCAGGTTGCGTCGCCGGGCTTTACAGATTTATTTCGATTATGCGAGCTCGGACGAGATCGTGATTGTGAGCGGTAGTGATTTTGTGAATGATGACGGTGTCTAGAACGACCGCGTATCTCGTTAATTTCAAGTGTCAGCTTTTCTAGCTGTTTTGATAAAATATTAAGCTGGGTAGACACGGCGTCGTTCGTCGGTGTTGACGTTGAAATTGCAGCTACCGTCGCGGGCTCGGAATATTCGACCATCTTGTCGGCCATGGCCGCGAGTGTGTCTAACGATGATTCTGTGTTTACTGACAGAACGACTCGTACTTGAGTGGGTAAGTGATTAAGCCACTCGATACGGAGGCCATCGTTTGTAATCATTCCAGAGCTAAGTTCCCTCATTTTTCTTAGCAGCTGTGAGGGTTTCTGATCTCCAAGGTGTAGTCCGCTAATGAGTTTTTGAAAATTTTTTACGTCGGATTTTTCGTATACTGTTAACAAGCGATTCTTCAGTGTATTATATTTTTCTGTGGCAGGCGTGTCGTAGAGGATGTCAGTGACGTGTTGCAGGTCTGTAGTTTGCAGCTGCTGCAGGACGTATCGGAATCTCTGGTCATCCGATGTCTTCAGAGGGTCTACGACTGCTTCGAATTGTATGAACCAGGCTCGTGGAAGGTCCCTCCAGAATGGTAGAATCCGTGACTGGACGGATATAGCGGCGAGGTCCACTTCCGCGGGGCTTTTGTATTCTTGAGCAGTATTTTCTTGTTCCATTTTGCGTCGGCAGGTCACCACTGTAGGGGTTATGGTCCCTAGCTTCAATTTGCAGACTTCTTCTTTGGAGTTCAGTTGGAGAGAAATAATACTTCTTGATGTTCGGATCGGAATGGTTTTATTTTGAAATATTACGACTATATATACAAAAACTTAAAACGACTGTAACCAATAAAACATCTTACATTAATATTAAACATTATTAAAAATTTGGTTATCCAAACAAAATGCTTACATTTACACCAATGATACGCATAGCGTAATCGGATGATTTTGCAAGAGCGAGACGGGCGAGCGACATATACGCTTGCCCGCTCGCACACTATAAATAGGTAGCGCAGAATTTTAACTTCTTTAGTCATCGCGCGTCTTCAGGCGTCGTCAGTCGTATGCAATTATATTATTGTGGTAAGTATGTATAATGTAGGTAAACCCCACAAGTGTAATTACAGAAACAAGGGACATAACATCTTGATGAGCCACATGATAGTAAGTGGTCACCAACACCCATAGACACTGGCATTGTAAGAGATGTTAACCATCACTTACATTACCAATGCCTCACCAACCTTGGGAACTAAGATGTTATATCCCTTGTGCCTGTAATTACACTGGCTCACTCACCCTTCAATCCGGAACACAACAGTACCAAGTACTGCTGTTTTGCGGTAGAATATCTGATGAGTAGGTGGTACCTACCCAGACGAGCTTGCACAAAGCTCTACCACCAAGTAAAAAAAAGTCTGCCTAGTGTCTACATATTAATAAAAATCAACAGGGATGGATCACAATAATATGATATTTAGTTAAATATATATCTAGATAAATACCTTAATCTCTTTATTATATACTATTATATACTAAGCAGTAAATCTTAAAATTACAGCATTATTCCCTACCAAAAAATATTTACCTCTCAATGGCCAGACACTGGCAATTTCTCCAATAAAACCCGCTTTTACAGTGGGGTAGTCTTCACAGCCCACAGTTAGTTCTTTCAACATGTGTTCATACAAATCCTCTGTAGTACTGTGCAGGTAGTCACTATTTTGCATGTCTGCTATATAGAATCCAGTTCCAGATACAATTTTAACATTTGTTTTTTTGGATAGCATTTCATAAAACTTGACATCCCTTTCCAAGCCAAGTTTTCGCTTAATGCCATAAGCGAAAACTTGAAGTTATGAAATTAGTGCTAACAAAATAAATATCACATGTTAAAATTATCAAAATATATGAATTTACTGTTGACTGAGCAAAAAATATACTTCATAATTAATAATAATAATGATAATAACAGATATACTGTTATCATTATCATGCTGGTGATGTAACCTCATAACATTTTCTTCTAAAAAAGGTAATCCACAAACCTAAATTATGATATGATAAATCATAGATTATTTATAATGACAGTTTATGTTTTAAGTTATAATCTTACCACCACCACAATGTTTATATAATTGTACATCTTTTAAAACAGCTTCATTTGAATATTTATCATTCAGAGACAGGTTGTGTTTAGAACTATATGGGTACTGCCTTATGAAACCAATCGTTTCCAACTGCATGTATAAGTCAAACATATCAGCTATAAACTTTGGGGGCTTCCGGTAAAAATGTGAAAAATTCATAGCCAAGTGTTCATGAGTGAGAGTTGGTCCTAAAGTTTCAGGACCCACTTCTCCCAAAACTGAAAATTATTAATACCTAGTTATTTTATTTTAACTTATGTATATATTACAGTAGGATAATTGCACTATTTCAATAATATAGAAAAGAGCTGCAAGTTGTGACTATATTTATACTTTTATTATTTTATTAAACAAATTAAAATTTCTTAATATGTTTAGTAACTTCACTTTTATACATTACAACAGCATTAATGCAATAAAAGTTATTGTTTTGAATCTAAGATAATTTTATTTGCAAAAAAGTATGCTAATTATGCTTACCTGTCTGTACTTTGTAAGACATATTATTACTTTTTCAAAATTCCGTCACAACGCAGTTCGATAATTATCCAGACAAAATAAATTTAATATGTGAATTTTTTGACTTATTGAGTCGTATTAGTTGACACTGAGACTGAGTGCAACTGTTATGTGTTATCTGAAAGGCTGAGATAAGCACAATAATTACATATAGTTCAATATACCACAAATAATTTATCTTTGTGAGATTATTGGTAGTAAATAAATACCACATCCATTTGGATTATACTATTATAATATACATGTTGTTCAACACAATAGAAAAAGGTTATTTTTATAGGTAAACTTAGGTACAAAAGTTATAGTTATATTCTCTATTGAAAGATCTATTTTTGTGTATTTACCACTATAAAATATTACCTACTATGAATATTTGTATTGTTATCTACAAAGTAAATCAATCAATAATATGTCGTCACATTCTTGATCCACCATGATTAAAAAAACTATTTTATAACTCATTACACACGAATCACACACTGGAAAGAGAATCACCAATTACATTAATACATTTCATTTACCTACCTTGATAAAAACACACTTAAAATCAAGAGCAAGCCTAGTCTTTAGTCTTGCTCTTAAAGAACATAAGCAAATAGTTTATAAAAACAATGCTTATATAGTAGTTAGACGAATGTCGAGTACATTATGTTAATAGGGAAATTCCCCAGTAGCGTTGCCAAAGTCAATTTACCAAATTCACCAATTTAGGGCAAATTCTGAAAATGTCGACTCAAAAAAAAAACTTGTCTCGTAAAAAAGAAGGATAATAGGTAAATAAATAGTTAATTTAAACAAAAACTATCATACATTTTTTTAAATACCTAAGTGCGACGTGCTAGTTGGGCTATGCAATTTTATTAAATTATCATTTACATCAAACGTGTGGATGTTTAAAGTGAAAGAAAACTTTTTCGATCGAACTTCTTCAATCCCTCTTATATTAAAACTTTATATTTCTCCACTCGTGCCAGATCTACCACTCCAACAGATAATATGATATAAAGAAATAGAGAGTGTATTTGTGTGTGCACGCGTATCCACTTGTACCACACACACCACACTTACTTACGATCATTTCTTTCACCGTCAAGCACGAGATGAATTGTAATCACAAATTAAGCACATGAAATTCAGTGGCGCTTGCCCGGGGTTGAACTCACGATCATCGGTTAAGATTCACACGTTCTTACCACTGAGCCACCTCGGCTTTAGTAGTTGTCAGTACCATTCCGCAAAAAATGAGTTGAGTTTCCCCGCAGTTTGGGGCATTTTCCACGAATGGGTAACCCTCATTTATGTAAAAGCCCAAGTGACCCAACATACATACCAAGGGCATTTATTTTTGTAGTAGGTAATAGGTATTTCATTATTAGTCATTTACAACATTTTTTATTAAATTGTACCTAACTGAATTAATATTATGTGTATACTTGTGTATTATGTTATAGGTTGGTAAAAATGCAGAACTGTCTGTAAATTTAACATTACTTTTGTATTAAAACGTTACATGCATGGCCGTATCAATGAATACAGACGTTACATAGAAGCGCAGTTCTTAAGGATTTCGTGTGCCGATTCCAATGGGGTCTGCCCCTAACTTAGTTCGTAGTTTGTCGGCTCTGACGACATTCTCCAATCTCCGTCTCTCTTGTTCTCGTCGTTAAGATGCGCTGGGGAACCGTCCTTTGTAATGCTTAAGAGAGAGACAGCTGCCGCAGCGCGATTACCATGCTGCCAAGCAGCATTTTCGGTCGCAGAAAATTTGTCTTCGGAGCGCCCATAAGAACTGCGCTTCTATGTAACGTCTGTATTCATTGGCCGTATACAAGACCGTGGATGCATGTCAGTATCTCTGACATAGGTATATTAAGTTGCCATGGCAACAATTAAATAAAGTTTTAATTTAATTACAGAAATAGTGTCCGCACTTAGTTTTCTCCATATATCGTACAAAAAAATGCCTATTGTAATAAAGGATTACACATGGAATCAAAACTCCACAAGCATACAATTAAGGGTACCCATACCATCGGTTTATACAGAAAAGGTCGATTTATTTTCATCTGACTGTTATATTAAGGCAAATTTTAACCCATTTTTCTTTGAATTATTTTTAATGCACGATGTGGATATGACAAAAAGTAAATGTACGATTGTACACGATAATTGTCTTCTAATTGATTTAGTTAAGAAAGAAGACCGCATTTGGAGTGCTTTAGAAAAAGTCTTATCCAAAGAAGATAAAAAGGAACTAAGACAAAAATTCCTTGAAGAATGCCAAGAAAGAGCTAAGAACGAAGCTGAAAATAAAGCAATAATGAAAAGTAATTTGGCTAGGTTTACTGTTCAACAAGCAATGGACATTGATAACAAGCAACATATAATAATGGATTCTAGAAGAGATGAAGAGTGCAAAAAGGCAATGGATGAATTAGAAATGTGGAAAAATGGTACGAATAAAATTTCTGGTGTTAAAATAACTGAACTACCATCTTCAGAGGATGAGGATAGTTCTCAAAATAAAAGAAATGTTTCTAAAGAAAGTGCTAAACGAACTCCCATGCAACTAAAGATAAGATCAGAATACATTGATAAGAAACGAGAAGAAACAGCAAAAAGGGTTTTACCGAAACTCAGAGATATGGCACAATTAGAAATAACACATACACCCCGCTCTTTTCCAACACCTAGCAGAGAATCTACTGCTCGAGAAGAAGACATATGGCTAAAAAACATTACACTAGCTCGAAGAGCAACTGGTAATCATTTATATATATATAGCTGATAATGCATTAAATTTTATGGCAATTATTTATGATAGTAACATGAGAAATCAGAACGACTTGGTGGAAGAGCTTTGTGCAAGCTCGCCTGGGTAGGTACCACCCACTCATCAGATATTCTGCCGCAAAACAGCAGTACTTTGTATTGCTGAGTTACGGTTTGAAGGGTGAGTGAGCCAGTGTAATTACAGGCACAAGGGACATAACATCTTAGTTCCCAAGGTTGGTGGCGCATTGGCGATGTAAGCGATGGTTAACATTCTTACAATGCCATTGTCTATGGGCGTTGGTGACCACTTACCATCAAGTGGCCCATATGCTCACCCGCCTTCCTATACAATAAATAAAAAAGAACAGTGTTGTAAAATTATACGTTATCATTAATTATACATATGTTATGTTGCCTTTGTATTTACGAAATAATAACATTTTGATTTTCGAACAGAGTAGTAGTAATTATGTATTTCTAGGATTTGTTTCGGAAGATTTGCGCCCTGAAGAACAAGATCCGCAATGGTGCAAGGAAAAAGGCGACGAATTTTTTCGCAGTGGTAACTTTTTAGGAGCAATAAGTGCTTATACCCATGGGATTACTCTTTCTGACAAGTTACCCAGTCTCTTTGCCAATAGAGCGGCTGCGCATTTTTCTTTAGGGAATTTTAATAAATGTGTAAGTAATTTTCGTATTTAAAAATTATTACACTTTTTATAGCATTTTACTCGGTGGTAGAGCTTTGTGCAAGCTCGTCTGGGTAGGTACCACCCACTCATCAGATATTCTATCGCAAAGCAGCAGCACTTTGTACTGTTGTGTTCCGGTTTGAAGGATGAGTGAGCCAGTATAATTACAGGCACAAGGGACATAACATCTTAAATCCCAAGGTTAGTGGCGCATTGGCGATGTAAGCGATAGTTAACATTTCTTACAAAGCAATGTTAACTATCGCAAAAATTTGCAAATTTGCAAATGTATATGGGCGTTGGTGACTTATGCCACCAGATGGTAAATGCATATAATTGCACGTCCGCCTTCCTATGTCATGAAAAATCTGTTTCTTTTAAATGAATTTAAATTATCTTGAAGCGAAGAGGAAATATGATGAATGATGTTATTTAACTTGTTTTTAATAAAAAATACAAAACATGGATACCACTTATAATGAGTAGCATACAACTTGGCGACATTATCGCTATCGGCTATTATTATAAACATCGTGATTTCATCCAGGCAACTAAAGCCAAAGCCTTGTTCGCACTAGGCTAGTAATTCAGTCGAGTACCGAGTAATTTAGTATCTAAACGTGTCTAAGCAACAAAAATTTAGTCGAGTATATTAGCAAATCATTTAGTCGAGTCGATCCATTTCGTTCAATTCTCTTCGGCGAGTAGCGCCTCCCACGCGTCACTGCTTAATCGTTTATTTATTAAACAATTCTGAGCCTGTCATTTTAGTCGAGTTCATTAACTGTTCAGACATTCTCAAACTATTCTTTGTCAATCAAAGTGTTCGTTGGATCTTCTAGTGCCAATTCCTTCAGTAGACAATTCGTAGCTTCTAGGTCATCTCTTCTATTAATGAATTGTCGTACCCATAGCTTTTTTTTCCTTATTACACAATTAATGTCTTTATCCACCTCTTCTAAAATAGCGATTACCATAAGTTTTATTAGCTTATTTACTTTATTGCGTTGAACGTTCATCTTGCAAAACACCACTCACTTGTGTACTTTACTTGACTGTAGTGCGAACGATTTTTGGGCAGTAGCGAGTATTTTAGCTATTAATTTACTCGGTACTCGACTAAATTACTAGCCTAGTGCGAACAAGGCTTAAGAGTTAGTCATAGTCATAGGGTGTTTATGTTAAAATAATAAATAAATGTAAATAACAATATGAAATACACACACCTACATATATCAATAAAAATGATATTATCAATAAAACATACTAAAGTTAGTATATAATATGAATACTATAACCATACATAATACTATGTCCTCATGTTTATTATTAATATTTTTCGCTAACGATTACTCAGAAAGATTGAATACAACTCTAGTCAATATAATTTTATATGATTCATTTGTAATTATTTTCGGTACAGAACTATTTGATATGATATATTTATGTGTTTTGTTGACAGGCGAATGATTGCTCCACAGCTCTCGACTTAATGAAACCAGCTTGCGAAATAAATCGAAGAAGCCGCGGTAAATGTATTGCCCGTCGGGGTGCTGCGCTCGCTCGCTTGGGATATCTCAATAAAGCAATCGATGAAATGAAAGCAGCCGCAAAACTGTTGCCAGATGACGAGAATCTTAAACAAGACATTTATGACATGGAGCGGGCATGGGAACAGGATCCAGATTCTGAATAATTTATGCCAGTTTCATAAAAAATAGACTTCCGATACATACTTATATATTATGGTACTACTAATGTCACAGATTCATATGTGAAAATTTCGTATTAAATAAATGTTTAAGTTACATTAAAAAGTAGAGTTAATCTACTAGTGTATTAATGATAAGTTAAAAAATAGAGTTATTAATATCTAATTTATCAGTGTTAAAACGATTTTGAATTATTTCTAAATAAAACGTTCTCTGAACCCTAATTAAAACGCTTTTATTTATAAATTTGCTGTTAAATAAGATAATCATATGTTCAATTTCTGGAACGATGATTAGTTATTTGTATTAATTTAATTAAATACTGAAATAATTGAATGTCTTTCGGCTGCCATCGCCCAATGATTACTTAAGTCAAAATTGTGGATATGAAAACAGCGTTTCAAAAGCTGCAGGAAAATTTTCTTATTTTTTGAATGGCTTTGTAATTATGTAAACAAAAATAAAAGTCGCGTCAGTGATCAAATAACATTGTAAATTACTTTATTAATTAAAAGCTTTGTGGGTTTGTACAGATGCGCTTATTTTCAACTCTCATAATATTTTTTATTTAACTATTACATCATATTGACTTCCTATTCATAAATATTTTCACTTTTTTTTAAAAACAAAAGGTCCGAATGTGTGAGATTAAAGGTTACAAAACAAAAGTCAAACGCGAACATTATAATTGTAGAAATAAAACTATAACTATAGATATGAACTCTGTTCATTCTATTCCTCTACAGAATTTTTTGTAAGACCAAGATTGTTTAGTAATGCGTGCGGTGATGGATCTCTACCCCGGAACCTTCTAAATACTTCGCTGGGATGACAACTGCCGCCAGTTGCTAGGAACGTATCTTTATACCTTTTTCCGATGGCCAAAATGTCTTGGTCTCCTTCCCTGGCTTCGTCAAAAGCACTGTAGATGTCGGCTGCGATCATTTTGGACCATAAATGGCAATAATAAGCAGCACCCCATTCTTCAGAGAATATTTTCGTGAATGACAGTGGATGTGAATCGTATTTGTCGAACGGTAGTGCATTATATATCGGCCACAGTTGCTGCACTATATCCCTCCAAAACGTCTTCTTCGAATGCAATTCCAAATCGAGACGAGAGAGATATAGCTCCTTACATAAATCGAAACCAGACATGTGCCTTCTAATGTTTTGGATATTTTTGATGATATCATCAGGTAATGGTTCATCCGTTCTGTAATGACCACTAATACCTTGAATGGTGTTTGGATCGTAAAGCCAATGTGTCATCACTTGGCCGCAGACTTCGGCCGCGTCCCATTCCACATTTGATAACCCAGCTACTTCAGAATAATTTGCTTTCGTTAGTAAATGCCGTAGCGCGTGCCCAAATCGTTTAAACAAAACATTAACCTCATTGAAAGAAATCAACGACTGTTGACCATTAACTGGAGCTTGGAAGTTAAAAATAAGGGCTGAAAGAGGCTGCGTAGAGGATATAGAACTCCTGTTACGTATCGATACATGCCAGCCGGCGTCATCGTACACACGAATTTTTTCATCCTCCCTGGCATACGGATCTAAATAAAAACCAGCGATCGGTCTATTGCTTGTTTCATCATAAATATCGTAAAATTTAACATCTTTATGCCAAGTGTGTACATCTGACCTTTCGACGATTTGAATTTTAAACGAAGATTTAGATGAAGAACTTCAAACTTTGGAATTGGAAGATTAGTTGTATATAAGACACCAAGAATGTTCAACATTGTCAGATTCGTCTAAAGTTCTAAACGGATTTAAAAATATGAAGCATAGTACTAGTTCTAATGTGTCACATACACATTAATATATTTTTTCAAAGATGAATTGGCATATAATGTACACCAAACATTGCATCATATTAAAACAATAAAGAGTTGTTAAAGAAAATTATATGCTTCCGAAAACACAGCAATGATATGAAGAAGCAGTCCTTATGATTCTATACATTTACTTACTAGCATAGATAATTAATCTAGAATACCTTATATTTCTGGCACCAGAGGGCGCCGTAAGTACTTTACCGCCACTTTAGCTGTCAAGCGCCATTGCATTCTTGTGATTCTTTCGAGTTGCATCGAAACATTTTTCTTATAAGAAAAAGTGCCTTTTAACAAGATTTTAAGTGTTAAATATTTGTTACAAGTGTTACTAAGTGTGTTTTTTAGTGCTTTTGAAAACACAGCAGTGTATCTCGCTACGAATATGGATACGGTAGGTAGCGGTAAGGAGAACGAGCATACCGGTACTGTTGCTTCGGATGGAGAACAAGTACCGTCTATAAGCTCTGTATCTAGAGCGTCAGAGAGTAGTTCGTCCTCATCCTCGGAGTTTGAGGATGGTACTGCATCACCCTTACCAAACAAACGATCTCGTACCGCAACACGTAAGTACAGGTCGAAACATGTTTTTACCGATCCTCGTGTTGATGTTTTAATGTCACAAATGGCGTACATATCTAATTATTTCAGCCAATATAACCCTATAGATATTAATACAGATCAACAGAATTGTAATAAAATTTCTCCTAGTACTAGTAATAATAATAACTTACAACAATTTGCTAATAAGAATTCAGAAATGTTTCTAACATTACCTAACCAACCCGAATCAATGTCGCTTAATTGGGGTTCCCTGAACACAGATGTTGATACAAAAAAGATTATCCCAACTAGTGATAGAGATAGATATTTAGAATTAAATAAGTTACAACAATTTGATTCTCAAGCATGGAAGGGCATTAGGTATAAACAAGTTTTACAGGGTTGCTTAGCAACACCAGGGTTCACCGGTCTTCAAGTTAATGATGAGTTATGTCACTTTAATAAGAGCAAGGACTATCTTGCTTCAACTGAGTTAGTTTTAGCTGGATTATCTAATCAGGTTTTAGAACAGCGGCAATTATTAAGAACAGGCTTACAATCTATTGTAGACTGGGCTTGTAGTAATTCTCAGAACTTAAATCCAAGTAACTTATTTGATAAAATTTCTGATATTTTTGGACCGGGATCTTTATGTCATAAAAATTCTGAGACCACTATGCAAATTTTATGTGGAAAGCGTTCTGAATGTATAGAGGTTCGGCGTGAACGTATTCTTAAGGAAATTGGTAATGACAACCTTAGGAATACCCTTAGAAATGTCCCACCCAGCTCTGAGTTCTTATTCAGTAGAGAGGCTCTACAGCCTATAATACAGTCCCTCGGAGGGTCTCAAGTATGGTTGAATACTCCAACCTATTTAAAGGAGAGGAGGAACCCAGAGCGGGGAGAGCATACTTTTCAAAATAAAAAAATTGGCAATAAAAATAGAAATAAAAAGTTTGATAGAAAATTTAAACATTCCACACAACAAAGAAGTCGGCCCTTTCGTCAACGTCGCCCTAATGCAGAAGGAGCAAACCCTAAATCTAAAGAAAGTTGACTCGCTGCAGGGTTTCAGAGGAGGTTGCCTGAAATTTGCCACAGAGAAATGGTCGCAACTAGGAGCATCCCAGTTTATTTTAAAGTCAATAGCAAATCACCGTTTACCCTTCAGGAAAAAGCCTCCTCTGAAATACCCAACCAGCAATTTTTTGGAATGCCTAGCCACCAGAGTTTCTCCAGAAATGACTCAGGTGGTCGAGGAGTTGAAAAGCAAGGGTGTGTTAGAAAAACCTTCAAATGTAGACCCGGGTTTCTTCTCAAAGATGTTCCTAATCAAGAAGGCAGATGGTGGACTGCGCCCGATTTTCGACCTCAGGGCTCTAAACTTGTATGTAGCAACGAGACATTTCTATTTAATAGCACAGGTAGATGTGATAGATTTCCTCCAAGGAGGCGACTGGTTAGCCAAGATCGACATCCACCAGGCTTATTTTCACCTGTGTATCGCGGAGACTCACAGAAGATTTTTGCGTGTCATTTACAAGGACGAGATCCTTCAGTTGACAGCATTACCTTTCGGCCTGTCCTCAGCGCCCCGTACGTTTGCAGCAGTCTCAAACTGGGTGGCCGAGATCCTCAGAAATCGAGGTATACGTCTCTTAGTGTATCTGGACGATTTTTTACTGGCCTGCCAGGACCGATCCAAGCTTATAGCACAGGTTGCGGAAACACTGGCAATCTTGGAGTCCTTGGGATGGTGGGTAAATCACAAAAAATCCATCACCAATCCCACACACAGGCTGGAGTACTTGGGTCTGGTCTGGGACACTCAAAGTCGGACAATATCCCTACCAGCTCAAAAAGTTTTAGGAATAAGAAGCTGCCTGAGAAGCATGTTACGTCGAGACAGCTGCTCGTTAAGAGAGCTTCAGAAGATGTTGGGCATGCTAAACTTTGCCAACCACGCGATCCCTCAGGGCCGGCTTCACTGCCGGAGGTTACAGCTCTTTCTAAAAAAGTTTTCTCGGAAGGGCCCAAAAAGAGTATTGACTCCCAGTGTGCGAGAGGACTTGCGGTGGTGGTTGGATGCAATAGAGAGCAGCTCAACTCCACTACAAAAGAGAAATGTAACTCATTTCTTAACCACAGACGCAGCGGATGCGGGCTGGGGAGCAAGCCTAAACAACTATTATCTATCAGGGAGATGGGCTCCAAACCAAAGAATCTGGCACTCCAACATGAAGGAGATGTATGCTGTCTTTGCAGTGATCAGGTCTCAAGGTTTACGGTTAAAAGATGCACACATTCTGGTACAGTCGGACAACCGGACGCTGGTAGCATACATCCGGAACCAGGGAGGAACCCGATCCTTAAATCTGTTAGGATTAACAACCAAGTTACTGGAGTTAACTTGTCAACTCAACATACAGCTGACAGCATACCACTTGCCAGGAAACCTAAACGGCATTGCAGATTGCCTGTCAAGAGGAAAACAAGTACCAGAGTGGCATCTACTGCCATCAGCCACGGAGGCAATATTCGACCTTTGGGGGATCCCAGAAGTAGATCTCTTTGCAACAAAACAGACCGCTGTTGTACCAAAATATGTAACTCTCGACTCAAGAGATGGCTCAGCTCTTTTTTGCGACGCCTTCAGCCAAAGATGGAGGTTTCACACAGCGTGGGTATTCCCACCTCCAAGCATGATGCCCAGAGTCCTGGCACATCTCAACAGCGCAGTGGGGACATACTATGTGGTAGCACCGGAGTGGAGCCAATGCTTTTGGTTCCCGGACCTGCAGTCCCGCGCATTAGCTTCTCCTCTGCGGATAGAGAAGTTGAGAGAAGTCCTAATAGACTGGACAACAGGGATCAGCCCACCTCAAGTGGACAAATTAAAGTTGCAGGTTTGGAAAATTGGGGGTGGGAGGATCAAGTAAGTGATTGGAATAAGGACGAACAACATTTATTAAAGAAGAGTTGGCGTCCTTCTACCTTAAATACCTATAGTGCACCTTTAAAGAGGTGGCTACAGTGGAGTACATCACATAATGTAGATAGTAAAAGTCCAGAGGGTAAGGATGTAGCTAGGTTTCTGGCCAGTCTATATTTACAAAATAAGTTTGCATATAGTACAATCCTATTACACAAGTCAGCTGTTTCAACATACTGTGCAGCAACAGTAGAAGGTTTATCAAAGAACTTTTTTATTCAACAAGTCCTAAAAGCTATTTGTCTCTCTCAACCTCATATACCTAAATCCCCCGTCTGGGATGTTAATATTCTATTAGACTGGTTAAAGACATCTAATGCTACAAACTCTCTTTTTGATCAAAGCAGAAGAACTGCATTAATCCTTTTACTTGCCTCTGGGCGAAGACTGCATGACCTTACTCTTCTAGAACTCAGTGACCAGGGGTTTGTAGAGACTGACCACACTATTACATTCTGGCCCAAATTTGGTTCAAAAACTGATTCAGGTGTATATAGGCAATCAGGCTGGCTTCTGATACGGCATCAAGACTCTAGTATTTGTCCAGTTACTCATATAAAGAAATTGATAGAGAGTTCAAAAACAAGACGGAGCCAGGAGGTTACAGTGAAATCTCTTTTTATCTCAATCACAGGAGTTGTTAGACCTGCATCTAAGACAATGATTGCAGGATGGGTACGGTCAGGATTTAAGCTAGCCAAGATTGATGCCTCTCCAGGTAGTATAAGATCAGCAGTAGCTTCTCGAGGATGGCTGGACAACAGACCTGTTCAGGAGATATTGGAAAGAGGAAATTGGAGGAGTGTAAAAACATTTTCAAAATATTACTGTAGAAATATAGATAGATCTCATAGTAGTGAATCTGCAGTAGATTCACTTTATAATAATTTTAAAACTGTATAATTATACAGTACATATATAATTAATGTTAGCAATTTTTTTGATTTGATCTCATTATTAAGACTGAATTCTAATTTTATTTATGATTTCATGAGACAGAGGCTTGTTTATTGTTTTTCAGTTAACTTTATTATAAGTTTAATTGTTATTTTTTCTTTATTTTATTAATATAATATTATGGCAGTAGTATCTGCAGGATTTAAATAGTTTTGTGCCTAGTTTTTAGATACATAAGGATAATTGTTAAAATTAATTCATCTTACATACTATTAAAGATTAAAAGTTTAAAAAGTAAGAATAAAATATAATAAACATGATTTTAATCTTTTTATTATTTTAACAATTTGCATTCACATTGCATTCTTGTGTTTTGTTATTTCTGATCACCAGCAGATATCAAACAGATCTTCATATCATTGCTGTGTTTTCGGAAGCATATAATATGACTGTTTTGCATTACAACAAAACAGGTATTATATGTTGAAGAAAACACAGCAATGATGCAAGTAGCTTGCTGATGATGAAGACTTCAATGGCGCTTGACAGCTAAAGTGGCGGTAAAGTACTTACGGCGCCCTCTGGTGCCAGAAATATAAGGTATTCTAGATTAATTATCTATGCTAGTAAGTAAATGTATAGAATCATAAGGACTGCTTCTTCATATCATTGCTGTGTTTTCTTCAACATATAATACCTGTTTTGTTGTAATGCAAAACAGTCATATTATTTTTATCATTTATTACAATTGAGAATATATCATTTACTCTTGTAACAGAAATATATAGACTTTTACAAGTGGGATTAAAAATAAACAACTGTGGCCTTGAATTGATATGACAGCTAATTTAATAATTGACAGTATGATTAAAGTGTATATAAGTAAAGATTAGTGTAGTATTACATAGAGATATATGAATCAAGAACTGCTAATAGGGTATAATATTGTCAAGCTATTAGTAAATTTCGCGGTATATGTCAATATTAGGTTTGCTTCTTGTTACTCCTGCTATTTTTATATACTACAAACGTTATTTAAATTGAATTGAATGAAAATCAGACATAAAAGATGAATGTAAATAAAATATTTTTATTCATATAATTAAGTAGGTATCCTTAATAATTCTTACATGTCAAAAGATAATATTGTGTTATTATGCTTAGCAATATCATAAACGGGTATACAAAACAAGTATATAGGTTACAATACTTAATTAAAACTTAATATTATTATTAGTAAGATAGTAAATAAATCGCTCTTATATATTATTGGCGAAAACTATTTGATTTATTGAGATTTATAAGATAAATGAGTGGTACTTTTTGTTAGAGGTCTTTTTCATGTTGTACCATGAAATTCCTTCAATGCTTTCTCACTAGAGATTTTACTACATTTAATTAACTAGAATGTACGTTTAGCATGTTGTTTAAAAAATCTATCATATACCTACACTATATTATATTTTAGTTATATTTAATACGCAACCACCTAGCAGGATTGTGTATTGTTATGTTATCTATAGTCTCTTGTGACGTTCCCTTACTTTTCATTCTCGGTATAACATTGGTCAGTATGTGACTATATCCATGTCCACCATACGAAGTCTGCAATATTAAAATTTAAGGTTAAATCTAATCAATAAAATATTATATTAGTGCTGACTGTCGTACACAATACTAAAAAAAATCTGCCAAGACTAGAAATATTCCATCTTTGTCATATTATTTCAGTCTTTAACTTAACTTTTAATGGATTTGACGTAGACAGAATTTTAAGGCCTACATTGACAAATAATACTATGAGGAATCACTATTGTATACATACTCCAAACACATAGGGTCTGTAATTTTATTACATAAACAATACATTTATTACTAATATCTATTAGAGGTGCTTAGTTAAAGTATGTATATGTATGGAGTATACATTACATGGTATCAATGGAAGATGTTGAAATGTTAATATTGAGATGGATTAAAACAGCAAAGAGGAATTCTAACACTCCCTTGTTTCAATTATGTTTCCACTTACCAGCCTGTGTTTTGTGTGAATATCATGGGATATAAGTATACTTTCTTCCTTGCCATTACTCAACAAGTTTTGTATCATTCTCAATCTCTCACTATCAGATGGCATATATGTGTCAATATTTAACTGGTAGTAAGATACTTCAGTGCCAAACAGATCAAACTGGCAGTATGTTCCTATTTCAGAAAACTCCAAAAGATCCTCATAAAATTGAAATGTTCCTTGAAAAAAAAAAGATAATATAAAGAATTATGTGATATTACACTGGAACAGTACTTAAGGCCTTATTCATAAAAGTTCGAGCCGGTTGACGTGGTTGGAAAGATACATGCCTTTCACGCCGCAGGTCGTGGGTTCGATTCCCACCCAGAACAGACATTTGTGTGCATGAACATTTCTGTTTGTCCTGGGTCTGGGTGTAATTATCTATAAAGTATTTACTTACAAAAGAAAAGTAGTGTATGTAAGTATTTCAGTTGTATATCTGTCTGTGTGTGTCCCAGGATATTATTATATTATTAAGTTAATTAGTGGATGTTTAGCTAAACACTAACTTCTTGCTGTCAGTGATGTAACATTCCAAAGACAGCATTGTTTAAAAGTTAAACTTTAACTAATAACACTTATACAACTTTTAAAATAATGTTGTACAAAATTATCACAGGAAGTAAATTTATTTTAGGACTTTATATCAGTACCAACATGAATGTCAAAAATTGTACATTATGATGAAATATATAATAAGGTCCTCCTGACCGATTTCGGCCACGGCGGCCAATCTCAAGAGAGATTAGCCAACTGCGCAGGGGATATTATAGTGCACAAATGTGTGCGCAAACACAGGTGCACTCTCTTTTCCTTAGCTCTCATAATCTGATGGGACGGCAATCCGACACGACCCGAAAGAGTTCAGGCGCAGGACCAACGGCTTAACGTGCTTTCCGAGGCACGGGAGTGTACCACACTTCCAACTTCCAGACTCCGGACTGCTACTGAGAAATTTCTGACAGAAAACCCCAATAACTATTGGCCTGACCTGGGAATTGAACCCAGGACCACCGCATCTGCGGCCTTATATCAAGCCACTAGACCAACGAGGCAGTCAATATTTAAAATATATAATAAATGATCAAATATCTATGGTATAATAGCAAATTTTAATTAATCAATCACATGAAAACAACTTACTATCTAAATGTGACATGACAGCCTTGTTGGCTTTGCCACCAGCCTCCAGGTAAAGTCTGATTATTTCAGCTGGTGCTTCAGGTACCCGATGTGGATGAAAACTGACTCCACAACCAACCTGAGCTTGAACTTCACCTGCTGCCATTATTGCTTTACGCTCAAAATCTAGATGGAAAAAAAAAATATTAATAAATTCACATAAATATTTTGTGCTTGTAAGAACAAAATTTCGGCAAATGGCAATTTATGTTTGTAAATCTTTAAGACCAACCAAAGATCACTGTAATGATTCTTGAATGCTACTTATTGCAGTTATTGTAAAAATAGTAATCTTTCTTAAGCTTCAGTAATCAGTAACAGCCTGTGATTGTCCCACTGTTGGGCTAAAGCCTCTTCTCGGCTTTTTCTTTTGCTTACATTTTGTAAATATTTAAAATGTTTTAATGGTAGGTAGGATAGGGCTTCATGCAAACGTGCCTTGAATTAAACAATTATGATATTTTGAGGTTTAAATATTTCTTTCAATGGCAATTCACTTGACGTTAGGGTTTTGTGCAAGCTCATCTAGGTAGGTACCACCCACTCATCAGATATTCTACCGCAAAACAGCAGATTTTTTTTGTTGTGTTGCGGTTTGAAGGGTGAGTTTAATTACAGAAACAAGGGACATAACATCTTAGTTCCCAAGGTTGGTGAGGCATTGGTAATGTAAGCGATGGTTAACATCTCTTACAATGCCAGTGTCTATGGGTGTTGGTGACCACTTACTATCATGTGGCTCATATGCTTGTCTATGCTATGGATGGTATGGTTCACATACTATCAGGAAGTCGATCTGTTAGTTTTTTTTTTTTTTTTATTTCATAGGAAGGCGGACGAGCATTTGGGCCACCTGATGGTAAGTGGTCACCAACGCCCATAGACAATGGCATTGTTAGAGATGTTAACCATCGCTTACATCGCCAATGCGCCACCAACCTTGGGAACTAAGATGTTATATCCCTTGTGCCTGTAATTACACTGGCTCACTCACCCTTCAATCCGGAACACAACAGTACCAAGTACTGCTGTTTTGCAGTAGAATATCTGATTAGTGGGTGGTACCTACCCAGACGAGCTTGCACAAAGCTCTACCACCAAGTAAAAAAAAGTCTGCCTAGTGTCTACATATTAATAAAAATCAACAGAGATGGATCACAATAATATGATATTTAGTTAAATATATATCTAGATAAATACCTTAATCTCTTTATTATATACTATTATATACTAAGCAGTAAATCTTAAAATTACAGCATTATTCCCTACCAAAAAATATTTACCTCTCAATGGCCAGACACTGGCAATTTCTCCAATAAAACCCGCTTTTACAGTGGGGTAGTCTTCACAGCCCACAGTTAGTTCTTTCAACATGTGTTCATACAAATCCTCTGTAGTACTGTGCAGGTAGTCACTATTTTGCATGTCTGCTATATAGAATCCAGTTCCAGATACAATTTTAACATTTGTTTTTTTGGATAGCATTTCATAAAACTTGACATCCCTTTCCAAGCCTTCTGTGGTGTTTTCCACTATGCATCCTAAGTGAACATTTTTATTTTAGAAGATTAATTACAATTTTTAAATTAAAATATAGTTACAGACATTTGTGCTAAATATATTTTTCTATCGTCAAAAATATATTTTTTGAGCAATATTTTAAACTATAATAAGGCAATCATGCCACTTAATCAGGCAATCACGCAGTTTAATGCCATAAGCGAAAACTTGAAGTTATGAAATTAGTGCTAACAAAATAAATATCACATGTTAAAATTATCAAAATATATGAATTTACTGTTGACTACTGTTTACTGTTATCATTGGCATGTTGGTGTTCCCATAAGATTTTTACCTAAAAAAGTAAATCCACACACCTAAATTATGATAATTATGTTTTAAGTTATACTCTTACCTCCGCCACAATGTTTATATAATTGTACATCTGTTAAAACAGCATCATTTGCATATTTATCATTCAGTAACAGATTGTGTTTAGAACTATATGGGTACTGCCTTATAAACCCAATTGTTTCTAACTTCATGTATAAGTCAAATTTATCAGCTATAATCTTTGGGGGCTTCCGGTAAAAATGTGAAAAATTCATAGCCAAGTGTTCATGAGTGAGAGTTGGTCCTAAAGTTTCAGGAGCCACATCTCCCAAAACTGAAAATTATTAATACCTAGTTATTTTATTTTAACTTATGAATATATTAGAGTAGGATAATTGCATTATTTCAAGAATATAGCAAAGAGCTGCAAGTTGTGACTATATTTATAGTTATATTATTTTATTAAACAAATTAAAATTTCTTAATATGTTTAGTAACTTCACTTTTAAACAAAAATTTTGCAAATAAAATTATATTAGGTAGATATATAATTTTATTTGCAAAAAAGTAAGTATGTATTTATGCTTACCTGTCTGTACTTTGTAAGACATATTATTACTTTTTCAAAATTCCGTCGCAACGCAGGTTGATAATTATCCAGACAAAATAAATTTAATATGTGAATTTATTGAGTCGTATTAGTTGGCACTGTGACTGAGTGCAAGTGTTATGTGTTATCTGAAGGGCGGATATAAACACAATAATTATATTAATATAATATACATGTTGTTCAACGCAATAGAAAACGACTATTTTTATATAATATAGGTTTATTTAGGTACAAAAGTATATAGTTATTATATATTAGTTATATTCTCTGTTGAAAGATCTATTATTGTGTATTTACCACTATAAAATATTACCTACTATTAAATTTGTATTGTTATCTACAAAGTAAATCAATAAATAATATGTCTTCACATTCTTGATTAAAAAAAATATTTTATAACTCGTTACACACGAATCACACACTAAAAATAAGTTTAAATGGAATCAATTACATTAATAAATTTCATTTACCTTGATAAAAACACCACACTAAAACTAAAGAGCAAGTCTAGTCCTTAGTCTTGCTCATAAAGAACATAATCAAATGGTATATAAAAACAACGCTTATATAGTACTAAGAGGAATGTCGAATACATTATGTTTATTTTATGGGGAAATTCCCCAGTCACGTTGCCAAAGTCAATTTACCAAATTCACCAATTTAGGGAAAATACGGGAAATATCGACTCAAAAAAAAAAATCGTCTCGTAAAAAAGAAGGATAATAGGTAAATAAATGGTTAATTTAAACGAATACTAACATACATTTTTTTAAATGAGTTCGACGTGCTAGTTAGCTATGCAATTTTATTAGGTTTACATTTACATCAAACATAATTATGGCTGTTTAAAGTAAAAGAAAATTTCCGTGAATTGGTAGCACTCATTTATGTAAAAGCCCAAGCGACCCAACAGACATGCCAAGGGCATTTATTATTGTAGTAGGTAATAGGTATTTCATTATTAGTCATTTACAACATTTTTTTTTTAATTGTACCTAACTGAATTAATATGATGTGTATACTTGTGTATTATTTTATAGTTTGGTAAAAATGCAGAACTATCTGTAATTTTAACATTACTTTTGTATTAAACGTTGCATACCATAATATGTTAACAGACGTATAATAATTATCGTCACGTTACTAGACAGTTAAATACGCTTTCCTTAAATCCTATCTTAATTTTATCAGAATAAGCCAGCTGCCAGAGACAGATACATGCACAGTCGTATCAATGATTACAGACGTTACATAGAAGCGCAGTTCTGAAGAATTTCGTGTGCTGATTCTAATGGGGTCTGCCCCCAACTTAGTTCGTAGTTTTTCGGCTCTGACGACATTCTCCGCCTCTCTTGCTTTTGTAGTTAAGATACGCTGGAGGAACGTCCTTTGCAATGCGTAAGAGAGAGACAGCTGCTGCACCGCGACTGCCATGCTGCCAAGCGGCATCTTGGGTCGCAGAAAATTGCGTCTGTATTCATTGGCCGTATACAAGACCGTGGATACATGTCAGTATCTCTGACATAGGTATAATAAGTTGCCATGGCAACAATCAATTAAAGTTTTAATTTAATTACAGGAATAGTGTACCTACGTACTTAGTTTTCTCCATATATCGTACAAAAAATGCCTATTGTAATAAAGGATTACACATGGAATCAAAACTCCACAAGTATACAATTAAGGGTTCCCATACCATCGGTTTATACAGAAAAAGTTGATGTATTTTCATCTGACTGTTATATTAAAGCAAATTTTAACCCATTTTTCTTTGAATTATTTTTAATGCACGATGTTGATATGACAAAAAGTAAATGTAAGATTGTACACGATAATTGTCTTCTAATTGATTTAGTTAAGAAAGAAGACCGCATTTGGAGTGCTTTAGAAAAAGTCTTATCCAAAGAAGATAAAAAGGAACTAAGACAAAAATTCCTTGAAGAATGCCAAGAAAGAGCTAAGAACGAAGCTGAAAATAAAGCAATAATGAAAAGTAATTTGGCTAGGTTTACTGTTCAACAAGCAATGGACATTGATAACAAGCAACATATAATAATGGATTCTAGAAGAGATGAAGAGTGCAAAAAGGCAATGGATGAATTAGAATTGTGGAAAAATGGTACAAATAAAACTTCTGGTGTTAAAATAACTGAACTACCATCTTCAGAGGATGAGGATAGTTCTCAAAATAAAAGAAATGTTCCTAAAGAAAGTGCTAAACGAACTCCCATGCAACTAAAGATAAGATCAGAATACATTGATAAGAAACGAGAAGAAACAGAAAAAAGGGTTTTACCTAAACTCAGAGATATGGCACAATTAGAAATAACACATACACCTCGCTCTTTTCCAACACCTAGCAGAGAATCTACTGCTCGAGAAGAAGATATATGGCTAAAAAACATTACACTAGCTCGAAGAGCAACTGGTAATCATTTTTTTATATATAGCTGATAATGCATTAAATACTATGGCAATTATTTACGATAGTAACGAGAAATCAACACAAACTGTGTAGTAAATTTAAACGTTATCATTAATTATACATATGTTATGTTGCCTTTGTATTTACAAAATAATAAAATTTTGATTTTCTAACAGAGTAGTAGTAGTGATGTATTTCTAGGATTTGTTTCGGAAGATTTGCGCCCTGAAGAACAAGATCCGCAATGGTGCAAGGAAAAAGGCGATGAATTTTTTCGCAGTGGTAACTTTTTGGGAGCAATAAGTGCTTATACCCATGGGATTACTCTTTCTGACAAGTTACCCAGTCTCTTTGCCAATAGAGCGGCTGCGCATTTTTCTTTAGGGAATTTTAATAAATGTGTAAGTAATTTTCGTATTTAAAAATTGTTAACTTTTTATAGCAACAAAAGTAATACTGTAAATGTTGAATGTTTGTAGCGACATCTATCTCGCCACATACGAACTATGAACAGACGTATTCTACATCGCGATATTAAAGTTATCAGAGCGATTGAACATATATACAAGAACCCGACAACAATAGTCGGGCAGTAGCCCACCAGACACAACACCCGTCTGGTCGGAGGATCCTCCCGTTTCAATGGTGGTCACCTCCAAACTGGTGACCCCGAGCATGAACGTCAGTGCAGCCTTCGCAAAGCTACGTCAACGCGACATCATAATCACTTCCTCAAGCTTTCGAGCAGCGAGTCATACAGCCAGCCAGCATCCACGGCTACTACGGGTATCCTGACCACCAGCATGCAGCGGACGCGCATTCCTGGTCATCACCCACAGCCTTCTCAGCGACCTTGGCACAGCACACTGCACTTCGGCCGGTCAGCAAGCAGAGACGTACTTCTCTCCTGGTCGACGCAGCAGCCAGCCACTACGCACCACTGCACCACTCCGACTCACTGGAGCATTTGCAGCATCACCCCGACTCACTGGGGCATCACCGCAGACAGTTCCGACTCACCGTGAACTATGCGGCATCTGGTTCCGACTCACTGGAACATTCCACTGGCCCGGCAAGCATCACAAGATATATGAACGACTCAATCAACCTGCTATCGACCTCCGGTCTCGGAGGGGAGTGATGTAGCGACATCTATCTCGCCACATACGAACTATGAACAGACGTATTCTACATCGCGATATTAAAGTTATCAGAGCGATTGAACATATATACAAGAACCCGACAACAATAGTCGGGCAGTAGCCCACCAGACACAACACCCGTCTGGTCGGAGGATCCTCCCTTTTCAATGGGGGTGTGTCCCCCATATGTTTATTAGGATTATTAAATGGCGACTATAACTGGTAGAAGTAGGGTTCCAAGGTAAAAACCGCAACTTTTATTCGCAATTTTAATTCTTGCGTCCTTTCTATATAGGATAGGAAGGACGAGCACAAGCCAGTTGACAGTAACGTGCTATGGCGCCGCAGGTCGTGGGTTCGATTCCCACCCAGGACAGACATTTTTGTGCATGAACATGTCCGTTTGTTCTGAGTGAAAGGAGTAATTATCTATATAAGTATGTGCTTACAAAAGAAAAGTAGTATATTTAGTTTATCAGTAGTCTGCTTTCCATAGTACAAGCTCTGCTTAGATTGGGCTCAGAATCCAGATGTCTTGTGTGAGTAATGTTCTATTATTATATTCTGATATTTCTACCACAACTTGTAATCTAAAAAAGTAGTTTTTCGTGAAATATGTGCTATCTATACATTATTTTGCAGTTAAGCTAAAATATTTTCCCACAAAACGTCTCTCAAATATGCTAGACTTAACTTCAAAACAGTTGTGGTCTTGTTTGCAATCATGTAAAAAATATGACGGCGTCGTACGACCAAAGTCACTTAGTATTGAATAATATATCATATCTATAAAAAATGGCTACTTGACTTTTTTATTTCTATTAATTCGAACTGATTTTAAATAGTCTGGAAGCGAAGGGAAATGATGCCTTACTTACCGCCATACAAACTTTCAACCCAGTATTTAATCTTCTTGCGGGGTAGTTTTTAAAAACCCTGAAATGCGTATTTACTTTTATTTCTAAACAGAAGCTAGTATATAAAATTTCATGAGGATTACATGAAAAATGACAGACCCGCGATACAAACTTTCAACCCCTATTTCACCCTCTTGGATTTTCGAAACCCCTGAAATACGTATTTATTTATTTCCAATCAAAGGTTATATATAAACGTTTGAATTTCATATTTCTAACTTAAAAAGCGACGGACTTCCATACAATTTTTCAACCCCTTAGGAATAGAAAATCCAAAATTCCTTTCTTTGTGGGTGTCTATTCAATGTAACAACCCTCACCAAATTTCATGGCCCTAACTTTAATAAATACGCTCGGCGATGATGAATCAGTCAGAACTTGTTATTTTTATATATATATATATATGTAATTATTTTCGGTACAGAAATATTATTATTTGATATGATATTGTTATTATATTTTGTTGACAGGCGAATGATTGCTCTACAGCTCTCGATTTGATGAAACCAGCTTGCGAAATAAATCGAAGAAGCCGCGGTAAATGTATTGCCCGGCGGGGTGCTGCGCTCGCTCGCTTGGGATATCTCAATAAAGCAATCGATGAAATGAAAGCAGCCGCAAAACTGTTGCCAGACGACGAGAATCTTAAACAAGACATTTATGACATGGAGCGGGCATGGGAACAGGATCCAGATTCTGAATAATTTTAGACTTCCGATACATACCGTACTACTAAAGTCACAGATACATAGATGAACAATTTCGTATTAAATAAATGTTTGTTACAAAAGTAGTTACTCTACGTATTAATGATAAGTTAAAAAATAGGCTTATCTATAAATATATCACTGTTAAAATTATTTTGAATTATTTCTGAATAAAACGTTCTCTGAATCCTCATTAAAATGCTTTTCTTTATAAATTTACTTTTAAATAAGAAATTAATATATTAAATTTCTGGAACGCTGATTATTAATTATTTGTATTAATTTAATTAGTCTTTCGGCTGCCATCGCCCAATCATCAAATTTGTGTATATTAAAACAGCATTTCGAAAGCTGCAAGAAAATGTTCTTATTTTTTTAATGGCTTTAGAATTATATAAACTAAAATAAAAGTCACGCCAATGTCAAATAACATTTTAAATTAGTTTATTAATTAAAATTATGTGGGTTTGTACAGATGCGCTTATTTTCCACTCTGATAATATTTTTTATATAACCTCTACATCATATTGATATCCTATTCATAAATATTTCCACTTATTTTTTTTAAACCAAAAGCTCCGAATGTGTGAGATTAAAGGTTACAAAAAAAAAGTCAAACACGAACATTTTAATTGTTGAAATAAAACTATAGATACATGAACACTGTTCATTCTATTCCTCTACAGTATTTTTTGTAAGACCAAGATCGTTTAGTAGTGCGTGCGGTGATGGATCTCTACCCCGGAACCTTCTAAATACTTCGCTGGGATGACAACTGCCGCCAGTTGCTAGGAACGTATCTTTATACCTTTTTCCGATGGCCAAAATGTCTTGGTCCCCTTCCCTGGCTTCGTCAAAAGCACTGTAGATGTCAGCTGCGATCATTTTGGACCATAAATGGCAATAATAAGCAGCACCCCATTCTTCAGAGAATATTTTCGTGAATGACAGTGGATGTGAATCGTATTTGTCGAACGGCAGCGCATTATATATCGGCCACAGTTGCTGCACTATATCCCTCCAAAACGTCTTCTTCGAATGCAATTCCAAATCGAGACGAGAGAGATATAGCTCCTTACATAAATCGAAACCAGACATGTGCCTTCTAATGTTTTGGATATTTTTGATGATATCATCAGGTAATGGTTCATCCGTTCTGTAATGACCACTAATACCTTGAATGGTGTTTGGATCGTAAAGCCAATGTGTCATCACTTGGCCGCAGACTTCGGCCGCGTCCCATTCCACATTTGATAACCCAGCTACTTCAGAATAATTTGCTTTAGTTAGTAAATGCCGTAGCGCGTGCCCAAATCGTTTAAACAAAACATTAACCTCATTGAAAGAAAGCAACGACTGTTGACCATTAACTGGAGCTTGGAAGTTAAAAATAAGGGCCGAAAGAGGCTGCGTAGAGGATATGGAACTCCTGTTACGTATCGATACATGCCATCCGGCGTCATCGTATACTCGAATTTTTTCATCCTCCCTGGCATACGGATCTAAATAAAAACCAGCGATCGGTCTATTGCTTGTTTCATCATAAATATCGTAAAATTTAACATCTTTATGCCAAGTGTGTACATCTGACCTTTCGACGATTTGAATTTTAAACAGTGTGCTGCATAAATTGAAAAGGCTGTTAACAACTTTGGGTAGTGGAAAATATTCTCGTATTTTATTTTCATCGAAATTATAAAGTGACCATTTTTGTTTCCTTTGCCAGTATGGAATGTCCCAGAATTTCAAGTTTTTGTCGAATCCCCTCTCCTTTGCGAAACTTTGAAGTGATTGAAGTTCAATGTCTTGCATAGGTCTTGCGCTTTCAAGCAGACCATCAAGCACATTTAACACGTTTTCAATTGATCCAGCCATTTTTGTTTCCATACTCATGTCCACATATGTATCATAGCCTAATATTGTTGCTTGCTCCAATCTTAAGCCACGTAACTTTTCTACAAGGGTACTTGTTTCTAAATCTTTGTTTCCATAACCTGAGCATCTTTGTACATGCGCTTGCCACGCATTCCACCTTAGCTCTCTATCAGGACAATATTGCATAAAAGGTTCAAAGATGTGAGGTTGCAGGGTAAGCTTCCACGGTCCTTTGTTGGCATCATTATTAACTGACATAGATTTAGCGAGACTTTCAGGAAATTCCTTCGCCACTTGTTCATCATTAATTATACTACTGAAAATCTTTGTAGCAATATTGACTTTATCCCTGATTAGGCCTCTCTGTTTTTGTATATCATTTAGTATATTGTTGAGTCTCTCACGTTTCGCACCTTTAATATCTAGACCATTTAGCTTTCCTTCTAGAATGTACTTATCTAATAGCCTTTGTTCTTCATCAGTTATTTTCTTCAGTCGATTTTTCTCATTTACCGCAGCATGAAATATTGGTATGCTATTGAATTTTGATGACCTAGCTTTATGTGCTCTTTCGTGTATTTGAATGTATGATTTGGTTGGCATTAAAGAACTATTCCCTAAATACAATGTTTTCGCCATACCCCATGTTAGTTCTAATTCATTATCTAACTTTTCGAGTGGGTGAAAAATTTCTACAAATGCATTTTTGCAATTCAAGCTTGATTCTTCTATTTGTCTGACTCCAGTTTCATATTCCAAACTCTGTTTGCTTATAGTTGCAATGCATTTTTCAATTGTAATATCATTAAATTCCGGCAAACCATTGTCTGATAGGAGAGTACTCTTATCTCCATCTTCACCTATCTCTGGTATGCTGGAAAAAGAGATAAAATAATAAAAATCAAATGAACAGAGTAATATTAAATTTAAGTTTTCTTATAGTCTATAGCCTATGCAATATTGTATATAAAATTTATAAAAAATAGATGATGAGAAAAATTGACAACATCCACCTTGTTAATTAGTATATGTAATGGAGTTGTATGGTATGATTTGCAATGGAGTACTAGTGGCCAAAATACTCTAGTTTTTATCTTAAAGTAAATTTTAATACATTTTTTTCAAATAAATTACAATCACAGTTCTTTTGCGCAACTATATTTTTGAATATGTATGTAGTGGTTATTAATATTTATAAATAATTATAAGATATTAGTAACATACAGTCATTAATTCGTAAAATGAGCAATAGTGTTAATTCTCATTTACTAAAAAAACCATAATCAGACAGTTTTTATTTTATACATTTTATGAATAAAGTAAAATTTATTACGATACTCGTTTAAAACAAATAATCCTCTTTATTCTTTAAAAAGGTTGTTGCAATGGGTTTGCTGTTACAGCAATAACACCACCTTTTATACAGAGTATTCATTTTACGTTTGATTGCAACAGTTGACCTTTCAACCAATCCATTTAAATCCCTATTATAAAAGTTGGAGTAAGAAGTTATTTGGGTTCCAAGTGTAGCTCTATAAGTTCAATGTAATCTCAAATTCAAAGTTTTCAGCAAATTAAGTGTTTTTTTCAAATTGTCCTGTTGCTGTTGGCCTTGACAGCGCCACTGGGTGGGGTCTGAGCTAAGGGATTCGATAGATCTTAGATCAAATAAAAATAATTGTGTTTTTACCCAATAAACCCATTTTCTGCGAGACTTCTCCCATAACAAACAATAATGGTAATATTTTTTGTACTTGAATATGCTACACACTATATTACACTTGGTTATAACGTAATATGATCCTAAATAAAGGTAATAATCATAAGTACACTTTTGACCCTAATATAAAACTTTTCTACACAAAACCTTTGGTTTTTATGTAATAATATATTAAGGACATAAAGGTTAATAAAGTATTGATTAATTACTTTGATTAGAGTGTTATAAACATTTTAAAGAAAATAGGCGTTGGTGATAATAGCTACATTTAAATGAAGTAACTTACAGCACGACATATCCAGAGTTGCGTTGATTTTGATAAAATGGCTTTTTTAAATGTCTGATGATCACATTAGTACGTAGAAAAGATGAAGCCATATTCGATTAAAAGACGATTTATAAATGTAAGATGTTATTTCATAATGTCGAAATATTCGCCGCAAGAACATATGATGTTGACATTGACAACTGAATTTCTAACCACAGAAAACTTATACTTTAATTCTAACACAGATAACAAATGATAAATGATAGTCTATTATTAAATATTTTTTACGACTTCGGGAAAAGAAAAAGCTGTTAGCTAGAGTAAACCATTAAAATACAGCTATTTTAAGGCTATAGTTAAAAACAAACGTCAACTTATTATGTATTCCGCAAATAATCTATGTCTGAGTACCAACGTTAACGTGCAAACTACACAGTATATTTATTTAATAACTAGCTAATACCCGCGACTTCGTCCACATTGCTTGATATATTAGTAAAATTTTCTTATGTACGAAAGAAAAAACATCAAAAAGATAGCAAGCAAAAATATACTTTGTTTAAACATGCATCACTGAACATGCAGTGCATATACGAATCATTGTTTCTTGAAACTGTAATAACTTTTTATTAAATGAAGATATCGCAATCATTTTTTTTTATAAGGGCTAAGTGTCTAAGAAATAAAATTTAGAAAATTACATTGAAATCTATCCCGTAGTTTTTCCGTGATGCGTGCACAACTGCAGACATCTAACATTTTATTTATATAGATTGTTTTCAGGCTGAATAGTAAAGTGTCGATAACTGGGTTTGTTTTCATCATTGTCTAATTTATGGAATTGGAATTGGAATTATTAAATGACAAACATCAAGCGTTTATGTTTTTTTAACCTTCAGTATTCTTCATTATAGCTGTCTAGGTTTTTGACTGCATAAAAAAATCAAAATACAAAAATATTTCCTTAATTTTATTTAATTACTACAAATTCAACTTTATCATTATTTTTGTCAATAATCGTAGCCACATCTTCATTCAGAGTTACGTTTACCATTTGGCAAGTACAAAGAGCATTACAATCTTTACAGTTAACTTGATTATGGCTTTCTTGGATTTCTGTTTCTGTAGATTGCTTGGTCTCCTTTACTGGAGGATTGCAACAGAAGTCAGTATCTAACCCCATTCTTTCTCCATCCTCTAGAGTCTGAGGTAAATGCTGGTTCAAAGTTTCTGGTAAAAGTAAACTTGTTATTCCACCAGCGACTAATAAAGCACCCATTATTATTAACGGAAGAACCATTATGTCTGAACCCTAAAAAATGTTTTTGGTAAAAATAATAAATGACAATTAAGTATTAATTTTAAAATATTTATGTGTTTTATATCGGTTATCGACTTACCAAGTAGTTAACTATTGGAATAAATATGGGACCAAGCATTCCTAAGACTGAACTGAAGCTCATGCCGAGACCTCTGACGACCGTTGGATATAATTCCGATGCCATTAGAGGAAGTACGACAAATGCTGAAGATATCCCCATTTTACCAACACAGTAAAGCGCTAAAGTAACGTTAGTCTCTGTAAGGAAGATAAGACATATAAATATGATTTTATGTTTTTATTTTTTATTTTACTACTTAATTTAAGACATCACTCATACGAGCAATATTTAATATTAAGTCTATCTAAAACGAATAATATTCTATCTCTCTATCTATCTCTCGATAAAAGGAGAAAGTAAGTTAACTTAGTGGCGTGTGCCTAGAACCAATAATGCTTTATTTACCATGTTGAACCAAAAACGTAGTTAAGCACGCGACTCCTCCGACCACCATGCTCATGCAAAGAGTCCACCGTCTTCCCAACCTTTCCATCGAAGGCCACAAAAACATATAAGTCGGTAGTTCAACTACGCCAGCTAAGAAAAAATTCAAAAATTCATCTCCTCCTAAAACGGGTGCATAATAAGAGAGGCCAACGTAAACGCTAGTGTTGGTGAACCAAATAAAAGTGATAATTATTGTTTTCTTCCGTAAATTTGGCGTTCTGAATAGGTCTAAAATTCCATATTTTCGCGACTTTTCTTTCTCCAAATCCTGTTTAAGTTTGTCCGATTCATATTTTCGTCGTAAATGCACCATGTAGTTTGCTGGTAAAGATTTTCCGTTCATTCTGCAAAAAATAGCGCTTAGCCGCTTAAAATATAAAATAATGTAAATATTTTTATGTATATATTAAAAAACTACGAACCTGGCCATTTGTTTTAAAATAATTTCTGCTTTCTCAAACTGACCTCTAGCTAAGAGCCATCTAGGGCTTTCAGGCATCGGCCAGAAGTAAAGAAAGAAGCTGATGAAAGGTAGAGTAGTCGCTAATGCTAAATGGCGCCAATCACGCACTAAGTAGACCACACCGGCCAGCATAATAAGTCCCATTGAATATGCGATATTTGACAGTATTGTACAGAGCGTCCGGCATTTAGGTCCTACAAGTTCAATTGCTGCAAACAATACATTTTAAGTGGTTGACCCAATGACACTTATAATAAACAGATAAAAAACGAAGATTTGGCTTTAACCAACCAAAAATATTCAAACTCTCGAAATATTAATCGAATATTTGAGGATGGCTACCAATTAGCTGCCTTATAGAAATACAAACCCAAAACATAAGGCGTAGCCATTATAGCAGGCACAGTGAAGCCAACACCAAATCTATAAACGATCCAGATATAGTAATTTTGTGCGAACGCTGTTGCAACTCCAAACATACACTCGATAGCCAGGTATATAAAGAAGGATGGTTTCCTGCCTATAGTGTCCTGAAGATACCCAAAAATATAGTTGCCAATTATTCCTCCTACAGCCAAAAGCACCAAGCCAAGTGTTGGATAGAAATCTTTGTTGCACACCAGGTTCCACTGCAATAAAAGTTTGATTATATTGATTTATTGGCCGCAAAGGGTAGAGAGGATATATCAGTTAGCAATTTTGTATCAAAATATACAAGTTGCTAACTGTTATATTGTATTGAACTGTCCTGTTCATAATTGGTTTGCGTAGACCTAATGAACGTGTAACTCAATTTCGATCTCAGCTGAAGTGGTCAGTGATAATAATGCGGCTTTGCCAGACTGGACATGCACTTTAGCTCTATTGTACGGAGTAATCAACGTATCCAGTGCACTTAAAAGAAGAATTTGAATGTTGTGGAACTTATAGCAAATTCAGATTGTCACTTAATTATATTGAGATACGTTCGTAGTGTTATTAATGCTTTTATATTCTACATATTATATTGTAAAATTTATATTTTTGTTGTAAAAAGTTTTTTTTTTATAATATAGGCAAACGGGCCACCGGATCGCCCATCCGCCACCATCCTTGGGAACTAAGATGTTATGTCCCTTGTTCTTGTAGTTACACTAGCTCACTCACCCTTGAAACCAGAACACAAAAATACTTACTATAATAATAATAAGTATTGCTTTTTGGCGGTAAAATTTCTGATAAGTGAGTGATACCCACCCAGACGGGCTTACACAAAGCTCTACCACCAAGTATTTTTTTTTTTTTTATTGCATAGGAGGGCGACGAGCATATGGGCCACCTGATGGTAAGTGGTCACCAACGCCCATAGACATTGGCGTTGTAAAAGCTGTTAACCATCTCTTACATGGCCAATGCGCCACCAACCTTTGGAACTAAGATGTTATGTCCCTTGTGCCTGTAATTACACTGGCTCACTCACCCTTCAAACCGGAACACAGCAATAACAAGTACTGCTGTTTTGCGGTAGAATATCTGATGAGTGGGTGGTACCTACCCAGACGAGCTTGCACAAAGCTCTACCACCAAGTATACTCGATTTGAAGACATAACGTCTTTCTCTCTTAAAAGGGCCTTTTTTTACGCTGGAAATACGCATGACGCATTTCCCCCCACTGGTAACATGGGGGGGGGGGGTATGTGGGACTCGCCGCATGTCCAGGGCACCGAGTGCACGCCGGTCATCGAAATACCGGTTGATCGCTTGCGCATTCAACCGTGAAATCTCTTAAACGGGCCTAAGCCAAGAGTTGAATAAATATGAAATTTATTTATTATCTCAAAACTATTATTAATCCGTTAGCATAAATTCATTTACTATTTATATTTTTTAACTATTTTATTAAATCGGTTTTTTTATTATAGTTTTTTAAATCGTATTATTTTTTACTTTCATTTGTAAAATTATCGAAATACCTCTGTAACGACTGTGTTCTTGTAAATGTTGAATTCAAAATTCCATCCATTTCTGCAGGGTACAACGTCTGTTACTAGATTGGATTCATCTATTTCTGGATATTTTAACATGATATCACTGTAGTTCAAATTGTACATACTGCATTGAGAGTATTCGAATTGACCATTTTTGAGCTCTAAGGGTATGCTGAAAAAAGTTTAGTTATGTGTACTTCAAATTATTTTAAATATTCCTCTGTTTAAAAATATTCTGACGAATGAGATACATGGGTTGTAAAAAATTATCTTAAGTTCTGAGCAAGCGAAGTGTACATGTACATATTATGTATATTATAAAAGTCATCGATTCGATTCCAGCTGAACTTGGAACTTTGTCGCATCAACGTTGATGATCTAAAGTGTGATGTTTCTCTTTAAGATATGTCGTATCGACATGCGCTGATATGGTTGTATCCATATTTGGGACAAACAATTGTGCGCTGAACAAAGAGTGCCACAAATATATGAATATGTTCATTAACGTCCCTTTATTTTCTATTGACGGAAACAAAATAAATACGCTTATAGTTGAAGTTTGTATATCGATAATTTCGCCCCAAATATGAGTATAATCATATAAGCGCTGATGCACAAGACGCAGTTTTATTATTCAAACCGTAAACAAAATATTTAGGAGCTAAGCATTTTGATTTGGCAGCGTTTTATACCTTAGATTCTTACTAAGCTCTACATCAGCGAGTGGTTCCAACTCCGGCACTCTACACCAATGTTTAACGTCAGCTGCCATAAAGAGCTGCGCGTACGCATGGAAACCACACGGTATGACCGCAGGCAATAGGATGAAGTAGATTACAAGTTTCTGGTACTTCCCGAACGTGCCAACATCTTCAAGAATAGCATCGAAATCCATATTTTAAAGACTGAAAATATTTATAAATTAATTTTATTTACTAAAATATGCGGATATAAATTACATTAACTAAACTCAAATTTAAAATATCTTATAAATAACAGCGGGTACTTGTTGCTAATAGGTTTTTTTTGTCGTACCATAAATTTTATAGAAATCGATTTCATTTTTCGAAATGATATAATATAATACTTTTCATTTGTGTATAATAAGCAGATCTGAGCTTTGAGATTCAAAGCCCCTAGGCAATTTGAAATTTTCATTCTGAAACGATTGAAGTAAAATTTTGTTTTTGGCTGGGTAGGTCCTCTCGGCTTTTAGGCCTAGGCATCTCTAATATATTGTGCAAAATTATTTTGAAAAAAAATAATAATCGTAATAAAAATCGTAAACTTACCCAGGCACCAATTTTTCTAGCGTTACTATTATAATTTAAACTTTTTTCGTTGACGAGTCTTTTTTGATAATCACGTGGTCTTCATTGCACTGCGTGGGCAGTTCGACTGTTACGACGTACGAGCAACCAGCGTACTATACTTGGGACCCTAATGGGCTACCGGTTATATGTACAGTCGGATGAAAAACAATTACTCCCATTGTTAAATTATTTTACATTGAATCATTCTATCGCTATTTATCTAATAAAATAATCTAATTACTTTAAAAATTATTTCATTTCTCTACTAAGTCACTATATAAGTATTTATTACTAAAGTAGAGTATCCTACTCATACACAGTCTTATAATCAAGCTCATCCTTGTCAACCAGTCAAGTTAACTAGGATGAGTTATTAAGATGAACCCATAGACAATTACCTACATTTTACTAGTTTTACATTTTCCTATATTCTTATATAGTAACATATAGTAACTTTAACGACTTCACTGGCAAAGTAATGTAATTATAATTTTATTTTGTTATCCTGAAATGATTTCAAATATTTAATAGTAACAATTGAGACCTAGATACTTTTTTTTAAACTGAAGTTTAATAGTTAACTTCAAAGTTAGTATCGTCGATAACTGTTACGCTACCTACGCTAAGCGTATATTACTTTTGAATATTTTAGGTTGTGGGAAATAATTACATAAATGTGGTAATTCCTTAAAAATTATCTTATCGTCTTAGAATAGTCAACAAATAAATAAAGAGTTACAGGCACAAGAAATCCCCGGTTCACATTGTCTTAACAATGTGAACCGGGGTTTTTTCTGGCAAAGGTAACAATATATAAGTATATTCTTAGGTGATATAATATTTATGAAAATAATTTTAATATTTCGTATACTGTATGTTTTTAAAATAATAAACTGAAATTTACTGGTATGATTTTTTTCGCAGACAAAATAATTTCATACGTTAGTGCAGCAACAGCAAATGAATTGTTAAAATAGTTTTACTTTGTGCAAGCTCGTCTGGGTAGGTACCACTCACTCATCAGATATTCTACCGCTAAACGGCAGTACTTGCAATTGTGGTATTCCGGTTTGAAGGGTGAGTGAGCTAGTGTAATTCCAGGCATCTTAGTTCCCAAGGTTGGTGGCGCATTGGTGATGTAAGTGATGGTTAACATCTCTTACAATGCCAATGTCTATGGGCGTTGGTGACCATTTACCACCAGGTGGCCCATACGCTCATCCGCCTTCCTATGCAATAAAAAAAAGCGACTTTATTATATTATATTTATAAAAAATATTATATGGGTAATATTTACGTATCTTAACGAACATTTTTTTTATAAGAAAATAAAATATTGAATATATAAATAATATTTATTATTTTCTATTGAAGATTGACATCACCCAATATACATTATGGGATGCGCGTGTGCAATTATCTCATTCGTAGACCGCAGTTAGTCAATTCGATTAGCGGTATAATTGGAGCAGCGAAAGGACAGCTCCTGACCGACCAATCAAGGTCGCAGTTGATGAAATAGTGACCAATATCCATCGACGGTATTGTAACAAACTCTTATTCATGTTTTCACTGTAAAAGCGCAGTGGAATCGTTGCGAAACGGGAAGAGTCAAGTGTAAAATGCTGTCAAGGCTTTTGTCATGGTCGTTTTCAGCGGTTTTATTTATTAAAATCAATGGTAATAATCGTATCTCTCATATTGTACCAAATTACCTCCTTGATAAGTCAAGAAATTTGATCCTGTTCCGAAAAAATACTGTTTTGAATATGTATAAAATAGATTCCACAATACAGATTACAAATAATAAATAAATCAATACAAGATTATTTAGGAATTCAAAAACGAATCATAATTATTTTTAAGCAGGATATATAATTAGTTTTTTTTTTTACATGATAATCATGTAATAACGTTAAAAAGTGAACTCTATTGGTGGAAAAGTCCTTACTGAGTTTCACTCGGTTCTTGCTGATAGATCTTGTGTCCGAATCTGTGATATCTTAAATTAGATTTAAGCCTGAACCATGAAGATTTCGATAATGTGTCGAAAGTGCTTATTATATAAGAGCTAAATCGATTAAACAATATTTTGAGAATAGTATTGCGTAAAAAAAAGTAGAACTTTAACAAATGAAATTGTAAACCTGCAATAGACGTTTTTGTTTCTCTAAACTTAAATTCACATTACTTATAATCAATCTTGCAGTGTATAGGTGGTGGTACACTTTCTATGCATAAATTTAAACATTTAATAATAGTCATATTAAATATGTAATATTGTTATTGAATATAATAAAACAAATCTGATCTGTAAAAAAATACTTTAATTAAACAAGGTTTCTAAATATAATTTATTTATAAATTATTAAATAAGCAGAAATGCACGACATTGTGATAGTCACATATAATTTGTGACTGCCCTGGTATTGTATTAAGCAGACATTTTATAAATGAGGCAGTTGTAAAGTGTCGCTGCTATTATAATATCTAAATTATTTTAAATTAATCAATAATTTACAAGATGAACATAAAATTGAGAACAAAATTAGTTCAACTGTTCTAGACATGTGTATTAATGTGTCTAAATTTTATGACACATTTTCCTAAACCAATCCGGGTCGTTTTTGGCCACACTCTCCGGCCGGCCATCTTTGTGCCGGTAGTGAAACTCCGAAACCCCTCTTCCAGGAACTCCGTTAACGATGAATTTACAAAATCGTTCCACCATTCGCGCGTCCCACTCTTGTGATACGTAGTGGATTGCTTCATATTCCACCAAAACCTGAAAGTTGGAAAACTTTGTATGAAAACACCTGAGTTGTTATTTAGCTACCTAGATACCACGTTGAGCAAGTAAGAAAATAGTTTATCAAAACAAGTGAATTTATAATAATTAAAAATAAAAATTAAAGAATGGTATTTATATGTATAGATAAATAAATTATTTTACCTAACGATAGTGTTAGATGTTTTGTTCAAGTTTGTCTCATATTTTTAAAGCTATTAGATGAGTGGTAACAATGTTTGTTACAAGTTATTTTGTTACATGAACTTCATTTCTTTGAAAAATTGGCTATTATTCGAGAAAAATACATTTATAAATAGAATTGCTTGTATCGGAGACATAAAAAAACTTTTCTAGAGGTGTCTTATAAAATTATCTCTTAATTTCATACTAATCTTCATATAGCTTTTTTCAAAGTAGTTATTTTCATAATACCTGAATAGTGTACTCTTCATCTCCTGCTTGTAGTCTGAAAGCGTAATCTCGGGGTGCCGTACCGCCCTCTCCGTGCTGGTACAGTTTCAGGTCCACCCACTTTACAGGTAAAACTTCGCCATTGGGCAGACCAACCATTCCTGCTTCCATACTAAAATATTATATAAAAGTATGTAAATAAAGCCAAAACGCCCTCTTAATCGAATTATAAGTGATTAGAAGTGATATTATGTAATTATAAACATAGTATGTTGATAATAAATGAAATGTTTGTGTGTTTAATTTCTATTCCGTTTGTTATGTGTTGATCAATTGTACCACGCAACCCTAAAACCTACCGTGGAAACCGCCATCTCAGCTTTGTTCTATTGTATGATCGAACCATACCGATGCATTGTAATTAATTTTTAAAAACTATAATTTACTTTTGTAACAAACATTGTACAATTGTCACGTAGTATTAGGTTACATTAATTAAAATATTTTAAGCAAATTGATAGCGGTTTCATTGCACCCTCGACGGCACCCTTACTAATTTTGTTCCTAAAGTACTCATCCAATTTTGTTTTGCTTAAGCAAGCGAATGTAATGCTAAAGAAACCAAGATGTTTGTTGTATGTTTTTCCTTCAGTATAAACGTTTTGTGTAGACACTTGTTCTACCTGTGCGAATCCGGAACGGTTAGCTAGTAGAATATACAGGCTAAGGTTCGATAAAGGAACCTATATTAGTAAACTCGGAATCAGGTTTACCTGGTGGCAGTAGAGGGTTGACAAATAACTCCAACGCTGATATTAGTACCGTCTTCCAGAAAGATATGATGAAAGGCATATCTATGCATTAAAGTCCAATCTCGCCTCTGACCTTAAACAAAATTTAATATCAGCAATTTGAGCTGTGATTCCATAGCGATATATTACCATAAGTCTAATAAAATTCATCCCTTCGATCATTAGCCATCGCCAATATTTTATAACAATTAGTAGTATTTTTTGAAATTTAGTAGCAAAGCCAATGACTATTAGAAAATTGGATTTCAATTTCACAGTTCTAATGAAGAAATATACTAAAATTTGTCTATAAAAAATCACTAGTAAGCGACAAAACGGCGCTTAGTGCGATATCAATTTGTCAGATTTTCCTGATCCAATGCCGGCTTCCTCACCATGTCTTCACCGCCAACTACGTGTGGAATTAATAGGACACGTATTGGGTCACCTAGACCTCACCACCTTTGACCTTAATAATTGATTCTTAGAGATAATGCGCTGACAATTATGGAATCTAGTTGTTGTGTTCCTTATGTCTTTAATTAGGTACACTGGTATATAGGACGAAAATATCCTCAGACTATATTAACACACATATACCAGGAATTTATTCAAGACAAGAATGTGGAGATTTTTATAAATCCTATAATCTATACGTGTATCACCTACACATACCCTATTCAAAAAAAAAATGTATGTATATAACAGAGAATCGGTATCTGGCGATCATAAACTTGGTGATTTTACTTGGTGGTAGAGCTTTGTGCAAGCTCGTCTGGGTAGGTTCCCACTCCCACCCACTCATCAGATATTCTGCCTTACGCGCATTACTTTGTATTGCTGTGTTCCGGTTTGAAGGGTGAGTGAGCCAGTGTAATTGCAGGCACAGGGGACATAACACCTTGGTTCCCAAGGTTGGTGGTGCAATGGCGATGTAAGCGATGGTTAACATTTCTTACAATGCCAATGTCTATGGGCGTTGGTGACCACTTACCATCATGTGGCCCATATGCTCGTCCGCCTTCCTATACAATAAAAAAAAAAACGAAAACTAAATACTCAATTTCAAAGTTTCAGAAGCAGTACTTAATCTTTGCAATAACATCAAAAGTGATAAGTAATATATTATAATTGTCTTTGTATTTTATTTCTTACTAGATTAAAATCTTACCAAAACTGTGATCTCTGAACGAGGGCAGCGTATATTCAAAAGTATCCTTGTCTATCTTGAACTTGCATTTCATCTCGCCGAATTGTTCATAGTGAGACTGGTGAGCTCTAAAATTTAAACACAATGCTTTAGAAAAGTTATGACTTCATTTATAGCGAGCGAACTGACGCTGGGCCGAAGCAGATCGCGTGTGGAGTAAAATGGTCTTAATTCGAAAATAGAACAATAAAAAAATGCAACAAGGAAAAACGTACAGTTTTTTTAAGGAAATCACGTGTAATGAAAAATTAGCTCTACTAGCTTAGTCTCTCTTTTACCAAGCCTATACAACTGAACCGATTTTGGGTAAAATTTGGTATGAAGCAAGTTTGAGCCCCAAACACATGCTAACTTGCTACTTTTTCACCTAATACCTCTACGCCTAACACCCCGTGTCCCCAAAGCTGCGGGCTCTAGTAAATTAAGCAACACGAACTCTAGAGCAACTTTTGGGGTGTGCACGTTCTTTAATTGACGTGACAACGTCTTATAAATTGGTTTGCCGGGTGACACTTCAAGAAACTGCGTTACGCTCCGCTCACGTTATGCGCTCACAATGAGAGCGAGTGAGAGGCACGCGTCCCTTCCACTCGGGCATGGTTAGCCCGCCTAAGAGCGAGAGAGACAGACATAAAAAGTGAAAGGCACGCGTCCCTTCATTGTATAAATAAATGTTTTGACGTGACAACGTCTTATAAATTGGTTTGCCGGGTGACACTTCAAGAAACTGCGTTACGCTCCGCTCACGTTATGCGCTCACAATGAGAGCGAGTGAGAGGCACGCGTCCCTTCCACTCGGGCATGGTTAGCCCGCCTAAGAGCGAGAGAGACAGACATAAAAAGTGAATCATCGCCCTATCCTCAACAAAATCACTCAGATAGGAACAAGTTAAGTTGTAGTAAACGCTGTTTCATTGTACGCAAATGTATTGCAAGTTATTGTATGTATATTTGTATATAAATACGTATGTATGTGTAAAGGTAAAATAAAATTTTGTTAATATGAAATTCAGTGCGAGATTCTTTGTATAAATTAATGTTTTAAATATAATTCTTTGTATAAATAAATGTTTTAAATTGTTACTATTATTTCATCCTTCTTCCTACTATACGAATGAATATTCACATTAAAATTATTTTACCACTCAAAGTCGTTGTCACGTAAAACTTTCGCCCGTATACCGACTTTACAGGCAACCAATTTTTTTAAATTGTTACTATTATTTCATCCTTCTTCCTACTATACGAATGAATATTCACATTAAAATTATTTTACCACTCAAAGTCGTTGTCACGTAAAACTTTCGCCCGTATACCGACTTTACAGGCAACCAATTTTTTTTTAGTATTTGTGTAATTTTACTTTTTATGAAATGTATTTACGTTTTAAGCAATTCAAAGTATTCTCTGCTCCATTTTTCTCTAGCGATGGATCGGATGACAGCAGGCGGGTGCAGATCACAGTCGTAGTCGAAGTAGTTGGTCGTTGCATTCCATTCGCCATTGAATTCGACGTCTACCACCTTGCTTGGGTCATTTTGGTACCTGAGTATATGGAATTTATCACTTAATAAAGGATATGAAAATCTTTAGTTGTTACAACAATAAAAATAAATGACAACGTAGTATATTCCAGTAGGAAAATATGTGAAATCCTGAGTAATGAATAAATAAAGAACTAAATAGAGCTAATTCATAAAGAAAGACTTCTAGAAAAAGAAGGACTGAAGGAAGGAGAAAGACCACTTGTCTTTCTTGGAGTCCTTGGCCTTTTCTAGGGTTCTATTTCTAACTACATATACCAACCACATTTGTCCTCTATAAGACACGGCCCACTTCTTCATTGGTTCAACGGGAGTCATCATTATTCCTTCGGCTCCAAATTCACCAATCTCTGCACCGAATAGGACTGTATCCGGTAACTTCTTGCTGCAGAGAAGACCTTTACCTGGCAACTAAAATATAAATATTACTTTTACGGAAATTCCATTGCACTTAGAATTATTTGAAAGTGTATCCTTATCGCGCGTTCTGAATCACAAGTTATATTATTATTGATATGTACGGGTAATTTGTGAGCGATTGTCAAGTGATTATTACCAGTTTGTTGATCGAATTTGAACAATAATGTGTCGTTACATGTTGTTGAGCATTATAATAAAGAAAATAAGTAAAACACAAAAATTCTCTCTTTTAATCAAACAATGTCAAATAATATAAAATTTAGTTTGGAGAAAGTTAGAACTGAATTAAGATAACTCTATATCCCGCAAGATATGTTAGTACCTATCTGTAGTAACTAGTAGGCACTCGCAAAACAGATCCCAAATTACTGGTCTATTATAGTGCCTTGGGGCCATGCTTCTCTCTAAGTCCTGTATATACAGGGCTGAGCTAAACATACATTGGAACATCATAAACATACATTGGGTGTCCAAGACGCCTAGTGCACATTTTGCCGTGACGAGGGCCGAACTGTCCTTTTTTTCCCCTGGGAAAACGCCTTTACGCGTTTCGCCGTAAAGGGGGTATGTGGGGCTGCCGGCGCTGAAGGCGCCGTACTACCGGCCCGCCTATGTAAGGACATTATTCCAAAAATATCTCAATCAATCACAGTAATCCAACGCTAGCTATCACGAAAGATACTCGTGCTAAACAGGTGTTTTATAACTTTTTAACTAACGACATAATTAATTGTTTTATCGGACTATTTTTATCTACTGAAAACGCTTGGAATGATCACGTATTTTGATAAATAATTAATAATAATATCATCCTACACATAAGCTAAATACGTGTATTTATTTAGTTCATCGATGCAGGTTAAAAAACAATCGCTACAAAAATATACGATATTTACCCCAATGTAAAATAGACCATTGCACATGCCCATGGGCCGTCTTTCACAGCCTGAAATGACGTACACTCCCTTGTCTTCCGTTTCATTCTTCGTCGCCGATATGAAGAATACTGCATCGAAAGCCTTCGAAAAAAATATTATATAGCAATGATCGATAAATATTACTGTTTATACATCGATATTCAATTTGATAAATATCGATTGTTAACACAATGATCTTCAAAATGTAAAAATGGTTGTCTGTAAAGTCGGTTTACGGACGATAGTTTAACGTGACAACGTCATTACAAAACAGTGATGAAATGACTGCATACTTTTATGAATAAAATTGAATCATTTTTATTGAATTATCATTATTCTGTATGGATACAAAGAAGGAGTGAAATGAAATCTACTATTTAATTGATAAATTTACTTTTATTTGCACTCATAGGCCAATCGAGTGAAAGAGATAAGATGAGACAAGATAGATGCAGCGCAAGCGTACAATCAGTGCAACTGGACAATGAGCGCAACGGGACAATTTCGTGCATGCAGCCAGCGTTCATAGATTTATTAGACGTTGTCACGTCAAAAATACATCAGATCAAATTTCATATTCTGTTACAATGGTTCATGGAAGTCTATAGTTAACTACAGCTGCTAATACGTAATGTATTATTTTAAGTATTTAGTATATTTTTTTAAGGTCCAAAATGCATGAAAATGTAGTTGCACGAATTATGTATTTGCAATTGTGGTGACAACAACTATATTATACAAAAATGTGAAACTAAATATTTTGTTGATAATAATCGAATGTTGATAACGGTATTACATATTAATAGATGATTGTGCAGGTAATGTATTGCAACTGGTAGGTACACTTATGCAGGTACTAATGGATTTCATAAGTCAGGCTTGCAGATATGGATGTCTCATTAATTATGTCTCAATATAATTATTTATTGAAATATAAAGTCTCCGCTGCAGTAGGTGCTGCCTAATATAAAATAATAACTGACTGACATATACATAGGTAACGAAAATTAAAATTGGTATCCTGAATTGTCACGCGAGTGAAGTAGAGCTGAGAATGAACCGCTAGTATACATATTAATCATATAATAGCCTGTAAGTACGCAAATATAGAATATACATACTGGGGTCAAATTCTACTAATCTATACCGATTATGATACGTTCCTGAGGCCCTAGCCAAGTTAACATTCTACAATTGTAAACGCTAATAGTATAGTATATATTGTATGAGAATGACATCTCTCAACGACAAGTCACGTGGTCATTCTCATACAATTTTTAGTTTTCTATTAGCGTTTACAATTGTAGAATGTCAACTTGGCTAGGGCCTCTGATTCGATTCCGGTCCAACTTTGACTATTCTATATTCAGTCGAATCGGAAACGAACCGCTAATATGTTAGCATAATATATCGTTATGTCAAAACCAAACTCAATTGTTTACTTTATATACCAATAGTCGATAATTCAATTAAAGAATAGGAAAACGGATACACGACAACGATCACCCAACGATGCGATTGCGATAAAGTGACAATTTGTTAGTAGAATTGAATTTAGCTTCGAATGCATACATACGAGATGTAGTGGCATTTTATTAATTTCGCCCTATCTCTTATTCGTCAAGTGTCCGGAGTGCAACGTGCGATAAGGAACGTTATACCAAAACTTGTTATGTCAACTTGGCTAGGCCCTCAGATATGTTTCGTCGTTGTTATTTACTTGAATGCACGAATGACAATCAATAAATAAATTAAATTGTTAAGACTGATATCGAATAGTTTGATGTTATTATAACAGTTTAAAAATTCAATATATGTAAATGTGATTCGCTTGCTCTTGTTATATTTTTTTGAGGATAGGTTGGTATTTAGGCTGCACAGAAAAAAAAAACTCGACAGACACGTATAACTCTAAACTTTACGTCCACTCTCGTCGACTCATCGAGTATATTTTCAACTTGAAATTTTCGATTGATCATGAACTTCTTTAGTTGGCTCTCACAACACTTATTGAGATGAGATTTTAATTTGATAGTTTTTATATTGAACCACAAAGCTAGTTTGAATGTTATCTATCATTTATAAATTTATTTGAAGCAAAATACGGTAGAACTCATACAAATGCCGCAGCGAGTGTCAGATCATTTACAAATAGAATAAAAACTAATACTAACGTGAAGTTCTAATTAACTAATTATATGAAGATATAATAATATAATATCGTTTTTATTTTTAATATTTTGTATACCTTAGCATGCTCACTGAGAGGTTGCGCCCTGTCCATTTCTGATGGATTTGCTATAGCTTTGACTCCTTGCCCCGCTTGTCCTTCCAAACCAGCTCCATTGTTCTTCTTCGAGTACTGTTAAATAAAAAATGCATTATCATACTGAGTTTCTTTTGCCAGTTGCAGTTTTCTTTTTTTTTTAGATCTTATTTTCTCGTGCCTTTTGTAACACAGTGGTTCACTCACCATTCAAACCGGCACACAACCATACTAAACACTGCTGTTTTGCGGTAGAACATATTATGGTAAGTAGGTGATACCTACTCAAAGGAGCTTGCACAAAGACCTTACCACCGAGTTAATTATTGTATTCGTGTTTTATTTTTAATCAATAAAAATATTTTCTTAAGCATTATTAAAAAATAATTTTAATTAAAATAGATTAGTTTGAGATAAACTGACAGAAAACTTTGGTCTTTGCGTAACAACCGCATAATATCGTACAGGTGTTGATTTTATAACGGTTATCAACGTAATTATCCGAGTTAAAATCAACGAAAGATAAGAGGAATAGGCTTATTAAGTAGGATTTAATCCATCATACTTAATACTATATATGCAATAATGTATTTTGTGGTTTGGTTTTCTTTGATGCAACAATGTATGGAAATGTTTTTTTTTAATTATTTATAGGCACGCCTGCCCTGGGTATAGATAGAGAGTAGGGTAGAGCGAGATTGTCTTTCAGCACTTGGTCTTTGGTCGATTATTTGCACTTCAGTTGCTTTATATAAATAGTAATTACCATATGTATTTACTTGGTAGTAGAGCTTTGTGCAAGCTCGTCTGGCTAGGTACCATCCACTCATTAGATATTCTACTGCAAAACAGCAGTACTTGGTATTGTTGCGTTCCGCTTTGAAGGGTGAGTGAGCGTAATTACAGGCACAAGGGACATAACATCTTAGTTCCAAAGGTTGGTGGCGATGTAAACGATTTTTCACAAACTTATCATTTATTAATCCATAGAAAGTCAGATAAAATATTAATCATGTTTATAATTCTATTGCTCGTAAATCTACAATTACATTAACCTTAAAAAATGAAGCTGGTTCGTGTAATATTAAAAAAAAAAACATAACAAAAGTAACCAGTAATATAAGCTTACCTTTCTATAGTAATAGAGACAAGAAAACACTACATATTTTAAATAATACCATTTGCCGGGCACAGAGTATATTCCGAATATTGCATCAGGATCTTTCTTCCTTAAGAAAAACACTAATAAAATAACGAAAATCGATGCAGTTATTAAACAACATGACATTTTGTTAAGCTGAGCAAATTGCAAACGATTATTTAAGTGAGCAGACACCGGTTGATAAACGCGTGACGCTGTCTACAATGATAAAATAAATTTATTGACGTTATTTATACTTGGTCAGATTTATAGTTATTTCTTATCTACGAATTATTTTATTAGGCGTCCGATACGCACTAGGCACCTGAATTCAATTAATATGTTATTATAATATATATATTTTTTATTTTAAATGACATTAAAATGTAATTGCTAACTTTAAAACAGTTTATAAATAACACAATTTCGTTTATAAAAAGAAGTAATATCAATTTTAAATTTGATAATATTTGCTAAAGAACCAGTACAAAATCCTTGCATTAGGACCATTATTACTAAATACACACAGGGTATACTCTATAATTTATATTATGTACATTATATAAACATCATCGACATGGCATTTCTATATTATATAATAGTCTATGGTCAGCCCTAAATATTTGTTATATAATATATTGCTATTTATTTACTGTATTTATCTCCGTGCACTGATGATTTTTAAGATTGTTATGCAAACACGAATATTCATACCTAATAATTGAGTCACCAAAACCAAAGTTACCAAAACTTCTAACATAAATATAGTATATAACTTATAACGTAAATATAACGTCATTTTCGTGAAATTAATAACCGTGCCATAGCATTTCAATTTCCTAATATGTGTAGAGTAAATAAGGTGGTATGTGTATATATGTATCTTTAATTCAACATTTTTACCACATTAATTTCTTCCACCTGCCAAAATGAACGAACCCTGTTCAAATTTCGAACTTACCTAATCATTACTCAATGATTGTGGACTATGTCGAGTTGTTTTTTTCTATTCAGAAAAAAATTAAAATTAAATTTACATTCAGGAACGAGTAGACGAAGAGTTGACATGAAGGCAAATGAAGAATTATACGAAGAGAAATAAAAAAATCATGTTAAAAACCTGATGAAGCTTCAATCAGTTTTTATCAATTCAGAACATAGCTAATGCTAATAGGTACATGTAAGTATTAGTATTTAATAAATAATACATTAATTTCGTAATAAATATGTGTATTATTATTCTTATTTAAAATTAAATTATGATGAAATAAAATAAATTTATTTTTCACTGTGTATTTATTGCGTAAGCGTAAATTTAACTAAATATTAAACTTATATGATTAATAATATTATCATGTCATGATGTACACACAAATATTGTTAAATGTACAAGAATACTATTTCGACATTCCAATAATTGTGAGAATGAAGAGGAAAATGTTGACAATGTCCAAGTAGAGGTTCAGAGCTGCGAAGATGTACTCCTCTGGTGAGATGCTGTACTTGTGCTTGCCTCCCATCATGAGCTGCGTGTCGTACACGAGGTAGAGGGAGAAGATAAGCGCACCCGCAGCAGCGTACAGCAAATTTAACACGTTACTTCTGAATATGATCGCCAGAATACCTGAAAATTATACGCATATTGTAATCGTCGATAATGCAATGACTCATGGCGGGCCGTCTAGCGACTAAAATTCGCAGTTTCTATCCTTGATTTTGGCTATTGTCGGCCCCAACCCTAACACAAGATGAACGTTTAATTATAGCGTTAATAGGTTTATTAGTTATCTTGATTTCTCATGCACTTTATAATGATTTTAAACTTAATAAATATTTTTGGCTAAGACAAAATATGGGCAAGTAAGATAGTATGACTATACACCTTCGCTTGTTAGCACTGCCAGAAGTTTAAACTATTCCTCAGTTGACGACGACTTCTCGTCGTTGTATTGAGATATTAAGAAGTGTTGTTTACAGTCAGTATCAATGGGTAAGATACCTGTGTTTCAATGTTTATTTCGTTAAACACCGATTTATGTTTCTGATATCGTTGATTTGTTATCATTCGAAACTGATTTATCTCTTACTGACCACATTGATTTGATATTCGAAAGAACAAGACACAAGAAGAAGAAGTGTTGCTTACGGCTTTGAATTACTTAATCAATGCTGTAAGCAATATTTCTAGTTAGGTGAAGCGGTCAACGCTTATAAAAACAGTAAAAGTAGCTATATTTTATGGACATCCTATACTACTCGGTGGTCTTTGGTCTTTGTACAAGCTCGTCTTACTTGTTACTGAAGTCGCCCGTCTGTTAGGTGTTGTAGTGAGTGGAGACGTTAAAATGTAACAAAAAATCAAACTTTAATAAGACTTTTGCATTTATAACATAAGTCAAGTTACGCCATTTTAGCAAAATGATAATATTTTGATGTGATTAATTATATGACAATATTCAATAAAAAGTTTAGTAAGTGAGCTGACTCATCGGATAAATACATTTGCTTAGCGATAATGTATCTCCGTGAATACTGTATAAAAATAGATACGACAATAACAATAAACAAAGGCGGATTATGGTAATGAAATACTAAAGTAATGTAAACAAAATAACAATAACACTATATAAAAATATATGTCTGAGTTGGTGTTGTACAACTGAAATATAACGAATTGTTAATATTTTTATTAAGTATTTTGTCATTTATTTTTTTGTACTAATAGTTGTGCAGAACCCTTTTTTAATAGGTAGACAATGGTATTGTAAGAAATGTTAACCATCGCTTACATCGCCAATGCGCCACCAACCTTGGGAACTAAGATGTTATGTCCCCTTGTGCCTGTAATTACACTGGCTCACTCACTCTTTAAACCGGAACACAGCAATACAAAGTACTGCTGTTTTGCGGCAGAATATCTGATGAGTGGGTGATACCTACCCAGACGAGCTTGCACAAAGCTCTACCACCAAGTATACATGGGCACCTATCTCTATATTCGGCCTTGCTGTGTGTGTGTGCGTGCGTGTGTATGTGTGTGCGTGTGTGTTCTTTAAATACTCACCAAATACAAGCAGGATCATTGACGCTGCGACTAGAGCTCCACCCATTACTGTGAAGTCGAATTTTGTTTGGAAAGCGAAGAGCGTCAAAGCGAGACATACAGCAGCTGTTATTCCGACTGCTATCATTACCTAGCGAAAATATTATTTATATTAAAAAAATATAGGACAGCCTGTGAAAAAGTCTGTTTGAAGAGTAGAGACGTATTCCACCACGCTGGCGCTGCTCCAATGCGAATTTGAGAATATACAGGTTATACAATACAGAATACAGAGAATATACAGGTATACAAGTAGAATATAAAGGTAGATTTTCTGACATGCAGGATTCGTACGATTCGACGTTCGTTGTATTGCTTAAAAATAACGTTGAGAAATCGAAAGCTAAAGGAGACAGCTGCTTACATTTTTATTTACTATTTTTAAAGGATCTGTGCAAGTCTCCAATTAGTGGTTTCTGTCTGAAAGAGCTAGTATAAACACAGTATAAACAGACAATAGACCATCTTAGATCCCGCGATCGACTACGCATTGACGATGTAAACATTCGTTTATACTTCTTAAATGAGTGTTTGGGCAAATGCAAAGCATAAGGTAGCCTCGTTTATATAAATTTATCAATAAACTAGTAATGGGAGTCTAGAAGTAATCATCATAACATTTTCAATTTTATTAAAATTCGTTCAGGTGGTTTAGAGTACGTTCTTAAGGTCACTTCCTTGGTTCTGCTATAATTGTATAAGAAAGGTAAATGTTATTAATATTAACGATTATTTAATTGGGTAACTTGACTCACTTCAGAACTATCGTAGACACTAGAAGCGACACCTAGTAGGAAGCTTTGTGCGCATGTAAATATGAATAAGAAGATGAAGTTCACAGGTGTCTGTCGTCGCACCTCCGTGCAACACGCCATTGCGATCAGACAGACGAATAAAACGATGAACGCTATCCAACTGAAAATAAATACGATATTAAAATAATTTCGCAATGGTGCTTTAATTACATCTGGCGATCTTCGATTAAAATGCGGTGATTTCCCTGTTTTCATTTTTACAAGTGATAGTTTTTTTTCTTTAATTTAAAATTTTTGAAATAGGATGCATTCTATAGGTCTTGAATACATACAACATATTTACTATGATTATTATCATGACTGTTAATAAAAAAAAGTTATGCTTACAATAGATACGAATTATTTCTGACGAAGACTTTTGTTGGTTCGTGGAAAACGAACAGTGCAATCGCCCCCATCGTGACTAAAAGTTGACACATCAGGATCGAATAGACCTGGTGAAAATATGCAGTACATTGTATTAATGTCCCACTACTGGGTACTGTGGATTTGTGATTGCGAATTTCGATAAATGAAACCAAGGACAAGCGTACTGTCTATATAAACATAGTATATATATATATATATATATATATATATATATATATATATATATATATATATATATATACTATTATATATTTATATTAGGAATATGTCAAATATAAAAAGTACTAAATTGTCTATAAACTATTATCTGTCCCTAATATTTTGAAGGCAGAAGTTAATAATATAGAAATTAGAAATATAGTAATAGTAGATTAGTAAAAGATAATTAATAAACAATTTTGACCTTGAATTGACTTGATTTGATTGGTCGATATGTACATTATTGTATTTATTATGATTTTTTGAAATAATGGCGTTTTTAATGTCAACGAAGTTGTTATCGGAACTTTGGAAAATAATTAAGATGAATATAAATAGGTGAAGGAAATAGCATTGTATTCAAAAAGAAGATATTACAGACTGTTTGTAGGGCATAAACTAGTAGATCTATTAAAAACGTTTTCAATATATAAACGTACGATTTCTTTATCTTGATATGTGTGTATGTTAATATTCAAAAGGGCTTACTTTTCTAATAAAACCTCTTCGTATACTCTGTTCCGTAAAATCGAAGGTGCCTGGGTAGGCATCTTCGCCAAAGCTTTCTGGACCCATGTAACCTGGCTGAAAATATTTTTTTTAAATAAACAAATATTATATTATTTTATATTAAAAGTTTCAATAAGTGATTCGTTTTGGTAACGAATAGTATTGTCCAATTGATGTTTACCTACATTTTTTATTGCAACATTAGTATCGATTATCTTCATACATTTACCCTACTTTCAATTATTTGTAGTCCTTTTGGTTCACAAGTAGCTTTAACGGTGGGTTTTGATTTACGATTAGTAGACAATTTTACTAAATCCTACGTAATAAAAATTAATGTTTTATTTTTAAATATATGGTATAGGTATGGCTTTAGTAATACGAATACTGATTAGGTATATGTATTCTTATAGTTATAACTAAATCACAATAAGAGTTTAATTACAATATTATTTTAATATGTAATTAAATAAAATTTGTTTCTTAAATATGTAAACACAAAGTAGAATTTAAATAAAAATCATCAGTACAAGTCATTGTAGCGTGATTTTAAAATTTAACAACCAATACTACCAACCTAGCAGCGCACGAAGTTGAAAATAACTTAAATCTATCACTTAATTATGCACGGTTAAATTGCAGCTGCAATAATATCTTGAGTTTTTATCACATGTAAAATGTACACTAAGTTTCTTTGTTTGACAGTTTCGTGGTTACAATATGAATAAAAATAACTCACCTGCGCCATGTTGAAGGCGTTCGTTTGTATATCGCACTATCACTGATACCGGCTCCGTGCACACTGATAAAGTATTACAATATAAACGTAGGTAATATTCGGATAACAAAAACGTCGATAAAATTATTGAAAAAAAATATATTCGTTGTAGTTTCCAGAACAGTCGACTACGCAAAGTTGAATGAAAGATTAATTTTGTTTCGAAAAGAAAATTGAAATATCATACCAGTTACTTATGATTACACTTCGTCCATCCGCTCTGGATTGAGATGTTTATAGAATAAGAGACGCAAATTCAGCGTCTGGTCTGCCCACCCGGCAACTGCCGTAGTCCAAGAATTTTAGTACCAAAAATGCTGAACGCATACAATCAAAAACTGCATAAAATCCCGCTACTCGATTGGAATATGTTAGGGGGAGCCCCCTAAGTTTAAAACCGAGTTTTTGTCATCCCAGACCGCAAGCGTTAGCCGCCACCTTGAGAACCGTCTTTTTACAAATACCTCGGAAACGGTGTGTTTTACATTAAAAATAGTAAAAACCTTTTTTGTAGAAGATAAAATTTCCCATCTTTTTTATTTGAAACTTTTTTTCTCTATTGTTAAAATTTTTTGAGATATAGTTGGTTCTACAACTTTGATTATAGATTTTTTCTCGTTTTTCCAAAAAATATTAAGATATTTTACGAAAACCACAGTTCGGTATTTTTTACTATCTTGGAAAATTGATCCACTTCGACTGCACTAGTAGCATGAGGACCCTAACCGTCGCTTTTCAAACCCTGCTTAATAAGTCAGATTAACAGTAACTAATCTGATTAAAAGCTGAACGCTCATTGGTCGACTATCACGTCATCGGCGACTATACACGATATATAATGATTATAATCATTCAGATTAAAGTAAAATTCGTTAACTTGACCTTGATCAGGGTTTCAGAAACTGCATGTAGTTGTACCATATCTGTTGTTGCAATCTCATCATTAAATTTTCATACAAGTTAGAGGTACAGAGAAATACATAGGGTACTGTTGCGGCAACACCAGCTGTGACGTCGCAGCAGTGGTACCACGGAGCGGAAGCACCACCGGCGCAGCCATATTAGAACCATTGTCCATTACCATCCGATTTTCGCAACCTCATTGTACTACACGCATTAAAATTTTTATATTCCAAACCCAAGTGTTTAATTAACGCAATACTAAGCAGAAACAAGGCATCAGACATCATACGCTTCATATGGGCCTTCGTAGCCGAATCAAATAGATTACTCATCAAATATATACGCATCAAAAACCGGCAATTTAAAGAAATTTGGATTTGGGCAATATCGACCTAAAAGACGGACCATCAAGGAGAGCCAACGACATCCACGCATCATCCATTTTCGAGCGCTTCAAACTGCTTGTGGGCGTTGTGAACAAACATACATGTTGTGAACGAACATACCATATCCACCTACTAGCTACCGCTGATACTTCATCCATTATCCACGTGAGTACTTAAGGCTTCATAACGGTCACCAAAATGTATAAATCACATACTGAAAGAGCCCGCGAGTTAGTTAAAAAGCGAGTTAGTCATAAAAGTTAGGCTAACTAAATTCGCTAACTATTTAAATTTCCTAGATGAATCATTATCTACTCACAATCGTATAGATTTATAATTACGTGTACAAGGTGCCGGAGAAGCACCACTTGTTCTCCACTCTGCCTACGTATATGTGTGCGTGTGCAGTGCCCATGCCTCGATCGTTGCGACAGTAGCGCTAAAAACGTATACTTCGGCGAGTTATGTCCTTAACTGTATTCGAAATGAACTCGAAAATATGGTTAAGGTCATCGAAGAACAATGAATCCAAAGAGAATCGTTTGAAGACAGTTATTACAGTATACTTGCCCAGACAGAATGCATCTTAATAAAAAATAATAAAGTAATAAAACAGTGATCTTTACGCATTGTAGTAAAGATCACTGTCATGCCACGTTCAAATCCGTTAAGCTACCTACTATTTCAATGCCTTCATTTGACGGTTCGTGTGAAAACTGGTTAGAATTTAGAGACATTCCTTTCATTAGCACATAATTCAACAGAAATGAGCGAAATTCAAAAATGTCATTATTTAAAATCAACGTGTAAAAGTACCGCTGCTTTAGTAATAGATTCTCTTGAATTGTCTGCTAGCAATTACAAAGTCGCCTGGGAACTACTTCTAAACATATATAATAATAACAGATTACTAATACACAATCACAGCAAAGCACTATTTTCTATTCAAAATGTCACGAAAGAGGCACCATCAATATTGAGAAAATTAATAGACACAATTTTAAAAAACCTACGCGCTTTAAAAATCTTAGGTGAGCCCACAGATTCCTGGGATACTCTTATAATTTATCTTGTGGTTACCAAACTCGATCAGGCTTCAGAACGAGAGTGGGAACAACACAAAGGCACTTTATTATTACATAACGGTGATTCCGACATTAAGTTAAAAATAATTGATCTGCTAACTTTTCTCAAAAACAGGGCAGATGTGTTAGCAACATAACAAGTATCACACTGTAAAAATCAACACGAACATAATGCGAGTCAAAAACAAGTTAATACTTCACATAACACAAATAAATTACACTGCAATGTTTCCAGCAACACACCACTCAATCGCCACTATGTTATGCGTAAGCCGTGTTTAATGTGCAATAGTAATCATCCACTGTACGCTTGTCAAAGGTTTATTAATTCTAGTTATGATTCTAAGCTTCAATTCATAGTTAGTAATAAATTTTGCTTAATTTTCTAGCGCTCAGGACATTCAGTAGATAGTTGTAGGTTCGGGCCCTGTCGAAAGTGCAATGTCAAACATAATTCACTACTTCATTCATCATCATCATTATCAATGCTTTCTCGTCCACTGTTGGACATAGGTCTCTCCAATGGCACGCCACTGAGCTCGGTCTTTAGCTCTCGATTTCCAACCGCTGCCAGCCACTGTGCGTATATCATCACTCCACCTAGCCGGAGGGCGTCCTACGCTACGTTTGCCAAGGCGTGGTCTCCACTCTAGAACACGTCTACTCCAACGATTGTCGCCACTTCAGCTTACTAATCCTTTGGACTATGTCGATAACTTTGGTTCTCTGTCTTCATTACGACAAGCCTATACAAGAAACTAACACAATTACAACGCTGCATTCGGCGATGCAACCGATAAGCAAATCTGTTTTTATAGGCGAGTCGCAACATCCCCTGCACCCGCTAAACACATAATCGTAGAATCGACATCAACAACCGTGAATGACAGTTACACGTTAGTTTTATGCACACAAACTAATAACACTTATTCACAAGTCGTTTTATTAAACAACAATTCACAAGTCGTTTTATTAAACAACAATTGTGAATCTACGCCTAGCTAGATAATAATCTACTGCAATTATTAACATACCTACAAGACGAAAACAATATATACACGGCGCGGGCGCTGCTTGACAGTTGCAGCGACAGATGTTTTATTACTAAATCATTATGCGATAAATTAAATATACCTTGAATACAGTCCACTCAAGAAATACGAGGGGTAGGAAACTCAGTAACACAGTCTTCACAAATATGTAATATTGAGATTTGTTCACGCATCAGTTCCTACAAAACGCGTATACAATGTTTGTTTTACCTCAAATTACGTCATCATTACCGGGCATGTGTGTACAAAGGGCACACTTCAATATCCCTGAGCACATACAGCTGGCGGATCCTCAACTCTATAAATCTCAGCCAATCGATATTTTAATAGGTGCCGATATGTTTTGGGATTTATTATGCGATAGTAAAATAAAATTATCAAACGGCCCCTTCTTATTAAACACCAAGTTAGACTGGATCGTTTCTAGCCCTATAAATACACTAATGTACGCGTCACTAAATATATACAATGTAATTTTCTACAGTCGGTAGACATACAGCTTCAGAAGTTTTGGGAGCTCAAGGAGTTCCGTAGTGCTCCCGCATTTAATAGTAAGCACACGGCTTGCGAGGATCATTTAATACAAACTACAAAGCGCAATAAGGATGAAAGGTTCTGTGTTCGAATTCCTTTCAAAGAGTCGCCGAGTGTGTTGGGTGTATCGTATGCGTTAGCTGAGCGTCGCTTCATTGCTCTCGAAAAAATACTTCAGCGGTCACCTGAGTACAAAAGGATATACATTGACTTCATCAATGGTATCTGTCACTTTAAATAAATGGATGTTTTCCGTTACGGAAATGGTTATTTTAACTTTCAGTATTTTCAGATTTACTTTAGGTGAAAACATACAAACAAAAACACTAGTTTTAGGTTTTTATAACTTATTTGATGAATTTTATTTTAATACCGAAATTTATAGTTGTAATAAACCTACCACTAAACGAATTATTTTGTCAGTAACTTCGTATCATAATTTTTGATCCGCTTGGCTTATTGAGCCCAATGCAATGATTATAATAGCTAAAGTATTATTACAAAAAATATGGCTGTTTAGGCCATAAGTGGACGTGAATAAGAGGCAGTGGACTGTATAAAATATATATATTTTTCTTATGTCGTTTCGTTGATGCCCGTATGGCCGGCGCGGAGGTAGGCCAAGTGGTCGCCGCCCACGCGCGCTTACACGCCGGGGAAGGCGAGCGGCAACATGGCTGAGTTCAACAAGTTCCTGACGGCGTCACGAGAGCATGGAACAGGTTTGTCATGTCCCTTTGAATCCTCAACACCATTCGCGTTCCGCGTCACGTGATAGGAATCAAACCTACACTTAAAAGAAATGCATATTTTTTCTGATGCGTCTCAAATCGACTCGGTTATTTAAGGATGATAAATAATAAAACACTCAATGTTACGACAATTTTATTAAAAATTATAATTTCAACGTAACAAATATTAACACAATATAAATAATACCTAAGAATCATATGAAGTGAAACACAAAAACTGTTAACTTTCAAAACTTGTTATAAAGTAATTTTAAGTTGTCGTCAAATTTGGTAGTTGTTGCCATATTTGGAAATCAGATCTTAACAATTGATTTTTTTCCAAAAATGTTAGAAAAAACTTAGATCTGAAAGTTAGCAGTTAAAATATGCGTGTATTTACAGCTTTGTGATAATTTAAACAAATTTGAACTTACTATCTTTGTAACTAAGGGTCATTATTGTGAATACAACTAAACAATATAAATTATATTATATAAACACTTATTTTGTGAGTCACAGCTGAAGTTTCAATCACAAAATATCTTATACTTTTAATATTTCAAAGCTCCATCTAGTGGCAAAACGTGGAACAATAAATTGGTAGCAATACATTAAATAGTGCTGTTATACTTTAACTAGAATATAATATTAAACACCAATTAACTTCAAACTGCACATAAATGCAACTCTATTACCTACGACATAAAGTATTGAATGGCGTTAACATCACATTTTATATAACACACATAAAAGATGGTGTGAAAGAGACAACGCTCTACAAGAGAGATACAGCATATGTTTATTAAGTTGGCGAAAAATAACAACTGTATAATTTGACAAATTTAAATAGACCAAGGGATGAGTATGCGCGTGAAGGCCGACTTTTGTCTACCTATTTGAGTCGTGTTATACATTAATTCAGTTTTTATAAATATAATTCTATTTCTTCGGTTACTTAAAGTTTATTCAAAGCGCTTACGTTTCAAGTATTCGAATAGTTTCATATAGAGTATAATAATATATAGATTCATAATTATTTGACAATACATATATCAAATCCGTTTATATCATTCCGGCTCTTATAGATAAGGCTTTACATCAAGAAGTTGTTTAGCGGGTGATTAGTTGAACAATGCTATCTTTTTCTTTCTGTTGTCCAATCAATAATGTCAGAAAGAGACCAACTACACACCCCTTAAACAAAGTTTACAATTGTTTCAAAGCGAAGCTGCACTTTGTGTCGGAATAATGTAAACAGTTTATAAACATTACGAGTTATTTTTTTTTTAATTTTATAATATCAATAGATTGGAAACGGTTGAATTAAATGACTTTATTGTCTGTGGTGTTAAGCGACGTCCAGACTCGACGTGTGCAGTTAATTATAACTTTTGTTTTAATATTATTATTATAAAACGGAATGTTATTTTTATTTCAAAAAATAGATACTTCCTATCAGTTTCAAAATTAATACATATTATATAATATAACTAAAAATATAGAAATACCAATCTCGACGCCTTAAAAATGTTATATAATAAAGTATAAGTGACGCGGACGTTATATACGACAAGATACTTCCATATCCAACATATGATATTACATTACTGTCGATCTGTTAATCAATGTCACAACATCACGTCAAGTCTGGCAGACGCTTAACTTTACAAAAGAAAGCAAATATTGTACGATTTTATTTAATCTCTAGCCGCACCGATGATCGTCAGGATGTAGATGAAGATGTTGATGATGTCCAGGTAGAGGTTCAATGCGGCGAACACATACTCCTCCGGGGAGATGGAGAACTTGTGTTTACCGCCCATCATCAGCTGCGTGTCGTAGATCAGGTAGAGCGAGAAGATCAGCGCGCCGAGCGAAGCGTAAATCAGTGTCATCGTCTTCCCGGGGACGAATATGGCGACGATACCTGTACAAATACAAATTAGGCTTTATAAAACTTTATCGATGTTATTTTAAAAAACAATTTAACATAAGCCTCGAAGATATAAGAGATCACATAATATTATTAAAAAAATCGCCCGTCGCTTGACTGGCTAACACGCGCTATTTTTTTTATTTACGATTCATGTACAATTGAAAAACTTTATGTAAATTGGCTGAAGTATGACGGTACATGTTGATGTCGGAAAAAACATTCCAACCGGGAGCTTTTACCGACGTGTGCGTAAACCAATAGTTATATGTGACGATATAAACTTTCTGTATACGCCCTTATTCTACACGTGCGAAGCGAATAGCTTGTGTAAAATATAGTTAAGGTCATTCACCTATAAGTGAATTTGCCCGTCTAAGGGATTCAGTAAAGATTACTGGTACGCAAAAAATATTATATTAAGAAATGAAGCTTGCCAGATTGCCAAGCAAAGTTTCGCTTAGAGATTAGCCGCCGTGGACACAATGAAGTTCGTCAAATTTGAATATATTTTTGTATGTAGTCACCGAAGAGCAGTAGGATGACGGTCGCGCAGAGCAGCGCGCCGCCCATGACGGTGAAGTCCCACTTGGTCTGGAACGCGAACAGCGTGAGCGCCAGGCACACCGCCGTCGTCAGCCCCACCGCCATCATCACCTGCGCACCACCCACGCTCAGTCCACACACATATCATATTTCAACTGCTTACATAACTCCTAATATATTACTATTAATAATTTATTGCTTTGTAATCAAAACCTGAGTAGGTAACAACATTAATTGTTCTATAATTTCTCAAACAAACTTTGGATCTCTATTTCAACCTCTGTTATAAATTTTCCAAAAACGCAAAAACAAATTTCAAATAAAAAAACTACTGCACATTATATATGAGACCCTGCAACATGTATTGCTTCTAGAAACATAGACTGCGATGCAATGCGTCACATATCAGTCAGTATCGGACTCACCGCGTCGCTGGAGTACATGCTGCTGGTGACGCCGAGCAGGAAGCTCTCGGCGACCGTGAACAGGCCGAGGAACACGAAGTTCATGGGCGCCGCGCGCCGCACGCTGGGGCAGCACGCCATCGCGATCAGCGTCACCAGCACCACCGCGAACGCGACCCAGCTGCAACACGCGGGGTACTGGCGGAGCCGGACACGACACCGGGGGGGGGGGGGGAGGTGGCTGATCTCGAAGGGATACTCACAACATGTACGGGTTCCTCTGCACCCATAGCTTAGTCGGCATGTGGTACACGAACAGCGTTATGAAGGTCAGCGTCACCAGCAGCTGACACATCAGTATCCCGTAAACCTGAGCGAGATTAATTCAAATATTTCAGTACACATTGATGGCGCAGTGCATTTCAAATGATATTAATGCGATTGAACCACTTAAAAAGTAACAGGAACGTTCTTTATCTACACTAAGCATAACTTAAAACTAACACAACCATCTATCTAGCAGTTAAATTTTAATAATTTTAACTTTGTTATAAAAACGTAGTGCTATAAGTTTCAAATATATCATGCAGTTCTTGATTTATACAGTGTGTAACAAAAACCCTGTCCGATCCGTGAAGTGGTTATTAGGTATCGTGAGTCTGATCTATTTATGTAATCATTTTTAAATTATTAAGCAAGAAATTTACCCAGTTTTTTTTTTAAATTAAATGCCGAAAATTACATGGCAACACAGGTGCGGCGCTCGATAGCTCTTACTTATTGAGTAGATAAGACAAGAGGTTTTGACCTCAGTTGTACATGTGTACACCCAACAGTGTCGTTAAACTATATTCATTTAATATAAGATACAATTTAGAGACAAACATTTTATTTGTATTTATATCGTTCTAATTTATTTTACATCGTTAATCTGACATTATTTAATTTGAATTAATATATAACGTAATGTTGCTTGCCAGGAATGGCTCGATATAAATTTGTATAATATTTAAGGGAATAAATAAATAATTTTGCTTAACATTGTCCAGTTATAGCCGAGATGGCCCAGTGGCTACAACGCGTGAATCTTAACCGATGATCGTGGGTTCAAACCCGGGCAGGCACCATTGAATTTTTAAGTGCTTAATTTGTCTTTATAATTCATCTCGTGCTTGACGGTGAAGGAAAACATCGTGAGGCAACCTGCATGTGTCAAATATCACTCAAAATTCTGCCACATGTGAATTCCACCAATCCGCATTGGAGCAGCGTGGTGGAATAAGCTCCAAGCCTTCTCCTCAAAAAAGGAGAGCCTTAGCTCTGTGGGACATTCACAGGCTGTCACTTTACTTTTTACTTTTATTGTCCAGTTAGTTATAGACTATATAACATAACCCTTAAGTAAGGAAAAATTGGGAAGAAGTTACTGACTACATATATAAATAGTTACTAACATAACACGAGATCGTGTTTTCATTGTTGGAACGGACCATTATAAGCAAACAATTGCTATTATCATGACTTGTAAGTAAGCAAAAAAAAAATCAAGTAATTGAAGGGCATGGGCGCTTTGTCTAGATTTAATAATAACAAAACGACGACGAGCCGGTTGGAATGTTGGTATTTTGGTAAAATATTTGCCTTTCACGCCGCAGGTCGTGGGTTCGATTCCCACCCAGAACAGACAGTTGTGTGCATGAACATGTCTGTTTGTCCTGAGTCTGGGTGTAATTTTATCTATATTATTATGTATTTACAAAAGAAAACTAGTATGTGTAAGTATATCAGTTGTCTGGTTTCCATAGTACAAGCTCTGCTAAGTTTGGGATCAGATGGCCCTGTGTGAATAATATCCCAGGATAATATTATTATTATTACATGTCGACAGGCCTGAGTTTGAAGTTGAACCCACTGGGACCAACCATAACTGGACCGTCTCGGCTCCATCATAAACTATCATTGAGAAATTATTGCGTCATACAATGCAAAGAGTGTCGAACAACGTCGTTATTAAACAAAGGTGGCCCGCGAACGATCTAATGGCTTATTAATTAGCCATCAATTAATGTGATTAATGTTTTTACAAAACTACCTAATGTCCCGCGCTAACATAGCTAAGTGATCAACCATCTGCCATATTGCAATCCAACAGATATATAATCTTAGTATAGATATCTATATAATATTTCTTACCTTTCGAATAAACGATTTCCGGATGCTCTGTTCATTGAAGTCGAATCCTTTGACGTCGGAATCCTCACCGAAGTTGCTGCCTTGTCCAGCGTATCCTGGCTGTAATATTACAACAATTGAATTAATATAAAGAACTAGTTCAAAAGCTTAGTGACTGCTTCATTTGTACTGGTGGGTATTGTCAACTACTCACCTAGTAGTCATACTTTGTATTGCTGCACTTGCATAAATGAGTGACCCAGTGTAAGTACTGGGTGGAAGAATATAACTGACGATGTAAAGGAGTATTTATACTACCTACATTGCCAGTGTCAATGGGAGTTGACCACATTCCATCGGGTAACTTATGTATTGTCTAGTTAAAATAATAAATAAAAATATAGAATAACATTTGCATAGAAATTCTAGTTTATACTGTACGATATTTATATGATAAATAATACAACCGAACTGTAATATGAAACGCTACACGCAATTATATAACGTCATTTGGCAGTAACTTATGTGCAAATCCGTCTCTGCTTATTAAATTTTGTCATGTTGGCAGTCCTGAATAAATATGCAAACAACAAAATAATACCGAAATATCTTTAAGAATTCTCAAATGTACATATCCGTTTAATAAATCAAGATCTGGTAATTAATTTTTCAAAACATTGACTAAAACGATGATAAACATTCAATTAAATTTGCATACAACCTGAAGAAGCCGATACATTCTATTTTATATATATTTACATTCTATCAACCTGATCACTGCATACTAAATAATGCATACTGTTATAAGTATATAAATTGAATAAATAACAATTGGGCACTATTCAATATTCTACTTGCTCCATTCTTATAGAAATTAATAAATGGTGGATAGGTAAATAAATATCTTAGTATTTATTTAAGAAAATCTGTATGGTTTGTGTGTATTTCATAAAATTAACTCACTTGTGCCATACAATCTCCATACATCATAAAAAACACATCAAATTATATATTTAGTTTGATTTATAGAAAAAATACATTCAATTCCAGCAGAGTGAAGACGAAAATAAATAAAATAATTCTGTAGATAGTAAGTGACATTAAAAAACCTACTAGATTATTATATAACCTTAAAAATGAAAACAATGATAAATTTTATTTCATAGTTCAGCTTAGTAAAAAATCGACAACTTACCTCACCATAGCCCGGAGCGCCATAGCCAGCTGGTTGGAATCCTGGTTGTGGCGGAGGAGGATAGCCGCCCTGGGGATAACCCCCTTGTGGATATCCACCCTGCGGATAGCCTCCCTGCGGATAGCCTCCCTGGGGGTAGCCTCCCTGAGGATAGGCACCTTGTGGGTAGCCGCCCTGGGGATACCCGCCTTGTGATTGATCTGAAGTGAACAGTAATTGTTGTATGTTTGATTTTATACATAATTATCACATCATTCATAAAAACAAATTAAAAAAAAGTTAAGGTCGCAAAAATGTTGTTATTTATTTATCTTTACTTCTCGTATTCTCACAGCGATTGTCAATGACTGTATCAATGCGTCATATTAAAAAGATATAATTCAAACCTAGAAAACTTTTCATTTAATACTCATTATACAGAACACAAAAAGTATTGGTATTGTTTTTTTAAGAATTCTAGAACGTTCAAATTCATATTGATCTAAAATTTACATCAAAGTCTAATAAATCAAGATCTGGCAATGCCATAATTTTTTCCATTTGATTTGAATATAAGTATGATAAATATGCAATTAAAATTGCATATTACCAAAGCTGAGTGATAAGAACGGACATTATATTAATTTTGATCATACTAAATACTGATACAGTTTAAAATGACGGATTACTTTGAAAACAGGTAAATTTTTACTTAATCTAAGATTCGATTAAATTGTCTGTACATCTATTTATCATTTTTATACCAACAGTGATCATATATCATGATAACAGATAGATGAATAATGATTTTAGATAATTATCACACACTATTTGTTGATAATTTGTATTTATTTCTTTATTTAGAACAGTTGTACATAATATACATCCAAAACACACTTTACATAAATTAAAACTAACTACATATTATGTACAACCGATTACAGGAGAACACACCATTCTCTATAAAAAAATTATACAAATTAAAAAAACAAATATTTAAATACAATGAACAAAAACAAAAAGAGGTGACTAATTTAATTTTAAAACGATTTAATCAAAAAACGAAAGAAGTTATTAGTTATTTTATTAGAAGTTATTCTTGAGTGTAAATAAAAAAACTATTTAAAGTTAGTTGAATTTAGAATATTTTTAAAATTAATGTTTGTAAAAACAGTAATTTGTTTAAATACCCACATAATCAAATGTAACGGAATTGAAAAAAAAACATACTCAATTATTTTGATCGGTTATCAACAGTTTATTTAAATTGCATAATATTTTACAAAGAGTTAATTTTAAATTTGTATATAAATTGTAATAAATTTTATTTACCTTTAGCTTCTGACATTATGTATCCATCAAAACACTATTTATAATAATATAATCAGTACATACTATTGTTGTAAAATTTATCAAAACTAAACACTGGTCACAAAATTCGTCTTTATTTACTCATCATTAGATACTTTATTTCTTTGTGTAAAATATTTTAAATGCACGTATCTTTCACAAATTAATAAACACAAGGACTACACTGCAGCGCAATCCTTCATGAAGTATCTAATTCTTATATATGAATCTCGAAGAACCTTCTTGTATGATATAACAGTCTTAAACCCACTCGTAATAAGAGCTAAAATCGAACACTTGAAGGAAATCTACTAAACAAGACATGCGTACTGAGAATTCTCACGTCATTACCGAGCTTCATATGACCGAGTTTTGCGAACCGTGAAGGTTAGCCTGTCACGGTAATTAGGGCCTTGTGGCCAATATCTTTAGGTGCTAAATTGTATTCTTCGAGGGTAAGAGATAATAGTTTTTGCATAACTCTTATGTGTATTATTAAGTTATGTTAGTTTTGGTTTAGTTTTACAAATTAATATTGTTGGAGAAAGTAGTTCTCGAAATAAACACTAGACGCGGTCAATACCGTACAATAAAGAATTTTATTTGTTAATTTTGAAATATCGAGGCATGAAATAACCAAGAGATGATGCAGCTCAAGTGCGTTGGTTCATTGAAAAAAAAAAGCACGTTAAGCCGTTGGTCCTGCGCCTGAACTCTTTCCGGTCGTGTCGGATTGCCGTCCCATCGGACTATGAGAGCTAAGGAAAAGAAAGTGCACCTGTGTATGCGCACACACTTGTGCACTATAATATCTCCTGCGCAGTTGGCTAATCTCTCTTGAGATTGGCCGCCGTGGCCAAAATCGGTCTGGAGGACCTTATATACAGGAATAAGATCAGAACATAGTGACTTGCAAAAACAAAGCAAAAGAAAATAACGAATTAATATTGAATATTTTGCCCCAGGGGTAGACTTGGGTCTTAGCTATGAAGGACACTTACGGTCCGTTTTATACCGTACCGTCTTTTCATAATATGGTAGCTACACCACTGATATTGACCAAGGTAATGGTCACCTCCGTTCATGGACATGGTACTAAAGAGTTATATAAGTAGGTATAAGATGCTGATCATTTATTTTCTTGTGAACGCACTCATTGAATCACTTGATACTCGCCACACCTGCCAGGAGACATCAATACCGTAAGATAAATTGAATACATAGCCGTGGTATCAAATTCGCGTATCCCGTGACACAAATTCCACTAGCTCACTATCATACCGGATAACAATAACATAACACAACTGTTTGTTATATTTATTTAATCGACAAGTCGGTTGGCTTGGTTGGTAAGATACTTACCTTTCACGCCACACGTCGTGGGTTCGATTCCCATCCAAGACAGACATTTGTGTGCTTGAACATGTCTGCTTGTCTGGGTTTAATTAAAGTATGTATTAACAAAAGAAAACTAGTATGTGTAAGTATATCAGTTTTCTCGTTTCCACAGTACAAGCTCTGCTTAGGCCTTGTGAGAATATTATTCCGGAATAATATTATTATTATACATATACTACCCCCACTTAGTTACGGGATTGAGGAACTAACCTGTATACATACATACATACTATATTTAATCCGAGACCGGTGTCATAGCGTTGATACAGTTGTCATTAATTCGTTAAGTGACACATAAAACGATTTATAAATTGCACAAATTGATGTACATTAACCATTAAAATTAGATTTAACTTATGTCTGTTTAACGATCGCGATTTATCTGGATAGCTCCGAGCTCTGACTGATTTCATATGAAGTCTAAACTATTAAGAAAATACAAAACTTTATTTTTAAGACTGTAAATAGTTCGAATTTTAAATAATTTATGCTAAAATTGAATGACGGTCATTAAAATCAAATAGCAATAAAATTATACTTAAAACTAATATAAGTAGGTGCTTATCTCGACACCGTACCGTACTTGTGAAATAAGAATTTTATTATTCATTTTTTTAATAATAAAAAGTTGTGGATGACAAAACCATTGTACACCAATGTCATCAAAACACACGTGCAGAATAAATTGGACTATATTTGTTTAGAGTTGTAACTCAGCTGTTAAAAAACTTTATTAGCTTGACAAAATCTTAGTACAAGTGTCTAACAAAAGAGATTTATTTAGGTTAATATCTGTTATCGTGCTATTTATATACTTATCTATACTAATATATAAAGCTGAAGTTTGTTTGTTTGATCCGGCTAATCTAAGGAACTACTGGTTCGAATTTTAAAAATATATTTTGTTCTATAGTCCTTTTATCGAAGAAGGTTCTAAGCTGATTTTCATTCATTATATTTTTAATAATATATATATGCCATATATGTAGATTGAAAGTCACTATAAGGATCATATCGTTTCGATCTATCATCGAGATAAGATCGACAAGACGATTAACGACTTCAATACGATATACACCTACACATACTATAAACCTTACCTATGTGTTTTAGTTGAAATTCAAACGGATTTCAAAGTAATTTCTACTAGAATTTCGACTATAGCATATACACTATATGGTACTATAATTTTTTTTTATTGCATAGGATAGCGGACGAGCATATGGGCCACCTGATCTTAAGTGGTCACCTACGCCCATAGTCATTAGCATTGTAGGAGATGTTGACCATCGTTTACATCGCCAATGCGCCACCAACCTTGGGAACTAAGATCTTATGTCCCTTGTGCCTGTAATTACACTGGCTCACTCACCCTTCAAACCGGAACACAACAATAGCAAGTATTGCTGCTTTGCGGTAGAATATCTGATGAGTGGGTGGTACCTACCCAGACGAGCTTGCACAAAGCTCTACCACCAAGTAGAGCTGGCTGTGGAAATGAAAATGTTTGTACATGTTTAATGAAACGGCGACACAATTATCGATTATTGTTTTTGTTATAAATCGAAACGTTTTCAAGGCAAACGTATACTATATTGAAACGTTAACCTACAACTTTCGAACTTTCTAGAGAAACCTTCGTACGAGAGTCATATCTGTTTGCATGATAAACATGAGATAAGATAGAAAATGACTCGTCTCAGAGTTTAATATAAAAACAAGTGTATCACATATTTATATGACGTAGATACAATATCATATGACTGCAATGTACAGAGTACAGACAGACAAAAATATGTATATCTATACGTTGAAACCTTATTAAATTATATTATAATTCTTTAAACATCTGTTTCTGACTAAGTTTAGTAACTAGATCATTTATATAAATGCATTAATAATAATGTTTTACAGATACATTTTTAATATAATTAGTTAGGCGGACGAGCGTATGGGCCGCCTGATGGCAAGTGGTCAATAACGCCCATAGACAATGACATTGAAAGAAATTTCAACCATCGCTTATATCGCCAATGCGCCACCAACCTTGGGAACTAAGATGTTACGTCCCTTGTGCCTGGCTCACTCACCATTAACGTATAATCGATAAAGTAACATCACATTATAGCCGAAATACTTTTTTATTATTGTGAAATATCACTGACGCGCTTTGGGAGTTAGATCGACTCGTATGCTGTGACGCCGAACGAAATACTCTTATGACATCATTCTTTGTGACGTCACACACTCCAACGCCACTCTCTACTTCCTTGCATGCATTAGTATTAACTATTACATATGTTTATAACAATAAGAAAAATACACCATATTTTGCTAACGAAACTGTTTCCATTAATTTTATGTTATATTTAATTAATTATACCAATTGTATCGTGTGTTCCATTATTTATTTAAGTACTACATTTTTGACGTGACAACGTCTAATAAATCGATGAACGCTGGCTGCATGTCCTGTTAAGCTCATTGTCCCGTTACGCTGATTGTATGCTTGCGCCGCATCTATCTTTCTTTCACTCGATTGCAGTCATTTCATCAATGTTTTGTTATGACGTTGTCACGTTAAACTATCGTCCGTAAACCGACTTTACAGACAACCATTTTATGGGTAATTTTTTTTTAATCAAAATTTGAAATGTTTTTTTTTTTTTAAATATATATTACGTAAATATCTGCGTGTCTATTGGTTAACTTTTTAAAATTACTTAAAACCGACCGACTAAACACATTTATATATTTAAATATAAAATGAGTTTCTTCAATAGAACGTGTACCTAGGTATTAAAATCAAATCGATACTAGTATCCTTGACGGGCTGCCAAGCTATATATAGATTTTATATTGTTTTTTACACAAAAACGTATTCGTTTTTACAAATAAATGAATGTAATATATCCGATAAATGTTGTTTTGGGATTAATACTTATAAATTCTGTATCTTTCTCTTTCGAATGTCAAATTAACGTTGACAGAAAGAGAAAGATCTATGTTTATAATATACTTCATAAATTTAAAAATTTGACATTTTGCACTGGATGAGCGTGAAATGAAATTCAAAACGCATTAATTTTTAATTATATCGTTTCACGTGAATTTCGTCTTCGTATTCGTTGTAGTTATACCGGATAATTGTAGGGGAATATAATTTATAATAAATAAAAAAACTAGACAGATTGTAAAATGTCGAAAATTTTATAATAATACGCGGTTTACAGTAGAGTGAAATGGCAGTGGACCAAAGTCACGTGAGGAAGGAAATAACGTTTATTAGCTATGCCTACCAAATTTTCGAATTTAATAGGTCGATATAAAGTTCAGTAAGATAGTCAAAATCGATTTTATTTGCTTATAAATATTCGTTATATTAATACTTAAGTACAACATCCAGACCACAGCTTAAAAAAGTATTGTACAATATCTAGCTTCATAACGTACGTCGAATGAACTGTTCTTATTGATTTTACATTAAACGGCGTGACGTCACAAACGATAAATGTATCACAGCTCCGAGACGCCTCCGCGCTTTTATGCATCGGACTTCCCCATTTCCCAGACATGCATTCAGATAAACACAAATAGAATAATGCGAGTGAACTTAGATAAACCGACTCATTCGATTACTCATACCTTAATCATTCCTGACAGAAATTTTTGTCACTACGTGTAATCATAACGAGTAGTCCACTTCTCAGGACAGATTATAGTGCACGATTATGTATGTCAACTGACGCGTTGGTCTAGTGGCTAGATATCAGGCCGAAGACCCGGTGGTCCTGGGTTCAATTCCCAAGTCAGGGCAATAAATAGTTATTGGGTTTTTCTGTCAGAAAATTCTCAGTAGCAGCCGGGAGTCTGGATGTTGGAAGTGTGTACACTCCCGTGCCTCGAAAAGCACGTTAAGCCGTTGGTCCTGAGCATGAACTCCTTCCGGTCGTGTCGGATTGCCGTCCCATCGGATTATGAGAACTAAGGAAAAAAGAGTGCACCTGTGTTTACGCACACACTTACGAAAACAGTTCAAGCTAGAGACCAACTATACGTGCTCAGTGTTAGCACGGGTGTGTCACACACACTGGGATTTTTTTTTTACACAAATATTCGTCATACAATATTGAGGAAACTTATGAAACAGAGAGGTAAATAGACCAAACGTTTCCCACCGACATTTGTGACTGCAAAATATTTATAATCTATACAAATAAATTTAATTGTCTGTCTGTTATTTTAGAATAACCTTTTAAAGTTTAAAGTCTACTCATATATCAACAAAGATACTAATCTGCGAAACTGGTAACAATTACAAATATTAATAAGAATTGTTTTATTGTTCAAGTATTATACAAGGTACCGTTTCTTTATCTTGATTATATACAAATCGGTATAATCTGTCAAAAATATATAATAATAACTATATAATTACATATTATTTACTACATATTTGTCGCTATTTAAGGCATTTATAGAGGTAATTATATCCTTTAAAAAATACCTCTATTAATAATAATCTCTAGAATAATAGCCAGATAGAAAGATTTATGTTTGGTGTTACGATATTAGCATATATATAACAAATAGAAAAAGAGTAAGCACACGGACTACAAACCGGCTTCAGAAACGAGGATATAATCTCATGAGGATAAAATATAAAATTGTTTGCAGAAATCATTAATACGAATAACATTTAAAGGACATAAAGTATTATGACTATAATTGACATAATTGTTTTTCTTTTGTAATATTTACTTTTTGCAAAACGTGTTCTATTGAATTAGGGATATAAATATTTTATATATTAGGTATATGTCTATATATAATATACAAGGAAACATTGTAACAGGATGCATTGCAGGATGCAGTGATCTATACTAATATATAAAGCTGAAGAGTTTGTTTGATCCGAATTGGTTCGAATTTAAAAAATATTTTTGAGTTGTATAGTCTCATCGAGGAAGGTTCTAGGCTAGATTTTTATTCATTATATTTTTATTAATTTAACGCGGGTGAGACCGCGGGGCACAGCTAGTATAATATATAATCATCTACTTTTTACAAAAAATGTTAAAAATGTTGCCTTCTATGCATTACTAAACTTCACTTTTCACTTACAATATAAAAGCATTTTATGTATGACCCCTATTCTACCCGTGCGAACTCGAGGTGGTGGGTCACTCATAATATTACGTTAATGTAAAAGACGAGATGTTAGAGCCAGTAGTTAGAATACGAAAATCAATCAATTGATTTTTCGATTGCAGTTTCAAACTATTATTTTTTTATATTAGACCAATTATTCGCAAACTCGATCTATTCGCCCGTGTGCTAATATCTCGTAATACAAGTTCCGCATATTTATTCACAAGTGTTTCAATATATCTTCATATTTGCCTAACAATAGGTATATAGGTAATATTTTAAGATATTTGGTAACTAATTAATAAAAAATAATTTAAAAAGTTAGTAATATTAATAATATAAGTTAAAATACGGGGAATTCCCTTTAAATGTAATAAAACAAAAATATTGTTTTTTTATAAGCACTACGAGAAAATACTTCTTTGCATTCATCAAATTGAATAATATTGTCATAAATTAGTCGTAAATAGACTAATGTAAGTTTAAACAGGTTTTATATACCGTGGGAAGCACATTCAAATAGAAAAACTGAATTTTAATTGAAATTCATCAGCCCGAACGCGTTTCATTTTTATTACATCATTTTAAAAATGAAATACAAATATAATAAATGTGAAAGAAAATATATTTGTTTATTACCCTTTCAAAACTGAACTACACAATGGTCCGGGAGGTAGCGTTGCATTTAAGGTAGTGATTTTAAGCCGTTTCATTGCTGTCATTTTTAATAGAACAAAGGGAAACATAGGGCAAAGCCGCGTATGAACCGCTAGTTCTAGTAGTAGTAGTCTAGTACTAGTAGTGCTATGTCAACATTAGTTCAAAGTTTTGAATCACACATTAACAGTTGCTCATTGATTTTTAATAAGTAGATATTACATAATATTATTCATTCTAATATGTGTTTAGATATTTGATTATAAATCACACACGAATTTTGGTATAAATAACGATTATGTGAAATCATAAAAATAAGCTCCTCCAGACCGATTTCGGCCACGGCGGTCAATCTTAAGAGAGATTAGCCAACTGCGCAGGAAAATAATACTATAATTAGTGTACAAGTGTGTGCGCAAACACAGGTGCACTCTCTTTTCCTTAGCTCTCATAATCCGATGGGACGGCAATCCGACACGACCGGAAAGAGTTCAGGCGCAGGATCAACGGCTTAACGTGCTTTCCAAGGCACGGGAATGTACACACTTCCAACTTCCAGACTCCGGGCTGCTTTATAATATAATATTTATTGACTCGACCTGGGAATTGAACCCTGGACCACCGCTTCTGCGGCCACTATGTCCTTATATCAAACCACTAGTGACTAGACCGACGAGGCAGTAATTATAAAAATAATAGATTCATAAAACAGTATCTTTCTATCTCTATTTATGCAAAATTACATAAATTATTGTTTTACTTATATATTTATAATGGAATTAAAAAAAAGTCGGTTATATGTATATTTTTAAGTATGTTATATACATACATGTTTGTTATATATGTTTCTATCCGGATTACGGATTACTGATTATCGTAAAGCTGTATGTATATAATTTTCTTAATAAATTCACAATCTAATGTCGACTCTACACACGCTCATAAATCGCGGCCGCGCAACGCATGTTTTTTTTTTTTTTATTTTTTTTTTTTATTGCATAGGAAGGCGGACGAGCATATGGGCCACCTGATGGTAAGTGGTCACCAATGCCCATAGACATTGGCGTTGTAAGAGAAGTTAACCATCGCTCACATCGCCAATGCGCCACCAACCTTGGGAACTAAGATATTATGTCCCTGTGCCTGTAATTACACTGGCTCACTCACCCTTCAAACCGGAACACAACAGTACTAAGTACTGCTGTTTTGCGGCAGAATATCTGATGAGTGGGTGGTACCTACCCAGACGAGCTTGCACAAAGCTCTACCACCAAGTAAATGTTGTCTATGCCCGAAAAGTATGCCTCTCCTACACACGCAACGTTTCACAGTCTTTGTCGCTGGTCTAACAACCGATACCTAAGGGGGTACGACGCGAAATCGCACCACACACACACACACACACACACACACACACACACACACACACACACTCACTGCTACACTTGCGTATCATGGCTTTCGTACGCTTTCGCGTCGCGAATGTAGAGCGGGCATTATAAGACAATCAATCAGTACAATGTAAATGGTATCGACTATCGATTCAATTAAAACGGATCTACCGTATATGATAATAGCTATCACGATTTTGTCGATTAAGGTTATATTCGCCCGTGTCGTAATATGATTATGTGGTAAGCTTTAATTAAGTCTATTGAAGCGTGAGTAATCTAAAATAAACCTTATTAACGCTCTATGTACGTGCGCACAATAGCCTATTCCACTAATAAGGGTAAAGACAAATAAACAACTTTGACATTTATATAACGCGATATCATTGGTCGAGATCTTGATTCATCTAAGATATTGTTTATGAATTCGCGAATAAATGACATTTTTGCATGTCATCGAAGCTGTTATCGAAATTTTAGATGAAAAATTTAAAGTTTTATTAATAATGATATGATTAATCAAGAACTGTTTATAGTACATAATATAGCTGCTTTATAACTTTGTCAAATTGCATGGAAATTGGAAATGAAGAAAATATTTTAATTATTAAAGTCATTTTGTATTTGCTCATTTTTCCAATGCAATAAGTTATACCCTAGGTAATTTAATGTTAAAAATATTTCCCACTAAATTGCAATATTTACAAAGCATCCTACTACTTACTTAGTGGTAAGTAGTCAATATCAACCCATTCTGACCTACAATTCCTCAAATGAAATTCGTTCTTATAGAATAAAAAATATTTTTACCGTAATAAGAACTACATAATATGACATTGTCATGAACTACCAATTAGTTGCAAAAACAGGTAGTAATTTAAATACCTTGTAGGTATATATTTATACATATATTGTGTCGCCTAAATCAAGCACTATCCGTCGAGCGTTTGGTTCCGAAACGTTTATTGTGTTTTAAGGTATCGCGCACCTTCCAATAATAATACCCTATTCTAATCGTAGTAGGAGTAAAGGTAAACAAACCGTAGATTTAAAAATTGCATGCGATTTTCTAAATCGTTCTGCTGAATTATGCACTTTAAACAGTTCTTGATTAATTTACCTTTATTTGTAATACAACACTATTCCACTAACTAGTTATAACCACATTAATTTAACTTTTGAAGTTACGATTATAACTTTGCGGACATTGAAATCGCAATTTTTCGCGATACCATAGTGAATATCTTAGTTTACTCAAGATCTCGATTCTCGACCAATGATATCGCGTCAATTGATAACGGTGTCAAAGTTGTTCATTTGGGTTTACTCCTCTTGTGGTTGGAATAGGCTATATAATTATTATATACCTCGTTTATTTAAAAAGAATGACCCTTGGATCGAGTCGTTTGGAAGAAATAAGAAAACGTGCAGCGCGCCACTCAATTCAAAACCTTTTATTATTGCGCTTCTAAATCCCTAAAAAAATCTCATACAAACGTCATGTCTCAGAAAATCAGTGCGTATGTACACAAAATCCCAGAAAGTACTGTAGGCATTGTGGAGTGCATATAATACAACAAAATCATTACTCTAATACGTTATCATGAATACTATTAAATTAAAAATAAATAAATGAAATATAGGTACATATTACGTGAATATTTTGTGACGACAAAATACTGTCATAGCAATAGGTACTTTTTTACATATAAGTTATATATAGTCTTCAGGCACAACACATTTAATAAAATGAAATGGCACACATATAATATAAACAATAAGCTAACATGCAGAATGTTGCATAATATAATTATTAATTCAACTCAATACTCAACGCTCATTGGTCGTCTATGACGTCACAAACTGTTACGACCAATGGCCATTCAGAAATGGCCAAAATAGTTTAGATCTGACTGATTAACGTTTTCGTAATGGGGGTTAACAAGTCATATGAAATATATATGCATTTCTATAAATTAATAGTGAATTTAGCATTATTGCCATATTATTATTATGTATTGATTAATTTATTGTTATAGCAATGCTGACCACATTATAGACAAATAAATCAATATATATATTTTTATTTTTAGGGTGAATATTAAAACATTAAATTATTCAATTATAAACATAGCATATGACAACATCATGCAGAACACTTTTACATTAGCATTTTTTCGGTGTTTACTTGATTTTTTTTCATATAATGTTAAACTAGTCAACGGCCTAATGCAAGAAATCATTGATTGCAACAAAATTGAGAATTTGTTTTTTAATTTGAAAAATTATAATAGACTTGTGTATTTTAGTTACGTAAATAATAATTATTATATAATTAGTTAATGAATTCTCGCATTAAACCAACAGAATAAATCATTTATCGCAAAAATCCTTCATATATAATTAAAAATATATAGTCTAAACTAAATAAAACTGAAAAATGTGCCATTATGTACTAACTAGTCAATTTAAAAGAAGCTTCTTTTCTAGATAAACTTGTAGATAAAGATGATTAAAAAATGATTGTATTCACTTGAATCAAGAATAAATAATAATAACACAATATAGCCACATAGTAGCATGCAAATATGTAGTTCATGTCAAATTCACAAAAATGTTTCAAAATTTCATCCTTAAATTATTACATTATTAAAATTTAAAAAGTCAGATACAGAATAGAAATTTTTATCAATTAGCCAAGTGTGTAGTTTTATGTTGTTATTTTGAAAGCATATAATAATTTACACTTTGCTTAACATTAAGGTAAATGTAAAGATTACTTAATATATAAGTTACTGTAAGTAATGAATTCTCAACAACTTTTTAATTTTTTTTATTTAATTTTATCTGCAACATTATCATAAAACAACAATAGATTTAATCATATTATTAATTTCTGAGTAAGTAATGGCAAATTTAAGTTCAAGTATACTTATTGATAGCAGAAAATCTATAAGTCATACTTGCTGGAAATTAAAGGCTAACAAATTAGCGTTAAAGTAAATTTCAATAATTAAATTATTTGTTTGCATGAAGGATTTCAGTTATAAATGATTTGGACAATGGTACAGGTGCACAACATGGAAAATTAAATGAAATTAAAAACCTCCGGGATAAACTCCTGGACTCTGCCACATTGTCCAAAGATATAAACTGTAAGAAGAAAAAATAATAATAATTATAATAAAACTGTATACATACACATTGTGTTGTAATTTGGTTGATCAGATGTATTTATCTTTTCGGAGGCCGTTTTGATTAAACTTCACAGCACTTACGCACTTACAACGAAAAACTGAAAGAGATGTAAAATATTATTAGTAATGTATTTCTAATACTGTCCTCCTATAACTTAAAGATAGCTCAATATAAATGAGACAGATTATATAGAGTAATTAACAAGCAATTAACATATTGAATCAAAGTTATGTCAACGTGAATCATTGCATGATAATGGTGATAGTCGTAAAGGCTTGTTGAAACTGTTTATATATTTTGCACTTAAAATGATCAACTATACGTATTCAAACTTTCATATACCTTTAAGCTAATCTAATAATTGTTTCTTTTTCTATAAACCTATCTAGAATGAAAATACATTATTTGTAATGTTTTTATAAAATATTCCAAATTCAAAACAAGCTTCTGTGACATATAACAGAAATAATCCAATCAAGTCCGAGTCGTCATAGTTTCATTTCATTCACAAATAAATATTCACCTATTTTATGATGAGTCATATCAGTTATCCATTAAAAACTCATTACTTAGTTGTAAATAAAATCTTTATGTTTAATCATCGAATGTTACATGTTTCCCATTTTTGGTTTAAAAATTACTATATTTTAGGGTTTTACCCTTCTCAACTCATCTTCATATTCTCATAAGCACCATTTAATAGAAGTTTTGGGTCGGGTTTAGAATCCGGACCGTTGATTTTGGGTAAACAAAGAGTCTTATATGATAAAGATTTCGTCACGCGGAAATGCACCATTTTCGAAAATTTAAAAAAACTACCATACAAAACCTTAAAATGCGAAAATATGTTAATTAGATCATAATACAGCTGTAAGAGCAGGCTAAGTAATATTATTTACTTAAATTCGACAAGGATGCAGCACTCAACAACAACAAATGTGTCCTGTCATTATTCATATATCTAATTTCTTTCCGGTGTTTCTCTATATTATGTAAAACTGATATAATTGTGTTATTTTTTATCTTAAGTAATTGAACAAGAAATTTAAGAATTATATTTTTTTTATTATCGAAAATTGACACAAAACCGATGATCAACTATTCACTCCAACTCAATGTAGTCTTGTAGTTCTAACCCCTAGTGTTTTAGAAATAGAAGGCGCGAAGGGGTTGCTGTACCCTCCTGCTGTGGGCGAAAGTGCTGCACATACATCTCAGGAACAAAGCATTACCGCAAGATGGGAATGATACCAGGGAAAAATCAAACCTACCCTCCCCCCCTCGACGGATACTTGAGCGTACCCAAGGACTATCTAATTGGAGCTGCACTTTTAGGATGATTGATTGATAAGTAAAATAAAAACGAATGCTTAATTGTTAACATTCAATTACAAATTCTTAAAAATTTAGATGTTTCTTTTTTATTATTTAAGTGTTTATTTTCATTGAGCCATATAAACTATTTTGAGGTCATTCTTTTACCTTTCAGTTCAGTTAGTGTTGTAAGTGTCAACATAAATGCAATACACATGCCATTGAAAGTCATTATTTTAATAATTACAATTAATTAGGTAGGAATTTAAGTTGTAAAATATACATTAGGCTTATTTTTAACACAATTAGAAGTTATTAAAATAACTTGGATAATTTGTACACACATTTAGTTTCATAATATTTCTACATTTGTCTTGTTCTATTATATATTTGTCTACATTATAATTATTGTCCTTCTAATTTAAGTACATAACTCGATTAAAAATGAGAAATAATTTTAATATCCCAGCTGTTATTGATCGCTTCGCCATCATCGAATATAGATGCATTAAAATATCGTAATGCAATATGAAATAATTCAACTACTAAGACAATGCCGATTTTTATCGTTAAGTAAAAAAAATCATTTTGGATGATTTAAAACCCCGAATGATGTATGAAAATCCGATAATTATTGTTTTAATTATAGTCTTCTTCATCATCATATATCTGGAAAGTACTAGACTGCCGAATGAATGGCGCAACTTTTCATCGATCCTTATAATGGATGTTTCTTATAATACAATATTATACTTTCACTTACCTTCTTTATTCGTCTCAAAATCCGGAAAGGTATATGTGGTGTGAATCACAAATAATCACTTCCAAAAAATACAGAAAGTATATAAATTTTGGAAAAGCGACTACACGTATGATATCACTCCGTTTTTCACACAAAAATGACAACAAATAATAATGGTGTTGCTATTTGCTAGTAGTTAGTACTACTATAATTCACAGACTATATAAGTACTCATTTTGAAAATTTTAAAATATATTTATTTAAAAAATGTATTAATTAACATATTTTGAAAAAAGTCTTCATGTCTCTACTAAAGCAACAATTACTTTTTTATTTCAATGTAATTTTCAAACATATTTCTTTTAAAATAAGAGAAACGTAATGATACTTTGAAAATATTACCTATGGTAAGAAAACAAAACTGGTAACATTTAGATGTACGTGCACCGGAATTTCCCGTTTAAAGTTAATTTTTCCGATATTCGCCACAAGTTTATAGCCCGAGTTAATACACTTTATTTTTAGACTGCCTCGTTGGTCTAGTGGCATGATATAAGGCCGCAGACTCGGTGGTTCTGGGTTCAATTCCCAGGTCGGGACAATAAATAGTTATTGGGGTTTTCTGTCAGAAAATTCTCAGTAGCAGCCCGGAGTCTGGAAGTTGGATGTGTGTACACTCCCGTGCCTCGGAAAGCACGTTAGGCCGTTGGTTCTAGGCCTGAACTCTTTCCGGTCGTGTCGGATTGCCGTCCACACTTGTGCACTATAATATCTCCTGCTCAGTTGGCTAATCTCTCTTGAGATTGGCCGCCGTGACCTTTGAACAGTCGCCTCGACAGTATTTATTTCAAAAGAAATTAATTAGATAATTTTATTAAAAATAATTAATGATTAAACGAACTTACCTGTACGTGAAGTTCAATCATAATTATACGAGGGCTTTGTCCGAAGAGATTAGTTTACTTGTAGTAGACACTAGGTGTCGCCAGTCTGCACTGTATTTGAGATATCACTTTTTTTTTTTTTTTGTATGTGGGTAGGCGCAACACCGTTGATGCCGGTGCCACTTTCTAATATCTTCATTTTGTTCAGAGCATCTTCTTTGCAAATGTTGATATTTGAATATCATTTACACCTGGATAGATACTCTCTGTCCTATATAAAATATTGTTATATGGGAATTGGTAAATGGGGTGGGTGGGATGCTAATCTCTTCGGACAAAGCCCTCGTATAATTATGATTGAACTTCACGTACAGGTAAGTTCGTTTAATCATTAATTATACTTCGTGCTTTGTCCTCGAGATTAGTTTACTTGTAGATGTTGAGAGTGAAAATATCAACTTTCAAAGAACAGTACATTTTATATATTTATATTCTTCTGATAATCAAACTAACATTTGACAAACGTACTTTTACAAAAGTAACCTTTTTACTTTTACAAAAGTAAACTTTTGACTATAAATCTGGTGGTCAAAAAAGTACTTTCACAAAAAAGTACCCATTGTATAATAAAACAAATCAACAATTAATTACTATGTAGTTTTATATATATATTAATTATCTATTTAAATATCATATTATATCATAAACAAGATTTGAACCATAATAACTGCTAGTGTAAAACTGTGGTGCAGTTTTTAAGTATTAATCTGAGTTTTTATTTTAAAATACTAAGCAATTAATGCAAGATGACTTTTTAGTACCATTTGTCAACTTCGACCATAGTGGGTCACAGAGAAAGATAAATACTTATCAAACCATTTGACATTTTATATCAAAATCTTAATCTATAGTTATTGATAGTAATCTTATTAAAGGATTTTATGAGAATATTTACGTCTAGAATAGGCGTTGTAATGCCGAGTTTTTTGAGATTTTTATTTATATCAATTTAATTTCCCAATATTCACGAATATAAAATACCACAACTCATTGGTGTGAATTGAATTCAATACCTATGCAAATCGCAATACAGAAATTTGCCACGTCCTTGAGAAGGATATGACGTTAAAATATATAAATAAAAAATAAATAAGGTCCTACAGACCGATTTCGGCCACGGCGGCCAATCTCAAGAGTGATTAGCCAACTGCGCAGGAGATATTATAGTGCACAAGTGTGTGCGCAAACACAGGTGCACTCTCTTTTCCTTAGCTCTCATAATCCGATGGGACGGCAATCCGACATGACCGGAAAGAGTTCAGGTGCAGGACCAACGGCTTAACGTGCTTTCCGAGGCACGGGAGTGTACCACACTTCCAACTTCCAGACTAGGGGTTGCTACTGAGAATTTTCTAATAGAAAACCCCAATAACTATTTATTGTCCCGACCTGGGAATTGAACCCAGGATCACCGCGTCCGCGATCTTATATCAAGCCACTAGACCAACGAGGCAGTCAAAATATATATTATACCCTATTCCAATGGGAATAGAAATAAATGTAAACACACCGTAGATTTACAAATTGCATGCGATTGTCAAATCGTTCTGCATTATTATGTACTGTAAACAGTTCTTGATTAATTTACCCTTATTCAGAACACAACAACTATTCCAATTAACTAGTTATAACCACATTAATTTAACTTTCAAATTTCCGATTTCCGAATTCAACTTCGCGGACATTGAAAACGCCATCTTTTCGCGTATCCATAGTGAATGTCATAGCTTATTCAAGACATCGAACAATGACATCACGTCAATTGATATTGATGACCAATGATATCACATTAATTCGGTGTCAAATTTGTTAATCTGGCTTTATTCCTGTTGTGGTTGGAATAGGCTATAAGTATATTAATTATGTGTTCGTTTGCACTATGTGCTGTCGTTATTGCAAGTGAAGCTGTTTACATTATTTTTATTATTATTATTATTATTTTTTATGGTCTTTTTAATCTCTTTATGATGATATGATTATCTTATATTATTATTTCTTGGGCAAGAAATATATAGATAGTCTTCAGCTATTCAAATTTCCATATTTGCACCAGACTCATCTTATTGCGTTAAAAAATATTATAATATGGTATACAGATCCTAGGTATTAATCATATTTATTTACTTTTGCAAAATAAAACATTGTATTAAGTATATTGTGTCATACTGAATTATTTGAAAGTGAGGTCAACATTTATACACAACGTCAACGTTAGTAATAATAATGATAATAATATCCTGGGACATTATTCACACACGGCCTTCTGATCCCAAGCTAAGCAAGGGCTTGTACAGTGGAAATCAGACAACTGATATACTAAAAATGTATACTACATTTCTTTTGTAAAAAGATACTTATATAGATCATTACACCCAGTCTCAAGACAAACAAATATGTTCATATACACAATTGTCTGTCCTGGGTGGGAATCGAACCCCCGACCTGCGGCGCGAAAGGCATCTACGAACCACGCCAACGTGCAACGGGCTCGTCGTCGTTAATATAGAAGCTAGAGATATACTTTTTATTTGTGTTTATAAAAAAGCCTAGGGCTTCTAAAAAGCCTCCTTGTATCATGTATGTTTTAAAACGCGATTTCAGACTATGAGACATCATTAAAATATCATCTAGATATATTGTGGATAAGTAAGTGGCACAGATTTCATAATCTAGGTGAATACGAAAGTGGCAGTACATAAGGCAGGTTTTTTTTTTTTTTTTGTCATTGAAATCAGTAGGTACTTTAGATCATTCGAAAGAACGATCATGTATACGGATCAAGAATATTTGTCTTTCAGATCCACGTTACTCATAAAAAATCCCTTGGTAAGCTTTAATGCCTTCCTCAGGTCTTCGAATTTGAAGTGTGAGGGATCGATGAGTTTAATCAATGCTTTTGTATTTATATATACCACTATATACATACATAATTGCCACTTGGTTTGCTACTAAAAATACAGGAGATAGAATTTGGTTCTGACAGGGTTTACATTTCGTAATAGTTCCTATTTCTAAAGGATCACGAATAGACTCGTTCGTATTTTAATTCTTTCCGTGGCGGAAAGTGTTGTTGATACTTGAATATTTGTCTATTTTTCTAGACGAGAGAAGAGGATTTGTACCAAAGACAGAATAATTTTGTCACGCGTAACGAGTGACCGATGTCTGCGAAAGTAGGAACTTACCTTATCTCATGGTGGTTACGGCTGCGATGCTGCGCTGGACGCGACAACTGCTTCGAAGATGATGATCTGTCGACGCGATCCTTTTTTGCAGGCTCCTTCGTCCTCCGAGTCCCTTTCAGCCCAATTTTGAGATAGCCTTAACTGCTTTTAGTTTTTGTTTGGTTTTTGCTAAAGGCAACTTGTGAATTTTTGTCCTTTGTAATTGACCATTAATCTTCTTTCTTAATGTATTAAGAAGGAAGCTCCTTCTTATTATTGGATAAGTGTACTGACTTTTTGCACATAAGCTCATCAATGTTTGAATGAGGTCAGTATTATTTGTTCTTGTACCTGATGTCATAAGGGAAGTAAGCATGGCTACGTATGACTCTACGGAGGTTCGGAGTTACGGAGGTACTGCTCTCGATTGCCTGTCTCATTTAATCACAGCTTCTATAATGGCCCTGAGCTCCCTGCGGATGTCTTTTTGTAGCTAGATCTGGTTGAACATCTTCACCAAAGACTCGGGTAGGGTCGTTTCATAGAATTAAACGAAATTAAGAGTTCCGATGACCCAAGAAGAAGTCAGCACTACCTGAAGGCAGCTCGGAAGTGTACAATAACGACCCGGAGGCCTTGACGCTGTTGACAATGAAGGTGGCGGGCGGCAGTGGCACCTGTCTAATGAAATCTCACTTAAAGTGTAGGTTTGGTCAAGTGACAGTCCCATAGCCGAGATGGCCCAGTGGTGAGAACGCGTGAATCTTAACCAATGATCATGAGTTCAAAACCGGGCAAATACCACTGAATTTCATATGCTTAATTTATGCTTTCTAATTTTGCTTGGGCTTACCAGTGAAGGAAAACTGTCGTGAGATCTGCATTTGTCTAATTTCAGTGAAACTCTGTCACATGTGTATTCCACGTGGTGGAATAATCTCCAAAAACGTCTCTTCATAAAAAGAGAGGAGGCCTTAGCCCAGCAGTGGGACATTCGCAGGCTGCTACTGACAGTCTCAAGACTGACAGCATTCTCAAATCAATACTTACCTTCCCAGAGAATGCCCGCATCACCGCATTAGTGAATGACTCCGTTAATCAAAGTAAAGTGGTAGTCCCAGAGACCACCCGCAGTACTATTGTAACGTAATAGTATATAAAATTTAGGTAGTATATTTTGTTTAAGTGACAGTCCCAAAGACTGACCGCATTCCCAAATCAATACTTTTATATTAAATAAAGTGACAGCCGTAGTAGCTGACCGCATTATTTATTTACTGCTATTTAGCTAGTCAAAATGTGTGATGAAGTGACATTCCCAGAGAATGTCCGCATTACCACTTTAGTGTTTGACTGCGTTAGTTAAAGTAAAGTGGTAGTCTCAAAGACTACCCGTAGTACTATTGTAACTTAATAATATGTAAAACAAGTGAAGGTCCCATAGACTGACCGCATTTTCAATTCAATACTTATATATTAAATAAAGTGACAGCCCTAGTAGCTGACCGCATTATTTATTAATTGCTATTTTTAGCTAGTCAAAATATGTGATGAAGTGACATTCCCAGAGAATGCCCGCATTACCACTTTAGTGTTTGACTATGTTAATCAAAGTAAAGTGGTAGTCGCAAAGACTACCCGTAGTATCTACTATTGTAACTTAATAATTTGTAAAACTTAAGTGAATGTCCCATAGACTAACCGCATTTTCAAATCAATACTTTTATATTAAATAAAGTGACAGCCCTAGTAGCTGACCGCATTATTTATTTATTGCTATTTTCAGCTAGTCAAAATATGTGATTAAGTGACATCCCCAGAGAATGCCCGCATTACCACTTTAGTGTTTGACTATGTTAATCAAAGTAAAGTGGTAGTCGCAAAGACTACCCGTAGTATCTACTATTGTAACTTAATAATTTGTAAAAGTTAAGTGAATGTCCCATAGACTGACCGTATTTTCAAATCAATACTTTTATATTAAGTAAAGTGACAGCCCTAGTAGCGGACCGCATTATTTATTTATTGCTATTCTCAGCTAGTCAAAATATGTAATGAACTGCTTTACTTTAGTGTTTGACTACGTTAATTAAAGTAAAGTGGTAGTCCTACAGACTTCCCACAGTACTATTATAACGTAAGAATATGTTCTTCGATCAATAAGGTGATAACCCCATGAGTTAATCATGCTATCAATTTAAACAAAGAATATGCCTATACTATACCTTCTATGCATAGCGTCTCCAACGGCAGTGCGCCCGCAAAGGCGCCGCCCGAATATACGTGCTCTGTCAGCAACGATTGCGAATTCGGGACTCGAGTTGGATGACGCTCGCGATGTATATGACGGTGACGACGTCGACGGTGACAGTCTCCTCGATCTCGATATCCTATGTCGAACACTGCGTCGTGTGCACATAAACTTTTGTTCCAACTTTGTAAATTTGTTAGCTATGTACTCATCGCTAACAAATTCCGAAACAACACGTATACGTGTTTAATAAACACTTTTACAACGGAACGTTTTAAATCGCACAAAATAATTTGACGCGTACTGACTGGCGGAGCACTGAACGTGTAATGAAGATATTAGAAAGTGGCACCGGCATCAACGGTGTTGCGCCTACCCACATACAAAAAAAAAAAAAAAGTGATATCTCAAATACAGTGCAGACTGGCGACACCTAGTGTCTACTACAAGTAAACTAATCTCGAGGACAAAGCACGAAGTATAATACGGTTTAAGTTGTAGTATTTTTTAATCATCGTATAAAGAGACAATACACCTTTTATTAATGTGACGTATATTTATTTAATACAACATTACCTTTTGAAAGATTCTGTAATTCTGTATAGTCTGTTATCAAAACACAAATGTCAACAATAAAATAAATGTAACCTATTTTTAAAAGAACAAATTAAGTACATAATTTATTTTGAAATCATATATTATAAAATTATAAAATATGAATACATTAATAAAGGGGATAAGCTGCTTATCATACACTAAACGTAAGTATTTTATAAAATATATTGAAAGTTAATCTGTGAGAGTTAATTTAACTATTGTATTCATTTACAGTGAACACCATCAGTCGTTCCCTGAGTTGTACACCAGCGCTGTATCTCAAGCAGTGGAGAATCAATCGAGGCTTGTCGGTCAATCGCACGGCTGAAGGTATTCTCACTGATGGACAGGATTATACCTTTTTAGATGGAAGACCGACACCATTACTGGTAATTAAATAACCTAATAAAAGTCGAAACAGATACATTTGTAATTATCAAAGGATTGCATATGAAATTTTTGAGAGGTTACCAACTCCTATAAAAAACAATCCTTATCAACTCCAAATCTGAGATTTCAAATGCCAACCCGTTGAATTACGTACTTATTATTATTAATAAAGCACTAATCAATAATAGTGTTATTGTTCGGTAAAGGTATCTCGTTTCTTAACAGAAAGGTTAGTGATGACTTCTGCTGTTCAAAGGGATTGCAATGGGTCTCGATACATAGACAAGTAATAGTAGTTCAAATGAGACATGTTATACAATATTTTCCTTCACTGCCAAGCACAATTACAAAATAAATAAACTCAGTGAGGCTTGACAGTATTTGTGGTCACAACTAACATAAAGAAGATATACACATGATCTGTAGAACTGACCTTGCTGGTATATAAATCCAGTTAATTTTTTAATGAATACCATAGATTAATTACTTTAATTTGGCAATTCAAAATCAAAGTTGTTTTTTCTTTACAAACATTAGAGTAGATTAGAGTATGTTTCATTAAAAATAAATACCATTTATATATTCACTTTTGTAACAAGGCTTGTACTTTTTTTCCAGCAAAAACAGAAGAAACGCATGCTCAAAAATCAGGAATATGCAAGTCAAATTGTCTCAATGTGCTCAGAAGTTGATTTTGCTAAACAAAGACATCAAAACACACTACGAGCGAAGGAAGAAGAGCGACGAGCTATTATTAGTAACAGGCTCAAGCCAAAAGGAAAGGCTTTATGGAAAAAATAATTTAAATTAAATATAATTTCTTAGTTTTATATTAGGTTGTTTGTTAGTAATAAAATTTAATAGTTAGTTTGTTCATTTTATTCTCACTCACTCACTCAAAGCTAAACACTAACATTGAGAAGCTCCTAAATTAGTATGCGAAATTTAAATTTAACGGCGTCTCAAATAATTGAGTTGCATTTAATATTTAAGTGACATGTCATTATTCGGCCGTTAGTCATGTTTTTTGCAATAATGTAATTCAAATCCACATGGAATTTTATAATTTCTTAGATTGCTAATATTGTTAAATTAAGAATTAATTAAATGAATTTAAAAAATATATTTTTAGTCTTCTATATTTAAAAAAATATGTTGTTTATGATGTACTCATCTTACAAAACTCAAACTATTAACAGTAATGAAAATAAATTTTTATTCTGGATTTAATTGCAATCTTACATTTGTTAAAATTTGTTTAATGTTGGTATAGATAGGTGGTCAAAAACGCCGATAGACAATGGTATTGTAAGAAATGTTAACCATCGCTTACATCGCCAATGCGCCACCAACCTCGGGAACTAAGATGTTATGTCGCTTGTGCCTGTAATTACACTGGCTCACTCACCCTTCAAACCGGAACACAGCAATAACAAGTACTGCTAATTTGCGGTAGAATATCTGATGAGTGGGTGGTACCTACCCAGACGAGCTTGCACAAAGCTCTACCACCAAGTGTATGTGTAATAATTCAGTGTCCACCAACCTTGGTAACTACTTTCATCCATTATTAATTTCAATCACGGCGAAACGTCCCTTATGTTTTAATAGTGATATGCATTTTAAATTTTAATATAGTTGACGATGTACTGAATGACTAATATAAGTTATCTATGGTTATAATTTTTATGGACGGACTTATTTTTCTCTCTAAGAAAATACACAAAAAGACCATAATTAAAGAAATGAAAATTTTTAATTCATTAAACGAAAAACCCTCAAGGGTTATTTTTCTTCAGCTTTAAATGAGACCTAACAGGAAGTACCGAAACGCAAATAAAAAAAAATGTTCAATAAATGACGGAGTTTAGAGGTAACAAACAAAAATACAACAAAATCAAGCTTTGAGAAATAATTCCTTCTTTTGAAATCAGTTAAAAACAACCTTACTCATTAATTAAAGTAGGTAACCTATAGCGAAAAACAAACGAAACTGAAATAAAATACGGTTAAATTAATGTTTTAAGTACAGTACAGTAACAGCCTGTGAATGTCCCACTGCTGGGCTAAGGCCATTTCTCCTCTTTAGAGAAGGTTTTGCTGCTCCAATGCGGGTTTGAAATGTCAGTGAAATTTGACACATGCAGGTTTCCTCACGATGTTTTCCTTCACCGTCAAGAACGACATGAATTATAATAACAAATTAAACACATGCAATTTTGTGGTGCTTTTTCGGGTTTGAACTCACAACCATCTGTTAAGATTCACGCGTTCTTGCCACTGGGCCATCTTGGCTTTTTCGGTACAGATGGCCAGTTCGTAATTTCTTAAATATAATTCAGTGTTTTATTTGTATAAGTATGCATAAGTGTTTCAAAATAATTGGACTGAACTTTTACTATCTATTGAATTTAACTATCGTTCTACATAGAGGTTGAGCGATTTTTATTGAGTTTCTAACATATTCCAAAAAATCGTAGAGTTGTATACTGAAATTGAAAGGAATATCAATATGTTTAGTGTAAAATGTTAATAACAAGTAGAGCATACATCTGATTGTTTTAGTTTTAGATTGATAATTTATCTCCGCTGTTGTGGTAACTTCAAGCAAAAACAAACAAACCTTCAGTTATAAACCCTAATTGAAATCCTGAGTCAAATTTTACTGAAATTCTGTCACATATGCATTCCAACAACCCGCATAGGAGCAGCGGGGCGGAATAAGCTCCAAACCTTCTCATCAAAAAGGAGAAGAGCCCTAAGCCCAGCAGTGGGACATTCACAGGCTGTAATCGTTACTCTACTACCTACTGTGAAATATTTAAGAAAAAATATGAAATGAGTTATTATAATAGTACTTATATACATAGAGATTTCGTTGTTTCCACACAAGTTCTATTGACATAGATTACGGTCTATATAAAATTCATAATACATTGGGCCCTCCATAACTTCCGCGTGGCGAAGCTCTAATGGGCTGTAAGTGACCAGCGGTGCGAGCCACCGCCATTGTTTTGCTTGCATTAAAACGTCGTGTTAAATAATATTCAATGTATTTTTATATAATATTTGAAAGTGTTTGTATTTCTATATAAGATAATATTAATATTCAAAAAGAATTAAGTTTTATTTGTTTATTCTTTGCCTTTGTTCAAATATCAATACACACATTATAAAGTCCATGAACACACACACATATTTTACATGAAAATAATAGATTCAACAAATTTTAATAATAAAATAATAATATAAAGTCAAATATAAATAAATAAAAATTGTGAACAACGGACGAAATAAAAAAAAAGCTAGACGCGGTTCTCAAAGCCTTGCCTCCTGTGAGGTTTGAACTCACGACCCCTGGTTTACGAGACCAGTGCTCTACCACTGAGCTAAAGAGGCCGATGATGTCACGGTCGAGACTCTTCACGGCTTTGTAACAATGAACAAGTTTGGTAACACAGTCCACTTACTACCCGCCTTGACTTCGCACGGGTATAATTAAGATCTTTTCTAATTAAGTTAAATTCTTTATCAGTCAATATTACAATTCTGAATTTGACTCCATCCGTATGTTTGTTAACACATGATAATTAAATTATTCTGAACCTTACCAGGTAGTAACAAAGTTCTTAGATTGTTTAAATACATTTAAAAGTAGTGACCTGAATTATAAAAGTTGGCTATGTATACGTTTTTTGGGAGCCTTTTTTTATTTTAAACTGGCAGGCAGACTGGCAAATCATAGAGCAAGAAAGTGTGGTGCAAAGATTATTAATGTAGAAGATAAGAATGAGAAAACGTTTATGGAACGCGTAACAAAGTGAAAGAAAAATACAATTACTTAAGCTGTAACAAGGCAATGTTCATTGTGTGGATGAAACACCCTCGAAACTTGATAAAAGATTACTTTCATTTGATCCATTCATTCAAACATCATACACACAAATAAAAATATCTACTTACATACATATTGATGTGTGCATTTTATTCAATTTATTGTGTTGACATGGGTTGTGATTTTTTCAATAAGTTACTAGTCAACGGTATAGTTGACTTCCGATAATACAATAATTATTTATTTAACGTGAAAAATTTATTGGTGCCTTGGGGGTACGTCCGGCTCGTATGCCGTGACGGCAAAGGGCATGCACGTTTATGCCGTCATGACCTGTCCTCAGCCGTCCTCCACTCCCTAGTGTGTGCGCGCGTATTAAAGTATTATTTATAGCTATATGTTATTTATAATAAGAAAAACATATTTATTTTACTAACGACACTTTATTTTTAGTCGAAATGGCCAGGTGGTAAGGACGCGTGCATCTAAACCGATGATCGTTGGTACAAATCTCCCAGATTTGCACCACTGAATTTTCATGTGCTTAATTTAATTTAAAATTATAATTCATCTAGTCCTTGACGGTGAAGTAAAACATCGTGGGGAAACCTGGATATCTAATTTCACTGAAATTCTGCCACATGTGTATTCCACCGCGGTTAATGCGGGTTGCATTGGAGCAGCGTGGTGGAAAAATCTCCAAACCTTCTCCTCAAAAGAGAAGAGGAAGGTTTAGTCCAGTAGTGGCACATTCACAGGCTGTTACTGTACTTCGTTTTTAATTATTTTTCTTCATATTTATTTAATTGACATCTCTATTTATAAATAATTTTAATAACCATTAATTTCGACGTCTCGCATCGCGCCCATTTTTTTTGCTTATGCAATAATGCTCATTATTTTCTATATTTTTTTTTTATTTCATTCATTTAAAACGCTGTTACAGCGCTCCAAAGTTGACCGGGTTCGTCAATGCTCATGAGAATCCGGTCAAAACGAAATGTTTGACTTAGTATTATGATCTTTTTTTGTATTGTAAATACATTCTGAAAATTATTTTTCCAAGATGGCGGTCGGGGACAAGGGCGGAAACCCTACAAACTTGGGGTTAAGCAGAAGATTTAACCCCCACATATAACCCAAAAAAAAAAATGTGTCCTCTAAAAAATAATACTTATAACCACAACGTTTATCTCTTCATCGAAAGTAGGAAGCCGCAGGCAAAATTAATTATATGATACTATAATTTTCTTTACTTTATTTTGTTATACATACAAACAAATATTTCACCAATTAAATTATAACTTTTAATACTTTTAAACAAAAATCATCGATGCCTCCTGTGAGGATTGAACTCACGACCCCTGGTTTACAAGACCAGTGCTCTGCCACTGAGCTAAAGAGGCTTACGACGATGCATTACATATTGTAAGTCATATTGTATTGACTATATACTAATATATAATATAATATAGACTATATAAAATATAGATGTATATGTTAATTAGGACAGCTGGTTTTTGTATAAATATTTGCTAACTTAACTAAGGCCATTTGAGAGGAAGTTTATTATATTGGATTATTTTATATCATTAGCCCAACTGTTATTTTTGAATACTTCATCACTGATTTCATTCCGACAAGGTTTCAATTATTTTCATTTCATTGTATATCTTTCATTCGTTTACAATGAGTTCTTTTTGGTTATTTTCTTTGTGTCCGTTAGTCAAGACCCAAGTCAAGTTGTAATTAATATCAAATATTTAAGTATGGCCGTTTATGTGTTGTTTATGCCGCAATTTTTTGATACTCGGTAAGGGATAACTTACTTCCCTAGACCTAGAATAATAAAATGTGGCAGAAGCAATGTCGCGTAGCGTAAGATAAGGAAAAAAAACTACCCGTCAATTTACAGTTACTTTTTTTTGCAATTACATATTTTGCAGTTAAGCTAAACATACCGCGACGTATGTCGATTTATGGGGACCACAGTTTTGCAGCGGCAAAGTTAAGTTTTTCCATCAATTTCGACTCGATCTTTTAATGGATGAACTAATTACATACCCCCAAGCAATTATATTATAAGTAAAAAAGACCAATCGTAATGTAGTGTGATATTGCAGTAGTAAGTTATTTATGTGTGCGTAACAGTGTCATTTTCGGTGATTGAATGTTGTGTACGTAACCTACAGGCTAAAATGGGTTATACTTTTGCTAATAAACTAACAATCTCGCTGCTGCGTAACAAAGCAGCATCGGAACGTAACTATATGTATACCATAGTACTAGAATTAAGAGAACATCGCTGGCGCGTTAGTAATATATTTTATTAAATTTAGTTTTACAGTAGATATGAAAAAAATAGGGGGTTACAATATTGTCGCGGAGGGTACCCACACCTTTTTACTTATGATATCATTGCCCACAAGTACGGACGGTAGTACGTACGGAACCCTTTGTGCACGAGCCGAAATCGCACATGACCGGTTTTTTTCTATCATATTTTTCTATAATTACGATCCATGACAATAATTTTTTTTCATTGAAACATGTCAAGTACCGAGTATATCATTATTGTGTTAACTTATAATATAATGTTCTGTGTCATTAATTGAAACAAGTATGAATATAAAATCGATAATCCAATTAAATCTTACATTGTAGCGTTATGTTATATTTATTCATTATTTTTTTAATTTAGAATTGAATTGAAGACGAGTACAATACATAATCATATCACAAGCTAAATTGCATTATAAGTATTATTTTGTCATTGTGTAGAGTATAACTATTGCATGAAATAATTATTAGTTGTAATACTAATGACTAGGAATAAATAACAGCGAATATTACTTTTAAATTGTTCATGTGTTCACACTGTTTATATTATATAACTACTATTTATTTATATATATATATATATATCTGATATTAACGATAAGATAAGATTCCATATATAATCTTTTGATTAGATAAGGTATTACTAATCTTAATATCCTTGTTAAAATTATAAGATTCAACTTAATTTTTCTTTTTCCGTGCATTATCTGTTATTAGGTCGTAATGTCAGTGCCATTGTCTCGAAGGAGCCATATATAGTCTATAAAGGATCTAAATACGCAGGACAGACTGAAGTGCAAAACTGTGTGCGCAAATACAGAAGCACTCTCGATTCATTCCGATGCGACGGCGAATCTGACGGCGAATCCGACACGACTGGAAAAAGTTCAGGGGCCACGTGATGGTAAGTGGTCACCAACGCCCATAGACCTTGGCATCGTAAGAGATGTTTACCATCGCTTACATCGCCAATGCGCCACCAACCTTGGGAACTAAGATGTCATGTCTCTTGCCTGTAATTACACTGGCTCAGTCTTCATTCAAACCGGAACACAACAATACCAGGTACTGCTGTTTTGAGTAGAATATCTGATGAGTGGAGTGGTACCTACCCATACGAGCTTGCACTGATTTATTTATTTAGAGCCGGAGAGCCCTGGAAGCCCTGGCAGCTGACAGCAACAAAAGAAGTAGGAGTGGGCTCCTAATTATTTACCATATAACTAAAAATCTAATAAAAATATTTTTTATTTTAGGAATTTCTATTGTGGAAGAAATTCTCTCTTCTTGTTTTCCTCTCTTGTTGAGGCCCCGGATCCTGTAGCCTTCTTAATCCAGCACTGGATATAAATCCAAAGTTCTCTGTAAGATGAGATTTAACTACGGCTTAGAAAATTAAGCAAACTCGCTGACATTAAAATCTAGCAGTGTTGCGAAGTATGTAGTTATTGGGTGATTTCAAGGGTATACAATATTTAAAAATATATATATTCCCAGGTAAATTATTTGAAAAAGCCGCTCTTCGACTTTGATTTTAATTTTTTTTGCTAAACAATATGGTTAATCAAAAAAAAAAGTTAGTTATAAATGAGCGATCCAATAAAAAATAGCGTATTTATATTTAAAATACCAATCGCAATAGCCTAGCGATTATTTTTATGATAAAATATGTTACTAAGCTCAAGAAACTATTAAAAGTGTCATAAAACATTAATTTACTGTTTCATAAAATGAGTTAAATAAAACGTAAATAAAGGATATACCTTGCCTCCTGTGAGGATTGAACTCACGACCCCTGGTTTACGAGACCAGTGCTCTACCACTGAGCTAAAGAGGCTGTTATTTGGTTAGCGTTATAATGGAATCGGTTTTAAGTTTCAGCAAAAGGCCGAATACGAGTATATAGCAAAAGGGTATCATAGTGTAGTGTGTATTTAATGTGTGTTCGCTTGTAGCTGAAGGGTCGGGTCAGGGTTCAGAGTAAATATTTTTTTCAAGGGCTTATTTACATGTTATTTCTTATGTTGTGGCAATAGTGTGGAATAAAAACATGTTTTAAGTTTCTTTACTGGCATGTTAGTGACTTTGTTGGAAAAAAATATTTTCACAATTGATGTCAAACTAAAAATCTTTATTTAACAAATACAATTAAATTCAAGCCTGTTTGTGATTTAGAAAAATCTGCCTCCTTTTAAATTAATATGGCTATTTGAGATATCAAACCCAAACCTACATTTTTTTCTTACTTACCGCTTCCACCTAATAATGTAAATATTAATTGCATTATGTACATTAAAATGGCAGAGTCTGTCTAAAATGGAAATTCGGGCTGGTGAGACTGTAGATTTTGCTAGTATATAAATATTACACTTTACATATTGATTATTAAAATTTTACAACAGGAAAGAAACATCTAAAAACTGAGAACCGACATTAAGAAATACGGTTTTACAAATGTATATTTTAAGTTTGTAATTTTTTTTTTATGGCATAGGAAGGCGGACGATCATATGGGCCACCTGGTGGTAAGTGGTCACCAACGCCCATAGACATTGGCTTTGTAAAAGATGTTAACCATCGCTTACATCGCCAATGCGCCACCAACCTTGAGAACTAAGATGTTATGTTCCTTGTGCCTGTAATTACACCGGCTCACTCACCCTTCAAACCGGAACACAACAATAACAAGTACTGCTGTTTTGCGGTAGAATATCTGATGAGTGGGTGGTACCTACCCAGACGAGCTTGCACAAAGCTCTACCACCGAGTAAATGTAATGTGATTAGTTTAATAATAATATTAATGTTTCAAATAATGTTTTATATTAATATATAATTATAGTTATTTATTGTAGAAAATACATTGAAGGTACTTAAAGGTAAAATATTCTTCCATATAGAAATTAATTACGAATAATATGCATCATAAAATATAGTTCCAAAGTGACAATCATTGTATTTTTCGCTCTTTATTGTATTGACCCTGTTTGACATATGCTTTTATTTTAAGCTTGTTTCGTAGGATATTTTATTATAAGGTAGGCGGACGAGCATATGCGCCACCTGATGGTAAGTGGGCACCTCTCTGAGGTCCAATCCACTCTCCATGCTTTTTATGATTGTCAGGTCTCTTTCCGGTGAGAAGTGTACGTTTCAATATTTATTTGAAACCTCAAGCGAATAGAAGATCTTGCAGATAATGATCAAGATCTCCTATCGATTTTACTATATCTAGGATTTTTTTATAGCAAAGGTAGACAAACGAGCAGATGGACCTATGTTAAGTCGCTACGCACATTGGTATTGTAAGAAATGTTAACCATCGCTTACATCGCCAATGCGCCATAAACCTTGGGAACTAAGATCTTATCTCCCTTGTGCCTGTAACAATACTTACTGACTCACCCTTTAAACCGGAACCCAACAATTGCAAGTATTTTATTCTTATTATGACTGTAGAATTGTATTCAATTTAATTACAATGAATTTTATCAAATATATTTCTAAATGCGTTAAAGTTATTTGTTATGAAAGGAACGAAGAGTTTTGTGTTAAGAAATACACACATTATTATGTAGTTATTCTAAAAAAATCTTTGATTAATTAATTTTTAAAATAAGGCAAATTTTATGAAATAAATGCACTGTTCTAACGCTGGCAACATCGCGTTTATTAAAACGTTTTAATATTACTTTTAGATTATTATTCTATATGGTAACTTTTTTCATTAAAACTATTCTGGGCGTTATTTAAAATATGTCTTTTGCCTCCTGTGAGGATTGAACTCACGACCCCTGGTTTACAAGACCAGTGCTCTGCCACTGAGCTAAAGAGGCTAATGACGATACATAACATATTTTAAATCTGGTTACCAAAATCTTTAAACTATGTTATATATATATATATTTTAATAAAGTCGACGTACCACTTGCCCACAATGTTAAATGGTCACCACTACTCCCGGAACCACAGAACCGCAAAACAACGGGTACCTACTAATAATTTATGTCCTTTCCCTCAAATTTCAATCCAATTCACATATAATGAAACCACTTAACATATTGATCAATTAGTTTACAATGTTCGTTGGTACAAATCGATTAGAACAACATTTCACAATAGAGTAGCAAATTGAATTCCTTAAGCTGATAATTAATTCACTTAGATTAACATAATTATTAAACAGAATGAGACTCGGTGGTAGAGCTTTGTGCAAGCTCGTCTGGGTAGGTACCACCCACTCATCAGATATTCTACCGCAAAACAGCAGTAGGTACTTTGTATTGTTGTGTTTCGGTTTTAAGGGTGAACCCGCATTGGAGCAGCATGGTGGAATGAGCTCCAAGCCTTCTCCTCTAACGAGGAGAAGAGGCCTTAGCCCATCACTGGGATATTCACAGGCCGTTAGTGTAAGGGACATAACATGTTAGTTCCCAAGGTTGGTGGCGCATTGGCGATGTAATCGATTTCTTACAACGCCATTGTCTATGGGCGTTGGTGACCACTTACCATCAGGTGATTACCAAAAGGTGCTTGTCTGCCAACCTATGCATTAAAAATAAATAAAAAAACATAATATAACAAATTAATTAAAATTACTTAAAACAATTAAATATTACAATATTATATTTATTATTTTTATTAAATAGATACAATTTACCATTTTTTAATTTACTTGTATATTACGAAAAGTGGAGAAAAAATGTCATTGAAGCCAAGAAGCAAAATTAACTCAGACATTTTATAAACACACACAATAACTGCAACTACATTTCAAAAGTTCAGGATAAAATGCTTGTTGATTGATTGATTGATATTGCGAATACAAAATATTGCTTTGGCATTAAAGGTGGTACCTTCCTAGCAAAGTCTTTGAACGTATCAAAACATATTATATAATACCCCACGAGTCTTTCCGTTTGAGCCCGATAAATTCAAAAATTACCATATAAACTGATTTATTGTTTGTTGACAGAATTTTTACCTAAATAATAGGGTGGTATCTAACTAGACCGTCTTACACAGAGCCCTAGCACCAAGTTATATAATACTCTTTATTGCACTGAGAAATTTTACATGGTAATTTTACACATGAAATAATTGTTCACAATGGTTTTAATAAACAAATTACTGGTTTTAATAAACTTCTTGTATGAATTATCTTATTTATTAATGTATTAACTATAAAATATTTTTGCTTATCAGCGACTTTTTATGATTACAATTAAGAAAACTTAGATATCGATATTTTTCAAAATTTGAAGTTCAAATGCCTATAAGGCTTATTTACGATATAGATTATTAAGAAAACTAAACAATACATTATTTGAAAAAAGAACTGGTCCGTTAATTGAAATTTTTAATATCAAATTTGAATACGATTTAATTATTTAGTAGGTAATTAAGAATTATACAGAAAAATAGATTTAACCGCAGTGACTTTTGACCTACTCAATTATTGCTTAAAACATTTAGACAGAATTTAGTTATCATTATGTTATTCATAAGGTCAATGATAAAATACTAATTATATTTTTTAGAATATTTAATACATTTGTACACTAAATGGCACAATGAAAAATATATGCCGAAATCAAACCAATTAAATTATTTTTCATGTTTATAATGATAATCAAATCATAAATAAATCCTATATGAACCATAGTATATTCTAAAATGTAATAAAAAAGTATACGACATATGCCTCCTGTGAGGTTTGAACTCACGACCCCTGGTTTACGAGACCAGTGCTCTACCACTGAGCTAAAGAGGCTGTGACGTTGTGACTTAAGTTTAGCTTGGGTATCGAACGACAACTTAAAAATTAGTTACGATGGTACATGATGAATATTGAAAATAATGTTTTATATACTTCATCAACATCTTCATGGTAGTAATCAATTATTATTATTATTAATGTTTGTAACTTTCTTGTTACAATATATTTTAAACTTATGTAATCCAAAATTAAAGAAGAACTTTATTGAACTTACAACAAGTTACTTGAATTTATTTACAAGATTATTTAAAATTTAAATCTACCACAGGTAATATTCTATGAAATAAAATTAAAATTTTCATAAGTACTTTAGAGGAATAATGTTGTATATAGTCTCTTCCAATCACAACAGGAATAAACATAACTAAACAAATTTGTCACCGAATTAATGCGATATCATTGGTCATCGATATCAATTGACGCGTTGTCATTGGTCGACATTTTGAATAATCTATGACATTCACTATGGAAATGCGAAAAGATGGCGTTTTCAATATCCGCGACGTTTTATTCGGAACTTTGGAAGATAAATAAATGTGTTTATAACTAGTTAATTGGAATAGTGTTGTATTATGAATAAGGGTAAATTAATCAAGCACTGTTTACAGTGCATAATAATGCAGAACGATTTGACAATCGCATGCAATTTGTAAATCTACGGTATGTTTACATTTATTTCTATTCCCATTGGAATAGGGTATATGTATTAACGTTTATTACAATCGTTTTATGTAGACCCTTAGCCTACCCGTGCGATGCCGGGTGAGTGATTAGTAATTTTAAATAATAAAAACTTTTTTGTAATAAAAACGTAACTTTTAAGTGTTTTTAATTTAACAGCTAATCTTTTATGAACTGACATATAGTAGAAGGTCAATCGTACTAACATAATTGTCACATTATCGGAATCTAATCGAAACATGATCGTTGACGTTTAGCCTTTTCCCTATTCTACAAACACAAGGATCGAACGTCAAACGTTGACAATTAAGTTTGACTTTGACATGATTTTTTGGATTTTGTATATGGTATTATTATACTGATTCGGTTTTATGTGTAACTAGCTATACCCCTCGGATTCACAACGTATAATTAATAAAAACATAATAAATTAAAATAAGCCTAGAGCGTTCCTCGATAAAAGGACTATCCAACACAAAAATATATTTTTAAATTCGAAACTGTAGTTCCTCAGATTCCGGATCAAACAAACAAACTCTACAGCTTTATATAATAGAACAGAATAGTCGAAGCTGAGGCCCTAGCCAAGTTTACATTCTACAATTTTTAAGGCTAATAGAAAACTAAAAATTGTATGTGGAGGACCACGTGACTTATCGTTAAGAGATGTCATTCTCATAAATTTGTTTAGTTTTCTATTAGCGTTTACGATTGTAGAATGTCAACTTGGCTAGGGCCTCTGGATTGGAATCGAATCGAGAACGTTAATAAACGTTTTAAATTAATGGGATTGTTCTCCAGTGTTTTTATCGTGTTAATGTCACTTAAAATTACAATTTCTTTTATTGTAATGAAAAATACATGTGATAATAGTGAGACTTAAACAACAAAAAAAAAGTTATTTCTCGTTGCCTCCTGTGAGGATTGAACTCACGACCCCTGGTTTACAAGACCAGTGCTCTGCCACTGAGCTAAAGAGGCTGATGACGATGATGTCTTTCTTACTGATATGAATTGTATGTGTAAATTATTAATAATTATATTAGCATACATACGGTGTATAGCTTAAATTATAAAATTATTCAGGTATAGAACATTATTAAATTATATTTGAAAATTAAAGATAAATATAAACTGTGTTGGTGAGAACATTTTATTTTCTTAAATAAATTATAGTAATAATAAAAATAATAACATTTATTAATCGTACTTTTAGACAAGAGCATAAATATTATATGTAATATCTACCGATGGTAGATCTTACGATCTTTGGCTTGTAACGAGCATTTGTATTACTATCGTAAATACATCAAGCTTTACTTCAACGACAATGCAACGTTGGACCTGGGTTCAAATTTCACTTGCGCATTAATTTTTTTTCCGCCAAGAACTTCACTATAGCATATTACTAGTTTGTATGGCTTTATATTGCTAAACAACCGTATTTAGTATTGTTGAGTACAAGCAGAGCGAGTGGTAAATGGACTACAGTCACGAGAGACATAAAATTTTCGTTACCAAGGTTGGTTGAGCGTAGGCGATGTAGGGTATGGTCAATATATCTTACATTGCCAATGTCTATGAGCGATGGTGACCACTCGGGTGGCCTATTTGCCCGCCTGCCTATAACATAAAAAATGCTCCCGACGCGCGTACAACACGTATGCTACTCTGAATATCCCTCTTGTCTTATCGAATGGCTTTCTGATCAGAATACGATTATATACTTATTTGAAGGCAGAAAAATTTTGAAGCTATGTTTGCACCCAGAGTTGTGTATTTAATAATCTCTAGTGCAGAAGGCTAGTCTATAGACTTACGGCCGAATACTGAAACGTCATTCAAATATGAAGTGGAACTTAATTATTTGAGACGCCGTTAATTTAAAATTTTGCATACTAAATTTGAAATTAATGTCGTTCCAAATAATTAAGTCCCACTTAATATTTGAATGATGTTTCAATATTCGGCCGTTAGTGTAATAGACGACAAAACCACGGTCGGAAAAGTTGGCCTATCTGAATCATTCTACGGAATTCCTACTCTTGGGGTTGATTTTTCCCCAATAATATGCTCCTGGTAAATATACCGAACAACATCGAGAGGTGATTGACAGTGATTGCTTCGGAATAAAATATTTGTTTGTCATGACCTTTGTTTTATAGTTCCATTAAGTGATACACCAACTATAGTGTTCAGTATTTTAATATATAATATATAACGTATATTTTAAAATAATATATAAAGAAAATAAAGTTTGTAAAATATAAATCTGCTGTTTTGACCAACGACTTATCACTATATGCTATTTTGTTGCGTATATTCTTAAAATGTTATAATTGTTACGGTCAATGTCGCATATCACTTTCTGAAACTTGACGACCGTTTTCTGCGGCGAGTTTTCAGTTCGTTTTAACAGAATAGCCCTTCTGGTCTTTGTTATATGTGAAGTAAAGCATGGGCCTTGGGTTTAAGCTAAGGAACCCTTCTTAACCTGTCACGGCTTTCATTGTTGACCAGTCAACTGTATGATTTATAAGGTACAGGATTGTTCAGGGCCTTTCATTCTTATACACTTTGTATCTTTCATACGTTACAAATGAATTTCGCATTTTAAAATTGATGTATTATTTTATAAAAGGGAAAGTTAATTTAGTAGATATATAGATTAGTAACAGCCTGTGAATATCCCACTACTGGACTAAGGCCTCCTTTCCATTTTTGAGGACAACGTTTGGATCTTATTACTCAATGCGGGTTGGTGGAATACACATAGGGCAGAATTTTATTGAAATTAGACACATGCAGTTTTTCTTAACTGTCAAATCACAAATTAAGCACATGAAAATCAGTGGTGCTTGTCCGGGTTTTTGAACTTACGATCATCGGTTACGATTCACGCGTTCTAACCACTAGACTATCTCCGCATTATTTAAAAGGCTGGCAACCCATCTGCAAGTCCTCTGATGTTGCAGATGTCCATGGGCGGTGGTAGTCACTTTCCATCAGGTGAGCCTCCTGCTCGATTGCCCCCTCTTATATAAAGAAATTAAAAAAAAAACCCCAATTTGAACTAAATTATTTATAAACCTCGGAGTTTGTCACTGAGTAATTTAAATCTAAATCGATTCGAAACTAATTTGCAGCGTAAACTAGGGTTACCAGAAAGAATAAAAAAAAAACATACACGGCTGTATATTAATAGAAGTTATAGAAAAGGAGAAAAGTAATATTCATAAATAAATATATATAAATTAAATAAGAGCTTTCAAAATTTTAACTCAACAATAATATTGTATAAACATCATAATTCACCTTCAAGTTTATTGAGTCTTTAGAATTAATTAAAACAAAAGAAATTTGTTTTTGATCAATCTTAATAAAGCTTTGTTTATACAATTATACATAGAGAATAGATCCCATTTAAAAATATATAATGGCAAACCCTATGCAGGTTATTTTATATTTAAAAATGTAATAGTAATAATTAACTATTTTACAACTTTTAGAAATAAATTTTTATATAGTTATTATCCATAAGGGAAAACTGTTTTTATAAGAACCTCGTATTGGTGTATTCATAAATAGAACACCAAATCACATTATTTGGTTGATTGATGTAAAATACTCACTCAATTACTTCTCTTTTTTACTTCTCTTTAAATACAAATAAAACATTTGAACACATTAAAATTAATCATAAGTCGCGTCAATAATGAATTAATTACTTTACCTTTATATGTGCACTAACAAAATGGCGGCGGTTTTAAATTAGCGCGCTTCTTTTGTTTTTAACAACGCTGTTGTATGGACCAAGGATTCTCCTAACTATATTATAACAAAATCATTTTACAGCCTACTATATCGTTGTATCAAATTAAATTTTGATCCAGATTTTAGATAAAACTGGACACACTATTGTTCCATTTAATAGAAAATGCTTACCCGAACAAAAGTAATTATCTATTTACCTGGACGAAACATTAAAACCGAACTCGACTGAAAAGCGGACACCTGGTAACCCTGTAAATAAGTCAAGTTACCTTTAACTTTCAACAATAAAACGTCTACTAACTTTACGAGTTACGGATATTTGAGTATTTTAAGAATCTTCATTGGTGTCCAAGAAATCTGAAACTGAATATTGAAAATGTTGTATTTTAATTACAAAACTTTGATCGCTCAAATATTTTTGTAATAGTTGTGAGATATTTAATTCAATAATTTATACGGTATAATTAAAATTGTATACATATTAAGAATAATCTTCATAAAACCCGCACGTAATAAAAATATTTAAGTAAAGAAGCTTATAGCGGAATTTTAACAAGCGTTAATTACCTAGCCAAATAAATTTACCTTTTGTTTAAATTATTATTAAGTTCAATACATCAAATGTTAATCACGTGATAAATTAAATATACCTATAAATGTTATTTCATTCTATTTTCAAATCTTCATATTTTGTTAATATTTCAATAAAAAAGCAACTTGAATGGCTAGTAAAAGTAATTGTTGCTAGAAATTTGTCTATAAGTCCATCTCCTACATTGCAGTACAAACAACCCACGCCCCTAGTACATCCTGAGGAGGTGACTGACCTGAATCGTAGAATTGAATACCTAGCCTCAAAAAGGATGTACATTTACCGAGTAGGATAGGTATATTGAAATCGAAAGTGCATATTTTGACAAAATTGGTAACATAGAAAAAAAAATATTACAAAAATATAAGAATTAGTTATAATAATATTATTTGATATCAGCTGTGTATGATCATGTTTCAAGCAAGGGCTTTTCTATTACGAAAATGGTTTTGAGGTTAATACTCTGTTATTTCGCAAGGATTTGGAATATAAGATCGGACCTACATTCGCAGCGTGACATAGCTACGGAGCTACGAATATACTTATTCTAACTGACTTTGTGGCTTTGTCTTCATGTAATAAAATCGGCTTTATTAACTGTTACCCTAACACCATCTTGAAATCATAATTTACACTTATATTCATAATATTGGAAAAAAATGTAAGTAGTATATACCAATGAAAACCCAGTGGTTAAAATATGTGTCAGGAGGGGGCCTTGTCATTAAAATTCATAAATATGAATTGCGAATTTACAGGCGAGCACTACTGATCTTTCGTTTAAGGACAATAGGTTTTAGTCCTGAAATTGGGCATTAAAATTTACTCTTACTTTTCCTTAAATCAGATATTAACTTTTAACATTAATTTATCAACTCGTTTTAGATTATAAAGTATTGAATTTATTATTTGTCAATATGGGGTTGATGACTTGGCCGGAGAAATAAATTTAAAAAAAAAGTGTTGTGTGAAAACAACTAACAGAGTTGAAAGTAAATCTACAATATTAGATCTACCTGTGCTTTGAAGTCAAAGTATATTTGTGTTTTAAACAATAAACGATGAATTTTAGGACCGAAGTGACAAATCGTAGTGAGCAAAGCATCTTTTCAGATATGTAATAAAATAAAATGGGAATACTCACGTAAAACTGCGTCAAAAAACTGTAATAACGTCTATGGCGTCTATCATCTGTCTAAGCGTCTGATGTAAGTGCTTTTCATGTAAATTCGACAGGTCTCTATTGAATGTGACGTAAATTCACGTAAATTTAATACACAATACGCACAACTATATTCCATAAAATAATACGAAAAATGACGATATAATCTCTGATGATTGCTGAACATTTTTTGTTATCTGCTGTAACTACCACTATTTTCTAAAATTATTTGTCGTTGATCGACTATTTCATCACGAGAAGCTGATGACCAATGACCATTAAGATTAACGTCAATTTAGTTGATGCAATTTTGACTGACGTGAAAAATTAAGGTTTAGTGTTCAATTGATTAATTCCGAATTTATATCCTTGAAATACTGTTTGTAGATTGTAATTCTTAGATTAGCCTCGACAAACGGACAGAGAGACAAAAAAAATTGTTTTGGTAACCTAGAAATAGCCATAGTAACTTTAAAAGACATGTGGGCTAGTTCATTTTTCGCCCGAAGAACCGGGATTGCGATTCAAGGGGGAAATGCTCGCATTCTTGTTATTGCGACTATTCTACGCGGTCAAGATTTGAACAGTAACTATTTTTAATTTATGTTTGTATAAATAAGTTAGTTACATTGGGAATTAAATACATATTGAGGCAGTTATTTTGAAATCACAGACATACACTTTATTTTTGTTTATTTGTATAGATTTAGTAAAAATATTTCTTTCAATAATTTATAAAAGTGTTTTCACAAGCCATTAATTGTAGATTTACGTATGAAATACTTTTGAAGGCAATATCGACATAGTGCGGATTTAAATTTGTCAAATAAGGTAAGTGGAAAGTTGTCGCATGACTGGGTGCTTCAAATGGCTTACTATAGCAATGCCGCTACTATTTATCTGCAAATAAATAAAGAATATTAGATTTATTTTATTCGAAAGTAGTTTTGAATCTAAATGTTTATATGATATACATGATTATTGATAATTATTATAATAGAGCTACGTGACTCATTAATCCATTGTAAAGTAGGTCATTTTTTAAAAGTACAAGTAATATTTAAATCTTCATAAAATAAACATATATTATGTTAGTTAGTTTTTTTGTACGAAGTTCTAGCCTATTAATAATATTGCATTATTTATTATTTTGCGCCTGAACTCTTTCTGTTCATGTCGGGTTGCCATCCCATCGGATTATGAGAATGAAGAAATAAGGTGACCATCTGACGCACACACATGCACATGCGTCATGTGTTGTCGAATCTCATGAAATTGTACGCCGTGGCCGAAATCGGTCAATATAGAAATAAGGTATACATAAGGCCCCAACATCTCCCCCGCGTAGGTCATAGTAGTCTTTCATTATATATAAATGGCATCACACAAACTTTAAAATCTAAAACCGTTGTTAGGGGATCAGCTATACATATCACTGGCACGGTTCACTGCGGGTTGAGTCAAAAGGGAATTTTGTATGCGTTACATATTTTGTTTGCGTATGATGAAAATATGTGAAATGAAAATAATAAATTCAACTTTACTCAAACATTTGTAATACTCCGAAACAGCTGTGTGTTGCGAAGTTAAAGCGTCATGTTGATATTTAATCAAAAACTAGCTTCTGAGTTTCCGAGGCGGTGTAGGGTTGTTAAGTACCCCTTTGTCCTTTTCTGTACGTTTTACATCGTGTAAACAAAATTTCGTGATGATCGAAGGGTGTTCTTACGGTGCCAATATCTGGGCGGTGATTACCATTTACTATCAGGCTACTTTTACTTCTTTTACTTCTATTTTTTATATAGCCAGGCGGACGAGCAAATGGGCCATTTAAAGGTAAGACCATAGACATTGGCGATGTAAGATTTTTTTTCATCACATTATAACCTAACCTTAGTTACACTGGCTCACTCACCCTTCAAACCGGAATCCAACAATACTAAGTATTGCATTTTCCAGGCAGATAGAATCTCTGATAGTTGGGTGGTGTCCACCCGGGCAGATCTGCACAATGCCACCACACAAACCACCGGATGAGTTTGCCAGTCCGACTAAATATGTTACAAAAAAAAATGTAAAAAAACTGATGTTTGCAACTACCTATGGGATGTATTACCCCTCTTATAATTTTTATATTCCTTTTACAAAAGTCAAAACAAAAATATCCACAAACTTCACAAATATTTTTTAAGATTATAAGTACTAAACAAATATTGATTAAAAGTATTCATAATAATTATTAATAAAGTACGGTTAAAAATTAATGTAAAAGTAGAATATAATTTTAATGAAATCTGAAACAGTTTTAAGTGCTTTGCAGCAAAGAACAAGTCTCGGAAGTCAATATTTATAATGGTTGGTCCGTTCGTCAGTCACGTAATATAAACTGCAAGCGAGAGTGACTCGCAGAAGTGGTTACGCTTAGTCCTGATTGTTTGGAAGTGGTACAAGTAAGAAAATTCTGGTTTGAAGAAGCTATTTTTTTACTGATGAGGTCATTTACCTTGACTAATTATCTTCTCGATGCTTAATTACCTCAGTCCATCGAAACGAATTATAGGTAAGCTTCATATTAAATCATCAATGCGCCTCGAAATATAGAATTTAAGACATTGATTAAACTACAGGGATGTTTGTGAAAAGAGTACCCCTCTGTCACCCCTCTGTTCATCAAAAAAGTGAACTCTGTCTCAATATTTGGGATACGGAATAACAATTATTACTTTATTAGGAATTTAACGTAAAGAAATCAAACCATAAAGAATATTTATACTTATAGATAATGATTTCAATATAATTGTCTAATTTATTATTAGTTTCTCTAGCTAGGTAGATAGGTAAGCTTAAAGACTCACCACAAATTAAACATTGCACTTTTTGCGGTCAACCTGTCCAAAAACTTGTAAGAAAAGGTAAGTACTTCCATACTTTCCTATATGTATTACAGCTAACTGCGCAGAATATATTATTGTACACAAGAGCTTAAAACACAGATGCACTCTCTATTCCCTCGCTCATACTCAGATGGACCGGTAATACGACAGGACTGGCGATAATTCAGCCAACTCAAGACTGACAGAACCTTACACAACCACTCGACCGAGGCAGTCAACCTATAACTACTAAAACATCAAAATAGACTTGATAAGAACATTTCTAATCGATTGCACATTTGATTCGATTGTGTAGAAGCCAGAAGCTTACAACTTGTAACCCGTTCTAAAGCTCAGGCTGACCGTGGTTCAGTTGATAGCAGAATTTAATCATGGGTTAGCTTCCCAGTGATTGTTATACGATATTGTCTTTGTTGTGCGCTACGAGCACTCAGCCTAAAGACACTGATCTGATGTTTCTACTATTCTAAATGTATGTAGTATTTTTATCCTTTATATGTCGCAGACTGGACATATGTAGGATAATAACTTTACTTGGTGGTAGGGCTTTGTGCAAGCTCGTCTGGGTACCACCCACTCATTATACATAATATATTCAATAGTCATACAGCAATATTTAGTATTATTACTATTGTATGAACATTATTGATAGACGGAACGGTTGGCGTGGTTGGTGGGATACTTGCTTTTCACGCCGCAGGTCGTGGGTTCGATTTCCACCCAGGGCAGACATTTGTGTGCATGAACATGTCTGTTTGTCTGGGTGTATTTATCCATATAAGTATGTATTTACAAAAGAAAAATAGTATATGTAAGTATATCAGTTGTCTGGTTTCCATAGTACAAGCTCTGCTTAGTTTGGGATCAGATGGCCGTGTGTGAATAATGTTCCAGGATATTATTATAATTATTATATAACATATAATGAAACATTCACTCACAAATCTGTTTATTTATGATATTCAACTTTTTCGTAAATAGAGACGTAACATCACATGCAATTGGCATTTTAATTTTAATATTATTATTAAATATATATATAATAATCTTGTTACAATTATTTGTATCAAGATTATTTATTTCTAATTCACTTATACGACATTTATTAACTTTAACTTGTGTTGCCAGTAGTTAACAATAAAGTGGACCGTGTCAAAGGATAATTTAACTTAGCCACTCTTGAACTTGGCAGCTGTAAAGATTACAAACGCTCTACTTATTGAATATTGAATAAATATTTAAAATTATGCTTTAAAATTACAAAGCAAATGATTTTTTTATTAGTGCAACATAATAACGATGTTCGATTATATTGAACGGTTTGATTATTGATATTTGACGGTTAGTAGTTTTAGAAAAAAAAACAACCGTTTATTTATTTATTTTATAAGGGAAAGCAATCAAAGGACTCATTTGTAACACATATTTTTGAGATCGACATCGTGTAAGCGTCAATAATATTTTGATATATAATATTGAATATAATACGTATTATTATTACATATTACTGAAGTGTGTGTAATTTTTATATTAAACAACAATATTCTACATTTTTAATCTGTAAGCAAGAACAATGACAGGTTCCCTTTTGGACGGGAAACGAATGGACTTATAAAAATATCTTACGAGCGTTGCGCGCCAAATCATATATAAGGATTTTATGATAGCAAATAATATATTAATTTCATTGAAGTCCCGTCTTATTTCTGAGTATAAGCTAGTCCTTTCAATCGTTATAAAAGTTTCAATTTTGTTTTTATTGAAGTTGAGTGAGAAGTCGTGTATCATTAATGATACCTATCTTTAAACGATTTTTTGTTGTGAAAAATTATTACACATTGCATGAAAACTATTTTTCTTATGATAAAATATAAACCAAACAAAGCTAGTTTCGAGTATTTCAGGCTTAATACGAAACGCTTTTGTTTGATCCCCTGATGTATGACGTTTGAAATGTGTATTTGTTTTTTAGTTAAGCCCTACACAAAGGTTTTACTCGAGTAATCCCTTGTTCTGAAGATATTTTCAATATCTCTTGACCATTTTACCATGTACGTTTTATTGTTATAAAATAGCTAACTATATATTATTTAATGTTTCACGCGTCTCTTTATATCATGTGATGGGTTTTTGTAGTCAAAATCGTTACGATGACTTTATATAAATGCTTGTCAAAGTTCTATCAAAGTTTGAATTTCATTTAAATCATTAAAAGTATATTAAGAATTTCATGAATGATATCTTTGAGTAACACTCTCGACTTTGGAAAACCACGAACAATTGATTTATTATTTTTTATTTAAAATATATAAATATGTATTGTTCTACGGTACATCTGATACAACTGTACAAAGCTTCAATTTAATCCGATTACCGAATCGTGAATGCGATAGAATACGAACAATAATCTCTTATATAAAATTATTAATAATATTGTTGACTCCCCTTTTCTACTTAGCAAGTTGTCTCTGAACTGCCCACGATCCAACGCTAGTCAACCGTTATGTTTTTATACTCCCACTTGTCATTCATCACATAATGCTAACTGTTTTCTAATCAGAGCTTGTCGCGAATATAATAAGCATTTTGGGAACATTGATATATTTCATTTATCTTTGATTAAATTTAAAGATAATATTTGTAACAATCTTAAATTAACTTAATTATATACTTTTAATATTGTCCAATAATTTTTCTCTTATTGTGTTAAAATATTTGAGTGCATTTTATGTTTCATCAATCGGTGGAAACTTCGCTGGATAATGTGATATTTAAATTGTATTATGTAATTAGATTATATTTTATATCTGTTTGTTTCCCAAATATTAAATAAATAAAATAATGAACATTATTTTCTTTATGTTTATAGTAAATATCATATGCTATATACTAAACGCTGACGAACAAACGGGCTACCGTGTCAAGTCACCTTTACCACGAGAAACGCATAATATATTATCAATGACTCAAGCTCAACCATTGGAAGTAAGATGTTTTGTTTCTGGCATCTTTAATACCGGCAATACAACAGCTTAATAACATTGGCTCATTACCATGTTTATCTTCCTAAAAAAGTAACAAAAAAAAAACGAAACAGAACACTACACTACAAAAACAACATTAACAACAGCCATTCGTCAACTCTATAAGTTATTTATAGCACTTTTAAAACGCCTTATTCTTTGGTTTCTATATTCAAAATTTATGATTAAAAATAGAATTATCACTGACAATAGTTATTTCAATATACATTCAATCAAATGTTTTAATTTAATAATAATATTAAATTTGGGATTTATTTACATTAAAACCTTAACTAAATACAAATAACATTTAAAAATAATTATTATACAAGTCGTGACCGCGTGGAATGGTGGCAAGAATGCTAGCAGCATTTCCCCTTTGAATCGCAATTCCGATTCTCTGGGCGAAAAATGAACCAGCCCTCCTGTCACCGGTGGAGGCAATAAGGCGGGGAGTAATATTTTGGATGAATTTTTTGGCACTATTACTCCATAATTTAATAATTTGGGATAAATTAACTGGCGACGTTATTAACACTAAAAACAAACTTTGTAGAAGTTAAACAATGAATTTAAAGTTCAAATCAAATATTTAAATAAGGTTTTGGATTGCGTCATAACGTTATTTACTTAAAGGAGTATTTGATATTTTTGGGGTAAGTTTCAATCATAAGACAATATAATGAATTTTACATATTATGATAAAGATGTTGATTATATCAATAATACTATATGATACACATTCTCCGATCCTTCTAATATTATAAACGCGAATGATTGTATGGATGTTTGTGACTCTTTCACGCAAAACCTACTTAATGGATTTGAATGAAACTGCACAATAATATAGCTCATACATCAGAATAACACATAGGCTATAATGTACAAAGCTATTTATTAGCGATTTCTTTAAGTTATACGCGGATGAAACCGCGGGCACAGCTACTATGTATATACCTTGAAATTATTAGGGTTTGAAATCGATTCCATAACGCTAGTCAAATGCGCAATGCATACACGAAACAACTCAAAGCCTCGTAAAGCCTTTAGTTCAGCGTTTAAACGATCTCTAATAGTGTTAGAGTACCGTCCCTTGGAATTTTGACTGAATTATCCCCTTGCATAGTCTTCGTTGAGAATGCCCGTTGTGATCCAGCCCGGAGACATATCAGCAATCTATTTTTGACGTGACAACGTCTTATAAATTGGTTTGCCGGGTGACACTTCAAGAAACTGCGTTACGCTCCGCTCACGTTATGCGCTCACAATGAGAGCGAGTGAGAGGCACGCGTCCCTTCCACTCGGGCATGGTTAGCCCGCCTAAGAGCGAGAGAGACAGACATAAAAAGTGAAAGGCACGCGTCTTCTTCCTACTATACGAATGAATATTCACATTAAAATTATTTTACCACTCAAAGTCGTTGTCACGTAAAACTTTCGCCCGTATACCGACTTTACAGGCAACCAAGTTTTTTTTTTGTAGAAAGATAGAGCCTGACCATAATTATTAAACCAATTAAATAAACTTGAGCGTCTTCAAAATCTAGCTATACGGTTCATATTTGGCTTACGCAAATATGACCATGTCTCTGAATTTCGTACTCAGCTCAAGTGGTTACCTATTCGTTTTCGCCGGAATCTACATATTGTTTGTCTTCTGTACTGTGTGTTATTCAATCCTCACTCACCAATTTATTTGAAAGAAAAATTTAAATTTTTGAATTCTCGCAATGTTATTGACGGGCACAACATGAACTTACGTTCATCTGAAAATTTATTTTTAAATCCACCTGTGCAGAAAACAATTTTTTCCAAAAAATCTTTTACGGCTGAGGCTACTCGATTGTGGAATACCCTCCCGCTTAATATCAAATCTGCAACCTCTTTAACATTATTTAAAGCTAAAGTTACTAATTATTACCTCACACTCTCACACTGAATGGCGACTAGATACCATTTGTTATTTGTATATATCCGTATATTTGTATGTATTTATGTATGACTTTATGTATATATGTATGTATAAATGTATTTATGTACCTAGCTATATGTATGTAGTAGTTTATGTATGTATTATATTATTTGTATCTATGTATGTAGTCTATTTTACACCACCTACCATCTCTCTGTTGGCTACTAGTCCATATCACCTCGGTTGTCTGGAAGAAATCGCTTTAAAGCGATAAGACCGCCGGTTCTACCATCTTTTCTTTTTGTGTACTTACTATAAGGCTAATATGTTCAATTTGTGGTGTACAATAAAGTATTTAAATAAATAAATTATGTACAATAGTACATTTACTTCATTCTCCATGTTACACCTCCCATATTATATATTAAGGTACTTATCTATTCTGACATATTAATGTTTATTAAAGAAAAATATAGTTAAAACATATTGTTCCCTGTTACATACTGTTCGATTTTGGAATATAATTTTATATAATAACTACAATACAACCCGTACTTTACTTCAAAGGTGTGATGTATAAATAAGCCCGGAAACAGCCTATGTATCCAATCTGAAACATGCCTATTGGAATGACATCAAAGGCTGGAAGTAGCTTGGAACAATTGGAGCGTGTATTCACGGCTGTGTCGATACTGAATTCGATCACGATTATATATGAGTAAAAATTGTACACAAATATAAATTCAGGTTAATTATTGTTTTAATATTTTTAATATCAAGCATGTTATGCGTGTTGTGACGTATGCAGTGACGGTAAATGGTGCGACGTAGAAATAGTGTAACTTTGATCAACATGTAGTTACATGTTTTATTTATTGGTAGTAGTTTAAGCAAATTCAATCTTCTTCTTCTTCTCGGTCGTACTCTTCATTGCTGAAAGTCATGTCCACTCTGTTCCAGGGTCTGGGTCACGTTCTTTACAAGTTTCCTCCATTCCGTCCTGTCCTCAGCTTTTCTCAGGGCTATGGTCACTTGGAGATCTGTGAGGTTGGTAACTTGGTCCAGCCAGCGTGTTGGGAAGCGGTCGCGTGGTCGTTTCCCCTCCACTTTGCCAAGCACCATCAACTTGTCCAGGCTGTTGGGCTGCCTTCTCGCTATGTGACCAAAATAGCGAAGGCATCCCTGATATTCAACAACGTCAATAAACAAAGGAAATATTGTCGACATATGTATTTCTACAACAAAGATCGATGTCATTGAACTGAACACGCGGTGGGAGAATTGAGTGCAACCATGCCACTTAACAAATGATATAACTGTTCATAAATCTTCAAAGAAAAAGTCATTGTATATGTAAGCATATAAGGTTCAATTTCAAGTAAGCTATGATTGCTGAATTTATTTTCAACCCTGCCTCATATTATCACAGAAGCGTGAGATAGCAGGAAATTTACATGATTTTAGTGGTAAATGTTGTATTTGATTTGGAAAACAGATTTTTTCGTAACATGTATATTTCAATTGCGAAATAGAAATTTGGCATTGGGCAATTGTTCTCAGAACATAAAATACGTATGTACTCATCTTATAGTCTCCATTAGTTAATAAGAAAACTGGTTCAACAACCCAGAACAATAGATACTCATATTAAGCATACTCATATATCGGAGGTACATTCCGTTCTCCATGCTTTTTGTGAGCATCAGGTCCCTTTCCGGTGTGGATGTGTTTGTCTGATTTTCGTTTACCCAAGTGAGTTTCAAAATAAATATCTTGGGACATTATTCACAGAAGGCCATCTGATCCCAAACTAAGCAGAGCTCGTACTATGGAAACCAGACAACTGATATACTACATTTACTACTTCTTTTTTGTAAATACATACTTATAAATAATTACACTCAGACACAAGAAAAACAGACATGTTCATGCACACAAATGTCTGTCCTGGGTGGGAATCGAACCCACGACCTGCGGCGTGTTTTTTTTTTATGTTAGAGGGGGCAAACGAGCAGGAGGCTCACCTGATGGAAAGTGACTACCACCGCCCATGGACATCTGCAACATCCGAGGACATGCAGATGCGTTGCCGGCGTTTACCTTGTTTTTAAGTGTCTTACCAACCACGCCAACCAGCTCGTCATCGTCGTAAAACTTCTTCTTCTGATTCATATCCGGGATTCTCGACCAGCATCATGGTCTTGAATCTAGTGATGACACACGACATTGCCCTATTACACAAGTATTTACTTGATGGTAGGGTTTTCTGCAAGACCTTCTGGGTAGGTACCATCCACTGTTTTCTACCGCCGTGTTTCCGTTCTTTAGTTTAGCAATCGGCCTAATATAATAAAAAAATATCTTATTCTCGTTTCTTTCTACAAAATCCGTAGTTTGTATTGTATGCTTCATGTTACAACATATTAATCTAGGTATGAAAATTATGTAATTGTGTTTTCGAAGACTATATTCTAAAATTTATATCCAGATGCGAATGTAAATAAACGAACCCTACAAATCTATAAATCGTTTTATTTCATAAGAGCAATGACTTTGATACGAACTGAACTCACTATCAAAGATATTCAAGTAATGCTTAAACTTACTTAGATATTGCAAAATAGGGTTTTCAACTTAGTTAATTCGTACTTTTCCTGAAAATGTATAATTATTTAAAGTAATTTACCAAGGATATAACCTAATTTAGTATTTTCTCGTATTTTACAAGGAAATAGTTACCATTAGAAGATCCAGTGCGAAGCCATTTGGTTCTGTATAGACGGCACCCACTATCAAAGACGTTGTGTTCTAATTTACCACGATACAGGATCATCAGGGTTGCCGATTTATAAATAAATATTTTTAAAAGGAATAAATAAATATATGAAATATTAATGAGTGCTTGGTAAGGTTGCGTAAAGCTTGTGCTAGGTGTGGGGATGATAATAGCCCCAGGGGGTCAGTATGGAATGTGCGCCTTATACATTGCTGGGCGGTTTGAAAACTTATAGTAGGGGAGCCCAAGAGGGCATTTCGGGATTTCCTCGAGAGCGGCAGATTAATATACAGGGGATATCTTGTTCGTGGTTAAGTACCTCCACCAAAAATGAGCCCCGTTTATATGGCCGCCCGTCAAGGATAAAGAATCAGATTAGTAAAAAAAAATTGATATAATGTAACGATTTCCACAAGCCGAAGTAACAAAAATTCGTCGTTAAAGTATAATGCGTGCAGCTGCGTGCTGCCTATGTTCCCCTATCCACTTTTCTATTCCTCTTCCACTCTTTCTCTGTCTCTCTCACTCCTTCCTCAGTCTGGTTTCTGTTGCCATGACGCTATTACTGTTGATCGCACAGATTCGTACGTTGCATGATATAGCATTTACAACGTATTTCACCGTTTTGGCTTACTTTATTGTTTTAATATAATATAAGTTATGTGAATTAAAGTTGAGTTTTTGCATTATATAAGTATCGACAACCCTATAACAAGAGATAGTTCTACAATTCAGTACTAACTTTCTTTCCATATCCCATATAATTAATTTGCCATTCCAAAAACAACCGTAACCATCTATTTTAGAGTTTAAATTGCCACAGCTTTTATCCATTAAAGTAAAACAGAGAATTTATCGAATGAAAATACGTAATAAGAAATTAAACTTTAGACCATTAAAGATAAGGTTTATTTTCTAATAATCGATAAGGTTTCTTTAGTGAGATTTTGATTCTGTGTCGTGGTTAGTATTCTAGTGATGCCTTCTGTGATTTCGCTTAAGTATGACGTGTTAATAGAAGCCATATTACAGCCAAAGGATCACTTTAAAATTTGAACGCTACGAACAAATAATAGCTTCATTTTAAGGTATGTTTGTAATGTAATGCAACATGCATTACAGCTATTATTAGCAAAAGTTTTGGCTTTATGAGATCTCAATGCTTTAATAGGACAAGGACCTAATGTAATTTAAAGGAAGCCTACAGATGAATGTATAGCCCAATGAAGGTTTTTTCATTAATTAGAATTTTATTGATATTACTTAATTTTTATTTAAAAAAAAATGCATTCATTGTAAATTATTATATTAAGCTTGGTGGTAGAGCTTTGTGCAAGCTCGTCTGGGTAGGTACCACCCACTCATCAGATATTCTACCCCAAAACACCATTATTTGGTAGTGTTGTTTTCCGGTTTGAAGGGCGAGTGAGCCAGTTTAATTAAAGGTACAAGGGACATAACATCTTAGTTCCCAAGATTGGCGGCGCGTTGGTGATGTAAGCGATGGTTAACATATCTTACGATACCAATGTCTATGGGCGTTGGTGACCACTCACAATCAGGTGGCCCATATGTATGTTATAAAAAGAATCTTTGTGACTAATATTATAAATTCGAATTGAACTGTGTCTGTCTTTAGCTTGAATGTATTTTGTATAAATAATAAATTGCATTCGATGACGTCGTGAAAACCTCGTTACTTCGAATTAATCAGCAATCGCTCTGATGTCTATGGAAATTACCTAACGACGCCAATTTGCTGGCAAACAACTGTGAAGCCATAGAGCCCGATTGATTTCCGAAATCAGCGCGACGTCCCCCAACCACACTGAATAGGGTTGATCGTGTGTTGCATTACACGAACTTTCACATTTTGATAGAAATGATAACTGCATTGTATTTTACTTCGATGTTTATTTTTAAGAGTAGAATATACAAAATTATGATAGCGCAATAATATTTTAAATGTTATTATAGTTGGCTATGTTTATCATTTATCTATATTAATATTACAAAACGGAAAAAATGTTTTTTTTAAACTAGGATCTACCAATATCGTCAGACTTGAAAATAATTTTAATCGTTAGATAGTCTTTTTATATCTATGTTAATACAAAAAATGCGAAAGTAACTCTCATGGCTGCCAGTTACACTTGCCCGGCTCAACCATCGAAACCGTAAGGAGGTATATTAGCTACTATTTTATACCTAACGCCCGAAGCAAAAAATGCTGGCGAAGCCGCCGGCGAACACTAGTAGACTAAATACCACACTACGACCCAGAGAGGCGTAACAGTTAAGTTTAATGTGAGTTAGACCGCGCTTTACAGTTTGTAATTTAATAAAAACGACTTTAGGTGTTGAGTAACAGAGTTGCCAGTTTAACGAAAATCTAATGAAATACATGACACCAAATCAAAGTGCTCTGGTCATATCATATATGGTCATATATGACATATGTCATATCTGATATAAAAAAAAATTGGTTGCCTGTAAAGTCGGTATACGGGCGAAAGTTTTACGTGACAACGACTTTGAGTGGTAAAATAATTTTAATGTGAATATTCATTCGTATAGTAGGAAGAAGGATGAAATAATAGTAACAATTTAAAACATTTATTTATACAAAGAATTATATTTAAAACATTAATTTATACAAAGAATTATATTTAAAACATTAATTTATACAAAGAATTATATTTAAAACATTAATTTATACAAAGAATCTCGCACTGAATTTCACTTTTTATGTCTGTCTCTCTCGCTCTTAGGCGGGCTAACCATGCCCGAGTGGAAGGGACGCGTGCCTCTCACTCGCTCTCATTGTGAGCGCATAACGTGAGCGGAGCGTAACGCAGTTTCTTGAAGTGTCACCCGGCAAACCAATTTATAAGACGTTGTCACGTCAATAAGCTTCTAGATACGTTTGCTTTGCTTCCGGTGGTAAAACAATATCATGAGAAATTCTATGAAATATAATTTAGGGCTTATTCCAATTCAATAACAAACGGCGTGCGGCTACTCGTAAATGATTCTGAATAGAAGAGGAGTCTCGTTGTGTCTAGTTATGTACCTCAATATACCTTTATTTATATCTTTATTAAGGTATAGCTTCAGCTGCCGGCTTTATCTTGTTTTTATTACTTTGATTATAAATCAACCTTCAAAAGATCTAAACGCAGTTGATAACTTGGTGGTGGCGGAGTGTCATTCAGACCGATTTCGGCCACGGCCACTAACGTCAAGGGAGTTTACCCAACTTCGTACGATATAATGCGACGTCTGTGTTAGCGCACAAGTGTATGAGTACAAGCAAATGCAGTCTCTATTCCTTCACTCTCATAACTCGATGGGACGGCAGATCCGATACGCAAGAAGAACGACTTTACATTGTTTCCAAAGCAAGTTAAACCCCTGTATACACTACTTCCAGGCCAGATTTTCAGCCTTATAGTCACTAGATCAACGAGTCAGTGCAGAGACAGATGCAGCAATAATTTTGTTAACACACTATCGACAACCCTTATTTAATTCCAATATCGCATACCATGTTCTGATGGAAGGGTAGGGCGTGTGAAGCAAACGTAATTAATAAGCATACTTAATAATGAATAATCTGACCGCACCTTGTTGATTTATTGAGGGTTACCTTATAAACGTCAGTGTTTTGAGTTTTAATTACTTCGTATTGCTTTGTTCTGGTTTGTACAGTGATTTAGTCTACATAATTGAAAATTCAAATTAATTTGTTTTCGAACGTAAAATAATAATTCATTAACTTTGAGTCCAGCCACAATAGCCAAGAGTTTGCTGTAAAAACTCCGTTAAATTATAAAATGTGCGGATAAGATTATAAAATTGTTTGTTGTTTCGTATACGTCATTTGGTGTCTATTTTATTTTATATCCTTTAAATAAAAATACTAAAAGCTGAGTCAAATGCAACATTATATTTTAGGTAGGTAGAATAATATGGGAGAAAGTTGTCAATAACATAGTAAATCATTTATGTTCTATTTATATTTTATAATTTATTATTATCTTATAATTAAATATCAGATCTTTAGATAAATTAAATAGACATGACAGTATTTTTTCCAGTAGTTGAAGTACGAAGATATTTGCCTTTGAATGGTTGGTCGTAAACCAAATTGGCTCTCCGGTAAACTACATTCGAATTTCGAATAGAGCCTTGAGACCTTTTGAAATACGAAGTATTCTGCCAAAGACATTCCTAGAAATGATAACAATGAAATGATATGTATGCCTGTTATGTTTCTATGTATAAAGGCATTTTTAAAGCTAGTTAATTCTTTCTTGTCCATCCTTTTGTTCGCGTATTTCTATAAGTCAGGCTATGGTACAATATGTATCTTTCTTTGTATAATACATTGTTAAATAGATACAAATAATTGCTTCTACCTGATACTTTTAACTAGATAGTGTTTGTTTGTCGGTAGCACCATTTTTTTGTTTACATAAAATAATTGAGATTTTATTTAATGTACCTAATTTAATTTGTTGTTTATATTTACAGAATAGTTATATTACTTTTTACTCTATTGATTTAAATTAACATAATAATGCTATTCACTAATATTTATACCAGAATTCACTTTTTTTTTTGGTGTCTTTAAGATAAAGATATTTTTTCTTATTTTGTTTCTCGTCAATTAGGTATTTTTTTACTTTTTAAATGTTAAGTTAACCTGTAATTGATTATTATATATTTTTTTAACAATATTTTTATACATGTAATTTGACAAATGTTTTTCTTAATATATAACGTTGGCTTTCTATGAAATAAATAAATAAAATAAAAATAAATAAACTACAAATAAACCATACGTCTATATGTTGGTAGTTTAATAATATGTTTCTTTATAAAGATATCAATGAGTCAAATTTTATTAATACACATTAATTGTTATATTTTCGAAAGTATATTGAGTAACAATTATATTAAAATTATAGTATTGAAACAATAATAGAATTTTAAATAAGAGCTTAACTGATATAATGTGAATTGCTTACCTGATGAGTAGTCAATTAATTACGTCTTAGTGACTGGCCATGTTATATCAACTCATTTAATCATGTAATGTTGCCTTTGAAACTCAATTCCAATATAAATACGACGTTTCCTTTAAAAGGGAAATCATTATCACTCGATCTGATAGAAGCTTTGGCCACAGTATTCAACATTGTATCGTCAAGACACAATTGTAAAAGATTGTAAAAATATTCCTGGTATTGTGATACTCTTGTTTGAGAAACAGTTTATTCAAATGATTTTTCTCAAGTATTCATCACAAAAGTAAGCGTTTTAATGAAATAAACAATAATTTTAACAAAAATAAAAACCAACTTAAAAAAAAACTATTCCAAAATAAATTAATACTCACTAAAAAGTAAAAAAAAACTGCTTACTTATTCTACGTATTAATATGTGGGTACGATCTATCTGTTTACCACGCAAGAAGGCAGGTAGGTGCCTACTTAAATTTTTAACTCAACGCATACCTATCAATAACAAACAATGATCAAAATATTTCTTCGAGTTCTCGGTAAAATGAAATGAAAAATATTAGACTACTTAAAAGGCAATCAAATTATTACTTAGTACTTACAATTATTGTTATTTTTCGAGTCGGTGTCAGCCTACCTTAGGTTTGTGACTACAATCTACATACATAATAGTTATAGGTGAGCTTGCGTCGCACACGCAATTTGAAGAGGGAGGCGAGAGCGGGGCCGCGGCGGGAGGGGAGCTGTCAACTCGACACGCCGCCCGCCGGCAACGCGTCGCGCCATTAGGGAGAAAGAAGCGATACGAGCCACTCGATAACTCGTTCATTCTCGTTCTATATCTACACCGTCCTTTTAACGGTAATTCTTTGTGTTTAATATTGGCTATATTTTTAATCGTTTCACCGTTTGCTACATTATGTCTCAGTATAGTGTCGTAAAGTTCGTTTGTTTGTTTTAATTTATATCGTTTCGAGGTCGCAGATATTGTCACAGCATATTGTCGTATAAAAGTTGTTGTTAATTTGTAAATGGGCTTAACTGTCGAGCGAGTGCGTTGTCGTAAAAATTTACGACAAAATTAGTTTTCGGGTACCTGCTTTTAGCGGACTTGCAAAGAAGGGTATATTTGTTGTTCTATTCCAAGAAAAACATGTGTTGAACACAAACTTGCAATTTGGTTGAATTTGGATCGCGCGCCTGCTTTTGTAAGTTAACTTTTTTTTTGTTTTTGGTATTTTTAGTGCTTTATCATTTGATACAATATTGTAACTGTATAATATTTTGTAGTTTGATAAAATATTTCTTAAAGTATTCTCGTATTATATTGTAGTATTTTCTTGGCTGACAACGTCTCCAAAAATAGCAATAATTGTAAAAACATTATATTATCGTAAAAGTTTGATTGCCTTTTAAGTAGTCTAATATTTTTCAGTTCATTTTACCGAGAGGAACTCGAAAAAATGTTATGATCATTGTTTGTTATTCCATCTTGCGTGGTAAACACATAGATCGTACCTACATATTCATGAGTATAAAAAATGATTTTTTTACTTTTTACTGCATATTAATTTGTTTTGGAATGGTTGTATTTTGAAGTCGGGTTTTTTTGTTAAAATTTTTGTTTATTTTTCTATTTTCAGTGAATCTGAAGTACTTTACCTCTGAATATGGGTAGACCTACTAAACGTGCTGCTCATATGAGACAGCGCCGTTTAAATGAAACAAACGAAGACAGGGAGAAACGCTTATCTCAACAGAGGGCATCTAACTCGTGGACAATTTCAAATGAGACTTGCGAAGAGCGCAATAATAGACTTTCGAAAAAGCGGCTTTACATGAAAAATCTTTTGAAAAAGGAAAGTATTGAAAAACGTAGTCACCGTCTCGGTTTGATCAAATATCGTCTATCTAATGAGACGGAAGACCAACGTGCCCACCGTTTCGGCTTAATCCATAATCGTCTTATTGAGACGGAGGAGCAACGTGCCCACCGACTCGGCTTAATCCACGATCGTCTCTCTAATGAGACGGAGGAGCAGCGTGCCCACCGACTAGGCTTAATCCGCGATCGTCTATCTAATGAGACGGAGGAGCAACGTGCCCACCGACTCGGCTTAATCCACGATCGTCTCTCTAATGAGACGGAGGAGCAGCGTGCCCACCGACTAGGCTTAATCCGCGATCGTCTATCTAATGAGACGGAGGAGCAACGTGCCCGCCGACTCAGCTTAATCCATGATCGTCTATCTAATAAGACGAGGAGCAACGTGCCCACTGATTCGGCTTAATCCACGATCGTCTATCTAATGAGACGAGGAGCAACGTGCCCACTGATTCGGCTTAATTCACTATGCGACAAGTCAGTCATGTTATATAATTGTGCCTTGTGGTGGTTAATGCTTATATAAAGGAGTGGCAAGGAGCCGTGTGTCGGTACAGTGCCTTAGAACATAAATGTGACTAGTGGTTGTTAATTCTTATATAAAAATACCTATTAGTTAATATGATGAAAGGTATGAATATAAATGAACAAGTTTTGATTAAATAGATTTAGTTGGTGGGATGTTGGGCGACCATGATATACTTTTTTTAATAAATGTATAAAAACTAATTAGCTTTGGCCGGCGATGGCTCAATTACATTTTATATTAATCTGAAACAGTAAAACGTAAATTAAAGTGTATTTTAGTACTTAATTAATACATATTAGTTGATATGATTAAATCTATGAAAATAAATTAATATGTTTTGATTAAATAGATTTAGTTGGTGTGTTGTTGGGCAGCCTTAATCTTTTTTTTGACAAATGTGTAAATACTCCGCATTGGGTATGTAGTTCGTATATAACAAATAGGTTACTCGTTGTAGCGATAGTTCGTGTATTTAAAACAGCGGTGCAGTTGGGCGTGTCACACCGCGAGGCTGCTAGCTGTGGTTGCTAATTCTTATATAAAGGAGTGGCAAGGAACCATTGTATTTCTTTTTTTTTTAATAAATGTGTTAAAACTGATTAACTTTGGTCGGGTGGGTGATGGCTCAATTACATCTATTAATCTAAAACAGTAAAGCGTAACAAAAAGTGCATTTTGGTACTTAATTAATAAATATGATTAAATGTATGAATATAAATTAACATGTTTTGATTAAATAGATTTAGTTGGTGGGGTGTTGGGCGGCCATGACATAATTAAATAGATATAGTTAAATAAGTTACTAGTTATAAATAAATAAACTGTAAGTTTATAGATGTTGTGTTATACAATTCTTCACGATGATGAAAATATGACGTGTGTGTATTATAGGATTATTTTTTTTACATATATAATTTTCAAAATTGGTTTCAACCTTTAGGAGATGTTCAATAACAAACTTAAAGACAAAAACAAAGAATCCTTTAAAAACAAATAAAAACTTACACATTACAAATTGACTTTTATTCGCCTCGTTAAGTTGCGCGTGCGAGACAAGCACATCTCACCTATAACTATGCATGTAGTTATAAACCCACCTTGGCTGACATCGACTCCAAAAATAACAATAATTGTAACTACATTATCAACCACACAACACATTCGTACCTACATACTGATGAGTAGAAAATAGTAGTTAATTATAAAATTATAGAAGAATACGCAATTATTTTTTTACTTTTTAGTGCATATTAATTTGTTTTTCCTATGAAGTCGGTTTTTGTTTTGCTAAAATTTTTATTTATTTTTCGATTTTTAGTGAATCTGTAGTACACTAACTAATTTGGTAGAATATGGGTAGACCTACTAAACGTGCAGCTCATATGAGACAGCGGTGTTTATATTATTATTTAAATATATTAATCTAAAACAGTGAAACGTAAGGAGAAATGCATTTTGGTACTTAATTAATAAATATTGTTAATATGGTTAAATGTATGAATATAAATTAACATGTTTTGATTAAATAGATTTAGTTGGTGGGGTAATTGAGTTAGGCAGCCATAACATAATCAAATAGTTATTTGTAGTAATAATTAAATAAACTGTATGTTTATAGATGTTGTGTTATAATAATAATAATAATAATAAAGCCCTTTATTCAGACCAACTTAACATGTATGGATTTACAATTGTTTTTTTTTTTTTTTTTTTCTTATTCTAATACTTTATTACTTTTTGTAGGTCTGTTTGCCAATCGGCAAAGGCCTCCTCCAACCTTTTCCATTCCTGTCTATCTTGGGCCACTCTATTCCACGCTACTCCTGCTACTTGCCTGATGTCATCATCCCACCTTTTCTGTGGTCTGCCCCTTTTCCTTTTCCCTTCTCGGGGGTACCATTGTGTCACAATTTTGCTCCATTTATCTTGACCTCTTATCATGTGCCCTGCCCATTGCCATTTGAGTCTTCTGATTTTAGATGTTATGTCTATCACCTTCGTCTTTTCCCTGATGACATGGTTTTTTATTCGGTCCGACCTTTTCACATTCAGCATACTTCTTTCCATTGCATGTTGGCAGGTTTCCAATTTTCTAGTCGTATTTTGTGTTAAAGCCCATGTTTGGCTGCCATACAAAACAGGTAGTACGCAGGTGTTGAAAAGTTTTTTCTTTAAATTAATGTGAAGAGATTGGTCTTTCATGGCCTCTCCCAGACTCCAGTATCTTTTCCAGCCATTTGTTATTCTTCTCTCAACTTCTTTGGGTATAGGATCCTCTTGTGTTATTAGCTGTCCCAGATAGATGTATTCGTCAGTGTAATCGATTTGGTTATTTCCTAGCTGTATGGTGGTTTTCTTCCCGTTTGTCATAATCTTTGTTTTCTCTGGGTTCAACTTTAAACCTATCTTCTCACTTTCATAGGCTAGTTCATGTATCATTTGTTGTAAGTTTTCCGGTGTTTCAGCAAATAACACTATATCGTCTGCGAACCTCAGGTGTGTTAGAGAGGCTCCGTCGACATTGATTCCGAGGTTTTCCCAGTTGAGACGCCTAAAGATTGTTTCGAGAACCGCTGAGAATATTTTTGGAGATAGAGGATCTCCTTGTCTAACACCCTTTCCTACTCTGAATGGTTTACCTTTCTTTTCTAGTTGGATTCTCGCAGTTCCTTGACTATATACATTTTTTACTAGGCGGATATATATTTGTTCGATTCCCTGTTCCTTAAGAGATTTCCATATATTTTCGTGGTACAAGGAATCGAATGCTTTGGTATAGTCGATGAAAGCAATGTAGTACTCACGCTGGTAGGCTTTATACTTGTCTATGACCTGGCGGACAACGTGAATGTGATCGATTACGGAGTAGCCTTTTCGGAAGCCCGCCTGTTCAATGGGTTGATGGTCATCTAATGTTCCTTCTATCCGTTTTAAAATTATCTTGGCAAATATCTTGTATATGTTAGACATGAGGCTGATTGGACGGTAGTTGCCGATGTCGTGTTTGTCTCCCTTTTTATATAGAAGGATAATGTTTGATTCTGTCCATTGCTGTGGAATAATTTCTGTGTCGACAATATCATTAAACATTTCTGTGAGGATCGGTGTGATAGCCTGCTTATTTTGTATTAAGATCTCGTTGCTTATACCATCGGGTCCTGGTGCTCTGTCCTTCCGTTGTGTGTCTATTGCTTTCTCTATTTCTGCGCGAAGAATTTTGGGGATATCTGAGGTCTCTACTAAATTTGTTTCTTCTCGCGAGGTGTTGTTGTATTCATACAGTTCTTTGTAGTAGGATGTTGCAGTTTCTAATATGTCTTTTCGGTCGTGGTTCCATTTTCCTCTATTGCTTTTCATTTTTACTACCCAGTCTGTAGAATTCGTTAGTTCCTTGTGTGCTTTTTTGATACCACCCGTTTTCATTATGTATTTTTCAATAGTCTCCAATCTATTTCTATTTCTGTCTATTCTTATGTTTTTCTTTATTTCTTTGTTAATTTTTGTTAGATGCTTTCTTCTGTCCTTTGCGTCTTTTGTGTTAATTAAGTAGCTCCTTTGTTCTAGCAATTTCATAGTTTTATCTGTAAGCCATTGCTTGTGTTCACTAATGGTATTTGCAGTGAGTTTTGTTTCAGTTTTAATAATATTCTCTATCCAATTGTATTTTTCCTGTACGTTTAGGTTCTTTGTGTTTTCTTTAAAGTTTGTGAATTTGTCTCTCAGGCTAGCTGTTAATTGTTCCATTTGGTGTTTTCCGAGCTTAACATTTATTGGTTCTTGTCTTGGTCTAGGTTTCCTTGGTTGTTTTGTTTTTAATTCTGCCCTGATCAGTCTGTGATTGGTGTTGAAATTGAATTGGTTGATGACGTTGAAGTTGCTGAAGTAACTGGTTTTGTTAGTCATGAAGAAATCAATTTCATTTTTTGTGTTCCCGTCTGGTGAGATCCAAGTCCACATTCTTTTCTTATTTTTCCTATATATGGTATTTAAAATAGTAAGGTTGTTTTCTAGTGTGAAGTTAATAAGTTTTTCTCCATTCCTACTTCTGATTTTGTTGCCGTATGTGAATGATCCTAGTGTGTTTTCTCCGGGACGCTTGTCTCCAATTTTGCCATTGAAGTCACCCATTACTATTAAGTTTTTATGAGCGTGATCTCGGATTACTTTATTTAATTCCAGATAAAATGTATCTATTGTTTCTAGGTCTGACTGTTCTGTAGGTGAGTACACTTGCACAATAGACCATGGATCTTGGTATCCTGGTAGCTTTAAATTCATCATTGCTGTACGCTCCGAAATACCTATAAACCCTTCTATATAGTCTTTCAGGTGTTTCTTTACAAGAAAGCCAACGCCATGGTGGCCAGGAGTGGTCCCTATATGGTATAATAGGAAATCCTGATACGAAACAATTGTTGTGTTATACCATTCTTCAAAAAATATGACGGAATGTCTGTATTAAAAAAAAGGGGAAGTATCTATATTATAATCAATATATAAATATAATATGTATATACGAGTACTTATACGATTTTTATATATATATATATATATATATATATATAATTTTCAAAATTGGTCTCAACTTTTAGGAGATATGCATAACTAATATTATAAAGAGGAAACATTTGATTTTTTGTTTGATTTTTTATTATGATTTAACTCAAAAACTACTCGACCGATTTAAAAAATTCTTTCACCCTTAGAAAGCTACGTCTTTACTGAGTAACATAGACTATATATTTTCAAAAAATTATAGATCTCTACCTAAAATGGAGCAATGTAACCCAAGGTATCAAACGGTTGCCTATAAAAGTTATTACTTAGCGTGCGCTGCGAAAACCATTGACGGTATATAAAAAAGTGCTCAGTTCAGTTCATACAATAGTACTACAATTACTTGACCATAACGATGTTACGGTAGGTAACTGAAAAATCTGGATAGCCTATAAAAGATTCGGCCGAGTATCGTTAATTTGCTCCTAAGAATTGAAGAGTTCCGTTACTTTGTTATGGATCCCATAATCAGAATCTAACCAAACTGTCCTCAAACTATCCTTGAAGTATACTATTTCCAATAAAAAAAATCATCAAAATTGGTTGGCGTGATATTGAGTTATTCGTCCATTTGTCGCGCCATACTTAATGCAAATTTACGACTTATATGGTTATCTCATGGATGCCATTGTCAAAACTGGACTAAAAAAATGGCACCACGTGGGAAGCACCAGCATTCAAAAAAAAATAAATCATCAACATCGATTCACCCAGTTGAAAGTTATGAGGTAACAAACACAAAAAAAACATAGACGAATTGATAGCCTCCTCCTTTTTTTAAGTCGGTTAAAAACAAAGTCCCTCGCGTTTCCTGTCTGTCTGTATGAACGCGATAAACTAAAAAACTACTTAATGGATTTTCATACGGTTTTCACCAATGGATAAAGTGATTCAATAGGACGGTTTATGTGTATAATTCATTAATGTTTTCTGTAAATTTGATGAAATATGACGATAATTGTTGAAGAAGTCGTAAAAACGAGCCGATTGGGAGCTTTCATCGAATACGCTGTAAAATTGAATTATAACAAAATAATGTGTGGTAAAATTGATCCCCTGTCATTGATTTACAGAAAAGTCCGTGATGGCATATGTATATCTTATAAGGCCGCAGACTCGGTGGTCCTGGTTTCAATTCCCAGGTCGGGCCAATAAATAGTTATTGGGGGTTTCTGTCAAAAAATTCTCAGTAGCAGCCCGGAGTCCGGTAGTTGGAAGTGAGTACACTCCCGTGCCTCGGAAAGCACGTTAAGCCGTCGGTCCGGATTGCCGTCCCATCGGATTATAAGAGCTAAGGAAAAGAGAGTGCACCTGTGTTTGCGCACACAGTTGTGCACTATAATAACTCCTGCGCAGTTGGCTAATCTCTCTGGAGATTGGCCGCCGTGGCAAAAATCGCCCTTATTATAAATTAATTGCCCTTTACACCACTAAATTTAAATGAACATCTTAGGAGTTATCGTAATTTTAAAACTATCCCGCACTGAATAAATTCAAGCGGTCATACTAACGCGCGATGCAAACGCCTGCGCGCCCCCGCGTCCTCCTTTTTTTTTAGGAATATTTACTCTGCTACTCGTGCGAAGTCGGGGCGGGTAGATAGTAATAAACAGGTTACTCCACGTTGGGTAGGTTTTTTTTTTAAAGCATAGGTAGGCGTACGAGCATATGGGCCACCTGATGGTAAGTGGTCATCGACATTGGCATTGTAAGAGATGTTAACCATCGCTTACATCGCCAATGCGCCACCAACCTTGGGAACTTGTTCGTGTATTGCACTTACAACTAGAATACGGTCTGGTTTATTGATTTATTGATCAGACTTTTTGTCATTTCTTCACCTCAGCTAATGTGATGTGATACCTAATTTACTTTAGTTCCAATTCATATTATTAACTTATTGTGGGTGCACTAAAAAATTGAAAAAATTTAATCCCATTATCGAGGAAGGCTCGCCGATACGCGATCGGAGCTTATAAGCATATTTATTAACCAGTTAAATAAAACAAAATAAATAAAAACATATTTCAATCAATCAATCAATCAATCAATCAACAGCCAATCGCTGTCCACTGCTGAACATAGGCCTCTCCCAAGGTGCGCCAAAGCTCCCGGTCCTCCGCCTTCCGCATCCAGTCGGTACCGAAAAGAGGGTACCGACCGGTACCTTCTTAAGGTCATCGGTCCACCTGGCTGGAGGGCGTCCTACGCTGCGTTTAAAGACAAACAATTAAACATGGTTTTATTTCAATAATCTATGGTTTGTTGAACATATGATATTTGACACTGTTAAAAGAACAAGGTTATAACTAAAACAACATTATAAAGATAATACAGTATTTAAATAATAAAAATAAGAATATTAATTTATATTTCATTACAGGTAGGTAGGGAATAGTTACAAGCGCATTGCAATTTGATTGCAGTCAGTTAGAAATTCTGCCGCAGATCGCATCCTTAATGTGAGCCGTTAAGAAATTCCTTTGAACATCATATTCGACCACGACAATTACTTGACCATAACGACGTTACGGTAGGTAACTCAAATATCCGGATAGCCTATAAAAGATTCGGCCGAGTATCGTTAATTTTCTCCTAAGAATTGATCGTTCCAATACTTTGTCATTTTACCAGCACCAGCTTTCAAATAAAGAAAGAATCATCAAAATCGGTTCACCCAGTCAAAAGTTCTGAGGTAAACAAACACAACAAAAAAAACATAGTTGCATTGATAACCTCCTCCTTTTTTGAAGTCGGTTAAAAAAGAGCAATGTATATAAAAAACAGTACGTCTTTTTAAAGCTGTTTGTCGAGAGGGTTGGTTTGGTTGGTAGATACTTGCCTTTCGCACCACATGTCTGTGGGTCCTGAGTCTGGATGTAATTATCTATGTAAGTACGTATTTATATAAGAAAACTAGTATTTGTAGTACCTATTATATATCAGTTGTCTGGTTTCCATAGTAAAATCTCTGCTTATTTTTGGATCAGATAGCTGAGGTACGACCTCACTAGCTATTTATCCGCTAAGTAACTTAAAGTAGCATTTTTTAAAATTTATTTATAGTAAATAGGATTGCCAAAGATTTGGGAATTGATTGGCAAGAAATATTTACTATCCAAACATCAGTGTGTGTACTACAGTGTGTCAGTTGATACTGCTATCATCAGAGCAGTTGCAAATATAAGAAAGGAAATTACCTAAAGATATGCAAAAGAAAATGTACCAAAAGTTACTTATTAAATAATTGATCCCGTTGAGTGGTTGTTTAACGCTAGCGGCGTTTTCTCGTTGTACCGCAAAACCAATTAAATATTCGGGAAAAGAGCTAAATCTTCCTTACAGTTGAAACAATGACAGCAAGAGATAAATCTGTAATTATTTTTAACGTCAAAGTAATTTAAGCAACGATTAATACTTATATTATAAATACGAATGAGAGGTTGTTTATTACGCTTTCACGCGTAAACCACTAAACCAATTTAGAAAATTCTTCCACCAATAAAAATACATTATTATTATTTTTATTGAATAGGAAGGCGGACGGGCATATGGGCCACCTGATGGTAAGTGGTCACCAACGCCCATAGACAATGGCATTGTAAGAGATGTTAACCAGGTTAGTGAGAGTACGAACTTTGTTAACAAAAACCAATGATCATCAATTAATTAAAAGCACCAGAACATTATAAATAATTTTTCACCGCAGATAGATGTTAGGTACGCTTTTTTCTTTTCTTATTTTTTTCAGCTAGCTTGGCCGTTGACTTGCCTGATGTAAAGCATCGTTGTACCTATCATATAATACAGACTTAGACGAGGTATTCTACATAATCATTATTTTTTCCTTTGGAGTTTTAACTAATCAACCGCTTATCATGAAATTCTGTATCCACGGATACAAAAAAGGACATACATATACACATACAGGCGTAATCTCTTAATATGAACCATTGACTCCGGAGCCGGAGGTTAGGACTGATAACAGTTGATAAACCGGATACTTGAGCTCATTGCTTGCACTTAGTGATCATCCTTTCCACCGAACTTTCAACGTGTTTATAATTACTTTTTTTATTTTGATATAGCGGACAAATTTACTTGTGTGTGTGTGCATTATATATTTCCACTTTCATATTTCCCCCTGCAATGCAAAATAAAAGAAAAAAGATCAGACGACTTTAAAATTAATGATTTCCGAGATACATAAGTGTAATATTACAAAAGTCCTAGCTCCAGGCTGTTATTGGAGGATTTTTTGTAATACCCACTGGTTTAATTGGGCGCAATCCGGATATGAACTCAGTACCTCAGGCGTATAGATTTTATTTGACTTTATTTCTCTTTATTCTTGTATTTTTCATTTGTTGTTATTTTTTTTAAATATTGTATTCGTTACTATAACCGTTATTAAGTTATGTTTCCCGATATGATGTTGATTGTATCAATATTTATTCTTATCTATCTAATATAATATTATTATCAATACTTTTATACAATTGTAACTTGTATGCTTGCTGTACTATCAATATCTGACGTGTTCGTGTATTTTAATGTAGAGATATGTGGAGGTTGATGATGAAAGAGTATTTGTTCTTCCTTTTTTTTATTTAGCCACATGATGGTAGGTGGTCACCAACGCCCATATAAATTGGCGTTGTAAGACATGTTACCATCGCTTACATCACCAATGCGCCACCAACCTTGGGAAATAAGATGTTATGTCCCTTGTGCCTGTAATTACACTGGCTCATTCACCCTTCATACCGGACCCCAACAATAGTAAGTACTGCTGTTTTGCGGTAGAATATCTGATGAGTGGGTGGTACCTACCCAGACGAGCTCGCACAAAGCCCTACCGCCAAGTAAACCATCACCATCGAATCTTTTAAAATTTATTAGAGTGAACTCTAATTACAATATTAATTATTTTTTATTGTGTTAGGTGGGTACAGTATTAAGTGGGCCTGGTGACAACTGGACTGTTTGGACATCACCTCCTATAGACATCAAAATTATTTATTTATTTTGCTATCCGTTCCTATATATTGAGGAAAAAGAAAAATAACATTTTTTTATCGGTCCAGGAACCTTCGTGGGTGTACGCAGAGTTACTCGCTATCACATTCGGATAATTGATTTAGAAACATGTAGGAAAAACATACAAATAATATTTTTTATGTCATATGATTGTACTAAAAGAAACTCATACAAAATTTAAGCAGCCGAAGCGTATGTTTGTATTTGTTAACTTAAATGTCCAAATCTCAGTATATACTGGTCTATTTATTAAGAAAAGATATCTGAGGCCTTAGCCAAGTTGATATTCTACAATCGTAAACGCTAATAGAAAACTAAAAATTGTATGAGAATGACCACGTGACTTATCGTTGAGAGATGTCATTCTCATACATTTGCTTAGTTTTCTGTTAGCGTTTACGATTGTAGAATGTCAACTTGGCAAGGGCTTCTGTATATATAAAAAAATACTTGTAGAATATAATATAATATATATTTTTTTTTATTGCAAAGGAAGGCGGACGAGCTTGTGGGCCACCTGATGGTAAGTGGTCACCAATGCCCATAGACATTGGCATTGTAAGAGATGTTAACCATCGCTTACATTGCCAATGCGCCACCAACCTTGGGAACTAAGATGTTATGTCCCTTGTGCCTGTAATTACACTGGCTCACTCACCCTTCAAACCGGAACACAACAGTACCAAGTACTGATGTTTTGCGGTAGAATATCTGATGAGTGGGTGGTACCTACCCAGACGAGCTTGCACAAAGCTCTACCACCAAGTAACATCACGCTATGACTCACAGGCGCTCAATAGTATCATTTAATGATAGGGAAACCGTGCGGCGCAGCTAGTGTTTATATAAGCAGCGATTCAATTACCAAATATAACGAAGTTAGTATGAACGCATCCTTTTAGGGTTAGTTTATACTAAGATAACAAAATTATATCCATATAATAAGAACAAAATATCTAAACATAATTCAATAGTTTTTAGCGTTTCATATGCCAAATTTACGTGAATACTGAAAATTTCCATATAAACAACATTTTGGCACGTATCTGTCGTCACAATGATACTCATTAAAGTATGCCTGCGTGCAGCCATCTTGCCTCTGCCAACTGTCGTTTCCGCTTCCGTTCCAAATTTAAATTCCAAACAAGTCGCCGGAAAATGGTTGCCATTATCGAAATCTTCATCAGTCAAAAGATGGACGTTTTAAATTAAAGTTAATTAAATGTCGCATCTTATTTTTTTATTATCATTATATAAAGATTCTCGGAGGTTGTAGAACGTAAACCTCGTAATATATATTCAGTTGAATAGAAGTGTTTTGAAAATGAGCCAATTTGGGGCACATTATTGCAGGTGACGTCATTTATGTTTACCGTGTGTGTAACCGGTTTTGAGTGTGTCTCACAAAGTGTGCGCGTTTTGTAAATTATAGGCACTATTTCAATTGGAATATGTTAGGTTAGGGTTAGGGCACCCCTCTAAGTATAAAACCGAGTTTTTGTCATTCCAGACCGCGATTATAGCCGCCATCTTGAAATGCGTATTTTTGCAAATATCTCGGCAACGGTGATTTTTACGAATGTCTAAAAATCTTGGACTTACTTATAAACGATGCTTGAGATTGCTTAGTTAAATGCATATTTTTATTTTAAAGTCGAGTAAAGGTCACTTGGGTATTAAAATTCTTATATTATTAGAATACAATATTTTTGAAAAAACTGTGAAGGCGCCATAATTTCTACTTTAGTTTCGTGGTGTACAATCGGGTCTTGATTCTGACTCCTTAAGCTATTGGCATACTACCTCGAACATAATCTTTATGGTAGAATGGCGGGGATAATAGGAATAGTAGTAAAATAAAACCGCCTTTTCTGTAAAAAAATCTTATTATCGTATTATGGTGGTCCTTTGCTAAGACCGTAACAAAAAAGGGTCTACTTGAATTTTTCCATCAATAAATCAAAATATATCAGCTATTTCCTGAAAGGCCTTTACTGTTAGAGGGAGATAAATTGAAACAAATGGTATGTTAAAAAGAGACAGTGCTATATAATACTTTATAAGGGTATGTATTAAGACGAATTTTGCTTTATTATCACTCTCAGGGGCATCGTAAGGTTCTTAATTGTCAATAATCAATTAACTTGGAGGGTGATTTACGCTTGGCTGATTTCTTAATTTATATATAATTAAACATCTTATCTTAAAAGTGATTACTTATATCGATCAAACTAAGTTTACACATAAGTCTTATTAAATGAAGATCGTTTGTTTTTTTTAGACAACGAGACAGTCGATTATTTGAATTTTTGTCAATCGTAATGATTGAAACGCAGCAGTCAGTGTTGCCACTGCACTTACCATTTAGACATTTTAACAATACTTAGTTTAAATAACAAACCTAAGTATTATTATAAAAAGTAATACAATTACTATTATAAACATTATATTACAGAAATGATTAGATGTAAATAATACAAATAAAAATAATATCCTGGGATATTATTCAAACAGTGCCATCTAATACCAAACTAAGCGGAGCTCGTACTATGGAAATCAGACAACTGATATACTTACATATACTACTGTTCTTTTGTAAATATGTACATACTTATATAGATAATTACACCCAGACTCAGGACAAACAGACATGTTCATGCACGCAAATGTCTGTCCTGGGTGAGAATCGAACCCACGAACTGCGTCGTGAAAGGGAAGTATGTCTACTACATATTAATTTACTGAATATAGATTTTATTTAAAGATGAAACGATTAAATTCATAAGATTTAACGTGGGAGGAAATGAAATAGTAAGCGTTATGCAGTTGAAGCCAACATTTTTGTCGGTTTCACTTCTACCACGTGTGAATTGCACACATGATTTTTATTATATGTTATTCTATTCTGCGAAGTGAATTTAAGTTTATATACATTATAATAATAGTTTATATTAGTTTTATTAATTTTTTTTTTACAAGCTGTATTTATTTCTAGTAGGATAAAATTAAATCTTTTATTGTTATTTATAGTGTTCATGTATGTACCAACTAATTTATTGTATACAATTTTGAGAAAGTATTTAATAAATATATTTTGCTATATGGGCTTAGAAGGTCAAACCTTTTTTATTTTCCCTTCATGAGTTGGATTGCCTGATATTTGTTTTTGTACGAAGTTAATCTTTACAACGCTCCCGCCATCTATTAAACCTTTATGGTACTATATTGAAGGTTAGAAACCTTGTATAATTTTATGAAGTTCACCCCAATCGGATGAACGATTAAACGATGAACGTTCGATGCTAAAATCGAACTCTAGCTTATACATATATTACTGCCTTATTAGGCTGGATGAAAAGTTGTTGGGTTTCTGATGAAGAATAGGCTGGCAACACACCTGCAAGTATTGCAGGTGTCTATGGGCGGTGGTATTAAAATTACATCAGATTATGTCAATAAGGTAATTGAAAGTACACCTGTGCTTGCGAATACACTTGTACAATATTAGAATCCTGAATCAGTCAGGAAGACATCATCGTCATCTCGATACTACTTTGTATACATTTTGCATTTGTTTTTTTTTTTGTTTTTTTTTATAAGATTAACAATAGTTAAGCAAATGTATTACAATTGATTGGTTGATTAAATGTTGGAAGAATTAAATGTATATAACAAACTATTTACCGAAATAAATATACATATTATAAACATGAATATATATATTTTTACCACAATTTCTTTTTGCCAAAAGTTTTGTTTATTACAGCGAAGACTTAAAGCTTTTACCCCCTAGACTTAAACTTGTCTAACATGACATGTTATTTGTTAACCTTTAACAGAAGGGTTGGTACATTTTTAGCTTCAATAATTTATCGGAAATGCAATTCAGCGGGGAAATACTGTTAGCGTCATTGACAGAAGCGTAAATGTCAATTTAGTTCATTTATTTATAATGCTTATTTATGTTTATGGAATATGGGTGACCGTTTAGTGATCGCCTATGACATGTACACTGGAAGATATATTAACTATCACTCATAATAGCAATGCGTCTACAATTTTGGGAACTAAGATGTTGTGTATAGCACGGAGAACATTACTAGTAAGTATTTTTATTTTATTTAGAATAGGTAGGCGAACGAACAAATTGGCCAGCTGATACTACGTGGTCACCTTTGCCGATAGACATTGGCATTGTAAGAAATATTAATCATCGCTTATATCGCCAATGCGCCACCAATCTTGGGAACTAAGATGTTCCTTGTACCTGTACACTGGCTTACTCACCCTTCAAACCGGAACAAAACAGAGTACTGCTGTATGGCGATAGAGTAGGTGATAAAAAGACCGTACTCAGATGAGCTAAGCCCTAACTTCAATAACTTTACTCGTAATTTTAATGTTATTTTTATACATACATAATATTATTTCATTTACTCGAAACGTTCGTAATATTCATTTGAATGTTATTTTTCATATATTTGTCCCTTTTTAGTAAATAACGTTTTCAAACTTTTGATAATCCACATCATGCGTATTTACTTACCATTTTTATGATAAATACTTGTTTCGACTCCGTTTTCTTCATGGTATTATACAAATAATCCTTATACATACTTCATAATCTCGTCGGGTTGCCCACACCTGCCTCATTTCAATGAATTTGTATTCCCGTTACCAACAATGCTTTTAATCCATATGGGAGTACGAGTACTTAAAAAGTTCTCTTAAATAACGTTTATTAGTGAGATGTATTGTTTAAGGTTTTATTTCTTTTAACAACTTTTATGAACTAAAATATATTCATAGAAATTAGAAATAAATATTCCTTAGAGTTACAGATTGTTATTCTAAGCAAAGATAATGTAATGAGTACGTTTTAATTCCAGGCAGTCTTTTTACAATTTTTTTTTATTTATATATTCTTTTAAAGCCGTTTGCCGTCCACTACTGGACGAATGCCTCCCATCCCGTTTCTTTCCAGAAAACGCCAACCAGCTCGATTGGATCACCCGCATCCATCCCGTACCTACCGTATTTTTTAAATCGTCGATCCATCTCGCCACAGAGCGTCCTACAACGTTTGCCTAAGCGTGTTCTCCACTCTAGCATGTGTCAGCTCCATCGACCATCAAGACCAAAAGACATGATAAATTTTATGCATTTTATTATTACTTATGGGAGCGCGGCAAAACCCAAAATTAAAAATATCCATCTTATACATTTATTATACATTTTTATATAATATGCGAAATACCACGAGATCTCTTAAACTATCCGCCCGATTGACCAGAAATTTATCACAGTTACTTCTACCTCGACGAAGACGATCACAAAGAATGGATTTTATGCAAACCCTATTCAAAATACATTTTACTTCCTACCCGTGCGAACCCTGGAAGATTAGCTAGTTTCAAAAATATATTTTAATTATTAACAGACGCAATGCAGTAACATTTACGTGAGTATACATTCTGATATTGTGCTCTGATGCAGATAAAGAGGTTGTTAAGATCTCGTTTGAGTACAAAATTATCTATTTAGCAAAATACACACGGGCTGGGATGTTACCTTTGTCAACCTATACAAAGGTTGTAGAGACATGATATAATGTACAAGAACAGGAAATTCACGCCTGTCACTTCAATGTACTAAATTTAAAGTGTGTTCTAAATTTAAGTTTTATGCAGTGGCGGCGGAATACCTAAATTTTAAGTGGGCGAGATACATTTTGCGAGGCCATCGCATTTACGCATTTTCCCCATATGAAGGAAAGGTCGACCTTTTTTTTCATTAGACACTTGTATCACATCTGTTCTTACACTGAATAAAAATATATTTACTTATGTCAATAACATCCAATCATAACGAGTCAAATTTTTCGGCACGTTCACGGCTTTTAAGTAATGCACAAGATTCCGAGGTGCGAGGCCCCCGGACCGCGAGGCCGTAGACGGTTGCCCGCGACGCCCACGTTTTATGTTCGTATATTGCTTATTTTTTTAAAAATTATAATGTATGAATTTTATTTTTGAACACGATTTTTAAATTAAAATTAAGTAAAATTAAAAAAAAGGAAAGGCTCTATTGTCAGCAGAATGAAAATCGCGGTCGACTTGATAAAATTACTTCCATAGTCATCAAAATCCTTATCCTTAAATATTATAAAACAAAGTCCCCCGCGTTTCATGTCTGTCTGTATGAACGCGCTAAACTAAAAAACTACTGAAGGGATTTTCATACGGTTTTCACTAATAGATAAAGTGATTTAAGTGGAAGGTTTACGTGTATAATTCATTAATGTTTTCTGTAAATTTGTTGAAATATAGCGATAATTGTTGAAGAAGTCGGAAAAAAACGAGCCGATTAGGAGCTTTTATCGAAAACGCTGTACAATCCCTTTGAGTTATAACAAAATAATGTATGGTGAAATTGTTCCCCTTTCATAGATCTACAAAAAAGTCCGCGATGGCATATGTCTATCTTTTAAGGATAGCTAACTATACCCATTTTAATGTTTAAAAATTGGTTACATAAAAATGGTAAAATTGGAAAGCTATAAAAACGGATATGATATTAATCCTTATTAAAATAAATACGTTATTTACTTTAAGCATTTAATGTATATTATAATTGCCCTTTACACCACCCAATTTAAATCAATATCTTAGGAGTAATCGTAATTTTAAAATTATCGCGCACTAAATAAATTCAGGCGGTCCAACACCCATCATACAAACGCGTGATGCAACCCCTTGCGCGCCCCGCGTCCCGCTGTCGCCCGTACGCTAGCTGTTGCCCGCATAAATATAAGTAAAGGATAAATGTTTGCTTGAAAATCTGTGATTTGAAATTAATATGTATGAAATGCATTTCTGTTAAGAAAAACTTTAGTAATGGTTTCTTCTTATTTTTAAGCTGATGATTATTCTTTAAATAATCATCAGTGGACTTATTATGAATTCCTGTAGGTTGACTTAATATATTTAAAGTTACTTCAATGGCTTGAAGTAAAATTTAATTTATAAAAATATTAAATACCTATTATATTATAATATTTTTTATTCTATCAAACTACAGGCACATAGGGCATAACATCTTCGTTCCTACGGTTGATGGCGCATTAGCGATGCAGGGAATGGACATTGTTTGAGCATACACTATAATAAGTGTACATGTGATAACAGTTCTCACTAAAATCAACCAAGCTGGTCATTGAAAACGACAGGTTTTAAGACTTTTGGTTGTCATAGGGTAGCAGTAAGACATTGTGTGTTTAGCATTTTGTTATTTGCACTCAGAATTATGGTAGCGTAGCACTATACGCCGATTTTACGTGGGAGAGTGGTAATTCCGGCCGGGCATGCCGGCCCTTTCCGCTGCAACCCGAAGGTATGCAGCCTGGCACTATAAAAACCTACCTATTAAATGACATTCAGGTAAAGTGCGTCTTTAAGCAATCGCTAGGGACTTGAAAAATCGCAAAACGGACAACCATCGATGACGTCTTCCTGCATGCGAGTCGCACACCCAGCGATGAGCCGATGACCGAATTCTTCTCCCACAGTGTACTGCTGCATAGTGCCGCGCACTCACTTTGTCATCGTCGTAACTTTTAAAATATTTGTTCAAATGAAATAGTGTAAGAGACAAAAGTTATCTTCTTTAAAAATTGGAAGTAATAAAATTATTTGTTGATTTATTTTCTTGTTATTGTTGACATGAATCAATTTGTTCATACAAAATTTTCATTTCGAAAAATAATATATAGTAATTTGATTTTATTTTCGATTCACAATTTAAGCGATAATGGCGTACTTATAAAATATAGATATAATATTATGCTGTCGCGGAATTTTTTGGAGAACGATATAAGATATATATATTTACACCATACATTATTTTCGTGCACCTCTTATGGTTTTGCAGGTCATGCCAGAATGGCTTGGAAATAGAAGTTTTTTTCCGACTGTGTCACGTACACTTATTGTTATATTTTGGTCAATTTATAAATTAATAATAATAATTAATAGCTTTAAAAATTGTTGCCTATTTGTTATTTTGATGTATGAGCTATATTATTGTAAAGTTTCATTAAAATCCATTCAGTAATTTTACGTGAAAGGCTAACAAATGTCCATACATCCATACAAAATTTTGTGTTTATTATATTAGTAGGAAATATAATTATTATATGCCCTGTACTGAACACATATAAACTGTACTGTATGGGCGAATAAATCGATTGGTGAATGTTTATATCTTATTGATTGATTGAATAAAATTTTTATTTTACCCGTACGAAGTCGGGACGGGCAGCTAGTTTTAGATAAAAATTCATATTAGGGACACCCCGTCCCGAGGCAGAAAAACGTGTGGATGGATTAAGTAAGAAAGGATAAGTGTGTGTGAAAGTGCTGAGATGACGAGTAGAAAGAAGTGGAGAGAAAATACATGCTTCGCCGACCCCCGTAGTCGGATAAGGACAGAAAGAAGAAGAGTGATCAACTTTTTGCTGTACTTAACTAAATGATTTTTTTTTTTTTTTTTGTTTTTTTTTTGTTTTCGCTGGAAAAACGCATTTACGCGTTTCCCCCACATGGAGTGGGGGGGTATGTGGGGCTCGCCATTGCTGAAGGCTCCGGAATACCCACTAAAAAACCAGCGTACCTTTATCGTCTTTGGTGGAGCGGCACGGGATCGCTTGTGCATACTACCGCGACGCCCCGACGGTTGGCCCGATTATCAAATCAAATCAAAATCAAATCAAATAAATCTTTATTTGGACATACACGTTGTACAAATCATTAACAAAATTATATAAAGTAACAAAAGACAAGAATAATGTGATGCCCAAATTGGTAAACCACTCAGCTTGTGTTGAAACCATTGTTAAATGAGCTTCAACGCTGGTATTCTGTGGTCGCCATTAGCTACGTACGTCACGTCGTAGGTAGCGATAAAAAAATAAATAATGACAAATAAAATAAATAACTAATTATAAAAAATATGTTTTGTTCTATTTATATGGATTACGCGGGCCTCCTTTCATAATTAGGTTCCCGCAGTACAGAGAACCCAGCTAGCCCTGGCGGCTTAGGGCGGGGCGAGAAGGTGCGCATAGCGCCGACGCCTCCTCCCCGGTCTTCTTCGGCGGAGCGGATCAGCGGAGGCGGATGCCTCACGGTCACGCTCCGCGGCCTCTTTCTGCGACATGACGCTCTCGCAGTAAGAGACCATCTCCGTCCAGCATTTCTCGCTGCCAAGCATGGCATTAACCACGCTCGGCAGCGAGAGGTCTGCGCCAACTATCGCCGCCAGGGAGTGCCTTTGGGGCCCCCACGCAGCACACTCCATCAGGGTGTGAAGCGCCGTGTCCAGTGGCGCACCACACTCGTGGCAGGAGGGTGATGCCTCCCTCCTCGCTATCCCATGAAGGTATTTTCCGAAACAACCATGTCCGGTAAGCACCTGCGTCAGCCTAAACGTGAGTGTGCCGCATCTTCTTGTTACCCAGCGATTAAAGTGGGGCCGGATAGCCTCCACTGTCGCCAGCCCTGCCGATGGAGACCCCAGGTCCTCCCCCCATCTGCGAATCAGGGCTTGTTGGGCTAAAGTCCTGATTCGCCCCAGCTCCGCTGATCCAGGACGGTCGCCATTCGCCCTGGCTTCCACCCGGAACCGGTACACTTCCGCGAGCACCTCAGCCTGGAGTTCCCAGGGTGGATCACTTGCCAGAAGTGTCGCTGCCGTCCACGACACCGTACGATAGCCACGTATCGCTCTCACCGCTATGACTCTCTGTGGTCTCCGCAGAAGAGTCTTGTTACGAGCACTGAGAGCGTCGATCCATATGGGAGCACCATACAGTGCCATAGAGCGCACCACTCCAGCGTAAAGGCTCCGGCATAATGATCCCGGCCCTCCTACGTTGGGAAGGAGGCGGCCCAAGGCGGCAGCAGCATTGATGAGCTTCGGACCTAGTTGGACAAAGTGCTGCCCAAAGCTCCATCGACCGTCGAGAATCAGACCCAGATACCTCATCTGAGCCTTCACCTCTATCACCGTCCCCTGGACAGTAATACGCGCTCCGCGCGGGGGGCCCCGACGTGGACCGTGGAATAAGAGAGCCTGCGTTTTACCTATGGACACCCTCAAGCCCAACATACCTATGCGATCCACCGTAAGCGACGTTCCGACTTCAGCCAGGCGGGCTGCCTCCTCGAAATTCCGCCCAATCGCCGTGATGAGCGTGTCATCTGCGTAGCATAGCACGCCCATTCCAGGAAGGACGGGTTCTCGCAGGAGCCAGTCGAAACCGATGTTCCATAGGATTGGGCCGAGAACAGACCCCTGTGGGACGCCGCAGCCTACATGACGCCGGACAAGTCGCCCATCAGCTCCCTCCCATAGGACCACCCGATCCTGAAGGTATGCTCCCAGCAGCCTTCTGAGATAGGAAGGCACCCTGTGATATCGGAGTGCCTCTCTGATAGTCTCAAAAGGAAGACTGTTGAAGGCGTTTGCCACGTCCAGCGATACCGCCAAGACCACGTTCCCTTGGGCCACCGCCTCCGTGGTTCGGGTCTTCAGGGCGTCCAGAGCGTCGATGGTTGAACGACCCGTCCTAAAGCCGTACTGAGCCTCTGAAAGGTCCGGTCCCACTTCTTCGAGGTGCTGAGTAAGACGGGCAGCAATAATCTTCTCGAAGAGCTTGCCCGTCTCATTCAGTAGTACAATTGGCCTGTAAGCAGAAGGAGAATTTACTGGACGTCCCTCCTTCGGCAGCAGGACCATAACTAAATGATTGGAGCAAGTAGATATTAAAATAAATATTTAGATAAATAAAATATTTTGGATAGGTATGCTTAAAATCCTCCAAGAAATGCTACATTTCAAGTCAAGGACCGTATAGTTACGGAAATCTCGTAATGAGTCAGTCAGGACATCTGCTTATATATACATATGTATGTATTAAATTTTTCAACTGTTTTATCAATACTGGATTTTCCAATTTATTATTATTCACATATTTTGCTTACACACTGTTGTCTGTTATAACAACAGTTATAAAAATGAACTGACAAAATACAGCGTAGCTTATTTTTAGTCGAAAATTTTACGTTTTTTTGTTTCGAAAATTGTTTCATGGCAATTGTTTCATTTCCAAGGTATGCTATTTTGTATTAAGCTGGTAATTATATACCGACCATTAACAAACAAACATTTCTTTCTATTTAATTTTTATAAAAGAAGCATTTTAAATGTTCGCGATTCTTTAATTAGACTCTTAAAGATTCTATTCGTGTACGTAAAACATTTACTAAGATTGTTCTCTTTTTCAATGACTGCCTCGTTTTGTAGCTGACAAAGCCAAATTCTGAGTTCCCTGAGGGGTTTGAATTTCGAAGCTCGAAAAATAACTCATTTTTTTTTCGGGATTACTCTATAGCGCTTGGGAGATATATAGTTACACAGACTTTTTACGCGACCTTTGATCCTGTCTCTCCTCTCTTCCTTCTTCTCCTCTCTTCCTTAAATATTATAAAACAAAGTCCCCCGCGTTTCATGTCTGTCTGTATGTACGCGCTAAACTAAAAAACTACTAAAGGGATTTTCATACGGTTTTCACTAATAGATAAAGTGATTCAAGTGGATGGTTTACGTGTATAATTCATTAATATTTTCTGTAAATTTGTTGAAATATAGCGAAATTTGTTGAAGAAGTCGGAAAAAAACGAGCATATTGGGAGCTTTCATCGAAAACGCTGTACAATCCCTTTGAGTTATAACAAAACAATGTATGGTGAAATTGTTCCCCTTTCATAGATCTACAAAAAAGTCCGCGATGGCATATGTCTATCTTTTAAGGATAGCTAACTATACCCATTTTAATGTTTAAAAAATGTTTACATAAAAATGGTAAAATTGGAAAGCTATAAAAACGGATATGATATTAATCCTTATTAAAATAAATACGTTATTTACTTTGAGCATTTAATGTATATTATAATTGCCCTTTACACCACCCAATTTAAATCAATATCTTAGGAGTAATCGTAATTTTAAAATTATCGCGCACTAAATAAATTCAGGCGGTCCAACACCCATCATACAAACGCGTGATGCAACCGCTTCCTTAAATATTATAAAACAAAGTGCCCCGCGTTTCATGTCTTTCTGTATAAACGCGCTAAACTAAAAAAGTACTAAACGGATTTTCATACGGTTATCACCAATGGATAAAGTGATTCAAGAGGAAGGTTTACGTGTATAATGCATTAATGTTTTCTGTAAATTTGTTGAAATATAGCGATAATTGTTGAAGAAGTCGGAAAAAAAACGAGCCGATTGGGAGCTTTCATCGAAAACGCTGTACAATCCCTTTGAGTTATAACAAAATAATGTATGGTGAAATTGTTCCCCTTTCATAGATCTACAAAAAAGTCCGCGATGGCATATGTCTATCTTTTAAGAATAGCTAACTATACCCATTTTAATGTTTAAAAAATGTTTACATAAAAATGGTAAAATTGGAAAGCTATAAAAACGGATATAATATTAATCCTTATTAAAATAAATACGTTATTTACTTTAAGCATTTAATGTTTATTATAATTGCCCTTTACACCACCCAATTTAAATCAATATCTTAGGAGTAATCGTAATATTAAAATTATCGCGCACTAAATAAATTCAGGCGGTCCAACACCCATCATACAAACGCGTGATGCAACCGCTTGCGCGCCCCGCGTCCCGCTGTCGCCCGTACGCTAGCTGTTGCCCGCATAAATATAAGTAAAGGATAAATGTTTGCTTGAAATTTGAAAATCTGTGATTTGAAATTAATATGTATGAAATGCATTTCTGTTAAGAAAAACTTTAGTAACGGTTTTTTTTTTATTTTGAAGTTGATGATTATTCTTTAAATAATCATCAGTGGACTTATTATGAATTCCTGTAGTTTGACTTAATATATTTATAGTTACTTCAATGGCTTTTAGTAAAATTTAATTTATAAAAATATTAAATAGCCCGCCGCCTATCTACGCCGTTGAGTATAATTAAAACCATAAAAGAGCAAGCGTACAATTTTTTTTATTCTATCAAACTACAGGCACATAGGGCATAACATCTTCGTTCCTACGGTTGATGGCGCATTAGCGATGCAGGGAATGGACATTGTTTGAGCATGCACTATAATAAGTGTACATGTGATAAGAGTTCTCACTAAAATCAACCAAGCCGGTCATTGAAAACGACAGGTCTTAGAACTTTTGGTTGTCATAGGGTAGCAGTAAGACATTGTGTGTTTAGCATTTTGTTATTTGCACTCAAAATTATGGTAGCGTAGCTATTACTTTACGCCGATTTTAAGTGAGAGAGTGGTAATTCCGGCTGGGCGTGCCGGCCCATTCCGCTACAACCCGAAGGTATGCAACCTGGCACTATAAAAACCTACCTATTAATAAATTACATACAGGTAAAGTGCGTCTTTAAGCAATCGCTAGGGACTTGAAAAACCGCAAAACGGACAACCATCGATGACGTATTCCTGCATGCGAGTCGCACACCCAGCGATGAGCCGATGACCGAATTCTTCTCCCACAGTGTACTGCTGCATAGTGTCGCGCACTCACTTTGTCATCGTCGTAACTTTTAAAACATTTGTCCAAATGATATAGTGTAAGAGACAAAAGTTATCTTCTTTAAAATTCTTATTGTTATATTTTGGTCAATTTATAAATTAATAATTATTAAAAGCTTTATAAATTATAGCCTATTTGTTATTTTGATGTATTAGCTATATTATTGTAAAGTTTCATTAAAATCCATTCAGTACTTTTACGTGAAAGGGTAACAAATGTCCATACATCCATACAAAATTTCGTGTTTATTATATTAGTAGGAAATAGAATTATTATATACCCTGTACTGAACATATATAAACTGTACTGTATGGGCGAATAAATCGATTGGTGAATGTTTATATCTTATTGATTAAAAAATGCACGGGATATTTTTTTATTTTACCCGTACGAAGTCGGGACGGGCAGCTAGTATTAGATGTAGGAATGAAAGACGAAGCCAGTGTACATATGTCCACAATAGCGTGTCTATTTATTAGCTTATTTAATAATATTTACTAATTTTATATAATGGATAGGCAGATGGATCGTGGCCACCAACGCCTATAGACATTGGTGTAGTAAAAAACATTAATCATTCCTTAAATCGCCAATACGCCACTAAGCTTGGGAACTAAGATGTTATGTACCTTATCAGTGTCGTTAAACTCACTCACCTTTATACCAGAGCACAACAATAGCGAGTACTGCTGTTTTGCGGTAGAATATATGATGAGTGGGTGGTACGTACCCAGACGAGTTTGCATAAAGCCCTACCACCAAGTATCTGCTGCTTGGGTATAGAATATGTGATGTGTCCAGACCGGCTTCTTCTTATCCTCAGGTATTATTAGATTTTGTTAGATTATGAGTCTAACAAAATAAAGAGTGCCCTTGTGTCTTCGCACACACTTATGCACTATATGTCTTGCAATTGTAGGCAACATTTCTTTATTGTCTACATTAATTTACGTCTTTTTCAAAGGAATTCACCGTGTAAAAAATGGCATCCTTTTTATTGTTGAAGACATTTATTAATGCTACTTGGACAATTGTTCTCTATGGGCAATGAAATATCGAGTTCAATACAATGTAGTCAGAGAAAAAAAATGTTTTATGCAATAAGCGTTTCGTTGTTTAAATTTACTGTTTAACATAACATAAGGGAGAATCATGAGTTTGCCTTCACGTCGTGCCCATCGTTTTTACCCCAAAGGCATATTAATAGATGTTGCATGTAAAAATAAGCCCATGAAAATACAGTAGTACTTCACCGGGCTTAAATCAGCGTTATCTCGATTAACTATGGTGAAGCAGATATCACCCGGTTAAATCCTTTACAATCTGGTATCCGAATTGTTATTTCCTGATAAAATAAAATCAATAAATCGTTCATACTTGTTCGATTTTTTTATTGCATAGGAAGGCGGGCGAGCATATGGGCCACCTGATGGTAAGTGGTCACCAACGCCCGTAGACATTGGTATCGTAAGAGATGTTAACCATCGCTTACATCGCCAATGCGTCATCAACCTTAGGAACTAAGATTTTATGTCCCTTGTGCCTGTAATTACATTGGCTCACTCACCCTTCAAACCGGAACACAACTATAGCAAGTACTGCAGTTTTGCAGTAGAATATCTGATGAGTGGGTGGTACCTGTCCAAACGAGCTTGCACTAAGCCCTACCACCAAGTAAAGGGAAAGGAATATTGAAAGGAATTTTAAAAGGAATATTTAATTTCGTAAAAATAAATTCAACAACGCAGTATTTTATGGTAACTTAATTTAAGATATCTTACTTGCTAGTTAAAACATACATGTTATAATTTAGGAATCCCCTCTAATTTGAAGGCACGTGGCTGATCTAATTAAAAGGGAGTAAACAACCCCTATCGCTGTAACGAGGCTTCAGGTAATAGAGGATTTGATGACTCATTCACGAGGTTTTGTTGAATTTGTAAACAACTACACTAGTGGATTTTTAATTACGTTTAAGTTGATGCCTGTGGCGGTGACGCGGTGGAGGATATCAAGTCAGAAGTTTTGATATATGATAATAATTTACCTCGGTGTATTTATTTATTTAGAACAACCAACAGTATATAGGTACATTATATAGATAGTTAAATAAAGGTTTAAAAGCTCGAAATGTTCTACTTATTGTAGGTTATAATATCATACATAAAAGCATCACACATATTTATATAAACTCATATTTATATCCTTTTATTTGTTGTTTGTTACATTTTATATGTTTTTCTTTTTTGAAATCGTTTTTTTATATTCTTCAGAAAATAAAATGGAATGAATGAACGCTTCCATTAAAAACTTAACATCTTTAATGGCAATGAAATTTAAAAGAAACCAGATTGTAGGTATTCGAATCCAAAGCAGTTAGAATTATAAGAATCAAATCATAAACAAAAACCCTCTTATTTGAGTCAGTTAAAACAGATACCAAGCCTGAAGTATTTCAGTCGAGACAAGCTCTATCGAATTTTGTAAGGCCTTATAGTGTTTTTTATGTCATTTGCTCGCCGAGCGTTGCTTAGAATTTGTTTGAATAAGTCTTCATTCTATGTTTGTGTGAAATCTTAGTAATTAAAAATTGGAAGCGAAATGAAGAAAACATTGCCAACTCAAATCTTTATTGTTTCTTAAGCAATTTTATTTTCAAAACGTAAATCAATTGGCGGTAGAATCTAAAAGTCTAATAAGTGGGTGGTGCCTACCCAGACGAGAATGCACGCCCGTTTACCAAGAGAGTCTGCCTCGTTGGCATTCAATTTTACATTTAATGATTCAAAATAATTTCGGCGCCTTATCCAGGGGCCCCACACGGTTGTTTAATCTACTTACCATTAAACTAGCGAATGGCGGAACACCATAAAAACTCTTCCATAAATTTTATAAACACTGAGAGTAAGTATCGTAACCGTACAAATAAGTACGGAACCACCAATCAATGTTTACCTCATATATATTCACATAACGATAAAAATGAAGAGTGAAGACGATTTATTTTTGAACACTTATTATATTTATTAATTGATTACTGAAATAGATCAAGTCAACTCATTCTAAAAGTTGAGTTGGTCCAGTGGCCAGAAAACGTGGATCTTAACAGATTATAGTGAATTCAAATCCTGAATACTACCTACTCAAGTGACGAAGAATCGACAACCGTTGGAGTGACGCTCTCCGGCTAGGTGGAGTGAGAGAGCTGATTTTCGAGCTCAGTGGCGTGCCATTGGAGAAGCCTATGTCCAACAGTAGACGATGAAATGGAGGAAATATTGATGGTGATGTAATGGCCGTTCCATTGTGGTGGATTAACTCTTACTCTTATCATCAAAAGGAGAGAGGGTCCAGCAGTGGGAGATTAACAGAATGCTACTACTCATAATAAAACTAACTTATAATGAAATCATTCATTTTTATTGTGATTAATGTCACGAAGCATATTATCTCTGTGCATGGCTAAATGTTATTTTTCCTTTCTCGTGCCCTTTGCGTGTTTACATAATAAAGGATAGTGAGGTGAAGGAACCTTCGAAAGGCGGTATAACATCAAATTCAAACTCTATATATACTTTATTAGGCTTTTACAAGAACTTTGGTAGATCTACATAACATATAAAATATAAAATAGTTCTACATTAAATATAAAATTATGATTGCCAAGCTTGCAAAAATCCACCAGAAAAAAAAATATCCTTTTAATACATTCTATAATTAATAGTAGTAATTGTAAAATTGTATAATAATTAATTAAAACATTGTATAGTTAATAGTTAATTCAAATTGTCTTGCCTCTACTTGGGAAGACATATAATTGCATGAACATAGTGTTTTATCGGTATTGTATACGTATATTACAAAGGGAGAAAATTTAATCCCAGTATGTAGCTGCTAAGGTTTTTATGGTTCTTATCAGGCGCCTTGCGCTGTGTTTGACGATCCACGTTCTTCACTCTACGACTCGTCCACTTTCAAGCTACCTCAGTGATTCGGTTAAGGTGGTAGAGCTTTGTGCAGGCTCGTCTATGTAGGTACCAACCACTCATCAGATATTCTACCGCAAAACAGCAGAACTTGGTACTGTTGTGTTCCGGTTTGAAGAGTGAGTGAGCCAGTGTAATTACAAGCACAAGGGACATAACATCTTAGTTTTCAAGGTTGGTGGCGCATTGGCGATGTAAGAGATGGTTAACAACTCTTACAATGCCATTGTCTATGGGCGTTGGGGACCACTTACCATAAGGTGGCCCATATGCTCGTCCGCCTTCCTATGAAATAAAAAGAAGGTATTATCTTTATGTAAATTAGATATAGATAGTAATTATATAGACAGAAATGTTTATTCAAATTGTTTTTACTTTTGAATTATTATTTTATAAGTTAATTTTAAAAGAATCATTATTCAAATATGGTTTTAATATTCAAATAATTTCATGAATTCATTAAAAATAAGTAAAATAACTTTTCATTTTAAACATAGAGAAAGTTTTATTTAAATAAGATTATTTTTATGTCCCATTTACGCATTCTTGACGTAGTTATACGCATCGATGTTAGTCTATAATACTGTTTGTTGGTTACTTAGTAGAAACTGTGAACCGAGTTGCTTTGTTATTCAAATCGGTAATGTAGCGAATCGCATTTCACTTTGCAAAATGGTTAGTATCAGTAAGTGTAAGGTTCAAGCTATAAATTGTTAGAGGCACTTTACAAATGGAAAGCGCCTCTGATAACAGACAGAACACATTTTAAGCCGACTAGCGGCTTCAAATGTACAATCTACAATTTTTATGCAAAATCATTTTTTTTGTGAATTAATAAATGAAGATGGAGATTTAAATGACTTTGAAACAGACTGGTGTTATGTATTCCTCGTATTTTTTGTATTGTCTGACTGCCTCTGTTTTCTAGTAAAATCATATATGTCGGGCCTATAAAAAAGCATATATATATTTTGATGCTAACAAGTATATTAATTTTGATTTATATTTATAATTCTCGTAACAAATGGGACGTCAACTGTTGTTTTGATAAATATCAATAATTTATTTATCTGTATTCAATTAAGTTTATTTATTATAGAAGCAATACACTTACTTGACTGGCGAAAGAAACAGTGACTTTTTTGTAAAACATTTAATTCCCCAAAATCGTCTATGAACTCACCAATTTTCTAAAGATAGAACGTTAAATGTTGAGTGAGACAACATTATTTCAGACTGCCAATGATGACCAGTGCATCGATAATATCAAATTTCAAAAGAGGTAATAGTATAAGAAAACGATTTGCATCGCTGTATTTTAAGAGTCGGTAGTGCGATTTACGCGTTTTCAGTGATTTTCTGTTTTTTTGTTTTTACTGTTATCCTATATCCTATATTTATAAGCATTATCTTAAATTCGAATGTTTCAGGCGTAAGTTACATTCGTTGGCTAACTGTGTGATTTATTTCAAGGTTATGGAGCATCGTTTTCTATATAATTTCTTACCAAATCCCGATCTTCGTTTGCCAGAGACGACCCTTAATGTATAAATAAAAAAATAAACCCAACTCACATATAGTAATCAAATTTTATTGTCAATCTGTTTATATACAATAAACACTAGCTACTTGTTTCAATGACGAGAGTATTTCAACGGTAACAAGATTATAATGTTAAAGTTATCGAGGACTTTAAATGAAAATTAAAATTTTCACACTTTGTAATAATTAAAAAAAAAAATTTTTTTTCGTAATCCTTCAAAATTCACTTTTCTGTCGTAATTAATAGAAAAAGTTATACATCGCTATTACTTAAGAATTACATATATTTCTTATAAAGTAGTTTATTAAATTCAGTTGTTAAAAGATCTTACATATGATTATAATGTTATAATTAAATAGTGATATACAATTAAAATACATAGCTATATTGAATACCTAAACAATGATTGAAAATTTCGGCAACTTAACAAGTATTTTGTTTAAATTCAATTTATTTCATTAAGAACACGATTCCAATGTAGTTAATTTTTTTGACATTTGACTTTTTTTATTTAATAGAATATTTTATGTATTATTTGGTCTTCTTTATTTACCAATATAGTTAAGATATGAATTTACGTATTAACAATATAGTGCAAATGCGCATATTAATACTTATCATATATTTTGTTATACAAATTATATCTACAACACGGTACGCATTATACATACTTATTATACACACATTGAAAAGCTATATAATCATTGATTTAAAACACCATATACAAAAATAAAACTAAAAAAATGTGAAATATTTCAATAACACAAATAAACAGTTCTCTCAATTATAATATTTAAAATAGAAAATATGGTTATTAATTTTTTTTTTTTTTTATTACAAGGGGTACTTAAATCGGTATATTAATTATTAATCATGTCGAGTCTATTTATTTATTTAGATAGTTAATCGGATTAGATTCGGAGCTGACGATGAGTTGTGATGTATGGTCTACAAATAAGAGTTGACAGTAACCCCAACAGTTATTGTTTTTATTTTTATAATAAAACACCTTATATTTGAGTTTTTTTAAGTAAAAGTTATATTATATAGTATTTAGTATAGAAAATAAGTTTCTGCACAGAATGTCATATATAGAGGATGTGCAAAGATTATATATATATGTGAATAACAATGTCCACTGAGCGATAGGTGTAGCGACCTACGCTTAAATTCGTAGCCTCGTAGACCGTAGCGTGATTTAAGTGAATATTTTATTACACAATAGTGTACATTAATAGATGTCATTGTATTTGAAATCAATGATTATAAGTGATATATAATAGTCTTAATTTAATTTTTATTATATGAAACTTATGTCTAGAATATATTCTAAAGAAAATATATTAGGGTAAAGGTTCCGTAACAAACGTACAAGGGTCATTTAATTTCTTAAACAAGAACACATTTAGAGCTACCGCAGACTACAGACTAAATAATTACATGAGATTTTTTTATATTAGAATTATTTATCTACGACTAGAATTGTTGAGTATCTTACATACAAGTGCATATTCACTTTATTTGCTCACCAAATAAGTTCCATGCTTCTGCAACTGCTCAAATGGGAACACAACCCAATGTTGACACAAAGTGGATACTTTGTATTTGCGCACAAACCATCACCATGTGGAAACAAGCATCAAGACCTTGAATTTATGCCCCACCATCCTTCCGAAGCACTTGCGGAGTGCGGGGTGTTATAGGCTCAGGAACATAGTTTAAATACACAATTATATATCTGTATGAAATTGAAGCAATCAACAATAATGTCTACCAAAAGTCTGTAGTCTGTGGAAGACCTTAAGCTCAAATATTTTACACAAGTAAATATATCGAAGCATTTGTGTAGGTTTATAGTATAATAATTTTAACAATAAAAGGCACTGTTCCTAAAAATTTAATTATAATGATTATTACTTGAGTTCTGAATAATTATTATAATTAAGCCGGCGCAGATGGACAGAGAGTTAGTAGCCTCATTAGGTATCTATTACTGTTGGGATCTTAATATCTTTTAGGATTAACATGATTTAAGGCAATGATTTTAATTTGTCTGAAATCAGTTAATCTTTATTCATTTTAATTAAAATATTACGAGTAGGTAATGAATTACTTTGAAAGCCTCCTTTGAATGTATTTATTAAAAAAACATTATATAAATTATTAACTAAAAAGGTTACAATATTGAAAATATTATTTAAATAAAGTATAGTCTGTATAACATGAAGTCCACTTTTAATATTAAGAATCTGCGCTGGCCGATTAAATTTATTTTTTGATTGGATTTTTTTTTACACAGAAAACTATCACGGAATTGGTGTTTTAATAAATTCGATTTAATCGAACATATATGTAACTAGGTATACGTAACAATTAAATTTTGTCGTCACAGTGAAAACTTCGTAGAGATAAAATAATTACATTTTTATAATATAAACTTCCAATGAAGATACAACTTATTTAAGGCTTTAACATTAAATATATACGCGCGGAGTAATGGCAAGAGTTCTATATATTAATGATAATAAGAACTTAAGATAGCTGGAATACAGGTTCGAACCCGGGCAAGCACCCTTATGTTTTCAAGTGCTTAATTTGTATTTATAGTTCATCTCGTGTTCCGTGTAAATCTGCATAGTGCACGTAACGGATAAAATTCTGACAAATATCTTTGAAGAACGTAATCCTACAATTTACTTATCATATATTTATTTCAACCAAGAGGTTTTTGGTCTAAATTTTTTTTTATTTCATAGGAAGGCGGACGATCATATAGGCCACCTGATGGTAAGTGTTAACCAACGCTCATAGACAATGTAAGAGATGTTAACCATCGCTTACATCGCCAATGCGCCACCAACCTTGGGAACTGAGATGTTATGTTCCTTGTAATAACACTGGCTCACTCACCCTTCAAACCGGAACACAACAGTACCAAGTACTGCTTCTTTGCGGTAGAATATCTGTTGAGTGGGTGGTACCTACCTAGACGAGCTTGCACAAAGCTCTACCACTAAATATACATTTAAATATTTTTAAATTGTGCAATTATGAAGTTTTCACTGCAAAACGAACTATTAAACAAATACAGATTACCATTAACAATCAGGACATCGCTACTAGACATCGACTACACAAGTACAGTTATTTAATCAAATCCTTAAGTGCGTATGCATCTTATATATATACATTTATATTAATATCAAACAGTTGATATAGCTTAAGTTTAAAATACTAAATTAAATAATTTTCTTAATCAATATATTTTATTACATATTATAGTATCGAGTTTTATTATTATGGTCAAACTATTTTTTTTTTATTTTGTATCTGTGGGTGGCTTAATAATTCTATACCTTTAATCTTCGTTTAATTAACATAATTTCATTGAAACTGTATTTTTTATTTTAAATTATCTGATAGGATTATTTGTCGTTATAGAATAGTTACTCAGAACATTTGCTCGAAAAACAACAAGACAAATCAATACTGCCAATATTAAAATATTATAAGAACTCTTTATATATACTAGATAGTGTGAAAGTGACATGTTAATTTTTTTTAAAGATAAACTAAGTAAAAGGTAATATTTATTAATCCAATTAATAATAATTGTCAATGAAATAATTTAATGTTACTTTAAGTGTAAAGTTTTACGCTATTGTTTTTTTTTTCGTATAGATCTTCTTACATAAAACAGCAATGGTCCGATAACATTGTAAATTTACTGATTAATTATATATTTATATGCATTTTGTAAAGTATATATTATTATATAGTAAGTGAGTAACGTACTTATGCTACACAGTATTGCTGATTGTAAAATAACGCCAAAGATATTTAATTGGGGGAAAATACTTATTTCACTTACATAATATAATTACGCTAGACGAATACAATTAAACTTCATCCAAAAACTTGGCACATACATCTAATATTACAAATTATTATTTGGCATTAAATTACGATATAAATAGGGCGCCATGTTGTTTTCCTTTACGCGGTAACTTTTTGTTTTTTTTAAATCACTGAGTAACAGATTATTATGTTTTCGACTTCAAATAAACGTTGTATTTGCAATGAAATATGATAGATAATAAACAACACAGCACCAATCTTAACCTAAGATAACATAATTAATTCATTATATTATGTATAAAAGCCCGCGGTCAGTTGTCCATTACACAAACACGGGCCCTTCACTTTCCACTCACAGGACGTTTAAGTTTTCACAGTTTTTGAATTTCGAATCTTCTTTACCGAATATCCATGTTAACATCTGCCTGGCTTTCATGCTCGCTCGAACGACACCCCTCGATTTGTACCAATGTGCCGGGGACGACTCCCTGCCGCCGTCAGCCGAATATTGCTGTCGTTTCAGTCGTATTTGATTAAGAATACCCACGAGTAACTCGTCGACGTTGTGGTTAATCCCAACAGACACTTCTATAAACTTCGCTTTGTACGTGCACGCGAGACACTTGCCGTCTGTGAACAGATAAATCAAATAAACAAAAATGCCGTCGAAAAAAGTTCGTTCCACTGGGAATAAATGTTGTCAACTGTATTATTCATGAAATAATAACTTTCTGCATGTCACACGAATATATTAAATTATAGAAGTTATTTTAAAAGCAGAACTGAGTAGAAAACGATTTTGAACTAAATTCAATTCTAGAACTTTCCAGCATACATTTTTAGTTCGTTAAATATTACTCTATCACTGCGATGGAATCTGGATGGAAAAAATTAAAATATAAAAAGTTTTTTTTGTTCAATCTGCAAAAGATTATTAAAATAAATAATAACATGATACTAATTTTTTTCTTCTTTGAATCAATCCAAGTAATTTAAAATTAATATATTATTTAAAAAGGTATAAACAAGGTGGTGTAATTAATACTGGCAGGTTTATAAAATATTTAAATATGTTTATTCTAAATTACTATTTAACAGAAACTTTTTCATATTTTTTTTTATTTTCTGATATGGCATATATTATATATATATGATATATTGACACTTGTTACGTGCAAATGATTCTTCCAATTTCACAAATTAAGAAGACATTCAGAAGAATTTTCAGATCCATAGTTTGAAGTTTTTATTAATGATACGATGAGAAATATCACTCCAGAAAAGTTTGGAAACATCTTTATGTTTTAACTATGCCAAATTAAACAGATTATCTATCTATGTAACGTCGGACGGAAAAGTTTTACATGGACCATTAGAAACTTTTTCACAATAATTGGCGAACTGTCAAATTTGACGTTAATGCGAGTGATGTGCTTTATTATATCAATATGATGTTCCCATAATAGCAATAATTGCTTGAAAAGAATAGGTCATATAAATATGATAAATGTAGAAGCAATAAATACTATTAATATAGTTTTTTTTATTACTTCACAGCAAATTAAGTCATTTGGCGCGCTACAATGGCAATAAAAAGACAGTTTTCTAAGCTAACATTGTTAGGAGAATGGGAATAATTTTAAGGTAAAGATGTCATCAAATCAATTGACTCAATAATAGGGATAACAACGTTACGATTCGATCTCGAGAAGTTCCTAAGGGCTTTTTTTAGATAGAAGCTGGTTTTTGGTATATAAAATTGAGGAAATTTTTAGGCAAGATTGTCAATTACAGTTTTCGTAGTGAGTGAGTGTTATAGAATGTTTTTTTTTGTAAGAAACTCAGCTTTTATATTATTTTGAATCTATCATTTATTTTTATATTTTTTGAGCAGTGAGTGCCAGTCATTTAACAAGATTAACATCTTAACCGAAGATTCGGATTTAAGTCTGTGCAAGCAGAATTAATTTTTTATGTGCTTCATTTGTGAACGTCCATCTTATTTAATCAACATAAGGTGTAACACATCGTGGGAATAACTTAAGGTAATCTTCCACTTATCCCGTAACTTTCTTCGTATGAAACGAAGAAATTTGCTCAAATTAATTTGACGCGTTTTTTTTTTCGGTTACTCCGTCCCTTTTTTTTGTTACCTGAATATCTAGCGAGCGAATGGGCTTAAAGGCTGCAAGTTCATTAGGTATTGAATTAGAATCCTGGGTTAAGCTATTCAAAGATTCTAACAAGAAATTTTAGGTAGCCCGTTAGTGTCAGATTGCCATCATATCGGATTATGAAGAAGGTATGGTCAATTACATTTATACTTAACTTTGTGAGATGATATTCTACCCTCTAACTTACATATATTAATAAAACTAAAAAATAAAGAGAATTGTTTTAAATAATACCTTGAGTAGAAACAGCTCTACTCCTTGCCAGATCAATTTTGTTACCAACGAGCAGCGCCGGTCTGGCCCTCAGCATGTCGAAATCGATAAGCCTCGATAGTTCCTGCTCCGCCTTCTGGAACGACGCCTTGTCCACCACGGAGTAAATAACCACAAATGCGTCTGGTGGCTCTGAACGATCAATTTCTTCCTACGAGAAAAAGGAAAAAATCATCAAAAATTTTATACCCAAAAAATTCATCCAAATTTTGAAATTACTCATTTTCATTAAAGAACATGATAAGCAAATTCGGCTTAATTAATTATACAATTTCAATGATATACGCATCAAAATCGTTTATCACAGTATGTCGATAATCAATATTTCATGAGTGAGATACGTAGGCACCACAGAATATCCCTGTTGTGGAAATTCACTCTATCACACTGTAAAGGGCAAAATCAATTACTCATATGACAGTCAATAAGCGAATGAAATGGTTCGAAATTTGAAAATGATTTAGACTTTGATAAATACCGAAAAACAGCTGACGTGTAAAATGATGTTGGCAATTAAAATATTTATTTAGGGCATATTAGTATTTGTATGGTATGGAATTATGGATATGTTTGTTTATTTCTGGCCATCAGTAAACACTTTTACATTTACTAACTAGTAATAATTAAAGCTCATAACAGAATTCGTAAATGACAGAGGCATATTATTTGATAAAATAAAATGTATTAATAATAAAAATATTTACATACAGATTATATTCATTTGATTGTAAATAATTTAGTAACAAAACGCACTAATTTCATTACAATTTACCAATTATAGTAGTTATAGTTGGTACCACATATTGCAAATATATTTTTATAAATTAACAATAATTCTCTACATATCGTTTAATAAATAATAGATCCCGAGTAATAATAATAATAGTAATGGTCCTCCTGACCGATTTCGGCCACGGCGGTCATTCTCGAGAGAGATTAGCCAACTGCATAGGACATATATAGTGCACGGTGTGCATATTATAGTATAATTCGATAGGACGCAATCCGACACGACCGGAAAGAGTTCAGGCGCAGGACCAACGGCTTTACGTGCTTTCAGAGGCACGGGAGTGTACAAACTTCCAAATTCCAGACTCCGGGCTGCTACCGAGAATTTTTGACGGAAAATCTCAATAAGATTTTATTGGCCCGATCTAGGAATTGAATCCAGAACCACCGCGACTGTGGCCTTACATGTGGCCACTAGACCAACGATGAGATCATGTATATAAAACTAATTGGTTTTCAGTCCGCTTTGCTCATTCAGCTCGTAGTTCGCTTTGTAAATATATTAATCTTCAAAATTCAGTGTAGTGTAATGAACTTCTTCAAAGTCGTGCGCCGAATTTAACATAATCTAAAGAATTATTTGTTCCGAAAATGCTTTAGAATATGACTATAATAGAAAAGTTGAAATTGCTTTTATAGTGAAATAAGGTAGTGGACTATCCGTTGAAACTTTTTTAAAAAGAAAAATGAAGATCAAAGAACTGAACATAAAAATATTTGTCTTAAAATTTTATCTAATTAGACTTAAAAAATTAAAAACAGTCTGAGTACTTTTTGATTTTTTTCGTTGCTCTAATGTACTTTTAATTTTCTTTGCTCTCTTAGAGCTCTCATTTTCACTCGAGTGAAAATTAGCTTCGTTAATTACTATTCTTCGCTCGCGTATTCGCATGAAATACGGTGCTAATGGAAACCAATTTACCTTGACCCTTCTGGAAAATGCAGTCTTTACACATTAAAAGGTTATGCTGCTGTGGAAATTGACACAAACAATTAAGCACTTCTTTCGTACAAGGCTCTACATTTCGTTCATATACAAGTGTGCTTTTTTTGTTATTTTCAATTTTTTTTTTATTGCATAGGAAGGCGGACGAGCATATGGGCCACCTGATGGTAAGTGGTCACCAACGCCCATAGACATTGGCGTTGTAAGAGCTGTTAACCATCTCTTACATCGTCAATGCGCCACCAACCTTGGGAACTAAGATGTTATGTCCCTTGTGCCTGTAATTACACTGGCTCACTCACCCTTCAAACCGGAACACAGCAATAACAAGTACTGCAGTTTTGCGGTAGAAAATCTGATGAGTGGGTGGTACCTACCCAGACGAGCTTGCACAACGCTCTGCCACCAATTATATAAATGAAGTACCTTCCATTTATTTACTACATGGAAGCAGAATCGTAATAATTTATAGTAACAATATACATAAAACAATTGTTGAAATTTAAAGGATGCTACTACTGAGAAGGATTTATATTAAGAAAGTCCATTTGCGAAATTAATCATATTTTAAATAATATTGAAAAAGTAAAATCATGTAAAAGTAGTCCGTAAAAGTTTGATCCAAACGTATTCCACCACACTGTTGTAATGCGACATCTTTCCACTGGATCATCTCGGTTTGTTGGTAAAATATATAAATAAGTCAAATTGATGAATATTTTTTAATAATGAAAACAATCAAAAAGGGTTAATAGGTTCGACAATGTATCACGTAATACTATTGCATTGATTTCATCATTATTTTGCAGTTGTATTCCTTAAATTCTTGTTTTTGTTTTAATTTAACCGAATACAGTGTTCTCGGATTTTTTTTGTCAGTAGACGGCGCCGCTGCTTTTATTCCACTTGCGTCAGGAGCAACAGCAGCAGTTAACGTTAAAAAATAAGTAAAAAAAAACGCGCGCCAGGCACAAAGTTTCATGTATGCGTTTACTTCGCCATGATAATTATCAAAACCAGCGGCAATCTCATAATTTACTCAATTTTACTATATATGTAAGAACGTTAAAGATTATTTATAAGTAAAATTATAAAAAATTTTTTTAGTTTTTTTACTTTAAATTTTTTATGTTTTTTTTCCTATAAATAAAATATTTGTTTTATTCATTAATAAATGATCTTTCAAATAGTATGAATTTAAATCTTATTGAATATACTTGAACGAGTGTAAAATGTTTTCTACGTGAGTAAATCAGCTCGGATCGAGTAAGCGTTAGTGGAACACATCACATTGCTCCGCAAATGAATTATGCAATATATTATAAACAACGCACAGGACGAAGTCGCGAACATTAGGTAGTAAAAAATATATTTATTTTTTTTGTAAAATCTCTCAATAATGTACCCTTAAACGTTTGAGCTAGTGTGAAATGTCAGTCAGAATTTATTTTCTGTCCATATTATGCAAATTACACAAAGAAAAGTAATTCATACAAAAATATCTCAATTAATATAAAAAAAATATATAATCCTAATTTATGTATGTATGTAAATGTGATGTGTGTAAATAAACATTCCGTGAATCTATTCATTCTGTTCTCTATAATCTCAGTAACTACCAGTACCGATTTGAGCAATTATTTCTGTATTACATAGTCTATATATTGAGGTATGTTATATGCTATGTAAGTTCAGACAACCCTTTGAAGCGTAGTATTAACCATAAACGTGAACCAATATTGCAAAACGTATGAAACAGGCTATTCATATAATCCAGATTGAATGCACAACTACTATTATTATACTAAAATAATCTATATAAGTTTAACAAATGGCCACATTTTCATGTTTTGGAACGACATAATGGCCAATTGTAATTATAATTTGCATTTGTTTACGTACATATATTTATTAAATAGCCTCATTTGAGGCAGTATTTTGAGAATAATAATTGGATTTTTTATGGCATTTAGATTTAGCCCAGAAGTACGTATGATTGATTAATAAGTATCCAGATATATAAACACTCGTAATATGCTGCCTCGTGATTTCACCTGCGTTAAATGTTTTTTTTTGTATGTTAGAGGGGGCAAACGAGCAGGAGGCTTACCTGATGGAAAGTGACTACCACCGTCCATGGACATCTGCAACATCCGAGGACATGCAGATGTTAAGTGATGTTAAATACTTTGTAACCTTTCTCAAGAATTGGAAATCTATTCTTCAAATTCGACTGTTAGATCAAACGATTAGCGCATTCAAACAATTATACTCTTAAGCTTTATCATATACTAGCTGTGCCCCACGGTTTCATTCGTGTATAATTCATAAAAATATAATGAATAAAAATATGCCTAGAGCGTTTCTCGATAAAAGGACTATACAACACAAAAATAATTTTGAAATTCGAACCACTAGTTGCTGTGATTAGCCGGATCAAACAAACAAAGTATTCAGCTTTATTAGTATAGATAAGTAAGATAATACTCCAATTGAAAATGACTTGAAATAAAACATGTTAATACCAAATAGAATTAAATTCAATACAACACTTCAGTGTATTTTCAAATAGCTCCGTTTTTATTGGCTGTTTCAGCTGTTTTGATTGAAACGACGAAGCTTCGTATTTCTTTGATTATTTTTCAAAGTTTTGAATTGCAAGTACATTCAGTAAGAAAACGTTGAATAATACAAAAGAATTCGTTTATATACCGCTGTGAGTATGGACGTTTGTATGTTAATGTTATTATTTAAACTGATAGTCACACTGTTAGGTTAGAATACATATACGGCTTTACTTATGAACGATGTTTAGCGGTGTTTAGTTAAAAATTGTTGCCTCTTTCTGTCGTCGTTGATTCGACATACGATAGAATAAGACGCATATTGTTTATCTAATTCAAACTACACTTACAGGTAAAGGTGATACTTAGTGAGAATCGCAGTATTTAAATGACTATAAAGATAATTACTGAAATTGTATGTTTATCATAAATTAATAAATAATTGACGCAATTAAGTATATAATTGTAAAATTAAAAATGTATATTTCGACAAAAGAAAAAAAATATGACAATCTTTTTAAGATGTATTTGAATAATTGAGCGTTTAAAATAACTACAGAAGAAATAAAATAAATTATCAAACTTTGTGTGTTGAAAATAATGTTTAAAGTTGTAGTATGTAAGTTTCAAAGAAGTACCTTGTATAAGACAAATGTGGTTTAACAAATCTCAGCGTTACTAGAGTTTGTTACTTGAAATATAACGAGCATATTTGTTAAACTATATTGTATGTAATTCATACATATACTTAAAAAAATATTTAAATGTTTTATTTGCTATATATATATATATATGTCGAATATTGTAAATATATGAAAGTGATTTGTAGACCTGTGTTTGTGTGTTTGCACACACTTGTGCACTATAATATGTCCTGCGCAGTTGGCTAATCTCACTTGAGATTGGCCGCCGTGGCCGAAATCGGTCTGGAGGACCTTATTAGTAATAACATGTGAATTTTAAATGGAGATTACAATTCGGGCTAGGGAACACAGTTTTCGTGTGATTTATTTGGTCTTTTTTGTACGCTTTTTTTTGAAGGTTGCTATATCATATCGGTTCGGAAAAGTCGCCGTCGAAAGCTCGGTCCACAGAGTAGTTGTGCGAGGCAGAAAATGCCTTATTTTTTATATTTCATTTTCGTTCGTTCGTTCGAGTCCGGCGAAAACCAGCGTCAGGAAATCTGCATGGGCAGAATGCAATTCTGCTACACGCATATGAGATTGGAAGTAACGTGGAATTAGCTGCAGATCTTATCAAGAGCAGAAGAGGTCTTTGCATAAAGTACATAAAATATTATTAATATATAATTGTAAATTACTTGATTTTGGTTACCTTAGTGCTTGTGCAGTTCACGAAGTATAGCTCTGACTCTTCACCGTTCAGCATAATGGACACTTTCTGTTCTGAACTGTCGACATCTGTAAAGATTAAGATGTATTAATTATTTATACATACATATAGAATAAAAAAAATACTCTGTTAAGGAATGAAGTACATATTTTGACACAACATAAACAAAAGACTTATAGTGGAATAATATCATAATTAGTGATACTGCGACCGAGAGGCGCTACTCTTGTTTAACATTTTAATAACTTTTTAAATTGTCAGATAATCTCTGTAAATCGCTGACGATAGAGTGCGCTAGGGGTTTTAAATTAAGGATAGAATTGGCGGCAAGACTTTTGTCATTTTAAGCAGAAATCGCAGACTACTGGTGGCGTTGTCGATATTTAATTGTTCGTGGCGAATTCTTAATGAATGGAATAAAAGAGATTTATTCATTGCTCGGACCCATGAAATCCTGATTAGTGGTATGAGTTTTTGCAACTTCGCTATACTTAGTACCACTACATATTCTATCCCGATATAGTATTTATTGTGTTGTGTTTCAAGGGAGAGGTAGCCAGTGCATTTAATATTTCTAACATCGTCAATGTCGTCAGTGAAGTTGTGAACACTCACCATCAGAGGACCCATTTGTCAAATGCCCTCTTATAAAAGTTAGTGCGATAAAAATGGATACAATCTATGAACAATAACTCATGTATGTCAATTTCAGCCACATTAGAGGCGAAAAATGTCTGTACATAAATGTGTCGCAAAGATTAATAGCGGCCTTTTTTTGTGATCGCCATTGTTTAGCTTTTCAATGACTTCTAAACAACTGCCGATAAACGAAAATATTCTAAATCTTTTTCAAATTGTTTCAAAAGGTTATTATTAAAAAAAAATAAGAAAGTCGGTATTGTGTGTCTCGGAAACTAGTACAATATATGCGTATAAGTATTTATTTAATTTAATACAATTCTTATTAACATTAATTTTGATTTTTCACTTATTAGAAACGTTTACTTAATTGATCCATATTAAGGTTTTAATGTAAATAAATATATACAAAAAAAAAGTGATTACAAATATAATAATAGGTGTCATGTTTGACGATAGTAGGGATTTGGTACGACGGTCACTTGGGTCATTCTTTTGCCATTATCATTATAGGGAAGGTGACGTAACATCAGACGCCATTTCGTCATCAGCTCTCCAAAAAAAAATTTATACAAAATGGAATGGTCCCTACGCGTTTTTATAATCAATAATATAAATTGTAAAAGCAGATAACTGAATTTTTTATCATCAATTCTTGCTCAGAAATGTTCAAATTTTTGTCTTATTTTTTTTTATTAGTGGTGAAATCTTCAAGCATTTCGCCATATGTCGTAAAATTTTGTAATTGCTTCTAATTAAATTCTTAAACATTTTCTTTGTTGTACGAAATGTTAAAAAACATATTTATCGTAAGTCGTTTTCGTTGTAATTCTAATTGATATGGTTATAAAATTAAATAAAAAAATACAGAAAAAAATGATTTCTTTAATTCTAGATAATGTATTTCAAGTTATATTAATATTATGAAACTTGAATAACATTTTACGCCTTATAAGATATATTATCATCTTATAAGTGATGATGTATTTCGATCGATTTCAGCCATTTCCAAAGACGATTAGAACTAGACAGATACAGGAGACTAGACTAGACACAAATTTCAAACCCAGGTTGTCATAAAAGTGGAACAAGCTCGCCACAAGCCCAAAGATGCAGTTAACACTTATAAGACCTACAAAGGTTACTAGTTATATGTATGTATATGTATTATTATAAATGATAATTTACTACTGCTGCCAGAGACGTTAGTAATGAAATCGATAGCTTAAATATAGGTTGTACTTATGTTTTTTATACGTACTTAAGTGTTTTAATAATTTTAAGTGTTTTCCGTTAAATGAAATAGTATATGGAACTATGAAAATGAGGTAAACCTCAACATTTTAATAAATCAAATACAAAATTTATATATAAGTTATCTCCAATACAAAATTTATAATGTCCATGCATTTATTTCATGCTATTTCTATTTATATTTCACTCGGTGGTAGAGCTTTATGCAAGCTCGTCTGGGTAGGTACTATCCACTCATCAGATATTTACCGCAAAACAGCAGTAATTTGTATTGTTGTATTCTGATTTGAAGAGTGAGTGAGCCAGTGTAATTATTACAGGCACAAGGGACATAACATCTTAGTTCCCAAGGTTGGTGGCGCATTGGCGATGTAAGCGATGGTTAACATCTCTTACAATGCCGCGTTGCAGACCACTTACCAAGGTAGCTCATATACTCGTCCGTAAAGTCTATGTTACTTATTTTAGTTCAAAGTGAAGATACAGAACTAACTTTGAATTTTAAAAAATAATATAATTGTTAAATGTGTTTTTAGGAAAGAAAATAAATATAAAATAAAACAAATTTAATGGCTAATTTAAAAAAAATATTTCGATAGTTTTTATTTTTAAGTTTAGCCGTAGTGATTTAGTGAAAAGGTATGTGCAGATACCCAATATGATTGCGACATATCGAATGCTAGTTGCTCTAGTGGTCAGCTATTAATAAGCGCCCGTAGATCCTCAGATCCTAGGTTCGAACCCCAGGTCGGGCTTATAATAAGTTATTAAATTTTTCAAATATTTATACACAGGTATTGGATTACTACCAAATAGGTACTAAATCCTGGTAATATTTAACGCTGATCAGATCTGATCACGAGATAAATTAATAACACTAATAAACTCAGTGGCATCTGGTTTTGAATATCCACTAGCTGTGGACATGACTTTGGCTTAGTCGAGTTTCAAATCAATGAAAGTTAAACACGTACGTTTCAGCAGTCCCCAAGTAAAACAACCGAAGTGTACTTGAGAGGTAAATGTCTGGGGACTCGAAACTAACGCGAAGATACCGATTGAAACTTCTCACCATATCTGTTACGTGGTGAAGGGAACCTCAGTTTAAAATAATAAATTGATTGAAATATTCTAGAAATTTGGTTTTGTAATTAATAGAAACGGATACAGAGCTGATGCAGGATATTAAACAACAATACAATTTATATTATAGGAATAGATAAAATTATGGATTTCAATAAAAAAAAACACTTGTTTAGTTTTTAATAATAATTTTTTGACGTGACAACGTCTAATAAATCGATGAACGCTGGCCGCGTGCACGAATATTTTTCCCTTTACGCTCATTGTCCCGTTACGCTGATTGTACGCTTGCGCCGCATCTATCTCTCTTTCACTCGATTGCAGTCATTTTATCAATGTTTTGTTATGACGTCACGTTAAACTATCGTCCGTAAACAGACTTTACAGACAACCATTTTTTTTAATGATTATAATATGAAATAGCAACGAAGTATATCATAGTAATCGCGTCACGTACACACAGGGGAGTAGAGACCGGCGGGGGAGAGGGGTAATGGCGGCATGACCGTCATGTCTTTTACCGTCACGGCATACCAGTCTTACAGTCAAGGCACGCCATAGTCATATAAAAAAATATAGTAGATGGATGCAGTACTTAGTTTTTTTTTAGTAACGTAAAATAATCCTTATAATATGCTTTGAATCTTTATACTAAATTTTTACATGTTTCTTCAAATGAAGCACATAAATTCACAGTAGTCCAGTTATGAACTCGTAATACATGCAGTAGTTTCATCAAAATGGAGACAGGTAAACAAGCGAGATAAGGACACCATCACAATACCTATGCGTGCAACGGAGATTGGATCGTGACGAACGCTTACTGGAGTTGGTAGAAGTGAATGTAAACAGAGAAGCTCTCCGAGTAGCAATGCTTCAGCTCCGAACATTTGAAATTGTAGTTAAAGTTGTTAATAATATAATGAAAGAGCAATAAATTTAAGCAAGCGTACGGACTACGGACGTTTAATCTTTAAAGGTTCAATGATAATAAACATAAAAAATAACCCGCAAAAATTTTACTTAGATTAATGTACAACAAAACCTCGGGTTGATAAAAGGGATGATTAACCATTTATTATCGATAGCATGAAAAACCAACTCGATCTTCGTACCTAATAACAGGTTTTTCCTCTATTAGTCACTCTTATCGATCAGCGATTAATCAAAATGCTAGCGTGACTCCTAATTTATCAACACTAAGGCTTAAAGTAAAAGCAATAATGACTATGGCCATAAATGTGGTAAATTTAGTTATCATGTTGCATATTTTGAATTTAGTTGGATTAAGTAATTTTTAACCGACTATAAAGAATTTATACAATACATTTTGTATTTATACGTAAAATTATAATTATAATGAGGCCTATTTGAAAATAAATATTGTTTGATTTTAAGAAGAAAAGAAAACTAAAATTTGTTCCAAATTTAAAAATAACAATCGTGGTCATAATGTTCAAATGTTTGTCTCTTAAAATTATATATTTGTGCCTTTAAAATATTTGAACTTTATGAATAGCACAAAATTTCTTATAATAAATAAATCCTATGTTATTACCTGTACTCGTAACTGAATCATTTTTCACCGCGATAAACGCCATTGAAATTAAACGGAGAAATGCTCTTTGCATTCTTGCCACAATTCCACACGGTCATCATTTACAATAAAAATAATTAATTTTGATTTCTTTACACTTACTGTACATAAACATATGCATAAAATAAGTTTACACCAAAAATGCACGCAATTTTATGTATAAGGTTTTTATAGCAAAAGACAAAACAACTTCGAAATTAAGATATGATGTACTCATATTTTAACAAGGAAAATATAATAAAAATAAATTTACAATAATGTCCATGAAGATAAACAATACTATTTATTGTAAAATTATATTTAATATACTTTAACTCTAATATACTCTAATTTTAAACTGGAGTATTTCTTTTGGTCTTAAAGTCAACCCTATTAAAAGTCAGGCTATTGTAATTGGTAGTTACAAATTATTACCACGTGTAGACTATTCCCTTTTGCCACCTATTGTGTTTAATAAAACTATAATTCCTTTAAGTAAAAAAGTTAAAAATTTAGGTATATATTTTGATCAAAATTTCTCTTGGATGTCACAATTAAGTGAAGTTAGCAGGAAATTGTTCCACTCGATTGGATCCATTCGCAGATTACGTAATCTTCTACCAATTCCTACCAAAATTGCGCTAGCTCAATCAATTCTTCTTCCCATCCTTGATTATGCCGATACCTGTTATCTTGACCTCAGAGAAGAGCAATTAAATAAACTCGAGCGTATTCAAAATCTTTGTATTCGGTTTATATTTGGACTTCGCAAATATGACCACATTTCTGAATTTCGCAGAAAACTCGAGTGGCTCCCAATCCGTCTACGCAGGAATACTCACATACTTTCTCTTCTCTATTGTATTCTATTTCATCCAAACTCTCCTCATTATCTCAAGCAACGTTTCGAATTTCTTAAAGATTCGCATGGCCGCACTCTACGATCTGACGAAAATCTTATTCTCAAAGTTCCTTCTCATTCTTCCTCTTTCTATACCAATTCCTTTTCCGTCCAAGCAGTTCGCCTTTGGAATTACTTACCGCTTCACTTAAAACAATCTCAATCCATCAATACATTTAAAATCTATTTAACTTTATAATTATCTGTTTCGGTGTGGTTTTATTTGTTTTCGCGCTTGCCTATTATTAGAACTGTCGTAGCTTTTATTATTATCTTACTTACATATTTATTTATTTATTATTATTATTTTATTCTATTTATATACATATATATTTACTGTATTGATATTTAGTTTATGTAATGATGTACATGTATATAGTTTATTGTATGTGTGTGTAGCTACTTATATGTATATATTTATATATGTATGTGTATATATATTTATATATATAGTATATTAGTAGTATGTAATAGTAGTAAAATAAAACAATATTTTATTTATTTGATTTGTACACCTCCACCGCTTTATTAAGCTCATGTCCTTCTCCCAAAGGTTGTCTGGAAGAAATCGCTCTCTTAGCGATAAGACCGCCTTTTGTGCTACCGGAATATATTATATTATTTTATTTCCATTACTGTATGTTTCTGTATCTCTGTGTGTACAATAAAGCATATATAAATAAATATAAATAAATAAATACTTTCATATAATAAATTTCTTTAAAATTATGACAGGGTAATCTGTTTACATACTTATCAGACGTTTGAATTAAATAAATTTATATTTAGATAAAAGTAAACATATATTCAGTTATTTTTTAATCGACGAGCCGGTTGGCGTGTTTGGTAGACATCTGCCTTTCGCTCCGCTGGTCGTGGGTTCGATTCCCACCCAGAACAAACATTTGTGTGCATGAATATGTTTGTTTGTCCTTAGTCTGGGTGTAATTATCTATATTAGTAATCGTTTACAAAAAAAGTAGTATATGTAGTATATCAGTTGTCCGGTTTCCATAGTACGAGCCCAGCTTAGTTTGGGATCAGATGACCTTGTGTAAATAATGTCCCAGGATATTATTATTATTCATATAAATGCATATTTTTTACGTGATACTGAATTTCTCGTAGAAGTTTAACTTATGAATTATAACGTTGCCGTTATTAAATTACATTTGAATACGACGTAATGAGCGACGTGTGTTTGTGTACGTAACGAACACTCATGTAATTTCCCCAAGCCTCTGCTGATTGGGTTAATTCAATTCGCCCTTTTGAATATTAATATTAATCTCTACGAGATTTCTATGTCTTCATGTTTATAGTATTCGTTGATGTTCATACAGGATATATAAATGTAATTAGTAACAGTCTGTGAATGTCCCACTGCTGGGCTAAGTCCTCCTCTCCTTTTTGAGGAGAAGGCTACCACTCTGCTCCAATGCGGGTTACAGTGAAATTAGACACATGCAGATTTCCTCACGATGTTTTTCTTCACCGAAAAGCACGAGATAAATTATAAACACAAATTAAGCACATGAAAATTCAGTGGTGCCTGCCCGGGTTTGAATCATCGGTTACTTGGTACTAGAGCTTTGTGCAAGCTCGTCTGGGTAGGTACCACCCACTCATCAGGTATCAGATATTCTACCGCAAAACAGCAGTACTTGTTATTGCTGTGTTTCGGTTTGAAGGGTGAGTGAGCCAGTGTAATTACAGGCACAAGGGACAGAACATCTTAGTTCCCAAGGTTGGTGGCGCATTGGCGATGTAAGAGATGGTTAACAGCTCTTACAACGCCAATGTCTATGGGCGTTGGTGACCACTTACCATCAGGTGGCCCATATGCTCGTTCGCCTTCCTATGCAATAAAAAAAAAGATTCACGAGTTCAACCACTGGGTCATCTCGACTTATATACTTGTATAAATATAATTGTATGTGATTTATTACATGTCGTTTTCTGATTGTTAAAATGAGTAATTTCTGAACTTGCTAATTCTTTTCGGTAGAATCCACATTCCTAACCGGTGGTATGGTAGCTTTGTATTAAAATTGTAAAATAAAAAGCTCATATTTTAATGTGTGCTTTTGTGACTTTGAATTAATTTAACGTTCCATCGTCTGGTCCCGGTAACTATTTACTAAAATTATCTTATTGAGAAAAGAAGAATGTCGTTCTTGAAATCTAATATAAGGATATCGTATTGAGATAATAATTCCGCTTTATATTATTGTGACACAATCATTTGTTCATAATAGTAGAGTTCGTAGCGGGAGTAATAAGATAAGAGAAGAACTTCTATTTTATCTTGGAATCGACCGGTGTAAGCTAAACATGGTGATTAAGCCTTCTTCTGAAATCTTCCTGCAATGGAGCAGTACGATGGAAAAAGATCTAAACTATTTTCTTAACAGTAAAGATCTTCGTCTTTAGTATACTTTAAAAAGTTTTACATAATATAATTTATTGTAAAATCGTATTGTATTTTTCCATAATTATCGTGAAACTGTTTCAAAATCGTAATCGCAATAATGTTAAAAACTATCCTAATTGGAAAACCATAAACAATGGAATGATGTGCGATTTATTTATTTTACAAATAATGGTTAAGTTGTAAAATAAATTTGTCGCATATAATTACAGTCCGAATTAATTGGAGATGCATTTAGTATTCGAAAACGGTTTGATATTTGGAGGATTGGCGATTATTTTGTATCCTGTTAAATCAAAGTCAGATCTTAAAATATTATTCTATCAACTTTCTATCAAGGATACTTTTGAAAATAGAATGTTTTGATGAAAAATTTGAAAATCATATCAACTAGACGTACAATTTATCCAGGCCAATAATATAAGGAATGTGCTTTAAAAATAATGACTAACTGGTTTAAAAACTATATACAGGATAGAATTGCGACGCCAAATTCACGCCAAAAATGGTAAAATAACATGGCCGATTTCAGTATTCCGTTTTTAAAATCGAAGGTTTCGTATTTTTTCGTTCAAGTCTTGAATTAATATTTTGTTTGGGTTTCTATTTAATAACTCGTTTTCCAGAGACATTTTTAACCAGTGTCACAATAAAAAATATATATAATTGACTTAACAATTATGAAAAGGTTGCGAGGCTGAAAATTAAGGAATAAATGATACAAGTACATACAAAGAGTCAAAAATGAGAAAAATTGAGAATAAATCTAGAAAGGTAGTCGACAATAGCATTAGACAACGAATTATTTTTGTACTGACTTGGATGTTGCTTAGCTATAGTTGAACCTGGTGGATGGCGCGATGGCGCGCGATTGTCGTCTATAAATTCCGGGCTGCGTGTTTTCGTAATAAACGTAATTTAGAGATAAGAATATTCTTTCATCAATGTTTCATTACCTTTTATGTATAATGGTGATTAGGACATCAATATAAAAGACATTCGAAGTAATAAAATATTGTTCAGTTGATTGTATTGATAACGAGATATTAAATAAATGGGCAATTATCAATATAGTTTTCAGAGGAATAGTTCTGCCAAAAACAATAATATATAAAATAAATGTTTTATAATTATATTATAATATCAGATCAGTTTTAGTGTAATATGTTTTATGTTTTTTTTTAGCTTAAATTGTCGACAAAGTCGGAGTCTTACTACACTCTACTTTTATGTGTGATAAAAACATAATGAACTACAAATCATATATAACCAGTGTTAGCATCTTATCAAGTCGAGCGACGAAGGCGAATTGAAGTGATTCAGCTGTTTGCCGTGCTTTTATATACTCTCGACCATGTTGATTACTCTGGTCGGCAGAGACCGCTAACACCAGAGTCATATCTCCAGAATATTTTTAAGCTGGCAACTTTATTTTTCAATTATAGAATAATCAACTTTTATTAATATTATCTCATTGTAACACTGAATTTATCTTGATATTTTAAGAAAATAATATATTTTAATAGCGTGGTTATTTAATGAAGGGTATGTAAGCGTGCTCATTTTTCGTCAGAAATTCAATAGAATATTAAATATATAGAGAAAATCTTACCCTAATTAATAAGTCGGTTCTGCCCCTTGGGAACCGTCCTGGCTGGTAAATTGCCTTGGACGACTTTAGTAAAATAGATTAATGATTTAGCTTTTCTTGGTTCAAATCAATTCTAGTAAAGAAAGACGTAAAAATATTATGTTTTTTATTCGTAATAGAAATTTTATGTTCTTTTTTTATGTAACAATTAATAACAATTTAGATGTTGATATTTCGGGTATCGTTCTAATTTTAAATATTTTTTTTTTAACTGAACTGAATATGTAAAATTAAATGTTGGTAATGTGATTTTTTTCAGTATCTTGCATTATAAAATGGTCCTCTAAGAACGTTTAAAATATTAGTTTAGTCGTGCTGTGATTGGTATTGCCATTTTTTGATTTAAATATAATAAGTATAATTATGGAATTGCTTTTTTCATTTATTGTTCACGTAGTTGCCTTCGAAGTTTTATAGAAATAAAATAGTAGTTAAAGTTATAATCTCAAAAAGGTACTTCGGCATAATGCCAATATGTTAATGTTAGTGCGTTATCATTATCGTAGTTTAAAAAAAGAAACTGAAACTGATGACTGAAAGAGTTGATTGGAGCTGATACAGCAATATAATAATTTATATTATTTTTTATCTGTATAAACCGTCACGGAACTTTTTTTTTACAACAAAAAAGTAAAAAACACAAATAAAAAGCGTGGATAGCCCATTATTTTATAATCTATGTAATCCTTTATCGAGTAATACCCCATTAAACAATGTAGTTACTGTTTCACTTATAAGCCCGTCTCTGGACTGGACTCTAGTCCAGGGTAAGTCCAAGTACGAAATATACCTATACGAAAAACACCGTAGCTTATAGAGATTATTCTAGCTTTGGGAGACTTTCTTATTTCGAAAAATATTTGAAACCAAAGCAAGTAACTTCTCAAATAAAATAAAACACGTTTAAGGTTTCGGCAAATGTAACAACTTCTGACAAAGTAAGTGCTGTTCTCACCAAAATGGGGCATTTTGTACCTTATTAACTGGTATGTAACGTATTTCTGGAACGAGATTGCCGTGCATCTGAACGAATGGAGTTACGTACTTTCCCAAATTCCGATGACATTTGTTGGGCATTTTCCATTTACCTCACTACGTCTCAATAATATTCCTTATGTACTCATGGAAAAATTTTGAACGTAAACATAATTATTTTAATTTACAATGAAATAAATAGAATTCTTGAATAATTTTTATATATAAATATACTATTTTTTTTATAACAATTTAAAACTTTAAAAATAGTTACCGCCATTTTTTCCATTGATGTTTTTATTTTTATAGTTTCCGATTCATATAATTGTACGATAATGACCTATACATCAATTGCATACATAAAATTACAGTTCTATATAAAATAAAATATAAATAAATATAGCTTACGGCCATCTGCGTCAAAGCGAAAAATTAAAATTTATCGCTTAGAATTTTTATACTCAAATTAATCCTGAATGTTAAATTTATTTTGGAGTGCCTTATAATATAACAAAATCAAAATTATCTCGAAATGGCAATTCCTTTTTTAAAGATAAGATAGAAAAAAATATTATAGCCGTTCAAAAAAAATTCAAAGGTAAAATGATTTTCTTGAAAAGAAAAACATTCTTTATATGAAATAAGAAGCCAAAGAATTATCTATCTAATTCATGCCCTAAACTACAGAAATGAATAAGCAAAATTTACTCTTTTCTATAGGACTAAGCCCATTCTATTATAAACCTTAACGATAACACAATAAGGATTGATATGCGTTTATACGAGGTTGCCAAAATTCAATCAACTTCTTTTACGTTCAGTGACATTTTCCCGACAATCTAAATCTCCCGAGGCAGACTTATGATGAGGTCTAATCGAGTTTATTATACTTGTATCGTGGTCTTTTATAGTCTGTCATTGATAAAACTCTTTGAATTGTTATTGATACAAGCTCTGAAGAAAGAATATTGGTATGAATTGTAACCCAGTTATTTAAGTGTACCATAAGTTGTATTGAAGTATGATTTTGAAGATATTTCTTTCGGCTTACTCTAATATTTTTGGCCTAACTTTTTTAATCTTTGATTTTAGTGTCAGGGCTTAACAAATAAATTCTAACCTCGTGACATTTGTTCGAAATTAGAAAATCATACTAATAATTATGGTGACGATATTTTGACACATTTTTGTCGGACATTTTTGTCAACGGGACGTCGCAGGCTGTGTTGGAGATATTAAAGTAAGTAAGCATATAATTTTTTTTTAATTTAAGATTATGGTGCACTAACTATTTGATCTTAAGTGGTAACACTGACCGTAGACATTGGCGCTGCAATAAAAATAATTCCTTTCTTTGCCAATGCGCCACCAAATAAGGAGTTGTGTCCGTAATTATACTGGTATACTTATTCTTCAAACCGGAATGCAACAATAGTAATACTGCTATAATGTGGTAGGATATACCTACTAAGACGGAATTGGGCAGAGCCCTAATCACCAATTAGTTGTATTTGTAAATAAATGTTATATTGTTTTCATAAATCAAGATGAAACGAACAAAATAATATTATTTTATTATTATTTAACATTCAGTTCTTAAAGCGGTATATTATATATATTTATACGTCTGTGAAAATAAATAAGACGAATAAATAATAGGGTAAGAAAATCTTTTGCGACCATTTTGTTTCCGCCTCGCATGTTAACCTTTATCAATCTAATTTATTTTCTTGTGGGATAAAACTTGTGTTTACCAAAGACTTCAAAATTGTACATAACTAAAATATAAGTTTGCTTTGATGTTTTATTTAGATGAATGTTTTTATTAATTAATGTCATCTATACATATAAATAAAATTGGAGTGTCTGTTTTTAATATTGAAATAACCGCTTTTTACTACATGCATATGAATATATATACGGTACATACACCGAAATAACATTTTTTACAATTTTTGTCTGTCTGTCTGTCTGTCCGTCTGTCTGTTTGTTCCGGCTAATCTCTGAAATGGCTGGATCGATTTTGACGGGACTTTTATTGGCAGGTAGCTGATGTAATAAGGAGTAACTTAGGCTACTTTTATTTTAGAGAAAATGATAATCTATACATCTATACATATAAATAAAATTGGAGTGTCTGTTTTTAATATTGAAATAACCGCTTTTTACTACATGCATATGAATATATATACGGTACATACACCGAAATAACATTTTTTACAATTTTTGTCTGTCTGTCTGTCCGTCTGTCTGTTTGTTCCGGCTAATCTCTGAAATGGCTGGACCGATTTTGACGGGACTTTTATTGGCAGGTAGCTGATGTAATAAGGAGTAACTTAGGCTACTTTTATTTTAGAAAATAATGATAATCTTTACATCTATACATCTATACATATAAATAAAATTGGAGTGTCTGTTTTTAGTATTGAAATAACCGCTTTTTACTACATGCATATGAATATATATACGGTACATACACCGAAATAACATTTTTTACAATTTTTGTCTGTCTGTCTGTCTGTCTGTCTGTCCGTCTGTCTGTTTGTTCCGGCTAATCTCTGAAATGGCTGGACCGATTTTGACGGGACTTTTATTGGCAGGTAGCTGATGTAATAAGGAGTAACTTAGGCTACTTTTATTTTAGAAAATAATGATAATCTTTACATCTATACATATAAATAAAATTGGAGTGTCTGTTTTTAATATTGAAATAACCGCTTTTTACTACATGCATATGAATATATATACGGTACATACACCGAAATAACATTTTTTACAATTTTTGTCTGTCTGTCTGTCTGTCTGTCTGTCCGTCTGTCTGTTTGTTCCGGCTAAGATCCTCATTTAATTTTAGAATAGCTAAATGTAATTCCGCAGGCTTAAATGATATATACATCTGTATATCATCAGCATAAATGTGGTATTTGCAATATTTAATACTATTAACTATATCGGCACAATATAGTGCGAAGATAATTGGCCCTAGTATGGAACCTTGAGGAACGCCTCTGTTAACGGGGCAACAGTCGGAAATAGCTCTTGAGCCATTATCATTCAGCACCTCCACAATTTGCTTCCGATGAGCTAGATAACTTGTAAACCACTTTATTGTATCAATGGTGAATCCGTAATATTTTAATTTTGCTAAAAATAATGATCTATTTATTGTATCAAAGGCCCGAGAAAAGTCCAATAATATAAGAATTGTAATCTCACCTACGTCTTGAGCGCATAAAATGTTATCTATTACATCTAATAAAGCAGTCGTGGTGCTATGATGCTTACGAAACCCTGACTGCAGAGATGGTAGAATATTGTTAGATTCTAAATACGCTGACAGTTGGTTACAAACAATCTTTTCTAAAATCTTTGATATGCAAGGTAATATGCTTATGGGGCGTAAATCCTTTAGTTCACTTATATTGTCTTTTTTGGGAATGGGTCTCACTAGTGCGGTCTGCCATTGGGTAGGAAATATATTGGTCATAATGGACGTGTTCACAATTCTAGTAACCACTGATAATGTACTTGACAGCGTCAACAAAATCATATCCAACGAAATGCCGTCAACACCAATAGCGTTAGATTTTAGTGAGCAAATGATAATCTTTACATCTATACATATAAATAAAATTGGAGTGTCTGTTTTTAATATTGAAATAACCGCTTTTTACTACATGCATATGAATATATATACGGTACATACACCGAAATAACATTTTTTACAATTTTTGTCTGTCTGTCTGTCTGTCTGTCCGTCTGTCGGTTTGTTCCGGCTAATCTCTGAAATGGCTGGACCGATTTTGACGGGACTTTTATTGGCAGGTAGCTGATGTAATAAGGAGTAACTTAGGCTACTTTTATTTTAGAAAATAATGATAATCTTTACATCTATTTATTATTATTATATAAATAAAATTGGAGTGTCTGTTTTTAATATTGAAATAACCGCTTTTTACTACATGCATATGAATATATATACGGTACATACACCGAAATAACATTTTTTACAATTTTTGTCTGTCTGTCTGTCTGTCTGTCCGTCTGTCTGTTTGTTCCGGCTAATCTCTGAAATGGCTGGACCGATTTTGACGGGACTTTTATTGGCAGGTAGCTGATGTAATAAGGAGTAACTTAGGCTACTTTTATTTTAGAGAAAATGATAATCTATACATCTATTCATCATATAAATAAAATTGGAGTGTCTGTTTTTAATATTGAAATAACCGCTTTTTACTACATGCATATGAATATATATACGGTACATACACCGAAATAACATTTTTTACAATTTTTGTCTGTCTGTCTGTCTGTCTGTCTGTCTGTCCGTCTGTCTGTTTGTTCCGGCTAATCTCTGAAATGGCTGGACCGATTTTGACGGGACTTTTATTGGCAGGTAGCTGATGTAATAAGGAGTAACTTAGGCTACTTTTATTTTAGAAAATAATGATAATCTTTACATCTATACATATAAATAAAATTGGAGTGTCTGTTTTTAATATTGAAATAACCGCTTTTTACTACATGCATATGAATATATATACGGTACATACACCGAAATAACATTTTTTACAATTTTTGTCTGTCTGTCTGTCTGTCTGTCTGTCCGTCTGTCGGTTTGTTCCGGCTAATCTCTGAAATGGCTGGACCGATTTTGACGGGACTTTTATTGGCAGGTAGCTGATGTAATAAGGAGTAACTTAGGCTACTTTTATTTTAGAAAATAATGATAATCTTTACATCTATACATATAAATAAAATTGGAGTGTCTGTTTTTAATATTGAAATAACCGCTTTTTACTACATGCATATGAATATATATACGGTACATACACCGAAATAACATTTTTTACAATTTTTGTCTGTCTGTCTGTCCGTCTGTCTGTTTGTTCCGGCTAATCTCTGAAATGGCTGGACCGATTTTGACGGGACTTTTATTGGCAGGTAGCTGATGTAATAAGGAGTAACTTAGGCTACTTTTATTTTAGAAAATAATGATAATCTATACATCTATACATATCTATACATATAAATAAAATTGGAGTGTCTGTTTTTAATATTGAAATAACCGCTTTTTACTACATGCATATGAATATATATACGGTACATACACCGAAATAACATTTTTTACAATTTTTGTCTGTCTGTCTGTCTGTCCGTCTGTCTGTTTGTTCCGGCTAATCTCTGAAATGGCTGGACCGATTTTGACGGGACTTTTATTGGCAGGTAGCTGATGTAATAAGGAGTAACTTAGGCTACTTTTATTTTAGAAAAAAATGATAATAAAAATAAAAATGATTAACTTTTTATTTAATTCTACGCGGACGAAGTTGCGGGTACAGCTAGTGTAGAATAAATCTTCTTAACATTAAGTTTTAAGCCGCGACTTCATCGCAGTATAAGTTAGTACTTTAATTTTATATATTTATTTGAATGATTATTTTAAATAAAACTACTTTAAATTACTTCTATTATATCTTCCTGTTTCTATAATTGTATCAAATTCAGGTGAGGTTAAACTTTACACTGTGAACTGGCAACACAAAACTGGAGGCCAATTCTACTAACATAACCGTCATATTATCGAAATCAAATCGAAACATAATCGTTGACGTTTAGCTTTTTCCCTTTTATTCTACTAATACATTATTCTACTAATACAACGATCCAGTTGTGATTCGATTCGTTCTTGATGGTACGTCAAAAGTTTTTTGACTTTTGTATATGGTAACAACTCGCTGATTCAGTTTAATGAGGAATAGTTGAAGATTGTTATCTTATTGTGAATGAAGTAAAACCTCACTAAGCTTGTGGTCTCCTATAAACGATACCGGCCGCTATCGCTAACATACAAAAACCATACCATAAAACGCTGATGAAGGCGTATGGATGTCGTAGACTGCGTTGGAACGCTGACAAAATAAAAAATAAAACACATGATACGCGAGTATTTTTTATCGACTATTGTTGTGGGAGACATCGCGTGCTGACACTGTGACGTCACAATAATTCCATTATTAAACCGGAATCACGGAGAATCTAAAGGATTTATTTAGTAAACTAGACTACAATATATTATTTGATATACAGGGTGTAACAAAAATCGTGTCCGACCCGTGAAGTGGTTGTTAGGTATCGTGAGTTGGTTCTATTTATGTAATCATTTTTAAAATTTTAAGCAAAAATTTTCTCCAAATAAAATTTAATTTAACTAAATAACGACAATTACAATGCAAAACAGGCGCGGGCGTCAGCGCTCAATAGTTCATGCCTATCGGGTAGCTCGGACACGATGTCATGGCCTTAGTTTTCCATGAAATTTTCGTCATTTACAATTGAAAATGTCAATAAAAAATTTTTTATGGGTAGTTTTTTTGCATAATATTTTAATTTTTTTTACATAAATAGAACCGACTCACGATACCTAATAACAACTTCACGGGTCGGACACGAATTTTGTTACACTCTGTATAGTGGAAGAACTCAACGATTTAAAATTACTTGTAAAATACTTTAATATTAACGTATTTTATATAATCGAAACCATTCCTTAACAGTATTGCCTAAATTATACATTATAGTGGATCGGAATAAAACAACCCCTTGTGGTTTGACCGTAGAATATCTCGGCTGTATGTGGTTTGCCCTTTATTTGCGAACATTCACCATATTATCAAATATTATCTTGTAGATAATATACAGATAAGAAATATAGCAACGTTTGCATACAATATTGATTGATTATTTTATTCATATGCTTTTATAGAAAGGCACATGAGGAAATTGGTCACCGTCGTAAGAAATATTAACCATCCTTTACATCGTCAATGTCCTACTAACCGTGGAAATTTCGTGGTTTATGTCCCTCGTGCATGTAGGAACAAAACAATATTATCCCTACCCTACTACCCAGGTAAGCTTGCACAAAGCCCTACCCCTAACCTAACCTAACCCTATTCCAATGGGAATAGAAATAAATGTAAACACACCGTAGATTTACAAATTGCATGCGATTGTCAAACCGTTCTGCATTATTATGCACTGTTAGCAGTTCTTGATTAATTTACCCTTATTCATAATACAACACTATTCCAAATAACTAGTTATAACTACATTAATTTATCTTCCAAAGTTCCGCATACAACTTCGCGGACATTGAAAACGCCATCTTTTCGCGTATCCATAGTGAATGTCATAGATTATTCAAGATTTGTCGACCAATGACATCGCGTCAATTGATATCGATGACCAATTATATCGCATTAATTTGGTGTCAAATTTGTTTATTTATGTTTATTCCTGTTGTGGTTGGAATTACCTATGTTTGTGTTTCAATAGTAGCATTAGTAACACTGTGTACTACTTTTGTTTTATAAATGTATTTGTTGTCTGTACGTGCTGAGCAGCGTGTTGATTGGCTTAAGTACAGAGATTAATCCATTTAAAGGTTGTACTAGGATGAGAATCTATCTAGTTAATAGGTTTACTGTAAACATGAGGTTGGATTTTCTTTGTATTTTTTTGTTGAAAAATAACGTTTCAATAATCTAAAGCATAACGAATATAAAATAGGGAACACTTCGAGATATTCGACATAATTTTATGTGTATGATAATTAAGAATATATAACAAAAAATATATATTTAAGATTGATTTTAAAAAGCTATATAGTTTTACTAATCATAAATAAGCACTCGATTTTTATACAAGAAAGTATTTCCATTTGGAAAATTTTCGCAAACGGAAAAATACAGTTTAAGCATTCTTCTGTTGCTATAAATAATATTACAAGCATACGTTATTTCTTTATTTAAATATTATTGACTGCCTTAATGGTTTAGTGGCTCTACATAAGACCGCAGATCTGGTGGTCATGGGTTCAATTCACAGGTCGGGCCAATAGTTATTGTACACTCCCGTGCCTCGGAAAGCAGGTAAAGCTATTGGCCTGAACTCGTTCCCGTCGTGTCGGATTGCCGTCCCATCGGATTATGAGAGATAAGGAAAAGAAAGTGCACTTAATATGTTTGCGCACACATTTGTACACTATAATATCTCCTAGCGCAGTTGGCTAATCTCTCTTGAGATTGGCCGCCGTGGCTGATATCGGTTTGGAGGACCTTAATTTACACATTAGTATATTATAATTATAAATAATAAGTATTTTGAAAATGTTCATAAATTAATTTGCAATAAAATTAAGGTTTTCAAATTAATAAAAAGCGTAGTTAAGTCGAAGAGCTTTTAAAAATTTCGAGAACTCAATCTACGGTATTAATTAGTTACTCTTTGTTATCAAGAGTAATTAAAAATGGCTGAGCCGCATCTCAGACGATTCAATGGCCACTTATCCTGAATGATTGATTCGTTGATCGATTTAATATTGCCGGTTTTTTTAGCGTTTTTTAAAATGTATTAATTTACTATACATTTATTGTAATATATACGCTTTCGTGATTTGACTGAAATTAGGCATGTAAATGTGGATAATTTGATTTTGTACCAACGTCCGAGTCTACCATCATCTAAGTTCTACTTTCCTGCATGGGTGTGCTGCATGATATAGGAAGGCGGACGAAGCATATGGGCCACCTGATGGGAAGTGGTTACCAACGCCCACAAACATTGACATTGTAAGAGATGTTAACTTCGCTTACATCGCCAATGCGCCACCAACTGGGGGAACTAAGATCTTATGTCCCTTGTGCCTGTAATTACACTGGCTCACTCACCCTTCAAACTGGAACACAACAATGCCAAGTATTACTGTTTTGCAATAGAATATCTGATAAGTGGGTGATAACTACCCAGACGAGTTTGCACAAAGCTCTCCCACCAAGTAATAAGAAACCAATTATACTTTAATAACTTTGAAATTCACTTTTGCATTTATAATAATGTTGGTAAGGATTGTTTGTGTTGTGATATAGAAATATAAGTACGTTATATTCTATTCTTTTAATTAATATCCTGGGACATTTTTCACACACGGTCATCTGATCCCAAACTAAGCAGAGCTCGTACTATGGAAAGCAGACAACTGATATACTACATATACTACTTTTTCTTTTTGTAAATACATACTTATATTGATAATTACAACCAGACTCAGGACAAACAGACATGTTCATGCACACAAATGTCTGGCCTGGGTGGGAATCGAACCCATGACTTACGGCGCGAAAGGCAGGGTATCTACCAATCACGCCAACCGGCTCGTCAATTTCATTTACGATTGTCTAAAAACGTTCTAAATTTCCACGGAAATTTCCATGTTACGTTTCAATTGGAAAGATTTATCTAAACAGCGATTTATGTATAGTATCCAATTCGACGTTGATTACGTTTTGAAATTGTTTCGAGGTTTCATCTTTCATCTTAAAACTACCAGTATCATGTTTTGTGTTACATACGTAATTTTCTTGGTAAACTTTGTTATTACGTAATGTCGTATTGAATTTTTAAGGTTTTTTTTTTATGATATTTTTTTTTTATTACAGCTATTGTAAAAGGCATTGGTACGTATTGTATAATGCCAAATCGATACTAATATATAAAGCTGAAGAGTTTTTTTTTGTTTGATCCGGCTTATCTCAGTAACTACTGGTTCGAATTTAAAAAATATTTTGTGTTGGATAGTGATTTTATCGAGGAAGGCTCTAGGTTTATTTTTATTTATTACATTTTTATTAACTATACGAGGGTGAAACCGCGGGGCACAGCTGGTATTAAATAAAACTTCTTATATCAAAAATATTTAAATTAGGTATGATTAAAGAAAAACAATAAAAAGTGAGTTTATTTCTGATTCTCGGTAGAATCATCATTTCGAGTCAGTGATAGCTTTACATTTAATTTAGTTTCGCTAATTTATTCGTTGAGATTGAATTTACAAATGTTCAATCACTCCGCACACAGTAATAATACAATGTGCGTACACTATTAACGTAGACGAGCTAGCAACGAGCTAACCGTTTTTATACTATAAATAAATTGTTATATTAAATAGAATAGTCCTCCAGAACGATTTGTAATGAGAATTTTCGTCAGAAAATCTTAATAACATTTTATTGGCTAGACATGGGAATCGAACCCAGGAACATCGTGTCTGTGGCCTTACATGTAGCCACAAGACCAACAAGGCATTGTTATATTACATAAGATTGATATCTTACAAAATACTGTCCTTTATATAACTAATAATAATACAATTATTAGTTATTTTTGAGTACATTTTTTTTCAATCAAATATTTAACGTTTGTTTTAAAGCACCTAGTTAATTTCAATACACAATAGATAGAGTGTTCCGATTTCAAAGTTATCCAATAAAGCGATATAAAACGCACACTACCTTTACCTCACTTCTACCTTTATCTCAGTTAGATCTCGCGTTAATGTTATTGTGGCAGAGAAGCGAAATAAAAGAGAAATTCTTTTGTATTATTCAACCGCGCTGGAATAATTAACCGCTTTGTCTTGCTTTTATTCTCTGTAATTATTATAATTAGAGAATATTTAGATATTATGTAATGTTATTTCTACCGCCCAGAGATTGATGCTATAAAAAACCTTGGAAACTAACTAAGGTTTTTTTAACTAAGATGTTTATTTGCGCCTGTGGTTACACTGACTCACTCACGGTTGCCATTGGAACAATACTGAGTATTGCTATTATGAGGTAGAATATGGGGTGAGTAGATGGGCTTGCACAAAGCCGTAAGAAGTTAGGCGAGAAAACTTACAAAGCCCTACCACCAAAAAGTTTTTAATTAATTTAGTTGGACTGTAGCCACTGACATTCTGCTCTACTGTAGTAGAGTGAAATGGTAGTGGCCCCAAGGTCACGTCATGTAACGAAATAGCGTACAAACTCTGTCTATGCTACAATAGGCAACGCGTTGGGCGATCGAATTTAGGTAACTATATAAAGTTTTAGGTGCTTTTTGGTTTGACAAATATACAGTAATATAATTAATTAAAATCTACATTTTAAAACACGTTTTGAGTCGAAAAATATCGCTTAATACTTCGTTCTTACAGGGTCACAATTTTTTTTAATGTACTGAATTGTCATTACTTTTAAAAGTCAATGTGGATATATACTCAAATTGGCTGTTACGAGTGCGTTTAAATCACCAACAAGAATATATAAAAAATAGTATGGATATTTTATTTTATTTTATTTATTTTATTGCATAGGTAGGCGGACGAGCATATGGGCCACCTGATGGTAAATGTCACCAACGCCCATAGACATTAGCATTGAAAGAGATGTTAACCATCGCTTACATTGCCAATGCGCCACCAACCTTGGGAACTGAGATGTTACGTCCCTTGTGCCTGTAATTACACTGACTCACTCACCCATCAAACCGGAACACAACAGTACCAAGTACTGCTGTTTTGCGGTAGAATATCTGATGAGTGGGTGGTACCTACCCAGTCGAGCTTGCATAAAGCTCTACCACCAAGTAATAATATACAGATAAATTGGTAAAACAATAATGTAAGTGACAGCAAGTGTAACGCTTCTAAGTAAAGATATTGAATTTGGATTCGATATACAAAATTGCTTAATTGGTACATTAGCGGTACAGAGGGGCAATTATATTAACAAATTGTCACTTTATCGCAATCGAATCGAAACGTGATCGTTGTCGCTTATCCGTTTTTTTTTTAGTTTAATTTACAATTATGTTTGGTTTTGACAAAACGTTCTACGTTAACATATTATCAGCAGGGCCTATACAAGTGGCTTTTACGTTAATAGAATAGAATAGAAAATAATACAATAAAATTGCGTTTGACGTTTCGAGTCGAACGCGAATGTCAATCTCATACATTGATTATTATGTTCTATTCTATTCTATTAACGTAAAAGCCACTTGTCTAGGCCTGCAGTTCGGTACCTATTCGAATAAAGAATACTCCAAGTTGGATCGGTTATGAATTGGGGAAGTATTGTAATCGTTATATATTCGGCCCCAGTTTTTTATATAATAGCTGAATACGTTGATCATTTTTCATCAGAAACGATTTACTCGTAAAATATGAGCGTAAAGATTTTGAAAATAGAATTTAGGTGAAATTCTATTTTCAAATTTATACACCGCTCGTTCAAAGAACTTAAGTTAAAATAAATCGATTTCTGTTAAAACATTCCTCTTGTTCTTATGTATTGATTTAGGGAGCCATAAGTCAGTGAAAATTAGAGCGTTTTCGATACGATAAGGAGGAGGGGCCTCCTTAATTACGTTTCTTTACATTTTCCTCAACCCTACCTGGTAATACGTCACGATCACATCTGAATACAATTGAACTTCTATTATGTATTTAGCAATAAATAAGGTTTTTTTTTGGAAGTAAGTCATTACAATATATATATATATATATATATATATATATATATATATATATATATTATAAGCTCCACTTTGATGTTTCACCAGTTTATATTATTATATACATTTAGATTATTTACGTGATAAGCGTGGACTTTATGCTTTTGTTATATAATAACAAATAATGCAATTTTTAAACGACGGTAAGAAAAATGGTTACAAAGATCATAATTAAGGAACATTGCTTTTGTGACGTCACCAAATATCACTTCCATTTTATGGTGTTGATACGCCATTAAGGAAGATTATAATTTCTTAAGTGATGAAAAATGATACTTAATGCATTGCACGAAAACAAGTCGCTTATGCTTTGTGTATATCTAGTATACGTTAATTACTAAGTTCATGACATTCTAATAGATTGGTCCTTTGCTCCTTTTGGTCTAGTTCATATCCCGAATCCCTGGTTAACGGTTTCAAATCCCGGGTCGAGCAAATAAAAAAATATTGGTTTTTCTGTCAATAAATTGTCTTATTATTTTTTATTTTATTGTTTATATTATTTATTATTTTTTTAACAGTTCTTTTGTTTATAATTAGGTACTTAAAAGTAAGCAGTAGTAACTTTCGTAAATATCGCTTTGATGGGCTAAGGATTCCTCTCCTTTTTGAGGAGATTTTTAGCTTACTCCTCCATGCTGCTCCATTGTGGGTTGGTGGATACAGATGATTTTTATTTGCTAAATGTAGATAGCCTCACGATGAATAAACAAAAATAAATTTGAAAATTAGTGCTGACTTGGGTTTGAATTCGCGACTATCAGTTGACTATCAGTTCTAACCACTAGTCTATCTCGACTACCTCTCTCTCTCTCAACTACCTCTCTCTCTCTCTGTTTCTTTACTATTTTTAGAATGATCGGTTGAGGTTTTGTCGTCTAACTTCTGGACCGTACATTTATCACTTCTTATTAAATATAAGCAAAAAAGAAAATAAATTGTATATTTACCTCTCTGTCTGTCGTAAGCGTTTATACATTCGCTTGTTTGAAACTGGCTGATAAGCGCAGTCTTGCCAACTCCAGGAGCGCCGACCATCGCAACACGATGGCACGCCACCGGACGCCGCTCTTGGGACTCTGGTGCGGATTGCGCGGGCGATGATGGCGCTAGACTGCCGGAGCGCGATCGGCGTCGTCGAAACGAGTCACCTCGGTTCACTATCCCTGGTGGAGAGACAACATATTATAAAATAAGTTTTTATTTGCTTAACTTTATTTTTATCAAACAATTGCATAGTACAAAAGTCGAGCTTAATAATACAGTCTCTTTATTATTCACAGTGGCGACAAATGCTTAAAGACATATACATATATGACTTTTAATACTCATCAAATTATATTTATAACTATTTATGTAAATAATGCTAATTATATCAAATATTATACTAACTTAAATATATATATAGCGTTTCATTTTGAGCAGCAACAATAATTTAAGGCAACATTAATATAAATACATCTTATATAATTATGTACGTATATATATATATATATTATATTTAAATATAAAATTGTATATAATAGTATAAGTTACTGAGATTCTCGTGGATACTTCGTAGAGTCTATGTACCCAACTATGTATGTAGTTTTAAATTAACCAAATTATGTTAATTGATTAAAAAGTGCTTGTTAATCTGCTGCAAAACAGCAGCACTTGCTATTGTTGTGTTTGAAAGTTGAGTGAGTCAGTTTAATTACAGCCACAAGAGACATAACATTTTAGTTGCCAAGGTTGGTGGCGCATTGGCGATGTGGTTAACATTTCTTACAATGCCAATGTCTATGGGCGTTGGTCACCACTTAACTATGGTGGCCTATATGCTCATCCGCCTACGTATGTTATATATAAAAAGTTTAGTCTCATTTCAAGTGATTTATACAATTAACGTTTTTATGCGTTAATTTTAAACAATCCATATAACTTTTATGTCTTCTCTATAGATGTTTGATTAGAAGTTGGTTAGAGTTAGATAAACTAATTTGGATTTAACGCGAACGCTCATTGGTCACCTATCACGTCATCGACTTCAACCGACCAATCACCACTTATATCAAAGCCATGCTCGTTTATTTTACTTTTATCCAGCGTTTCAAATACTTGAGCATAAAATTTTCAATATTTTATTCTAGACGCTTAGATTTTTCAAGTCATATTATACTGCCAGTCTAAGAACTCTCGAGGAGTCTTATATCGCTAATTCTGCTATTCATGTGTTATGTTGACTCCACTTCGGTGTAAAACATGAAGCGACCCACCAGAGAGATGATTTAAAATATAAGTACCTTTTAAATATATAATACTAGCCGCCATATTGACTTCGCTTGTAGATAAAACGTATATTAATATCGTATTTCAAATCGGTGGCGCTAAAGTCACTTTGGCATTTTTAAAAATCATCGTCATATTTCAGTCAATTTATGCAAACCTTTAAAGAATTCTACATCTAAACTTTCCTCATGAATCACTCTGTCTATTAATAAAAAATATATGAAATTGAATTCCGTGGTTTTTGAGTTTATCCCACTCAAATGGACAGACAGACAGAAATGCTGATTGATGCGACATTGTTTTATAATATGTAGTGATAATGTTAATTATACAAGCGGATCAGAAGTAAATAAAACTAAATTGAATTTTATTTAATTTAGAATTTAAATAATTTAAATACTAATAGTTATATACATGGCTATGACGTAAATATTGTCAATGTAAAATTACGTCGTACGCTTGATAGTATCAGAGAAACCACCCGAGTTTTCTCCAGAGAAAGAGACAACGAGACCTTCACGTTATTAATTAAAAAACGCTGTTTCTATCCACCGTATCCTTCCAACAAAAGGAATAATTTTCATATATACATCAGTTGCCTGTAAATATAATAAAAAAAAAACAATAATAGCAAATTCGAACATTTATCACTTATCTCGTTCAAAAATAGGTCACAAATCAGTAATACATATTCACGCAACCATCAACAGAGTATCGGAAACGAACAGTTTCGACGTGTGATGTCAGATTTATTGTTGTGAAATGTTGATGACGTCAATCCTAAACGATTGCGCCCGCGCAGCTTGAGTATACAAACTTTCACGCGTTCGCTGCTCGTGTTTATATTTATTGGAATGTTATTCGTTGCATTCGAATTTTAAACATAAAATATTTTTTTAATTATATTATAATAAATAAAAGTTTAAATTAATTATTATCTGTGTAGTTATTACAAAACCTTAATGTAAGAAAAGTTTTAAGAATAGTTAAATAATTTGAAAAAGGCTATAATATGAAAATTGGAAAATATTCATATACCGTTATAAATGTTACAATCTTAAGCTAAATGTAAAGCATCACTACTATAGTATTTTTCGAAGTCAAAGTTATACCTTTATTCAATATATTACACTTGGTTATTGCTTATCAAAAATTACGCACCTTACCACGCACTTAAAAAGAAATACGTCAGACAAACAGACCAAAGAATCTCAGAGGGATTGCTTACAATTTGTAATTAGTTTACAATTAATTGCAAACGTAATTGATTTCTATCTTTTAATGAATACAAAAACATACAAACAGAATCAAAGTAATCGATATACATTATACATAGAAAGCAAATACGAATTCTCCAGACAGACCATCATTTAACTATTTAAAGAAACAGACGCGAGAGAATATGACGAGAGTCGATTGACGTAACGCACGAATGGACTCCGTATCGAGATATTGAAATTGCAATTATAAATTTATAAACGACTACACGACTGTATGGAAAAATTCGAAGCTTTAGTATTAAAGTTAATCGAAATTTGATTATGTTTTACAAAGTAATTCAGGCAGAAATGTTTTTGATGTGTAATATATTTTTCTCATTTCTATTTTTATAGTGAAACATAAGCACGGTTATAAGACGAAAAGTCTTTAGATTATATACTAGATTATTTTATCCTGGAAGTCTGCATTGTAATAAAACTCATTTAAATGATATGATTATTGCAGTTTAAGTAATAGATTGGATATGAAAGCTCTCAGGAGACAGAATCTACTGAATCGACAAATACTGTCAGTTTATTTGCTCAAAGTATTTATAAATAATATTATATTATTCTGAATGAAATAAAAAACCTCATAATCATTTCTGAGCTTAGAGCGAAAACAAACATACAACAGGCGAGATTTAAAAAATCTATGCTAATAAATAAGGAGACGTTTTTTTAAATCCCTAACTGAAACAATTACTAAGTCAATATACATAAAACTTTTATTAGAAGATACAGCGCAGATTCGGAGATTTTACTACATACTGTTATTATATAAGTATTCATTGCACATAGCACTTTCATCCGATTTAAATTTAGAGTACCGACGTGACTAGCGCGAATTTTATGTTCTTGTTTGAATTAATATAATTTATAAAATAATATAACAAAATAACATAATTTAAAATGTAACTAAACATACATTTGTGTAATTAATTTTGATAAAATAAACGAAGTGTTATTTAGAAGTATTCTTTTTATACATCCTTGAACAGAAACTATAACTATAATTTTAACGTTAATTTTTAAACAAATATACTTCATTCAAAATAAAACAACTTTGATAAATTACACATCAAGTTCAAGAGGAAATAATTATTCATAATAATCCATTGCCAATCTTCGAAAATAGTTTAAATACAAAATAACTTACAAACTAATTGTGTTTCTTACAATGTAGGGTTAGCAGAACAGTGAACAATAATGTAATCATTATAATTTCAAACCGTTTGCTTACATACAAATGCGTAGTAGACTGTTTGGCATGATGGGGACGAATATAGCACAAACACAAACCAAGGGTTAAAACAAGCAAGACGGAGGAATTGACGTCATACTTTAAATGCAGATTTACAAGTGATTCATGAGCAAATGCGATTTCAGAGGTGTGTCTAATGCCTTTGAGGTTAAATATACTTCCCTCTGCCTCGTTCCTGGTGCATTGTTTATAAAGCTGCAGACCGTGAAACTTTTATAACGCTGGAAAAACACATTACGCGTTTCCCTCCACGGGAACACTGGAAGGGGGGGGGGAAATGTGGGACTAATCGGTTTCCAAGGCACCGTTGCGCCGTTCCGTTTCCGTATCATTCCGTTGCTCGAACATTTTTTTTTATTGTATAGATAGGCGGACGAGCAGGGCCACCTGATGGTAAGTGGTCACCAACGCCCATAGACACAATTGCTTTGTTAGAAATGTTAACCATCAATTACATTGTCAATGCGCCACCAACCTTGGGAACTAGGATGTTATGTCCTTTGTGGCTGTAATTACACTGGCTCACTCACCCTTCAAACCGGAACACAACAATACAAAGTAATGCTGTTTTGCGGTAGAATATCTGATGAGAAGGTGGTACCTACCCAGACGAGCTTGCACAAAGCTCTACCACCGAGTAAAATCGGAATAATTTCTCAAAAGCAGCTCGAAGTTTGGTAGTTAGCAGAGTTCTGCCGTTGGTCTTACATCTGAACTCTCTCTGGTCATGGAGAGTGCACCTGTATTTTAGCACACTTGAGCATTATAATATCCCTGTAATATTGTAATAGGTTAGGAAGACGTCACATTTTTACTATCGACGTAATTTTATGCTTTTTTTCATGATAATTAAATGAAATGAAATTGTTTTGTAAACGTTTTATTATCACTTCTTCATCAAGCAATCAGGTGAATTAGAAAGAGAACAATAGATAAACATTTATTCAATTCATCTTCGCTGTAGCTGCGAAGATTGGATTAAACTTTCCGACTTAATTAATTGAGTTAAATTGACTACATCGACTAATTACTGAAAGAAAATTTAAATATCTCGCCTTTTTTAAGCAATATTCACGATGTCGTGCTGAGATTAAATACACATAGATAAAGCGTAGAACGGAATGTAACTGCGTCAAAATCAGGCATAATTAGTCAGGTGACGCTCACCTGACCAATTATGCCTTTAGATACAGTAGAAATACGTATTAGAGTAATATGTATATTAAGTTTTCTTAACATTATATGTTACGATCATTAGTATACACAGATATCATTCGCTTATTCACACTACCCTCACAATGTAATATCAAATGCTTGTATTTAATGAGACGACCTGTCAGTCAACCATTCGAGTGTCATCCTTCGGTGAGAAAGGACGTGCGCTTTGTATTAGTGCATATTGTGTGTAATTAGAACTTTAAAGTTATAATAAATATCATTATTGAATTACTTTAATTTGTAGTGTTATTTCTAAATTCCTTCTGAGCGTATTATATAAATCTTTATAATACTAAAATATAAGTGATATATATTCGAATATGGAATTCAATTGATATATGCCAATTATGAATACAAAAGTTTACAAGTTTCTTACGGTTTATTATTCACCTCAAAATAGATATAGATGAAATACTGTTTTGGTGCCATCGTAAAGTGGTAGGAAATTTTCTTGGCAAATTGAAACATTTTTCTGATTTGTAATCTGAAATGGACTTGATGTCTTGGCACATTCGAGACACGTGCCAGACACCTGCAATGCGGGTGAAAAGTCGAAGATTTGTAAGCGGCGATTCTCTTTTAATGATAATAATTGAAAATTAAATTATTTTGAAATATATTATGTTGATAAAACTTTGCCGACGACTTATAGATTGAAATTTGGGTAATTTAAACTGCAAATATCAATTTTTTATTGTTAACTGGCTGCAGTTAGCCGACCGCCCTAATTGCAGCCAACGGTTTTATTGGTTGCACGCAGTTTGAATCGGTGATAGCTTATGAATCGGTGATAGATTATGAATCGGTGATTTATATTAGTAAACTTTTATTGACACATAAGATAATAATATAAGACTAAAACAAAAATAGACTATTAACAACAATGAGAAGAGGGTACCGTTGGTTTTTGACAGTAGTCTAACAATTTAGACCAAGCGTCCTTCATATACACATATATCCTTAAGGCCGTATCATTAAGGACTCTTGGTCTATTGCTAGACTACCATAAAAAAATCAGCATTAAGATAAGCAATTAATAATTTATTTGCGATATAAAAATATATATTTTTCTTTTCGATCAAACATTAATATAAGTTGTGATGGAAAATTATTATAGTAAAAATTTCCGAGGTAACGTCACAATTTAAAACAGGTAATTTATAAATACATTTAAGACGTATACGTTACGCGAGTGTTTTATTACACTGACGTAGCGACCATGAGCGATATATCAGATAGTAACATTAAGACGCAAAATAATATAAATCACATAAAAATATTACTAATAAATCAAGCTGGCTACTGTATTTTCGTCTAAACAGAACACATTAGTATTTCAATGAACAGTTAAGAAAATCTAAATAATGTCGCTTCCAGACATTTTAGTGTAATGTTCGTTTTCCGTAAAACGTTTAATTACTCTGAACAACAAATAACTTTCGGAATTCAAATGAAGATGTTCACACTAATTCTATTAATTAATTATAACTAATTTTATTAACAAGGTTATAAAGACACTACGTACTCGTAAAATCTTTAGTATAAAAACTGATCTTATATCGGCTTGAGATTAATAGACTTCGACACCGTTTGTAATGCTGGCATGTATGGAGTGGCATAGCAGCAAGATCATCCTGAGTGGCCTAGGCCATTCTGGGTACGGGCCTCGGGGTTGCCCCCTTTACCCGGGCAGTTCCTCACCGGCAGGTCATCCTGCCGTGTCCTTAATTTTGGCCCAAAGGGCCAGGGTCGCACTGACCCAGTGGTTGTCATCTATGTTACGGTTTTGTCTTCTCCAGGTCGTCTCGTCCGTGTGGTTTTTGTCTAGTCCGGTGGTTGTCGTCGTCTTACCATCTTGGTGTTAATCACTGCTGTCATCGATGCCTGCAGGGCAGATGACAGGGGATAGCAGGAGTTCTCGAGGTAGTGGACGCCCCTCAGGTGGTCTTGCATGCAGGGGTGCTATGCCGTGGAGGTGCCCGCACGTACTGTTGTCCGCTCTTGCGAACATCTTACGTGCGAGCTGGCGGATGAACTCCTCCACGGTGGGCGTCCTGGTGTCCCGGTGAATGACATCATTTCTGACATACCTCGGGGCTCCTAGGAGTGGCATATTTTTTATACTAGCTAAATTGTCGTAACTCACCACTAGATGGCGCTGGACTTTAACTTCATTAGTGTTCAACAGATTGCCAAAACAATTGATTTGTATAAATGTGCAGGGAACGTCTGCCGAGTTTTGTTAGTATATAATATTTATAGTATCGATAGAGTTTCGTGCAAGTTCGTATATATAGCTACCATTATAATTTATATCAGTTATTCTTCTGTAAAACAGCAATTGTTGTAATTCAGCTGGAATAATGAGTGTCAGTTTTTTCACACATTTATGTCCATCAGCTCTCATTGAAGCTGTATGGAGGAATAAGTTTCAAGCTTTCCATGAACGGAGTGGAGACCTTAGTCCACCAGAGTGACATTTACAGGCTGTTCCTTTATATTATCATATTTTATGTATATTATTGATGAATAAAAACAATTACTGAGTTTCTTGACGGTTAATCAATTAAATAATAAATTAAAATTAAAACGCGCACGAAGGGTTCCGTACCATTATCTATAAAAACGGGAAAAAATGTATGTCTGTTGTATGGCAGCCCCCCCTTAAATATTTATTTTATTCTGTTTAGTATTTGTTGTTTTCCGGCAACAGAAATACATGCTCTCTAAAAATTTCAACTGTCTAACTATTCGTTCATGAGATACAGCCTGGTGACAGACGGACAAACGGACGTATAGCGGAGTCTTAATCGGGTTCCTATTTTAACCTTTGGGTACGGAACCCTACAAAAACAAATGTGCTATCTACTTATGACTACTTACGTACTTACGTTTCTTTCCGAACCGGTAGTAGTTTCCAGTTTGACAATCAATAAGTAAGTGTAATACTTCAATATTGAATAAAGTATTTTGATTTGATTTGATTTGATTTGATATGCTTATATTTAATTAAGAATAATTGGTATAGACTATAATTATGTATAGTCTATAGCCAGTATATACTGGCATCAGGTCTAAGATGAAGTTCTATGATGCAAACTGCATAAGCGATGTTGGGGTGAGAACCAATAAAGCTTACGTCTGGTCTGGATCGTTTGATGAATTTTAAAAATCTATTTTAAAATTAAACTGATTAAAAAATCCAGTTTTATTTTTTTGGCAAGCCGGCGAAGAAAACTAGGAAACTGCTCGCGAGTCACGTACGCATGTTAATGTTGAAACATTAATATTTTGATTGAAGATCTTTCTAATCTGACTAGACACACTAACTCATCACGAATGTATGAAGATTTTATCCATTCATTTCATTTAACTAATAGTTTCTGCTCATGATTTTACTTGCATGGGGGTCTATCTTGGGGCCGAATTCTTCTAAACTATAACGATTACGATTTGTTTCCGATTCAATTCCGATCCAAGTTTGACTATTCTATATTTATTCGATTCGGAATAAACCAATACGATGTTAACATCTACCGTTATGTCAAAATCAAACTTAATTATTAGCTTTTATACCAATAATATCCTGGGACATTTCTCACACACGGTCATCTGATCCCAAGCTAAGCAGAGCTCGTACTATGGAAACCAGACAACTGATATATTACATATACTACTTTTTCTTTTGTAAATATATACTTATATAGATAATTATAAACAGACATGTTCATGCACACAAATGTCTGTCCTGGGTGGGAATCGAACCCACGACTTGCGGCGCGAAAGGCAGGGCATCTACCAATCACGCCAACCGGCACGTCAATTAAATTAGTGAATAGTCGTTAATTAAATTAGTGAATAGGTAAACGGATGAAGGGCAACGATAACGCTTCGACTCGATTGCGATAAAGTGACAATGGCTTAGTAGAACTGCCCCTGTTTTTTTCTGTACTCTTGACAATGTATGAACTCTTCTTTGATTAGTTGAGTAGTTATCATGTGGAAGCTTTACAAACAATTTCACTTCTGCATTTAAATTACTTTTTATGATTGCTGACTTGCGTTGGAATAATTGATAACTGTATCCAAACCTTCCAAATGGTTTAACCAATAAATAAACATAATTATGACGTACTGCTATGTGTCGGTGGAAATGGTAAGTGGTAACTCAGACTGCACACAGAACTCCTGATAATATGTCACTTTTAAACGAACGTAATAAAATCTTATATTTTAAATGTGATAAAGTTCTATGTATGTTGGGCTTATAAATCTTTATAAATATTGTAAATGTGAATATCAGTTTGTTTGTTTGTTACGCTTTCACACCTTAACTACTTAACCGATAATCATGAAATTTTAATACGTTGTCAAGGTAACAGAAAAAAACATAGTTTAGCTCATCTCCCCTAATACGCAGGCAAAGCCGCGGGCGGACGCTAGTTGGTAATAAAATATACAATTATTTTTATCGTTGCGCAATTGTATCGTCGCTCCTCTTCAACTTGGTCGTTTAAATCTTGGGTTACTTCCAATAGCCAGAGCCATTCTCCATTGTTAATGATTGCGATAGGTCATGTATTGTCTCATATTATCCAAATGACCTTAAAACATACTCATCAAATAAAACAACAAAACCCGACAGACATTAATGCCAATTGTTAAGGCGATTATGTGGATCTACTCTTGCCATGAAAAACTACATGTATACGTTCCAATTTTCTAGGTATTTAGACAGACGACATCGAAGTTTATTTATCTCAAACAGACAAACATACATTCAATTTTAAATATATAAATCTGTCTTATGGGATAATTACTTTGCAATCCATTTCTACAATGTCGTACTTTCATTTATAGGATTTGTTTGTGTGTATAGAGGTCTATGGGTGTGTAATACACCCATACGTAATACGTATACGTAAATGAATGTATTCAAATAAAAAAAAATTGTAGTTTAATTTTTATGTGCACAAGTACTAATTCAACTAATATTAGCATGTTACATTTGTGGTTGGCTTTTTTAGTAAGAAGCTTCGTTGGTCTAGTGGCTAGGATTAAGGCTAGCGGCCTTCTGGACTCGGAGGTTCTGGGTTCAATTCCCCGGTCGGGCCAATAAAATGTTATTTAGATTTTCTGTCGAAAATTCTCAGTCCCGGAGTCTGGAAGTTGGAAGTGTAAGCACTCCCGTGCCTCGGAGAGCACGTAAAGCCGTTGATCCTTCGCCTTAACTCTTTCCGGTCGTGTCGGATTGCCGTCCCATCGGGTTACGAGAGTTAGGGGATAAAGAGTGCACCTGTGTTTGCGCACACGCTTGTGCACTATAATATCTCCTGCACAGTTCGCTGATCTCTCTTGAGATTGGCCACCGTGGCCGAAATCGGTCAGGAGGACCATTATTATTAGTAAGAAGCACCGTTAAGCATACTTTTTGTGTATTTCATTTTGTTGTGCAGTAAATAAAATATTAATAATCTCGCCTGAGTTAGTACCACCAAAAAATAAAACCAATTATTTGCAATGCAGTGTCAATTTTAATAGCAACTGACTTTCAGTTCCTGAAATATTTATAAAAATAATTAAATAGCTTAAATTCAACGCTGATTGGTTACTGTCACACATTGGTGACGTCATCGGCCATTCAACTAATGATCGTTCAGGTTTAAGCCGAATTAGTTGGACTTTAAACACCGTTTTAGATTGGAAGTGTGTTGTATAATTACGTGTATAATGACTTAGCACTTGGTTGGTGGCGCTTTGATGTAACAGGCGAGTTAAATATTTCATTGTGTACTTGCAAAATTGTAATACATAGCAAAAAAAGGATTGTTAAGGAACGCTTGTGGGCTAAAGGATATTACACAATCAATGACTTGTTAGATGATTGCCCACCTTGGGAACGAAACGATCGCCTCCAGGCTGATTCAAATAAAGAAGAATATTATTATTGTATTTGTTATTGTGTAAATCTATAATTGTAAAAATGATCTGCAAAAAAACCGCTTAGTTTCTTTTGCCGGTTCTTCTCAGGTCTGTGGTGTTTATTACCGAACGGTGGTAGATTTATGACAATCAATAAGAAAGTGTAACACTTCAACATTGAATAAAGATATTTGAATTTGAATTTGAAAATACTATTGAATGAATATATGAATTATATAGATAACAACTGTGAATAAATACAGTACTTATTTTTGAGGTACAAATTAATAATTTATGAGTTTTAGTAGTGTTATGGGGATACAGATGTTAGGTTAGTAATAAATAGTAACAGCTGGCCCATTTGTCCGTCCTACCTATAACATTATCATAATCACTTATTTATAATACTTGAATATTTTATATATAACACGTATTTATTAATTATATAAAACAACGGCTATAATTACAAAATTAAATAAAAAAATAAATTTATTAAGCAGGAATTATCTAGTTTTGTCTACTCTTAACATCAGCTCATTCACCTAAATACTTGATGCACAAAACACGAGTCGAAAGCCCTCGGGGATATGTTCCTTAAGTTACCTCTCAAGCAAGAATGTATAGTTGTTAACATATTTTAGTAGAACGTTTAAGATAATTGTTACCTGCGTTAGTGATCCCAGGAGTACTTGAATGAATAAAGCGAACGCTCAAGTAAGCGTTATGTGACGTAGGTGAAATTATATAGGATAAAGGTTACGTAAAAATTCGTTAATGGTATCCCGTGGAGGGATTATTAGATTCAGAGGATAGGTGTGACCTATTTAACCCTTAGTCTGACCATGATATTCCACCTCGGTGTTGTTAGGAATATTTTTATAGGTTTTTTCTTATAAATGTATATTTTATATTTTGTTGTTCATATTTTATGCTGTAAACAATGAACTTATAAAACAAAATACATAAGGTAATTATAATAAACAAGATCGAAAAATTGGATAATTAATATTAGACAATTTATCGGTAGAGCTAACCTAAAAGAGATTACATTAAATTTATAAATATTTTGTTCAAAATATAACAATGAATTATTATAATCAAAAATTCAATTTACTGAAAACATTAAAACTTTTAATTTCTAGTTCATTGAATAATGATTAGGTATTATTAGTAATTATTAATACTACTATAATATTACAATTAACAATATCACGTCAATTGTCTAAATTATAAGTTGGTGAAACTGCTAAGCACAGCTTATATAATAATATTATATATTAAAATCGTTATTATAAAATATTATGTACATTAGTTGATATAGCGTGTGCTCTATCAGCTATAACAAAACGACTCATCGTTCTATATCCATGATTTGCTTCCGATAGACTCTGCTAACTTCCGCAATGTTCTATTTATGAAATTTATCTCCGATACTTCAGAATAAATACCGAGATATATAGAAATATAAAGTATTTTTTATACAACGGATAATTAATACAATAATATATCTTGGGAAATTATTCACACACGGTCATCAGATCCCAAACTATGCAGAACTTGTACTATGGAAATCAGACAACTGATATACAACATATACTACTTATCTTTTGTAAATACATACTTAATATATATAATTATACCCAGACGCAGGACAAAATAAAAAATCTAGATATAAATCAGCGAAACCTGCATACATATGTAAGGTGCAATTCAAGTTGAGCTCTAACGAGCTGCTACTTTTTTAATATAAATGATTAATGTTACAGTATTCTTTTAATTTGAAAATAGTTTAAGACTGAACTACAAATACCTTTTAAAGTAATATTTCGAGTTACAATTTTTTTTATTGCACAGGAAGGCGGACGAGCAAGTGTGCCACCTGATGGTAAGTGGTCACCAACGCCCATAGACATTGGCATTGTAAGAGATGTTAACAATCGCTTACATCGCCAATGCGCCACCAACCTTGGGAACCAAGAAGTTATGTCCCTTGTGCCTGTAATTACACTGGCTCACTCACCCTTCAAACCGGAACTCAACAATACCAAGTACTGCTGTTTTGTGGTAGAATATCTGATGAGTGGGTGGTAACCCAGATGAGCTTGCACAAAGCTCTACCACCAAGTTCCAAGTTTATAAATTAATACTAGGTGGTAGGTTATTGGTATATGGGCGAGTTAAATCTTAATAAGTATTGGCTACAATAACTTAGTACATCGAATACATGGCTTTTAACAAAACCACCTTTTTATTCCAACGCCATCTTACTTTGTAAATGTGTTAAAGCCTTTTACTGATACTGCATTATTTTGTATAAATATATAATATTATTTTTTAAGAAATCTAGTTTTTTTCCAAAAATAATATAGTTTGTAAGCACCGTTATGTATTAAGCACATAATCCTTTTATTTCAACAAATATAATTAATCAAAAAAATAAATAAAAAAATAAAAATATTTAATCAAAAAAACTTTTAAATGATTTGTGACATCTCGTGTTGTTTTACATCTGAGATAACGACGTTTAGTAAATGGAGCGAAGCGGAAAACGTCGACCGCTATCGGAAGTAGATCAAAGGTGTTGAGTGTCGGACTATAGGCTTTGTTTTGATCGAACTGACATTATCTGAATTATTATCATTGGAATATGAAATAGGCTATATTTTCAATGTATCGTTTTTATTGCTCAAATTTTAGTTTACTTCTAGTGTATTTGATTGAGATGAAACTTAGTATGTACGAAGTATATTTGGTACTAGCTTGAAGATGAAGTACCGTTAATGTTTAATAGACACGAGTTGGTCGTTAGATGTTATTTACAAAAGAGTAGAGTAATATTTCCGTTGCATTGAATTTCTATTCAAGATTTATTTTTGGGTAAATTGCATGTTTATGAATTTTAGTGCATCGTAGAGATGCTACACGGGCTGTAGCAACAAGATGTGGGGGAACTTCACAAGGTAGGAGTACTTGGATCTATGTTCCAGTTTAGGATATATCTCTGTCCAGTCTGGATTGTGATTGGCTGATCATTATAACTATCATTCATTATGATTATATTGATTTCATATGTTAATCTTTAGTAATTACAGGCACAAGGGACATAACATCTTAGTTCCCAAGGTTGGTGGCGCATTGGCGATTTAAGAGATGGTTAACAGCTCTTACAACGCCAATGTCTATGGGCGTTGGTGACCACTTACCATCAGGTGGCCCATATGCTCGTCCGCCTTCCTATGCAATAAAAAAAAAAAAAAAGTATTCTCTGTGACCGTACCAAATAATTACATTAAGGACTTGTCGTGTTAAAACATTGACTTAATAAACAACATAACTTTCATTAAAATGACTCTTATCTACGGAAATTTCTAACATTTCTTAACAAAGGCGGTTGTTTCTGTAGCGGGTGACAGGTGGGAGCTCCATTTAACTAGCTATCCTACGACTTGCAAGTAAAGTTTCGTAAAGTTCATGAAAAATACTGCGGAGTTGAATGTATAAAATTGGCGAAGTTTAGCAGCAGGCATCGAATTAAATTAGTTGTATAAGCTGAATAATTATTCTATAGCAAATCTTATATATTTAAACGAGCATTTCTTGTATCTGAATCTCGGAAACGGCTCCAACGAGATTTCCTGAAATTTAATATGCTGGGAGTTTCGGCGGCGATAAATCGATCTAGTTTCATATTCATAGGATTCATTTGTAGAAAATGTCGTATTATCCGCTTTTTCAGTAAAAACTTTATCGATAATCAACTTAAACATAAACTCTTCCTGACATCAGCTATTGGCGAGTAATAACTAACTTCTTTAACGACACACTAAAGCTATTCCAGTATATGGCATTGTATAATTTTCAAAAAAACACAATTTACCATAAAAATACCGAGCCAAGCTCGGTCATCCAGGTACTTAATTAAATAAAGAGTCAAAAACTGGTATTTTTCCACTCCTGGACTGGAAAACTCTTTAGAGACGATTTGAAGCTTAGCAACATACCGATGTAGGTTTCCTCATGGTGATTTCATTGAGCGCCGAGCAAGTGATTTTAAATCAAAAAATTGTGAATACAAATAAACCACTTGAAAACTCCGAGGTGCTTGTCCGCGATATCGTCAACTTCGGTTAGATTTTCAAACATTATTTCTATTAACTTGTAATCATCAATCAATTCAAAAGATTGCTGTATGATAGTAGAATAACAGACAAATGGCTGGTACCATGACAGGAAAAACGCTAAACCAGCTAGTAAAACGTGAATGAATGTAAATACACTAGTATTTTTTTAATATCGTTCATTTTAACAGATACAATTTAACAATAGTGGTTATTAATGTACTAAAATAATTCCCCGAAATAATAAAACACCTTCTGTCGGAAGGAATACGAAGGTTATGTGATAAATGTATTAACTTTAATAAGGTCAGAGTTTGGTCGGTAAACGTTGGCAGGTTACATATTGTAAAAGATTTATCTTTCTATATCGTGAATGAAACGTAATTTCATTCATTAGAACATATGGATTGTCTATTTTTAAATCTAGGCTATGTCCAACTGGACTTCGGCCTCGTGTTTTAAAGAGATTGAAGCTAAATTCATCATTGATGGAGCACTACAAGTGAAATGTAAACACAAATTAAACACATGAAAGTACAGTGAAAGTCCGTATGAGAAGTCACGTGGGCCACCTCGGCTGTTACCTAATGTAAGGAGTTACTTGATTTTGAACTTTGAACAGTGAGCTGTTCAAAATCAAGTTATAAAATATCAAATAAAAATATTTGTATTCAAATAGAATTTTACAAGATAAATAGAACGTAGGTTTTTTACAATTTTTTTTATCAATTAAATTTTTTTACAGGTTTTTACAAATGTTTAGTGTTAGCGATATCGCGTAGGTCAGGACCCGAATTTATTTGAGTTACAATTTCAAAAAAAAAATCATTAATCAATGAATACCATATCTCAATCAAATGTTTAATCCTAAAACTTAGACTTACACAATGAAAAATCCATTAAAATAAACTATAGACCAAAGGTACATTGGGCAAAGGTACAAATATAAGTAAGAATAAGTATCAGCGTTTTATTTGAACCTTTTCTTAATCCTTATTGAGCCGATATAAAACTCGTGGATCTCAACCGAAGAATAAATCCGGAAAATGTGAGTATTCAGGTTATTAACTTGTGTTTATAATTCATTTCGTGCTCAACTATGTATAAATAATGAAATAAAATATCGTGAGAAAACCTCCATATGTCGATTAAAATGCCACGAATCCACATTAAAGCGTAGGGGACTAAACTCCAGCTCTTAGTAGCTCTCAAAATAATAAACGGCCTTAGCCCATCAGTGGGACATTTACCCTCATACTTATAATTTTTTGTTTTAAAACGACAAAGGCTGTAATTATGATGTTGCATATCATTTGAGATATAACTTTATATGCGGAAGTAATCGAAAGGATAACGGATGATAATTTCTATCACGATCTCCAAAGCTATAACCGATTCATAAAACCTATGTTTAAGAGATTTGTAGCTCTTCAAAATGTCGACGTTGAAGTTACTGACAGCTGCATAATAAAGACATATTTCATAAATAGCTCTTACGATCAGTAACTATTCTTATTTTAAATAAATGGAAAATGTGACTACAATATTAATTTCATTTAGAATTCATTTTAAACTTTTTATGTATAAGTTATTCCTTACTTGGTGTAGCATATTATTAGTTTTAAAAATATTAGATACCTTTAATAAAAGCGAGAAATAAATTAATTGAGAATTGTAGATTGGTAAATCTGAATACCCCAAAAATGTAATGAATAATCATAATTAAAGAGTAATTATCGTATGATTATATATAATTGTAGAATACTAGGAATTGTATAAGTTCCATGATATTAGACTATTGCTAACAAAATTTCATTGATTTTTCTGACATCGAAACCTAGATATTTTCATAACGATCTAACGTGACATAGTATTTGTTTACATCTAGTCGCTAAGGAATATAAAATATAAATATAATGCTGACATTTTAACGAAACGATAATAATAAAATCAATTGTAATATGAGAAGTTATAGTATGTAATGTGAATATTGACACTTTAATACAATTTGTCAGTCAGAAGTAGAACTTCGTGTGACACGAAAAAAAAATATTTAGTTTCCGTAAAAAGTTTCTGACACATATTTTAGTAACTTGTTCTATAGTATATATAATATAAGTGTTAATTGTTGAAGTAGTTTACTTGGTGGTAGAGCTTTGTGCAAGCTCGTCTGGGTAGGTACCACCCACTCATCAGATATTCTGCCGCAAAACAGCAGTACTTTGTATTGCTGTGTCCCGGTTTGAAGGGTGAGTGAGCCAGTGTAATTACAAGGGACATAACATCTTAGTTCCCAAGGTCGGTGGCGCATTGACGGTGTAAGCCATGGTTAACATTTCTTACAATGCCAATGTCTATGGGCGTTGGTGACCACTTACCATCAGGTGGCCCATATGCTCGTCCGCCTTCCTATACAATAAAAAAAAGTAAAGATTCGTAGTGTGACGAGACTGCAATTAACGTCAATATTGAGTGCAACGTTTGTTAAAATAACATTTCTAACACTTATTTCAGTCACGTTGGAATTGCAATCGTTAATTTTGAAGTAACAACGCTTTGCGCGTAATTGGATTAAAATATCAAGATCAGATTTGAGTGCAATTTTTCTATATATGACGCTTCGAAATGAAACAATTCTGTAACAAAGAGTTTCCTGTCCTATAGACTGTGTTGCATACGCTTTTTTTATTTGAAAAGTTTTGTGTTACCGCTTGAAGTTGGCTTTACACGGATTCCATGTTTTTCAAAATACAAAGCGTATTTGCAAACAAATTTAACTATTAATAGAACATTAATTGCATAATATTTGAAATTTAATTGATTTTGTTTATTCTAATTATAAAGAAAAACTTCAATGTACCAATATCAGTGACACAATAATCAAATGGACAAATATCTGACGAAATAAATTCTAATCATCATGTTAAGACGCCACAATAAATCGCTGAAGCGCTTTTGGCACTATATCGCGGAAAGTTAAAGCCACATTCTGTCATCACTCGATATGATTGGTACTTTTAATCGCTGAAATACGTTACTTTATTTACTACATTTTATCTATACGATTCATATGTTAAATACTGAACGTTGAAAATGCCATCAATTTTCAAGTAAGTGCCAACACCAACTGTTCTCAAGTTTTAACTTGGTCGGATGAACAATACGCATACATACATAACACAATGGAGGTTTTATTTTTATATATTAATATTAGCTGTTGGGCGTTACTTCGGCCGCGTTAATGTCGATTTTATTGAAATATATTTAAAAAAAACATTTTCGTATGTATTTTTTTGATCACCCACACTTATTTTTTAATAAATTTATTGAATGTATATTTACACGGTTTCTAGTGCTTTATTATGTGTATAGAGGAGAAATAGGGTAGTTTTCTAAAACTTTTTTACTCAAATGACCACAACTGTTCTATAGCTAGCTTATACGACTAAAAACATGAGATTCTAATTTCAAAAACTGAACCAAGAACATCGGTCTTTCTATAAAGAAATAATCACTAGATTATATCAAGAATCAATCATATTCCTCAAAAGCCCATAGTTAGAAAGGCGATTTTCCTACGATTATTTCCTTCGAAAAGAACATAAGGCGATTAAAAGCCGGAACTTTCTTAAGTCGTGTCGAATGGCTGTCTTATCAGATTATGAGATTGAGAGCTAGAGTGCAAGTTGCAACTATATTTGCACATACACAAGTATAACATCTTCTTAATTAGCTACAATTAGTTAGTCTCTATTAATTCGATTATTATCTTTAGCTTTTGAGATGAATCATCATTGAACTAATTAATTGAGCGGTTTTATTGATTTGATGGCCAAGATGGCCCAGTGGTAAGAACGTGTGAATCTTAACCGAACATCGTGGGTTCAAACCTAGGCAAGCACCACTTAATTTTATGTCCTACATTTGTGATTTTAATTCATCTCGTGCTTGACGGCGAAGGAAAACATCGTGAGGAAATCTGCAAGTGTCAAATTTCACTCAAATTCTGTCACGTGCTGTTTACCAACCCGCATTGGAGTAGCCTGGTGGAATAAGCTCCAAAACCTTCTCCTCAAACAGAGGAGAAGAGGCCTTAGCCCAGCAGTGGGACATTCACAGACTTTTACTTACTTTTTACGTACTTTATTCATTTAATTGAGTATAGATTGTTAACTGTGTTAATTAAATTATATTTACGATAGTTTTACAAGTTGGTTTTAAATAAATGAAATGAAGCCTAGACACAAATTCATAGCTTTAAACTGCAAGTATTCTCTAAATTGAACTGAGCCTCATTAATGTTCACGCTAAATAATAATATTTTTTTCATTTATTATTTAAGTCTCTAGAGTATTCAATTGTAAGTCAATATAAATCTAACATGACCGTCACAGAGTAAACATAAATATTTCAACTGCGTAGAACAAATAATGTGTAATATGACATTAACAGAAATATAATATGCTGGACCTTTGCTTGACACTTAATTCTCAAACTCCTAAACAAATTGTGTTACATGTGTTGTTTAATCATTTATAGTATTGTTCCAAGTATTATATTCGAATACTATATGGCATCTGCTAAATTTGACATGAGTTTTATTCTGGCACATAAACCATTTACGACGAATGACTGAGATTAAGTGAGATCAGAGACGTTTATTTCGTGGTACGAATTTACAACTCCATTGGGAAGTTCCACCCCACTCAACTTGTATTCTACTACCGCATAGCAAAAGTTATTATTGTTGTGCTCTGGTATGAATGGTGAGTGAACCAGTGTAAATTCAGGCACAAGTATTTTTAGTTCCCAAGATTTGTTGCGCGTTGGCTATGGAAGAGATGGATCATATTTCTTACAGTGGCAATATCAATCGGCGGTGGTCATTATTATCAGGTGACCCATTTGCACCTAGAGAACAACAAGAACCTATTTTAATAAAATTAAACAACAAGTTCAATTGGCTTTTTACAAGAATTTTTTGCTTGAAATTCTACTATCTCAGCTATTAAAGCTTCTTTTCTTAACAATGAATTGATGATTGTTCTTAAAATATTGTCTTTATTGTAAGCTTGAAAGGATTATGTCTATCAACCTTATGTTTAGTAGACGTCGAGAAACTTGGCTGTGAAATACATTTATTATTAACATGGCGGCGACGACAATGTCACTTATCCTGATTATATATTAAATATTCAGTTAAAAAAAATTCTGCGTTGAAACCACGGATGAGTAATTTTGTTTGCTTATCCAAACTTTTCTTTTACAAGTGAAAATTTCTACTCAATTTCCTCTGTCTTCATGAGTTTATTAATCCGATATTCACGATTTATATATCTACCGACAGTATATAAGAATATTTTAAATTAATCAACCTTCTGGAACACCGCGTCGGTTATTCGGTCGTGTTGATAAATAATATGTTCTTCAATTTATCCTTGAAAGTTAACGATATGCTCTGTTCCAGTATAAAATTTGAAATCATTTAATATTTCCTCTTATACATAAGTAAATATTATAAGGATAATCTAAAAAAGAATTTAAATTTTACATGTTGGTCTATTTTAAAGGAAACTTTTATTTACAAACATTCATACGATATCTATCCATTATTTTTCTGTTTGTTCGTGCTGGAAATCAATTTTATTTTTATATAAATAGGGGGCAATCGAGCAGGAGGCTCACCTGATGGAAAGTGACTACCACCGCCCATGGACATCTGCATAATCCGACGACTTGCAGGTGCGTTGCCGGCCATTGAGGAAAGAGTACGCTCTCTTCTTGAAGGTTTTAATGTCGTATCGGTTCGGAAAAGTCGCTGCCGAAAGCTGGTTCCATAGAGTGACGACGACGTGTACGAGGCAGGAAATGCTAATTATTTTATACTTAGTTATTTTTTGTATCGGTTTTCTTCTGTTAAAATAAACGACTATGATATTTATTAGCTTTTAATAAACTTCTTACTTAAAATACTTTTTTCTTTTGTAGTATATTACTAACAGATCTGATTTATATTCAATGAAATCGCTTTTTGTTTATATAATTTGTTCCAAAGTATTATGTTGTAACTGGAATGAATGAGTGAATCTATGCTGATATTAAGGGAAAATTCTTAGAGTGGAAAATATTATATAACAAGAAAGATAGGTGTAATGTCTCTTATGACTCATTCTTTACCCGGAAACTCGACGAAATTACACTGGCTCTTACATCGTATATGACAGTATAAAATGTCGTTGCTTGACAGTCAAAAGACGTAGATATTGTTTTAATTTACATGAAGGGAAAATTTATATGTGAAATAAATATATAACATAATATTTCAAATCGATTTAATTTATAACGATTCCATAATCGAGTAAAACGTTATCGATTCTAATGTATAATAAAGTGATATAATAAAATAGGCTTAACAGATACAGTTAAAAAAATATATTGGAAGACTGTGCTAATTAAACTTGAACTGTAAAGTTATATTCATCTCTTTCTATCATAATTGATTAGACATTCGAAAGAGGAAGACAACATTGTTCGTTGTTTAACCAATTGCCCGCTAAAAACATTTATAAATAACTAATAACAATAATATTCCTCCAGACCGACTTCGGCCACGGCGGCTAATCTCGAGAGAGATTAGCCAACTGTGCAGGACATACCATAGTACACAAGTGTGTAAGCAAACACAGGTACACTATTTCCTTTTTCTTTTAACCAGATGGGGCGGCAATCAGATACGACCGAAAAGAGTTCAGGCGGAGGACCAGCGGCTTTACTTGCTTTCCGAGACACGGGAGTATACACACTTCCAACTTCTAGACTCCGGACAGCTACTGAGAATTTTTGACATAAAATCTCAATAAAATTTTATTGGCCCGACCTGGGAATTGAACCCAGGACTTATAGCCACTAGATCAACGAGGCATGCAATATACTTTATATAAAAACAAATCTAATGTAACCAAACATTTTAGTAAATAAGTCAACCAACAACAAAATAGCGATAGCGATCAATTATTTTATTATTTCAACATTGTGTTTTTCCATAAGAGACAATAGTTTAATTTTAATATTGTTTATATTATCGTGTGTTATTCAAGGGAAACGAATAAATTTAATTCATGTTATAAATAATAAATTGATGATGATATTATTTATTTTGTCATGATACATAATATGTCTCGACGAAGCGAGATTTAATTAGTAATATATCTCGTTTCATATAACAATTAAGCTGTTTCCTTTTGAAGAGTTGTTTACGTGTATTAAGGTAACAGTTATAATTATATATAATATTTTATTGAATGTTATTATATTTATTTATACATATAAATAAAATTGGAGTGTTTTTAATATTGAAATAACCGCTTTTTACTACATGCATATGAATATATATACGGTACCAACCAAAATACCTACACCAAAATAACATTTTTTACAATTTTTGTCTGTCTGTCTGTCTGTTTGTTCCGGCTTATCTCTGAAATGGCTGGACCCATTTTGACGGGACTTTTATTGGCAGGGAGCTGATGTAATAAGGAGTAACTTAACTGCTTTTATTTTAGAAAAAAAATAGATAATAAAAATAAAAATGATTAACTTTTTTGTTAAATTCCACGCGGACGAAGTCACGGGTACAGCTAGTATACTATAAAAATATTAGTTTGTATTGTATTGACATAAAAAGTTATCAAAACCTTTACGCTAAGAAGTTGATATTTTCCGTTGTCAGATAAGTTGTAATGTTTAACCAACACACTAATTTAATTACTTCCTATAAATGCTTGTAAAAAAGGTTGTTTTGGTGATATTTTTGAACACTGTATCATACATACATTTATGTTTTTTTATAATATAGATAGGCGGTTAGGCAAATTGAAATATAGTAAGTGATCACAACGCGCCAACTTTGTGAACTAAGAAATGTGCCTGTCATTATATGTGCTCTTTTATCCTTCCAACCGGAAAAAATAACAGTAGTTTCCGGTAGAATATTTGACGATGGCGGTACCTATCCAGACTGGCTTAAACAAAGACCAAGTAAGTTATACTGTCCTTTACATAATGCGTTTTCATTAATAGATTTTCGTTATGTCCTTCATAACTGTCATCATATTATTTCACTCATCCTTATCTCGAGAATACAAGGACAGAGTGTTGTCGTTTCTCTATAGAATGATATATATTATATGTGTCCCAATCCAGATGGGTCTGCATTGGACACCGAGATAAATCGAATTGTTCAGAATTTAATCATTGAAAATAAATGAGTGACATAAATTAAATCACGTATGTTACGTTCGCTTAATAGAATTGAAACGTTTGGACGTTCGTAGTGAGCTTTGTGACTGATTTAAGATAATATGTTCATGTAATTTTTTTTTTATTGCATAGGAAGGCGGACGAGCATATGGGCCACCTGATGGAAAGTGGTCATCAACGCCCATAGACATTGGCTTTGTAAAATATGTTAACCATCGCTTACATCGCCAATGCGCCACCAACCTTGGGAACTAAGATGTTATGTCCCTTGTGCCTGTAATAACACTGGCTCACTCGCCATTTAAACCGGAACACAACAATAACAAGTACTGCTGTTTTGCGGGAGAATATCTGATGAGTGGGTGGTACCTACCCAGACGAGCTTGCACAAAGCTCTACCACCAAGTATAGTAAGTAAATGTCGGTGGTTATTGTTGACTGTTACTTTTATGATAAATTAAGTTATAGTATAAATTGATGTATACAAATGACGATTGATTTTAATTTGAATACTATGGGAAATTAATTTTAGTTAATTTATAAAAGCACTAATTTAACCTTACCGAAATTGTAAATTTAAGGTCAGTGGTCAACGTTTTATTGTGAATTGAATATTCGGTTCTTATATATAATTAAGAATATAACAGCTATGTCATTAAATATGAAAAACATTGTACATAATGTTATCAATTTCCATAAATTATCGTAAATTTAGGTATTTCATAAATTATTAAATGTCTACTACTCTTTAGTCTATTAAATATATTGATTAATCAAGTTCGATTCAATAATGTTATGTAATGATTCAAAAGTGTTTATGAACCTATGTAAATAAATAAAATGATGAATTTATTAGCCCTATCTGTATATTTACTGATAGGGCTAATAATAATATCCAGCTATAAAGGTGCTTTTCTACGTTCATAATAATTTAAATATAATATATATTTAAATTTTATGAATTAATAATAAATAACACATTGTAATCTTTGGACAAGATTTTCTAACCCATATAGTCACATCGTACGACAATACGATACGCTCTCAGAGAGACTCGCCGGCAGACCATTGTCTTTACTTATTATTCGAGACACGGGAGAGTTGCCTGTTATCACCGTTTAATTGAATATGGAAAGTTTGGTAAGTTGGTCGACTTGTTTCGACAAGTGGCGACATCTGCAAATTTACTTCATATTATGATTTGAATACTGAGTTCTTTCTGTGCCTTCGCCGAGGGAACATAGGACGATAGATTTAAATTAAACCTTGGTAAGCAAGCTCCTTTAGTACGGTTGTGTAATAAATATAATCATATCGTTAAAGCAATTCCTGGCATTGACATTTTTTATGATTCGTCCTCAATCTTTAGAAATAAATTATTTAACTATTTTAAAATGCATGATTAGTTTAAAATTTTTATTGATGTTTTTTATAATTTCAATTATGATTTCGCCAATTGATTGATTTTAATTATTATTATTATTTTTTCTATTATTGTTTTAACACTGACATTAATTTCTTATTTGACTGACATCTTCAAAAATGCATGATTAGCTATAAATTTTAATTTTTTTATTTTTTTATAACTTCAATTATGATTTCACCAATTGATTATTTCTTAATGATTTTTTTTTCTCTATTATTATTATAACAATGACCTTAATTTTTTACTTAATTTGGACATTTTTGAAAAATTGCTGATGACTTTTTTTTTGTTACTTTTAATTTTGAATTAGATTTTGTAGTGTTATGAACACTTGTAACTGACATGCATATTAGATATTAATGTTTTATATGTTCTTTTTGTCAATGTTTTATATGTATGTTGTAAGTGTTCTTTTACAAATAAATAAATAAATAAAACCTGGTCTTTGTTCAATTTAACCGAGTCGGGGACTGAAGCGAACTTCTGCTAACTAATCAATGTTCGCGGTGCTTACTGTCGTAATATTACAATGGGCTACTGAGAGTGACTAAAAGCCGAAATGGCCCAGTGGCTACAATGCATGAATCTTAACCGATGATCGTGGGTTCAAACCCAGGCAGGCACCACTGAATTTTCAAGTGCTTAATTTGTGTTTATAATTAATCTCGTGCTTGACGGTGAAGGAAAACATCTTGAGGAAACCTGCATGTGTCAAATTTCACTCAAAATTCTGCCACATGTGAATTCCATCAATCCGTATTGGAGCAGCGTGGTGGAATAAGCTCAAACCTTCTCCTCAAAAAAGGAGAAGAGGCCTTAGCTCAGCAGTGGGACATTCACAGGCTGTTACTTACTGAGTGTTACTACTACTAGCGAGAGTGACTACTACTATTGGTTTGGTAGGAACGAAAGGTTTAATATATATGGAAAAGCAATTAACTGCGAAATGCTCGCTGACTGTCGGCTGTTGACTTTGTTATTTGTGAATGCTTGCTCTTGTCATGATTTTATCATTAGTAAATAATAAAGAATGTCACCATTAAATCTTCAACGACTTTGATCAGTAAAATATGTGCTTAAAACAAAATATTTTGGATGAAATAAATGAGCTATCGTATCTGTTTTAAAATTAGCTAACTTCGGGATGATATTGAGATTTGAAATTATGATCTCGGGATCTACTGGCGTAGAACCTTGTCACTATATCAACAAATCATTAAAATAGACGTGCGTAAGTCGCATTCGACATCAAAAAGACTAACAAAAAACATTGAAAGCTTGATGGAGAAAGATAAATGTAAACCTTGAATTCGAAATTAAATTCATAACATTTTTACAGGGATTAATTCTATTTCAATATAAATTAAACTTATTTCAAGTGAAACTCGATTATCCTCGCTCGTCGTAATATATGCGAAAGAAAACACAGACGGAGGGAACAATTTGCATTTTAATTAGAAAAATAGCTCGTTTTGAACAGATTTAGACGTACTCGGAGATGTTAAGTAAATATTTTATGTGTTTTTCATATTTTTATCTTATTCAGCACGTTTTGTATGTCTTGCTTGTCGGGGTAACATTGGTTACTGTTTCCTTTAGAGACGTAAACACAATTGATCTGGTTATCTTTGTAGTAAGTTTTTATGTAATGTTTGTACGCTCAGATAATTCTTAAGTAAATTATTTTAAAATAAAAAAAAATAAAAAAAATATCCTGTGACATTATTCACACAAGGCCAACTGATCCCAAACTAAGCAGAGACTATGGAAACCAGACAACTGATATACTTACATATAGTACTTTTCTTTTTTATATAGATATTTTACACCCAGACTCAGGACAAACAGATAATATGTTCATGCACACAAATGTCTGTCCTGGGTGGGAATCGAACCCACAACCGGCGGCGTAAAAGGCAAGTGTCTTACCAAACACACCAACTGGTTCGTCGTTTTTAATCTAAATTATTAGAATGACATAACGTAGTTCTTGTCGCATTGCTATCCCATCGGATTATAAGAGTGAGGATGCAAAGAATGTGTAAGCACTGGCTTATTATTTTTATATTTAATATGGTATATGATAACTAGCATACAAATAATAGGTTATGTACCTAATACAATAAAAAATAATAAGGCTAGTCTTAATAGATATTTTCGTTATTAATAGGTTTATATCCTGGTTTTAGGAAGCTTAAAGTTGGAATGTCGCGTAAGTTCTTTCTAAACTTCTTAATATTTTACAAATTACTAAATAGAATTTCAAATATAATTGGAAACGCGATAGAAATACACATAAACATTTTGTTTGGTTTCGTAACTGGTGGTAAAGCTTTGTGCAAGCTAGTCTGGGTATGTACCACCCACTCATCAGTTATTCTGCCGCAAAACAGCAGTACTTTGTATTGCTGTGTTCCAGTTTGAAGGGTGAGTGAGCCAGTGTAATTACAGGCACAAGGGACATAACATCTTAGTTCCCAAGGTTGGTGGCGCATTGGTGATGTTAGCGATGGTTAACATTTCTTACAATGCCATTGTCTATGGGCGTTGGTGACCACATACCACATCAGGTGGCCCATATGCTCGTCCGCCTTCCTATACAATAAAAAAAAAACTATTTTCCGCTACAGTGCAGGGATGATGCGACTAAATTTTTGGATGAAACTTTGCTTATGAGGAAACTACGCGAACTAACATCGATTTTATCAGTCTTAAACTTTAGTATTAAAAAGCTGACGCGATACGATCTCAGAAATTCCAACAACCACTCGATCACGGCTGTGATTGAGCAAAAGAGATCGAAAATGTTCGTTCACAAGTTAAGAGGTCCTCATTTGACGTGAATTGGAAAGATTAATAAGATACTTTCTGCGAGAATAAGTAACATAAACATTTATTTAATTTTATACTAAAACGAAAAAAAATAATAATAATGTGTTCGTTCATTAATCGAATAATGATTTAAGACAAATTAAATTAAAAAAAATAATTAACAAGAACCAAACGGAAATGATTGTTGCCTCGTGTAAAATTAAAAGTGTAAAGTTTTAACGTTTAATTTAATAGTTTGAGACAAAATGGTCATTACAATCATTACATGTAAACAGTAGTAAATTAGAACGATTTATTTGGATAAGGCGTATGTTTACACGAAGTTACTTTGAATTATTTGTGCGTTTTCGCGGCGCACGCGCACGCACGCGTCACTCTTACCAATAGTGTAGGATAACAATATTTTATTAACAATGAGGATCTTGTAAAATTATTTATAATAATAAATTATAATAATTCATTTTCAGTGCTCACTTTCACCTAATTGTACTGGGTCTGTAGAAACCACTCACACCTTTAATGAACTGCCATAGATAAAATGTTGATTAAAAATATGTACACTGGTTATAAATTTTCAAATCAGAATACAAAGTGCTATTATTTGGTATTAGGTTACATGGTGAGTTCCAACTCAGAGCCGGCTGCACAAAGTCGTAATCAATATTATAAGTTATTATAATATTAAATTAAACAGAGAGCGTTTAGAAAAAATATATTATATAGTACAGTACAGTAACAGGCAACAGCCTATAAATATCCCACTGCTGGGCTAAAGTCTCTTGTCCTTTTTTGAGGAGGTTTTGTGCCTATTCCATGGTCCACCGCTGCTCCAATACGAGTTGGTGGAATACACAGTCATGTGGTAGAATAACAGTAAAATTAGACACATGCAAGTTTCCTCCTATTATTATACTGTTAACATATTATAATAAGTGTGGTAGGATTTTAGTATTGTATTACAATATTAAGAGGTTTGACAAGATATATTAATAAAATCTATAATGGTCCATAATAAAGCACATGTAATAAGTTTTAGCAGAGTTTTAACAGAGTTGTAAGAAGTTTTTCAGAGGTGAAAACAAAGGTTAGGAAACCTCCATGTGCTAAATGGAAAGCTAACAGAACATATATGTGAAGCACAAGCACTAACTGGGGAAGCATTTGAATCACGCATGTCGATTTTTTGTGAAATTTTTGGTGGAATAGGGAGAAGGGAGTATAAAATAACCCCCCCTAACACTCCCCCAGTTAGGAAACCCATGGTTACCGAGATATTAATTTTTTATTTTTTTGAGGTTATGTCACTTCTAAACTATCATTTTCTTGTTTTAGACTAGTTGAACATGGGCCGATTCGGTTCTGGCACTTCGCCGGCCGCTGCCGCGGCACGCTCGCTTCGCTCGCTCGGCTCGTGCGATGTACTTTAAAAGACTAACATAACCTAACCTACATGACTTTGCCTTTGCCTACATTTTTATGTGTAATATCGAACTTATCGTAAATTGGCGGGAAACGTTTTGTTACATGATCATACAAATTTAATATTAATTATATATTTTAATTAATTATATATTTTAATTAATTATTTACTTGTAAATTATTATAATAACTTATATTATAATAATAAATTAATATAAAATGAAAGTAAATATTTATACGACAAAAACATCATAAATTAATATTCTAGAACTTTACAAACGCCCTTGTCAATACAAAATGACAATGACATTTCTTAAAACGTAACTTCAAACTTTTATAGAACAAAACTATAAATCTTCTCACTAACTTTAAACTCGTATAAAAAATGAACTACGCACCCCCTACCACTTAAAGGGTGTGATTCGATAAAGGGAACATAATTTCTATAAAACTCAACTAGTCTTAAACAAGAATATGATAGTTTGGAAGTGACATAACCTCAAAAAAATAAAAAAAAAATATCTCGGTAACGATGGGTTTCCTAACTGGGGGAATGTTAGGGGGGGTTATTTTATACCCCCTTCTCCCTATTCCACCAAAAATTTCACAAAAAATCGACATGCGTGATTCAAATGCCAACCCCACTAACTTTTTAAAAATAGGATCGAAATATTTGCCTTGTTTAAATGAATGCTTAATTAAAAAATGAGACTTTTTTCCATAACATGTATCATAATGAAAATAAAAAGCCAACATTTTTGAATAATTAACAAGCAATTATGTTTCATTTTGTATGACATATAGAGCTATTGCCTCAGGAAAGCTTTCTCGTTACGTCACCGAATCATTAATATTAATGAAAGAGTAACACGGAGTACAAAAGGCAGACTTCGTTGTGTCAAGTATAAACGGCAAATATTGGATGGAAGTGAATTAGCACTGGGTTTGTAATACACATTTAAAAAAATATAACTCAACTTGAGTTTTCGTTACGTGACATGCAACTGTCAAATTTTAAAACAATAATGTATTTTTTTTTATTCTTTCCTCTTGAAAATGTAAAGATATTGTGCCATACAGCCACATTTACAAAAAAAGTAGTTTAAAATATGTTCCATGGAAATATAAGTAATGAATGTTATATTATGTAGACTTCGTTCGGATACTTTGAATAATTGTAATGAATTGATGATGTGTCAATTAGTAGTGATTGATGCTATTCGAATTGTTGCTAGTTACGAGCTTATTTTTATAGCGTGTTACACTGACGAGTATATAGGCCACCTAATGGTGTGGCCACAAACGCCCATAGACAATGGCATTTGTAAGAGATGTTAATCATTGCTTACATCGTCAATGCGCCACTAATATTGGGAACTAAGATGTTGTGTCCCTTGTGCCCGTAATTACACACTCACCCTTCAAACTTGAACACAACAATACAAAGTACTGCTGTTTTGTTTCATACACCAAGTATTTAGACTATTAAAATAATTTGCTCTATAATATAATTAAATTCGTGGTCACCGCTTTCTAACTATAGATATTAAGACATTTTTGAAATAGGGTCAAGAATTACGTCGGCGGTGCGGTAGCGTGCGTTCGTTTATTTTCGGAACCTTTCGGTTCAGTTCGGCTATTTTCGGACGCGTCTCCAGTTCGGGTTGGTCGGTTTAAAATTGGAAAACACTTAGTTTCGCCTTTGATGTGAAACAAATGTTGTTACCAATGACGTTTCATCTCATAATAGAGTCAGAAATGGCATCACATACTTTCAATGTGGAAATAAATATTTAGAAACAAGTGTATTTTTAAAAACATTTCAAATATTTTTTACTATGTTATAATGGTTAAATAGTTTGATAAATTATTTTAATGGACAAGAAGCAGTACTTGGTACTGTTGTGTTCCGGTTTGAAGAGTGAGTGAGCCAGTGTAATTACAGACACAGGGACATAATATCTTAGTTCCCAAGGAGTAAAATAGAACTAGTTTTTTATACTTATTGAATTAAATAATATAGTTAGTGTTTAAGTTATACCAAATTATTTTAATGTAATAATATAAAACATCATCATAATTAACTATCAATCAACATATAATTAATAATCATAATTTTAGCTTGTCAATAAATGTTTTAATGATGATGAATACTTTTTGAAACGCTTAGTTTTTTTTACTGGTTAAAGGCATCACTGTGTCTTTACTATACAATACAGAATACTTATTAAATATTGCATGATTTTATTAATAATTTATTTGTTATATAGTTGACTTAATAGCTCCGTCCTGACACGAATCTCGAAGAGTTACAATGAACAAAAGCATTATAGTTATAGTCGAATATTTATTTTAAAATAGTCATCCTGTCTTCGGCAATATAAAGGACTTCGATCCTTGTCATCTCTTAAAAATGATATATAATATATAAACAAATAATGACATGTAATCAGTATCGAGACAGGCGACCGACCCGCCCGCAGTGTAATCCATCTTGCCACGCGACTTATTTTTATGCGCTTATTTCAAACATCTTGAAATATCTCTCAAATTTCTGATTCAAATTGCAAAATAAACGTAGATTTTTTTTACAAAAAAAATGCTTTAGTTAATATCGTATTGATTTTAATTAGACGTAATAAAAATAAATTTAAATCATTATTATTTATTAAAAAAAATAAAGTACACTGTAAATGTATCACAGCTGGCCTGAGCTTTCTGATGAGTTGATTTGGATCCACCAAGCTACGACAGACATATGAGACTCAAATATGACAAATTTTCATACGCCACTTGCAGTCTTCCTCACTATGTTTTTCCTACCAAGCACAAGGTTACTTAAAAACGCAAATAAAAATTAAGTTACAATTGTTTCATATTTTTAAAAATTAAAAATGTTGACGATATGATACACGTTGCAGATTTTTATACAATATTGAAAAGAAAGTAAAAAAAAAACACATCAATAGTATTTCCGCAATGCTAATCTTGGCACACTTGCTATGTATTAATTTGTATACATGAAATCTATCGACATTAATTTGTCAGCTTTATAAATCATAAATATTTATTTATCGACGAATTTAAAGTTATTTTAAAGCAATAAAATTTAAAGTTGAATTTGTAGAAACGGATCAAGTTTAAAAATAGACGAATCCTTTGGAAGTCTTTGTGACGTTCCAAACTATGTCACGTGGTCAGTCAAGTGTGATCCGCGACTGGGTTCACACTTCATTTCACTACGATCTGACCAACGAGCTAGAAATATGAAACTTGCAAATATTTGAACGTTTTCGATATTTGTATAAACGATAACTTGTTTTTAAAGTGAAGCTAACAGTTTCAGTTTAAAAATATAACTTTACAAGTATTATTCCATTATTATTATTTATTATTATTTCATAGGAAGGCAGACGAGCTCTCGCTTACGTCACCAATGCGCCACCAACCTTGGGAACTAAGAAGTTATGTCCCTTGTGCATGTAATAACACTGGCTCTTTCACCATTAACACCGGAACACAACAGTACCAAATACTGCTGTTTTGCGGTAGAATATCTGATGTGTGGGTGGTACCTACGCAGACGCGCCTGCACGAAGCTCTACCACCAAGTAAAATCATTATTCGCTAAAAATCGACAATCGTAGTCTATTGCACATAGGCATTTTCCAAGGTATATATTATCGGGTCTCACGATTTTCGTCAGGTCATCGATTCTATGTTACGTTTGCCGATCCGTGATCCCCCTTGGGCTCGTCTGTTCCGACGGCCATTTATTTAATTTTGAATACCATAAGGAAGAGATATGCGACGACATGTTCATACTAGTCGATATTATACGACTAATTTAAGAATGATCTTGACCATAATCGTGAATTAGTAGACAGTGATAAGAAACACCGACTATAATAATTATAAGAATTAATATGTACGCATCAAAATAGCACATCACTGTACAAAAAAGATGTAGAAAATGAGCATACGATCTTTGCATATATATATATATCTTCAAAATGTAGGGTGTCTTGTATTAGAACTTAAGCATTCCAACGAAAAACTTGTATGTATGTTTTTGGATGATAGCGGCTTAATACCTTACTATTCTACGAGATGATTAAAAGCGCCTTATGCCTTTCACTAGCTGCACTCGCCAGAGGGTATTCGAAATAAGAATTCGTATTGGTCTAAACATTGCATAATCAACATAAGAAGGGATCCAAATAGTTCATTTAGAAGATCTGAGTGAATAGTTACAGGTTCACAATTGGCCAAATAAATCGACATAATTTATGTTTATTTTGTACTAGGGCGCAGGAAAACATCGTGAGGAAACCTGCATGCCACAGAATCTGCCTGAATCAACAAACCCACATTACAGCGTGGAATAAGTTCTAAGCCTTCTACTAGATATATATTTATTCTAATCTCATGTAATTTTATAGGTGTACTTATCTATACGAACGAGCTACGCTATCATTAGGTCGCGCAAGTTTGTTGAACCTTTAAATTTATGGGTTTTCATTGGCTTTGTAGGGTTGACTGTCACGCGAACGATTATGAACGAATAGACATAGTATAGATATATAAAACTCTTAGAGCGCTTGTAAAACAAACTTCCGTTTCCTTCAACGAGCTGAATCGCTTTTATCCAGTCCTTATTTTTCCAATGTAAATAGTGCTGTGTGCAATTCTTGTTCTTACGTATTGTTTCTTTTTTTAAATTGCAATACAGACTAAATATTACTTTAGATAAATACTGAGTTTTTCAAAGGCTTTTTGAATATAATGTAATTAATTAGACACTAAGAAAAGTAAAAAAAAAACAATTTATGAGCATACTAGTCGCTTCCCACGGCTTCGCTCGTATTGAGGGACAGGTATTAGAGGCCCTATTTGGATACCACTGACGACGTATATGAAAAAAATCATGATAATCGATTCAGTAGTTAAGGCGTGAAAGCGTAACAAACAAACAAACAAACAAACAAACAAACAAACTCACTATTAAATTAGCATTTATAATATTCTTTAAGTGTTTGTTTTTGATTCTGAATCTGTTTTCATTGTCCGTGCATTTACCGCCGCTAAGCTAATATTGTTACAACAATCTAATAGCCTCTACTACACAAATGACACACGCAATATTGTACGTGTAACGGCAACCGAACGCACAACTGACAAACAAACCTGATTGTACAATAGACTGATGTTTATTCCATGTACATATTGCTGTAGAGAAAATATTTGTTTAGAATTATCAAAAGTCTCTTTAAAAACTGTTAATCAAGAGCCTAAATGTGATTGGACGAAACAATATTTCCAAACGTTAAATTTACATGGCTGTTTGCAGGAATATGTAAACCTTTTAAATAAAAAGAATAAAATTAAATAATACCCTTTATACATAGTCAATAATTTTTTGACGTGACAACGTCTAATAAATCGATGAACGCGTTGAATTGTCCCGTTACGCTCATTGTCCCGTTGCGCTCATTGTCCCGTTACGCTCATTGTCCCGTTACGCTGATTGTACGCTTGCGCAGCATCTATCTCTATTTCACTCGATTGCAGTCATTTCATCAATGTTTTGTTTTGACGTTGTCACGTTAAACTATCGTCCGTAAGCCGACTTTACAGACAACCAGTTTTTACCTTAATAGTTGAACATTTCAGATCAGCTTACCTGCAACAAATAAATATATATTTAAGACGTAATTCATAGAATTTTTATGAAAATTAATTGATGAAACACGTTCGTCTAACTTATAAAGCTGCTATTAATTATAAAAACAGAAACTCAAACATTGTAATATTTCTCAGGTAGTTTATTTTGGATTAGGTGGGTAGACTTGTAATTGGGACACCTGATGGCAAGTATCACCGCCCATAGACAGCGCTGTTAGAAATATTATACACCGCTGACATCTGCAATGTGCCACCAATCTTATTAAATAACTAAGATGTTATACCTCTTACGCCTGTAATCGGCTCACTCACTCTTCAAACTGGAATTCGCAATCATTGCCGTTTGGTGGAAGAGTATATTATGGTATTACATACCCAACAACAAACAAACATGATAACATGAAGACACACACAAATGGGCCATAATTATGATAGTTTTTACTTTGGTCTATAGACATTATCAACCACATAATCTAAACTGTCACCTGTATTTGATTTTCTATCTCAATCACATAACCACGAACAGTAGTATTACGCGTAAATAATTAATGATCCACACACAGGCGACGACTTAAAGCGTTATCGTTAATAGTGTACATACATCATTATCTGTGTAGTAGTCTATGTATATATATTGCAATCACATTAAAACGAGTTTATGTGTGGGAAAAGTGTATGTGTGTGTATGTGTGTATGAGTTACCCGCTTGACTCCCTCGTTGGTCTAGTGGTTTGATATAAGGCCGCAGACTCGGTGGTCCTGGGTTCAATTCCCAGGTCGGGCAAATAAATAGATGTTGGGTTTTCTGTTAGAAATTTATCAATAGCAGCCCCGAGTATGGAAGTTGGAAGTGTGTACACTCCCGTGCCACGGAAAGCACATTAAGCCGTTGGTCCTGCGCCTGAACTCTTTCGGGTCGTGTCGGATTGCCGTCCCATCGGATTATGAGAGCTAAGGAAAAGAGAGTGCACCTGTATTTGCGCACACACTTGTGCACTATAATATCTCCTGCGCAGTTGGCTAATCTCTCTTGAGATTGGCCGCCGTGGCCGAAATCGGTCTGGAGGACCTTATTATGAGTTAACCGTGTGCAAATATTGACTTCTTAAATTGGCAACGATCATTAAAGTTACGGCAGTCTTAAATCGAATGCTATTCTCTTGCGGTCAGAAAAAACAACGTTTATGTATTGTTCAATGCGTATATAAATAAATCAAAGGTCTAAATAACTTTACTGGTATTAGAACTTTGTGCAAACTCGTCTGGGTAGGTACCACCCACTCATCAGATATTCTAGCGCAAAACAGCAGTACTTGGGATTATTGTGTTCCAGTTTGAAGTTTGTCTGTGCCAGTTTAATTATACGCACAACATAATATTAACATTTCTTATGCCGCCAACGTCTACCAGTTACCATTAGGTGGCCCATATGCTCGTCCGCCTACCAATACTATAAAAAAAAAACATTTTTATTAATGCTGCCTCTGTGCGAAATTTTAGTTCTTAAATCGACGACAGTTGTCAAATGTACCTACACCGAATGCTCTAGAATTATGTAACGAATGAAATTGTGTGATTTATATGTGTGTTATTCAATTATCGTTCTAGTTTAAATATTATTCATCTGGAATGATCAAAACCACAATATGATCAAATATAATCCGATTCAGTAACAATGTATGGGAAAAACAACGCGATTACAGCGGTTTTCAATAAACGTGAGCTCTGAGGTGCGAAGTGAATCGAATTAATGTGCATTGCAATGCTTATCTCGTTGAGCAGTGCTTCGTTCATATCGCGTTGATGAATTAATCAGCTACCACACCATCGAACATAAATAAATATGAAAATACATGTTTAAAACTGATTAAATCCATGGTGTTCGACGTAGACTGATGGTCACCATCTTAATTGGCAATGTGAGGATATAGCCATTCCTTTCATAGTCAATGCATCACCAAATCTAGGGTAATAATATTATGTCTCTAGTGCCCAAAGATGGGTCAATCAATCGGCAATCCGACACGACCGCAAAGAGTACAGGCGCAGGACCAATGGCTTTACGTGCTTTCTGAGGCACGGGAGTGTACACACTTCCAATTTCCAGACTTCGGGATGCCACTGAGAATTTCCTTACAGAAAAACCAATAACATTTTTTAATTGGCTCGACCTGGGAATTGAACCAAGAACCTCCGGGTTAGCGAACTTAATCCTAGCCACTCGATCAACTGAGGCAGTCATGAGTCATGTTATAATAATGACATGAAAGATACATTTTCGAAATAGCGTTTCGCCACGCTAGGCGATAGTCGATTTTCTACTTTTGTCGATTAAGATACGAAGTGAGTTTTAACAGAATGCTCATATAATTTAAGGGGATCAGAATGATCTTCAATTAATTTTAAGTAATCCTGAAATGCAGAGCAAATTGTATTAACATCGTTAATGGTAACTTCGAAGTATTTTTTGTTTTTATGTAAGGGTGGGCAAACGAGCAGGAGGCTCACCTGATGGAAAGTGACTACCACCGCCCATGGACATCTGCAACATCCGAGGACATGCAGATGCGTTGCCGGCCTTATGCCGGCGATAATGTTTTTTTGTAATAATTAAAACGCATTTATTCGTGATTTATTTTTAATGTGAAATATCTATTGGCGTGGCTTGGCGGTAAGACCGTATGCCGTGACGGTGAACGATACGACGCTTACTTATTACGTCAAACCTCCGCCACAAATTCAAATTTTATTTTTCATATCTATTTAATTATAATATATCTCAATAATTATCAATTTCGATGTTTCACAAGTACCAGGTGACTATAATCATTAAGAAATGCTAGATAAATATTATTGCGCAAGCGATTAAAACGAATATACCAGCTAAGATAAAAAAATACGCATAGGGTATCCAATATATTATACGCTATAAGTTCTGCCTTAAAACGGTAAGAGTAAAACAATTTATTAATATAAAAAAAAAAAATAACAATCTCATATTAAAAACAAAAAACAACAAGACAAACTATTATCATAATATAACACAAAACACTTTATTTAAAAAAAGGAACAAGAATTTTCTAAAATAATATTTTATACAAAATATTTATAACGAACTAAAGTTCGTCTTTACAAACCGAGAAGGCTATTCTTTTTTTTCGTTGCTCTAGAGCGTCGAGTAAATTAACTCCTGTTTTTAATTAACCACCCGTCTCTCGATCATGTGGCTTCAACTGTCGAAACAAGATTTTTTCATTACGATATTTCGATAAGATTGACCTTAATAATATATAAACGCAGAACCAGTACTGTCGTTCGATTAAAGATCAATTAATATTTGTACTCGGTGGTAGAGCTTTGTGCAAGCTCGTCTGGGTAGGTACCACCCACTCATCAGATACTCTACCACAAAACGGCAGTACTTGGTACTGTTGTGTTCCGATTTGAAGGGTGAGTGAGCCAGTGTAATTAGAGGCACAAGAAACATAACATCTTAGTTCCCAATGTTGGTGGCGCATTGGTGATGTAAGCGATGGTTAACATTTCTTACAATGCCATTGTCTATGGGCGTTGGTGACCACTTACCATCAGGTGGCCCATATGCTCGTCCACCTTCCTATACAATAAAAAAAAATTATATAAGATTTATGACGTAACTTATGTATATCACTTAACAAGAATACTTATGTTCCGGTTTGAAGTTTGAGTGTCAGGCACAAGAGACACAAATAGTTCCCAAGGTTGGTGACGCATTTACAATGTAAGGCTTGGTTAATGTTTCTTACAATATCTGTGCGGTAGTGTGTACTCACCATCAGGGCGTCCCATTTATCCGTCTACCTATATATAAAATATACTGCCTCATTTGTATAGCAGCTAGATAAGAGGTTCCCAAGCCGGTGGTTTTGGGTTCAATTCCCAGGTCGGGCCAATATAAAATTATTGAGATTTTCTGTCAGAAAATTCTCAGTATCAGCCCGGAGTCTGGAAGTTGGAAATGTGTATAGCCGTTGGTCCTGCGCCTGGACTCTATCCGGTCGGGTCTGGAGGACATTATCATTATATAAAATATAAGTTTTATGAGTACATCGGAAATTGATAAGTATTTTTGAATAATATATCATATGTATGTGATAAAAATAACAACAGTTTTGAGTCAACTTTTAAATAGGTCTTTATAAAGGTTATATAACGCTATACAAGCGATAGTCTAAATACAGATCGGTTGTTGAGCGGCGAGATGAAAGTGGACAGATGTCAGTTCCCGACAGAATCGAGCGGGGCTCATTAGGCCGAATAATTAACGAGCAAGGTACCGCTTATGTCTGCTGAACATTCATATTCAACATAGTTCAACATAGTGTATAGAAAAGGGTATTTTTAATGATGAATACATTTACTTCATAGGAATTTTACGTATGGTTTGTCAAATGTTTATAAGGGTAGTGTAGATCTCTCGAGAGTTTTATATATATGTTGTTATTTTTATACATAAAAATCTTTTCTTAGATCTATATCTATAAAAAGTATTAAACTTAATTGGTGAATCTGTCTGTATCTCTGCTATTGGATTTAGACGAATCGTCGAGAAATCAAAAGGGGGTGCTTATAAGCTTATTACGACATATATGAAATTATCTATAAAGTGGTTTTTAATATTATAGTATTAAATTTTTTCGTATACTCGTACCATGAGTTAATTTTTTTTTTATTTTACGTAATGTAAATATTTACTTCTGCGACTTATTTGTTGTTTACCCTATATATATTTATATACAGTGTAAACATTTTACATACTTATATGTTAATAGGTTTATATATATTTTTCTTTATTAAAATTTTAGCCCAAGTTAAAAGGTGTTCAATTGAATTTGTTACTCTGAGAGGTATTACAAGTTTAAAGAGTTCGTGACAGTAAGCCCGCACCTCGTGTTCGGTTCAATGAATCGATTTTAAGTAACGTGAGGCTCGTCACCAACGTAATCAGGAAAGAGGAGTGAGGGTTGTCATTCAATCGTATTCTCATTGAAATTGTCTTAGTTCTATGAGCATAAACATTTGAAACACTTTTTTGAATTTCGAAAAAAGAATAACGTATTTAAAACATTGCTTTCGAACGCTCGTGTCTATTATGAGATTAAATTAAATTATTTGTAACAATTTTATATGATACTTATAAGATGCAAAAATGCACCAGTATTAAAAGGACATTTCAATGAACAATTATTATATAGAAATTAGTTCTTTTTATTTTATGTATAAGGTATAGTTTTTCGAATTTGAGGTTTATTTCGGAAACTCAAATGTGTGTAATAGTTTTATGTATTATAATAGACAGCAACCCTAAGTGAGACGTTGATGACTGTTTTACAAACACTTGTTGAACAGTCAGGTACAAATGCTCCTATAAGATATGCTGAATGAAATCTCATAATATAATGTGAGGGTTTGCTGAGGGTTTCTTATCAGGAAAATTTATCGAGAGAAGCATAAGTGCGATGGATTGAGATTGCAAGTGAATATGTTCGAAATTTAAAACATACTTTGTATGAAAGTAATAGCCACGTCAATTTGCAAGTATTTTTGACATTTAAATTCTGAAATGTAAAATTATATTTGTGTGTTGATTTTAAAATTATTACACTACCAGGTAGCAGAGGGTTACTATCCGCTCATCATCTTCACTACCGCTAAACAGTTATAGTAAGTGTTGAGTGTGTTGTGTTGTGTTGCAGTATGAAGTAGGTAAAACTACAGGAACAAGGGACATAAAACATCGTAGTTGCCACGGTTGGTTCGCATTCTTCATTAAAGGGATGTTTCACATTTGTTACAGTGCCCATGTTTTTGGTCTTTGGTGTCCACTTACTAACAGCAAATTAAAAAAAAGTATCATAAATATTGAGATGAGTGTCATAAATATAAAAAAATATTGAGAATATTAATGAGTTATTTATTCATTTATTTATTTATTTGACAGCACCAACAAGTACAATTAAAATATACAATAAACTAAAAGTCATTATAAATAATTGGGTAATTGCTTACTTTTTTATAGGTGTTCTAAAATTACACGAAAATTGTTATATATGTCAACATCGTAAAAACGATAATTAGAAATAGTTAATTGATAAAATTAATTCGTTAATTCATTCATTCATTTATTCATTGATAAAATTCATGCGAAATAATACTGAAATTTTATAACATTTATATTTTTTTTTATTTTTTTTTATTGCATAGGATGGCGGACGAGCATATGGGCCACCTGATGGTAAGTGGTCACCAACGCCCATAGACATTGGCGTTGTAAGAGCTGTCAACCATCTCTTACATCGCCAATGCGCCACCAACCTTGGGAACTAAGATGTTATGTCCCTTGTGCCTGTAATTACACTGGCTCACTCACCCTTCAAACCGGAACACAGCAATAACAAGTACTGCTGTTTTGCGGTAGAATATCTGATGAGTGGGTGGTACCTACCCAGACGAGCTTGCACAAAGCTCTACCACCAAATATATATAACCATAATAAATAATATAATATATAAAACATTTGGTTTAATTTAGATAACAATTAACTAAACTATAGTAATTAAAATAAAAGTTAACAGTAAAAATAAGGCAATAATATATATAAAAAGATTCCACAGTAAAGATAATGGCACACTACACTTTCCTATTTGGGGGATGACATTTTTTATAGCACAGGTAGGCGGACTAGCTTATGGGACACTTGATGGTAAGTGGTTATCAGTCTATAGATATTAGCATTGTAAGGGATGTTAACCATTGCTTACAACGCGAATGCGCCACCAACCTTGGGAACTAATATGTTATATCCCTTGTGCCTGTAATTATACTGGCTCACTCAGCCTTGAAACCGGAACACAATACATGTTTTTTTTTAATTTGACTATTATTTTATATTGAATAAAGTAATTTAAATTAAGTAGGAGTAAAGATGAGATAAATTTGAAGATAAAAAGACAACGTTGCCTTAAGATATAATAATGAAAACTAATTACGAAGTATGTCATATTGTCTTGGGTATATTTATATATGTTGATGTTCAAGTCAAAACTTTCTGTGTTAAGACCGACTTCGACGAATTTAATTTTGAAAAGATAATAGATAAAGATAAGATATAACGAGTATAAAATTTCGTAAAGTTTTGTTACGTATAATGTTTAATTATGGGTAAATATTGTAAGATACTGGCAAGTATACTAAGATACTTCTATAAAAAGTTTTTTCTTTACAAAGTTTTCGGGAGTAAATAAAACTTTAATGGCCTCCGCATTTAGACATTCAATAAATTAATTAAGGGAGTATAAAATTTACGTCGGCGTTTAAGAGCTCAGAGATTGCTCAAGTTGATTACGAAGAGCTTTCTTGGAATTTTAATGAAATATTAACGCTTACAGTTTACGGACTGTATTTAGTATTATTATCACATATTTTGTTAACTTTTTAACTTAACTTTTTTTTCAAACTTTTTCCTACAAATTATATGTAATATTAGTTAGAGTTTGGTTAATTTACTTTAAATAAAATATTTACAATGAAAATAATAACATAACATTATATTTAAAATAGTAAAAAACTTTTTAATAAACTATAAAGAGTTGATGGTGCTAATTTTATCATCTAAAAGCGACTGTCTGACGCTCAACATGACGTAGCTTACAAAGTTATCGCCTACGAGAGACGTAGCGGCTACGCCAGCGCTACGATGCTACGAACGATCACGCTGAATAACCTTTAAAGGCTTAATGTCATTGGACATGACACTTTATTGTGCCGCTGTGGAATATTGTTCCTATAACGTAATATCATGCATGTTGGCTATTTTGTAGCGTCAATTTATCTCTAAATTCAGAACTAGCTTCAATTTTCCCTTCGCGTGAATCGTAAAAAAAGTTTTCATCGTTTACGTGCGAAGACAAAACAAATAAAATTCTTTTGAAATTTATATTTCAGTAAAGTTAGTAAAAGTTTTATACATAAATATAATGATATTTATAATAATCAGTTTTATAATATTACGTGAATCGAATTTATTAACGAATCGATATAAGTATTATTTATGCCGGCACGCGTTGTTTGATTATTATTTGTACAATTGGTTGGTGGTAGAACTACCACCTAATCATGATGAAAACATCTTGAGGAAGCCTGCATGTGTCAAATTTCACTGAAATTCTCACATGTGTATTCCACCAACCCGCATTGGAGTAGCATTCTGGAATAAGCTCCATGCCTTATCCCAGCAGTGGGTTATTCACAGGCTGTTACTCACTTTTATTTGTACAACTAAACACACTAACTGGCACGGTATATAAAAATATATATGGTTAGATAAAAAATGTTTCTGGTATAGAGCGTCTATATAATAAAATGTTAATACTCTTCAAGTCATTCATCATAGTTTAGAAGGGTTGGTTGACCTTACGAACCCTTCCGCTAGCCTTTTAGCTTCCTTTTAATATAACTTTTGAATATTTTCCTGTTGCTAAATGTTATTTTATCGCTTCATTTTCGGAAAATATCTAAGTTTATTTGATATTAATATACATAAATTAATTAATTATATATGGGACACTAATGGATAATAATTAATGTCAAAGTGCGTAGGTAATAAGTGCTCTCGTCGCAGGCCATTTTAGTTTATTAGTGTTAGTGAAGCGGTTTATGGTTTAAAGTGAAGTGGTTATAATTGTATCATACGATGATGATAATATTTTTGATGAGGCTAATGTAAAAAAAATACTATTGTAATCCCTCTAAATTCCTTTATTAATAGAGTTTTTTTAATATATATATATTTTTATGTAAGAGGGGCAAACGAGCTGCAGGCTCACCTACTACCACTATATTTTATTCTATCTTCACAAAGTAAGAGGGCCTTTGTAGTTTTTTTTTTCTAATATAGGTTTGAAAGACGGCATATGGACCACTTGATTGTAAGTGTTCACAAGCAACCATAGACAATGGCGCTGTAAGAAATATTAACCATGGCTTGCATCACCAATGCGCTATCACGTTGAGAACTATGATGTTGAACCCTTCCACTGGGAAAACAAAAATTGTTACGCGGTAAAATAATACATGGGTTCAGAGACTCACTGTATAAATTCACATCTCCAGACTACCGTTAGCGTTTTCAGTTCGGTCCAGTTTGCCACGTATTACCATTTTGATTGTTTCATATTGGTATGCTCATGGTTAGGGAGTTGACGAGCATTTTGATGTATGATTTGGTTGTTTTATATCAATATGTATTGGTATTCAGATTAAAACGAATCCATTCGATTTATGAATGAAATGACGAATTTAGTCCAATGAATTTGTATTCAGGAAGTAATAAATATTCATGATGATTTAAATGCTCGGAAAGTGTTCGAAAAAATGTTGACATGTATTGTTCTCACTGATTTGATATGTGATTTGAATTTGTTTTTACTCAATTAGGCATATTTTTTGTTTGTGGAAATGTATATTTTAATTATTAGTAGAAAAAAAAACAGGCTTTACCTGGAAGTCTGTTTGATAATAAGACCTAGTAGACCAGATATGAGCCGTTGTGGTCCTGTGGCTAAAAGGCGTGAATCTTAATCGTACTTGAGTTCAAATCCCGCCAAATGTCTTTAAATTTTCAAGACCGAAACATCGTGAGAAATACTGCATGTGGTGAAGGAAAATCTGACATGTGAATCCAGCAACATGCATTGGAGCAGCGTGGTGGAATAAGCTTCTAAACTTCTCTCCAAGGATTTGGTGCCTAGCAGTGTAACATATATACATATATTAACTTAGTTTACGTTATTTCCACTCATATTTGAACTAATTCCAACAAGTCACTACCTAGTTAAAGCTTTATTTATATATAATTTACTGAAGACTCACCATCTCGATTGTGTATGACATGCTTTACGTTGGGCTAATTAGATCATATAAGAAATTATCCATAAGTTATTTTAATTATGAAAAATTATTTAAAAAAATATTAAAGTGTTTAAAGTAAAACTCAGGGTTTCACCGTAAATTGCATTGCCCAGGGTCCTCGTGTAATACAGCTCTGTTTAAACATCAATATGAATATTTTTTTCATTCATCAGTATATAATGATTTTTGTTAACGTAAATTTCTGAACCGAAAATCTAAAATTTGATTTAATAGTTTCTAAATTGATTCCCTTTTAATTGCGTGTTCGTAACGAGTTTTAACAAAATACGTTGTTAATTAATGTTATTTGATAGAAACGTCTGAACTTCGCATGGACGGTCTAAGGTCACATTATACGCTTGTTAATTTAGTTGAGAAATAACAGGAACAAGCAATAATATAAGCTAGAACATATACATACATATTCACGCTTGTGAATCTGATGAAAACGCGAAGCGCAGTTATATAATAATAATTTATTAACCTACTCCGAAACTCCGCATTTTCTGGTATAAGTTTTAGATTTAGAAGTTTTTTCACTCAGACATTCCTAAATAGACGTCAACTTATTTATTAAACGGTTTTATTTAGCTTGCCCCGCTATTAGTTTATTAGTTTAGAAGATTATTTATTTTTATCGTAAGTCAAATTATTATGTCGTTACGATGACGATGCACTGAAATATTACGTTTGTTTACAGTTTGTGTATTTTGTTCTCTGTTTGTAGTAGTTTTATATATTCAAATCAGATTTTTTTTTGGATAAATGTATCACGTGATAACGTACCTCGTTTCATTGATAATAGTTATTAACTTTGTTTATTTACTTAGTGGTAAGGTTTGTGCAAGCTCGTCTGGGTAGGTACCACTCAGTCATCAGATATTCTACCGCAAAATAGCGGTACTTGCTATTGTTGTGTTTCGGTTTTAAGGGTGAGTGAGCCAGTGTAATTCCAGGCACAAGGTACATAACATCTTAGTTCCCAAGGTTGGTGGCGCATTGGTGATGTAAGTGATGGTTTACATCTCTTACATTGCCAATGTCTATGGGTGTTGGTGACCGCTTAACATCAGGTGGCTCATAGGCACGTCCGCCTTTCAATGCATTAACAAAAATATATATTAGTTTTTTATTTTTAACTTAATAGAACTCAAGACTCAAGTCATATGACATTACAGTCAGAATGGCAAAATGCTTCTTTAAATAAAATAATATTTATATACTGTCAGTGACTAATTTGATGAAATGATTATTTGTATTTTCGTGTCGTGTCGTAAACTATTATTTATGTTATAAAGACAAACAAATGATATATCCCGGGATATATTTTCCTATCTTTGCCTCAGCGTAAATGATTATTGTACGTTAAATTCGCTACAGGGGCAATACGGTATGTACATTCGAAACGTATTTGTTGACTACGATCAAACACAAACCGACGTTACGTTTCAACAAGAGATTTGTACTGTAGATGACGGCTTTCAACGGTTGTTGCCTCTCGAATAGCTTTATCATTTAAAGCAAAGGTGGGCTCTGTTGTTGAAATAAATATATACCTATTATTATTTATTACACTGTAAGAAGTTAAGGTTCAATTACTTATCTGTGCCTTTAGTTATACTGGCTCACACACCCTTCAAACCGGAACTTACAAAAGTATTGGTGGTAGTATATGATCAATTGCTTGTAACCAAGCAGCCTTACACGAAACCAAACCACAGAGTAAATGAAAAGTTTATAAAAAAATACATCTTTCCCCTTAATTAACAGTATTTATTAATCATTTTATCTACTCTACTCAAAATAGTATATTATAGAAAAAGTTCGGAGGTTTGTCAAATATACTCTTGAGATTTTACAGATAAAAATACCAGGCGATCATAAATTCATTGGAGAATAATTGAAGAGGACTTTTACCGATTAGACCAGGGACTATTTGAACAAAGAACGATGTGTATAAAACAGTTTCGTACTACATAAAACACATTTTTCAGTTAACTCAGAACAGGGTCTGAGAGAACTCGGTCCATTGAACAATGAAACTCGCTTTTATAGAATCTTATACGGATCATAATAGTATATAGAATAATATTATTTACTTCTATACGCATAAAGCATAATTTAGTGTGCGTCAAATTATCTATTAGATCGGTGTAATAGCTTTTAGAGGAATGGGAACGAGATGTAAACCGAAATGGGTAATAAAGTGTGCGGTATAAAGAAGTACACCTGCGTCCAAAATGAAATTCGTCTATCATTCCTATATAAAAAATAATGGGAATTAATAATTATTAATATTTTTTTTTATTAAGTGTAATTTGTTTGATGGATTACGCTAATCTCAAAGCATATCAATTCATTTAAAAAATACATTATCGCATTGGTCTCTTATATCAATATATATATTGTTCGTTGTTTTCTTAGTTAAGGAATGGCCTGAGTTATTAGGAATTGTGATATTGATTTTATAACAACTAGCAATTCGTTGTAGTTTTGCAGGTAGAGGTAGAGATTATATGAAACGTTTATATTGGAGACAAATATACAAAGATATGTGTTTATTTTGGGTCAGTCTTCACTGGCTTACGCAGAATTCCTCAACAAACAATCCTGATAATCTCTTTTTTTATAAACTAGGTAGGTGGACGAGCGCATGGGTATTGTGATTATTCATTTGTGTTTATAATTCATACACATACAAAAATAAATTCATACACAAGGCATACACAAACACTCACACTCGCAGGCATAAGTAGTAAACTTCGATGCTGGCATTAATAGCATGCAAGACAAACCTCAGTGGTTTTTTGTATGTTTATTATGTGACAAATTATACTTTTTTCTTGTGTGATTGTGAAAGATAAATTAAAAAAAAGTACGTCGCTTGTCAAACGTAAGGTAATATAAGATGAATTTTAATGTATTTTAAGATTTATTAATAATAATAATTGGTACATTTTGTTTGCCTTAATGGTGAGCTGTACCCTTTAATACAAATATGAACCTAGTGCGAGCTCCTAGTTTTAGTTGTTGTCAATAATAATTTATTTTACATATTTTATTTTTTTTTTAATTCATGTCTTTACGAAGTTATTAAAAACACCGTCGGGATGCATGAAACAAACAGCGTGGTGGAATAAGATAAAATCTTTTTTATATGAGGCGTAACTCGCCTTAATTATAGCTTTCATTTTTTGGCATTTTCAATTTTCGACATCTAATTATGTTTAAAGCAAAATAAATTTACCTCTACAAGTAGTCTAAATTTTGATCTTATAATTACCTTAAAGATGACATAAACTGTTCTAAACAGTTTAATCGATGCCAGAGCTGAATCGATTAGTGTCACCGAAAGAAGTTGAATTACTGAATAATTCTACAAGACTTGTTGAACTTTGAAAAGGTCTCCAACTATAAAATTGTATAATATTATTTAATTTTATAAATGTTTAACGATTTAAACATATCTATAAAGTTTTGCTCGGTAGCCAGAGACGCGATGAACCGGCAACGGTGGAAGCAAATAATCCAAGCCAGGTGTATACCATCCACATTCGTCGATGACCACGATCCTCAGCCATGAGGGAGCGACCAGAGAGAGAGAGAGAGAGATATATATTTAATAAAATTATGTTAAGATATTTCGACTGGACTTCGAACGTCACTTTTTACAACGAAAATTATAGTGGAGAAGTTTCTTTTTAAACTATACATTTTGCTGGAACTCGACCACCGAGTAACGTTATACTGATCGCTATATGAATTAATAAACACAGATTAAGTGTTTTTGCATTGACGGTGTTGAGGAGGACGCTGGCTAGGATGGTAGTGCTGCCAAGTACAGAGCTTCGCCGAGCCTCAAGTAGAGGAGACACTCCTCGTTGGAACCACATGTTTCTGCAGCCTCTCTAATCCGTACCGTAGACCTCCATCGTAATAGTTATAGTGGGTTAAAATCCCACATAAACCGTCTAATCATTCCTTTTCTACGCTAGAGTCAATGCGTTTAAATGTTATCAATGTAAAGATTAATTTAAAGCATAGTTTTTGATATATGAAGTCATTGAGTTAATTTTTATTTAAGACTAGCTGTGCCCCGCGGTTTAACCGGCGTATAATTAAAAAAATATATATAGAATAAAAATCAGCCTAGAAACTTCCTCGATAAAAGAACACAAAAAATATTTTTAAATTCGAACCAATAGTTCCTGAGATTAGCCGGATTAAACAAACAAACTCTTCAGCTTTATATATTAGTATAGATTACTTATTAAATCTATATAATAACATAAATTAAACCGAATTGATAGTTTATTATTCGTTGCATTTTGAATTCGGCTTTAATATACATTATACCTACACATTACATATTAACTTCACGTATACATTTTCATAAATTAATAAGTTGATAAATCTTTAAATGCTTTTGACTATAAATTCACAATAGCCATTTGTAATTTATTAAGTTATACGAGTCACGTAGTCACTTCGCTAACGCGACGGTGAAGTTCAAATTTCTTTGGTAACGGGAAATCCGTACAAAAAAGGTCGATTACAAAAAAGTTTGTACGCATTTTTTATAGAAAATAAAAACTTTTTAAAGGATTCTTTACAAAGATCGGGTTTTATTTATTCTGGTCGGTTCAATATTTTCGCTTGAATTCAGGCATGTTTGATATTCTAGTATTAATTCAAGAGCTATGTTTTCACTTTATTAACTTCTCAATCAAAGCCGCTGTCAAAGTTTATATAATAGTATTTTACGAGTCAAGTATTATTAGTATCTACTTACTACTAATTATGTTATCAGCTCGGATATAATTAAGCCAAATATCATCATTTGGTTTAATTATATTTGCGGGGTCGATTCTATCATGTGTTTATGCACCAAGTAATTATGCGGGTAGCCAGTGTTAATTATGAGGTTCGATCATATGTAATATGGCATAGTTTAGGATAATAACGTTTATAGATACATTTAAATATTCGGAAAGGCACAGTTCACTCAATCGATTAAAAATAATTATGCTAGTGATGTTTTTTTTATAAAAAATGCCATTAATTATTGTCATTCATTCATTATTGGATGTCAAACCTGACGCCCTAGCCAAGTTGACATTCTACAAGTGTAAAAGCTAATAGAAAACTAAAAATTGTATGAGAATGACCACGTGACTTATCGTTGAGAGATGTCATTCTCATACATTTGTTTAGTTTTCTATTAGCGTTTACGATTGTAGAATGTCATCTTGGCTAGGGCCTCTGATGTTATTAATTCGAAATTTCGAAGCGTGGCGAACTCTCACACTATTTTTAAAAATCGAATGCCTTTCTTATAAACGTTGTTTATTGGATGATTTTTTAAGCAATGCTGTGTCTTGCTCTTTCAAATGTCAAATCAATAATGACAGAAAGAGCGAAATCTGTGTTTAAATAAATACCCACTTTTTTAAGTAATAACGATAAATATATTTTTGATTAAATATGAATTAATTAATTTGTTTGTTTTTACTAGAAAAGGTTGTAAAGGATTTGATTATGAGATTACCTCGTATTCTATATACTTAATTCGTATCTATGTAAAATATTATAACGGCTATATACTTTTTAATTTTTTAACACACTGCCTGACACTGACAATGACGCTCACAAAAAAATCTGAATTGTTGACAGGTGTATTTAAACCTTTGTCAAATTACAAAAAAGGTTTGGTTTTGATTGACAGCTTAAAATATGCTTTTATAAAAAATTCTACAGACATTATTCTATCGTAAAGAATATTTTGTAGCGAACGTATTTACTGAGACAACGTTCAAAATGTAATTTTACATTATGCTCGTAATACTGAACAAACTCCAGCTATATTTAATTTTATTTTAATGGCTTGATTTGATTTTGAGTTATAGACACAAAGTTTGTCTTATCTATCTACCAGGCTCTATTTATTTCTATTATTCTCATGTTTATCTAATGTTCGTTACTGTTTATATTAAAACATAACATGATTATAGACAATATTATGATGTCACCGTTTATTCCTGCTTGCTTAAAATAATATTGGTATAATCTACTACATTAACCATAATGTAATATATTATATACAATTGTTGTTATTACAAATCATACACTTAATGTAGTTAATTTCGCACTGCTGAGCTAAGAAAAGCAATCATCTCTTGGAAAATATTTGGAGTTTATATCCAAAACGCTGCTCTAAATCGTGTCAATGGAAACGCATGTGGCAGAATTTCATCCGAACACGCATATTTCATCACGATGTTTCACCACGCTCTAGATGTTGTAGTGTTCACTATATACTGTACACTACACTAACGGTTCACTGGCTCGACAACACACCGTATGCGCAAGCGACACGTCCGCTCTCGCCAATGGCTCTCACTTGAATGCCGTTCGGCGTTCGCCCCCACCATAAGGTGATCATGAGACAGTGTAAATAACTATTACTATAGTTATTATTAAATACAAACACTACATCCCTTCCTTATTGAAAATTGAATAATCATTAGAATTCAATAATTCATACTTATTTACTTTGTCATATTTTATCATTGTCTTGATTACGAATACTCTTACTCCATATCATAATTCCAAGCTTTCTTTCCTTGAATAAATATCCATTCGCCTTCAATTCTTTCCAAATGCAATATGGTCCAGTTTCTTCGCTTCTGAGGGCTATATCTCCATCTTTTGCTTTCTCCACGGTATGAGGCGTTTTAATTTGGTATAACTTATTTATTTATTTGTTTTATTAATTTCTTTTACTTATACTTTGTCCTTCATTCAAATCTGCATCCCGTGCATTCCCTCTCTTATCTCCATACCCCTTCTCTTTTTACTTTTGTTCTTGATCCCGGTCCCTGACCTCAGTGTCATCTTCATTATTATTTAAGTCTTGTAGAGTTGAAATTTTGTCTTTTAAATAATAGTTTGGTGATTTCCTTGTAACTTTTAATATGTCGCGATTTGTCCTCTCAACTTCGCGGTTACATTGTCGACTATTAGCTGCTGTTATATATTAAGGGAAACCTAATCGACTAAAAATGTATATTGTTAATATAACTAATAAAGTCCTCCAGACCGACCCCGGCCACGACGGCCAATCCCGAGAGACTAGGCAACCGCGCAGGAGATATTCCAGCACACAAGTGCTCGCGCAAACGCAAGTGCACTCTCTCCTCCCCAGCCCTCACAATCCGATGGGACGGCAATCCGACACGACCGGAAGGAGCTCAGGAGGCGCAGGACCAACGGCCCAACGTGCCCTCCGAGGCACGGGAGTGCACACATAAAGAATGATGATGAGAATTCTCTGACAGAATACCCCAACAAGTATTCACTGGACCGACCCGGGAATCGAACCCAGGACCACCGAGTCCGCGGCCCCATACCAAGCCACTAGACCAACGAGGCAGTTAATATAATTCAATAATAATGTAATAAACTTGGACACCATTTACACAAGGCCTTTACACTGTCCTGGTTGGGAATCGAACCCACGACCGACAGCGCGAAGGTAATCTATTTATTTATTAAGGAACTCCAACAGAAGTACACATAAAAATACAGAAGGTACAAGCATTTACACATGGTTAGATGTACCCCCGATTACTGGAGAACACAACATGCTCTAGAATAGTGTTGATTACAAATATTTAAAATTAATTAAAACAGTAAACTTAACAGTAAACAAGTGAAAATATTTCACTTGTAAATGTAAATCTTTTTAAAAGAATTAAATGTGTCGAAACCCATATCCACCGTTGGTATTGCATTGTATAAACGTGTCATTCGAGCTATTGGTGAATGTTTTCCAAGATTTGTTCTACTTTTCCTAGTTTTAAAAGGTGGACATAGATTACGAGGTGGTCTCCGTGGCACATTCATATTAATTTTTCCAAGGAGACATTTACTATCGACTTCATATTTGACAACAATGTCCCAGTTTGCTCCTGACATAATCTCAAGACAGGTATTCACCAATCACGCCCACCGGGTCGTCAAGTGTTGGCATATTATGCCGGATATTTCCAATTTAATGGAGCCATCTTAGTATCATGATTTACTAATTAGATGGAGGTATCATATTACCACAAAATCCCAATTTAATGGAATACATTTGTACCAATTTTCCAATTTAATGGAAAGCATCTTAGTACCATGATTTTCCAATTTAATGGAGGTATCATGTGACCACAAAACCACTTGTAAAATGCACGTTAAGGCACACCGCTATATCTACAGAGCGATGACGCACACCCGCACGCTACGCCGGTTGAACACCCAATCAGTCAAAACAACCCTTTCACTTAAACAATACGGTCTATCTTATTGACCTCCTTTGTCTTTCATATTGACAAAACAACCCTTTCACTTAAACAATACGGTCTATCTTATTGACCTCCTTTGTCTTTCATATTGACAAAACAACCCTTTTACTTAAACATTACGGTCTATCTTATTGACCTCCTTAGTCTTTCATATTGACTATATAAGCCACAGCGATACTTTACAAGATCTAATAATGCAAGATTAGCCTTTCTTATTGACCATTCGTTAACCACGCGGTCTCTCATATTGACCTTCCAACAAAAGTCTTTCAGCACTGACATATTTTAACACTTCATTATAACAGTCTATCCTTTTGACCTTTCAACAACATTCCTTTTACAAAGTCACTTTTTTTTTTTTTTTTTTTAACACTTCATTATAAGTCTATCTTATTGACCTCTTATTTACACAGGGCCTCTCATATTGACCTCACAATAAACATGGTGCCCTCTGTCAACTTTCACACCATTTGTGACCTGTCATATTGGTCTTCTAAGAAAATAAACTTATATTTCCTTTTATTTTATCACTTTCTCATTTTGTACTTATATGTCTTTTATTATATAAATTCACAATACATAAATGTGATTAGGTATTTATTCCCTACGAATAAACACAAATATACCCATTATATACACAAACATCTTAAATACACACTGACATAAGTATATAATACATAAGGCGTGACATATCAAACCTTTCGTTAAAAAAAATTATATTCTTAACACATCTTAACAATTAATTTGTACCGATAACATAGATAAGCTCAAGATAGCTTAATTAAGTTATTCTATCGAATACGCTCGTCAATATATACATTCATCTTACATTCACTTATTATTAGTTAAACTCATTAGGAATATACAATAAAATGTGGTAAACAACAAGACTTAGCGCGGCTGGTCGACAGGTGTGATAAGAAATCTTGCTTGCATTGTGAAATATTATAATAAATTTTTTAACCTCATCTCACCTTATTCTTTTTAACAAATCTTTTTTTTTCATTAGTACTTACGTTACTACGCCACTGTTACGCCATTTTTAAGATGAGCGTATACACACAGGCAAACATACAAACAGATACATGATCTAGCTATTATTATTATTTTTATTATAGCAATCCCCAGTCTAACGCACCTATTAATAGTTTAATATTATTTTTATAATTTACCCCTCTAACCAAACAAAGTTTATGATGGCAATTGTGAGAATAGTCCAAAGCTCGAAACTGAAACTTGGGTGCGCTAGCCGTACCGCTTTTGGTACTTATATGCTCTTGTATTACGTTTATATTTTGTTTTTAAGCAAGCCAGACATGTATTTTAATAACACTTATTATCTTGATTTAGTTTGCTTATATTTAACTATATAACATAATTCATAATTAAATGATAGGCGCATTATACAGTTCACGCTCTATTGTTGGTGTGGTTTGGCGCTCAATAATTCGAACGCGTAACGCATCGCATTTGGTAGGCACGGTATGAACGCAATTTCGTTATATCTTAATACTTTGGGTCACCGCCATTTCACTCTATTGTAAGCCGCGTAAAAGAACTTCTTTCCAAAAACCTTTCAATTTATATTATTATTAACCTTTCCATTACAAACCGGTAAAGTGCATCTTTAACAATCATCGTAACATGTGAAATATTTGTCCTAATAACATAATGTTAAACACAAAGTTTATCTACTTTAATATTAGAGGTGATAGAAGTATTTGTTTTCATAAGAATCAATTTGTTAATACAGTATGTGCATTTCGGAAATACATATCAAATTTTATTGTATTTTTGATTCACTATTTTAGTGATAATGACTTACACATAAAACATAAACAAATTTAGTGTCGCGGACTTTTTGTGGAAGTATTTAAGAGATATATTTCCATTAAACATTATATTCGTGTAACTTACGGTTTTTTGCGGCGTTTTTCTTACGGTTTGATGTATAAGCTATACTGTTGTAAAGTTTCATTAAAATCCATTTGTAGTTTTTTGCGGTAAAGAATAATAATCATCCCCAGAAACATTCGCGTTTATAATATTAGTAGGAAGTAGGATTTATGCTTTTACCGTTAGCAAATATTTAATAATCTACTCATTTCGCTTTCGGTTTCGGTTTTATTATTATTATTTGTCTTTACTACATTGACCAAGTATGTTTAATACATTAAGGTTTTTTTTTTTTTTTTTTAAAGTGTAATGACCATCGGGCTATCGGATTCATGGGTCATACGCCTGGCAACAATACAAAGAAAATAATAGATACATTAATTTTGATCTTGATAACAATACTTATAAAATTGCAAATATTGTAGGCGTTCTTTATTAATGTGATTCTATCACACAATTACACACGTAACGCGTAATTGTATTAAATATTAATAAATGGCCTAGTTAATTAATTAATTTATATAGCCTGCACAATATAATATGATCAAAATAATTTTAATCTTTTTCCAACTACCCTACTATATCGTATCTTTAGGTAATAATTGTTAATAAATCTACATATAATACCGATGTTTCATACTATTTATAAGTATGTTCTACGATATTTCATCGAAAATAATAGTTAATTAGTAAAGTTCGACACATTGCTCCCTTTTATGTTGATTTTTTTTTTTTTTTTTTATATATATATATGTGCCAACTGACCTTTATCCTCGTCGCCATTTGTAGTGTTCACTATATACTGTACACTACACTAACGGTTCACTGGCTCGACAACACACCGTATGCGCAAGCGACACGTCCGCTCTCGCCAATGGCTCTCACTTGAATGCCGTTCGGCGTTCGCCCCCACCATAAGGTGATCATGAGACAGTGTAAATAACTATTACTATAGTTATTATTAAATACAAACACTACAGATGTATTTAAAACAAAAAATTAAGCACGTGAAAGTTCCATAGTGCGTGCTCGGATTTCAACCCACAATCTTCAGCTAATGTTTCCGTGTTCACTAAACCATCTTACTCTACATTTTTAAGAATACATCTAAAGCTATTTCAATTTTCAAAGCCGTGTACATGACAAGTTTTTAAGTACCTTCTATGTAATGGTGTGCTATTAACTTTAAAAATGTCCCTTAAAACATCTGTGGCTTTGTGTATAATTGTATATGAATATAACCATAGTACATAATACTGCCACAATGCCTCGCAAGATATGCTCGTGGAATTTGCTTTAATTCGACGTATACCTACTAGTACAAGATCCCTGGTACACCTTTTATCATTTATTACTAACAAGCTGATTTTTCGTGAGTAGCTTCCTTTTGACTAGTCGCCCAACTTTTTTCCTTACAGTAACGTTGGTAAATGGTAGCTTACTAGGGTAGCAAGGATAAAATATGTTGGTTTCACGAATTTAAAAAAATTATTACTAACCGAATTTTTCTTTGTTAGTTATCGAGATAATTATCTAAATAACGTGAAAAAGTATTTGTCCTACAAAATATAAGGTTTCGTCAGGGAGTCCCCCCTCTCCAACGTGTATCATAAACAAGGTCATGAAAACTGATTACTAACCAGCTGATTTTTTTTTTATTGGTTAGCTAACATATGCATAGTTTACCACCCACATTGTCCTACAAATTGCGTGGTATGTCATCTTGGTCCTACGCTCAAAAGTTGTAGTACTAATACTTAATGTAAAAATAATTACTATCAAGCTGAATGTTCCAGAACAGCTTCGTTTCAATGAGACGCCCAACTAATTCTTATACGAAAATTCTCGATTGTGGTTTATAACTAAGATAATAGGGACGAAATATGTTGCTTTGACGAATAAAAAAAATTATTACTAACCGTTTTTTTTTTTGTTAGTTATCAACATAATTATCTAAATAACATGAAAAAATATTTGTCCTACAAAATATAAGGTTTTATCAGAGAGTCCCCCCTCTCCAACATGTATCATAAATAAGGTCATGAAAAATAATTACTAACTAGCTGATATTTTTTTTATTGGTTAGCTAACATTTGCATAGTTTACCATCTACATTGGCCTACAAATTGCGTGGTACGTTATTCCAGTCCTCCAGTTACATAATTGAAATTCATGAAATTAAAAATAATGCATCTGACAAAAAGACAGATGGATAATGTACGTGTCGCTGGTTTAACTGAGCATCTTACTAATATAAGTTCACTTTTTAATGTACAAATGCCTAACAAAATTACGGAAATCTGACTATGAAATGATTCTACTTCGCTGATAAACGTTAATATTATAATTATCTTTCGATTCCTTTTATTTAATATTAAAGTTATATTTATCTTTATAGTGGGAATGGTTGGTATCTATTACTTCCCATGCTTGCCCATGCTGGTGTCGATCATAACCACGTAAAGCTGTTTTTATTTATTTATTTAATTGGATCCACAACAGTTGTAAAACTAACTACTTATGTACAACCAATTATAGGAGAACACACCATTCAATTAAATACAAGTTCCTTTTTTCCATCTTTGTGAATAGGTACTATTCTTGCTTTCTTCCATTCATCAGGAAAAATGCCGTTTTGCAATGATATATTATAAATTAGATATAAAGGGTAAGATATAGAATTTGCACAACTAGTAAAAAATATTGGAGGTATATTGTCAGGTCCAGCAGATTGTTTTATATCGAATCTTTTTATTTTGTTTATTATACTCTTTTTTTGGATATATATTTATATTATATGATTTTGTGTTTCTTTTCCGAACCGGTAGTAGTTTCTAGTTTGACAATCAATAAGTAAGTGTAATACATCAATATTGAATAAAGTAATTTGAATTTGAATCGGTTAAGATTCACGCGTTGTAGCCACTGGACCATCTCGGCTTTATGTTTATATATTATATATTACTTCATTTCATATTGTAAACTCAAAAATTACGAATATTGTAGGACTAATAAAACATACCTTTTTTTATGTAGGACATTGTTTTATTTGGACGAAAAATATATTAACCTATCACGTGAAACCTTTGTCCTACAGTTACTAATTAAAAAAAAAGTCCTGCTGTATTGACAACTTTTGAGCGTAGGACCAAGATGACATACCACGCAATTTGTAGGACAATGTGGGTGGTAAACTATGCATATGTTAGCTAACCAATAAAAAAAAATCAGCTGGTTAGTAATCAGTTTTCATGACCTTGTTTATGATACACGTTGGAGAGGGGGGACTCCCTGACGAAACCTTATATTTTGTAGGACAAATACTTTTTCACGTTATTTAGATAATTATCTCGATAACTAACAAAGAAAAATTCGGTTAGTAATAATTTTTTTAAATTCGTGAAACCAACATATTTTATCCTTGCTACCCTAGTAAGCTACCATTTACCAACGTTACTGTAAGGAAAAAAGTTGGGCGACTAGTCAAAAGGAAGCTACTCACGAAAAATCAGCTTGTTAGTAATAAATGATAAAAGGTGTACCAGGGATCTTGTACTATACCTACTTAACTCATACAGTTAGACTATGTACTATTGAAATATATGTCTATACTAATATATAAAGCTGAAGAGTTTGTTTGTTTAATCCGACTAATCTCAATAATAGTTTTTAAATTCGAACCAATAGTTCCTGAGATTAGCCGGATCAAACAAACAAACTCTTCAGCTTTATATATTAGTATAGATTACAGATTAATACATTATTTCTCTCTCCTTAGACCACCTAAGCAAAAATTGCTTTTCATCAATAAAGCCGTTTTTAATATAGCCGGTTAAAGACATCTTTCGTACATATTTTTTTATATTATTTTGGTTATAAGATTATATATGATATATCATAATTATATAAAACAATAAAAACAGTAATAATACATTAATGCTAAATAATATGCAAATGGAATTTGCTCTTATTTCGAATTAGTATGGTCCAATCATAACTTATTCCTAAGGAAATAAGGTTGAATATAGAACAACCATTATTGTACATTTCCTATGTCTTTCTGTCATTCATGGCCATAGATCGTAAGTGAATGTCAATACAATCTAAGCCGCACTTTATTGTTCGGGAACAAGGCATAGTTTAGGTTGAAATTATTAAACCTTTAGATCGTTTTCTTCATTTTATGGTCGGTACCACATTTGAGTAGGTACTTTTTTTGTTCGTGACGCGTTATCTAGAAGTATTGTTGATCGAAAGATAAAATACAATTTTTCTATGCTTAATTTTTATATACGTTACTATTTAAGAATAATAATAAACTTTTAAGTATTATAAGTATATTATTTGTTTATGTACTTATTTTATTTTTTTAATAAATTATTCTTATTTTCTAAAATGAATAACGCCGCAATCTTGTAACTACAAACTGACAAACGCTTTTATGACCACTAGTTATGACCATAACATAGGATTAGTTAGAAAAATAAAAAGTTTGCTTTATTAAAACTTTACGACGATGACAAGAATTCTTGGTTAGATTAATTTTTTGCACGTAGTAGGTGTCTATTATACGATATAGCAGAATATGTACTATATCTTTGTAATCATTTATATGTTAATTGTATGTAAACGGGCTTATATAAAGAAAGTAACTACTTTTTATTTATTAATTTCACACTTTTTAAAAAAATAATTGTACACATAAAAGCTTGAATATCTTTATGTGTGGACGCGCTGAATTTTTTTTATTTTTTTTTTATTGCAAAGGAAGGCGGACGAGCATGTGGGCCACCTGATGGTTAGTGGTCACCAATGCCCATAGACATTGGCATTGTAAGAGATGTTAACCATCGCTTACATTGCCAATGCGCCACCAACCTTGGGAACCAAGATGTTATGTCCCTTGTGCCTGCAATTACACTGGCTCACTCACCCTTCAAACCGGAACACAACAGTACCAAGTACTGCTGTTTTGCGGTAGAATATCTGATGAGTGGGTGGTACCTACCCAGACGAGCTTGCACAAAGCTCTACCACCAAGTAAATAAAAATCTCGGCCTTTGCGTAATTCATTAAGAATAAATAACAACATAATTTGGTTAATTAAGTTTTAGTATTTTCTTTTCACTATTATATATATATAAGCAAAAGTTTCCCTTCTTCATACATTGAACGATTGGAGTTTATTCCACCACGATGCTCTACTACCAATTATCCTCACGATGCTTTCACCGGCGATAAATTATAAACAAATATTAAGCACATGAAAATTCAGTAGTGGTTGTCCAGATTTGAACCCACTGTCGTTACTGTATTACAGTAATTATGTATGCAGTGGGTTAATTATTCAAATTAAATAACTAATCGATTGTTAGTGATAGAATTTATGATTAAAGAAGATCAATAAATAAATATGAAGTAGAATAAAAACATGTAGTATCGTTTATTATATACCTATTACTGGACTACTGGTGGTAGAGCTTTTTGCAAGCTCGTCTGGGTAAGCTACTCATCAGATATTCTACCCCACAACAGGTGTACTTGGTATTGTTGTATTTCAGTTTGAAGGTGAGTGACACAACTAATAAAAGTAGAGAGTGGTGGCGGAGAAGAGACTTGACGGTGTAATGCAACGACATGCCGTTCGCCGTTACCACATAGTGTTACCCCAAGTTGCGCAAATAGATGTATAACATCAAAATATTGGTGGCTACAGTAAAATCTTATTTCCATCGCATAGTATATAATAATCAGATCGGGAGGCGTGTCCGTCTATAAATAGAACGATATTTCCGATGCGTATGCGCTTGGTTTGAAGCCAAATTGTGCTAAAATGAATTTTACACAACGCCATTATTTCAAGGTCGATATTTTTCATATTTTAGAAATAACTAAAAATTAGTTTCCAATACTCCTATGTTACATTCATATGTGCTTTTAGTAAGAGTCTTATTAATGTAAATTACCATATTTGTGTTAAAATTAATGATAATAATTATGTAATTGATTAATGAAGGTAAAGAAGGTATGCAGTGCAAACCTATATTAAAAAAAAATATCTTATCTCTCTATCTAATCTTCTTTGACATATGTCGAGAGATAAGATAAGATGATATATGTATGTATATATATAACATTTTATTATGAATTAAATTATGAATCAAACGGACAATTTTATGTGTTTAAAAATATAAAAATAAGAATGCTTATGAGTACTTATGTGAAAATATAATTGATTTAAAAATAGAATTATATTATCTCTTGTGATATATTGCACATTACACCTGCGTTCTTGCGAAACTTTTTATAGAGCTAAAGCGTTTTAAAGCAGTCAACTTCAAAAATTATACTTATTATTAATCTGTCAAAATTACGTTCGGAAAAGAAAATTTCTGTGTGTAAAAAAACCGGTAATGTGTCATACAACTAATTTAATTAATGAGCATGTAATCGAAGGTTGAAAGATTAAAGAAAATTATGATAAAAAGGTACTCAAAGAGATGAGCGCAAAAGTATGTGGAAATAAAAAGGGAAGGCTTTAATCCAGACAAGCATACCAAAGTTTTCTCATGCTTGATTAGATATTAAATTAATGCTTCTGTCTTAGCTTAACTGAATAACCGTCAATAGCGAACGAATTTACGGGCCGCCTAGCAATGTAAGAGCCGCAGGTACGACTCTAACCCTTTGGGTTTATGTCGTCCTCACACATAACACAAACTGTAATCTTAATTGTAGAGGTAAATAGGAATATTACTAAATTCTTAAAGAACCCAATACCCATTGTATTGCTAGTATTCTTTTTTAAAACAATCAACATGTTTTAAACATTGTGGTAGTCAGCACGAATAAATATATGTATCAATTCACATCTTTATGGTATAAATTCGTAAAAAGAACTTGAAGCTTTTCATAAAACTGCCAAGGCTAAGTATGAAAGGAGGTTTTTCGGTCGCAAAATTACAATTTAAAAAGCGTATTGTTTAAAGGCAAATGGAAATTGCCATATTTCTTGAGGAAAATATTTTTCATTTTTCATTCCCCTTCGTCGTGGATACTTACTTTATAAGAATGAAAGATTATTTCGTGAAACGTAAACTTCGTTTAGGTATAGTTGTCTGACTTCATACTGACTTCTTTGTGACAAATTATTTTTTGGTTTAAATACAAAGTTTTTGAAGTGAAAACTTCTATAGCATCGTTGTGATTTGAAAGTCGATGAAACGAAAAAGCGACAGTAAAAAGAGAGAGACACATTAATTCATAAGAACGTGGGAGAAAATGAGATAGGAAGCATTATACAGTTGCCAACATTTTTGAAGGTATCACTTCTACCACGTGTGAATTGCACACATGTTTTTTATTTACTTTGATAAGATGACAGTGATATTATAGAAGCTATTTGGAAAATTAATCAATAAATCAAAACATATGTTCGATGGCTATCAAAAATATTGGATAAGGCCTGTGCTATATAATAGGAGATTTCAAACTGTCATTTTATTAGTGGACAACAAGGTAAAATCATTAATATATTACTGTCGTGAATTGACATTTTAATGTGTTCAATTGTGTTATTTGTATTTTTTAGAGTTACATTTGTATGAATCTGTATGGTATGTTCTGTTTTTATGAAGACCCAATCGAGGTTTTTATAAAATCGGTTTTACTTCTGGATGCGAAATATTTATCATATTATAACGTAATACAAATTACATATATAATTATTATTACCAAAAAACGTCCACTGGAAAAAAGCCTCCCATAAGGATTCCACGATGGCCGGTCTTGCGCTTACCGCGTGCTTCGCAAGCCTAATCGGCCTAATTAAATATATGACCAATGCTGAAAGCCTTAAAAAATACTATGACCATTATTTATGATAGTCTTTTTGTTTTGAAATATCCATTTCCTGGCCTTGGGGGCGCTCTTTATTTCCTCGCGTGTGCGAGGCGCGTATATCGTTGCGCGCTGTGAGGATGTGTACTGTACACGCAGCAAACGTTTATTAATTTTAGTAACGATAGTATATGTTTTATTATCTCATTCCATGTTTTTAAATTGTAATTTGAAGTAACAATGAATTTCCATATTTCACTTCTGGAAGGTGTCTCGTGACGGACACAATGTTTTTTTTTAATTATAAAAAAATGTTCTGACATAATTATGTCAACGCTATCAATGTCAAACAACTGTAAGCCACAGTCTACAAAAACAACAAATTGCAAAAGAAATAAAAATTCTAAATTCAAATTTGAAATATTGAAAAAATTAAACCGAGGTATATCTTTGAATAATTCATTCAAATTGAGGATTAGTGCGGGCACCGGCACAAAGGAATCGATTTGCCAACCATTTATTTGTGATCCGGGTCAACCTGACACTGACGTGACTTAATGTATGAAGATGGCTCTTGTACGGAATATCGATCAAATAATTCTATTAAGCTATGCGAAACTAGTCTTTATAGTAATAGATGAAGGGTTAAATTAGTATGATTAGAAACTAGGAGAAGGCTTGCATCACATACAGAGTTCAACGTCCATTTCCCGTAAATATTGAAAGTGTATGTGACATTTTATAGAGTTAAACTAAGAAACTATTTTCATTCTTAGTTTAATTGATATATTTTAAAAAATATATAAAGAAATTTTGTTTTTATTTAATTGATACTGCCGCTATTATTCTTAGAGCGCGAATGTTTTATTTGTCAGAAGAAAATAATAACAACTCTATTAAATATTATAATATCTAATATATCGTTTACAAGAATATTTCATTAAATTTAAATCGACCTGTTACTGTCAGAAGTTCGATTGATATACATCTTACTCACATAGAATTTATTGCATTTATTTAAATATTCATTTTATTTTATCTTTAGAATGAAGGAAACAATCATAAATATATTATTTCCATTCGTTCGTTTCGTTTGTGTTTCATTCGTTATTCATACAATAAATCATTCTTTCAATCATTTATCAATATAATTTTCATATATTCATAAAAGCGAATCACCTTTTCAAGTTTGCCAGTTACAAATAACCTTCGATCGTCAATTTGTTGCGGCGTTCAAGTTACCTGAAACAATTAGCTGTGTGCGACAAATTAATTACAGCAAGCAAAGCGTTATACACGTATTCGGCGACGAGAGTGCCGGTGACTGGTTATTTGCCGCAATAAAGCGATTTATAACACGTCCACTCTCATTATGCTACGACTATGCTAGCGATTACTGGCAGCAATATTTTCTTTATATTTTTAAATATAATTATTAATTTTATGGATAACCATAATGAAAAATATAAACCCGCTGAGTGGTCCCGAGGTTCTACTCGGGGCCGGGTGTTTCTGTTACAAGTCGGTTGTAGTTTCTACTTTACCAATAAGCAAGTGTAATACTTCAATGTTGAAAGTTTGTTTATTTTTTATTGTATAGGTAGGTGGACGAGCATTTGCTCTACCTCCGAGTGATTTTGACAAACAGCCGCAATGACGCAGCAATTCCATTTAAAACTTTCAAACTTCACGCCAAAAAGTCAGCCCGAACCTGGGTGACTTATGCTTGGCGTCTTAACTCCTCAATCGATCATCACGGAAATTGACGTTCGCCTAGTCAGGGGACCAGAAAAGGGCACAAGTGAGCGAAGCCTTGGGTAAAAATTTGTGCAATACTGTGTTGCTTAGTTAGCTGTGTTGCTGTGTTGCTAAGTGTGTGTTAGTTATTAAGTGTGAATATGGAACCATGTTCTGGAATAAAGTTTATTTTTATTTTTATTTTAAGTCTCTTCGTAATGAAGCCTTTTGTCATAAAACAATTTGTTTTATGTTCAATGTGCATTGATGGCTATATACATATGTATACACTCGTAAACATATATGTTCATGTTATTTCTTAGCTTGTTTGAATAAAATCTTATAAAATATATTTTACACTTTCTGCGAAAAATTATAATTGCTCATTAACGCTATGAAAAGATTTCTTTGATCGTCTTGAAATTAATATAGACGAAGAAAAATTATGTTTTTAATATTAACATCGTTTTGAGGTTAATGACCCCGATTGAAATGAAATGAAACTAATTTGTACAAGTTTTTTTTTATTGAGATAATTACACCATCAGGTTATCACTAAACACTCAAAATGACAAAATGATAAACTTGTGATACGTCTTTAAAGGCGTATACACATTTATATAACTACTATTAATATATACGATTTATCGAAGACATTAATTACTTAATAAATTGTGTCGTATCGTAATCAATTTGAATTTTCCTTAAGAGAACTGTTTTTATTTAAAAATGTATAAACTATAGTGGTTGTATATAATTATTATTATTTACAAACACTATGTATATTCCTACTATCTATGAATACACGAAAAACCGTTGGTCCTGTGCCTAAACTTTTTCCAATCGCGTCGGATTGTCGTCCCATCGGGTTATGAGAGTTAGGGTATAGAGAGTGCACCTGTGTTTGCGCACTTGTGCACTATAATATCTCCTACGCAGTTCGTTAATCTCTCTTGAGATTGGCCATCGTAGCCGAAATAGGTCTAGAAGACCATTATTAAATATTTTATGGTATAATTTGAAAAACATAATCAGTAATAAAACTAACGATGAGATCAATTGAATCCTATAAGTACACTTTCACGTCTAAACTACCTAACCGATACCATCATACATACACAGTCAGTACAGAAAAGGATATAAGGTACATAACTTCTCCCCACCACACAGACAGTCTAGTCAGAAACTAGTATTTATAATAAATACGCGTCACACCTAACTACCACTAGTAACGGCGTATTGTGTGTATGTGTGTGTGCACTGGATACAACACAAACACAAATAGCGAAATCGCAACTACACTTCATTCGGTCTAAACAAATATTTGTCCCGATTCAAACTGACTAGACAAATATTTGTATTAAATACGTCAAACTTCACGGTTCCCAGTGCGGCATTGTGTGGCACCGGAAACAAAGAACATATAAAGGCTTGTAAATAACCGAACTATGTGTGCAACATTAAGCCGAGATGGCCCAGTGGTAAGAACGCGTGAATCTTAACCGATGATCGTAGGTTCAAACGCGGGCAAGCACCACTGAATTTCATGTGCTTATTTATTTTATTTATTTAATTAAATAGAATCGTGAATCTTAAAAGATTTCAGGTTCCTTTCCGGGCAAGCACCTCTGAATTGTGTGATGTATATGATTGTAAAATATGTTTAATTTGTTTTTATAATATCTCATAATCTCGTGTTCAACGGTAACGGAATATAAACTTAGAAATGCCGTATCTGACGAAAATCTAATTGTGTAATCCACCAACCCACATTGCAGCAGCGTGGTGTAAACTCTAAGTCTCTAAGCTACAATAAACATGGGTTTACCAGATTTTCGAAAAAACGGTATGCTGAAGATTTATCTCAATAGAATAAAGCTTATCATCCAAATCGGTCGGGCAGTAAAGTATCCTATTATAATATCAAGGGCAAGCAATTTTTGAAAATCTTATATTCTCAAGTAAACGACGTTGGTAAACTTTTATTTTATTGCTATACCCCAATAAAATTGACCATTACATACCTGAGTATATACGCCTGGAGATCACGACCAGATTGCATAATGTGTAGAGGGAGTTTACTATTATGGAAATCTTATACAGCCATCACATTTGAATTTTCATTCAAAGATTAACTTTTAATTAACTTACTTTAGTATGTGTAGAACAGGTTACGTTCAAAGTTCTGTTTTAACTTTAAACGATACAACTAGAAGTGAAAGTCGTTTAGTATATATTAAAACATATTCGCAGTATTTATGACATAATTTTTTTAGTCGACAAATTGCTCTTCATTGATTAATATAAGAGTTTACATCAAAAAAAAATTCAATGTTAAAAAATTTAAATCACATTATATAATCACGTTTCACGCGCGTATAGTTAATAAGAATATAATGAATAAAAATAAAAATTTTAACAAAACAAAAACCGACTTCATAAAAGAACATATTAATATGCACTAAAAAGTAAAAAAATAATTGCGTATTCTTCTATAATTTGATAATAAACTTACTATTTTCTACTCATCAATATGTAGGTACGAATGTGTTGTGTGATTGATAATTTATTTACAATTATTGTTACTTTTGGAGTCGATGTCAGCCAAGGTGGGCTTATAACTACATACATAGTTGTAGGTGAGATGTGCTTGTGTCGCACGCGCAACTTAACGAAGCGAATAAAAGTCAATTTGTAATGTGTATGTTTTTCTTTGTTTTTAAAAGATTCCCGTATTATTATTGCTAGGTATATTATAGTGTTTCCTTAGCTGACATCGACTCCAAAAATAACAATAATTGTAAATAAATTATCAATCACACAACACATTCGTACCTACATATTGATGAGTAGAAAATAGTAAGTTTATTATCAAATTATAGAAGAATACGCAATTATTTTTTTACTTTTTAGTGCATATTAATATGTTTTTTTATGAAGTCGGTTTTTGTTTTGTTAAAATTTTTATTTATTTTTCGATTTTTAGTGAATCTGAAGTATACTCACTAATTTGTAGAATATGGGTAGACCTACTAAACGTGCAGCTCATATGAGACAGCGCCATTTATATTATTATTTAAATATATTAAACTAAAACAGTGAAACATAAAGAAAAATGCATTTTGGTACTTAATTAATAAATATTAGTTAATATGGTTAAATGTATGAATATAAATTAACATGTTTTGATTAAATAGATTTAGTTGGTGGGGTAATTTAGTTGGGCAGCCATAACATAACCAAATAGTTATTTCTAGTAATAATTAAATAAACTGTATGTTTATAGATGTTGTGTTATACCATTCTTCACCATAAAATATGACGGAATGTCTGTATATTAAAAAAAGGGGAAGTATCTATATTATCCTAACTAATATTATAAATGCGAAAGTAAGCTTGTTTGTGAAGCTTTCACGCCTAAACCACTAAGCCGATTTAAAAAATTCTTTCACCAATGGAAAGCTACATTATCAGGGAGTAATTTAGGCTACATTTTGTCCCCATATTCCCACGGGAACAGGAACTACGCGGGTGAAACCGCGGGAAAAACACTAGTAATCAATATATAAATATACATAAATATAACATGTATATAATAGTACTTATACGATTCTATATATACATATATGTATAATTTTCAAAATTGGTCTCAACTTTTAGGAGATGTTCAAATATGTTTCAATTACAAACATATACATATATACTAATGCTTACATGCATAACTCATATTATAAAGAGAAAAGATTTGATTTTTGTTTGATTTTTTATTACGATTTAAATCAAAAACTACTCGACCGATTTTAAAAATTCTTTCACCCTTAGAAAGCTACGTCTTTACCGAGTAATATAGGCCTTTATATATTTTCAAAAATTTATAGATCCCTACTTAAAATGGAGCAATGTAACCAAACGTCAAACATCAAACTGTTGCCTATAAAAGTTATTATTTCGCGTGCGCTGCGAAAACTATTGACGGTATATAAAGAAGTGTTTTTTACAATAGTACTATAATTACTTGACCATAACGATGTTATGGTAGATGAATGATAAATCTAGATAGCCTATAAAAGATTCGGCCTTGTATCGTTAATTTGCTACTAAGAATTGAAGATTTCCGTTACTTTGTCATGGATCCTATAATCAGAATCTAACCAAACTATCATCAAACAACCCTTGAAGTATACTCTTTCTAATAAAAAAAAATCATCGAAATCGGTTGGCGTGATATTGAGTTATTCGTCCATTTGTCGCGCACATACCTCATGCAAATTTACGACTTATATGGTTTTCTCATGGATTCCATTGTCAAACCTGGACTAAAAAAAAATGGGACCCCATGGGAAGCAACCCCTTTCAAATAAAACAAAAATCATCAAAATCGATTCACCCAGTCGAAAGTTATGAGGTAACAAACATAAAAAAAAAAAACATACAGACGAATTGATAACCTCCTCCTTTTTTTGAAGTCGGTTAAAAAACAGTCTAGAAACCTTTCTCGATAAAAGGACTATACAACACAAAAAAAAATTTAAATTCGAACTAGTAGCTCCTGAGATTAGCCGGATCAAACAAACAAACTCTTCAGCTTTATATATTAGTATAGATTTAAACCTTCAAACTAATATTAACATAACGTGTTACAGTAAAAAAAAAACAAAAACAGACGAATTGATAACCTCCTTTTTTTGAAGTCGGTTAAAAACTTAACCTTTCATTGTACCGCAATATTTATTTATATGATTTTGAGAACTATTGTTTTGCATTATAAATGTGCTTGTTATTTATAAAAATCTTATAAAAATAATTCGAGTATAATATAATGCTTGAACAAATTGCGGAGTTATTATTGTAAGCTCGCCCCTTCTGAATCAGAAACCATAAACTAACTATAAATATGATATGATATGAAAACATGAAACATTTCCAAATATTCACAACGTTAATTAAAATAATTAGTCACCAGTGACGTACCTTCTACAATTTCCATATTAATTTTCGCAATATTTTCGTACATCAAAAGCTACGAACTACTCATTATAAATTAATATCGTTCCTTCTCAAAATGACAAAATAATATATTCTACTAATATAATATCTTTTCAATTTTAATAGATTTTTTTAGACGCTTATTTAATTTAAGAAAATTAGTAAATAAACATTAGGCAGAATCTTAATAGTGTAATTTTAGAGGTTGTTTTTTCATCATAACTATTCTCTCGCCAGTGGTTTAAATTCTAAGATAGCACTAAAGAAATACTAAGATAACAATAAAGCTTTGCAATTATTAAACGTCACAATTATTAAATGTCAACTATAACATACAGATAATAAAATATCTACTGAACTGATGTCTGCCTATTATTTATAGAAGATTATTTTCTCACCAAGAAAAAAAAATCTATTGACAAATTATATTAAATTTAAATATTTTTATTGTAATAATTCGTTAAGTACCAGTGTATCAGCTTTTGAATCGGAAATTATGTGTTTATTAAGTTTGTATTTCATGTGTTCACTTTGTTATTTCGATTGAGTTAAAACTTTGTTCATTTCTTGGCGCGTATGTGAAGGTGCGTGACGCGTCTGTCGTATCAGATAAATATATTTATAATTAAATAATAATTACGATGCGTGGTTACTAGTTTTCAATTAAAAAACAGGTGTAAGAATAATGTGTGTAGAACCTCGTTTTGTTTATCTTTCATATAATTTCTACTGAAAATAATACGCAGTTACGACAGTTCTTTGAATTTTGAAACGAATTTCGCCTTTAATCTTGAGCGTGTTTAGATAAAATTCCCTTTGAACTTTTAATCAATAGATCCCTTTGTATTTTTTTGACGAATGTAATTTATAACGTTGTGAGAACTTTTTTGAGATATAATAGACCTTGTTCATTTAGATATAACGTTTTAATAAAATTAAATGCTCAAAACGAACTAACTAGAAACTCAGAGCAGTACACGATCGTGAATGTCAGAAAGTGATATGCGACATTTACTATATTAATAATTATAACATTTAAAGGGTACCCACACGCATCAAAATAGGTTATCACCGTAAGGTTTTTAAGACTTCATGAGTGAAGTACGAACTTCGTTTTGACGACTACGAACCTCATTCGTGAAACTAATACTTTATTTAAATATTTTATTGAATGAACATTAATAAATAATGAATCGGAATTGCGATTCAAAAGGGAAATGCTGCTAGCATTCTTGCCACCATTCCACGCGGTCACTTGTATAATAATTATTTTTAAATTTTATTTGTATTTAGTTAAGGTTTTAATGCATATTATATTACACTAAAATATGTGGTAGAATATATGTTTTACATATTATATTATACAGTAAAACAGCAATTCTTGGTTCCGGTTTGAAGGGTGAGTGAGCCACTGTAATTACACGCACAAGGGACTTAACATATTAGTTCTCCAGGTTGGTTAACATTTCTTAAAATGCCTGGGCGTTGGTGATCACTTACCATTAGGTGGCAGATCTTAAGAAATTTTAATTAGTCAATCGCAATGGACAAAGAAATTTCATTTATGACATTTCAATAGGAATTGTAAGTGTGTATATGATATTATAATGTTAGCTTGAAATGAGCAATGAAATTATTTCGATACAGACATTTTGTAATATTAAAGTTCAGAAAAGATAAAATTGAATTCGTCAAAGAATTGTATTTGCGTAAGTCTTTTGTGAGGGGAATAGCACAATTGAATTCAAGTCGGAACTATGATATGAAATCAAAAAACGTCAAACACAGATTCACAACGCGTTCCTGGCGGAATGAAGCAGACTGTCTACGTGAATTCAAGCTGTGTGATTCTGTTTGTGATCTTTGGTTAGCTTTTTAAAGGTACCTGGGAAGGCAAATTACTACTTCACCTGATGGTAAGTGGGAACACAGACAGTCGGAATAATGATCTGCACTAGCCGCCCCCGCCTTACCGGCCCGCAAGATGACTGTTCACGCATTTTTGGTACAAGAATCCTGGAGTCATATGCAGGATTTTGGACAATAGAAGTTATTTAGGGTTTTTTTGTCAAAAAAACCTTAGTAGCAACTCGAAATTTTGAAGTCAAGGATGCTTTCACTTTCATCTAATTGGTTTTTTCTCCGGCCTGGTCTAACCTGCTTGGTGCCTGGTGTTTGTCAAACTTACTTACACTTAAAAGTGGTGTTTGTTTGACTTCCAATCATGTGCTTGAAAGCATAATATTATAATAGCATAGACGCCTAAAATATAAACATAAAATAACAGTATTCTTTATATGGATAAACAAACACACGTTTTTCCTATTCTTAATTTAGAAAATGTACGTTTTGTCTGCAAATAGAATACACGAAGTATTGCGTTGGTAACCAACACACCGACATCTCTCGAATCGTTAATTACTTTGAATCGATCTATTTGAGACCAGGGGAAAGAGGATTATAAAATACGAGTGGTTTCTTGTATACATAGCGAAATAAATGGTATTAAATTAATCATAGTATAAAATACTAGTACTTGGTGTTGGTGTTAAATAGTACTTGATGGTAGAGCTTTGTGCAAGCTCGTCTGGGTAGGTACCACCCACTCATCAGATATTCTACCGTAAAACAGCAGTACTTGTTATTGTTGTGTTCTGGTTTGAAGGGTGAGTGAGCCAGTGTAATAACAGGCACAAGGGACATAGGTAACTTCTTAGTTCCCAAGGTTGGTAGCGCATTGGCGATGTAAGCGATGGTTAACATCTCTTACAATGCCAATATCTATGGGCGTTGGTGACCACTTACATTAGGTGGCCCATACGCTCGTCCGCCTTCCTATGAAATAAAGAAAAAAAAGTTTTATTAACATATTTAGTTTTTAGTGACGTCATTAGAAGCCCCAGATTGCTCAAATTTCAAAGTGGAGTTCCGTAATCGCCCCTAGTTCCACTATGAAAGCCAGTAAGACAAAGAAGAGAGCCAGAAATAAATCTATTTTATTAAATGATATTCGATCGTTCAAGCGTATTTGCCGTAATTCAGTATATGAAACGATCCAAAATATGTCAAGCTTGTAAAAAATGCTATATTACCGTAAAAATATTCAGCATTTTTTTCATCAATTATAATTTAATTTTTTGAATTCAAAACCATTATTCATAACGTTATGTTATCAGGAACATTTAAAAATTAATCTCTTTTATTACGGCATAGCTTTGTCTCTTTGATGCCAAGAACAGTTTGAATACAAATATTTTGAATGGATGACACATTTGACATTCGAGAACAAAACATAACATGGCATAATAATCTCAACTTGAAATTTCTCGTATAAATCTACCAATATGATGAAGCTGAAGACTAACAGCTCGATTTGCAATTTCTTTGCTGTTGATGGTCTTACTTTTATTAAGGCTATTTGACGTCACGCGAACAGTTAACGTTAAATGCAGGTATAGCCGCATAGAATAGTAAGTTGAACTATTTTGAAAATAGAATATGCGTACGATTACGATGCAAATGAGAACAAACTCGATATTAATGCAAATACTGATCATGAACCGAGATGGCACAGAAAACGCGTGAATCGATTATTACGGGATCAAGTTAACTTTACTAACCAAGAAGTTACAGACCATAAAAACATAGAATTTAAAGAGACACTTAGTCTCGTAAGTCGGTTTCAACATTTCATGGAAAAGACACGAAGTAAGTTCTTACGGAGAAGCAATGTTGTATACAATATTACTTTTCATTTCGCCATTCCCACTGCAAAAGGTCGTATGTAATAATTGTCTCTTTTACATATGATCATAGAACTGAGCATTTTATTATTATTATATTATACCTCCAATTTTAGCTTTTATCCCGAACGTCTTAAGAATTAATTTCAAAAAAAGAAAAGCACTAACATATAGGACCTTTTTAAATTTTATCTGGAATTACATTTTTACATACGACGTTTTACATTAGCAACGACTCAGCGCCATTTGAGACTTAACGTATCTCATTTTTATGTAAAACACTATGCATTTAAATGCAAACTTAAGTTTTTGAATGTAATTCGCTTAGTGATTTTATTGTCATGTCTATAGAAAATTTCAACAACAGGATTCAAACATTCAACACAGTATCTTCTATTTTTTCTACTCATATATTTGTTTTTTTTTTAATTATTATTCCGCTGGCATTAATTCATTCATCGACAAAATGTAAAGTAAGTAAAATTGAAATAGAAAATAATTTATAGCATACATATAAAATTTATTTGTTGACAAAGATTACTACTGCGATTCTAGCTACTTCCGTTCGATATAATCTAAATTCCGAACATACACCGAAATCAAAATTAAAATGATTGTAAATCACTAGGTACTTAAATAAAGATTATTTGGATGTTGTTTTATATTGAATAATTTTAATTTAAATAGAAACTCAAATTCTATCATTAATTGAACGCATTTAATACACAAAGCAACTTCCCAAAATGGCGGCATTCGTTCGTGGTAACAGCCATTATTGGCGGTAACGCAGCAATTTGATAGCTGTCACAGACACAAAATGTCGATCGCGTTACAGATAAAATATTTAATCATATATTACACATTGCTTTATTTGGAACAATGATGATTACATGAGTTAGGAGGATGATTGATTGCGTTGATTACATTACATTACAGATTTTTTACGATCGAGAAAATTGTACAAGCACATGTGATTTTTTTTATTATCAAATACGTGTATTGTCTAAAAAAGACATGACGCAACAAGAATAAATATAAGAAGAATATATTTAACGACATTCTCAAATTTTACAATAAATAAATAACAATTCAATTCAATTACGCCGAGGCAATTTATATGCAATTTATAAAATGAACTGTCAATTTTTCCAAAGCATAATAATGTGTTGGTGGAATATCGTAAAGGGTTATTACTTTCATAACCGTTCGTGTATACATGTCGTTACGTATGTATATTGAGTATACGTGAGAAAGCAAAATTAACTATTTTATTTATTGATGTAAGAAAAATGGTCCGCGTATTTAAAAAAAAATGACAATAGACAAGATCGATGTGATACAATAGAATGACATGACACTACACTTATAAAAGGAACTTAAATTAGATAAAATAATAAGATTTTTTTTTTAATTTAAAGTTGCAAATAGGCCATGATGGTATTTGTTTACGCCAATGTCAATTTATGCCAATTCATTTATAACCAGTTAACTAAATTGCCAGCCTGCCTTCTTGCCCCAAATTAACAAATTGCAAGAATAGTATTTCAAATCATATATGCCGAGAACTTGAGGATACACATCTTGATTACGCACAAGATACTTGACCCTAATCCAAAATAAAATCTCGGATTTATATTTAGGAACAAGGAATTCAAGATTGAATCAGGAAGTGCTGATCGTGATGGCAATAACATTCACATCGGTCAATCGCTTTGTGACGTATTTACGAAAACCTTTCCAGCGGTTTTGATATATTTTTTAAGTGGTACCAAACTTTGGAAGAGCGTTTAATTTAGAGCGTCTCTCATTTCAGTATGTTAATGACACACGTATAAGAAAGAGACAGATGACTTGCATTTTTTCATAGAAATTATAAATAAAATTTTCACCTCGATTTTCTTCATTTTATTAGATTTTAATTATAAACGTCAAGCACAGAGGTTGTACTTTAATCTACCTTAGAAAATGAAAATTCTTTCATATATTTTGAAATCAGTATTATAAGTTTGCTTTTATTTTCATAATGTTTACCCTGGACGGCGAACACAGACGGTGCAATCTGTGTGACAGGTCCTACAGGTCCAGGTCCTTATAAACATCAATTTCTTCATAAATATATTATAATTATTATTATTTTTGTTATGTATATAAAAGTACCCTATGTTCTTACTTGGGATTCAAGCGTGCTTCTTTCCAAATTTCATCAAAATCGGTTAAATGTTCTAGGTGTAAAAGCGTAACAGACATAAATACTTTCGCGTTTATAATATGATGAGATAACTTAATAAAACTAAACTTTTTAATATTTTATTTGAAACTGAGCGATAGCGATAAAAATGACTTTATTTCTTTTTGCATTTCAAAGTTTGAAACTGACGCGCATTCGGTTATTGAGTTGCGAATATCGACATCACAACCAGTCTGCTGTCGGTTTGTTTGTATTGAATTTTTCCTACGTCCTTAACATGGATTGTTTTTTATTTCTTTTCGATAGACAAGTTTATGGTTCAAATGGAAGCGAAGTTTGGCAAAGTGTACGTCAGTACTGATTTTAATCATTAAAGCAGTTGCGATGTCGAAGATTGAAATAGGACAAACATTGAAGATGAATAAGAGGATAGTTTACGTTGTACTGTTTTAAAAATTGACTGATGATGGATGATCCTTATGACTGATTTCGGCCAGAGGCCAATCTCAAGGGAGACTAGTCAATTGCGTATGACGTCATAATATCAGGCACAAATATGTGCGCAAACAGAGGTGGGACAGGAATCCGACACAATCGGAAATAGTTTAAGCGCAGTACCAAAAGTTTTACGTGCGAGACACGGAAACTTCACACTTCCAAATTCCAGATTCGCTTTGTTACTGATAATCTTCAATAGACTTGTTTTGTTTTGTTTACAATCTTGATATCAAAATATAGGTCTAGAATACTAAAACTAATTTGAAGCGGACTAACAAGAATTAATAGACACGGCGACAGTAATTACAGCTTCGTTAGTTGTAATTACAAGCGCCAGTCTCTATTAGTCTTCACTTAGCAGCGAATGACAACGTCTGCAGGATCGCAAAAACATTTATTTTTTAACGATATATACCGTATCTCTGGAGCTGAAGATACGAGTCAAATCAAATGAACTTGCATGTTATTTCGTCGAAATATAAAGTGTTTAGAATTGACTCCTTAGTGTATTTGGTTGTACTGACGTAGATTTTGACTTGCGGCATTTCTGTTACAATGTTATATTAGATTTATAATCTGTAAATTATTTTTTTCAAACCAATATAATATTTCAAAACGTTTTTTTTTAATAAAGTAAACAAAGCCGACGTAAGTTTAATCGTTTCAATTTAATTTCTCAAATAACATTTTTTTATTTTTATTACCATCAGGATATATTATTTATTTATATCTTCAAATTTATATTTATATGTAAAAAGCAATGGAACAATTTTATAATCGGAAATCGGTATGGAGTCTTTGGAATGTGAGTTCCGATCGCACTTGACTCAAGTTTTATGAGCTGAACTCTCAAATTTGGCAGACTTGACAATACCGAAGACGTGCCAAATAGCCGACATTGCTATCATCTTTTATAAAAGGTGACTTACTTTACTAAGAAAGTGATATTAATCATTACATTATTTTCACAACTTCGGTTTCATGTTATTATTATTAATATGTCTTGTATTGAAAATATGTTAATTTTTGTAATACACTTACATTGTGCTATACAATAATATTACTCTAGTTAAAAATCAGCACTTTGTGATGATAATAGCAACATATATGCATATAAATAGCAAACTGTCATTTTTATGAAAAATGAAAAATTGAAAATTGCAACAAAAGTCGCGAAAAAAATTGAGACGTTTTTGGACTTAGCGCACTGTCAGTATGAGCCTGTTTATAATTTTGAGTTCAAAATTCAAATAAAATTTAAAAAAAAAGTAGAAATACTTACAAAAATGTCTATGTATATACAATGTTCATCAACTCAAACATGAGTTATCAAAAGTAATTATTAAGAAACTATTTGAAAAAAAAAAACAAATATTTGTCACATATGTATGCACTCACGACGTTCCTTATCTTTCGTAGTTGTTATATCGTCCTGGCAATTATTCATTGAGTGAACAAAACGATAAAGAGAAATGGCAATAATGACGTCGGCAAATTGATCTTGCAAATGCACACTTTATTGTTTCAATAGAAAATTGAAACTTGACGAGCCGGTTGGCTTGGTTAGTAAGACACTTGCCTTTCACACCGCTGGTCGTGGGTTCGATTTTCACCCAGGAAAGATTGTGTGTTATTTATTTACAAAAGAACAGTATGTAAGTATATCAGTTGTCTGGTTTCCATAGTACGAGCTCTGCTTAGTTTGGGATCAGATGGCCGTGTGTGAATAATGTCCCAGGATATTATTACATCTTATTATTATTAAAATCGCAATTAAATGCTGTTTTTAATTCATCACTTAAAAATCTCTAGCAAATTGTTAAGATAATAAATAAGTCAGAATTATGGTACTTAGATATATATATATTTTACGAGCTTCGACAAAAATTCGTGAGTCCAGACCTCGAACGATTTTTTTTGTATAAATTTTGATTTTCTTTTTGATTAAATTCTTGGAACTCAATCGCCTCCTACCAAATCCAATCTAAACCAGGATCACATTGAAATAAACATCAAAATTGTACTATAGCTACAAATGTACTGAAAAATTATATAAATAAAGATAGTATATTAGTATAACAGCTTACATTTGCCTTAAATCACTATGAGTGGTTGTTGATTGGATTATTTAATTAAAGCTTAATTTGATTGTTATGTTAAATGGTATTCGAGGTTTAACACGAACTATTATTTGGTAATTTATATGTACAATTGTACATACATAATATACAAACGTAGGTACAAATAAAATAGATTACTTTGACCTTTTTCGAAGCAATTAAATCATAAAACGCATACCAACCTCCTGGTAAAGGAACCTCCTTTTCCTCCTCCTCAAGCAATCAATTGGATAAATGGTATAGGGCAAGCAAACAATGGTGATGATTGATGCATATTGTCGTTCTTTAATCAGTAATACGTGACAGCGATTTGAAATGAAGGTTATAGACAATTTATTTAGATTTCAGTGTAGTATGTTATTTCATTTATAATGAAGCTCAAGAGTTTTGGCTTTCTAAGAGCAAGCATTTTTAGAATTAAGCTGGATTTGGTTAAAAATGGATTCATTAAGTTTTGAGAGATTTACTATTTAGCTTTTAAAATCTCTATATGAATTCAAATTAAGATGTTTTGTACTCCATATTATATGTAAGAAAAAAATATTCCATTAAAAATAAAGAAATATATTGGCTTCAACACGTGGCTTCGCTCACGTGTGAAAAAGTGGTCCAGGTCAAGCGCCTTTGATTTGTCAGGGTGGTCAGGTTATAAGCTACCTTTATTTTAAATTTCGTCTAAATCAGTTTTTGCATGATTGAGTACCAAATGTCCAAACATACAGAATTTCACATTTGTATAATATTAGTAGGATTTTTATTTTAGGTTATTTTTGTAGGTTATTTCAGTCATTTAAAAAAAACAATAAAGTTAACATAAACTTCATTGCCTTGCAACCGTTATTATGGTTCATAAAATTCATAAAAGAAGGATCGAAAGACGAGTTAATTTACTACAATTACTACCAGGACAAGCGCAATATGATTGAAAAACAGGATATAACCGACGAATTAGCAGTGCGGGCTACGCTTCGATACGAGTTTTTATAACACCACTCGTTTCGAACACGGGTTAAAACCATTAAATTCCAACAAACATCTATACTAAGCTCTCAAGATTTAGATACTTCTTTTTTAGTCGGATTACAGTTTTGCGGATTCCGAATAACTAACGAAGTAATGAGACTTTTCTATTTATATAACCACTATTAGGAAGGTAAGATCATTAGGGTCATAGAACATTTTATTTGCCCAAAGCCAAGAGTTTCAACAGTTTAAGGGAAAAGGGTTGTGGTATCTATTCTAACCACGTATTGAACACGTAGAGGGTAGATTGTACGAGGGTCCGTAACGTGCCTATCAGTCTATAGTTTTGTATGACGGCCTCTGACTTACCTAAAGAATAATTTTATATGGAAATATTGTTTGGCTGCCGCGACATTCTTTGAATGTTTGATGTAGGCCTAACAAAAGTTAACATAATTATGTGCCACTGTACCTATTTTTTTATAGTACGAGCATATGGGCCACCGGATCGTAAGTGGTCACCAACGCCCATAGACAATGGCATTGTAAGATATGTTAACCATCGCTTATATCGCCAATGCGCCACCGACCTTGGGAACTAAGATGTTATGTCCCTTGTGCTTGTAATTACACTGGCTCACTCATCCTTCAAACCGGAACACAACAATAGCGAATAACTGATGAGTGGGTGGTATCTCCCGACGATGCAAATCTCTACCACCAGTAAAGTCTGTTTTATCGACATTAATAATACAAAACAGTTGTTGCCTGATAAAGTATATACTATATATTAAACTATCTACCACTAGTAACCACTGAATTTCCATTTGCTTAAATCGTGCTTTTGATTTAATTACTCAAAGCAAAACCCTCTACAGTCGAATGTAAATATGTCATAGGTGTATCCACTCCAGATTGGAGCGAGGCGTAATAAAAAAATATATAAAAAATATCCATTCTTTACTACCTACTTACTTAAAGAGAGCTCTTTTCGTCATGTTACATGAATTAATGTAAAGTGGGGTACACTTTATACACTCCGTTACACTTCTTCGCAAATGAAGTGCGAGTATATAGTTAACTATATATATACAATTAAATTTATGCATAATATATGTACATCACACATGGAGCCGAGATGGCCCCAGTGGCTACAACGCGTGAATCTTAACCGAATTTTCAAGTGCTTAATTTGTGTTTATTATCTCGTGCTCAACGGTGAAGGAAAACATCGTGAGGAAACCTGCACGTGTCAAATTTCACTCAAATTCTGCCACATGTATATTCCATCAATCCGCATTGGAGCAGCGAAGTGGAATAAACTCCAAAGCCTTCTCCTCAAAAAAGGAGAAGAGGCCTTAGCTCAGCAGTGGGACATTCACAGGCAACAGCCTGTGAAGTAACAACTTTACATTACGTTACTTTACATATGGAAATTATCGCATACGAACTCGAAGCAGTTTTATCTTACATATATTTTATAATATAATAAGCCTTATCTATCGATATTTTATTATCATAGGATTTCAAATTAATAAGCTTAGTTTAAAACGTCTGCGCAATCTCCAGGGGGCTACTCTTACTTTCATATTTCTTGTTAAAACAATGACTTTTTCTGTACTGGTTCTAGTAACTAAAAATAAAGACAATTCACTAGAATCCTACCAGTAGGATGTAACCGATGCCTAAGCCACAAATTTATGCAATTGAGAAACAATAGGTATAAAATCTTCGCCAGAATCTAGCCTAGAGTCGTTACGAAAACTTGGTACCCGGCCAATATTGAAATGGGTTAACTTATTGCAGGAATATTTGAAATTAAACTATTTCAGTTTAATTAAAACGTTTAATGAAACGCATGCAATATTTAAAAGTTTTTTCTTTTTAAATATATGTCACAAATTATATACGGCCTGTCATTATTATTATTATTTATTGTTAATAAATTACATGCATAAGGGACATAACTTCTTAATTCCCAAGATTGGTGGCGCATTTGCGATGTACGCGATGGTTAACATCTCTTACAATGCCAATGTCTATGGGCGTTGGTGACCACTTACCATCCGGTAGCCCATACACTCGTCTGAAAAAAAACTATTATTTTCAATTCTTGTAAAAACAAAACGTTACAGTCTTTATTTTATCTGCCATAAAAGATTGACTTAAAAATACTCTGCTATGAGCATTTATGAAAATATTTTTGAAATACAATAATAAATTAAATACAAAGTTCGGTTATGCGTATATCTATTTCAGTTTTGTTAGTTTTCAAGTTTTATCTCGCACACTTTAAACTTTTGCGATGTATACGGTCCATTTTATACATGTTCGTGCATTAACCGCGATTATACCTTTTTTATGAGTTTTTCAGACGCTTGCGTAATGCAAGTTCATTTAAACGTCGAGAAAAATTATAAAATGTACTTAAAATGCTTCTCTAATGGCTCTTTTGCTTTTAACATTTAAAACATTTAAAAAAATTTAAACGTTATATACTTATTTATTAACGTAAAAAATATTTACAATAAGTAGTTGAATATATTATACAAATCAAAATAGCTACCGTACAAATGATGACTGCGTGGAATGGTGGCAAGAATGCTAGCAGCATTTCCCCTTTGAAACGCATATTCGAAAAATGAACCAGCCCTCTAACACAACAATAAGAGAATAATTTTAATAGGAATTAAAAGATTGTTTTATTCCATTGACTGGCTATAATATGATAATCGCTACTCGTTTCGTATTGACGGTCAACTAATTCAATATCAATCTATTAGACTGGATTGACTTCTGTTCAATGGTTAACTCCCTCGATATTCACTTTCAATTACTTTCAACTAAAAGCATTTCAGATTAAAGTTGTCGTTAATGTTTAGCCGCAATATCGTTATGTTTTGTGAAGCGTAATAAATCAGTTAGCAATGAGCCATGCTACGACCTTCTCACTCGCTTCCCTATCTGATAAGCTTGAACGATATCTGTTCGATATTATAATATTAACAATACAGAGTTACTAGCCAAGTTGACATTCTACAATTGTAAACGCTATAGAAAACTAAACAAATGTATGAGAATGACCACGTGACTTATCGTTGAGAGATGTCATTCTCATATATTTGTTTAGTTTTCTATAGCGTTTACGATTGTAGAATGTCAACTTGGCTATGGCCTGAGAACTGTCAACGAATATAAAATTTAAATTTGGAATCCTAATTATCGATACCACATTCGAAAACTGTTACGTCACTCGATTCTTATTCGATGCGAAATTCAAACGGTAGCCACAGATGCTTGAAATTCGAAATTCGAATTTGGAATCTGGGGATGTGACATCTGAAGTGACCGTTGTAGTTAAAGAATGCTAGTTAAATGTATCGCCACTGTATGACATTTCGACGTCTAATTCACTGATGAATTATAGTTTTATTCTATACGTAAGCTAATACCGCACTATAGTAGGTCGTTAGGATTTTATTTTTCATTATAATTACGCATTTCCTGATTAAACAGATTGGCTGTTTTTATTTTTAAGACGAAAAAGAACTAATGATTTCGGAAAAGCCTCACGAGACGATAGTTTAAGATTTGCTTATTTTCAAATACTTATTAATAACATAGTGTTTATTGCGTATGTTTGTTTTAAAACTATTTTGAGTAATTATTTTTTTATAAATCGATTCATTTAGAGAACAAGCAAACAGGTCGACTTATTATATATTAACATTCGTCGTCTATATTCTTGCTATTATTTTTAAATGATCCGCCAATCCGGTTTCACTTCACGTTGTTCATAGAAGAATGCTCTTTAAGTTTGGTTTAAGTTCTATAACCCGAACCCTTTGACATCACCTCGCCGATTGATGCCTGCTAATATATTTCCCTCCAGATTGTCTATGGTTCTTAATGTTACTTTAACTAATTTATAAAATTATTGACATTATCCCCTAGTGCTGCCTAGCAATAGTAGCAGATTCGACTCCGATCTATTGTGCTATTTGCTTGAGTCATTGCAATGTATCTAAATGAATGAACATTTCTATTTAAGGATATATGTCGCCTTTACCTACACTTGAAATCCAGTGCAATCTGTAAACGACATTTTAATGTAGAACTGTCGTGTTGCTCAACATCCGTACACTCGGTCACTTCCCGGAATCGTCAAGAAATCGAAAACGTCTGTAAAGTTTCCGCTGTAGCAACATTTGATATTCGGATAATATAAGGAATTCGAAATATAAAATTGATTCGAATTCAAAATAAGTGAAAATCAAAACATAAAAAACTATTCTATTTTATTCTTTAAAATCTAAACTAGAACAACAATTACATTAAATGGTCTAAGAGCCAGTGATCGGCAGACTTACGATATATTAGCAAAGTCCATATTCATGCTAGGTATAGGCATAGGCATGCCACTCAATGGCGCTGTACGTTGCACCCATTTGGGTAGATGCTCTCACCGCTCAGAACCAACATGTAGGTAGACGATGTAATGCATTATGTGTCCTACTAATAAAGATACGCGACATTGACTCGCTCACTCTTACAGGGAATGACAGCTTTAAACACATCGTTAACGTCAATGAAATTTTTTAAATTATACATTTCACAAGTACATTTTTGAATAATTTATTTTGTTTTCGGTTAAATTATCATCGCCAAGAGCTACAAATGCTTCTTGATAAGCAGTGTTTTTTCAATAAAGAAAAAGGTTTTCTCTTCCTTTATTATAGAATGCAGGATTATAGTCGCAGCCGGTGGTGTTCCAGTTTGAAAAAAAAATACAATATGGTGTTCACGAAATTCGAGAACAGTACAAAAATATAACGATTCTGTTATAGAAGAAGTTCTTTTAAAATTAAACTAACAATTTTAAGTTTTACTATTAGCGTAACAGCGTTTGTAAATACTAACAGCTATTCACGGCCCACTAAGTTGGTGCACTTTGAAGCTATAAATTGCGTTTGTAAAAATATTTCTACGTACTACGACTCAATAAGTTTCAACTCGGTGTAAATTTATACGAAACTGTTACTCTTGAGCAATGGATACCATTTTAAAATGGCGTTTTTTAATGAGTTTTTTTTGGTAAAGAAAAAGGTCATCAATTGTTACTGAATAAAATTTCAAATTATATTTACATTTTTGTCTATCTTGCTTTGTCTTGTTGTAATTTTGTATTTATTTCTTTACTAGCGACCCGCCCCGGCTTCGCTCGAATAGCAGAGTAAATATTTCGAAAAAAGACAGCTCCCAATCGTCTCGTTTTTTCCGACTTCTTCAACAATTATCGTCATATTTCAACAAATTTACAGAAAACATTAATGAATTATACACGCAAACCTTCCTATTTAATCACTTTATCCATTGGTGAAAACCGTATGAAAATCCGTTCATTAGTTTTTTTAGTTTATCGCGTTCATAAAGACAGACAGGAAACGCGGCGGACTGATAATATGTTCATTGTGTAAGTATGTGTCTGTCGTTGAACAATTTAAATCTGAAGTAGGTATTCTATATCGTAATGATATATAGGATACACACTTCATTATGAGTTTTAGTTAGCTCACAAGGAATTTCTATATACTTTATATGTAACCTTTTGTATTCAGGCCGTCTTTTTTCTATTAACTTGGTGGTAGGACTTTGTTCAATCGTTTCTTTCTACTCATCACTTATCTCACCACAAAACGGTTACACTCAGTATTGCTGTGTTCCGATTGAAATATGCACGATTTGATTGAAATATGACGAAACGAGTATAAGATATACAAACATACACAAGGACATCTTAGTTCTCAAGGCTGGTAGCACTAATGATGTGACAAATAGTTAATCTTGTGCCAATGTTTATGAGCACCATATTTAGTCCATTTGACAACCTACCAACCTATTTTACGTAATTAAAAAAGTACCGTTTGAATTTTATGTCGTTAAAAAGCATATTATAGTGCTGCACAAAGAGTTTGAAGAAATATATAAAAGACAGACATGAGCGCAGTATGAATTTTATCACATGTAGTAATTTCAACAAGTTTGTAACTATTAAAACGTTCTTGAGTGGAACATAGACGGTAAGATATGACCTGGGTTGAGAGAACTAATATTTAAAGTTAACAGCTCTTTATCTTTCATTATAATTATTCACGTTGGCTAGACAGAGAGAGTCTGCACAATGCATTCCTGCAAGTCTCGTTACGATGTCGCGTCAATTTTTACAGCTATGGTAATAATGGGTACAACTTCTTTGTTCATATTTTGTACCCCTAATTTAGAATTACGTAAGTGTGTTCGATTTTTTAAAAGTCAAATTTTAATTCTATTCGTTTTTTAAATAAATGCAATCCATAATTGATAATTGTTAGTGGAAAACGACTATACACATAGAGTGAGACTGCTGTTTGATATAAATGTCTTAGGTTTGTTTATATAATTTATTGAAATTCGTTATAATATAATTATTTTTATCATATGATAATTGCTTAAAAAATAATTATACTTGTGTATTATAAATTCAAAGTAATACTTATTGTTTTGGTACACAAAGAAATTAAATTAACCAAATACTCATATCTCAGGAAAATAATTTCCGGAATTTATTATGAGATTAACAGTCAACCTCTTCAAGCTTTATTGCCGTGTGCTCCTTGAGAAAGTATATTTTTTTACAATTCCATGACATTCCCATCTCAAGATAAAAAAATAATATTTTCATTTCATTTAGTTTTTTCAGGTTTAATTACGCTGTTTGTATTTTTTATCACAAAAAATAAATGTGAAACGCCCGAATTAAAGCGTTTAGATTAAAAAATGGTAACACTGTTACGTTTTAAGACGATTTGTGTTGAAACTTGAAATAATGTAATTAACTTTTTGGATGTTATTAAATTTAATCGAATTTTAACTGCAATTTGCGTCTCCTGTCTCAGTAGTAAGTTGAAACATCGAACTAAATAATAAAGGTGTGATAGTTGTCTAGTCTGTTCCTTGCTATGAGAGAATGAGATATAAAATGTAAGAAGTTACTTGGTGGTAGGGCTTTGTGCAAGCTCGTCTGGGTACCACCCACTCATCAGATATGTTACCGAAAAACAGCAATACTTGCTATTGTTGTGTTCCGGTTTGAAGGGTGAGTGAGCTAGTGTAATTACAGGCACAAGGGACATAACATCTTAGTTCCCAAGGTTGATGGCGCATTGGCGATGTAACCGATGGTTAACATCTCTTACAATTGCAATGTCTATGGGCGTTGGTGACCACTTACCATCAGGTGGCCCATATGCTCGTCCGCCTTCCTATGCAATAAAAAAAATATAGAATTGAATAAAATTATTCTTATCCTGTTTCAATACCTTGGCGGTCTCACATATGGCACACGCAACATGGATGGCAGGAGCTGCTGCTTAGAGTGCGGCTAAGAGAAAGCGTTTCAGGGGTTTTGACAATCACTCCGAGTCTTACTTGGCGCAAAGGTTGTCCTTTGTCGTACAGCGTGGAAACGGGCCTGTGTTGTGGGTAGCTTTGCGTCGAGTGAGGATAGAGATGACATTGACCGTAATAATTATAATATTACAAGAATACACGTACCAAAATAGTATAACACTGTAAATCGTTTTCACGGATGGGTAAAACGAGCCTGTTGGCGTGGTTGGTAGCACCTGCAGGTCGTGGGTTCGATTCTCACCCAGGACAGAAATGAAAATGTGTGTGCATGAACATGTCTGTTTGTCCTGAGTCTGGGTGTAATTATCTATATAAGTATGTATTTACAAAAGAAAAGTGGTACCTATTTGTAGTAAATCTGTTGACTGGTTTCCATAGTACGAGCTCTGCTTAGTTTGGGATCAGATGGCCTTGTGTGAATAATGTCCCCGGATATTATTATTATTAAATTCTTACTGAATATCATTACTGAACCTCGCTCAAAATAAGCATCAAAGTCGGCATATACAAAAAAAAACCGATAAAAAAATACAAATAAAGAACATATTCCTTTTTTGAAGGCGGTTAAAAAGTTAATGTAACTTCGCAATTTGACTGTGTTCTCTCAAAAACGAATTTAACTACAAGATTGTAGACTTGAGTCATATGAGTGCGTTTGATCTCAATACCTCGTTATTGAACACAAAAGGGATGCGAAGAAGCGAATTACTTTATAAATGAGAAACATCAGGTGTTCTTTATTGCAAATACATTCGCAAATTTACAAATGACTTTTACATGTTTTACGTTTCTGTATAAAAAACACCAAACATATTTTCAATCAACGATTTCGTAAAACATTTTGGTTTTGTTCTCTGAAATGATTTCAATTTATAATTTCTTGAGCTGTTTCGAGATTCTGTCACATTGATTTAGAGTTAACATTTATTTTTTTACAATAAGGCAGCGCGCTCACCAGTTTACTTTTGTCTCCGCGACAGTTTCGTCACCCTTATTAAGTCCATGGACTTGTATGGGGATGCGCTCACGCGGCGACAAAAGTATTGTCACTGTCACCCTCCGAGAGCGCACTCCGCTTTGGATAGGTGAAATGACAGTGACAAAACTGGTTTTGTCGCCGTGGCAAAGTTGCTCGTGAGCGGTATCGCTTGATGCTTGAGCTTGATGTTTATGTCCTCCTGAGCGATTTCATCGACAAGTTAAAAAATCACTTATCATAGTTTGGGCATGAAATAAGAAATATGAATGGTTTGTGACTAAAATAATGTTGAATATGAGTATTGGCTGAAAGGGAAGATCAAAGAAAACATGGATTTGTGAGAAAGATGATACATATAAAATAGATGTGAGTATATAGTTGACGGCTGACCGGAACAAAACGAGCAGATCCCTAAGTAAATTGGGAGTAAGGTAAGGAAATAATGAGTAGTGTATACAATTTACGTACAATACGAAATTCGTTTATCATTATTGCTTTCCCTTTGTCATATTTATTCGGTATTTTTTCGCTGTTTCTTTTCCTATATAATTCATCTCTTTCTTTTGTTTTACTTTTAACTTGTATATTATTGTTCAAACAATCCTCTTTGCCTTAAAAACAAGAGATAACTGTACGATAATCTTTTCGACTTTTATGTCAGATATACTATTTACACTTTCTTACTTAATGCTTTTAATCTTTGTTAATAATCTATATGTATGAAAATATATACTTCCTTATAGAATGACGTCTATGTCTAGGGTTTAAATATAACTACTTCTCTCCAAGTGTATATTGCTATTTTAGACTACCACTACTACCTAATAATTTAAATGTTTTATAATATGTAATGTATATATGTATTTATAATTCAAATGGTAGATTTTGTGGGATTTTCGTTAGATTTTTGTCGGCTTTTGCTAGTCATTGAATAAGATAAAGTTCGAAACGTATCAGATTTGAGAAGAGTACATGTTATATCAATATAATTTATAAATATATTACGTATCGGATTAAACAATACAAGACACGATCCCATCGAACATTCGCACGCCTTTTAATACGTCACAAACTCGTCAAATAGCATCAAGCTCACATCGGTCTCGATCAATTTCGTAAGACCTTTAACAAATTTCGTTTCCTTCTTCTTGGAAATTGGATTCTGATCCGACGCCGGATGATCGTTATTTCGTCGAACCATATTTAGCGATGATGCTTCGTTAAAAGTAAACGATTTTTATAAAGATCTATGAATCATCATATCATTAACGAACGTTTAGCAAAACATTACGCTTATAACATTCTTTTCATCTTATTTTTAGATTATTATATAAACAATTGAAATTGAAATTTATAAGATTGATGATTAAAATAGATTGAAGGTAAGATAATCGGTGAAACATGGTGTTAATTTAGCTGTACTTGTATATACCATTTCTCATATATAAAGTTAGTCGTAACACGTTACAGTACAGAACACGAACTAGGTGTCTTCAAACACATTTCATCACGAAAAATATATAAAAAAATCGTTCTTTAACTATGGTTATGCGTTTATCAAGCGAATTAGCCAAAAATATTTGTTAAGTTTAAGAGCCGATTAGGCCAGTACACTTGAAAAGTACCGATGATTCTGACTTCAAACACAGGCAAGAAACACTGAATGGATATTTCATCTCAAATTTGGCGGGGAAGTAAAAGTTCGTGAGAAAACAACACAAACAACTGTGGTGGATAAAAATCTGCGATTTGTTTCCGTCATTAAAGCAGCGTGGCGGAGTAAGCTTCAAACTTTGTCCTCAAAAATGAGTGACCTTTGCCCAGCTGTGGAGAATATCAAGCAAGTATCAGTTATTGAACTTTGTGCCTTAAAATAAAGAAAATAAGATATAAAGAAAATATATTCAAACAAATATTTCATTACAGCGATACGCTTAATTAATCCAACTCACTGGCAGCTTAGAGGAGGGCTTTGAGAAACCGTCCAAGCGGCTCACTTTTAGAATTTCCGCAAATGCGCTTGTAAATCTTAATCCTAGTCCGCAGAACATAGTGGCTCTCGAAATGTAAGTTCAAGGAAATATTACTTTTATTGAGTCGATGATCAAAGTCTTCGTATTTGAAGTTTCTTCCTAAATTTCCTCGAAAGTCCTATAATCGTAGTTTTCTAAAGATTTTATCTCTTAAATCTTAAGTTATTGGAACGAACTTTTTGACCTCCTTGGTCACAATTTACTGCTGATATTAACTTTTCTGATCTATTAAACCACACTAATTCGTCCGCTCTTCGACAAACACTTAAAATTACGAAACAAACAATTAACATAATTAATTTTCTCTCGTTTAGGAGCTTTGAGTTTAATCCTTGCCGCTTTCCCAATTAGTGTTGTCCCAATCACCGGTTGTTTACTTATTATTATAACAATCGCCAGAGCAATTAAATCATTTACAGGGACATTTATTTAACCACTAAGTTGGGACGTTTGTGTAAATTAAATCTGCAGATCTGCATTATACTTTTTGAGCGGCAATTTTTCGTCGAGCACCCGTAAAATTTAAGTAGTGTAAGTTTTTTGGTGTTAAAATGAAAACATTGTTTTTTTTTTATTTGCATAATTAAAATTATTCAGTTTCTTTTTACTTTCACTTTCTATATTAAATTAAAGTTATAGTAGAAAAGTTGCTAACAAATTATGCCATTTCGATAAAGTAAAAATGCAAAAAAAATCGATACATGTTCAACTTCTTGGATAAAATTTTATTGAATAATCGAATTTTCTATAGCTTATTAGCTACTTAGGCTAATTAAAATAATATCATTATCACTTAAAAGAAGAATAAAAATAAAGGTGTTCCCAGCTGTTTTTAAGTCCCTAAGTAAGATAATAATATCTTAACATAAACAATTTGATAATTGTAAGAATATAAAAAATTAGATTAAGTTGTTTTGTCAGATGATAGATGACAAAATACTTTATTAAAAAGGATGATAATTTTAAAATACTTTTCTAACTTTAGAAAATGGCTGCGATTTATATCGCAGCGACGAGCCGGTTGGCGTGATTGGTAGATACCCTGCCTTTCGCGCCCCAGGTCGTGGGTTCGATTCCCACCCAGGACAGACATTTGTGTGCATGAACATGTCTGTTTGTCCTGAGTCTGGATGTAATTATCTATATAAGTATGTATTTACAAAAGAAAAAATAGTATATGTAGTATATCAGTTGTCTGGTTTCCATAGTACGAGCTCTGCTTAGTTTGGGATCAGATGACCTTGTGTGAAAAATGTCCCAGGATATTATTATTATTATTATATCTTAAATAACCCCTCGATTGAACATAAGATACACTAACTCCTACAACCGAGTTTTGTGTAAGCTCGTCTGGGTAGGTACCATCCACTCATTAGATATTCTACCGCAAAACAGCTATGCATTTTTGTGTTCCGGTTTGAAAAGTGAGTGAGCCAGTGTAATTATAGGTACAAAAGACATAACATCTTAGTTCCCAAGGTTGGTGGCGCAACACATGAGAATCAAATAGGATTGTCTTGGATGTTTTAATCTATCTTATAGGTAAAAGATAGATAGATTAAACTAAATAAGTATATAAGTAACAACTAAAATAAAGGCTTCCATAAGACATTACAAAGTTACTAAGTTGTAAATGAGGCTTTAAGCTTACAAAGCATCTCGGTCATTTCCGCCCCGCTCGGTGAAGGTGTGGTCGATGTTTTATACCCCCTTTGTCTTACCAATAAACTTACTCACTAAAGCACAAATATTATATATAAAATAATGTATCCGTTAAGGGGAGTACATAAGACGAGAAACGTGAAAATGTATGCTAATAATAAAGGAAAATAATATATTTATTTGATTAACGTTACAATGGTTTTTTTTATTGTATTTCCAAATTTATTTATTGTCATATTACATATATATATTTTATGAAATTATAAATTGTTTAAATGACGATAATTTTTCGTTTCATATTCGCGGGCACTTTTTTTATTAAAACACCGTAATGACGTAGACTATGCCTCAACATTTACATAATATACACTCGATTTGTTAGTTTAAAGTCACAACGGTTATGACAGGATTTCGAAGATTCTATCTAGTCTCCCTCAACGTGTCGACATGGTTGATGAATCGACTTGTACAAAAGTTTCAAAACTATCCTAATATTATAAAGTAACAGCCTGTGAATGTCCCACTGCTGAGCTAAGGCCTCTTCTCCTTTTTTGAGGTGAGTGAAATTTGACACGTCATGCAGGTTTCCTCACGATGTATTCCTCCACCGTCAAGCACGAGATGAATTAAAAAGTCAAATTGGGCACTTGAATATTCAGTGGTGCCTGCCCGGGTTTGAACCCACGTTCATCGTTTAAGATTTACGCGTTCTAGCCTCTGGGCCATCTCGGCTTTCTAATATTATAAATGAGAAAGTAATTCTGTCTGCCTTTTACGTTTACGTTAAAGGGCAGAACCGATCTTGATGAAATTCCGTATAAAGGAAGCTTAAAACTAAAGGTAGGTTATAGGCCGCTGTTTTCCTAGCTCCAGTGAGATCCCCTGTAAAACGATAAGAAGCCGCATGCGAAAACTATTATTTAATAAATAATATCTAGAAATAAAATACTGGAACACGAAAAATGAAGTTTATTGCAAAAAATCGTGCGGCGATTTTTATGTTTATTTTAGTTTTAAAAACTACGACCACAGAATGTTTTAACAGATAAAATATTGAAGCCTTTTTCATAACGCTATACGCTTTTATCAAACACTAGTGGATGCACTACGCTTCAATTAAAACCAATTATATCTAAAAAAATGATTTATGTCGGAGGATAAAACCATAACAGTGTGTCCCACCCAGTGTTGAGGTCAAGAGCATTGGTACCACCCACTCATCAGACATTCTACCGCAAAACAGCAGTACTTGGTATTGTTGTGTTCTGGTTTGAAGGGTGAGTGAGCCAGTGTAATTGCAGCCACAGGGACATAATATCTTAGTTCCCAATGTTGGTGGCGCATTGGCGATTTAAGCGATGCCTGTGTCTCTGGGCGTTGGTGACCACTTACCATCAGGTGGCCCATATGCTCGTCCGCCTTCCTATGCTATAAAAGACAAAATATATTGATCCGATGCACTCACGAAGTTTGCATTACGATTTTTTAATTCAACGTTCAGCACGAAATGAATACAAATTAAGAAATGAAAACTTCGCGGTCCTTGCCTGTACTTGAACCGGCAATCTTTATTCAATGTTCACACGTTTCAATCAATGAGATATTTCGTAAATATTTGGTTATAATTTATGAAGTACGTTCGAAGTTAATTAATTATTATTTATAACGTTGAGGCAGTTTTAATGGCTGAATGATAATTTTATGCGATACTAGCCGTGCCCAGTGGTTTCACCCGCGTATAATTAATAAAAATAAGCCTAGAACCTTCCTCGATAAAAGGACTATCCAACACAAAAATATTTTTTAAATTCGAACCAATAGTACATTAGATTAGCCGGATCAAACAAACAAACTCTTAAGCTTTATATATTAGTATAGATTTAAAATGGGCGACATTTTTGGTTTAAATTGAGGTTTTAATTTTTATAATTCATGTATAGACTAATAAATTAACATATCTTTTCAATTTGCCATTTTCAGAGACGATGTCAGTAAAGCGTTGACGTCGGCTTCATATATGAAACGATTGCGAATAAGAAATGAGTTTTAATGTTAATTAATACATTAACAAGCTGTGATTACTTGACTTCTTTACTCTTTCTGCCATCGTTGATTTGACGTTCGAAGGAAAAACACGCCAAGGAAAGATGTATAGTAAGAATAAAGAATGTATAAAGTGCTCTTTTAATTACAGATATTTACTTAGATATTTTAATGTACACTGTATTTTTATAGAATAGGAACTGGTCACCAACCAATAGACAGCATTGTAAGAAATATTAACCATCGCTTACACCGCCAATGCGCCACCAACCTTGGGAAGTAATATGTTGTCTCTTCGACCAACCCAACCATCAAACCGGAGGACAATACCAAATACCGCTTTTTGCGGTAGAATTACTGATGATTGGTAAGTCAGCCAAGTATTTTAACCACAAGAAAGTAAGGCGGATTAATTTTTGTCTACATAATAAGAATTTGAATTGATTAGGGAAAATACTGCTACTATTCTTGTTCCTACTTCCTCAGCTCTTGTTTTATTAATATAGTTTTTCACCAGTTTACATATTGTAAATATTTCAATTAAATACCCAAGTGACTAAAATACGCTAAGTATTGTTACAACTTTCGATTAATATAACTTCAAAGACAAGATATCTAGTAATAAAAGATTAATTCAAGCTAAGTTATCTTAAGACTTGTAGTAATATCAGAGCACAACCCGTCTCATCTTTGCCTGCGGAAAGTTGAAACACTTAAAGTTTGAACTTCTTATACGCCAGGTTCACCCGCCAGTTGTGATTTATCGTCATAATTCATTAATATAATTTTTCGTACCTAATTATATTTTTCTTACTTTGTTAGGATGTAGGACTTTGTTCAAGCCCGTCTAGGTACCACCCACTCGTCAGATATTCTACCGCTAAACAGCAATACTTAGTATTGTTGCGTTCCGTTAGTGAGCCAGTGTAACAGGCACAAGGGACATAACATCTTCGTTTCAAAGGTTGGTGCCGCATTTACGATATAAGGAATGGTTAATAATTCCTACATCGTCAATTTCGATAGGCGGTGGTAACCAGTTAATCAGGTGATTCATTTTCCGTCCGCCTACCTATAATATAAAAAATGTATATTTAAATATAGATGAAAATAATAAGTGAATTATGTAATTAATTATTTGTATATAAATTATAATCTGTTTGTATTTGCCTGAATAAATAAATATAAGCTGTATAATTATTAATTAGAGGTTAATGAAATCCATTTGGGTTTCACAGTATCGAATACACCCGAGTAAGTGGTTAGTCACGTGATCCGTAAATATTCAACGTATTTTCGTGTCTTAAATACGAACATTTTACCTTTATTTACTAGTTTACGATAAATAAAACAAACAGATACTTAAATATCCACAGGGATGCCTTATCGTTCTTTTTCATTAGGCTGAAAGATAAAGTGCCTTTTCATTCGAAACGAGCTCCGATTCTTTTTAAAAAAAAAACGCTATTACCGGTTCTATGCAAACGTTTTGACTATTGTGAATTTGTAACTGACTTTTTTATTTCTGACAACTACAACTCCCTGGTGATTCCATTTGTTCGAATTTTGATTGCTGTTATGCGCGATCAAAATATTTGAACGTTTGTTAGACAATAAGCTGAAACAATTCGAATACATTCGATTTTTTCAGGCATATTTTATCAATCGTGGTATTTTTTTTCATTGTATAGGTAAGCGGACTAGTATGTGGGCCACCTGATGGTAAGTGGTCACCAACGTCCATAGACAATGGCGTTGTAAGAAATGTTAACCATCGCTTACATCGCCAACGCGCCGCCAACCTTTGGAACTGAGATGTTCTCTCCCCTGTGCCTGTGATTACACTAGTTCACTCACCGTTCAAACCGGAACACAACAATACAATGTACTGCTGTTTTGCGGTGGAATATATGATGAGTGGGTGGTACCTATACAGACGAGCTTGCACAAAGCTCTACCACCAAGTAAAATATATTTTATGCACACATATATATATAAGAAGATGAAAATCACGCTTGACACATCATGTTCTAAATTTGAAACCGGTGTAAGTACGAAGGACATGTATTTATAAAATAATATTATAAACTAAAATATTTCGAAATAAATAAGTATATTCCTGACAATCGTTTTGATCAACATAGTGATTATATCAATTCATGCTTGATATATGTCCAATTTCATCCGCCTAAATGCCTTTCGAATGTCAATTATTCCGACTGAATAGCATTTGTATTGCTATTTTGTGTGCCTGTTTCAAGTACGTTAGCCAGACTGATTACAGGCACAAGACATATACCATCTTAGTTTCTACGGCTGCCGGCGCAATAGTGCTGTATTCAATTAATTATTTGAAAAATGAAATGTATTGAAAATTAACGATTCGAAAGTTCCTTTAAGAGATTACATAAATAAAGTATAATTGATTGGACCGATTGAAGAGCTGATAAGGTATTGCTGTAAATTAAAATATATTACAATTTCGTTTTCTATGTCTGTATCTGTTCTATTTACTACTAAAATAAAAAAAAATATATAAATCATAATCCTCTTACAATTGCCTTCTATATCAAATGTCAATTGATATTTACCTTTGTTTTTTGTTTTTAGTCCTTGGTGGTAGAGCTATGTGCAAGCTCGTCTGGGTAGGTACCACCCACTCACCAGATATTCTACCGCAAAACAGCAGGACTTTGCATTTTTGTGTTCCGGTTTGAAGGGCAAGTGAGCCAGTGTATACAATAAATATAAAAAATCTAAATTTATTGTACTTGAGAATTACACTGTAATACATTAAAATTGATTTGTGTCGAAAGTGCGGTATTAATCGTTATAGCATCAGGAACTTGTCCCTATCTTCCCTCATTATCTTGCAACATTATATTATGTGAATAATTTAATTAATAACAAAAATATACATTGTAACCTTCTTATTATCTTAGTAGGATTTGTGAAGGTGATTGTTCACTTGAAAAGACGGCCTGAAAAGATCAAACTTTCTAATAATGTTACTGAGGAAAGTTGTGCATTTGGCAAACTACTTCCAAACTTTTTTACTAAATGTATCCTATATATATATATATATATATATATATATATATATTGTTTTTTTAAGCATTAAAACCCTTTGTTGTTAATAAAACAAAATTAAAAGTATTTACAGAGATTAAACGGGCTGTTTATTGAAACGATCTGCGCCAATTACATATAAAATTTAATTTAATTGTAGAGAAAACATTTAAATAATTACGTTTAGAATCTGGCATTAAAGGCATCATCATAAACTTTTACGTTTCCAATATATATAAGTTATTTTTACCTCAAAAGTAAACACGTGTGCGTTGTATGTATTGCTTGATTTATAGTGGCATCGTAAACGTTGCTCCAGCATGATTCACGACAGTAAGACTTTTTAATGATCGTTTTTAGCACGAATGGTAATACAGACGTCTGCCTTATTCTCTTTCATGACAGAATATTCTTTCATGAAAACAAGAAGGGAGTACTAAATACATAAAATCGGAGCCGGACGACTGCCAAGTTTTGTATTTCGAATTGAAAAACTCTCACGTTTAAATATAGGAGAGGTTAATGAACGTCGTAGCACTGACCTCCTTTCTGTGTGATGTTGAAGGTACGTAGTCTATATGAGTCTTCGTCAGGCTCCTCTTCGGGTTGCTGGTGTGTAGTCCGCGGCACGTCGAGGAAGGCATTCGACCGTCGGGGCTGGCTGTGCTGTCCAGCGGGAGGACGTCGCCGAGCAGACGCCTGTCTCCTGACTTGAGGAGGAGTTTCCGCTTCGGCTAAGCGCGGCTCGGAACTATATCTAGCTCTTGTTTCCCGATCCAACTGTTGCTGCTGTTGTTGTTGCCGCCTGTGTCTCACAGATCGGCCACCCGTGATCCTGGCGGACTGGGAACGCGTAGCCGGCCTGCGCCGTGGCGCCGGAGTCGTCTCCATCGGCGCGGCGAGGGCTTCCATACTCGCGGAGGCGGGCGCGCATATCGATTGCGAACGCTTCGTACGTCCGTCCGTAGCCATGGTCGCGACGATACTGACTGCTCACGGCCCCCTCCCGCTTGGGCGGTACTTGTTGCATCGGGATTATAAGATTAGAGCACTTTTAAATGTCACTAATTCCGACTATCTTTTGTTTTGGGCGGGCGGAAGTTTAACTCATACAAATGCTTACATTATAACGTTATCGAGTAATATATATGCGTTAATTTATAATATTTACGTTATTGAAAGTGGTTTCAGTTATTTATAATAATAAATTCGTAAGATTGCATAAATAAAGTTTAAAATTTAAATCGCATTAACTTTGAAAGTAATGTAGTTTATTTCATTTATATATATATTGAATTTGATTAGTGCGTATATCCTAATTCGTTTAGTAATAATATTAACCATTTTTAATTAAAAATATAGTTTATTTGAAGGATTACTAGATATTGTTCAATGTTTAAACGTATTAGTTCGATTCATTAGTAAAAATTTTCATAGTTTTTTTCTATAACATTATTAGTAACTGAAAGTTATTGAAAATCTTTTGGTATTCCCGTAGGATTAATTGTTAGTTTTAATAAATGTTCGTAAGTTCTTCACGAAACTTTATTCGTATCGGAATGAATCAGAGAAATCCGTTCCGTGATTAATGTTCCAGAGATGTCGATTTCACTTTGAACTATTCCTAAAGTTCTAAAATCGCAATTCCTTCCTAACTATTTGTGAAATGGTCAATTCATATCATTCCTTTTGTTATCATGGATTTCTAAAACCATAAATAATATTTGATCATTGGAATTTTCTAATAAAATCGTTATAAAACTCATTATCTTATCTTATATATTTAAACGAGAAATTTTTGTATACACATATATATATACGATTTTGATGAAATTTGGCATGCTGGAGGTTTCTAGAACTAGACTAGGTGCCATTTTTAGTACCCCCCCGCGTGGGATCTCCACCTTGTCGTGGTGGGGGGGCTCAGTACCCGTGGTAAGGTCGGCCACGGGGAAGCTAAGAGGGATCCCGGACGTGGGGCGCTCCTCGTGGGCCTCAGGAGGAGGCTTGCGTTGGATGCGCCCAGGGGGCGGGTGCGGGGGACAGTTCTGTCTGTCCCTCGCAGTCGGGAGTGATCGCGGGAGGAGAGGCGTGTCGGTGTTGCGTTGCCGCGCGCCCTATCTCCCGCGACCAAATGGGGGCGCACCATTTGTGCGTTGCGGTGGGGCCGCAGAGGAAGAGGAGATGCGGTGTTGTCAGGTTGCCGTCCTCCCTGTCCTCTGCGGCCGCTGGGTGTGTCGCTGTGGGGGACGGTTCTGTCCATCCCCTGTAGCCGGGAGCGGTCGCGGGAGGAGAGGCGTGTCGGTGTTGCGTTGCCGCGCGCCCTATCTCCCGCGACCGAATGGGGGCGCACCATGTGTTGCGTTGCGGTGGGGCCGCAGAGGAAGAGGAGATGCGGTGTTGTCAGGTTGCCGTCCTCCCTATCCTCTGCGGCCGTCAGGGTGTTTTTTGGCGGCGGAGCACACCTTCATCAGTCGCCAAGGAGCTTGTGGCCTTCGGGCTATCCGTCGGGGTGTCAGGGTGGAATGCTCACGCGATCCCTTGGCACCCCCATAAAGGCGGTGAAGTATACGCTGTGGTTTTAGTGGGTATTACGGCCTTGCACTTCAGCCGTCGAGTCCCACATAAACCCCCGCTTTTCACCTTGCGGGGGGTATGCGTAAATGCATTTCCACAGCGAAAAAAAAAAAAAAAAGGTGCCATTTTTAGTAAATGACGTTTTCTCCGTGTTTTCAATAATCAACTTAAACATAAACTCTTTCTGACATCTAATGGCCTGTAATAATAGTAATAACAATACAAGAGACCTTATTATGATGTTTTAGTATATAAAATTAAAAAAAAGGAATATTGGTTCCACGATAGTTGTTACTTACTCTACTTTACTACTTATTTACTTTTCGAACATAATGGATACTTGTACACGTTCGAACGGACGTTTATTTATCAAAAACGTTCCAAATAATCAAAATTAAATTTTCTTTTGTTCTTAAAAAGCAGTTTTCCAGGAAAATTCATATGATCAATCTCGACATTCTTCCTAGATACTAGATCGTATATCGCGCGTGGAGTTTATAATAAAATTATATATGAATATATACATAAACAGGAATATAAGAAACTTAAGAATTAAATAAGCAGAGAAACCTATGAACAGCTATTATTATTTATCGCTTCATTATGTACTAGCTCCCCGTTCTAACTTTGTACAATACAATTTGTCCAACGCCATTTTTTAGGTAATGCGATATAAATATTTATCAAACAATCTATTCGCCTGTACTGCTTGTTTGCTTATGCGGTATAAAACACTCCACGTATTTTTTTTTCTTACGTTTTTATATATATTTCGTAATATTTCTAAAACTACCTCTTTGAATTACAATCCATTATCCAAAGAAGTATCTACTTATTGAAATTTAATATGCTGTTTAATAATTAGAGATAAGGTAAGAATAGATAAGAATTAATAGCAGGCAGGCTACACGTTACTGTCTGATTGTGATACGTGATTCAGGTACAACACGTGAATCTTAACCGATGATCATGGGTTCAAACCCGGTAGGTCGGGCAGGCACAACTGAATTTTCAAGTGCTTAATTTGTGTTTATAATTCGTGCTTGACTGTGAAGGAAAACATCGTGAGGAAACCTGCATGTATCAAATTTCACTCAAATTCTGCCACATGTGTATTCCACCAACCCGTATTGGAGTAGCGTGGTGGAATAAGCTCCAAAACCTTCTCCCCAAAAAAGGAGAAGAGGCCTTAGCTCAGCAGTGGGACATTCACAGGCTATTATTATACTATTATACTATACTATAAGAATTAATAACAGAGTAATAATTGAAGGAATACAGTTACATGAAAATAAAATTTTTACCTTTTCGTGATCATCATCATCATGTCAAACAAAAGACCTCCAAAGATTTCCATTTTGGCCGGCCTTGTGCTGCCTGCGTCCAACGGTTTCCCATGACCCTTGCTATATCATCGGTCCAACTTGTAGGCCAATGCTGCCGCTGTGTTTACCCTATTATATTATTTTATAATAAAATTGTGACGTAAAGTTTATTTCTAATCTTAACACAGGATGTGTGCTATATTTCATTAAAATATTCTTACATAAGCTTAGATACATTTTTTTATTTTAACGAATTGATAGGATGTTCTCAGCTTTAAATAACTCCACCCGAATATATCATTTTAATTACCGGAACTGGTGTGTTGAAAATATTTGACCCATTAATCACATTCATGTCTTTTTTATTTCTGAATATCAATCACTTACAACCTATTCCATTTGGATGGATGAACTCAAGTAATAGTTATGATTTTAGCCGACCAGTAGTTGGAATAGTTGAATCTTAGGCGAAATGGTCCAAGCGTAGCATGCGTTGTCTCTTTCTCTGCATCACCAGTTGAATCTTAAGCAAGGAGTAGGTTCAACTCTAGGCGAGCGAGCTATTTCTCTCTCTCTCGTCATGATATCTTCTCTCTCAGGTAACAAAATATGTTTAAACATGACGCGCCCCTAAAATATTGCTCACAATTCCTATCCTATCCAATTGTTTACCTATCAACTATCTAATCAACGACATAGAAATTCTCCTTCAATAATATATGGAACTCACTCTAGGGAATTAACGACTTGTCATATTCAGTTTTGAACAATAATAAACGGCCCACCTCTTAACACAAGCATCACTGATTCAAGTATCACTGATATGTAGAAGTATCAGTGATACTTGTTTGATTATCAACACAATCAATCGTTTTCTGCAACTGCTATTAGATTTTCGCAGGCGCTTCGTGATAGATTGATCAAATGTCGTTCTTGTAATATTTCATCATATTAATCATGTTTGTGTTAATTAATAAAAATAAATATTCGTATATTTGTCCTCTATGTGTTACTAAAATATTAACCAGGTTGTTATGAAACTGTGGTGAGTTGGTGATTCCAGTTCAGTGATGGGGACAAACATACAAAGATAAAATTTTGATATTTTTTTTTGGAAACTCCTTCACTACATTCTAAGAATTCTAACTATACTGCTTTCTTACCACTGTTATGGAATCGTCGATATGAATCGGGGAGATGCGGGCTCGAGTCGATATAATGCTCCACTCATGGTTTGACGAAGCTCTCCTAAAGGGCTAAGGCGCTATCGCCTCACACACTCCTCACTAGTACGTTCAGTACGGCTGACATCCTCCTCAGGGACTGAAATAGGCCACTCAAGGCCCCCACCTCATCCACGGCCTCTGGGTTACGCTCTATCTTTTAAGCCCTGGGTACGTACATACCTCATGGGTCATGCATAGGCTCCTTGGCTCCTTGCACTGGCGTTTCGTTTTGAGTAATGAGTGTTAAGAAGATATTTATTTACTAAATGTTGTTATATAGTATGTTTTTTTTTTAAATCGAATAATTTCAATCGTTAATTGTAATCGATTTATTTAATTGCTTTAATCAAGAAACGATCTGAGGTTATATCAAATCTTGTATTTTCATATTTCCGGGTGCTTTTGGCATAATAGGAATACTTAATGATAGCGCCACAATGTTTTGTAAATCAAATATAATAATCATTATTATTATATTCTGGGGCATTATTCACACACGGCTATCTGATCATAAATTAAGCGAAGCTTCTATGGAAACCAGACCACTGATATACTACGTATACTACTTTTTAGGATAAATAGACATGTACATGCACACAAATGTGTGGGTGGGAATCGAACCCACGACCTACGGCGCGAAAGACAGGTTGGATAACACGCCAACCGGCCCGTCAATACTATTTATTATATTTGACGGCGCATTTGAATACGTGAGTCGACGATCTGGCATGAATGGTAACCTAGCAACTGTTATCTGCCAGTCTCGTTTACTCTAACGCAACACTAAGCGCTAGTACAACAGATCTGACAGGACCGCCATAACCGACGGATGTCAAGAATAACGTGCTATGAATACCCACGTCTACTCAAGATCAAGCATGAAATCAATAGATAAAGAATATACCATCGACATCCCTTTATATTTATAGAAACAGTGACAAATATTGTACATATAAACATCAAGTTAGACAATTATGCGGGAGCAAGACAGACTTTAATAAAAAAAACATTGAAAATATTTAATTATAATTAAAATGGACACGACCGAACAGAAGTTCATGTTTTAATCGAATGTAATTCCTTTTTAACAAATCGGTTTCCCATGATATACGATCCCAAAGCATGGAATGACACAATAACTTACATTCCGCTGTTTAAGCATTTACTTCTATTGTTTTCATAGTTTTAGCTAACATAACTAGTTTCCGACTCTAATAACTCACATACTGTATATGATGGAGGGACGACGAATCTATACTAATATATAAACCTGAAGAGTTTGTTTGTTTGATCCGGCTAATCTCATGAACTACTGGTTCGAATTTAAAAATTATTTTTTTTTGTATAGTCCTTTTATCGAAAAAGGTTCTAGGCTTAGTTTATTTATTATATTTATATTATTTATACGCAGGTGACACCGTGGGGCGCAACTAGTATTCGTATATAATTCCACAAATCCTTTTAACTTAGTTAATTAATGAAAAAAAAACTAAAGTTAATAGTATCAACTTTTTCGTTAAACAGTAGAGAGTTACTCTTAAAATATTAATCATATTCATATTCCGGAGGTATAATATCTTACATAATATGTTTATAATTATTATGATGTATGTTTTGACATATGGCTATTATAATAGTCTCCTCTCCCGGCTTTGCCCACGTTTAAGTGGGAAAGGAAGGTGTTCGGCACCCTGACCTTTCTGTACCAACATTGATGCAAAATTTCATGTTGATCGCTTGAGTAGTTAAGAAGTAACATCGTAACAAACAAACAAATTCACTTTTGAATTTATAATAATTATAAGGAAGTAAGGATGTATTAATTTGTAACACTGATGGCCGAATACTGAAACGTCTCAATTTTTCTCTTAATTATTTGGAACGCCATTAATTTCAAATTTCGCATACAAAATTTTGAAATTAATGACGTTCCAAATAATTAAGTCCCACTTCATTTTGAATGACGTTTCAGTATTCGGCCGTGAGTGTAAGCAAATATCAATGTAGGAGTGTAAAACCAGATTACTATTCCACCAATCAGCAATCCGTATTGCAACAAATAATTCTGACATTTCAAATCCTTCAATCTCAGTGATCCACTAATCAGCGACGCGGATTGCAAAAAGCCATTCTAAATTCAAATTTACTATCCCTTTAATAAGAATTAACTTATTAGGCAAGGTTTAGTTATATCATGATAAATCGTAGTAGAATCTACGATATAACGTTAAGATACACACACACACACTTACGGCCGAATACTGAAACGTCCCTGAAAGTTAAACGCTACTTAACATTGAGAAGCTCCTAAATTGGTATGCGAAATTAGAAATTAACCTACCCAGACGAGCTTGCACAAAGCTCTACAACAAATATACCGGTAAACCGACGATTAGCAGCACACAAGTCGCTTTGCTAGAGGTATATACTTATGACATATTACTTATGGTATACGAATATGAATATAATATATGAATACTGAATAGTGATAATAATGATAATGAATAGTTTTTTTTAATAAATAATTGTCACGATCGATCGAAACTTTATCCTCATTTTATAATCATTTACTGATTAAAAATATAAAATCGTTTCAATAATCAAAACTCGTATTTAGTCTAATAACAAGCAAAATAAAAACTATTTAATAAAACGTAGAATAAGTAAATAAGGTTCCGTAGTAGATTTTTATTAATTTTCTAATTATATAATTATAATTTGAGATAGCCCAGTGGATAGAACATTATTAAGAGCTCTAGCGAAATGGAGCGACTGTTTCCACCAGTAATGGTACGCAAACACATCGACGGAGCGATCCTTGAAAGCCACGGTTGCTTAGGATAATACCTGTGTATGTTTATGCCCCAGTCCGTGCCACCTCTGTAGCACGGACTGGAACAACGCCCGGGATACTCGTACGTATGAGGTGCCCTGCGTGAAGCGCGGAGAGGCAGATCCTGGCCTGCAAGTTCTGACATGAACTTTCCCTGCGAGCAATCATGTTGACGACGTAGGGAATCGGTGCAGGGGGCGGTACCCTCTTTCTATGAGATCGCCATAAGCCAGAAGGAGACGGTGAAGTGGGAAAGCGAAAGGGCCAACTCTTACTCGGCGGTGATGATCGGTATCGTCTCGGCAATCCCAAGTGACAGATGCAGATTTCCTCACGAAAACTACTGTGACCGCCGAGTACAAAGTAAATTATAATTAAAAATTTGTTTATGGGAAAATCAGAAATATTTTAAGAAATAAAAATCAATTTAAAATTTATAGCTTAAATACGTTGTTTATTTGATTAAAAAAAAAAACGAATAAACTTAAGGAAAATAGATGTCATATTAGCAACTCTGTGTGTGTGAAAATAAAATCATAAACGGACAACCGGTAAAACCAGCGGCCATTGAAGACTATGGACTTAAGTATGTTACGAAATGGCTGATTCGAATAATATTATTGCATTCTTGCATTTCATTGCAATCTTTAATCATATTCGATTATATTAAGAGCTGAATAAAGAGCATTATTTTCTCGTTATAATGGTTTAATAATAAATCAATTATTTTAAAACTAATATGTAAATTTACTTTTATTTACTAAAGTAACAACCAAATAGGAAATTAAAAAATATTAAAAGTATTAAAATTTGGGTTCGATTACTAAGTAAATGACATATATTAAAAAAAAAATGCAATGTCACCTCTAAATCTATTACCACCTTTGTTTTTCCTCAGATGCGCAAGCGCAGGCCAACCGCCTCGAGGCGACTACATTATACACAGTCTGCGACGGACTGTGTTGACAGTTGGACGTCGCGATGGCGAAAATTATTTTATTTGTTGTTTTGTCAGCGTTACACCTTGTAAGGGCTCGCGCGTATACAGTACCACCAGCTAAACTAGAAGCCATTTATCCCAAAGGACTCAAAGTTTCAGTCCCAGGTATGTATTTTATATTTTTTTTATATATAAGAAAAAAAACATTAACATTGTTAGAATTATTTGTTTTTATAAGTGTACCTGGGCGAACAGGCTTCGCTTGGCTTTAATAATTACGTATATTTATTATTTTGTAAACATTTACGTTTTTTTGCACAACATACAATAAGCAAAAGTGTATATACAAGAATTACTCATTTAATAGTATAAATATATATAGATATATAAGGATTCCAAGGTGGTATTTATACAATTTACCTAGTAATACTAAAATCAAATCATAATATTATTTAAATCGTACCTATATACTTTTTTCCTAGTTGTTTTTACGATATTTGTCGTAACAATACATTTTTTGTTACAATGACTTGTCTGTATAATACAAGTCTAAATAAAACTAACGAATTCGATATATACATAAATTCTTAGTATAATTTAAATAATAGTATCTAAATTAATATTACATTAGTTAATTTTATAATATGAACTATAGATATTCTGAAATAACTTGAAACGCACCACAAAATTGTTTAAAATTCTCTGGGTACTAATAAATAAAGCTGAAGAGTTTGTTTGTTTGTTCCGGCTAATCTCAGGAACTACTGGTTCGAATTTAAAAATGTTTTTTGTGTTGTATACTCCTATTATCGAGAAAGGGTCTAGGGTTATTTTTAATTATTATATTTTTATTAATTACACGCGGGTGAAACCGCGGGTCACAGCTAGTAAGTTATATTTCCTAAGTGGTAAGGTTTTGTACCAGCTCGTCTGGGTTAGCTCTAAACAGTAGTACTTAGTATTGCCTTTCGGTTTGAAGGGTGAGTGTAGAAGAACACAAGGGACATAACTTATTTCCCTAGGTTAGTAACACATTGATGTAAGAAATGGTTAATATTTATTATATAACTATGGTCGGTAGTGTGGTGGTGATGTGGTGGTGCTGCAAATGGGCTGTGTAACCACAGCCCATTTGCTCGTCCACCCACATAAATAAATTATAATTATCCTGGGACATTCTTCACACACGGCCATCTGATCCCAAACTAAGCATAGCTCGTACTATGGAAACCAGACAACTGATAGACTACATACTATACTACTTTTCTTTTGTAAATATATACTTATATAGATAATCTTACCCAGACTCAGGACAAACAGACATGTTCATGCACACAAGTGTCTGTCCTGGGTGGGAATCGAACCCACAACCTGCGGCGTGAAAGGTAAGTGTCTTACAAACCACGCCAACCGGCTCGTCATACCACAACAGATGACAGTCACAAAAATAATATAAACATTGAAGTATGAATAAAAAATACCACTAAATGAGATTTGGAGGATACTCGTACCGGATAGCACCGAAACTGTTTTTGTTTTGTTTTTTTAAGATTATTTAGAAAAAATATTGATTCTATTACGTAGTTAATATATTAATATGTGTATATTAATATATTAATATATAGCGGTTAGAATTACTTATTTGTTTGATGTATACATATATTCGTATTTATATTATGGCTGAGATGGCCCAGTGGTAAGAACGCGTTAATAACCGATGCTCGTGGGTTCAAGCCCGGGCGAGCACCACTGAATTTCATGTGATTAATTTGTAACTTGACGGTGAAGGAGAACATCGTAAGGAAATATGTATGTTCAAAATTTGACTGAAATTCTGACACACACATGTTTTCCACCACCCGCATTGGGGTAGCGCGGTGGAATAAGCACCAAAAACCATCTCCTCAAAAAGGCCTTAGCCCAGCAGTGGGACATTCACCAGCTGTTACTGAAAGCGATTTGTTTGGTTACATTTAGTTCAAAATAATGATTTTTGTCTAAAATATACTAAATTTGGAAGACAAAATAACTTAATTGGAACTTAAACTTAATTTGGAAGACATAATTAGCGACTTTTCCATAGATTACATAATTCATGTTAAATTTAATTACGATCGATACAATGTTTAGTCGTGATGAGGTAACAAAGAGAAAAAAAGATTGTTTCGTATTTATGATATTAATCTCATTTACAACATAACTCAGCGTGTTTACATTTTTATGTTTCATAATTATTATTTTTTTAAATAGTTAACAGGCTGTACAAAATTGACACTGTTATGATTTACTATTAAAGCGATGATAATTTTCTCTTCTTTAGGGTTACAGTCGGTTGGCGTGGTTGGTAAGACACTTGCCTTTCATGCCGCGGTTCGTGGGTTCGACCCCCACCCAGGACAGACATTTGTGTGCATGAACATGTTTGTCCTGTGTCTGAGTATAATTATCTATATAAGTATGTATTTACAAAAAAAAAGTAGTATAATATGTAGTACATCAGTTGTCTGGATTCCATATTACGAGCGCTGCTTAGTTTGGGATCGGCCCTGTGTGAATAATGTCCCAAGAGAATATTATTACAGCGTAGGAAATATAATAGTACGCAAGTGTGTGTGCAAACACAGGTGCACTGTAGTTCCTCACTCTCATAATCTAGTGAGACTGCAAATCAAAGGCTTATGAATTAGATGAATATATATCAAAGTTATTTTTTTTCTTATATAGAACACATATACTATTAATCCGATTCGATTAAAACTTCGTATAGTGTTGACGATATCGTTAAATTGTCTGGCGAAGTGCCATCAATCTACAATAGATTATATTTAATTTTTTTATTAAAAAAACGATTTCATTAGTTTGAATTTAATTATTAAAAATTAGTTGAAAAAATTAAATAAATTTTAAGCTTGGTTTTTGTTGCTATCATAGGCTAGACGGTAATTTATACTCATACTGTAATCATATGTTTTCATTGATTGTCATTTTGTTTTGAACCTATGAAAATAAAATAAAAAACATAAATAAATAGATGGCAAGAGGCTAAAAAATACAATACACAATATTATGCAACTTGATGGTAAATATTAGTCTTCTATGTTCAATTGTATCGTAAAATACTGAAGCACTTCCTTATTCTGACAATTATGAATGAGATTCGGAGATTCCATCAAAGCTTATCACGGAAAAAATGATTCTTTGCGGTGGTTTTTTTTTGTATGGAGGAAAACCACGACAGCGGTTGGCTCTATTGCTCAGTTTAAATACAATGCCCAGGTCCATATGCTCGTCTACCTATCAATACAATAATAAAAAAAATAAGTTACCGGTCATAACCAGTTTTAACTGGTATAGAATTGTATATGTTGAATGTATTAGGTATTTCTTTTGTAATTAAGAAAAAAGCGCAAACGTGCCTGGTAGTAGTCATTAGATAATGCGCTAACAGCCATATGATAATTTAATTCGGCGAATCTCAAATATACAGACGAAACTAGATAGTTCTAAGTATTAATGCGAATAAACGTTTTTTTCTATTGCTTTAAAAATACAAGGTTATAATATTTTATAAGATATTATTTGTTATATCCTTAAGTGTTTAATTTAAGAAATATGTTAATTAGTAAGGAAAATCATTTTATTTCGCTTGTTACATTACTGCTATATAACCATTCTGCTCAAATATATTGTAGACAATCACGATGATATTAAAAAAAAGAAATAAGTTTTTAAGTGATTAAAACATACGACTTTGTCATAATAATTATTTGCATTATATTACCATATTATGTAAATATTACATATACAGTACTTAAATGTGTGCAATCCATATTATATAATATTAAAACAAATAGTGGTAAAAATAGAGAAGCATTTCCTTTTAAACAAAAAAATATTAAGTTATTTCTTATATAGATTAAGTAAATGTATAAGCACTTGCGAAACAAATTTGTTTATAACTAGCGTTTTGCCCGCGGTTTCACTCGTGAGTTCCCGATGCCGGCAATTCGGGGACAAAATGTAGATATCGTAGCCTGATAACGCAGCTTTCCATTGGTGAAAGATTTTTTAAAATCTTTCTAGTGGTTTAGGCTTGAAAGCGTTACAAACAAACTCACATTTTTCTTTATAATACAAGTAAGGATTATTATAAGCTTTACAATACAATTGGCGCAAATTCAAGTAGTGTCGCGATAAAGTTTTAACTCTAAAATTGTCGTTTCACTTGTAAAAACATTTATGTCCAGGAAATTCTTCATTCCTGTCAGCTTATTTCATGCAATTATTTAATCATATTTAACAATGACATACTGTTAACACATCACCATTATTTTTATTGTAGATAATGTGAATAATGCTATCTCACTTGGTATTAGGTCTGAAGTGAAAACGGAAAAGTATTATTTAATTATGTTCCTTATGAGCTCAAAGTAAATAACAAAAACCGACCTTAAATAACTATTAGGTGGTAATTTGTAACTATGATATACATTTATAGTCTAGAATGTGTGAAGAGCTGGTGTGTGAGTTAGGTATTAAAATGTCTGTATTAGAGATCACCAGGTCTCCACTACACGGAAAAACAAGGGCATTACTATGACATCATTAATTAAACAATTTTGGAACATTAATGATTTGGTTTATATTTTTGCAATATTGTAATTGTGTTAGAGAAAAAATAAATATTTAAAAAAGCTAAAATAAAAACAAAAATAAAATAATAATCAAAGAAAATCAATAGAATCAAACAAGGAAATTAAAATACTTATTAAAAATAAAACCCAAAAAAAGGAGATTATATATTATACCTCGTATTGTATATGTCTAAGTTGTTAATGCCTGTGTTGTGTGTCATGTAAAGTATATCTTTAACGTTTCATAAACTTATTTACTAGACGATATTTATTGACCAGTCCGCTTTGGAGCAGCGTAGTGGAATAAACAAACCTTAGCCCAGCTGTGGGACATTCACAGGCTGATACTGTTTTATATCAAAAAATCATTGATAGGCATAATACTACTACTCCTCGATATAAATAATACTTGAACTCGAAAGCTTCAATGTAATACTTATTTCAAATTGTTAATACTTAACATGTTATATTTTATTGTAAATTGAATTAAATGTTACTAAAACGACATACATTTAATGTCTGTCGTTTTAGTAACATTGATTATATTATGATGATGAAGGTATTTTGATTATATTATTATTTTCCTCCAATTCTTATTAATGGTAGGATTTATGGTGCATGGTGGTACCACTCATGACATAATGTATACTGCCGACTAACGATATACAACTTTATATGAGTCAGGATGTTCAAGACATATATTTAGAAATAATGGAAGAAATTAAAAAAATAATATTATTATGCTACGTTATAATATGCCTATTATATAAAATTCCTAATTGTATCGTTACTAATCTTTGTGTCTGATGTAATATGAATTTAAATATTACTATGAATGAGAGATATTAATGAAATGTTGATACTTATATTTTCCAATAATTTTATGAATATTTCGATATTAAACAAAATATCAATATTTTAAGCAGTTTTATTTAGACCTGTTTGTTGTTTGACTTTGGGTCAAATTTAGAAATTGGAGATTTTATTGTTTGATTTACATAAAAATATCCAAAAAGTGGTTTCGCAAAATTATCATACAAGGGTTTTTATTTCTGCAGTACGGAACTCTGGAAAGGTTTATGATCAATGTTTGCGATATTAAAAAAATAGAGTAACTTAACAACCATAGGTTGTTGACATAGCTTTTTTTATCATCTGTAACGTTCATTAACCTCAGAGTTAATGTTCTTTTGCTTTGAAACTGGTTCTTGTATAAAAACATGGATATTATTATTATAAGTAATTGCTTGATACATAACTATGTATGACACATAGTAATAAAAAATCTTCATCATACTTCATTTAATTTATTCAAAACCTATTAAAATAAATAACATATATATAATGAATAGCAGTCATTACGGTTGGGGTTACGGTTACTGTTATTTTATCTCATTTCCCTGTCGAATTATTATATTAATTTTTGTTGAAATATTGCGATGGATGAAATATTGATCATGTCTGGCAGGCTTGGTTCGACCGAAGAGATTTTTTTTTTTAATTAAATTGGCGACAGACATGTTTTTAATGTTTTAAATGCGTTGATTTTGTTTTTTATAATTTTATTATAATATATAATTGTGCAATGAAATTATAAAAATGACTCCTGGTTAAATCTAAGCTGAAAATATTTTACAGATGATGGATTCTCACTATTCGCCTTCCACGGGAACCTGAACCAAGAAATGGAGGGGTTAGAAGCAGGTCAATGGGCTCGTGATATCACTAAGCCCAAGAATGGAACATGGATCTTCAGAGATCGTAATGCAGAACTAAAAATAGGAGACAAGATCTACTTCTGGACATATGTAATCAAAAATGGTTTGGGCTACAGACAGGATAACGGAGAATGGACAGTAACTGGTATGTTAAAGTCAAAAGTAACCTATAATTATTGGGGCTTCCTCCCCTCATGAAAACCGCCTATGCTTTCAAGAAGGCTTAAGTCATATTTCTTGCTTGTAAGCTTAATAGCTGCACTAATGCGATCTGATGGTACTTGTTGCAAATTTTCAAGTGACTCGTACCAGTTTTCTCGCGATAGTTTTCTTCACTGACGATTACATTCAAGCACATGAAAATTCGGGATTACAACCCGCTTTTCAGCACATCACAGCACATGTTTATCCAGTTTTTATCCAGTGATAAAAACGTTTTTTTTTTCACGATGTAACAATATAATTATACATTTTTAATCTCTTTCCGACAAATCATTCGCAAAAAAAATATTTTTCGTACATCTCGTATAATACTTGGCTATATATCCTTACGAATGAGATAAATCTTTATGAATGAGATAAACAGATAATGAGTAGCTTGTATATTATTAACCTTTACAAAGTACATATTTACAATTATAGTACTAAAACAACATTGTCTTATAAGTTATGGACAGTTTATGAATGAATTGATAAAATAAAATTTTTTAAATTAAAAGTCGTTTTCAATATAATTACACAAAACTGCTCTATCATTTTAATTATAATATTATATTAAAATGAGAGAATTAACGAGAAACCAACTATAAAATATAATTTGTTCAACAAACCAAAAAAACTCATAATGCTTATTTCAAATATATGTGTATATTTTTGTTATTCATTTACTAACAAAAAAAAAGTTCATGACTCAACTTAACATCGTCCCATCGGGTTATGAGAGTAAGAGATAGAGAGTGCACCTGTGTTAGCGCACACACTTGTGCTCTATAATATGTCTTGCGCAGTTAGCTAATTTCTTTCGAGATTGCCCGCCGTGGTCGAAATCGGTCTGGAGGACTATTATTATAATTATTTTTATTATATTTAAGCCAATATGAATATATTTTTCCAGAATTCGTCACAGAAGAAGGAGATCCGTCACCAGCACCAACATCAAGACCAGGGCCTGGTCCAACTCCTGGGCCAACTCCTGGTCCTGGCCCAACAACTTCTCGTCCGAAATGTGATCTTTCTCAAACCGTTGTGCAAGGCATTGGTGATGTCTGCCAAGGAGCACTTATCTTCTCTGAGGATTTCAACCAACAGAGTATAAAGGACTTAAGTAATTGGGATCCAGAGGTCATGTTCCCACAAGAACCGGTTAGTACGAACATGTTTGCAAAACTTAAACTCGTTTAAGACTTACATAAAATTTTAAGCGATAATATTTTATAATACCGTTGGTGAATGTGTGAGTAATAATTGTCCATCTCAAAAAATTTATAATAAAAAGCCGTGTGAACACAGCTTTTTATTATAGTGGCTGTGTACTGAAAAGTAATACGTTTTACTATTTATATATTATAAAAAAAAAACGAGACTATTATTACGACATTCTAAAACATTAACATTAGAAATTATTTTTCATTAACATTCTGTTAATTTAAACCAAATATATACTTTCATGTATCACGATTTTTTTTTCAGCTTGTATTACATTCTCTAATATTCATCTTACGTAAAAAATATGATTTGAATACAACAAATGATTTCTAGCAACGGCTTATGAGAAAAATGTTTAAAACTGACATAAGTTTTCGAATTATATACTCTTAAATAAGAGCGTAGAATGATTATGGCGATCTCGATGCTTAATAGTGTGATACATTGAATATAATTTATTATGTATACTTTAAGCCGAGATGGCCGAGTGGCTACAACGCGTGAATCTTAACCAATGATCGTGGGTTCAAACCCGGGCAGGCACCACTGCATTTTCAAGTGCTTAATTTGTGTTTATAACTCATCTCGTGCTTGACGGTGAAGGAAAACATCGTGAGGAAACCTGCATGTGTCAAATTTCACTCAAAATTCTGCCACATGTGAATTCCACCAATCCGCAGCAAGGTGGATTAAGCTCCAAACCTTCTCCTCAAAAAAGGAGAAAAGGCCTTAGCTCAGCAGTGGGACACTCACAGGCTGTTACTTACTTACTGTGTGTACTTTAAAAGTAAAATGTGAGATAACAGTCTGCGAATGCCCTACTTGGCTAAGGACTCCATATTTTTTGAGATGTGCTTTGACCGTTTTCATACGCACGTGGTCACTTTCAACGTAGACGTGGAAGCCCGCGTAATATATTCAGAAAAAAACATTTCTCTAATTGCATGTTAAGAAATATATTGTAACAAAATATATAAACAATTATAGGCTAACTTGACATTCAAAAAATTGTAATTTAAGAAAAATCTATAAGTGAATTCTGATATAAATAAAACCTAATAGAATTATATTGTAAATTTGAATAAAGACTTCTATACTAATTGTTAAGGCGATCGCTAATTATGATTAATATAGAAGTCGTTATACTGTAGTGTCATCTAACATAGAATTACAGTAAATGTGTACCTGATGTGTGTAATCTCTACATCACATTTTTTTTAATTGGATATTTTTTATAACTTACAATATATCTACATTAAAATATTAATTAACACAAATAAAAAATAAAAATAATTACTATACAAGTCGTGACCGCGTGGAATGGTGGCAAGAATGCTAGCAGAATTTCTCCTTTGAATCGCAATTCCGATTCTCTGGGCGAACAATGAACCAGCCCTCTTGTCACCAGTGGAGGCAATAAGGCGGGGAGTAATATTTTGCATGATTTTTTTGGCACTATTTCTCCAAGGTCCAAGCGTTTCAACTGCAATTTTAAGTTTCAAATGTATTTCACATCACTTATATGTTCTGGGCCAATTTACATGGTTACTAGTGGAACGATATTGCAGTCTATCAATCTCAAACAGATACAAACATCTATTTTTATATATATATATCTAAATTACCTTTGCAATTTATATTATCAATTAAACATTAATGTTGTTTATTTTCCTTATGTTATCAGGAAAGTGCGCTATGAAATAGTTTCCTGATCTATATTTTATCTCTAATACCTTATCTTAATAAGAGGTCATTACGAAAGGTCACACAAATTGATTTCATTAAATTAATGGATGTTGTATCATCATTTCAAATCGAATCTTGTAGTTTGTTTAGTGTAATTTAATATGAAATAAAATATTAATTAAGGGTAAAATCCTATAGGTAGTTTTAGTACTACACTATGACGAAGGTAGGTCTCGTTTTCCAGAGTTGGTGGTGCATTAGCGATATAAGGAATAGTTAACATTTATGTATGGTGTCGATGTTTATAGTGGTGCCCACTTACCATCAGGTGATTTGTTAGGCTACCTACATCATCATGTAAAAAAAAATTCCAAAAGAACGGTTTTTTTTTAAGGCCAGCTTAGCTTATATTAAATGGATTCTGCATTGATAATATAATACAAATAATAATAATTGGTTACTGTTTTTATATAAAGGTATACAAAATGATATGAGTCATCCATATATTTTTTTATTATAGGACTATCCATTTAATGCTTATGTAAGTGACAATACATTGAGTTTGGACCGTGGAAGTTTAAAAATTAACCCCCTACTTACTGAATCGCAATTCCATGATGGGTTCTTAAACGAACAATGGGACTTGACAAACACGTAAGTACTAACACAAGTTCATGATATAAAAATAATAATCATAATAATAAAAGCCCTCCATTCTAATTTCGGCCACGGCCTCCAATCTCAAGAGAGATTAGCCAATTGCACTCCTCGCATTCCACGCAAGTGTGTACGCCAACAAAGGTGCACTCTCTATTCCCTAGCTCTCATATTCCGATGGAACGGCAATCGGACACGACCGGAAAGAGTTCAGGACACGCCCAACGGCTTTACGTGATTTTCGAGTCCAAATTAAATCCGAATTCTAGGGTTAGAAATTTCCAATGCATATAGTTCTTATGCGTGTGTATGTATTAATCAAATATTGAAAACGTTAAGACAATATTTCTCTAATGCCTACCTGAACGACTGATTAAATACTATAACTATAAAGTTCACATAATTATATGAACTTTATCTGTATCTAATCATTGTCATAAAAATTCAAATTCAAAATACTTTATTCAATATTGAAGTATAACACTTTCTTATTGATTGTTAAACTAGAAACTTCCACTATCATATCCGTAATAAATAACTTAAAACATTTCAGTTGCACAGGAAAAGTGAGCACAAATGAATGCTCTCAAACGGCTTCAGGAGCCCAAATTCTACCTCCAGTTTTAACCGGAAAGATCAACACTCGAAACCACTTCAACTTCAAATTTGGTAAAATTGAAATTCGTGCCAAACTACCCGCCGGTAGCTGGTTAATACCAGGTAATCAGTTGAAAAAAATAATCTTCTTACTAGGTGGTAGAGCTTTGTGCAAGCCCATCTGCATAGGTACCACTCACTCATCAGATGTTCTACTGCCAAGCAGCTATACAGAATGAGTGAGCCAGTGCAATTACCGGTACAAGTGACATAACATCTTCGTTTCAGGGTTGGTTGCGCATTGATGCAAGGAATGCTTAATACTTCTCACATCGCCTATGTCTATGGGCGGTGGTGACCAGTTGGCATCAGATGGAGATCTACTTGGTGGTAGAGCTTTGTGCAAGCTCGTCTGGGTAGGTACCACCCACTCATCAGATATTCTGCCGCAAAACAGCAGTACTTTGTATTGCTGTGTTCCGGTTTGAAGGGTGAGTGAGCCAGTGTAATTACAGGCACAAGGGACATAACATCTTAGTTCCCAAGGTTGGTGGCGCATTGGCGATGTAAGAGATGGTTAACAGCTCTTACAACGCCAATGTCTATGGGCGTTGGTGACCACTTACCATCAGGTAGCCCATATGCTCGTCCGCCTTCCTATGCAATAAAAAAAAAAAAAAAAGATGGCCCATTTGACCATCATTCTACCTATAAAAGAAAAAAATCTACTAACTAGTCTGTGAAACGGTTATCTGATATCAAATACATTGATATTTTGTTACTCATCATTATCAAACGTAAACAACAATAGATTTTAATTGCTATGTGGAATCTATACCGTAATTAGACTTAGGCTTGAATTACACACTTATGCTGAACTTCGCTAATTATTATTCTTTCATATAAATCACACATATTTTTTATTCATTTCAGAGCTAAATCTGGAGCCACGTGATAATGTCTATGGAAATCAACGTTATGAATCCGGTCTTATTAGAGTCGCTTATGCCAAAGGGAATCCAGCTTTTGCCAAGAAACTGAGCGCTGGACCAATTTTATCAGATACCGAGCCTTTCAGATCGTATCTGTTAAAGGAAGCCCTCGGTATTAACAACTGGAACAAAGATTTCCATACTTACACTTTAATTTGGAAACCAGGTAAGTAATACCAAATTAAGATTAATACTACTCTAATAAGTAAATTATTTTGTGTTTAGTGTTTAATGTTTTTATCAACTAATAAAAGTATTGATTTTGTATTAGGTGAGGTTTTCTGCTCACTTCCAATTATGTTAAACATAATCTCTAAATACAAACACATAAATATAAATGTAAATACATATTATGCAATTACACATACATACAAAGATACAAAACGCTACCCATTTAACCCCACAAGTAATTAGTTGGTAACAACGCTTTATGTAATGTACAATTCTCTGCTTGAAACAATTTAAGGAATTGACAATCTTTATATATTATATTATAACAGACACTTAGACGGTAAAGATAAAATGAAATATAATGAAAATAAAGACAACGTATGACGAGCCGGTTGGCGTGATTGGTAGATACCCTGCCTTTCGCGCCCAGGTCGTGAGTTCGATTCCCACCCAGGACAGATATTTGTGTGCATGAACATGTCTGTTTGTCCTGAGTCTGGTTGTAATTATTTATATAAGTATGTATTTACAAAAGAAAAAGTAGTATATGTAGTATATCAGTTGTCTGGTTTCCATAGTTCGAGCTCTGCTTAGTTTGGGATCAGATGACCGTGTGTGAAAAATGTCCCAGGATATTATTATTATTGTATCGTAATAATAAGTAATGAATCTCATTCGCAACTAAGAGACATGTTAAATCAACCTGACGATTGTTAGTGTTGTTAGATCTCGACTTGATATACAACACGTCGAAAGTAGGCGTCAACATTTCATAGTGCGTCAACCTGGCGTCAACATTATTTATCAACAAAATCGATTCAACAGCTTAATTATAAAATTGAATAGTCAAATACAATTAATGGTATTTTTAATGGTATAATGCTGATCGTAATGTGTTTTCCAGATGGTATTCAACTTCTAGTGGATGGTAAACAATTCGGTGAAGTGAATCCGGAGGAAGGTTTCTACTCTAGTGGGAGAGATCATGCTGTACCACATGCCTCTATTTGGCTTAAAGGAACCGTCATGGCGCCTCTTGACCAATTGGTAAATATTTTATAGTTACACTAGCTGTGTCCCGTGATTTCAAACGCGATTAATTAATAAAATATGCCTAGAGCCTTCCTCGATAAAAGGAATATCCAACACAAAAATAATTTTTAAATTCGAACCAGTAGTTCTTGAGATTAGCCGGATCAAACAAACAAACCCTTCAGCTTTATATATTAGTATAGATAATAACATGTATGGTTTAATCTCTAAAACGAAGTCAATTAATTATGGGACGTTTTTTGTAGCTTTTGTTATACACATACTGTTTCAATGGTTTTTATAAATTCTGCTTTACCAATTATTGTTTTTTTTTTTAACTTATACAATGTGAAATTAATTTAATTTACTGCATCATGGGCGCAAATGCTAGTCGAACCCACAAAAAACATTGGGGTTTTGCTGTCGAAGCATGAAAGTTGGTGGTATTAACACTCCCGCAACTCTTACCAATTGTATCTTTTATGAGAGTGAATAATTGAAAAAAAGAAAACATCCCTTTAAACACTGTAGTATATTATATTTCTCAGTTGGCTTGTTTACAATAACAAAAACCGATTTACCGATGATGATACCTGTAATATATTGATATCAGTAATTTTATTTGATAAATAATAGTCAATAATTACATACAATTCCAAATGTAATCAACGTAACTAATTAGTTGAATCCAAAAAGAATCCATACAAAAGTAAATGTGTTTTATGTACTGACTAAATTTTCATTCATTACTTATACATAGTGTTGATCCACACATCGAAGAGGTTTTATTATTACCGTGTTATGTTTTCAGTTCTACATATCCCTTGGCGTGCGTGTTGGTGGTATCCATGACTTCCCTGATACACCTGACAAACCATGGAAGAATCGCAATAGCAAAGCGCTGTACAAGTTCTGGGAGAGCAAAGATTCCTGGTTCCCAACGTGGTTCTCGCCTGAAATGTTGGTGGATTCTGTAAAAGTTTATGCCTTGTAATTTGAAAATATAAAAGACGTTTAAATTGTGTACTGTTAATCATTTATTCCTCTATATTTAATTCAAGTTATTATCGGTGGTTCAATAAAGGGTATATTTTTATATTGAGATTTTAAAGCTTGTATCAGGTTACTACTATTTGACTTTTGGCTTGACGGACATTACTCTAGCTATCACGAGCCATGATTACTTTCTTCAGGGAAAGCCAAAGTTAGTTTATTCCTAGTCACTGATCTTCTTCTTCTTGGTCGTACTCTTCATTGCTGAAGGTCGTGTCGTGAAGGTCCACTCTGGTCCAGGGTTCTTTATAATTTTTCTCCATTCCTTACTGTTCTCAGCTTTTCTCAGGGCTATGGTCACTTGGAGACCTGTGAGATTGGTAAAGTGGAGGGGAAACGACCACGCGGCCGTTTCCCCACACGGTGGCTGGACCAAGTCACTGACATCGAATTGAAATTTTCGCCGATTCAGGCAGCTGACGTATCGGTGATAATCAGTGATCAGTTTTGTGAAATTCTGTCGACAACTATTAACTCGGTTGTAATTTTTTAGTCTTAACTTCTCAGTTGATTTTTTTTGGATTTTGTAGATTATTAATTTTTACTTTTAAGGTTACCTATTCCTTAGTTGCGTGTAGTGTTAAGTGTAAGCTCCAATCCTCCTCAAAAAAAAGGAGAAAAGGCCTTAGATCAGCAGTGGGATATTTACAGGCTGTTACTTCTACGTTATCAGGTATATGTCATATGGCTGCCCAACACACCCCTAACTAAATCTATTTAATCAAAACATGTTAATTTATATTCATACGTTTAACCATATTTATTAATTTAAGTATCAAAATGCATTTTTCTTTACGTTTCACTGTTTTAGATTAATATATACAAATAAAAATATAAACGGCGCTGTCTCATATGAGCAGCATGTTTAGTAGGTCTACCCATATTCTACCGAACTAGTTAGTGTACTTCAGATTCACTACAAATCGAAAAATAAATAAAAAATTTAACAAAATAAAAACCGTCTTCAAAAGAAAATCAAATTAATATGTACTAAAAAGAAAAACAATAATTGCGTATTCTTCTATAATTTGATAATTAGAATGCTTACATCTTTACTGAGTAACATAGGCTATAATATATTATATTTTCAAAAAGAAATTAGAGATTCCTACCAAAAATGAAACAAAGTAACCCAAGGTATCAAAATGTTACCTATTAAATTCATTACTTTTTGACTGCTGCGAAAACTATTGACAATATATAAAATAGGGTTCTGTATATTATTAAGTTCAAATACGGATGATTATAATTAAGCGCTGTGGAAAAAGCTAATATGTGGCCTCCTTCTGTTATTAAACTTCCGTAGAAAGAAAAGTGTAAGCGGATATATCATAAACATATACAATTTCAATTAGGGACAAGTAGAACTCAGCTTGTAAGATTTGATCTAAACAAATATTGCCAGCTAAAAACATATAATTAGCTTTCTCGATGTGGAGTGAGCAGATGTTTTGACGGCATATTAAATAAAAAAAAAAGATTTTTCAAATTAAAATTAAAATTTATTGCGTGAATATCAATAAAAAAAACCTTTCATTTGTTTAATATTATATTGAATAAAATGTAAAAGTAAAATAGGTCGATAGCTACTGGTATGAGTTGTAGTAGTAGTTAGTATTTTTATTATAATATATATCACGAGACTTAAAACAAGGAGAATAACGCATCTTTGCCAAGGTTGGTTTTTTTTTTATTTCATAGGAAGGCGGACGAGCATATGGGCCACCTGATGGTAAGTGGTCACCAACGCCCATAGACAATGGCATTGTAAGAGATTTTTAACCATCGCTTACATCGCCAATGCGCCACCAACCTTGGGAATTAAGATGTTATGTCCCTTGTGCCTGTAATTACACTGGCTCACTCACCCTTCAAAACGGAACACAACAGTACTAAATACTGCTGTTTTGCTATAGAATATCTGATGAGTGGGTGGTACCTACCCAGACGACCCTGCACAAAGCTCCACCACCACGTTGGTAAACGTTTTTCAAAACATTAACTTTTGGTTTTAGCTGTTTAAGCTTATGACTGAAGTGAACGGCTGAAATATGTTTTTTTCAGTAACTATGGTATATCTTAATATTCACAAATACTAAATCTTGAGTAACAAATTTCTTTTTTTTCCTTCGCAGACAAAATCGTAATCACACCACTTATTTCAAAACAAAAATTATTATTCTTGAAGAAGTAGACTATTATATAGTATATTATGGCTTAACCGATCGCCCTGATTGCTGATTAAACACAGGCAAGATAGATTCCGTCGGGTTTCTCAAATTTTATATAAAAAGTGTGTCTTGTACAACATTCATTCAGCTTAAGCATCCCGATTTTGGGCAGTCCGCATCCATCATCATTATTTTCTTATAAATTGGCGATTTAATTATCTTTTGGCATACTTCAATCAAGTGAGATACTTATTGTTTTTATTTTCCTTTATAACAAACGTAAAATCTTAAAACTTGTATACACGTTTAACTTTGACCTGAAAAAAATCGTCTTTTTACTAATAATAATATTTTAATTCAAATCTTTGTCGGTTTTTACTGTATGATTCCTGTTATCAGCTGTGATGCAAGATGTATAAACAACCTCAGTTGACTTGGATAGGTCTCGTGGGATAGACGTAACGCATCATGGGGTGGCGAATGTTTTCGCTAATATTTTTCACGTCTTTGTACTTTGGATTTGTGACAAGCCAGCTACCACCATTGACAATTGAAGCATTAAGTCCCAGGGGGATAAAAATTAAAATGCCAGGTAGGCAATTTTTTTTGTTGAGGCTTACATCATTTTAATACTCAAAAAATTTAATTCATTTTTTACTTTCTTTGAAAGCTACGTAAAAGAAGTTCGTATTTTTGTAAAGATGCTTAATGTGCGTCTTTGTTAATAATTTTCTAAAATATACGTATAATAATACTACCGAGCTTATCAGAAACATACGTCAAATAAAACGGCGAATTTAGTTACATTCCTATATTTAGTATTATTACCAATACCTAAAGGTTTATCTTTGTTGAGACTTTTAGATATTGCTTAATGAAGAAAAAAAACTTTTTAACTTGTATTTTTTTATTCATTGAATGATTCATAAATTAAAGTCAATCAAGTAAGTGGGTCATAACAAACGGCAAAGTTGAGTTGAGTAAATTTGTATGTTAACTTCTACCAGATAGGTCTATTCCAATAAGTTAAATCACTAAATTTTATTTTATTCAATTTTTATTTTAGATGATGGTTATTCATCATTTACAATCATTGCTCATCTCAGACGGGGTCAACAGACGAGACAGTGGCAGGTTATCGTGCCAAAAGCGAAAGATGGATTTTGGACTTCCATAGACCGAAATTTCGATTTACGATTAGGAGACATTGTATATTACAGAGTAATAGTAATCAAGAACAACAACCCGATAAATGCACAGGGTGTATGGACTGTTAATGGTAAGTATTCGTTTAGATAGTAACTATAAATAATTTAAACGATTTTTCTTAATAAATGACATGTCAAAACAATATATTACATAATAATTATATGAACATAAAATAAAATAGTTTTTGCTATAAATACGAGTACAGTTGAACTAAAACAAAAAATAAAATTAAGCCATGAAAGTCGAAATCTTATCAAACGAACAATTAGCGTCCTATAAAGTACAACCGACACGTTCATCATTGAAATGTGAGAACTTTATACTTTTTGTTGATTTACTGTATATCCATAGCTCACTTACATTTTTGTTATTAAATCATACACTTATTTTAACAACATTGTTTACTATTTGCGCAGAATTCGTGCCTGATACAGAACATTTAAATTGTGTAATATCAGAAACGACTACACCGTGCTCCAATACAATTTGTAAAAACAGTTTGATCTTCAGCGAAGAATTCAACAATAATAACCTAAAATGGAAAAAGGAAGTTATGTTTCCACAGGAGCCTGTAAGTCTTATATTTAAAAACATTAACTTATATTATGATAATAATGCCTTCCAGACCGATTTCTGCCACGGCGGGCAATCTCAAGAAAGATAAGCATGTGCAGGAGATATTATAGGGCACAAGTGTGTGCGCCAACACATATGCATACTTTTCGTTAGTTTAAAACTTTTATTGGCCCGATCTGGGGATTGAACCCAGGATGTTGCATACCATCTTATGGTTGGTTTGGCTAGATTTAAAGTATTGTACCATCAAAAATGTACCTACAACTACGCAAATAAATAATTTTGAATTTGACGTTTGGGCCTGTTTCCTAACATCTAGACACTAGACCAACAAGGCAGTCCAAACTTATGATATCATAATAATGGAACTATGATCAAAGCTAATCTATAAATTAAGAAAAACATAAAATATTAGTTTATCTACGTGAGATGTCAAATTATCCAAGCGTAAAATAATTTTATAGTAATATTTGCTACCCATATACTAAAATATGTATGTATTACGAGTGTGATTCTAATCGTTTCTTAACCTCAAAGGAATCATCCTAATGAAACGTCGACGTTTCAGAATAAATTGTTAAACATGAAAAAAGTGTAGCAATGTGGTTTGTGTATCCTTGAACTTCAGTCCTCTCAGTCAAGTGAGTCCTCTCAGTCCCCATCTTCGTCCAACAATAGAATATTAACGTTCAGTTATTTTGTGCACCTTCACGTATTCTAATTATTTTTACATTTTAAAGGACTATCCATTTAACGCCTACGTAGCAGAAGCGATAAGAATTGAAAATGGAACATTAATTATAAAGCCCGAAATAAATATACATGATGACAAATACGACAGTTGGGACTTGGGTAGATCGTACGTACACCTTATATATATATATATATTTATGCAAATGAATACTGAATAATAAATTAACATTTTTTTAACAAATACTAAGTTATTGAACTTGTTTATCTAGACTTTTGTGTTTTTGAATTACGAGATACGACCAGCTTGAACAATATAACTAGCAATTTACTAGCAGTTTTTTCATAATTCCGGCCACTTTAAGGTAGTTTAAAGCCTTACTCAGATAACTGGAACGGAGAATTGAAAGAGGGAAATAAAATGAGTGTGGCAAGAAGTTGGTTTTCAGTAATTCACGAATGAAATTACAAAAGTTCTCACAAAATAGCACTCCTGGTAATGACAGGCATAGTATATCGAGCTGACATTAGTAATAATAATATCCTGGGAATTTATCACACAAGGCCATCGGAACCCAAACTAAGCAGAGCTCGTACTATGGAAACTAGACAATACTATACTACTACTACACTATATATACTACTTTTCAAAAGAAAAGTAGTATAATATATAGTATATCAGTTTAGATAATTATTTAGATAATTACATCCAGATTAAGTGCAAACAGGCATGTTCATGCTCACAAAAGGCTGTCCTAGGTGAGAAGGCCACCAACACCCTCGAGCTTTTACAATTGCGTCGAGAGGTAGCGGTACTCAGCGCTTTCTATCGAATGTATCACGGCGAGTGCTCAGAGGAACTATTCTCCCTCGTTCCTGCTTTCCCTTTCCTTCACAAGTCTGGCTCTCGATGTTACCATCAGGTGGAGTAGAGACATTTGCCCTCCCGGGCTATAAAAAAAAAGAAAAGAAGTGAGTTATCTACCAACCACAGTAATATTTTCAGATGTACGGGTGAATTTGGTACAAGAGAGTGTGTTCAAACGCCGTCAGGCGCTCAAATCCTTCCACCAGTGATCAGTGGAAAAATATCTACAAAAGGTTTATTTAGTTTTAAATTTGGCCGAATTGATGTGCGCGCTAAATTACCACTTGGCGATTGGTTGATACCAGGTAATATGAATATTTATTGCTGCTTCAATGATTATTAAATTTTTTAACTAAGAATTGTTAATTTAATGAATACGATGATTATTTTATGGCTCCTTTGTAGAAATCAATTTGGAACCATTGAACCATGAGTATGGAAAACTTCACTATGCGTCAGGGCTCATGCGAATTGCGTTTGTAAAAGGCAATCACGAATTTTCTAGGGACCTATACGGAGGTGCAATTATAACTGATACTGAACCTGCCAGATCTTTGTTTATGAAACATTATTATAGTTTCACTAACTGGAATAATGACTTTCATGTTTACTCATTAATTTGGAAGCCCGGTAAGTAATTATCTGTTTAGTTTTTTACTTGGTGGTAGACCTTGTGCAAGCTCGTCTGGGTAGGTACCCAGTATGTCTAGCTGATAGTTCTGCTGTTCTTGATCTCTTATCTCTTTTTTGCCCTTCGTAATCATGCCTCGGACGTTCCATGTGCCCAGTTTTATACTGTTTTAGACATTGAGATGGTAGTTCATCTGATGATTGTTACCAGTAGCATTAACTCCGCACCGTGCCTGGTGATTCACAGCGGTACGGCCAGTAGCATATTTCACACCCTGCGGCCTGGGATCCGCCTGGCGCCGGGTGGTAGCCGGGTCGTATGCCAAAACACTTTGTCTATTTTGTCCTTTCATAAGTGGATTTCATGGGAGGAATAGTGCAGTGGTTTCCCCTTGCCTTCTGCACCGCAGCGATGTTAAAGATATCGTCCAGCGCCCTGCTGCCAGCACCTGACATCCGGAGTGGTGATTGTTGTCCGGACCCCCTCTCTTCCGTCGGCTTGTCGAATTGTCTCTCCAAAAGGTTTGGTTGTTTAACAAAAGGTTTCTCGACGTAACAGTGTTCGCCGCGTGCAGGTGGGAGTGGAGTTGGCAGGGAGAGGATAAGTGACTATTTATAGTCATGTATTGCGCATCACCCGCCCTTGAACACCATCAGATATTCTGCCGCAAAACAGCAGTACTTTGTATTGCTGTGTTCCGGTTTGAAGGGTGAGTGAGCCAGTGTAATTACAGGCACAAGGGACATAACATCTTAGTTCCCCAAGGTTGGTGGCGCATTGGCGATGTAAGCGAAGGTTGACATTTCTTGCAGTGCCATTGTCTATGGGTGTTGGTGACCACTCACCATCAGGTGGCCCATATACTCGTCCACCTTTCTATAAAAAAAAAAGTCATCATTTCGGTACATCAGATATGATAACCGCCTTGATATAGAAAATACCTTCTATATTGCAAAGGCGTGGACATCGTTTGGCATACTGAGAACCAGAGTTTGGGATTCAAATGGCCTAAAACTGTAGGCTAAGATCGCTGTGTATAATGGCATCATCCTACCAATCTCCTCTACGCTTCCAAGACTTGGTGTTCCTACAAGAGAGACATAAAACGTCTAGACTCTTTCCATTTGAGATGTTTGCGTACAATTTTGCGCGTAAGTTGGCAAGACCGGGCCGGAGCTCCCCAGTACCAGCTTCTTCCTTTTGACCGCATTCAACGTAGAGCAGTTCGAATTGTCGACGATCAGGCTATTACCGACCGGCTTGATCCTTTCGCTTTACGTACTTTTACGAGATGTTGGGTCAATCTGCATCCTTTATCGCATATATCACGGGGAGTGTTCTGAGTAGTTGTTTGGATTAGTCCCGGCAGCTGAATTTCACCACCGGACATCGAGCCATAACTCCAAATTCCATCCCCATCACCTACGTGTCTGGAAATCCAAAACAGTGCGTTTCTTAAGGCATTTCCTGCCTCGCACAATCACTCTGCGGAACCAGCTTTCGCCGGGGACTTGACTGACCTGACCGGACCGATATGACTTAAAAACCTTCAAGAAGAGAGCGTACTCTTTCCTCCAAGGCCGGCAACGCACGTGCAAGTCCTCGGATGTTGCAGGTGTCCATGGGCGGTGGTAGTCACCCACACAGTCCATCAGGTGAGCCTCCTGCTCGTTTGCCCCCTCTTACATATAAAAAATAAATAAAATTGAGTACATGCTTATCCGAGGTCAAATGGTCTTAAATGGTGCGGTCACCTTGTACGAATGGACGACTCTAGGCAACCTAAATCTGTGTTCTATTCACAGTTGAAGGATGGAAAGTGTAGACCTGATGGTCAATTCCTTAGATACATGGATATTTTACAGCGACACCTGACTGCTTGCATCCCTCTTAAATCTTGGCAATTTCTCCCCACACAGAGACATGTGTTGCGTGGCTCTATTGATCTACTTTTAACGAAACCGTTTGGATGGCCTTGATGTTATACGTTTTATTGAAAAGACCCGTCTCAAAACCGCTTACTGCTACACATAAAATAGTACTGGTCACTTGTATTGCAAACGTACGTTTAAAACCAAATTTGGGTTTTCAAGTCATCTTCGCTCGCAACACGCTAGCCAAATTCGTCATTGACGGACACGTCAAGGAGGACATTGTCAACATCCTCATCATCATCATCTGTTTACTTTCTACCTCTTCAACTGTTTCTATCTTCAATTGAATTTTAGTGCGTTGAGATAATGAATAATTATAATGTGTCTACTTCCTAATTATCTGTCTAAATTCTTTGTTATTTACTTTTTTTTTCTCTTATAAAGTTCTCTTTGATATGTTTTCCTATCATAATTATTTTTCGTACGTATTTATTTTATCACACAGGCAGTTACCAACTATTAGTAGATAATTTACCTTATGGTATGTTTAATGGAGAAACTTCAATTGGTGACGAATACAATTTAAATGATGTACCACATGCAGAACGCTGGGTGAACGAAAATGCACCTTTGGATCAGATGGTAAGCTTCTAATTTGCGTAAATTACAACTTACGACATACGTCACCGAAGAACATCGTAGGTGTTCTATTAACATCATGACACTGATTCGAAATAATTGAAATGATATATAAAATGTACCTTACATATTGTAATATTAAATAAATATTTCATCTTCCGTTCATAATTTGACTATAAAATTCTATTAACATTAGAGTATTTATTAGATCCAAAACTTCAATTGAGCATATATTAATAAAATCTATAAGAGGTCCTTATACTATTGCACGGGCTCTGCACAGGCTTTTGCAATAGTTAGGCTCATTAAAAAGGCAACTATTTTACTAAAAAAGGTTATGGTTTGTTTAAGGAATGTTGCTCACCCAAAATTATAAATAGAATTAGAATTTTTAACGTCCATCCTATATAAAATAATTTAAAAAATCTCTTTTTTTTATCAGTTTTACATATCATTTGGAGTTCGTGTTGGTGGAATCCACGACTTCGAAGATAGTCCACTCAAGCCCTGGAAAAATAGTAACAGCAAAGCTATGTATAACTTTTGGTTATCTACTCACTCTTGGTATTCGAGTTGGACTTCGCCAGAATTGGTTGTGGACTACGTGCGTGTATACGCTTTGTAAATATTCAATATAAAGTGATATATAATGTAAAATGTGTTTATTTTCCTTAACAAAATTCTACATTGGTGACTAAGCATCGCATTAAGTTCAATTTCGGGAAGTAAGTGACAAATTTAATTTAATGTTGTTACTTTACTTCTCTCAGTTTTAGGAGAAGATAAGACGCTTTTTCCACAGTGCTGCCCAAATACTTATTGGTGGATAAGCATGTGGCAGTTGTTTTGGAACACATGCAGGTTTCCGACTGATGTTTGTCTTCAAAAAAACTCTGTTCAATAGATAAATCAAGAATATTAATAAATTGTCGGTATAGTAACTAAATCGTCAATTGACCTGGCCATAAGAAACCGGTTGATATAATATATTATAAGCACCCATTATCGTTTATTGTATAATTAATAGAAACAGAAATAAAATATCATTAAGATTCTTTTTAAGTTCGGTGGACGGGCCAATGGGCCACCTGATGTTAAGTAGCACCACCGCACATAGACAAACTTTAAATTACAGTTTATGCTATTTCATATGATGAATATTTAATGTAATGAATAGCTGAATCTGTTCTTCGCAGTTTTGCTTCTGAAACTATGGTATTTCTTAATAATCACTGATACAGCTTGATACAACTTTCAACACTAACTTCTTTACATTCATTTAAAAATAAAAATTACTTGTCTTGAAAGTACACCATAGCGTAATAAATAAGCTTCAAAATAAATTCAAAATCAGACAGATGGATAAGCAATTATTGACCACCACTAACAAAAAATAATAATACTAAATAAATTATTTAATTTATTATATTTCATCGCGTCCAGCCTAACTATAATTAAACATTTACGCTAAGCTTAAATTACGTGTTCTATAAAAAACAACGTACATAAAGTGCGGTAAGGCTATCGGCACCTTAGTCTATTATCGTTAAGAGTCCGAATAAGACATCGAATAGTGTTCTTGGTTTAAAAATCGTCTTCCTTTTTCACACTTTAATGAATAATACTTAGTGTAACAGGGATAGAAAGTGTTTTTTTTTATTATGTTTAAATTATTCTTTATTAGTTTCTTAGGATGTTTCAGTATACACTTAACACAGTGTTACGAAGTTCCTCCGGCAAAATTAGAAGCAATTTTTCCTAAAGGCTTACGAGTATCAATTCCAGGTAATATATTATTACAATATAATAAAAAAATAAGTTATCTTTTGTTGGCTTATATTATTTATTTCATTTGAATTCAATTATTATAAAAAAGGCTAATCGTATAAATTATTATAAATACAAATTAAAGTTCATCAGTTTAAATATATTTGACCTTGCTATTGTATCAGGGGCATGTTTTGTTTTCCTCATTACATCTTTCGTTAATAGAATTATCGTTAATTACTTCTGACATCGATTGAAAATTAATAAATGTTCTATTCAGAATTTCATTGAACACATTATAATTATTATAATATAATACTGTGTCTATCATAATTACTCTTAGTTTATGTTACTAGAGATTATCAATTTTGATAAAGGATATTAATTTCGGTATTCCACATCTTCATCAGTTTTGCTAATTTTTCACTTTATCTACGATACTTGAAAAATCTCCTTTCCTTTTTACACCTCAATGAGCACATAACTGAAGAGGGATAGAAGGTGTTTTATTATTATTTAAATTCGATTGGATTGTTAGGATTTTTTGGTATGCACTTAATGACTTAACACGGTATTAAGGAGTGCCGTCGACATAATTAGAAGCAATTTTTCCTAAAGGATTTTTTCGGTTGCCGCATATTTTAATAGAAAATTTATAACATGTGTGTTTATAGTTATGGTGTATATGGTGTGTTGGCGATGTAAGGGATGCCTAATTGTTCTTACAGTGTCAATGTCTATGAATAGTGGTGACCATTACTCATAAACATTGGCACATTGGATAAGTAGGCCCTTTGTTCCAACGATATATTTGTAAATAGTTTATATATTATTAGCTGTGCCCCACGTTTCCACCCGCGTATAATTAATAAAAATATAATGTATAAATATTAGCGTAGAACCTTCCTCGATAAAAGGACTATGCAAAACAAAAATAGTTTTAAATTCGAACCAGTAGTTCATGAGATTAGCCGGATCAAACAAACATTTTTTTTTTATATATATTAGTATATAAAACACACGCACGTGCACACACACATACACACACACACAAAATACGTCTAAGAAATACGTAATTAAAGATTTGAAATTAATTTTCATAAGATACGTTAGAATGTAATATGAATTGATATCAAGACCTTTCAATATTATTTTCATTAATAAAGAAATAAGTTCATTCAGTAAAGTTGTCTATTCGGGAGATCTGCTTGATAAGCAACCTTTAAGTGGTTGTTTGGGCCAAGGCTCTTACTTTTTGAGAATAAGGTTAGGAGCTTATTCCACCACGCTGCTCTGATGGCAATAGGAGGATGCACACGTGGCTGATTTTCATCCGACACGTGCAGGTTTCCTCGCGATGTTTTCCGTTACCGCTGAGCACGAGATGAATGAAATAAGAACATTATATTTATATGAACATAAAAATTCTGTCGATCTTGCCCGAATTTAGATCCCCGCTCAAACAAGTAATGGCTCTTAATCATTATTAGCATATATATGTTAAAATAAACATCCACACCCATATATTTAAATTTGTGACGACCATATTATTTTGTGTACTAATATATTCGCTTGCTATCAATAGTTAAAGCGGACGAAACTACGAATCATAAACACTTATATTAAATACTTAAACCTTCTCCAAAACACGGTGCTTCTTCTGGTATGTTTTTTTAATTATTTTTTTATTGCACCCGATAGTAAGTGGTCACCAACGCCCATAGACATTGGCATTATAACAGATGTGTTCATCGCTTACATCACCAATGCGCTACCAACCTTGGGAACGATGTCCCTTGTGCATGTAATTACGCTGGCTCACTCACCCTTCAAACCGGAACACAACAATACCAAGTACTGATGTTTTGCGGTAGAATATCTGATGAGTGGGTGGTACCTACCCAGACGAGCTTGCATTGCCCTACCACCAAGTAAAATTATTATATATATTATATTTTAATCTTTGTTTAATTAGGCTTTACAGTAATGTTACCTCTTTTACTAAATATAGATTTTTGTATACGATTGCGTCAATTATATAATATATAAAGAGCCTAACGCGTTTTTAACTGATTACATAGAATAGATAATTATTAATTTAATAGACGTCTATTAAATTATGCGGTTAAAAATGTATTAATAATAGCTTAGTTAATTATATAATGATAATATAATAAAACGACGGTATATGTAAGCGACGATTATTAATATTATTTATGTTATGATTTTTGAATATATTATCTGTATATATTGCGTGCACGAAATACGGAAGTATTAGGCGTTTTTTGTGATTAAATTTGTTATGGTGACGTGTTTCTGATGAAATCAATGCGATGGGATTTATATTCGACTTAAAATAAAGTATTTATAGGATGTCTTACCTAACTATACTTACCTAATCGTAAATAGACGAAGATATGAACAGACTGGGAAAAGCTTATTGAAAATTATAACAATTACCTATAGATTAAGTTTTAGACAAGTAAAATACAATCTGGGATTATATATTTATTTTTATAGACACTATTATCAGGACTTTCTAAGATTCAAACATTTTTCAACGGCGCAGTTATAAGAGTCGAGCTGTGAACTGTCACTCGGAAGTAGTCGAACGCTAGTTACGGTACAAATGATCCTAAAGAGATCTCATAGTAGTAATTATTTACAGAACATGTGATATAATCATAAAACAAAATAATATTTTTAAACAATATTGATAAAAATATATTTACTTAAAGAATAATTACACCACTTTTAAAATAAAACTAACCATAAAAAGTACATTACCTTACATCCGTTATCCATATCTATACTAATGTAAAAAGCTGTAGAGTTTGTTTGTTTGATCCGGCTAATCTCAGGAACTACTGGTTCGAATTTAAAAATTGTTTTTGTGTTCTAAAGTCCTTTTATCAAGGAATGTTCTAGGCAAATTTTTATGCATTATATTTTTTATCAATTATATGCGGGTGAAACCGCGGGGCACAGCTAGTATAGTATATAGTAATTACATTTTAATGTTATACACATTAAAATGCAATTGCTTTACCAATCTATTAATAGTGCGTGATAAGGTAATTTTTTTGTTATGTTTCATTTTTAATTTCAATAATAAATAGGATTCAATATCAACATATTCATAACAGAACAAATGTCATTGTTCCGCCTGAGGTTAGATAATATACGAGTTAAAATTATCCTGTTACGTGTTTTTGTATTGATTATGGAACAAACAGCGTACAATCCAAATATTTGCGGTCTGAAATAACCGGTAAGTTCGGTTATGCACGTTTACGTCTAGCGTCCAGACCGCAGAACGTAACTACGATACACGTATTCCAATTCCAATTACAGAAGAAACGAATGATCAACTTTTTTCTTGAAATGACGTCATGCTATATTCTGGATATGTTGATGATGAACAACTCACTCATTAGATATCCTACCGCTACGAAGCAATACTTCGTATTGTTGCATTTCGGTTTGAAGACCGAGTGACCGAGTGACGAGGCACAAGGGCCATAACATTTTGCTCCATTTTGCTGGTAGATGGTGTATTGGTGAAGGAATCATCAGGAACCACTTATAAAATCAGCCATTTACCCGTCTTACTACCTATTAAATAAAGAAAAACCATAAATATCTCACTGTTGAGCAAAGCTTACCCAAACAAACAACAACACTTGACTTGACACAGACAGGAAAGACTTCTTCAGATAGGATTACAAATCGTAAATAACTGTAATGAAGTGAGAATAATCACTTTTATATTTTGTATGTACAAACGAAGGGATTTATTTAAATAGAGGAACAAAATATGTATATAACTATATTCATTTCTTATTTAAGTCTTTTAGTACCTTCGATGTTTTACTAATACGATCCAAAACATTTATAGATGATGGATTTAGTATTTTCGCTTTCCATGGAAAGCTCAACGAAGAAATGGAAGGTTTGGAGGCTGGACAATGGTCAAAAGACATAACTCAAGCCAAAAACGGAAGGTGGACCTTCAGAGATAGGGACGTGCAATTAAACATTGGTGATAAAATTTACTTTTGGACGTATGTCATCAAAGCAGGCAAGGGTTATAGACAGGACAATGGAGAATGGACAGTTACAGGTTTGAATTAAAAATAATTAAAATAATAATACAGTAAATAAATTCAGTCTAAAGTCACGATTTTGTTTAAATCTCAAACAAAATCATCACGAGTAAATTATGGTGATCAATAATTCAACAGATAATTTTCTTGGAAAAATCTATGTGTAGATAAAGTTTTAGCCGTCAATCATGACTATAATTGCCCAAAAGTAATACGACCGTCAATGTAAAAAAATTTGAACGACGATGTATATAATAGCAGAAAAGTCAAAAATATTGATGATAACAAGTGCTATGATTCCAATTACTAATATTATAAATGTTATAGATTATGTCAATGAAGCCGGCGAGCCTGTTAAGTCATCTGACTTAAGTGCAGTTTCATCAGGAAGAATATCTGATTCAAATATATATCCATGTGAATTGTCAGAATCCAAAGTGTCTGTACCCGGCTTTGTCTGCAAAGGTCAGCTGTTATTTGAAGACAATTTCAATTCTGGCATCGAGAAAGGAAAAATATGGACGTCTGAAGTAAAATTCCCTGGAGAACCAGTAAGTAGAAGCAACTATTGATTTTAACTATAAAATATTGTTGTAGTTTTTTTGAAAAGGATCGGTGGAATGGCCTTTTGTCCACCTAATGGTAAGTAGTTACCACCGCCCATAGACATTGTCACTAACAATATACCACTTACCAATGCGTCAACAACCTTAGAAACTAAGAAGTTACGTCCCGAAAAAAAAAACAGCTCACTCACCATAAAGTATAACTGTTTGCCAAACAGGCTTGCACCAAGTTTTAACCTAAATAACATGCGAATTTTAATTAAGTTTCCTAACTAAACTTTAAAATGTTTTTTTTGTAGGACTACCCATTCAATGTATATGATATGATAGGTATTAATGTCGATGGCGGTATATTAAGCATCAAACCCATAGCACTTGAAACTAAATATGCAAATGAACGAGCGTCTTTAGACCTAACTTCAAGGTAAGATATTTCCTTGTATATATCTTAAGTAAATAGGTAACACCCTGTCATTTAAATATTAATGAATCTTTAAAAAAAAAAGGTAGCAATAATAAAGTCACAGGTAAAATAAATATAACGTATTCAATAATATAATCAATTGCTGCTCAAAAATCTTTCATTTTTATAGAATATGTCTTTGTGTATTTGTATTTTGGCATTGTAAGAAATGTTAACCATCAAATCATGAGAACTACGATGCCTGTGCTTGTGCCTGTAATTACACTGACTCACTCACCCAAACTGGAGCACAAATTGTTGAGTGTACCCCAAAATAGCAGTACTTGGTTTTGACCATGTACTGTTGTATTGCGGTAAAATATCTGATGAGTGGGTGGTACCTACCCGGACGAGCGACAAAGTACCAAGCACCAGTAGACTTTACAAATTATTTTGACACATGCAAACCTGCATTTTGTTGTTCTTCTAATCTTACAATGTTTTTAGCTGACTGACAATAATTCTGATGAATCATTTTTATATATTTGTTCATTTATAATATATTTCTGGCCAGTAAAAAACAAATCAATTGGTCGTGACCTTTTGTGTGGTTATTTTAGGGTTAAACCATGTATTCAATTTATTCGTCACCACAACAAAATATCCTTTGGTATTTTAATAGTTAGCGTTGTGGGTTTTTACGTGAAGTTATTTTGCCAATAACTTGTACGCATTTTTTTCATAATAGCAATTAATGATGTCACAATACTGTCTTGTCCTTCCACCGCTAAAATAGTGATGAATTCATAGCTTTTATTTTATTTAACATGTCTGTGAAATATGGACGTACCCAAGTATGCCGTATTTAAACAATGAAATACATTATTTATAATACAATATTACGAGTTAAGCAATATACAAGACGTACTAAATAAAACAAATGGCCCAATGGAGATGGCCCAGTGGCTAAAACACGTGAATTTTAACCGATGATCGTGGGTTCATACCCGGGCTGAATTTTCCACTGAATACCATTGAATTTTCATGACCTTAATTTGTGCTTATAATTCATCTCGTGCTTAATGGTGAAGAAAAATATCGTGACGAAACCTGCATGTGTCAAATTCATGGTGGTCGTGGTGGCATGGTTATGGGTTATAGCCAGAAAATATTAATATTCTTTCCTTATATTCCTAAATAAATATCTTCTCATCCGTTTTAACTTAGACATCAAAAATTACTCGACAGATGCCATCGTCATGAACCATACTCTTTGAAATCTTATTGCTTTAGTTCGTAAATGAAACGTACACTGAAATTATTGATAACCAGCTTTTTGCCGTGTAGTAGTTCCCATGGGAATACAGGGACAAAATGTAGTATGTTACTCGCTTATAATGTAGCTTTCAATTGGTAAGAGATTTTTTGAAATCGGTTTTATGGCTTATGCGTGAAAGCGTAACAAACAAACAAACTCACATTCGCATTTATAATATTAGTTACGATATTATCTTTGCATAATTTCCGAAACTTATTTTTCTAAGAATATATTATTGCCATCATAAACATTTACTTAGAATCCGTTACTTAATCAACATTATAATTAATATCTTTTAGCAATTTACCACATTTCAATTTTATTTGTAATGTGATAACTGTTATACATTTTTTTCCTCAAATTATGTAAGAGATTTAAGTTAATAAAATTTTCGTTTTAGTTTCAACCGCGTATAAGTAAAATAACTATAATAAATAAAAATAAGCCTAGAACCTTCCTCGATTAAACGTCTATACAACACAACAATATTTTTTAAATTCGAACCAGTAGTTCCTGTGATTAGCCGGATCAAACAAACAAACTCTTTAGCTTTATATATTAGTATATAAATATAGATTTACCACTTATTTAAATGTGATATACAAACCGGAACAGATAAATAAAAAAAATACTTTAGTTGAATAACTACTGAGAACTATGACAAACCTATGCGAAATTCTAGCACTGCCTTCTATACTACTACTTTACTTTTCCGATTTGCAGGTGCACAGGATTATTTGGTACAACTGAATGTCAACGTGAAGCTTTTGGACCACAGATCCTTCCTCCAATCACCACCGCTAAGATCACATCAAGGAAATCATTTAATTTTAAATATGGCCGTATTGAAATCAGCGCCAAAATGCCGCAGGGAGACTGGCTGCTACCAGGTAAAAAGTTTTTTTTATTTTATTACTATAAATGTTTTAAAGCGTCATTAGTTGTCATAGAATTGAGCTCTTCCATGTGTAACTAAAAGTGAAGGTAATGTGTTAATTTAGCTAGACCTTTGCCATAACATCTGTTCAGATATATCTGTTGGTCTATTATAACACCCAATAAGCACCAAACATCATCTATACTAATATATAAAGCTGAATAGTTTGTTTGTTTGATCCGGGTAATCTAAGGAACTACTTGTTCGAAATTAAAAAATATTTTTGTGTTGTATCCTTTTATTGAGGAATATGTAGTCCTTTTGATATATAATCAAAGTCGAATATGATTATATGAGGATATATAGTCCTTTTATTGAGGAAGGATCTAGGCTTCTTTTTATTCATTATATTTTTATTAATTATACGCGGGAGAAACTGCGGGTCACAGCTAGTATTCAGTAAAATTATAGAATACATAAATTTCGATTAAAAAAAAGTTAATCAAATCAAACAGAAACACCTCCAAGTCCCTTCTCGTTATCTAAAATATAACTCAAATACGATTTCTTAATTTATGTGACCAGTTAATGAAAAGAAATAATACATAACTTACAGAAATCCAGTTGGAGCCTACAGACAATGTATACGGTCACCAAAACTATGCTTCCGGTTTGCTTCGTATTGCAACCGTCAAGGGTAATATTGAGTATGCAAAGAAGTTGTACGGAGGACCCATCTTAACTGATAGTGAACCATTTAGGTATCAACATTATTATAAATTAACCATATTAATTAAATCTAAATTGTGCAGCTATCATGTAAAAACATGCAGGAACATCATAGAGAAACTAATGATAACAAAGGCAGACAAAACAGAGGCTCTAGCCAAGTTGACATTCTACAATTGTAAACGCTAATAGAAAACTAAACAAATGTATGAGAATGACCACGTGATTTATCGTTGAGAGATCTTGGCTAGGGCCTCAGGTCTCTAAAAATTTGGACCTAAAATATTGAATGTTAATATGTGGTAATGAATATTTTATATTTACTATATAACCTTTATTACTTTTAGATCTAAGTATTTAAAGGAAAAAAATGGATTTTATCAATGGAGCAAGAGTTTTCATAATTACACATTAGTGTGGAGATCAGGTAAATAAAAGTATATAATATTATTATTACACATATATAAGTAATTATATTACAATCAATTATAATAGTACAATGTTTATTTACATTAAAATTTAAATAAATGAAAATAAAAATTGTTACTATACATATCGTGACCGCGTAGAATGATGACAAGAATGCTAGTAGGGTTACCCTTTGCATCGGAATTTCGATTCTTCGGGCGAAAAATTAACCAAGCCCTCCTGTAACCAGCAGAGGCAATAAGACGGATGTAATATATTTTTTATGAATATTTTGTACTATTACTCCAAGGTTATAGATATTCTACCGCAAAACAGCAGTACTTTGTAGTGTTGAATTCCGGTTTGAAGGGTGAGTGAGCCAGTGTAATTACAGGCACAAGGGACATAACATCTTAGTTCCCAAGGTGGTGGCTTATTGGCGATGTAAGCAATGGTTAACATTTCTTACAATGCCAATATTTATGGGCGTTGGTGACCGCTTCTCATCAGGTGGCCCATACGCTCGCCTACCTATACAATAATAAAAGGTCCAAGCGTTTAAACAGCAAACGGATCAAAAATATAATTTGGAATAAGAGACGAATATTTGTTACTTTTTTCCGCGGCAAAACATAAATATATATTTTATTTTATTATAAACAAATATTTTATTCAACTACATCTATTCGCATATTTCATTGTAAACGACGTTAAACTCTGTATCTCAAATGGATATATCAAGAACCATTTTAAATCATTAATATTAATTACAGACATTTTCACTTTAAAAATACCGACAGCAGTGTAGTTCTTTGTTTTGTAAGGTTGCCCTAATAAGGTGATTTGGTAATGAAGATCGCTTTCATTTTGGTATATCAATGTGATTGCGAGTATTTTTGATGATAAGTGATTTAATATTATTGAAACTTGAATATAAGGCTTATTATTATTAACGATTTTCACATTTATAAATTAACTAGGTACTTTTTTGCCCAGACCCTTTAAAAATAAATAACTTTTACTGTTGTTTTAGATGGCATCTCTCTGTATGTTGATGGAGAAAAGTACGGTGAAATTTCTCCAGAAGAAGAGTTTTTGGCTGAAGCAAGGGAAAACGGAGTTGTCGCTGCTTCACAGTGGGCAAAGGGAACGGCTATGGCTCCTTTCGATGAGATGGTTAGTTAATAAAATTTAAATGTTCAAAGAGTATTGCGCACAATTTACAAACATTGTATAAAAGAACAGGGAAAAACATAAAGTATGCAATGGCGGCCTTATCAGGCAACCTATAAAAAGAAACATATTTTTGTAAAGCAACTTACTCTGCCTACTCCGCTGCTTCGTCAAAGCGAAAACTCATTATTGGAATTAAAAATGCGGTTAATAGTAGCTAGAAATCAAATCCAAAGATCACATAACAGACGGAAAGATTAAGCACTTATAGTCACACCTTCTTCGCTTAACTTCAATTTAATATAATACTTTTGTCTTTGTCTATCATTATTTAATTGCCATTCGAAAGAAGTAGACAGTATTATTTATCAAATCACCCCCCAAATGACGTTTATAAGTAAGGCCGAAATAATCTATTTTTAATTCCCATGTGATTTTAAGGAATCAATTACCGAAATGCAATTAATGTTGTTTTAAGTGCATTTATAATATTAATCAAAGAGGCAAAAAATGGCTTCAGAAGTTAATATGCTTAACTTGAAAAAGTTTTAATTAAAATGCTCATAGTATTGTCTAAAATAATATAACGAAATATAAATAAATGTAACTTTGCTTATGAAAAACAATTTGATTACAGAGGCCCTTGCCAAGTTGACATTCTACAATCGTAAACGCTAATAGAAAACTAAACAAATGTATGAGAATGACATCTCTCTACGATAAGTCACGTGGTCATTCTCATACAATTAAAGAGTAGATTTAAAAATTAGTATAAGAGTTTGTTATGGTGTCATTAATCAATGGTTATATTTATGTTTCAGTTCTATATCTCTTTAGGCCTGTCCGTCGGTGGTATTAACGAATTTGCAGATAGCTCATACAAGCCCTGGAATAATACATCTACGAAAGCCATGCTTAAATTCTGGGAAAACCGCGCGCAGTGGATGTCATCCTGGGTCGAAGATGATGACGAACTTAAAGTCGACTACGTTAGAGTTTTTGCCATATAAAAAATATTCTAAGTCATAACCAAAAGCGTTGAGCGAGTTTGTAGAAAGATTTACACACATTTAGTTAGTAGACACAATTAGTTCGGATCCCGAAAACTACACTCTAAAGCTCCAACAGCTGCCACCCGAAATTCATATTCAAATTAATTTACAGTGAATTTTATGGATTTATGATTATTTTGGTAATAACGTTTCTCGAAGTTTAATAGACCATATGTACAAGCATAATTAATAAATATCATTTATTTATTTTCGATTCATAAACATATAATTTCCTCAATAAAATATTTATAATTATGTTCGTTTTATTTCTTTATTTATATTTCACTAAAGAATCTTCTGTTGAGCGTTAGCATTTTAAAAACTCTAATGCTTAAAATATTTTAAACTTTTGAATATAAGTGTTCTAGCAATTTGATATAGATTTCACCATGATACAAACATGAAGCATACCAAGAAGAGCTATTAGAGAGATGATGATGGATGAGAAAGTATTAAAAATTATACATATATCATATAATTATGCGTTCGTAAGGAATGTTGTAGGTTTTTAAGAGTAACAAGTATTAAACTATCGTAAAATTAATCCTGTTAATAATAAAATAGTTATAATTATAAAGTAGTTAATTGTTGAAATCGATAATATATGAAAACTCTTGTTCACTATAGTTTTTGACAGCAGATCAATGACACAAAACTCTTTCTTTTTATTGTATAGGTAGGCGGACGAGCATTTGGGCCACCTGCTGGTAAGTGGTCACCGACACCCATAGACAATGGCAGTGTAAAAAATGATAACCATTGCTTACATTGCTTATGCGCCATCAACCTAGGGAACTAAGATGTTATGTCCCTTGTGCCTGTAATTACAAATCAAATCAAATCAAAATACTTTATTCAATATTGAAGTATTACACTTACTTATTGATTGTCAAACTGGAAACTACTACCGGTTCGGAAAGAAACACCCAGCCCTGAGAAGAACCGGCGAAAGAAACTCAGCGGGTTTTTTTTTTTTTTTAACTTTTATGTTTTTTACAAAAAAAAACGAAAGAAATAGCCATGCGGCGATCGTCTCATTCCCAAGGTGTGGTATCATCCATAAATTCATTAATTGTATAATATCCTTTAGCACACAAGCGTTCCTTAACAATTTTTTTAAATTTAGCAACTGAATTATTTTGAACGCTTTCTGGGATCCTGTTGTAGAAACGTACACATAGCCCCACAAAAGAGTTACTGACTCTATGCAGTCGAGTAACGGGAGTAATTAATTTGTGTTTGTTCCTTGTATCAATGTTATGAGTATCACATTTTCTTAAAAATCATTAATGTTTTTCCGTACATACATAACATTACATAATATGTATTGAGAAGCAACAGTTAATATTTTAATTTCTTTAAATTTCTGTCTTAGGGATTCTTTAGCTCCCATGTTATAGATCGCGCGAATAGCCCTCTTTTGCAGCACAAATATCGTATTGATAGCGGCCGCATTACCCCACAACACAATGCCATATGACATTATACTGTGAAAGTAACTAAAATATACAAGGCGGGCCGTATCAACATCAGTGAATAATCTTATTTTCTTAACCGCAAAAGCTGCCGAACTTAGTCTATTCGCCAATCCGTCAATATGGGGGCCCCACTGCAACTTGGCATCAACAGTAATGCCAAGAAATACAGTAGACTCAACAGGATCCATCGACTCCCCATTGATATGTACCTTTTCACAATTCAAAATTTCACAACCTTTGTTTTTTTATTATTTAACAAAAGATTATTTACACTAAACCAATGTACTATATCAGAGATAGCATTGTTTACATCGTCTGTATACTGTACTTGTTTTCTTTTAATTTTAAAAACTAAAGAGGTATCATCAGCAAACAATACTATGTCATGTTTGTTCCCTACAAGAAAGGGCAGGTCGTTTATGTAAATGAGGAATAGAAAAGGACCGAGAATTGATCCCTGAGGGACCCCCATACCAACTGAAACACCAGGAGATCTTTTCCCATTAACGTCGACCTTCTGAATTCTATTCTTAAGATAAGAAGTCAAAAGCTCGAGCGCACCTTCTCTGATTCCATAGTGATTTAATTTCCTGACCAGAGTTTCATGTTGTACACAATCAAAGGCTTTGGATAAGTCACAGAAGATCCCTAAGGCGTCCTGTGACTCCTCCCATGCTTCATAGATATTCTTAATAAGTTCTATGCCTGCGTCTGTTGTTGAACGACCCCTTGTGAAACCAAATTGTTTTCTATGAAGCAGATTGTGTCTCTTAAAGTGAGCAAGTAATTGATTTAAAATATTTTTTTCAAATATTTTGCTGAGGGTTGGTAGAATTGAGATTGGCCTGAAGTTATTGGGGTCTGAAGAACTACCAGATTTAAATATTGGAATTACTTTGCTATGTTTCATCAGGTCAGGAAATATACCACTCTGAACACAATTATTAAATATTATCACAAGGTAGGGTGCAATCACATCAATAATTGAATTCATAACCTTTACAGATAGACCCCACAAATCAGCTGTTTTCTTAATCTGTAATGATTTAAAAGTACTTATTATATCATTACTGCTTATACTAGAGAAGTTAAAGGTAGCACTACATTCTCTAACATTTTCTTTGATCAATGACTCGGCAACAATTGGAGAGGAAATAAGTGACTTAGTTGTCAAAACTGGTATGTCAGCAAAACATTTTTCAAAGACAGAAGCAACTTCCCGATCATTACTAATGACTTCCTTGTTACTAATAAGAGTCATTTCGGAGCTGCGGTTATTAATTTTCCCAGTTTCACAATTAATAATATTCCATATCATTTTTATTTTATCATGTGCATTTTTTATTTTATTTTTAATATATAATGATTTTGCCAAAGAGCATCCTTTTTTAAATAATTTTGAATAATTTCTTACATAGTTAGCAAAAGTAGCACTATGATTGTATGTTCTTTCATAGTAAAGCTCATACATTTTCTGCCTACTCTTATGAATTCCAATAGTCGCCCAGTCACTGAATTTTGAGAAGGTTTGTTTATTAACTGTTTTAGAAGTGAATATGGCGTTGAATTTGTTTTTAATTAATTTAAACAAGGTATTATATAAAACATTTGGACTCTCATTATAAGGTAAGACGGGGAGACTTGCCACAATATTACTTCTAAACTTCTCAATACGGCTTGTGGTCAAAGGAACAAACACTATCCTTTGCGATTTGCTTATTTCTTTACACTGGCTCACTCACCTTTCAAACCGGAACATAACAATACAAAGTACTGCTGTTTTGCGGTAGAATATCTGATGAGTGGGGGGTACCTACCCAGACGAGCTTGCACAAAGCTCTACCACTGAGTGCCTCTTCACTTTTATTAGCCAATCTCCTAAAACTAAAATGCAATTTAAAATAAATCTTACTTTCTTCTTACTTTTATAATACAAAGAACTCATTTAAAATACGTAGCTTTTTATCGAGCAAATAATTACTTCAATAGTATCGTTATCACAATTATATCCTTGACACGAAGGTTATCATAACTTCTTCCATTTTGATCAAAACAAGAATTAGATTCCATATTTAAAATAACAGAACTTGAGAAATATTGATTCTTATTTATTTCATAACTCAACAGCATTTTTTTCACAATTATTAAAAATGATCGTTTGGAGTTTATTCGTCTTTTGTGTTTTCGGGCTCGTGAATGGCTCTGGCATAGTACTTATACACAGTGTTTGGGGTACGGATCCTTTGGGTATTTTTGTTAAGTGGGAAAAGGTTTATTCACCAAAACAGGATATCTCTGGATATAAGGTAATAAAAAACATTTATCTGTCCAAGTTTTAATCAATGAACAAACATTTAAAATAAGATCAAATATTGAAATCAAAATTTAAGATGGCTAAACGTTCCAACATTAATAATAATAAATGTATGGTTTATTCTTCGTCAAAAGAGGTTTAATAATTGTATAATATAAAAACTTATGTTAAGTTAAGGCACAGTTCCTTTTCTAAATATGACTCCGTTTTATAATTTAGGTCAAGCTATGGACAGTTAAAACGAGTACGGAAAAAAAATACGATTTGGTTAATGCTGAACAATATCCTGGTTTAATTCAAGACGACATCACCCTTGAGGTAAACAACTGTTTTCTTACAAGTCCAAAATAATTGTAAAGTAAATCTTATTCTGGCTTGTGCAAATATCTCTAGTTTTATTCTAGTGACAAGAAGAATACTTGCCCGTTTTTTCTTCAAAATAAGTCTTATCCAATACAGTATATAACATCACATCCATACATTGTACATAGAAATGTTCATACGTCACTTGTTCTGCAAAAAAACGAACACGGTTAAATACGTTTATCAAATACCCACAAGACTTGTCAAACGAACTGAACAAAGTTTCATATTCAGTCTGCAGTAGCATGTAGTGTTATGTCATGGACGTCTGCTTTCAAACATGAAAATGTTGGATTTAAACATACAATTATTGTAAGAGTCAATAATATTTTGATATATAATATTGAACATAATACGTATTATTATTAAATATTACTGAAGTGTCTGTCATTATTCATATTAAACAACAATATTCTACATTTTTTTATCTGTAAGCAAGAACAATGACAGATTCCTTTTTTGGCGGGAAACGAATTCACTTATAAAATATCTTACGAAATTATATATAAGGATTTGATGATAGCAAATAATATAGTAATTTCATTGAAGTTCCGTCTTATTTCTGAGTATAAGCTAGTCCTTTCACTATAAAAATGTGCGATGGTTTATCTCAATGACGGGAATTGACGCCATGACGTTTTAATTGAAATAGTTTTTTTGTTAAATGTTTAATATTTCTTACAATACCAATGTGTATGGGTGGTGGTGTTATATAAGCATTTGCAATCATGTAACCCATTTGTATCATTCCAATTGAAAAGCAGGATTTAATTTAAAAAATATAAATCATGATAGTAAAATATCGTTTTAGGAGTTGTTTCTGCTTTTCCCGCAATCTATCCTAATTGAAACTTACTTGAAATATTATAATCTTTTCGACAGGACTCAGATTATGTATTAAAAATGAATTGTAGCTTTTTTGTTAACTGTCTAATTCAAACGTAATACATAGAACTCAACTACTAACTACTACACACACATTCAGTTAAATTTAATAGATTAGGTATATCACGCTTAGAAGTAATATACTAATTTGTCAAATTTTCTTCCAGAAATACGATCTGAATACAACACTTAGCAGCGTCCCGAGGGAGATAATAGTGAATGGGGATTATGCAACACAGGTGCTTATCACTGACGTAGAATATAACGTTGTGTACGAACTTCGACTTCTAGCATTTAAAGACAATATCGATGGGCCCATGTCTGAGCCCAGAAGGATCAAAATTATTAAAGGGGACGGATACCACGCAGTACTCCAGAAACTTCCAACTGGGTGTTTAGTTTCAGTACCTAATGTATTACATGCCAGTGGCGATGACTATCCCTTTGCTCAGGACTCTTATTTTTAATGTCGAAATTTTTTTAACGCAAGTTTTAAAATGTATAAGCATAGGGGGCTGAATTCTACTAGTCTGTAACAATTACGATATATTCCCGATTCGAAATCCAACTTTGACTATTGTATTCGCATCGCAACCGCCATGATGTTAACAGATGCAGTTTGCCAAAACTAAAATTAATTGTTGACATTTATGTCAATAGTCGATATCTAAATTAAATAATAGGAAATCGGATAAGCGGCAACGATCCCGCTTCGATTCGATTGCGATAAAGTGACAATTTGTTTGTAGAATATTTGGTACCCTGAGTCCCTAGCCAAGTTGATATTCTACAATTGTAAACGCTAATAGAAAACTAAAAACTGTATGAGAATGACCACGTGACTTATCGTTGAGAGATGTCATTCTCATACATTTCTTTAGTTTTCTATTAGCGTTTACTATTGTAGAATATCAACTTGGCTAGGGCCTCTGTTTCGGAAACAATTTGCCTGTATAAAATGCTTTGCTACTAGATATAATATAAAAATGCTCGATCAATGGTTTTAATAGGTACTCATTATATTACCTGTATTTACAAATCCTTGAACTACTTATTTGCTTACATGTGTATATAACTAGAAATATTTACGGTAACGGCAACGCACCTGCAAGTCCTCGAATGTTGCAGATGTCCATGTGTGGTGGTAGTCACTTTCCATCAGGTGAGCCTCCTGCTCGTTTGTCCCTTCTTATATATATATATATAAAAACATACTCGTACAAGTCATACACTTATATATATATGTAAATACTATTTATACGTATTTATTTATGTAAGTTATCTCATGACATGTTTCTACTTATTAATAGTTGACCATCCTCCTCCTAGCCGCTCCTATTTATATTGTGTGATCTTTAAGTAAGATTCGATATTTTCTTTAGAATGTAATCACATATAATAAGTATATTTTTTTAATTAAATTAAAAACCTATAATTAAATAATAATATTATCTAAATTGGAATTTTATTGAATACACATATTATATGTAATATACCAAACAGAAAAATCAAAATAATAAAAATATCATTCATCAACTATAGATAATAAAAACTATTTTAATTATAACCAACGATTATAGAAAAAAAAAACGACAAAAAATAACATATAAAGTGTCTTAGTTGTGATGTACACAACACAAAACAAATTCTACGTTCACGCACACATAAACATTTATTATAGTTATGATAACTCGCGATACACTTGAGGAAAATTAACGTCATCATACAGCTTATAACCTCATAAACAAAAAAGACTTGAAATGAGTAACTTGCGCGCGGCAATAGTTTATGTCATTTTAATTTTACAAGAAACTTACGCACAAAACGTAACAGACTACGTGATTCCCGAAATAACAATACAAGCGTTGAAACCTAGAGGATTTCGAGCGTTTATACCAGGTAAAGTAATATCTTATATAATATATAATTTTAAATATTGATATGATTTTTTAAATATATTAAGATATATTACAGAAAACAGATAGGTATATGTAGTACAGTTGTATGTTTCCATTTATTTTTCTTTTCTTTTGTTTTTAAACTGAAACAATCTTCAAAAATTGTGATAAATGTTTTGACAAAGTATTATTTCAAAAGACGTATGATGACATCATAATATTTATTGTGCTAACATTTTTCGTTACTGTTTGTCAGATTTATTATCTACAATTATTAAAATATTCGTCTGTTTTATGTATATTTTTGTCTGCACTATGCTGTTTTTGAGGCAGAAGAATCGAATGGCAGAAAATCGTTTAAATAATTCCTCGTACCGAATAAATTAAATTGAAAAAGACGGTGATTTTATTTTGAATAATCTTTCAGGGGATCCAAGAATAAATTTACTACATATTGAAGCGAATTTCTATGACTCGGGAGAATACGTTGGTCATGTCAGGGAGTTCGTGACCAAAGAGAAGAACGGAAGATGGATGTACGAAGACAACGTGTCACAATTAAAAGTGGGAACCGTTGTGGTGTACTACGTATTTGTCGCTTTACAAAAGGGGGGATTGGATTATTCCCGCCAGTTTTTGGCTTACGCCGTTAACGGTTATGCAACTGGTGGCAAACAATTCAAAATTACCGGTAGGTAATAAATTTAGAACAAGTTGTTAATAATTTTGTTTTAAGAAGTACCAGTAGAAACTCGTTGGGCAGTATTTTTAAAATTCCCACCATTAATAAATGGATATATTTATTTCCATAATTTATTATTTAATTTGTAGTTTTTATATATTGAGCGTAGGTGGATGTACAATCTGGCCATCTGATGGTACGTGGTCAACAGTGTTCATAAAAATTGGGATTGAAAGAAACATTAACCAACCATACATCACCACCGCCATCGCCACCAAGCTTGGGAACTAAAATATTTAAAATGTCGTACCTGTAGTCACTCATCTGGCTGGGCTCACCCTCCCTTCAAACCGAACCAATTAACCATACTGACCAATACTGTTCTGTGGGAGAATATTTGATAAGTCAGTGGTATTTTCCCAGACGAGCTTGAACAAATACTTACCAGCTATTAAATTTTATTACAATTTCGATCACCAAATGATCTCCATTTTTCAGCGTTACAAGATCCAGACGACTACAGTGTCCCCTCGACCGTACACACTGAATGTCGTCCAACAGTTACTCGTATCCACGGTAGAGCGGCTTGCGCAGGTCAAACGATATTTGAAGATGATTTCCTTGATGATGTCCTCCGAGAAGACCTGTGGCAGATTGATCAATATATTCCAAAAGACCATCCGGTTAGCAGATCCTTTTAACTTATGTCATTTCTAATTATCAGGCTTACATTATAATATTTGTTACTTAAAAACCGATTGTAATTAAATTTGACAAATTTGTTTCCCCGGTCCAGATACGGGGCCTAATGGGAGATAACAACAAATGACGCAAATGGAGTCGCGGAAAACAACTAGCCGATATATATTTCTCAATTTTTTTTTTTTTTTATTGCATAGGAAGGCGGACGAGCATATGGGCCACCTGATGGTAAGTGGTCACCAACGCCCATAGACATTGGCGTTGTAAGAGCTGTTAACCATCTCTTACATCGCCAATGCGCCACCAACCTTGGGAACTAAGATGTTATGTCCCTTGTGCCTGTAATTACACTGACTCACTCACCCTTCAAACCGGAACACAGCAATAACAAGTATTGCTGTTTCGCGGTAGAATATCTGATGAGTGGGTGGTACCTACCCAGACGAGCTTGCACAAAGCTCTACCATTATATCGACTATATATCGACTATATATATATAATAATGAATTACGTAATTGCTTTACAAGTGCTACTGCTTGAAATAGAAAGCTAGCGACATTTACCCGCTTTATCATAAACTAACCGTTTATACCAGTTGAGACATTAAGGGCATTGCCTCTTCAGTTAGGTTATATTTTTAGGCTTTTATTTACCCTCAACATAAACCAATTTAAATTATTTTAGTATCCTATTTATTATTATGCGTTCAATATTATATTTGATGTTTCTTACTAGCACTAACAACACGAATTATAAAAAGTAATTATATTATTATCAAAATTAAAAATATAATTTTTATTTTCTGTTATTCCAGGAACATCCGTTTTTATCTTATCAAAAGCTGCCTTCATATCCCATATTAAAAGTTGAGGATGGAACACTTAAAATTCAACCAATACTTCAACAGGATTTACCTGGTTTCACAAATGTGTCTTTGTTTTCCAAAATTTTGGATCTACACGATGAGTGAGTTAATTATGAAATATATTTTATGTATATAATACAAAAAATGCAACGAAGCCGCTTAAGGAAGTTCGTTTATAAAAAACATTACTTAAAATTTTTGACACCAAATAAAACGATTTTTCAATATTTAAATATTAATTAAACGGTTCGGTACTATAAAATTGGCTCAACATGAACTTTTGCAAGCCTTTTACGCGTAGTGGTGTTAGAGAAAAATGAAATTAACGATTCATTATTGTACGACGAATTAGTAAATGTATTATAATATCAACTTTTAGGTGCACAGGCAGTGTTTGCGTTACTAAAGGCACCAGTCTGGAGATACTTCCTCCTGTCGTTAGCGGACGGCTAAGCTCAAAATTCTCGTTCACCTACGGCATTGTGGAAATACGTGCCAAAATGCCTATCGGGGACTGGCTTTATCCAGGTTTATAGTAAGCAAGGCTTTAACCATTTAGGTTTAGTGTGATAAAGTACAGGATTTTGGTCTACCGTCTGTACTAATTCATTTTATACAGTACCTTAATCTCATCTGCACATGACATTTAATCTCATCAAAATCAATAAAAAATATCAGTGACTCAATGTTCCACTCTAGATTAAGCAATTGTAATTTTTATAGTTTACATAAACATTACACAAAAGTATAATAATTGAACACCAATCAATACATTTTTGACATAATATTAAAAATTTTCAAGAACTACAATTGGAATCATTTACAAAGAAATATGGCAGCATGAATTATGCCTCCGGCGTTTTGAAGATCGCTACTGTGTTTGGAAATAAGCATTTGAACGACCCTCTATACACGAATAAAGTAAGTTTGTTTAACATTACACTTTAGAATCCGCTTCCACACTGGACCTGTAGCGATGCTTACAACCAGTTCTATATGCCTGTGAATGTCCCACTGCTGGGCTAATGCCTCCTTTCCTTTTAGAGGAGAGAATTTTGGAGCTTATTTCACTACGATGCTCCAGTGCGGGTGGATGTGAATTCACATGTGACAGAATTTCAGTGAAATTAGACACATGCAGGTTTCCTCACAATGTTTTTCTTCACCGTCCAGCACGAGATTAATTATAAATACTAATTAAGCACATTAATATTCAGTGGTGCTTGCCCGGGCTTGAACCCACGATCATCGATTAAGATTAAAGCGTTCTTACCACGAAGCCATCTCGGCTTATATTAGTCTTAGTGGTTGTTTGTGGTGAATTATTTTATTAGACGTATGTTAATTGTCCCCCAGTTTCTAAGAGGAATGGCTTTAACGAATGCTGTTTGTAAGCCGGTTCGTGAGGATAAGAAGGAAATTCTTAATGGTACATGGAGTGATGATTTCCATGTTTATTCTCTCAAGTGGACACCGAGTAAGAAATAAGTCATTATTATTATATATTTATACTATCTTATATATGAAAATGGATTATACATTTATTATATATATATAAAAAAAAATAATGGTTTTTAGCTTGCATATAACTACTCAATCGATAGTCTCAAAAATTGATAGTTTTTTTAATAATTTAATTCGTTAAGTTTATTTACAACTTACAACTCACTAATTTATATTTGGCCATAAATATTGACTGTGAATAAATGCTTGGTATTCTTGGAACAAGTAAATAAATCAATACATATATAATCATAAGCCGGTATTATGATATATTATATTATTTTGATAAAAGTAATGATCATTCAAAAAAATATATTACAGATTCAATAGAATTATCTGTTGATGGAGTAATATGGAGTCGTGTCCGTCCAGGGAAATATGGACTAAGGTCTTGGATGCCAATTTACTGTCGCGATAAATGGCTTAAACTACTCGACGGTGGTGGAAAGATGGCGCCCTTTGATCATCATGTAAGTACTATTTAAAGTATAATATTTTTCAATCGATAACTATCATATTTATAATTATATATTAACGAGCTTATTTACAAGCGTTATTTAGTTAATAATTAATATATAATGTGCATAGGGGCAGACATTTTCTTTATATATAAAAACAGCAAAGACAATAATTTCGCAGTAATGAATATTATTACATTTTGATTATTATGACAATTTATTTTTTATTGTAATTAATTAATTCATTAAATAAACTTTCTCCTCAAAAGGAGGAGAAGACGCCTTAGCCCAGCTGTGGGACATTCACAGGCTGTTACTGTACTCTAATTACAACATTTATTATGATTACGATGCAGCATATACACTGGGCAACTGCTGTCGAACGAAAGTCCTACACTTCATCGAGCGCTGCATTTTATAGGGTTTTAGTGGTGAGGGATTGACAGATTAGATGCACTTAATGATTTAAAAACATGGTGGATGACATATATATTTATGTCCTCATTGATTCGACGATACGAAGTACCATTGTATTATCATAGTGATGTTTAACATATCACTCCTTAAAAATTATATATAGGCAAAGTGTTATTTGATAGTTTTGTTTTTTGTTTAAATAACAAAACAATATGTGTTAGTACTAGATCCCGCAAAATATTTGACGGAGATACATAAGACTCGCTAGTCTAGTCTACCGACGCGATGATCGTGTGGCGGTCGCCCAATGTCACTTGTCAATGTTACTGTCGACTTACAATAAAATTATTACTCTTTATTCTTCTTATATTTCTCTTTACTCTTGATTACTAGTATTTTTAAAGTGGGTCGTTGTTAAAATGTTCCTTTTTGTAATATATCACTAAGGAAGACCATCAATTGCCAGACCTCAGGTACGCATTCTCTCAAAGCTTACTTCAATCTTGCATCTTAACTACCCTTTAATATACGTATAGATGACTTACTGCCGAATACTGAAACGTCCATTCCAATATGAAGTGGAACTTAATTATTTGAGACGCCGCTAATTTAAAATTTCGCATACTAAATTTGAAATTAATGGCGTTCCAAATAATTAAGTCCCACTTAATATTTGAACGATGTTCAACAACCAGAATCATACAAAGAACCGGTCGTAAGAAGTTTATATTTTAGTTTAGTTTTATGTTTGTTGTTTTAGGCAACACCCAAAAAAGCCGTCAAGGCTTATGGGTGTGAAGTGTAAAAATAAACATTAATAATTAATTGTTAATAAGCATAAACAGAGGTTACTTCCTAAGTATTCGAATTTTAAATTAATTACACAATATTTTTGTTCCAGTTTTATTTGAGTCTCAGCTTATCTGTCGGTGGCACAGAATTCCCAGACTCATTGATAACAAGTGACGGTAGACCCAAGCCGTGGATTAATTTACATCGTAAAGCAACATTGAATTTCTGGAAGGACGAATCCAACTGGCGCCCAACTTGGACCCAACCCTTAATAATTGATTATGTGAGAATCAAAGCGTTATGATTTGATATTGTTGTTTGAAAATGTTAGTTTTCGTTCATAAATAGTAAGTTTATTATTAATAATATTTTTATGACTGTGTAAAAATTTTTTTTTTTTTTTTTATTGCAATGGAAGGCGGACGAGCATGTGGGCCACCTGATGGTAAGTGGTCACCAATGCCCATAGACATTGGCATTGTAAGAGATGTTAACCATCGCTTACAGTGCCAATGCGCCACCAACCTTGGGAACTAAGATGTTATGTCCCTTGTGCCTGTAATTACACTGGCTCACTCACCCTTCAAACCGGAACACAACAGTACCAAGTACTGCTGTTTTGCGGTAGAATATCTGATGAGTGGGTGGTACCTACCCAGACGAGCTTGCACAAACTTATTCAATAATTAATTATAAATGAAAGGTAAAACAAGTTTGTAAATATTATATATGAAACAATGAATATTTATTATATTTAAAATATAATACTATTTTTTATGTTTATTTATTAATAATATCTAATGCTTTTATTAATAATATTAATAGTATATTTACATTTTATCTTTAAAAAAGTTACTGCAACGATTGAAATAAAAATAAAAAAAAACAATGGAACATTTTCATGTTTATTTACTTAGCATGTTATAAAATAACTTTATTTGATAATGAATAAATTATTATTACTGATACAATACATTAACGTTTTTAAGCAAGTTTATGGATCGACTAGATGATGTTGAGACTTATTGTTTATTATAACATAATATTAAAACCATTCCAAGTGCTTTTGTAAAAACTCTTATAAACAAAAAAAAATATAAATAAAAAAATATATGACATAAATACATATATGCTACACACGACTAGATTAAAGAGCTCGAACTTTAACATAGTCGACGACTAAGGCAGGTTGTCTCCATGTGGGATACCAGGAGGTCATGTCCTGCCAGAAACGAAGGCTGGCTTTCCGACCACTGTTCCGCCAGGGCTTTGGTCTTGACGCTGACGTCAGATCGTCCCTAAATTCTGTGATCCCTCCAGCTGCTACGCCCAATGTTATGAAGAACTATAAAAATATAAAACACATTCATGATATTAGAAGCAAAAAAACATATTATATAAAATTAATCGGTATACCTTAAAAACGAAAAGAAAATGTTTATATATGTATTTTAACACGACCTCACTAAAATCTAAATATTCTTAATCGTCTAAATGAAGCACTTACGTGGTCATCGAATGGTGCCATATTTGTACCCCTCGAGAGTAGACTCCGTGGCAGCTCACAAGTTCGAGCAAAACGACCTTGAAGCCCGCTGGCCGCTGGTTCTATTCTAGCCCACTCTTCGCCGTCCACAGACAATGTTATCCTTCCTAAATATGAACTTCAATTTAGAACTCTAACAACAGGCCCTGGGAATTTTTCTTAACAGAAATACTCAATAATGTTGGTCGGAGCCAGTATCTTAAACTCATTATCATGGCTTTGTCATGCTACACATTATATTGGATAGATATGGTAGAGCAACAATACTCTTCATAATATATGGCATCTTCTATATCAAAAGTAGTATAATATTACACCTCTCGTAAAGGCTTGTAAATAAGATTCATTAAAACTTTTTTCTGTTCTTTTTAATTATGTATACAATTTTTTTTTATATTTGGTTTATTTTTTAACCCTTAATTCAGGCAATACACTCTGTCATAACATGTAATCGGTACGTATACGGCACCATATACGTGAGAAAGCTTTTTTATTATTATACAATAAAAATAACCAGTACATAGAAGGTAAAGTAAAGATATAATATAGTAAAATTATTCGACCAGCAAACTCAGAGAATATTTTAACAATTTGAAGCTGTACGTTAAAATAAGTTTTCTAAACACTAATAACTATCTACGCCCAATAGTTGCATTCAAGCTTTTAGTACATTCAAAGAAAAATCGAATAAATAATAATTTTAACAAAACAAAAACCGACTGCATAGGAAAAGCAAATTAATATGCACTAAAAAGTAAAAAAATAATTGCGTATTCTTCTATAATTTGATAATTAACTTACTATTTTCTACTCATCAATATGTAGGTACGAATGTGTTGTGTGGTTGATAATGTATTTACAATTATTGTTACTTTTGGAGTGGATGTCAACCAAGGTGGGTTTATAACTACATACATAGTTAGTTATAGGTGAGATGTGCTTGTGTCGCACGCGCAACTTTACGAGGCGAATTAAAGTCAATTTGTAATGTGTATGTTTTTATTTGTTTTTAAAAGATTCCCGTATTATTATTGCTAGGTATATTATAGTGTTTCCTTAGCTAATCATTCCTTAGCTAAATAAAGGTTAAAAATCATCGAAATCGGTTGAATAGATATCGAGTTATTCGTCCATTTGTCGCGCATGTCGTCCATTTTAATTAAAAAAATTGCGCGGCCGGGTGACCCCCGCTAGGAACGTAATTCTGTACGATATTTTTTCGACTCAACTCATCGCATTTTGTAGCATTTAGTAGTATTAACGCTATTTCGTTATATGACGTGACCTTGGGCCACTGCCATTTCACTCTACTGAAAGCCGCGTAAATGAAATTCGTTCCAATAAAATAATATTGTAACTCAATGATATTGCTTACCTGGTTCCCATCTTGCAGAATAAACATGGAAATCATCAGACCAAAGTTTGTCTGAAAATTTCTCACTCAGCAGCGTATTGCGGCATCGTGTGTCCAGCATCGGCCCTCCATAGAGGAGCTGCAACGAGGATAGAGGAGAGCTTGCATTGCGATATAATTAATGAATATATATCCACTTGAGTTAGATATACAATTCTCAAGTTATTGTATTATTCTTATACTCGTATTAATTATTACTGTGATAACTTACACGTAGATTATAGGTTTTTTGTAGCAGCCTGTGAATGTCTTACTGCTGGGCTAAGCCCTCTTCTCATCTTATTGAGGAGATAGTTTTTCGAGCTTATTCCAATGCGGGTTGGTGGAATACAGATGTGACAGAATTTCAGTAAAATTTGACACATCCAGGTTTCTTCACGATGTTTTCCTTCGCCGTCAAGCACTAGATGAATTATAATCACAAATTAAGCACATGAAATTCAGTGGTGCTTGCCCGTGTTTGAACCTGCGATCATTAGTTAAGATTGGACCATCTCGGCTTTTATAGTTTAGCATATTCCAAACAGTTATGTGGTGTCGAAGTGTTCGTTAGTATTTACGTTAGAAGTGCCATAGATTTTTTTTCCAGTGCAATTTTGTTAAGTCTGAGTGACGACCACTCTCAAAGCTTCTAAGTATTGTATTTGCGTTATCATTGCATTAGTTAGTGGATCAATGCTGTTAGTTAAGTGACAAGGAATATAATATTTTTATTTTATTTTTTAACAGTTAATACCGAATATTCATTGTGTTAATAAATAAAAATGGCGACTTTACTTTTTTAAAATAAAACTAAAAAACACTAAAACCATAATAACCAAAAGACCATACTCCACTTGCCTCGGAACTCATAAACATTAGAATCGGAAGAGTACATTAGTAATGAGGCCAATATAGAAAACGAGGAATCAAGCTATTGCGTCAAATCAAGTAATTGAATGATGTAAGTGTATGTATGACTGTAACTAACTCAACTAACAGTACGTTTTTGATAATTCTAGATGGCCCAGTGGCTTTTTTTAATCATTGATAGGCCAGCGTTTGACCGCTGTGTTGCCTGATGGTAAGCAACGACGCGGTCTAGGGTGTAGCACGCTTGCCTAGAAAGAACCTGTTTATTCTGATTAAGGTTAGAACATGTGAGTCTAAGGTTGCTGGTTCATACTCGGGCACTGAATTGTCATGTGCCTATTTTATATTAATAATTCATCTCGTGCTCGACAGTGACGTAAAAACTCGTGAGGGTGTATCGACTGTTAGTCTCCACGCGTATCCACATATGTAGCAGCGTGGTGGTATATGCTTATATATTCTCAAAGAGAGAAGACGCCTAAGTTCAGAAATTACAGGCTATTACTTAACATTTATGAATATTAGTGTGTAGGAACGATGATATTAGTAAGATCAAATGACTTTATATCAAAGGCCGGTAAAGCACCTGCAAGCCTTCTGGTGTTGCAGGTGTCCGTAGGCGGTAGTAGTAACTTTCCATCAGGCGATTCTTGTGCTAGTTTGCCTTCTTCTACATAAAAATATCAAAATTTCAAATAAATCTTACCTTATTTCCTATTTCATTATTAATAAAGGACAACTGTGGATTTCCTCGTGCTCCAGCTATCCTTAGAACTCCTGACGCGTAGTTCGGTACGCCATACTTTTTCATCAACGATTCCAGTAAGATATCTGAAAGGTTATATCATTTAATATTAATACTCACTCACACACCGGGACTCAACTAAATATCCATTAAAAAACAATCGATATTTCTCATGCCACTGTGATACGCCGGCATTTGGAAATCATCACGATTTTTATTAGCCAGTCTCTTACAAAATATAAGAAATGGAAAGATTGAATAATCGTCACCTGGATAAAGCCAATCTCCTTGTGGAAGCTTCGCTCTCACTTCTACAACGCCGTATGTAAAAGAAAATGATTTTGAAGTGAGACGACCACTAACCACAGGTGGTAATATACTAGCGCCCCAAGATTCAGCGAGGCACTTTGTCGAAGTTGCTGTACAACTGGAAAATAACAGTAATATGACAATTGAAATAATTGGAAAAACTAAGGTACAAGTATATATAGTCGTCGTGGTCGAAGAAATATAATCGTTGACAACTTGAAACATGTAAAGTTAACTTTTCTCACCCGCGCGATAAGGCAAGAAATCTCAATTTAAATTTTGTTGCAACGCAGCTATTTACTCAAAAAGTTACAAAAAACTGAATATAAACATTTTAGATTAAATACAAAATACCGTAATATACATTTACACTATTGAAATGGGATATATATACAATAAATTTAATTGTATTTAATTTATATTACCTAGCTGTTACCCGCGACTTCGTCCGCGTTGCTTGATATATTAACAAAGTTTTCTTATGTACGAAGGAAAAACATCAATAAGATCGCAAGCAAAAATATACTTTGTTTAAACATAAATCACTGAACACGCAGTGCATATATTAATGAAATATAATTATTAGCACGGCAATATGATCTACACTGATCTGACACTTACTCAAAATTATGTGTGAATACAAAAAGTAACAAAGAATTTAACAGTTAAGATGGGTGTCAACGAAACAAAATAAAATGGTAAAAGCCAGTTTAATAATATTTTAATTTGGTACTGAAAAATAAAAAGGTTACTATCGATGATCCCGAAGCAAACTTGTTTCCGCCCGGGATCGAACCGGGGACCTTGTGCGTGTGAAGCACACGTGATAACCGCTACACTACGGAAACGTTACTTAGTAATGCGAAATACACGATAAATACCAAGTCGCAAAGAATATATCATATCTAAATATTTTTATATATAGTATTAAATGTGTACAATAGTATTTCATTATATTTTTATCATTTACAAATAAGCAAAAATATCTCGATTTCTTTATTAAGCTTATTCAGATAATTATGTTAGTAAACTCAGGATTTAATATTTATTGCATTGGCATTTGATTAGGAGATATCACAGTTTATAAATTAAGTGCAACAAAAAGAAGATCGCAAGTGCACACCGTCGGCGTCACGGCTACAGAGCGTAATTAAGCTTCCATTAACTAGTGAATAGTGAAAGTTACGTGTTATAATTGTTCCTTATAAAAAAAATCTAAATAAAAGTCGGTCGTAAATCCAAGTCCAATTTTATCTTTTAAATTTTAGTCAAATTAATGAATTATTAGAAAAATATAATTAGAAAAACGTACCCACTAAACAGATCCAGAGTATCAGTATACAATGACGAATTAGAAAATCCTGGTAGATCCTGAAGGAGCTTCGGCTGGATATATAAATATCCTCCATTTATTGAAATCGTCGCAACGTTTGGGGGACGCTGGTAGGAAACGAAGGGATAATCCTGAAATAAATATTCTTAAATTAATAAACTTAAAACTTAAATTTTTCATTTGCGCTACAATACTTTGCCTGAGTCTATATTTCTCGATATTCCGTGTCTTCAAATCCAGAGTAAGCAGGTTCCTTCTGGGCAAGCGTGCTACATCCTAGACTGTGTTGTCGCTTACCATGAGGCAAGTCAGCGGTCAAACGCTGGTCTATTAATGATAGTAAAAAAGTAACTGGTACATGCAATTTGAAGTTTATTTCCAATCAGATGGTTGAACATTGTACAAGCTCGTCTTGATGAGAACCACCCACTACTTATTATATTCTAGTAACAAATCTCTCTAACTATCGCTAAACAACTTATATTATTACTATTACTTAGTAATAATTACAGCATATTTCGATTTTAAAAAAGCGTTTGATTTAGTAGATAACGATGTACTGCTCAAAAAGTTAGCATCAGTTGGGTTCACCCCACATCTACTTACCTTTTTGCCAGTTATATGAAAGACAGACAGCAATATGTGGAATACAGGGGGCATAAGTCCGAACCATATTTTACAAGATCCGGTGTAAATCAGGGAAGCAATCTGGGACCTTTGAAGTTTATTTTAATGATCAATGATCTGCCAAACGTGGTGAAGGAGGCGAAATGTTTGTTTTTTGCGGACGATCTTAAGTTATCTCTCACAATCAACCAACCCAGTGACTGTGAGAGGTTGCAAAGAGATATAGATAGAGTAGTGAAATGGAGCAAAGAAAATCGGTTGCAATTTAATACACAAAAATGTGCGGTGATTACCTTCTCTCGCGCACATGTTTCCGTTATTGGCGACTACGCTATTGACGGGGTGCAGATGTTGAGAGTGTCAGTGGTTAGGGATTTGGGCGTTAATTTTACGACTGAGCTAACGTTTCGTAATCGGATAATAAAATGCTGCAAAAAGGCATATATAAATTTAGGCTTCATATTACATACAGTTCATGGCTTCACAAATATGAGTGCTGTAATCGCCTCGTATAACGCTTGGGTTAGGAGCCACTTAGAAGGTAATGCAGTCATTTGGGCTCCACATGAAGCTAAATATAGTGTCATGTTGGAGCGTGTTCAGAATAAATTTGCTAGGTACTTGTACATGAAGCTATATGGGGTGTATCCTTACTAACCATTAACATACCCAGCATTGTTTGTTCTGGCCATGGTAGGGTACAATGAGCTAAGGGTAAGCAGAGAGCTCGCGCTCGTTATTTATGTGTTTAAGGTATTGAGAGGTATAGTTTATAATGCTGAGCCAGGTGAGTCTGAGGGCCCCAGATAGATACGTGTGGCGGAGACATCGACCGTCGTTGCTGGCGGTGCCCAACGGGCGAACCAAGTTGCTAAAGGAGGCGCCACTGACTCGCGCCTTACGTACCCTTAACGTTACAGCCGATAAGGTAGATTTGTTTTGTTGCAGTCTGAGTGAGCTCACAAAGATAGCTATCTGGACTATCTCATATATTACGTAGACTTGTGCTGTATTATCGAATTGGGACCGTGTCCTGTAATGGTGTATACAGTGTTTGTAAAAAAAAAAAAATTGTTGTGTTCAAGTTTAGTGAGTCAGTGTAACTATAATTGAAAGTGACATAACAAAGTGGATGCCAGACTCAGATTCAAGATAAAGTTATGGTAAATAATTCTTATTGTGCCAATGTTTAATGACAGCTTCATAATGCCCATTTGTTCTTTGAGCGATATTGATAGAAAACACTTACTGGTTCATCAGGTATATATTGCTCAACCTGCCACAGGTCTTCCCGAAGACTATCGAAATTGTCTTCAAATAATATCTGACCAGCACATGCTTTTCCATTCCTCACTAAAGTCGAGGTTGGTGAGCATTCAGCGACTGAGTCACTCGATAGATTTTCTAATGCTGTAAGTGAGATTTAATTGAAAACATTTCTGAGAAACATTTGGTTTAGCTGCTATATACATGTAATAAATACTCCATTACAAGTAATAAATATTATTATTATTTTATTATCCTTAAGTTCCGAGATCTTTATGGTCGTTCAGTTTTTTTTTTAATAAAGTGCGGGAAAACTTTAGTTATCTTAATCAGAAAGCAATACCCATTACATTCTAAAATCGATTTTATTTTTTATTAAATAAAAAAGACACAAATAAGTATTTCCAACACAATCAAACAATCAAATCGATTGCTTATTGATTGTCATAAATCTACCAACGCGACGGTTCGAAAACAAACACCTCAAGCCTGAGAAGAACCGGAGAATGAAATTACAAATTAAAATATACGATATTGATTTGTCCTTACTCTTAACGGTGAAGGACAAATTGTCCTTAATGTAGCCTTTTCTATCGTGAACAACGTAGACATAGTAATAAATGATATCTCCAACAGTAAGCTGTTTGCTGAGATCTTCGTAAGACCATCTCCCATTTGTAGGAGCAGTTACTTCCGCGGAAATTGTACCGACGTCGTTTTCACCAATATTTTTATTTATATTCCCTTGGAATACAAACAAGCTAAGTTTTGGATTTGCTGAAAAAAAATATTTATTAAAAACCACCACTTTTAAGTTGATCTAGAAGTTCCTGAGATGAACGCGTTCATACAAACAAACTTTACATCTTCATATATTAGTACAGATAATATTTCTTCATGCATCACGTCATGATCAAAATAATGAAAAATAAACTTGACTCGCTAGTAAATAAAAACCCAAAAAAATATCATGTGATAATAAAAATATATTTTATGTGTCATATTATATAACACAAAAGAAATATTAATTTATTTTCTAAATCGGTATCTGTAATTTTAATAAAAACATGCAACAAAGATTACAGTTTTAAATTGTGTTTATATTTATTAAAATACATAAATAACTTACAGGGCATCGATATTCTTATCCCTTTCGGTTTTAAAGCTTGTATCGTCACATCTGGGATCGAATAACTCTGACCACATACTGTTCTTAAATTAATATACACCAACAGATACACAATAACACGTCCGAACCTGGACAGTTCCATTTTCATACTGTTAGTCTGATAGTAGTTGAGTATAAGACATTCAATTTTTCTCTCACTCTTAAGCTGTGTAGCTGGTTCAACGTGATTTAATTCTGGCCGATGCATACTCTAATCCGATATCTTTGTCTCTATGTAAAAGATTAATTTATTTTTGATATAAAAAAATGCAATTGCCTGTTCGGTATAATCGCTAATAATCATTAGAACTACATATATGTAAAATAAAACATGTTTTTTTTTAATTAATTTATTTCTATTCAAAACCGTTTATAAATTACAAAAGCATAATGTACCTTCGTATTATTAAGGTGTTTTTTAACAATTGTAATTGAATAATTTATTTTATTTTTTATATTTAGAGCATGGAAAATGGAATATGTGTTAAAGAAAACATAGATAACATTAAATACCTTTATTTCTACATATCATTTACAAGTTATTGTAATTTCGTCATCATGACGTCATCGATATCGGAAACGACGAAACGAAATTATCATTTATGTTAATTGCGTTGCATATACAATCACAACTCTGTACGAATTACAAATAAATATATATACCTATGCTTATTCAATATAGAAGATACACAGTTTTCAAAGGTAAACCCCCTTAAATTATTTCTTAAGAATACGAATCATCGCTATGTGGAAAAGGTCAGCAACACGGAACGAACTCGCTTCTTGATAAAAGGGGCTTCCCTGCTTTTTACATTGGAAATGTGTATTGACTTTATTTTATTTTATGAAAGACGCTACAAACTGTATCATACTAAAACTTTAGCTATGACTAAAAATAACACTGAGATCATGTCGGTAACAATATTAATAAATATAGTTTTATATTATATTTTTTCGACAAAAAATTCTCAGTATCCACGCCTTGATGATATTAGGAATTGTTGATAAGTATATATCATATTGACAAAATGATATAGAAAATATATATATTTTTGTCAATATATTTCGTGTACTAACTGTAACTAAGAAAATTAAGTGTAAATGTCTTACACATGAACAAAGGTATCCTCTTGTGTTAAGAGTCCACGACGTGTCACGTGTCACCCAACACCACATTGTTGCCTTACTATAGAGGAAAACTTAAATTAAGATTTTCTACTGAGTCATCTTTGCTCTTTTAACGTAAAACAAAAGAAAGAGTAAACAACATTTTTAACGTAACAACTATGATGCAAATAATTATTATCATTTTTTGCAAGATGTATATTCCTAAAATAGTTTTGGTTTTTGTAGTTTAAAAATATGAAAATAAATATAGACCATTTTATAAGCACACTGTTAAGTTTTACGCGGGGTTATCGCGAAATAATAACATAACCAAAGGCAGATAAGTATAAGAATATAACAATTTAATCCTTATGTCTATTGATTCAAGAGTCAATTTACTTTGCACTGCCAGATATTTTAAGATCACTTCAAATCACAGCAGTGACTAATCAAAGCTTCGTGTTAATAAGGGCATAATTTTCGAACCTCTATTAATGTACAATGGTTCTGAAAAACAATATTTCACATAGTTTTTTCTCAATAATTTGCTTATTAGTGACAGGTGTTTATTCAAAACTTGAAGCACCTAAATTGTTAGATGTCACAGCGACGAAAGAAGGAGGAATATATGTTGTGTGGGACCCCATTGAATATAATGATCCAATATTGGGATACAAGGCAAGTTACTTTTTTTTACTAGCAATAATGTCTTCCTATCATCGCCATGATTGGCACATTGCGTTACGAGACGACTGACTTGTATTTTTTATTCCTTTTTCAAAGCAAAAGTAGGCGGACGGCCCATATGGGCCACCTGATGGTAAGTGCATACAATATGCATACAATACATACAACGCCAATGCGCCACCGATCATGGAAAGTACGATGTTATGTCCCTTGTGCCTGCAATTACACTGCCTCAATCACCCTTCAAACCGGAACACAACAATACAAAGTACTGCAGTTTTGCGGTAGAATATCTGATGAATGAGTGGTACCTACTCAGACGAGCTTGCTTAGAGTATGTATGAGTCATAACGCCATGTTCCTTAAAAACTATTGCCATTGAGTTTGATTTCTTATTGGTCATATATTATGTTCCAGAAATATCCATAGTCGATTCATTAAACCGCGGCTGAAATTAGTGATTGTATAGATATTCAGAGATTGTTGTCTTCTACTCTGCCGGATAATAACGATAGTAAGCTGTTCTCAAATGGAATAGCATGAGTTAAAATATCTTTTTACGATATAAATATTGTTATGATTCGTAATTAAAGATCAAGGTGAACTGCGTATACAATTTAAATAAGATTTCAGCAATTGGATTGATCTATTTGTAAATTAATTTTACATGAAAGCAAGAAATCGATGTTATTATTATTTCTTGTACTTTTTTACTTGGTGGTAGAGTTTTGTGCAAGCTCGTCTGGGTACTTTGTATTGCTGTGTTCCGGTTTGAAGGAGGAGTGAGCCAGTTTAATTGCAGGCACAAGGGACATAACATCTTAGTTCCCAAGGTTGATGGCGCATTGGCGATGTAAGCGATGGTTAACATTTCTTACAATGCCATTGTCTATGGGCGTTGGTGACCACTTACCATCAGGTGGTCTATAGGCTCGTCCGCCTACCTATAGAATAAAAAAAAAGAAATGTTTTGCATATACTCATTATAAGTTCATACATAAATCGGTTGTATTTCAGATTAAAATATGGGAGGTTAAAGAAGAAACGGCAAGAATGTTTAAACTAATTAACGCTGAACAAGTACCTGGTTTGGTGAAAGAAGATAAGTCAACCGAGGTACGAGTGTATTGTTTTAAGAACATTTCTTTAACAAAGCGAATTTTAAAATGATCCATGTTTGTTTGAACCCAATTAATTTCTGGATCTATCGGTCCGATGTGGTATTGATTTTATTTTCGTTAAATAGTACATTTTTTTATGAAAGTTTAGAGACAACTAGTTTGGGGAAGTATTAGGCAGGCCCTTGTCTGTATACGTAAGTACGTAATACGTATGCAAAGTTTTGTGATAACGATTCTGTAATTAGGGCGTGAAAGCGTAACACACTCACTCTTAGATTTATAATATTAGTAAAGATTATGTCTACCATTAAGGTGATGAGCTTAAATGGTCTTAAGCGTAATTATATAAACAGTGGATGGTAGTTGAATACCAGGTCGAAAGTACAGCGATCACTTCCAGGACATTCGAATATTTTGGAACCTACGATTAAAGTCTTCATCTTTCTTTCAGACTTTCAGCAAAGATAACATACCAGAAAATGAACCAAGGATATTTAGAGCTGATCCTGATTCGACTACTCTGGAGATAGATTATATTAAAGCTGATGTATTGAACGAGATAAGAGTCCAAGCTTACAGACAAAACGAGGATGGCGAGTACTCAGAACCTTGGAGGTTAAAAGTATTCAAAGAGTTTGGTCATAACGCCATCGGACACAGACATATGGACGAGTGTATACTCACCGTGTCTACTCAAACGAAGGCAATGGGTGGGCCCTTACCTCACATTTATAACAGTCACTTATAGTACAATAAATAGATAATATTGAAAGAGGTGAATTAAGAACAAACAATTGTAATATTTTGTCCGTCTAAATGCATTGTCTTTTTAAATTGAAATATAGTATTTTCACTTTCATACAACACAAAAGTTCTTTGTTTATTTATTTATTTTTTTAGAATATGTAAGTAGACAGGCTAATGGAATAGCTAGTGATATATCCATACCTTCCATCTCTTACATCATTGGAACTAAGACGTTTTGTACCACGTGCCTCTACCTGCACTGGCTTACATACCCTTCAAACCAGGACATAATAATACTAAGCACTGCTTTTTTGCGGTAGAATATCTGATGAGTTGGTGCCTACCTATGCGAGCTTGAACAAAGTCTCTGTTAACATCTTATGCCTTGTCATGTGATGGTTTCATTTATCAAAATGTGATTTACGTCGCTCGTTCGCTGCATAACATTGTTTATCTCATGTAAGACGATACTAATAGAGCAATAGAATAAAACTATTACTTTTGTATTTTTAAATATTTTTGTTTAAATAATAAATAAAACAATTAATAGTAAATTAATTTTATTCATAAAATGACATAAATTGAGGTAATAAGTTTAATCTGTGAACTATTTAGGACAAATCATTTATATTTCAATCATAGAAGTTTGAAACTTAGCTACAAAGCTACAACTCTAACATAATCGACAACCAACCCAGGTTGGGTCCAAGTTGGGTACCAGTTTTCTTTATCTTGCCAAAAACTAAAGCTCGCCTTCCGGCCTCTATTATTCCAGGGTTTTGGCCTATCCCCTGCGGTGACTCCATCCGGAAATTCCATTATACCTCCAACAGCGACACCTAAAGCTATCTGAAACTGAATATGCAATCAAGCGGCATTAATTAGAAGATGATGAAATGGAAAACACCCACATTTTCGTTTGAACAATTGCAAGAATCTTTGTAATAGACCTCTGTGTTTTAAACAAAGTTAATATTTTCTATTATTGAAGTTATATTTATTTAGTTGCGTTGAGATTAAAATTTGTCGATGAGCGGAAATGACGTCTGATGGAATGAGATTACATTACGAAGTTAGCAATAGATTTGAATATAAGTACATAAATAAATATACAAGTATGCGCTCGCTAAAGCTAATTTTGAAATGCATATTAAAATGAATATATGTAATATATAATCTTGGAATAATAGTGCCAAAAAATTCTTCCAAAATATTACTCCCCGCCTTATTGCCTCCACTGGTGACAGGAGGGCTGGTTCATTTTTCGCCCAGAGAATCGGAATAGCGATTCAAAGGGGGAAATGCTGCTAGCATTCTTGCCACCATTCCACGCGGTCACGACTTGTATAATAATTATTTTTAAATGTTATTTGTATTTAGTTAACACTTCTTATTTTGTAATATATGTTATGCGTATAGATAAGACTTCTTACAAACATAATAAAACAGTAAATATATCAATTTTTCTATAAATAAAATTACATTATCATGCATTCTATGGAACTTAGTGAACGAAAGAAATATTTTTTAAAATTAATAATTAAAGGCAAACAAAGAATTAATAATTAAAGGCAAAAAATTAGAAATTAATTTTTCTATTCAATCAAGTTTTCACTTTAAAAACCAATTAATATGTGTCAAAAGACAATATTGAATAGCAAAACATGGCACTGTGAAAAATATTAGCCGTCCATCGCCAATTACCCAACGCACTATCTTGGGAACTAAGTTCTTATATACCTTGTGCTTGAAGTTACACTGGCTCACTCGCCCTTCAAACAAGTACACAACACAACAATAATAAGTATTGGTTGACTGTAAGATCTTATTAGCGTGTACCCAGACGGGCTTGCATAAAGCCGTTCCACCAACTAAATTTATCATCATAACACTAAAAAATTACAACAACAACAATTTTTGCTATGATATGATATGCATGATTTATTTATTTAACCATCCAACCAAGACGAGGTGACTTGATTGTAGCATATAGCCGCACATTGGACTTACGTGGTGGTCAAATGGTGCCATAATGCTTGCGTTCCGAAACAGCTGGTACCACTCCCCGCGACACGACTCCGGCAACCACGCGCGCAGCCCCGCAGGACCCGGCACGTACGTCGCGAAATTGACGCCGTCCACATCCAAGGATATATTATCTTGAATTAATATCACGAAATATAAATAATTAAACCAGATATATGAAAATCTATTTACAAAATTAAAGGTAATTATTTGAGTAACTTTGTATAAAAGCAGATCATTAACTAGGATAAATATATTGTTTAGGAAATCTTAGTTGAAATTTAGAAACGACGCACTAATTAATTCAACGTAAAATTTTGCTTATAATTTCTAGGCTCGTTCAAAATATACCATATAGTATAATATTTTTAACACACTGTTCCAAATCAATATAATATAAGCCTGTCAATGTCTCACGGCTGGTTTAACGTTTGTGCCGAAGGTTTGGAGTTTATTCCACCACACTTCTGCAATCCTAATGCAGATTGGTACACACATGGCAAATTCAAAATATGCAAGTTCCCTACGTTTTTCATTCAATACAGAGCACGACATACATTTTAAAGACAAATTAAGCACATGAAAAATCATTGGTGCTTTCCTAGGCTAAAAGTCTATGTCAATATTTCACACACATGTACTAAAGTTTAATATATAGGTTTTCAGAAACAACCGGTCGATAATTATAAATACCTGGAGTCCAATGAAGAGCGTATTCGTGAAAGTCATCGGTCCAAAATCCTTCAGATATTGTTTTATAGTAAAACTCCAATGAATTACGACACTTAGCGTTTATAACGGGGCCTCCACTAATTTCCTGTAAAAAAAAAATTAAAATATTTTAATCAATTTTAAAAGCGCATAATTGTACTTAAATTGACTTCTTTTTATAAAAAAATAGGTCATATATGGGCTAACTAGTATTAGATAATATGTAGAAAATACTAACTGTTCTTTACATTGTCAATGCAAATACCTACCCAGGCGAGCTTGCTCAAAAATCTACCACCGAATATTCCGTGACAATATATAAAAAAAATATATTAAGCTTAATAAAATAAGTAAATCAATAGAGATAACTAACACGGGCAGTGTGACGAGGGCTGTTCGTGTCTATATTACCACGCGTCAGCACAACTTTTAGAACACCCGAAGCGTAGTTTAAGCTGCCATATTTTTTCGTTGAAGATTCGAGGAGTATTTCTGAAATTGAATAGTTCTTTAATTAAAATAAATATTTTAATTTAATTTTAAAATATTACAAATTTGAAAATTAAATTAAAATATAAATATGTATAAGTATTATTGATAAAGATCTACGCGGATTTTTATCAACCAAAAAAATATATATTAAATAAACAAAATAAAAGAAAATTTTAATGAAGTATCAAAAAGATCTGTGGCAATACTTTTGAGGTCGGTAATTTAGCGACTTTGAATGATATTCCTGTATGTAACGAATGGACTTACTTTCTCTTGCAAACGTCATCCTTATGTAAATATCATAAATATATTTCAAACATGAATAGCTTAGCAATGTACTAATAGTAGTAGTTTCATGTTGTCATGTCATGTGATGTGTTTCCGAAGGCATATTTTTTATCTTTATTTACCTGGATAGATCCAATCGCCTCTCGGCAGCTTGGCACGAATGTATATTGTTCCGTAGGTGAAAGCAAACCGGGCACTCGTCAAACGGCCGCTAACAATCGGTGGTAGAATGTTCACACCCATTGCCTGTACCACGCACTTATCGCCTGTACATCTGAGGAATGTTTTCAGCCAATTATACAAATAATATATCTTTGTGTTAAACTCTTTCCAGTCGTGTCGGATTGCCGTCCCATCGGGTTACGGGAGTTAGGGAATAGAGGGTGCGCCTATTTTGACGATGCAAAATGTAACGTTACGTTACACTACAAAAACATGGCGAATGAGAGCTAGGAAAAAGTGCTTTCACGTTGATCGTCCAGCATATTTTGTTGGCTTTACGATAATAAAAAGCATTATTGGCTAACGCTGGATTTTAGTGATCTACCTCCCTGTGTGTGGCCTCTTCTCTTCAGGTAACGGTTCAGGGTTGGTAGGTACACACATCAATTATGATCACTAATTAAACACATGAATATTCTGCGGTGCTTCACTGGGTTTGAATCGGAAATCTTCGATTCAACTTGGCTCTTGACTAATTAAAGTTCTTTAAAATAACGTAGAAAGTTACAAAGAGGACTCTTATAGTAATATAATATAAGAAATGTACGGACGTACGAACCCGCTTAAAAGATCCAAAGTGCTTGTATGTATAGATTCGTTGTTTCGGTTGAGAATGTCTTGCTGAAGTTTGGGTACGATGTTCAGGAAACCATTTTCAATGAAAATATTGGAATTTGAATTCGAAGACAACGGTCTCTGATACGACACGAACGGATGTTCCTGTATATTGTAATATAAATATCTTCTATCATTAATATATTATTAGAACATTTAAAGTGCATAAAAACCAAATATGTCTCCACATGTTATCGCAAGAACACAATGTTATTTAGCCCAACACAAATGTATATAATTATGAAATTATAAATATATATTAGGAAAAGTAAAAATATATATCGGAGTACTTACAGGATGATTAATTGGTATATACTGTTCAATCTGCCAAAGGTCTTCACGAAAATTATCAAAATTATCTTCGAAGATTACTTCTTGGGCACAGGCGTAGCCACCTCTGACCTTAGTGACGGTTTTCGGACAATGCGCCCCGGGAGCCGCTGGGTTTTCTAAAACTAAAAATTACCACTATTAATAGGATTTTTTAACATTCTATAATATTACTTATTATTTGAATGCAAATGAAATTTAAAATAAATCGTTACCACATAATAAATAAGCTTTGAATTACTAAAATGTCTACATTAAATAGCTTTAACAACATACAATATGAAATCAACAAACCTTTAACAGTAAAAATTCCCATCGGTGAATAATACCCAGCGAGTCGAAGAAATGCATCTTTGTTTGTACGATTCGTTTCGATCGTTGGATTACCGATAGAGACGAACACTCGATGCACAATCGTTTGACCAACTTTCAGTGTAATATTGTGATCCTCATATATCCATCCATTCCGGTTCTTTTGTTTAACCCCAAAACCCCAGAAATCCCTGTTCTCGTGGGATAAAACTTTATTTTCTGTACCATTTTGAATTAATCCCTCGAACAGAAATAATTTAATTCGCGGGTCACCTGTTTAACAAACCAAGATCTCTAAATAACCTTGTATTTGGTATATACAAGTATATAACAAAAACAGATACAAAAGTTCGAGCACGAGTGACCTCACGAACCGTAAGCTTATCTAAAATATTTATAATGAATAGAAGTGATATTTGTGAATCGTAATTTGTAAAAATATATGAGTTTATATATTGAAGCGTAAAAAGTTATATAACGCCATTTTTAACTCAATATATGAAATGATTGATATTGTACAAATACATGTCACGTGACCATATGCAGACAAAATATACAAAAGAGTTCGATTTCGATTCTATTTTCATTTTATCAAGAGAAAAATAAACGATATGAATTCTAAAGTAATTCTCGTACCTGGTAGATAAACCCGGAGACCTTTCGGTTTCAACGCTTGTATTGTTCGAACTGGTATTTCATATAACCAATCGTCGTATCCGCCGTGGACACACACAACGACGACGAAAAGGAACGCGATCACCTTGGAGGTCATCTTCTGACTTGTATTGAGATGAGTAAAATAGGTACTAGTTATTAAATTACCCCCACTATCGAATCTTGCTGTATCTTTGCATGACTACAATAATTAAGTCTGATTGCAAAAATATATTTAAACATATATATAGGAATAAATATACTACCGAACTCTACCGCGCTTTGTCACGCTCCGCTTAAAAACATCTTACTAGAGATTTCGTGACTTTTAAACGGTTTGAACTTGGTTTTTAACCGACTTCAAAAAAAGGAGGAATTTATCAATTCGTCGATATGGTTTTTTTTGTGTTTGATACCTCAGAACTTTCGACTGGATGAATCGATTTTGATGATTTTTTTTTATTGAAAGCTGGTGCTTCCCTTGTGGTGCCATTTTAATTTGGTCCAGTTTGACAATGGTATCCATGAAAAAACCATATAAGTATTAAATTTGCATTAAGTATGTGCGCGACAAATGGACGAATAACTCAATATCACGCCAACCGATTTCGGTGATTTTTTTATATTGGAAAGGATGTACTTCAAGGGTAATTTGATGACAGTTTGGTTAGATTCTGATGATGGGATCTATGACAAAGTAACTCTTCAATTCTTAGGAGCAAATTAACGAAACTCGGCCGAATCTTTTATAGGCTATCCAGATTTTTCAGTCACCTAACGTATTATCGTTATGGTCAAGAAATTGTAGTACTATTGTATAAGAACACTTTTTTTGTATACTGTCAATAGTTTTGACAGCGCACGCCTAGTAATGACTTTTATAGGCAACACTTTGATTTTTTTCGAAAACATAATACAGCTTATGTTACTCGGTAAAGATGTAGCTTTCTAATGGTGAAAGAATTTTTAAAATCGGTCGAAGAGTTTTTGAGTTAAATCGAAATAAACAAACAAACAAAAAATCAAATCTTTCCTCTTTATAATATTAGTTATACATGTCAGTATTAGTATATATTTATATGTACGTACATATGTACATATGTTTGTAATTGAACAGCTCCTAAAATTTGAAACCAAATTTGAAAATTATACATATATTAAAAAATCCTATAAGTATACATATTATATTTATATATTGACTATAATATATATTCTTCCCCTTTTTTTAATATGCACACATTCCGTCGTATTTTATGGTAAAGAATGGTATAACACAACATCTATAAACTTACAGTTTATTTAATTATTATATTAAACAATAGTTGTAACTACATTATCAACCACACAACACAATCGTACCTACATAGTGATGAGTAAAAAAAAAGTAAGATAATTATCAAATTGTAGAAGAATACGCAATTATTTTATTACTTTTTAGTGCATATATATTTGTTTTTCTTTTGAAGTCGGATTTTATTTGGTAAAATTTTTATTCTAAAGAGATATGACCTGTCCTGCTCGCACAATCACTCTGTGGAACCAGCTTTCGCCAGCGACTTTTCCGAACCAATTACAATAAACAAGTGTATAAAGAAACCAATTGTACCATATTATATCACACTCAAAAAATCTAACGGGACTGCTGTCCATCTTAATATATTGTATCTTTTTAATATAACCGCAGCTAGAAATATATTTTTTTACTTACATACAACACAAAAGTGGTTTGTTTATTTTTTTTAGAATAGGTAAGTAGATAGGCAAATGTGATAGCTACATAAAAATACTAAGCACAGCTTTTTTAGGGTAGAATATCTGATGAGTGGGTGGTACCTACCCATGCGAGTTTCCACGAAGTCCTATCTGTTAACATCTTATGCCTTATGCCGTGTGATGGTTTCATTTATCAAAATGTGATGTTTGTCGTTCCTTCCCTGCATATCCCGAAGGCTCCAGCCAATAACATTGTTGGACCAATTGAGCAATAGAATAAAACTATTACTTTTGTATTTTTCAACAATTTTGTTAAAATAATAAATAAAACAATTAATAGTAAATTCATTTTATTCATAAAATGACATAAATTGAGGTAATAAGTTTAATCTGTGAACTATTTTAGGCAAATCATTTATATTTCAATCAAAGAAGTTTGAAACTTAGCTACAAAGCTACAACTCTAACATAATCGACAACCAACTCAGGTTGGGTCCAAGTTGGGTACCAGTTTTCTTTATCTTGCCAAAAACTAAAGCTCGCCTTCCGGCCTCTATTTTCCCAGGGTTTTGGCCTATCACCTGCAGTGACTCCATCCGGAAATTCCATTGTACCTCCAACAGCGACACCTAAAGCTATCTGAAACTAAATATCCAATCAAACGGCGTTAATTAGAAGATGATGAAATGGAAAAGACCCTCATTTTCGTTTGAACAATTGCGAGAATATTTCTAATAGACCACTGTGTTTTAAACAAAGTTAATAATTTATATTATGGAAGCTAATATATTTATTTAGACGCGTTGATATTAAAATTTGTCGATGAGCGGAAATGACGTCAAAATTACATTACGAAGTCAGTAATAGATCTAAATGTAAATAAATAAATATACAAATGTGCGCTTTCCAAAGCTAATTTTGTAAATTTTCCAATTATTAAATAGTTTATAGACAGTAATTACTACTACAACAAAGACATGCGAAGACTACAGAACAGGGGCTCTTATATTATTTCACATGGTAGTAAGATCATGCTCCACATAATTAACGGCCACTTACAACCTTACCTACAGCGGCAAATACCTAATGAGCAGGCCAGCTTTGTCAAAGGCCGCGGTACTTGGGAGCAAATTGTTAACATTAGACAACTCATGAAGAGCCGGGCATTTAATGTTCCGATAATTATGTGTTTTGTTGACTACTCCAAGGCGTTCGACTGCGTGAGGTGGAATTGTTTATGGAGAATCCTCCTAGAAATGGGTGTCCCTAAGCATTTAATAGCATTGATCGCAGCCCTATATGAGAATGGAAAGTCAATGGTACGAGTGAATGACTTGGTATCCGATCCTTTCAAACCACAAAAAGGAGTACGACAGAGATACGTCATATCCCCTATTCTTTTTAACATCTAAGGCAACAATATCATGAGGATAGCGCTGGAAGAGAAAGGGCATTTTCGTTGGAGGCAACAATGCCATAATACTAAAAATTAAAAGTAAAAACAAGTAATAAAATGTTAGCTTTTGTTTTTTGTTGATTATAGCATACAGTCGAACTTCGGACTTACGTGGTGATCAAATGGTGCCATCATGCTTGCGTTCCGAAATAGCCGGTACCACTCCCCGCGACACGATTTCGGCAACCACGCGCGCAGCCCCGCAGGAGCCGGCAGGTACGTGGCGAAATTGACGCCGTCCACGTACAGGGATATTTTATCTTGAATTAATATCACGAAATATAAATAATTAAACAGATATTATGTGAAAACCTATTTACATAATTAAAGGCAATTATTTGACTAACTGTCTATAAATGCATATCATTAACTACGACGCATAAAGTAACAGCCTGTAAATGTCCCACTGCTGGGCAATGGCCTCTTATCCTTTTTTGAGGAGAAGGTTTGAGACTACGACGCATAAAGACTTCAAATATTAGAGGAAATCTTAGCTTTGTAATGTAGAAATGGCGCATTAATTAATTCAACGGAAAATTTTCTTTATAATTTCTGGAGTCATTCAAAAATCATTATTTTTACCACACCGATTCAAATCTATATAAAATAAGCTTGTCAATATCTCACTGCTGGTCTAACCTCGTAATTTGTGGCGAAAGTTTGAAGTTCCATGCACCACGCTTCCCCAATTCGGATTGGTACACACATGGCAACTAAAATACATGCAGGTTTCCTTACCACGTTTTTCATTCAATACAGAGCACGAGATACATTTTAAACACAAATTAAGCACATCAAAATCAGTGATGCCGACCTGGGTATAAAATTGTATTTTAATATTTCAGCCACATGTACTAAAAGATAAAATATAAGATTTCAGAAACAACTGCTCCATAATTATAAATACCTGGAGTCCAATGAAGAGTGTATTCGTGAAACTCATCGGTCCAAAATCCTTCAGATATTGTTTTATGGTAAAACTCCAATGAATCACGACACTCAGCGTGTATAATGGGACCTCCAGTAATTACCTGTAAAATTTTATTTCAATTGTTTTTTTGGGGTTCCGTACGTAAAAACCGAAACCTTATAGGATCACTTTGTTGTCCGTCCGTCCGTCCGTCTGTCTGTCTGTCTGTCGAGCCCCTTTATCTCGGGAAGGCGTGGGTATCGAGTTGCAAATAAAACGATAGATTCAAATCTACAGTCTACAGCCTCTTGAAGCTGTGAAAAAAATGAAAGTTCTAAGTTAACGTAAAAAAAGATACGGCCGTTTATGCCGCTAAAAACATTTAGTCCACCCATGGGAATCAAAATTGATAGGGTATTTCCCGTTGACCTAGAACTATGAAATTTGGCAAAGAAAAATCTGAAAACTATACATAATATGTAATGAAATCATAAAAAACAGGGTTTTATGCAAGAAACGGTGGTCCAAATTTTGATTTGAGTTAACCGAGTTATGTGGGATATCGTATGTAAGGGCTTCATTGGCACAAGCTTTTTTAAGTATAGGTATGTAACTAATAATTTGTGGCGTATGTAGTACCTAACAGTTTGCACTGTTATTAATACCTGTTTATTTAATTTAAAATTTTGTAATTAAACATAACGCTAAATGTGTACCTACAAATTTGTTACACACACTCTTCAAAACGAATAACAATGATACTAATAGCCGAATACTGAAACGTCATTCAAATATGAAGTGGGACTTAATTATTAGGAACGCCATTAATTTTAAAATTTCGCATACTAAATTTGAAATTAATGACGTTACAAATAATTAAGTCCCACTTCATATTTGAATGACGTTTCAGTATTCGGTCGTAAGTACCTCTATTCAGCGGTTGAATATCTAACGAGTGGGTGGTACCCAGATGAGCTGGCACAAAGTCCTACCACCAAATATTCCTAACCATCATTTACATTTAAAAATATATTAAGCTTAATAAAATAAGTAAATCAATAGAGACAACTAACACGCGCACTATGACGAGGGCTGTTCGTGTCTATATTACCACGCGAAAGTACAACTTTTAGTGCACCCGAAACGTAGTTTGAGCTGCCATATTTTTTCGTTGAAGATTCGAGGAGTATTTCTGAAATTGAATAGTTCTTTAATTAAAACAAATATTTTAATTTAATTTTGAAGTAAAGTAAACGCGGATTTTTATCAACCAATAAAAATATATCAAATAAACAAAATAAAAGAAAATATTAATGAAGTATCAAAAAGATGGCAATATTTTTGAGGTCGGTAATTTACCGAATTTGAATGACTTATTTTCTATAGCAAACGTCATCCTTATGTAAATATCATAAATATATTTCTAACATATAGCTAATAATATATAATAGTTTCATGTTTTCATGTCACGTGATGTATTTCCGTAGGCATATTTTTTATCTTTATTTACCTGGATAGATCCAATCGCCTCTCGGCAGCTTGGCACGAATGTATATAGTTCCGTAGGTGAAAGCAAACCGGGCACTCGTCAAACGCCCGCTAACAATCGGTGGTAGAATGTTCACACCCATTGGCTGTACCACGCACTTATTGCCTGTGCATCTGAGGAATGTTTTCAGCCAATTATACAAAAAATATGTCTTTGTGTTAAACTCTTTCCGGTCGTGACGGATTGCCGTCCCATCGAATTACGAGAGTTAGGGAATATAGGGAGTGCCTGTGTTGTGTGTCCGGTCAACGTGAGAGTGCTTATTCCTAGCTCTGATTCGCCACGTTTCTGGAATGTCAGTAACAGCACTAACAGCCTGTAAATGTCCCGCAGCTGGGCTAAGGCCTCTTCTCCTCTTTTTGAGAAGAAGTTTTGGAGATTATTCCACCGCGCAGCTACAATGCTGGTTGGTGAAATACACATGTGACAGAACTTCAGTGAAATTTGACACATGCAGGTTTCCTCACGTTGTTTACCTTTACCGTCAAGCACGAGATGAATTATAATCACAAATAAAGCACATGAAATTCAGTGATGCTCGCCCGTGTTTGAACCCACGATCATCGCTTAACATTCACGCGTTCTTACCACTAAGCCATCTAGGCTTCTATAATTTTTGGTTTCTCCAACGTTAGTAATAACTTGATGTTGCAAAAAGTTACGCTACGTTCAGCTCGCTCCAGGAACATGATGAGCTATAAAAAAGTGATTTCACGTCGATCATCCTGCATATTTCGTTAGCTTTACGATAATTAAAATTTAGGGATTTTAATGATCTATAAGTGGTATCTCCCTGCGTGTGCTACTTATATTGAGGTCAATTATGAACACTTATTAAATACATTAATATTCTGCGGTGCTTGAATCGGCAATCTTCGATTCAACTTGGCTCTCGATTAATTAAAGTTCTTTAAAATAACGTAGAAAGTTACAAAGAGGACTCTTATAGTAATATAATATAAGAAATGTACGGACGTACGAACCCGCTTAAAAGATCCAAAGTGCTTGTATGTATAGATTCGTTGTTTCGGTTGAGAATGTCTTGCTGAAGTTTGGGTACGATGTTCAGGAAACCATTTTCAATGAAAATATTGGAATTTGAATTCGAAGACAACGGTCTCTGATACGACACGAACGGATGTTCCTGTATATTTTAATATAAATATCTTGTATCATTAATATATTATTAGAACATTTAAAGTGCATGCAAACCAAATATGTTAACCAAACACAAATTTACATAATTATAAATATGTATATATTAGGAAAAGTAAAAATATTTATCGGAGAACTTACAGGGTGATTAATTGGTATATACTGTTCAATCTGCCAAAGGTCTTCACGAAGATTATCAAAATTATCTTCGAAGATTACTTCTTGGGCACAGGCGTAGCCACCTCTGACTTTAGTGGCGGTTGCCGGACAAGGTGTCCAGGGATCCGCTGGGTCATTTAATTCTAAAATTTTAACAATAATATAAGATTACTAGCTTTCGTTAAATATTCGCTTATATGTTGTTAGGGTAATTATGATAGAATATCGTATGGGGTTTCAAAATACTTTTAATAAGTTATAATATTAAGTAGACCATAACTATGTATATATCTTGTTATTAACCTCGCTTTAATATTTGAAACGGTTAAACCATTATCTATTAAAACATATGTAAAGTGTACTTTGTTGGATGTTATTGTCATTAAAAAGATAATAACCAATATTAACGGAAACTCACACAACCACACACACACACACACACACCCACACAAAACGCTTGTATATAACAAGCTTACTTTACTATATACATGATATTGTACTATAATGTCTACATAATTTGACTTAGACAAAAATTTAAATGAAATGAACAAACCTTCAACAGTAAACATTCCCATCGGTGAATAATACCCAGCGAGTTGAAGAAATGCATCTTTTTTTGTACCATTCGGTTCGATAGATGGATTACCGATAGAGACGAACACTCGATACAAAATCGTTTGACCAACTTTCAGTTTAATATTGTGATCCTCGTATATCCATCCATCCCGGTTCTTTTGTTTAACCCCAAAACCCCAGAAATCCCTGGACTCATGGGATAAAACTTTATTTTCTGTACCATTTTGAATTAATCCCTCGAACAGAAACAATTTAAATCGCGGGTCTCCTGTTTAACAAATGAAGATCTCTAATTAATCTTGTATATGATATATACAAGTATATAACAAAAACATACAAAAGTCCGAGTACGAGTGACCTCACGAACCGTAACCTTATCTAAAATATTTATAATTAATAGAAGCGATGTTTGTGAATCGTAATTTGTAAAAATATATGAGTTTATATATTGAGTGTAATAATATATATAACGCCATTTTTTAACTTAATATATCAACTGATTGATATTTTATTCAATCAGAACACGTCTACTCCGACAATCGTTGGAGTAGACGTGTTCTGGAGTGAAGACCACGCCTTGCCAACGTATAACGTCCAACGAGAAAGTCTTGATAATGATCATCATACAATATCAATTGTATAAATACATGTCACGTGACCACCTGCAGACAATACACAAAAGCGATTTCGATTCTATTTTCATTTTATCATCAAGATAAAAATAAACTATATGAATTCTAAATTAAGTCTCGTACCTGGTAGAAAAACCCGGAGACCTTTCGGTTTCAATGCTTGTATTGCTCTAATTGGAATTTCACGTATCCAGTCTTCGTATCCGCCGTGGACACACACAACGACGGCGAAAAGGAACGCGATCACCTTGGAGGTCATCTTCTGAATTGTGTTGAGGTTATAAATATAGCTACTAGTTAAAAATTACCCCCACTATTGAATCTTGCTTTATCTTTGCATGAGTACAATAATTAAGTCTGATTGCCAAAATATATTTTTATTATACATTTATATAGGAATAAATTTTGTATTGTAAACAGTATCAACTGATATTTTGGGTGACTCTACCGCGCTTTGTCACGTTCCGCTTAAAGACGTCTTACTAGAGAATTCGCGACTTTTACGCAGTTTTTATCAAAGAGATCCTACCTGTCCTGCTCGCAAAATCACTGTGCAACCAGCTTTCGCCGATGAATTTTCTGAACCAATCACAATAAACAAGTGTATACAGAAACATATTTGTACCATATTATATCACACTCAAAAAAATCTAATGGGACTGCAATACGACAGGAGATAGAGATCTCGCTCAGTATTAGATACTGTATTATTATTACACTAAATATCTAGTCTTAAATATCTCTTAATAGTCTAAATGTCGACCTCTCACCACAGGAGTGAAGTAAAATAAACAACTTTGGCGTTGTATTTAATCGATATTTATCGTGACTTCGTGAAAACAAATGAATAAATTTAAAGAAAACGGGGTTTGTGTGTCGGACTCTCTTAATTGCTACATTACGATTTTTGGTATCTACTTTAATAATATTTAGTATTTTCATATTATATTTTTGGTGTATAATAATTCATACATCTACTATATTCGTTATGGATTCTTGCAAAACTCGCGTTTTGAAAGTTTTTTATTTTTATTGTATAGATAGGCGGACGAGCATTTGGATCACCTGATGGTAAGTGGTCACCAACGCCCATAGACCTTGGCATTGTAAGATATGTTAACCATCTCTTACATCGCCAATGCGCCACCAACCTTGGGAACTAAGTTCTTATGTTCGTTGTGCCTTTAATTACACTGGCTCGCACACCCTTCAACCGGAACACAACAATACCAAGTACTGCTGTTTTACGGTAGAATATCTGAAGAGTGGGTGGTGCCTACCCAGTCGAGCTTGCACAAAGCCCTACCACCAAGTAAAGCAGCGAAGTTTATGTTAACTTAGGAAGTAGAAAAATAAAAGCGAATAAAAATTGTAGTCAAATAGTGTTTTGTTATATATGAAAATAGAAGAATTTACGTAAAATCAAAGTTTTGTGATAACGGTTTTGTAGTTAGGGCGTGAAAGCATAACAAACTTACGTTTAGATTTATAATATTAGTAAAGATTCCGCCGAGGATAGACCTCTGAGGTGTAAGCTTAGATGGTCTTCTAACGATAATATAAACAGTGGGTGATTGTTTCATACCAGTAATCAGTAAAAAGTGAACGTTCACGTCCAGAAAATTCAAATGTTTTGAAACTTAAAACTTCGTCGTTCTTTCAAGTTTTCAGCAGAGATAACATACCAGAAAATGAACCAAGGATATAAGCTGATCCTGATTCGACTACTCTGGAGATAGGTTATATTAAAGCTGGTGTATTGAACGAGATAAGAGTCCAAGCTTACAGACAAAACGAAGATGGCGATTACTCAGAATCTTGGAGATGGAAAGTATTCAAAGAGATTGGTCATAACGCCGTCGGATACAGACATATGGACGAGTGTATACTCACCGTGTCTACTCAAACGAAGGCAATGGGTGGGCCCTTAACATTCACATTTATAACAGTCACTTATAGTACAATAAAAGGATAAAATCGAAAAGGGTGAATGCTTACGACGTAATTAAGAACACATAATTGTAATACTTTGTCCATCTTAATGTATCTTTTTAATATAAGCTAGTAATATATTTTGTTACTTATATACACCACAAAAGTGTTTTTTTTTTTACAATAGATAAGTAGAGTGGTAAGTGCTCACCACCGTCCATCTCTTACATCTTTGGAACTTAGACGTTATGTACCTCGTGCCTCTACCTACACTGGCTAACATACCCTTCAAACTAGGACATAATAATATTAAGCATAGCTTTTTAGTCCTATCTGTTAACATCTTATGCCTTGTCGTATGTGATGGTTTCATTTACCAAAATGTGATTTACGTCGTTCGTTCGCTGCATATTCCGAAGGCTCCAGCCAATAACATTGTTAATCTAATGTAAGCCGGGACCAATAGAGCAATAGAATAAAACTATTACTTTTGTATTTTTCAATAATTTTGTTAAAATAATAAATAAAACAATTAATAGTAAATTCATTTTATTCATAAATTGACATAAATGGAGGTAATAAGTTTAATCTGTGAACTATTTTAGGCAAATCATTTATATTTCAATCAAAGAAGTTTGAAACTTAGCTACAAAGCTACAACTCTAACATAATCGACAACCAACCCAGGTTGGGTCCAAGTTGGGTACCAGTTTTCTTTATCTTGCCAAAAACTAAAGCTCGCCTTCCGGCCTCTATTTTTCCAGGGTTTTGGCTTACCCCCTGCGGTGACTCCATCCGAAAATTCCATTATACCTCCAACAGCGACACCTAAAGCTATCTGAAACTAAAATATCTGAATATACAATCAAGCGGCATTAATTAGAAGATGATGAAATGGAAAACACCCACATTTTCGTTTGAACAATTGCGATAATCTTTTTAATAGACCACTGTGTTTTAAACAAAGTTAATAATTTCTATAATTGAAGTCATATTTATTTAGTCGCGTTGATATTAAAATAAGACGATGAGCGGAAATGACGTCAAAATTACAATACGAAGTTAGTAATAGATCTAAATGTAAATACATAAATAAATATACAAATTTGCGCTTTCTAAAGCTAATTTTGAAATCATATTAAAATTAATATGTAAATTTTCAAATTATTAAATAGTTTATAGACAGTAATTACTACTTTAATACAGACATGCGAAAACTACAGAACAGGGGCTCTTATATCACATGGTAGTAAGATCATGCTCCACATAATCCCCATATCCCCTCTTCTTTTTAACATCTACGGCGACTATATCATGAGGACAGCGCTGTAAGAGTGGGATGGAGGCATTTTCGTTGGAGGCAACAAAATCAGTAACCTCAGATACGCCGATGAGACCACGCTATTGGCTTCCTCAGAATAGCAAATGGCTGAACTGCTTAAAAGAGTAAAAAGAGTCGAGCAGGCAAGATAATCGGTCTTTCCATGAATAAGATGAAGACTAAAGCCATGGTAGCAGATCGAGCTGGAACTTTTGCACGAACCGGGGAACTCGCGGACCTGGAATTTGTAAATGAGTTTGTGTACCTGAAATCACTTATTAGCAATCAGGGAGGCAGTCACAAAGAAATTCGGAGACGTATGCAGATGGCCGAAGCAGCTATGAGTGAGTTAACCAAAGCCTGGCAAAACAGAAAAGTATCGAATACCACCAAGACCAGACTAGTTCGAAGTTTGGTATTCTCAATATTTCAGTACGGTTCCGAATCATAGTAGATCCGTGTAGCTGACCGAAAGAAGATCGAGGCTTTCGAAATGTGGTGTTACAGAAGAATGTTGCGTATACCGTGGACAGCAAAAAGAACCAACAAGTCTATTCTCGACCAACTTAAGATTACTACCAGACTATCCAGTAAATGCTACCAACGAGTCCTAAGTTATTTTGGTCATATTGCCCGAAAACAACCAGAAGATCTGGATAAACTGGTTGTAGTAGGAATGGTCGAAGGCAAAAGATCACGCGGTCGATTACCTACCTGCTAGTCCGACTAGGTTAAAAATACAACGGCTCAATATTCCTACTTCCCTAAGACAAGCCAAGGACAGTGGTGTGGAGGAAGCTAGTCGACACATCGGTGAAAGGATATCAGGACAAGCACGACCTTCAGTAATGAAGCACACGAAGAAGAAGAAGAGACTATATATAATTAAGATTTAGACTACTTACAGACGTTATAAAACAGTCAATATATAAATTTTTCTATAAAAAAATGAAATTATCATGCATACTATGGTACTTAGTGGTCGAAAGAAATAAGACATACCGCGTGTAGATAATTCATTTTTTAAATGATTATTAATTAAGGGGCAAACAAAAATTTCATATTTAATTCAAAAATTAGAAACTAATATCTATTCAATCACCTTAAAACCAATTACTATATGTCAAAAGACAATATTTAATAGCAAAACAGAATCAGAACCCTCGTTAAAAAGTCGCCACCTTTAAAAGTTCGCCCTTTGGCACTGTGAAAAATATTAACTATCCATCACCATTTACCCAACGCACCATCTTGGGAAGTAGCACAACACAACAATAATAAGTATTGCATTGCTATAAAATCTGATAAGCTATAGTCGATACCCAGGCGCGCTTGCACAAAGCCGTTCCACCAAGTAAATTTATCATCATAATACTAACTTACAAATCATACAATTTTTGCATGATTTATTTATGACGAGGCGGTTGGCGTGGTTGGTAAGACACTTACCTTACACGCCGCAGGTCGTGGATTCGATTCCCACCCAGGACAGACATTTGTGTGCATGAACATATCTATTTGTCCTGAGTCTGGGTGTAATTATCTATATAAGTATGTATTTACAAAAAAATAATAGTATATGTAGTATATCAGTTGTCTGGTTTCCATAGTACAAGCTCTGCTTAGCTTGGGGTCAGATGACCGTGTGAATAATGTCCCAGGATAATTATTCATTTATTTATTTAACCATCCACCCAAGACGACGTGACTTGATTATAGCATATAGCCGAACTTAGGACTTACGTGGTGATCAAATGGTGCCATCATGCTTGCGTTCCGAAAAAGCTGGTACCACTCCCCGCGACACGATTTCGGCAACCACGCGCGCAGCCCCGCAGGACCCGGCACGTACGTGGCAAAATTGACGCCGTCCACGTACAGGAGTATTTCATCTTGAATTAATATCACGAAATATAAATAATTAAACAGATATTATGTGAAAACCTATTTACATAATTAAAGGCAATTATTTGACTAACTGTCTATAAATGCATATCATTAACTACGACGCATAAAGTAACAGCCTGTAAATGTCCCACTGCTGGGCAAAGGCCTCTTCTTCTTTTTTGAGGAGAAGGTTTGAGACTACGACGCATAAAGACTTCAAATTTTTGTAATGTAGAAATGGCGCATTAATTAATTCAACGGAAAATTTTGTTTATAATTTCTGGGGTCATTCCAAATATCATTAATTTTACCACACCGATTCAAATCAATATAAAATAAGCTTGTCAATGTCTCACGGCTGGTCTAACCTCGTAATTTGAGCCGAAGATTTAGAGTTTATTCCATCACGCTTCCCCAATGCAGATTGGTACACACATGACAATTTGAATACATGCAGGTTTCCTTACGACGTTTTTCATTCAATACAGAGCACGAGATGCATTTTAAACACAAATGAAGCACATGAAAATCAGTGATGCCGATCTAGATATAAAATTGTATTTTAATATTTCACCCCCATATATAGGTATTATAAAATATAGGTTTTCAGAAACAGCCGGTCCATAATTATAAATACCTGGAGCCCACTGAAGAACGTAATCGTGAAACTCATCGGTCCAAAATCCTTCAGATATTGTTTTATGGTAAAACGCCAATGAATCACGACACTTAGCGTGTATAATGGGACCTCCAGTAATTTCCTGTAAAATTTTATTTCAATTGTTTTTTAGGGTACCGTACCTCAAAAGGTAAAAACTGAACCCTTATACGATCACTTTGTTATACGTCCGTCTTTCTGTCTGCCAAGACCCTTTATCTCGGGAACGCAAGGAGGTATCCAGTTGAAAATAAAACGATATTCTCAAATCTACAGTCTCTTGAAGCTCCACTTCTAAACTTCTAAGTTAACGTACAAAAAGATACGGCCGTTTATGCAGCAATAAACTTATATTACACACTCAAGGGAATCAAAATAGATACGAGTATTTTCCTTTGACCTAGAACTATGAAATTTGGCAAGTAATACATACTACAAGTATAGAGAAAAATTTGAAATCTATACATTTGTAATGAAATCATAAAAAACAGGGTTTTATGCAATTGCTTTGAGTTAACCGAATCATGTGGGGTATCGTATGAAAGGGCTTCATTGGCACAAGCTTTTTTTTAAGTATAGGTATGCAACTAATAATTTATGGCGTATGTAGTACAGTTCAGTTTGCACTGTTATGCATATTATTATATTAATCATTCCTTACACCACCTATGCCACCAACCTTGGAAACTTAGCTGTTATGTTCTTCGTGCATGAAGTTACTCTGGCTCACACACTCTTCAAATTGAAATACAATGATTTTAAGTACCGCTATTCAGCGGTAGAATATCTAACGAGTGGATGGTACCCAGATGAGCATACACAAAGCCCTACCACCGACTATTCCTTGACATCATTTACATTTAAAAATATATTAAGCTTAATAAAATAAGTAAATCCGTAGAGATAACTAACACGCGCACTATAAGTAGGGCTGTTCGTGTCTATATTACCACGCGTCAGCACAACTTTTAGAACACCCGAAGCGTAGTTTAAGCTGCCATATTTTTTCGTTGAAGATTCGAGGAGTATTTCTGAAATTGAATAGTTCTTTAATTAAAATAAATAAATTTATTTAATTTTGAAATAAAGTAAACAGTAGTAAATAAAAGTATAATTAATAACGATCTACGCGGATTTTTATAAACCTATAAAAATATATTAAATAAACAAAATAAAAGAAAATATTAATGAAGTATCAAAAAGATCCGTGGCAATATTTTTGAGGTCGGTAATTTACCGAATTTGAATGATATTCCTGTATGTAACGAATGGACTTATTTTCTATAGCAAACGTCATTCTTAGGTAAATATCATAAATTCTAACGTAATAGCTTAGCATTGTACCGTAAAGAATATAGAAAACCATTTACTTAGAAACGACACAATTCATTATTTACACTATGCAAAATCTTCTAAGCCATTAGTAAGTGATAAAAATAATAATAGTATCATGTTGTCGTGTCACGTGATGTGTTTCCGTAGGCATATTTTATTATCTTTATTTACCTGGATAGATCCAATCGCCTCTCGGCAGCTTGGCACGAATGTATATAGTTCCGTAGGTGAAAGCAAACCGGGCGCTCGTCAAACGCCCGCTAACAATCGGTGGTAGAATGTTCACACCCATTGCCTGTACCACGCACTTATCGCCTGTGCATCTGAGGAATGTCTTCAGCCACTTAGACAAAGGTCTTGGTGTTAAGCTCTTTCCAGTCGTATCGGATTGCCGTCCCATCGGGTTAGGGAATAGAGGGTGCACCTGTGTTTGCGCACACACTTGTGCACTATAATATCTCCTGCGCAGTTGGCTAATCTCTCTTAAGATTGGCCGCTGTGGCCGAAATCGGTCAGGAGAACCATTCATTATTATGTCTAAACCTATTGTACAAAATAACGAGAGGTGCCGTGGCACAGCCTTTGCGAACGAAGTTCCTTTCGCTAAATATTTGTTATGTACACTGAAATAAAGTAGCTAAGTTCGAAAATATTTAGTTAATATATTTTATATTAAAATAAAATATGAATGTATTTTAAAAAGTCATGGAAACGTTAAAACATTTCATTTTCGGTTTCATATGCTTATAAACAGAAACAGATATAATATATCTGTTTACACTGAAACTATAGTATTACTATAGTAAAAGTGTCGTGACGGTCAACGTGAGAGCGCTTATTCCTAGCTATCATTCGCCACGTTTTTGGAATGTCAGTAGCAGCCTGTGAATGTCCCACTGCTGGGCTAAGGCGTCTTCTCCTCTTTTTGAGGAGAAGTTTTGGAGCTTATTCCACCGTGCAGCTCCAATGCGGGTTGGTGTGACACATGTGACAGAACTTCAGTGAAATTTGACACATGCAGGTTTCCTCACGTTGTTTACCTTTACCGTCAAGCACGAGATGAATTATAATCACAAATAAAGTACATGAAATTCAGTGATGCTCGCCCGGGTTTGAACCCACGATCATCGGTTAAGATTCACGCGTTCTTACCACTGAGCCATCTCGGCTTCTAGAATGTTAAGTTTCTCCAACGTTAGTAATAATTTGACGTTGCAAAAAGTTTCGCTACCTTATACTCCAGGAACATGATGAGCTACGAAAAAGTGATTTTACGTCGATCATCCAGCATATTTTATTGGCTTTACGATATTAAAAATTAGGGATTTTAGTGGTACCTCCCTGCGTGTGCCTCTTCTCTTCAGGTAACTTCAGGGTTGGTAGGTACACACATCAATTATGAACACTAATTGAACACATGAATATTCCTTGGTGCTTCACTGGGTTTGAATCGGAAATCTTCGATTCAACTTGGCTCTTGATTAATTAAAGTTCTTTAAAATAACGTAGAAAGTTACAAAGAGGACTCTTATAGTAATATAATATAAGAAATGTACGGACGTACGAACCCGCTTAAAAGATCCAAAGTGCTTGTATGTATAGATTCGTTGTTTTGGTTGAGAATGTCTTGCTGAAGTTTGGGTACGATGTTCAGGAAACCATTTTCAATGAAAATATTGGAATTTGAATTCGAAGACAACGGTCTCTGATACGACACGAACGGATGTTCCTGTATATTGTAATATAAATATCTTCTATCATTAATATATTATTAGAACATTTAAAGTGCATGCAAACCAAATATGTTAACCAAACACAAATTTATACAGGGTTATTTTTAATGTCCCAGCAACCTCGCAGGTGTAGATAGCTAACAACATAAGCAACAACTTTTTTCAACGAATTCGAGCATAACTCAATACATAAGAAGAAAATGATTTTACAAGTTTTTGTCGTACTGTCGTGACATTTATACGTCTATGTCCCATTCATAAACGGAAGAATGACGCGCCACTCGCGCGCGCTCCACAATCCCTTCGTACTTTACCAAGCTAAGGACTGACTACATTAAACAATTAAAAACAAATAAATTGTATGTGGATTAGGTTTCTAAACATCTAAAATATGTGATAATCGTAACAAAATATATTTTTATTGTTTTCTAAAGTTTAATTAAACCAATATCATAATTATTGGTAGTTAGGTTTTCTTTATCTTTTATTGTTTAAAGGAGGCGTATTTATAATAATTAAATTATTATCAATTAAAATAATATTTAAAATAATTACCTCTAAGGTTCAAGTCTCGCGCATGGTGGTAAGTATCGCGCACATAGTGTTTAAAATAGTCACCTTCACAACCAAGACAAAGACCAAACCTAATTATCAACTGTTCATTAACTCGTGCTAACACTTCCGAATTGCTTTTTATTTGATTAAAGGCCCACCTAGCAAGCACCTCACCATTTCTGTGTATTCGATATTTTAATACCGTTACGCCATGGTAATAAAATTACATCCACAATCGGCGGCACGGGCTCGTGGCACTCAAGCACAAGCAACGTGGGCGCAACATAAAAATCGACGGACGACTGGCGAGTGGCGGGCGGCGGCCTTGGCCTTGGTCAATTTAAAGGCACTCGCGCGCTCAGGGGAAGTCCCCGTAATATTTGCGATGCGCGTAGATTTATTAACGTTCAAGCGGGAAATTAAATTAATACTTTTTTTGTATGAAAATAGAATCTAACGAAATATCAAAAGTCGTAGAACAAAAGTTGTTGCTTATGATGTTAGCTATCTAGTCCTGCGAGGTTGCTGGGTCACTAAATATAACCCTGTATAATTATAAATATATATTAGGAAAAGTAAAAATATATATCGGAGTAAGTACTTACAGGATGATTAATTGGTATATACTGTTCAATCTGCCAAAGGTCTTCACGAAAATTATCAAAATTATCTTCGAAGATTACTTCTTGGGCACAGGCGTAGCCACCTCTGACCTTAGTGGCGGTTGCCGGACAAGCTATCCAGGGTTCCGTTGGGTCATGTAATTCTAAAATTTCAAAACTAAGATTACTAGCATTCGTTAAACGTACGTTTATATGTTGTTAGGTTAATTATGATAGAATAAAAGGCCGGCAACGCACCTGCTAGTCCTCGGATGTTGCAGATGTCCATGGGCGGTGGTAGTCACTTTCCATCAGGTGAGCCTCCTGCTCGTTTGCCCCCTCTTTATATAAAAAAAAAAAACGTATGGGGTTTTGCCGTCCCATCGGATTATGAGAGCTAAGGAAAAGAGAGTGCACCTGTGTTTGCCCACACACTTGTGCACTATAATATCTCCTCCGCAGTTGGCTAATTTCTCTCGAGATTGGCCGCCGTGGCCGAAATCGGTCTGGAGGACCTTATGCAGTGGGGTAACTATAGGATGGCAGGGCTGGCAAGATGGCACGGGCCCCGACCCGACGAGGCTTCCCAGTCTGAGAGGCCACGAGCTCAGTGCTTTATATTTAGATATTTTTTACAGGCGCACTGGGGCCATTGTGCACTTTCCAATTTTGCGCCTTCACCGTCAACAAGTTAAACTGCCTATTCAAATTTAATTTTCACCCCTGTACCTAGGGGGCCCCATGCCCCATGACTTTGCCACGGGCCTCAAATGGTATAGTTAGTATCTTGTTATTATCCTCGCTTTAATATTTGAAATGGTTAAACCATTTTCTATTCAAAACTATGTAAAGTGTACTATGTTGGTTGTTGTTGTCATTTAAAAGATAGTAACCAATATTAACGGAAATAAACCCACACACACCCACACACACACACACAAAACGCTTGTATATAACAAGCGTTTGGATACTGTACTATAATGTCTACATAATATGACTTAGATAAAAATTAAAATGAAATTAACAAACCTTTAACAGTAAACATTTCCTTCGGTGAATAATACCCAGCGAATTGAAGAAATGCATCTTTGTTTGTACCATTCGGTTCGATAGATGGATTACCGATAGAGACGAACACTCGATGCACAATCGTTTGACCAACTTTCAGTGTAATATTGTGATCTTCATATATCCATCCATCCCGGTTTTTTTGTTTAACCCCTAAACCCCAGAAATCCCTGTTCTCGTGGGATAAAACTTTATTTTCTGTACCATTTTGAATTAATCCCTCGAACAGAAATAATTTAATTCGCGGGTCACCTGTTTAACAAACGAAGATCTCTAAATAATCTTGTATTTGATATATACAAGTATATATAAAACATAAACAAAAGTCTGAGTAGGTACGAGTGACCTCACGAACCGTAAGCTTATCTAAAATATTTATAATTAATAGTAGCGATGTTTGTGTATCGTAATTTGTTAAAATATACGAGTTTCTATATTGAAGCGTAATAATATATATAACGCCATTTTTTAACTTAAAATATCAACTAATTGATATTTTATTAAACCAGAACACGTCTACTCCGACAATCGTTGGAGTAGACGTGTTCTGGAGTGAAGACCACGCCTTGGCAACGTAGCGTAGGACGCCCTCCGGCTAGGTGGAGTGATGATCTACGCAAAGTGGCTGGCAGCTGATGGAAATCGAGAGCTGAAGATCGAGCTCAGTGGCTTGTCATTGGAGAGACCTATGTCCAACAGTGGACGAGAAAGGGTTGATAATTATGATGATGATATTGTATGAAGACATGACACCTGCAGACAAAATATACAAAAGCGATTCTATTTTCATTTTATCAAGAGAAGAATAATGATAGAAGAATATACGATATGAATTCTAAAGTAATTCTCGTACCTGGTAGATAAACCCGGAGACCTTTGGGTTTCAATGCTTGTATTGCTCCATTTGGAATATTACGTATCCAGTCTTCGTATTCGCCGTGGACACACACGACGACGGCGAAAAGGAACGCGATCACCTTGAAGGTCATCTTCTGACTTGTGTTGAGATGAGTAAAATAGGTACTAGTTATTAAATTACCCCCACTATCGAATCTTACTTTATCTTTGCATGAGTACAATAATTAAGTCTGGTTGCCGAAATATATTTTTATATAAACATTTATATAAGAATAAATTTTGTATTGTAAACAGTATCAACTGATATCTTGGTGACTCAACCGCTTTGTCTCGCTCCGCTTAAAGACGTCTTACTGGAGATTTTGCGACATTGACACAAATACCTACCTGTTTAATATGTACATGTTTTGTACCATAGCAGGAGATAGAGTTCTCGCTCAGTATTAGATACTTTATTATTACACTAAATATCTAGTCTTATATATCTCTTAATAATCTAAATGTCGACTTCTCACCAGAGGAATAAAGTGAAATAAATAACTTTGGCGTTGTATTAAATCGATATTTATCGTGACTTCGTGAAAATAAATTAATATAAAGCCGTGGTTTGTGTCTCGGATTTTCTTTTTTGCTACATAGCTATTTTTGGTAACTACTATAATAATTATTATTATTTTCATATTATATTTTTGGTGTATAATAATTGCATTGCATTCTTGAAAAACTAGCGCTTTGACATTGACATTGAATGTCAGCGATATTTTTATTATCTTTAGAAGTTGGAAAATCAAAGTGAATAAAAATTGTAGCCAAATAGTGTTTTGTTATATATGAAATAAAATATACAAGAACGAAGAAAATATCATATTATATGGTGACAGGCTTGAAATAGAGACGCCGACGTGTGGTTTCAGTATGTGCATAGGTGTTGTGGTTTCCGATGGCTTATTCGGCTGAGTTTCTCCTTCAAATAGAACTTAACTGTTTCAAAAAACTAACATAATAGATGTTAAATAATAACAATATTCTTATTTCTAATTATATTCGAAATAATCCTAGTAAGGTGGATTATCCATGGGTTATCAAAAGTTCAAATAAAACAAAATCCAATATAAATGGCTAACAAGTATATTTTCTTGCAGTGTTCCCTATGAGTCTTAACTAACAGATATGAAAACACATTGTATGAAGATTTAAAAAGAGTTTATTTTGTAACAATTTCCATCAAACACTATTTTGTATAAATTTCATTAATACTGAAAAATAAAATATGAGGGTAGATTTAAAACGCATTTTAGAATAGATAAACTATTACGGGAGTAAAATACTTTTTAAAATATTAAATAAATATTATAAAGATTAATAACAAAAAAAAATGTTTCATTAAACATTTGACACGTCATTCATTGATCAAAACAAATTTGATATCTCGCGCATCCTTCATCCAATTTGCGTTGAAACTTCGTAGAGATGTTGCTGTTTAGATCCACCAACATTAGGTAGCGCACAATACACATACCCCTGATATTGATACGCCTGCCCTATATACGATGAGTTAGTGGTTGTGGTGTTTGGTAGTTGGTAGATACTAGAGTTTGGGTTTCGTAGTACTTCTCGTAATTTTAGTTGTCTCGAGTCCCGGGACTTTCGGGTCGAGACTCGAGACGAGACACGATTGTCGAAATTGTTATGTAATCATTTTTATTTTCAAATGTCCCGGGAATTCCCCGGACTGATTGTAGGCTGTCTCGTGGCCCGAGACGATGAAATTGTCGGGAATTCCCAAACCCTAGTAGATACTTGCCTTTCGCGCCGCAGGTCGTGGTCGTGTCACATTTGTGTTTTTTTTTATTGTATAGGTAAGTGGACGAACCAACGCCCATAGACATCGGCGATGTAAAAAATGTTAAACATCGCTTACATCGCCAATGCGCCGCCAACCTTGGGAACTAAGATGTATGTCCCTTGTCCCTGTAATTAGATATGATATGTGTGCATGAACATGTCTGTTCACTGTCACGAGCAGACAAATAGAGTAATTACAATTAGTTCTGGCTATAAGCATTTGAAGTTTTGAATTCATAGTTTATAAAAATAAAGCACCCCAACAGTAAATATCTAATACAACATAATATATATAGTTAGACGGCAACACCATACCCAGGCCATCTATAAAACATGCGAGCTGACGGACGGCGTTGCTTTTGTTTCTCTGCTTGTCAAATTATTCTAGAAGCTACATTCATACTATGCCCATTCTTGTCTTCATTGTATATATTTCATTTAAATTGTTATTTTATAAACCGCATAATTGTTTTCAGCTATTTAATAAAAAATAGTGATAATGTTGTTTAATTTATAACAATATATATACAGGGTTATTTGTAATGACCCAGCAACCTCGCAGGACTAGATAGCTAACATTACAAGCAACAACTTTTGTTCTGAATATATAATTAATTATATGCCTGCAATCATCACTAGTATATATGAAAAAGAATATCTGAGTTTCATGATTCCGTTCGGTAGAATTTAATTCCTAAACGGTAAGTTTAAATTTAATTAACTTTTGAAAATAATGATATATTTCAATAAAGTAATATTTATGGATTTTTTTTATAAATATTTTTGATTTTTACTTTGAAATAAAACATTCTTATTCATATTATACATATTCAAGAACACCTGATTCTCCGTAACTACTTCCTGTTAGATAAGTTCATTGAACTCCAAGCACCGGAAACTAATATATACATATTTGTACATATATAATTTTACCCGTTTTGTTGCATACAATATCAATTGATGGAAATTATTACATTAATAAGTAAATATTATAAAAGACGTACCAAGTACGTATGTAAAATTTATAAACATTTTTTTTTTGTTATATATAGTCTACATTACAGATAATATAATATATAGAGAGTCAAACACTACATCTTAATAGTAGTACCATAGATATTAAGATATATAATTATAGTTAAAGATTAAAACAGAATTATTGTTATTGAAATATATTAGTAAAAGCTATTTATAAAATTGTTTTTTTTTTAATGCGAAAAAGTATTGAACAATAATATCTATATTATAGAGGTTTAGTTATTTTGTAGTTAATATAATAAATAATTATAATACACACTTGCTATAGAAATAACTGTTTCACAGTTAAAATCGTATTATACACATAATTCATTTTAGCGTGCAAATTGTAAAATATCATTACTAACATTAGTATTTTTTAATCTTACAGCTAGTAATAATATGAATAAATATCTAATTTAAACAGCCCCAAATTAATACCATATCTGTATCATATTTTGAAATATTTATAAAATATTTTTAATACCAAATTCTAAAACTAAAACCTTTTATACTTTTTTTTTAATAATGAGGAATTAATTACATCTTCATTAGATGAATTATCACGCAAAAAATATTATAAAATTAATGGAATGTTTTGATTAACATCTATTAATTTCTTAAATGACAATAATTACATAATAATTTTACCTACTGTACTGAGTACCGTCGATATAACACGTATTCTTACTTTTTACCTGAAAGGTTTTTACAAGGGTGCGCCCTTCTTTGGATTTAAACATGCATTCTATCATAGATGTGTGATTTATCAATTGTAAGATATTAATTCATCACAATTCAAATATGGAACATCTCAGACTTGAGGTTGTGTGTTGCTCGTTTGGTGGTAGATTTATGACAGACAATAAGCTAGTGCGTCTTGATTATATAAAGATTTACAGTATGACTTTGTTACTCAAAACTCGTCTCTGATTAAAACTACATTCGACTGGCAAAGTTTAGTTAAGAAAAACCGTCGCTTAATTCGCAATCGATCCCGTACCCACCCGAGAAGGAGAGGGTACGGCTGGTTATTTAATGGGTATCCCGACGCACTAGGACGTAGGCGTTGTAGGCGCCAGCGAGTCCCTCATATCCGGTCAAAAGTAGTTTTACTATTATACAATTTTCAACCGTAGCATATAATATATTACATTTAAATGTATACTGTAGTCAATTAGTTATACATAATTATAAGGATACATAAAAACATTTCTAGATATTCGAATAAATATTAGTTGTTATCATACACCAACCCATAGATGATAGGCTGCGTGGTGGAATAAATATGATTTATAAAAACATTAATAATTTTAAGGTTGGCTTAGCCGTGAAATATTTACAATCTGTATAATTTATGAAAAATCACAATAGAATATACACAATTAATTAATTATTTGTAGTATAATAAATCTTATTTATCATTGTAGGTTTTAACATAGATTCCTATACATTTTAAGCTTGACTTTTTACGTCTAGTCAGAAAATGTACTACGCCTTAATATATCACTTTTAGCTTCTTTGCAATTACTTATCTTTATATTCAGGATATTTTGTAATACACCAGCAACCTCGCAGGACAGCATAGCTAACATCATAAGCAACAACTTTTGTTTTACGACTTCGGACATAACTCAATACATGAAAAAAAAATGATTTTACAAGTTTTTGTCGTACTGTCGTGACATTTGTAGGTTTATATTTTATTCATAAACGAAACGACGACGCGACGCGTCGATCTTTGCGATGCGCGTAGATTTATAAACGTTCAAGCAGAAAATTAAATTAATACTTAATTTTGTATGAAAATAAAATCTAACAAATTATCTAGTCATAGAACAAAAGTTGTTGGATATAGTGTTAGCTATCTAGTCCTGCCTGGTTATTGGTGTGTTACAAATAACCCTATATAGCTTTTAAAATATATTATGTATGTACACATTTCACACGAGCAACTATTATGATAAAACAGAATATTCTAGTACTATATACACACTACTCATTACTTATCTAATGGGAACGACAAGGTGCTTGTCTTACAACGCTCAACTAAGAATATGTTATAATAAGGTTACTGGTGAAATCACCGTAACTTTTGATAAATAACAAAATAATCTACTGTTTTTAAGATAAACTAGAATAATATATTATTAAAAAGTAAAATATTCTAATATTATATACAAACTACTGATTTCTTATCTATGCAGAGGAAAGTGACATGGCTTCGAACTAACTATGAATATCTTATAATAACCAAAGAATCTACATTTTTACAAGACAAATCAGAACTCTATATTAAAAGATACAGACTATTCTAGTAATATATACAAACTACTCATTTCTTAACTAGACAGAGGAAAGTGACATGGCTTCGAACTAACTAAGAATATATTATAATAACCAAAGAATCTACATTTTTACAAGACAAATCAGAACTCTATATTAAAAGATACAGACTATTCTAGTAATATATACAAACTACTCATTTCTTATAGAGTGAGATGAACGTGGCATGGCTTCGAACTAACTAAGAATATATTATAATAACCAAAGAATCTACATTTTTACAAGACAAATCAGAACTCTATATTAAAAGAAACAGAATATTCTAGTAATATATACAAACTACTCATTTCTTATAGAGTGAGATGAACGTGGCATGGCTTCGAACTAACTAAGAATATATTATAATAACCAAAGAATCTACATTTTTACAAGACAAATCAGAACTCTATATTAAAAGAAACAGAATATTCTAGTAATATATACAAACTACTCATTTCTTAATTAATGGCGACTATATTTCCCATTGGCTTAAAGGTAATTTAAGAATATCTTATACTGAAGTTACAAGTGAAAAGTCATTCACTCGAGTTAAATAACTAAAGAATCTACTTTTGTTAAGATTTTTTTATTGCATGGGAAGGCGGACGAGCTTATGGGCCACCTGATGGTAAGTGGTCACCAACGCCCATAGACATTGGCATTACAAGAAATGTTAACCATCACTTATACCACCAATGGGCCATCCACCTTGGGCACTAAGATGTTATATCCCTTGTGACTGGAATTACACTGGCTCACTCACCCTTCAAACCGAAACACAACAATAGCAACTACTGCTGTTTTGCGGTAGAATATCTGAAGAGTGGGTGGTACCTACCCAGACGAGCTTGCACAAAGCTCTACCACCAAGTAAATAAATCGGAATAATATATTATGACAAAGTAAAATATTCTAATATTATATATGTACAAACTACTGATCTCTTATCTAGTGAGTGGAACGTGCCTTGGCTTCGAACTAACTAAGAATATATTATAATAACCAAAGAATCTACATTTTTACAAGACAAATCAGAACTCTATATTAAAAAAAAACAGAATATTCTAGTAATATATACAAACTACTCATTTCTTAATTAATGGCAACTATATTTCGCGTCGACTTAAAGGTAAACTAAGAATATCTTATACTGAAGTTACTACTGAAAAGTCATTCACTCGAAACACATAACCAAAGAATCTACTTTTTCAAGATATGACTTGTTAGTAATTATAATGTTAAATAAGTAGGTTAGAAATGTTTATCAATTTTACATAATATATTTTATATATAGGAGTTTATATTACCACTCACTTTATTTTCATTATGAGATTGCGATCGTCGTTTTAAGTTGTAGTAAAATAATATTTAAATTAGTTATTTGTAACGTTTCATTCATTTTGCGAGTTCATTGTGGTCAACTTGGCGCAGTCCAACACCGATTTTAAGGTCTGTTAATGAACTCGGCTTAAAGCCAGGCTTGACCTGCAGCAAAGCCCGAGCCTAGTTATATATAGTGGTTCCCTGCATTTTAAGCACAATTCAAGACAACACAATTTGGAACATTCTTCTCTCAAATGTACCCCGATTGAAGCTGATTTAGGAATCCACTTTACAGAAATCTATGCAAACCGAAGGTATACACTGGCTCACTCACCCATAAAATCACAAATAAAATCAATCTGATAAAGTTTTTTTTTGTTCCATCAATTATAATTAAGCATAGTCCATATTCATAACAAACGGAACGAACTCACTTTCAATGTTTCGTAAACCTATTGATTTCTTGTTGTCTATGATAATGTCACAGGTAAGAAATATTTATGAAATACATAAATCATATAATTATAGGAGTCACTTATTTATTACGTAGGACGATTTAGGGGCGAGGAGTCTTGATAGTTCTTACCTAAGATCACAAATATACGCAAAGTAAAATCTTTGGTCTTGGAATTGGTCGATGATGTCACTATCCAAAATGACCAAGAAGCAACACTTGATATTAGAAACATGCCAGTGGGAGATTCACTTTCTGAGTGGGATTTGAAAATCAAATGTATAAAATGATTCCAACCAACGTTTCTTAAAATTGTTACTCATAAAAATAAACATCAAAATCTACCAAGGTATAAATATAGGTACGCTATATTCAATCTTATCTTGAATCTTACGTAACAAATGAATGGCTCCTACCTTAAATACAGAAGACATACTCCATATGTTTAAGAAACCTTGTTCGATTGCTCGACTAAATAAATCTATTTATCTTTCGTACATAGCTACAAAAACTTTAAAGTATAATATTAATTTAATTACTAACACATAATATAATTTCTGAGAGATTATTTCCTAAGATAAAAGTAGAATATTCTAGTATTATTTACAAACTACTCATTTCTTATCTAATGGTAACCACATACGCTGTCTTAGAACGGTTAACTAAAAATATCTTATAATAAAGTCACTGGTGTCATCGTGACGTAAGATAAATTCTACTTCCAAACAAAAGATTCTACTTTTTTTTTATTATGTTATATTTTTATAAATTCCTATAAGTATTGTTAGATATAGCGATAGAAATATCGATATATATTATAAAGATTGTTCTTAACAACTTCGCTACTTCCTATACCTTGCTGTGACATATTCTGGATCGATAATATACACGAACAAATGTTATACAATAATAAATGTTAATATAAAAGATCACTAACAAGAAGAGGAAATGTGATAGCTTAAATAAGTTGTTATTTCGACAAAATTAAACACCGCATACTGTAAGTAAAAGATAATACTTATAACGTCCCGATAAAAAAGAATACTACTACCAGTAGACATATATAGATAATCAATATACGTGTCAACACATAAGAGACATTCAATGTTACCAACTTTAGTTTTAGTAACGATTACCTACATTACCTTACCTCGATCATATAGACCTGGTTTCATCATTCATCATCATAATATTATGATTATTATATTATATACAAACTACTGATTTCTTATAGAGTGAGATGAACGTGGCATGGCTTCGAACTAACTAAGAATATATTATAATAACCAAAGAATCTACATTTTAACAAGACAAATCAGAACTCTATATTAAAAGAAACAGAATATTCTAGTAATATATACAAACTACTCATTTCTTAATTAATGGCGACTATATTTCCCATTGGCTTAAAGGTAATTTAAGAATATCTTATACTGAAGTTACAAGTGAAAAGTCATTCACTCGAGTTAAATAACCAAAGAATCTACTTTTGTTAAGATTTTTTTTTATTGCATGGGAAGGCGGACGAGCGTATGGGCCACCTGATGGTAAGTGGTCACCAACGCCCATAGACATTGGCATTACCAGAAATGTTAACCATCACTAATACCACCAATGCGCCACCCACCTTGGGCACTAAGATGTTATATCCCTTGTGCCTGTAATTACACTGGCTCACTCACCCTTCAAACCGGAACACAACAATATCAAGTACTACTGTTTTGCGGTAGAATATCGGTTGAGTGGGTGGTACCTACCCAGACGAGCTTGCACAAAGCTCTACCACCAAGTAAATAAATCAGAATAAAATATTCTAATATTATATACAAACTACTGATCTCTTATCTAGTGAATGAAACGTGCCTTGGCTTCGAACTAACTAAGAATATATTATAATAACCAAAGAATCTACATTTTTACAAGACAAATCAGAACTCTATATTAAAAGAAACAGAATATTCTAGTAATATATACAAACTACTCATTTCTTAATTAATGGCAACTATATTTCGCGTCGACTTAAAGGTAAACTAAGAATATCTTATACTTAAGTTAATACTGAAAAGTCATTCACTCGAAACACATAACCAAAGAATCTACTTTTTCAAGATATGACTTGTTAGTAATTATAATGTTAAATAACTGGGTTAGAAATGTTTATCTATTTTACATAATATATTTTATATATAGGAGTTTATATTGCCACTCACTTTATTTTGCTTATTGCGACCGTCGTTTTAAGTTGTAGTAAAATAATATTTATATTAGTTATTTGTAACGTTTCATTCATTTTGCGAGTTCATTGTGGTCAACTTGGGGCAGTCCAACTCACCGATTTTAAGGTCTGTTAATGATCAAAATTGGCTTAAAGCCACCTAAGCTTGACCTGAAGCAAAGCCCGAGCCTAGTTGAATAGGACCGTTATCTACAGTGGTTCCCTGTATTTTAAGCATAGTTCAAGACTAAGACAATACAATTTGGAGCATTCTTCTCTCAAATGTACCCTGATTGAAGCTGATTTAGGAATCCACTTTACAGAAATCTATGCAAACCGAAGGTATATACCTCAACATAACTTTAACACTAACTAAACAAATTTGTTCTTTTTAAAGAGCGACAGTTTTATTAATTTCTGAATGTATTTAAAAAAATATAAAAAGGTAATCGGACTACCTACTATTAAGTGCCCATAGACTTTATTACTGTACGAAATTTCAATCATCCCGCACATCACCAATCATGGGAACTAAGCTGTTAAGTCCATTGTGCCTGTAGTTACACTGGCTCACTCACCCATAAAATCACAAATAAAATCAATCTGATCAAGTTTTTTTTTTGTTCCATCAATTATAATTAAGCATAGTCCATATTCATAACAAACGGAACGAACTCACTTTCAATGTTTCGTAAACCTATTGATTTCTTGTTGTCTATGATAATGTCACAGGTAAGAAATATTTATGAAATACATAAATCATATAATTATAGGATTTTTTTTTTTTTTTTTTTATTGCATAGGAAGGCGGACGAGCATATGGGCCACCTGATGGTAAGTGGTCACCAACGCCCATAGACATTGGCGTTGTAAGAGCCGTTAACCATCTCTTACATCGCCAATGCGCCACCAACCTTGGGAACTAAGATGTTATGTCCCTTGTGCCTGTAATTACACTGGCTCACTCACCCTTCAAACCGGAACACAGCAATAACAAGTACTGCTGTTTTGCGGTAGAATATCTGATGAGTGGGTGGTACCTACCCAGACGAGCTTGCACAAAGCTCTACCACCAAGGAGTCACTTATTTATTACGTAGGACGATTTAGGGGCGAGGAGTCTTGATAGTTCTTACCTAAGATCACAAATATACGCAAAGTAAAATCTTTGGTCTTGGAATTGGTCGATGATGTCACTATCCAAAATGACCAAGAAGCAACACTTGATATTAGAAACATGCCAGGGGGAGATTCACTTTCTGAGTGGGATTTGAATATCAAATGAATAAAAGGATTCCAACCAACGTTTCTGAAAATTGTTACTCATAAAAATAAACATCAAAATCTACCAAGGTATAAATATAGGTACGCTATATTCAATCTTATCTTGAATCTTACGTAACAAATGAATGGCTCCTACCTTAAATACAGAAGACATACTCCATATGTTTAAGAAACCTTGTTCGATTGCTCGACTAAATAAATCTATTTATCTTTCGTACATATCTACAAAAACTTTAAAGTATAATATTATTTATCTACATAATTTCTAAGAGATTATTTCCTATGATTAAAGTAGAACATTCTAGTATTATATACAAACTACTCATTTCTTATCTAATGGTAACCACATACGCTGTCTTAGAACGGTTAACTAAAAATATCTTATAATAAAGTCACTGGTGTCATCGTGACGTAAGATAAATTCTACTTCCAAACAAAAGATTCTACTTATTTTTTATTATGTTATATTTTTATAAATTCCTATAAGTATTGTTAGATATAGCGATAGAAATATCGATATATATTATAAAGATTGTTCTAAACAACTTCGCTACTACCTATACCTTGCTGTGACATATACTGGATCGATAATATACACGAACAAATGTTATACAATAATAAATGTTAATATATAAGATCACTGACAAGAAGAGGAAATGTGATAGTTTAAATAAGTTTTAATTTCGACAAAATCAAACACCGCATACTATAACTAATTATACTAAGGTTGTATCAAGTTGGTTAAGTATAATCACAGCCCGACCAACTATATACAAACCTTACAACACAAATATAAACTAAGCCGCCGTCTTATGTTTTTGTGTATTATTAAGGGGTCATTGATCTATTCGGTAAGACGATTTAGGGGGGAGGAGGAAGTGGGGTCGGTCATGTCTTATTTTTTTCTTACAAGGGGGTGAGTGAGTATTGATAGTTCTTACGTAAGATCACACATATAAGATAGATAAGATAGATAAGAAGAAAAAGCGCAGGCGACCGCGCGAGTGGCGAGGTGCGCTCGGATGCGTACAGGTAAACTATTTTCATGGCCACGTACCCGCGCACGTACCGTACAGTACGTATCAAGTACTGCTATTTTGCGGTAGAATATCAGATGAGTGGGTGGTACCTAGTTACCTACCCAGACGAGCTTGTACAAAGCTCTACCACCAAGTATATCTCAAATATAGAAAAAGAAAAAGTTTCAGCCATATTTTCAAGGCAAGGCAAAGAAGTTTTAGAATGGGTGAGCGTCGATGACGTCACAATCCAGAAAGACCAGGACGAAGCAACACTTGATATTAGAGACGTTCCAGTGTCAGATTCACTTTCTAAGTGGGTTTTGAGCCTCTGGACAGAAAATGTTATGGAGTGTTAAATCCAAATTATTAAAATGATTCCATCCAACATGATTGTAAATGTTCCTGAAAATTGTTATTTTTCAAAATAAACATCACACCAGTATATTAATTTTTCCCTTTAGATTGTTACGTAATAAATATTAAACAGAGGGTTCGGCCTATTCTTATTTAGGAGACGGAGGGTCAAAACTAGTGAAAATCGTCTTACGTAATAAGTGAATGACCCCTAAGGGATATTTTTTTCTTTTTTGTTCCAGCAGCTTAAATAGTTCAGCATAACATAACCTATGCTAAATAAGAAAATAAATAAAAAGATAATATCCTACGAAAAACCCCTAATTTTTTTTTTACAAAGACGCAACATTTATTTATAATGATATAATACTCATAGATATATAACTCACAATCATCCTCCGAAACAAAAAATTAATACTACTATCTGTAGACATACAGATAATCAATATACGTGCCAACACTTAAGAGACATTCAATGTTACCAACTTGTAGTTTTAGTTAGGATTTCCTACATTACCTTACCTCGATCATTTAGACCTGATTTCATCATCTATGATAGAATAGCAATGTTTAAAATCACAGGACACATCTCTTTAAAACGTTACAAGAAATATCTAAGACAGCAGAATAGATATTACTAACAAACCGTAAAATTAAGAAAAATTTAATATTATATTTAAATTTATATTCAATATATTTCATTAATTATCGTCGAATTTTCTAGAAACTTTTTACATTGTTATCGTATAGCTTTTTTATTATCTTTGACAGTATTAACCTATCATATTTTTTTACCACTCCTATGGTATAAACACATACTTTTATATGAAATTTTGGAGTTTCATTCTAACCTCTTAGGTTTTTTATCTTACGAAGAATTTAATTATACATTAATTTGAAACAAAATCTATCCGTGTAGAATGAAATGGGTATAAGTAACAATTCCTACATTATTTATCACCTAGACCCCCAATTTAAATAAGATAAAAATACACAGAGTTAAACACAATAAATATTATTAAATATACAATATATTATATTATATAAACGCTATTAATTTGGTTGGAATAGAAAAATAAAAGAAATTAATAATTCTTGTACTTTATAAAAAAAAAAACAAAAAATAAAAAAAAAGTAAAGTTGTAAAAGTTATAGAAAAAATATTTAATTACACTATTTTTCAAGATCTGTACTAATTATTTAACTGACACAATACAACTGAATCTTAAAAAATATGATATTTTTTTGAAATTAGAATCATTTTTATTTAATTTCTAACAACCTGGTCTCATTGTCTTATCTAGTTTAGATATAAAAGAAAAAAGAACACAATCAAAATAAATAACCCACAAAATTGTAATCTATAAGCTAACGCCATCTATATTAACTTACCAACGTTACTACTAAGCGTAACCGATAAAAAATAAACTTACATTCCAAGATTCCGCTTAGACTATTCACAACAAAAGTATATAAAAAAAATTTGCTATTAAAACGAAAATACTGCGACACGTACCGGTCTAAATTACAACGGAATATCGAGTCTGCCGTCGTATATCGCGAAGGGCGCGCCGGACGAGCTCACCTCGGATATACCGCGTCTCATTTTGTCACAGAAACACACTCGCACTCGGTTCGCACTCGCAATGGTGTCCACCTCACAGTGTCGGGCGTCCGCCACACTCGCTACACTCGCTACACTCGCGTCACCCGGTAGGGTCCGGCCCGGCACGTCGAGCGTCCCGCAGTGACACAGGTCGCTGGCGCCTACTGCGTCTTCCTGTCGGACTCGTGTCATACAAAATCCAAGGCGTCGTGTGGCTTCGTCGAGAACTTGCCGAATGATCGCTTCTGCAATGTTCGCTCGATGAGTTTCTTGATTTCGCTTACGATAAAAACGCTCGACGTTAAGCTGACTAGAAATATGAGATCTGAAAAGTTAAAAAAAATATTATTTTAATCGATGTACACAATCTTACTGCTACCCTAAATATTTTTACGAGATCGTCATATTCATCAACTATTATTCTATTATTATTATTATGCTACCGGAACACAGCAGTACCAAGTACTGCTGTGAAGGGTGAGTGAGCCAGTGTAATTACAGGCACAAAGGACATAAGATCCTAGTTGCCAAGGTTGGTGGCGCATTGGCGATGTAAGCGATGGTTAACATCTCTTACAATGCCATTGCCTATGGGCGTTGGTGACCACTTACCATCAGGTCGCTCAAATGCTCGTCTGCCTTCCTATGAAATAAAAAAAAAACTAACGAAGCTGAGCATCAAAACACCCTCCTCCCCCACTCCTCCAACTGATACAATTAAACAAGCATGCCTAGCACAATTGCCGCATATAATGCCACAGTAAGCTACTGATAAAAAAGCACTTATTAAGATTTCAATAAATCACATACCGTGGCCAGTGAGCGCTTCAGTTTGAAACACCCTCTGCAGTGGCGGGAAGTAGATAACCAACATTTGTCCTACTAGACTTAGAGTCACCGCTATCAAGAACATTCTGAAAATACCAAATACCAATATTATAATTATTTAGATATCAATTACATATTATATCCAAATTACACGTGTTTGCTCAACTCAAACTATTTAATTAAATAAATTAAGTTTCTGAATAATTATTCAGAAACTTATTCGCTATTTTTAGTTGTTCGCTTAATTAAGCGACAACTAAAAATATCGCATTTTTGATTAACTCTCGTTACACAAATATCTGGGCAGTAATGATAATGAATTACGTTCCAATTCCAATTTTTTTTTAACCATCGCCTACATCGCCAATGCGCCGCCGACCTTGGGAACTAAGATGTTATGTCCCCTGTGCCTGTAATTACACTAGCTCACTCACCCTTCAAACCGGAACACAACATTACAAAGTATTGCTGTTTTGCGGTAGAATATCTGATGAGTGGGTGGTACCTATCCAGACGAGCTTGCAAAAAGCTCTACCACCAGGTGAAAATTTCGTAAAGCCAAAAACATTCTAAGTCTGTATCTAAAGGCCGTCACAATATGTATACGATGATACATCTGATCGGATATAGCATAGTTTACATCATCATACTGTACTTGTGATCATTTAATTTTACATAGATATCAAACACCTTCTAATAAAAACTTTTAATCACCTAATTTTTCGATCACTTCCGTTCCACTATCTGTGCTCTAAACCGGTGATGTAAACATGATCTTTTTATTTTATTTTTCCACAACTAAACACATCATTTATTTAAAAAAATGGTGTAATTTATTCAATTACACAGAAACTCATAACTGTTTTAACAACTGCTAATAGATTCAGGAGTGTTAGTGTTTTGTGCGACAGAGACAACGCTCTACTCGAAATTAGTCGTCTCTTTTCAAAGGTCGATGTATAACATTTATTGACGGGCACTATACTTACTTGTTCGAAAAGAAACCGATTTGAAAGATCGACTTCGTTTGCGAGCGACACGACAGCGCGTTGAACATGTCGAACAGGACGAAACAGGTGAACGTCATCGTCGTGTCGCGCGGCGTTATCTTGTTGTCTGACATCTGAAATATTGACGATTAAGTAATTCAAGAAACGATTAATTACGCAGATGGGTAGAAGTCCAATTGTTTTTTCTTTTAAAAGGTAGGCGGACGAGCATTTGGGTCACCACAATGGAAAGAGGTTATCACTGCCAATAGACAAGGTAAGAAATATTAACCATCGCTTACATCGCCAATGCGCCAACCCTGGGAACTAAGACGTTACCTCGTGTCTGTAGGTACACCGGTCTAGTTTAGTCTATGTTAACATGTTCTTTTATCGAAAAACTAGCATCAGTCGTCTCAATATACTCGTGGTCGTAGAGCGGACGAACGTTAAAAATTTAGCATCTAAGACGTTTTTGTAATTTTTTTTAATTGGATGCTCCGATTCGATAAGTCCCCAAGTTCTTCTTCCCTCAGGAGGACTTGGGGATTTTTCGAATCGGATCATCATATTATGCATCCAATTTTCGCTCACAAATGTATAAGTCGTTTCTTATTTCGTAACGATTTTTTCGTATATAATTTAAGCAACGTTCGCCAGCAAAATAAAATAGTAAATCTCGCTCGCGTCACCTCCCGGTTGAAGACCCAGAGCGTGCCGGCGATGATGACGGCGGCGGCGAGCAGCACGGACAGCAGCAGCGCGCGCGACAGGATGCGGCGCGCCGGGTCGCGCGGCCGGCGCCGCAGCACGCCGCGGTCCACCGGCTCCACGCCCAGCGACTGCGCCGGCGGGCCTGCGGACACACACACACACACACCTTACACTCTGCACGACTGGTTCGTTACGTGGTAGGGCTTTATGCCATTTCAGGTTATTTAGGAGGCACGGGAGTGTATATACTTCCAACTTCCAGACTCCGGGCTGCTATTGAGAATTTCCTGACAGAAAAAACCCACTATTTTTGCCCCAACCTGGGAATTGAAACCAGGACCACCGGGTCTGCGGCCGTATATCTAGCCACTAGACCAACGAGGCAGTCAGGCTTCGAAGTACCAACATTACCGACCGACCCATCATCGGACCGACTCATCGTCGGACATTCTACCGCTCAACGGCGATACTTAGTTCCGGTTTGACGGATGAGTGAGCCAGTGTAGTGCCTCGAGTTCCTCGATTGAATCAAAAAGAAAAACAAAAAAATAAACGTCAGGGAACTAACCGTCCATGATGATGTTGATCCACAGTATCTGCATCGCGTTGAGCGGGTTGGGCACGCCGAGCAGCGTGGCCAGCGCCACCAGCGACAGCGCGGCGATGGACGTCGACAGCTGGAAGCAGACGAAGTTCCGGATGTTGTAGAAGATGCACTTGCCCTCCTCGATGGCGGAGCTGTGGGGGAGGAGACGGGGATTACAGACGGCGAAAACGCAATCACTTATCAGATATTCTAGCACCAAACAGCAATATGATTAAAGATTTTTAATGTTACATACAAATATAACACATATTCATTTAAATAAAACTTGTAAAATAATTTAAAAAATTAAGTACATAAAATTCCTACATTTTTGAACGTACAAAATTAGACGGTAAAAACTAGCACCTCTAGTTATAAACAAAAGGTGTTATTGGCATACTACATTTAAAATTGATTACATTTTTTTTCTGGTTGATCTACATCATTCTTTACACTATAAAATATATAGATTAAGAAAAATACTTCTTAATTAATAATTTTAAATTCTATTTCCTAGATCTATCTAAAATATTTCTAATGGATTGCTGCTACTGTTGTACTTACATGATGGTAGCGAAGTCGTCGTCCACGAGGATCATGTCGGCCGCTTCCTTGCACACATCGGTACCGTTCCGACCCATAGCGATGCCGATATCCGCTCTCTTTAACGCCACGCCGTCGTTAACACCGTCACCTTTTAATTAAAAAAAAAAAATCAATATACTTTACTAACTTTTCTAAATAATTAAATTATAGAATCCTTCTATGGAACAGAACTGAGCAAGGAAAAAAAAATAGAAACATATTAAAGGAAATAATGATATTTTTTAATTTGATTATGAACTTGTTTTAAATACATAGTCAAATGTATACAAGGCAAATTTACTGATCCAGCTAAATACTGCATCGCATCGCATCATTGGTCGCTTATTACGTCATCGATTGCCATAGACCTATTCAAATTCAGAAGTAAAATCCTTTAGAAAGCAGACGTTTAACAACTTACCTGTCATTCCAACTATATTGCCAAGTCTTTGAAGCGACTTGACAATCGCCAGTTTATGTTTTGGCGTCACCCTGTAGAATACTGTTACCTGTGTTTATAAAACAAAATTGTATTAATTACATATTATATTATATAACAAAAAAAAATAGTAATAATAATTTTTAACAAGTTACTGCCAAAATCGAATACTAAGTTGTTGTTTGAGGAGTGAGTTATCCAGTGTTATTAGTATTATAGGTACAAGGGACAAAACATAATCTTAGATGCCAAGGTTGGTGGCACATTGGCGATGTATGGTTAATATTTCATAAAGCGCCAATTTTAAAATTTACTCGATGGTAGATCTTTGGGCAAGCTCGTCTTAACTATTTCAAAAGACAATAATTTAGATTTTCTTCAACGATTAATTTAATTGGATAAACATTATAAGTAGTAATCGTAGTGAACTTCATTTTGATCATTGTTTCCTAATTCCATTTATATAATTAAATAATTATAAATTGAATAATGTTTAAGTAATATGTCATTTGAAATACATAAATATAAAAATGTCGTTACGGTAACACTGACCGAATCAATGATGGCGTCCAGTTCGTCGTCCGACATGCTATCGAACTGCTCTCCCGAGAGTGATGTTGAATGTAACACGTCGAGTCCAACCATTTGAGCTGAAATAAATGGGATTTTTCTTTTATATAAAAAATAACATTTTTTAGAGTTTTAACAAATGTCTTCCTTATTTTCCCATCATCATCCTCTCTTTTAGCCAAAACGGTAATTAATAAGGCCTTACCAAGTGCGCGATAGAAAATATTATACTCTTAATTTCATCACTCTGGTAGTACGATAAGTCAAAACTACAAATAGATAGAAAATATTTCCATAGATGTGGCTATAGTTCAAATTGCTTTACCCTGGACGGTAGGCAGATTTATAGACGTTCTAGGTCAAGTTTGCCGCATTTGTAGACCAAAAGAGTTTGCAGGTCAGCTCAAATGCTAATAATGCGATATAATGCAACCACCAGCTCTGTCCTGCCTACCGAACGACACTTCACCATCTTGACGTGCACCTGCGCGCCCGGCCTACCGCCGGCCCCGAGCCCGTGACGGCACACTCACCGACTGCGAGCGCGGTGGGGCGCGCGTCGCCGGTCACCATCTTGACGGTCACCTGCGCGCCCGGCCTACCGCCGGCCCCGAGCCCGTGACGGCACACTCACCGACTGCGAGCGCGGTGGGGCGCGCGTCGCCGGTCACCATCTTGACGGTCACCTGCGCGCCCGGCCTACCGCCGGCCCCGAGCCCGTGACGGCACACTCACCGACTGCGAGCGCGGTGGGGCGCGCGTCGCCGGTCACCATCTTGACGGTCACCTGCGCGCCCGGCCTACCGCCGGCCCCGAGCCCGTGACGGCACACTCACCGGCTGCGAGCGCGGTGGGGCGCGCGTCGCCGGTCACCATCTTGACGGTCACCTGCGCGCCCGGCCTACCGCCGGCCCCGAGCCCGTGACGGCACACTCACCGACTGCGAGCGCGGTGGGGCGCGCGTCGCCGGTCACCATCTTGACGGTCACCTGCGCGCCCGGCCTACCGCCGGCCCCGAGCCCGTGACGGCACACTCACCGACTGCGAGCGCGGTGGGGCGCGCGTCGCCGGTCACCATCTTGACGGTCACCTGCGCGCCCGGCCTACCGCCGGCCCCGAGCCCGTGACGGCACACTCACCGACTGCGAGCGCGGTGGGGCGCGCGTCGCCGGTCACCATCTTGACGGTCACCTGCGCGCCCGGCCTACCGCCGGCCCCGAGCCCGTGACGGCACACTCACCGACTGCGAGCGCGGTGGGGCGCGCGTCGCCGGTCACCATCTTGACGGTCACCTGCGCGCCCGGCCTACCGCCGGCCCCGAGCCCGTGACGGCACACTCACCGACTGCGAGCGCGGTGGGGCGCGCGTCGCCGGTCACCATCTTGACGGTCACCTGCGCGCCCGGCCTACCGCCGGCCCCGAGCCCGTGACGGCACACTCACCGACTGCGAGCGCGGTGGGGCGCGCGTCGCCGGTCACCATCTTGACGGTCACCTGCGCGCCCGGCCTACCGCCGGCCCCGAGCCCGTGACGGCACACTCACCGACTGCGAGCGCGGTGGGGCGCGCGTCGCCGGTCACCATCTTGACGGTCACCTGCGCGCCCGGCCTACCGCCGGCCCCGAGCCCGTGACGGCACACTCACCGACTGCGAGCGCGGTGGGGCGCGCGTCGCCGGTCACCATCTTGACGGTCACCTGCGCGCCCGGCCTACCGCCGGCCCCGAGCCCGTGACGGCACACTCACCGACTGCGAGCGCGGTGGGGCGCGCGTCGCCGGTCACCATCTTGACGGTCACCTGCGCGCCCGGCCTACCGCCGGCCCCGAGCCCGTGACGGCACACTCACCGACTGCGAGCGCGGTGGGGCGCGCGTCGCCGGTCACCATCTTGACGGTCACCTGCGCGCCCGGCCTACCGCCGGCCCCGAGCCCGTGACGGCACACTCACCGACTGCGAGCGCGGTGGGGCGCGCGTCGCCGGTCACCATCTTGACGGTCACCTGCGCGCCCGGCCTACCGCCGGCCCCGAGCCCGTGACGGCACACTCACCGACTGCGAGCGCGGTGGGGCGCGCGTCGCCGGTCACCATCTTGACGGTCACCTGCGCGCCCAGCCTACCGCCGGCCCCGAGCCCGTGACGGCACACTCACCGACTGCGAGCGCGGTGGGGCGCGCGTCGCCGGTCACCATCTTGACGGTCACCTGCGCGCCCGGCCTACCGCCGGCCCCGAGCCCGTGACGGCACACTCACCGACTGCGAGCGCGGTGGGGCGCGCGTCGCCGGTCACCATCTTGACGGTCACCTGCGCGCCCGGCCTACCGCCGGCCCCGAGCCCGTGACGGCACACTCACCGACTGCGAGCGCGGTGGGGCGCGCGTCGCCGGTCACCATCTTGACGGTCACCTGCGCGCCCAGCCTACCGCCGGCCCCGAGCCCGTGACGGCACACTCACCGACTGCGAGCGCGGTGGGGCGCGCGTCGCCGGTCACCATCTTGACGGTCACCTGCGCGCCCAGCCTACCGCCGGCCCCGAGCCCGTGACGGCACACTCACCGACTGCGAGCGCGGTGGGGCGCGCGTCGCCGGTCACCATCTTGACGGTCACCTGCGCGCCCGGCCTACCGCCGGCCCCGAGCCCGTGACGGCACACTCACCGACTGCGAGCGCGGTGGGGCGCGCGTCGCCGGTCACCATCTTGACGGTCACCTGCGCGCCCGGCCTACCGCCGGCCCCGAGCCCGTGACGGCACACTCACCGACTGCGAGCGCGGTGGGGCGCGCGTCGCCGGTCACCATCTTGACGGTCACCTGCGCGCCCAGCCTACCGCCGGCCCCGAGCCCGTGACGGCACACTCACCGACTGCGAGCGCGGTGGGGCGCGCGTCGCCGGTCACCATCTTGACGGTCACCTGCGCGCCCGGCCTACCGCCGGCCCCGAGCCCGTGACGGCACACTCACCGACTGCGAGCGCGGTGGGGCGCGCGTCGCCGGTCACCATCTTGACGGTCACCTGCGCGCCCAGCCTACCGCCGGCCCCGAGCCCGTGACGGCACACTCACCGACTGCGAGCGCGGTGGGGCGCGCGTCGCCGGTCACCATCTTGACGGTCACCTGCGCGCCCGGCCTACCGCCGGCCCCGAGCCCGTGACGGCACACTCACCGACTGCGAGCGCGGTGGGGCGCGCGTCGCCGGTCACCATCTTGACGGTCACCTGCGCGCCCGGCCTACCGCCGGCCCCGAGCCCGTGACGGCACACTCACCGACTGCGAGCGCGGTGGGGCGCGCGTCGCCGGTCACCATCTTGACGGTCACCTGCGCGCCCAGCCTACCGCCGGCCCCGAGCCCGTGACGGCACACTCACCGACTGCGAGCGCGGTGGGGCGCGCGTCGCCGGTCACCATCTTGACGGTCACCTGCGCGCCCGGCCTACCGCCGGCCCCGAGCCCGTGACGGCACACTCACCGACTGCGAGCGCGGTGGGGCGCGCGTCGCCGGTCACCATCTTGACGGTCACCTGCGCGCCCGGCCTACCGCCGGCCCCGAGCCCGTGACGGCACACTCACCGACTGCGAGCGCGGTGGGGCGCGCGTCGCCGGTCACCATCTTGACGGTCACCTGCGCGCCCGGCCTACCGCCGGCCCCGAGCCCGTGACGGCACACTCACCGACTGCGAGCGCGGTGGGGCGCGCGTCGCCGGTCACCATCTTGACGGTCACCTGCGCGCCCGGCCTACCGCCGGCCCCGAGCCCGTGACGGCACACTCACCGACTGCGAGCGCGGTGGGGCGCGCGTCGCCGGTCACCATCTTGACGGTCACCTGCGCGCCCGGCCTACCGCCGGCCCCGAGCCCGTGACGGCACACTCACCGACTGCGAGCGCGGTGGGGCGCGCGTCGCCGGTCACCATCTTGACGGTCACCTGCGCGCCCGGCCTACCGCCGGCCCCGAGCCCGTGACGGCACACTCACCGACTGCGAGCGCGGTGGGGCGCGCGTCGCCGGTCACCATCTTGACGTGCACCTGCGCGCCCGGCCTACCGCCGGCCCCGAGCCCGTGACGGCACACTCACCGACTGCGAGCGCGGTGGGGCGCGCGTCGCCGGTCACCATCTTGACGTGCACCTGCGCGCCCGGCCTACCGCCGGCCCCGAGCCCGTGACGGCACACTCACCGACTGCGAGCGCGGTGGGGCGCGCGTCGCCGGTCACCATCTTGACGGTCACCTGCGCGCCCGGCCTACCGCCGGCCCCGAGCCCGTGACGGCACACTCACCGACTGCGAGCGCGGTGGGGCGCGCGTCGCCGGTCACCATCTTGACGGTCACCTGCGCGCCCGGCCTACCGCCGGCCCCGAGCCCGTGACGGCACACTCACCGACTGCGAGCGCGGTGGGGCGCGCGTCGCCGGTCACCATCTTGACGGTCACCTGCGCGCCCGGCCTACCGCCGGCCCCGAGCCCGTGACGGCACACTCACCGACTGCGAGCGCGGTGGGGCGCGCGTCGCCGGTCACCATCTTGACGGTCACCTGCGCGCCCGGCCTACCGCCGGCCCCGAGCCCGTGACGGCACACTCACCGACTGCGAGCGCGGTGGGGCGCGCGTCGCCGGTCACCATCTTGACGGTCACCTGCGCGCCCGGCCTACCGCCGGCCCCGAGCCCGTGACGGCACACTCACCGACTGCGAGCGCGGTGGGGCGCGCGTCGCCGGTCACCATCTTGACGGTCACCTGCGCGCCCGGCCTACCGCCGGCCCCGAGCCCGTGACGGCACACTCACCGACTGCGAGCGCGGTGGGGCGCGCGTCGCCGGTCACCATCTTGACGTGCACCTGCGCGCCCGGCCTACCGCCGGCCCCGAGCCCGTGACGGCACACTCACCGACTGCGAGCGCGGTGGGGCGCGCGTCGCCGGTCACCATCTTGACGGTCACCTGCGCGCCCGGCCTACCGCCGGCCCCGAGCCCGTGACGGCACACTCACCGACTGCGAGCGCGGTGGGGCGCGCGTCGCCGGTCACCATCTTGACGTGCACCTGCGCGCCCGGCCTACCGCCGGCCCCGAGCCCGTGACGGCACACTCACCGACTGCGAGCGCGGTGGGGCGCGCGTCGCCGGTCACCATCTTGACGGTCACCTGCGCGCCCGGCCTACCGCCGGCCCCGAGCCCGTGACGGCACACTCACCGACTGCGAGCGCGGTGGGGCGCGCGTCGCCGGTCACCATCTTGACGTGCACCTGCGCGCCCGGCCTACCGCCGGCCCCGAGCCCGTGACGGCACACTCACCGACTGCGAGCGCGGTGGGGCGCGCGTCGCCGGTCACCATCTTGACGTGCACCTGCGCGCCCGGCCTACCGCCGGCCCCGAGCCCGTGACGGCACACTCACCGACTGCGAGCGCGGTGGGGCGCGCGTCGCCGGTCACCATCTTGACGGTCACCTGCGCGCGGCGCAGCGCGGCGATGGCGTCGCGCGCCGACTCCCGCGGGGGGTCGCACACGCCGCACACGCCCGTGTACGTCAGCGCGTCCAGGCTGCGCCCGCGGCACAGCGCGACTATACGCAGCCCTGGGGGAACGATGACGTCATGACGTTAGCTGAATATTACATTTTTCTGGTGAAACTTCTGCGCGTAGACATTGACAGTGTTGGGACGAGCGGTACTTTTTTTCTTATTTATTTTAAAGTTTGTAACTACAGGGTTCTTTTAGGGCAACCTTGCAGGACTAGATAGCTAACATCATAAGCAACAACTTTTGTTCTACGACTTTTGAAAATTTGTAGATTTTATTTTCATACAAAAATAAGTGTTAATTTAATTTCCCGCTTGAACGTCCCCTAAAATACAAAAAAAAGCTCACCCATCCTTCCGATGTTGTAAGCCTCGTTCAGGAAGTCAGCCTGCTTCTCTTTGGTGATAGGTACGCAGTTGCCCGCACTGTCGATGTAGTTGGTACAGAGCGGCAGTAACTTCTCAATGGCACCTTTTACGAATAGTTCCTCGCTTAACCTTCTATCGTTGTACTTTGGTGCACATTTCACTACCATCATCTTCGTCTCCGAGCTAAGGAATAAAATTTAATAGATTAACTAATGTTATTAAACTACAATATTTACATTGCCTATTCTAATCGCAAAGAATAAATATAAAAATCAAGTTTGACATAAAGTTAATATCATTGATTTGAGAGTAATAATCTTGAATAAACTGTGGTATTCGTTATGATTATGTGAAAAAATAGTTTAGAATATTAGAAAAGCTGTTACCGGAACTTCAAAAGTTAAATAACAGTTGATTATGTAGTTAAGTGGAATAACTGTGTCTTATAAATAAAGATATATAAATCATATGTGACCGCGAGAATTGGCGCGCCGGTGAGGGGGCATATGTCCAGTAGTGGACTAATGTGATCTGAATGATGATTATGATGGAGTCGTATGTATTATATAGCAGTGTTATTAGCAAACCGCTATTTTTTTTTCATAGGAAGGCGGACGAGCATATGGGCCACCTGATGGTAAGTGGTCACCAACGCCCATAGACTTAGGCATTGTAAGAGTTATTAACCATCTCTTACATCGCCAATGCGCCACCAACCTTGGGAACTAAGATGTTATGTCCCTTGTGCCTGTAATTACACTGGCTCACTCACCCTTCAAACTAGAACACAACAGTACCAAATACTGCTGTTTTGCGGTAGAATATCTGATGAGTGGGTGGTACTTACCCAGACGAGCTTGCACAAAGCTCTACCACCAAGTAAATTACTTATAATATTGGACTTATTCAAATAAACATATTTAGTTACAACCTAAGTTGGGGTGGTCGAATAACCTTCAAAAATTTTCAACTCCTCCCCCTCTTCAGAAGTGACATTAGTCTCTACTCTACCTGTTATTGATATAAAAAAAACTCACCTGAATGGAATCTCATTGAGCCTGTTATACTGTTCTCTGAAGTCGTGCATGTTGTTCTTCATGGCACAAGCGAGTAGAGCACCCTCTGTAGGTTGACCGTAGAGTACGTCATCACGGATAATCGCGTTGTTGCATAGCACACCCACCTGGGGAATTTGAAAATTACCCGAATAATTTGACATTATAAATGATATCGTCAGAGCCACACCATTTCAACCAACTTACCTCAAGCATGGTGGTGACCCCCATCCTGGCCACGTCGAGGTCCCTGCCCTTGTACGCTCTGAGCTGTATCTCCCCCCGTGCGTTGTACCCCGTGCCCGTCACCTCCGCGATATGTCCGCCCGATGTCGATAGAGTCGTGACCGTCATTTCGTTCTTTGTTAATGTGCCTAAAGTTAAAACGATTAATATGCATTATTTTATAGAAAATACGTATTACTTATTCAAATCGATACTAAAAATGTCTGCATCTTTATGTTTATCCTAAAGATTAAATTCTGTATTTACAAGTAAATGGCAAAGTTAAATGTCAATTTTAAATATCATACCATTATCCAAAACAGGTATAATAATTTTATTATGATAATATTTTTCATGTATAATCTGTGTGTTTGTTTTATTTTTACTTTTTGGTCAATTTTTAAATAAAATAATTATAAATTCTACACGATATATCATCTAGAAAAAAACGATGTTTTTTTTATATTTTATATTTGTTTATATTTTTATGTTATATTTTATAGTTACACACATAAAACTTTAATATATTTTAGAAGAACTGTAACAAATACGCCATAAAACAATAAGTCACCGGTTTTATCGCTGCATATAACGTTGACACATCCGAGCGTCTCAACAGTCGGCAGCTTCTTCACTATGGCATTTCTCTTCGCCATACGCATCACTCCCAACGCTAATGTTACAGTCACAACGATTGGTAACCCTGCGAAAAATATACCTCTAATTATATACCATCAATATCTGTATAGACCTTGAACATTAGGATGGTATTATTAGACCTCATTTAATTTTCTTCTATTAAATCAATCAGTGAACGTGCGTTATACGTAGAAAAATTAACTCCATCAACTTATCATGTGTCTTTAAAACTAGTTCAAATAAGGGAGAGCACGACTTCTCTTTTAAAAGCAGCGTAATACTACTTTTTTTTAAAGCATAGGAAGGCGGGCGACCATACGGGCCACCTGATGGTAAATGGTCACTAATACCCATAGACATTGGCATTGTAAGAGATGTTAACCATCGCTCACATCGCCAATGTGCCACCAACCTTGGAAACTAAGATATTATGTCCCTGTGCATGTAATTACACTGGCTCACTCACCCTTCAAACCGGAACACAACAGTACCAAGTACTGCTGTTTTGTGGTAGAATATCTGATGAGTGGGTGGTACCTACCCAGACGAGCTTTCACAAAGCTCTACCACCAAATACTACCTGCTGAATTTTTCTTTATATGTTTTATAATGAAGGAAAATATCACGAGATAAGGGAATAACAGTATTGTTTAAACGTTTCATTTGGTGAGATAAGATCATTTTAATCTGTGACGTCATTCATTCATTGAACTAATGTCAAAAATACAACAAAATTCAACTTGTACCCAGAGAGTGTTATCTACTTTTTCCTCACCTTCTGGTATAGCAGCCACAGCCAAACTCACGCCGATGGTGAACATCTCCTGAATAGCCTTCCCTTGCAGCCAGCCAGCTACCATTATGAAACCGATGATGCAGAAAGAGTACAAAGATAGTTGAGTTCCGAGAGTATCCATGGATCGCTGTAGGGGTGTCTTTGGTGACTCTTCGGCTTGCATCATTCGGAACATGTCTCCGAATTCAGAGCGCTCACCGGTGCTCACTACTATACCCTGAATATAGTACAGTTTAAATTGTTATTATCAATAAAGGATGTAACAAAGGTAGAAATTTCAATAAAGATACGCCCATACTTTACCTTAGCATTTCCACATCTGACTAGAGTGCCCATAAACGCGACATTATCCTTATTAACTCTACCCGCGGTCGCTTTGTTCGGCAATACGCTCTTCATAGCCGGTTCTGTCTCACCGGTGAAGGAGGACTCGTCTATCGCGAGATCAGTAGACTCGTAGAGTCTCAAGTCTGCGGGCACCCTGTCGCCTACGTTCAGATGTATTATGTCACCGGGAACGAGGTTCCGAGCGAGAAAATGTTCCACGCTACCTTCTCGGAGACTGAAAATGTTAACATCATTTATGTAAAACCGCATAATTATTTACTGGTTACATATCAATTATAATTACGCGAATTAATAACACTTTTACTGTATCTGTATATGAACTGTACTGTTTTCTTTTAATATTCTAATTAATTTATCATCCGAAGATTTTAGTATCGACCGTTTCTATAAACAAAACTAAAATAGCAATTGTTTGCTAAATATTATCCTCACCAGTTGCATGACGGCGGTACCAGTTTGTTCAGTTCCTCAAGCGACTTCTCCGATCGATACTCCTGTACAAAGGCGACAGTCACCACAATCATGATGGCCACAGTTATTGATATCGCATCGTCGAACTGTCGCATACATATACTCACGACTGCTGAACCTGTTGACAAGCATTTGATTTAGCATATTTCTTACCTATATAAATAAAAAGATAGAGGTCTGTTGTGCGCGCATCACGGAAAAACTACTGGATAGATTTCAATGACATTTTTTGCGATATCTTCATTTAATAAAAAGTTATTAAAGTTTCAAGAAACAACGATTTGTAAACGCACTGCGTGTTCAGTGATGTATGTTTAAACAAAGTATATTTTTGCTGTTTGATGTTTTTTTTCCTTAGTACGTAAGAAAACTTTGTTAATATATTAAGCAAGGCGGACGAAGTCACGGCTATCAGCTAGTTATGTTATATTAACACAAACTGACAGACGTTATTCTGTTGGCAAAAAAATATTTATGTACACCCTATTCCAACCACAATAGGAATAAACCGAAATAAACAACTTTGACAATGATTGCGATATCATTGGTTATCGATATCAATTGACGAGATATCATTGTTCGAGATCTCGAATGATCTGTGATATTCACTATGGACTCGCGAAAAGTTGGCGTTTTCAATATCCGCGAAGTTGTAATCGGAACTTAATGTAGTTATAACTATTTAATTGGAATAGGGTTTTATTATAAATAAAGGCAAATTAATCAAGAACTGTTTATAGTGCATTTTAGAACAAGAATTTAGGACAAACATACATTGCAAACATAAAAAAAAAATAAAAAAAAGTCCAAAATTAAAAACAAAAGGAAATTAAACATTAATTAATGACTAAGAAAACACCTTATATAGAAAAAAGCAACAAATTTATATACATACACAAACACAACATAACGATTAGAAAATCGCATGCAATTTGTAAATCTACGGTTTGTTTACATATATTCCTACTCCGATTGGAATAGGGTATAAGTGGCAACTTTCAAAGTCAGTCAAAGTATTTTAATCTTAAACATATATAGCAATATAAGAATTTATATATTTAATGTAATTAGTTAATAATATTATGCCAGAAGTAGTCGAGACAAATAGTCCAAGAGTCAATTCCTACCTTAGTGCCCTTAATACTTGCAAATCCCTTGTTACGCCAGATACAGGTGAATTATAAATTTTTACTTTCAATATGTGATTATCGTAAAATGGAAATAAGTCAATTTGCATTTAGATAGGTTGTCAGAGTTCTAGAAACCTTTAGTGACATTCCAAGGCTGTAGCCAATGCTGCCAATAAATTAACGAATGTTAATGATGCATCTACTTTTAATTTATTTATATATAACTTGACGTTTCTGGATTCGTCGAGAAACAAAAGGTTGTTTTACTTGTCGAGAAATTATTATCACAATTTTAATTTCAGTTATTATCGTTCTCATTTTGTTAATTATATGATATGAGCTTGTTTATAAATAAATATTATAGTGTACAGATATTCTACCGCAAAACAGCAGTACTTGTTGTTGTTGTGTTCCGGTTGAAGGGTGAGTGAGCCAGTGTAATTACAGGCACTAGGGACATAACATCTTAGTTCCCAAGGTTGGTGGCGCATTGGCGATGTAAGCGATGGTTTACATTACATCTTTTACAAAGCCAATGTCTATGGGCGTTGGTGACCACTTACCATCAGGTGGCCCATATGCTCGTCCGCCTTCCTATGCAATAAAAAAAAAACCTACAATAAAGTGGTCTCTAACTATTCTATCTACAATAACAACACAAAAACTATAAACATATATATACATACATATATTTATAATAAAACATATAATCTAATCATCTCGATTTCTACCGTCCGTCGGAATTTATACCGTGCTTTTTATAACCAATTAAATTATATATAAGATATATTAATACACATTCGCCAACCGAATTATTCGTACCGTGTTAATATATCGTACAACAAGATATATAAAATTAAACTGTATACTAATTTACTCGTTGGTAGAGCTTTGCGCAAGCTCGTCTGGCCACCACCCACTCATCAGATATTCTACCGCATAATAGCAGTACTTTGTACTGTTGTGGTCCGATTTGCAGGGTGAATGAGCTAGTGTAGTTACAGACACAAGGGACATAACATCTTAGTTCCCAAGGTTGGTGGCGCATTGGCGATGTAAGCGATGGTTTACATTACATCTTTTACAAAGCCAATGTCTATGGGCATTGGTGACCACTTACCATCAGGTGGCCCATATGCTCGTCCACCTACCTATAATATGTATAATAAAAAAATATTAATGTTGCTTATGAATCGTATTAGCAATTTTCGCGTGAAACAGGAAATATATAAGAAACAAAAATTATAATATAATGACAACAAAATTATATTCCATATTATAATTAGCGTTTCGATGAATTACTTGTTGATAAAATCATAATCGATTCACTTGCAATTTATCATCATACCCAAGTATAGCATCGGAAGTTAAAATACGTGTTTATTTTAATGTGTTATCAAATACGACAATATGCTAAATGAAAAAGTAAAACGAGGTGAAACAATTATAAGATTAGATAACTTAATTACCGTTTCTATATCACGAACTAAATTTAACGTCTTTCAAGGCGATTACGGTTTAAGACCATCAGTTAGACTTTCAGTAACCATTCAGTCGCCATTATTGTTTTTTTTTTTTTATTGCATAGTACGGCGGACGAGCATGTGGGCCACCTGATGGTAAGTGGTCTCCAATGCCCATAGACATTGGCTTTGTAAGAGATGTTACCATCGCTTACATCGCCAATGCGCCACCAAACTTAAGAGCTAAGATGTTATGTCCCTTGTGCCTGTAAATACACTGGCTCACTCACCCTTCGAACCGGAACACAACAGTACCAAGTACTGCTGGTTTGCGGTAGAATATCTGATGAGTGGGTGGTACCTACCCAGACGAGCTCGCACAAAGCCCTACCACCAAGTAAATGCCTTATGATACACCTCAGATAGAAACTTATATGTTGCAAGCATATTCTATGTACTTCCACGAAAAGTAATTAACAAAATATTCAATCAATTTTGGTTAACAAGTCAAGGTAAATAATATAAATATTTCCAAACGCGTGTTAACAAAAAAAAAATAGTACACGCAGATGGATGGGCAAATGGCCACCCGATGTTACGTGGTCACCTCCGCCAATAAAGATTAACATTGTATGAAATATTAAATATCCTTACGTCGACAATATGCCACCTTAGTCACTAAGATGTTATGTACCTGTAGTACACTAGCTCACTAACCCTTTCAAACCGGAACGCAACAGTACTAAGTACCGCTGTTTTCGGTAGATAATCTAATCAGTCGATGGTACCCACCCAGACGAGCTTGCAAGTCCAAGCAAAGTAATAATATGTATCTAAATAGGAAATATATGTATAAATGTGAAGACGCAGTTTTAAGCTTAAAAGTCGAATTATATTTCCATGATAAAAAATTGCAAAAGCAGTAAAAGAATAACGTTTGAAGTATCAAGTATTGTGATGTAAATAGGGTCTTAATTGGCGTGTATTGTGACGTACATATGTACGAACACAGTCACGGCTTATTACATGCAGATAACTCAAGGTCGCATTCAACTACTAAATTACCTTACTGTAGTGCACTAAGTACCTACTCGTAAGTCGTACATTTTGACAGTTTGTTACATAGAAAATAATAACAAAAGAATATATTTTGTTTAATGAACAATATTAATACATGCACTTTTCTTTGCTGTATATTATCTCACGAACTCGATCGAGAAAGCACAGCGGTTCTTCCCCGGATTTGAACCAGCGATTACCACGTCATATCAACAGGCTTCGATATTTAAACTATATAACTAGAACCTTATATTGTAAAGGTCGGTGACGCACCGGCAAACCCTCGGGTGCTGCAGATGTCCATCGGCAGTAGTAGTCACTTTTCATCAGGTAAGCCTCCTGCTCTTTTGCCCCCCTCACATAAGAAAAAACTTCCGGAAATAAATGCTAGCATCGAGCAACGTGGAATGAAACCCGTAATTATTTCATATGTACACGTTATATATGTATATAATAGGAGACAGCCTGCCCACACATAGAACATGCCCTTGAGCCGGTCAATCGATATTGGAAATTTCTTCGCCACGTCGATGTCACGGTACATTTAAAACGCTGGCACTTTAAAATCGTTTAATATCCAATAAATATATTCATTGCTACAACATTGTTATTATATCTATACTAATATATAAAGTTGAAGAGTTTGTTTGTTTGATCGGGCTAACCTCGGGAACTACTGGTTCGAATTTAAAAAATATTTTTGTGTTGTATAGTCCTTTTATCAAGAAAGGTTCTAGGCTGATTTTTATTAATTATATTTTTATTAATTATACGCGGGTGAAATTGCGGAGACAGCTAGTGTACTTATATATATTTTTAATAAGTATGAAACAAGGTCCTCCAGACCGATTTCGACCACGGCGGCCAATCTCAAAGGAGGTTAGCCAACTGCGCAGGAGATATTATAGTGCACAAGTGTGTGCGCAAACACAGGTGCACTCTCTTTTCCTTAGCTCTCATAACCCGATGGGACGGCAATCCGACACGACCGGAAAGATTTCAGGCGCAGAACCAACGGCTTAACGTGCTTTCCGAGGCACGGGAGTGTACACACTTCCAACTTCCAGACTCCGGGCTGCTACTGAGAATTTTCTGACAGAAAACCCCAATAACTATTTATTGGCCCGACCTGGGAATTGAACCCAGGACCACCGCGTCTGCAGCCTTATATAACTTAACTTAACGAGGCAGTCAAGAAATAATAAATGATTGACAGGAGATCGCATTATGTCCGAATATAATATTAATAAACAAACATTGACAAACATTAAGATCAGTAAAAGCAGCATCCGTCATAGTCTTCTTGTTCTATCCAAAATTAAGATGAATTAAACCTTTAAAGGAAACGGATGGACGGACGTTCGAGAGGCTTCTAACAAAATCACATTTGCGTAATTATATGTTACAGAAGACATGCGGAACAAATAAACATACATATCCTGTTGAAATCGTAAGAATCCCGTTTGCCGAATACTTGAAGGTGTTATTTATTTCCATATTAATCACAACTTGAAGATATAATAAAAGATTTAAGCAATTTGGAAAGACTATTTTCTTTATTTAAATTTCGTTTTAAGAAAAGCCTTTCCCTTATTTTTAAACCCGAAATACGACATGGAAAGTGTTGTTGTTTGATATAAAGCCGTACTTCATTTTTTTATATAAAAAGTTATATATCAATTCAGATTACTATCTCAAATTGGATCCCAACAAACAGCATGTTACAATTAATAATGCAAATGCATTACATTAATTAACTATGCTTTTAGGAAATGAATATTGCCCAAAGATTAAAAAAACATAACTGGGCACGTAGATTGTCAACATTATATGTAATTATAAAGTTATATTATGTTATGTAACAGTATATAAATGTTAGGGTGTTTATCAATTTTGATAAAAAAGTAAAATATAACTATCATTCGATTTTTGAAAAACTTTTTTTTTATTATATTTATAAGACAAGAATTACTTGTCATGCATTTAGGTAACGGTTAATCTTTTGTATGTTTACCGTCAACTTCAATGCATTCAGTAGATATAGACATTCATAACTCTTACGTACATATTATATATTTTTTACCTTTGCCCTAAATATAGGAACAATCTTCTTGACTGCGCTATGGTCAAGGGGAGGTCTTCTATAAAATACATGAAATTATAATAGACAACAGGTCGTTATTTCATACTATACTCATATATATATATATAAGCAAATATATTAAATGAATAGTAAGTATTAATATGCAATATGACTATTTACGTCCGATAGTACTGTTTTTTTTTTATATTTATATTTTTATATTGTATAAATAGGCAGACGAGCATATGGGCCACCTGATGGTGGCCCATAAGTGGTCACCAACGCCATAGATGTGGGCTTTGTAAAAGATGATAACCATCACTTACATCGCCAATGCGCCACCTACCTTGGGAACTAAGATGTATCTTGTGCCTAATTACACTGGCTCACTTACCCTTCAAACCGGAACACAACAATACCAAGTACTGTAAAACGTACGTACGTACCTGTGCATCATTTTTTTTTATAGCCCGGGAGGGCAAATGACTCCACTCCACCTGATGGTAAGTGATAGTAGAGTCCAAACGCGACGACGGCTAGTGCAATCGGGAAGAATGATCTGCACTAGCCGCCCCCGCCTTGCCGGCCCGCAAGATGCCTCTTCACGCCTCGTTTGAAGTTAGGCGGTGACATCGAGAGCCAGCACGCGTAGATTTGTGAAGGAAAGGGGAAGCAGGAATGAGGGAGAATAGTTCCTCCAGCCTACTTGAATACGAACCACACAAAAGTCAAACAAGTCAAGTAAAACTTTTCATTGAATTAGGAAGATAACGAGAAAGAAAGATACGATAGAAAACAGTTACAGTATCGATTATAAAGGTCCGTTCATTTACAACGAAAGTTATAAAAAAAAAAAAACATTCACACGACTCCCAGTACATACCAATGTATTTGCGCTTGGCTTTTTTTTTAATAATTTCAGAGAATTGACGTACCAACATAAAACACATCGACGTCAAGTAACAGTTTGCTGGACCGTATCGTGACATAAAAAAACTTCGCACTAAACTTGTTTCGAAGCAGACCTATCTTAGATCTAAAGCTACGTTCACAATGACGAATAATAAGTGCGTTCTATTTGGCGTTACATTGAACGCACGAAAAATTCTAATCACGTTTAACGCATGACTCCGATGTTTTCTGGAGACACGCCAAAGGCAATAACTAGCTTTCTTTAAAATTTTCACAAACAGTTAAAAAATCTTGTTTTAACCTTAATCGTGATTTAAATTACTTTAATTTATCGTCATCCGTTTTACCGTAATTCTATTTATTTGTAAAGTGTACACAAAAAAAAATAGTGTAAACAAAATTTCAATTTACGTTCGCCAATCAGACGGAATCCTTTCTTACGGCCGCATACTGAAACTCAAATTTAGTATGCGAAATTTTAAATTAACGGCGTCTCAAATAATGAAGTTCCACTTAATATTTGAATGACGTTTCAGTATTCGGCCATTAGGAACTTTTTTGCTGGTAGGTTGGTTTCCTGCCACCATAAGTGTGATCGCGACGCGATTTTTATATAAAATATTGTATGATTTATGAAGTTGCTACTTTTATATCGTATTTAACATAAAGCATTTTGACGTGTGTAAACGACCCTTAACCAAACTTAAACAAACAAGTGGCAAATTGTCAGCGTACGTAACTGTAACTGTTTTTACGTTATATAAAGTTTAGCGTAATAATTGTCTTGTTAAAAACGATCTAAACTCTAAAGATCTAGACAAAGGCAAAACATTGCAGCACATATTTCTTCTGTTTGTCAAGCGATTGTCTTTTTTAATAGCTATTGACGAGCTTTAGCTTTATCAATAAAAAAAATAGTTACACTAAAATAAATGCTCCAAACATGCAAATTAATTTAATGGTGTCTCAAATTTGAATAGGCAACGTATTTCAATCTCAATCACTTGCCTAAGATTTGATTTGGGGGGATGAGAATATTAATGGAAACGATACCTACTCCGTCTCACTGTTCACTAGTCTAGAACATGGGCCGATTCGGTTCTGGCAATGTGCTTTAAAAGTAACCTAACATAACCTAACCTACATGACTTTGCTCTTGAATTTTATGTGTAATCATTCGGATACCCCGAACTAGATTTTGATGTGATTCAGGTCCAACAAAATCGTTCATCATCCAAAGTCGTCGGAAATCCACAAAAACACACGAAAAATTCGAATTTGAATTTTTTTTTTTATTAAAACATAAATCAAACTATTTTTTTAAATTAGTTATGATGTTTAGAAGGCATAACTCACCTGTTAAAAATAAATCAGCCCCAAAATCGCTGGTGACGCGACATCGAATAAATACCCTTAATTTATTCATTTGTTTTTATGGTATCAATATAATATGGACCAAACCAAATTACGCAGTAATAATTAGATAATCTATATATATTTTCTAATTGTACTTACTGCTGTACGCAGGCTTGCACTTATTTAAAACAAGCGTTGTCAATGATTTATAATGCCGTGCAAAAAGCAAAATTTGCTGGTTGATGAAATGTTCGCAATGTACACTGTACCAATCTCTTATAGAGGAATATATATTTTTTCTACTTTTACACAAATGTTTAGGATTAGTTTCAGTTGGAACTTTTTTTTGAGCTTTTATTTTTAAACAAAAAATTCTGAAGCTTTGTTATACATAATATACATATACCCTATTCCAATGGGAATAGAAATAAATGTAAACACACCGTAGATTTACAAATTGCATGCGATTGTCAAATCGTTCTGCATTATTATGTACTGTAAACAGTTCATGATTAATTTATCCTTATTCATAACACAACACTATTCCAATTAACTAGTTATAATCACATTAATTTAACTTTCAAAGTTCCGAATATAACTTTTCGCGTATCCATAGTAATGTCATAGATTATTCAAGATATCAACCAATGACATCGCGTCAATTGATATCGATGACCAATGATATCGCATTAATTCGGTGACAAATTTGTTTATTTCGGTTTATCCCTGTTGTGGTTGGAATAGGCTATATATTTGTTATTTGAATCTTTCGTGTTTTTTATAATAAATGTAGATACATTCTCAACTATCTATCAACATTATTTGAACGGTTTTCTTTTAAGATTTGTATAAATAGTATCAGACCCATCTTTGCAGTGAACAATTTGCATTTTTTGCAAGAAAATTGACGAGTGACACTCGTCAATTTTCTTTTTACATCATGATTAGATAAGTAGGAGGACAAAAGTTCACAACCTGGAGTTCGTCGCATTCTGGAATAGGTATGAATATTTTCTTTTTACCTTAGTAAATGCCATTCGGCAGTAAATGATGCGATAAGATAAAGACCCCTTGTTACTCAGACGAATGAATCATCCAAGCAATCACCATAAAAACTAGATTTAATCGCGAACGAGCTTAAAATTACTGTACCTACCAAGCAATAACAGAATGAGTGGGTTCTGAAATTGCTCGATGTACTTCTTCCAGAGCGGCTCCTGTTCCTTCACTTGGAACTCGTTCGGACCAACGAAATTCATACGATCGTTCGCCTCCCGCCATGATAAGCCGCGCCTTACGTCCACTTGCAAACGCTCAGCCACCTGAAGAAATTAAATGATTATAGAATACGCGAAATAAAATAATAAACAAAGAAGTATATATTGCACATTGTAGGGCATAATGCAAGCTCGTCTGGGTAGGTACTTTTGTGTTCCGGTTTGAAGTTAGCCAGTGTAATTACAGGTACAAGGGACATAACATCTTAGTTCTCAAGGTTGGTGGCGCATTGGCGATGTAAGCGATGGTTAACATCTCTTACAATGCCAATGTCTATGGGCGTTGGTGACCACTTACCATCAGGTAGCCCATACGCTCGTCCGCCTTCCTATAAAAATAAAAATAAATAGCATATATTGCACATTTCGCTACGGATGCTGACGTTAACGAAGCGATATAATCGTCTAATTTTATAAACACAGTCAGAAATCGAGATTTGCTATCAGTTGCAGGAAATCTTTGGAATACAAATATGAGAATATTAAGACTACTAGGAACATGATAAGATCCGTCTAACGGTAAGCGAACTACTGTACAACAGGTTATCAGCTTTACAATAAACACCATCAAATGTATTCACTCCACCATCGATGACAAAGAGAAACATTACATTTCAATCTATTTGTGCCACGATCGATTCAACCAAGGCTTTTCAGACGGTTGCTCGGTAAGCGATTCAGCAAACAATATGGCGTGTTGCACTTACATCTACTACAAATAGACAAGGACCGTATTGATAGTTAATCAATTGAGTGCATTTCATCATGTTTTTAATATTTTTTGTTATGTTTTTAATTTGTTCAATATGTATGTTTACTTGTTTTGTCATCTAACAAATCTTTAAATCTAAAAACTGTCATCGACATAATAAAATTGCCCACTTTTGTGTTGTCAACAGGTGTCCATGGAAAAACATTCTGTAATTAAATAATTTATGAACGGTTGAAAAGTTTGGAAACGGTTAGGTACAATGTCGTATGACTTTCTGCAAAACATTGTAAACATAAATTGTACTATTTCAAAAAAAATTAAAACCATAACTATTATATTTATTATTATTATTGTGAAACTATTTTATCGTCAATATATTATGTTGTATAATTAATTTACATATTCTAATATAAATATTTTACCGTTTTTATTAAATTTATCACTCACTAGTTTTAATTTACGACACTTATGACATTAATAAATGCCATTTCGCTTGGAAAATATAAATATAAAAATAAATTTGGCTAAATATAGTTTTATTTAGAAATATATATTTACCCGCACATAATGCATTAATGTCAACGAATAAAAACAAAACAGCACAAAATAAAATAAGTATATATTGATAATTTATTTATAAACACGAAACCATATCTGATTTAACTTAAATACTTAAATACAATAAGTGTCTGATGGGCCCGTACAACGGTAATGGCATCGATTAGCAACGCGCATTTTTTATATATAATAACGACATTTAGTACAGTACGTATATATGTATATTATTTAGTCTCATCAAAAACTGCGTGTAAAATACAAGTGGAATCGTTTTAAATTCAGTTACGAGAATCGATCCACACTCACCAATATGTGAAGTTAAATAAAGGCATGTTAAAAACACGTAGAATGTTCTAATGACGTCGTATTAAGGACACCACTGACGAGAATGATTGTTCTCGTATATTGTTTTACTTTATTACCATTCCAACATACAAACAGTGTAACTTATATTTTAAAATGCGAAGTGACGTCCCAGTTATATTTTCAATTTGCTTACTAAAAGTTTATTTTTAAATATTATCCCGTATTGTCCTAAAGCCGAGATGGCCTAGTGGTTAGAACGCGTGAATCTTAACCCATGATCGTGGGTTCAAACCTGGGCAAGCACCACTGAATTTTTCATGTGCTTAATTTGTGTCTATAATTCATCTCGTACTTGACGGCAAAGGAAAACATATTGAGGAAACCTGCATGTGTCTAATTACACTGAAATTCTGCCACATGTGTTTTCCACCAAGCCGCATTAGAGCAGCGTGGTGGAATAAGGTCCAAAACCTTTTCCTCATAATAGGAAAGGAGGCCCTAGCCAAGCAGTGGGACATACATAGTCTGTAGCGCCTCATATGCTTTTTTAAGAACGAATGGAACGTTCTATTCGTTTCTGCTTTATTAGTTGGTATACAAAAACGCTTGAAGAATTTAATGCTTGATAATATTTATAGATAACTACGCTTGTCGAAAAAAAAAAATTATTATCTTTAAATACTACTAGTTATTACATTAATAATATTTTTTTTTTTTGCATAGGAAGGCGCACGAGCATATGGGCTACCTGATGGTAAGTAGTCACCAATGCCCATAGACATTGGCGTTGTAAGAGATTTTAACCATCGCTCACATCGCCAATGCGCCACCAACCTTGGGAACTAAGATATTATGGCCCTGTGCCTGTAATTACACTGGCTCGCTCACCCTTCAAACCGGAACACAACAGTATCAAGTACTGCTGTTTTGCGGTAGAATATCTGATGAGTGGGTGGTACCTACCCAGACGAGCTTGCACAAAGCTCTACCACCAAGTATGACTGAAGTTATATTAATTAGACTTTTTTAATGTTAATTTAGCCAATAATTAGTATGTATATATTTAAAAACACTATTTTTTATAAAAATGTACTTATTTCAAATGGTCCAGTAGTCGTCTGCTTAAAATAATAAATAATAAAAAACCTAACCCAAGAACTTTACACAAACGTTCCGCGAAATTATGAACAATAAAACCATTATTATTATTAATATATTTATAACATACAACACTATTTATATCTGCTTTAATTTCACTTCAAATGTTCCCTCCATGTTCGCCAACATTCATAACGCAATCTTTTCACAAATAAGGATTCTATATTAAGGATCTAGAATCTAGATCAATGATATCATCTCCATTAAATGTCAAATTTGTCTTTGATCCTCCATTGAAGTGACAACCTTGAGACGATTTTGTAATCCATCTCAAATAAGACTATTTACTAATAATAATAATTACAATAATATCCGAGGACATCATTCACACTGATACCAAACCAAGCGCAGCTCGTACTATGGAAACCAGACAACTGATATACTACATATTATACTACTTTTTGTAAATACATACTTATACATACACCCAGACTGAGAACAAACAGACATGTTCACACATATGTCTGTCATGGTTGGGAATCGAACCCACGACCTGCGACGCGAAAGACACCAACCACGCCAACAGGCTCGTCAAATTTTATTACATTCTTTATTATAAATTAAATAAACATAATTATGTAAATTATATCCTATCAAGAGAAGCCCCAACATAATACAGACGTGAAAGTACTTCTGATTTAATGAGATCGCGACGTCGGGGCGTCTATTGTTTAAAAAGGTCTTGTTTGATATCTGTATACTACGTTTAGACAGAGATTTTAATTATTTAGTATCTCATTGTAATCTTTTATTTTCAATCCAAGTCATAATAATGAGATCTTTTATTTAAATGTAACGGGTGCCGAGTCGTATCGTGTTGTTCTTGTTAAGTCGAATATTTTAACACAACAAAAGATTATTTTATTATAACAAAAACGGATACAAGTATATATGAAACAGTTGAAAATCGTCGAGTGTCACGTTTTTTATATTTTCGTTAGAATCAACATTCCGTGTCGAGAGTTGTTTTCAGTTTGTTTTAATTTTAAAATGTACCTAGATTAAATTTTATTGCACTTTAATATAGTGACACTGTTTTTACAGCTTTAAATCTATGACAAGTGTATGTGAAACTATATTTGTATCCCAGACACAATCACAATCAAATTTAAAAAAAAATAGGTTACCAATGAAACCAGTATAGTCTATATAAATAAAATGATAGAGGTCTGCAGTTGTGTGCGCATCACGGAAAAACTACTGGATAGATTTCAATGAAATTTTCTAAATTTTATTTCTTAGACACTTGGCCCTTATCAAGAAAAAAGTGATTGTGATACCTTCATTTAATAAAAAGTTAATAAAATTTCAAGAAACAACTATTTGAATATGCACTGCGTGTTCAGTGATGTATGGTTAAACAAAGTATATTTTTGCTTGCGATCTTTTTGATGTTTTTTTCCTTCGTACAAGAACACTTTGTTAATATATCACGCAACGCGGACGAAGTTGCGGGTATCAGCTAGTAATAAAATAAAAAGAAATACTTCATAAGGAGGACTTCTAAAGCAAAACCCATTATATTGTACTATTTAGCAAAACAAAGAAAAAAATCTTGTTTTATCATTTCAATGATATAAAACTAACTTAATCGTATAATATATAAAAACTGACTCATATAATTAACCGTTTTCAAATATGGCGTACAGTCGTATCGTACGGTTATAAGTTGTTAGTTTTGTATGAATAATAAACTGACATGCGCGGAAATTATTGATTTTCAAGAGTCCATGGCCGTGTTTCTATCTCAGATACTGCAACGCCGTTGCAATATTATTGCATTTAATATTGTTTTTGTAAATATCCCATGTCCAACTGCCGGTTTACGTATTTTAATACTCAGACTAGGTCAACGATTACATTTTATTATTATATTATTTAAATAAATGTCGTTTTTCTTGTAACTCCAAGAAGAAATATTCCAAGGCCGGCAATTTATGATTTTGATTAAGGTGTAATGAGCAATTCTTGTATTTGTACGTATTTAAAATATTGTTGTGTTCAGATAAGATTTTGCTTTTTAAGTTTGCTATATAGATAGTTTTATTTTATTGTATAGGTAGGCGGACGAGCATATGGGCCACCTGGTGGTAAGTGGTCACCAACGCACATAAACAACGGCATTGTAAGAAATGTTAACCATCGCTAACATCGCCAATGTGCCTTGGGAACCAAGATGTTATGTCCCTTGTGTCTGTAATTACACTGGCTCACTGGTATTAAAATATAAATAAAATAAAATAAAAACGCATAATATGTTAGTCATTCTTCAGTACATAAACTATCTTAAAATAAATCGTAACCAAAAATCGAAGCACGCTTATTGAATATATTATGTAGAATATTTTGAAAAAAGATTTATAAGATTCATTATGTAAATCAATTTAGTTCAAATAAATTTAAAATAAAATTAATGATAAATTAATTACAATACTGAGTATTAAATAAAAGCATATCATCACTGATAATTTATGAAACGATTTCGGGCAGTTAAAATTTCTACGAAAAACGATAAAAACGCCAGAATCATGAACACATTTAAATGTATGTATGACTGTATGTACAAGAAATATAAGAGGACGAAACGATATGACTGACATCAATTACCAGTACATTAATAATGACCGCAATTCAAAAAGGTTTTCGACCGCTAGATTGTTTGCACTTGACGATCACATGAGGAATTACTGTAAAACCGCGTTCACACGAGTCACTTTTAGTCGAACTACTAAGCCGAAAGCTTGATTTGATCGCCTATAACACATTCAAGTTGAACAGCAGTTTAATTTTTTAATTTTACACACACACACACACACTTTCACTCTCTCTCTCACACACACACACTTTCACTCTCTCTCTCACACACACACACACACAAAATCAAATTCAATCGATCGAAACGTTACTTTGAATATTAAATGTTTTAATAAACATTATAGGATGTTTCCTAAACACATACAGTCACAATTAGACGTTCATGTTTTGATTTATAGAACGTTATCTAACTAATAATAATATTATAAACGCAGGTTTGAATGAGTTCATTATCACGTCAAAGGTGATCGATCGGCTTCAAAAGGCATCTAGTGATTTCTTTTCATCGTAGAGCTTTGTAGGTACCATCCACTCGTCAGGTATTCTACCGCAAAACAGCAGTACTTGGTACTGTGTTCCGGTTTAAAGGGTGAGTGAGCCAGTGTAATTACAGGCACAAGGGACATAACATAATAGTTCCTAACGTGTTTAGTTAGTAACGTGTGTAAATGTAAGCAATGTTTAATATCTCTTAAAATGCCATTGTCTATTGGCGTTGGTGACCACTTACCATCAGGTGGGCCATATGCTCGCCCGCCTTCCTATGAAATAAAAAAATACTATTTTTTATACCAATGGCACAATCCTTACACAACGAGGGCTGGTTCCCGTGACCACAGGGATTAAACACTAAACGCTGATAGTATTGATAGTTGCACTGTACACTAAAGAAATACCCTTATTCCACTCTTACGTCATCTACTAATTAAGTAAACACACAGTAATTTCATTGATGGAATTTAAAAAAATATTAGTTGTTGAACAAGGTTCGGCGAAGCGAATGCGTATCGGCTTGTTCAGTCGTTAAAATGAAATGAATAATTATTGTACCATAACACCGATATGCATTCGATTCTATGGACAAGGCCACGGTCGAAACATAAGATATCGTTCAACGTTTTATTTCAAGTGTTGGAGAAGGAAAAAAGTCGACAATAACGTTACAAAAACTCGTTATTCTAAAAAAAAATTGCGCCGTATAATTCCATCCTTTGGATAAATATTAAAGCATTTGAAGCAAAAAATTGCACTAGCCGAAATATTACATATGACAGACAAAAACATTCAAATAATAATTAATCTTAATTAATTAAAATAATATGAGCCGTAATGACTTCGCGGATTGTTCTTCCATAGTTTCAAATCCGGGCTAACATCGTTAAAACTTGCATGTTTTAAATCAAATTCTATCTTCTGTTTGAATTTTAAAAAAGAACCTTACAGATAATTAATTTATGGACGGCCTACAAGGTCTAGCGCCCTGGAAGTTAAATGAGGTGTTATCCATGGCTTGCATCAATTTAATTCCACATGTATGCACATGAAACGCATTTATTTTATTTTATGTGTGCCTCGGAAAGCACGTACAGCCGTTGATCCTAAGCTTGAACTCTTTCCGGCCGTGTCGGATTGCCAACTCATCGGATTATGACAGTTAGGGAATAGAGAGTGCACCTTTGTTTGCGCACACACTTGTGCACTATGTTGTGTCTCTATGTATTGAAATACTTCTCGTAATTCAGTTATTTCAATTAGTATTTTTTAGCAGTTTTGAATTTTAAAAACCTGACGGTTTTACAGACAGACAAAATTAAAAAAAATATTATGAAGGTTTTGTAAATATATCTATATATCAGCGAACAAGTTCACCCAGTACAGAAAAAGCTCCTAGCTTCCCGTAACACGGTAAACACTGGCATCTTCCAGACTATCACCGATAATTCTTTTACAGTAAATCTCATTACCATTTAAAGACCAGACAAGAGGTTTAAGAACCCAGCAAAAAAGAGCTAATAATATGGACAAATCTGCAACGCAATAGGCTAAATATTAACATACATATATATTATACGAAACCGGTATGTTTGCGTACAGTATTATAGCCGTAAATATAAGCAGAAGATTGTATTAAAATATGTACAGAATTAAAAATAACAGGTTTTGATTAATCACAGTCTAGTATGCAAAATATTTAATGTTAATTTAATAAATAAAAAGAGCATAAGATCTTTTAATTTTGTTTATAGAATAATCTATTGCCCTATATTTTTTATTATTTGTGAACAGACTCCTCGACTACCTCGTTGGTCTAGTGGCTTGATATAAGGCCGCAGACTCGGTCGTCGAGCCAATAAATAGTTATTGGGGTTTTCTGTCAGAAAAAACTCTTAGAAGCAGCCCGGAGTCTGGAAGTTGGAAGTGTATACACTCCCGTGCCTCGGAAAGCACGTTAAGCCGTTGGTCCTGCATCTGAACTCTTTTCGGTCGTGTCGGATTGCCGTCCCATCGGACTATGAGAGCTAAGGAAAAGAGAGTGCACCTGTGTTTGCGCACACACTTGTGCACTATCATATCACCTGCGCAGTTGGCTAGTCTCTCTCGAGATTGGCCGCCGTGGCCGAAATCGGTCTGGAGGACCTTATTGCGTTGTTATGAAATTATATTGTAACAACAATATTACGTTATCTTCTGTTCGACTATGAACGAAATATTATTGAAAACCCCTCGAGTTTCACAGAGAACGCCTTTATAATCCGTCAACCCACAGCGTATCGAAGTTGGGGGATTAACTCCATTTAAATCCTAATTTAGTTTTATTAATGAAAGAGTGGGCCTAAATTAAAATTTGACATTGATCTTATCTAATATAGTATCGCAGACGAGCTTACAGGCTACCTTAAATTAATAATTAGTCAGAACGTAGCAACATTGACTGTGTAAGAGATATCAACTCGACGTTACAGCCGATAAGGTAGATTTGTTTTGTTGCAGTCTGAGTGAGCTCACAAAGATAGCCATCTGGACTATCTCATATATTACGTAGACTTGTGCTGTATTATTGAATTGGGACCGTGTCCTGTAATGGTGTGTACAGTGTTTGTAAATAAATAAATTTACGCCAATATTTGGCATATTGGCGTAAATGAAATGGCAACCATATAAACTATACACCTAGTTGAAAAACACTGAATCCTTTCAAAATGGCAATGCATCACAAATTGTTGCTGTTAAGCAAAAGAATAGTTGAGGAGTGGGTTGTACCTACCCAGACGGGCTAGCCCATAGTTCCAACATATATACATAAGTCTACAATTTCATATGTCTAATTATTTACTTACCGCCTCCCAGCTTAGGATAGAACTTTCGACGGCACTGATCCACATATCGCCGGCGCCCGCGCTCACGTCCCCCGCGCCGCGCCGCCCGCTTTCTTCCGTATTCGAATGCTGAAACAAACAACAAAAACTAAATGTCTAAGCTATGTTGAATAACATTTAAAAGCAGTTACCTAGAGGTTCAGTCTGCTATTTACGTTATACCAAAATAAGTATTATTTTTAGTCTCAAGGTAATTTCATATGTAGCAGCAGATTTATTTTAACTAAATGTGAGCAAATTTAAAGCTCAGCTATACACAGCTCAAACATACTATTCATCTTTTGCTTTACAGTTCCATTATATGGGAATTCTAAATTTAAAATGTTTACATGTATGTTTTCTTATATCGCAAGATCTAAATAAATACCTTAGTCTTATAGACTGTACATAAAATAACGATATAATAAACTCGGAAGGCCTTGTTGAGTGACTTATTTTTAAAATATAAATTAACGCAAGATGAAATTCAATGTTATATATTATTAAGCAATGTATCAAATGATAGAGTATACCGGCACTATTTAATAAACAAAATATAATATAGTGTTTATTATTTTGTCGTATTCATAAAATAAATTCCTTTACTTTAGTTAACTTACTTAATTTTAATTAGTATATAAAACTGAACGTAATTTATATATTAAAATATTTAAATTATACCTTCAAATAGACTGAAACATTAGCGTAACAATTTTAAAAGTAACATAGTATGTAATCTTCTTAATCTGTAGCTTTATAACATATATAAAGATTTATGTTAATAAAATGTAAAGACTCCATTTCAACCTGGAGTATGTGGAGGTCAAAATTGCACATTATGTATTTTAAATTAGTATCACACATATTGCAAACAATTTTAGCACTGCTGGCAATAGAATCTACTTAAGAAATCTTAATAAGTTTTCAAAAAAAGGATTTGGCAATTTTATGTTTTTGTTAAATTACCTGTGTTATATTTGATAACCCTTAAATAAATTATACCTAAATCTTTTTTCGATAGGGACAGTGTTAGTTTAATACTCTTGTAGATACTATCGTATTTAATGTTTGTGATACTTATAAATTTTTCGCATGAATAAAAACAAACTTAAATTTAAATACAGTAATCAAGTACAAGTTCGTTTTTAAATTGTTTTTGTTATGAAATTCTATAAATTAATTATTAATAAAATATTAACATTTTAATAAATTATGAGACAAAATAAATTAAATATACATAATATTAATATGCATATTATCCAGACCATTTTCTAATCTATCGTCTATAATATAAGCAAGGATTCTAAAAGATCTAAATATATGTGTCCTATTTACACCTGTGAATAGTGCTAAATTAAGAACAGCGTCGAAATAATTAGCTGACTAATACAACTATTTCAATAACTGAAGGTACTTCATATGACCTATTAATCACAATAATATAAAAATAATATATTTTATTTCTGTAGAATGTAACTTAAATTGTTGTATTTATATGAATATAAAAAGAAATAAGATCTTAACCTTCTTGCAATTTTATTGATATTAACTCAATAAATATACATAATTTATTTACTAAATACAATATAATTTTCACCCATCCAAACAAATGTTTGTTTTTTTTTTTTAAATTGTGATGCAAAGGTAATAAACCAAGTTGAATCATTATTTATTATTGTAAAATATTGGTTTGAGTTACCATTAAATTTTATATATTCTTTACAAAGGAGGATTCTTGCAAAGTCGAACATATCATTTTTTCTATCACATTTGTAAAATAATCTCCAGTAACAGATTATTTGAAAACAGTTATTCCATGTTATATTTTAATTAAAATATAGAATAACAAGCAAGTATGTACGTTGTTGTATAATATGAAAGTGTTGAACTTGATTTTCTTATAGAAATTGTATTAGCAATCGTGGTTGAAGTAACTCACGTGCAGTGAAAGTGAAAACGACAGCACGAAAAATGTTAAAACAGGCATCGAAAAAAATGGTATAGTCAATGCATACTGTCAATGTACTATGTAAATTTTAGTGCACTAACTTGATAGAAAAATCTAGGTCGGTAAAACCGTAGTATACGACGTTAAGCCGCAATTATATTCAACATACGACCGGTGAATTAAAGTTCATTTATAAAAGACTGTATCATTACTAAATACCATGGAATAAAGCATCTTCGTGTAACCCAATTGTGACTAATACTAAGCATTAATGAATCAATAACATCTGGATGGTACACAAACAAAATCAATAATTTTAACAACTAAAATCACTAACCAGGCTGGCGGTATCCTGACTGTCTAGTGAATACTTGTCAGTTTCTTTCGTTTGATGGTCAGAGAAATTCTCATATTTATGCGTGGGACTGCTTTTCATCTTTGACAAAATGCCCTGGAGCTTTAAGCTTCGAAAGACATTGTCTCACTTTAAAAGACAACACAAAGCTCGAACGATCGCGAAGACACTAATGACAACTTGACAAGCATGAAACTACTCTACAAAATGTGAAATGACGTACCCATATGACAGAGAGAGAAAGAGAAATGTCAAGACGTTCGGTTATACGCACTGGACGCAGTGGTATTTATAGACTTAATACAATTTGTCGGTCAAACTATACGATCCAGTGATGAAATGAAACTATTAACTAATCATTGATCGTATGCAATAATGATCAAAAACTTTAAATCATATATGCATCAAATATATTTATGTAAATAAAAATTGTGTATTGTGTGACATTGTTGTTTTTTTTAAAAGTAAAATAATTCAAAAAAGAATTTGGTATTACAAAGTTACATTACAATTTACAAACACTTTATATTGAGTTATTGACCCTTCAGATCCTTGAAATTTACTTTGAGGTTATCACCCTAATTCGTACGTCTCACTTCGCTTGTTCAATATCAATGTGATATGGATGTAATAATTTTTCTTTTTCCTTATAGGCTTGCATAATACCATTTCTTATTGTTACATGTTTTGTCAAATAAATTATTATAATATTTATAATTCGAAAATATTGAAAACAACTTACTTCTGTAGTCCTTGTATCTGTATCCCATAAATGAAGTTTTGTGTATTCAGTTCCATCATTTTTATTACGACGAAACATCTGCATGCATTAGGTATACGTTATCTCTAGCACGAAACTAACATTCAATTATTTAACACCATTTTTTGTAATAGTCTAACCACGTCAATGAATCTCGGCTTTTGTGCGGCACGAATTGTCATAAAATTATATTTGTTGACTAAGCATGCCAGCCTAAAACTGCTTAACTCGCTTGAATAGATTAAATATAATATTTACATCTACGTCAAAGCGAGAATCATGACTAAAACGTGTTATTCTTTATCGAGGCATGCAAGCGATACGCTTATCTTCGTCACGAATTACGCAATACGCTGATTAACGAACTGTCATTATTTTACATTGGTAATGTTCATCGGTAATGTAACATTATCAATGAAAAATCGACTAAAGATAAAAGGATTAGAAACACATAGTATCAGTATAATCATTAATAATTATTTTAATCATTGTATAATTATACAATGGGTAAATGATATCAGCAAATATTAAGACAAGATAAAAATAATAATAAAAATAATTGGCGAAGAAAAAAAAAAACTGATTATCTAACATGATTTTATTTAAATATTCCTATTAAAATAATAATTTACACAACAGGTTGTTTAAACTTTCAGGCCTTCTTGTAAGCCAAACCCGGGGCCTGTTGGTTCTTCAGTTAAAGATGTAAGCCCACCAAGTGGTTCCGCTGCATACCTTCCACTCCTAAAATTATAATATAGTTAGTATTCATTGTAACAAGATTTTTACGATTTAAGAAATAATTACCCTATAATGAATATATTTTAATCAACTGGAGAGCAATGTTGCAAGACATAAAGATTGTATCCAATAAAATCTAAGAAATGTGTTTAAATTTAAAATTGCTTAGATTTCAAAGAAATCATAAAGCGTGATGAAAAAAATATATTTATGAGTAATTTTTAGCTGGTAATATTTTAATATGGCAATCGAAAGCAGAATTTAACAAGTCATTGTTTTATATACCTTGGTCCAGGCTTGGGCTTTTCATCTCTCTTCAGCTTATCAATTATCTCTTTAGTATCCTCAACAGTTAAGTCTTCCTGAAAAGGAAAAATATATTATAATCTGTTTCATACATATAGTTTATTCATTTAGGCAGTTAATACAATGTTTCAATTAAGTACTTTATTAATAAACTATTACAACATAATCATTGTAATAGGCACATAAGAAGCATAGGGTATTCAAAGTGTTTTCAGATAGAGAGGATCTGATCTTTTTGCAAGAACAAACGGCTTTAGAAAAAGCTCTCTGCTTCGACTTTCCACATAACCAAATTAATAAAAGTACATAGTAGATTTTTTTTAGTAGGTTAGTATAAGTATTTTTTTGTAGATTGACTTAAGTCACAAAGTCGAAAACTGCCTTTAGCAGTCTCGAAAAAACGACCAAATCGACCAGATAGGATATCATCATAATATAAACTTTTTTATTCTACCTATCAGATAATTATACTTATACTTACAAATTACAAAAAAATTAACAAAGCATTTTATGTATGTTTATGATATATCCATAATGCATTTTATGACATCAAAAATAATCGATTACTTTAATTAGTCTACACTACAACAAAATTATGTCACCACATAACTTGCGTCCGAATATTGTGTAAAAATACTTGATTGTATATGATATACAACCATCTTTCAATTTAATCAAAATTCAATTTATGTTAAAACAAATAACACTTTCATAAATGAATTTAACAGTTAACTGCTTACTTAATTACAAAGGATTATAATAAAATAATATGTATAAGATAATTACTGATTACTTACATAATAATCGTCATTAACTTGTACCATGGGTGCATTGACACAAGCACCTAGACACTCCACCTGTAATAACAATAAATTCTATTTTTAATCATTGAACTATTGATAAGATAAGTAAATAATGTTAAATTGATTTAATCAAGAATTGTCAATATTCATATAAATAACTAGTTTTGCCACGCAGTTTCACACACATATCAGCCTAGACCTTTCCTCAATAAAAGGACTATACAACACAAAATAATTTTTAAATTAGAACCAGTAGTTCCTGAGATTAGCTGGATCAGGCAAATTTGGGGGCGGTGTGAGGAACAGGGACACACCGCCATTGAAAAGGGAGGATCCTCCGAACAGACGGGTGTTGTGTCTGGTGGGCTACTGTTGTCGGGTTCTTGTATTTATGTTCAATCGTTCTGATAATTTTAATATCGCGATGTAGGGCGTACCCTACGAAATCTATCTCGCCACATACGAACCATGAGCAGACGTATCTGCTCATGGTTCGTATGTGGCGAGATAGATTTCGCTACACAAACAAACTCTTCAGCTTTATATATTAGTATAGATAATAATAAAAATAATATTCCTTTTTAAATAAAAAAAATTAACTTTCTGTTTATTTAATATATTTCTGTTGATGAGGCTCCGATTATTAACAGAAACTAGTCAACTGCACAGAAGAGATTTTGTGTCCAAATGAAATTCATTCATTCCCATATTATAATGGAATGGTAATCAGTATTAAATAATAGAAACAATCTTAAGAGAGTGTTGGAGTAGGACCAAGTACATGTTTTATGAGGCACTGCAGTGTAAGCAAGAAATGCTACTGATAATATCTTGACAAAAAAAACATATATGTTTGCGGATCTCAATATATTCACCACATAAAGCCAGCCGGTAAATAATTTCTTTGTACCTGACCTTTTGGTTTAATTTATCAGATGCAAAGTGAACTATTGAATTGACGCAGGATAGAAGCATGTGCAGACAAATTGTATATGGTCAGGATCCTCATTAGTGAGGGAACGATAAAGAAGAAGAAGAAACCTGATCAAATATTATTAACTAACCTCAGATATTGAGAATTTTCCACAAGGGCTGTTTCCTCCGACTTCGCAGCCGGTCGCTTCTTTGATAGCATTAAGTACTGCATCAGAACCTCGTAACCAGCAAGGTGTTGTTGTGCACACTTGCACATGGTACTTGCCTATGGGTCTCCTGGAAACAGAAAATATGCACTTCAGAAAAATACTACTTTTTCAATAATTTATTTGTTTTTATGATACCCAACACAACTGAGATGGCCCCAGTTGGAACCATTGGAACTAAAATGATTCATCCCTTGTCTGTATCAATGTAGCTAACAAAAAAAAACAACTTATAACTAAGGAATGACATATAAATCTGTCACCTGACACAATCATTTTGTTACGCACTGACAGCACATTCTTGTATACAGGTCTTGCAACCGAGTCCAATTTCAGTGGTGAGAGATAGGGGCGATTGTGTAAAAACTTTCATTTAACTGCGGCACCCGCTGTACGTCGCTGTTATCGTAATTGGTTGAGTGACACACAAGTATATTTTTCTCTCCCAAGTATTGTGTTATTTAATCATTGTTATATTATTTTGTTGAGTTTTCCAGATTTGTTGATTTATTTAACTGTTTTGTTTAGATTTGAAAGTGTTTGGGATTATTATTACGCGAATTGTCATGCCTCTGGAGGCCATAAATTGAACTGAACAGCGTCATTAAGCCGACGTACCCCCACTACTGAAGTTGCAAGACCTGTATACAAGACTGTGACTGACACTGCTCTTTCTGTCATCTTTAGTTTGACATTCCAAAGTAGAAGATCATTGTGTATCTAATTACTCATTTATAGACAAAGCCATTAGAGAATAAGCCAAAATACACCTTATTTATATTTTTTCAAACTTGTCAAAAGTAATACACAACATGAAAAAAATAAATGAGAATAATAAACTCAAAAATTATTTGTAATAACTTAGTCTTGTAGGTAAAGAGACTTACCTAATAAACATGGTATAGAAGGTAGCTACTTCATATACCCTCATGCGAGGAAGGTTTAATAGTTCAGCTACCTTATGCATAGCAGATATTGGGAGCCAGCCACCATTTTGACGCTGGGCCAAGTCTAATAAAGGAATCATAGCCCCTCGTTTGTGACCTTCAGGATATATAGCTAAGAGAGCCTCAGCACGCTAAAAGTTTTTTTTTTTAATTAAAGCAAAATAAATAAAAATGTGTATTTTCTATCTATTGATGAGTAAAACAAAATATTTTCGACGTCCTTATCATGTTCTTAATTTCAAATTATAATTCAAGAAGAAAATTTCAATCATGTTCTAAACAAATGACTGTCAAATATACCTTCTTATTTTCGGGTGTAAATTCAAAGGGAATACTTGAATTATCTTCAGGGGTGTCTCGGTGCACATATAAGCTATCATGTTGTAAGTTTGCTGTTGTCTGGAGCGCTCTGGATGATGCTCGCCACTGAAAATCCACAAATTGTGGATAAATATTTTTGATTTTAGAACTGTCACATTGATATTATGTAATTTAATTATTAACAATACATGCTATTGTAAAAACATTAATCATCAAAAACACCTACCAAACCTTGAACACCAGACCTGAGGCTGGATAACATGATTATTATGATATTAATATAATATTTTGTATTGCGAAACACTGTTCGCGAACAACCCCACAAAATAAATTTACGATCAGTCGGTCGATGAAACGTTCAGAAACTTGTTATTAGACCCAGTCTTCAGAGTACAGACTATGTAAAATGACTACAGATAATGTAACTAGTTGTGTAGTGTTATATAAAATTGCATATTTTTGTATGTTTTGTACAAATTTGATATGTTCTATTTTATTTATTATATAAACTTATGTTATACTTTATTAATTTTCCAAGGTTGGCTCATTGGCTTACTTGACTTGAACCGATAACGCCTGTTATTATTTTAAAGCAAGCCATTAGGTTACACAGCCAAATGATAAAGTAATGCAGGAGTTATAATAATTTTATTTATTTATTTTTAAAGAGAACACGTTTCGTTGCAATGTAATTTAGTTGTTCAACAATACTATTGACAACTTACAAAATATCTATAATATACTTTGCCATATTATGCAATTGTAATAGGTAGTTGCATCTGTAATTTAAAAATTGTAATACAATTTTTAATTTTTGTTAATTGGAAATATCTAATAAATCGTCATATAATTATGTTGATTAAAGACAATTATAATTGACTTAATCATTAGCATTATCAAAAATTATAAATATTATCTTTTAATTAATTCATTAATATACAATTTGAACATGAAGTGTGTACATAATTTTATTAAAAAATATTATTTTTATCTTTATTTTAATAATGAAATCGACCAATTTTAAAATAAAGATAAAAACCAACTTTGTCGTGTTATAGTTTCATTATAGTACCTAAGTACCTTTATAGCTAATATATGGCTAATATCATTAGGTACCGACAAAGAAGAATTTATTGAATTGATGAATACCTATATAATATACTTTACATTATTTAGAATAATAGCAGTTATATAAAAATACCCATGTATTTTATTTTTTAAATAAAATATTCTCGCTTACACCACGCTATAGTTAATAAGTTCAATATTTTTTTCATAAAACCTGGCACACGCGCAAATACCAATAAAATCTTTCTTTTTAAAAATCGAACCATAACGTCTCTTAATAAAACGCTATTGGCTTTCGCTTCTAAACGTTAACTCGGTGCCCATAAAAGGTATTTCTGCCTGCACATGCCTATGCCTAGTTCAATGAAAAAGGTAGAATAAAACTAGAATGAATAGTAGACAGAATTGGCAAAACAACGATGTGGTTGTTATGGCAACTGCCGCACTTGGTTGCATGCAATATTATTAGAAATATATTTAGGTACCTACGTTCTATTTTTAAAACGGATTTGTATGTTGTTGGTATTTTCATTTAGGAAAAACATAAAAATATTCGATTCATTACAGAACATTCTATATTCAAAATAAGTACCTAATGTAATTTTCGTAATGCATAATTAAACTATAATATTAACTATAATGTATGCTTTATTTAACCTTTTTATTCCTTTATTATTTTTCTTCCTTTCTATAAATTGTCCAGAGGAATAACGTGGAAGATCTCAATAAAATTTAACACGTTAAGCTATTACAAAATTTTCTTCAAGTCGTTACGAAATATTTTTTTTCTAAATAAACAATCTATTACCTGTGGGTACATAATAAGTTGTCGTAAAAAGTGATATATGCACATTCCTAACACATGCTTGTAATTAACAAAGTAATTTATGACAAGAACTTGCGGACTTGAATCGTTTCACGAAGAATGAAGCCATATAATCCGTACCGTGCTGCCACGAGTTAATATTGACTGTATTGAAATAAAATTATGAAAAACTATACTTTTAACATTTTGGTATGCAAAAATTTAGTTGTCAAAATTAACTTTTTATATTTTCGAGGCAAGCTGGCTTTGTGGATACAAGACGTCAATATTCACCGAAAATCTCAAGTTAAACTTAGTAGGTACCTATCATTAATTTTTTATGAGTTTAATTTATTTTTATAATTAATATTTTCTTCGACGGGTTATGGAAACAGCAGTATGAGGAAAGCTGTACTTGTCGGATGAAATTCTAATACGATGCAACTACTAAATCACACTGCACGAAACACGGTCGAACAATCTTTCAAAACCAGAAGCTAAAATATAAGATGTGGAACGTCCCTTGCCCAGCAGTGGGACATTTATCAGCTGATATTTGTAGTTAAAGCATATTCGCAAAGTCGAACATCTATTATTTATGAATTATATCCCTTATACTAGAATTATATCTTATTAATTTAATGGGATGTACTCGGTGTGTCCAGGGCCGGACCGTGAATTCAGGGGGCCCTGGGCTAATATTACTTAGGGGCCCTCCTAATTACTCAAAGTATAGAAAAAAATGCGTCAGTAAGTAGACAGTGAGAGAGTAGACTTGAATAAAATGAATTGAATAGGTTTGATTGATCGCAGGATTCATAAGACTGCAAACCATACGATCTGTTTAATTTAATAAAATTATGGATTCTTTTGTATTATCTTCTACTTTTGACTTTGACTTGACTTAGCTCGGGGCCCCTTGAATCCATGAGGCCCTGGGCTGAAGCCCAAAAAGCCATATGGTAGATCCGGCCCTGGGTGTGTCACAACAAGTCTTTAATCACTCTTTAAAGTTTATATACGTCGTTTTCGCCGAGTGTTTCAAGTGTATTTTAAAAAGTAATTATGTGTTCCTTGGGATCCAAGCATGCTTCATAACAAATTTCATCATAATATAGATAATATATAGTAATATTGATAGTATTCTACTCGGCGTAGGGCTTTGTGTAAGCTCGTCTGGGTAGGTACCACCCACTCATCAGATATTCTACCGCAAAACAGCAGTACTTTGTATTTTACTTTCCTAACAACAGTTACAGTTAGATGTTTGTGATAACTCTTACAATAATAAGAATCGATTTGGAAAATCAAATTATATCCCTTCCAAAAGGGTAAACGTAAAGGGTAAACAAACACGGAGCAATTAGCGTCATAGAGTAGAGACAGGTATTGTCAGACAAATGTCAATGTGACATTTACATCAAATTTAATACACTTCAATAATGAAAAACACGATCGTGTGTTACCAATCACTTCATTAAAGTGTAATTATATATCTACTGATAAGCAGTATCAACGTTGCTGCAGGGCATAAAGGCAATTTACTTTTGTTAACATTGAAAATAATTAAGAGTACGTTGCTCTAGCTAGTCTATAGTACGTGTTGCATTACTTAAGGAAAAGTTTAATCGATCCATTCGCAGCAAAAATTTCTCGCAGACCAATCACCAAAGGCAATTGGTCACGGCCAAACAGTCGCTCTATTCGTTCAGAAATTAGATAACGGAACATCGGTGGCACCATTGATAAGGAATTAAATTCTCAAAGTAGGCGCCGCCTTTGAACGACAATACAGACGAAATTGGGTTTTTTAGAAAGCATATTGTTACTTTGAATACAAATAACTCGATATCTGATAACATAAGTTCGAAAATTAAAGTACTTTTAAAACACATTTAAACGATTAATTACAAATTAAAAGGTTCAGTGACAAAATTGTAATAAATTAAAATTTAATTTAATTATTTTATCGCTTTTTATTCTTGTGTTTAATATAAAAGAAAAGGTTTTTTTTATGTAACTACGTTTAAGTTTGCTGAAGCCTTATTGTGCGGCCATTAAAACCGCTATTTCTGATAGATCTTGAATATTTTTTACAATGTCAGAAGCCATACGCTATACGCTACCCTACTGCACGCTTTATATTGAACAATTCCTTTTACACTTTGCTAGCACAATGGATACTAACAAAAACATTTCAATTTCAATTATAATTGAAAGTTATTTGCTCATGTCTATTTCGTAGCAATGCAGGTTTTCTGAGAAGTACATAATATTATAATAATGCGCCTGTTGACGCGTCTTATGTAGAAATACTAAAATGCAAACCATCATTGTCAAATATTAGTATCAATTCATGCTTATAATAAAAATATGATTGATATTAAATTTGGATGGTAAACAAGCTGACACTTTATAAAAAAAATAAAACAGTAGAAAATATACAAGGAAGTCACAGGACCACCACTGTTGTGCAGAACAGTTATAGTTAAGAATAAAATGGTGTATCTATATTTGTTCTTTATAGTATATAATATTATTATTATTGTTATCGTGGGACACTTCTCACACACGGTCATCTGATTCCAAACTAAGCAGAGCTCGTACTATGGAAACCAGACAACTGATATACTACATATACTACTTTTTTATTTTGTAAATACATACTTATATAGATAATTAAAACCAGACTCAGGACAAACAGACATGTTCATGCACACAAATGTCTGTCCTGGGTGGGAATCGAACCCACGACCTGCGGCGCGAAAGGCAGGGCATCTACTACATCACGCCAACCGGCTCGTCAATATGTATATAGCATATTACTAAGGGGTGGGGTTCGAGCGTGTTTCATACTAAATTTCAGCTAAATCAGTTCAATGATTTAGCCGTGAAAGCGTAACAGACAGACAGTGAGATCGCATTTATAATATTAGTAGTTTATCTTCTGTGTTTTTTGTCAGTTAGTGTGAGTTGAGTCTACATTCTAAACAAATCTCATTCCACAGATTTATTCCAATTCCAAAATGGCAGTGAAATAATCTTGAAAACCTACTAATATATATATTTTGAGTCGTTTTGATCTATTTCATGAATCTCTTTATTAATTAATAGCTGCCCGCGGATTTCCCGCGGTTTCACCCAAGTATAATTAAAAAAAAAATGCAATGAATAAAAATAAGCATAGAGGCTTTCATTTTTAAATTCGCACCAGTAGTCCCTGAGATTAGCCGGATCAAACAAACAAACTCTTCAGCTTTATATATTAGTATAGATTGTATAGATTATAAACATATTACTAATTGGAACTAACTTTTTATAAATACATATATGTGGGCTATGTAAAAGTCAGTTGTACTTGTGTGTGTACGGTTGGTGTTTGTGTGAAATATGTCTTCCATAGTAACAAAAATGTTTTGAATAATACTAATAATGTCTTAGGACGAATTGATACTAAATATACCTATTTCAGCTTAGCGTCGGGCGTTGGCTATATTATTTTATTGAGAAAAATCCGGTTCTTTGATACCTAGTCACTTCAATACTTTCCTTGATCAATGCAGTTTTGTAAAAAAAAAACAAAATGCAATCTATAGCTTATAATTAAAGAAAATTATTTTATACCGTCTGCATATATGGTTTTTATATTGCCAATTTATCAAAAGTATTTGATTTGTATGGAAGAACTTTAAAAATATTACGAATTATTTAAAATGTTAAATGTCATATCTGATATTTATTGTTAGTTTTTTTAAAGTATTTAGTTAAGCTGAATGTAAGTAGGACTAGCGTAATTGGATTTGATTTTTTTTTATTATTATTATTAATCAAGAAAGCGAACGTAATTACACGTACTGTGGGAGAATGACAACTGGTGTGACAGATAGATAGACAGCCGTCGTAGGCGGAGAAATACGATCATAGTATTTTACTGCAAAACCCTTAAAAGTATAGCAAAAATAATTTAATTGTATTTTCAGTGACCCAGTTTACAGGCAGTAAACTGGCTCACTGACCCTTCCAACTCCATACATATTCTACATCATTTTTCCAACGCATTGGCTTGTTACCTTGTAACCTTTCTAATATTTGGTTAAAAAACAGCAGAAACATAAGACTGAACTTGTGGTTAAGCTGATCATCGTCTTATAAAAGTTACTATTAGTTTACTATCCTTATCTATTTGATGAACCACCGCAATATAACGATATTACGTGATCCTGGTGGGAAATTTAACTATTAAGTAATCAACTATAATGCTATATTCTGATAATCATTATTCGACTTATTCCAGGTCATGGAATTTCGCTTTCTTTGTGACAGTTACTTTATATATTATTAGTCATTTCATCTTCATATTTGGAGTCCGCGTAAAATTCTTCGATGCTTCCTAAGTCCTAACTAAGGTTAAATGCTGGAACTCGTCTTTACGAGAGCTGCTCAAGCTTTTCGCTAAAACCTTGTGTTATCTCAAAGTCTGTGATATTTTATCCCTTTATGTGTAACCCTTAACTTAATATATTTTGACTGCCTCCTTGATCTAGTGCCTAATTACTGTTCTAGATCTTAACGCCACAGACTCGGAAGTCCTGGATTCAATTCCCAGGTTGGGCGAACCAATAAAATAGGTATTGGCAAGCTATTGTGAACTCTCTATTGAGAGTGAGAATGAGTTCACAATAGCAGTTAAACTCACTAAGTTCACTTTGATTTGAACCCGAGATTAAAGTTATATCCACGCCTTTTACCCACTAAGCCTTCTCGTTTCAAAAAAGGTACATAATTAAATTTGCATAAATCAATGCACACTATCTGACGTAATCATAGGGTCGCTTTGACCTTTAGCTTTTTATGAGCTTTAAGAATTATGCTAAGCATTCGACCTACAGACGTTCTTAGAATCGGTTAGGTATTTTTATTCGCGCTTCGCAAAAATTAAATCTTATGTGTTTTAAGATATTTCGGATTTATGATTGAAGTTTGAAATTTATCGCTAAATGCAGTACTCGGAATTATATTTTAACATTATGTTCGTTTCGAAGGAAACCAAACGTCTCCGAATATCTTGTTAGTTTTAATTTCGTAAGTATCTTTCGTAAGCCTATTATAAAAAAAAAATTAGTGATACCTCCCGGTATGGTTCTATGATCAATTGCTTAGTTCGTTCTTGCGTTACTGCTACAGTTTTTTTAAAAGATACATAATATTTCCAAAAAGAAGATATAATAAGACCCAAGCTCACCTAGGGACCAATTCTTCTAAGACATTGTCACTTTATTGCAATTAAATCGGAACATAATTTATGCTGTTTATCAGTTTTAATTTTCTTTAATATAATCCATCCAACGACATAAAAGTTAACAACCAAACAAACCCGAACTCAACACGGTTATTATTAGATACAGAAGTATTAGTAACAAAATTCTACGATATATTGTGTAGTTATGTGTCACTTTCACATTTTTACCATAAGAATTCATCTATATTTTCTATTTAAACCAGACCGCATATATCTACCATACATATACACATACATAGATACATATATGTATACAATGTATCATTGTATAACATTAAATAAATAAATATATATAAGGAAGGATAATGAAGTGATTTTAAATATTGTAATTAGTAATGTGTAACTGCACTAATGTTACAATTCTGTCGAAGGCATCCTCTTCTATTTTAAGGTTGGCGAATTAGTCTTTTTTTGAAAGTCTTGAAAGCTCTTTAAAAATGGACACATTTTTTCTTATATTTGGATATGAGAATAGACTATAAAACGTATAATTTTATAATAATATAAAATTAATTAGCGCTACATTCTACGTCCGGTACGGTTCTACGTCCATTTTCTCTGTCTGTCCTCGCATCCGTTTGAAGATATAGTTTCTTCTTTTTAAAAGGTAGACAGACTAGCAAAATGGTAAGCTGCTAGTGTGGCCACCACAGATCATTGACAAGGCACTGTACGACATATCAACAATTCCTTAGATCTTCAATGTGCCACCTAACTTGAGAACTAAGATATTAGATCGAGAAATAAGATATTATTGATCCCATGTTCATAATTTTGATTAGACTAGCTCACTCACCCTTCACACATACATACAACAATACAATTGTTTGGCGATAAAACTACAACTTAATTGGTTGGTAAAGTGAAAGTTTCTAGAAATTCAATATAATTCATCGATAATTATTTTGATTTGATAACTTTGAATCGTTCAAAAATCTGGCTACGCCCACACTGTGCTTAAAAAATATCCGTCTTTAGCAGGAGTCTTTAATCGTCTTGACAATGACTCGATTGTTAAATGGTCTGTTAAAATATACATAAACAATTATTGAACGCAGCTGTATCAGACTGCGTTAATAACTATAAAATAATACTATGTGACAGTATTTCAGAAAAAGAGGTAAGTATTTAGTCTGATTCATAATAATTATTTCTTGGGTAGGGTGCAAATGTCTGAAATAGAGACTCAATTTAAACTACTGAGTAGATATCGATACATCTAAACCAAAGTTTGCCAAGCCGGCAAACACCGCTAAACTTACTTATACTTAATTTGTTATTATAATTCAATACACGCTAGGCAGTTAAAGAAAATATTGTGCAAATTTCATGTAAAATTTAACGTGGTGGTATCACCCACACAGACGGGCCGGCACAATACCCTACCACCATACCACTGACGGTTACTGGTATTATTCAAAAATAATTTAATTAAAAGTAAAAAAGTTTAATTACATAATACATTCCATTATAATTTTATTAAAAGTAAAAAAGTTTAATTACATAATACATTCCATTATAATTTTATTAAAAGTATATTACAATTATATAATATCACAATCAGGGTCACATATACGTCATTAGATCACATATAAGTATAAATATATATACATTTTTACAAGACATACAACGTGTTGCATTACAAAACTAATGTAAAATTAACGTTCCTGTCGAAAATCACATGTTACTCACTTCACACGCGATAAGAACATTTAGACAGATGGACGGACGAGCAATTGTAAATAAGTAGTTTCAAATTATAGGTCCCTCTCGAGTAATTGATTTTTATTGCACGTCTCGTTAAGTGGTAGCCGGTGTGGAAAGAAATCAAGTCTCGAAAAGTATCAAAGTTCCATTTTTAAAGTTCCAAAATCGTTATATAGATGGCGCTTTTTTATTTACAATCAAGCCGTGAACTCTATATAACTACGCATAATTACCCCCCGTACCCACCATGTAGTCCACCATGGTCATGAGGGCCCCGAAGTTCTCCTAAGCGTATAATAATATATACAAGTTTACGACACGCGAATAACTCAAACGCGCTATTTTTGACAGTGACGCGTACGCAATTGTCACTGCCCTGACTTGAATTCCTTAAATGAATACTAATATGTACTTTTAAAATAGTAATTCTTAAGTTCAATTACGTAAACATATAAGTTCACATAAACTAAATAAACCAGCTTTAGCCGGCGACTTTTCCGAACCGATATGACTTAAAAACCTTCAAGAAGAGAGCGTACTCTTTCCTAAAAGGCCGGCAACGCATCTGCATGTCCTCGGATGTTGCAGATGTCCATGGGCCCCTCTAACATAAAAAAAAAATAAAAAAAAAAACAAATATAAAGACGTGTCATACACGTTATCTACTATTAACTTCATGCAAAGATATTTTTATTGTATATGTATATATGCTGTATGCTGTAATGTAAACATAGCTTATTATAAAAGTTGCTTGCGCAGCCCTGACGCTTAAACGTTAACGGTGATCAACAAATGAGACCATTACACGGTGGCTTTCTTGGCACACTTGTACGCAAAAAGTTTCGTACTCACGAATGCTTAGATTGTTATTACGCTCGTCTCGTAGTGAGATGATTGTATTGTACGAGTGATGCCACGTGTCTTTACCTTAAATTATTCTAATACAAAACAAAATCAAATGGACTATTCTAGCATGAATTCGACTAAATCCTACATTTGAATAAACCTATTAATCAATTAGTCCTATAATACAAGCTGACTATTACTAGTATATGTAATTTAGTTAATAAAAAATAGTAACTTCTGCATTCTAAATCGCTAATTTAACAGTTAATTTATAATTTTAGAATGACAAATCGAGGTGTGGTCTCATAAGAAATACTGTGTGGAAGTAATTTGGAGTCCAAGATCGTTAATATTTCAAGGTGAAGTCTGTTACGCAAACCACACGGAGACGCTGTAGCGACAAGACCAACTCAAAACTGGGCCATCGTTGTGACACAAAAACTTCCTTATCAAGACAGAAAACATTTTCAAGCTATTCCTACACAATGGTAGAAATAGCAACGAAATAGAGGTCTATTGAGCATATTTGAATATGCTCAATAGACCTCACTCTGTAAGTCAGATTCCATGTAGACTTTTCGTTGTACAAAAACTCTTCGATATTACACGTGTAACTTACAATACTTATCACGATTTGCAGACCAATCTTTATTAACCACCATAAGACCTAAATCACTCTCTAGAACCAGCTTTCGTCGGTAGTTTTCCAGAAACAATATGGTTGTGGAAAGTTCAAGAAAATAACCTACTCATTACATAGAGGCTGACAGCGCACCTACAAGATCTCCGGTGTTGTAGATGTCCATGGATGGTTGTAGTCACATTCCAAATGGTTAGCTGTACCAGTTTGCCCCTTTTACATAACAAAATACATAAAATAACCACTCTAGTCCTAAAAATCAATTACGATTTTTATTTATTTATTTTTATTTATTATAATACTAATCCTATAATTGATTCAAAGGTAAGGATATATATTACTTGGTAAGAGGTAATCAAAAGTATATAAATATACTTTCAAGTAGGATTCGTGATAAGAACGGGTGAATCTTAATCGATGATAGTGAGTCCCACTGCATTTCATGTATTTAATTTGTGATTATAATTCATCTCGTGCTTGAAGCTGAAGGAAAACATCGCGAGAAAATCCTGCATGTGTGAAATTTCACTGAATTTCTGTCATATGTGTATTCCGCCAACCCGCATTGGAGCAGGGTAGAGGAATAAGCTGCAAGCCTTCTCCTCAAAAGGAGGAGAAGAGGCCTTAACCCAGTAACAAGTAGGATTATAATTAATTTAACGCAACATCATTTTTGGAATCACTTCCAACTTTCCAAAACATAGATTCTACTGAGAAAAAACGATAAGAAACTCACAAATACTTATATATAAATCTACTTGAATAAATTATATTTTCTTTTTGTATTTATCTGATTTATACGCACGCGTTGAAATGTCTACAAAATGATAAAAAAAAAGATAATAAGAACTATTATTGCCTAGACTTTCTAGCCGCTGTGTTCGACCATCCGAAACTAGGAAGGAATTAAGTTGGATTTAATAAGGAGATATTGCTGAAAACTTTTACCGCTAGCCTCATTTACTTAATATTATTTAAACAGCATTTCTAGCGGTAATGACGGTAGCTGGTGGTAATATTTTTGTACTTAATGATTTCGTCTCTTTTATTTGTGGTCTTATCTATGAAATAAAACATATCAAGACACTTTTATTTAAGAAAATATTTATGATATATCTAGCCAGCATTTTAACTTTAACATGTTAAAAAATGAAATCAAAGTTTAAGCATTTCGGCGCTTCAATATAAACTGAATTGATGAGTAACGTCGTTACGAGCACCTTGCTCATTATTTTAAACAAATTATATGAACATGCCGCTTCCAGCAATGCAATCGTGAATGGGTCATCATTCGTAACATAACTTGATTGCGTAATATTTAAAAAAAAACATCCGTGCAATTCACACGTGGTAGAAGTGAACCTTCGAAAATTTTGGCTTCAACTGTATAATGCTACCTATCTCATTTTCTCCCACGTTAAATCTTATGAATTTATGTGTCTGTCTCTTTTTCGTTTCATCGACTTTCAAATCACAACGATGCTAAAGAAGTTTTCACTTCAAAAACGTAAACAACATACTCGCCAAAGCTCACGAGACGTAGTAATTGTTAAACAACAAAAACTCGAATAAGCCCGCCGCATGAATGGGACGGTCCAAACGGCCGGGAAAACGATAAAAACGACGTTCCATATTCGAGAAATGATTAAAAAAGGAACGACGTGAAGGAAAAGGAACGAGAGCAAGTTCGCGGCACGTACAGCGTCTCGTTTAAAAAGAGAACTATCCTACCGAAGCGTGAATGAAAAACGCGCCCGCTACGTCCGCGTAACCGTAATCTTGTGATTATTATTTTTATTTTTGAGTCGGTTCGTGTTTTTTTTTTTTATTATTATTTCGTCTTATTATTTCTGTTATTTTATTCGTTTAACGCACATCGTATGTAGGTCAGGTTGGATTTTTTGGTTTTTCACGGCAAGGTCGTGGTGTTTGCTTGTTTTTTGAGCGTCGTAAGGCAATTATGGTTTTGAATCCATGGTGTAATCGATCGATTTATGGATGAGCGTTAATAATATTAAATTTTTGCTTCTCTTAACATTTACGACGTTGTTATAATTAATGGCCAAGTATTTGACGTTTATTTTTTACGAAGGAATAAATAAGAGGCCATACTTGGATAACTTGAATATAATCGCTAATAATGAAGATGTTTGCAATATCTAATTTGTGTCATTATTAAATATATATTCGATTAATAAACTTATATTTGTTATCTCTATTATCCCAGGATATCAGCTTTGAAAGAGGGAGATAAAACATGTTTTATTTATTACATTAAACCTTTAAGTATTTATTTCACGTTAAATATTTCGGTTGTCTCGATGTTCAATCTAAGTACCTTTTCGAGAATAACATTTTGGAACATCAAGTTGAATTCGCCAAACCGTAATGGATACTTAACTTACAATTCAAGTAATAACTTATTATTAATTACGAATAAAAATCTTCAGTTAATTTTATCACTTATTAGCATTAGAGTCAGACAATAAACTTGATGTAAATAGACTAGCCAATTAAAAAAATAAAAAAGTTTAACATTTCTTGTTTGAATACTTTGTGCAATCAGGATCGGTTTCAATTTCAATGACACCATAATTGACATGAATTGGCTGACTGATAAAGACAATCAAGTATAAAAACTACATTCATATTTCATTTTAAAACTAATCAAAATGTTCATAGTTATAACTACCTTAATCCGTTAAGGATCTCCTTAACGGATTAAGGTAGTACTCCAAATATTATTTTGAGGTTAATAAACCTTTGCCCAGCAGTGGGAAAGTATATGGTGTTATTTTTTTTTATAGTTTAAATTCGGAACCAACAGACAGCTCTATCTCATTTATATATTTAGATTTTTAAACATGCCTTCTGTTCATGCCATATCTAGACTAATATGAAAATAATAATCTACGTCTGGGTCGTTGAACTCAATATAATAATTTATACACTTCGTTCATTTGTATGATACAAATGTTTTTAAATATAGTACTTCGTATTTTTAAATATATCGTAACTAATTATATTATGTTGAAATTATTGAGATGTGTACTAACGATTATTATAATTATAAGCAGTACAAGTAACATGTATAAAAGTTTTGCTTTAGAAATGTTACGTGTTATGATAATTTACTATACCAGACTATGAAATTTCATTTTCCCGCCTAACGATATTCACTTTTAAAATATTTTTCTTGTAAAAAACATACAGAACTAAATAAACTACACATAAGCATAGAGTCCTAATTAGTTTGTTACACTTTCACATCCTAACTTCTCAACCGATTGTCATGAAGTTTTGCATACACGCTGGGATTTATTAAAGGACATAGGATACCTCCCCCCCCATTCTAACAGGACGGCAAAGTCGCTGTCGTGCACTACTTATTGTATATAAACATTGATATGTCTCAGAGTTTCTTGTAATGTTTAAGCTTCTGTCCTATGAAATGTCTGGCTTTAGCATGCTCCAGTTATTGTAGTGTCAAACTTTGGAAATTGTTTTATGAAACTTACAATAATTATGTATAAGTGCATCAAACGTGCCTACTTATATCCAGGTTCATTGGCATTTTTCATAATGATCTCAATAAAGAAAAGCCTACCACTAACCTTTTTGTGTTCAGCTTTTAGTCACCTATATAAACGTCTATTCTATAAAGTATATGATGGCTGCCGGTGGTAAGTCTTTGGCAGACTAAAACACCACAAAACATCAATAAATTAGTATTACTGTGCCAACTGCCAGCTATCAGCCGGGTACACTGGCTCAAAGCTGGCACGTATACCATGCATATATGCAGCCATGCATAACACATTAGATTAATTAATTTATATGTATTTCTGACACATATGTACGTATGATGATACTAATTACCATTAGGCCTATTTGCTCATATGCTCTCTATTTAATTCACTAACGGCCGAATACTGAAACGTCATTCAAAATGAAGTGTGACTTAATTATTTGGAACGTCATTAATTTCAAAATTTTGTATGCGAAATTTCAAATTAATGGCGTTCCAAATAATTAAGTCCCATTTCATATTTGAAAGACGTTTCAGTATTCGGCCATATGTGACGAATAGGTCTCATGGTTTACCGTCAAACATAGAATTACATTAAAATAAGCCAGCTATGGTAAGACTGGTTAAAGTTTTGGATAATCCATCTCTACGCTTGTATTAGATTTAATTTTAGAAAATTGTATATTTAGTTATATTTTTTTTCGTTAACATTTGAGGTAAATATAAAATTGTAGAGAGTCATTAAATAGTCTAATCTTACTGATATTATAAAGGCGACAGTGAGTTTTGTTTGTTTGTAACGTCTAACTAATCAATCGAACATCATGAAATTTTTCACATAAGAGTACCTAATACCTCTACGGGTGTACCCACGGGCGGGAACTTGTTTTAAATGTAATAGGTGTTAGTCATATTTCTGCTAATAGACTACCTATTCAAAGAGTTAGTTACATTATAGACGTAGAGGCAATTAAACTTGTAGTGCGATTGATCTATTGTTAAACTTTGTATGGATAAACTAATTTAGACGCGTCGCGTCGGTTCGATGGGCTACTGAACTGATTTTTCGTTTTAATTTTTATGATCATTAACGCTTTGAGCTTATTATTAAAAAAAAGTATTCATATATATCTATAATGTATAAATTATATAATAAATTGTATGGCAATGATGTGTTAAATAAGACTTTTTTTTCGAAAAAGTTTATAAATTTTCAAACATTGAAAATAATAACGAGGAAAAAAAATGTAATATATTCAAAAGTTCTTAAATTTTGCTTTTAAAATTAGTATTTATAATTTATTATACGTAGTAAATGTAATATTGAAAGATTTGTAAGCTTTATTAACAAATCATTTAAATTTCAAGTTTTAAAAAAAAATCTAAGTCGTTCGTAAAATATCTCATTTACGTTTCCATACATAACTATTATATCGAACTCAACTCGCCACTGGCTTCTTAACGCATTTAGTCATCGTTCCAAGTAAAAAGTAAAAATAGCTTGACCAGACTCTGCATCTCAGTCTCAAGGCCAAATCCTGACTCCTGACGAACGAAACAGATATATAAAATTAACCTACGCGAGAAAAGGACGGACGAAACGGTGTCTTCGTCCTTTGAAAAGGGAAAGTGGTAGTTAAAGCGCTGGTGAGAGTGAGATGAAAAAATGACCAAAGGGCAAAAAAGGATAGACGATACGATTTTACGGTTGCGGGAAAGGGACAAATAATAGGAACCGGTTAATTTTGAAGGGCTCGCGGTCCACGCTGAAGCTGCGCTAAGACTGTATGTTATTTATGATTATGTATTGAGTTATGACGATCAGTGTAACAAAGAACAAAAAAAAATATATCACATGATTTTGTTGGTTAAGTGTACTTGGTTATATGGTCACCTGACGGGAGAAGGCTTGCTTGTAATTTTAGTTCTCTTTTTAAATTTTCTCTTCATTAGCTAATTCATTTAAGCTACAAATTTTATTTTGAAGATTTAAAAAAACTTATTCAAAACAATAAGCACAAAACGTTTTCTGTGTTTCGATTTGTGCTTTTCATAGATCTAAAGTTATTTCGCAACGAATGTATAGGTTTTCAAGCACCTCAACTTTTCCGTTACACTCAGCGTCATAAAAGATACGTGACAAACAAGAAATAAAAATGTACAGGAAATAAAGTTTTATTTCTTGCCACGTTGGCTAACGTTTAAAATGTATGTTTTTATATAAAATATTATAAATGTAGTATTACATTATATTATTATCAAGTCATACATAAATCTTAGAAGAAAATGTATGACAAGTAGTTTGCAGCATTTTGGAAATATTATTAATGTTATCTATTTTCTCTTTCAATTAAATATAAAATTTGCGTTTTGATTAGGATTGAACCTGCGATTTTTACATCGCTTGACGGTTTGTACATCAAGGCAAATATCAAAAAATAAATTATAGGAGTCTCAATAGGAGCGGCTCCTATAAAAAAAAATTATATTCCCATAATTGCGATTCAATATTAATATAATAAATATAAAATTAGTCACAAATGAAAGTAGAAGTCAAAAGAGGAAATTAATTTACAAGAAAAATTTAAATAATAATGAAATATAATTTAATTGTCTGAAAAGAGTAGCTAAGTTTCCTTATGTTGCCGGTGATAACTTTACATTTAAATTAATCTTAAAACGAAGAGCATGCTTGTATGAAGTATTTCGTTAAGCTTTCAAAATATTAAAAAAAAAATGTAACCAAATATTAATTACTTGAAAAATCATCGAAAATAATATTTTTACCTAATATTATTAGCAATCAAAAAACCAATGTAATTATCTTATTCAAAAACCGTTAAATGGTGATTGGTGTGATTACGCAACTATCATCGTTTGTATCCTGATTCTTGCAGTGCAGAACAGAACTACGGCGGCTGATTCGTGGGATCGGGTCAACCGAGCTCAAGGTCAGGGGAACGAGACTCAAAAGCTATGGAGACGACATACTTTTCATTTTTTATTAAGCAGAAAACCAAAGACAATAACAACAATGTAATATTTTTTTTTTATTAAATCCTATTAATATTGCTTAAAATATTTTTTAATTTTTTATAGGGATCCTTTAACGAGATGTGTCGCTCAGCTGTCAGACGTTTTCGAGTTACTGCATATATAAAATGAAAATGAAATTTCGAGTAACGCTTAGTATAGACGACAGGAGCGAAATGATGGTGACACTTCATGAAATTAATTCTATTCGTTAACATCAAATGGACATCGTGGATCATGTAACCGTTTTAACAACTTCGTGGCACTTCATACTGTAATTAGAGGACTTTTAATGTTATTAAAATGTCACCCACATCATTCATTTTCAAACGGATGGTAGTTTGACGAAGAGTAATGAGACCAGCAATTAAAGTTATAGCCCGACGGAGATGCAAAGGTGAAGGGTGATTTTCCTACAAAAGATTTTAAAGTGTCCCATTAATTAAAATTCTACAAAGACACTCTATCTTGCACCGTGTCTATGTTCGCAAGTCAACATTTACCAATAAGTATTTGCGTCCACGCACACATGCACGTTCCTCTCGCGGTTGTGTACTTGTGTTGGTGTGTCGTACACACTGCACAAGAATGCAACGCGTTGTTGACACAGCCAACTTCGATATTCCTTTATTTATTGCTATAAAAACCCTTCGACTGACGTTAGTTTAATTATAAATTCTATAAATATATTATAAAAGGTTCATTTTAGTTTGATTCAAAAATAACTTAAGACCTAACGAAGTTATCGATGAAAACGATCAGATAAACTAATTTTGATTTTTATGTACTTATTTTAAGGCAGCGTTTTGTTTGCGATTTTGCATGTTGTTAAGATTAAACGAGCTTACTAGTGTTTGGTATATTTAAATAAGGATTTATGCGTTGTGTCTGGCATTTTGGCGAGATTCGTGGATAAAGAATCGTAGAGGATTAAAAACGCGAGATCTGGCCATAGATTTCGGACCCACAATGGAGTTCGGAACCAATGAGTTATCACAGCCTTGAATTTCGCCTGCTTCCAAGATTTGTTACAATATATAAAGACTTATATGTAGAAATATACGTGATTTATGAGAAAAAAGACATTTTTAATGTATTTTTTTCTACATATTTAGTGGATTGAAATACTTTCTAATTTTGTATTTTACTACAAGAATTTTTATCCACCAATTCGCATTAAAACGGCTTGGTAGAATAAGCTCTAAAACTTCTCCTCAAAAAAGGAGATAGAATAGACATTTCTTTACGAGATTTTTAAATCAATATTTAAAAGTAAAGGCTAATTACAATTAAGCTAATATCATCCGTGGTCAAAATTAATATATGTTCTTATCACAATAATTGTACCTTTGATTGACAAACGTTTCATTCCTATGTTTTTTATGACATATAATGTACATACCAATATATACATACCAATTGTCGAGGTTCACGTTTTTATATATTATAGATATAATATACTTATCATGTTATTATGAATGATTTTAAGTATATATACCTAACACACTAACCAATTTAACTGAATAAACCTATTTTTTTTAAATTGTAACATTATGACTTAAAATAATATTCATTAAATTATATTTAATTGATATGTATAATCTTTGAGTCAATTTCAATTTCTAAATTTAAAATCTAACATCAATTTAGTATTTTATAAAAATACATAGACTATAAATCCAATTGTGTAATTAAATATCATCCTATTTCTTATCTATGGACTGAATCAGAACAAATAAAGATCTAAATGATAAAAACGCCACACTCCTCGTCCTAGTTGAAATCGAAAGTAATATCTAAGACTAATGCAGCAACCAAGAAATACTTTCATTAAACCTTTCCCACCGCACTTCGGACCTCTGAACCTGTTTCGATAGCACCAAAAAAAAAAAAACATTATATTAATTTGGGATCCCCACAAAAAACGAAGATAGCCAAACGAGTAAAAAACCTAATGGCCACGAAAAAAAGGATTGATTCTAAGAAGAAAAAAAGGAACTACGAAGAAAGGGTTCGACAGCTACAGGTGGCTACTATTTCGTAGTTTTTGTTTTGAATACAAGTACGCGTATGATTTTCATTTTTTTTTTTTTCGGAAGTTTATCAACTGGTAAAGGTAATAAAACAGAATGATCGCGTTTATTTCTTATAATTTCTAAATATTATAGACATATCTAAATATTACGAGGTTAATGTTATGTTATATATAACCTTATGTTTATCTAAATACAAAGAATGGAATGCTGAAAAAGGAAGATAAATTAAAAAAAAATATTGTACAAGATATATGGCTAATTATTTGATGTTTATGTAAGTATTTAAAATAGTTTTACATGAATAAATATCAAGTAACAAATTATATAATAAAAACACTTACGGCCGAATACTGAAACGTCATTCAAATATGAAATGGGACTTAATTATTTGGAACGTCATTAATTTCAAAATTAAGTCCCACTTCATATTTGAATGACGTTTCAGTATTCGGTCATTAAATATTTAAATAATGACGCATATATCGCAGTAAAACGAAGTAAGTAGACGAAGTCGTGTGCAGAAATAATATCATTATAGTTTGCGAGTTAGGATACAGTTATATTATACAGGATTGTCAAGAAGTTTTATAAAAAGGAATGCGTTTCAAACGTTTATTTATAGAAAACTGGTGTACCGTTCGACGTGAGCGAGTTTTTATGTGTTTTCTTACTGATTGTAGTACAACGTGTACTTGAAGGTTTTATTTTTAACTTTGGTTAACAATTTGTAATACTTATATATAACATACATTGTATAAGTGAAGCAGGTATAGGTGACGTAAAATATCGATACGTTTTTATGTTTAAGTTACTGACGTCATAAAAAAAATAAAAACGTAGTTTTTCTTAATTTAAATTATTTAATGTTAAGTTTCAGTTCCTACCTATGTAATCTATACTAATACATAAAGCTGAAGAGTTTGTTTGTTTCTCAGGAACTATTGATTCAATTTAAAAATTATTTTTGTGTTAGATAGCCCTTTTATCGTAGGCTTATTTTTATTTATTTATTAATTATATGCGGCTGAAACCGCGGGACACAGATAGTAAAAAATAAAAATCTATTACATAATACAATCAATGGCAAAGTAAAAGTATTTAACAAAAAAAAAATGACACACCAAATCTTTCAAATCGGAAGTTTACAATATCTTTATAATACCTTTTTTTAATAAAATGCATATGAAAATTCGTAAGTCATTCTTAATTAAAAAAATATAATCGGCAATGGGAGTGGACTCGGAAATTTCTTCGAAACACACTTGTACTTTTTGTGCATCTAAAAAACGATGCTAAAACAATTTTATAATAAAATAAAACGATTTACAAAAACATTTTTGATTAAGTAATAATAACATTAGATAAAGTTATCTTTAAGTATTATTACAAACAAATGTAACGAATATGGTTTTTAACACCCTGTATAAAAGGTTGACATGTATGGTGTCAACGGAGTCCGGTCAAAAATTATTTAAGCCCTTATTCTCGAATGCAGATATTTTATTAAGGGGACAGAAGAATAGATCGTTTAGAGCGGATATAAATTTAATTGACATATGTTTTTATATATTTTCGTTATATGTATGATTTTTGTTTGTATGTTTGATAGATATTGTATTACTACGTCGTATGTGTTTTACTACAGACATTATCTACATTCGCTGATAGGGCTTTGTGCAGGCTTGTCTGGTTAGGTACCACCCACTTATCAGATATTCTACCGCAAAACAGCAGTACATTGTATTTTTGTGCTTCGATTTGAAGGGAGTGTGAGCCAGTGTAATTACAGGCACAAGGTTGGTGGCGCATTGACGATGTAAGCAATGGTTAACATTTCTTAACATACCATTGTCTATATATAATAGGCGTTGGTGACCACTTACCATCAGGTGGCCCATATCCTCGTCCACTTACCTATAAGTACAATAACTATGAAATAAAATAAATATCTATAAGTTATGTGGTATCTATAGACACCGAATAGCTATTTGTTTAATACATTAGCTGAAATTGATAAAGGTTATTTAGAAGTCGACTAAGTATATTGTAAAAACGCATTGAACTATTTCGTGGGTGTCGCTAACTTATAAGACGGTAAAGTTCATGACTATTTGGGCTGGGTCTAATCGCGGAACGTGCCACTAAAATGTTATCAGGCATTACTAAAGAGTGCACTTGTTTTATCGACATATCGTACATACTTATTATCTATATAAATAAAATGAAAGAGGTCTGCAGTTGTGCGCGCATCACGGAAAAACTACTGGATAGATTTCAATGAAATTTTATTTCTTAGACACTTGGCTCTTATCAAAAACAAAAATGGTTGTGATATCTTCATTTAATAAAAAGTTATTAAAGTTTCAAGAAACAACGATTTGTATATGCACTGCGTGTTCAGTGATGTATGTTTAAACAAAGTATATTTTTGCTTGCGATCTTTTTGATGTTTTTTCCTTCTTACATAAGCAAACTATATAAATATATATGTAAAAAAAGCAAACTTGGTTAATATATCAAGCAACGTGGACGAAGTCGCGGGTATCAGCTAGTATTATATAAACGCATTGACGGCAAAGTTCATGACGATATGGGCTGGGTATAATCCCAGAACGTGCCACTAAAATGTTATCAAGCATTTTTATAGAGTACCTACACTTGTTTTATCGACATATCGTACATACTTATTATATAACATTAAAGTCTTGCACGATTGGCTAGGCCCAGCAATGGTCGCAGTGGACGAAATCATCCAGGCGAACATAATTATCATATTATGTAAAAAATCCATATAAAAATCTCAAAGAACGTCTGCTAATTTCACTTAATTTCATGCAAAAATCCTTTAACAATTTTATAATGAATATAATTTGCGAAATGCTATTCATAATTTCCGTAAGATAATCTCAATAAGAATGTGTGTAATATAATAAGGGCTAAGGGTTCCGAAGATGGGCGAAGGTTGCCGATCGCGACCGAGCGCCCGCGGCGCGAACAGGTGCTGTACCAACTAGTGACCGGACGCTGCAGCACGCAACTCGATGTATCTTGATACTTTATTATGATATTATTCTCTCGTACTGTAAGGACCGGACCAAGATATCATTTTACGATAATAGTGTATCAGACAATCGATACCTGGTCTACACTGTGTTGCTATTTGAAATACTTATTAATTCTCATCTTACTACTAAGATATTGCAATTTGTTATATATAATTTAAACATCAGTTACGTCGTGTTTGTTATGTAACTTCAAGCTTGGATTCCTATCAAATATATAAATCATTATTGTTTCTTTTTATAATGTACATGGTTTATTATATTGAGAAAACATAGACACTCATAGACCGATGGGCGTTTTACTAATAGTTTCTTCGCTGAATAGTATTAGTAGATAGTAATTACTGAGTTTCTTTAAGGTTCCTCTCAGTAGAATCTATATTCTAAGCCGGTAGCTTTACATTAATATAATTATACACGAATAAAATATATAGGTTTCTACCTACCTACCTGCCTTGGACTTGCAAATGGCCACCTGACGGTATGTGGAAACCACCGCCCATAAGCATCGGCGCCGTAAGAAATACTAATGATCCCTAAAAGCTACAATACGAAAACAACCTTGGAACTAATGTTATGTCCCTTGTGTCTGTAGTTACATTGGATCACTCACCCTTCCAACCGGAACATAGCTGTACTTATTAGTGTTTAGCAGAATATATGATTAGTCGGCCAAGAAAAGTCAACTCGTTAAATTAATAAAGAAATCCAGGTAATAGTGGTACATTAATGATTTGATCAAGATGTTTTTGGCACATCAGTCAATGTTGGTCAATTAATAATGAAATTGATAACTAACGTGACAACGTCTAATAAATCGATGAACGCTGGCTGCATGCACGAAAAATTGACCCGTTACGCTCATTGTCCCGTTACGCTGATTGTACATCATCTATCTCTCTTTCACTCGATTGCAGTCATTTCATCAATGTTTTGTTATGACGTTGTCAAAGCCTGGATACACAAATTGAATCAATAAAAATCAATTCGACAAAAGCTTACCGTCTTTTAACTCTAAAATAATCATTTTATTTCTTTAAATCTTAATTTAATTATGTTTGTTTTCATGATTATTTGTAGTGTTTTTTTCAGTAAATTTAACAAGCTTTGATATTATAAAATGCGACAATAATAGTAATCACCATTATTCCTACGTATATTAAAAAAAATGACTAATAAGATATACGAAATGCACTATATTGTAAAACAATGAGATCGCGATAACAATCAAAAATAAAATAAAGTATCAAAATTGACGTTCCGGGTATACATTACACCTGGATACGCGATCGGAGGGGTTAATAAAGAATGTCAGATGCTGTTTTTGTATCAGTGTCGAGGATAAATCCCATTATAATATTTAAACTCACTCCGTCCCGCGACTCCGTAATTCTCAAAACATTTTACGTTAATACCTCTTAATTTTTAAATATATCTTTAAGTTTTACATATATATAGTCAACACTTTTTTTTGTTTTTTTTAATACTTTATTGTACACGACAAAGGAAAAAAAATAAAATTTACAAAAACATGGATACAGACTAAATAATAGTAGCGTACAATTTTGGCGACCTTATCGCTACACAGCGATCGCTACCAGGCAACCAACAGTGTTAGGAGTAGGATATGAAGTAGGTGGTGCTGTAATAATAAACAAAATAACTTTATGAATAATAATCTATACCAAAAATAAACTAATAAATACATGTCAATATAAATATAAATACGCATATATTTTTTTATTAGTTTTTTTTACAACACAATGAGAGGTTTTTCTTATAGTTTTATCATATTCTAATAATTTAATTATAATATTATATATTGCAATACATTTGTAGCTAATTATATGGAATGTGGAGCGATGTTTGACGAGAGCCTATAATAAAAAATAAAATATTATATAAACGTTAAATAAACATTTTTTGATTGATAAAAACTATATTGAGGTTATTACCGACTCATTATTCTGAACCGGTGATAACTTTATACTAAAAATAACGTTGTAATATGACCATTCAAAATTATTAGTAAATGCAATTTTGGATAGAGTTCATTTTGATTTTGATTTCTGCGAAGCCCTGATGGTCCAGTGGTTAGAAGACATGATTCTTAATCGATGATTCCAAGTTCAATGAATTTGTGTTTATAGATCTTTTGTTCAGATGTGTGGATGACATGTGGCTGATGAAAATAAGTCAAATCAACAACCAGCATTGGAGCAGCGTACAAGGTCCAAGGCCCAGCAGTGGGACCTGTACAGGCTGTTTCTTTACATACTTTTCACTTTTGATTTTTGAAACTATAACCTATCATAATATGGAAGTTTCATAACAATATGTGTAGTTTTTAGGTGAATTCGAAAAAAACATTACCTAAAAGTAAAAAATATATTTTATTATAAATATTATTATTAAACAGGAAATCGCCATTTTATTTATTAAGCTGTCTTGTTGCATTATCGCCATGACACGGCTGCTATTCGCTGATTAATAAATGATCGTAAAATAAGAATAAAACGGCCACTTTTTAACTTTACCTAATTACAAAATCGTTACAATTAACTAAGAAATTTGTCGCGAGAAAATCTCTTTCGTTTAACGGTTTTCTATAAATTATACTTGGGTGTTTAAACCATTTTTTGCAAGAAATCTCTCGACTCCGTTAGATGGTCTCGCTGGCCGACTATTATCGTTGACAAAAAGACAATGGACAGCGTGACGTCACGGGCGACCGGCGCGGGCGCATTCGACGCGCACACCGATGATTATCAACGGATTAAACTGCTTAGCAGGTTCTTTGGAAGATTTTTTGAGTTGCTGTGAAGTTAATAGTTGTAATTTTCTTTTTTTACTTTGAAATATAAATATATTGTTTACATGTAATATATTAAACACGTTTGCGCAGTCAATCGACTCTGATTTTAATTTAAAAAATGGCCCCAGTGCTCATTATAATATTTAATAATTTCAATTTTTAACATAACTAAGTTATACTGGAGATTGTTTTTGGATGTAAAAATGGTTGCCTGTAAAGTCGGTTTACGGACGATAGTTTAACGTGACAACGTCATAACAAAACATTTATAAAATGACGCATAGGCCAATCGAGTGAAAGAGATAGGTGCGGCGCAAGCGTACAATCAGCGTAACGGGACAATGAGTCATCCTTTTTCGTGCATGCAGCCAGCGTTCATCGATTTATTAGACATTGTCACGTCAAAATGGATTTATAATTTAGAATAAATAAATTCGAATTTAAAATATTATTAAAGGCGTGGTAGAAAATACTAAAATATTAAGAAATTTAGTATAATTGCTTGATGTATAAAAATTGAGAACAAAGTATGTCTCTGGTCACACTATTATACTAGCTCACTCATTCTTCAACTTGGAACACAAAAATTTAATAAATACTATTTAGTGGTAGAATGAGAGAGAGATGAGGTTGGTGCCTACCCAGACGGGCACGAAGTTTCACAAACAAGAAAACCTACAGCGTTACCAAATAAAATAAAGGATAAATATGTCGCTCAAATAATAAATAAATCGTGATCAGTTACATTTAATTATAATAAACCACTATTAACGTAACGTAACATAAAAATAAATTTTAAACAACGACTGGTTGGATGGAATGAAAAATATAGGTACATTTGATGGAGTGTAGTTTATCTTACAACTGGGAAAACACGGTGAAAAAATATCGTGTGCCAAGGAAAATATTCGTAAATGAAAAAACAGCAGCGCTCCCCACACACTTAGGGTTGGCGATCGTTCAATTTTTTATTATAAATGAAATAACGAAGGCGGAATTTGTGTAGTTTGTGTAGCATTAAAGTAATCACAATTATTATACATTGATAATAATGTGTAAATGTCACTCTGCTGGGCAAATGTCCAGATAAGGAACAGGGAATTTAGTCCCTTAGTAGTCAGTAATTTACTTGGCGATAGAGCTTTGTGCAAGCTTGTCGCGGTAGAATATCTGATGAGTGGATGACACCTAGTACCCACCCAAGAGAATGCACAACCACGAGCTTGCACAAAGCTCTACTACCAAGATAATTACTTTGTCTGTTTTATTAACGTATATAATTAAACATTATACTAAATATAAATATTCAACACAATAAAGTTATGAACACAGAAAAACGGAATATATATACATACACTTCATTAAATTAATACAATTATACAGTTGGAACAAAAACAGTACGAAAAATTCTAGGCTAAGCTGAAATTCATATCATTGGATATTAAAACAATAACATCACAATCACATAAGCGTTGGCGAATCAGATAAGCACTTAGAAACTCAGGGGAGTCACAAAATACATTGATTTATTTTTATATACAAAATAAAGATTGTGATATCTATATATTATATAAAAATGAATGTTTGTCCTTTATAGAATCGTAAACTATGCATTTGATCATGATCTTCACCAAAGTGTTGTGCATGAGCCCACAAAGGTTTCTGAGTTGATACGACCAATCTTTTGATAATTAATAAGTGTTTAATAAATAAGTCATTAATAAAAAAAAGTAAATATTAAAAGATGCTGGAACGTTGTACATAAGCCATTCATTTTATTAAAAAAAAAACAAAGATTGTTGGGTATCGTCAATAAAGTCACCTACCGGGTCGAACTGGATGAGGAGAAGAATTAGGAACACACAGCTACTCATACCGTAAATACATACCGGAATTTTATACATAAATATCAAGGTAGACGATAAATTATTTTTTCGTTAGTGGCAACCCTTAGCAGTCTGTCTAAACGTTGGTCTGCGTAGAGACGACACGCCAACGCTAAATGAGAGTTAGCAGTTTGCTTTCCTTTACATTATAAATGAATTACGTACAGCCTTATTGTGAAAAGACATAGATATTATAATTTGTATTACAACTACGTCTTAATGCCTCAATGGTTAGAGAATTTATATCTTTTTTTATAGCATATGTAGGCGGACGAGCATATGGGCCACCTGATGGTAAGTGGTCACCAACAACATAGACATTGTCATTGTAAGATAATATGTTAACCATCGCCAATGGGCCACCAACCATGGGAACTAAGATGTTATGTCCCTTGTGCCTGTAACTAAAATGAATGTGTCTTGACGACGATGTGATTAAATCAATCAATTCTGTGTTGTCATTTAGCTCCGCTATGAGGAAATTTGCATGTGTCAAATGATTTTCTGTCATATGTGTATCCACCAACCACTAATAAACTAGCATGGTGGAACTTCAAAATATTTTTTTCAGATGAAATCCAGCTGTCAGTCTGTTACTTTATTTTTTTTTAACATAAAATAATACATAGTACCTACTGAAACTATTTCACGGAAACGTATAGGGACAGAGATTTAACTTACTACGGATCGTGTGCGATAAAGCTAAACGCTAGCTAAAATTACCTTATAGTTTATGAATTGATAATTACAGCATAACACGAACAAACAAACGATTTGCGTCCTCGTTTCTGATACGCACCGCCAAAGTCTGGAATACCCTTCCGACCTTCAAGTCTAGAGTGAACCTTCTAGGCACGCGCGTTCCACCTTAGGCTGTATCATCACTTCCCATCAGGTGCGATAACAGTCAAGCGCTTGCTTATATATATTAAAAAAAACACAACTCATATAAGTTTAAAGTCCTTCTCTTTTTAACTATTAGCTCTTTCAAATAATTTTTGCCTATTATAGTATTTGTATCATATCTTCATGCTTCATGCTTGCTTGATACCATCATTTCATCAAAATCAGTTCAGTTCTTTAATGACAAAAACGTACAGAGACAGGCAGATTTAATCATGATTTCTCATTAGTTGTTAATAAGTTCTATTAATAATTACAGTATTATTATTTGACGTATTTTCTTTTCAATAGTAATCAAGTCTCAATAGGTCGACGGTAGCCGCATAGCGATGTGAAAGTCGCATGTCCGACTGCAGTTGTCGTTTTGTCGTACTCGTAACCACTGCTAATATAAGATGTACGCTTAATTAGAGGTGTAACTGGGATTATTACTAATTAAATAACGAATTTAATTATCTACTTCAAATATTAAAAACATAAAATATGAATATTAACCCTGAATTTGTAACCAACTATATGTTTTGATTTTTATCCAACTTGTTTTGTTTTATTATTTTATAGGAAGGCGGACGAGTATATGGACCACCTGATATTAAGTGGTCACCAATGTCCATAGACAATAGCTTGAAAGAAATGTTAACCATCACTTACATCGCCAATGCGCCAATAACCTGAGGAACTAAGACATTATGTCCCTTGTTCCTCTAATTACACTGGCTCACTCACCCTTCAAACCGGAACACAACAATACCAAGTACTGCTTTTTTGCGGTAGAATATCTAATGAGTGGGTGGTACCTACCCAGATGGTGCTTTACCACCAAGTAAGTACTTGTAACCAACATCAGTGTTCGCTGTTATTATTATCGATATAAATAAAATGATAGAGGTCCGAAGTTGTGTGCGCATCAAGGAAAAACTACTCGATAGATTTCAATGAAATGTTCTAAATTTTATTTCTTAGACACTTAGCCCTTATCAAAAAAATATTGCGATATCTTTATTTAATAAAAAGTTATTAAAGTTTCAAGAAACAACGATTTGTATATGCACTGCGTGTTCAGTGATGTATGTTTAAACAAAGTATATTTTTGCTTGCGCTCTTTTTGATGTTTTATCCTTCGTACATAAGAAAACTTTGTTAATATATCAAGCAACGCGGACGAAGTCGCAGGTATCAGCTAGTATTATATATTACAGACAATTCATTGAAACATACAGATAATTTGACATTGAATTAAAACTGTTAATGACTAATTTCCATGTGAGACGCTGAAAGATGAAGATAATTGTTGAAGATATAAAGGTTTTATATAGACCCATATTTAACCCGTGCAAAGCCGGGACGGGTAGCTAGTATATAATATATAGCTGATAATCACGACATCATCGCTTCAATTTTTAGGGTTCCGTACTTCAAAAGGAAAAAACGGAACCCTTCACTTTGTTGTCCGTCCGTCTGTCTGTCTGTCTGTTAAGACCATTTATCTCGGGAACGCGTTAACAAATTAACACAACCCTAAATATGTACGGAACCCTCGGTGGGCAAGTCCGACTCGCACTTGTCCGGTTTTTTCCCTTACATACTTTCCTTATCCAGGTACCATGAATTTAAAATGTCATTACGATCGTTTCAATGCTCTAATCGTAATAATAAACAGACAAACAAACTTTCAATATTGTTTAGTTTCATAAAATTCAAAATATATATTAAAACATACGCCTAATACTGTTATTACATACACATAATAAAATATAAATAAGCGTCCCAAAAAGTAATTAAGACACTCCACCGAGCCTAGCAACGTAGTGTTTCAGCTCCAAATAAAAGGGGGGGGGTATATCATCCCCCCCTTTGCGCACACGCCATTGTTATTCTTCGCTTAGCGAGCTCAATATTTTCGGAGGGCCTAAAACAACTCTAAGGGTGATTTTTAGGAATGTTTACGTATTGTTCATTCGTCCCAGTCGTTATTATCTTTATAATCTCCCGAAGCAATATGAAATGGTACTTTGTTCAACGAATTATTAGATAATGTTATGTAATATACAGTATATTTTATATTATGTATTATTTAATTATAATCTTATGTAAAAAGCCGATATGGCTCAGTAGTTCGAATGCGTGAATCTTGGCCGATGATCGTGGGTTCATGGATATTTTCATGTGATTGATTTGTGTTTCCTAATTCATCTCGTGCTTGACGGTGAACGAATACATTTTGAGGTAATCTGCGTGCCTAATTTAATTGAAATTCTGTTACATGTTAATTCCACTAATCCGCATTGGAGCATTGTAGATGAAAATAAGAGGTGAAATAAGCTCCAATACCTTCGCCTCAAAAAACAATAGGAGGCCTTAGGCCAACAGTGGCACATTTACAGGCTGTTACTCTTATCTTATGTAAAAGAAACAATAATAAACAGGGCTTATTACTCGAAATGATTAATTTTCGCGCGCGGATTTATGCGAAGATTTTATCACAATATATAATACTCATAGTATGTTTATATCGATTATTCTACTCGCAGACTTACATTTTAATTAGTCGATTAATCGACTAGACTCAAAATCAAAAGGCGCCTTCTAATTATCAGCCTATCCAAAAACCAGTAAGAATATTTATAATGATATTATTTCTACTAACGGTGCGTCCAAATAATTTGCACTCAATATCGTTTTTTTTAAGCCAAGCCCTCACGTCATCCATCACTTGAAATTTCCTAACAGTTATTCAAAACGAACGTCATCGAGTCAGACCGCGGTACTAACAACCGAAAAATTCTAGACTACCGAATTTGAACGTTCAGGTGACAATGTTAATAATCGATTTTGCATCGAAGCCACGCGCCTCCGCGATCGATTCACCGCGCGTGTTGTGTCACGCACGCTCCGGTCTCGATCACTTGATATCGATTTTTTTTCATCATCATTCGTTTTTTCCTACTTTCCGAGGCGCCCGCTTTTCGGTTCGGCTTGTCGTTGCGATCTTGTTCTTTTTTCGGTCCATTGTTAGCGGCCTGTTTTGTATTTATATAATCTGTTAATTCCCTGCACCGCTATATTTATTGCGTTCACCGTTATATGGTAGGCTTGATCTGTCAAAATCTAAGGTTCTATGGTTTTTTGACGTGACAACGTCTAATAAATCGATGAACGCTGCATGCACGAAAAATTGTCCCGTTACGCTCGTTGTCCCGTTACGCTGATTGTACGCTTGCGCCGCATCTATCTCTCTTTCACTCGATTGCAGTCATTTCCTCAATGTTTTGTTATGACGTCACGTTAAACTATCGTCCGTAAACCGACTTTACAGACAACCATTTTTTAATCTGGTGATTAATGTGATTTGTTACTCTGTTGCTAGATAAATTGACATTAGGCGGTCTATTCATAAAAAAAATATTAACAGAAAATTTATAATTATGCATAAAAGTAACAAATAAATATCCCACTGCTAAGAAAAGACCTCAAACATTTTGAGAAGAGTGTTTGGACCTTACTCCACGCCTTTATTGGTTGTGGATTAATTTGAATGTGATAAATTTTCATAGACAGATGCAGGTTTTCTTGAAACGATTTCCTTTACCGACGAGCGCAAGGTGAATTATAGCACAAATTAATCAGATGAAGATTCTATTGTACCTTCCCGGGATGTCCTAGCCCTCGACACTTATGCAAGTATGCATACTTGGTGATATTTTGAAATCCAATTAATTATTAGACCGTAGTTTTAATAAAAATATATTAATAATATTTTGCAATAAATACGTATTGCAGATAATATTAAGCCATTGTTTTAGAAATATAAGGAACTTAACAGTTTTAAGTAAGATAATTGCATACATTTTGACGTGAAATAAATGAACCATTTTAAATACAGAATTGTGACTCATATTGGTCATACTCTGCAGTTTACACTTTACACTATTATGAGCGGTCATTGACCTCCTTAACAACCACAAAATGTTAAACCGTTTTAAGTTAGTGGTGTCATTTTGATAAAAAACTCAGTCAGCAATAGTGCTTACCACGCAGAGTAATGTTGATTTCATGGGGATCTCATAGTTTCTCAGAAATATATTTTTACGAAGTTTTACTACTGTTCTATTTATTACGTAAAGTTTAAGGAACTTTTTACTTAATTTTTTGTTAGGTATATAACATTAAAATATTGATTAAATTTAGTTCTGCTTTGTTTCTTTTCGTTTAAAAAAATGACAAATTTTAAGCGATTTTTTTATTTGCATCTTATTTGAAAAATTAATTTCCCAAAATCAGTTGTAACAGTACTTGTACTTAGTACTTTGTACTTGCGTTATTTGTCCGAGGTTTTATTTTTTTTATCAATTGGCTTTTATAATGGTCAAATAAATAAAAAAACCTCGAACAAATAACGCAAGTAAAACACTTAAATTTCTTTACTTAGTGTTAATTTGTCTTACTTTTTGGGTTCGCTGGTTCTAATTTCTACAATAATTACTTAATTTATCGTGAAAGGCTTAGACAAATTGTAGTTGTTAGCGGTAATTTCGTATGAAATCACGATATAATTGAGTGAAGATGATCGTTAGAGAGCCAAAATAGCGTTAATACTAGAGTTTAAGTTGGGAGGTCAGATAAAAGAAATTACGTGACGTCATAGAAATTTCTTTTTCTTTTTTTTATTTATAGCACACAACACACACATTCTAAACTAAGTAAAATATGTTATATACTTTGAAAAGGAAAAATCGAGATAAGGTCACTATCATCTAATACATCATTAGTCCATATGTGTTACTTATTATATATTAAAATCCGTTAATTTAAACGAAATATAAAAGGTAGAGCTTTGTGCAGGCTTGTCTGGGTAGGTTCCACCCTCTCATCAGATATTCTACCGCAAAACAGCAGTGCTTAATACTGTTGTGTTCCGGTTTGAAGGATGAGTGAGCCAGTTACAGGCACAGGAGACATAACATCTTAGTTCCCAAGGTTGGTGGCGCATAGGCGATGTAAGCGATGGTAAACATCTCTTACAATGCCAATGTCTATGGGTGTTGGTGACCACTTACCATCAGGTGGCCCATATGCTCGTCCGCTTTCCTATGAAATAAAAAAACAATGTAATATAATATCTAAAAGTCTTCAATTATGAAAGAAAAAAAAGTATAATTAAGAATCCCAACATGTATATTAAAATATATTTGTAAAAGTATATTAGATAAAGCAATATTAGTGAGTGAAGTGAGCAATTACACAGGTAACATTGATTGAAGGCACTTAACATCTGCGACCGGCTTCTGTCTGGCAGCGCGTGACCAGGTTTGCGGCGGTGCACCACTTATAGTCATTTACTATGATATCCCATGCTATATAACTCATATCAATCATTGTGTGTGCGCGATAAAATTAAAGAAGACAAAATCATAATATTTTCGCAGTAATATGTTACATATTATGTGACAAGAGTAAATTATATTGTATATTGCTGTTTGCAACCCTTAAACCTTTTAAAATTTAAATTGATATATAATTTATTTTAACTTACAACTAGTTTTATTCATAATCTCGTTTAAAAATGTTTACACTTCGTTATTTGCTTTTAGTGGAGTTAGAACTATCAATATCATTATCCTAGCCCATTGGCTATTGCCATACAGTGTGCATTTCTGCCAGAAACAGCTTCATGGCAAGTGCGTTGTAGTTAATATCTAATAGCAAAACTTTTACCTTAATTCACTTGTTATCTTCCACATAAAAACAAATTTATTTATTTAAATAAACTTTACAGAAAAAGCGTTTTTAAAGCGGTAGATGAAACGGTAAGAACCTCGTATAGTAGTTAAAACAAATTCGATTGAAAATGTGATAATTAATTTAAATAAACTTTACAGAAAAAGCGTTTTTAAAGCGGCAGATGAAACGGTAAGAACCTCGCATAGTTGTTAAAACAAATCAGATTGAAAATGTGATTATTATACAATTCGATTTAAGCTATTTGTATTATATCTTCATGTGTAAACGAGCTTTATAGACATCTAAAGTAAAAGTATGCAGTGCAAGACGTGATCGAAGCGTCAAATACGAACTACCAAATTTCGTCTAATCGACTTTTGACATCGAATATTACGATATTAATCGATTGTGGTCGCACGAAGCCCTTCGGAAATGTAGGTCAACTATGTATTCATTTATGATTTTATTGAATCAAAAATTAATTAATCTATTTTTTTTTCTTTACGATTACTTTATGTTATGGAAAATAATTTATGGAATAATTTTACTTCTACTTGGTGGTAGAGATTTGTCCAAGCTCGTCTGGGTAGGCACCAGATACTCATCAGATATTCTACCGCAAAACAGCAGTACTTGGTTGTGTTCCGGTTTGAAGGGTGAGTGAGCCAGTGTAATTACAGGCATAAGAGACATAAAATCTTAGTTCCCAAGGTTAGTGGCGCATTGGTGATGTAATTGATGGTTAACATATCTTACAATTCCAATTTCTATGGACATTGGTCACCACTTACCATCAGGTGGCCCATACGCTCGTCCGCCTCCTATGCAATAAAAAAAAAACAATATACAGATTAAATTTCTGTCATGAAAGTCGATCGTCATAAAAAAATCACGCTGGTAACTATTTAGTATGCCAATGTGTTTTTTTTTCACATAAAAATACCTAATAATTAACCTGCATATTATGCTTTGCTTGAAGAAATATATAGAAATGGTTTAAGATTCACTGTTTATAAAATATTTCATCATAATAATTCAGTTAAAAGAATAAAAGTATTTATACTTTTAATGTTATTTTTTATGCAACAACATAAAAAAAAAATTTTTTAAAGTTGTAGTAACATAACGCTTTACCTAAAATACGTTTTTTTATTGGTTCTATGAAAGTTGTGCAAACAATATCAAAGACCACATAGCCGAAGGTCGCGACTACGAGTCCTAACTCGTGAGGTGACCTGTATTTAACAGACGATATTCCGAGAAATGTGTTGCTAACTAGCTATAAAGGCCCAAGCCTACACAGCTTAAGCCCCAAATATCTATTTTTAAAGGCGGCCTTTGTGATAGAATGGGTCATTCGCAAAGTCAACACTGCTTAAAGTATTCGATTCTGTAATATAATTTGCATTAATTTATTATAAATATTTGAATTTATTATGATTAGATAAAATTTTCGCCCGTACATTAATATATATTTTTTAAGAAATACGCATTTTGTTTTTTTTTTATTGTGTAGGTAGGACGAGCGTATGGGCCATCTGATGGTAAGTGGTCACCAACGCCTATAGATATTGGCATTGTAAGAAAAAATCCTCGTAAGATGAGATGAGAACCAATAAAGTTTCTGCTTTGTTGGGTGTACAGAACCATAAGTTGTTACAAGAATCGCAAACCATTTGATTAAATTTTAAATAGCATCAGGTTTATATAAGGTAAATAATTATCTATACTAATATATAAAGCTGAAGAGTTTGTTTGTTCGATCCTGCTAATCTCAAGAACTACTGGTCGAATTTTAAAATTATTTTTGTGTTGGATAGTCCTTTTATCCAGGAAAGCTCTAGGCTTATATTTATTTATTATATCTTTATTAATTATACGCGGGCGAAACCGTGGGGCACAGGTAGTGATATATATAACCAGTGGGTAGATTACGTTTAATAATTTAAAAATAATAATTTTAAAATGCTTCTTAGTACTCACTCGCATAAAGCTTATTAACGTGTAATAAAATTCATAACTAGCATGTTTTCTATAATAAGCTAGAGATACTTAATAGCTGAACTATTTGCTCCATTATTTGTTTGTGTCTAAGCTGTCTGGCCTCGAATCGAACCTTATTTCTCCCTATCACACCATCTATAACTGTATCCACGTAATTATTATATTCTTTGATGGAATAGATTCGCCAAATATAGCCGTTCACATTCTCTTGTACCGTCAGAAAGAAAAATTCAATTTTTTTTTTTTTAATTCAAAATACATTAATAGTTAATATATATTAGCTAATTGTCCAGGCTTCGCACGGATAGATAAAATAAAGTATTATGAATAGGTTTTGCGTAAAATCCATTCGTCTACGGTGGGGAAGTAGTAACTGTGACAAATTTCAGGGCAATCGGACGGATAGATTAGGAGATCTTGTGATGATCGGAATTTCGCTTATGTATAAGATAAGATAAGAAAGTATCAAAATCAGCTATTCATTTTGTCGTTGTCTTATCTTATAACTGATCCCAAAAAAAAAATTTACCTATTGAATAAATCGGCTATTTATAGAATATATTAACGAATTGATTAACTATAAAAAAAAAACAATTTTAATTCATATTGACGAAGAAATAACATAGCCATTTTTATAACAATAAAAACTAAAGCGTGATAATTCATTCATACATAGTTTAAAGATAATAATTGTTTACTTATTTTTATTTGTAAGTGGTTTGATCTAATTTATTATACTGACGGTACTAAACGCATGCGCCGCGAACACGTAAGATGGGCATGACATGCACAACCGCCGCCGGACCTGACATTTCTTCATTAAAATTCTATTAACGGAAGCATTCTCCTCTTGTATTAGCTATAACTACTTACAACCAATCGACTACAGCTTAAAATAAACCCTAATTCCATCATTTAAAGCTCCATCTACATTGACACCAGTTTCGTATATATCTGCAAGTATAATACGATATATATATAATCGAATATAGACTCAAAACAATCGCGAATAACGTTGGAAATAGCTTAAATCGATTTCCATAAATTTGACGAATGAGATGAACTGGTCAGGCTCGCAAATCGGAAGTCAATTTATATTTAAAAAAGAAAAAAGTTTGAGTAGTCTGGGAGATTATTTATGGAGCGATGTGTAAATAGTAACTCTAATTTGAATTATATAGAATACTAGCGTTATTCGCGCGGTTTCACCCGCGCAAATCCCGTTCCCGTAGGAATATGGGGACAAAATGTAGCCTGTGTTAGTCGCTGAAAGAATAACGTAGCTTTCCATTGATGAAAGAATTTTTAAAATCGGTTTAGTGGTTTAGGTGTGAAAGCGCTTCTTCCTTCTAGGCAAGCGGGCTACATCGTAGACCGTGTCGTTGCTTAACATCAGGCAAGACTTCGGTCAAACGCAAGTCTATTACAGTATCTCAAGGTATCTATTATGTTAAAAAAAAAACTCACATTCGCATCTATAATAATACTTAGGATTTATATTTCAATTTACAATGCTCGCTTCATTGTATGTCGATCGGTTGAATCTGTGTCATAATCAAGAACTTATATATTTATTATTTGATGACATAATCAAGAAGGTTATAATCAAATTGAATTAGAATTGAGGAAAAAATCAGCGGCAACGATTACGAATTGTAAAAATAATTGTGATCATATTCTTGTTTCACGTAAGTTGTAATTTAATAGAAAATTTAACGGGTTTTTAATGATGTGTTCTTGAGATGAATTATATTAATAAAGAGTTCATTGGTTGGAAGTTTCTTGTATTTATGCCAAGAAGAAGATAGAAAGGAATAAAATATAAATAAGTCATTCGTTAGAATGAATATTATTATTATTAAAATTCAAAGCTTTATCAACAATATGCATTTCAAATTCAAATTTATAATACTTTATTCAATATTGAAGTATTGTACTTTCTTATTGATTGTCAAACTAGAAACTACCACCGGTTCGGAAAAGAAACACCCAGCTCTGAGAAGAACCGGCGAAAGAAAGTCAGCGGGTTTTTTATGACATTTTTTGTGTATAAAAAACATATCGTATACAAAAAAAAAGGAAATAGCCGTAAAACCTTTTAACGGTGACTTTTCCTAATCAACATATCGTAGACACCTCCAAGAAAAGAGCCAACTCATTTCCTAAAAAGCTGGCTACGCAAATAAAAGTCCTCATGTGTTGCAGAAAAAAAGACTTATGAAACAACTGGGTGAGCCCTCACCGGGAGTTTATGAAGCAACCGATTTCGTATTTTATTTATTTTATTTTGAATTTAACAAAATTCCGACAATATTCAAAATTAATACTTTGGAAAGTGTTGAATAAAACTCTTTTATAAACACCATTGAACACAATTTATTATACACTAATTATCTAGAAGTACCCAATTTGCAATGACTTAGTAACATGACCTAACATACCTGTCCTGGTGTAAACATACAATTTTTCACGGCGATCGGTCGTTTGAAGCTATAGAAGTTGATGTGGTACAGCGCCACCTAGCGGAGAAATACATCAAATAAAGACCTTACGCTACAGCGATTGTTTCCGAGCAACCTTTGTGATAGACACTTAAATATACACATTAAAGAAATAGGCAGGGAACCTAAAACAAAACGAGAGTAAAATTATAACAAAATATTGTAAATATATTATTATTATTGTGACAAAATAAAAATAATAATTAAAAAAATGCATATAGGAACAGCCTGTGAATGGCCCAGACACGGCTAAGGCCTCATCTCCGTTGAAACGAAGGTTTGGAGCTTATTCCACCACGCTACTCATACATGAGTCGTTGGTTAGTTTAGTTACATAATGGATACACATCTGACAAACTTTTAGTGAAATACACAATGTTTTATTTCACCGCCAAGCACGAGATGAATTATAAGCACAAATTAAGCACCCGAACATCTGTGGTGCTTGCTTGGGTTTGAACTCGCGATAATCCGGGTAAGATTCCAGCGTTCTAACCAATGATCCATCTCAGCTCGTAAATAATAAAAATGTTTTCAAATAAATACTTAATCGAAATTATTATTATTTTGAACGCGTAAAAGTATTTCTTATAGTATCTTACAATGTTCTCATACTTTGCTGAACATTTGTAGGTATGAAGTATAAAGCCGGCACCGAACCGGCGACCGGCCGCGGAAGCTTGGCAGCCGCCCTCCGACCCGTGCCAAGCTCTTTGCCAGCTAAACTACTCAAGATTTATGCGATTCCAAGCAGCTTGAAATTCGTTTGAATTTGAACATTTTGCATATCGATTTTATGGGAAGTCGACATAAACAATGTGTTCTGCGTAGGAAATAAATTCTCTCCGCTAACATTTCATTTCCGCTTAAATGTATAGTGTAACATGTTTTGATCACATTAAATACTTTTTAGTATAATTTGCAGTATAAAAATAATATATCTTGTAACTAATTTGTATAAAAAAATAGTATTGTTGCTCTGTTGTTCTTTACTTACATAATATAACTTAATCGGGATCTAATGAATGTTATTTTTTAATAATGTGCACTTGACGGAAGCTTGGTCAATGTGGTTGATTTTAAAGCCTAGCCACATGCGCATTATATAAGTGAGTGCACTTAATATTGCCTCTCTATAAAAATCTATGGGACTAAAAGCAACCAGAATGGCTTGACGTGTTTTTCGAGGCACGGGAGTTTGGGCACTTCTAACTACCAAACTTCGAACTGCCACTGAGAATCTTCAACAGAAAAACCCAATAACTTTTAACGGTCTCAGTTTTACGGTTGGTGCCATTTCTTTATGAGACTGCGGGAATAGAGAGTACACCTGTGTTTGCGCACACACTTGTGCACTATACGTCCTGCGCAGTTATTTAATCTCTCTTGAGTTTGGCTGCCGTGGCCAAAATCATTCAGTCATTATCATCAGCTTGTTTTGTTTGACTAAATGAGTAAATCGAGCCGAAAGGTAATCGTTGGCATTTAACCGTTTTCCTATTCTACTACCACAACGATTGAGTCGCAGTTCACTCGAAGATAGATCGTGAATGCATCGTACACGTTATAAATTATACCGAGAAGATAGCAAGAAACTCAGTACTGACTCAGTTTCCGACAATTAAATTACATATGTATGTTGATTAAGCTCAATTACGACCGAACATTAATTTCAAATTTAGTAACAAAACATGAAATTTTAAATTAATGGCGTCTCAAATAATTAAGTTCCACTTCATATTTGAATGACGTTTCAGTATTCGGCCATTAAATTAATAGTAGCATCCAGCATGAAAATCAACGAATGTTAATTCAAGTCACTTCAAGTGAAGCACCTAATTTACAATAATAGTTTTAGTAATTTCAGTATTAGTATAGTAGTCATTTCCAATATATTTCTTACTCCTTTATAATTATCCGCACTTGATAGCCGGACAATCAAGTTATGGTCGATGCAATTGTAAACATCAGAAAAACATTAACAAAAAACAAAGCTATTAAATCGCTCAAATCTTAAGTTCACGTGACACAATTTTAATATTTTTTTTTGCTTAATAGCGTAAATTTCATATATTTATCTGTTTTCTTTCACCACTGAGTATGAGCAGCCCCGGATGACTAGGTCTACAAGGCACCAGCCTAGGGACCCTTCTAAGTCAATAATAATATAATTTCAGTCTAATACTTCGGAATACTTATCCCGGTCCTAAAATGTCGAAGTGCAAGGTGTGTTGGATTTCTCTTGTGACTTTTATTGACCAGTATAACATGTCTACAATGAACATGCCAATGAACTACTCTTTCTTTCTTTTCAAAGACAATAATCGATGATGTTAATTATGAAGAGAACATGTCTAAATTATAAAGACACGCGCGGGCCCCGAGCGGTATCTCCAAAACAGCGGACGGGGGCATTACTGAACTTTTTTTCGCGTCTGGTAAACCCGGTCATTAATTCGCGATTATGTCAAGCATTGAGATACTGTTGCTAGCGCACTCCGTTAAAGGCTTGTGTCACACGAATTTTGTTTTCCATTCTATTTTTATATTATTAGTGTGTATCACTCGCCAATAGATGGCGCTGATTTTTTACCTTTTTGGGGACAGATAAGTTTTATGTGAATAAATAGTTTTTCGTCCGCGTCATCTTGTGTGATCATGTGTTAGGTATATGTTGTAGGTTGGTCTTGAGGTTTAATCTTCCTTTTTTTTTGCCACCTGATGGTAAGTGGCCACCAACGCCCATATACAATGGCAATGTAAGAAATGTTAACCCTCGCTGACTCTTACTTCGCCAATGTGGTATCAACTTTGGGAACTAAGATGTTATGTCCCTTGTGACTGTAATTATAATGGCTCACGGTTTTTGCGGTAAAATATCTGATGACTCGATGGTATCTACCCAGACTAGCTTGTACAAAGCTCTACCACCTGGTAAACTGCTTAACATTACGAATAAGAAGATGTCAGAGCATTGCGTTTGTAGTCGTCCTTATATGAAAAGAGGCTTCGTCTACTGTTACTTATTCAGATGATAGATGTTATGATACACTTGCTTGCACGTGCTAAAAGCTTACGACGAAATAATTTCGCATATGTGCAGTTGAATGAGACGAAATCAGAGAGATGATCTTAAATACTTTTTATAAAGCTAAGTTTATACTATACGTTAATCAAGTGCAATTCTTTTATTTGAATTTGTATATGCAGGTGGAAATAACTGAAATTTGATTACGATAGTAGACGATCTGACACGAATGGTAACCAGTGATGGCAACTGTTATTAGCCAGTCTCGTTTATTCTAACGCAACACCGAGCGCTAATACGACAGATCTGACAGGACCGCAGATCCAGAGAAGAGGTAACCGACGACGGATGTCAAGAATAACGTGCTATGTGTTTATTTATTTATTTATTTAATATGGAACTCCAACACAGGTACATATGTAATACAAAAAATACAAGTTTAGACAATAAAATATTAAATGTACCTCCAATTATAGGAGAACACAACATGCACTTATAAAGTATTGAACTCTAAAACAAAACTTGAGAAACAAAAATAAAAGAAAAACAAAAGAAAAACAAACCAAAACTAATAATTAAAACAATGGAATAAAATAATTTATCGAAAACTATTTAACAAATCTAAACTAAACAAAATGTAAACTAAACAAAATGAAAATAAGTTCAGAAACAAATTTGCTTTGACTAACAATTTGCATAAAAGGCATAACATTTCTTTTTGAAAGTGCTAAAAGTGTCGAAACCCATGTCGATAGTTGGTATTGCGTTATATAAGCGTGTCATTCGGGCTAATGGTGAATTTTTCCCAAGATTGGTTCTATTCTTGCTCATTTTGAACAATGGACATGGGTTCCGAGGTGGTCTTCGTGGCACGTTTATATTAAGGTTTTCGAGCAAATGTTTACTGTCCACTTTATTATGAAAAAGCTTATACAAAAAGGCTAAATCCAATAAGGATCTTCGCACACGAAGAGGTTGCATTTCGAAGTACTTAAGTCTATCGCTATAGCTTTTTACGTGTACCCTCATTCTGTAACACAAGTGTCTCAATAATCGTTTTTGCACCTTTTCAATACGATCATCATATACCTTATACAACGGTGACCATACTTGACAACAATACTCAAGTTTACTCCTAACATAACAATTATAAAGTCGAATCATGGTGGATGTCCTCCTGAAGTCTTTAGATTGTCTTATAATAAAACCCAGCGATTTCAACGCAGAAGTGACAATGACATCAACGTGAGCATCGAAGCGGAGCTTACTGTCAAATATAACGCCTAAATCACGAACCGTTTTTGACTCCTTTAGATGTTTTTCGTAGATTGTATATGAACTAATTATTGGATTTCTTTTTCTTGTGAATCTAATGAAACAGCACTTCAGGGGATTCAAATACATTTTATTTTTCTGACACCAGATTACTAGATTATTTAGGTCCTCTTGAAGCTCCAAGACATCAGACTGTTGCTTGATGATCTTAGTGATTTTAAGATCGTCTGCAAACATGTATACACGTGAGTGCTTCATTACCGTTATGAGATCATTTATGAACAGTATAAAAAAGAGTGGACCCAAATTTGAGCCTTGAGGGACTCCGGAGGTGGCAATGTAGGGATATGATTCATAGCCATCGATGACGACTTTCGCTGGCCTATTACAAAGATAAGATTTACACCATGTCAATAAAGGATTGGAAATTCCGTGATGCGCCAGCTTAAGAAGCAATAGATCATGGTCAACTTTGTCGAATGCCTTTGAAAAATCTGTATAGATAGAATCAATTTGCAAATTGCTGTCCACTGCGTCTATAAGATCTGAAAGGTAGTTTAATAAATTTGTATTTGTGGACCGCATAGCAATGAATCCATGTTGATCGGATGATAGAAGAGGCTTGACATGATGAAAAATAAACGGGTAAATAAGGGATTCAAAAACCTTCGACATTGCTGATAGGATCGATATTGGCCTGTAATTGCGTACACATTCCTTATTACCGTCTTTAAATATTGGTACTATTCTGGCCTCTTTCCACTTATCCGGGAATATTCCACTGTAAATAGAGGTATTATAGATAATTGATAGTGGTAAAGATATGGAATCAGAACAGTTTTTCAAAAATATAGGTGGTATATTATCCGGTCCCGCAGTATGATGCACATCAAGTCTTTTTAATTTAATTGCAACACTTTTTTGAGAAATAAATATATTTTCCATTTCGTTACAAGATGTCGATTTACTTAAGCTATAGCTCGAATAGCCAAGGTTTGCCTCAAATACGCTTGAGAAGTTAAGAGCAAAAAGATCGCATATGCCTTTTTTGTCTGTTGCTTTACTTTCATTAAATGACATGATAGGTGGATAGTTGGAACTATTTTTATGTTTATTCTTTATGTGTGTCCAGAAGTACCTTGGATTATTACTTATAGCGGACTCAATTGACATAATATAGTTATTATAACAGTGATGCATAAGTTTTTCACAATCATCGCGAAGATATTGGAATTCAAGTAAATCTAGAGGATTTTTATATTTTTTATAACGAGTGTGATATTTATGTTTTTGCTTAATCAGATAAATTAAATTAGAATTAAACCAAGTTGGATACTTATTATTATATTTTTTACTTTTAGGAACATGCTGCTGGATTATTTCTCTTAATATACTATAGAATTTATCTATCATAAGATTGACGTCGTCATAAATGAGGAGCTCCTCTAACCAAGATATTTTGTCCAAGGCTGATATAATTTTATCGTAATCTGCTTTACGAAAGTTAAACCTTATACTCGTAGGACTCGCATTCGCATTTTCTTTACTCAATGGAAACGAAACAAATATCTCTAAAGGAGGGTGATGTGAGTCGACTTTACGTAGTGGTGAATCGCATTGTTTTATCTTAAGAAAATCCGAATCAAATAAAACTAAATCTAAAACTCGGTCATTCTCGTTAGTAATGCAATTAAATTGCCGGATGTCGTTCAATTCCATGAAATCCGATAGGACATTATGTATGCCACAACCAGAATTAAATTCAGGTACTAAGTTAGAACCAGATTCGCTTGAATTCCATGTAATATTATTGATATTAAAGTCACCTAGTATTAAAGTATATTTAGAAGAATTCTGCTCAAATAATTTGTTAGCCTCATCAAAAAAATTATTAAATGTTCTTAGGTTCATCGGAGGAGGAAGATATACAGCGCAGATTTTTAAAAATTCTTTACTTTTGCCTGAATTTACATCTACCCTAATCCATAGATCCTCATAATCGCTACTATGTCCTAAAATCTTACATGACGGGAATTTTGTCGAGACCGCTATTAATACACCTCCTCCGAGCCTAGCACCAGCTCTGTCAGTCCTATAAACATTATATCTATTGTCGAATATTTCGTTGTCAAATATGGTACCGTTTAACCAAGTTTCCGTAAATACAATTATATCGTAGTTGGTATTTAAAATTTTTAGGGATACATCCATAGTGTTAGACCTAAGACCCCTAACATTTTGGTAATAAATATTTAAAGTACCGAATTTAATTATTTTATAAGAAATTAATAACACATAACCAACTTTTAAACAAATTTGAGATCAATTGAATAATAATAAAAACATTAAGTTGTAACTATTCTAACTTATCAACAGAGTCTTGATTTTTTATATAAGTTTATGTTCGGATGACTCATTCTTTCGCACGTAGATACGACCTGACTTAATCCAGACATATCTGTAATTTTTTGCCTTAGCTTTGATCCTGGTAGCAGCATGAAGAGCTTTCATAGCCGGGGATAAATGTTCCATCACATAAACAGGTGTCTTATCACCCGATATGCCAATATGGCTTGTATTTAATTTATCCAATTTATTTTTATTCTTCTTGTTAAAAGATAAAGTGGCGGCCAAAAACCCATCTCGTACTATTGGGGAATTAAATTTCACTAGTACAGACCTAGGGCGGGGATTTGATTTATCTAATTTCGATACGCGTGTGCAGAGATGTATGTCAGATTCATTTAGTTTATAATTTGTGATGCTTGCTATTTGTTTTATTATAGTAACAAGATTTTCAGACTTGTGTTCCGGTATGCATTGAATCTCAACATTACTGGCCCTAGAATGTTGTTCCATTTGAGTTAATCTGGCACTAAGATCTGAGACAGTACATTTTAATTCATTATTTTTCGACTCCAAGTCTTTTATACACTCCGATTTAATCTTAATATCTTGTCTAATTTCTTCATATTTTTGCTCAAAAAAATTCAATGAATTGGTTAATTGTTCAACCTGCTGTAACAAGTCCTTGTTTCTAGCTTCAAGTATTTCGAATATTTTTGTTTCAAATTTTGAGAGAAAAGAGGATAATTCATTCCTTACTACATAACGTATTTCGTTCTTAATAACATCAGATATGGGAGTTTTCGTGCATTCTAATTCCTGAGAGTCCGACGGATTTATATAATCATCTCTGACGGATCTGTGTTCATGTTCAATATTTTTGGATCGATACGTTACGTTAGAAATTTCTGGGCATGATGGGTTGATTTCAGTTTGGTTTTGAGTACCATAACGACTGCTAATTGGTGTGTTCGTATTATCACACTTAGGTATTTTGTTACGACACGCTTGACAAGTCCAGTTATTTTTATTATCTTGAGACATAGAATTAAATTTTTTAGGTGTCAAGTTCGCACAGAGGAGATCATAATTATCTTTGCATTTTATGCAAGTTAAAAAGTCTTTTCGCGTTATTGATGAACGACAACCTGCGCATTGCTTTGACATCTTGTATAAAATAATAAATTTTAAATCAATTTGTTGATCTGGTAAACAGCGCTGACACTTGTTGCTAAATATAAGTAATTTCAATATGCGAACGTAATCAATCTCTCTCGAAATAAAATAAATTTCGAGAGAGAGATACAATATCTTTGGTAAAAAGAAAAATAATATTAACGCAGAGCTCGGATTTGAACCCAGGATATAACTAATAATAAGCGCGGTTTCTACGGCTGCGCCACGAACTCTATGAATATGTATCGCAAAAAAGTCCCTCGTATTTGTATTTGGAGCAACTGTGTTACGAGAGGTCAGTGAACTTATATTTTTTATATATGAAGCTCATTAGCATTGCCACACTCCGATCATTAATGAACGTTAAAGATGTCCTTTAAATGCACTGATTTTAAAAAGTTTTTGCCTAATATCTTCAAATATAGAACACAAAATGTTATAAAATTTCACAATATTATAAAGTCACAATAACTGAGCACAAATAGTGAAAATGTTTTTGTTAAAGAGTAATAATTACACTAAGAAAGAATTAATTACTTTAGCAACAAAATTATACGTGTCTACTTCACGACGCACAATTCTTCTTCAAGTTTGGTGGAACGTTATCCAACTTGTTGTTGAAATATTCTCCTCACCCGAATACCGCTTGCTGGATATCAAGCATGGAGTCAATAGGTAAAGGAGATACCTTCGACGCCCCTTTATATAGTTTACTTAGGTGTAGAACTTTGTCCAAGCTAATCCGGGTAGGTTCTAATACTTAGTACTGTTCCCATTCCGTTTTGACAATTTAAAGTGAAGTAAAAAGTAAGTACTCCTCTCCTTTTTTGAGGAGAAGGTTTTGGAGCTTATTCCACCACGCTCCTCTAATGCGATTTGGTGGAATACACTTAGTAGAATTTCAGTTAAATTAGACACATGCAGGTTTCCTCACGATGTTTACCATCATCGTCAAGAACGAGATTAATTATAAATTAAGCACATAAAAATTCAGTTGCGCTTGCCCTGGTTTGAACCCACGATCATCAGTTAAGATTCACGCGTTCTAACTACTAGGGCACCTCATATCTCATTCGCATGCTGGATCTCGCGTAGATATGTATTTATTAACAATATGTATGTAATATGTGTATGACTGCCATGTTGGTCTAGTGGTCCTGGTTCGAAGGATCTCAGAAACAGCCCGGAGTCTGAAAGTTGGATATGTATACACTCCCGTGCCGGGGAAACCATTAAAAGCCGTTGGTCGTGCGCCTGAACTTTTTCTGGTCGTGTCGGTTTGCCGGATTATGAGTGTAGGAATAGTGTGTATCTGTGATTGCGTATATACTTGTATATATTACGAGTATATCTGTTCTTGATTGAACACAATAAGTACTGAATTTCTTGACGGTTATCCTCGGATTCAAATTTCGAACAAGTCGGAACTATTTTATATAAAGTATTTATAATATTCGATTATAAGATTAATCTCTCTCATATTTCAAATCTAAGTTCGATATTTAAAATATTGAGATTGGAATAATAGACTGTATTTACGAGTTATACAGATTATAAATATTGCTTGCACTTATTAAAATAAATGACTACGCATGTTTTTGTTAATATGCATTAATATATCGAGATTGTAAGTACAATAGGTCGTATGTAAAAACTGTTCGTCGCGACTATGCGATCGCAAAATACTTTCGCAAGCACAGTCAACTAGAAGTATAATTACGAATTCTTCTATTTAATTAACACACCATTTTGTTTCGGAAAACGTTTTAATTGATTTGACGGACTAAGATTTACAATTTATATTATTATTTATTACGATTAATATAATATATAACGATTGTAGAACATAATTTTCCTTTTATCGAAATGTCCCGTTCAAATAGCGATCTTTGATACGTGATTGGCTGATCGTTCCCGCGCAATAATCTGATTGGTTAGATCTTTTGCGTAGGCGCAGTGAAAATCAATTTCTCTGTTATATTGCTGATTGCTATCGCCTACTAAACTAATATTTATGTTTCTGTAGATAATTTCAAATTAAAATATTTCTGTGGACATATTATAAATAACATGATTTATAAAGATCTTAAGAGAGATAAATGTTGTTACGGCTGTTTTATTTGGCTCACTATTTAAGGTAAATATTTATATAATGAGTAGTTAATTAATCAAAATCTACTCTATAAAAGAAGGCAAAACTGAAAAAAGTTTACTTCGTAGTATAGAAATAAGTAGTTTAAAAAAACAACACTCAATTATTATACTTTATTTCGGATGGAATTGATAACAGCTCAATATCTAGATCGAACCTAGGACTTGTCGCATCTATATCTAGTCTAGTGTAGTACATTAAAACATTTATTTGTTGTTAAAGATTACAAGCTATATGTAAAAATATATTTCACATTCCGTTTTTAATAATAAATAGTTTACTTATTAAATGTAATTAAGCAGTGTTGTCGTAATTGTCTAAAATCACACATATAAAATGATCGAGGACATATCGTTACCAAATATGGTAATATATTGCATAAGTGTATATGTGCCTTCACTTTGTATTTCCTTATGCGTCAATTTCGGCTTGTCATATACAATGTCCATGTTCCGTTCACCTGCGCACGCGCTTGTGAACGTAATCTTTAAAAAAAACAACAACACATGTCTAGGATTTTTAAACGAAGCAATGAGAGATATATATATGAAAATAATGAAAAGAGAGAGAAAGAAGAAAGAAAGAGAGCCTTATGGCTCTCTCTTTCCTCCGCATATTTTTTTGTAAATATTTTATGAGATATGTCACCGATGCTTTATAATTAATTTACTGTGGTGATATATAAACTATAATATTATACTACTGAACGATTTTTACAATTTCAAAGGAAAAAAGCTAACTGTGTATGAAGGGAAATATTTAGACGAACTTGCAAGGAAAATATTCACGTATATATTTGTATCATTCAAACATTATTTTCTAATACTTTTATCCAAAATGTTTTTATTGATTACGCTAAATCTCGTCAATAGCTATTTAACAAAATTTAAAAAAAAAACGATTGACACAAAGGAAGACAAAGAGTTACTGAACTGATTTGTCCTATACATTTACATATACATATATATTCATGAGATTGCGGAAATTTAAATAAAAAATAAAACATATTTTTAACAAGAACCGATAAATAAACACAGCTATTAAAATATTTAACGCTTATCGTAAATTAATATAATATGTATTTTTTTTTATTATAGTATAAAAAGGCGGACGAGCATATGGGCCACCTGATCGTAAGTGCCCAACAACGCCCAAATACATTGGCATTGTAAGGAGATGTTAACCATCGCTTACATCGCCAATGCGCCACCAACCTTGGGAATTATGATGTTATGTCTCTTGTGCCTGTAATTAAACTGACCCACACCCTTCAAACCGGAACATTAAAGTATCAAGTACTGCTGTTTTGCGGTAGAATATCTGATGAGTGGGTGGTACCTACTCAGACGAACTTGCACATAGCTCTACGCTCTCTAGCTATGGAATAAAAAAGTGTGTATTGGTCTTGCCTCATTGGTCCCGTGCGTCGGAAAGTACGTAAAGCCGTTGGTCTTGCGCCTGAACTCTTTTCGCTCCGTGTCGAATTGCTGTCCCATCAGATTACGAGAGCTAGGGAATAGAGAGTGCATCTTTGTTTGCACACTCTTGTGCATTATCATATCCGAAATAGGTCTGCAGGACATTATTGTTATTATTTAAAGGTGAAATATGAAATACTCATGTATTCAATGTCGCATGAAACTTTCTGACCATTCACGCACTTTTCCTGCCATGAGTATCGAATTTGTTCTTAAAAAGTAGCTCTTCAGGGGAAATTTTGCGAACGAACTGATGTTCATAAAGTTTTGTAAAACAAATCTTAACAATATATTTTATTCCGATAACAAAATAAGAGCTTGATTTGGAAAGATAGCTCAGATATTCGTCTGTATCATTATTATATATTATGTAAAACTTTAATTGAATATTATTATTATTTCTTTTAGATTTATTAAATGTGAAGAATAAAATTATTATGTAATTCTATTGAGCTAGTAAGATAAAGTCAATTATAGGAAAATGTATTCTTATTTATTATGTTCATATAAGTTATTTGTTTTATGCAGTTTTGTGAGTGAAATAAATAAATAAAATAACTATTTCACATTTCATGTCATAAATATGTCTATATTAAATATGATTTGTTATTAATTATTTCAAAAAGCTTTCCATATTTTGTGTTTGTTTAAAAAATAATTATTTATTTTACTAATAATTTATTTCTTTTACGTGCCTGCTAACCTGCTAACATAAGATAGTTTCGGAACAGCTGAACTAAATAAAATATTGCAAATATATATTCTACGTGCGTTAATTTTGTTTTATATAATATAATTTATGATATCGGACAGGCGCAATTTATTCAGCAGTAATAATAAAGTCATTTAAAACGAACCATTCTATACCTAATGAATGGTAACACTTTGACGTATAAAAAAAATTAGCCGAAGAACATTTATAATGATCTACTTATAAAAAGTAACCCCGAAGTCCATCGATCAAGACAACCGTTAGTCGAAATCGACTTTTTAGACTATCCTTATTTTGTAATTCGTTCTGCTATACTTTTAGAATGAAACGTCTTTCTTATTAACACGCGGCGAGTGTTGTGACATGTCGACATTTTTTGGTACGACTTCATTTTGACAGTGTCGACGTCCGCTGAAGTTGTTGTGTGTGACGTCATTCGTTCGAAACGTTCCTTCGTTCGGAAAAGTTGATTGTGAAAAGTTTTTTTTATAACGTTGGCAGCATTTGTTTTATTAATGATTAAATGTGTGTTGTTTTTTTAAATATTTTTGTAACTTGTTTCTTACTCTATGTGCTACATAAATATATATATTTATATTTAATAGTGTTTTGCAGTAAAACGTAACAGTTAAATGTTATTAAATTCATTTGTTTAGCCGTGACAACATAACATACAGTCAGATAGACGGAGACTTTCACATTTATAATATTAGTAACTATAGGTAATACTTTTTGACTTGCTTTTCTTTTTTTTCATTAATTTTTCTTTTTTTATTTTATATCTTTAATGACACGTTCTGACTTGACTATTGTTTGCGACTGTTGTTCGCGTAACATATTTGATAAGTGCACATCAGTGTGGTTATTAAATATAAAGTATTAAATATTTACTTACTGTCTTTAAGGTCAGAGAAAGAAAAAGAGTAATGTGAAGCGAAAGCGTACGAGATATAGAAAGATAAATACTAGTCACTATTACTTCACAACACTATACTAGGTTAGTGTAGTCGTTCCTTTACAAATAACTGTTGGTAACGCAAGTCTGGTCGGATGCTTAATCTCAATTCAAAATGTATAAATAGAACACTTCAAATACAAGAATGAAAAAGACTTAATTAAAATAAGACAAAAAATACACGCCTAAAGATTGTCCTGCGACACTGTACCCAAGACTTAGTATAAACTAAGCTAAAATTCACGCAAATCGTATTGTACATATATAAATTAAATTTAACCGCATTCATAATAATAATAAACTTTAATGTAATAGTTTTTGTACATCCATTCATAGGTACCCTGGCACCCTAAACTAGAAAGGCCCGTGTTTTAGGGACCAGTGCGTTATTTCAGTTTACATTAATTACTATGTAGACTTATAATACATACTTTTAGACTTTAAGAGAGAAGTTAAAAAAAAAAAATCTTATAAAAGTAGTAATAGAATAAAATAACCTTTTTATATTTGCAGAGTTGCTTTAAATCATATATTATTACTATTATATTGAATCATTGGTTATTAAAATTCGTACGATTTTTATTATATGCGTTCAAAAAGTTTTCCTTTGGTTAATTTCTTCATTGGCACGTTGGCCGGCTGTTGGCTCGGTGCCAACGTGCGTGATGAATTTATGTGCGTGAACAGTCTTGAACGCTGTATGTTAGCTTTCTTCCGATTGAAATATAAAGTAAGATGCACTTTTTCCTTGATTTATATTGCCGGAAGTAACTTAAAATTTTAAAAGATATTTATTACCTTATTTTTTTTATATTGTGAAACAAAGGCACTGATTTATTATCTCGATTTTATTTCATATTTATCAGTTAAAATACTTCTGTCTTGTAATTAAAATGAAAAAGTATATATGATGATAATATTTTAATATCATCGTCGTTATGCGTGGCGTTGATTTTCATACGAAATAAATGATAATTTTACTTCGTGATAAGGTCTTTTGTGCACCACTCATCAAATATTCTAACGCCAAATAGTAATACTCAGTATTTTTTTTATTTATTGTTGTTTTTCATTTGGAAAGGCGTGAAACTTCAGACACAAAGAATATAACTCCAAAATTATTAGTTTCCAAGATTTGTGGCGAATTGGTGATGTAAGCGATGGTTAATATATCTTACAATGCCACTGTCTATGGGCTATGTAAGAAATATTAAACATATCTTATATATGTTTCTTACGGCATTAATGTGTATGGGTGGTACTCGACACACAACTTTGTTTTGTAATTTGTAAAAAATAGTAACTGTCGAGTTTTCGTGGATTTTTTCATTCTGAACTGGTGGTGACTTTCTATTTAATCTTGTTATACGACAATTCAAAGTTCTTATAATATAATGGTCCTCCTAACCGATTTCGGCCACGGCGGCCAATCTCAAGAGAGATCAGCCAACTGCGCAGGACATATTATAGTGCACAAGTGTGTGCGCAAACACAGGTGCACTCTCTATTCCCTAACTCTCATAATCCGATGGGACGGCAATCCGACACGACCGGAAAGAGTTTAGGCGCAGGACCAACGGCTTTACGTGCTTTCCGAGGCACGGGAGTGTTCACACTTCCAACTTCCAGACTTCGGGCTGCTATCGAGAATTTTCGATAGAAAATCTAAATAACATTTTATAGGCCCGACCTGGGAATTGAACCCAGAACCCCCGTGTTAGCAGCCTTAATGCTAGCCACTAGACCAACGAGGCAGTCAATATCTTATAATATACAATTTAAATAAAGAATATATATGTTTTAAATATATTATAACGTAAATCTGTTAAAAGATAAAAGTTTTTTTTTAAATTAATAAATGAACCACTGCTATAGAGCTGTACGACGTACACTCACGATGAAAGAAAAGAAAAACGTCCTGAACCACAATACTTATGTTGCGTATTAGCGAGGATTATGCTTACAGTCGATTGTATACTTTCAGGAACAATGGTCAAACTAGTCATCATAATTAGGTTAATACATATACAATAATACAGGCTATCCACACATATATACAAATATATAATTTATATAAATTAAATTGGGGCTACAGACTTACATTCAAATAAAAATGCATGTGAATCGAGAAGGCTGGTTTTTTATATATTACGTAGGAGCTTTGAAAAGCTTAACCTGATATTATCGAACAAGATCTTCTATGAGCTTTATCCGCCATCTTGAATAAAGGGGTAAATTTATGTTTATTCACGAAAACTCTAAGCAAAAATACGATAATTACGATTATATACTTATTATTTGATATTTTACGTCACATAAATTTATCGCTCGTAATTATTGTCGAAAATATCGGACAAAAAGTTAAAAATAATATGTGAAATTATCTGTTTGCTGTTTTCTTTCTTATGATACATATCGAAAACTGTCTACCACACTCAAATCCTAGACTTCGTTGCATACAACGGTAATGCGAGGAATATTGATGAACTGGATGTGGCATTGGCATGGATGTGCATCATGATGTTCAAATACTCTTTATATACTTACAAATAAATAAATATCCTGGGACATTATTCACACACGGTCATCTGATCCCAAACTAAGCAGAGCTTGTACTATGGAAACCAGACAACTGATATACTACATATACTACCTTTTTTCATAATATAATATAAGATAATCACACCCAGACTCAGGACCAACATACATGTTCATGCACACAAATGTCTGTCCTGGGTGGGAATCGAATCCACGACCTGTGGCGTGTAAGGCAATTATCTTACTAACCACGCCAACCGGCTCGTCACATATTTCCTTTCTTTTAATTTAATTTCTTCGTTTTTTATTTTGGAGATAATTTTATTGCTGTCATAGAAGTATGTTAACACTTTAATAATATATCTAATTGAAGTTATTTTTATTTAAAATATGTAAACAGGCAATTAGGCCACGTGATGGTAAGTCATCATCGCTCATAGGCATTGGTACTTTGAGAAATGTTAATCATAGCATACAATGCGCCACACACGAAGGCTTTTCATAGCCTTCCTAACAGGTTTGTTAATAAGGTTTCCTTTACAGAAACACAACTCCATGCCCCACACCTCATAGGGTTCGAAGCAGTTCTGTTACAGCGTGCAGTTCAACAAAGTAACGTACAAATGTGACCAGTATCGCGAGTAACAATTGCGTGTCTGATAATAGTTCAGAAAGCTATTGCATTGAACTATAAATCCGTCAATAGTTGGATCCTTGCCAGTGCAAACTTAACGCCTCGGCTTGACTTGCGCTTTATTGTCATTGTTGTTGCTTTAAATTGATTTTTTAATACAATTGTAATAGTAAATTTATTTATAAGTATGAATCAACTCAAGTGAAATAACACTCAAGAATAATTTAGTTTAGTAAGTAATTATGTTTACATTTATGTTTTTTCTTTTCTAAAGTTAATTGTAAGATTAGCTGTAGGCTGTAGTTACTATTTTTAATTAATACCTACATATATATATATAAATTTTGTTAACCCTCATTTAAGCATGATTTTTTTTTTTTTTTTATTGCAATGGAAGGCGGACGAGCATGTGGGCCACCTGATGGTAAGTGGTCACCAATGCCCATTGGCATTGTAAGAGATGTTAACCATCGCTTACAGTGCCAATGCGCCACCAACCTTGGGAACTAAGATGTTATGTCCCTTGTGCCTGTAATTACACTGGCTCACTCACCCTTCAAACCGGAACACAACAGTACCAAGCACTGCTGTTTTGCGGTAGAATATCTGATGAGTGGGTGGTACCTACCCAGACGAGCTTGCACAAAGCTCTACCACCAAGTAAATGTCCACATCGAGAAGACACAATTGTAAATATTTTCGGTTATTTGTATTACTGTATAATTATCGTTGTTGCCTTTATAACCGTAGTCAGTTTTGTGGACTAAATAAGAAAAAAACGTTTAATTTTAGTACCCTACAAATACTATTTCTAACAGTCTGCAAAACATCTTCAATCTTGCTGATCTGCAATCTTGTTTCTTTCTCCTGTTTCTCCTTTTAAGAGGAACGTCTGAAGCTAAACCCCGCGTTGCTTCAATACGTCTCGTATCACATTGACACACAACAATACTGTGTGTCAAGTAGGCAGGTCATCCTCAAAAGAAAAATATTTTTTAAATTCGAACCAGTATTTCCTGAGATTAGCCGGATCAAACAAACAAACTCTTCACTTTTATATATTAGTAGATATAAAACGTTCGTGGAGTTTCAAAATTAAAGTGTCACATATTTTGGTATAATATGAGTGTGCGGGATTCAACGAGAAACTTCGATAAAAAAAAATAATACGACGTGTATCAGTTGAACTGCTGTATTTAGAATGACGATTAAAAAAGATATAACTTAATTCTAAGTAATGTCAAGTTAGACAACGGCGCAATGCGTATTTCTGCTTTTTATTTGTCGCAGGCGCTTAAACATGCCCCCGGGCGTTGAAAGCTTGGCTTTTAACAGCTATGATGGCAAAGGCAATGGGCAGATCCTATTAAAGGCTCTTCTGATGACACCAGTAGACGTCCGAATATCTGCCACGCGAACAATACCGTCCGAACCAGGGTGGACTGCTACAACTCTTCCAAGTCTCCACTTTAAGGGGGGAAGATTGTCCTCCTTTACCACAACTAGGGATCCCAACTCAAGCCCATCCTTACATGAGCGCCACTTGGTCCTCTGTTGGAGTTCAGCTACGTACTCCTTACTCCACCTTGTCCAGAAATGTTGGCGCAACTGTTCAATCCTCTGGTAGCGAGTTAGTTGGCTCATTGAAAAATCCTGGAGATTAGGCTGTGGTATTGAGGTGAGGGGTCGTCCAATTAAAAAATGTCCTGGCGTAAGCGGTGTGTCGTCATCAGGATCTGAAGACAGCGGTGTCAATGGACGGGAATTTAATATGGCTTCAATCTGCGTTAACGTGGTGTAGAGTTCCACAAAAGTTAAATTACTACAACCCAACACTCGCTGCAAATGATATTTGGTTGACTTCACACCAGCCTCCCAGAGTCCGCCAAAATGAGGACTATACGCGGGTATAAATTTGAATGAAATTCCATCATTAGCCAAAGATTCGCTTAACGAAGCTGCATTAGACTTAATAAATTTTGATAAGTCATTATACGCGCCCACAAAGGAGGTACCGTTGTCTGAAAATATACTTGCGGGCTTTCCTCGTCGCGAAATAAAGCGATATAAAGCAAGTAAAAAATGATTACTGGTTAAGTCACTTACTAATTCTAAATGAATCGCCTTGGTGGTAAAACAAATGAATATAGCAATATACACTTTCACTAGCCTACATCCACGACCCTGGCGACTAGCGCACATTATAGGGCCAGCGTAATCGACGCCTGTATTCTCGAACGGGTAACCAGGAAGAAGCCGCTGCCGCGGTAAGTTTCCCATCAAAGGAGTAACTATAGCTCCTTTCATTCTACGGCAACGTACGCATCGATGAAAGCAAGCCTTTGCTAAATTTCTGCCACCAATAGGCCAATAAGTCTCCCTAATTGAAGCCAGCAATAATTGTGGGCCCGCGTGCATTAATCGTCTATGTTCATAATCAAATAATAATTTAGTAAATTCGTGAGCGGACTGTAAAATAATAGGATGTTTTTTATTATATATAAAATTAGCATTATCGAGACGTCCTCCAACACGCATTAATTGGTTATCATCTAAATAAATATTAAATTTAAGAAGAACGCTCTTTTTCGGCAAACTAAGTTTATTAATTATCAATTTGTGCTCAGTAAATGATTCACGTTGACTTTGAAAAATCACTACATTTAATGCATCCTGTAAATCTGATTCTGTAAGAAATTTATCATTTACTGAAAGTTTTTTACACAATTTAATAAATCGAAGCATATAAGCAATGGAACGCACAAGTCTAGTGTATTTTGAAAAACGTTTAAAATTAATAAATGAACTACTGCTGTTATCAGTAACTATAGCATTTAACGAAATATCATCACGAGTCTCGGGCAAAGTCTCAACCTGTAGGTATTTATAATGATTAGGCCAATTACACCTATCTAGCCGTAGAAAGTCTGGACCTGACCACCATAGATCAGAATTTTGCAGGTTATTAATATCGGTTCCACGCGATATTAAGTCTGCTGGGTTCTTATCTGTGGGAACATGTTGCCATGTACAGTTACCCGCCGTTTCTAGAATTTCAGAAACGCGATTGCGTACAAAGGGCTGAAGCCTAGAAGGCAACATCTGCAACCATCCTAACACAATTGTCGAATCAGTCCAGCAATAGGTCCGGCTAATAGTTGCTCGAAGTGAACCTTGAACCTTCTCATACAGACGCGCTCCTACTAATGCGCCACACAACTCCAACCTCGGAATAGTTGTAGGTTTGAGAGGCGCCACCCTACTTTTAGCCATTAATAAGCGAACCAAATACTTACCCTCATGATTATTGCTTCGAATATAAGCGCACGCACCGTACGCTCGTTCAGAAGCATCGGTGAATATGTGTACTTCTAGTTCCTTATATGAATTGCAAATAACATTACGTGGAATTCTAAAATTATTTAATAAAGGCAAAGATTTCATGATGATATTCCAACGTGAACTAATATTTGTGTTTAGGGGTTCATCCCATGAGGACTTGTCTAACCACATTTGTTGTAGTAACATTTTCATTGTAATGACACAAGGAGATAAAAGCCCTAATGGATCAAAAATCCGTGCAATCACTGAGAGTAAATCTCGTTTAGTATCTACATTAGAAGCCAAATTCATGCTTATTGGAAATGTAAGCTCATCAGAAGTGGTATACCAACTGAGACCTAATAACTTGTTAGGCTCTTCAGATCCCATGTTTAAATCGAGCGAAGAGTCAATCGATTCAGGTACTAATTGAGATTCATTTGATTTCCACTTTCTCAGTCTCATGCCAGCCAAAGCCAACGCCTTGGTGACCTCCCTACGAATAAATTGTGCTTCATCTAAATCCATGCTCCCGGTACACAAGTCATCAACAAAAAAATCATGTTGAATAATTTTAGCAATGTTATTGTCGTTACACTCTAGACCTATCTGCTTAAGACAACGAGTAGCTAGAAATGGTGCACTTGCGTGCCATACGTGACTGTATTTAGTTCGTACACCTTGATTGGTTCGTCAGTATTAGCTCGCCAAACAATTCTTTGCAAGTACCTATCAGATGGATGGGTGACGACTTGTCTATACATTTTCTCGACGTCAGCGGCTAAAACGTACTTATGCTGTCTGAATCGAAGAAGGATAGACAACAAATCATCCTGAACTGTCGGTCCAATCATCTGCAAATCGTTTGAAGAAATTCCGGACGATGTAGGACTACTGGCATTGAACACAACACGGAGTTTAGTTGTGGTGCTTCCTTCACGTAATATCCCGTGGTGTGGAATATAATAACCATTTGACGTTAATTCCGATGATTTCAATTCTGTCATATGGCCTAATTGAATATACTCTGACATGAAATCGCAATACATCTTACGGAAAGTAGGCTTAGTCCTAAACCTACGTTCTAAAGAAAACAAACAGTGTGTTGCTCTTTTATACGAATCTCCTAGCATAGAAGGATTCTGTTTTAGAGGTATGCGAACGCAAAAGCGACCGTCACTTAATCGCGTCGTATGTTTAGTAAAGTGATCCTCACATAACCTTTCCTCCGGTAAATAATGAGACGAATTGGAACTTATTTCTTCTAATTGCCAGAAACGTGATAAATCAGACCTAACATTATTGTTACAATCCGTAATTTTAGTAAAATTACAACGAATATCACTCGAGAGCATCGTGGCATAATTATGAGACGTAGGACCGGCGACTATCCAGCCTAGTCTAGTCTCGCAAAGTACTGGTTTACCAGAGCCTAATTTAATTCTTTGCGATCCTAACAAGTCCCAAAAGATATCAGCGCCAATTAAAATGTCTACTTCACTCGGCTTATAAAAGGTGGGATCGGCTAAACATATATCAGACGGAATATTCAAACTAGTAATATCAATTTCACGGCACGGTAAAATATTTGTAATAAATGGCAAAACGAAACACTGCATTTTGCAAGAAAAATTATCATTTAATGACGTCATATGTACGCGACACATTTTGCCCACGTGCGAAGATACGTTATTTATTCCGCCAATCATTCTGTCAACCTGAGTCAACGAAAGATTTAACAAATTACATAAACTTTCTCTCATGAAACAAGACGTACTACCGCTATCAAGTACTGCGCGAACTACATGCGCACGATTTTTGCTATCGTACACTTTGATTAAAGCGGTGGACAAAAGCACGTCGCTTTGCTTACGCTCAGCACACTGCAAGGCAACGCTTGCTGACAACGCTACGTTATTTAAGTCACAGGTGGCTGACGTAGATGGAGAAATTGAATTATTATTCGAATAAGTAGTGTTATTCTGGGTTTCATTACTACTATTTAAAGTATTTCTATTATCCGAAGTGTGTAACAGTGTATTATGTCTACGTTTACATACCTTGCAACCTTGCTTCTTACAACGATTCGCAAAATGACCGGGTTTTAAACAATTAAAGCACACCTTATATGATGGTAATAATTTGAGACGTACGTCGTTACTTAGTGCGAGGAACTGCGGGCAATTTATTAAATTATGGTCACCTTTGCACCTGGGACATGTCTTCTGTGCTGATTCCATGTCAGAACTGCGAGGAGCTGGTGTACTTACCATAGCTTTAATTTTAGGACGTAAGTTAGATGTAGCCTGAGACTGATTACGTGACAATTCTAACGTTTCTATTAAATCAGCTCGAGCACGTAAGAACTGCACAAATTGATTGAATGTTATAGTGTAATCCTTATCCAGACGACCCTTAAATTCCTCCCACTCTCGATACGTCTTATTATCAAGCTTGCGGGTAACTATATAAATTAAAAGAGTATCCCAATACTTAACTGGTTCACCTAAAGTCTCAAGAGCTCGCAGGTTTTTATTTAATTGATCTATTAAACCCTTCAAAATAGACGAAGACTCTTTATGAATCATTTCAATATTAAATAATGCCGACACATGATTCTGCACCAGTAAACGCTTATTACTAAATCGGTCGCATAATAACTTCCAAGCTACAGAATAATTACTGGCAGAGAATTCAACAGATTTAATAACCACGGCAGCAGACTCATCCAGAGAAGCTCGTAAATAGTGAAACTTGTTTACTTCATCAATATCATCGTTATTGTGAATAAGACTAGTGAAAGTGTCATGAAATTCCAACCAATTGTTGTAAGAACCACTGAATTTCGGTAACTGTATAGTAGGTAACTTAACTGGTTTATGTGTATTGCTATGAGTACATTTATCACTATTACTAGATTGAGAATCTTTATTAAAATTGCTTAATAACGTTTGTGCTCTAGAGAGCGTCTTATAATACGACGACTCAAAATCTGAACGTTCAGCAAACTGTACTTTCACGTCATCGGTGATGCATTCTAGACGCAACTGTACCTCATCGTATTGCTCGTATAATGACTCCATCTTCCCAATACGCAGCTGTAGTTCAGTGACATCACAACTACTCGATAATTTATCGCTCAGCTGATCGAGATAATTTAAAAAAGCAGTCAAACGACCTTTGAAGCTTCCTCGCTTCTTAATTAAATCTCTTTCCTCAGACATTATGGGAGACGAGTGCGATGGTCAACCTGAAATTTATATAAACCAATATTGAGCAAATAATTAAAATTAAACAATAAATAAATGTTCCTACTTAGCAATTTCAACGTTAACACTATAATAGTAAAATATAAATATATAATAAATATTTTGTTGCAATTATTACCTACTATTATGTATTATTACAACTACAGTTAACAATATTAAATACGAATAAGCAAGGCAAAGTAAATTTAACTAATTACATTTACATAAGCAACACATGTTCTAGAAAGAATATAATAGTTTGCTAATGACTCGACATTCACATACAATTTAAACAATAGACATAATAAAAATACGATAACAAATAAATTGACAATAGTTAATAGCAGTAAAACAAAAAAACTTTATCTAATTCCTTATCTATTAAGCACTCGTAACAATTTTACTATGTAAAAGTACCGGCACACGAATAAGCAAAAAACTAATATATTGTAATATCAATTAAATAAATAACGAAGCAATATAGCTTACAATATTGTTATATTATTATACAATATAAGTTTATTTAATTGCAGTTAATTATTACAATATACAAAAAAATATAGAAATTACTTATTTAAAGGTGTCCGACCTTACTATATAATTATGGAGTATATAATAATTTACTAACCTTGTAAATCCTTAAATAACTTATATACTACCTTTACGAGTGTTGGGTGACCAAATAGTAGTGGAATATAGAAATTTTAACACCAGAACTTCAGTTCAAATCCACGTGCACCTTTTAACCTCGACCGGGGTTAAGGGTCAACTTATTTATTTCTTCGAATAAAAATAATGTTTCTCAAAATCCACAATAAATGCAGCTTATCTTCCGCTAATTCAATAGAATCCGGGTCGGTAAAGGACCATGTGCGGGATTCAACGAGAAACTTCGATAAAAAAAAATAATACGACGTGTATCAGTTGAACTGCTGTATTTAGAATGACGATTAAAAAAGATATAACTTAATTCTAAGTAATGTCAAGTTAGACAACGGCGCAATGCGTATTTCTGCTTTTTATTTGTCGCAGGCGCTTAAACAATGAGAAAAGCCAAGATTTAAAACTAGCGGATTAGTCATAATCGTAATAGTATTAGCTGATTATATCGCAGTATAAGATATCGTAGAACATAAATTCGTCAACACTGGCATTACGCCAACAATCACTTAGCGCCTTTTGATACAAATTTATTTCCTAGATTCATCTGTTTTTCTTTATCATTATAATGAGAAATTAAACTGATTGAATTTTTAACAGACCGGATCAAACCGGATATAGCACCACCATGTTCTCGTCATGATTTTTTTCCCACATATGCACATAATTCTGCATCCAGACACATACAACGTAATAAAATACAAATGTTACCAGTATTACGATTAACAATCTACCAACCATTTGCTCCAAATAAGCTCCAAACGTTCCCCTCAAAAGTTACAACGGGACAAATATTGGTCTATAACATATGTATATCATGGTAATGATCTAAGGTACAATAATATTTAAGTGAACTATGTATTTACATTTACTTATTCTCAATAATGCAACACAATCCGAAGAAACTACAAAACATTCAGGCACTTTTCTTTTTTTCATCTGGCAACAATTACACTATTTTATGGCCGCGATGATACGCATTAAGAAAACATATTTGCAAGGAATGCTACAAGTAAATTTATTAAATGTATTTTATTACGCAATCACTGTTATTAATATAGTTTAAATATTTACGTGCATCGAAATATTAGCAGGACATCTGTCATGGCCTCTATTTACGCCAACGATTAATATTATATTCTAATGTGGGGCGGACATGTGACAGGGATTAAATTAAATTACATTTGTTACATATATTAGGCTGATCTCACACCTGCGAATGTTTAACACTACGTCACGCAAATGTATCAATGCATCTTAAGAGTTCTTTATGACTTGGTATGACTTGTTCATATATATTTTTTTATTTGGTGTGCTATGAAAAGGGGCTCGTTTTATTTTGTTTTTTTAATTTGTAATCTATATACAGAGTTTCCCATGGTTCTAAGGTAATTTATTAATGGCCTACCTAAAAAAAAAGTATTTTTAAAACAGCGTACTAATAATATTTTTCTCTTCATATATCTATTCCTAAATATGATTGTCGATTGAAGATACCCACAGACTTTTACCAGTTCTCTTTTTCCGCTTTGTTTTATGGTATTTTAACAATTCGATACAAGAACTATTTGTATTTATTAATTCATTAACGACAACATACAACTAATCTATCAATTAATATTACATTAATATAACTCTTATATTCGTGCCTTTGTGACGTCGACCTCGAGGTCCATGCGAAGTGAAATTGCATCAGTCAGCTTTAATCAACTCCAAAGATATCTCAATAAGTATACAAGCTACATCGTAACACAGCACATACAGCAAAAACTCCAAAAACTCAAAGCCAAAACTGTTTTCTTATTGGTTTTTGTATAAACACTACATTCATGGCTTGTGGGTGATCTTATTGTGGTGACGTGTTTCTTAACGCGACATAAGTTTCGTGATGGCAACGAGCCAGATGCATTTATGATAGTTGCACTGGCACATAAAAAAAAAATATCACGAAAACATACATTTTACAAGTATTTTTATGTGTAAGTAAGTATTTATATGTATGTATTTCAGCATTACTTGTTGTTTTTGATGTTCCCGTTTGAAGGGTGAGTGAGCCAGTGTAATTACAGGTAAGAGGGACATAACATCTTAGTTCCCAAGGTTGGTGGTGTATTTATATTATCACTACAACTTACGGTGGGAATCAAACCCGCAGCTCCGAAGCGGCTGTTTACGGATTTTAGTATCCAGTTTTTCTGTCAAGATATCCTGACTAAGATTGATCGATCAGTCATTCTGAACAGCGTTGTAATTTGACAGTGTTTAAGCTTCCGTGCGTTCAAAAGTATGTAATGGTTCTGTGTTTTCTTGTCCAATTTAGCGTATGCCGTATATATCATGAGGGTGAGGTATACATGTTGTAACAAAAACCCTGTCCGATCCGTGAAGTGGTTATTAGGTATCGTGAGTCGGTTCTATTTATGTAATCATTTTTATAGTGCACTTTTTTTGGCTTAAAACTATATAGTACTACAATCGTTTTTACTATGTAAATAACATAAATTTTAATCTTATACAAACTATTTATTTGTTCAATAGACTTTATTTTACAAAATTTTATTTAACTTCACATGTTAGTGTGTGAGTCAAATTGTCCAAGATAATTAAACCAATTCCGCATAGCAGATTTGAGTTGAAATCTTTCACTTTTGTTCCTGTTGATAAAACAAATAATAAAACTTATGAAATATTAACTAAAAATAAATTATATTAGTGCAGTTTTTTACATTGAAGCCTTATATACAAATTAAAAATGAAAAAAAAAAAACGTGTACATATTATGACCGCGTGGAATGGTGGCAAGAATGCTAGCAGCATTTCCCATTTGAATCATAAATATTAATTCGAATATAGCTTACATAAGTAATGAATTATAATTTTTTTTTGCAAATTGTGTAACAATGGATTTTTTTAGTAATAAAATAAAAGTAATTATTTATTTTTTAGTTACAGTTTGTAGTGCCTTGTTATTATGTCCACGGAAGTAAGACGTATAATTTAATGAAATAAAATGGCATGCCTGCTAGTGTGTGTGTATGAAAGGCTATAGGTGTAGACAAACAGGATTACATGTATAGCACACATGCATGTACATTATAAAATTGGTTTTACTGGTTACATTATTTGTTTATGTATAATTAGGGCCGTGACGTCACATTAATGAAAATAAATACATGCATAGGGGTGTATGTATGGATGTAAAAGTATGTTGATGACAGCCGGTAATAGCAATCAGCACAAGCGGTACAGGACCGGAGAAGGACCTGTATCTCCTGTACCTTTATCGAGTATTATTTTAAAAACGGATGCAATAGCTTCGTTTGTAAAATTCTATGAATATTATATAATAACTAACTTCTTATCCGTTGTAGTATCAATTCGAATATTGTACATATCTATACTAATATTATAAAGAGATAAGATTTGATTTTTATATGTTTGTTTGTAATGAATAAATTTATCAACCACTAGACCGATTTAAACAATTATTTCACATGTACAAAGCTTCATCATCAGCAAGTAATATAGGCTACATTTTATTTAAAAAAAAAAATAGAGAAACCTATGATAATTGCACTAATGAAATCCAAGGTTTATACCATGGGTAATAATACTCAATATGATAATATTAAGCCAATTTAATGAAGTAGGAAGTGATATTTTTAAGCTTTTGATAACAGTTAAAACTCATATAATATTATAGTATTTCATTATTTTTTGAAAATTCAATACGATGTGTTATATATGCAATAGTTAGTAAGTATACGAAGACTTCATTTTTTTTTTAAATATATTCTTTGAAAGTTTTATCTATTTTATACATTAGCCAATTATACAAAAACAACTAGAGATGAATTTTAATCACTACTAAAGTACTAACAGCTGTTGGATTTATTTAAAAGCGTTTTTGTTGTTATGATTAGTTAAACAATCCTGTGTCCTCTTCTTTCGAATGGCAAATCAATAATGACAGAAAGAGATAAAAAGTGTTTAACTAAACAGCCTCTAAGCAACTTTATATCTAAGTAAGTAAAGTATATTTTTATTAAATAATGCGATATATGCGATGCGAAATGTATCGTATGCGCGCGCTACTCTGTCTATGGCTTTATAAGGGCTATAAAATACCTTTAACGATATTAAAATGTTTTGTCTGTTACTAAACTCTATAATAATTTTAAACATCAAAAGGCTCATAAAATATCCATAGTAATTCAATTCCATGCCTAATTTCTCGAATCAAATTCTAATACTCTCACAACGGCAGCAATTAGGGGCAAACAGGGTACGTCAAAGTTGAGCCCCCACCCTGAGCTGCAATTTTTTAAGGGGGCACCACCCAGGCTGTTTGGTGACGCTCGCACCTCTCGGTACGGACGGTGTGGATTGGTGTGTTGTATGGAATTAAAAATTTCGAGTAATAATTAAATTGATTCAAACATGAGTTTTTTCTTATAAGAACACTTTGTATTTACATCAATTGACTAGACTATATGATAATTTTCTAGAATAGTATTGTTGTATTATTGAAATGGATTGAAATAATGGAAATATATATATATATTTCAAATTACATAATCACAAAAATACATTATATAGTAACAGCCTGTGAATGTCCCTCAGCTGGGCTAAGGCCGCCTCTCCTCTTTTGTAGAGAAGGCTTGGAGCTGATTCCACCACGCTGCTTAATGCGGATTTGTGGAATACACGAATCTCAGTGAAATTAGACATGCAGGATTCCTCACGATATTTTCCTTCACCGTCAAATACATAACATAAATTAATTAAAAATCGAATAACATACATAAAGATCAACAGTATAAACTTAAGAAATAAAAACATATATTATTTATTGATGATATATATATCGTTTTAAATAATAAACCAACAGCCATTACAAGCCGTCCGTGCTATATCCGCGTCCATTTTGACGTGGCGATTTTTTCCCGGCCGCATGTTTCATTTATTTCGCTGCACACATGCGCTCGATCAGACGGCTCGATCGATCCAGCGTCCATCAGGGCTCCCGTAATGTACTAACCATTGTACACACTTCCGACTTACGTACATATTAACATACACACATTACTTTGCATGTGTTGTGACATTTTTAATATCAATTTACTTTATTTATCTCAGTTCGTGATGTTTTTTGCTCTCTATATATTTGGTTGACTTTGTGTGGGAATGAAGTATGCATATAATGAGGTGATAATGACGATGATGTCATTAAGAGCAAAATGTGTCTACAAAATGGTGACAAGGCTGTACAGACAGAATGTAGGTGCTACTCGCATATTACTTATTCTATTGCCAAACAATTATTATTAGTTTTTAGTGCTTAATTTTTGACGATTGGCAGAGCCAGCTCCTCGATGCCAGCTCCTCGATGTCATGTCTTACGTACTGTACAAGACACGGAAGTATACACAACTTTCAACTTCCACATGTCGGGTATTTAGATTCCTCAATATAAAAACATAATATTTGTTTATCGTCAAGACCAACGATTTGAAACCAAGACTTCGGGCTTTGCGCCATTACATTCCAAGAGGCAGTCAATTACAAGTATATAATATAAACATTGGTGGTAAGGCTTTGTGCTAGCTCTGGGTAGGTACCACCCATTCATCAGATATTCTACCGCAAAACAGCAGTACTTGGTATTGTTATCTTCTGGTTTGAAGGGGGTGTGAGCCAGTGTAATTACAGGTACAAGGGACATAATCGCATTGGCGATGTAATCGATGGTTAACATTTCTCACAATGCCATTGTTGGTGACTACTTATCATCAGAAGGCACATACGCTTGCATATACAGTTGTGATAAGGTTTTTGTTAAATTTAATAAATAAATAATTTACTCAACAAGTCATTACTATCTACCAGGGCATCATGATCTAAAAGATTCTAACTCTATTCGTTACTTACTTGATCTTCTTTAAAGGTCAGATTTTTAATAAAAGCTAGTGACCTATTAAGAATACCTGCACGGACCAGGAAATAATAGAAAGAAGGAGATGAGTTTTATTACATCTTAATTAAATATATTTTTTTTTTTTTATAGCATAAGAAGACGGACGATAATAAGTAAAATGTTGTTTAATGTTATATATATACTATCAAATAAAAACACACGTCAATAAATTTTGAAAATGTTGTTGAAATTAGTTAATAGAAATTAGATAACAGTTTTAATAGAAAATGAAAATGTTATTGAATAAATACATATTATATGTTTATAATGTTTCCATTAAAAAACTTTAAATTCATAGTAAATTTAAATAAATTATTAAATATAATGTCAAAGGTGTATTTAATTTATATAATTTTATGATATCGTAAGCGCGTCGGATTGACAACAATGTGCGTTGCTCTTTGAAATCGAATTGCATTAAATATTCTCACTAGTACATGTATAAATTATACAAATGAAAATGTATAATTAATCTATAAACACGATACATCAGATCAAAAGTCAGTCTCACATACCCGATCTGTAAATTAGCAATTAATGAATGCGCCACGGCGCCCCCGCTGTGGCGCTGGCATTTTTTGCAGCTATAGGTAGCCTGCGATGGACTGTCGGGCTACACACGTGCTTATGTGCTAGATACTTTTTCCTGAGATATATAAATTATAATTGTTATCATTGTTTCAAATATAGTATTGCTATGTTCAATGTGTAAATTGACACACATGAAATTGATATATTACCTTAATTGTAATAATTCTTATATGTAATAAGAAATATTTAGTTAGTAATATTTACGTAAGTTATTTTTTTCAGTATTTATTACTGGTTAATAAGTAATATAATATTTTCGCCTGACTGCCTCATTGGTCTAGTGGCTAGATATAAGGCCGAAGACCCGGTGGTCCTGGGTGCAATTCCCAGGTTGGACCATTAAATAGTTATTGGGTTTTTCTTTCAGAAATTTCACAGTAGCAGCCCGGATTCTGAAAGTTTGAAGTGTGGACACTCTCATGCCTCGGAAAGCACGTAAAGCCGTTGTCCTGCGCCTGAAATCTTTCCGGTCGTGTTGGATTGCCATCCCATCGGATTATGCTTGCGCACACACCGGTGCACTAAAGTATGTCCCGCGCAGTTGTATAATCTCTCTTGAGATTGGCCACCGAAATCGGGCTAGAGGATTTTTTTATTTATCTTCTTCTTCTTCCTTGCACTTTCCCACTTTATGTGGGGTCGGCTCTCCTAATTTTATGGCGCCAGGACAATCTGTCCTGGGTTGTCGGGTCAGTCGGGGCAGTTCTTCCTCTGATATGTTTCGTCATGTTGGTCCACCACGTAGCAGGAGGTCGTCCTCTACCTCTCTTTTGTTCGGGCAGTTTTAAGGCTACGTGATTTTCGTCTCTTCGCATGACGTGACCATACCATTTTTTATTTATAATACTGTAAAATTTATTGCTATAAGTAATGTGGTATGAGTTGAATGGTTTAAGTGAATTCTTAATTTAATGAATTCTCCAGAAAATTAAGATAGTAAAACTTATATTGAGGAGAAGATTTGAGGTTTCATTCCACCACGTTGCTTCAATGCGGGTTGGTGTTACATTTATATAAATTTTGAAATTATTAAACGCTTACTTTGTAAAACGATCAAATACAAGCTACTACAACAATATTTCTCTTTTACAAACGTTTAGGTGCTAATATTTTTTTCAAGCCAAAAATATGAACAAATAGACTCCTCTAGATAGGTACACATTATCTCGAGATACGTCCTACGACCTGTTCCCCATTTACAACTGTCATTTTCAGCTTTTTTCGCAGCGAGCCCGCAGCACTCGTTTTTCTCAACCCCCACACCCCACCCCATCCCCGCCGATAGCGCCGTGCGCGGAATTTGATTAATGCAATGTTCACGATAATTATTCCTGTTACTATTTTTTGACAGGATAAAGTTTTTTTCCGTTCGTTGTTGATTTTTGTGTACGTTTTTTGGGACCATGACGTAATTACGTTGTTGCTGTTAGTTTTTAGTTTAGAATTGTGCGTTCAGGAGCTGTGTTGTGTTTTTTTTTTTTATAAATGAGCGTGTTTAATTTGTTATAACTTTATTTAAATATTTATAAATAAAAATGCGTCAAAACGACATTAGATATATTCGCGGATCATCTTAAAAAAAGATTTGGTTGTACTTCTATACAAGTAGTACAGTATAGTACAAAACCCACACATACACAAGTTTAATTTGAATGGAGCAAAAAATTAATATTAATACTTTGATAAGGATAACGCGTCAGCATTTGAATTTTAAAATGTTATCATATTCAATTTAAGGCAGTATTTAAAAAAAAATACGGTCTAACTTACAAAAGTGCTTACTGGATGTTAATGGTTGATGATTAATTAAACAATTCTGCGTCTTCTTCATTCAAATGTCAAATCAATAATGACAGAAAGAGATAAATTGTTCAACTAAACAGTTGCTAAGCAACGTTTATAATGGCGTAAATTAAGAAACATAGGTCGTTATTGAATTAAGCTTGCATTTATATAATATTCACTAAAAAATATATATAAGAAAAAAGTCACTTCATTCAAAGTTAGAACATTCTTTCCTACATTTTCGTTTAGTTGATTCTAAATTCGAAATATGCACACAAAACTACAAAGCAGAGTTATAAAGTGAAAACAAATAAAAGTGCAGTTGCTCCTGGTTGTACTTCTGGAGTACTATCGAAAACAATCTCGCTGACAATTCTTAAGCTATATGCTAATGCTGGTAATACTTATACATTATTAAATATTAATTTCAACCGTACTGTTACGACTTAAAGCTAGTATTGCAATAAAGTCTATTTTTATTTAACTAATTTATTGGTTTGATGAATTTTAAACTTTATGTGAAATAGAATAGAAGCCAAATTCCAATGAAACCAACGATCGTTTAAAGAGTTGTAATTACAAGAATATTTTATTAACTTGTGTTTTATTAAAAAGAATTTGGTGGGTCTGTTGATTGCATTAAGGGTGGGGTATATTGTGACAACTTTATTAATTAGGTGTATTCCATTAGCCAAATAAAAAAGATCTCGTTAACATGACTTATTTAATTTGGTCTCTGATATGAAGGCGTCTTGTGGCCTATATAGACTAATTATGGGCTACGTTTAATAATTTAAGGGTTGGGAATTAATTAATAATAATTTAACACCCCTATATAAATTAAATAATTAAAACTAAAATTATGTTTGTCACGAGAAAATTATTTCTCGGGTTTTGTCAAGTCAAAATAAAAAAAAATGTAATTCAGTTTTTTATTGAGATATAAAAAATGTAAAAAATATTAATTTGAACTTTTATTTATGGATTCAATTTTTAATCAAGGTATGTATTTAAAAAAGGAAATTCGGACTGTATAAATATTAAAAATCAATCTTTATAAAAGATTAATATGAAATTCAATTACCATACACAATGGCGAAGCAACAAACTGCAGCAAAGTACCAGGGCACCAGCGCGCGGTAGGAGCTCGTCTGCTCGAAAGATTGATGCGCTGCGTGATGGATGAGTTCGCCATTACAGCGTGTATCGGAACGCTCTGCGGCTTAAATGCATTGTTTAAGTTGAAAACAGTGTTAGTCGCATATGATCAGCTTGGCTGTTTAAACATGAGCCTTGATGCGTCTATGGCCAACTAATGGCTTTAGTCGTTTCCAAACAATGATACAAAATACTTACATGATCATAAAGAAACGGCTCACGGCTCGGAAACACCTCCTCTCCTCTTATTAAGGTTTATAATTTGTTCCAGTAAGCTGCACTGAAGTAGCAAATATGACAAATTTTCATCCGTTGCACGAAGACTTCTTAGTGTTTGCTTCACCGTCACACACAAAAATAATCATAAAAACGAAATAACTCGACGGTAGGGCTTTGTGCAAGCTCGTCTGGGTAGGTACCACTCCATCCACTCATCGGATATCCTACCGCAAAACAGTAGTACTTTGTATTATTGTGTTCCGGTTTGAAGGGTGAGTGAGCCAGTGTGATTACAGGCACGAGGACCATAACATCTTAGTTCCCAATGTTGGTGGCGCAATGGCAATGTAAGCGATGGTTAACATCACTTACAATGCCAATGTCTGTGAGTGTTGGTGACCACTTACCATCATGTGGCCCATATGCGACTGCCTACCTATACAATAAAAAAAAGAACACAAAAAGTAAAAAATCTTCCACAATATAATGTCAGTAAAGATGTTTCCACCTTTTTCTCTCTACCAATTTACCCCCACATGTTACTGCTCTCGTCACTCGCACTGGGCGTTTACAACCCTTCTCTGTCAGCGATATTATTTAACGAAAAAAGAAAAAACTAATCGAAAATGATATTACATCATGTAACACGTATATCGTAAGTTTGACATGTCTGTTTGTCCTGAGTCTGGGTGTAATTATCTATATAACTATGTATTTACAAAAGAAAAGTAGTATATGTAGTATATCAGTTGTCTGGTTTCCATATTACAAGCTCTGCTTAGTTTGGGATCAGCTGGCCGTGTTTGAATTATGTCCCAGGATATTATTATTATTATTATTAATTTAAATATTTATGTATAAATATATTAATGTTCACGAGGATTCGTTATTTATGAAAAGTATTACATATACACGATAATTTGGTAACGTGTAATATTGTTAGACTATAACTATACCAGTCTGAATATGTTTGAAGTTTATGAACATAATTGAGATTGTTCCAGGTGTAGTGTTGCGGTTAATTCATGTATTAAGCACATGACGTTACGCGGTGTTCAATTTAAAACTACCTGCAAGCTATAATCATGTACTTTTTAAATTAAATAATAATGAATCATATCGATTTTTCTATCCCAAGCTCTGGATCCTAAATATTATATGTATGTCAAAGGACCAGCCCGTTGGCAGACACCTGTCTTTTTGCGCTGCAGGTCCGATTTGTGTACATGAACATATCTGTTTGTCCTGAGTCTGGGTGTAATTATCTATATAAGTATGTATTTATTAAAGAAAAAGTGGTACCTATATGTGTTATATCAGTTGTCTCGTTTCCATAGTACAAGCCCTGCTGAGTTTGGGATCAGATGGCCGTGTGTGAGTAATGTCCCAGAATACTATTATTATTATTATTAATATATGTGTGATGAAAATAAATAAATAAATTTGTCATTATTTTTATAAGGAAAATAGTTTACTAGTTTAGCTTAATAACAAGTACAAATTACTTTGAGAATAAAAATAAATAAAAAACTTCAGGTATTTATTTAACTCTTAATTTTTTTTCAATTATTGGTTCAAATAGAACAATTCAAAATATATATATATACATATCATATTTGATTTTTTTTGAATCGCAGTGTTTTATTAAGATTATTAAGGTCTGAAAATATATGTACAAAACTAATAGCCGTTAAGCGAAGAATTGAATTGTATTTCACAACACGTGAGCTCGGCAATGCGAGGCTATACTTTCAGTATTTTAGACGATTGATGACATAACTTATGTATATTTAATGTCCGCCATAATTTATTGTTCTAAATAATAATAAACTTGTACTAGACTAAACTTTAAAGTGTTGATTTTATAATATGAAATATTCGGAATGCGTGATAAGGGTATATATCAAAGAGTAAGCATACAAAGAAACGTACGGAGCATTCCACCAAAATTGCGTCATAATTGGATGAATAGTTTAGGAACGCACACAGATCAAACATACAAACATTCATTTTGATTTGTCAAGAAGATTATAAGTATTCTACACGTGTATGTGTAGTACACGTCAAGCCTACACAAGTTAGATAATTATATAACTTGTTAAAATATAACACCGCGTCTTCTTATCTCTATGTGTTATTAGTAAACCCCTGGGGTTGGTACAGTTTTGTACCAGAGGATCGGAATTTCTAGAATTCAACAGGAAAATACTTCTTAGTAGCCAACATGTATTTTTATATATTAGTAGTATATGTATTAATAATGGTCCTCCTGACCGATTTCGGCCATGGTGGCCAATCTCAAGAGAGATTAGCCAACTGCGCAGGAGATATTATAGTGCGCAAGTGTGTGCGCAAACACAGGTGTACTCTCTATTCCCTTATCCCTAACTTTCATACCCCGATGGGACGGCAATCCGATACGACCGGAAAGAGTTCAGGCGCAGGACCAAAGGCTTTACGTAATTTCCGAGGCACCACCTGGGCCATACACTTCCAACTCCCAGACTCCGGGCTGCTACTGAGAATTTTTCGACAGAAAATCCCAATAACATTTTATTGGTCCGACCTGGGATTTGAACCCAGGACCACAGTGTCTACGGTCTTGTAACCACTAGACCAACATTATAAGCGTTCATGTAAATGGATATAGACGTTAAATAAAATTGTTAATTTTATAAATATCAAAAGTAAATATCGGTCGATAACAATTTAATAAACTTTTATGTATTTAATAAAAAAATCAATGCAGTAATCTTACCATATATGATTCGATAAACATTTTTCGAAAACAGTCTCAATAATTTAAGTTAATCTCAATTAAGTCTTAATATTTTTACTTATACTTACATAAGAATTAAATTAAATAAATTAGAAAGATAAAAACGGTACACCTTTATTATTGCATAATGTTTTTAAAGATATACAAAGGTCACAAATTCACTAATGTATTTTTTTTTATTTCATAGGAAGGCGGGCGAGCATTTGGCCACCTGATGGTAAGTGGTCACCAACGCCCATAGATAATGGCATTGTAAGAGTTGTTAACTATCTCTTACATCGCCAATGCGCCACCAACCTTGGGAACTAAGATGTTATGTCCCATGTGCCTGTAACACTACACTGGCTCACTCACCCTTCAAACCGGAACACAACAGTACCAAGTACTGCTGTTTTGCGGTAGAATATCTGATGAGTGGGTGGTACCTACCCAGACGAGCCTGCACAAAGCTTTACCACCAAGTAAATTATATGTATCTATTGACTGCCTCTTTGATCAAGCGCTAGCTTATAAGGATACAAATCATGATCATAGGCTCTAGTCCCAATTTGGTACAATAACAAAATGAGTTTATGCTTCAAATTCGCAATAGCAGTTCCAAGTTTGGAAGTTAGTAGTAACGGAAGCCTCGAAATCATGTAAATCCGTTGGTCCTGCGCCTGACCTCCTGCGATCTGGCAGTATCAAATTTCCGTCTCGAAACATTATAAAAAAGAAGATATAAATGGAATGCTTACCACCGTAAAGCCCATTAGTCCGTCCGCGTTTACATAAAGAAAAGTATAATTATGTAAAGCTCCAAATTTTCAATTTGACGTTTGGCGTGGTTGGTAGACACTAGATACCTGCGTTTCGCGCCGCAGGTCGTGGTTTCGATTCCCACCCAGGACAGACATTTGCGTGCTTGCACATGTCTGTTTGTCCTGAGTCTGGGTGTAATTAGCTATATACATAAGTATGTATTTACAAAAGAAAGGTAGTGTATGTAGTATATCAGTTGTCTGGTTTCCATAGTACAAGCTCTTCTTAGTTTGGGATCAGATGACCGTGTATGAATAATGTCCCAGGATATTATTATTTTATATATATTAAGTATTCATTCAAAGCTTTTGAATCATAATTATATATTATTAAGTACATATATATGTAGCCGTGTGTACTTGTAATGGCCGAGGTCTCGTTATAAAGCATCTGGGTCACCTCTTAAAACTAAGAAAAGCGATAAGTGTTTGCGCAGAGCCGAGTAAAAACTGAGAAAACTTCTAACGAGCAAAGCATAATATTAATCCTGAGAATTTTAAGCGAAATGCGCTTTGAAAAGCTAAAAATATTCATATGTTATTATGTAAGACGTTTGTCGTTTTATAACTCAAATTCTTTACTTGACATTATTCATTCATACATAAAACAAATCAACATATACTTTAACTAAGCGCTTTTGAATTGCTTTTATCGGCGCTTTTGAAGTTTTTTTAAATTTAGAGTAAGGATTATATATACATGTATTTATTAATATGTTCGTGAATTCAGCGATATTATCACTATGACTACATATTGTAAAACAAAGTGTATCCGCAGCGTCTGTCTGTTTGAACGCGATAAACTCAAAAACTACCGATCAGATTTTATCCGATTTCACCAATGGACGAAGTAACTCATGAGGAAGGTGTACGTGTTAAGGTTTTGCGTAAATTGGCTCAAATATAACAATGATGAAGAAGAAGAAATAGTCAGTCATGTCGACTGGGAGCTATGTACCTACAGCTTCTTCTACCCATGCGGGTAGATATAATTTGATAATCGTCTTGTGCTAAACCACGTCATGATATTAATAGATATATCATGATAAAATTTGGGAAAGGCTCGTCTGGATACAGCCATTCATCTGTTATTCTGTTAGTTTACAGGGTGAGCGGGTTACTGGCTCACTAATGTTACAGACACGAAGAATATGACACATTACGTCTCGTCTTTGGCGGCGCATTGATGATGTGAACTGTATATATGAATAAAAGTATTTAAGGTCAAACCCGACAACCATTTGCTAATGTAAATATAAAATACTTCTATACTCATAAAAATTCGAGTGTAATTGATTAATACAGTTTGTAATTTGTAATTTTATTAATGAGAGTAGATTATACAAATATTCTTCTTATTTATCATGAAAAGCTATTATTATATTTAAGTTATGCAACGTCATTAATGTATATACTTAAATAATGTAATCACTTTGATCTAATAATTTATATACAATATCATTATAAAAACAATAAATAAAAAACTTCTGACTAAATAACTTGCATTTAATAATATCTGTCTTGAATGTGATAACCAAATTTGAAAACGTCTAAAATAAACCGACAGTATACATTGACTCTTGTGTTCTTATATACATTACTAATAATTTTCAAGATATATACATATAATATAATATATAGAAGTGTAGTGTAGTGGAACAAACTCCACCCTTCTCGAGAGGAGCAGAGCCCATCAATGGTGTAATTTTCAGGCTATAACTTTACATTTTTATAACATCCTCATACAAAATATATAATCATTATGGAATATTGATTAATATCAATATATAATTTATCAAGTTCAGATCCCAGCGAATAACTATTTAATCGCCTTCCGAACATTCCCAGGACATTCGACATGACGGGTCAAGTGAACGATAAAAATCAAAGGAGTTATTCATAACGAATATAACACACCAAAAACACGCTTAAATCTATTAAAATAAAATTTATAATCGTATAAATAGTAAACATCCTAACATTATCCTTCTTCGCAGGTCGTGACTGTCAAATGATGATTTAAACATTGGAATTTAAACTTTATGTGTTCATAAATATGATAAATTTCAGGTTGTAGTGTTAAGGAGTAGCCAGGTCGTCAGATGAGGGTGGAATCTCACAAAAAGCCGTCTGACCGGTTACCTCGGTCGGTTCGCGACCGATGCAGAGTCGTTGGAGTATAGATTCAAATACCCTAATAAAATATTCATATTTTTTTCTAGATATCATTTTGGTGGCACGGAGGTGGATGTGGGTTGGTTATTATTAAAGCAACCTCTTATCTAATGCCTAACTGTGCGTTTAAAACTTAATCAATTATTTATTTATTTTAATGCACTGCTAATATACATTTTTTATAGATTGTATAATTATTATATATAGATTGTATAATTATTATATAGATTTTTATAAAAATATCGAAGGTTATCTATCTTCGCTCTTTATAAGTTTTTTTTATTTGTTTTGTGATTCCTTTAATTTGTATCTATTGATATACTTCTTATAAGTATAGTAACAATAAATTTTGCTTATTAAAAACTATATTGATAAATTAAATTCAAAACAAATATTGAAAATTTATTTTTATCTGTTTCCAAATTGTTTGTACAAAAAGTAACAACAAAGGAATAAGAACAAATACTGTTAATATATACCTAATCATAAAGAGAGGCCCTCATCACGACGCAATATAATTAACACTGTATTTAAGAACAGAGATTATTATTATTTATCTTAAAATAAACACATACGAGCAATATCTATACAGCAATGCAATATATATTCAAAATATTGCAACCAAGCTTTCGTTATATGTTAAACTCAGTAGATGACGATTGACGACTATACTATGACTGTTGACTTACGGCCGAATACTGAAACGTCATTCAGATATTAAGTGCAACTTAATTATTTAAGACGCCGTTAATTTAAAATTTAGTATGCGAAATTGTAATAATTAAGTTACACTTAATATTTGAATGACGTTTCAGTATTTGGCTGTAAGACTGATAAAACAACAGCCTTACTTATAAAAGTTTAGCGGATGATTAGTTAGGGAATCTATCTTCTTCTTTCAAATATCAAATCAATAACGATAGAAAGAGAGGAATCAGTTTAACTAAACAGTCACTTAGCAGTTTTTATTAAACGGTTATAAGGTTTTACGGCCGTTAATGATCATTTAAAAAAAATAAAAATCATAGTCGATTCAACTTTCGTTGATTCATTATCAAGGTCCTAGAGTCAATACCCCAAGTTACGATGACCTTAATTAAGGTTTAATGATCATATTTACAGGAACTATCATAATTTACTTAAATTAATATTATAGTTTTTTAATTACACTTTACTTATTATGATTGTTTGAGTTTTAAGATTGTTTTTTTATTTATTTTTATGGCATAGGAAGGCGGACAAGGATGTGGACCACCTGATGGTAAGTGGTCACATAGACATTGGGATTGTAAGAAATATTAACCATCGCTTACATTGCCAATGCGCCACCAACATGGGAACAAAGGTGCTATGTCCCTTGTGCATGTAATTACTCTAGCTCGCTCATCCTTCAAACCGAAACACAACAATACAAAGTATAGCTGTTTTGCGGTAGAATATCTGATGAGTGGGTGATACCTACCCAGACGAGCTTGCACAAAGCCCTACCACCGAGTGATTGTATTATATTTTTAGTACTAGTGTACTCGCAGATTTGTCCGCGTATTCTATATTAAGTCTATTTTCTCCCTCGGGGATCACTTGCTTGACACCTAATTTCATCAAAATCGGTTCAGTGTTTATTACATCTGTTTGTTCAGCGTGACAGACGGACTTACTTTCGCAATTCTAATTTTAGTATAGATGATAAAAACTTCGCGCAAAAATAAGGTTACGCGTATATACAACAAACATACATTGTTATATAAATGTGCAAGTAAATAATGTAACGGCCGAATACTGAAACGTCGCTTAAATATTAAATGAGACGCGGTTAAATTCAAATTTCGCATACTAATTTAGGAGCTTCTCAATGGTAAGTAGCGTTTAACTATGAGGGACGTTTCAGTATTCGGTCGTAAGTAGAGTAAATGTAAATACCCCTGCTAGTCTAACGATAAGGACTCTGCTCCTTTTGAGGAGAAGGTTTTGGTGGATTTTCCCCCTACGCTGTTTCAAAGGGGGTTGGTGGATACTTGATAAACATGTGTCCATACACATGTAGGTCTCTTCACGAGGATTTCCTTCACAGCCGAGTATGGAATTAAAAACACATATTAATCTCGTGAAAATCAGTGGTACCTGGATTTGAACCCACAATTATCAGCGGCCAACCACTGGACCATCACGGCTTTTTTAATTTAATATTTACGCAATATAAATATGTAATATCAATACAAGGACAATGACTATTTTAAATAAATATCCACCATCGCGGTTATTCTTATTTCATTAATAAGATAATAGTTAAAACTTGATATCGCTAAGGTCGCTATATAATCATTTTCCAATATATATTTATAAAGATATTAATTCATCATGGATTATAGAAATGCGCACAGTTCCGGACCCCACACAATATTCTCGCGGAAGCCATGTCTAGTCGAGTGTGACACGATTAAAAATACCACTAGCAATAACCAACGCTTCCGTCCATTTTATAAAAAAACTTTTTGGAAAAAAAATACTTTGTTAGTTTTACGATACAGATTTTTAGCGTCGTTAGTAAATTAATATTTTCATATAACAGTCTCGTTAGCGTAGTGGTCCGCTTGTACGGCTTCAGATTATGGGGCGCCGGTTTCGAATCCCAAATGGTCCTTAAAACAAATGTTGCAATTCAATGTTATACTGTGTACGACAATTCATATGTCCTGCGCAGTTGATCAGCATATACAAAATCCACTCTCATATAAATTAAATAATAGATTAAAAATTATTATTTTAAATTCACAAGGAATCATCACTATATTCATTATATTAAAAATGTCTGTGTGGATGTGATTTACTCTCAAACGAGCTAAATTAATTTAACGTTTGAATATTAGTACTTGTTATTGTTGTGTTCCGGTTTGAAGGGTGAGTGAGCCAGTGTAATTACAGGCACAAGGGACATAACATCTTAGTTCCGAAGGTTGGCGGCGCATTGGCGATGTAAGCGATGGCCTTTGTCTATTGGCGTTGGTGACTACTTACCATCAGGTGGCCCACATGCTCGTCCTCCTTCCAATACAATAAAAAATATTCTTTTGACTAACATTAATTATCTCACGAACATATATTTTGGAAAAGAATCGAACTCCAGCGGAGCTCAGAATATATTCGTAAAATTATATCCTGTAATAACTTTCTTGCAACTACAGCAATAAACACATTTTTGTTACAATTAACTTAGAGCCGATTGAGCCAGTGCCACTATCAAAAGACCAATTTCATAATATAACATTAAAGTTTAAATTTAAGTTATATATTATTTCTTATCAATATCAAAGCCATCTTAAATACATACTTAAGATTCGAGTTTTTATGTATAAAGTCCACTTATCGATTAAAGTAACATTCAGTTCATAACCCACAGCTGGGCACCATGATTTTGGGTTTATTCTGCCACTCCCTAATATGGAACCTAGCAGATTTTTCTTACGACGTCTTCCAGTATCGCTGTGCACGAGATGAATTATAAGAGCAATGTATATACATGAGAATTCTATAATCTATTGTACTTACTAATATTTAAATCTGTGATCTTTCATTTAAAAGCCACTTGTTCTATCCACTGAGCCATCACGCATTTTCAATGAATATGAGCATATTTCAAAGACACATATCCAAAAACAATACATACATATAAATACATATAATATATTAGCTATATGTTTGAAATCTAGGTAAATATGCAAACGGAAAGCAAGCAGGGGTCAGTGCAGTCACTCGCTCGACCTTCACCAGTTCAATATCAAGGCGATCTATACCACACAATCCTATTACAGCCTGATCACAAATATATATACACAGATTAATTCGTTTGATATGCTTCAGCTTTGCGAATAAATGTGTAACAGATTAAAACATACTTGATACAAAAGACTACAGATACAGAAGATTATTATAGTAACGAACATTTTGTCGCAAGATTTAATATCTTTTCGGAATCAGAAACTTGGCGTTGTAAGCTAATCACTGTTCTTATCAAAATTATAAATATTATTGTTATTATGAATAATATTTTTGTAAATATATCGTGTCACAACTGTAAATATTTTTATTTAATAGACCGGACAGATCTTCAAAATGAAGATAGTGTCAATATAATGACCTCTGGTCATTAATTGGCCTATTTGCCAGTCTGCGTGTGCAGTCGTGTATAATATGAAGTAGCTGTTCACATAATATTAGCTGTGGCCCAGCTCGCCTTGCAAGTGAATGCGTGGATAAGGAACTCGTTCCTTGCATAAACATTCTCAAATAAGTATTGGTTAGGTTTCGATTTTAAGCACTAAATATGGCAACACTACATTTATTTTTATGAAGTTTTAATATCGTTATTTGAATGCAATTTCATTAATTGCTGTATAGTTAATAGGTTTATTGTTTTGTTATCGGTACCTACTATTTGTATTTATTTTGTCTATTAGTTTGTTCATGTGTTACAGCTAATCGTCAAAATTGATTGATCTATTATAATTGTATTTTTGTTTGTTTTTATTTTACTAAATTGCCACGGTATATTATATACTAAATAGTAGGTATACGTTGCCGTTTCTCGTCAATAGAACGACGATATTTAAAACGATTACTGTTCAATTGAATTTATATAAAACTACATCCTTGGCCGAGATGGCCAAGTGGTAAGAACGGGTGAATATAAACTGATGATCGTGGGTTCAAACCCAGGCAAGCACTACTAAATTTCATGTGCTTAATTTGTGAAGGAAAACATCGTGAGGAGACCTGCATGTGTCGAATTTTACTGAAGTTCTGTCACATGTATATACCACCAACTCGCATTGAAATAAGCTCCAAACCTTCTTCTCAAATGTGGAGAAGAGGCTTAGCCCAGCAGTGGGACATTCAGCTGTTACTGTACATCTTTGTTTAGTTTCCGTGCTAAATACTAACCTTGGAGTAATATTGCAAAAACATATAACTTCCCTGCTAATAATAGACTCAACTATTGGTTTTATATTTCGCCTACACAATCAGAACTGCGATGTAGGGGAGAAATGTTGTTAGCATTCTTGTCACCATTACCCGCGCTCATGATTAGTAAAGTCAAACCGAATAATATTTCTTATAAAAATGTATTAAGTAATATTCACTAATAATTACTAATATTGTCTTAAAAGTTATAATTATTAGAGTCATTTTCGCATAGCGCTGTCTGACATTTTGCGATCGTATTCTTCGTTGCATTTCGTTTTTTTTTTAATGGTAATCAAATCATCATTTTCCAATTCATAGAAACACGTGTTGATTATGCTTTTTTAGTTAGCGAAGGTTTCAATTATGAAGTTTATTCTTAATGAGAATGAAATGCTATCGTGTGAGCACTAATCTTAAATACCGACATAACTCTGAGTACACAAAGGAATCTTACGCCACTAAGGGCGCATTCATAATACGATTGAAATACATCGAAGTCCACTTATCGATGGGCAGAATATATTTATGATCGAACAATCGATTATGAAACGAGAATATTTCAAAATTACCGAATAATAATTAAATTTCGTATTTTCATATAAATCATTGCATATAAAGCAAATATTAGGAATAAAAATATGTAAGATAAAAGATTCCTTCTTCAGACCACGAAATTCCCACGAAAACGGAATTCCACTCCAAATTATAAAGATTCAATATTCTACAATAAATAAATAAACATTGTAAAAGATTGAATTGAAATTATGTAAAAACTTTTATAAATAACAATGATAAATACATTTATGCAATAAATAATTAAAATGTTGATAGAAAAATCATAATTTGATTAAAAAAAATTATTATCTTATGAATTCAAAAATAAAAACAAAGTTCTACAAAACAGAAGTAACATATTAGTGTCATGTTTGTCTGAATGCAAATTAGAAATTCTGACCGGACTATTCTAGTCACCTGACGTCTGACGACATCTGACGCCATGTTGGGGCAGGTCGGGCAAGGTGAACGCGATATCGATAACGTAAAACATTTAAATTTTTTGATACAACAAATATTTTTAACGAAAACAACAACAATTTTGAAAAGATTTTATTTAACTTGTGGTAATGTTTGTTTGTTTAAGTCAAAACTAAATTAGTACAACTTTCTCTTGCAGAATTTAAATTATAAATAATAATAATATCTTGTGACGTTAATCACACAGGGCCATCTGATCCTAAACTAAGCACAGCTTGTACTATGAAAACCAGACAACTGATATACTACATATACTATTTTTCTTTTGTAATAGATAATAACTCCCAGAGTCCGGACAAACAGACATCTTCATGCATACAAATGTCTGTTCTGGGTGGTAGTCGAACCCACGACCTGCGGCGCGAAGGCAAGTATCTACCAACCACGCCAACCGGGTCGTCGAATGTTGGTTCAGTTCCAATGACAACTCATTGTTATAAATAAAAAATTTAACAAAACAAAAACCGACTTCATAAAAAAACAAATTAATATGCACTAAAAAGTAAAAAAATAATTGCGTATTCTTCTATAATTTGATAATTAACTTATCATTTTCTACTCATCAATGTGTATGTACGAATGTGTTGTGTGGTTGATAATTTATTTACAATTATTGTTACTTTTGGAGTCGATGTCAGCCAAGGTGGGCTTATAACTACATACATAGTTGTAGGTGAGATGTGCTTGTGTCGCACGCGCAACTTAACGAAGCGAATAAAAGTCAATTTGTAATGTGTATGTTTTTAAAAGATTCCCGTATTATTATTGCTAGGTATATTATAGTGTTTCCTTAGCTAAAAAACACTAGTAATCAATATATAAATATACATAAATATAACATGTATATAAGAGTACTTATACGATTCTATATATATATATATATATATATATATGTATAATTTTCAAAATTGGTCTCAACTTTTAGGAGATGTTCAAATATGTTTCAATTACAAACATATACATATATACTAATGCTTACATGCATAACTCATATTATAAAGAGGAAAGATTTGATTTTTTATTACGATTTAAATCAAAAACTACTCGACCGATTTTAAAAATTCTTTCACCCTTAGAAAGCTACGTCTTTACCGAGTAATATAGGCTTTATTATATTTTCAAAAACTTATAGATCCCTACTTAAAATGGAGCAATGTAACCCAACGTATCAAACTGTTGCCTATAAAAGTTATTATTTCGCGTGCGCTGCGAAAACTATTGACGGGTATATAAAGAAGTATTTTTTACAATAGTACTATAATTACTTGATCATAACGATGTTATGGTAGGTGAATGATAAATCTAGATAGCCTATAAAAGATTCGGCCGTGTATCGTTAATTTTGCTACTAAGAATTGAAGATTTCCGTTACTTTGTCATGGATCCTATAATCAGAATCTAACCAAACTATCATCAAACAACCCTTGAAGTATACTCTTTCTAATAAAAAAAAAATCATCGAAATCCGTTGAATAGATATTGAGTTATTCGTCCATTTGTCGCGCACATACCTCATGCAAATTTACGACTTATATGGTTTTCTCATGGATTCCATTGTCAAACCTGGACTAAAAAAAAATGGGACCCCATGGGAAGCAACTCCTTTCAAATAAAAAAAAAATCATCAAAATCGATTCACCCAGTCGAAAGTTATGAGGTAACAAACATAAAAAAAAAAAAAAAAAAACAACATACAGACGAATTGATAACCTCCTCCTTTTTTTGAAGTCGGTTAAAAATAAGCATGACTTGATTCTCCTCCTAGGATTGGCTTCTAAGGAACTCCGTCAACAGCATAGACATAAAAGCTTGTTTTTTAATTATTTTTTTTAAACTCATTTATAATCTTTGTTATTATATGTCCTTTTTCTGTTTAATTCAACTGTTATTTAAATTATAGTACCGCCAATTTCTTGACCCCTTTTATAGTATATGCGAGTTTATTCGTGTGAACTCAATATGGCTGGATATTTTAATTTTTGACAGTTGTCTGTTTCCACATGTTCACGATTTCTTGAAAATACTTCTTCTTCATTTTGTTAATTTTAGAATATTATTAAAGACATGCTTAAGAGGAATAAATAGTGTAGTCCGAAATTTTAAATTTAATGAAGTACCGAAAAAAATTGATAGGTGAATAAAAGTTGTTTTAGTTGTGTTTAATTTTTTTTAAACTAGCTACAGATTAAAAAGACTTGATTGTGTTGTATTCAAATAGTGGATGAAAATTGTACTCCACAATTTTATCGCTTACATATGTTTACACAGGGTGTAACAAAATTCGTGTCCGACCCGTGAAGTGGTTATTAGGTATCGTAAGTCGGTTCTATTTATGTAATCATTTTTAAAAATTCTAAGCAAAAATTTTACCCCGAACAAAATTTAATTTAACTAAATAACGACAATTACATTGCAACAAAGGCGCGGGCGTCAACGCACCTATAGCTCTTACCTATCGGGTAGCTCGGACACGAGATCATGACCTCAGTTGTCCATGAAATTTTCACATTTACAATTGAAAATGACAATTAGTATTTTTTATGGGTATTTTTTTTGCATAATATTTTAAATTTTTTTACATAAATAGAATCGACTCACGATACCAAAAAACCACTTCACGGGTCGGACTCGAATATTGTTACAACCTGTATAAGTTAGTGACAGGTCATATTTTAAAAATATCTTTCATACATACGACCTTAACAGCCTAACTGAATCGAGTGTATGGAACACGTCGAGGTTAACCGAAGATGACGGGTTCAAATCCAAGCATCGTTGAGTTCTCATGAGCTCAATTTGTGTTTACGATTCATGTCGTGCTCAACGATGCGATAAAACGTGCAAACATCGTATGATATTCAGCCATATGATCCACGCATCCGTACTAGAGCAGCTTGATGGAATAAGTTACGAAACTTTTCTTAAGAAGAGAGGTGACCTTTTTTTTTTTTAACGTGGGGAATCCCATCATGGGTACCCTCTGAAGGAGGGTTATGTCGGACTCCTACCGACTAAAACCACCACGGTACCCTTCTCGTCTTAAGTGGGGCGCCACGGGATCGCTTGCGCATGCTACCATGACAAGAGAGGTGACCTTAGCTCAGCAATGGGCTTGACACGTTCTGTTAAATTACATAAAACCAAAACAATTAGCTTAATATAAAGATATTTTGTTATGATTGTATGTACCACATATCACGTTATATATTTTGAAGGAATACCGCCAGATAGATGGCTAGAATGCATTAATCACAGTTTTTATTTAGTTCTTATATTTATATATGAATATCAATCGATAGGAAAATTGGTTTGTACAATAACCATTTTTAATTTTTATTTGTTTAGATTTAATGTGAATAATCATATTAAAAATCATAGTAGCAATTAAATAAATTACTGATATTCCTTTATGCTTATATGGAGGGGGTATGGGGGGGGGGCGTAAAGCTTGTGTTAGGAGTCGGAACGACCAAGCCCAGATCAGACCAAGTCAGAATCAAACCTGCGACTTTTCGTCGCTATCGTGTCTTAAATAATTTACTTAATGTTCGGCGTTGAAGAAAGATATTTCGAGGAAACCTGCCACATGTTCATATATATTATATGCTGCCATCCAACAATCCACATTATAGTAATCAAACATTCTCCTCGAAGAGGCCTCGTCCAGAAGTGAGACAACTCGACCGCCCAATGATAAATGAACACCACTACCTGTAATCATAAGCGCTGTAAGAAATATTAACAATTACATCGACAATACGCCACTAACAATGAGAAACATAAAATATTTTTTACCTTTCAAACCGAAACAAAACAACTTCCTTGGTGGTAGAGCGTTGTGCAGGCTCGTCTGGGTAGGTACCACCCACTCAGATATTCTACCGCAAAGCAGTTTGAAGGGTGAGTGAGCCAGTGTAATTCCAGGCACAAGGGACAAGGGACACAAGAGACATCTTAGTTCCCAAGGTTGGTGGCGCATCGGCTATGTAAGCATGGTTAGCATTTCTTACAATGCCAATGTCTATGGGCGTTGGTGACCACTTACCATCAGGTTGTCCATATGCACGTCAGCCTACCTAGGCTATAAAAATACTAAGTATTGCTTATAGTTACTTTTTTACTTTTTATGCTACTTATTGGCGTTTAAAGGGAATAATAGTCTAAATGGTATATGTGTTTGTTCTGCTTTATTTTCATCGGAAAAACACTGAACCCAAGTGTACTTGAGTGGCCCGGGAGCGGCGACTTTCAGAGATTTCCATAAATTAGCAGACGTCGGTCCCGCTACGTTACACCGTGGTCGTTACACCGTAGACCTTATTAACAGCACACACGATATTAAAACATTTAAACTAGACAATAACAATAATCTACTATGCAACTTAACATTTAGCATAAGGATAACATAAACATAACCAGACCATTCCAACTAAGATTGTACAAATTTCTATGGTGAGTACTGCGGCGGTCATTAGATGGCCGTATTTCCAATCTACTACCTAACTATTTAAAACAAATATAATCTCAACTATGACGTCATCAGCCACTCACAAATTACTATTCAAATAAATTAATCTAATATTACAAGTTACACATCAAACTAGAAAGTGAGAATTATAAAACGACCTCAAATGACATGCGGCCTGCATAATTCAATAATGCAAGCATTATTGAATTATTCTTAACACGCCATATGATGTTTTTGACCGATTTTACGTCAAGTTGGAGTTAAAATATAATTCGTTTGTGGGAATACTCACACACATTTTTGACATTCATTACGAACACAATATACTTGCAATAATCAAACAATATAATGTAATAAATAATTAAAATATAATAATACACTAAAAAAATTAACAAAATTAAATATTGTTTGATAATATAAATTATAGTTATAAAAATTGCTTTTTTTAAAATTAATTATCGAATTCGTATATGGATCATTTTTGAAGAAAGAGTCTTTTTAAATTGTTATATAGGAATATAGAGTTGTAATGCCAGCAAAGCTACCGATAAAGTACTAGTAAATAATAAAATTGATATTTTTGTACACGTGACGTCGGCCGACAGTGTAGTGATCTGTCACTAACTTTTCCCATGCATTCTACGAAGACGAATGACGCAAGTTGGTGAGAGCTCACAAAAACTGCATCCTGTGCACCGCCTGAAAAATACTACTTAAACCTAGCGACTTACACGAGTAGCTCTTATAGTTATTACCATAAAGCATAGAATTGGACAAAGTTATTGATATTTCAATAATATGGAAAATATTATAATAATGAGTCTTAGTCAATGAGGAATAAAGTCTATTATTCTGTGAGAAAACTGTAATGACGTATAAGCTATAAGTAGATTTAAGAGATACCTTTATATTATACAGGATGTAATTGATTAAGATTGCTAAGATATTATAAACAATTTTTAACGACATCTATTTCGCCACATACGAACTATGAACAGACGTATCCTACATCGCGATATTAAAGTTATCAGAGCGATTGAACATAAATACAAGAACCCGACAACAATCGTTGGGGGGCAGTAGGGCGGTCGGAGGATCCTCTCTTTTCAATGGTGACTCATCGCCAAACTGGTGACCCCGACGTGATACGTCAGCGCAGCCTTCGCAAAGCTACGTCATCGCGACATCATCATCACTTCTTCAAGCTTTCGAGCAGCGAGTCATACAGCCAGCCAGCATCCACGGCTACTACGGGTATCCTGACCATCAGCATGCAGCGGACGCGCATTCCTGGTCATCCCCCACAGCCTTCTCAGCGACCTTGGCACAGCACACTGCACTTCGGCCGGTCAGCAAGCAGAGACGTACTTCTCTCCTGGTCGACGCAGCAGCCAGCCACTACGCAGCACTGCACCACTCCGACTCACTGGAGCATTTGCAGCATCACCCCGACTCACTGGGGCATCACCGCACACAGTTCCGACTCACCGTGAACTATGCGGCATCTGGTTCCGACTCACTGGAACATTCCACTGGCCCGGCAAGCATCACAAGATATATGAACGACTCAACCTGCTATCGACCTCCGGTCTCGGAGGGGAGTGATTTAACGACATCTATTTCGCCACATACGAACTATGAACAGACGTATCCTACATCGCGATATTAAAGTTATCAGAGCGATTGAACATAAATACAAGAACCCGACAACAATCGTTGGGGGGCAGTAGCCCACCAGACACAACACCCGTCTGGTCGGAGGATCCTCCCTTTTCAATGGTGACTCATCGCCAAAAATTTTTGAGCTTAAAATTTAAAGCTACGTTGATCAGGCCTCGACTTAACAAGTTACTTGTTCCATGGCCCCGAGACACTATGACATTTGCCCCCATTCCGAAGAAGTTAGAGTAAAATAATATTATTTTCGGCTGGGTGAGGACCCTAATGGGAAGGGATACGGGGGATTTTTTTTTAACGCACTAAAACATTGAAGATAAATACTACAGGGTTATTTTTAATGACCCAGCAACCTCTCAGGACTAGATAGCTAGCATCATAAGCAACAACTTTTGTTCTACGACTTCGGACATAACTCAATACATGAAATAAAAATGATTTTAAAAGTTTATGTCGTAATGTCCTGACATTTGTATCTATATTTGTGTCTATATTTCATTCATACACGAAAGGACAGTGCGACACGACGACCTATGCGTTGCGCGTAGCTTTATAAACGTGTACCTAAGTGGGAAATTATGAAAATAAATTCTAAGAAATTATCAAAAGTCGTAGAACAAAAGTTGTTGCTTATGGTGTTAGCTATCTAGTCCTGCGAGGTTGCTGGGTCATAAAAAATAACCCTGTATATAATAACTTCCAACCAACATCACCGCCAACATCTTGGCCAAGGCGGCCAATCTCAAAGATAAAACATCTGCACATAATTCATTATATAATATTATAACACATATATATGTGTTATAATATATATATATATAATATATATATATATATATTATAACACATATATATGTGTTATAATATATATATATATATATTTGTGTGTTTCTAACAAGTTCCACAATTTAATTCTGTTTATTTCGGGATAGAAAAATCCAATGCCTTTTAAACATCTGACCCGGGGTTCAATTATCTTTTGAAGTGGAAACTTCTTTAGGATCATTGTGATTTGAAATTCGATGAAACGAAAAAACGACAGTAAAAGAGACAGACACATAAATTCATAAGATTTAACATGGGAGAAAATGAGATAGGAAGCATTATACAGTTGAAGCCAAAATTTTTGAAGGTTTCACTTCTACCACGTGTGAATTGCACTTTTTTTTTTTTTTTTATTGCAAAGGAAGGCGGACGAGCATGTGGGCCACCTGATGGTAAGTGGTCACCAATGCCCATAGACATTGGCATTGTAAGAGATGTTAACCATCGCTAACATCGCCAATGCGCCACCAACCTTGGGAACTAAGGAGTTATGTCCCTTGTGCCTTTAATCACACTGGCTCAATCATCCTTCTAACCGGAATACAACAATAACAAGAACTGTTGTTTTGCGGTAGAATAACTGATGAGTGGGTGGTACCTACCCAGACGAGTTTGCACAAAGCCCTACCACAAAGTAAATCAATACCAGGGCGTCATGATCAGCAACTACATAACCACTACACTAACGAGCCAGACAGTCGAGTATTTTGTTATTTATTTATGTACTAAATCATCAATCACGTGACATCCGTGTAAATCAGACTGAAAACGAACTAAAATACGAAATGAGTAGGAAATAAATTGGTGAATCTCATCACAAATTCAATTCGACTTCATTTGCTCTGTTTGCGAGAGCCAATCAATTGCCGAAAAAAAATTACTGCATGCGGTCATGTGGAGTGATGACGTTGAAAACGTGTTCCGTACAATTATAATTAATTTATTGATGTTAGCAAGATGTGGTTATTTTTATAAACATATGGGAAAACATAAAAGGTAGGTTATAAAAAAATAACGGGAATATTTGTTTTCTTATAATCTCTTCAGTATTTACATTATTTCCACATTGATATTCTTTTGTTTTATGTGATTTTTTATTTTGAAATATGGTAAAAAGCAACAAGGTTTATTATAAAAAGGTCGTCCTATTGTTACTAAATAGAAATTGGTGGAAAGAATACAGTGAATTACGTAAAGGTACTTTTCACAACCCAATAACAACATCAAGTTAAATACGACATAAAAATGACTAATTTACAGTGCAATCCTATAATAAAATTTACTAATTAATTGTGTAATTATGTACCGTTTGGACATCCATATTTAATTAAACGATGTGAGTTTAATTTAGTAGATTACGAAAGCCTTAAAGATGTCAATGCTGGCAATTAAATTGAAAAAAAAATATTTCGAACAAATTTAAATAATGAAAATCCGCGATTTTTTAATTCTTGTAATATCGTGTTATAGTTTAAAGGTAAATAAGCTGAAAAAAAGATTGTTGCGTTCATCGTAAAAATTATTAAAACTGTAACGGCTGTAACGGACAACTGTACCAAGCACTTTGTACAGTATGTTCTTTTTTTTATTCAATAGGAAGGCGGACGAGCATATGGGCCACCTGATGGTAAGTGGTCACCAACGCCCATAGACAGTGGCATTGTAAGAAATGTTAAGCGCTTACATCGTCAATGCGCCACCAACCTAGGAAACTAAGATGTTATGTCCCTTGTGCCTGAAATTACATGGCTCCCTCACCCTTCAAACAGGAACACAACAGTACCAAGTACTGCTGTTTTGTGGCAGGATATCTGATGAGTGGGTGGTACCTACCAAGACGAGCTTGCACAAAGCTCTAACACCAATTAAATTTTGAAATAATTTAAAATGAGAAACATTCAATGAAAATATTTTAATGAACGTATTATAAATACGAAATGGAACTCCGATGGGAAACATTCGGTCCGCATTGCGCTTAATCGGAAAAATCAACACGCCGCCGATTTCCAGTGGTACAGACGAGTAGATCTGGCGATACTGATCGAGTGCGTCTATTGAAGCTCGAAGCGATGCACAATGCACGCGGAGAACATCTTACTATGCATAATTGGTTGAAAATAATGTGACTTTTATTAGTTTCCTTTTCAACATACACTCGTACTCGTAAGTACAAGCTCCTAACAATATAATGAATCATACTTATATTCCAATTAGGGAAAGTAAGTTTTGTTTGTTCGTGTTTTTCCGATATTAGCCTTTTGTATTCTGATAAATTTTATAAGATTTCGAACAAATACATAATAATTAAAATATATAACTATGTATACATACGAGTAGAATCTATATCCGAACAGGTAGTACGTTGTTTTTTTTATTACAACTAGGTGGACTGGTACTGGTAGATATGTCACCTGATGGTCAATGGTCACCACTGGCACTATAAGAGTAACCATTCCTTACAACGGTCATGCGTCATCAGCCTTGTAAACTACGTACGACAGTGTACGATGTCTAAACAAGTGAGAGAAGTTGAATAAAGTACATTTTGATTTCAAATTATCGATTAAGGAACAAAATATTCATACAAAAAGAAAATTAATAATGTTTATCTCCTGATATAAAACTAATTTCCGTCAAAGTAAACGAATTGAAGATCGTTCTTGGTTGGCGACTTCGGTAAAACTATATGAAACGATAACCAAACTTATGAGAACAAAAACTTTATATTGAGATCCGTTGGACTCCATTTTTTTATATCAAGACGTAGTATCAGTTTTATCTTTTATAAAAAAATCAGAGAATCCTCTCCTGAATTTTTTTCCCCTTTAAAAATTGTTACAATTAATGGCTTTCAAGTGTTTCATTTGTCTTTATAAATTACTAGTTTCCGCCCGCCTTGTGGGGGGGGGGGGCAATCTAATTTAAGCATATTCCACCAACCCGCAATGGAGCAGCCTTCATCAATATTACAGAAGTTTTTCTTAAATAAAAATTTTAAAGATAAAATTGTATAGACAGATGGACGAACAAATGTGCCTGTTCACTACCACCCGTAAAGTCATCTCACTCATCAGAAACACAGCGATACTGTTGCTGTTTGGTGATAGAATAAGTGATTAGTAGTTGGTACCTTCCAAGACAGGCTTACACAATGTCCTACCACCAAGTAAAGCTATTAAAAGTTAGTGTAGATTCCATGTAGTCTACCTATATTAAGAAGTTCCTAATGGAAGTCATTAAAGACAAAATACTTTTTCTAAAACAAACAACGAACCCAATTGATTGAAAGCTTGAATTCAAGTTTTCTAACAATTAAAGTTTATATATATGTCAAGTTTATATGCAATTAAATGTCAAATGAAATTTGTTTCGAGTAAACGTATAATTTTGTCATCAAGACACATACATACATCATATATATAAACACGCACACAAAGACAATTTTTGACTTATAATATCATCCAAACATATCTTGATTTATATTGTTTTATTGTTTAATTCCCAAGTTTATGGCGCATAGGCGATTTTTGTTTTTTATAGAAATCTACAATGCCACTGGCTATGGGCGTTGGTGAACACATACCATCAGGTGGCCCATATGTTCGTCCGGCTACCTATATTTTAAAAAAAGATGTTTTATATCTAACGTAACGTTGCAAGACAGAAACGCCTGGATATATATACTAAGAAATAGATAAACTAAGAAATAAATAAACTAAGAAATAGTAAATAAAATAGTTGCAGTCCTCCAAAAAATACCTTTTTTTTTATTAATTAGCTAACGATATAAAAGAAGATGTTATTCCTTGCCGATATATTGCCTAACTCGCCCTTCAAATAGGAATTCCGCAATACAAATTATTCCTGTCGTACCATAGAGTAATTGATGAGAATTGCTGAGTAAAAAACCATTATTGAGATATAAAATATATTCCAACATAACTCTTAATTTTTTGTCGCAACAGTGAGACAATTGGTTCAAATCATGCAATTATCTTTTATTTGGATGAAGGTGAAGACATCCGGTTTCTAGCATTTAATAATATCAATGACTCTGAAAATATAGAGTTGATGTTATATAAATATTTACTTGTAATTTGTTATAGTGATCAAGTCTATCTAGGTAATCGAGCAGGAATTTTTATTATGGAGCCTTAACATCTGTTGCCTTAAAAGTCACTAGACCTACGAAGCAGTTGATCATTCGTTTCATAATACACTTATTCTAATTGCTTTAGTAGTCGTTAATTGAGACATATATATAACTTGCTGTATCCGCGACTTCGTCCACGTGGAATTTCGTTCGTCGAAAAGTTAATTCGTTTATTTCGTTTTTTTTTTGGTTTTCCATTTTTATTTTTATTATATTTTTTTTTAAATCAAAGTAGCCTTAGTTACTCCTTATTACATCAGCTACATGCCAATAAAAGTCCCGTCAAAATCGGTCCAGCCATTTCTGAGATTAGCCGGAACAAACAGACAGACAGACAAAAATTGTAAAAAATGTTATTTTGGTGTATGTACCGTATATATATTCATATGCGTGTAGTAAAACGCGGTTATTTCGATGTTACAAACAGACACTCCAATCGATATTATATGTATAGATGTATAGATAATATATTGTTTATAAAAATAGCTTTTATAAAAATAAAAATAAAACAATTTCTATAGGTGCCAAGTTATATTCAAATTCGTCCGTTAAATTAAGTCACAAATCACTAAAGATAAACTTTCGTATTCATATTAGCAAGATATTCGCAGGTAGACGATAAGGCAGAATAATTAAGTGATAATTCACTTACCGTCACATACAATACACTATACACGTGTATTTGCTATAAAGCCACCGCCGACACAGCCAAGGGAGCTAAGATGTCTCAAGAGCCTATAATTATACCAGTTCATTCCGGTTAACACCGGAATACATTACATTATTGAGGGTTTTAAGCCAAGTTTTAAATAGAGTAAAACTATACTTTTTAACTGAACTTCAAAGTGATTGTGTGATTTTTTTTTATTGTTTAACATTTTTGTCAACAAACTGTTAACATTTTTTTTTTTATTATTGTTGCTTGAAAAAATAATACAAGTATATCCAATTACTACTAAAGTTTCTTAGTAAAGGTTACTACGGAAAATATAGAAGTGGATAACAAGCAAGTCTTGTGTAAAGCTACTGTATATTTGTGATTCTTCTTTTCTCTCTGAATTAAAATCAGCTTAAATAAAAAAAAATACAAAAAGCAAGTTCCATATTCTTTCGTATTGCGGCGCCATCGTTTGATGTATGCCGCCTAAAACTGTACGACTAAGGGCTATTTTAGAAATTGCAAATTTTCCTTTTGTGGCCACTCAGCCTTACAAAAATTATATGAAACATTTGACATTTCACAGCGCGCTTATAAAATAATTCTTTGTTTAAAAAAAGAAAACAACGAATGCATTAAATCCGCAGTTTACGGGGAGATACTTGATACATATTCATTAGAACCTACGAAAGATCAAACTCGTTGGAAGGACGCGGCAAGGTCGATCCGGTACAAATCTATTCGATGCACTCACAATAACAAATTTTATATACATTATTTATATATGTATATTTAATCGTGTGTCTGACTATTGATATATACAGTAAGAAATGTTAAAGTAACACAAGATACGTCACTTTGTTGCTACCTAATCAGACCTTTGCTTAAGTTTTTAATGTCAGGTTTTATTATGTTAACTTAATATTTAAAATGCGAATTAATAAACTCATTGTTTCGCTTTCACGTTCTTTTTACGCAGGAAAAACACATTACGCGTTTCCCCCACGGGAACAGTGGGTGGGTAAGTGGGGCTCGCCGTATGTCCAGGGCACCGAGTGCGCCCTGGTCATCGAAATATCCACTAAAAAACCAGCGGTACCCTTTCCGTCTTAACGGGAGTGCTACGGGATGCGCATGCTACCGTGACAATTCGCTTACACGTCCTACACAACCGAACATTATGAAATATTATATTATTATAATTATATATTATGCTTGGTGGTAGAGCTTTGTGCAAGCTCGTCTGGGTAGGTACCACCCACTCATCAGATATTCTACCGCAAAACAGCATTACTTGGTATAGTTGTGTTCCGGTTTGAAGGGCGAGTTAACCAATGTAATTACAGGCATAAGTCACATAACATCTTAGTGCCCAAGGTTGGTGGCGCATTGGAGATGCGTGAGCGATGGTTAACATATGGGCGTTGGTGATCACTGGTGGCTCATATGATCGCCCATGCTAGAAAAAAAATAATAGTTGCTTAAACGTTATTAGTGATTTGAAATACAGAAAAGGGCACGGGGTACCTATCACTTCAACAACTTTAGTAAATAAAAATTATGGTAGATAATTTAGTTCGATTCACATTTAACAAAATCTTTATAAGGCTAAATTTTCCTTCGTCGAATTACTTACTTGATCAGTTAAGTGACACTCGTAAGCAGCGCAAATATCTCACTGGCTTCTTAACTTGCTGTCTCCTGAGGTGGGTAAGGTTGGCAATCATTAGTGCTCACTGGTACAATTTTCCTCGCGATGTTTTGCTTCATAACTGAGTACGATAGGAAATATAAACGTAAATTAAGCTCCTGAACTAATATAATTGGTTTTTCAACGGATTTTAAACTATCTTCGATTAATACGCGGTCATTTAAGAATACAGGTACGGATACGAATTCGCGCGTTTGAAGGGGTAGTGAGCACAAGGGATTTGACATCTTAATTCCTAAGGTTAGTGATGCATTGGCGATGTAAGCAATGGTTAATATTCCTGATACCGCCTATGTCTATGGGCGTTGGTACCATCAATTGGCCCGCACACATCCGCCTATTATACCTGTACCTATCGGCGCAAATATAATATAAATAATAAATGAATAAAAACGAACGAATGTACTAGTCTGCCCCACCACCGGCGCCTTATAAAAGGCGTGTGCACCAATGAGAGCGGCATTCGTTTGTCGGCGCTCAAGCTAGACGGACCTCAGTGTTATATTATTATGTTACTTTGTTAAATTATAATGTGTTTTATTTATTAGTTATTGTTGTATTTATTCGTTATTGTTTCAGTTGTTTTTATTAGTTATTGTTGTAGGTGCATTTATTAGTTATTGTTGACTGTTTTAATTAAATAAGCATGGCTAATGAAGATGGTATTTTCAATATAAGCAACCCTCTTCCTACATCAGAAGAGGGGATGAACCGACGCCATCAATCGATGCCTGGAAACTCCGCAACTATGGCTTTTTTTAGCTAAAACGTTTAAGGATACTGTACTGACGTAAAGGAATGGGTAAACCTAATGACAAGAACACAGCAAGAGTACAAATTGAAAGATCATGAAGTACGACTTAAGGATTTTTTTGATGATATTAAAGAAAGTGGTGTTATCAAGGATGACCGAACAGGCTGAAAAAGAATAAAATATCCGCGGGATATATGTTCCGTGAGTATGCAGCAAATGAAGAAACCGTGAACATGGAATGGTAATATATATTAGATTATAGGAAGGGACACGTTCCGAGGTGAGAAAAAAAGTAATAATAATTTAATAGAAGTTTTTGACCATATTGATTAGATGTTAAAGAACTTGCTTGGCAGTTTTTAAAAGCTCCTTCAGACTGATATTCAGCAGTGGTATTAAAGATTTGCCTCTTAAAAATAAGACTCCGTTTCATGTACGGATCAATTTTCATAGAGAAATCACAATGGCACATGGCCATCCTTGCCAATGCTTGATGAAGCTTCTTTTTCAATGGCTTGCGAATTTAACATTTCCTCCTAGTCGGTTTCAGTCAAATTTTCATCTTGCGATTCAAGCAACTCTTGAATGTCAATTGATTCTATCTGTTCGAACCAATCTTGTTATATTCCATTCTTAATTTCGGTAATGTTTACAGTTAACGTTTCAAGACGTAACCGATCAAGCATTCCTATTTTCACTTTTGTGTTTGTAGTTAGGTCTGTTTTACCATTTGTCTGATTATATCCGCGAATAAATAAATCTTTAGCCGCGAATGTAGGAATTGGTTCGCCATCGTTTTAATCCGCGAATAGTGAAAACGCGAGTAAAGGAAGCGTGAATGACGAGCTTTTACTTTACGATATGAATTTCGTCGAATCAAGGACCGCGACCGATCAAGGTATGTCATGAGCAACTGGGTATTTCTATCGTTTCTATCGTTTTTAAATAACAATCGTAAATGATTTTATATTTTCATTATTTTATTGCTTCTTAGTTATTTTATACATACCAAAACAATAACCCACAGTAATATACCAATTATTCGTTTTATTTGCTTACAAATACAAAAAATCGATTTCTGACCAGTGATGGTAATGATATTTAGGCATATATTCTATTTATATCTTTTTTTCAAAGCACCTGAAATAATTATTTTCCAATGGCAGATATACATATGCAGCATACCTAGAATATAAAAAATATTTAGTGACTTAAGCTTCTTTAGTTTAGCTTTTATTCTTACTAACACGTGTTTAAAATAAGTTTGACCAAAAAAAATAATCATTACCGTCAACTGAAATTGAAATAAATAAATCATGCTGTACGGACGCGTTAGTAATTTTCCCTACCCCTTTCCCCTTTGCGCGATCCTCGCCCAGTCGACCAGTGAACAGAGAACAGGTGAACGTCTTGCGGTTTGTTGACAAAATAACGACGAAGACGATATTATTAGGCGTGGTAAGTTTTTTTTTCATTACCATTAATGATATTTTGAGATAAAGAGTAATTATTTTTCTGTATGATCCACCATACATTTGGTTAACATGATAACCTTTGAGTTCATGTAGTTTTTTGATCTCAATACTTAACATTTTACAGTTATTTAAAGAGCATTTCTAAAAAAAGTCATTGCCATTCCTTTCATTGCCATAATTTACCATTAGCTATTTGGAAAATGGTAATGATCATAAAATTATGGTAATGAAGCTTAGTAAAACAACAGTTTTTACTTGTTTATAGTATAGTTGTATTTTTTTTTCTCCATGGCCCTTTTAGATAATTCATATGGAGCCATTTCAAATATGTGTTTTATTGCTGGTGACTGTGAAGAAATATGTCCAGGTTCAATACTATATCAATATTATTATTTACAGATAAGACTATGGCTAGAACAAAGTCGAAAAAAACTCGCGAGGAAAAGTTAGTTGAAGCAAAATTACGTAGAAGAAAGAAGTATGAAGAAATTAAAAAGGATCCCGAAAAATATGCGGTTCAAAAAGAAAAAGAAAGACTAAGATACTTGAAGCGAAAGGATCAAAAACAAATTAAGAGTGTGGTTGATATGACGCCTAGAGAAAAAAGGCTACAAAGAAAGTAATGGAAGGAAAATAGCAAACGATACACAGCAAAAAAAGAAAACAAATAGAAGAATACAACAATTGTTAATAGGGTAACCCTCACTCAAGTTATCGTGAAGACGATGCAAAAAAAGAATAATTTTATAAGGAAGCTACGCTACAAACACAATAAACAAATAGGTAAACTAAAACAGGAAAAAGAAAAAATTGAAAGAGAGAGATGTTATTAAAAGGATAATGGCTAAGATGATAAAGAAAAACCGAACACCACAAGCCCAGCCTGTAAAGATAACTACAGAAGAGAAACTAGATAAACTAGTTGAAACTATAGACAGTAACAAGCGTGAAGAAGTGAAAAAAAAGTTATTATTTGGTGAGTTAGTATGTAGAAATTTAACCGAAGGGCTTAGTGGCCTTAAGAAGAAAGAAAAACGTGCATTCAGCGACATTGTAATAAGAAACAGGAATAATTTCAAGAAACATAAAATATTGGGAAATGCTAGCAACTTTACAGTACGAGCCAAATCTCAAAGTCAATATTCAAAAGATGATAAGTTGGATACTAAACAGGAAATCGAAGACTTTTTTGAAGACGATAGCAACACTAAATTATCTGAAAATAATGAATTTATTACCCAAATGAAGTTAGAAAGCATTATGGATATTTAAATGATACCCTAACTAATCTCTATAAAAAGTTTTTAAGTATTCAGAATAGTAACATAGGATACTCCACGTTTTGCAAGTATCGCCCATTTTGGATACTGCATCCAAAAGAGTCTGATCAAAACACTTGTGCATGTAAAGTACATGTGAATTTTGATTTATTAGTGAAGAGCCTAAAGAAAAATAAAATAATCAAAGGGGCAAATGGAACTGCTTTGCTGCAAAGTTTATGCTGTGACGTCTATAGTGAAAGATGCTTAAACCGAACTTGTGAGAGTTGCGAAAGAAGAGCTATAAACTTTGAAGAGTTTAACAATGAAGACAAGATACACTATTACGAGTGGTGCACAAAGAGAGAAAATTATGTTACAAAAGTAGAAGAAAAAGTAAAGATTGTAAATACAAAGAGAAAAATAACAGATTATCCTAAAAATATTCAATATCCTCACGTCGTCTATACCGCAATGTTTGAAGACGAAAGTCTTCAACCAATGCGTTTTACCTGCCGTGACTTACGGTGCCGAAACCTGGACACTGACTGCGGGACTAGTCCACAAATTCAAAGTCGCTCAGCGTGCTATGGAGCGAGCTATGCTCGGAGTATCTTTGAAGGATAAGATCAGAAATGAGATTATCCGGAAAAGAACCGGAGTCACCGACATAGCTAGCAAAATTAGCAGGCTGAAGTGGCAGTGGGCTGGTCACGTATGTCGTAGGACCGATGGCCGTTGGAGCAGACGAGTCCTAGAGTGGAGAACGCGAATCGGCAAACGCAGCGTTGGGCGCCCACAAGCCAGGTGGACCGATGACCTTATGAAGGTGGCGGGGACCGACTGGATGCGGAAGGCGGAGGACCGGGAGCTTTGGCGCATCTTGGGAGAGGCCTATGTTCAGCAGTGGACAACGATTGGCTATTGATTGATAGTTTTTTATCTTTTATAAGTATTTTATAGTTGAGACGGTGAATTTATTGTTTTGTTACACTATTCATTAAAAACTATTATGTGAGTAAAACTCAATTTAAGTAATTATTTAATTGTTATTAAAAGAAAAACGAATTTAAATTACATTTTTTATTTACATTTTCATTACCAAAAGCATTTTTTCATTACCATTGTCCCTAATATCACTACCAAACTTCTTTCCTCATTACCATACCTACGAAAAAAATTAAAAAGCCCATATCTTTGCCAATTTTGCGTATAATTTATTGATACGGATACAGCTAATTTACTTTTCAAGTAGCTATGCATTGGCACTGAAAAAAGTAAATCTATTTTTTTCTCGCAAATTCATTCAATTTGCACGAAACGCGAGAACTACCCAACTAAGAACCGCTCCATAATTTGGAGTCCACAGTGACGAGGCCGTATCGGCGAAGTGTAAGACATTGGAGACAAGTGAACAATCCTGGGTTCAATTCCCAGGTCAGGCCAATAAATTGTTATTGAGGTTTTCTTTCCAAATTTCTTAGTAGCAGCCTGGAGTCTGAAAGCTGGAGGTGTGTACATTGCCGTGGCCGAAATCGGACAGGAGGACCTTATCGTATAATGTGAGTTCCCAATTTTTAGACCTAATAAAATAATTGCGTGAAGTTAATTAGGATTTAAAATGTGATCATTATATGTGAGACGACTACCAAAATTAGCGCCGAGGCTATGAGGTTGTCGTACTTATTGTTTTAATGAGAACCAACCAAAATTAGCGCTGAGGCTATGAGGTTGACATATTTACTATTTCAGGAGAGTCTAACCAAAATTAGCGCTGAGGCTATGAGGTTGACATATTTACTATTTCAGGAGAGTCTAACCAAAATTAGCGCTGAGGCTATGAGGTTGACATATTTACTATTTCAGGAGAGTCTAACCAAAATTAGCGCTGAGGCTATGAGGTTGACATATTTACTATTTCAGGAGAGTCTAACCAAAATTAGCGCTGAGGCTATGAGGTTGACATATTTACTATTTCAGGAGAGTCTAACCAAAATTAGCGCTGAGGCTATGAGGTTGACATTTTAACTATTTCAGGAGAGTCTAACCAAAATTAGCGCTGAGGCTATGAGGTTGACATATTTACTAATTCAGGAGCGTCTAACCAAAATTAGCGCTGAGGCTATGAGGTTAGCACCCTCGGAAACATAAAATGATTAACATTTCTTTTAAGATTACTTTCTGTAGACGCAGGGACGCGTCTATCATCAGAATGGCCGTATCGGCGCAAATATAATATAAATAATAAATGAATAAAAACGAACGAATGTACTAGTCTGCCCCACCACCGGCGCCTTATAAAAGGCGTGTGCACCAATGAGAGCGGCATTCGTTTGTCGGCGCTCAAGCTAGACGGACCTCAGTGTTATATTATTATGTTACTTTGTTAAATTATAATGTGTTTTATTTATTAGTTATTGTTGTAGTTGTATTTATTCGTTATTGTTTCAGTTGTTTTTATTAGTTATTGTTGTAGGTGCATTTATTAGTTATTGTTGACTGTTTTAATTAAATAAGCATGGCTAATGAAGATGGTATTTTCAATATAAGCAACCCTCTTCCTACATACCTATAATATAAAAAATACATATAACAATGATTTTCCTTTTTAACCGACTTCAAAAAAAGGAGGAGGTTATCAATTCGTCTGTATGTTTTTTTTTTTTTTTTTTGTGTTTGTTACTTCATAACTTTCGACTGGGTGAATCGATTTTGATGATTTTTTTTTTATTTGAAAGGGGTTGCTTCCCATGGGGTCCCATTTTTTTTTAGTCCAGGTTTGACAGTGGAATCCATGAGAAAACCATATAAGTCGTAAATTTGCATGAGGTATGTGCGCGACAAATGGACGAATAACTCAATATCACGCCAACCGATTTCGATGATTTTTTTTTTATTAGAAAGAGTATACTTCAAGGGTTGTTTGATGATAGTTTGGTTATATTCTGATTATAGGATCCATGACAAAGTAACGGAAATCTTCAATTCTTAGTAGCAAATTAACGATACACGGCCGAATCTTTTATAGGCTATCTAGATTTATCATTCACCTACCATAACATCGTTATGATCAAGTAATTATAGTACTATTGTAAAAAACACTTCTTTATAATTATACCGTCAATAGTTTTCGCAGCGCACGCGAAATAATAACTTTTATAGGCAACAGTTTGATACGTTGGGTTACATTGCTCCATTTTAAGTAGGGATCTATATGTTTTTGAAAATATAATAATACCTATATTACTCGGTAAAGACGTAGCTTTCTAAGGGTGAAAGAATTTTTAAAATCGGTCGAGTAGTTTTTGTTTTAAATCGTAATAAAAAATCAAACAAAAATGAAATCTTTCCTCTTTATAATATGAGTTATGCATGTAAGCATTAGTATATATGTATGTTTGTAATTGAAACATATTTGAACATCTCCTAAAAGTTGAGACCAATTTTGGAAATTATACATATATATATATAGAATCGTATAAGTACTCTTATATACATGTTATATTTATGTATATTTATATATTGATTACTAGTGTTTTTCCCGCGGTTTCACCCGCGTAGTTCCTGTTCCCGTGGGAATATGGGGGCAAAATGTAGCCTATATTACTCCCTGATAATGTAGCTTTCCATTGGTGAAATAATTTTTTAAATCGGCTTAGTGGTTTAGCCGTGAAAGCGTCACAAACAAGCTTACTTTCGCATTTATAATATTAGTTAGGATAATATAGATACTTCCCCTTTTTTTAATATACAGACATTCCGTCATATTTTATGGTGAAGAATGGTATAACACAACATCTATAAACATACATTTTATTTAATTATTACTAGAAATAACTATTTGGTTATGTTATGGCTGCCCAACTAAATTACCCCACCAACTAAATCTATTTAATCAAAACATGTTAATTTATATTCATACATTTAACCATATTAACTAATATTCATTAATTAAGTACCAAAATGCATTTTACTTTATGTTTCACTGTTTTAGATTAATATATTTAAATAATAATATAAATGGCGCTGTCTCATATGAGCTGCACGTTTAGTAGGTCTACCCATATTCTACAAATTAGTGAGTGTACTTCAGATTCACTAAAAATCGAAAAATAAATAAAAATTTTAACAAAACAAAAACCGACTTCATAGGTAAAACAAATTAATATGCACTAAAAAGTAAAAAAATAATTGCGTATTCTTCTATAATTTGATAATTAACTTACTATTTTCTACTCATCAATATGTAGGTACGAATGTGTTGTGTGGTTGATAATTTATTTACAATTATTGTTATTTTTGGAGTCGATGTCAGCTAAGGAAACACTATAATATACCTAGCAATAATAATACGGGAATCTTTTAAAAACATACACATTACAAATTGACTTTTATTCGCTTCGTTAAGTTGCGCGTGCGACACAAGCACATCTCACCTACAACTATGTATGTAGTTATAAGCCCACCTTGGCTGACATCGACTCCATAAGTAACAATAATTGTAAATAAATTATCAACCACACAACACATTCGTACCTACATATTGATGAGTAGAAAATAGTAAGTTAATTATCAAATTATAGAAGAATACGCAATTATTTTTTTACTTTTTAGTGCATATTAATTTGTTTTACCTATGAAGTCGGTTTTTGTTTTGTTAAAATTTTTATGTTGATAATTTTCACTCTTTCTTTTATCGTAAGTTACTAAAATCATTTTAGAGAAAAACGCAGCACGCAGATCCCAGCAGTTATTATTTATTTTAAAAAACATATTTTTTTATTCCTAATTTAATAAATAAACTTGTTACATTTTGCTTATTATCATTATCTGCGCCTCTTTTTGTATTTGACTTTAATATTTTTAGTGGGAAATGTTTAAGGACTTATAGCACTATTCTGTAAGACATTACCCGTGAAATGTTGACAAACGACATATGGTGATATACTATTTTGATACGCGTAGTCTTGAAATATTATAATTATTGTGGTCAATATGGCGCTTCACTTTCAGACATGTCACCTTTTTTGCGGTGAGTTTCGTGTTTGTTCTTACAAGTCCAAAAGGTCTTATTTATTGTTCACACAGAGTATTACATTATACATTCCTTGATGATTATTATTATACATTACTTATGTCAGTTTTTTTCTCCAATTAATAAAATAAAAATATCCACTAGTCAATATAACTCTTTCCATATATATATGTGTCCAGTAAAATTTAAAAATAATACGATGACCACTTGGACTAAAAGTAATAACGCTATATCTGCTTATAACCCCTTACATCTAAAAATAATCTTGCATTATAAAATCGATGATCTTACCAAAAATATAATTAGTAACCGCATGATACAATGATTTTAAACAGTAACTTTACGGCTTTACGTGCTTTACGAGGCACGGGAGTGTACGTCCAACTTCCAGACTCTGGGCTAAACATAAATTTGATACCTATTTTTGCTGCAATAATTCATGTACACAATTAAAAAATCGTTTAGTGCAAAATCATTAACGTGTGCTTGGTCTAGATTTTAATATATTTAATGGCCTTACTTAAAGTATACAGGTGTATTATTGTACCTTTTAATAATTACGATACTCTCGAGTGATTATCGATTAACACGTCCGCCACATAATTGGTGACCCGGACACCAGAAGTCAAGATGGCGACTACATCACTCAAGACAGGATAAGCCAAAGAATTCGATTTCAATATCGCTAAATGATCGATCATGCAGTTTTTTGTTAGCATAATGTTACTTCATTATATTATGGCAAGTATTTAAATTAAGTTATAGCTGAAGTTTTTTAAATGTTAACTAAAATTTTATGCAAATAATAGTCTAGACCATTATTTACGTCGAGTTTATTTAAACCACGTACCATATCCGTAACGACTTCATAAATAAGTTTACTAAACTGTTATTATTACTATTTTATTATTATTAATAATTACTAATTGGAATTATTCAATATAAGTCTGAAATCTGAATTAAGATAAATGTTTAGTTGTTATAATGCAACAAAAAAAACACAAACAGTGAAGCTAACGTTTTTTAACTGTCATCATTTCGTTTTTTTTTTATTTTACGTCAACATTTTTAGCAATAAGATCAACTGCCCTGTATATACTATATATATACTTATTAGTAAATAGACCAGCCGAAAAATGTTCCATCGTTGGTCTTTTGCCTCTTTTTTCTTTTTCTTTGATTTGATTTGAGTTATTGCCCTCTCCTCTTGAAGAGGAGGTATCGGCTCATTACCAATCTGGCAGAATTTCATCGTACAAGTTTCCTTGCATTATTTTCGGAGTTAAATTACATGTCTTTTTTTTTATTATAAACAAACAAAAGAGAGAGAAAACAATAAAATAGTATATGTTCGCATCTTTCAATCCATTATTAATGCGTATACTGTACTGTAATGCAATATTATTTCTTTAGAAAATCATTATTATATTTATAGTTGCAACGTGAAGGCAGGACGAATAGCCAGTATACATAACAATATCCTTACAAGTTCAAGTTGAGTCTGGTCGCGGACGCCGTGACCGAATCGAACCTGCGATCATATATTAAGGTCCGCGGGAACAGGGATTAATGCATCATGCCGAGTGTGTGCGTCTCCAGTGGAAGCGGGACTCGAACATTGATTATGTCCTCCAAACCGATTCCATCTCTAGCGTAGGCTAGTCTCTCTCGAGACAAACTGCGCAGGACTTATTATAGAGCACAGGTGTGTGCGCAAAAACAGTGCACTTTCTAATCCCTAACTCTCATAATCCGATGGGGCGGCTATCTCTTGTGTCTGTAATTATACTGGCTCACCCACTCTTCATACCGGAACACAACAATACAAAGTACCGCTGTTTTTGTCGGTATTCGGTAGAATATCGGATGAGTGGGTGGTACTTTCCCAGACGAGTTTGCACAAAGCTCTACCACCGAGAGATAATACTGGAAAGAGTTCAGGCGCAGGACTAACACTTCCAGGCTCTTTATGTTTATTGGCCCGACCTGGGATTTGAACCCAGAACCTCCTGGTCTTATATCTAGCCACTAGACCAAGACATCATGGGCAATAAAATTATTGTTCCATTCATTTCCATTAAAAATGAATCCGTCACAACTTACCACAACCTATGTGTGTAATAAGAGCTGACTAATCAAGGATATAGTATACAGTAGCACTTACCGTCACTTAGCACTTATGTCCATTGTAGTTTGCACGTTAGAACAAACCAATAAATATATTTATATAATTTGACGAGCCGGTTGGCGTGTCTACCAAAGACATCTGCCTTTCGCGCCGCTGGTCGTGGGTTCGATTCCCACCCAGGACAAACATTTGTGTGCATGAACATGTTTGTCCTGAGTCTGGGTGTAATTATCTATATAAGTATGTATTTACAAAAAGAAAAGTGTAGTATATCAGTTGTCTGGTTTCCATATTACAAGCTCTGCTTAGTTTGGGATCAGATGGCCGTGTGTGAATAATGTCCCAGGATATTATTATTATTATATGTATTTATATAATTAAAAGTGATTTAAATATATTAATGATTCAATGCAACAGTTCTTGCAAATGCCTTAAACCTTACCTTTTTATTGATACATGCATGACATAAAATTTAATCCAAGTTCCACTTTGAATCGAAAACCGCTAACAGTGAGGCCCCACATCAAATGCACTCGTCCCTCCCACCGCGTCGCTCTGAAGTAGATGGATTACAGTTGGGAACATTGGTTTCTACAACCATATTATACTAGGTTATAACCATGGCCTTAAAGATTATTAAAAAATAAAATATGTGTACTACAAAATATCACACACACATACAAACATACATACATACATACATACCCAATGTAGGTGCATATAAGTACGCAATGTATGTAGTTTTTATTATGAAAAGTGAATAACAAAAACAACTTCTTTTATGGTTTTTTTTGTTGTCGGGTTTTTTCGTGAATGGAATAAAAACTTGAAGATCATTTTATAGTTTATCATTTAATTAATCGCACACCGTTTAAAATATTATTGCAACAAAACTACAGATTTACTTATTATTCTTTTAAATATTCCACTTTTATGAGAAAATCTTTGAAATAAATACAAACTTAATAACTATGTGTATTATACTATAACGAATACATAACTTATATATCAATTAAAAACATTTAATAATATTATTAAATAAAAAAACTCTACCTAATTTCAGTTACTATAGAGAAAAAGACTGTTGCACTTAGTATTAACACTTGCTTCGGAAATTCAATTCGGATACATTTGAACAGTTAGCTTTGAACCTTATCCACCTTTAAATAAGATACAAATTCTATTACCAGTCATCTAACATGCATTCTTTGTAAGTCGCTGAATCATTTCAGTGATAGACAGAGAAAGGATACAAAACGTCTCGACTATAAATACAAAAGAGCGAGACACTTATATTTCACAGAGGCTACCTTAAAATGCTTGGCTAATGCAACCCGCGTCTGGGCCGTGACGAAGATTGATGGCTTCTCTTTAGCAGTTGAATGAGATGACTGAGAAAGGATAAAAGATAATTAACTTGGAAATTAGACCTAAGTTTAGAATCGAAGATAAAACTGATAAAAATAAGATAGTATATAAACTAGTAATTGAATTCTTAGGAAGGTCGTTGTATCTTTCGTCGCCATTTTATTTAGTTCAACGTCAAAATGTTTTTGACAAGCTATTATTAAGCCTCACTTGTAAATAGACATGTACCTAAAGAACAAATGTTCTATCTTCTTTTTAAACCAGTTCTCAATCGATTGAGTTGATATTTGCAACTCTTTCGTTAAAATTAATATGTACTTTTCAGATAAAGAAACATTGATTCATAGTAATCTATATAAATAAAATGATAGAGGTCTGCAGTTGTACGCGCGTCACGGAAAAGCTACTGGATAGATTTCAATGAAATTTTCTAAATTTTATTTCTTAGACACATGGCCCTTATCAAAAATTATTGCGATATCTTCATTTAATAAAAGTTATTAAAGTTTCAAGAAACAACGATTTGTATATGCACCACGTGTTCAGTGATGTATGTTTAAACAAAGTATATTTTTGCTTGCGATCTTTTTGATGGTTTTTCCTTCGTACATAAGAAAACTTTGTTAATATATCAAGCAACGTGGACGACGTCGCGGGTATCACGCTAGTTGATTATAAAAGTTAACATTATACAATCAAAACATTATTATATCATTAAATATATTTCTTAAATTGTAACTCTTGAATTAAATTACAATATATATTCCATTACATATATACATAATAATTACTTAACATTAAAGCTCTCCGTGTAACGGCGTATCGCGTAACGGCGACAATCTTCAAACGATATATATACTTCTAGGTTTATCTTTGTTCTTTTTGAAATAGGTTTTTGTTATGAAATAGGTCCGAACAAAACCGGGTACTGAGTCTTTATGTAATCAATAAAATATTTATTTAGAAAACGTAGACTAACGCCTGTTTAGTTAAACACTGATTTCTTGCTGTCATTATTGATTTAACATTCGAAAAAAGACAGCATTGTTTAACTAATCACCCGCTACGTTATAATAAAGGCCATTAAACGCCACCTTCATACAATTTGCCATCGGGTTTGCCGTCTAAAAGGATAATCAGAGTAAGGGAATAGAGTACACGGTATAAAGTTACTTGCGCAGGTGACTGTCTTGAGATTGATCAAATTGTCAAATTGACAATAATTAAGTAATTATCAAGATCTTACCATATAAATTAAAATTCATGGAAAACATAAATCTCATCTTAATATATAAGCTGAAGAGTTTATTTGTTTGATCCGGCTAATCTCAGAAACTTATTTTGTTCATACACACAAATATCTGTCCTGGGTGAGAATTATATGAATATAATATATTTTGTTTGTATGAGCTACTAGCTGTGCCCCGCACTTTCAACCACGTCTAGTTAATAAAAATATAATGAATAAAAATAAGCCTAGAGCCTTCTTCGATATAACATCTTGATAGATAATCAGTGAAAGCTAAGTCGATAATTAACTAAAACACTAGTCTATACTTAGTTGTCAAGCTATGACAAAAATCACATATAATATATACAGAACCATCATCTAATTATAGTGATTTAAATTCTCAATTCGCAATTATAACAAGACATGATAAGGTTGTTATAGCCAAATATGAAACATGCTAATAACACACAATCACACGCATACACACACATAACTAAAACCGCGTGTAGACGGCGTCAAGGTGACAAAAAGTTCAAAGAAAACAAACCTCACTCTCACCAACGTTGGGTTTTGGTCTAAGTGTTAAGAAAAACATCCAATGGATTTTTTTAAATATTATTTTACAATCTTTAATTTGAAGATGTGTTTTAGGATCATAATAATTACTTATAAGGATTATTAATAAACTTAATTTATAGTTTACCATCTTACGTTCAATTGGGCAATACCCAAATAAGAACAAACTTGTTTTAGAGTTAGTGAATAACGCAAACTTTATTCAATTCAATTCATTTTATGCTGACTGGAGGTTTCAAAATATCATATCAATATTATTATTATTACGATATGCTTAAAATTTCCCACGACTGGGACCCTTCTCTACTTCTGAGCTGATTCAATTACGCTACTTTAGTCTTTAATATATGTAACTTGCTTACATATGTAGCAAAATTTCATATAATACGTCATGCACTCTTACGATGTTATTCTTAACCGACGAGCAGTGGCGTTTACTTAATGGGTTCGAATCCATTTAGTCTAAAATCGCGTGACTACAGGCATATGGACATAACATCTTAGTTCCCAAGGTTGGTGGCGCATTGGCGAGGAAGGAATGGTTATCATTGCTTACATCGCCAATGTCTATAGGCAGTGTTGACCACTTACCACCAGTCACATTGGCTAGTCCGCCTGTCTATAACATAAACAAAGTGACATTGATAACCATAATTATTTAATAAGTAAGGTCCTCCAGACCGATTTCGGCCACGGCGGCTAATCCCAAGAGAGATTAGCCAACTACGCAGGAGATATTATAGTGCACAAGTGTGTGCGCAAACACAGGTGTACTCTCTTTTCCTTAGCTCTCATAATCCGACGGGACGGCAAACCGACACGACCGGAAAGAGTTCAGGCGCAGGACCAACGGCTTAACGTGCTTTCCGAGTCACGGGAGTGTACACACTTCCAACTCCGAGACTCCGGGCGGCGACTGAGAATTTTTCTGACAGAAAATCCCAATAACTTATTTATTGGCCCGACCTGGGAATTGAACCCAGGACCACCGAGTCTGCAGCCTTATATCAAGCCACAAGACCAACGAGGCAGTCAGTATTTATTTAATAGTATGTCTCCCAAACTACAAGTCAAGGTTTGAAATTCGCCGCACGTCTTGAGTTTTCACACTTCAATGTGAACTGAGCTGCAAAACGTAACCTTCGCTCATAGACCTGACGACATTTGTCGTTACTTTCGTTGACATTTCTCGGAAAGGCTTGTGTTTGTAATAAGAGCAAAGTATACTCATGTAAAAAATAATATTGAAGATATTGGATTTGCTTAAATTATTACAATATTTGTTTATACGATGCAAATAAGTAAGTACCATCATATCAAAAACAAGGCTAAAATACCTACCTGATGGTCACCGCCGCTCATTATGATTAGCACTATAACAAATAATAAATTATTAATATTCATTACACCATCAATGCGCTGCCAGCCTTGGGGTCTATAATATTATGTCCCTTGTACCTGTAATTACTGGCTCATACATCCATCCAAACAGAAAACAGCAATACACTCGTGTAGCATTTATGTTTAGCGGTAGAATTATTGATGAGTGGGTGGTACCCACCCAGGTGGGCCTGCATAAAAACCTACCACCGGTAGAGAATATGTATTACATTTTGCACCTCATAGTTAATTATTTCTTTTTATTTATTTTCTATCAAATCAATCAAATAAACAAAAAAAACAAAATAACCACGATCTCTTAAAATTTATATTTCTCATTTATCTGTGTTGTACTGTGCTATTTGTTTTATCATGGGACACATGCCTGTTTGTGTTAACCGTGACGATATAGGTTGTCATGGTTACAGACCAGTGGGAGATTTTTAAATGAGCCGGCTTAATTATGTGTTAATTACAATTTAGTTGATATAAAAATATATATTTAATTTTAATAACAGTTTTTATAACATTACAGCATTGTGCGTGATCAAGATCAGATATCTCTCACCGATGGTCACCAGACAGCTCGTGACCACGACAGGTGCAACATTGCAAGCAATGTAAATCAAAATCACAAAAAACTACACAATCTCGGTTTAATATATGAAATGGATATCAGACATCACGAAAGTTTAAGTGTAGATTCCATTCCTTATTTTATTATATTAAAGTTTTAGTTCTGTAAGTATTGAATATTTTTTATATAATATAGATAGATGGACGGGCTGATATTCCACCTGAATGTAAGTGGTTACCACCGTCCAAAATTGGAGACGTATGAAGTATATAATAATGCGTCACCAGCCTTGGAAACCAAGATGTGGTGTCTTGTGCCTTTATTACACTGGCTCACACACTCTTCCAACCCAACAATTCTAAGTAAAAGTGATAAGTGGGTGGTACCTACTCCTTTAAGGATCTTAATAATACTATTATATAGTTCACTTATATCCTTCGACAATAAACGGAATATTTTATTTATTAAATACTAAACAACAATACATAACAACATATATACGTGTAACATTATTAAACGTCACAAGTCTATTTACATATGTTAAAAGCAATTTTATTATTTAATTTTAATATAACAGCGCTAAGCATGTAACATTTTATACATATATGTATTAAAATGTATCTACATTGCAATATTTGAATTCTACGTGCGCGCCGAGTCGTGTTTAATTTGTAGTAAGAGAAACGTAGCACACTAAGGCTTGTTGATCCCTTGCACCTCAGCAGGCAGCAGCCGACCGGACCGGTCGTCCTTGCGGCGACCACTCTCGGTTTCCCCGGTACAGTAGCCTATCAATAGACGAGTCAGTGTAACGTGCTGAATCGACGCTCACATTCATGTAATCAGTTAATTGAATGGAACTAATCCTTAACAATAATAATATGCTATTATTTTCTAACGCGGTATCTTTTTGAAGTAATAATTGCAGGTGTTTAATGAACTAGAAATACCGCATCGATAGTAAGTATATTAATAACTGCTATTCCAAATAAAATCTCGCCAATTATTTTTTTTACTATAATTGTGAAAAACATTTATATTATGGTATAAAATCACGGATCGAGATAGCGCAGTGGTTAACATACGTAAATCTGAAACGACGATTGCGGGCTCAAATCAAATAAGTTTTTGTTTATACTTACTTTATAATAATTATTTAATGTCGCCTCACCGCTATGCGTTGCACTTTTTATAGCATACGTTATTGTTATTTTTCTTATACTACCTACATCTTTTTTTAATTTTCAACTACTTATTTACTGTATCCGAGACACTATTTTGTTACTTTAGGGCTTTGTGCAAGCTCGTCTGGGTAGGTACCACCCACTCATCAGAGATTCTACCGCATATCAGCAGTATTTGCTATTGTTGTGTTCTGGGTTGAAGGGTGAGTGATCCAGTGTATTTACAGGCACAAGGGACATGACGTCTTAGTTCCCTAAGTCGGCACTTACCATCAGGTGGTATAATTTATTCTAAATTTAAATAATATTGCCAGACTTTTTACCCTTATTTTAACTAATTAAGTAATATATATCTAAACAACAACCACAGAATTTAGAAGCGTTGAGTTTTTTGGATCTTCTAAGTAAAAACAACATCCCAAGCACGCGGTAACACTACATTCAATTTAATCGTGTAACATTATTTAAATGTATTACTAAGAGTCTACTTGAATAATAATTGATTATTTTAATTCGGTAACAATATAAGGGAACTATCAAATAATCATCTTGAGTAAGACTAATACCTCGTTGAGCCTTTGAGCTCCGGGAATTCCATTGAAAACGTATGCCACCTGTACACCTAGTCGTAAGACGAGAAAAAGTAGATAGATATATATTTACACACGGACATACATGATCATCCATATGACAAAATCATCTAAGCGATTTGCACGGTATATAAATAATTTTATTTCTATATGTTTAATTAATTTGGAAAAAAATATAAGGCTTAAAAAATCTTAAATAGACAACATAACGTTTAACTTGATATTTTTTTATTTCGTGGTGGTAGGTGGAAGGGCAAGTGTGGCACCTGATGGTAACTGGTCACAAGTGCCCATAGACAATGGTATTGTAAGAAACATTAATTAGTAACCACCCCTTTATGCCATTACGCCATCGACCTTGGTAAGTAAGATATAATGTTCATTTTGTCTGTAGTTACACGGGCTCAGTCACCCTTTAAACCGGAACAAAACAATAATAAGTATTGCAACAAACAACATAAGCTATCAATATAAACGGCCGTAGGATTAGAAGCTGAGATGGCCCAGTGGCGAGAACGCGTGAGTCTTAACCCAGGCAGGCACCACTGAATTTTCAAGTGCTTAATTTGAGTTTATAATTCATCTTGTACTTCACGGTGAAGGAAACCATGCAGTGTCAAATTTCACTCAAATTCTGCCAAAAGTGTATTCTGCCAACCCGCATTGGAGCAGCGTAGTGGAATAAACTCTAAACCTTCTCGTCAAAAATGGAGAAGAGGCCTTAGCTCAGCAGTGGGACATTCACTTTAATAGGATTTATGATGAATGGATGGTACCTAGACGACCGAGCAAGGATATCAATTATTTATTTTAATGAAAAACAGATCTATTTATGGATTGAACAAAAAATCCTTTAATTAATGGAAAGAAGAGGTTTGAATGCGTCTTATTAGTAGTTTTCAAACAACTTTAAAAAAAAACTAGATAGACTTTTATAAAGATATGTTTTCATGTATATCTATAATGACTATCATGCAAGCCTTTATAAATTTATTTCTTTTCTTCGTGGCGTATGCGTTACCTTTGCGTTTAAAATTAATTTATATTTCACCATAAGTTAACAAAAATAAATCAATTTAAAATGTCAGACGAACATGAACATGCTTTAATTAAAAAAAATGTTATTATAAACATTAAATATTAACCCAATCATATTTTTTCCAAGTCAAGTAAAATGAGTATGAATAATATCGTCACGGCGATGACTCTATCTGGCTCTAAACAAAACACTAGTTGTCTAATTGAGCGCTGTCGGGCTAACCGAAGCGTCGAATAATTGCGCTTTTTGGAGCTCGCTAGGTAATTACATCTCGCGTTTCGTGTCTTCAATGAGTCTTAGTGTGGATAAGAAATTATATTTAAACAGAATACAATTTCAACAATCCTGAACAATTTCGGTCACGGTGGGATTTGTCAAGCAAGACTGGTCAACTACGCAGATCACATTATGGTGAACAAGTTTTTCTTATGGCATAGAAAGGCGGAAGAGCCTATGGGCCACCTAATGGTAAGTGGTCACCAACGCCAATAGACAATGCCATTGTAAGAGATAACCATCGCTAACATCGCCAACGCGCCACCAACCTTGGGATCTAAGATGTTATGTCCCTTGTGCCTGTAAATACACTGGCTCACTCACACTTCAAACCGAAACACAACAATACCAAGTAATGCTATTTTGCGCTAGAATATCTGATGAATGGGTGGTACCTACATAGACGAGCTTATACAAAGCTCCACCACCAAATAACTTCATATTGGTTCGACCCGGGGTTTAATCCTAAGACCTCGGGGGTCTGTGACCTTATATGTGACTATGTAACCACTAGACCAGATATACAATCTAAAAACAGATAAGTTAATTACAAATTTATTAATTAGTTCCGTAAAGCTACTATATTCAAATAAAGTGCACCAACGGGCAACATTTGAATACCAATACTATCTATACTAATATATAAAACTGAAGAGTTTGTTTGTTTGATCCGGCTAATCTCAGGAACCACCGCTTCGAATTTAAAAATTATTTTAGTGTTGGATAGCAATTTCATCGAGGAAGTCTCTAGGCTTATTTTTTTAAATATATTTTTTTAACTATACGCGGGTGAAACCGCGGGTCACGGCTAATATAAAATAAAAAAAATATACAAAATCAAAATAAGCACTTTTCAAACGACATTTTATAATCTTAAATTTAATTTGAAAATACCACCGGTATATAACGAGGATTAAACGAAGAACCGGCTAGAAACTCAGACATTATCTACTATTTTTCATAATGTAACAATCATATCAATTAAATTTATGTATCCTGTATGAAAATGAGATCTTAATTTATTAGATTTATTTACATAGGTTTTAATATTATGTGCTGCGTTGCTCGTGAAATGTTTAAAACCGACTTTCGGTGATACGCTATTTTGTTGCATGTATTTTTTATGTTTTTTTGTTTTATTGCATAGGAAGGCGGACGAGCATATGGGCCACCTGATGGTAAGTGGTCACCAACGCCCATAGACATTGGCATCGTAAAAGATTTTAATCATCGCTCACATCGCCAATGTGCCACCTACCATGGGAGCTAAGATGTTATGTCCCTTGTGCCTGTAATTACACTGGCTCACTCACCCTTCAAACCGTAACAGAACAATAGCAAGTACTGTTTGTTTTGCGGTAGAATATCTGATGAGTGGGTGGTACCTACCCAGACGAGCTTGCACAAAGCTCTACCACCATGTAAATATAATAATAATTATTAAAGTTAATGTCGCATATGACGTTTTGAACGTTTTCAGCGGTGAGTTCCGAGTTTGTTGTTACTGGATAGCTCTACTTAACTGGTCAGCCATTCATGCGGTTGATTGGATGTGGTATAAAGCCAGTATATTAACATGTTGCATTCCACATCAGTGGTCCGTCTATTGGACACGAATCAAATAAATTACACTGAAACCATTTATTTATACAATTTTGCAATTTTAATTGTCACCTTATTATATTGTCACCTAATATAACATATACAGTTTCTGAAAATTTATGACTTCAACAAACATTTCAGTAATCTTTATTACTACCTACTGGCCAATATATGTTACACTATAATATATGATTACAATATGTTATATATATACGATAAATTTAACATATAATACAAACAGAGCAATATTTGTTTATAGATGGTAGCATCGTGGAACACTGATAAGAATATATTTTTATTAAATAAAATAAATATTGTTATGTAATATGGTGCAACTATTAATAAGAAAGTCTATCCTAAATTTAAATTTTCTTTTTTATAACAATATCCAGAGCCAGTGATTTATATAGTCCGCACTCCTGTCCAATTACTGTAACACTCTATAAACGCAGTAACAATTTTAAATGTATCTGAAAAAATATATATCTTAATTTAACATTTTTCTTTATTTTTTAAAAGAGCTTATTACTTTTACCCAGTTCAATAGGTTACCGGTATTATTATTCAAAACGATGGTGATCTTACCGTTATCAATAAAGAAAATTATATTAATTTAAATTATGCACTTTTGCGTAAAATTTTTAAAATTTTTAAACACAAAATTTTAACTTCACTCATATAAGGATCAATCGATTTCAGTCCATGCCAATTTAAAAATAGAATACGTCAAAATTTCTTTTCATTTACACACACACAGCTACCGTGTACTCGGTCCAGTTATTGACCTCTTTTTCGTTTTTTTTTACCATTTTTTGTTACTCATCTAATAACGTGGTATTTGGAAGATTAATATACGGACGTTAATGCATATCATTACTTAGAGTGGTCCGTCTTACGCGCTACAATGTGTAGTGACGGCTTGACGACCAGTGTAACTTGAAACATTGGCAAGTTTTAGTCTCTCATTTACTTTTTGGTTCATTACATAAAATATGCTAGAAGAGAAATTATTATTTACTTTTTGTTTATTTTTTTCTGTTTCCACTGTGATTTTATTAATATTGTCGATCGATCGAATCTATGTATATGCCAAGTTAAGCGACTGTCAATTGATGTTAAATCGTAATCGTTTGTCTAAGATATAACTAAGTAACTTTAACGTTTGCACTCTTTGGTGTATTTATATCATCTTTATAAATAAAATGATAGAGGTCTGCAGTTGTGCGCGCATCACGGAAAAACTTCTGGATAGATTTCAATGAAATTTTCTAAATATTATTTATTAGACACTTGGTCCTTATCAAAAAAAAATTATTGCGATATCTTCATTTAATAAAAAGATATTAAAGTTTCGAGAAACAACGATTTGTATATGCACTGCGTGTTCAGTGATGTATGTTTAAACAAAGTATATTTGTGCTTGCGATTTTTTTGATGTTTTTTCCTTCGTACATAAGAAAACTTTGTGAATATATCAAGCAACGCGGACGAAGTCGCGGGTATCAGTTAGTCTAACATAATTAAAAAAGTTTGCTAATATTTAATAAATTGCATTACATATATTGATTACAATATTGACAATAGACAAATGACATGTATATTAATTAATTTAAAAAAATTAGGTAATTGGTATATGACGATGAGTAATCTCCTTCACTCAAAGACGTTACAACTGAAAGATCTTGAAATCATTTATTATATTTACATTGGACTAATCATGTAATCAGGTGTGTCATATCCTTTTGACGTGACAACGTCTAATAAATCGATGAACGCTGGCTGCATGCACGAAAAAGGATGACACATTGTCCTGTTACGATGATTGTACGCTTGCGACGCATCTATCTCTCTTTCACTCTATTGGCCTATGAGTGCAAATAAAAGTAAATTTATCAATTAAATTGTAGATATCATTTCACTCCTTTGTATCCATACAGAATAATGATAATTCAATAAAAAATATTCAATTTTATTCATAAAAGTATGCAGTAATTTCATCAATGTTTTGTTATGACGTTGTCACGTTAAGCTATCGTCCGTAAACCGACTTTACAGACAACCATTTTTTAATATAAAAACTGCAACAGAGATTGAATATTATTGAACATTGATCTTTTTAAAAGCCGTATGTCACTTTGTGAATATTATTATGTAAAAAAAATACATAATTATATTAAAATCAGCGTCTACTTCATTCGAGTGCCCTCTTACAAAGTCTTAATACGTTTATTTATCTTGCATGAAATTGCAACGAATACTTTACAATTACTCGCTGTGGTATTTTTTTTAACCAGACAATTGTTACTTTCAAAGTATGAAAAATCAAATACTAAGTTTATTGACCCCGGAAATACCAATTGCTCTGTGAGGTACCTTTATAAAAGAACGATTATACAAAAAATAACATTCACTATCAATACAAATACATTTATATGAAGGGGTATTTTATCATTAGGTGTATGTAATTGCATATTATGATAATTTAATAGTTATACTAATTGAGCCCCGCGATTTCTCCCGCGTATATTTAATAAAAATATAATGAATAAAAATCAGCTTAGAACCTTCTTCGATAAAAGGAATTCTACACAAAAATATTTTTGAAATTCGAACCAGGAGTTCCTAAGATTAGCCTTATCAAACAAACAAACTCTTCAGTTTTATATATTAGTATAGATTAAATAGCTAAAATAACTATCATTACTACATTATTACATACATTATTTAAATACCAGAAATCATTTTTTTTTATAAAAAAAGATAAATATCGCTATTATTTAGAATAAAGGAATGCAAATTTGTGTTACTTAAGACAAACAAATAATACAAAAGTTTTAAAGTAAGGATACCAAGTTATACTGGTCAATAAAAGTGAAATGTAAATAGTGTGGTCAAATGTAGAGCTCTCGTGATTTGCTCTGTGGTTTTCTAAGAACATAGAAAACATTACAAATGACATCTAATTTATTTATAACTTTATGTAATGTGCATGTGCTGGCTATACTAATTCTAGTACTGGCTGGATGCAACTTTTATTCGATTTTTTGTTCTGTGGTGATTTCCATAGATTGTGACGTTTACATAACGCATGCGCCATTATGCTGCGCAAAGAGAGCGGAGAATTGAGGAAATGCACGTTCGAAGGTTGCTATCCAATTTAAATTTAGCTGGACATGTACAGATAGCATAAATATATTCATACATACTTACAAACACGTAAGAATATTTGTTTATCCAGTTTTAACTGGCTTATAACATGCAGTTGACTTAATCATAGATTTAAATGAAAAAAATATCTTTAAATTATCGGAGTACCGAAGGTTATAAGGTTTTCTTTGAAATTTGTCTTACTGCAAATTGAATACTTATTTTTTTTTATTAATAGTAGATTAAGCATGGTAGTTGTCTACCTGATATTCTCCTCAGCTCAGGTCAAATTATAGTGAACCTATTCCTATTATCCATTCACTCTCATAACCCGATAGGACGAAAAGTTCTGGGGCAGGATCAACGACTTCTCGGAGCCTAATGTCAATAATGTTCCAAATTCCAAACTCCGAAACTAAGATATTTCTTGACCAACAAAAACCAATAACTTATGTGATTCGCTCGACGCTGGGAACTCAAGACCTGGATCTTAAAGCTAGCTAAGTAAGATGACAATAATGTACATAAAACTTAAAAATAAAACAAACTACAACAAGTCACAATAGTTCAACAGCATACATACTGACTAGTAAAGAGAAAAACCCAGGTTCATTCCTGATCCCTTGGGTTACAGTCATACTCATTCTCCAACACAACTTTAAAATGTAACAAAAATTCTGATAATAATTAATTGAAAGTAATCATTGCCAGTATTAATATATAAAAAAATACATATTAAATATAAAGTTCACACTACAGTACTTAAGTAACGGAATATTAGCTAAACCGCCACAAATGGAGATGCATCGCCGAACCAGTAGCCCGTGAAGAGAAGATGAGGGCCTTCATTCCACTAAATCTTGGTATTTCTTAAAAGCGCAAATAAATATCTTAAATGATATGAAACTGATGCAATAATATTTAGTTTTTTTTTTCAACAGTCAAACGTCTACCCTAATATGTAATGTCGTTTCTTTCTACGTACCTAAAATTTCCATTTCCTAAAAGTTCATTCATGTTGGTTCAATAGCTTAGTCGTGACGAGGTAACAAATAGACACACACCTACTTTCGCATTGGTAATATTATATTATTAAGTTGGACTGCCTCGTTGGTCTATTGGTTACACGTAAGACCGCAGACCCGGTGGTCCTGGGTTCAAATCCCAGGTTGGTCCAATAAAAGTATTTTCAATAAAACGATTTTCTGTCGAAAATCCTCAGTAGCAGCCCGGAGTCTGGATGTGAGTACACTCCCGTGCCTCGGAAAGCACGTAAAGCCGTTCCTGCGCCTGAACTCTTTCCGATCCTATCGGATTACCGTCCCATCGGGTTATGAGAGTTAGGGAATAGAGAGTGCACCTGTGTTTGCGCACACACTTGTGGGCTATAATATGACCTGAGCAGTTGGCTAATCTCACTTAAGATTGGCCGCCGTGGCCGAAATCGGTCTGGAGAAATATTATTATTAATATATAATCTGAGTTAAACCTTTCAACAGAAATTTGAGCTATATTATATTACATACTAACAGGTGAATTAAATAAAAGCTTTTAATAATAACAATTACAATTTTGTGAAATTATTCCTTGTGAATCAATAGAAATCCTACAGAATATTCTAAAATTCGTAGTATTTTAGTATTAGTTGCGTAGATTTTTTTTTATTGTATAGGAAAGCGGACGAGCATATGGGCCACCTGATGGTAAGTGGTCACCAACACCCATAGACAATGGCATTGTAAGAAATGTTAACCATCGCTTACATCGCCAATGCGCCACCAACCTTGGGAATTAAGATGTTATGTCCCTTGTGCCTGTAATTACACTGGCTCACTCACCCTTCAAACCGGAACATAGCAATACAAAGTACCTACCCAGACGAGCTTGCACAAAGCTCTACCATCAAGTAGTTTTTTCGTATGATTCCGGTTACAGTAAATAATTTATATACAAATGTAGTTTCATTCATTCCAAGATTAAAAATCTTAAAACGATACTATCTTAGTTTTGTTTGTCACCACTGAATTCATGTGCTTTATTTTTGTTTACAATCGTCGTGCGCCTTACTAACGGAAATAACGATTGGACTTTTCTGGGGTAAAACAAATATTGTATATGTGTATCAATTACAATTACCAATTTACCAATTGGAGAAACGTGGTGGGGTATGCCCCAAGCTTTTTTCTCAAAAAATATGAGGTCTGAATCCTGCAGTTCACATTTAAAAACTGTTAAACTTTAACAACAATTTTATTAATATCGTTTAGAAATTTCTTTCAAGAAAATATAGTTATCCAAATAACAATAAAGTTCAATTCCTTTTAATTTACTTATTCTTTGATAAAATTAAACTTTTATTACAGCTATTATTATTTATCCTATATAAAGTATACATATACAAATAAAATATTCGATAGTACTCTGGGTTTTTAATCAAATTAAAATCCCACTCAAATAGTAATCACTTCCATCGGCGAAATGCACGCGGAAATTCAAATTCAATCCGAAAATTCTATATTCAAAAAGAGCACCGACGTATGCACAAAAAAACATACTTGCATATTCCGCATCAGATTTTCGAGTGTAGGGGTACCAATACCATTCGTATCTATCATTCATTAGCACAGCTAGAATCCAATACGACATTTTTTACAATCCCCGGGCACAAAGAACGGGCGTCCTCCCCACACAAGCAAATATGGCCATACAAACAAAGCGCGCTCGTGTGTGTAGAGAAAAACTTGAAAAAAATCCGACTGACCCGCGCACACACGCGAAACGCCACGAAAAAAATCACTGACACAAAGAAAGTCTACCGAAAACTTCAATACGAACTTTTGTGCACACACACTAATACACTGCCACACTAGTAAAGTTCACAAGGAAGTTGTGCCGGTGTGAGTGATTGCACCGTGTTCGGATAAGGGCTAAACTTAGCGCTTGCGTGTGGGTGTGCTCACAGTTGCAAGAGCCGAAAACTTCAACAGGACAACACGCAACGTGCATGCTTAGGTGCAATGGAAGTTAGACCTTAACACCCATTTATTAAAGATATAATTCCTTTGATATTATTTATAATTGTTACGTTTCGGCAGTAAGGATAAAGGTGCGCAGCGCGGGTAGTTTTCGTATGAAAGTTGTGGCGCGAGATGCAATGAAGAACATAGGTATATGAGAGTGTATACCCGTCTCCCTCACACCTCCCGCAGCCTGGGGCGGGGGAGAGGGTTGGAGGGTAGAGGGGTGTCGTGTCGCGTTGATGAACATTTTTCTCATTTTTTTTCCTTATTTTAACGCGAATCGTTTTTAAAGGGTTTCGTCATAATTGCGAAGCGTCCGATTATGTTGACGACCGATAAGCTGCCTCTTTAATCAAAAGACTACTTATTATTCTTGTTAAATAAGTTGAAATGTGACATTAAATATAATATTCAACATTTCCGCAAAGACTTCGTAAAATAATTTTCACATTTATTTACTTTTAAAGCAAGCTGAAAATAATATAAATATATAAAATATACTTGTTTATATTTTCCATCAATAATTATTAAATTAAAAAAAATTAAATTAAAAAAATAAACTGCGAGTATCTTTATAAAAATACAGGATATAATAATAAATTAGTATATTTTTTATAAATATTATAAATAATTAAGAATATACGGACCTCCTCACAAGTCGCCGTCTCCTGTACGCATGTCTCGAGTGTTACGCCTCGGCGGGAAACTTATTTTCCCGCCTTTTCTCCAGGGCGCCATATTTGCGAATTGTTTTGCTAATATGAATCTAATTAGAACATTATCTTTCTGTTCGTCTGGAACTATTCCTATTAGAGTGCTATGTTTAATTAGCCCAAAATAAGATTTTCTTTAAAATTACCCATAAATTAATTGGTATATGATTTAATTTACATTTTTTATATACTTCCCTTATTGATAATCTGTTAAAATGAAAACATCAAAAAACTACTCATTGCAAAATCGCTTAATTAGCAAAATTCGTCGTACATATAAAAAAGCGTAAAATATTTATAAAGCAATATTTATATGGGAAAAGTTTTCACGAATTCGATAATAAAGGCGATCGGCTTATCCGTGCATGTTTCAGCATCCCGCTCACAGGGGAAGTAAAAAAAAGCGAGCCGGGCGGCAGTCTCGCTGACACCGCGGCGCGCGCCGCCCGCATCCTCATCGTTATTTATTTTATTACATTTGTTACACGTGTTTCATTTCGCGTACTTTCGGACGGCGGTTGATATTCGCGTCATGTGCACAAAATTGTGATTTCGGACCCTAAACAAAATGGAACACCGTGAACCTATTTCGTCAAACAAAAACAATTTTCGGCAAAAATTCTTGTAAACCGCAAAACTAAACGCAGTTCAAACTAGGTTCTTTTATTCGGTTCCTTGATTTATTCGTTTATTATTTTCGTCACAAACTAATGCAGTTAAAACGGTTTAAGTTTATTATATTTGAGTTATTTTTTCGTTTCCAATGAAACTATAACACACTCGAAGAAACAGTAGACCGACAGACGGATAGAAGTAAAGAGAACGAAGCAGAAGTAAGATGGCGCTTGCATCTTCTGTGAGCCTGTACTACTCAATCGTGCAGCGGGCGGCGAGGCACTACCTAGAAGATTATTGTCACACAGGTATGTAAATATAACAATTGAAAAAATGCCGCCAATTTTAATAGCTCTATCGTAAAATCCAAATTGTTTATAACGGATGCGCCGGAAAAAATATTTTCTTTACTATATGGTTACATCGTTTTAAGTATTTAAAAATCTTTTATATTAAAATAAACAATTCATGTATTTTTCTTATATAACTTAAAAAATATATTAATCAATTAACAATTTTAATTTAGTAAGTGTTAAATACCACTGATTTGAAATTGATAATAATTAATAAATTAATTAATAAATTAATTATTATTTATGCACAATAAATTATACCACAATAATTCAATATAAGTTAAATTTATTAAATATAAATCTTCAGTGGTTACAAATATTAATATTTTTTGATTGATTAAAAATATTGTATTGACCTATATACATATATAAAACTATTTTCTTCCAATAAATTATTATTCCAAAAAAAGCAATGAAAATCACGGAAATATATCTAGTTAATAAATATGTAAATTTCAACATACAAGAATCCCCTTAATTTTTATTACGCGCTCTTTTTACTGCACAGACTATAAAAAGAAATATACAGGACAGATACGCTAACTTCAGCCGAAATGCGACAATAACATTACAACCTTTTTAGTGCTTTTTTGTAACTTATTTACGATCAGTTGGTAATAAACTGACGCGGATCACGTAAAACAAAACTGTATACGAAAAATAAAATTTAATTTACATTAAAACATTTTATTTCATATAAAAAGGTATCCAAAATAATTTATAAATGATTTGGTACAACTTTGAAAATATTTATGTCACCGCTGACTGCTTTTTCAATATATTTTTAGTAGATAATTAAATGGCGACCAAGACGGTATTATTCTTAATATTTTATTATGTTTTGATAAAACTCAACATGAAATGTCACTATAAAAACACACCTTGACTAAAAGTCACTATACAATAAATTGACATAACAAGAAATACACATCTAACGCGTTGCTTTAGTTTATAGACAATTATTTATTAATAAAAAGTCGTATAAATTTGCATAATATTAGATTTATAGTTTTTAAAAGTATATTAAATTAAAAATTATTTAATCTGTAATGGCCTTTTCTCTATTCAATTGATGGAATTTTTAAATGGGAGTTAATCTAATCATGTTAAATTATTATAACATAAACAGCAATAAACAATTTAAATATCACATGCAAATTAATGTTTTATAAAATTGTCATAAAATGCCCGCCGGATGCTTTTTAAATTGATCAAATGTAAAATCCAAAGTTTTTACTCAACGTTATTAAAGTATCACAGGTAATAAATAACTATTATTTTTTCGTAGCATTAATCAATTTTGAATGTCAAAAAATGATTAATCATAGTCTTATCATTTTTCTAAATATTTAATATCAAATGTATATTTTAATATAAGGGGCGTCGTATGGATATGCAAATTCTATTTTCGAAACGATTTGTCTTGATGAGATCACTTGTATCATTGTAAATATAGAAACAAAAAAGATAAATTTGAAAATAGAATTTACAACGTATGCTTGAATATATTAAATGCATTTAATTCAAATTTTAGAAAATCCTGGGTGTACATTATGGGTCGCTACTCGTATTTATGATTTTCAAGGATACAGTTAAAATATTATTTTGACATAAAACGCAAACATGAAAATTGCGGATCCAGCTGACCTAATAATAATACTAACTTTACTCAGACTTTTATATAAAAAAATCGAAAATTATGAATAATCTTAATAGTTACTATTAAAATGTTTGTCCCTTAACAAGAAAAGTATAATATAAAACAAATAATGAAAATCCTAATTTTGTTGATACAGATACGCAAAAATAAATTTAAATGATAAGGATGACACATTAAAAATATCACTTTATTTATTTGTTTTTTACGAATACATAATTATTATGAAATATATAAGTGCATACCAATACTTGAATCACATAATTATCATATATAAAAAAATGTAGATATGTTACGTCTTAATAGTAATTAAGAAATGTTTTGTGTCCTTTGTCTAAAATATCAAATCCGAACATCATAAAGAACCCACAAATATTAGCAAGCAGTAACGAACATAATAAAGAACCTTAAAAAAACAATTCTAAATCTTTTTTAAAAACACGTTGTTGCCATACGTAAACGCTATCACTTTTCCACAAGACGTTCACTGGTATAACCAGTTGCGTCGCGTAGTTTATAGGAACCAGTTCGTGATAATCGCATAGCCGTCGGGTGCGTTTATATGCAAATGCGGTGCATCCCGACGCAAAGTTCAAGGTCGCTAGAATCTAGATAATGTGCACTTTTGAGCACGACTGTTCTTTGACTTTGACTAATTTTCGACTTTGTAATATTTATCGATCATTATTATTATATTATATAATAACATAGTCGTTGGTGCTTTGAATGTTTATAGAATCAAAATGTTATATGTCATTTGATATTTTTTATAAATACAGCTCTTTAAAATTACCTCAGATTTTAATTTCATCGTCGTAAATTAATATCGTGTCAAGATTAAATATATGGCATTTCTTATCGTGTTAATTTCTTGTAAGAAAAAAAAGGATTAAAAACATTTATAATTATATACCGTTGTTAATAAATATCAATTATAATAGGTTTTTAATTTAATAATATAACATTTAATTTATGTGTATGATATGTGTATATACTAGTTTTTCTTCTAGAAATTTCATATGCGTTAAATTGTTACTAACGAGTAATTTACCGACATAAGTATTAATAGAATTCTTATTTATTTAACGCTTTATTTATATACCAATAAAATAATATATACTAAAGGCATGCTCATACTTAAAAAATACCTTCCACCACGTTGTCAAAGGAAAAATAGATAGAAGTAGAGGTAAACACATACAATATGTTTTCTTATATACAAAAAAATACTTATAAAATTATTATAGTGTGTATATATATAAGGGATTCATTATAAGCATGTATATTTGAATTACATAACATTTTAATATATTTCCACGGAATAATATATATATTTTTTATATGTATGATTTCTACCCGAAAAGAAAATTTTAATCTGAGTATTATTTTAGTACAGATTGAACATTAATAAGTTTGAAAAGTAACTTTGTACCTTCAATATTTACCTTTCACCGAGCGGGTATCGAACTCGCGACCGTCAAATTTATTTGTTAGGGAAACCAACATATTTTATACAAAATTATTCGTGTAAATAAAGCCAAAGGAATTGTTAAAATTTATAATATTATATTTAAAAATAAAATAATAACAATAGAGATAGGGATCTAATATGGGCACGCATTAGAGCATAATATGTCATACGGTCCAGGTTCTGGTATTATTGAATTTTCTCCAGTCCGTCCAGTCCTCACTCTTCCCAGTCCTCACTCTTCCAGTCCGTCCTGTCCTGTACTCTTCTCAGGGCTGTGGCCACTTGAAGACCAGTGTGGCTGGTAACTTGGTCCGACCACCGTGTGGGTAAGCAGCCACCGTTTCCCCTCCACTTTGCCAAATACCATCAGCTTGTGAAGGCTGTCGGGCTGCCTTCGCAAACCAAAATAACGAAGAAACATTTCTATTATGCATAATATACCTACTTAATATCGTCTAGAACATATTTTTCTTAACTTGTACAGTTAGACCGCTATGTGGTTAGGGCACAAATCGGTTTATGTAGATTAGTGTAGCAATGTTCCGCTTCACGGTACGCCGGTGATCAGCTGTTAATACTTCACGCCTCCGAACTGGACTGCCCAATTACTTTACCATAGTGATGTTGTATAATCGACAACTATAGAGCGTTAAATTTGCAAAACAATACACCATCGGATTTTTCCCAAAGCCAAGATGAGATTTTCCTCGTTTTTTTTTTAAATCTGTCACAGCTCCATAATATTAAGAGTCATCAGTATATTATAAAAACTGTCTCACTTGATAAGAAGTACAGTTAGCAGTATTCAACTTCGTTGCGTTTTACCGAATCACATGGTTTAGAATTCTTTGACATATATGCAGGTTTTCTAAACATTTTCTTTACCACAAAATTATAAATAAATGTAAAGCAATTTTAAAGGCTTTTTCATGTGTTCTAAGAAGGTGAAAATATTTGGTTCATTTAATTGATATAACTTTAAATAGTTGTAATGAATACCTACACTATTCCAATCAGCTTTCAGTATATTTAACTCTTACTTACGATTTATTGAACCAATTAAACATAAAATAAATATATTATTGTATTTAAACACGCAATAATTAATGTGGTTTTACTGTGAGTGTCATCGAATTATAAAAGAAATTTGCCATTCTGCCGGATATTCGGCCTTTCAGTCAGATATCTCTCCAAATTTATCCGCTGCTTCTCTCCAAACATATCATATAATAGCGTTGCCGCGGTTTCACCCTCGTAGTTCCCGTTCCCGTATGTTACTAGCTGATAATGTAGCTTTCCATTGGTGAAAGAATTCTTAAAATCGGTTTAGTAGTTTAGTTGTGAAAGCGTTACAAACAAGCAGACTCACACTCGCATTTATAATATTGGTTCAGCTGTATATGATACACACAACTAAAAATCAGTTTCAAAATCAACGAAATCATGCTTCGATATCTCGATACATAAACTTGAACGCTTGAACTTACAAGTTCCCGAGCACGAGTCTAACGCTAATCAACGTGACGCGCAAGCATCGCAACAGCGAAGTTTGCAAACATCACGTGTCCATCACGCCCGCTAGCCTTTAATAGTTTACTAACAACATGATTAGCGAACGTCCGGTTCCGATAATGATCATAAACATCAATTTCGGTGATATTTTACTGGTACTTTATCTGAAGATAAAAAGGGATTGAGAAAAAAAAAGAAGTTAATTATTGACTTTCGTAAAGGCGTAACTGCAAATGCTTTAAGAATTATACCCTAAAAATTTTTGCAGTTTTAAATGATGAACTTACTTGGTGGTAGAGCTTTGTGCAAACTTGTCGGTATACGACCCACACATCAGATACTCTACCGTAAAACAGCAGTACTTAGTATTGTTGTGTTCCGGTTTGAAGGGTGAGTGAGCTAGACAGGCACAAGGGACATAACATCTTAGGTCCCAAGGCGTATTAGCGATGTAAGCGATGGTTAACATTTGCAATGCCAATGTTTATGGGCGTTGGTGACCACTTATGATCAGACCAATATGTTCGTTCACCTAACTATTATATAAATAAAGTATAGTTACAAGTCGTAAAGATACAAATAACAAATGGAAGCCACTTTATAATGTTAGTCGTGCATATTTCAGTTTTGTAAGCGCAATGTATGTTTGCAATTTCAACATCTTGCTTTCTTACTCTGCAGGTTAGAAAACATTAAGCACTTACCTTCTTAAGCTGGTATATGAGATACACCCTTCCAGATTATGTTTGTAAAATCTTGAATAGAAGAAAATAATTATGTTTGTACGCAAATAATAATATTTTAACCCTATCCTAAACTTTGTTAGAAATTTCAATAAACTGACTAACAACAATTATTGTTCTATTTAATATTCATATAAGTTTATACTTATATAATATAATATATAATTACTTATATTATATATGACTTATTTAAATTTACTCAATATATATTTTCTATAAAAACAATTATTTATCTAATAAAACTACAATATAATATTCATGTGAAAAATATGGATGTTCGTGCCACAAGCACCCAAAAACAGCTCGACGGATTTGGACGAAATTTGGTTATAAGAAAGCTTATTCACACGAGTATAGTCGCAGGCGGAAGTTAGTACTATATATTTCCCGTAAATAAATATAACATCGCATTGAAATCGTATCGTCACGTGTAATTACCATATTATTGCTTGTGAGTTTACAAACCGAGATCGCTGATTAGCAAACGTCCGGCTTCGATAATAGACTTAATTCTTAGTCGATAACATTTCTAACTTTCAAGTAACTCGAGATTTTCGTACGTTAACATTTGTTGCAATTGATTAATGATACAATAAGCGTTTGATTGAAAAACATTTAGAATGTTGTTGTTGTTTCTCATATTCAAAATATAGTTTTTTAGTTGATAACAGAATTGAAAGTTACATCAGAAACGTTTCAGTTTAAAATGCATGGACGTTGCACTTTTACAATCGACTTTAATTTAACTTGAAAAATGTAACGAAAGATAGTCAAACCAATATATCTTGATACTTAAGTATCACAATATGATAGAAAACATCAACTATTTACCCTATTGTGTATAAAAACAACAGATTCAAAAAGTAAACTTCGTAACAAGAGTACCACCTGTAGGGTAAGGCTCCCCCCGTCCTTGAACTTGAACGTGGCCTTGGGAACCCTCACACGGGTCAATACGCACGAATATGCTAGTGTTACCCTCTTGTAATACCGCAACAATGTAAGAGGGTTGATTTGTACTGTTTTATTTAATTTTAAATCTAACATTATATTCCCCTTAAAATATATACGAGCAAATTAATATTCGAACGATATGAGTTGTGATATATCGTAAATATATAACAAATTTAAAATGTATGTTAATAAAAATACAATGAAATTTATTTGTCTATTCTAAAACTCAACAAATACTAAAGTCACATGTTTCTGTCTGTCTATCTATAATCTAAATTTGAGTAATATATATCATATTTACGTTTTATTTTTCTTATTATTATAATTATTTAAAACACTCTTCGACCGCGGCTTCGCCCGCGTTTTTCTGTATCAATGACCCCTGAGATAAGCCGTCATAGCGCAACAAAAAAACTCACTTTCGCATTTACAATACTATTAAGGATTTTAAATATTAGTAACATAAACCAAATTTCAATTTAATAACTATATTTTAAATAAGACGATTTTTGGTCTTAAAATTACATTAAAAAAATGATACTAACTACTTGGCTTAATCACAATACTTCATCAAAAAATTAAGCGGTCTAATTATTACTATCAATTTAAAATCTGTAGTCGTTTGTAACAGTGAGTATCCTCACTTAATCCGTGTATCAGATCAAATCAATGAATTATGTCTAAATTTGCGCGCCAAAGCAGACAATCGAATTATCCCTATGATATAATCGAACATATGTCAGATACAAAATAGACAAATAGACGCCCTCCGAATAGACAACCCCTTTAAATAGACCCTATGTTTGGTTTAGACATGTCACAATGTGTTGGCATTAGGAATTAGCCGCATTATAATTTGAGTTAATAACAGATTATTAAATATAGTCGCTCTGTATGATGGCGCTGTAAAAAATATTAACTTTCGGAACTAAGATGTTATGTTCCTCGTGACTGTAGTCACACCGGCTCACACCTTCTAACAAGAACTTAAAAATACGAAGTATATATTAGCGGTAGAATATCTGATGAGTAAGTAAGGAAGTATTTTTCTATATAATTATTACGAGTATAATTAAACATATGTAGATAGAACGTCGTAAAAAATAAAACAGTTACATAATTAACAATTAAATAAAAAACAATTGCTTCGAAAAGTTAAACAAAATAATTGAACAGCAATTATTTTAAAATTTAATTTCATACAAGTTTTTACGCATAATTTTATTTATATCTTAATCAATGTGTTAACTTTGAATATATTTCAATAATAACATATTGTAGTACCGAAAAGATGAACAAGTAGAATTACTTAGATTAACATTAATTGTAATTATAAAAAAGGGTTATTATCAAGCGTTCGTCATAAGGAATTAGACACTTATGTCTCAGATATAATGACTTTCTTAATAGAATACAGTACATTTTTTTTTATTGCATAGGAAGGCGGACGAGCGTATGGGCCACCTGATGGTAAGTGGTCACCAACGCCCATAGACATTGGCAATGTAAGAGATGTTAACCATTGCTTACATCGCCAATGCGCCACCAACCTTGGGACCGAAGATGTCCCTTGTGCCTGTGATTACACTGGCTCACTCACCCTTCAAACCGGAATACAACAGTACCAAGTACTGCTGTTTTGCGGTAGAATATCCTACCTACCACCAAGTAGGTTATCTACAACATTTCTACAATCAGTTGATTCATTCATCTAAAACACTTTAAATATAATCTTAAAACAACATATCAACACACACGAACACATAAATAAAGCCATAAAAGGCATAAATAAGTCATAACCGCCGGCCGGCGTTTACAATTTTTGTCTATTCTACACGATAGGATTCTATACGTGATAAATGCTTAACGCAATTATAACCCTTATGACTATCGAAATAAGAATTAAATAAGTTGTCGTTTGTACGTTTATGGGCGAAGCATGCCGTCGCGTGAACACGGGAAGCCAAGGAAACACGCTACAACATGTTTGGTACAAGTCATTGAAGATATTTAAATATTGTTCGATTATTGAAATTTCTAACAAATATACATTGCTAGTCATATCAAATGTTATATTATATTATATTATTATCGCAAACAATAGCTTTTCGTTAAATAATTTAATTTAAGGACAAAATAAACAGTATAAAAATTTCAAACCGGAATATTAAAGACGACCATATATAAAACGTCTGAGGTCTATGATCATATTAATAAAGTTTTCAGTGTACCCATTATTTTATAGTATAAAATTAAATAAACCTATTATTTAACAATGCAATAATTATAAATAATATGAATAAAACACTTAGAATTAAATTCAAATTTTTAAAGATGAGACAATTTTGATAATAATGAGAACACTTTAAAAAAAATGTACCAACGTCAAATCGCTTGTAATCTGTACCAAGCAGGTCTACGAAGTATGGCGCGATGTAGCGTTTAGAAGTTTCGTGATTTGATATCGGCAGTTTTATAACAGTGTAGTAAAGACTTGATACACTGTCACTTTGTTTCACACCTACTATTATAAAGCAACGTCTCCACCAAAATTGGCAACATATGTGTCGTCAACACATTGGTGACAAGAGCGTGGAAATTATATAAATTTTGTTTTGACTTTTATTTGTGACTTTCCCAAGAAAGGTAAGCACGAATATTTCGGCACCATACGGCTAGCTACGAAAGATTTATCTTGAGTTTTTTGAGTTCAAAATATTACACACCAGCGCTATGTGCGTTTCAATTATATTTTATAATATTGTAATATCACAAAGGCTATTAGAGCCGTTTTCGTTAAGTTAATTAAACTAACGGCCGAATACTGAAACGTCAATCAAAATGAAGTGGGACTTAATTATTTGGAACGTCATTAATTTCAAAAAATTGTATGCGAAATTTGAAATTAATGGCGTTCCAAATAATTAAGTCCCACTTCATATTTGAAAGACGTTTCAGTATTCGGCCATAAGAGTTCGTAATATGAGTTCTGCCGAAAATTGGAATTATACACAGAAATCCGTCTTCGACTCATTTCGGTACAAATACATTATACATTAAAAATGTTAATAAAAAAGTAGTAATTTATCATCACATTTATTAAAATAAAATTTGAAAGCTGTGAGATCTTAGTTACATTTACGCTTCACAATCAATTCGACTTTTCACATGCTATCAACAAGAACAGAGGTTCAAAAATTAAAACCTATTTTTATATTTTTTTAAATGGTTATTTACTATTATTATGGCAACATTTTATACCACGAAGGTTTTAAGGCACTAAGATTTACGGCTTTAAAGACAATATCATATATATAATGTTATCAGGTGTTGATTATGCTATCCAGTTTCCGCGTTGGACGAAGTGGTATACATTCGATAGCATTTGATATAATATAATGCTAAGATTAACCAGCCACTAGCCAAATACTCTATCTCTAAAACAGCAATATTAGTATCAAAGCACACCAGTGAATGGTGAAATAACATAAAAATAAAAACATATCGAACCTATAATTGGTAGTGCATTGATGTTACTTAAGATGGTTTACACTTATTACAATGCTGGTTTTTATAGGCGATGATCGTCACGTGATCCATACGTTCATCTGCCTAAAAGCAAAAAAGCGTAAGTACATAAAAACGAAATCCTTACTAGAACGGAGACTTTTCAATGAGCTGGAAAATGAAAATGCAAGGTCTTATTATATTTTACGATACAGACAAAGCATTGTTACGCACATTAGTATCAAATAGCAAGTGTACTCGATTCTGGTCGTTCACCGACGTCTGAATATCTCCGCGCTTTATTGATGACAAAAAAATTATGATGAAATGATCTGAATGAATACTTGAATGGACATAATAATATAATAAATAAAAAATATAAATTTTTAGTATACAATATATATTGATCTATTTACATCTGCAACAATAATAATATCAATAATTAATTATAAAGGTTAGAGCAACGAACTGAGGGCCAATTCCACTAACGAATTGACACTATCGCAATCAAATGAGAAAGTAATCGTTGCTGATTATCCATTTTCTTAGTCTATAATGTAATTATCTACTAATGACATAAAATATAACAATTTTGTTTAGACTTTAAGATATATGGAAACATCATCGTCTATTAATAGATATATGGCCGAATACTGAAACATTTTTCAAATATGTTCAAAATTTTGTATGCGAAATTTGAAATTAATGGCGTTCCAAATAATTAAGTCCCACTTCATTTTGAATGACGTTTCAGTATTCGGCCAATAGAATAGTAAATCTTCGTTTGAAATTGAATCTAAAACGTATCGTAATCACGATAAATAAGTAGAATGAGTGTCCTTTTCGTTTAGTTTTTGAAACATAAATATTACATACGAACTTTTTAAAATACATGTTAATTTATTACAAAAGATACGATTTAAATTCGTTATCATATAAATAAATTTCAATCTATATAATTACGTTTATAATTTATTAAGGAAATATTTGAACGGTTTAATGCACACGTATAAAACACTGCTGAACTGGTTTTTTTTTCGAAAATCATTAGCATAAGACAAAAACTGATATTTACTTGACAATACCGTGGCCTTTTCGGATATTAAAAAAACAATATATAGCTTCTAAGTTTTAGGATTTATATCCATATTTTTTATAAGAATGCAAATTACTAAACATACTATTTACCTGATGGAAGTTATTACTGACTCCAACCTTTACTTGGTGGAAGGGCTTTGTCCAAGCTCGCTTGGCTCGCTCGCTCGAAAAACAGCATTACTTGGTATTGTTGTGTTCCAGTTTGAAGGGTGACTGAGCCAGTGTTACAATTACAGGCACCAGGGATATAACATCTTAGTTCCCAAGTTCGATGGTTAACATCTCTTACAATGCCAATGTCTATGGGCGTCCGCCTCCTATGTTATATAAAAAAATGTTTCATGTACCTACTGTGAAACCAATGAAACTGAGACCTATGTATATAATCCTCTACTAGAGATATGCCATATTTATTTATATTTTTTTACAGGTTTCATTTAATCATTTCTTATCACAATGTAATACTTTCAAAGGGTCACCGGTATAATCTCTTATATGTTGTTATACACACACACAAATACCACCACTGTAATTTTAAATTTATTTTCATAGCAATACATAAAATCCAATAAGCAGAGAGTTGTCAACATACGCACACAGCCACCCCGTTGTAATATGTAAACACGCAAACACTGAACAAATAGTTCGCCACTAATGCCATATCACATAACAAGTTGAACTTGGTCGCTCACCCGCTGTCTGTCCGTCTGTCTGCGTTTTATTGATGTCAAGTAGTTGCGTAATGCGCGGTCAATGCCACCGTGCGTGCTTAGATTCAATGCTGCATAAATTTGCAATAATATACATACATAGCACGACTATAAAGGAAAAGTTTAAGCGATAAATATGTATCTTACATAATGTAGATTAAATTAAATACTAAGATGACCCAGTGAATTAAAATCTGGGAAAACTGTTCCGAATCTTTTCGTACTTCTTTGTAATTCGCCTCGTATTCCGTGATCAAAGTATATCGTGAAGGAACCTGCTGTATGCTAAAATAAGCTCATAAATTTAATGTTACAGATTATAACTAACATAATATAATGTAATGTCTTATTGTACTAATCCTGACCTCTTGGTCTATAGCCATTACAACTTCTAACATAAGCTGTACGCTTAATTGGAGGTGTATTAGTCTTAGTTACTCATAAGATTACAATTGTTATTAATTTAAAAAAAGCAAAATAAATAATTAATTACCATATTTTCAATTGGTATTTACGGCCCTTCAACTTAACGATACCGTCTTGTAATTAAAAGCAATAAGTTCGAACCTATTGCTCTTTTCGTTACCATAGCAACGCTCAAACAATTAGACACAACAAAACGGTTACCAATGTTTACATACGAACGAGTAAAATAGTTAGGTAAGAATTATCAAATTATGATTTAATGTTTAAAGAAAGTAATAAAATCGAGTTTAAATAAGAGAGACGATATAAAACAATCAAACCAAGCAAACCCTGACCTCGCTAATGGCTACAAGTGGCTCAATTGACTGCGGACGTGACGTCACGCACTTCCGTTTGTAATTACGAACAACGACACCAACTTTGAAATTGCGATTAATTTTATATGGCGGACGAAAGCTTTATTGATGTAGACACGGGCGTTTAATTAAACAGAAAAGAGAATCTAAGTTCAAATCGCAACATCGATTGCTAATAAGTTCTTTTGATATATATGTAGGTCATTGATACGGATGGGACTTTGTTTAGAGATCTGAAGATAAAAAGGGATTGAGAAAAAAAGATGTTAATTATTGACTTTCGTAAAGGCGTAACTCCAAATGATTTAAGAAATTGAGCTTAATGTGCATTGTAACTGTTTTTAGAATTCCAGATTTAAATATTGATACTTAAAAAAGTAATCACTTATTTTATTTCTATATATATTTCTATCAAACGCTAATAACTTAATACATGGTATTGAATTTTATTGATAGTTGATTGTAGTGAAGATAATAAATTAATAAAAGTGTATTGATTAGTTCACCTTAACTAATAAAACTTAACATTGTATGATCATTTGATTATTATATAATGTTTTGAAGAAGATATTGAAAGCTAGGACCGGGGAGTCCCCCAGTTCAATTTGAATTTATTTATTTATTTTTTGGATTTTCTATAGACAATGAGATTACATTTATAAACAATTTTCAAAAATAGAATCTTATTCTTGAAACCATTTGGTATTCTAATATAGAATATTAGACGAAGCGATGGATAAAACATAATCTTAAGTTAAGTATTACAAAGAAATGATCCGATAGTGGATAAGGTCAGTTTGCGACCTAACTCAAATCAGTAACGACTGACTAATACTGCTGTTTATACAAGATTTATCAAATTATTAATTGTTGTAACCATTTAAATAAAATTAACAAAATACATATAATATAGGTAAAGATATATAATATTTAGTTATATAATATTAAATTATATCATTGTCAAGGAATCATCACGCCTTAATGTTAATAAACTGTTATATTCAAATCAGTTGAAGCTTCATATTTTCTTACAAGCATTAAATGTATCAAATTGTAAAACCGCTTTGTTTGCGTATTACGTGCGAGAGAGTTCGCCTTCTTGACTACATTTATTGGTATCTGTACCATCAATCATTAAGATATTAAGCAAAATATATAAATGTATTCCAATTTTAAATATAGATTTAAAAATCATAGATTTGAATCAGTCTGATTCTTTAATGAGGTTTTAGTCTTCTCATTGGTTTTCATATTCTAATCCATCGACCACTACACTCTGAACAATCTATTGTAAATGAAATAGCAATTAATTCTGAATACCTGGAACAATGGAATCTGAACCGTATCTTGCAACAAGGCACTCTGTTATTATAGACAAAACAACGTTAACAAAAGTTTCAATAAGGGCTCAGCACTCCAAGATTTTCCAAAACAAAATCCTCGAAGTGAAGCATTTGTATTCGAATAATTGGATTACAATATTGTATAAACAATGTATATCCATGTATGAATTTAATTAGTACAAAACTAGCGTCTCTTGACAGACTATTCGAAACAATGCGGAGCAACGGCGTACTACAATTGAAACTCTTCATTAAAAAGCCCAAAAGAAGCTAACCCGCGATTCAAAACCGTCGCCTGGCAACATTGAAAAATGCATTCGGGAGACAAAAGCAGGCTATTACGGCCCCAGGATTAGCCCTATTGACACTACGTTACCAATTAAAAAGGGAGGGGTGCTTTTTCGTCTCGGTTTTTTCAGCAGACACTTTTTCAGGCCGCGGGCGAGCTCCCAACCCCCCTCGACGCTGTAGAGAAAAATCAATAACGCAGCACTTTTTTCCGCGCGTAAAGCATGCACCGACACGGCCGTTGCCGATGTGTGTGTGCCCCACGCACACACAGCCGGGCTGCATTGGGTTGTCAGTGTTTTTTCTTTTAGCATTAAAATTTGTTGCGCCGCTCTTCCTAACGTTACGTACCTTTGATTAGGATGCACCTGAAGAGTTCACGCAATACGGGAGGCTGTGTTCATGTTCGGGGGCTTAGAGTGGATGTGACATTGCTTTTAGGGATGGCGCATTTTGGCCTAAAAAATTAAAAAATGTTATCCAACATTCTTATGCAACTAGAAATGACAATACATAATTAGAGTAGATAAATTATTGTCATAATGTTTTGACGTATTAATTATTATTGTGTATTAAACAATGCTGTTTATTTAACCTTGAAGCTCAACTCTCGTTACAATCTCTTAAAATATGCTTTCAAAATTATTGCAGAAACTTAAGTAATGTAAGAAGTTTCTCGAATTTTTATTTAATTTTAAATCTTTCGTCGAAAAGTAGAAACAATACCCTCATTACGTTTAAAGCATGGCCATACTAAAATTTTACAAAATGAAACAATTTAAAACATTTTATCGCGAGCCTTTTGTTCAGATTCGTTTCAGAGATCGCCATAACTCGTTCTGTTAAAAGGATTGCGGTAAAATGAGGAACAGATTGTTAACAGAGCGCAGACATTATTATCTATAAGTGATATTGGGCCAATTCAATTCTCTCGCTAAAGACTGAGTCGACCTTGGTCTCGCTTCCGCAATCCTTTGAGCCTGTTGAATAAACATCATACAAAAGCTTTTGGAGCCCTAACGAATTTCTGTAGTACTTTATTTGCATATATTCCTAATGCTCAATACGCGACAACCGCACATCACTAATTGCGAACGCAGACTAACGTAAAAAAGCATCACATCTAAAAAAGAAACGCTTTGCACATTTTTATTTCACATCGGCCCTGTCAGAAGTGCTTCCGTCCCGCTTGCACCCTATTGTTGCTCGGTATACGAGCTCGGATCTCGTCATCAGTCCATCTTTGTCTGCCGTACTTTTTTTGAATGTGCAAAAATATAAAAACGCCGAATCGGGTGGGGGTGGTCCCATGCCACACGCTGCAGTTGTGTGCGTCGTAATGCTTGCTATAGAGTTGCCCGATCATAAGTCAATATGGGTATTCAAATTATAAAATATATATTGTTATAAACAGGAAATTATTTTATTAAATAATGAAACACGGTGTACATGATACGTCGCATTCATTTAAAATATTAACTGACATAATAATATTCATACTAAAAATAGCAAACTCCTTTCACAACTAAATATACACCAAGTAAATTTCACTGCTGAACAAAAGAAAACTCATATTTGGAGATAATTCCACCAAGCGTCTGGTAACGTTAAGAGTTTTGTAATTTTTTTTTTTATTAAAAGTGATTATTCTAACACTCCGAGACCGGACCAAAAATAAGTCCCAAAAAAAGAAAGTGCACTAACAGAACGACATTAAAATAATATAATCTAGACTAGCAGCAGACGCCTTTCTCTGCTCCTTTCACTTGTCTGCATTAGCGCTCTGTTAATCATAGAGTAACAGGTGGCATCTTTTCGTTAATCCAAATTGGTAGACAGTAGATCAATGCACTTATTACTGATACGCGATATTATATTAATGTTGTGAATTTTACTTAATTTTTTCTTTATGTATATCACATAGATTCTACTAAGTCTTTTAATTACACAATAGTCAATACTGTACTTCATTACCCACGCACTAATGAAATAAGACTTCAAATAATTATTATGTAACATTTCGTTTTTTTAGCTTTCCTTTTCTTCTCTATACAAAAAAAAATCATTTGACTCAACTTGAATACAGTATTGTGATGTTATAGAAATTATATAATGGTCTTTTGAACGTCAATAAATACCTATGTCTTTACTTAAATCCTCCTAGGAAAGTAAATCTATAAAAACACTTAAATATATAATTCAAATTGTTACAATACAGACTTTTTATCACTTTTTAATAAAAATAAAATCAAAATTTATTAAACTTACTAGGTGGTAGGACTAAGTACAAGCCTGTCAAGGTAGGTACCACCCACTGATCAGATATTCAACACAGCAAAACTTAGTATTTTTGGTTTCCAGTTTCAAGGGTGCGAGAGCCAAACGGTAGGTAACGTCTTAGTTGATTGACGGATTTGCGATGTAAAGAATGTTTAATATCTTATAAATATATCATATCTATCGCGTGGTGGTGACGACCTACCATCGAGTGCACCGTTTACCCTACATATAAAAAATACTTTATAAGCGTATTTAATGAAAGTATATTCATGAGCGAACTGTGAGCTCGAACGCGGCCGTCGGTAAAAACTAAGTTATACAAGTTTGCGATTGAGATAGGTCAGGGATGCTGTGTAATACCGTACAGTGAAGACATAATATTATGTAAGTATTCGATAAACCTCCCAAATGATATTGTTAAAGAAATTAAATATAATATAAATGCGAAAGTAAGTCTGTCTGTCTGTTACGCTTTGACTAAAACACTATACCGATTTTGATTAAATTTAGTCTGAAGCCCCAAGGAGTACTTTCTTTATATCTAACACCCGCAATGATCGGGCGAAGCTGCAAGCGAAGACTAGTTAGATATACTAGTTAGATTTTAATAATTATGTGGGTGTATAATAAATTTGCAATTATTATTTTAGGTCGGATGATACAGCCTAGTATAACCGTCGAGCCTTCGTCTTATCTTAAATAAACTAAATATACGTATTCGTTTTGTAATATGTATTACAGTAATTGCTTGTTAATGGTAATCAAATATCAAAAATATTTCAAATTAAGATTATGTAAGAAAATCTTAATTATTAATACGAAGTAAATATATAAGAACATTTAATATATTCTGAAAATTTATCGAAATCTGATTGTAACAATACAAACATAAAACAATATAATTAAATATATTTAAATTATCAATTCACGCATTAATATTTTTACTAAAGATAAAAACTATGTAGAAGCTATACTAAACAGACAATTGTTATAATAAAATTAAAGGTCACATTTCATAACCAAACTCAAGAAAATTATCTGCCCCACACTTACTCTCAGAATATATAGAAAAAAAGTGTCCATAAAAAGTTCCGGTCCCCGACGCCGACCTTACGCAGTATCGTTTTATTGCGATCGTGCCTTGGCCTCACTCCTTCTTACCTCATAACACAGTTTCTCTTGCCTCCTTTTCTTTCCTTTTTTAACTTTTTTTTTTCGTTGCGTTTCCTTCCAGCCGTGTATACCAAACTTTTCCCGCTCTTTCGAAGATCGGTGCAACAAAACTTTTTGGACATACACAAACGAACCGTAGACAATCGGAAAACTATGATTAAAATCTTTTCGGTCAATTACTCAAATTATAGGTAAATACGTACATCCACTCATTCAGTCTTAAGGAAAACCAGCAATTCATTAAATTGCTGTAAAAAAGGAATTTCTTTTGAGCATTATAATTACGGCTTCGTTAAATTCTATACTTTGCTGAGTAAAGTAAAAGGCGCTTTGAAAGGACGGTTTTAAAATTGAAAACGGAGCTTAAAAATACGTTTCTTAATTGACTTTCAGAATATAGTATAATACCTACTGAATGGAATTTTAAAAAGTGAACTCCTACATGATTCTTTCACAGGTACACAATTTGTATGGCTGTATCAGAAGAACATTCTCTTCTTCTTGTATCTTGTAACCGTCACCGCTAATGAGCATAGAAGTTTTAATTCTAAATTCGAAATATAAAAATAAATTTCAAAAATTATAATTATGTTAAAAAACCATATTAACTAATTTATAAAACTTACTCCTTAAAATAATAAATTCTTATATTACATAAAATGTATTCCAATTTTAAACCTTGATGATATTCGAAACAATCATGCAGATAATTCGTAACTTAAAGCTACATGACACATAAAAGGGGACTGCGTTGCTCCCTATCCGCCCTGACCAACATAGAGTGGTCTGTACATAAAACAAAAGTTCCTCCGAAAGATCTATTTGTTTAAAGGCAGGGGGCGGGTGGGGAGGTCATAGATAGTGGTGTCTATGTACAATGCACATTTTTGCATGGCGTTTTGCACGCGATGAGGCTCAGCCCGAGCTCGATTCTGCAGGCACGCACACATTTACACCTCTGTACTTACGATATATACCCACACACGCAACGGGTTCGTTTAAATGTTAAAATAACCGATCATTCTTTATCATTTTTTGTACTGTATACTGGAAATAGGTATTTGTATATATTGCAAAAAGTATATGTGTTAAAAAGTTTCGGGATTGGTTTTTTTAAGTAATTATATATGATATGCTAATAAAATATTTTTGAAACTTTACGCCTAGACGCCAAAACTAATAATATTAACCTAATTCTGTTATAACTCTTTTATTTTCTTTACTTACCAACTTCGACAAACAAAAATCCTTTACGCTTAAGCAAGTGAATTAGTGTGTGTAGCTCGGTAACTATGTCAACTTAAATAGTTGAAATCTTATGCTTTGCGTAGAGTTGTAGACAGAAGCTACAATCATCGTAGCACTTATGCATAGCTACAGAGTATTATACTTGTCTCTTGACTTTTCAATACATGTCAAGAAAATCATTTTTTTTTAATATAAAATACTACGACATTGAGATGTAATCATATAAAAATATTCTGAGTCAAAAGGAAAATATATGTGCTACTCGTATATATGCAATATGTAAGTACGTATTAATTTAAATATTCTCTTAAATAAATAAAGATTGATTCACAAAATTTATAACAGTTGAATAAATGCATTTGTTACTGAACAAAAATAACGAATGCTCGTATTTTAAAACGTAACAACGTTCATCAATGAATTACATCACTAAAATCCAGTACATATGAGAACTGCGATCATTATAATAATAGGTACCGACAGTGCGAGGGGGTGACGCTCGGAAAAAAATCACATCTCCCCGAACCGGGGGAGGGATGCAGGTGGGGTTGCCAGTGTTTTTATTTTTCGATTGGCGGATTGCAGGGAGTAATGATCGATGGAATTAACGTGCGCCACTGGCCACCTAGACGATCTGAAATTCGAATGCTGTTTTCATTTTTTCTTAATTTTTTAAATTGAACTTCGATTCTCGGAAAAGGTTTCGATGGAAATTGTAGTTTATTTACATTATTCAGTCTTGCGTCATATTGCGTTGAAGGTTCGTGGGTTTGTATAAACGTATATATGCTTTATAAATCGAATTCACTTGCATAACATGTTCAAATTAAGTTTTCGCAGTCGTACGTTATGATTCTTACTTCTGTAATATATTACACTTCAAAAAACATGTTCTTCGACGAACAAAATAAATTAATGATCATAATAGATTCACATTACCTTTAGTTTATTTCCATATAAATTTGATTTTAGCTAATATAAAATTATTTATATGTACATTTTGTACGCATCATTATTTCTTTTCTTCTCATTACATGACGTACACATACTCATATAATAATATGTATGGACATATTATTATTACATATTATTACTTCTTCTACTACAACAATAAAGCTTAATTTTTTTTATATTAACAAAAAGAAATTACAGTTTGCGACGATCATTATTGTACTGTAACATTTGATATACATATTTTTGTTGTCCATATATTTTTTAACTGGGTTGAAAATTAGAAATGAATCTGTATTTGCTAACATTAACAAGCGCACCCAGAAATATTTATTTTTGAACGTCATTCCACCACGCTGCTTCAATGTGGTTTGTTAGATAGACACGTGGCAAAATTTCATTGAAACTGGACACATGAATGTTTCCTCGCGAGGTTTCCTTTCTCCGCTAAGTAGTTAAAGTTCAATGGTACTCGGTAGAATTTGAACCCGCAATCATCGTTTAAGATTAACATCAAATCAAGTGTTTTTATTATAACACCAATGCACTTCCATTGATAACTGCAGTAATATATTTAAAAATTTCCTCGAGTACGATAAGCAGGTCCAGTTATTATGCAGTTTATAAGTACGAGTTTTTGTCTGTATTTCCGTTGAGTGGAATATTTATATGTAAATATAGTAGTTTGATATTGAACTCTTAAATATTGCCTTGACCAAATAACATTAGACGTACAGATTACGAATAAAATACTAACTTCCGCGTGCAACTACAATGTGTGCCTTGCATGGTATTAATTAAGTAAGATTATATGTGTTATCTCTATTCTAAATTTGATCGAATACTGTCCAGACGTTTTGTGTAATTATGTTATTATTAAAAATAATATTTTCATTTCGTTAATATCTAAGTTGTTTCTGTAATTTATTAATTTAGGTAAAGATGCATTGTTTTGTCGCTTCTACTAATTATACAGTAAAAGCTTTAATGTACAGTTACAATCTTTAAAAATAAACGATAGCTTTAATAAAACCAATGAAAAGATAAGCGATCAATCTATTTGCTGCAACTGTTATGCAATATATTGCATCAAACAAACTTCAAACACAATCTGAAAATACCTATTTCATAAAGCGATGTTGCCATATAAAAAAAAACATCGCATAAATTCTTTTCAAAGTCCTCATATTATTTTTTGATGCACCCCAGTCCAGACTGATATTGGATAAGCTATCGTAAATGTTTCGATCCATTTTCCGTTTACAAATTAAACACACCCCGTTCGTACATGGCCGCCCTCCCTCACGCAGGTACATATGTGAGGAACATGATTTATATACGCCATACACATTTGGCATAATTGAAAAATGGCCGAGTGAGTTAATGGCGCAGCATCGCCGGACAAAGCAAATAGCGTTTTTCGTCCGTTACGGCCTGTCGTATGAATATGGATGTTGCTACTTCAATAAATTTGTCGTACTCGTAATGATAATGCAGTAGAAATTAAAATATGACACGTTTACATTGTATCTGTTGAGTACTTTTAGAGTTATGGGTTTACTTTTAGAGTTATATATAATAATAAAATTTTAATAACAAACGCTTATAAAAAGCTCAATTTAGCTTAAAATGATATTTGTGTAGTCACTTTTGAAATTATTTAATTATTAATCTAATCAATCATCAGGTCTTCTCAGTCAGAAGCTCAATAGTGACGCTTTTTATTAAATAAATTACGTATATCAATTTACTATATTTAATTTATAAAAATATAATAAAGTTGTTGTTGTTGTAATATTTTGAAATGTATATGTACATTCTTAAAAGTTTCTCAAATGCACATACATTACTGAACGTATTTAAAAAAATAAACGCTGGGAAGTTCACATGATGATTGCCGTCAAGCTGTCATCTCTGACAGCTGATGATGTAGTTAACTCGAAAGCTGAAACAGTTATGATGTATATACATTCTGCCTAACACCAAAGAAAACAAAAAGGTTCACTTTATTTTATAAAAAAAAATATCTATATGTTAATAATAATTATATTTAAATATAAGTTTCAATATACGATAGGATACGTTCTCTGTTTAAAATAAATTAAAGGTCGTTTAATTAGTAAATTCTTCGCGTCAAAAACATTTCATCCAAACATTATATATAATAATTCGACCTTAAAAATATTTCCCTGACAAACACTCATTCTTTTTAGTAATTTATTTAAAAAAAAATAAACGAATTTATATTAAGATATTAATCTAACTAATTAAGTGGGTTATAGTGCTTGTGACATAATATAAATGATACTGTTTCACAAGTCGAGTTTGCATCCTGAAAACGAAAGTTACAAGTGTTCCAAAACACCAAGTTTGAGGTAGGGTTGCTGCCTCAGTTTGAGATTGTGAATGTAGTTCGTAATAGTTTATTTATTTGATAACAACTGTATATTTATTTGATTACTAGCTGCCCCACCCGGCTTTGCATGGACAGAATAAGGGTCTACATAAAACGTGTTTATTCAAGGGCAAAAATGGATATAAAAAATTTAAGCCAGTGCGTTTGCTCGTGTACAAAGTTTCATAATGATCGGATAAGAACGCATAGAAGATGCAACATTATTATGTAGAATATATTCATAAACATAATTGATGTAAATTATATTCTAGTACTAATATGAATAAGTACAAAAGTTCCTTATTTCGACATATATTATTTTTTGTAAAAAGTTTGTAAAAAAATGAAGGTCAAATAACAAACAGAAGCTTACGAAAATTTTCACTGAAATTACACAATACAACTCATAAATTACACAAGAGGTCACAGCATACCTTCGTCCTTACTCCAAATAAAAGTACGTTGAAAGTATAAAACAAAATTCTAGCACTGAGAGCTTCAGGAAGTGATGGCGTGTCTCAAACTTCTGAAACGCGCGCTTTCAGGGTTCATTCACCCGTCCAGACATCTTACAAACCCAACGTGTACACGGTACATATACTTTATTTCTATAGTCATAAAGCTTATAATATCCTAAATAAACTGACTCTAAACTTTGTACAAGTACACAAACCTCATTCATTTCTTTCTTACCTAAACAAAGGTGGTAAGGTTCATTTTCACATAACATTTCTTCGGCGTCAAGGAAATCGCCTCGGTTTTCTTTTGACGGATTTCTTTTGAAAATACTGAATGTATATTCGAAAAGAAAGAAAACGTTCGAACCCCTTTGTTTTAATTGTAACGGATTTTTAAAACGAGGAACGCGAATGGTAGACGACAGATTAAATGTTTATTTTTTTTTTAACTTTTTAACCTAAACAATGCTATTCCCGCCATACGAAGCACCTGAAAATAATGAAGCAATATATACATACATACTATAGGCACATATTACATATGTACGGTGCTTGTGTTGTTATGAAGTATTACTTTATTTTGACAAGAGTAATTGATACGATTCTGCACTGAAAAATATGCAACTTATGTTTTAAAAATGTAGTGAGTTGATTTTCTGGATGCAATTTACTTTTGTTTGTATTATTTAGTTTATTATTCTCCTTATATCAAGCAACTTATATTCCATCAAAGACGAACTTGATGAAATGAGCCCCAAGTTATATAAGACCCAGCAATGGGACATTTACGTCAGGGGCTGCTATCTTATGGTACTTTGTTATAGAATGAAATAAATAAGTTTAGTTGAAAAAATAAATTGCATATATGTATAAAAGGTTCTGTATTATTGACTGTCAAAGTACAGCTTCAACTAAATTAAATTATAAACTTGAAATTTTAATGGAACTTTTGATTGACAGGGGGATTAATAGTATTATTTTCGAAACTTTGATAAATAAAATAATTTGAATTTTTATAGGTAAACACAATGCACGGACATTATATTATTTTTACTAATAATAAATTGACATGTTAATATGCAATTTCGTGATTGGTCGAACGTCTTACGCCTGATAGATACTAATAAATTTGCGTTCAGTTTCAACGGGTGAAACTGTGTATGTTATTGTTTTTATATAATAATCCTAACTTATTGAAGTTAAGTGAGAATCAAATCTGAAATTATATGTAAACAAATATTACACGTGTCAAAATGAGTTTGCTTGCATGGCTTGTAAGCTTCAGTAAATTACAGCGGCGCCAAGTGAAGGAAAAAATTCACCGCTATGCTGTTGAATGGCATTGTAGTTACTACAGATCTTGTTCCTTAAGAAGAAGGAAAATTTAGCCCAGTAGTGCGACATTTAGTAATAATATTATTCTACTTTCAACCTAATATAATCATTATAAAATAACATGCCAAAAAACATCAACTTAAAAATCTTATAAGCAATAAATCTTTTCGAACAACGCGTTAGACCACCCTTCTCTTATAAAGCACATAATTGATCCTTGTATCCGAACCGATGCACGGAAGGTTCGCGTGTGAGGCGCCAAACGAATTCGTTCGTTGATCCCGCCATATTTATTACTTTTACTTTTTAATTTATTGCCGGTAGGACATGCAATGGCACCGCGGAGTTCGCCTAAGTTTACCCCGCAATGCAGTTTGTCTGTGGAAATCCGGTCTATATGTTGCAAAACTACGGGCTTCTTATATTTTCAACTATATATTTATTATTACTCCATTGTCCGTTTTGCATTCGTTAACCTTATTTGCCTCAACACTTAACACAAAACAAAATCCCGATAGATAATGAATATTATTTTCGGAGAAACATTTCAAAAGTAACAACTTTTTAAAGTATTAAAATTAAAACAACGATGTCAATTGTATGTTTTAAAATTTTACTACTTCGAATTCGTTTTGTCTACTGGACACTATAGATGAGAGTAACCTAAATTAGTCTTGTTCCAACAAATAAGTCGAGCACACAAAAAAAAACTTGTAGGCATTGTGACCAGCGAATCTTCAGCACGCTTCGTCAGCGCGTCCCGTGCATAATCTGTTAAAAATAGAGCCCCTTGTCTCTGCTCAAGAGCCGTTGTCTACGGCACCACATGTTGACATATACTCCAATGCATTGTAACCCTTATTCCGAGAATCATAAGAACCATCGTACATGTAAGCCTCGCTAAGGCTGCAGGCTTTTTTTTTATTTTTGTCTCAATGATACTTTATTATACAGCCATGATAACTAATACAATGATGCAGCTAGTTTTTATGTTAGGAATTTTCCCATATTGAAACAATCTCAACGAATATAAAAAAAATATAATATTTGGAGGGCGCTTCAAAAAATAAAACCGAATACAATGGTTTAATTCATTGATAATAATAAATTACACAAAACATTTTTATTGGTACGATTAATATCAGAGCACGTATAAACATTTTAATTGTTTTATTAATTGCAATTGCATTTGACTATCTACAATGCAAAGCAGGATTATCAATGGACTATTTGCTTTTATATGTTTTGGCAATTCTGTTTGCATAAAAAAAATACACACACAAAATTTTGACACATTGACATTTCTTAAATCTTAATTATAATATCGTCCACGAACTAAAATAATATATTGGTGATAAAGCTACGTCCGCTATGGTGCGTTCTTCTCATAATTAGCCCAAAATAAACCTGTCCCTCTCATCCGAGGCACTCTTGCATCGCGCCTATCCTCTCGCACCTCATAACGTCTAATTATATACCAAAAAGTAACATTAGTCATAATGTACCAATCCAGTACATGAATTAATGTTACCGTTAATTATTATTATTAGTTTCTTCTTTCTTTTAGTAGAACATAAAGTATACAGTAGATAATGGCATATGTGTACAAAGGTAAGTCAAGTTTAATTACAAGCACTTGACTTGTAATGACTTAAATATCATGATTAGCTGCGCCACAGGCAATGTCACGATCTTTATCTAATTAATAAGTAAAATTAAGTGTTTTTTGTATGGCGCTTAAGTCATTTCGTAACGACAGCTAATAATAAAGAAGGCAAATGTTATAATCAGATAAAAAAGGCAATGCAAGTATAACTTTAGAATATAATAAAATATATTCTGATATTTCTTGGCAAAAATGACAAGATTGCTGCCACGGAGCGGAGTTTAGGTAGGAGAAATAGGTACTTTTTACGAGTAGGCTCTTATAGGCTCATATAAATCTTCATGTTACAAGCTTAATTAAACGTAAAGCTATTAAAAAAAAACAGTCGCTACTCTTTTAATAAGATAGCATTTATTTGTTTTATAAAAATTATCTTGAAGGCTTGAAGTATTCAACCACGCTACAATGCGAGTTGAATACACTTGTGGCAAAATCTCATCTAAAACTTAATGCCACACCGGACCGGCCAATGAAGAAACGCTCATTCACGATTATTATAAACACACATTAAATTCATCGAAAGTGTATTATACAAGCCCTGGCTTGGAACTTTTGACGGACTTGATTTTTGGTTAACATCTAAATTGTTATAAAATATAATATGAAATATTATACGAGCATTTATCTAAAGCTATTAAATTTTGACTAAATAATTATTATAAATCGCCTCGCTAAAATAATTCCAATGTAAAGTAAATTAATAATCAAATTATCCTTCCAAGAAGTGTAACTGAGTCAGCGCGCTTTGTCCTAAGTAGATCTGATAGGAAGAAATATGGACAGACCTTGAAGATATTGTTTTCGTTCACTTCACATTGAACTTTTGAGTCGGTGACTTGAATAGAGGTCGTTACGTTATATTAACATCGATATAGTAGTATATATTCTATGTACATAACCAGTATACTTATAAAATTGTTTGTAAATGATCAACGCAGAGCCAAAACTACTGAACCTGAGAGCTACAATTTGAAACATATTTTTATTTATTTATAACAGAAGCATCAGCTTGGATTTTTGAACATAGATGGAACGGACAGTATAATATCCAAAGTATCAAAATTGTAAGCATTTGTCTGTTCATATCGTCCCTAATAATGTTCGAACACAACTCAATAACTCAATATATCCTAATAAAATTGCCAACTAAGATTATGTCGTGAGATTATTCACACAGACAGACAGGCTATTTTTTTATTTATTTTTATTTAAAGAAATGACTGGGAAATTGTTAATTAACATTTGCGTAACTTACTTCATTAGTTTTTTTTTACGAAATATATATATTATAATCTAAAAGTAATAAATACAAAAACACTTGGTGGTAGGGCTTTGTGGAAGCTCGTCTGGGTACCACCCACTCATCAGGTATTCTACCGCAAAACAGCAGTAATTGGTATTGTTGTGTTCCGGTTTGAAGGGAGAGTGAGCCAGTGTAATTACAGGCACAAGGCACATAACATCTTAGTTCCCAAGGTCGGTGGCGCATTGGCGATGTAAACGATGGTTAACAGATTTTCCAGTACCCATATTTATGGGCTTTGGTGACCACTAACCATCAGCCCATATGCTCGTCCGCCTTCCTATTCAATATATTTTTTATTTTTTTAATAATAAGTCTAAATTTTTTAACAATCATTTTGCTTCATATTTTTCCCAAACTTTTAATTAACTTCATCTGTGAATTGTTGTTTTTAATTAGTGGTTCAAATCTTGCAACAGAATTTTAAAACAGTACCAACCACCACCACCTAATAAATTGAGCTGAAATTATGCGTGCACTATTGATGATGTTAGATTACGCACATTAATAACAAAAACTTTCTTATACTTCATTAAGTATTTCAAAGTGAAATATAAATTATTGTTGCTGTCTGTAAAATTATGCAAGCAAGTGTTTTATAAAAGCTTTATCATGATAGAAGCTCGCGATTCACGTACTAACAAACCATTTCAAATCTGACTACTGAAGGCGGTCACCTCTCACACTCTCGTAATAAACGGCCAGTCGTTAACTTTACGACGAGTATCATTATATATATTACTACACCATACATGTATAATAGAGTAGTCAAAGGAAATCGCTTTTCAGCACTTATCTTTTTTAAGTTAATATGTTATTCTATATTTAAATTTTAAATTAAATATTGCTATATAAATTAAGCACTTATATTTACATATCCATATATTTTTGGGTCATAATGGGCACATGCCCATGCAGTACATACTGCCTTATGCTCTACCATTGAATCGAACTTTGTATATAAGTTAATATGTATTGCTCATTGTACAAGTGAACTTTAGGGTTCTTTATAAGTAATAAAGTTCTTTAACCTGAAGTTACGTAAGTTATTTTTTTAAGCGCGTTATAGCTATAATTATTTATATCAAAATTTGGGAAAACTATTATCATAGGTCATCACCTCAATTATTCATTAAAATCGTCCAAAAACTCTTGGACCATTATTTCACACGTTATAAATTGAGATCAGAGTGAAATTATGAGTATTACTGATGTCGACCATTTTACCCCCATCATGTACATACTCGTAAACACATTGAATAGAAAATTATGTCTTAAATATATAGCAATAATTATATCTAATAGTGTTAATATCCAATTTAAGTGGTTTTTTCAGTAATAACTAATACATAATGTACTGTTGACTAAGTATTATGTACCAAACAATTAGATTGTAAAAATATTTGTAAAACAATACTTATATACATACATTTTCAAGTTCATTATGTAATACTAATAAAAATAGGCAAGCCATTTTACCAGTTGTTTAATATCGAACAAAAACTTAAATTCATATTTTAAATAAAGAACATGTATGTTCGTTCATCCAATAAAATATATTTTTATATCCAATTAAACAGAAGTTAGTCGTCAAATGTCTTCGTTATAGTGATCAAATAGTTAGGTATTCCAATGACATAGTTATTATCGCATTAACATAAATATTCATAGGAAAGTAATTTATAATCGAAAAGCAATCATGACATCAACGGTACCGCTGGAGAGTCCTAGAGGACATTAGCATTTGTCGAGGGGCGTCGCGGACGGAAATAGCCGACCGCGTCACCAATGCATCGTTTGCTTTATGCCCAGTTATTGCAAGCCTCTCGGTTTAATTGCACCCAAACGCCATTTCGAAGATTTGTGCGACGTCACATTTGGCGCGAAACATGACAAATCACCTGTCACGCGCGCACAGACTATATACACCCAAGTTGTTTTTTTTTATAGATTTTATACGCTGTCCGAAAAATTGCGACGTATATTGAACGCTTTTAATTAGCATGTGTTAAATTGCTTTTCCGTGTCGCAGTACGATTTAGGGCGCATGGAGGCCGGTCCATTTATTTCAGGAATAACAAAGTGCATCCATGTTACATCGGCTGTATTAAACTTTTATTGCCTTCAGTGCCATTCTTTAGTCGCCGCGAGTGCGAACACGCCGTTAATTACGCCCAAAACCATTTAAAAAGATTTATTATATTTATTTTTAAAATGCGGTACTGCGCCTATGGAAAATTATTTTCTCATTTATATACAACATATATACCTAAAAACTGTTGCTTATGTACAGCAACATTAAATTTTAAGTTCAAATTTTGATACAAAATTTTGAAAAAAACTTAGTCTAATCTAGTCACAATAAGTGACATTAATCCTACCTTCATGATCTATGTACCGTCTCACCATAACATAAAATATTAAGAGATATCGTAAATCAAACGCCATATATACCAAAACAGCTTACAGAGCAAGACAACTTCACTTTCAGTTCAAAAGTGCGCGCAGTCCGTCCGTGTCAACTAATTTTAATAGCCTTGATTTGTTGTTTTTTTTTTCTTCCACCGTTTCATGTTTACTCTCGTTTATTCGCCACGATCTCAGGGCTGCGTGCGAAGTGCATTGCCCCGTACCGAAATAAATTGTCGCGACGCAGTGTCGTGCAACGTGCGTACAACCGGTACCGATGTCGATTGGATAAGGATTTGGGGATGTGTCACAAAGGCTCATTCGGTGATTTCATTACGATTTAGATAAGGTATCTTTTGTAATAAATTACAAATTTTAAAAATATTTTTTAAATTAAATCTGTCAAATGTATCTTAAAATAATTTATTAGTGAAAATATAAAACAAATGATAACTAAAATGTATCAACGAATTACAAATGTAATTTAAGCAAAAACCCAATGCCAGCCATACGTTATAACTTGCGTACATTCCCGCCAAAACGAGCTGTCACTTTCGCTTCACCGTGCTATGTGTAGCGTTCAGAGCCGCATCTGTTGATACTAATACATGTCGACTCCAAGTTAATACAGCAATGTAACTTATAGCATATTTATTTTCACTTGATCGTTCATATGGCCGTTTACACGTACGTATGTTCCACTTTTTATGCGTTGTTGACACTTGACTTTTTACAAAACATCTTCATTTCATTCAACGTTTACACACATCTTTAGTGTATTCATTTTTGAATTTCGAATGAAAAAAAATGCTGTTTTGTTAAGATAAAACAGTTAAAGTAACATTACGGCTAAAAGAACAAGTTTTTACACAATAATAACAACTCTGTGAGTCGTTTTATTTTGAATGCATTATAAAGAAACATATTACAATGTTGGTAAAGCCTTATATGACTAAACTTGTCTTAGAGTACTAATATCTATTTTTTTGTAGTTTATGGTGAAATGTCGTTGACACTAAAAATAGAGTCCAGATTGTAAACGTTAATTGCGATTTAATCTATGCCTACTAGTACAATTGAATACGAAAACCAGTTATTAGACGCTACCTAGTAACATTTAAATTTATAATGATTTCGTTCTTTATTACATGAATAAAAAAAAGTTATTGTTTCTTTAAAATATAATAAACAATATTTGTATTAAATTTCAAACAAATTGTTCTTCATACAAAAAATACTGTAAAAATATATTATACCTCTCCTTGTATTGATAAATGATGTTAAAATCAAGCTTTTGTTATCTTACATATTTGTCTTTTATATTAAATAGAAGTTGACACTTTTGTCGACTTCTTTCCTTTTGTCCTTTGTTTATGAGATATACTTGCGCTACTTACGAATATAATATATCTTTTATTAAAAAATATTTTTAATACGAATTCTTAAATAAATATATAAAATCATTTTGTACATCGTGATTATTTAACCAAGATAATAAAAATATATAATATGATTTGAATATTATTTTCGATCGTTTAACTACGCGTCCTATATACATGGAGATGTATAGAAAAATTCCTACAAACGTTGGAGCACGCTCACAAAGCGTGAGTCAGCGACTTCCAAGCATCCTGCTCTTATTGTTGATCGGCAGCAAGTTAACAAGTTTTATGAATCACCAGCTAAAATACCCACTGGTCATGAACTAACAAATAGAACATCGCGAACGTCTTCCCACTTGTATTATCGACATTACGAGCTACCTGAATGTAAAGCTTATAACATAGCTTAATTACATGACAGATGCACACACAGATTATTTCGGCAACTAAACTAATTTCAATTTATATTTTGGAGACCTACGAATATCTCGCGTAATGTTTTGTGTTTATCTGTTACAGTTCTGGTAGCGTTTGTTCCGAAAGCAAACGAACTCCTAGAACGAATTAAATATTACTTGTAAATATTAACTAATGTAATGTAGTGTTGTGGAACTTCCACGTCATCAATCGGGTTTAATAATTAAAGTAACATTTGCGTGAAACCAGAATAAATAAAAACCATACCTTCATAATATTAGTAAGACGATTGATTTACATTTATGATAAAAAAGGAAACTCATAAGAGTGACGCAAAAGTCAATAAAGCAAGAAATATCATTAAATAAAATTTATTCAAGATAAATACAAGCATCAATTAAAAAACAGACATTTCTTTGACATCCAAGATAATATCAATAGAAAAGTCTTAAAAGGCTCTTTCTAGTTCTTAAGGCTACTTAAATTTAAAATAAATGGTTGTTTAAAAATCAACTTAATTGCCTCAAACATTAAAAACAAAGTCGTTTATACAATTGATAAAAACCAGAGTTAAAAATTAAGTTAGTAATACAAATAATATTAAAAAAGGACCTCTAAAATTAACCACAACGATCAAATACCAATCATCACTTCAACCGTTCGATAGACGTAATCAAAAATAATTGTCCAAAAACCAACGGACAAACCACAAAAACTCGTGTAGATTATGTTATTTCACCCGTTCGATTCTCGATCTCGATGACAAAATGTAAAAAAGCCTTTTCTTAATCGCTTTTGAACTTTATTTGTCAAATAATAAGAGTTAATTTCAAATTTTCGACCAACGAGAATAAATTTGTCGGCGTTTAATCCAGTGAGCAGTCGTTGTTCGTCGGGTGACGGGTTCGACCATCCGTGAACCTAAGTACAGTTCGCATATGCATTAAATCTTGGAATAGTTAATATAATTTTACAAATGAACAATTTAAAAAAGTTATTTTCTTATCTTATATTTGACGTACCTTTTCCTGTGTAATTATAATCAAATCTTAATGTTATTTATTTCAAGATTGATAAGTAAGTTGAACAACTTTTAGAACAACTTAGTATTGAATCCGAATAACAAAATATTTGTATTTAATAGTAAGACTTTCTCTACCTCTGTCCTCTTTGATGATATAAAACTTTTAAATATTGTGCTTAAGTTCTTTATATTCTTAAAATTTTTAGTAGATTGCCAGTAAAATACAAAATAGAATGGTTTTTTTTTGCTATCTCTACTTCGTAGTAGGATCAAACGCAGGAAGGGGCGGTTCGTCTCAGACCAGTTTGGGCCGCACGGCTCCACGGCTCACCACTCGATCACCTCTCATACCTTTACGACATTCATGTAATTTTAATGCCAATTATAAATATTTAAAGTTTTTTAAAATAAAATAAAAACTAACATAAATAATTTATCGAATCCATTTTAAAAACAACACTCACTAACTTCTGTAAGTGATTGAAGTGATTATTACAGGAATACTAAATTAGTTCACATTGTATTTGAATATTTAAGTTAATCATAAATGTTATGTGAGTCTTACGTCCCCAGTAGGATGTGAAATGTCATTACTGAACACGAAAACGTCGCGTCTATATATTTTAATATAAAACAAAACAAAACGTAAAACGCAAACGAGTTACGATCATGGAAAGGGGTGCTTCATTCCCATAGCATTCTACGTCATTCGAACGCTATAATTTAAAAAGGGTTAAGACAAAAAAATCTTAATTCGAAGTGACACCCCACATGTGCAGCCATCCGGTCGAAGATACCAAGATTTAAAGCCGTACTACACACGTCATTAAAACATCGCTGTCAAGTGAAGAAATCATTTGGATGCTCTCGCGTTTCCTCCCGTATTATTTATCCGAGAGATTATAAACAGATGTTATTCGACTATAAATCTTTGTCTCATGGCACATGAAAAGACGTATGTAGGTAATGTACTCGCAGAGGAGCTTTCTGCGTCAGTTTCGCTATCATAAATATATCGGACATAAAGTTTTGAAACTAAAGACAATTATTTTTATCATTAAAAATGTATATATGAGATATACACACACATATATATATATCTCGACTGCCTTGTTCTTATAGTGGTTAGCATGTAAGTTGTAGCCGTTGGTCCAAATACTCCATCCATGGGAAAATACATTTTCCAAATACTTCAAATTAAAATTGTATATTGCAGCTAAAAAACGAATTCTATTGTTCGATCTTGTCAACAAATATATCGTAAAAAATTAAATATGCTTTACTTTAAGTACGCTCTTATAAGCACTGAATTGACTTTTTAAGCTACCACTGGTGCTTGGTACCGACAAGACACTAAGTAATTATTCTTTTTTCAATTCCTACTTGGTGGTAAGGTTATGTGCAAGCCAACTACAACTACCAACACATTAGATATTCTAGTATCAATCAGCAATATTTAGTTCTGCTATGTTCTTGTTTAAAGAGTGAGGATACATAACATTTTAGTCTCCGAGGTGTGTAGGTACAGTATAAGCGATGTAAGGGGCAGTTAATAGTTCTTACGGCTCCAATGCCTGGACAGTGACCACTTACCATCAAGTGATTCACTTATCAGTCTGCTTACCTAAAACCATAAAAACATTTGCATTTTAATCGTATAGAACTAGGTGATCTATGAATCTTAGTAAGATTTGTACAGATTAAAAAATATAAACGTGGTAACAATTTTATGGAATAAGAATAAAGACAATAAAATCGAATAGAGCTCCTATACTAATTGGATATTTTATACATCCAAAGGAGTTAGGTCACGATCATCTCGAATCAAGATATCGACAAATCGATTGTGGCCGAGATATGAGTGTACGATTTTATCTCGTTTAGCCCATCCGAGAAGTTATTAACGGACACCCGGCCAAGATGGATGGAGTTGTATTTTTTCACTGTAACCAAGAATCATGTTAGCGCTCTTAAAAAAATATAGCCGTTTTAGTGTAATTAATTATATTGAACTTAATATAAATTAAGATTATCTTAATGTCGAAAGATTGATTTTTGATAGCTACTGTTCTAAACCTTCTGGATACATCTCAATAGTTTCATTTGAAAATAACAATAATGTTTCGAGTTCGTACTTTACAAATACCAGAAATTATGATTTATTTGTTTATTTTTTATTAAAAACTCACTACATAATTTCGAACGGATTTTAAAGAGTCCAAAAAAAATTGTCACTGATTCGCTGATATATTAAAAACAGTAAAATGGGTTAATAAAATTTTATTATCTGAGACAATAATTATATTTATTATCTGTGGCAAAAAGCAACACCAATTAACGAGTTAATTCACTGTTGTCATATCATATCGAAAAGTACCTCTAAATTAAATAAAACACGTCTTATTACTTCGACAATCGAGCACTCGCTTCATAATGACCGCACGAATACATATGTTTTCTTTGGGCGGGAAAAGAAAATAGTCGGCCCGCGTTTTTATATAATCGCCATCTATTGAGAAAGTAAATCATTAGAAATCTTGCTTATTTTACACTAGTTCCTTTCATTTAAAGTGCTTTATGCTTATGCAACGATCATGACCGTTTATTGTAAAACATTATAATATATTTACTTATGGATAAAAGAAAATATGTCTATGAATGATTTCAAGTATAGAATTCTGTCAACTACTATATTAGCATTTCACCTATATCAGGTTTTCAGTCTCTTTGATATACCGTAGACGATGTAACCATCAAAATGTCTCACCCAGGGTGGAATTTGACATTTTATTAAATTCTTATTTGGCAGCGAGTGTTGCAGCCGCGTGGCACGCGACGTCGCGACGACTGCACGCTACCACTCGCGATACTTCACCGATTTATACCGGCATTCTTTTGATTTACTACGATCTACAGTTTTGTTTGAATATATACGTAGTTATTATACAGACACGTAATCTAACAGGGCTTTTTCATTGTTTACAGATACGACAGCGCCTTATGTGCTGTATAAGGATGGAGTGGAACGCGCTCCGCCTGGTACGCAATGGGGTGGCGCTGTTTTGGACGGAGGCTATCAAGCTATGCAACATCAAAGCCCTGGAGGACCCTCACCACAACCCGAGCCACAACTCGCCTCTCCAGCCCCTTCACCCTACCCTCCCGCACCACCGCCCCCAGATCAATCAGCGGACGAGGCAGCTCAGCAACTTGCCCAGCAACAAGCTCAACAACAGGCGCAACAACAAGCTCAGCAACAACAAACATCGCCAGATCATTTACAAGTAGATCAACAGCTGCAAAATCAATCTTCGGCGCAAGATCATCTCGACAGAACTCCTTGCTTCGTTCCACAACCGGACTTACAACAACAATACGCTACGCCGTACTTCAAAGAAACGAGGCCGACTAGTCACATGCTTGGAACTGGTGGATTTCCGTTGCATTACTTAAAACAAAATGGCGGAGTTCTTTCACTAGAGGGCCCGCTGGATCAGTATGCAACGCCTGACTTACGACATTTACCAGACATCGTACAACCCGAGCCACCTAAGCCTCGCAAACACAACCCCAACTCTGAACTTCGACTTTTCAAGTGTCTGACCTGCGGCAAAGACTTCAAGCAAAAATCTACATTGCTACAGCACGAGCGCATCCACACAGACTCGAGGCCTTATGGATGCCCGGAGTGCGGCAAGCGGTTTCGCCAGCAGTCCCACCTGACGCAGCATCTGCGCATCCACGCGAACGAGAAACCGTACGCGTGTGTGTACTGCCCGCGCTCGTTCCGGCAGCGCGCCATCCTCAACCAGCACCTGCGCATCCATTCCGGTGAGAAGCCATATACGTGCGGCGAGTGCGGCAAACATTTCCGCCAGAAGGCCATCCTGAACCAGCACGTCCGCACACACCAAGGCGAGCGCTATTCACAGATATATGCCCCGCCCCGGTCCCCGCATGCGTTGCCCGCACTGACTCGATGCATTCGCGTCACTGCTGGCGCCGCCTGCGATCCCCGCCGACCCTCACCCGTTCGATTCGGTCTCGCATCCATTGGCCTTCCTATCAGACAAATTCTCGGTCCCCTCGTCGCCCGCTTAACGGAGGGTGCTCGCGAGACGCGGAACCGATCGCCGGACGCTCCTGTAACCGTCCTCAGTTCGATTAACCCACTCGTCGATAATCCTTTCATGGACAAATCGGACTCGTAACTGACCAAAATGTTCAATTTTTGCAGACGTTTCTCCGCACCTAATCTTCAAGAACGGGACGACGCCGACGTTGTGGCCTCAAGATGTACCGTTCCCTCCCGATGAGAACAAGGAGGAAGTGCAGTCGACCTATGGAGACACGGATGGGCAGAATGGTGAACAACGTGGATCTTGCTTCTCACCAGGTGATACGGCACAGTACCCCGCTTACTTCAAAGATACTAAGGGCCTTAACCATGCCGTCTTCGGTTCTAGTCTTTCACTTCAGTATCTGAAAGGTGGAAAACTGCCGGATGTACTAGGTGGACGAGCGATGCCTCTTTATGTGCGCTGTCCAATTTGCCAAAAGGAATTCAAACAAAAGTCAACACTGCTGCAACATGGCTGCATACATATAGAATCACGGCCCTACCCGTGTCCAGAGTGTGGTAAGCGTTTCCGTCAGCAGTCACATCTAACACAACATCTGCGCATTCACACAAATGAAAAGCCATATGGGTGTGTATATTGTCCTCGATTTTTCCGGCAACGGACGATATTAAATCAGCATCTCCGCATACATACAGGAGAGAAGCCGTACAAATGTACGCAGTGCGGAAAAGATTTCAGGCAAAAGGCGATACTCGACCAGCACACACGCACCCATCAGGGCGATCGGCCATTCTGTTGCCCGATGCCCAACTGCCGGCGACGGTTCGCTACGGAACCGGAAGTCAAAAAACACATTGATAACCACATGAACCCGCATGCGGCGAAGGCGCGACGGGCCGATGCAAAGACTCCGAGGCCGCTGCCACCCGCGGCGGCCGTCGTGAAACCGGAGTTGTACTTCCCGCAGTGCTACGCACCGCCGTTCCAGCAGTTCCCTGCGACGAGCGCTGCCGAGTTCAAGCCGGCTGTAGGTCCGGGCTCGGCCGTAGCGTGCCTGCCCGCGCAGTGACCCGCGCCGCCGCGGTGGCCGCCCGCGCACCCGCCCCCGCACACGCCGCACGCGCCGCACACTCCGCACCACGACCTCTACATCGCCGATCGTCTCTACAACTAAGTAGTCGCGCGGTCCCGACCGGCGGCGCGTTCCGTTCGGTTGCGGAAACTTAAGTATACGACTCGCCCGTGCGAGCTTATGAGATTGAAATGTAATCGTTATCGGATCGCTGTAAAACACGCTTCGATCTGTAAATAATCGATATCTTTATACTCTATCGAAGGTCTGTCGCGAATGTACAGTTAAAGAGTATGCACACCATTAATAGTGTTACCGTTCAAAAAAGCGAGTATAGATAGCATTTTTGCCCCGTAATATTAAGTTACCACGTAAGAGTTAGGCTTCTCGGTGATTCTTCTGTCGATAAGGTCGAAGCGTCCGTCAATATCTAAGCGGATCGAACCAGAGATTAGATTTAAAAAGTCTTCGTTGAAATATAAAGAAATAAGATTTGCTCTTTTACCACATTACAACAAGTATTTCGCGATGAATGCTTTCGGTACATAGTTGTGCCTATTTTTAATAAATATATGTATACATATTTTTTTAGATATTATGTTAACTTTATTTAGGAATGTTAGGATAAAATATCTGGCAGAGGTGTGGAAATTGTATAAAAGATGCTCAAAATTTCATTTAACTTTTAATCTAGTTAATAAAATTTTCGCGTAAAATTTGAGCCAAAATTTGAATAATTAATAAAAGAATTTCTTGCAAATAAAATTTTTCAAAAATTAACTACAGCTAAGAAGCAAGAATACGAACCAAAAACATAGGTTACCTTTTGCCATCAATACATATTTGTTTATTAGTACTTACAAAATATTCTGTTACTTTTAATGGATGCATTTACTGTTGAAGTAGATGAGTTTAAATGTACGTATCACGTGACATTGTAGGTGCCAAATAATGTAACTTTTGATTATTTTTTTCCATCAGCATATTTAATAGGCCTAGTTTAGGTTGTTACCAGTTTTTTCAACGATATGACAATTTGAGATGCATTTACGTGGAAGTGGAAAGGGTCAGACTGAGAAAGGACTGTGATAGCTAGGTAGGATAGGCGTCTATGTCGCTCACTTAGCATATAATTCGTGTACTTTGACGAAACGTGATTGTGAATCCCTTTTTGAGTCGAGCGAATGTTTTGAATTAACGTTTCTGTTCCGTTTCTATTTTTTTTTTAATTTAAATCGACTCAAATTGCCAAACCTTTTAATTCCTCGAATTATCTAAATTTTTAAACTTGTTTATAGCCGACCGTGCGCCTGCGCCGGTGCGGGCTTGACTGATTCGATAAAGTAATCACAAGAGTGAGATTAGCGAATTTTACCATTTAGGTAATGTGTGTGATGTCGAAAAATGCTTTGATGAAGGCTTCGGAGGGATGGTATGCCAGAGAAACGTTTTACTTAATTTTAGCTTAGACTACTGTCTTTCGAATTACCAAGCAATTCGACCATTCATCGCGAAATAAATTTAATATTTAAGAAGATTAAATATATATATGAATTTGTAAAGCCGTTGAAGTATCCTGGTACCGAACGAGACCTCGGTCATGTCGCGTCCACAATAGATACAGTTAGACATAGAACTCAACATTTATTTCATTGCAGATGACAGTATAATATAATAAGTTTTGGTCGAAGAGGTGATATATTTAATATGTCAGCTTTGTTATCGTACTTGATAACGTCATTGTTTGATCACTCCTTCGTCGAGTCTCAGTGACTATAAACTGTGATACGGTATTAGGATATTTCTACGGACCTTTAAACGTTTTTATCATCTTTGTTTGTATCAATAGACGACATATATATAGCTTATTTTATGATATTATTGTGATGGTTTCGTTTTCCTACCGCATAAGGAATGTTACGTATTAACTAGTAGTGTAATATAGTGCAAGTGGGATTATTGGAGTCACACTCGGAAAAAATTATGATTTGTCACTAAAAAAAAGTGATCAACGCAATATTATTTTAAGTGGATTCTGTGAATTAAATTCTTGAAAAATTATCGCATTGGACAGTTATGAAAAATTTGATGCTAGTCAGTTTTAAAAGCCAACTTTTTACCGCCTTTGATAATTTTTACTTTGGTTACCCATTTTAATATACATTTTAATAACCATTTTATTTAGTTTTTCTATTACTTTGAAAATAATTTAATAATATTAAATACTTTTATTTGACTTCCTTTTTAGTTACTTTTTTATTGAAATTAAATATCTAAATATCTTACTTTAGCCTATCAGAAGAATTAACTCGATAAAAAAAGTTGGTTTTAAAACTGAACGGCAATTCCGTCATACTTTTGTTTCTGATTGATTTTCCTATCAAACTTTTGGAGGTTTACAAATGAAAAAAAAACACCACTCTTGAAGAAAATTTGAAACAGTTATCTTCCGTGACTAGAATTTTCCACAGCATTGAATGTGATCCTCCTAAGGACCCGTGTACCGCTCCCGAGGTGTACACATACAATAGTCTAGGATGAGTTCTAAAAGGCAGATTTTATTCTCTGATCGCGTACAACTTGTATTTGACGAAGCCCGCCTTTATAAAAACATTAACAACAACTTACAAAGCGATCTGATTTATTATCTGTGACAAAAAAATGCATAGCTTCGACGAGTACAACCGCCAATTTCCGACGCGATCAGATTAAAAAAATCTAACCTTAAATATTTTAATTATACCACAATACAGCAGCCTTAACAATAATAGCTATAAGTATTTTTATACAGTTTACGGTTAATATTTCTGTTATAACCGTCGGGAGCGGCGCTCGGGCCGTAGCAAGTTTGAATACAAACATACAATACAGTGCCATAGCCGTGAAATAACCTCAAATTTATACTTATTAGATTTTTATACCGATACAAATGGATTTAATTTTTAAATATAAACAAAAGTGATTAAGTATACAGAGATTAAAGATGATATTTTATACATTTATTACAAACAATATTATTAAAGGTAAATGTGGAATAGACTTAAATTATAGTGTCGTATTGCAACGTGCTAAGTACCTAAGTATCTTGAGAAACAGGTTTTTTATTAAGTTACGAGAGACGCGAGTGGTGGAAAATTGATTTAAACGATATTCAAATATGGTCAATTTTTCGCAACTTTTTCATGTCTCATAAAATAGGGTACGTTGATTTAATGGTTCTAGTGACGTTAATTTTTCAGCGTGGTTATTGTAAATAAGTACATATCACAAAACAGGCAGTGTTGCAAGCTCAAAAAAATCCATATTCTGGTTTCTAAGAAAAAAATATGACTGATAACGGGCCACTGTCATTATCAAATCATTATATTAACCTTAAAAACCGGAATAGGTATTTTATAAATTAATGTCACGACTTTTATGAAAATTCTTAATCCACTGTTCTGTTAATATTGCTCACTGTTTCGTTACGTTTTGCTCAATTACTCGTGTATGTATACCTACCGTTATTTGCCTTAGTTTATATGTCATTTATGTATCATTAATTTTTTTTTGTATAATACGTATTAGAGAGCACGGTTTTGCTTTTCTTATAATACTACTTGTTAAGAGCTTGAGTTATTCCTGTCAGTGACAGTCTTATTCTGTAGCAAAATCTGAAAATGGTATTTTTTAAATCGATAAAAACAGAATCAATGAAAAAGTTGGCAGTTGACGTCAGTCACAGACTGCATTCGAGAAAATAAAATTTGCTGTGTTGAATTACGTATCTGCCGTCCGTATTTTATTTGTCGAGAGCTCGATCATTTTTCATTTGCTTTAAAATTAGCTTATCTTATATTATGCTACAGCCGATTCCACTGACGTTTAGTTAGGTTCGTACCATGTTCCTAGCGTTAAAATACGTAATATTTATTTATAACACAAAACGCCTACTTTAAAAGGCGTTCAAGTTTATTACGGCGATTCTGTTATATCGTATTTTCATCGCTAATCTGTTTATTTAACAAGGAATTAAATTCCATTAATTTTCTATGTATACATACCTGCTTTATAAAAATGTAATATTTTAAAAATTTCTTCAATCTTTACGCAGCTTAACATTTTAATATAATCGAGTGATACCCAATTATTTGTATACTTATTTTAAGTTGTTAACAGTAAAAAGGAGAGAATAAGATTGCATTGTGAAATTATACTTTGCATAATACTTATTATATTATCACGAGAGCGTCAATTGTATTAAATACAATGTTTAAGTAAAAAATAACCAGTGCTAAGCTTAATTTAGTTAAGAATATATGACTCGGAACGCATTAGTAGCGCGATGTTATTTTAAAACTAGTTGGCTGCCATCATTTTCTTGATGATATTTATTACTTAAAAAATAAGAAATAATCATGAAATTCAAATCAAATTAAAATATAATTTCGTGTGATCTTGAATAGCTTCATTCAAAAAATAATATAATGTAAGATATAAAATGGTGGCCGGCTAGTTACATTTCATTCGAAATAATTAAAATGCATTTATTAGTGATCTCAGGCATTGAAAATATATAACTGTAAGATTTGGCAATTGTAAAATTAAGGATTTGTTTCCGAAGTTCTGGTAGCGTTTATTTTTAATAGTAAATATATATTTAAAATTCCGCTGCTGATACACCGTAATACCAATCTTTAAAATCAAATATAAATTGTATCAAAAGCAGCCTAAAAATAAGTATTGGTTCTCATTTAATGCAGCCATTATTAATTCTGCATTTAGAAATTTAATATTCATTCACTCATCTTACTCGATATAATTTTTATTTGAAATAATTATATTTGTATATAAAATTATGCATGCAGATATAAAAAAAATGGTTTCTGTCATTAACATCAGCAATAACAAATAATATAGAATAAGGTTTAATTTCTACCCACCCTTTCATCAAGAGAGTCTATTTTGCGAGTTTGGGTATTTCAACATGGCGGAATATTTTTTACATTTAAGCACATTATATCACGTGGTTTGTCGGTTATTAGATCGTATGTAAAATCAATTATATATGATATTATATTATATAATTGATACAACCACGCGTAGTGAAATATGTGGAATGTATTTTTTTGATAGTTGGCTACGAATTATTTAATCGTCTTCCATTTTTAAAGTAGTTTTATGTATTATAGCGTTTTATAATCTGTTTCGCTTGTTTATCGATTATAGTTTGGACTCCTGGTTATTTGCACAGCATAGTTTTAAAAGGAATTATTCCGGATTAGTGCAATACACGTTTATTCAGCGTTATTTTGTGTATTTAAAAATCTTTTATTATTATTTGCGTAGATGTTAATGTAGGTCCACAAATAATTGGTAGCCAACATGGATGGCCTATAATTTTATAAATCAGGTGCAACCTGAGACAAGCTTACACTGCCACACTCGCCAACCGCTGTCACATACATATATTATTAAAATAATTAATTTCTATCACAATAGAGACTTGTTGAAACAGTTCCACGATAAAAATAAGAGTTGTTGAATTTTTTATAAAAGATAAAACATATTAGATATATGATCTTGTAGTCTGGATTGAGTTTTTTAACAGATTTTATTAGATTCGACATTCGTAAGATACGTCGCCTATTTAGCTTATTTTTGCTACAATACTTATTTAATACAATAAATGTTTACTTATACCGAATAGTACAATAGATATACAGATTATACAAAATATACAATACATTTTTATACAATAAAGCCGTGATATATTACAAAGATTTTTTTTATAAAAAGCGTAATAGGCGGCGTAGCTTCAACGATATATGGTTTCAGTGAAATGGGTGCTGTTATATTATTACTTGTACATATTTATTATAATATACAACAATAGACTGGTAATTTTACAATGTTGTTAGGTTTCTACAGATGTATCCAACGGGGCTGACGAGATTTGATTTGAATTTACGAACGTATACAAACATCATCAAAGTCACAATATTATTGTCTTCCATTCATATTTAACATATATTTAAATAACGATTACTTTATTATTTACTTTGCGTTAGTATTGCATTCTTATCGTCATAGATTTACAGTGAAAACGTTAAATTAATTGATTATTTAGTTGTATCAAATTATTGATCAAACAATTTATAATATAATATATGTCATACAAACTACGCGAGAACTCGAAGGCCTAAAAATCGTCTCTCCTCAGTCCCTCCACATGTTACAATAGAGTATATTTTCTTACATACAAAGACACCGAAATAGACTATATAAAATTGATTTTAGACAATACCAGAATACAAGATCGAACTTTTTACACACAACAGTTCAAAACGATTTTTAATTGATTTATCCATACATTAAGTTATTTAAAACAGTTGGTTGCGACATGGTCACAAAGATCCGGGCGAAAAATTTAACCGTTGGCATTATGAAATAAAAATTAAAATTGTAAATATTTTTTCTAGTTCTTCCAAAATGATATCAGTATTAAATACAAAATTCGACTTTGGTTAGATCAAAAATGTATGTGTGATCTATAGGGAATTTTGCATTATATCTTCTTAATGTAATTTTCGTAATAGTTATTTTTTAATTATATATATTATTTTCATTAAGATATTTTTTAAATGAATTGTAACGATCTTGCCTAGATTTGCATTTATGTTAGTTACGTATTATACGTTTGAAGTTGATACCATCGTATTTATGTATATTATTATTATTGTATTAAGGGTTTTGTTTGTTTTTTTTTGTCATTAATAGAAGTAAAATGTTGTAAAAAGTAAGCTCGTTGTATTTTATCAAATAAACACTTTTTAGTCCAACTGAAGCAATATATGGCAGTTTTATTTATAATATTAGGTTAATCATTTAGATATAGAAAATAATGTATAAAGTTATTAAAAGAACAACATTTCTTATCTGTATTATATCTTTTTTTTTTTTTTATTGCAAAGGAAGGCGGACGAGCATGTGGGCCACCTGATGGTAAGTGGTCACCAATGCCCATAGACATTGGCATTGTAAGAGATTTTAACCATCGCTTACATTGCCAATGCGCCACCAACCTTGGGAACTAAGATGTTATGTCTAATTACACTGGCTCACTCACCCTTCAAACCGGAACACAACAGTACCAAGTACTGCTGTTTTGCGGTAGAATATCTGAATCTCATTTTACAGGAAAGTTAAAAACTATAGAAATTAATATGCATTGATTAAAGTTTTTTCTCCGTCGCTAATTTGCCACTCACCCAAATACACTACAAGACTCACTTCTTGTATCAATATTATAAATATTCCAAAATAAATTTTATAGGCTCTTACAGATACGTTTGAATCATCACTTTACAATATATTATTAAATGTAGAGCTACGTAAACTCTAAAACCGCGGCCACACATTGGCTTCGCTCTAATTTGAAAAGGACAATATTGTATCCAACCACTACACCACACATTCGCTTAAATACTAATCATATATTAAAAACTTTGTAGACTAACACTAGAATAAACCAATAGTATTGGCCCACTCTCAGTTGCGATCGCAGAGCGAAAGACGATGGACGATAACATAATTATTTGCACTGGCGGCATACGCATATGATTCAGGTACATACGCGTATTATTTACATTGTACAAGAAAACAACGCAAGAATCTCTTCATTTTATTCAAAGGATATCTAAAAGTTATCATTAACGACTCCTTTTTACTTTTTAATTCTGCAACACTGACGCCATTTATACTAAACGAGGTGCGAAATCTTTCTCATGAATTAGATAAAAAAAATCTGTTTTTGTGGAGTTTATTGGTAGATTCCCACAACGCCACTGGTTCTCTTTGGTCTCCTTGGTATAATTTAATAAACTCCAAGACATCTGCATTCGACCATTCAGTCGAGGTGGTTGTCATTTTGAAAATATTTACACACGTATCATGCAATACTGCAATACGTAACATTGTTGACAATAAAAACAAAGTGTGACCGCGGCGTAACGTGACGAATCGGCACGAAACACTATATAAGTGTGATATATCAGTGTCAATTCCCAAGAATGGACATGAGCTACGGGCCGCGATCGAAGCCGCGGGTGCAACCGCCTGTAATGACAACGAAGTAATAATGCATACACCTACCACCGGTTAACAACATACGGTTTTGATGATAATTATAACAATTATAATCGTTTAGGTAGTAAGCCGAGATGGCCCAGTGGTAAGAACGCGTGAATGGTGAATTAACCGATGATCGTGGGTTCAAATCCGGGCAAGCACCGCTGAATTTCATGTGCTTAATTTGTGATTATAATTCATCTCGTGCTTGACGGTGAAGGAAAACATCGTGAGAAAACCTGCATGTGTCAAATTTCTATTCCACGAACCCGCATTGGAGCAGCGTGGTGGAATAAGCTCCAAAATCTTCTCCTCACAAAGAGGAGACGAGGCCTTAGCCCAGCAGTGGGACATTCACAGGCTGTTACTTACTAGGTAGTAACTGTAGCAATCAAATATTACTTATTTTTCTCTAAAGACAAAAACATATACAAGTAATTTAGATAAGGAGATACTAAGATATCATTAAAATAATATTAGTCGGTATTAACGGATGTTTAAAAGAGCTATTAAGTAATAAGATACCTACTGATTTCTGAAAAAAACAACCTCCATCTAAATAATATTATTCGTATAACACTAACAAAATGTAATGTGAAAAGTGACAATTTACATAAAATTATAAAATTGTTTAAAACGGTAGCTATGTAATGGTACTGCGTAAGTTATATAAATTGATAGCTACTCGTCCCGGTTTCGCAGGGGTAGAAAAACGTTCTACATAAATCTTTATGTCAAAGGACAAATATACACACAAAACACTACCTTAATCTCCTCTAGTACAATGTAGTGATTATTATACCGCATCTAATAAGAGCGCCATCCTGTGGCGCATTGACTAACTATTATGGTATACAAATTAATTACTTGATGGTAGAGCTTTATGCCAGCTTGTTTCGGTACCACCCGCTCATCAGATGCTGATGGCGCATTGGCGAAGTAAGCGATGGATAGCATCTCTTACAATATCTATGTGCGTTGGTGACCACTTTTTTTATAATACCCGGGAGGGCAAATGACTACTCCACCTGATGGAAAGTAGGTACTAGAGTCCAAACGCGAAGACCGCTAGTGCAGTCGGGAAGGTGGCCTTACCATCAGGTGGCCAATATGCTCGTCCGCCTACCTAGGTATTTCATAATTTTTGAAAAATAATCAGCAGAGTAATCAAAATATAAAACTCAATATGTGTTTGAGATTAATATACTTCGACACAGTTTGTCCGACCACTATGACAGTTGGAAGTTAGAAGCTTTTTACAGCTAAATGGCACTCTATACCGATTAACCGATCCCCTGGACAGTTGACACTTCGTAAACGGACATTGGAAAATACGGCGGACGTTGTCCTGGCTGTGTAGGATCACACAGCAGGGGCAAAGCTCCGAATAATCCTTGTGGATATCTGATAAGTTGATGTTGAAAAATTAGGGAATGTGTGTTTGTTATGTTGTGTTGATTGACGAATTAGAGAATTAAGTGTTTTATTTACTCTAACGACAACTATAGCTTATTAGTCTGGTCGTTTTTACCGTTTTCGTTTGAAAATAAATGGCATGATTGATAAATTGATGATTAATTCAAATAATGGATATGATTTAGAACTGTTATAGATGTGAATATGAAAATAGTAGTTTAACTATGTAATAAATTTATAAAGAGACTGCCTCGTTGGTCTAGTGGCTAGATATAAGGCCGCAGACTCGGTGGTCCTGGGTTCAATATACCCATAACATTTTATTGGCCCGACTGGGATTAGAACCCAAAACCTCCGAGTTAGCAGAGTTAATCCTAGCCACTAGACCAACGAGGTAGTCAACGTAATAATAACATGCAAGTAAAATATTTTTTCTTTTTTTCGTGCACTTTTTCAAAATGTTACCATTACCATAGTATAGCACCATTTATTGTTGCTTTTGTGGGTTAATAAATAAGTAGAATTTCTTCGGAACCCCAAAAATAAGTGATCATGAACACAACTTTTCCTTCTTAAGCTTCCGCGGCAAATTTTCCAGGTTCCTGGAATCCAGGTTTTGTCTGCAATAAATAACGATACGATATCGTCTGTCTGGATGATAATTTACCACATGTGTAACCACCTGGATTGGAATAGCTTGATGGAGCTCCAAAACCCCGCCTAAAGGGGGAGAGCAGACCTCTGCCCCATGTACTTATACAGGGTTATTTGTAATGACCCAGCAACCTCGCAGGACTGGATAGCAACAACTTTTGTTCTATGACTTCGGACATAACTCAATACATGAAATAAAAACGATTTTACAAGTTTTTGTCGTACTGTCGTGACATTTGTAGGGTTATATTTCATTCATAAGCGAATGGACGACGCAACGTGTCAATCTTTGCGATGCGCGTAGATTTAAAAACGTTCAAGCGGTAAATTAAATAATGTATTTGTATGAAAATAAAATCTAACAAATTATCAAAAGTGCTTATGGTGTTAGCTAGCTAGTCCTGCGAGGTTGCTGGGTCGTTACATACGTTGGGTGTATACTTTTATTGGCACAGCCTATTCTTAACCTGTTAATATATGTTTTCCTAATTTTGCAACTGGTTGTGTTGTGTTCAACAAAATCAACGAAACATAGTATAATTATTTATTTTAGTACAAGCCTTGACCTACCATATATTTTAAGCTGGTAATAATTATTTCGTATATTATTTATTTAATACTGAATAAAACTCCTTTTAGAAATCAAAAACATATTATAAGGTTTTATACCTTCAGAAGAAAATTTATCAAAGAAAATTTATCAATTTTATAGCATATAATTTGGGTGAGAAAACGGGTAAAGAAAACTATATATTACAAACTATAATTTATTAACAATAATAACTTAATTATTCCCCACGTTTTAACAGTTTTGTTATACTTTCTTTATTTAAATATACACATATATCCATAAATGTAAGTGCCAACAACAAACATTGGCCAAGCATGTCTTTCCTTAAGTCTTTTTGATTTCTAAACATTGTAACTAGCCTTTCAGGAACATTGACGTGAGAGTTGGTTCTTTCTTCGCTCGCTTCTTGAAGTAAATTTTCAACAGTCTGTTCTGTTGAAACATGCTCATTACCAACTAATGTGCCATATAACCTAAAATAAAGATTCGAAATACAGAATATTTTCAATTAAAAACAATCGTTGCAAAGATTAGGTTGATTAAAAAATTAACCTATGTTCAATATTTCAGCCTTATAAGTATAACATATAAAACTAATTACAAGATGTTATATCAAACCAGACACCTGACACCTCATAACATATCATTACAGCGCCATCTAGTTTGTCAGTTAGTAACAGGAGTTTTTATATCATCCAATAGATGGCGTTACCACAATCATCATTTAAATCTGTTTTCTTTCCGTGAGATCCTAAATAGTTATGCTTAGAATTAGTAACAATAATTTACCTATATGGAAGAGTCGGTCTTAAGAAATAGACCCTCTGCGTAAGATCTTGAGGTGTTTCTTCACTATTACTGTAAAAGAGAAAAGATTTACTTATGTTTACATCAACTATAATATTTTTTTTATTTATATCTGTTGACAAATATATCAATACTGATAATACAACACTATTCCACTCAACTACTCATAAAACTACAATCCATAAATAATAACATTAATTTTATTTCATATCTCAACTTAGGGTCAGAGCTTTTTATTTATGTTTATTCTATTTGGCACTAGAATAAGCTATAGATATATTTTACATCAATTAATTGAAGAAATTAAGAATATTTATATGTATGATCACTGGTTTGTTAATACATACCTACTTAATTTAACATCACTATTTTTAGCATTAATAAGTGCAACAATCATTGCTACAAGTTGTGCTTTCTGTAAATTGACCCCTAGAACTTTTGGATTATTTGGATCACTTCCAGACGCTCGAAGACTTGTTGCCTCGGCCTTCATTACATATATGTCAGCAACTGGAAGTCTCTTGGTTATATCCCAGGCCTACAAAATAATTACAAGCTAAATTAAGTCAAAGAGAGTTCTGATAATGCCAGAAGTAAGTGACATTATCAGAACTCAATTTGATATATCTTTCACAAAGTATTATCGCATTGTTAGTAGTTTCTGTAAGTTCTTCACTACTTCAAGTTTCTTTTTATGTAGGAGGGGGCAAACGAGCAGGAGGCTCACCTAATGGAAAGTGTACCACCGCCCATGGACAACTGCAACATCCGGGGGCTAGCAGGTGGGTTGCATGCGCCGGCTTTGAAGGCAAGAGTATGCTCTTTTCTTGAAGATTTCTATGACATAACGGTTTGGAAAAGCCGCCGGCTAAAGCTGGTTGTGGATTTCCTCAGAAAATTCCCCGTGATACATGCGATAGAGGACGCAGAGTGACACTACGCAGGTCCAAAGTATCAAGCCGGTCGGTAAGAACCTGATTGTCGACAATTTGAACTGCTCTACGTTGAATGCGTTCAAAGGGAAGAAGCTGGTACTAGAGAGTTCCCGCCCCTAGATGAGACCAGTACCTACTCCACGTAGGGCCGTATTTTCGCCTTGTAAGGTTATAGACGATGACCCGACGTGATGTAGTGCCTCGCCTTGGTGAGCACACCAAGCTTTTTGAGGCCAATTTGGCTTTACCTTCCAATTGACCGCGGAACTGAACAACGTTCGAAATCTCGACGCCAAGTATTCCTATACTCACTGTGGCAGCGAGGGGTATTCTTGAAATGAGGGCGACACAAGGTGATTTTTAAGCGGTTAACGCAGCAACTTGAGTTACTAGGGTTAAATTGAATCAAGTTTTGCTGGCCTCAAACCGAGATTTCAGATACAAGTTTTTTCCGACACTCGTCATTGTTTCCGAGAAATATTAGCGCGGCGGTGTATGGGGCGTTTACAGTGCTGTCATCAGCATAGTGAATGTTGCTGATTTCCAACATGTCATTGATATGCAGAAGAAATAGAGTAGGTGAAAGAACGCAGCCTTGTGGAACACTAGAATTGACGAATTCTAAATCAGAGCATGCACCGTCGACAACGACCTTGATGATCCGATCTACCAAAAAGCTGGTGATCCATTTGCATAATATCCCGGGAAGATCGAAGGAAGGAAGCTTTGAAAGAAGCGCTTTATGGCACACCCGAACTTAGGCTTTCGCTATGTCCAGACTAGGGATGCGGAAGCAAATGCAGAGCTTCCGCATAGATTTAGACTTCTGCATCCGCATCCGCAATAATCAATACGGATTTTCATGCGTATGCGAATGTAATACAAGTTGCGACAAGAAAGAACTTTTTTTTCACTGTTCCCAACGTGAAATTTGTAAAAACGAATGTACTTCTTAATGAGGGACCGTTAGATTCTGTAGAAGCCACAGAATTTCTTGGTATCACCATAGATTCTAAGCTTCAATGGGGCCCTCATATTAATAATTTGGCAAATAGACTCAGCTCTGCAGCATTCGCGGTAAAAAAAATTAGAATGTTGACTGATATTGAAACGGCTCGCCTAGTGTATTTCAGCTATTTCCACAGTATAATGTCTTATGGCATTCTACTCTGGGGTAATGCAGCCGACATAAATACGATTTTTGTACTGCAGAAGAGGGCTATTCGTGCAATTTATAACCTGGGCCCGAAAAATTCATTAAGATGTAAATTTAAAGAAATTAAAATAATGACTGTCGCTTCTCAATATATATTTGATAATGTTATGTATGTCCGCAAAAACTTAAAAGATTTTCCCAGAAATTGTGACGTACATACTGTTAACACCAGGAACAAGTATAAACTTACAACCACTGTTACTAGATTACACAGGGTTAGTAGGTCTTTTATGGGACTATGTATACGTTTTTACAACAGGATCCCAGAAAGCGTTCAAAAATATTCTATTGTGAAATTTAAAAGAGTTGTTAAGGAACGCTTGTGTGCTAAAGGATATTATACAATCAATGACTTTTTAGATGATTGCACACCTTGGGAATGAAACGATCGCCTCCAGGCTGTTTCAATTAAAGAAGAATATTATTATTGTATTGTTATTATATATTATATAAATATTGTAAAAAATGAGATGAAAAAAAAAAAAAAAATCCCGCTGAGTTTCTTTCGCCGGTTCTTCTCAGGTCTGAGGTGTTTATTTCCGAACCGGTGGTAGACTTATGACAAGCAATAAGTAAGTGTAACACTTCTACATTGAATAAAGATATTTGAATTTGAATTTGAAAGAAATGGGCGGGGCCGCCGAGTGGCGCGTGCCGTTCGGACGTAACAAAGACCAATGGAAGCAAAAAATTAGGTGGACAAGATCCCGTTATTGTTAAATTAAAAACAAGTTAATTAACAATGTCACCACCGACACAAAGTATTATATGGAATTATTTTGAACCGAACAAAGAGGCCCATGATAAGGCTGATTGTAAAATATGCAATAAAAACTACTCTGGCAAGGGCCGAACCACCCCATCAAATTAACAACGACAAAAATTAATCGAAAATTTGATTACAAGTCGTTTACGTCTGACATTTGGTTGGATCCAAGCTCAAATGCTTCTTTGCTTAGCCTGACTTGCCATGGTATTGCAGGAAACTTTGATAGATCATCAATTATTTTGAAATAAGAGATAATCGACGGCCGTCACACTGGTGACATAATTCCCGAAGAATTTAACACGATGCTTTCTGAATGGAATATTAAAAAAAGAAAAAGAACTAGTGCCAAGAAAAGAACATCAAAAAAGGCGGCAATATAAGTTTTTATTAAGTATAATGCTCTTATATTTAACTTCACTTACTAATATGAAAATTAGTAATGAAGTACTTAAATAAAAATTGTAGCATTATACTTAATACTAGTTTTCATTAATAAAAATGTTAATAATTACTTTAAAATTGTTTTACATCTTCATTCATATACTATTTTTATATAAGATCTTAAACATCCGCATCCGCGGATGTGAAAAAGCGGCATCCACAACATCCCTGGTCCAGACTTACTGCAAGTGCCGTCTCCTTGGACTCAACTGCTGCAGCCCATCTGTGAGTCAGGTAAACTAGAAGATCACCGACAGAGCGACCCCGACTGAAGCAGTACTGGGGGTCGCTAAGCAGCTGGTGATCCTCTAGGTACCGTAAGAGCTGGCAGTTTAATTCGAAACGACAATCGTTCACTTCGTTCTAGGCGGCCATATTAGTAAGCGATACATCGACGGTAAGTTTTTTGAATCTTTTAAAATCTTTGTTTATATCAATCGTTGTAACTTATTTTCCGATTAACTGCCTAGTATGATGTATAAATCAATAATATTACGTCTTCTTTCATCAGATAATTATAATTTAAATCAATAGTTGTAGTGGTAAACTACTGGAACACGAATTCAATGATTTTCTAGTAATATTCCATTTGGTCTACAACTGGTGATTAAGCCTTTTGATAATTTGTTTATTTTTTCTTTTATATTTATTTTTATTTAATATACTGCAATCAATTATTATAAAAAAACTCTAAAAATATCACTATGTTCCTGTTGTAGACCAGTGGTATATTACTGGTAATATCTATACTATGACTTTGTTCCAGTAATGGACCATCTAGATTTTTTTACAAACACTTCCCACTATATTGACCAAGCAAGTAGTATCTTGGAAAATAGCAATGGCAAAAAAGGATTCTTGTCATTAAAGAAACACTGTTAAGAAAATTATAACTGAAGAAAATCGACCAAATCCCTTTAAAGATACCCCAGGCAGAAAATGATTTCCAGTCTTTTAAAGCGACATCCAGATATAGTTGCAAATTATAAAAATACCTAGTACCTACTTGTAGGCGTAGCTGACATTTTAAAAGATCCCGAAATAATTATTAACGTAGATAAACCCGGATTTCTAACAAGCCCTTCTGGTTTAGTATTGGGTCCGCGAGGGTTTAATTTTTTTATGAAATAAAAGATAAAGAGAACATAACCGACAACCGTGCTACCGCACTAATCTGGTACCATATTACCAGCCTTGATTATATACCCCATAAGCATACATTATATCTAAAATCGATAGATAAATTAATAAAGACGATGCTCCATCATTGGGATCATTGGGAATCTCTTGCTAATTAAGATGTTTTCGTTGTTTCAATAAAAAGTTTTGATGATTATTAAGTACATAACTTATTAGTATTCATAATTTTATTTTTCTTTTTTAATATTTATTAATATTCTTAAAAGCAATCGTTTTATTTACTGGTTTACTATTGGCACAATGTCTGGTCTATTGCTGGTACAATCTGGTCAACCTTAGGCACATTGCGACTTTCCACTTTCTTTTTTAAATAAAAAGAAACCCAACCCCTATTAAGAAAATCGGAATAAGCTACATGTTTCTATAGTAGATAAGGAGTACGTTATTCTTTTTTTGCAATGATTGTTGTAATAATTAAGTCACAACATTAAAATTACTTCCAAAATGTCGCTTAATCGGTTTGTTACTGGTACACTCACCTACCTTTAATCAAATTATAATAAGTACTTAAGAAGTTAACAGATGAGCATACTTGATTAAATGATATAGGTATGAGATCCATAGTCAGTAAATAAAAAAATATTTTAAAAAACACAAGGAATACTTACAATATCCAGTATATCTGTAATTTGCATCTTCTTAGTATTAGGATAGTCAATGTTGTAATACATCCATTCATTTACTTCATACTTTTCTTTATTTATCTGAACCCAACAAACTGAATTGACAGTTATGTACACGGCCACCACAGATTTGCAAGACTACAATGTTGAAAATAAAGCTTATCAGGTATATGAGAAGCTAATACATGTTTGGACGAAGGTTGTGCTAACAAGTCTACTGTTAGTAGTGACTGGTTACCATAGGATCACTGTTATGACATTATTTTATATGTTATATATGTTATATAAAATAATGTTCATTCATTTATTCATTGTTAGTATGTTTTAGTATTTTTATATTACTTCTATTACTTTTATTATTATTATTCTTTAGTTTTTCAAATTGTATTCTTTATTCTTAACTTTAGTTATTTAAGATAAGAAATTTTGTAGTTTGTTTTTGTAATTGTTCATTTAGTAATTTGTAGTCATTACTTTTAATATTACTCTAATAGCTGTTACTTAGTTACATAAGATGGATGCTGTGGTTTCCTGTAACTGAGGTAGCACATAAATTTGTAACTAGCATAATTTATTAAAGCATGGCATGTGTATTCCTTGTTGGAGATCCTAATAAAATAAAATAAAATGGCTGTAATCACAGTAGCTAGTTACATATGGATCTACAGTTACAGCATTTGTTTTAAAAATCAAATATCTAAATATTAAGAAAACAACTATTTAATTAAAATTATGTTTTATTCTATTACCTGTCTTATACTTTCACTTAAAGATGGTTGAAGTATTTGTCCTTTAATCCTTTTACTTATGTTATTGTTTTCCACCTTTGGTCCATCTAATATACTATTACACAACTTCATGGTGAGTTTCTCTGTGAAGGTTTCAACACTCTTTATATCTGATATTGCTTGAATTTGACCATTCTTCCCGAGCCAATCTGAGAGTTTTCTTAATCTAGCTTTACTTATTTCATACCTGCAATTGAAAAAGGCTGTATGTCATTTTACTAAATAAAAATATAACAATGCTGTATGCAATTTAATTTTACACTCAGTCACTTAAATACTTGAAACACAGGCAGAATAACAACCCCATTCAGCTGTTTGGAGGATAAATACATTTTTAGTCTCGCATAATATTGATAGTATCAATTGAACTGACCTCGACAAGGAACCACTATCCTCATTTATAACCTGCAATATTTTCTCTTTTTGAGAATCCGTAAACTTCTTTTCAAAATCATTGCTGTAAAACCGTTGCACAATAGGAATTATTCTACATCGTGAAGACTAAAAATAAACACTTATTAGTTTTTTACTACCTGTTCAATTTAATTTACACGAATTTTAAAAATCTAACCTAAGTTATGCATATAACTATTATGTACCATTGAACAAGTTCTATAATTCAAAACGCCGATCATTTTTTGTTTCATTTCCCCTAGGGAAATGACTTTACTATAAAAATAAGTTTTTTTCAAGTTTATTTGAAATGTATATATTGTGTAGTGTGTAGACTCTCGTTAGAGAGTAGTATATTCTTTGTGTGTAGATGTGCATTTGAATTGATGTCATACTTCAAATATTGACTTGTCAAATGATAGTGATTTGACAATTTGACACACGACACAGATAGCTTCAGTGTACGTAATGAAAACGTAACGTATTGAAAAATAACTAAAAAGTTATTTTTCATTACGTATCGCAAAGTGTAGAATGTTTCAAATTACAGTATCAATACGACAAAATAATACTAATATGTCCAGTGTAATCTAAAAGTAAAGTAAAAAAATCATGTTATTATTTAAATCATCTAAAAAGTGCATCCCTGCATCATAAAACGATTATTTATCAAAAAAATTAGGTGAAAAAAATATGTACAGACAGAACCAATAGATTTGTATAGTAGTATATATGTTCATATTTTGTTGTGAACGAATATCTATGTAATAGAAATAGTAGTTACAATTAGTTTAACATAGATAATGGTGTCACCAGATAGTACGTGGTCACCACATACAATATATACATAATTTGCCTAACTGTAACAAAAGATACTTTTTTTTTGTTTAGAAATCAACTATTTAAAGCAAAATGGAACTAAATAAAACGATTAATACCCTACCTAAGTCTATGCGAACTTTGTTTAAAGTAATTTTGTATGCTTGACACCAAAATAAAATTATTAAAATCAATTACCTACTATATAACAGATGTAGATATCATCGCCAGACTTATAAGTCATATCCATAATCAGGTATGCGAAGCAGTTACTCGTCTAGCGTTTCTAAGATACATATTTATCTTTGTTTTAACTTAAGTATTTTCAATTTTTTTGGTTTTATCTGTCTGTGTCTAGAGAAAATACGAGGCAATAGGTATAAATATTTAAGAATAGTAACCATCATGTAAAAATAACGCAAATAGGTATCAATCTCTGTTCCTATTTAGGTAAGGATTTCTCCACCCAATCCATTGTATATAACTCGTCTAGTTCTTATGGACGAATTAAAATAACTTTTGTTTAATAATTAAATTTAGTTAATATTTAATTGCTCTTAGGTTAATAAAATTTAAATACAAATTTGATCGCAAGTCGCAAGTTACAAAAATAGACTACTACTGCGTCCTCTATACGATATATGCGAAACTCCTCACTTTAGTTTGATCTTAAATTTCATTATAGTTTAAATGAATGAAGAGAGATGGCGCTACGCTGGTTCTTACGGTTATGTATTAATAGTAAACGTCATGTCAAATGAATTTCATATCCACCAGGCACCATTCCATATTTAATGCGTCAAAACTAATCTAAATTACTTAAGCTTGTTTTGAAAATTAAGTAATACCTTATATCAGCAACTTGTGTCAACATTATGTTAGAAAAACGATCGAACCAACATTTCCATTAATTGAACAAAATAATCCTACTCGTCGCCATCAATTTTGACAAGTAGAATAGCTAGGACGTATGCCACGTACCTATTCATATTTTCTAATCAACCATTTGTAATGTATGCCTCCTTTTCACATTTACTCAAATATTACAATAGATCATATAATATTTTATGATGGGTAGTTACTGTCAAAATATGTTACCGCTACCATTATGTTAGGAAACGCCAGTTACATTTACAATTAGAGGCAAAGAAGAGAAGTAGCAGTATATAGAAGTACGCAGAACAAACAAATAATTTCGATTTTATATTCGAAAGAGCGAGAGATTCATATCTCTGATCTACTCTAACTCATGAAACAAGCGACAACAAAATGGCGAATTCTGCCATTCGCGCCGAAACGGCGCACGACTGTACATTCGATCACCCACACTCCTTCGAGAAACTTCGATCGAGGCTTTCAGATGAATACACCTATTTCTTCTATACTTCAAGAATAGAAGATTCCCCGTTTGCCGGCTTCTCTATTATCTTCCAGTTCTTGGTAAGCGCTAATCATTGTATTTTTTTATATTTCAGGAATTTGGAGTATTCATCTTTGGCTGTCATTTTGCTGTTGATACGTTTCAAAATTTTCTACAAATCTACCCACTTCTGTTTGATTATTTTGTTTAAGTATGTACCAACTTTTGATCAATTATGACTCCTCAAAATTTGGTAATTAAACTTTTTAAAATGTTTTTTTACAATATTTTGACTCTTAATGAGTCTCTCTTACTGATTGATTGTTTAATATCCAAGATGTATATTCACAGCTTAATATTCGCAAATACAAATATAAATCTTTGGGGAACAGTTTATTGACCTGAGAATTAGCCCAATGTCATATTATTTTACTCGGCTAGAATGTTTTAATTGTTTTATATTTTGACTGGGTTTTAAAAAATATTGATTATTTCCAATATTTTATGACAGGTTGTCATTATCACATGTCACAACCTATATAACCTAACAAGTTAACATTCGACGGTCCTATATCAGAGTTCTGACTCTCGAAACGAAAGTGCGGCAACGTCGCATTTGGTTTCCAACCAACTCGGCAAAGGCGACGTTGCTGGGGCAAGTGGCATATGATTACGTGCCTGGTCGGTCACACACAATTTTATTGTGCTGTGCCAATATAGATGGAGAATTTTTCTTATGAACCTGGACAATTTCATCTCAAAATGCACATTATATTATATTCCTCATTTCATACTCAAAATATTTAACCATGATGTATCTGCTGAATTCAATTTATTCTTATATATACTGAAAGCACATCTTCTTCGTTTACTGAGTAGGTATCAGTTAATCTTAGTTAATTATATATATATCTATGGTTTAATAATAACATAATTAATAAATTTTATGTTAAATATAATCCAAAGTAAGTATGTATTTATAACAATTAAATTCTTTTTAATATACATACATTAATTTGAATTGTTTTGGCGAAAAAGTTTAACCTTCATTACAACACCCGCCATTTTGATTTCTAGTGAGCTGTGTCTTCTACGTACGGTAGCATTGACGTAAATATTGTTCCTTCCCTTTCTCTCGTGCCAATTTTATTTAATACCTGTTCTTTATTGGTAAATATGTTTTTGAAAAAAATGAAATAAGTGTTTACTTTAATAGGTATATATACCTATTAAAGTATTGGCACTAGTACAAATATATACGAAATACAATTGCGAATAAATAATAAAATAAGTATGACAAAGTTTTATTTTTGATTTTTGACGTGTTTCATAATTCTGACTACTTCTCTTTTAGGTTGAAATATTAGTCAACATATTCATTACTGCATAAGTTATTACTTTTATTTAAACGCAGTACTACAATGCGGCAATGTATAGCATCCGCATTTTTAGTGTTATTGATGATACTACCATATCGTAAACATTTTTTGTTACATATTTATTAAATATGGTTTAAAAATTAACTGATAAAAGATCCCTCTTACATTCATTTATGTAAAGAAGATGTCAGGTGTCCTTTTCGCAAAGACTTATGTCTTCTGTCTAGATTCTAGCGACAAATACGTCTATCGTCTTGTAATTTAGTAGATAGTCTGTTGGTATTACGTCATTTGTCTTATCTGATTTTTAAATAGGTATAAGTATTTTGGAATTCTTTATTATTATCTTAATTTTGAATTCAATTTGTTTCGATATAATCTAAAGTAGATGTAGCAGAAAGTTCCAACTCCAAGTCATTTTTGTGTCACTCACTGTAATATAATAATGTTTTGGGTTAGGTTAATAACCTAATATCTGCCTTTCTTATGGTGGATATTAATAAAATTTAAATCATTTTGTTTTCAATTAATCGTTAATATGAAACTTTAATTCAATAGCAGATAAAATGTCTATTTTTGTGATGACGATTGCATCTGACCTGACTAGGTGGAACCTCGGCAGCGATCGGTTTTGTTCGTTCACTTTCGGATACGAGTCAGGCAGCCCACACGACAACGAGCGCTGTTCTGTGCAGAGCGGCAACGCCGCGTGATCTTAATAAATTATAAAAACTACTTCAATACATATTTTCGTGTTAATACATACACATTTATAATTTAAAAGCTTTTTCGGTATTTGGAATTAATATATTCTGCAAATTATGCTCAAAAGAAGAAGAAAAACAGTTAATCAGAATATATAAATCTATTTTGAAAAATATAGAGTTTAAGTTATTAAAACAGTAGAACACAGGAGAATGAGATCACAGTAACATGTGTAGATATCACCTGTAGGTATGTATCCGCATAGTGGTCTTAACATAGAGTAGCTTACACGCCAAATACGTCAACCTGAGCTACGTAATCGACCATTCGTTGGCTCTTTCCGTTGTGTTGGTGAACGCTATACGCGTCTCGCTTCCGTGAGGATTATGATATTTACGTACGCTAGCAGTGTTACCTCTATACCATCTCTGCACTGTATTTATTAGTTCCTATTCTTGCCACGAGTCGTGTCGCCACATTGTCGGCCGCCATTTTCTTCTCTCTCCTTCTGCTCGCTAGTGCCGTTCAAGTCGCGATTCGGAGTGCTTGTATTGCGCGAATATCGAATCTTCTTGTCCGTTCTTCTTTCTTCTGGATTATTAGTTAAGCTTATTAGGTAGGTATTTGAAATAATATTCATATTATATAACTAAAAATTGTTGAAAATGAAATGACGAAAATGTTGTTTCTATTTCTCTTTTATTTTGTTTTTTTTTTATTTATTGTTTTTTTTTAACGATATTTTTTTTTAATTGCTATTATTTTTTTATTTAACTTAAATTATTTAATGATAATTTTTTCATAAATTTGGGTTGTAGACATTATTAAAATATAAATATAGGTATATTTTTCTGAATTAAAAAAACATGGGCAAGATATGGACCATGACCTTCAAAACGACAAATTTACATTTTTAATATTTAAGAGATTGAAAGATTTGGTCAATATTATATAATTTATTTAGTTTTTTTTTTATTTATTCATTCGTGTCATTAAATTACGCTAGTCTCTTCCTCTTTTGTAATGAGACCGTACCGGTCTTGTGGAATACACCTTGTTTTTTATGCTAGCTGTCTCTTTCACTCGTGTTAATTTTTATCTTGAGCATGTGAGACGCTAAACTCTGTCGGATACGTCGTTGAAAGATTGACGATCAGAATACAGCTGTAGACCTGTGGATACGGAATTTATTCTTGTACTCGCTGCAGTTAGTGCCAGGTGGCGGCCATCTTGATTTTCATAATTAAATACCTATTGATGTGGACTTTTTAAAACTATTTAACTGTATAAAAAAGCTAATAATGCAACATTAATTAATGATATTTAAACGATACATACATATATACTTTTTAAATTGTAATTAATATATTTACGGATATAATTTAGGATACTTGATATGATTACGATATATACTAAGGTAGATAGGTTACACAGACTGAGATGCTTTTTTTAATGTTCTGTTAAAAGATTATTTATATTTATGTAGGAAGAAATATTTAGGTTAAAAATATTCACGGTGTTTTAAAAATCGTTTTTTTTATTTGTGTTCAGCCCAACTTTGTTGTTATTTATGTTTTATTATACCAATTTATTAAATAAGTCTTTATATTGTACTATTAAAAACCAATCAACTCAAACTATTGGTAGTTTGCGTTATATTTTATTAATTTCGTTATTTTTTCTATTTTTATAGTTTTTCGTAAAATAACTTTAAAAATAAAATTTAAATAGTAATGAAATAGTAAAAAAATGTGAATTATTTAATCGATAAATAATATTATCATATCTATACCAAGTCGTCCATAAATATTCCTACTGCAACTGAATTTAATGTGACCTACGTCCGATGTGAGATCAGAAATTAAAAAAGTTAACAACGTAAGTCGTTTGACGTTTAAGAAACATTGAAATTTGAATGTTTTAACTTTTAAATCAAACTAAAACGCTTAAGAATAGGTATTATATATGTAATTGTGTAATAAAAACACAAAAAGTAACACACGGACAACTTATCTATGTCCTAGTCCATGTACGTACAGATTAAGTCGAAGTTATTGTAAATTTCAAAATAAAATTTTAACACAATTTATTTATTTTAATATATTATAAAATACCAATTAGCAAAACTATATCATTAAAATATATTAGCCACTAGGAAAGGAAATACATATCAGTAATATGTAACATACTATTGTTTAGTTTCGAAATATAAGCAACTTTAAATAAAACTATCTTGTATATAAATATTGTGATAATATATTTTTGTTTTTCTCATTTCAGAATATACGGATTTTATACAACTAAGTGTTGGGAAATGCTGAACAATGCAATTAATTTTGAACACTGAAACAGATATAGGCATTCAAAGGAAGATGTCAGCAATTGAACAGGAATCCTTGGATGAAAAATTTATTAACAAGACCTTAGCAGACCAAGTAAATGATGAAATTCCCAATATAAATGAAGATTGTATTGAAAATTTTGTGGAAGAGAACGAAAACGAAGATTGTGTTAAAGTAAATTTAGTGGAAGAGAACGAAAATGGAAATTGTGTTAAAGAAAAGTTAGTGGAAGAGAACGAAAATGAAGACTGTGTTAAAATAAATTTAGTGGAAGAGAACGAAAATGAAGATTGTGTTAAAGAAAATTTAGTGGAAGAGAATGATAATGATGATTGTGTTAAAATGAATTTAGTGGAAGAGAATGAAAATGAAGATTGTGTTAAAGAAAATTTAGTGGAACAGAACGAAAATGATGATTGTGTTAAAGAAAATTTAGTGGAACAGAATGATAATGATGATTGTGTTAAAGAAAATTTAGTGGAACAGAATGATAATGATGATTGTGTTAAAGAAAATTTAGTGGAACAGAACGAAAATGATGATTGTGTTAAAGAAAATTCAGTGGCAGAGAACGAAAATGAAGATTGTGTTAAAATAAATTTAGTGGAAGAGAACGAAAATGAAGATTGTGTTATAGAAAATTTAGTGGAACAGAACGAAAATGATGATTGTGTTAAAGAAAATTCAGTGGAAGAGAACGAAAATGAAGATTGTGTTAAAATAAATTTAGTGGAACAGAACGAAAATGATGATTGTGTTAAAGAAAATTTAGTGGAACAGAATGAAAATGAAGATTTTAAAAACAATGAAGACACATCTAATGATTATAAAAATATTTCTAGTAAATGCCTTTTGGAGACGAGGAACAAAGATTGTATAGAAAATACTGATGCAACTGACTTGCCTATGGAATGTAATGAACAAAATAAAAATGATGATATAACCAATATTATAATAGAAGATGAAGAGCCGGATAATACAGACATTGTTTTAGAGATAAACAAGAAAGAGACTGAATTACAATTAAGTGAAAATGAAAATAGTAATGTAAATGGTAAGACTCAAGAGGAGCAAGAAAAAATAAAAACTGATATTATAAAGAATACAGCAGACAAAGTGGATGCAATATTGGAAGAAACCAATGACAAACTTGATGAACCAGTTGCAATTGAAATGGAGACCGAAAACAACAAAGAAGTAGTAGATGATTCTGTCTTAAATGGAGAAGTAATCAGTATTTCAGATGACAAAGAGGAAGAATGTATTACTCTAATGGAACAGGAAGTATCTGATGAAGAAGTAAAATCAGAAACATCTTTAAATGATGTAAGTAATAATATCACTTCCCAATCTGCAGATAATGATATTTATGAAGACCAGAAAATACATGATTGTAATACACAAGGTCTTGTGAACATTGAATCAGATCTCACTAATGATTCATCTAGTGTAAAACCCATTACAGAAAACATTGAAGTAAATCAGTTTGAGGAAATGCTTAAAGATACAAACTTAATTAATGATAATGGTAATGAAACAGTAACGCAACAGGTGAAAACAGAAAATAAAAACACTAATAACAATATAAAAGATACGAAGAAGTTTTCACATATATGTAAATTATCAAATACCTTAGATATTTTATCAGATGAAGAAGAAGAACCCATAGAAAAAGAATCTCAAAATAATCTACGAAGTTCTGATGTAAAACAATGTATTAATATAGATGATGATGATGATATCATGTTGATTGATGATCAAACTAATGTTAAGGATGAAAAGAACAATTCATCAAATGTTGTTGACACCAAGATTGATGTGAAAGAGACTGATGAGACACCAAAAATATATTTATTGGATACAGAACCAATAGAAAATAAAGGTAATTCATAATCTATATTTTCATAATTAGCCTTATTTTTTAATTTACAAGATATTTGATTCTCATTCAATAATAAGCATTTATGAAATTGACTCAGTGGTAGAGCTTAGTGCAAGCTTGTCTGGGTAGGTACCACCCACTCATCAGATATTCTACCGCAAAACAGCAGTACTTTGTATTCTTGTGTTCCGGTGTGAAGGGTGAATGAGCCAGTGTAATGACAGGCACAAGGGACATAACATGTTAGTTCCCAAGATTGGTGACGCATTGGCGATGTAAGCGATGGTTAACATTTCTTACATTACCATTGTCTATGGGTGTTGGTGAACACTTACCATCAGGTGGCCTATATGCTCATCTACCTACCTATACAATAAAGTAAAAAACATATAAATAGTATAAGAAAAGCTTAGCGGTATTTGCTAGAAATTAAATTAAAATTACACCATTTTGGCTTTATCTACATTTTTTATGTTTAATGATGATTATACTAAAAACGAATATTGCTTTACAGAAGAATTGAACGTACTTCAAGGCAAAACAAATATTTCCGAGACAGATTTAAATAAAATAAAAGAAGAAGAGAAAGCTGAAGAAAACAAACCAATACAAAAACCATTATTACCTGTAAATTTTCTTAAAACTTGCAAAAAGAATTTGGCGGATATGACCAGAGATGAACTTGAAGAGTTTTGTATATTAAAAATTGTAGAAAGTGTAGTTGATAGGAGTAATTTAAGTGAAATAAAAATGAAACTTAAAACACTGGGCCAAAATATTGAAGAATATAAGAAGAAAGCAATGCTGCTTACAAAACAAAATAGGGATCTTCAAGTTGTTTTAAAATCTGTTCAAGAAGAACAGAAAAAGAAATCAGATATACCAATAACTCCATTAAAGATAACAAGATCCGTTGGTATGCAGGTGTTTATGGCAGATAAAATAGGTGTTCGAAGGAAATCGGTAATTAATAATATGGCTCAAAACAATGTGACTAGCAATAACAATGCAAACAGAATTAAGACTCAATTAAATCAAAGCCCTAAACCTCTTAAACCACAAACAAATACTAATAATACTCAACAAATTCCGGTGCCTAGACTAGTTCCAGCAGTAAATAATGCAAGCAATAACAAACTTCAGACACCTATTACTATGAATTCAACAATAACTCCAGTAACTACCACATTACCTAATGGTATAAGAAATTCACCGCCAACACCGAAACCAGAAAAAAGACCTCATAGTAAAATGCAACAGGGCAACTCAGTGACAGTTGATTTAACAGATGATGAACCACCTACAAAAGTACTGCAACGGATTGTTAATCCTCCAGTAAGATTAATATCCCCACAAAACTTATTGGCCCCACAAAGACAACCATTTGGTACAAATATTAGTAGCCCTCGAAAAGTATATATTCCTATTAGTGGTTCACAAAATCAAGTTAGACCTGGTCAGACCATCATGCTCAGACCAATAGCACCACAAGGTAAGAATTTTGTACTTATATTAAGTAGTTTTATGATCTGTGTGTTGCTAAGAAACAAAATGTATCTCTTAATTGTATTATTTTAGGGCCTAGACTCAGAATGCCAAATATTCTGCCAAAACCAAATCCAAATACCAATGCAGTGAGAATGACAAGAATAACAAGGCACCCAGCGCCTTTACCAGACTCAATGAAGCAGTATCAACCTCCCAATTGGAAAGCTTTACCACCCGCCCCAGAACTGAAATTGTCTAAAGTAGATAATGGAATTGTAATATCTTGGAAAATTGATGGGTATAAAGAAGAAAACCAAGAAAAAATAGCTAGTTATCAGTTATTTGCTTATCAGGAAACATCATCACCTCCTAGCACAGCTTTATGGAAGAAAATTGGGGATGTAAAAGCTCTACCTTTGCCTATGGCGTGCACATTGACTCAGTTTTTGGCGGGATATAAATATTATTTTGCAGTTAGAGCTGTTGATATAAGATCACGATTTGGTCCTTTTAGCAATCCAGGAAGTATACTTCTTTTGAATAAAATGTAAGACTGACTATTACCTTTTTTATTATCTGCTTGCAATGTCATACATTGTAATAAGTTTATGTAAATATTTAAATAATAGGTGTTTTAATTTATTAAACTGACTGTACTCTGGATTTCATTGGACTTCAATATGTTAGAATTAAATCTCTTTGTATTGTCAATAATGTAACCAACAGAAAAATTGTAGATAAAATGACTAGTTTTTGTTTTATTGTTGAGTTTGATAGAAATAAGTAGCAAAATATTAAGGATTAAAGTCATAGAGAAGAATTTGCGCTGTCTGATTTACAAGCTCCATATAAATTATAATTAAAAGAATTATGCAATTTTATATGGCATTGTATTAATTCACATGCTTTTTGTGTTTTATTATAAAAGAAAGCTGATTGACATTCGCTTACACATGTATATTAACATTAGAAAACCTACTCAACATTTTACAAAATATTCTGAAGAAATTAAAAAAATATATAATATATTGTTGTTATAACATGCCAGAAGATTTTTTAAGTGTATGTTTATCAAATTCAAATTCATAATTACATAATTTAAATATCAAGTGTCAGAAAAGCAAAAAAAATTGAAAACATACAACTAGATAGTACTTTTTTTAGGTATTAATATAATATACAATAGCTAACCATTTATATAAAAGCATCTGCTTACAGGCGGTGTTTTATAATAAAGAGGAGGTAAGTTTCTTTGTTTTTCCCAGATTTTCGTATACTAATCTACCTATTAGTTTAATTGTTAAGGAACATCAGCCAGGCTAGGCTAGCTTTTTTTATAGGTAGGTAGGCGGACGAGCATTTGAGCCATTTACGTACATTTCATTAAAAAAAACATGTGTGCCAATCACACGTGGTAGAAGTGAAACCTTCAAAAATTTTGGCTTCAACTGTATAATGCTTCCTATCTCATTTACTCCCACGTTAAATGTTATGTTTCATCGACTCAAATCACAACTATGTTAAAGAAGTTTTCACTTCAAAAAAACATTACCAATGTGCCACCAACCTTGGAAACTAAGATGTTATAAAATATCTGATTGGGTGGTAGGTACTAGGACCACCCAGACGAGCTTGGTGGGACAGCCTATATTGAATGTTTAAAACATTTACATGTAGGTATTTTTATATAAAGCTAATAAAGTCGAAATGCGAAAGAACATTGTTCGTGGCCTTTAGGTGAAAAGATCGCTTGGCGAATAATTGATAATTTAGTGAAATATACTATTTATATGTAATTATTTCGTATAATATGTATTTATGTTTTAAATATTTCCTCAATACTTTTATTAAATACTTGTTGTATTTTTAACATAAGAAGAAACTGATTGGCATTGTATATTTACTTACATTATCTTTATTTTAAATAATAAAATATATCTAAAATCGTATTGTATATTCATATGGTAACCCCATAAGGCCATAACTGTCAATTTGTCACTGTTATGTGACAGAAAGAGCAATTTTTTTGGTTGGTAAAATTGGTTTATGGTTTAGTTTCCAGTTGTCGATAGAATCGTGTTGTAGTGGAGTGCTTACTCGGGTTGGATTATAATAGTACTTATTTCATCGAAAAGCGATGATATTAGCCGATTAAAATAAATTCACTAATTGCAAGCTTCTTAAGCTAAGGTTTTGTTAGGTACTTAAAAAAAAAATCTTTTGCTGTATACATTGTCGATAATTTGACGTCGATTGACATATTATCGTTTCGCAAGTAGTTTCCACGGAGGTGTTTTATTTGTGTTCGCTTATTGGAAAACATCCGCACGGTGTAAAATTTGTGATAATTGTGTAGTGTTTGTGATTTTAGAGAAATTCTTTCCTTTAACTACCGATACTCGTAAGTGGCGTAGGTTCTTGTGTTATAATTGTGAAAGTAAATTGTGGGGTATTGAATGTTGTTTGCTATTCTTACGTCGTGTGAAAAATGCTAGGACGTCGATTGTGCCACAATAATAACTACATGAAGGTATGCTATCCTAAAATAAATATCTTATTCCATCGCGAATTAATAATCAAATAATGCTTCAATCAATGGTAGAAAACAAAATACAATATGAATAAATGTTATAATATATAGTGGCTGTAATATAGCTTTAATATTCTTTTTGTTATTTCTTAACATTTATGAAAACATAAATATTGGCTTGTAACTGATAAAAACAGTGTTTTTTTTTAATTACATCCAAAAATAAACACATTTTATTTTCTAGATAATATTATTTTTCTAAATTATATTGACAAGATTCAACTGTATTTTAATAATATACAAAATATAATTAATGTGTAAAGTGTTTCATGTCTATTTAATAAAGTTATATAAGATGTAAATAGAAAGATTTACATTGCACATTATCTTGGTTGATAATTATTGTCGGTGCTATTAATGACATTGCACTTTATTTAGAAATACCATCTATCTCATTGAAATAATAATTTAAAACTATGTTTGAATTGTGATGGAAGAAAGCATTTAAGTGCTGTCTGCCTAAAGATTATGAACCAAATGATAACAAAAGAAAATATAACTGATTATCTATAAACAAAATGAATAATTATAATAATTAAAACTTTTTAAAATTTTTGAATCGGTTATAACCACTCTAACCACCATCTCCCTGTTTTACTCACTTAACTGCTACAGTCAGTTATAGAAATGGGATATTTTACTTGCGTTAGGGTTCTGTGCAAGCTCTTCTGGGTATGTACCACTCATCAGATATTCTTGCTGTACTGGTGTTTTTTTCAGTACTTGGTGTTGGTGCTCACTGGGTATGTGTCCGGCCCACAGTGAGCAAGTGTAATAACAGGCACGAGCAATTTCTCACAATCATAATGTCTACGGGCATTGGTGACCACTAACCATCAGGTGGCCCTTTTTCTCGTCCGCTTAATACCTATTTTATAAAAATAATTTGAAATAAAATACAACATTTTTATTACTATTTACATTAAATAATTACTAATAGCTTAGTTTTATTAAATTTTAATAAAATTATTTCTATTAAATTACAGTGACCAATTTTTCATAAAGATTACAGTTTTTTTTGTGAAAGTATATAAACATCAACAAAAAAAAATTTTTTTACAGACAAACGATCAATAAATTTTTCTACATTTTAAGTTTTTTTATCCCATACAAGGCTTGATCTTGTATTTATTTTTGCAATCACAACTAAATCAGGTGCTGCAACAAATTATTATTATTATTTTTTATAGCATAGGAAGGTGGACGAGCATATGGGCCACCTGATGGTAAGTGGTCACCAACACCCATAGACATTGGCATTGTAAGAGATGTTAACCATTGATAACATCACCAATGAGCCACCAACCTTGGGAACTATGATATTATGTCCCTTGTGCCTGTAATTACACTGGCTCACTCACCCTTCGAACCGGAACACAACAATACCAAGTACTCCTGTTTTGCGGTAGAATATCTAATGAATGGGTGGTACCTACCCAGACGAGCTTGCACAAAGCTCTACCACCAAATGTCCCTTGTTAAGTTATATAATCCGACTAAGTGATATTATACATATTTCTATACCATGGAAGGCTTCATAATGTGTCGTCTTATCTTTTGCCCCTTAACCCATAGATTTAGTTTTTCTTTTTATAATCTCCACTTCTGTAATTGAAATGGTACACTATGTTTAATTTTTTCTTTGCATTGCTCTCAACATATTAAGTAACAACAACGATTGTTTCAGCTTACAACATATGAGTTTAATGAGGATATAAAAAATAAATACATCTGTTTTTGTTATTATATACAAAAGGGTTATAAATAACACTATTTTCCGTGACTTTGGCCTCGAGAGGTACCACCTCCTTTTGTGTACCTCTGATAATGTGTGTGCAAAATATCACTGCAATAGTTATGTGATTGCTAATTTTTTATGTATATATAAGCTTAAATACAATAGTAATAATTTAGTTTCTATCTACATTGCAAAGACAAATTTAGATAACCATAAATAAACATAATTTCTTTAAAATAATTGTTTATTTTGTAATATATTACATTACATCTTTTCTGAATTCATACAATAATTAAATTCTAATTTAAACCTTACTATAGTGTTGTTAACTAAAACATTAAAATAAAGTTAAGTAAGTGAAACATATTATACTCGTAATTCGTAGAGTATTTCCGAAAAAAAAAAATGTTTTTAATAGTATGTTACAAAATTAATTTGAAGCGGGTAATTATTAATACATAGTAACATTAGTTGGTTTCAAATTTAATAAAACTTGGCAGTATTTGTAAAAAAACTGGCAACTCGAAATATATATATATTTTTTTTCATATAACTCGTCCAACTAACCAGGACTTCATGTAAGGGAAACAAAGCAGTTGTTCTACCGGTTACATTCGATAACTTTCACCCATTCGCTCCTTACAACTTTCGCCGTTCGCTAAACGCGTCCAACGGAAGCACATCCACAGCAAGTAACTTTTATAAATACATTGTTGATCTTACGTACAATTCATTTAAATTATAATTAATTTCTTGTTTAAAACGATGTAGGTAATTGATTATTCGTTCTACGTTTTATTCTTGAAACATCCTACGCTGAATTATGTCCACAAAATAAAATAAAAACCGATTATTATTAAATGTATGGTTAATACATAAGACGGAAGAAATAATCAAATTGATAATTGATTTAATAAAAATAAAAATGTTATATACCTATTCGAATATTGCTAATTTGTTGTTTCTAAAGAAATATCGTTATAATTTTCTTTCAATTCCGTGTAATCGATAATTATTTGTAAGTTAAACGTTCTTAAAGTTGCCATTATTGTGTTTCCTTTTTTTTAAACAATCATATAAATTATATGTTTTGTAATAATGAAATAAAAATATGTTGGAATTTAATCTCAGCAGGACAACAAAGACCTTTCTTATCAAAGAGAAATGACAAAGTATGTACTATTCACCGCCATGTTTTCTTTCACAACAGAACACGAAATGAAATTTTTAATAAATATAAAAATTAAACAAATGAAGTTTATCTGTCACCTGAACTTCGTTTAAAGATAAATCTACTGAGCCACCTGTAAAGATTTATTTATTATTTGAATAAATGGTTTTTAACACGTCATAAATATATAACGTAATATCTCTGATAATGAGCTTCATCATATCGTCGTCTGATAACTTATCGTTTGACCTTGTCACGTTTCTAACGGTGAATTGTAATGGGAGCAAAACGAAAATCAAACGATTTCTTAAGACGGTAGTTCAGTTTATATCACAGATGGAAAATAAGGTTGCATATATTTTTAAAAATACCAATAGCGTTCTCTTTATACATCCTTATATTTTAATATAGGTACATAGTCGGACAAAACGTGGAGTATATATATTATACACAGCTTTTGATAGTTAAATATGAAAGCATAAAATATGACTCGTCTATTTTTGAATTTGCAGTAAAGTACAGTACAGTAACAGCCTGTGGGCCAAGGCCTCTTCTCATTTTTTGCGGACAAGGTTTGGAGCTTATTCCACCACGCTGCTCCAATGCGAGTTGGTGGAACACACATGTGGCAGAGTTTCAGTGAAATTAGACACATGCAGGTTTCCTCACGATGTTTTTCTTCACCGTTAAGCACGAGACTACTAGGTGGTAGAGCTTTGTGCAAGCTCGTCTGGGTAGGTACCACCCACTCATCAGATATTCTACCGCAAAACAGCAGTACTTGTTATTGCTGTGTTCCGGTTTGAAGGGTGAGTGAGCCAGTGTAATTTCAGGCACGAGGGACGTAACATCTTAGTTCCCAAGGTTGGTGGCGCATTGGCGATGTAAGATATGGTTAACAGCTCTTACAACGTCAATGTCTATGGGCGTTGGTGACCACTTACCATCAGGTGGCCCATATGCTCGTCCGCCTTCCTATACAATAAAAGAGATTAATTTTAATCACAATTTGAGCACATGAAATTAATTGGTGCTTGCCCGGGTTTGAACCTACGATCACGTCTTACCACTAGGCCATCTCGACTTAAAATCATCATTTAACCAAAACTGCTTTAAAATATAGATTTACAAAATATATTGATTTACCTATATAATAGAAATTGTTTTATATCCCCGTTATGTTGAACTTCAGTGGAATGTAGGTTAAAATCTATTTATATGATATCGTATCGGTCATTGCCTTTTTGTTTTGTTTATTGTTCCAATGTTATATTAAATTATATTGTTCTTGCCATTATTACCTTATATAAATTTATTTTAAATATTACTAATACAAAGAACAATGGCAGATCTATGTCTGGAAGTTTTTTTACGTCCTTAGATTTCACTTATAGCAAAAAAAATAACTTATTTTTTTAAGATTTTTTTAAATATATCCTCATTTTTGTTAGAGCCGACGTTATTTATTTTTATTAAAAGTATATCAACTTGTATCAACTGATGTATGAATTGCCAATAATATGTCATCCCAACAAATAGGGATGTAGAATACAAGTATGTATGTATGTAGTATAAGTAGTCACTGCATCGATTCAATTAAACGAAAAATCGATATGGACTTGTTACTTACGTTTTGATTGAAATGAGCTGTTTTTTATCTTTAATAAAAAATATAATATACTTTATTTACATTAAAACCGTAAATATATACAAATAAAAATTAAAAATAATTACTATACAAGTCATGACCCCGTGGAATGGTGGCAATTTATTTTTAATGAAAATGGTGGTTAAGTGGTGGTGACATCATTAAATTATCAAATTCGTAATTGATTAAAATAGCTAAGAATCATTACGATATTGTATCGATATTAAACTAAGTCGGATCCGACCATGTTAGCACACTGTCAGCTCTATTTTGGTATTTTAAATTGACAATTGACGTTTTTCTTTCTCTATAATTATGTTATCTATCCGTTTCCATTTGATTTTATGTGCATGAAGTATAAGTATTTACTATAATGGGCTATTTTCACATACCTTCAAAAAATTAAACCCGATTATCTTTTTTTTCCGACTTTCCCAATTAAAAATGGACCTATTTATAGACTCTGGAACTAACGCCGAATCTTTGCCAATTTTTTCATAAAGGGATGGTGCGATTTGCTCCCAGACATTTTTTAGTATGGAGACCTGCCATTGTCCTTTGAGAGATTGCTTCCCGGCAGGCGTTTTCGTGTGGTAGGGCTTTGTGCAGCCTTGCAGTATTACTGGTCAGGTGATTCGTACCCACACCAGTGGTTCTACTACCAAATAGCAATATTTTGTTTTGATGTGTTCTGGTTTTATTGGCGAATGGGCCATAGATGTCTTAAGATTTCGATGTTGGCGGTATGATGCACGATGATGTGGCTCATACTTTTTTCAGTGTGAGTGTTAATGTCCAAAGGTGATTGTTAATTACCATCCGGTTGTACGTTTACTCGCTGACGTTTTAGTGTAAATTAAGTAGAAAAATATTGTAGTCGTGTGTTATGAGTTACTTAAATAACCATCGGATTTTTCGCTCTGGCTCTATTGAATTATAATTTTAATAAAATAATATACTTGCTTGGTAAAGTACAAGTAACAGACAATACATTTAAACATGTTATTCAATTCAGTTAGATTTGTCAAGTTTGGTGGCGCATTGGCGATGTATTTTTTTTAAAGTAAATTTACATTGCCACTGTATATGGGCGTTGGTGACCACTTACCATCAGGTGGGCCATATGATCGTGTGCCTATCTAGTCTATACAAAAAAAATAATAATAACAATAGTGTTATTATCTCACTTAAATAATTTGTTAAATAATTTGTTCTATAATTTTATTAATTCTAAATTATTGAACTACTAACTGTGCCCCGCGGTTTCACCCGCGTATAATTAATAAAAATAAGGCAAAAGCCTTCCTCGATAATAGGACTACACAACACAAAAACATTTTTTAATTCGAACCTGAGATTAGCCGGATCAAACAAACAAACTCTTCAGCTTTATATATTTGTATAGATTAGTTTTTTAATTTATAGAGTAATAGCGTAATAGGTAGTGCAATAATGTGTTTAAATTGTTCAATAATTACAATTTAATGAAGCAATTAATTAATGGAATAGTTAAGTATAATTTATACATTTTTTCAATTACAACTATTTTAGTTGTTATATTGGTGTGTTACACCAATATAACAACTGGTGTGTTTACAGGTTAATAGCCTGTTAATATCCCGTAAGTGGCCAAAAGTCTCTTATTTAAGGAAAAGGTATTTTAAATGTATTCTAAGTATGTCTTAGTGATGCCGATTCACGCGTACGTTGCGAATTTGTAGATCTTCCTTCTTCGTAGATCAGTAATGAAATGCTAACATGTTAATATCGGGATGGATGCGGGCTGCCCAAGATCGGGATGGTTGTCGTTCTATGGGGGAGGCTTTCGTCCAGCAGTGGATGGCAAAAGGCTGAAAAAAAAACATGTTAAGCAAAACTTAAGATCACTTTCAATTTACTTTCAACTTTTCGATATTGACATGACCTTTGAGTATTTTCATATATTATATCAGCTGTCTCACAGCTCACATTATTAAAAGTATATAAAACTATCTAAATCAATTTAGGTAACTACTAATTATTTACCTAGATAGAGAATATTTTAGTTTTTTTGCGTAAATTCGTCTACTTTCAATTTTTGCACGATTTCTTAAATAATAATAGTTAGAATTTTCCTTTATGAATGACGGGACGCCACAAGAAATCTATACTTCGTTATAGCTATTATAAAAGCTTCACATTACAAATGTGATGTAGGTAACCAACACACCACCATTACAAAATGGCACCACAAATATCGTTACATACTTGCTAAGATTACCTACTGCTGGTAATTAGGTCCTGTCTAATAGATAATAGAGAACTGCCGCGCACAATCGTTCTGTGGAACCAGCTTTCACCGGCGACCTCCGAAGTGAAATGATATAGAACCTTCAAGAAAAGAGAGTCGTACTCATTCCTTAAAGGCCGGCAACGCACCTGCAACCCCTCAGGTGTTGCGGGTGTCCATGGCCGGTGGTAATCACTTTCCATCAATCACCTATTCGTTTGCCACCTCTTATGTCCAATACATTACAATTTTACTTAAAAAAAGGTAGGTTTTGTTGCTGTGCAGAATAACTTGCATTATTAACCTATAATAATGCAAGTTATTCTGCACAGGATTATATAAATTATACAAGAACTTGGAGTTAGTATTCGTTGATTTTCATACAAGGTATATAAGTACATACACAAGTAAAAATTAATCATATATTTTAAACATTAAAAGCAGTTTGTGATTCGTTCTTAAGATGTATGCAATAGTGGAATGTTTTTACAATTAAAATACCACATGCCAGAACTCCAGTGTGTTTATATATTTATGTTATATTTTTGCCAGCGTTAGCTACGAACGCGGCCGGACCGGTAGTTTTCACTCGCGACTACTTTGACGTAATTAACTACATCATCTAAAATGTATTAACATTGTAAAAAAAACGTTAATATTATACTCTGTAACAAAAAATGCGATGCGATAATTATAAAATTGGCTCAATAGTTAAAATGTACTCTTAAATAACCACACAATTGCTTACGATAATATCCTGGCTTCGCACGGGTTGAATATATTTCTAAATATCTATATCTTCATATTTTACCTATATAACTTTTAATTTACTTGCCCCTATGCTATTAAAGTTGACATAGTGTTTTCCGATATCTTTAACAATCATCGTCATATATCAGCCAATTTTCACAAAATATTCATAAAATATTCACCTAATACTTATACAACTAAACCTCATGAATCACTTCGTCCATTGGTGAGAACCGTATAAAAATGCGTTTCGAAGTTTCTGAGTTTAAGGCTTTTTAGGCAGACAGACAGACGCCGCGGTGACACTTTGTTTTATAATATACAGTGACATATATTTAGTCGTCTTATCTTCTCAGCACTGTTAAAGGTTGAATTATAATCGCAGCTTTTCACAATTTGATATCAGCGAGCACAATTTGATGTCATTGAACGAATCCATAAATACTATTTACTGTGACCTCTTAAAGGACGCAGATTAAATTCTGTTATCCTACTATTAGACGCGAATGTTTGTGGAAATGGACGGAACTTTGTTACTCTTTCATGCGAAAGCTATAGAACGGATTTGTATGAAATTTGATATAGAGATAGCTTATACCCTGATAAACACACAGACAATAACCTAACGCCTTTCGCCCTCACACGCGGGCAGTAGCTTGTATAATATGAATAGGATTTTTTATAAGGGACTTGATAACGTATATTATTTTCTTCTATCTCCTTCGTCTTAAATTTGTTTTTCATAGTCTATTTTCAGTGAACATTGACAAAATAGTTTGTTTTGTCGTTTCCATAAAAGTAATGGTCTCAGTAAAAGATTTATTTTCTCGAGCTGTCAGCGTTACGTTTCAGTGAATCGTTTAATTAAGTGCGAAGATTGTTGTGTTGCAAAGATTTTAGTCACTTGCCTCGTTTAGCGGTCAGTTGGTTAAATAGATGGTTGGTTAAATAAATAGATGTTGGATCTCTTTGGTCGGTACCACTTACTTACCAATTATTCTACTACCAAGTAGCAGAAGTTTGTATTGCTGTGTTCTGGTTCGAAGATGGAGTTAGTCAGTGTGTTTACAGCACATTCCTATAAGGAATTCATTCCATTATATAAATTTGATTATTGCATTTGATTGTAGAGAACGAGAAACACTTTGTACAAGCTAAAACATCATGGGGTTAATTGAATATTAGTATACAACCATTTTGAACACTTTTCCCCAAAAGTTTTTATTGGTTCTGTAGAAAATGTGGGCTCTATCAAGAACAACAGACAAGAAATTAAAAATATATATATTTAATACTCGGGATATTTACTCTCTTATAGAAATTAAAATTTAAACATGTATTCATGACCTATATTGTCTTACGGGGAAATACGTCAATTTAACATATTTGGGTTTTCCATTAGTCCTTATGTTATAAAGATATATTATTTGATATGTAGACAAATTAAATAATCGTATTAATTGAATCGAGTGCTTTCAAAATTATATAATAATTTGGCTTCATAAAAATTTAATCTTAAACTAAGGTCGTATGTTCAAATCTGGGAACGGAATCTTTGATGTCCTTAATTAATGTCCACTACCTTTATGTTTGGTAAAGGAGAATATCGTTATGTATCCTGCATCTGTTGATTGATATTTTATTTGAAATAATTGGCTATTTAATATCTAATTAATTTAATTCCAACCAACTGCATTGAAATCAGCAGTATAAAACATAATAACTATATCATATACCATCGTGCGCCGCAAAAATGAGAGCAAAGATGGTTTTGCATTTGTGCCTGTTGCCATACTTATACATATTTTTACACTGGCTCACTCACCATTCGAATCAGGATAAAAAACCCTTTTCAGTACAATCTAATATTAGGTAATAGTTTAATGTAAATGAATGTGAATTTTAGTGCATAATTATTATTTTCTAATTATGTGTTTATTAATTGTCAATTCTTCTTACAGGAGGATGAAGCAGCGACGTTTCAGGACATCACTTCATAATGGTATGTTTCTGAACTGTAAATATTAAGTATATCGTAAATTATACGGAGAATCGGGCCACTTGATGATAAATAGTCATCACCGGCCGTAGATACTGTCGTTAAATTGCTAATGTTCTACCAATCTTGGGATCTAGGATGCACTTGTGCCTGTATTTAAACTGGTTTACTCACCCTCCAAACAGGAACAAAACAATAAAATACAGAGATCTGATATTTATAATATTAACGAGGTAAATTGAAAGTTAAATATTATGTTAAAATTTATCCTCTGATCTCGTGATCTTGAAAAACCTTAGCAATTATTATAAGAGCAAAAGTTTAACATCAGGAAATTCCGTTTAGTTATAATAAATATTAATTAAAAATATTTATGTAGAAATGATGGTGTGGTAAAGTGTAATATGATCGCTTACCAATCGCAATGTATAGCGGACTAGCGGTAGACCTAAGCTTAAAGCTAGCTTCTATGAAATGTGAAGGGCTTGCTTGATGAGTCGGATTGACAGGGTACTGATGCTCATACAAGTTTTTATACATCATCATTATCAGCTCACATGAATCCACTGCTAGACGGCCTGCTGATAGACCTTCTCATGGGAGTGCCAATTATCCCGATCTCCATTGAGCAACCGACATTTTTGTTAAGTATAATCTAATGATAAATTTATAGAAATATGGTATTTATGTGCAATATAAGTTTGTGTCGTGGGTATTACATCCCGATGTCTCGCATATGCGAGGTTTTCGTGCATAGCCTTGCGTGGATTCGAGGCTTCGGAGTAGCTATGTAGACTCATCAGTAAATATAATACGATGCGTCATACATTATAAATAGTTTAGTTATGATATAATATGATATGACAATTAAAATAATTGTCGTCACAGTGAAGTGCACTACACTACACATGCAATACATATTTATGTATTAAGAGTATTTCGAGAATGTACAACAAATGTTGAAACTGTTGATATTGAATTGTTTTTGTAGAACCATGATATTACACGTGTCATTGAATGTTGTGGTCATTTAATTTATTAATCTTATAAAATTTTAAATTTAACTTAAACTATGTTATTTTTTAAGTGCGAGCAAAAACCACATTTAAGTATCTTTATACATATTTTTAATTTCTTAATTAAAAATACGTAAGTAAATCTTAATTGAGTATTTGAATGTCGAATTAAGCAAGTTAATCTAAGCTTCTTTTCATATTTAAATCAGTGTTTAACTAAAGTGGTCCATTGAAATGTTACATTAGCTAGAGCAAAAAAGAAATTTTTTATAGTTTTTCTCTCTTTTATGCTTATAAAATTGCGTCCTCTAACAAATGCAATATAAGGTCCTAAAATGGTAACATTTCAATGGACTAAACAGCCGCTAAGCTAAGTTTATACGTAAGATCGATCAAGAAGAATCAAGTAAATATTTGGATTGATCACTTTTAGAGCTACTTAATACTAAAAAAAACTTACGAAAATTCAGTTTGTTTATGTAAGTTTTTGTATTTACATATTTGATCAGTCGGCATGGAAATAAATCCGATGCGAAACGATATTATTGAATAACGTAAGGAAGAAGCGTGGTACTGAGTAGATTTAAAAATAATACCTAGGGCTAATCCAATCTAAATACGTCTCGACCGACTCGTGGGCGCGTGTTAGCCCGGGGAGTGAAATTCAACTCTAACGCGCGGGACGATTTGTTGACATATGACGTCATCAAACATGGCACCGGTTTGGCGCCATTGTATTTTAATGCGAATTAATATTGGATGGAATGGATAATTTAAAAGCCGTGATATGTGTCTTTGTTTGCCAATAAAACCACATGAATTAATATAAGTGACTATACAATAATATGTAGTTTTGAATGTAGTTTTCAATTTGTTTGTTATTAATTGGCTGAATGGATTTTAATGCAAACCTTTTTAAAAGTAAATTATTATTAACATTTAAAAAAAAACATAATTAAAAAATATTGTATGTCGATTGTAGAAGGCGGTTTACAACTCCATATGCATACATATATGTCGGTGAGAATGTGGCGCTGTCATAGCAGACTTTTTGTTTATACTTGTGGCGGAACGTCAAACGTACAGCCATATATCGTGGTTGCACGTCATCGACAGATCGCCGTTAATTTTAATTACGTTTGTATTATTCTTTACTTTGGATTTCAATATAAGATGGATTTATCTATTGTCTCTATATTTACGTAATGTCTCTTTACTCGGTGGTAGACCTCTGTGCAAGCTCGTCTGGGTAGGTACCACCCACTCATATTGTACCGCAAAACAGCAGTTCTTGCTATTGTTGTGTTGCGGTTTGAAGGGTGAGTGAGCCAGTGTAATTACAGGCACAAGGGACATAACATCTTAGTTCTCAAGGTTGGTGGCGCATTGGCGATGTAAGCGATGGTGAAAATTTCATACAATGCCATTGTTTATGGGCGTTGGTGACAACTTACCATCAGATAGCCCAAATCTCGTCCGCCTACCTATACAATAAAAAAATACTGTTACGCCGATACATATAATAAATATTTTTATATTGTAGTACATTGGAATTACATCAAAATGGAATATTTTCTTGTCAAAGGTTCAATTTGGCGAAGACGACTTGTTTGTTTTCTCTCTATGTGATAGATCACGCCCTCGCGAAAATATATTCATTGTATTTTATTCGTGGAAAAATGTTTTCGCAACGTGTTTGTTTCGAAAACGGATACTTAGTAAGTTTTCCTTAACAGTCGTATAAAACATACCAAATGAAAATACATATACATTTATTTTTATAGGTTTGCGATAAGGTTGTTTTTTACTATATGACTTAAATATATTATGTATTACAATGTTTACAGTCGTGAACTATTTTTATGTATTCAGATATAGGTTTAAATGTCATTCCTTATTATTTATGTTATGTACTTGATATATTAAGGACTAGCTTTTACCCGCGACTCTTTCCGCGTTATTTGTGTTAATAAAATGGTTATGTTCATATTGTATTCCCAGATTACCTCTGTGTCAAGTTTCATTACGATTGGGGTCCGTGGTTTAGTTGTGATTAAATGAAATACAGATATTTTAATGTGGTTTTCCTCTAATGGAGAAAATATCTTATAAAATAAATATTATACTCATTTTTTCATTTCAACTTATTAAAAAATATATACCTACAATCTACATATATATATCCCACGTAACTTGCCCTTTACGTTCGTGATTCGTTTATAATATGAAATATCATGTGATATACCCGAATGTAAAGATATCAAAGAGCAATTTCTATTAACAGACTCTTTATTATAAATAGAAATGATTACTGTGACCTATCTATAAAATATCAATATGCTGTGTACTTTTTCGCAGGATTCTTTTAGTTTTTATACCTACTAGCTTCCGCCCGTGGCGTCACCCGCGTGTGATTAGAAAGGGACGGTGTTTTATCCCTGTGCTGTGACCCTGGCAACGTGCATGCAGAATTTCATGATAATCATTTGAGATGAGAGATGCAAATCTAATTAATGAACAAACATTAAACTCACTTTAGCAATTTAAAATATTAGTTAGAATAAAGATTTCTTGTACACGGTATATACCTACGTGTTGTTTTCGTAATAGCGCCGGGGGAGATAATTTTCTCGACCACGATACTGTAATATGACAACCTCAGAATATGTGCAAACATATAAGCCAAGCTCTACCACCAAGTGTACCACCACCTCTGTTTATCCAAGAGTATTAAAAATGTAATATAATATTATTTCACCGTCACTATCGTACTAAAGAGTATTTTTCATACCTAAGAAGTGAACTGATATCGACTACGGTTCTTCCGATGCAGACTCAACATTTTCCGGTAACATATTTTATAATATATTACGTATAACTAATACGGAAGATAATGAAGATTAATCAAGGTTTTGTATTACGTCGTTTCGTTGTTCAACATTAGAATATAACTATAACAAACGGAAGTATGTTCTAGAACTTTCACAAGCTAGAACCAACCAGTAGCTAGTACTGGACATAAATGAAATAATATATTGTGTCATGCTGTCGGCAACACTTTGAGGATTTGAAAATAGACGTATGTCGTGACGGCACACGGAATGTCTGTATGTCATCGTGCTCCCTCTTCGCCGACGCTCTCTACTCCCTTATCACGTATCATACACGTGATCACGTGACAAATTTAATACATAGGTATTCACTTCAAAAGGTTTTGTGTGGTCCCTACAAACAAATTCGTCAATAGAATTGTCACTTGTCTATTCGTAGGATTGCTTTGATGTGTCAAACTTTCTTTTCGAATATTCCAGAACCTTCTAAAGGACAATGGCAGGTCTCCATACTAAAAAATGTCTGGGAGAAAATCGCAGCATCCCGTTATGAAAAAATTGTCAAAGATTCGGCGTTAGTTCCAGAGTCTATAAATAGGTCCATTTTTATTTGGGAAAGCCGGAAAAAAAAGATTATCGGGTTTAATTTTTTGAAAGTTATGAACAAATTATTTCAAATAACCCATTATAGTAAATACTTATACTTCATGCACATAAAATCAAATGGAAACGGATAGATAACATATAGAGAAAGAAAAAACGTCAATTGTCAATTTAAAGTACCAAAATAGAGCTGACAGTGTGCTAACATGGTCGGATCTGGCTATGTTTAATATCGATACAATATCGTAATGATTTTTAGCTATTTTAATCAATTATGAATTTGATAATTTTGATTATGAATTATTCGGGTAACTTCGCTTTAATGATGTCAACATTTGACCACTATTTTCATTAAAAATAAATTGCCACCATTCCACGGGGTCATGAGTTGTATAGTAATTATCTTTTATTTTTTTTTCGTATATATTTAAAGTTTTAATGTAAATAAAGTATATTATATTTTTTATTAAAGATAAAAAACAGCACATTTCAATCAAAACTTAAGTAACCAGTCCATATCGATTTTTCGTTTAATTGAATCGATGCTGTGAAAACTTGTACTCTACATCCCTATTTGTTGGGATGACATTTTATTGGCAATTCATACATCAGTTGATACAAGTTGATATACTTTTAATAAAAATAAATAACGTCGGCTCTAACAAAAATCAGGATATATTTAAAAAATCTTAAAAAAATAAGTTATATTTTTTGCTATAAGTGAAATCTAAGGACGTTAAAAAACTTCCAGACATAGATCTGCCATTGCTCTTTAAGATTTTGAAACGACAAAAGATTTTTTAAATCGTTTAAAATTAAACGAAAATCTGGGTACAAATTATGTAAATGTGAATTTTAATAAGAGGACCATTTAGGTATATATTATAATATATGATTCACACAGATTTTGAGTATGTACTAGGTAGATGATTAATATTCATTTTTGGATATGTTAGTAGAAACTGGTTTTATTTATAGTTTTTTTTGTTCTTTAATTACAATTGTTTACCTAATATGTATTAATAATACACGAAACTTATTCCATAACAAATGTTAGCAGTTTGTATTGCATTAAAATAATTGTTAAAATCAAATACAGGTTTTCAGTAATTATAGATTTATCATTATTACAGAATCGTTCTAAATTCATAATTATTCATAGACGCCAATATAATATTTTTTATATATCTCACAAGCCACGTATACATATATCCTTCACGTTCCCTCCGTCATGCCAGTGTCATGTCAATCAATGTACAAAACCTCCTTGCTTAGAACTTCGCGCGTAACATAATTTTTTAAACGTTTCTATTAAATTTACTAATAATAATATTACTGGAATTATTTGTATTATCATATTTTGCTCGATACTGGTTAATATCCTTGTAATAAAATAGACAATGAAAAAGGGTAAATGGTCCATAAAAAGGTCTAAGTGAGCGTTTTTAATGGAAGGAAATTAAATAACATCGTCGATAAAAATGTTTTTAATAAAATTAGCATATCAGGTATTTAGAATGCGAAATTTATTTATACTTTAAAACTTTCGTAATGTATATTGTGTATACATATATTTGATAGGTATTATATTTTATAATATTATTCAGCTTAATATTTCGCCAAAGAGTGCCAAATTATCGCCGTGTTCCCCGATTGAACTCACTGGGAGATTATGTATGTAAAACACTGATAACTAATCTTTATGTTACTATTAAGTACCTATTTCTTTGTAAATGACTATTCCATGCGGTTACAATCTTGTGTTGCTTTAATAATGTATAATATTATATGTATACATATATATGCCTGATTTATATGTCATGTCAAAGTGATTGACATTTATAGCTACTGGTCCGCTCCTATGTAACGTTTTGCGAAGATATATAGCCCATAACCTACCGCAATAAACATACTATTGTTAGAATCTATAATAATTGTTTTGTTGTTATTGACTGTACAAGATGATCACAAAGGTGGTGAAGCTTTTAAATTAATTAATTAGTTTTTTTCGTCGAAATCAACAAGCGTCAAGCACTCTAAATATATACAGATGTATATACATAATAAATCAACAGTCAACATCGTTTATGTAAGGGACATTAAATGAAGGCGTCAATAATATTTAAATAATGTATAAAACAGCTATTCCGATTGTTTACTTTGCCAAGTTTGAATCATTTGGTGTTGAAACGAAACGTTTTATTTAATTAATCTCCGCAAACTAAGATAATAGTTATATCTATAAACAATAACATTGGATTATATATGTAATAATAGAACGTAGTTCCGCCTGTTTATATACGTGTACATATTATCAGCGATCGGTTAGATGTTATAGATGTATACGATGTGTCATGTGTGTGATGTAAAAACAAAACCTTCTCTTGCGACGTTTGGATTCTCTTCCACTATACCGCTGTGTTTCGATAATACACAAGTGATAGCATTTCGTTTGACACATCAGGTTTCTTCAGTATGGTTTCCTTCGCCGCCGAGGATGTGATAAATATACAAATTAAGGACACGGAAACTCAGTGGTGCGGACATAACATCTTAGTTCCCAAATTGGTGGCGCAAAGCCGATATAAGAAATGGTTAATAGGTATGTCTTACATTGTCTTATATCTATGGGAGGTGGTGCCCGTTGATAGGTAGGCGACCTATACCATAAAAAATGTAAGGTCTGTAGGTTTAAAGAGATATAAACATTATTATTATTATTCCCGAGTGTAAATTACTTCGACGTAGTGCTGACATCATCGAGGTGGTATGTTACGTATGTTTACAGGTACGGGAATGTTTTGAATGGTTCGTTCGTCGAGTTGATAACCGAGGTTAGACGTCAGACGAATGATCGACAGATGCTTTTAAACCGAGTTATATTTATGAGTTGTTAAAATTAACTGAATGTAATCATTAATTAGGTACTTTATATAACTGTTGGTTTTAGTTATCTATTACACATTAGATATGTATAATTATATCAAATATTACATTTTACCCTTTTTTACCAAGTACCGATACTCGAGAAAATATATTCTATTTATTACATTAAGTTTGTTATAATTAGTTTTTTTCGCCGGTTCTTTTCGGGGCTGGGTGTTTCTGTTTCCGAACCGGTAGTAGTTTCCAGTTTGGCAATCAATAAGAAATTAATATTTCAATATTGAATAACGTAAATTGAATTAGTTAAAATAAATATGAGTTTCCATTTTCAAATCCATATATATATAAAAATTAAGTAGTGTCCCACAAAATATAACGGCTTCTTCCGATGTCGAGATGTTCAGTTGTGAGACATACGCTGGTTATCTCGTTCATTACGTTGTATTGATTATATCAAACATATAATTTCTTCAAAAAGCTAAATAATCACCGATAATCAAAGTCACTGCATTCTTTCATGACAGTTAGAATAAGAGTATTTTTTTTGTAATTTGTTATTTTTCATATCGTAGACAAAAAACTTGTTCACGCTTACGCCAAGACAACTAGGTAGGCATCCATATCATGATTTTTATACACCACATTAAAAAGTAAGCTAATTATTAATAACGACAACTAATTTATTTTTAATTATTCCGCGAAACAGATAACCTCGGTAATTGGTGTTTAACGTGAATCAAATATTATGTAGTTTGTAATTTCTGCCAATGACAAAAGTCCATTTGAATTCATTTCGATCACGGCAGCCAATCACGAAGGCTACTCTCTTCTAGTCAACTTAAGAGTTGAACAAAAAATATATTTTAGTGCACAATTTATACGTGCAAAAAAAGTGCTATCTCCGGAACCCGAATATTTCTCATGCGCTACCCGCATCCAACAGCTTCCCGCGACCTGTACGTTATCGTCGTTCCACCTTGTACGGGGGCCTGCCCACGCTTTTTCCGGTTCCTGGTCGCCCCTCGAGAACCTTTCTGCCCCAGCGGCCGTCAGTTCTGCGAGCGATGTGCCCCGGGTAAGACCGGCTACCGTGGAAATTCTCGGGGTATTGTCCAGCAGTGGACGTTTTCCGGCTGAGATGATGATGATGATGATGAAATATAGGTTACCAACCAGTCGATGTGTTTACACTATGTGTTTTACTTTCATTTACTTTACTAGTCACACAGACAATGCCACCTGGATGTTATTTACGTGGCAAACGATAACTAAACTACTATTGCGTGATCTACTGTTTCGAAATCAAACCACTACAGCATTCTGATGGTACATATATATACATAATATATAAAAAATATTTTAAATCCTTCAATTGGAAGAATTCAAAATTATCGCTATAAGCAATATTGTTCAACTAGATTTTTAGATTTTTTGATAACCATTTTTATTGTTCCCTCTTCAGTGTCGTTTCGTGTTTTCATAGTAACTTAGAAACGAAATTAAGTATAAATTGTTCAATTCCCCGCCCGCTAAACAATTTTCATTTTTACCAACTATTGGCTAAGTAATCAAGTAATTTGATTGATTGAGTGAGCTAATCTCAATTAGTCATTTGATATTCAATTTTCGTCTTTAATCGGTCGTGCTACGTGTGAAATTAGTTTGTAAGGTTCAATGGGATCGATAAACATTAATGAAATGGATTAGTTTAAATTAGTTTCGCAAAATATGATGATTTTGATCAAATATATTCCTTCTGTTGAATACCACGAATAATATCCAAATTTAGTATACATTTTAAATATTATTATGAATGCGAAAGCGTTTGTTTTTTTTGTTTATTCGATTGTTTGTTTGATACGCTTTCACGGCTTAACTATTAAACCGATCATTATGAAATTTAACATTCAGGTTGTCAGGGATACCGAAAAATATATGTAGCTAGAGCACCTAATACTTCCACTCCTCAGTCTGGCAAAGACACGGACGGAAATTCGTTGTCTGTGAAGCAAACAATAGGATAGTAAAAAAATAATTGCTTGTATACTAGTGTGAGTCAGTAAGTGAAATTGCAAGCACATATGACATAATTTCCGTAGAGCTATTCTATAAGAACAAACTTGGTACTAGCTCCAGAAAACGTTCGTTAAATGTAAAATAAAAAAAATTAAAAACCCTCCGAGAAACTTGTTTTTCTCACCTAGCGGTCCACCGACGCAACGACGCTTGGAAAATTAAAATATTTGAACTTACATAATACAATATGTGATGATAATAATTATAATATGTTTAAAATATTACTTGTTAGTTTTTAGAGTTTACTTTTTGTTCGGAGAATTTTTAAAATTATTAATTTTACTTTTATTTTGTCCTTTTTAAAGTAGGTATAAATATTACCTTACCATGTACTTTCAATATCATTGAAGTAATACGATAACAAATTTCGAATCGATAGGACATATGGAAGGTAGTCAGATCCCTTCATCAACTAGAAAAGAGCTGATGATCTTCAAACGGCTGAATAGAGATTTTTATGAAAAAATGGCTAAGAACACTCGGGATAAAATAATCTATGACACAAAAAGAACTAAACGAAAATCGGTTCATCCGTTTAGGAGCTACGATACCACAGAATGATACACAGACAGACACGTTAAGCTTATAACACCCCTCTCTTTTTGCGTCGGGGGTTAAAAGGTGATAAGCGACATTCTAAATACAACATTGGAAGTACACACGCATCAATCAAATTATCAAACTTTTTTTAGACTGAAATGCAAAGTGCGTTTTCACAAAGTTTATTGGGAACTTCCGATTAGGCTACAAGAATTAAAAAATAATTAATAATATTAGAATTATAATGAAGTAATATTAGCTTGCCTCCTTGACTAACAGATATATATATGTAGAATATATATGTAGAATTTTAAATATAATTTTAAATATAATTTACTTAATTCATTATTCCGATTTTTTTTCATAGAGCGTATGTGCCACCCGATGGTAAATGGTCACCAACGCCCATAGACAATGGCATTGCAAGAGATGTTAACCTTGGGAACTAAGATGTTATGTCCCCTGTGCCTTTAATTACGCTGGCTCACTCATCCTTCAAACCGGAACCCAACAGTACCAAGTACTGCTGGTGTGCGGTAGAATATCTGATGAGTGGGTGGTACCTACCCAGACGAGCCTGCGCAAAGCTGTGGTAGAGCTTTGCAAGTAAAACGACGATAAAAATTAAATATTAAATAAAACATTTTACAATTACCAATAAATAAATATAAAGGTCATGTTAAACATGTGTTATTAAATAAATTAATATTAAAGCTTGGAGGTAGTAACAGTTATTTTTAATTCAAGATATAATTTTTTTTTATGTAATTATGTCTTATATAAATGATCGATGAAAAGATTAATTGCCGAGTGCTAAAACGGTTACGAAGTGTCTCCATGAGCCTATATGAATAATTGAATAAAGTACATATATATTTATTTTGAACAAAAAAAAAACATAAAATGTTTGTACTAACGGTCGGTTTTTAATAGAAATGTCAAAATGAATATTCAGATGAAAACGTCTGACGTCATCACAAATGTAACGTGTGCCACGCATTACGTACGTGTGGCATCAAATGTGAAATAAAGCAGATGTCGTCTGTACCTTTTTTAAAACAAAGATTTCATCTCGTCTTATATCCGATGACGCCAATCAACATGAACAGTCCTCGTTGAAAATATTTTCAAATCCATCGTCATATAGGTATATATTAGAACGAAGTTCTTTTACGCGGCTTACATTAGAATGAAATAGCAGTGGCCCAAGGTCACGTAATATAACGAAATAGCGTACATACAATATCTTGTCTACCAAACGCTACATAATGCGATGCGTTGGGCGATAGAATTTAGGAGATTAATATAATGGAGATTGAGGTGCTTTTGGCGTGACAAAAATATTGTAATATAATCAATTAAAATCTGCATTTTAAAACACGGTTTCTGTCGAAAAAATATCGGGAGACCCCCGAACGCACAATTTTTTTATACGTAATTGGACGGGCGTATGGGCTACCTTATGTTAAGTGATCACCACATCAATGGACATTGGCGATGTAAGATATATATTAACCATTGGTAACATAGCCAATGCGCCACCAACCTTGGGAACATAGATGTGCCTGTAGTTACACTGGCTCTTTCGTTCTTTAAACCGAAACGGAACAATTCTAAGTATTCCTGTTGAGCGATAGAATATCTGATGAATGCACAAAGCCTAGCTAGTATCATATGGGCTTTTAATGACTAATTTTTAGTTAATATTGTAAACATTAGTAATCCATAGCTAATTGTTGCCTTTAATACTTGGTATTTGCACCATTTGTACGTGGCTTATCTTTCGTTTTGAACAAAGGTATAATATTGTGATGGCATCCGATCGAAGTAGTCATTCATTCGTTTTAAAATTATGTTGTTAAGGGGGGTAATTAGTTAAACAATGTTTATGTATTTTTCTTTTGAATATCAAATCAATGATGGCAAAAAAGCCGAGATTGCCCAGTGGTAAGAAAGGCGTTAAATGGTGAAATGTAGACCTAGACAAGTGGCTTTTACGTTACAGGCCCAGTTACTATTCGGTACCTATGTTAATATTATTATTTATAGGAGCTAAAATGTTCGATAACTATTTTTTTTCTTTATAAAGCTGTTTCAATGTTAAATGTTTTGTTAGCTGGTAAACAATTTGACGTAGCGGTTTTTACTGTGAGCAATGAACCGTGAAATGAATCCTCAAACAACGAAGTCTTTTAGCGAGATCATGATTCCAGTAATTAAAATTTTATCCAGTTTGAAAATAGAGGACCTGTTTCGTATTTTCGGTCGGTGTGCCTGCAATCACTTGATTTCTCAGTGGTTAATTATTGTTGGCGTGAAAAAAAATGAGTCGGTTGACTGGGATATCCATTTATATTTTGCTTGTGTCTTTTAGATTTTGTTATGTGGTTGATTGTAGAAATATTCTTCTTAAATATTAGAAAATATGTACTATGGATTTTGGTATTCGAATATTACAAAAATATGTGATAGGTTTAAAAATGATTATTACTTAATTACTACAGTTAATCTCAACGGAGTATTGCTGGTTTAAATACGGTCAAGTGCTTCTGGAGTTTTTACATGCTTAACTTGTGTTATTGTGTTTAGTAATTTATTTGATGTTGAAGTCCTTGCTCCCTTTAAAGAAAAACATAACAGAGGAAGACTTTGCCAAATTATAGGATATATAATGCCTGCAACTTTAATGCGCAGCGTCGTCCCCAAAGACGTTATCGAAGAAAAGTACCATATATGTCACTAAGATACATACGGCTCTCGAACTATGTAAAAATTATATCCATTGCTTCGTATTATTGCGGGAAGGGACAAACAAACAAACCCACTTTCGCATTTATCATAATATATTTATTATTTACAATATAAATAGCGATGACGAAACACGTCTTATTTACCATTGCTATCAACATAACCGTGTTTGATTATTATTAACATTTTATTAACTGTGTATTTACTGATTGTAATTAATGTTGACTTGTGACATATTATTCACTCGGACAGATAAAGCACATTTCTCTATATGTATCAGTAATGGAATGATTCTGAATCTGTTAGATAACAGTTAATTAATACAATGTAAAGAGTTTGCCTCTATGGGAAATTATGTATAAAAAAATATTTTTAGCGGCATTTTTTTCCTAACTTAGTATTGGTTCAGTTAAGATTTTGCTGTATGATATTTTGGACGTTAAACAGTTATTGGCACGCCTTGGGCTAAGACCGACTCGTATGTCGTGACGGTAAACGGCGACGCTCTCTTAGGGCGTTATGCTCCCTTACCGCCGCCACTCTCCACTCCCTTCTGTGCATGGTGCCTCTATTAAACTTACTTCATTGCTTTATTTATTTTCTTAACGAAACGGTCTGCTTTTATTCATTTTACTCCGGATAATTTACTAGTTTTCTTTAATATAATTAATTATTTTAATATTACTATGATTTTTTATATAATATAGGTATATCATATGTCAGGCATACTGTGGCTGCCACATTTTTTAAAATAAGATGCAATAAGCTAACATAAGATAACATAATATCTCAAAAATATATAACATATAAATAGCTTATAGTCCAAAGTTTAGTAAAGAATATATATCTAATTTATATCGATGGGCAACCCATATTTACCACTGGGCTATTGTGAATAGTTTGAATGAAGTATCATAAAATCAAACGAAGGAGGGCGATGTCCTTTCAGTCTGTTGTCAGTTGTCACTCTTTACTTTTGTATTCGTAATTTATACTTTTTTTTATATGATAACGTCTTGATTTAAATAATCATTGTAGTTTTTTATTGTTTCAGGCTAATTCTGATCAGCGGCAGTGTTACATCGCCGCCAACCATGTTGCGACCAGAATCGCCACTCGCTGATCACCGCAGCCTGCTGCCGCGGCGGCTGCTGCCGGTCAAAGCTCAAATCGCTCCAGCCGATAAGAAAAAGAACCGAAGATCTCTCGAACTAAACCCTCCGTCCAACGATCATGCAACATACGACTATCCAAAACTGCTCATTTCCAAAACAACCGACTCTCTTAACACGGAATGTCCACGAAAACTTATCAATAAACAAGATTCGTCCGACAGTTTGAAAAGAGCGCTCCTGTCTAAAGATGATAAGAAGTTCCCTGTTAAGGAATCGGACAAAAAAGCGGTCGTGAAACAGGACTCCAGCGAAAGCTTAAAAAAGTCATTGCTTTGCCGTCAAGACTCGAATGATAGTACAAAAAGAAGAGACTCCGATCCCAAATGGATGCAAAGACAGGAAGAGAGTAAGAGGAGTTTGGAAGTCAAACGCGGTGGGGATAAAAAGGGCCTACTGGAGACTGATATAGATGAGCCCTGTAAGAGAATATACGAGAGGAGAACAGGATGCGCCAGGCCTACTTTGCCTCCTGTCGCTGAGAAGGGAGTCTCGCCCAAATCTCCCAATGGGAGTCCCCAAACCCCAGGTGTTGCGGCTGTTGCCGAAGGAGTTGTTCGATGGGGAAGCGGTCTTTTATCCCCGAAAGAGGAACCAAGGTTAAGGCCTGCTAGAAGCTGGTACGGCTACGGAACGCTGCCAACAGACAGTGACAAGGTAATTAAACATTATGTTATAAGATATATATATAGCTAAGGGCCGTTTTGTTCTTGTGCTTTAAACTTATCGTTAAGATCTCTCGTTTCATTATCAGATTCTATTTAATAATTCAATCAATATTTTATTGATAGAAAAATTTTTCGTCATAACATATCAATTAAATATTTTATTTATTATTCGATCAACTCGTGTCCTATAATTATTCTACATACACTAAACCCAAACATTTGTTTTTATATAATATTTTGAGATATAAATAGCAAAACTCGTAAAATATTTAAAAGTCGAGGAATAAGGAAAATTGTAGGTATTCCGAAACTGCTCCGCTTAACATTTTTGAATGGTTCATAATTTTTGAATAAATTTACTTTAATTATAAATGTCGAAGCAATTTTGAATAGGTCCATCCGTTTGGGAGTAATTGCGTGGTGATACAAAGTTTCGTGTTTATAATTTGGTAATATTAGTAATAATATTTTTTTCCCTATTCGGTTTTACCTTAACTTTTGAATGATTAGCGAATGGGGAAAGACCGGTCATTTAAAATTCATTCCTCCTAAACATGATTATATTTTAAAACAGGTAACAATCTGCGAACCCAATTTGAATTATTCACCATTTCTGTGTCGTCACACTAAATTACTCAATAAAGTACAAAAAGAATCGAGAAAAACTTCATCGTATTGTATAAAGATAGGATTCCACTGCTCTGTGAACTCATATATCTATATAAATAAAATGATAGAGGTCTGCAGTGTTGCGCACATCACGGAAAAACTAATACAATAAAATTTTCTAAATTTTATTTCTTAGAAACTTGGCCCTTATCAAAAAAAAAAATATTGCGAAATCTTCATTTAATAAAAAGTTATTAAAGTTTAAAGAAACAACGATTTGTATATGCACTGCGTGTTCAGTGATGTATAATTAAACAAACTAATTTTTGCTTGCGATCTTTTTGATGTTTTTTCCTTCGTACATAAGAAAACTTTGTTAATATATCAAGCAACGCGGACGAAGTCGCGGGTATCAGCTAGTAACATATAAAAATAATATTTTTTTTCATACATTTAAAAATATTGTATACTGACTTCTATTAAAAAGTAACCTATTTAGTATAACTGATTTCATTGATCAATAATCGATGAGAATATGGGAGCTAACAACTAATATGACTGTATTAAAAGTAATAATAAAAAACACGTCCAATAAACTAACTATGGGATGATATAAGGATTCTAACGGTACGCCATGCATCCTGTCCTTGCTTTAGTAGCAGTTGTAATAAGCAGTATTTTCCGCATGACATTAAATTGTAAAAATAATTTTAAGAGGTGACAGATGTTTATTTAGCGAAAAATGTATTATATAAAACCTTCGGCCGAATACTGAAACGTCATTCAAATATGATTAGGACTCAATTGCTTGGAATGTCATTATTTTTCAAAATTTAGTATGCGAAATTTGAAATTCGAAGACGTTTCAAATATTTGAGCCCCCTTCATATTTGAAAGACGTTTCAGTATTCGGCCACTTGACAGTTACTTTGTAAATGGTACGAAAATAATATATTTATAATCTACATCATGACTTCATCGTACATTTAAACAGAATGCGTATATAAACTAAACAACATGTAATGTAGAACGGCCTACTGTTGAATATAAAACAAAACAAAAAACAGCAGTACTTGGTATTGTTGTGTTCCGGTTTGAATGGTGAGTGAGCCAGTGTAATTACAGGCACAAGGGACGTAATATCTTAGTTCCCAAGGTTGGTGGTGCATTGGCGACGTAAGAGATGGTTAATATCTCTTACAATGCCAACGTCTATCGGCGTTGGTGATCACTTACCATCAGGTGACCCATATGCTCGTCCGCCTTATTATGAAGTGAAATATATATATATATATTTAAATACTTGACTATATCAATTACATGCTATATTTATTAACTAACCAGTTGTTGATCTGGTAGTTAGCTCATAAATATCCGAAGTTAACAGGGTTTGAGTACCGGGTAAGGCTGGTAAAAATCTATTGAGTTTTTCTATCGAGAAGTTTTTTCGTGTCGTCTCTGAATTCGTAAGATGTCAGTGTCACTCTTCCTTACCTTAGAGAGGTTAAGCTCTTGGTCTTGATCAATCTATCTGGATAATATTTTCATTATTATTATATTTATTAAAGCAAAAATAATTATCTAAACCGAATAAAAAAAACTATTCGTTTCACAAAAGAAGAAGCATAAAGAACGTTTATATGTAAAGCCGTAAATGTATAGAGATATTTATATGTAATTATACCTCTTTTAAAAATATCGAACCTTCTATTTTTTTTATTGTAACTTGGAAAACTAATCTTAGGATTTAAGAGAGTAATACTAATCTCTTTAAACTAAATCTCAATTCCTAAAAATTAAAATGTAAGAGAGGCCTAGAGGTTTCTAGGCCAAAAATTCGAGATTTTTTTTCTTGTTTGTGAGCCCTTTATGCAGCCACATATTCTATCCGTGTGAAGCCGGGACGGGTAGCTCAAATATATAAAAATATTTCTTACGATTTAGTGATTCTATTATTCTGTATTCTATTAATGGCTTTCCGAAATGATCTCATTTATATATATTCACAAATGCATGCACGTTTGCTTAAGAAACTCACTTTACAACCATTGAGTTGATAGCACTAACGCATGGACAAATTGCCGATAAAAGTACCTCAGAAACCTAAACGAATTTTATTAGCAGTCTATGAGCGTGCCACGAGTAAATTGAATGCTGTTCTTGCGCGTTTAAGCGACTACTTGCGTACGTGTTACTGTCCTGTACTGAATATATGTATAACATTAGAGTAAACAATGAAGCTGAAGCTAACCTAAAATCAATACATAAAGAGTAAAATTTCAATACATATTATATTATTGGTAACGTGCGGTTCCGACTTCATAGAAGCATATTAAGTTTTCGTCGGTATTCAAAAGCGATAACAAATGACTTGGCATTCGACACCCACTACAAATGTGGAGCAACTGTGCACATAATGAATAACAATACATTCTGTAACTCTATTCTAACAATAGCGTTTATTATTTGAGGCAAAGAAAGAGGAAAAAATTATGAACTAATTGTTTGGTATCGTATCGCTTTATCTTTTATGAACTTGTGAGAAAATAATTTTGTTTCATATGAAATTAATTCAACAAGTTTAACAAAATAACGTCTTAAGTTAAACTTTATATGGGTATTCCACAGGGGTCAATTTTAGTTCCTTTTCTTTTTTGAGTATATATTGTTGAACTACCTCTCGACGTAAAATGCATTGATGCTGTTCGTTGATCGTTCATTCTTAAAGGGGATATAAAAATGTATTATGTCAATGTAAGCAACGTGCCGTCAGCAGTATAGAAGTTATATATTATATTATTAAATCTTGGATGCTAACACATCATACAAAAAAACGGTACAAAATTGTCTTTTTCCAATGTCTTCAAGTAAAACTTCAAGATTAACTATTGTTATTGATGAGCCGGTTAGCGTGGTTGGTAGACACTTGCCTTTCGCGCCGCAGTTCGTGGGTTCGATTCCCACCCAGAACAGACATTTGTGTGTTTGAAGTTAAATAAAAAATTGTTTGTTACTGTTGAAAATATATCGTTTCTTTAAAACCAGTTCCAGTCCGATTTTTTCCGTCTCATTTCTCGTCATAGTTTATTCGAAAGCCTTCGTGATTTTGTTAAGATATTTTTTGCGCGCCAATTACATACATAATAATTTATTAATGAAATGTTCATAAATATAATTTATGATGTAATGTAATGATTATCTATTACGTTTTTAATATTTTTGTGTGTTGTTTTTAATGTAGTTTATTTTAACTTAACTTAATATTAGTGAATATGGTGAGAATTGATTGGCTAGTTAATTATATAAGCTATCTTTTTTTTAAATAATACATACACGATTAATTAGTTCGAGTGTATTTCTAGTCATCACAAGAAAAAAAAACACATTATCATTTTAGGATTGGACAAACAATACATAATATATAACTACGTAAATCATCATGTTTTGATTGACAAGCTTAAGGTGTTTGGGTGTTAGTTTTGTGTATGTAAAGATTAGACATTAGAATGTAGATTGTAGGTATATCGTAAATTTTGTAAAGTAACAATTTTAGTTTTCGTTAATATCAATGATACTATTTAGCATTTTTGGATATTCAAATTCGAATTCACTTTCTTACAATAAGTCAATCTAGAAACTTCCACCGATATTCCTTTATCATACAAGTTCAATGAAATGTTTACCCTTTTAGGTAGTTGTATTAATCGATTCGACTAATTTATATTAGTCGTGTACTGTATGAATACTAATTTAATTAAAATTAACCAAGTTTAATACGATATCGTAGCGCTGTACTCCTCCCACGAACTCTATGTGGGTCAGTCACCATTGTTCGCGAGCAGATAAATTAACTGAGGTCACTTGCCTCGTATTTAACCCGCTTATTACATGGAATTCCGTTATTTGAGCCATTTCAATCACATTTAAAGTTCCTTATTGTTTTTTTTTAGTATACATTATACTATAAAATATAAAAGCATATGCAACTCAAGGCCGTTGGTAGGGCTTGGTGGATCCGTCATTTTCCAGCCCAACACAAATTTTGTTTAGCACTGTGTTACAATTTTGAATGGTACGCTTTTAATTTTGACGTCATAACAATTTACAGTTGGAGTCCGGTGTCGAGTAATTCATTTTTTTTAATATATCTGTTTGCGTGTGTTTTGTAATGATTTATTTAAATCTTATGTTAAAGAAATAATCTATTTGCAGCAGCATAATTAAATGAATAAATGAATAGTTCCTTTCGAGCGTCGAATAGAAAGTTATTAGAGGAAGATATAATCATAACCAGATAAAATAATATAACCAAATAAATGTATTACTCTTACAATTATTATTATCTTTATTAAAATAACCTAAATTATGGTTATATTTTAACTTTATATAGAGATTTACTTAATTAAAAATGAAACTGATACTGTCAAGAAAGTATTTAAGATAAAGCTGTGTCACAAATTAAATAGACCTCTGAAATATACATAAAAAAAGTTTCATATAGAATTATTGGTTTATCCACTTAACTCCAACGTTAAGCAATTAAACCGAGCGCGAAAGCCTACGTCACAGTAAACGCTACGAACCGTTGAGCCGCGGGTACATCTCCTCAGATTCAGGAAGTTGTATTATTCACTGAATACGGACACGGAATCGCTCCGTTCGAACTTCAATTAGCAATTCCTACTTTTTGTATTATCAAGGAAATGCCGGGACACGAGTCGACGACATTATACGATGCGCGTTCGACATGCGCGGACGTGTGCTGTGTCGTCGCACGCGTTGCCACCGGCTTGTCGAGTAACTTTCGATTTTTATATGACTTATCTATTAAAGTGAAAGCGTATTAGTGTAGTGTGGTGTTACGAAATAGTGAAGTGTCCAATTCGGAACTTTTTTTTTTATTATCAAATGTTTTGGTTGTTCGAACGGTTTGATAATGCCGAATGACGTTCGTCGTACGAGGGTGAGAGCTTATTATGACATTGACTTAATGCTTTATTTATTTTTAATAATAGTTATAACGTAATTACTTAAGAAAATAAAAGAAATTATAGTCGCATTACACTATAATTAAAAATATATTTTTATTAATTGGTACTTAAATATTTTATATAAATTATGAGATAAAAATGACAAGTAACGTTCTATAATAAAATAAAAAACAAACTACAACGTCAATAAATAAGCTAAGTAATAAAATAAATTTAGAATCATGCAATGCATTAAAAATAAAATGCAAACAAACCTTTAACAATAATATACCGTAATACCGTATAATAACGTATTCCTTAAAAGCGTTGCTTAGCGGCTGTTTAAATCATTGATTTGCCTTTTGAAAGAAAAAGACATAATATTGTTTAACTGACCCCCCTCTAAACAAAATTTATATGTAAGTTTAATGAAAATACTACATGTTATATGTGCCTGATGTTTTTAACTAAAGTGTCATTTAATGTATTGGGATTAATTTTATAAAAAAATATATATATTATATACCCTGAACCGTATATCCGTTATTTATTTCTCTATTCTATAAACACGTTTAAATCGTACCAGAACTTCACATAGCGTGTCATTTCGCTAATCAGTGAATATGAGTCGATCATTGACAGAATCCTAACTCCTCATTGTTATTGGTTTTTTTTTATAAATCCCTCCATTGATTTTTAATATTGTCTGACCCATAATTAAAACCCGCGATCATCATGTAAACTAGCCACTAGACCAGAGGAAGTGACTATGACGTAATAAAAGATATAACGATTATTTCCTAGATTATTTTATCGAATGATAATTGAGAACGAGGTTATGTAATAAGATGATCGAATAAAGATGTCTTATAAAAAAAAACTACAAACTTGATACGTCCAGATTTAAATATATTTGAATAGAAATTATATATGTGTAAAATATATATAGATATATATATAATTCGAACACGCGTGTGCATTAAACATGTCTTGGTCGTAAACAAGTTACATGGTAAATAACATGTATAAATATTTATTTATTTATATTATTCTACACATACAATGTCCTTATAATTAAGTCTATTTGTACCAATATATATTACATTCTTATACTCATTGAACATACTGTTTACATTAAAATATGCACTGCTTATATAATTAAAAAAGTTCTTTCTTGTTACGTGAATTCAAATTTAGAATTAAATGAACAGCTGTAGAATGGTTTTAAGATCCGCAGTTGTACGGAACGATTCCTTTTGTTAGATTTAAAAAAAAAAATCTTTTTTCTAACACGAGACGCGCGACAAGAGAGATCAGGCAGAGAACTTAACGTCTACAGCCTTATAAACTAGTCACAAGGGCGGGGCAGTAACGTTTGACGCGCGTAAATTATATGGAAATTGTATGCCATGTAGATGTTAGACGCATTAATTGATTAAAAATTTAAATAACATAAAACAATAAAATTACAAGTCTATAAATAACATGAACTTGAAAGACCGTTGACAGAACATTTAATTTAAAATAATTAAAAATAAAAACGGAATCGTGGAATCAAATACGTCATTCATAAAAGGGTCAAGGAAACTTGTAAACATTCCATGAATATTATAGGGGTTATCAACGAATGTTGATGTAATTAGGATGAAATAATTCCATTTGTGTGTCCTCCATTAAGCTATATAAATGGTTTATCTAATGTAAACGAACATATTTTTTTCTATTGTCTTTTGGTGTGTCAGATGAAACATTACTTTGCTAACGGTGCGAGAGAACGAGATATAGATTATTTTGAGCGGTAAAGTTCACCAAAGAAATTGAATTGAATTTACAGCCTTCAGAGAGCATTTTTTATTTTGATTTCATAATACTATTGTTTTCGTTATCATTTAAATACAAATATATGTAGTTTTTATTATGTTTATGTTCGCGGCTTTGACTTTGTGGTAGATATAATGAGTTCAAGCATGGGTTCATGGTTCCTTGGGGTTCCAGCATTTTTAATAAAATTTGGTATGGAGCAATACCAAATTCCATCAAAAATAGCTTAGCCGTGAAACTGTAACTATGATACATATATGGTAATATCTATACTATTTTTGTAATATCTACTATATTTCACTTGGTGGTAGCTCTCACTTTGTGCAAGCTCGCCTGTGTAAACACCACCTCGTCAGATATTCTACCGCAAAACAGCAGTGCTTACACTTGGTATTGTTGTGTTCCGGTTTGGAGGGTCAGTGAATCGATGTAATTACAGGCACAAAGAACGAATATCTTAGTTCCCAATGTTGATGGCGCATTGGCGATGTAAGTGATGGTTAACATCTCTTACAATGCCAATGTCCATGGTCGTTAGTGATCACATACCATTAGGTCGTCCATGGCACCATTTGATTTTTTTCTGAAATTCCTAACTGGAAAAAATACTAAACCAATACAAATCTAAACTGCCTTTTCTATCTCCGATGTAATTCGAAGTTACCCCGAGTCATTGTGATTGTTAAGCTTCAACAAGTTATGATTATATTACTATTCTGTATTTAACGTAGCTATTTCGGTTGACCGCAAAAGTGTGGCATCAGCAGTATAAGTAATTAATTATATATTCTGACTTATACGTTTGATTATATGAAATTATAAATTACTTTAAATCTATACTAATATATAAAGCTGAAGAGTTTGTTTGTTTGATCCGATTAATTTCAGAAACTATTGGTTCGAATTTAAAAAAATATTTTTGTGTTGTATAGTTCTTTTATCGAGGAAGGTTCTAGGCTGATTTTTATTCATTATATTTTTATAATTATACGCGGGTGAAAAAGCGTAGCACAGCTAGTTGTTCTATATAACAGCGGAACCCTAAACAGAAAGTAGCGCGCTGTTAATTAATAATTATGATAGCGTTTAATGTAATTATTCCTATTTAACACGACAAGTGAAAATACATTATAATATATGTTTATTATATTGTTGTTGTTTTAATTTATTAATATGTCTACATGAGTATATTATATTGTCTATGAGTACGTATATTATTGAAAGGCCTACTTGTGGTAATGTGTTCCGTTATACCTTAAATGATATTTGTTTCTACAGCTATACAAAGTGTTGTTTTTTGGCGGTAGATTAAAGTATGAGTAGCTGCTACACCTACCCAGGCGGACCTGCACATAACTCTGTTAAAGATAATCATTTCTCAAAACTTTTTATTATTTTTTAAATGCCTCACTGGTGGGTTAATGCCTCTTCTCCTTTTTTGAAGAGAAGGTTTGGAGCTTATTCCACCAAGCAGCTCCAATGCGGTTTGGTGGAATACACATGCGGTAAAATTTTAGTGTAATAAGACAAATGCAGGTTTTCTCACGACGTTTTCCTTCACCGGCAAGCAAGAGATGAATTATAAACACAAATTAAGCACACGAAAAATGTTTGCCCTGGTTTGAACCCACGACAAACGGTTAAGTTTCACGCGTTCTAACCACTAGGCCATCTTCACTTACAAAAAAGCATATAAGTATAAATAACGTTACCTAAATTTTTGAGCTTTGTGGTAATTAAAATAAGTATAAAATATTTTTTAGTACTTGAATTGAATAACTTGATTTGTTTTTTAACAGTTGATGTATTATATGATGCCTCGTTGGTCTAGCGGCTTGATATATGGCCGCAGACTCGGACTGCGTTCAATTCCCAGGTCGGGCCAATAAATAGTTATTGGGGTTTCCTATCAGAAAATTCTTATGTAGCAGCCCGGAGTCTGGAACTTGGAAGTGTGTACTGTTTACGTACACTCCCGTTCCTCGGAAAGCACGTTAAGCCGTTGGTTCTGCGTCTGAACTCTTTCCGGTCGTGTCGGATTGCCGTCTCATCGGATTATGAGAGCTAAGGAAAAGAGAGTGCACCTGTGTTTGCGCACACAATATAATATCTCTTGAGATTGGCCGCTGTGGCCGAAATCGGTCTGGAGGACCTTATATTCTATGATGACTTATTTAACACAATATAATCGAGTCAGCCGAGATCTGTTTTATTACGTATTACGAATTGAAATAGTTTATGTAGCTTGATAACCTATTTAACAGTGTGTGTATTCTATGAGTAGTTTCTATTTAAATATCTGGATTTTCGTTAGTCTGTTTACAATATTTACTATTTAAAAAATATATCAAACAGACCATAAATCGGTTTATAATGTGTCTTCTGTCAACAACTGATAACGCGAGGAACGCTGTTATTCGTCGACGATAACACGTGACGTACTTTTTGTATTTCAAACGCTAATACGGGTTTTGTAACGGATTAAATGTGTTTTCTTAATTATAGATGCATTGTAAGTGGTCACCATTAATGGTATAAGAAATATTAATCATTACATTTAAAATTACAGCCAAACTAGTGAATTAGGAAGTTATGCCCCTTATCGTGCTAAGACTGATCGTGCTCAGTGACTCTTTAAACTGGAACTCAATAATTTGGGGTAGTGCCGTTTATCGTTAGTATAAGTGATGTGATGGTGGTACGTAATACTATCTATATATGTATATCTATACTAATATATAAAGCTATAGAGTTTGTTTGTTTGTAACAAGATTAAACGCCATTTTAACATTATTTAAATTATCATCAAACTGCATTGGAGCAACGTGGTGTAATAAGCTCCAAACCTTCTCCTATACTATAGTAGGAGAGGCCTTAGTCGAGCTGTGTGACGTATACATACAGTTACTTTTTAATAAGTTATATATACGTGACGTAACGTGCCAGCCTGTGAATGTCCCACTGCTGAGCTAGGAGCTTATTGCACCACGCTGCTCCCATGCGGGTTGGTGGAATACACATGTGGCAAAAATTGAGTGAAATTTGACACATGCTAGTTTCCTCACGATGTTTTCTTTCGCCGTTAAGCACGAGAAGAAATATTATTTAAATTATAAATGTTTAACGTTTATTCTTAATTTCCATATAAATATCCCGCTCAAGACCTCGATTATTAAAGTTTTCTTTAGAGGTATAAAACATATTTTCTCACGTTATAATATAAACATTATAAAATAAATAGGTATATAGTATATAATTGTCGGTAATATTTAAAGAAAAATTCATTTTCATTCTAGAACCACTTGAAGGTTTCGAGAAATTAAATTATTTTAATTTATGGTATCTCAACGAAGTATGTTTACTTTGATGAGATTGGAAATTCTAATTTTTCTTTCGATGTTTAAGTCATTACTTAACTATTTATTTATTAACAAGTTAATTTTAGTACATACACATAAAGATATATAAAAATGCTACATTATTAATAACTAATCCGTATTCACTAGCAATATTTTTTAAGAATGTTAAAAATATTTTAAAGAGTTACGATGCATTTTAATTTACAAATTGTTAATTATCAAATTGTATTTTTTTTAATTAAATTTTTTAATATTTTTTTAAGTTAATAGATAAAGTCATTGATTGATTTCCACATAATTAGCAATGTTAACTTTGTTTCTTGCTTTTGTATATAATTTTAAAGCTTATATACTTACCCATATTATACCCAATAACGTGTTCCCAAACATGTTTTATATACGGCCGAACGATGAATTCGCTCACGTCAGCTCTAATATAAATAAAACAATGAGTACATAAAGATTACGGACTCGGTGCATGCGCACCGTCGGTTAAATATTTTATAACAATGAAGGCACGATAGTACAATCGTCTTTGAATGTAAAGTACTAACTAGTATTTAAAATTTTGTTTGGATTTTGTTAGTAAGTTTATACCAAGTTGTATGCTGTACATAATAAATAAATAATGTCCTGGGAAATTATTCACATAAGGCCATCTAGTCCTAAGCAGAGCTAGTACTATGGAAACCAGACAACTGATATCCTACATATAACACTTTTCTTTATAATAATTCTGTAAATACATACTTATATAGATAATTACACCTAGACTTAAGACCTATTATATTCATACATACAAATGTCTGCCCTGGGCGGGAATCGAACCAACGTCCTGCGGCGCTAAATAAATAAACATATAATGGCAGATTTTCTTCTGAAACATTCACTTTTTTTTCACGCAATCGAAATCTTGAGAAAGAACAGATGACATCATCTATACATCTAAATAAAATTGGAGTGTCTGTTTTTAACATTGAACTAACCGCTTTTTACTACATGCATATGAATATATATATGGTACATACACCAAAATAACATTTTTTACAATTTATGTCTGTCTGTCTGTCTGTTCCGGCTAATCTCTGAAACGGCTGGACCGATTTTGACGGGACTTTTATTGGCAGGTAGCTGATGTAATAAGGAGTAAATTAGGCTACTTTTATTTTAGAAAAAAAATGATAATAAAAATTAAAATGCAAAAACCAAAAAGAAACTAAATAAACTACCGAATTAACTTGTTTGTTAAATTCCACGCGGACAAAGTCGCGGGTACAGCTAGTTATTACTATTAATGTATAGGTATAACTAATTCAAAGAACAAAATAGCAAGAAATTGCAGGCTACACATTGATACTTTGTTTGTTTGTAATTCTCACTCACCCTCCAAAGTCTAACATAACAGTCCAAAAGTATTTCTGTTTCGATAGAATAATTGTTGATTGGGTAAGGATGGAATCTAGGTCACATTAACGAGCTAAGACAAAGCCTTTCCTTTAATGAAGTTATCATATCCAACTTCCACGCGAACCAAGTGATAACGACCTTAGATAATAAATGTTTTCTCGTTTTGACAGTTTCCGTAGTGTCATTATATTTGTATAGTAATGTTTTACCGCGTACGAATGTGTATTCGTTATTATGTGGTCGTAGTGTCACGTGCTTGTACTATTGTTTGCGTTTTAAATTTGTTTATGTACGGTAGTCTGATATTTATATAAAGATTAGCCTTGAAAATTATATCTATCTGTCCTTATGAAGACCAATATCAATTTCAATTGTTTTTTATAATTTTCGTGTAATCATATCTCCGCAGACGTGTTGTTCGTGTCTCTGTTATCTTTTCTATTATTTTAATTAACGCTTTTTTTATGTGCCTTCGATCAATTATTTCCTTTGTGTAAGGTGGTGGTTTGGAACCCCGTAGTCATCAAATATTCGGCCGCCAATCTGTACATATTATATATGAGCTGTAGCGAGCGGTTTCTCCCTCGTATAATTAATAAAATTATAATGAATAAAAATCTGCATAGAGCCTTCCTCGATAAAATGACTATAAAACACAAAATATGTTTTAAATTCGAACCAGTAGTTCCTGAGATTAACCGGATCAAACAGACAAACTCTTCAGCTTTATATATTAGTATAGATAATATCATACGAATTTCATAAATTTAGCCGTTCACATGTCGTCGAAATCTTAGTACAAAGCAATTCATTTAAATTCTATTCGTGCTACTATTTATTCTTATTATGTATGAAATAAATTTAACATTCCATTATGACATATAACTACTTCTGTTATAACTTAACGAGAAAATAATATAACGTTGTATTAATACGTACGGGTGTTTCAAATTCTTAGAAGTGTCGCCGGCAAAACAGCTCGTGGAAACTATAATAAAGTTTCATTATTAATTGGAAACGTTATTGTAAAACAGAATTCGTATCTATATTATTAAGAGTTCACAAAATCGATTAATAGGTACACCCTTCCGGTTTTATTGTCTTTTATGTATATATATATGTATATTGTATACATGTTGGTATATCTGTTTGAAATTAATATTATCTATTTCACAATGATCGATGACCATGATTTATAATACATAATGCACACAATTAGATTATTATTATTATATATACATGTATTTAGCCCGTGGTTAGAATGTTATGATAAGTTATGAAAATAAATAGAAATTCAATTAAAACAATATGTTGTTATTAATAACAGTTTCTACCCACTTCCTAGAAGTTTGACCCGACATATGCTACGATAGTAATTCCGTTTCGATTCGCCTGACTCATGCTCGGTGTTTGCTTTGATAACTCGAGGAAAAGTTCTGAAACCCCGAATTAAATCAGCTTACATTCACAATAATAACATTAGCTTTTAGCAGTATCGTAACTTCTGTGAATTGTTTGGCAAAAAAAACTCGTCGATCCATTGTTTCGTTGTTGTATAAACCAACAAATATATTTGTAATATTGAAATATCCTTATTTAATTTTGACCCGTATTGAAGCAATAAATACAAAATTATATTTACAATATTCTTAAGTAGTATTACTCACACAGTCTGGCGCTCTCTTAAGAAAATATTATATATTTTTATAACGGCTTCTTATGGTTTAGAGATTTGTTTTTATTTACAATATTATTTATTTATATACATAACATCGACTGCCTCGTTGGTCTAGTGGCTTTCTTATATAACATATAAGGCCGCAGACTCGGTGGTTCTGGGTTAAATTTCCAGGTCGGGCCAATAAATATTTATTGGGGTTTTCTGTCAGAAAACTCTCAGTAGCAGCCCGGAGTCTGGAAGTTGGAAGTGTGTACACTCCCGTGCCTCGGAAAGCACGTTAAGCCGTTTGTCCTGCGCCTGAACTCTTTCCGGTCGTGTCGGATTGCCGTCCCATCGGATTATGATAGCTAAGGAAAAGAGAGTGCACCTGTGTTTGCGCACACACTTGCGCACTATAATGTCTCCTGCGCAGTTCTCTCTTGAGATTGGCCGCCGTGGCCGAAATCGGTCTGGAGGACCTTTTTACATAACATCGACATTGGCACTTTAATAAATTTAAGTAAAAATTGTGTGACTTGCATAAGGCTATTCACAAACACATCAGAAAAAGGCCGTCCGTAATGATTAACTTTTATACTTAAATATAAAATTAGAAGGTTTCAATATATTTTTTATTTTATTAAGTTTGTGGAAGATAGCAACATATATTTAATTCTAAGTTATACGATACGTTACTAAAACGCCGAATCAAAGTAACTATATACTAAACGATCATTGGCCGCTTATTGCGACATCGGCTGCCATCGACCAATGACAAATCAAAATTGATATTAAATTAGTTTATCTGACTTTGATAAGCGATTCAGAAATTGTAGGGTGATTTTAAAGCGTTAGTTCTTACTGTTCTTATAATATACTGGTCTTTATTATTTTATATTTACTACTTTTATATACGACTCGTTTTTTTTTTAACAGCATAGGTAGGCGGACTTTTTTTATTTCATAGGAAGGCGGACGAGCATATGGGTCACCTGATATTATAGTCACCAACGCCCATAGACATTGGCAATGTAAGAGATATTAACCATCGCTTACATCGCCAATGCGACAACAACCTTGGGAACTAAGATGTTATGTCCCTTGTGCCTGTAATGACACTGTCTCACTCACTCTTCAAGCCGGAACACAACAGCACGAAGCACTGCTGTTTTGCGGTAGAATATCTGATGAGTGGGTGGTACCTACCCAGACGAACACAAAACTCTACCACCAAGTATTTGCATTTTCGCAGTCTCTTTTTCACTCATATATAAGGTATTTGTGAGTGTGTAAGTCTGCAAAAGGCCATCAATTTCGATCAATGATGGAGACCAGCTTGTGAACCAGAATTGGCTGATATTTATTTTACTTATACGCTTTCGGACACTGAATAAATAAAATCAAATGGAAATCGCTTAAAGAAACGAAAATATTTATGAACAAATATAGAAAATCGAATTTACTTTCAATATTTAGTTCATGGAATATAGAATTTATTGATAATAAAATATAGGTAACGCTATATTTTGTTAGAGGGCAACTTGCCAAAAAATAATGTTGACTATCTCTAGACTGCCGCAATAGTTTATTGACATAAGCATTTTGCCTATTTGCTATCAAACTATCCCAGTTATTTTTCGTTTATTTCTGTATTTACTTTCTACCCGATGGTTCTGTCTGGAGGTTGAATATTTCAAATTGAATTTTAAATAGTGATTTTTCTTCAAGTTGATTTGATTGATTTGATTTTCTTCAAATGAATTGATAAATTATCGATTCCTTATTGAATCGAGTGACCGATTATTATTTTATCGATTGACCGATGAATATCAATCTTCTTCATTTCGTATTGTACGACGTATTATCCTCAAGTAATAAAAATAAAATTGAATTTAATAATAGCCGTCACCCGTTCGCATATTAAATATCAATTTAATGTAAAACGAGATTGTAATTAATGATTATTATTTTGATTCAAAGTCAAGTCAAAGTCAAAATCCTTTATTTACTAAAGCTACGTGTCTGTCTATATTTAAAATTATTGTTGACCATTCTGCGACGATTAGCATTGGTAAATGGGTATCAACACTCGTCTGGGTAGGTACCACCCCATCATCAGATATTCTACCGCAAAACAGCAGTACTTGGTATTGTTGTGTTCCGGTTTGAAGGGTCTAGTGAACCAATGTAATTACAGGCAAAAGGGACATATAATCTCTTATAATGCCAATATCTATGGGCGTTGGTGACCACTTACCTGTGCCTACGTATACAATAAAAAATATATTATATAAACTTATAAAATCTTTACTAATATTATATTTGCGAATATGACTACTGAGCGTTAAAATTCGCCGCCTCTTAAAAAGCAAGTAGGAACTGGTTACTTATATTTAGACGTTTTCATATGAAAATTACTCGGTAGCACTTAGTAACGTGCTATTGTTACTAAGACGATTTGTTTAGTTTTTATTTTATCACCTTAACCATTGATTGATAATAATTAAAGACGGGTTTATTTATTAACGCGGTTATATTTTCCTCTAAAAGGACAATAGTAATTTGCATTTGCTTAGTAATATTAACAGTAGAGCGATGAATCTATTCGAAATTGTGTTATTAACTTAACGAGCTGTGTTTCGACGAGTTCACTCAACTGCAGTATAAGCTGCGATCGTCCACGAAATAAGAATCGAACCAGTTACACTCAACGCAAACAGTTTTCTAGTGATTTAAATTTTTTTTTTTAATTGATTGACAGTCTGGCATATAGAACACCTGATAGTAAGTGGATCCCGTCACATAGTCATTGGCACTAAGATAGATTAACCATACATACATTACATACATTATCAATGCTCCTTCTATAAACACAAATAAGGCAAATGAAAATATATAAGTGATACTTATTTACTCGCGTTTTAACTTAGAATAGTCGGTTAAGATTCAAGTCTTCTACCCACTGTGACATCACGGCTTTTTACATTTCTAGAACCTTTCTCAGTAATGGGTTTACATAACGAATTTATTTTCAAATCGTACTAATTCTCCTTGTCATGAATATATACATGCATACGAACTCTTGGATTTATTGAATACATTGCGACCTCTGTGATAGTTTACATAGACGGTGCTTAAAACAAAATCTGTCATATCGTTGTTATGACAGAAAACATCAACTTATAACTGAAGGTTATGGCTTGATTTCCTACAATGCAGAAATAAATTATGATAAATTAATTGAGCCTCTTTCTTAGTCTGAAGACAGATGAGCAGATGATCAACGATTTTCAAAAGTAAGCGGAAAGTGTTATTTGATTATTTAAATATATGTCTTATCATTAAACATATTGTTTTAATGAAAATACAACATGTAAACATTCAGAGGTTCGTGTAATCCTCCTCCGTTTAATAGCTTGACTCCATGACATGATTGCGTCGTTAAGGAAAGTAGTGTAAGTTTATTCAAAGCATTTGATGATGTCCGTTAGCGGTAAATAGTCGGTGCAAAATATGATTGTGTATTTAATTAAGTTTGTACTTTTATAATCAACATTATTTGACTTCCAAACGTTTTATATCACGTATAATGTTATTATGATTTGCTATAGATATATAATAATGTATTAGGTATACGGAGGTGGTCCGCCTGAATGTAAATGTTCATCACAGCCTACATACATTAGCACTAAGAAATATTAATAATTTCTTTCATCGCCAATGCGCGACCAACCTTTGGAACAAATTTATGATCGATATGTAACAACAACAACATCTGCGTATTGTTGCTTGGCGTTAGAATACGTACTGAGTGGGTGGTACGTAGCCAGGTGGGCTTTTTTTATATATATTAGTAACAATTATTTTCTGGGAGCATTTTGGCCGCGGTCTCACCCGCGTAGTTCCCGTTCCCGTAGAAAGAAATACGGACACAAAATGTAACCTATTTTACTCGCTGATAAATATAGCTTTTCACTGGTGATTTTTTTTTTAAATGGGCTTAGTGGTTTAGGCTCGAAAGCGTAACAAACAAGCAAACTCACTTTCGCCTTTGTAATATTAGTTAGGATTACAAGGGATTATACTAAAATTGAATGTAAAGTTTCACGACTTGTGGTATGCGTATGATTTCGTGTCTGAAGTATTTTAAACGCGTAATTTTGGTGTTTGTTTCAATAATAAAAAACATGTGTCCAACAGCTGAATGGAACGTTAATGAGATACGAAGAAATCATTACCTAATGAACGTGTATGCTATGTTGTCTTATATCATCACCGACATATACAAAATTAATTTTGTTATTATTAACCGACTTCAAAAAAGGAGGAGGTTATCAATTCGTCTGTATGTTTTTTTTTGTGTCTGTTACCTCATAACTTTCGACTGGGTGAATCGATTTTGATGATTTGATTTTTTTATTTAAAAGCGGGTGCTTCCCATGTGGTCCCATTTTTTGGTTTTTTTTCCAAGGAAACACTTTAATATACCGAGATATAGGTAATAATACGGGAATCCTTTAAAAACAAACAAAAACTTACACATTACAAATTGACTTTTATTCGCCTCATCTCACCTATAACTATGTATGTAGTTATAAACCCACCTTGGCTGACATCGACTCCAAAAATAACAATAATTGTAACTACATTATCAACCACACAACACAATCGTACCTACATATTGATGAGTAGAAAATAGTAAGTTAATTATGAAATTATAGAAGAATACGCAATTATTTTTTTACTTTATAGTGCATATTAATTTGCTTTGAAGTCGGTTTTTGTATTGTTCAAACCTTTTTTTTTATTAAAATTTTGAGTCTAAAAATATAAAGTGTTTTTTTAATTTGTTTAATGTTGATATGATTTAAACAACAGTTTTGTAATTAAAACCAATAAACCTTGATTGCGCTCGGTTATAATTATTGTGGTTTTTTGTATTTACTATATGTTTTTATATATTCATACTTGTAAAAAACACTCTTTTATATATCACATGTACAATTGTACATAGTTAACAAAAAAATATATTTGATTGACTTTAGTGGAAAAACATTTTTAACAAACAACTTTTAGAACGCTAGTTAATCGTTATTGCTCTTCGTTTCGATGATATCACTACTAATTATAAAACAACAGGTCTGTCTGTTTGAACGCGATAAACTCGAAATCTGAAACGGATTTTCATACGGTTTTCACCCTTAGACAAAGTGATCCATAAGAAATGTTTAAGGGTACAATTGTACAATTCGTTCTTTTATAAGTTGACTGAAATATGACAATGATCGTTGAAGATGTACGCAATGGATACTTTATTTACATCCCATTTCAACGATGAAAGTATTTTGATGACGTAATATCAAGAAAATCCTTATTTACCGATCGTTAAATTAATTTTATTTAATTAAACGTTGTATTGTTATTTTTACACACACTTTTAACAATTTTAACACTTATTTTATTACTTACTATTCAATAATTTTATCAGTACTGGTAGATCACAAAATAAAAAATCAATATGACCAAAATTCATGCGTAAGGACTTGATACTAAATCTCTTACAATAAACAGTAGAACTTACTTTAACACGCCTACGCTTATATAAATAAACACGTATTATTTCTCGTTATTTATATTATCTCGTGTGTGGGTAGTGCTTAACGATAACACTTTTAATGTATTTATATTTGAAAGGCAGACGTACAAAACGATCGTCCGATACTAAGTGTTCACCCCGTTTGCAATTCGTAATACAAGTTAACAATTAAAGTGCAGTGTACACCATTCCTTACTCCGTAATGTATCAATAAACATGGGATCTTTAACATGTTATGTCATTGTTCACTTAACCTTCAAACCGGAACTCCGAAAAGTATTGATATGTACAAGACCTTGAGTGCCTTTGTAATAAAAAAAAAATGTTTTGTGAACGGTATTTTGTAATGATGTAGTGATGTGTTTTCTTTTTTTTTGTTTAGATGGGAGCAGGCGCGAACGGGCCTGGTGGTCGGCGAGCGCTTGAGCTAATCCTAAGCGGCGGTCTCAAGTCGTTAGCGAGACCCGCAAAGCCTGTTAGGAGAGCTGCTTCCAGAGACTCGGTGTTGTCGCAACCGCAACCACTGTTAGAAGGTAAAATCAAATTTACTTATGCTATGGCATCTAAATTGAAGTTTAGAGTGCAGAGATATATTTAAAAGAACATCCACTAGCTTCCCATATTGACCGGACTATTAACTTTGCTGCTTTAAATAGTAGTAACAGCCTGTGAATGTCCCACTGCTGGGCTAAGCCTCTTCTCCTCTTTTGAGAAGAAGGTTTTGGGAGCTTATACCATTACGGTGCTCCAATGCGGTTTGGTGGAATACCCATGTGACTGAACTTCAATGAAATTAGACACATGCAGGTTTCCTCACGATGTTTTACTTCACTGTCAAGCACGAGATGAATTATAATCACAAATTAAGCACATGAAATTCAGTAGAGCTTGCCCGGGTTTGAACCCACGATCATCGCTTTTAAAAATATAAACATTTCATATTTCAAAAATCACTTTATGGTACGTTACCCGTGCTTATTTCTATATGTCTATAATTGCTAGACGATTTTCTCCGTACTTGTTAAAGAGAAGATTTGAAGCCTATTCCACCACCCTACTCCAATGCCCCAGCAATTTTATATTTGAATGATAATTATTAAAATTATCTCTATCGGTCGTAAATAAAGATAATAAAAGGTTTTTTTATTGTTTTAATAATGTGCCGTGAAACCAGTTTGTAAATTTACAAAACAATAAATTATGACCGTTCGAAGCTTTCTCTTTTTTGCTTTTAACTTTCCAAAGGCTACTGATTTTTTATGTATTGATACATGAAGAGTTAATTAGGTGAAGTAAATAATACTAAATATTTCTATTTACGTGGTAGAGAATATCTGACAAGTGGGTGGGTGACCTATGGTGCGTGTATTCTTGAAATGTTAAATAACCATTTTCTTTTTCTCGCCTGGTTAATGTATGATTATTTTTTTACTTTGTCCTTTAGGTCTCAGGAAGTGTTCGACAGTGCTCGCCTTGACGGATAGGGAGAAAGTCCCCGAACCGATAAGGGCTCATAACCGACTGCGCGCACCTTCTGTCTGCTCTCGGTGTTCCTCGTTACTGTCTCTCGCCGGCGCCGGGGGGTCCAGGTTAGTTTTATTACAGTCATAAGTACTGACGCTATTAATACTAATTAGCAACTTTCACCGACATGATATTGATGGAATTTTTAGCGGAATGATTAGTACCTATCGTTAAAACCCGAAACATGCGAAATTATTTACAAAAATAACTTGTAATTTTACGTCTATGTTAATTTAACCCGTTGACATTCAACACTCGTATTAATAGGTTAGAGACTCTCGCTGATACAAATACTATAAATAATTATTTATTATAATAAGTCGGCTTCGGTCTTTAAACAATTAATAACCGGTCCCTAATTTAATATGTAAAGATGATTTTTAAATATTTGTGTGTCGATATGTTGTGACTCGCGTTTTTTTTTATCGACGTGTGTTTACTCTCGTGTTTGACGTGTGTACGCGAAAATTCGATTCGGTCGCTAACTCGTAAAAAGGCCAATGGGCCGTGTGCTAATTATGTGCCGTATGATTAATTACATATATAAATATATATGTTAAAATTAATGTTAGTTTATTTGTTTGAGTTAAATGGACTTCGACACTGTTTGACTAATGACATTAAAAATTGACACAAATATATAATATTTAATGGAGAAGATTTTTCATATAATCAACTTTGTTGTAACTCACCACTAAAGGTTGATGCGAATTTTTCGACGGAAAACTTGATGACATATTATTGGTCCGATCCCGCTTTGAACCCAGAACCTCGAGGTTTGTAGTCGTACGATTTGGCCACGAGACCAACAACAACAGTCGAATTAAATAATCAATGAAATATACTATAATATAGTAGGCATATAAAAACAAAAACAGTTTGGATTGTGGCGTAAATGTGGTGTAAGCTTCATAATTAGACTTTAAAGCACTTTTAGGTATAAATTTTAGTAAGTGTGTGTGTGTGTGTGTGTCTGTGTGTGTGTGTCTGTGTGTGTGTGTGTGTGTGTGTGTGTAATACTAGCTGTGTCCCGCGGTTTCAACTGCGTATAATTAATAAAAATATAATGAATAACATCAGCCTAGAGCCTCGATAAAAGAACCATACAACACAAAAATATTTTTTAAATTCCTAAGATTAGCCGGATCAAACAAACGAACTCATCAGCTTTATATATTAGTATATATATCTAGTCCTGCCATAAGTTCTGTTACAAGGAAAAGTGTTTTTAGAAAATAAAGTAATTACATTTCTACGGAAAAGTAATTTATTTATAAAATTATGAACTTATATAAGTATAAAAAAAATAGAATTATTCAAAATGAGCTCCTTTAGCCTCCACACACGCCTTAAGTCTCCGGGGCCAGTCATCTATGCCAGTACGCAGCACGTTCTGAGGGAAAATGTCTACTGCTTTTACCAGAGCAGATTTCAGGCTCTCCAAATTGGTGTGCCCTCTGTGACAAGCCATCAGCTCAAGATGAGACCACAGCTGGTAGTCCAAGGGGTTCAGATCTGGGCTTCCCGAAGGCCATTCTGAAGCCTTGACGAATTCAGGAACGTTCTCCTCCAGCCACTGCTGTGTCGTTCGAGCCTTGTTTGCAGGAGCAGAGTCCTGCTGGAAGACCCAATGTTTTCCCGCAAAGAGAGTATCACCCAAGGGTTTAACTACTTGCTCTAGGATGCCTTCCTGGTAGTTTTTGGCCCGAGTTTTAACTCCTTGTTCACAAAAATGGAGTTTTGTAGTGCCATTAAAGCTGACTCCCCACCACACCATCACTGAAGCGGGATGATGGCCTCGTTCAACTCTCCCAATGTTTTCTTGAGCTTCTAGAGAGCTATGAGCATAAACCTTGTCGTTTTGACGGTTAAATTTTTCTTCAATTGTGAAAATTTTTTCGTCGGAAAACAAGATGTTGCGACGACCTCCGTTAGCGTACCGGCTCAGCAAAGTCTTGGCTCTTTCAGTCCTGATCTTTTTTAAAGAGTCCGCGAGCCTTTGTCCAGTCCTTCTCCGATAGGCACTCATCTGAAGGTCTTGTTTGATTATGCGGGACATTGATCTAGGAGAAATATCCATCTCCCTAGACATGATTTTCTGCTTCCGGAGCGGATTTCTCCGAATTCGGTTTTCAACAGCTTTAATGGCGTTTTTCGTCCTCACAGAGCGGGGACGACCTGATCGTGGCCTGTCCATGATAGAATGGGTTGATTTGAAGCGATTTATTGTGCGCCACACAAACATACGAGTGATACCCAAGGATTTGAGAGATTGGAAAATCTCGGTTTTAGATTTACCTGCCTTGTGGAGAGCAACGACAGCACGACGGTTTTGTTCTAAGCTCCGCTCCATCTTAACACAATGGGTGAGAAATATGAACTGAGTGGTAATCCATAGCTTAATATCTGATATAAACACCTGATAGGAAGGCAGGTTTCTGCAGGCACTTATTTTAGCTATTCTTTAAGTCCAATGTTTGTAACAGAACTTATGGCAAGACTAGGTATATAAATCTAATATCAGTATGAGACAAGCTTGTATAATGCAAACTTTACGCGATTAAAACCGCGATACTATATCGCGGTTTTATTTATTTATATTTACTCATTTAGCGCTAGTAAGATAATTGACTTTGAAATATATAATCATCTATTTGTATGTATCCTATCTCGGTTATCTTATGTATTAACGCTGTAGATTATATAATGTTTTGTTTGTTCATCTCTCCGCACTCCGCTCGGTTGCTCGGATCGTTGAAGCTTCTGTTCTTGTTGCCTTTGTTTGAACAATATCGTTTATATTACGAAAGTATCTTCATAACTATAAAATTAATGCGTACATCCTGTATTTGTGAAAATGAGTTGAATGTTTCGAATGAGGTTTTCGATGTTTTGAAATAATTTCGTCTGACGTACGTTAACGTAGATAGATTTTTGAAAATAGAATTAGATTCATTTTTTTATTATATATTCTTCGAGGCAAAGGATAACCTGCTTAGACTCAGATCTGTTAATGCTTAATAAATTGTAATTATATATTAGATAGGATAGGACGCTCATTTATTAATCATACATTGTCAAAATATAAGGATCAAACTATGTTAAAGACAATGTGTATTTTTAGAGACTGTAGTCACAGTCCATGCATATTTATCCTGAGATGAGATGAGATGTATCGTGAGGAAACCTGCACGTTTCGGATATACATAAGACAGTCAAATGTATTAACAGTCATTGGAGTAGCGTGATGGCAAAAGTTCATGCCTTCTTATCAAAAAGTAGGCCTCAGCTCAGCAGGGGGTCATTAACATCGTTGCTTTACGATACTTATTTAATTAATTAACTATTATAATATAAACGTGACCTCGATTTTATACATTTTATTATATGAAATTTCAATACTAAAACGATATTTTTATATTAGCGTTGTTTCACGGCACGGGTTGTTAAAGCTATATGATCACGCATAACCGTTCCTGGCACAAACGAGTCTCTTTTAACCAACCGGAAGTACATCGTTACATTAGATTTATAGTTTACGTTTTATTTACTTACATCGTCACTATAGCTTTTCATATGAAGTCATTAATTCATTATTATTTTTTAGAGAACGTGTACTCCGTACTCCGTGTACTTTTTATTGATTCATTTAATTATAATTACCGGTTTTTTCGTATTTTATAAGTTAAAGATTGTAGTCAGATCACTTTGGTTGCACTGCTAGATTTTAATATTATTAAATAGATGACATTTTAAAACGAGAAAAATAAAAAGTGAAATCGGTTTTCCGCCGTTTTTCTATTGTTCATCCGGCCGCCAAAATGAGTGAAACCAACAAAGAAATTCGATTCAGTTGAAGATTTTTTTTCAATAAAAGAGCGAAAAAAGCGGAGAAAAAAGTTGTGTAGCTTATGGATTTAACGCAGTGTTAGTAAGAGTAGCACAAAATTGGTTCAAGTGTTTTCAGTCCGGGAGTTTCGACGTCAAAGAGAGCTCTTGCTCGCTGATCTTGAATGGGAAGCGTATGTATCCACCATATAGAGCTATAGCTTTGTCCTTGCGCCGTTCGAAAATCACCTGTTTCTAGAATTCCTAAGGAAGTATTCGTTTAACATAACGATAATACTGCTTGTAGCAGTTTTTTTTTGATTTTGAGAAATTCTCAAATTTCTACAGCAAAAGCTACAAAATAGAAACAACTTTGCGAACAAATTGCTACATATATATCATAATCAAATGGGAATAAAATATGATAAAAATAATTTGACTGAATCTGAATTGAATTAGGTTTTCTGCAACCTTGTCTTATTGTTATTTAACTATTGTTATTTAACTATGTTTATTAAACTACCGCTTTTATAGTATTAGCCCTATTTAAAGGCTGATTACAGACACAAGAGCTGATTACAGTCTTTTAAATACAGATATATGTACCGCTATTGATCAGGCACCGCCGGGTTATCGATACGTTTGTCTGACTACCTTAAGTTAAAAAAATGGAATCCATTTATTAGGCAACAAGAAGAAGGTTTGAAAAGGAATAAGCTCCAAAACCTTCTCCTCAGAAAGAGGAGAACTTTAGCCCAATAATGGGACATTCACAGGCTGCTACACTACTGCATGACGCAACAATATAAAGCCTTATTGAGTTGTTGTATTATATTGGAAACTATTGATATATATACAATAGCCATTATCAATTATAATATTCATCAATATAATTCGTCATAAAAACGTGAAGCATCACAATAGCCAATCAAATAACGAAACGAATTTTCGAAATTCGCCGACAATTGGTTAGTGGGACAGGAAAACAAAAGAATAACGCCACTTTGCACCGAGAATGTAATTGCGACGAAATTGTGACCCTTTTCTCGCATACCCTTGCTAATAAGATACCCTCGCTCTTCGAAAGAGTTATTCATTGAAAGGAGATGTCTTTATACAAAAGCAATTAGCGGAAAGAGATGCATAAAAATGTATTTATATAAATAGCTGAAGAGTTTGTTTCTTTGATCCGGCTAATCTCAGGAACTACTGGTTCGAATTTAAAAAATATTTGTTATAACGGAACTTTTGTGTTGTTTAGTCCTTTTATCGAGGAAGGTTCTAGGCTGACTTTTATTAATTACATTTTTATTAATAATACGCGGGTGAAACCGCGGTGCACAAGTATTTTATATTTTATCTAATATATAGTTCATCTTGTAACGTAGCTTGTCTGACATTTATTACAGGTAGATTGATTGAGAATAAAATCTTATCTTAAGTTATTAAGTTCGTGATTCTGTTGTACAAAACTAAATTAACTTTTGAGTATTCCAATATTTGTATTGTAATAGAAATATTATCGGTTTATCGGCTAAAATCAACTCATAAATCGAATTATATCGCTATAGCGTATTAATTTAAATAACACTGACACAATCAATTAAACTCGATAATATCTCGATATGTAAACAGCATTTGTAAATAGCAATGATTTATTGAGATATTTGGAATTTATTTATTTCTTATTTATTCTTATAAGTGTATACTGCTTTGTTTCTCAATTAGTCCTATAACATTTCCGTTTAATCTTTATTCTAAGTAAAGTTGGTCTAGTTAAAATATTATCACAAAAATATACTGTACTATACTAATTATTTAAATAATGACTTAGCCGTTGAGTGGTTGATATTGAAAAGTTTGGAGGTTTGGACCCTTTACAATTTACATTATGAAACCGTTCGCTTTAAATTTCGAGTCTATATTTAATTTAAAGCTGTCCCCTAACATCTGACAGTCAAGAAATTGCTTTAAACACTTGGTCGTGAACCATAAAACATTACAATTATTTATATTTTTATGCTCATGACTACTTTAGATTAAGTAATTACGAAGCGTCCATTTGAAATGATTAATTTATAAGTGTCAACGTTCAACTTTAGTCGAAACGTGTTTTTTAACTATACATGTATTACATAATTGAGTCCTTTTGGAACTGAGATCGCCCGATTGATAGAACACGACTTAATCAATGATCATGGATTGATAAGAACTATTAACTTTCATGTGCTTATTTTACTTAGAGAAACCTATATCTGTCGCACGAAATTCAATTTTCATTTTCAGAACTGGTTCGGTTCAACCAGGGATTAGTTCCAAAGCTTTCTCCTTAAATGAAGATAATGGGTTTTACTGGCGTATTAGGATATAGTAACAGTAGCAAGGCATTTACCGGCTACGACTTTATTCATGAACATTTATTATTTTTTTATATAGCTGCCGTTATAAATTAATATATACGTTATATATAGAATATATTTATAAAACAGCAGAATAAACAACACTCATAAAGTACAGTCATAAAAACGTCCACAGATTGTTATATCTCACTTACATAAAATAATCAAAATAGATTTAATTATACATTCAGAGCAAAATCGTTTCATTTTAAAAATTAGGAATTGAAGAGAAATAACATACCATAGTTCCTCCCATGGTTGGTGGCGCGTCGGTGATATTATAAGGAACGGTTAATATTCTGTACGACGCTAATGTCCTTGGGCGGTGGTGACCACTTACCATCAGGTGACGTATTTGCCCATCTGCCTACCTGATATAATGCTATAAAAATGAATAGGGAACTGAAAATTTTCACCAGGAAATTCAATGAATTGATTAAAGCAACCCACATCGCTAAATATGCTAAAATATTGACCACGTTAGGCTCACTCTTGTCCAATATTACTATGTGCTATTGTTATAGTTCGTTGACTTGTGTTAATTGTCTTCTTTACCCTATAACCTTATTTGTTTATATAGTAGGTATAGAAAGATTTTAAATTTTTTCTCTCATAAATATTTATATGGAATACTTATGTAGGTCAGTGGCATTGTAAAGTTCACAGCTGACTGCCTCGTTGGTTAAAATGGCTAAATGGTTGCGGATCCCGATTCTTTGGGTCAAACCCTGGGTCAGGTAAATTATTGTTTTTTTTGTCACGAATTTTTCAGTAGCTGCCCGGTTTCTGTAAGTTAGCAGTCATTGCTATATCGATCCTCGAAATGCAAGTAAATCCATTGTTCCTGCACTTGAACTTAATTGAATGCTTTCCGATCGTGTTGATTTGCCATCCCAGACAGACAGACGACAGGCAACAGATAATAAAGATTAGAGAAAGAGTGCACTTATGTTTGGGCTCACACTTGTGTACTTATGTCCTTGTTCTCCCTTGGATTATTGGCATGCCTGAAATCGTTTATCATCATTATTCTCATTAAACATCACTATGAACAAAGTAACAGTACAATATCGCCTTTGTTATAACGGGACTTTCGCTTTCTCATATTTTAAGTATATGTATGTAATACAAGGAATAAGCACGAAATTATCACTTGTGTATGTATGTTGTTCGACTGCGGAGACTTTAACTATTTACTTTTTTTTTCAACACAACATAACGGTTTCTTTACTGGATTCCAAGATACGAACGGCCTCTTTAATTAAATTAAAAAATATATGCAAAAGAACGTTTGCGTGCAAAAGGTTATTATACAAATCAGTGAGTTCGTAGAAGGTAATCACACCTTAGAAATAAAACGGTCGCCTTCAGCCTATGTAGAATTTTAATTATAATGTTTGACAAAATAAGTCGGAGAGTCTTTCTTTATTAAACTTTATATATAATTTAAGACCGCGGAGTTTTTTTAATTGAATTTATTATTTTCTTACGAATCGAAAGTGATGATTTAAGATCAGAACCTATCAGACTATCATATATTTTAACAAAAAATCAAAGAAATACCTATGTTTTCCTAATGATATCGCTATCATAATTATTACCATTTAATAATGACAACTATATGAAATAGAAAGGCCTATTTTTTCTACATATGTATTTAAACTGCTGTGCATAATGTTCTTTCTTCTTTGTTTGACATCACAAAATACCGTGGCAGAGTGCGACATCCTTTATGCTTAGCTTTATATCATAAACAGCTATTCTATTTATATCAAATGTTCTAAAATTAAAAATGTTTTTGGTATACATTTAAATTAAGATGAAGCTTTTTAAATTAAGAGGCACGTCCGAAGTACGGTTGATAATATAATTAAGATAAAAAAATAATCGCTCAACTTCAATTATCTCTAGAATTTTCTCTTAAACAATCCAGTTTTTTTTAATAACCTGTATTATCTTATACACGAAATGTTTGCCTTATAATATATTTACCTTAAGGAAAATGTAAACGGTTTGAAGATATATTTACATATTTCTATTAAGATATAGCGACTTAACATATTATATATAATATGTAAAATCGATCGGTCACGTAATATCGTACTTTCCGATTAGGTATGTATATGTATGTCTCATGCGTACTGAGCAACCGTATCTAATAATACTTCGCCGTTTTGATATTTTTAATTTCGGAGAATAACATTTTTATACGCTTTAGAAGCCGAGATACCTTTGACGTCACACTCTATCCTAAAATAATACGTGAACGAATGAGTAAACAATTGAATGAATGTGTGACTGAACCAGCGAATGACGGAATGGCTTTGTGCCAGCTAATTGTACTTCGTAATCCTGCCAGGATTTCGTAGTAAGTTTGATAATAGTGAATAATGAGCTAAGTTTGCTTTAACGATTAGCTTGAAGCCTAATGTGAATTAAAGTTCTATTCACACGCGATTGTTTTTATTGTTGGCTTATTAGCGTTATTACATTTAGTCATTTTTATTTAAATTGACGAGCCGGTTCGCGTGGTTGGTCGATACTTGGCTTTCGCGGTGCTGGTCGCGGATTCGATTCTCACCCAGGACAGACATTTGTGTGCATGAACAAGTCTCATTGTCTCGAGTCCGGGTGTAATTATCTATATATATGTATTAAGTTGTCTGGTTTCCATAGTATAAGCTCTGTTTGGTTTGGGATCATATGGCCGTGTGTCAATAATGTCCCAGGATACTATATTATATACTTTTATTTAACTTTACTTCATCTTATTAGTAGGGTTAAATTGCAACTCATTTTTTTTAAACGGGTTCCACACAACCGATTGAAATATTGTGCATTGGTTACGATGTCAATACAATGTATCATCATTTATTCGTTTTAGTACATTCAATTAAGTGTTATTTTTAATCCACAACTACAAGAACTACATAAATATTAACGTACCTACTCGTAGTTTTGTTCTCGAAAAGTCTAAATCAATAATGTACTCGTTCATACAATTTTACAATGGTGATTTTAAACATTTAGTAAAGTTTTATTGTTTTTTTTATCAGAAAATACATGAAATGTTATCGATCTACTGAGGAAATTGGCTTTCCATTATATAAATACAGTTTCATAGAGATTGTGATATTAAATTGTCCTTAAAATCCTCGAAGGTAAATCTTTTACGTTGAGATTAAAGTTCATCAATTGGTTTCCGCTTTGTGGAGCTAGGTTATATACATACATATATAGAACATGTAAGCATATAAGAAAGTTATGACTTTTTGAATCATCTAACGTGTTATTCAGTACGTTTGAAAAGACCGACAGACACGCTTTTGGAAAGAAAACATAACGATCTTAATATAATATAATTTCATGATATTTAACCATAAAAAATAAAGGGAATTAAGAGAAGCGATACCGCATTTGACGTGATAAGGTATCAATACTTTTTAGGTTTTAATTAATAATGAAAATGATGTTAATAATTAGAGGTTCTTTAAGCAACCTGTCTAGATTTTTTAGTGGACAGCGGCTTAAATCCCGATTCCGGCTAATACAAAAACAAAAAAAAATAGGTTTTGGACAAGAAATTAGCAACTTACAATTAGCTAGTAGTGAGTCAACCTCAGAGTCTGGTTAAAGAACCAAGACGATAGATTCTGCGCTTGCTCTCATTTCGTAATTGGATTCGATTATTATTTTTAGCATAGAATGGACCTGTGCTTACGTAGACACTTGTGCACTATAATGTGTATTGTGCTAGTTGGTTTGTCCCCACTAGGATTGGCAGCTACCGAAATTCGTCTCACATATTTCAAATCATGTTCAAATATTAAGGTCACCATGATATCTCATAGGGCTAATCTTTAAACTATAAAGACAAAATTATATTTAAAAACATGTATTTAATAATAAGAATGACTCGTAAATTACAAACACAAACTACCTTTAGGTTAAATTAATAGATATTTTCCTTTGAATTTAAATTTGAATTTTTCTTAATTCGTAGGTATTCCCTGGACGGCGCTGGAGGCGGTTTTGTGCCGGCCGCTCCTATTAACTGCAAGTTGTGCTTGGAGGATGCGACCCCCGACAAGATCACAATTATATCCGGCTGTGGATGTGCGTTCTGCACCAGGGTAAGTGTAGTTTATGTAGTATTTTTTCATTACGTCGGTTTTAACTGGTAATATCTGGTTCTAACTAGTTATTCCGTCTCGCATACACCAAGGTTCAAATCGCCTTGTAATTGTGAAGGCTTAACAAATTGATAGTTTGACAATGCGTTGGCATATGGAAATGGAAATCTCTAAATCCAAGATTGCAGGTACTTCCTATCGTATTCGAGTCCATTTGTCTGTATAAGAACAATTTAAGTCAAGCAGAATATAAATAGATTTTGACATAGTAAATATGTATAATACCCATAGTCGAGTCGTAGGCACAGACATGTTGAAGAGTCGATGTAACTATTTGCCTGCTTACCATGTAGGATCACGCCTATATTTTATTAGAATTTTGTTTGTTTACGTTATCTTCGATCAGACTGCTCGGTTTAAAATAGTGTATGTTTATTTCAAATTGAATGATTTAATCGAGATGAAAATTTTGTTTATTAAAATATCTTCAAATAGATATACATATTTTTATTATTATATTTATATATATGAAAAAAGCCTTAGTTAAATCGCTAAAGTGTTTTACAAAAATTTACTTGGTTAATGTGTTTTTGCTTAAGTATATGGGAAAATGATAAACATCGTTTTATACATAATTATATCCTTTATAAATAATTATTATTGTTAAGGTGAGATTCTCATCGTTCGGAATCTGTATCCAACTCGTCTCTCTCAACATCGAGGCTGTTTTTTTTATATCAAAAGTAAATACGGTTATATTTTTCTCTTTATCTTTTATGAGTTTAGAAAAAGATAGTACTATACTGTTTTTACGTCTCTCTATTAAATTTTTATTCGGTTTAAGAAATGTCTAATTATAAGAAATATATTTCAGAATAAATAATATAGAAATACTACCCAGTACCCAACTATTAAATAATGTAGCGCTAACTAATACCAAATTAATCGAAGCAAACTATATATGAAATTATATTAATTATTAATTATATAAAATATATAAAGATGACATAATATCAATAATCGAATCTACATAATTCTATTAAAAAATCATGTTTTAAATACAAATCAAAAAGGTGCAGATTAATATTTTCATTTTAATATTAATATTTTTTTTTATTTTAAAATAAAAAAATAATTATTTGATTATATGGGCACATATAAGAGTGAATAAACATGTACTGTACGTAATTATAAAAATATAAAAATGGATGTAAATTTCTTGCAAAATTCTATGTAAATTAACCTCATTATATATATAAGCTTTATAAACAATTTAAAAAATATTAATTACGCATGCCTTAATCATATTAATTGGTGCTCGTAGATCTTTATAATTTATGAGATGTATTTGTTAATAAAAAAAATATTTTAATATACGCAAGTAGCGTATATATAATTGTTTTTGATTATATGTATATGTTTTGTGTTTTTTTTTATAATAATATAGTGAACGTTAATTTATTGTCAGATCCGCAGAAAATCGCGAAACTTTTCATCGTTAGTGTCATAGGAATAAATTAATTGAAAAATCAAATAATAGTAGATTTATTCGCATAATATGACTCGTTCTGTCTCCGAAAGACCGGCTGTGGGTCGACGAACCGACGGGAATAAATATAGAATATTAACCTAGAACTTGAGTCCGCGGACGTCGCGAGGCTGGTCTAGATTGTTGAGTTGTGACTAAGTTTATCTACGTTGTGAAGGATTTTAGTATTAATTAATTTGTATACATTTTTTTTTATTTAAGTCAGGATGACTTACGGGCCAATGGGCGATCTTAGTTTAAATACGCTCCCCTTCATTTAATACAGGCATAAGACGTATGTATATAAGCTGCAGCTGCCCCTAGCCATTACCGTAAATACATGACCATTTTGACAAGACCCTAAGATGTTCGTTGTATTTGTAATTATACTGGCTCATTCACTTTTCCAACATCAACGCAACAATTCAGATTGGAGATATTTGGTTATGCTAGTAGTAGGTGAGGCTTAAATAATATATCCCTTCTAATATACATTGTTCGGAAGGAATTTGAATTGTGTACAAAATTATCGAAATAAAATTTGCGTTGTGAATCTGATGAATTATTCTTAGTATAATTTTAGTCCACGATTGCCTCCGTTATTCTTTACCGTTTGGTTATCCGCGTGCTTTAACTATTCGTTATAGGGACTACCAGGATTTCATGACGAACAAGGAGATTGTTCAGAATTATTTAACAATACTAGTTTTTTTTAGCCCGGGAGGGCAATTGACTCTCCTCCATCTGATGGTAAGCGGTAGTAGAGTCCAAACGCGATGACGGCTCGTACAGTCAGGAAGAGTGATTTGCACTAGCCGTCCTCGCCTTGCCGGCCCGCAAGATGCCTCTTCGCGCCTCGTTTGAAGGAACCCAGGTCATAAGCGGAAGGGTACATGTTTTGGAGGTGACACAGAGAAAATAGTTGCCAAATTTCTTCGTGCGCGATGGAATTGATGCCACAGTTAGGCGGTGCAATCGAAGCCAGCACGCGTAGACTTGTGAAGGAATGGGGACGCAGGAATGAGGGAGAATAATTATATAATAATAATAATAGTCCTACAAAACCGAGATGATCGTCACACACTACTCTGGATAGAAGTTAAACTATTTTTAAAACAGGAACAGATACAGTAATTTAGGTTTTAATAAAATGTTATTATCCGTGGGTGTGATGGATTCTACTTTCAGTTCGTCATACTTGAACTAAATACGCTTAGACTTTATTACTTCGATAACCCATTGGCCTCGTCTTAAAATACGGTTTTAATGTTATTGAATTTACATTTAATACCAATTCTGTAAACGAAATATATAAATTATTTTATTACTTTGCATAATTGCAAAAAAGGTAAAAAAATGAAATATAATATGTATATATTTAAAAGCTAATTTAGTATTCAAGAATAAATTATAATTAATATATTTTTTTTTTTCTTTATTAATGTACAACATTTGTTTCTTTAATCCCTCTTGGGGCGGGGTGCAGGGCAGTACATAAACATTCAAGCAAAGATTAGGCTATTTCCAGTCAGTGGAACGTTCATAGGCTGTGTTACTTCCTTTTGGAGTCACCATGCTACTACGTGGGTGATTGTTGATGTCTCCACTTTTGATTGAGATGAGTTTTAAACGCATAAAAATATATGGAAATCCAGTGAATCCTGTCCGCAATCTTCGGTTAACCATTGCATCATTTAATATATAATAGTATATAAAGTCGTATTATATAATGATTTGTAAACTGTAAATTTCTTTTAAATATCTTAAGTAATATGTGTCTTCTTATTTACGCCGTATGTATGTATTTGAACACTTTCCATCGTACATCATTTTTACGAGCTTACGTGTATTATCTAAACGAGCCTGCTTGGCGACGCGGGCTCGAGTTGTTTACTATTAGCTTATTCCAGAAATATCTTTCAAGTGCGGTGTTGATAACAAACGGACCTGTGGTTATACGGTATATTCGCACACACTCGTCGTACCCCCTTTATGGATACACTTCTGTTAATAATGAATAAACAACAGCCATAGTGTTTGTTCCGTTTATTATATTATACGTTTGACATATTAAGTACATTGATACCTTCATATAAAATCTTACTATATAATTATAATTTATTTACTCCCAAAAAAAAAGAGAATCATATACACAGTTAGCAGTATTATCTAAACCTATGGTTTTACATTGGCAACACCATTGGTGGACCTCTGACGCCGAAACTAATATAAATTGCACACTAGATTAGATAGGAAATGCTTTTAAAGGTGCAGTAAAAATGTATATAAAAAGAAAAGAAAATTAAAGTAATGAAATATAAAAAAATAAAACACTTGGTAATACGCATAACTTGGTTCGTACGCATGTTTTTATATGTATATGTATATATGGATGTTATATATGTTATAGTTATTTATGTCAAACGTATGTATATAATGGATTATCGAGACAGGTAATGTTGTAAAAAGTCGAAGATAACTCGCAGTATATGTATTGTTAAAATTACAAAAATTAACACTAATAATTTAAAAAAAAATACGTGGATTATACCGCGATATTATTTTATTAAAAATGATTTCATACAAGTGGTTAATTAGCGTTGCTAAGAATACTACGACTCTAAAAAGTTCTTAATATAGTGTTGAATAATAATAAAAAAAAATAACAATGCTGGAATTTGAAATGCCTGTAACATTTACAGTACAGTACTGTAACATTTATGACTTAAAAATTTGTACTCGTAACAAATATAGTATTTTAATTATACTTTACATAAATGATCAAGATAGTCGCAATTAAAAATTTAAATTACAACGGTATAATTATTCATATAAGCAGTAAATAACTGTTATTAAATATAAATATGACTTAAGAACTATAATATAAACTTATATATAAAGATTTTAATGGAGGAGAGCTATTAAGATCTAGTATATATATATTTATATGAATTTTATTAAATTTTTAATTATATTATCATAAAAACCGTTGTATATAATTCTAGCTATATAATTTATTTAGAAGTGCATTTGTTATATTAAATCTGATTATTAAATTTGTATAAAATAATTATAAATTTATAAAATTACGTATCAACATAAAATCACGATTGTGTTTTAATGTGTTTGTGTGCAATTTAAATTTCAAAATAATATTGCAAATGGCGACACACTATATGAACACGGATCTGTATCGCACCAAAGTGCAGGATGCTTGGCAAAAAACCTCGTCTCATTATTGGAAGGATCTTTATACTAGCAGGAGTTACATTTTAACCGATGAGGTTAATTCGATGTGCGATTATTGCTGGGCATTATATTTTTTACGACAGCCTGTTAATGTTCCACCATTTTACCAGTGGCCGTAAGTTTCTAAGGATAGGGTTTTGAGGTGAGAATAAAGGAGTGGATAAATGTTATGTGATGCGTGCAGGTTTCCTCACGATGTTTTCATACACAGTTTATGCATTAGTTTATGCAGCTACTACCGGTTTTATGCTAGCTGGGATACCTCGACACAATCTCAACGCGATTTTTTTTATAAAATCACTTATATCATTAGAGAGTTCCTTAGAATTCGGTGTCGCTCAATAAAAGTTTTTCTGTATAGAGATATTGATGACATTCAAAATTTCAAATAAATTTGAAGTTAAGTATTGCCTGAACCTTGAAGTTTTAAATTCGGTTCAGTGAGTGGAATGTATCTATAAGTAATTTCATTCGAATGTATCTAAATTGCACACAATTCAGTGCCTATAATCCTAACTAATAATATTATAAATGCGAAAGTAAGTTTTTTTGTTTACGGGGGTGAAACCGCGGAAAAAACACTAGTATTTATATAAAACTGATTTTAAATTGAATCCTTATATGCTTTTACTTGCATAATGTCGGATTAATATGTATATACATAAAACTTTCATCAGAAAATGCAGCGCGTTTCTAAGAATGTATATAATATTGTAATATGAGTAGGAGCGCTTCGCAATTTCAGTCGCTTTAAATTTAGACTATTGACGTGAGGGTCTCATGTTCTTGTTACATATTAGATCTAAAGAACTGACGCTACAATTTTTCTTATATGTAATACTTAACCTTTGGCATTTCTTTGTTAAATGTTATTCGATGTACCAATTTTAAAATCGTTTGATGATTGACCTTTCCTTTTAATAATTCATATATATTTTAATGTTACGATTTTAAATTATATGTATGTAGGTAGGTACAACAATTATTAAATTCTATTTATAATAATCGCGAGACATTCATTATTTTATTGTTAAAAATATATAATTATGTAGAGTCATTACATTTAAAATAATGTGTTTTTGTTATAAATAAATATTTTAAGTAATATCCGAAAACAAAAATCATCTGAATTCCTGTTTTGGGTTGAGTGAGTATGGATAATTACACTAGATACATATACTTAAAGAATATTTAATCCCATAAAGACAAACGTCACTTACATAAGAACAATGTTATACTAAAAATTTGTTATTAGTTATTACATTCGTCGACGTACCCTACCACCCTACCACTAGGACAACATACCAGTTTAACGTACATTGTAAATAATAAACAGTTTGCACTTTATACAAGTTCTATTTATGCGGACTCTACATAAATCTCGTGGAATTGTAGTGAATCGCACTTGACCCGAGTCGGTCACGCGTGATATCGAAAGGTCAAATCGTTCGTATCCCAGAAACTAGATATTTGTTATAGACTAAGTATGGAAAGACCATTTTAATTATCAATACAAGATGTTCTGTGTAAAGAGTTATATAGTAGATTCAGAGATGAGTAAACTATAATAGTATGAGAGCCAAATTTAATGTAATACATTTTACCTGCCTCTTGGTCCAGTGGCTAGATGTAAATCCGTAGGTACCGAGGTCCGGTGCGTAAAGCCCTGGTCAGTGCACTAGAGAAAATTATCTCGCGTCATGGTATGCCGTTAGTCCTGCGTCTCAACTCCTTCCAATCGTGTCTGATTGCAATCCCATTGGATTATGAGAGTGAGGGAATAGAGAGTGCATCTGTGTTTGCGCACATACTTGTGCACGATAATATGTCCTGCGCAATTGGCTAGTCACGCTTGATATTAGCCGCCGTGGCAGAAATCTGCCCGGAGTACATCATTATATTGTTGCGACAGCCTTATCGGATAGCTAACCAAACGATTGCGTAGTGAATTTATTTTAATAGAACTATAGAACTTGTGAAAATTTACGCTAAAATTAATTGAATAAACGCCTTGGTGTAGACTGTAGTCGAATGTTCGAACGATACGGATAATTTTATTCAATGAAACAATATTAATATTCTCAACTCGATTATTTAAGCTAATATTTCATATTTTTTAATATCAACAAATGCAAAGATTGCTAAATTACAGCTATAAATTATATTTCCTTAACCTTCGATCAACAATACTACTAGATAACGCGCCACGAACAAAACAGTACTCAAATTTGGCACCGACCATTTAATGATGAAAACGATGTAAAACAGTTTAATAATTTCAACCTAAGCTATGCCTTGTTCCGGAGCAATAATGTGCAGTTTAGATTGTATTGACATTCACCTACGCTCTTACGCCATGAATGACAAAAAGGCATAGGAAATGTACAATAACGGTTGTTCCATATTCATCCTTATTTCCTTAGGAATAAGTTATGATTGGACCATACTAATTTGAAATAACCTCACAAACGTCATTGTGTTCTTACTTTTCGGGTCGTTTTTGAGGCGCTTACCGCTAATCTAGTAAATAATTGAGATCTCAACTAAGATATTATAAATATTATGTACGAAATTGATTGCCCCGTGTCGTTGCAACGATTGGAATGTTGGTCGGCGAATTAATTATCGATAAATTAGATATTTTATTGCCTTGTTTATAAATATATATTGTATTTATAAAATTGTCAAGGTAGAAATATATATTATATCAGAACGATGTTTTCTTTATATTTTGGTAGAACCCACAACAACAGTAAGAAATTATTGTTTTTCATCAATAAGGAAGGACATTATGGGGTGTCCTCAATAATAAACGCCCTGTTATGAAAGTATTGCTATGAACTATCAGAGTAATTAACATGATAAACATTTCTTACAATGCTATTTTCTGTGGGCATTGGATCGATCATTTACCATCAGGTTTCCCACTTGCGAGTCTGGCCTTCATACATATGTATATTAAAAAAAATGTAAAACGTAATGTAAACTTATTGTAATACTATTTATTGCGATATAAATAAATAGGTACGATAATAAGTTTTTTTATTGGTCATGCTTTTTAGGGTTCCGTACCCAAAGGGAGCCCTATTACTGAGACCGCTGTCCGTCCGTCGGTCCGTCTGTCACCAGACTGTATCTGAACCGTGATAGTTCGACAGTTGAAATTTCTACAGATGATGTATTTCTGTTGCCGCTATAACAACAAATACTAAAAACAGAATAAAATTCTAAATACATCATTTTTTGTCGTTTTTATATATACGGAACCGTTCGTGCGCGAGTACCACTCGCACTTAGCCGGTTTTTATAAACTGTTTGTTGGTTCAAGTACTCTTCGTTGTACGTCTGTCGTGTTTATTCTTTATGAAGTTCACTAATCCCAATGGCCCTACCATTTAAGTTAAGTTAAGATAAATAAGCAAATTTGACCTTTTTTTTACGCTGAAAAAACGCATGACGCGTTCCCCCACGGGTAAAGTGGGGGGGGGATGTGGAACTCGCCGTATGTCCAGGGCACCGAGTGCACCCCAACGGAATACCCACTAAAAAAACCAGCGGTACCCTTCCTGTCTTAAGGGGAGCGCCACGGGATCGCTTGCGCATTCAACCGTGAAAACAAATTTGACCTTGTATTGACATATGTCTCATAAATCTAAAATAATCTGTAGTATTCACAATGGAATCTTGGCGGTTCGAATATCTGCGAAATTGTTTTTAGAACTATTAAAGTATATATAAATAATTAATTGAAATAAAATATAATTAAAGAATCGTTTGTTGTTCATAATATAATGGGAACTTTATATATAACTTGACACTAATATAGCCATTGCAATATACACAGACACTAACGCTGGGGAATGTGGATTCTACTGAGATGAACCGATATTAAATCTTAACAGTTATTCAAATTGAATTCTGTTAAATTTTCGAAATTATCGAAATTTAAAGCTGGATTTCTAGTATTGATCAACCTGGAGTTTGAACCCATTACATCGAGATCCTTGGCCTTAAATGATGGCCACAAGACCAATGGCAGTCACAGTTGAAAAGTATATATATCTGACATATGAACTAGATATTGAAACTAGCGTTATCACCGGTCTAGAGGTCAGAGTGACCGTTTCGAGGTGCATCGGTCGAGAACTGGGTCGTGTGCCCGTACCGAGAGCGGCTTCGTGCCAGTTTACATGTTTGTGTTTAATATTAATACATAAAGATATACGACCTGTCTTGTGATGTAAAAGGGTCAATCTAACCATCTACAAATCTATACAATGTAACTTATATATACAGGTAAATAAGAATTATGCTTTCAAAAATATGAAAAAATATCAATTCTGAACAAAATTATATATATGTATATATCTATTATGTTTTCTTGTTGTATAAAACCTTTTTGTAAAGTATAATTTGGAATAATTATGAAAAAAAAAACATTCTATTTTCAAACTTGCATTATGGAAAATTTTACTCGTGTCCTCTATATAACGGCGTGACCATATTAAGAATATAAAACAACAATAAACACGCGAAAATATAGAGCTGGCCATTAGCTAAACCACAAATACTTATTGTTTTGGTGGAATAATAATATAAAAGTGGTTTAAAAATAGAATGATGGGGAAAATTCTACTAACAAATCATTTTACCGTATTCGAATCGTTGCCGTTTAACCGTTTTCCTATTCAACTGACACAGCGATCTAAGTTCGATGTTGAGTCGGTATCGAAATCGGATCGGTAGTAGAATTGTTCTCTGTACACATACTCGGTGACATCATGTTTATTAAAATATTCGTACAATCATCACACTAACAAATATTGAGTAACACGCGATAAAAAAATTACAGCATGACATACAAAATTTTGAAGAATGAAAAAAAAAATTGTAGTATCTCTATGACCAAATGCTACGCTGAGTGTTTCCATCAACTTTGAAGAACGTTTGGAATTTATATCACCATCCTTTGACAAAGCTGGTTGGTGGCACTTGTGAAAGATTTCTATTTCTATCTATTCATACAGGTATTCTCACAATGTTTTGTTGTCTTTGTTTGCTAAACATGAGTTGAATTGTTAACTTAAATTAAGCAAATTATGATAATTCATCGGTGTTTGAACCCGCAATCTTCAGTTAATATTCAATTGTTCTTACCTCTAGTCCGTCACGGCTTTTATACTGAGAATTGCTTAGAAAACAGGCATTGCAACCCATGCCTAGCTTTAAGGGCGTGGTATATGAGCTAGTCAATATGAAAAAAAAAATGAAATACGAGTCTAAATCAATATACGAGTATACCTATTTATGTTATTAAACATTAAACAGTTTTTGAAAGCAACAACCCTTTTATTTTTCTTTTCAACGTTTTATTGTATACGTCATAATCAACACACATGTATTTATGTGTATGTATATAAAATCGTTGGATTTATTATAAGTTATAATTAACATATTTATATATACATAAATTAAAACATTGAATATATGTATAAACTGAATATCTTATGATGTCTTAATACAATATAAGGCTATAATATCTTAATAATTTGTGTCTTGATTTTTTTTGTGCTTTATATTATAACTTTAATAGCTTTAATATTGCCAAAAAAATCACTGGTAATTTTTTTTTTATAAATGACAATTTTGCTGTTCTTTTCCGCAAAAGTTAACTAGATTATTAATTTTTCCTTAAACATCTTTATACAGGATGTAACAAAATAAGTGTCCGACCCGTGAAGTGTTTATTATATAATATTTTAAAAATGTTTACATAAATATAACCTACTCACGATACCTAATAACCATTTCACGGGTCGGACACGTATTGTGTTACATCCTGTATAATAATAAAATAACATTTATTGCTCTAACTAGTTCTTTTTGGCGGAAAAAACCCCAGCATCAAAATTATACCCAAGTCGGTTTGACGTTAGCCTTCATTTGAAAATCCTTATAGTGTAAGCACACCGCGTCGACCGGAACCAACGGGTAAAGAGCCGAGACAAATGATGATGAATAGTGACCGAATTGACACCGTACGAATATGCAAGTGTCCCACCTCGGATTCACACACAACTACACGACTTTTAAATAATGTTCGTTACGGACACATGAAAAAATATAGAGCAGCAACAAATATAATTTGACGCAAGTTTACTCTTTTCTTTGTCGCACCTCCAAAACATGGAATTCTTTACCAGCACACGTGTTCCCCTCCTCTTATGACCTGGGTTCCTTCAAACGAGGCGTGAAGAGGCATCTTGCGGGCCGGCAAGGCGGGGGCGGCTAGTGCAGACCATTCTTCCCGACTGCACTAGCCGTCGTCGCGTTTGGACTCTACTACCACTTACCATCAGGTGGAGTGGAGTCATTTGCCCTCCCGGACTATAAAAAAAAAAGTTATATTTGCCATTTTATCGCAATCGAATCGAAATCGTTTCCCTTTTCTTAATCTACTAACAACGATCCAGTCGCGATTCGGTCGGAGTTGGATCGGAATAGAATCGGGAACATTGATAGAAATTGTCTCCAGGATTATTAATTTATAATATTAAATTGGAAATAGTTTTGGATGTAGTTAGATTTGAATTTTTAACTTATAATATCGCAAATAATAGACAAGTTTTGGATAATTTTATACTTGAATTATAATTAGCAATAATCATTTAAATTCATATCTTATGAAGGTTTCAACCAAACATTCCAATCTTTTGTTATGGTCCAAGATCCCAGAGCTGCCAGACGTCACGTATTTTCTGACGGATGAAATGTGGACGATCGAGTAGTGTTAGTATGTACTATGATCGTATGCCTACCTGCTAGCTTGGTCAAACGGCCAATTTCCAGGTATCAGGTAATCAAGGTACATATAAACATTACTTACTTCACGTAAATTCTGACGCTCCATTTTTATATATGTTCATCCGACAACTATTTTAAAACCTTTGACAAGAAGACAGACCGATCCAAGAGGCCAATCATCCCCTAAACTAAATTTTAATATCTATGTGAGTGGGAGCGCGTGAGCATTATCTACGCGCATGAGACTGAGTGAGACCGACTGCGCTGTTAAGGCCATGAAAATTACTTGAACTGATATTTTATAATTTTTAGAACTTTTGTTGACAAGTAAATTGCTTGCTCTATTATAGTTGGCAAAGCGAATGCTTGTTCATCGTTCTCAGAGCTCTGAATGAGACGGAATTTTATCAACAGTGCTATATTATACTCTGTATAATTATTCGAGTTCAAAATATGTGAAATGATAATTGTGTGATCCATTGGAGAGATCTCTTACTATATGAAACAAGAAATTAATCTTTGGGATTTATTGTTATTGCACTTATTGTTAATTGCAGTAAAGACTTTTTATGTATTTTTGATTAACTAATGGATTATTTGTTTATAGCGGTGTCGGAATTGTGTGAACTTCAAATTTATTGTATATCTAATCAAAAATGTTTCATTTAGTAACTTATAATTCTATATCTATTATAAAAAGTTAGTAGTAGACGTTCAACGAGGCTGTATCCACACGGAACAAGTAGCTTATTCACAAAAACGGTTCGCCTTAAACAGAAATGGACCTTGAGCTGAATTCTAGAATGTCTTAAATAATTCCCCACGAAGTCTATTGTTCGCCGTACTTTATGGCCAATTACTGCACTTATGATTTAGGAACATTGCGATTTATAGTTTGAAATTAGGCCATTCATCCACTGCCAGCTGACCTGGACGCGACTTGAAAACGTTGGTCATGTTGTGAGCCACTAAATGGGTCGCTTTACTGGGTCGTGTCACCTGGTTTACGTAGAGGGCCCTCGGCGTCGATTTTACTTGAAAAAAGCAGTTTTTAATACTGCTTATGTTTGCGTTTGGTATTCACCGGCACGACTTTTTAATGTTGAATACGAAAGTTGATGATGTACTCTGCAAAAGGACGAGCGCACGCTTTTAAAAACGTTGAAAGAGCAGACGTCAGATATCATGCTCTTTGATGTAACGGAATTTATGAGTATTTCGATTCGGGAACATTTATTATTTACTACTTTTCGCCCGCGACTTCGCCTGCTCAGGTAGGGATACAATGGTGATTCCCAACCAGTGAGGGAAGTGGGGTGATACCTACTCTAAAGCCAATTTTTTGCCAAAAATGCCAAACAAAGCGTGAACTTGTGGACGATATAAATCTTAAAATGTTAATCGCTAAGTTTTTTAATTTACTTTAAAAAAAAACAGTTAATAATTGTATATATTTTTAATTTATTTTAGCCACAAATCTAAAGTTATCGAGTATATATTTATAATAATGGAATTTATGTATGTATTTCCTTGGTAACTAAAGGAAAATATATTATTCTAGTTATTTTGAGATAAAAATAAAGTGTTGTATATGTTCGGAACGAAAGTCCCAACGGGAGGTTATAACAAAGGAGAAAATGTATATCAGAAATTCATACATCATTGAGCACGTACCCCTTATACAGCACTTGGGGGACTGCATTACGCCGGACCGTGCCCGTGGAAAGATTGGAAATTGAATATTTTATATAGCTAACATTTTTATAAGGAAAATACGGAGGAAATTTTCATAAAATATTCTTTTTTATTGTTTTGTATTTTTAGCTTGGATACCTACATAGTTTTAAATGTATGTATGTATATAGATATACATATATAGCTTCCTTAACTTGCCTGATGCATCTTGCAAGTATCTCTTTGTGGAATTGTTAGAAGATACTTCTATGACATGATCGTCCTTTGGATGTATTTTTTCAGTTTTGTTAATCTTATGTTTTCGGTCCATTTTCCTCCTAACTCTTCGTAATAAAGTTTTGTTTGTTGTGGAGTACTCATAAAATAAAATAAAAATAATATAAACGTAATTTTAAGTCGTTAAATCGAATGATAATATTTGTAAAAACAATTTATTATGACCGTTATAAAATCTTTGTGCAGTCTTTTTAAAGCGCCTTATAACTATTATTTTTATGTTCTTGACCAACTTACAGAAGCTTAGATTATCAAGATTGATGTATCATAAAAACATATATAAGTACAAAGGCTAATAAAAATAACTCTTTAATATTCATAACAAGACGTGCAAGCCTGTCGTAAGATAATTCGGAAATAAATTAGTTATAATGTGATTAATTATAATAACAAATTAGGATAGGAGGGAGGGTTGGTTGAGAAATAATTTAATAACTTCACGCTCTGGTTCCGCGTTTCAGTGTCGAGTGATAACAAATATAAGTTCTCGTCATTATTACGTTATTGTTTTATGTATTATATACTATAGAACCTTCTATGGTATAGTCTAATAAAAGAAGTTTATTTTTATTATTGTATTTGTAGTGGTAAACAACGCTCATAGTCAGTTGAAATTGTAAGAAATGTTAACCATCGCTTCAAACGCCAATGTGCCACCAACCTTGGGAACTTAGATGTTATGTCCCTTGTGCCTTTAATTACACTGGCTCACTCACCCTTCAAACCGGAACACAACAATAGCAAGTACTGCTGTTTTGCGGACGAGCCAGACGAGTTTGCACAAAGCCCTACCACCGAGTGAAGTAGTAGATAAAGCGAAAGTAGAGATAAATGATTTACATATGCGATTTGCTAATAGGTCTCCTATATTATGTACTAAAAATATTTTTTTATAATACAAGAAGTGGGATAGCCACTTGGGATAGCAACTTGTTTAATCCAATTTAATTTTACTTCCAAAGTTCGAATAGCAATTTTGCCTAAATTAAAAATGTTATCGAGGTTGTTGTTTTTTATCTTTATTCATCCTTCCATCGGTATAGACTTTAGGTATATACCTATCTTGTCGTAAACCCGTTGAAATCACTTTTAATATGTGCACATTTTTAAATATTCTGTTTCAAAACTTGCAAAATCCTTGAATATATTTTAACATGCTTTAAAGAAAATGTTAATCTGAAGGCTTATTATAATGTATAAATAGATTTATTTAAAATGTTATTCATTTACATTTTAACTTAATATCAAAATTTATTTTTACTTAAGTAGGCTCTTATATTATTATGAATCGTCACGTTACACCCTTAAAGGATTAAATTAAATGGAAAGTTACAACCTAGTCGGAATGTTATCCAAATGAGAACCGGTATCAGAAAATCAATTGTTCATTGAGGTAATTCATAATATAAATATTTTATATAAATATATAATAATTAATAGTACATAATATTTCAATGCAATTGTTACGTTTTTTTCTCAAGTGAGATACAATTCAAATCAACTCATCTATGTATTTACATATGTACCTATACCTAGGTCCTGAATATAAGTTCACGAATACTATCGCTATTTTGCGAATGAGAACGAATTAATTTTCTTTGATTTTTGCTCAAATTTTAGGTAATATTTTTGTTAGTTTTTTTTTAAAACTTTAATTCGATAATATGCGAAAGTAAGAAAATAAACTTCTAATATGGTAGAAATATGTATTACTGCAATATTAAATATTTGTAAGATGAAAACAAATTACAACACACACATACATATTATATATAATTATATATCAATATTTGTAATTCTCATACTTTACAACGAGACTCGTGTGATTGCTCATTGGTTATACTAGTTGATATGTTGTCCAGTTTATTTTTTTATATATTTAATATAGTAAACAGTTATTTCATATAAAATGAAAAAAAATAAAAACCTGTAAATGTTATATTATGATCTCCCCTCTCGTGTCTTGTGTACTTTAGAATGCTGCCCAGTTGGCAAGAGAGAATACTCTCTTGATTAGATGTAGAGAAGAGAGAGAGAGAGTTAAGTTACCATGTTTTATTTATGTGTAAAATGTGACTTATTTTTGTTTTAAATAATAATAATAAATAAATAATAATAATAAACGTAAGGGTAGTAGCAGTGCTGATTTAGTTAATTTTAATTGAATGAATTTGTCATTTCTCTCACTCTCTCTTTTGTAACTTATCTCTAATCGATTAATAATTTTATCCGTTATCGGAGAGACGGCGTTAACCCACCAGCTTAAAGGAACTGTATTTATAATAATAATCTTACAAATGTAGCTAGTTCAATATTTATGTTGAATGTTTACATATCGTCAGCGGTGGTTATAAAATTTATATTTATTTTTTTCGATAAACACCTATTAATAGTTGATAGCTATGTGTCATGCCGCTTTATCTGACGTGACACATTGCGCGGTTGCACCCTCCGGAATGTTGTTTTTAGAAGAGCGTTGCCCTTTTATATTATTGATATTATTATATTTAGCATCCAGAAGTCAAGACGTATTTCAATCAATTTATATGATTTGGTGTTTTGAGTAAAATACTCACTCATTTACTCTTTAAATACAAATAATACATTTGAAGACATTACAAATCGTAAGTCGCGCCAATAATAAATTAATTACTTCATTTTTATGTGCACTATCAAGATGGCAACGGTTTTTTAATATCCCTGTTGTAAGGACCAAGGAGTCTCCTAACTATAATGTTGGCACGCCTGGAAATCGAAGCGCTATGATGGTGATTTATCGATTTTTATTTAATCACCACAAAATAAAAATTGCGTTTCATTCAGCTTTAAAATTTACCCATGATTTGGTTAAGCTATTGATTCGATTTTGTTCTCAAACGTATCACGAATTAATGGTATGTATGTATGTATGTATGGATCAGGTGTACATAATGTCCCGCAAATTTTGTATTGTCGTGTTCCAGCTTTAAGGGTGAGTGAGCCAGTGTAATTACAGGCACAAGGGACATAACATGTTAGTTCCCAAGGTTGGTGGCGCATTGGCGATGTTAGCGATGGTTAATAATTCTTACAATGCCATTGTCTATGGGCGTTGGTGACCACATACCATCAGGTGGCCACATACGCTCGTCCGCTTTCCTATGCAATTAGAAATAAAAACGAACATTTAATAAATTATTTAAAAAAAAATCAAGGAAATAATAATCTAGATAGGTATTAGATATCTTTTAATTTATTTTCTAATTAGTCTTTTCTGTGTATAGGTTAATAGCTCTACAACGATAAAAAGCTGTTTTAGAGAAGCTAGAATGAATGTATTAATTTACCAAATACGATCCATTTATTTTTAAAAACAAAACGATTATTTTGTTCGTTCGCGAAATGGAATTAAAAATTAAATACGTAAGTATTAAAATAAGATTTTATCTTGTTATTTGTCAATTTTAAATGATTGCGTAAGAAATGAAAATAATGTGCATTTTAAAAAAAAAACCTCAAAACAAGGACTACGCTTTATCTGTATATTATACTAGCAGAATCCCGGCAGACGCGGTACTGTCTGTGTATGTATATTTTTTAACCGACTTCAAAAAAAAAGTTTTTTGTTACCTCATTTCATAACTTTCGACTGGGCGAATCGATTTTGATGATTTTTTTTATTTGAAAGCTGGTGCTTCCCATGTGGTCCACTTTAGGAAACACTTTAATATGCCTAGCAATAATAATACGGGAATCCTTTAGAAACAAACAAAAATTTACACATTACAAATTGACTTTTATTCGCCTCGTTAAGATGCGCGTGCGACACAATTTTTTGTTTTTATGGTGATCAGTTGAACTGTTTAGAAGTTGCGAGTTGCAAGTTGCACCTAGCGGCGAGTCACAATAAAGTGGAATGTATGAAATCATTATCCATGAAAAAATACATTTACATATTATGTGTAAACTTTCTTGGTAATCGTTCAAACGGTGTCGAAGTCTATTGTTCTCAAACAGTTTGTCTGTCCAACATCCATTTTTATATCTTTGCTAATATTATAGCAAAAGTAATTTGTCTTGTCTGTTTGTTACTAAACCGATTTTGATGTGTAAATGGATGACTACTTTTTTTACCTAAAGCCTGTCCTCCCGTCCGTCCATCTAACACGTGAACGAAGCCACGAGAGAAAACTAGTATAATATGATTGTGCAAACGTGGTCATCAATAAATAATCATGCAATAACAAAACAGTCGTAGCTACAAAACATCGAAATTAATCATTCTTTAAGCGTCTCAAGATCGTTTAATATTTGAGGATGATAATAAACATATTTTACGTTATTATGTTTTTTTTTTTAATATTTGACATTGGGAGTCATTACAAAACGTGCACTATTAAGCTAAGGGACCTTGGCACCCGTACACAGTCGACGCTCCTCTTTGATCAGTACGAAAGTGAACGGCTCGTTTCGTATCGATTTCGTTATGTATGTTTTCAATGTCGCGTTAGTCTTTGTTTTTTTTTTTAATACGCTTTTTGCTTTTTATCTTTAAAGAAGAAAATTTAATCGTTTAAGTATTATGTAAACTAAATGGAGACCAATTCCACTAATGTTTATTAACGTTCCCGATACGAATTAATAATAATAATAATAATATTCTGGGACATTATTCACACACGGTCATCTGATCCCAAACTAAGCAGAGCTTGTGTTATGGAAACCAGACAACTGATATACTACATATTATACTACTTTTTCTTTTGTAAATACATACTTATATAGATAATTACACCCAGACTCAGGACAAACAGACATGTTCATGCACACAAATGTTTGTCCTGGGTGGGAATCGAACCCACAACCTGCGGCGCGAAAGGCAGGGTATCTACCAACCACGCCAACCGGCTCGTCAAAATTAATTGCAACTGGATCCAATGTATTAGTAGAATTAGGAATAATCCAAACGTCACCGATTATGTTTCGATTCGATTCCAAAAAAGTGACAATTATGTTAGTAGAATTGGTCTCCTGGTTCGATTGTATATGTATGTATTATTATTAGATTTAGAAAAATAATCTCATTTTTATAAAACACTTCAGATGTTATCCGGCTTAAATATACTACATATAAATTAGTAGTCATAGCAATCGCTCGATTGGTATTGTATATAATATATAATTTGGTGAAATTCCAGACTATGGTATTCGTAAACAAACTTCTTGTATTGAGTTAATTCCGCTATTAAGTATAAATAATTGTAACCAAGAAGGCATAAGATATCAAACATCTTTTTTTTTTTTAAATAAATATATTTTAAAATATTTTATCTATATATGTATAAATAATTGTCTGGGAAGTATTTTGTAATAAAGTCTTAATGATAATTGTATTGCATTGACGTCATTACTTAATTTTTTCGTATTGACTTTGATAAATACATATAGAAGAAAAATCTATGTTTAATTCTTTATATAATTATAATCGGGACACAAGATAAATATGAATTACATTGCTGTGCATTTAATATGAATAAATTATATTATGTTTACACAATTTTACTCATCAGAACTATAGGGAAGTTATATAACCTTTATATAGTTTTCCTATTGCTGTCTATCGTGGACACGTTGGGTAGGAAGATGGTTTTAGCGAGATGAATCATTTAATATATTTTGTTTATTAAGACTTACATAGCCTTATTTATTCTGCTATTTTTTTTTGTTTTCTCTTGTGTAATTGTATCCTCGCAGATATGTTGTCCGTGTCTTTGGTGTATCTCAGCTATAATTTATATTAATGTAATTTTAATGTGCCCGTTTATTACTAGGAAGCACCACAAGCTACGTTTCAGAATTAAAATGATCAATTTTCAGCATAAAATATTACTTTCCATTAGATGTCCAAATGACTTATTCAATAACTCGAAATGTGTGCCTGCAGACTTCCTTCAAGGGGTGATAGTGTCGTCTGGATATTCGGCCAGTCTTACCATAATCCGGTCATCTCTATTTTGGATCACCATTTTTAAGTTGTTATTCAAGATTTTTATGGTAGTCGCCATTTGTGCCCTCTTCACCAGAGAGAGAAAGAGAGAGAGAGAAAGATATAAGGTATATCATATGTGCTTATTGAACATTTTCATCATCAGTCAGCTTTATTTATCAAGAAGAAATATATTGTGAGTCAAACTTCAACGCACATTTACTTTTATAAAAATGTTAAATACTAAACCTCTCTAACGCGCTGCACCTTTTTTGATCGACTTCAAAAAAAGGAGGAGGTTATCATTTCGTCTGTATGTTTTTTTTTTGTTACATTCAATGTATACAAATCGGTGTCGAGTCTTTCAATCTCCTCATCTACCTCATTTAAATTTATTAACAGGAGATTTATTGAAGATTGTGTACTAGTGCCCGCCGGTATACATCGGCCGGCAGTATGTTTGTAACCTCATATATCCTGGTCTTATTTTTAGTCGTATTTAAATCAAAACGTTCTCATTAATATGCACTAGATCGAGATGCGACGCGCGTATTGTTTGCGTGCGATAAATATTAACTAACTCGTTTAACCGTAATAAAACGCCGAGACCTGTTGTTGTCGTTATATGAGCGTGTCGGTCTGTTGTTGTTGTTTATCAAGTCGACAATACTCGGAGGTGATTTTTATTTTTGCAGGAAAAAAAAACATGCGCATTGTGATATAAGTATGCTGTTTTCTTAAACATGTGAACTATTACGATTTCGCGCGAAGACAAATATGTTTTTATATAATATATTGATAATATGTACTTATTTACTTGTTATCAATATTACGCTACATTGTTACAAAGCATATCTTATTGAATATTGGTAATAATTTTTTTTTATAATCAATAGAATGACAATAGTCAATATGTTCGAGTAGATATAGCATGTGAATCTTTGAATGGGATCGTAGACAGTGGGTGTTAATTCACCAGTTATTATACGTTTTCAATATTTCATCTTATGATTGTAAAGCAAAATAAAGGATAAAAACATGATGATGACACGTCGAATGACATGTTGCCACATGTATATTGATTTGTTTATAATATTGTATTGTCCGTCTATGTTGCTAGCACCCAATCGTTACATATTCTACTGCTAAATAGCAATAATTAGTAATGTTATGTTCCGATTTGAAGGTTGAGTATAACCCAGTGTAACTACAAGGGACATAACATCTTTGTTCCGAAGGTTAGTGGCCTGGCGATGTAAAGAATGCTTAATACTTCTCTAAGCGCCAATGCCTATGGGCGTTGGTTTCCGCGTTCAATTAGGAAACCCACTTGCCCGTCCGCCTACCTATGTATTTTAGACATAAAAATTGAAAAGTAATTATACCAGACGAAACCGTACTCGGTACGTCTTAATTTAATTTATTGTTCACTCAAGAAAATCCAATTAAAATTTAATTATAATTCTGATTCTAAATATAGTCCAATGATTAGAACATGACAATCTTTACCGAACATCGCAGATTCAAGTCCGGGCAAGCCCTATTGAATTTAATGTGCTTAATTTTAATTGTAATTCATTTCGCTCGGGATTATAATAAATTTGCCACAACGCAGGTTGGTATACACCAACCTGCGTTGAAGTGCCGTGGCGGAATAAGCTCCAATCCTTCTTATAAAGAACAAAGCTGTGGAATATTTATGAGGTAACGGTAAAGGTATTCTACTTAAATAACGACCTTGTATCGTGTTTATTGAAAACACTTTTCTAGCACCGCATTTATCATCTTGGTGAGAAACGAGCTTGAAAATTTACACGTGCTAAAGGTAACTAGACGACTTTTTAGTACATTTATATTATAATGATCTGGCTGGAAAAATATATATATATTATTTTAAACAATTTCGAGACGCAGTACGCAGGAAATATATTTTAGTAGTTATTTCTTATAATCAGCTACGTCGGAAATCCGACACGATTGAAAAGAGGTGCAGGGCTTATATGCTTCCGAGACTAAGGACTGTAACATCGCCTATTTCGGAAGTCCGGACCGGGACTAAGAATTTCTCGAAAAAGAAAATCTATAACATATATTCGCCCTCAACAGGATTCTAGGCTATTAATATAGTAATAGCTTTCGCTCGCAACTACACCCATGTGTGCTTGGGCGAGGTGTTAAGTCAAGGTATAAGCTGTCCTTTCACGGTTGAATGCGCAAGCGATCCCGTGGCGCCCCCTTAAGACGGGAAGGGTACCGCTGGTTTTTTAGTGGGTATTCCGATGTCCGGGGTGCACTCGGTGCCCTGGACATACGGCGAGTCCCACATACCTGGGGGGATTTACCCGTGGGGGAAACGCGTCATGCGGTTTTCCAGCGTAAAAACAAAGGTATAAGCTGTCCATTACGTAAGTGAAAGAGTAACAAAGATACAGCCATCTCATACTAACAATCTTTCGCATTTATAAAATAAATACGTCAGATATGTTTATGTACAAATAACTGATATCGTAGGTATATTAATGGGGCAAGTTATTGGCAAAACATGATACAATTTATGCCATCATGTTACTCATAATCTGTTACAGTTAAGATTAAAAGTAAATCACGTTTAATGATATGTCATATCTATGGTACTAATATATATAAAGCTAGAAGAGTTTGATGTATGATCCGGCTAATCTTAGGAGCTACGGTTCGAATTTAAAAATATATTTTTGTGTTGTATAGTCGTGTTATCGAGGAAGGCTCTAGGCTTATTTTTATTAATTATACGCGGGTGAAACCGCGGAGCGCAGCTAATTTAAGATATTCTTGTACAAATTCAGCGCATGCGTAATCGATATTTTTATTTGATAAATGTCATTTACACGCGACCGTTTCGTTATTTGATATTATAAGACACTAGCTCCCGCCAGCGGCTTCGACAGCGCGTAAAAAAGGAAGGTGTTACCATCAGGCGGAGAAGAGTCATTTGTCCTCCCGGATAATATAAAAAAAGGTTTATTTACTCGGCGACAGAGCTTTGTGCAATCTCGTCTGGGTAGGTACCACCCACTCATCAGATATTCTACCGCAAAAACAGCAGTACTTTGTATTATTGTGTTCCGGTTTGAAAGGTTAGTGAGCCAGTGTAATTACAGGCATAACTTCTTAGTTTCCAAGGTTGGTGGCTTAAATGCTATTGTCTGTGGGCGTTGGTTACCACTTACCATCAGGTGGCCCATATGCTCGTCCGCCTACCTATACAATAAAAAATATAATAAAAATAAAATATTACGTTCGCTTCAACTGCATGGCGGAACTAATTATTATTAAGTTTTTTTTTTATTGTTTCATTCATGAATACTTTTTTTTTATAAAATACCTGTAAAAACATAAACACCTTGTATATAAATCTTACTAAACGTTTTGTTAATTTAGTTTCAAGTTAGTTTAAATAACTAAACTGTGATAATTGTTGTTGTTGTTGTTTATATTATTTGGAAAATTCACGGTCGTCTTTCTCATATTAATGTTACTAACCAGGTATCTCATTTTTTTTAGTTAATATATATACCTACATATATATACTTATTCTCCTGGACAACCGTGCATGAGGGTTCATGACTCTAACCAGAGCTCGATGCCCGAGCCTGAGAATGTAATGTTGCCAATACCAACTGAAAAATTCGTTAATTATCCGATCCGCGAATATAATAGTGTAACTATAGACATGGTGGAGCATTAGGAATAGTCAATATTTCTTACGGTGGCCATGTCTTTGGGTGATGGGTGGTTGTCCATTTGTCGTCCTATATTATACAAGAATATATCTCGGGCTAGCTAACTGCACCCTTATAACTTAGCGAGCGAAAGAGACAATTATATTTTATGTCACCATCGACAACGCCCACGCAATCGAGTACTTACGTGTACATATAAATATGTAAATACAATGATAAACAAGAAATGGCAGAGCTTAACTTAATACAATTAGTCGGTCCGTCCGTCTATCACGTTGTTCGTAACGTGGGAGAGGCATTGCTATGCAAAATCATTCGTGTTTAGTTCACATCACTATTTACGCATTCATGGACATGACGTGACGCATGTATAAACGTACGCCAACCTTAACGACATTTATTTATCGTAACGTTGATTATTGTTTATATATATTTATTACCAGTCTTGCGCGCGAGTTTATTTTAAATATTATTAAAATTCTTAGTAATAATATACCGTGTTAATTATTGAAACGATCGTCATGAAATTCTATATACACGTTGTCTGGGCTACAGAAAAGGGTATCTGACACCCTCTAACCTCCTCAGGCAAGGGGAGACTAGTCTGAAGTAATGTGGGTAGATTTAAAACTTTTACGGTTTTTAACTTGTTAGTCGCAATATAATTAGAGTACATTATTCATTTATTTCCTGCAAAAATACTAACTAGCAATTACAAAAACGATTTGTGATAGTTTCTTTGTTAATATCAGAGTTTTTCTTACAAAGGGTACACAGCGTGCGTGATGGGTGTTGCGGATTTATATAGAGTTGTCGTCATGAAATATATATCATTAGAGCTGTTATTACCTCTCCATTAATGAATTAATTATTAAATATCGGTGTTCCGGACACAATCTCTAAGTAACTGTTAATATAGTAATAAAATTCTATTAATAATTATACGAAGATATTAATTCCGAATTCGTTTTACACAATAAATTGCTGACTTTTTACATAATTTATCCTTACAGCTATCCATCTTCTCTCCATTGAAAGAAAATATAGTAGCAATTCTACCTTTATTCAATTTTGAATACGCTCGAATTAATGTTAAAATATAATTTTATATTTTTAATAAATTTGGATAAATAAAATTATTCGTAAAACGTTTTTGTGTCATAAATAAGTAACTATTTACAAAGATACCGCGACTTGTTTAAATTACCGGCGATCTTGAACGCAGAACAAACAAACGTTGTATAAATAAATATAGACGTGTTTACGTAACTCATTGGCAAGCGGAACTTTAATATAAAACCTAAGGCTTCACTGTTGAGATGAAAATTCCTCCCGTCACACCAACGCAATTTAATCTTCGAATTTAATTATTTTTACTGCGTCGTAACCAATCTATTGACCATATAATTATATAACTTATCAATCTCTCTCTCTCTCTCTCCTTTTCTCTCTCAATCTACAAAGGACGTATCATAATATTTATAATTGCAGTCTTTATGACGTTTAAATAATAATGGTTGATATGGTTATACATTAATTATTACTAAAGTTAATTGTTTAGCTAAGAGACGAATTTATTCTTAGATATCAAGTCGCCACAGTTTATTTATAACCGCTATAAATTAGTACCCTAGAAACGTAATGTATAGTCACCGCTTATATAAATATGAAGGCAAACGCGTACCCACGCTTTATTTATTTTTCGAGTATTTATTTCTTGCTATACTTATTTTATAAAAAATGTCTCGTTGATTCTGATAATAATCGTTATTAATTATAATAAAATAGCTAACGCGTTCATCTAGCAGCGTAAGTCTTACGTCAGCAAACCCTGAGATCTCGAGTCCGAACAAAGTTCTTTAACCCAACAGTTTGTTCTGTGATCCTGAATCTTAATGATAATGATTAATGATTTTGGCCACGTCCACCGCTCTCAATAGAGATTAATATAGCCAACCGCGCAAGTCATATTATAGTGCAGTGTGTTCGTGTCGCAAATACAGGTTCATTCTCTACGCCACGGACAGAAGTCCGACACGACCAAATAGAGTTTAGGCGCAGGACCAACAGCTTTACTTGCTTTCCGAGACATGGCACATACTACCCACTTTCCGACTCCGGGAAATAACTCTAATAAAGTCCGACCCGGAGTTATAACCTAGGATCGCGGGATCGGCGCCCTTGCATCTAGTTATGAGATCAACGAGGCAGTCAATCTATACTAAAATATAATGCTTTGTTTGTTTGATCCGGCTAATCGCATGAACTACTGGTTCGAATTTAAAAAAATGTTTTTGTGTTGTATAGTCCTTAAGCAAGTAAGCCGCGGGGCACAGCTAGTATATTTATAAAATATATAGTAATATTTATTCTAACGACTTGAGCCGGTCGAACACATTATAATCGTTGTCTATAAATAGAATAACATTTTAAACTTAATAATGTACGTATAGTTTATTCAATAGTAGGAGTTAAGGTTATATAAACATTTGATCTTGAATGGTTCACGACAGAGTTGAATAAGTAAGGGGAAAAGTACTGATTGAGTTGTATGATGAATAAGTCATCAAGCATTCAGGTTTAAAAATTATAAATATTTTGACTATCTGCCCGTTTTCGTACGATATAATAAGAATTATATGAATTTTGATTGTATTTTACCATCTTCCAACCATTTAAAAAAAAAACATTGAAATCAGTCCAGGCGTAAAACTTTTGGCGTATATATAATTTTAATTTTTTTTATTTTTTTTTATAAATACTTAATAGTGTACTTTTTTATTACTTCTAAAAGGTACCTAAACCAATATAGCCGTAATGTTTGTTTTTGATTGAACTAAATATATTTTCTTGTTAAATTGATATTCTGATCACGGCGTGAAGAATTATTAATTAAAAGAGATTATGAAAGTTATAATAGAATTTTTTTAGTTGCCTGTTATACAACCGCTCACTTTGAAGCTCCGATGTATTTTAAATGTAAATTCTCTCCAAAAAGGAATTCTTTTGATTAAAGGATATTATTCTTTACTAATGAAAAATTAAGAAGGTTTTATGCGAAATAGACATATTAAAAAGATTCTCTGCTTAATTTGTAGCGGTTAACATCTTATATTATGATGCAATTATCAAATAATAGAGCACATATTATGTATATATTTTATTTTTAATCAATATATAAAATAATACATAAAATTCCATGTTACAATATGGTGTAACGTGTTTCTATTGAGTACATAAACAGCAAATCGATTGAATAAACGCGAAATTGAAATACAAAATAAACTAGAAATGTTACCGACATCGAGAAGGATACAACGTTGAAACATTATACAAGTCGAAGACTCTTTGTTTAGTCATCGTCCTATTTCAAGTTTATGTAAATTTAAATTGATATACTCGAGTATTGTGCTATGTCGGAACGTTCCTGGTACATAAGGAAACGATATAAAAGACGACAAGTGGTGTTTCTCTAACTATTATTATTATTATTGTTATAAATGTCATAATGCCGTTCTGTGACATGTTGTTGTCTGAAAATAGGTGTCGATAGTTGCTTATTGAGCTTAGGTTATCGAAATAATATCTATTTTACATTTTGTTTTATTATTTATTTTTGTTCATATTTTTGCTGCTTATATAACAAATTACGTAAGCTTTTAATTCAAATTCAAATATCTTTATTCAATGTTGAAGTGACTTTCTTATTGATTGTCATAAATTCGGCAAAAGAAACTCAGCGGGTTTCTTTTTCAGCAAATTTTTAAAATTATAGATTTACACAATAACAAATATACAATAATAATATTCTTCTTTATTTGAAACAGCCTGGAGGCGATCGTTTCATTCCCAAGGTGTGCAATCATCTAAAAAGTAATTGATTGTATAATATCCTTTAGCACACAAACGTTCCTTAACAATCCTTTTAAATTTCACAATTGAATATTTTTGAACGCTTTCTGGGATCCTCTTGTAAAGTATACATTGTCCCATGAAAGACATACTAACCCTGTGTAATCTAGTAAAAGCGAGCGATTTCGTCTCAGAGTATCGAGACTACTCCACTCCGTCTTGGCTCTACATTGAAGAAGCTACACATATCATCGTCTTTTTCCGCCTCGGTCTTGTTCAGTGTAGTTTAGTTTCTGCTTCAACTCCTATTCTACAGAATATAAGAGAGACCATCTCCGATCAGCAAGTCTCGCTGCGATAAATGCGATAAACTCGCTCAGCAATCAGAACTCTGTTGATGTTGACACCTTTTTTTTCGTGGGGAAATCCATCATGGATACCCTCCATATGTGATGACTTGATGGAGGGTTATGTCGGACTCCTACCGACTAAAACCACCACGGTACCCGTCCCGTAATAAGGAGAGCGCCACGGGATCGCTTGCGCATGCTACCGCTCCGACTTGATGTTGACACCTCAGTCAACATCTAAAATATTATTAGATATTAAAAAAAATAACACATACATAATTAAACTAAATGTCTACAATTATATAGTTCTTGTATAGCGCCATTATGGTAATTATAATAACGACTAACTCTTGCCGTTTTTAATTCTATTTGATTTTAAACCTACCTCAACAAACATACTTGTTATCCTAAGTTATGTAATACGTTAATTATATTAATTGATGCAATCAGACGCGTAGTTGTTATTAGAAATAACTACTAATTAGCTGTGTGTCATTTCTCGAAAGATTTTTTGTATTTATGATGATAATGAAAGTCTTATAATAGATATCGGTCAAATAGTCGGCGGCCTTCAGGAGAGTTTAGTCAACTACTCGTGACATTTTTTACTGCATAAGTGTGTGTGCAAAGAAAAGTGCACTTTCTATTACGTCACCTCAAATTATAAAACAAAAGCAGCCACACATTTCAATACACTAGATGGTGTAATTAATCATTAATGTGACAACAACTCGAATATATTTACGAAAAGACCCGTCGTTTCGCACTATCGGCAAAATGTATTCGGTTTTTCGCTCAATCTGCCTTTTGTTTTATAATCTGTGTAACTTTCATAATCCGATGGGATGGCGAATCCATCACGAGCGAAAAGAGACGTTTTCATAATAAATATAAAATCAGTTCAGTCTGAACATTAATTATTAACAATTGTCTTTTGTACATTAGAGACATCCCTACGATTTTGTGGAAAAGAATTCGCTTTTACAAAAAACACGACATAACTTTGACTTCAAAATACTAAGATTAATATGAAAGTTCGGGGTAATCGACATAAGAATGTTAAACGATTGAGTAAATATAGCCTCTGTAACAGGCCGTACCAGTTAGCGAAAAGATTTTAGACCAGCTTTTTAACTTTTAATCCAGCCGGAAGCGGAACACCATTTATTTATTGCAGAGACCTTATAGCAATCAAGGTTAAGGAACCAAATGAACTTAAATTGTAAATTAAAAAATATTTACTCACATTTTAATTTAAAATTATTAATTATAAAATTAAATAAACTAAAAACGCTAACATACTTTGTTTGATAATATTGTTTAAGCTTACAAAACCGCTATTCGTAATGTTTCAAGTACCAGGAGAACATTACAACGCAGTGGTTTTTGCAACTGGTCTGCAATGCACACTTGTACATTTCCAGCGTGTAGTGTGGCGCACACAGCATTGAAAATTACGTCAAACGTTTTATTTAGCCTTATATGTAGATCTGGGTGAGTGCGTGTGTACCGGTAAGCCACTGCCTGACTCTTACTTGATTATGCTTCCCTGGTACTAGTTTAGTTAGCAAGGATTCAAAAGGGTCTTTAAGGAGCCTAGCTGTTTTTTTATTGTACCATTCATTATATACTGTGTTCACTTAATTAAATAAATCCTTATAAATCTGTCGTTTTTCTTTATCATAAGATCAACAAAAGCCTTAGTTTAGGACTTGTTTATAAATCAATCAATACAACTAACAATTTTCGCGAATTTCGCCTTTATTATTTATTACTTGGCAATCTTAAGTTTGTGTTTCAAGCAGCTCCAAAGTTACCGTTAATTTTATGTTGTGTTTTTTTATGTTTGATAACACGAATTACCCATTTATACCCATTTATAAAAAATGAGGTTCCATACCGCATCTGTCATTTTTTTTTGTTTAACATAAATGAAATAAAAGATGCAAAAATCGAACGCCTATATATATAAAATAAATGTATCCAAGCTACCCCTGCTATGATAACATTTATAGAGCAAACATTTTATTCTTTTGTTAACGTAAATTGCTTAAACAAAACCCTGAATCGTAATATCCTCACAGCAACACGTCACGTCACAAACCGCACTCCACCCGTATTACTGGTTTCAAAAGCAATTTTTCCGGTCGTTTAAAAAGACCGGTATTTCGATTTCTGACCGTAATGTCAAGTACACTGCAGGTTATTCCGAATAATGTGCCATTTTTCGTTCTTCGTTCGAGTCATTGTTACATAATCCATTGTTTCGATGGGTTGCGTGTTTGCTTTTGGCTCGAGTTCTCGCTGTCCGCGATCGGCGATTTCACGTATTGATATATCAAGTTTTTCTAACTACTCTTTATTATATAATTAGCAGTTTAGTAATTTATATCGTTATTTTGTAAAAAGTATTTTCGATTATTAGAATATGACTTGCTTTTTGTATGTTTTGTTTATGTATATTATAATGTTAACCGATCATCTTGAAATTTTGCATACACGTTCTCAGCGGTACAGAAAAGAACATATGTACTTATACCCCTCACCACATTTTAACCCTTTTTAATTACTACATACTTGTAACTATTATGAACATGAAATTAAAAACCTTTGGTTACTACATTTTTTTAAACAGTGGAGACTATTGTTTGGATCTCCTTTTATAACTTCTTTTACTTGGTGGTATAGCTTTGTGCAAGCTCGTCTGGGTAGGTACCACCCACTCATCAGATATTCTACCGCAAACAGCAGTACTTGTTATTGTTGTGTTCCGGTTTGAAGGGGGAGTGAGCCAGTGTAATTACAGGCACAAGGGACATAACATCTTAGTTCCCAAGGTTGGTGGCGCGTTGGCGATGTAAGCGATGGTTAACAGCTCTTACAACGCCAATGTCTATGGGCGTTGGTGACCACTTACCATCAGGTGGCCCATATGCTCGTCCGCCATCCTACGCAATAAAAAATAAAAAAAAACTTTGCTAATGTCTAAGCAATAGTTTTGTAATTAAATAATTAAGTAAATATTACTTATCTAACGAAAAAGTTTCAATATGTACATCATTTTAATTAGTAGTTTCTTTGAAAATTAATATGATTGAATTATAGCATAGGATAATATATTCGAAGACCGTGCACTTGTGCAGTCTTTAATGGCCTAGTTCTCTCTTAACCCTCTGAATATTTTATCAGATGTCTTGACTCGACTTGAATCGATAGTACAATAATGCCACGATGAGTTTTTGCTATTGCAAAAATTTAAATAAAGAATTTAATCATATTAAATTCATCTACGTTTATGTACAATTTTAGTTATTACTTCGGATCTATTATCTAGGACAAAAATACTTGATGCAAAAATTAAAATTGATTTTATGAAATCAATAATTTATGGATTACTGGCAAATGGGTCACCCGATGGCAATCCGATTGGCACTGTGATAAATATTAAGCATCCCTTGCATCGTCAGTGCGCTATCAATCTTGAGAACTAAGATGTTACGAGAATATTCCTAGTCGTTGTAGTCGTATGTACTGGTTCACTCGCCCTTCAAATCGAACACAACAACGGTACTACCAGTAAGTATTGCAAGCGGCGATAGAATATGTGAGAAGTAGGTACTCAAGCTGGCACAAAGCCCTACCACCAAGTACACAATGTACAAAAAGTTTTATTTTTTGTTTATAAATTCATCTCGTGCTCGGAAATATGTTGTTTTTATTCTCGGCTAAATTATTTTTTTTATTTAAGAGCAGCTATTTAGAATGTAAATGCATTCAACCTGCATGCATTACATAAATCAGTAACTGGTTATGAAGCGGCCAACCTATCATTAATGTTACATTATTTTAATTATTATTTACAACGCATTCTAACTTGTTGATAACAACGTCACTGAATCAAATGAAAAAACATTTTCTCTTAGCTAATAGTACCTATACATAAAAAAATTATAAGAGATTAACCATATTTTATTAATAATAAAGTTCAAAATCCTTTCAAACATTTCTCTCCGTGAATATCAGCTCAAAATCAATAGTTGGAATAGTTATAATTTATTGAAACCAGTTGAATTATTCAGTAACGACAGAATCGGAACTCACCGCAGAACAATCGAGAAATATCAGAAATTAATAAACGACATTCACTATAATTATAATAATTAATGCATTTAAATGATATGAGCGTTCAAATTGCATATTGCCTTAAGTCGGTTTTTAACACATCAAGAGGGAGTTATGTAATATTTTTTTAAAGAATAGCACATACCGGGTATATATACTACTATATATTACAGAGGTACCTCTGTATAGTTCTTAAAATAAATCAAAGCATCCTTGTAAATAAGGAAATGTGTAAAGTTTTAAAGTATGAATATAATATTTCGAATGGAACTGCCTGTAAGCATGTTTAACTACAGGTACAGGCTCAAAAGACAAATCTTAGTTCCCAGCCTACAGAATTTGAAAGAATATATATTTAAACCATTATTGTTTTTTAATCTATAGGTGTGAAAATATGTGACAGTTCACTGGCATATCAATCCGTTTGCTTCTCTCGACAAAGCAAATAAATGTATAAGTTCAAAATCTTTATATATATCTAACATAAACAAAGTATCACAACACGTACCCTATGATATCGAATAAGAACTTTAAACGAGTATAAATTTAAATAAATTACTCATCTCACGATGAAAGCGACTTTAATGCGAGATTAGCCAGTCTCAACCCCATTACCGACATATAACCGGGTAATTTGAGACATTACCGCTTCCGGTAAGTACACGCTGCACGCGACGACAATGTGCATAAGGACATTGTCTTTTGTGAATATTAAATTGTACGTGTACAATTGCACAATTTAACGTGCTTCTTATATTCATGTATTGATATACTTCATTATATTTATCTTTGCAATTGAAAATGTAATTTTGAATATATATTTGTGATAATTTGTTAATTTGTAAAACTGTGTCATTGTAACAGAAATAAATGATAGTATCGATTATTAAGAAGGAGCTGTTTAACTAATTAGACTGTTAAGCATGATTGATTATTTATTTATTTATACGTAGTTTTCCTTAAATTGAAGGGGCGGATTTTTTATGTGCCCGTTGCGCGAAATCTCATAACACGCCACCGGACATATAGACTGAGAGCCAGTGATATTTTGACTTCGGGACACGCCCAAAGGAACCGTCGTCGCGAATAGTGAATCCCCATTTTATCTACGGCATGTGAAATAGTATACCTAGCTAGTTTTACTTGGTGGTAGAGGTTTGTACAAGCTCGTCTGGGTAGGTACCACCCACTCATCAGATATTCTATCGCGAAACAGCAGTACTTGGTATTGTTGTGTTCCGGTTTAAAGGGTGAGTGAGCCAGTGTAATTTCAGACACAAGGGACATAACTTCTTGGTTCCCAAGGTTGGTGGCGCATTGGCGATGTAAGCGATTGTAAACATCTCTTACAATGCCAATGTCTATGGGCGTTGGTGATCACTTACCATCACGTGGCTAATACGCTCGTCCGCCTACCTATGCAAAAAACATAATCGTAAGTCTGCCGATCACTGGCTCTTAGGCCAATATGTCTAGGTAATGGGTATTATGCGATGTTCATATAATTTGTATGCTAATTTAGTTATACACGATAATGCAGATCATATCGTGTTAAGTCTCGATTCGTTGAATATTAAACAAATGATCTAATCCCTTAATTTGTATGATTAATTTATTGTATATACTTGCTTAGAAGTTAGCTACAGTGTTGACTACCTCGTTGGTCCAGTGGTTAGATATAAGATAATACTGGGTTTTTCTGCCGAAGATTCTCAGTGTCAACCTAAACTTTTAAATGTCTGGAAGCCGTTAGCATTGTCACTGAGTTCTTTCCGATCGTGCTAGATTGCCGTCTCATCGGTTCTTAGAGTGAGGGAATCTCACCAACTGGCGCTCTATAATTGGCTAATTTATCTTGAGATTGGCCGCCGTAGTTGAAATCAGTGAGAAAGATCGCATCATAATTTTGAAATGTAATTTGTACTATTTATATATGTATGTATCAATAAATACATACACATGTACATCTATTTGTATCCTATGTTTAAAGTTATAATATCTAGTATTGTAAACGACATGTGCGTGCACGTGACTCCGTTTACTAATATTATTGTCATCCGTAACTAATATTATAAATGCGAAAGTTAGTTTGTTTGTTTGATACGCTTTCACGTATCAAATATGATCCTTATTAAAAAAAAACCAGCGGTACTGAGGAACATGTGGTACATAAACGCCTCGTTGGTCTAGTGGCTTGATATAAGGCTGCAGACCCGGTGGCCATGGCTTCAATTCCCAGGTCAGGCCAATAAACAGTTATTTGGTTTTTCTGTTAGAAAATTCTCAGTAGCAGCCCGGAGTCTGGAAGTTGGAAGTGTGTTCACTCCCGTGCCTCGGAAAGCACGTTAAGCCGTCGGTCAAGCGCCTGAACTCTTTCCGGTCGCGTCGGATTGCCGTCCCATCGGATTATGAAAGCTAAGGAAGAGAGTGCACCTGGGTTTGCGCACACTTGTGCACTATAATACCTCTTACGCAGTTGGCTAATCTCTCTTGAGATTGGCCGCCGTGGCTTAAATTGGTCTGGAGGACCTTATTACTTACACACACGCTACCCAGTGAACGTCAGAAAAAATAGCACCACCACGAATCTTATTAGGCATGACGAATCTTATAAAAGAACTAATAGAGGGGATATTCCCCATATTTAGATTTATCGATTTTGTTAAGTAAATGGCCTTTTTGGAGCGAAGTACTTTTACGCGACTTACAGTAGAGTGAAATGGCATTGGCCCAAAGTCATGACATATAAGGAAATAGCGTACTTCGTACTGTGTCTACCTAATGCTAGAAAAGTGATAGGTCGATCGATCGGGAGGTCGATATAAAGGAGGTTGAGGTGCTTTTTGGTGTGAAAACAAAAAAACGAGTAATATTGAGCAATTAAAATCTACATTTAAAAACAAGGTTTGAGTCGAAAAAAAATAGCACAAAACTTCGTTCATCCCCCCCCCCCGTCGAGAACGAAGTTTTGTGCGAAATTTTTCCCCCGACTGCACTATTATTAAACTAATATGATTCTATTGAATTGGAGTTAAAATATCAATTTTATTATTATCTTTGTCGGTTATGCATATGAAAAGTTCAATGCTTCATTTCTCGAAGTGAATAAATATTCTAAATGTTGACTCAGGATAAGCCGAATTTTATTAACATCCCTCCGATCCGTCAGCATTCAATAATGTCAATCTGAAACTTTGTAGGTTTGAACGTCTGTTACACAATCACACAAAAACTTAACGGATTTGGATAAAATTTTGTACAGATATAACCCTTGTCTAACCAAGAGACGGTTGACACAGTGGTTTGGAGCTAGTGTAGTATATAAATAAGACAATCCTTTAAATATATAATTTTAATCGAGAAGGAAAACAATATGACGATTACATATATAAACAGTATATGGCAGTCACATGAGATAGTATGTAAGATGCAATTAGCACACACGATTATCTGATTAATGTTGTTTATGATGTGTTACAAGAAACGTGACTTCCATTTATTATTATAGACTTTATTAGAAAATCATATATTTTCTTATGTAAATAATAGTTTATATAATTTGAACCGAAAGCGATTGTAATAAGACCTTTGCCCAGCATAGGAGTATATAATAATATATATGATAACATTTTTGACAAAGAGGCTTTGATTGAATTATTGCTGGATCACAATCGTTAATTTAAACAAAAAAAAAATAGCATTAATTATATAAATAGTAACTACTACTGGTTACTCTTTTCTGTTATGTACTCTGTTCTGCTGTAAGTCTGCGTTCCTGAGAAGGTCGTAAGCATTTTGATAAAAAAAAAAAACATACAGACGAATTGATAACCTCCTCCTTTTTTTGAAGTCGGTTAGTAATAAAGAAGTAATAGTATAATTACTGTTTTAATAAAGAAATAATTTATAATTTTTATGTAATATATGAAATAAATATAAATTCTGTAAAAAATATATATATTGAAAATAACTGTTGGCCAGTGACTTTTATTAATCGGTAATACTACTAAAGCCTATTATGTACCTGAAATAATAAAAGAAAACGTTAATCTTTAATATCTTATCTTATCTATACCTAACATGTAAGGATTTCGTCATTTATAGTATCATTGACTTGACCGTGTCTATTTCAACTTCAACGATATTCATGAATGTGGGAATAGATGACTACAAAGTTCTAACCTTTCCTTATGATACATACACAGTGTCAGATGTCGTTTCATTCCATTTTACGATAGTTCGATATCGGAGGCCGTAAAAATTTTATAAATCAAAACATATTCGTATCTCAACTTTGTATAGTATATAAATTATTAATATATATATATATAAATAATAAAGTAGTAAAAAATAAAATATATTGGTTTGTTTTTTAAGAAGAGATCTACGGTAAATGTGTTGAAGGCAATGCCTGACTGACTGAGTATTATGAACCCTCACTTTGAAAGAGATTTGAAAATTGGAAACAATCCTTTGTTTTATTTTGATAAGGTTGTGTGTTAGAAACTACATCAAAAATAGTTTTTTTTTTTTTTAAAGTAACAACAATTTAAAATATATATATATTTGTTTCTTCCACAGTGTATGAAAGCGTACGTCGAATTCGAAGTGTGTAATGGCGCGTATGAAGTCTCCTGTCCCGACGATCGGTGCGCGACTGGCGCCGCGCTGGCTCTGGACGAGATCTCGAACCTCGTCGCGTGTTCTGTCATGGAGAAACATCTCAAGTTCCGGCTCAACCATGGTATGCATTACATGTATAATCTTTGCTTGTAACTCTCTATGTCTTTGCAAATGTAATTAAAAAAAAAGTCTTAAATCCTGGAATGGTTGGCAGCTCCTTAGTGTTATACTCATGCTAATAGTGATATGCTATTAAGTATCATGCAGCATTTGTTGTACTTTTATATGGATGATGTTATATCGGTTTGAGTTAAGATTAAGGTCTTCTATTAAATGTTATACGTCACTTCCGGTCGACGTCTCAATGCGAGATACAGTGTCACCACTCACCGGTCAATACATATTTCAGCAGCGAACGTCAGTCACAGCCGTAGTCGACAAACAATACTCGCGTGTGGTATTAGGGGATACTTATATGTGATTGATTTGAAAGATACCACAAAAGTACATTTATCCAGTAAGCAGTGTGACGCTGAAGCAGCTGGTGGTATTAATAGCAGACAATAGCCTTCTAAACTTCGACACCGTATCAACGGTTACGTTGAAAGTTGTATCATAGAAGCAGATGTAGACTAAATGTATAACTAACTAAGCAACTTAGTATTTTTTTATTGCATAGGAAGGCGGACGATTGTATGGGCCCACCTGATGGTAAATGGTCACCAACGCCCTTAGACATTGGCGTTGTAAGAGATGTTAACCATCATTTACATCGCTAATGAGCCACCAACCTTGGGAACTAAGTTGTTATGTCCCTTGTGCCTGTAATCACACTCACTCAACCTTCAAACCGGAACATAACAATACCAAGTACTGCTGTTTTGCGGTAGAATATCTGATGAGTGGGTGGTACCTACCCAGATGAGCTTGCACAAAGCTAAACTAAAAATAAAAAAACAAACAAAAGTAGAAGAATAGAATAAAATATAATCACTGACAACTGAATCATTAACATATTATCTTTAAATTAACTTTTTTTAATTTATTAATTGAAAGCAACAACAAATTAAAAGCATAATTGTGAGTCTAGCGAGAACGATACGAGAAACGCTCTTATATAAATTATTTAAAAACTTCTTATAAGTATTTAAAATTTTACATTTAACGAATTAAAACGTCAACGACTAACAAAGCGCTCATAATGTGGTCTATTTAAATCGTCGAACACATTAAATGTCATAGCTTATTACAAGTAATTTAGAATTGCGGTTAGCAACCATTAGATTTAATGTATGTATTTATGCATCTACGAAAAATCTATTTTTACTTTGACACTGTACTGCTTCTAAGTAATTACATTGTTTTATACTATACTTAGCTCACGGCCTTGGCCTTGTTTAACTCGAAACAAAGGAAAACTACCCTGAATGACGCCGGACTTTTTAGAAATATTCAAAGTAAAGTAGGTTTTTATTCATAAATTGCAAAATAAACACTTGCGAACTTCCGATACATCTTCTTACTGTTATTTAAAGTAGTGCTTAACGGTGTAGTGGTATTAATAACTGCGTGTTTACATTACAATGGGTTGGTATTTTAGGTGTTCGAGCTGAATGTGGAATCTACAACTGAATAAATCGTGCACAATTTAATTTAAGTTACAAATGTGTCGTCCTAGACGATTTCGGCCACGGCGGCCGTTAAAATGGATTTGAGCTATAGTTATGATCATGGGATTGATATCCGCTCTAATATATTCACAAATAGAATCGACACGTGTATCTTATCCGGATATAACTGGTTCAAATTCGGGTAACCGACACTAAGATTTTTTATATGGTAAATTTTTATATGGGTTTTTTTATATTTACTACTTAGTGGGAAAATAACCGGTATAAAATCAAATAATTACATGATAACACATAAACCAATCAATTTTCCATTAATACTAGACAAAAAACAATCATTACGTTTCCCTTCAACATATTCGAGCCTTGTTTCTTTCTGTCGTTAAAGCCTTTCACCTTCCTCCTATGTCGTATTTTTTGCTTTTTTTCAAATCATGTCGTAAGATTTCATCATTTCGTAATTTGTATGTGTGTTTAAAGATACTTATCCCTTTATGATAAAATCTTTAAAATACATATATTGAATTACTATTCATTTTTTTGTCAGAAGAATTTCATACAGAGTTCATTCGACCGACGGAAACTGTTTCCGTACCCTCAGAGTAAAGTAGATCATATACGTAATATTTCAATTCTTATCGAAAGGCTCTTAACATTTTGGGTTTTATATGCCTGTCTATTTCTCTGCCTGCCTATATTGCTAAAACAACTAATAAATTAACGTAAATTTCGTTAAATAAATAATTCTTATATTCAAAAATAGCTCCCCCAACTAATTTTAACAATAAAGAAACTAATAAGTTTTCTACAAACTGTATTATTAAATTAAGCGGAAATCAAATCGGCAAATGCAAGCGCAGAAGTCATTAGAAAATCTATTAACTGGATTTTTCTATTAGGAAATATGTATATGGTGAAAATATTATAAAACTATCTGAGCGGGCATAAAAGTAACGTATAAATAACAATAAAATATAAGGTTTATTGCACAATACAGCATAATTGCATGAGAAGTAGTAATTGATCTCATTTTAATGTCTGGGTGTTGGCAATTATAATTATAGTACTAGAGCCCACGACCAAAACCATGTCTCATAGCAATACGGCAAAAACCCTATAAAATCGTTAGATTGTATGATTCTGAACCCGACTAGGTGTGTAGTAACGGTCGAAAGTGTAGCGACTGCGTGGGAGGCCATTTCTGCTGTGTCAAAAAAAAAAGACAGTCGGTATTATAGCAATACGTCTGATAGTGAAAATGTACATAGATTTTATAATTGTATTACGAAAAAGTTTGTTTTCAGACATTTTGCGCGTAGCATATAGCCTGAGCGCATTTTTGAAAATGTCAACAAATTTAGCCGACCTGTATCATAGCAATACGGATAAATTTTTTTTTCAACTTTTCGTATTGCTGCCATGATTACCAAAAACCTGTTTTCAGACACTTTAAGTGTAGCATATATATGTCTGATAGAGAAGGTGCTACACTTAATTTGTCTGATATAAATTTTTTGCACATGTGGACAACTTATTTTATCATGTCCAACAATTTTCAGACATATTGCTATGATACCGATCGGTAAAATTTGTTAACATTTTCAAAACGGTCTCAAAATTTAATGCGTTCACATTTCCGTCTGAAAATTGTTTTGTTCGCATCAAATAACCAAAATTTACTAATAAAAAAGATTTTCAGACGTATTGCTATGAGACATTTTATTTGTCTCATTTTTAATTTTTTTAAGTGATTTTACGGGTTTGCTCTACACCACTAACGTCTGAAAAATATGTTTCCGGTATCTCAGAAATATCATTCAACTACAGTCTGCAAATCAGACATATTGCTATGATGCAGTTCGGTAAAATTCTTTGACAATTTTGAAAATTCGGTCAGATCAAACGCTACGCGGAAAATGTCTGATATTGGTATTTTCGAGTTCAGGATAATGGTATCTATCGATTTGATGCGGTTTTGGCCGTATTACTATGAGACAAAAATTTTGGTCGTGAGCTCTCGTACTATTATAGTATAGAGAACGATTACGTTGTGTTGGAAACCATAAGTTCCCGTGTTTGAAGCGCGAATTAGATCAATAAAAATGATTTTTTTTTTCGTAACAAAAAATCTTAATACCTACGGCCAAAACTTTTCTGAACCGATATGACATATCTTCAAGAAAAGAGCGTACTAATTTCTTAAAGGCCGGCAACGCACTTGCAAGCCCACGGGTGTTGCAGATGTCCATACCATACCGTTAAGCACTTCTGCTAGTCTCTGCTGAGAATATAATTATGTGGCCGCAATCGGTGATATGATATCATCCTATTTAGAACAATATATATTGATACAATTCTTCGATATATGATTCGAACTTCGATCCGGTTTCATGAATCACCTGTCTGTGATTGGTCTTGCTCGATATAATATTATACAAATTTAATCTTTCCGCATGGTATTATGAAAACGTACTAAATGCGTCACATGATTTCCTAGTGGTTGATAAACGTAATATAATAGCCTGTTAATGTCCCACTGCTTGGCTAAAGCGTCCTCTCCCGTTTGAGGTGAAGGTTTAGAGCCTCTTCCACCACATTGCTCCAATGCGGGTTGGTGCACCATGTTTTATTTCATACGAGCGCGAGATGAATTGTAAACTAAAATTAAGCACATGAAAATTCAATGATGCTTCCCGGGCTTGAACCCTCGATCATCGTGAAATATTCTGATAAATTAAATGATAATCTTACAAAAATTATTCTAGGTGACAAACATTTTGTTTTCTAAACATATCGTTTTATAAGAGATCGTTTGATAAGCACACAATTCGCTATTAAAAATATGAGGTATATATATGTCGTTTAATTTATATTTTTTGTAACCAATATATTTATTTTTAATCAATACCTACATTTAATCATATGTGTAGGCTATATATACATAAAATATACATATAAACAGTATAGATATATAAAAGTCTCCGTAAGGATTGTCAAAGTGAGCGCGTAAAACATTTTCTGCAGTGAAGGCAAAATCAAGAAAAATGCAGAATTGAAAAGAAATTTATTGGACATGCAAACCAATCATCTCTGAGGCAGCTCGGTCGGTTGAGTTCTGAATAATTCTTAATGAGAGAGTTTTTCCGCCGCAGTTGATATTTGTGATCTTATAATACTTTTCATTTCAAGATTTCCTCTTGCAATATTTTAAATTTACATAATAGTTGCCGTAGTGAAAGACCTTTTTTATTTATCGCTGGAAATTGCTTGTATTGCACAGCCGCCAGTGAGCCTTTTGGCGCCGTTCCAGAATACCTACCAAAAATCGGTATGCCGCGGTCTTAATGATAAACCTTCATTTCACCTTTCCAAAAGATTAAAAAAATAAACATAAAACATCAATCAATTTACTTAAATATTTGTAATTGAATAAAGTATTTATTATCAATGAAATTGTTATATCAAAACAAATACATTTAAAATGGAGAAACTTCCATTTTTATATGTATTGCGTGCGATTAAAATGTGAATGATAACATATATTAGTATCAAAGCGCAATATGTGGCCGTGAGAAGTAACGGTAAATTTTGTGATAAAAAATAAAAACAACGGGTTGCACTCCGGGAGTGCCGGCAGAAGTGAAAACTTGAATATTAACGTTGTGCATTTTGGAGTGGTTAGAGAATAATTTTGCACGAATTGCTTTAATTATCAGTATAAAAGGTCAATCATTTATGTGATAAAATACAATATTCATTTATTGCGCTATCGTACACAAACATGACAATATATATTACTTAAAAATATTAACACTTCAGAATCCGTCTAACGAATTTTCAATCAGGGTCACGTGACCTGACGCGAGCTTAACATTTTTTACCCATCACAAAAAAGTGCAAAAACATTTTAAAGATACATTGCGAAGCATTTCGACACGAGCAACAAGAAGATTAAACAAGCAGCAGAAAATAGTACAAGAGAGTCGGTTATAAATAGGTTATCTTTAAGAAACGAGTTTTAATTAAGATGGACTTAAACTACTTGCCGTTTTTATCTTTCTTGTAACTGTTTTCTTATAGCTGCGTTTGAAATGAAAATAAAAATTACTCACAACGTTGGAATTGCAGGTTTTATGATCTATGATAATGGATTGAAATTACTGTTGTAAATAATAAGTTGATGTGAATTCAATCGAAATGAAATCAAATTGTTGTTATAATGTTTATTGGTTTATTTATTTATGTTTCCTGATATTGATGTTGAAATAAATAGATATAATTTTAATTTAATATCGCTGGTTGAAGTCCCCGAACATCAGTGAGTTTAATATGTTTGAATGTCATATAATATATGTGAATATAACTATGAATCAAAATAACGGAACTCTCTGACACAAGTACATCATATAATTGCAGTAACAGCCTGTGAATGTCCCACTGCTGGGCCACTAAGGCCTCTTCTCCTAGTTTATGGAGAAAGTTTGGATATTATTACACCAAGCTGCTCCCAATGCTGGTTGGTATAATACACAGATGTTTTCCTCACGATGTTTTCATTCACCGTCAATCACGAGATGAATTATAATCACAAATTTAGCGCATAAAATTTAGTGGTGCTTGCCCGGGTTTGAACCCAAGATCATCGGTTAAGATTCACGCGTTCTTACCACTGCGCGTCGTGGTGGATTAACCTTCCAAACTTCTTTAGAGGAAGGTCTCTACTTTATTACTACAAGAAATGCTTCAGTGTAAAAAATGGTAGGTAGGTACTGTGAGGTTAATAACATATTAATACTCGGTAAACAACCTCTACGGTAAACCTTAAATTAAACACATATATTTCTAAATGATCCGACTTTATCAATCGACCAACACGAATGTAATTATGATCTCAAAGAATCATAATATCGATCGTGTAGTTTCTGAAACAATTACGAACAAAAAAAAACATATGCGAAAAGTATAGAATCTTTCATATTTAAAGTCGGTTAAAAAGAAAATTCACAAATTCTAAAAACGACGTAAAGTCCAAAAAACGAAACTGGGATAAGTAGGTAATAGGACGTGCAGTGTATGCATGCAGTAGACCTCATTTCATGATGCAGTGGTTCTCAATGTTTTTAACGTCGGGGAACACAACATTTTGATCTAACGTTGCTTGTAACACTCAATAATAATAAGTGCAAAAAGGTTTTAAATCTTTATATATTTGACTAAGTTCATTGTGTTTATTTTTTATTGTTTTATGGATTATTTTTATATATAGGTGTGATATATAACAATAATACACTCGCGCACGTAGACGTTATGGTTACAGTAACACAAATGAAAGTGATATTATTAAATATAGTCTTATCGATTGAGAGCGCTCTTAGAATATATATGTATATATGCGGTATATGTGTGAAAATTCTACAACATACATACATAAACGCACATGTTTGTTACACACAAACATTAAAAAGTAAAGAAAAAAACGCATATCGTATAAAGGGCGGCAAATATTCCAAAAATAACAACAACAAAACTTATTTAACTCAAGAGAGACTAGCCAACTGCGCAGGAGATATTATAGTGCACAAGTGTGTGCGCAAACACAGGTGCACTCTCTTTTCCTTAGCCCTCATAATCCGATGGGACGGCAATCCGACACGACCGGCAAGAGTTCAGGCGCAGGACCAACGGCTTAACGTGCTTTCCGAGGCTCGGGAGTGTACACACTTCCAACTTCCAGACTCCAGGCAGCTACTGAGAATTTTCTGAAAGAAAACCCCAACAACTATATATTGACCCGGCCTGGGAATTGAACCCAGGACCACCGAGTCTGCGGCCTTATATCAAGCCACTAGACCAACGAGGCAGATCGTTATATGAAGTTAGCCAATTAGTACTTTAGTACTAGTTTGTAACATTTTGTAATTGGTTGCTTAATTTTAATCACGGTACAGTTGAAGTAGCATCGTGTGGTGCGCATGTATCCGCGAAAATTGGTTGAGAGTCGCTGCCGAGTAACACAGTGACTGAACATCAGTAATTTCACCCTCGATTCAAACACAAACGCATGGCTTTGCAACGCCCTGATTGCTCCTTGTGTGAGTTTAAAGCTTAGTGTACAACGAGATAATGTTACATAGATATTTTTTAAATTTAGGTAGGGGGAAGTTTTAATTTTTCCAGCGAAATAAAAATAAGGGGGGAAATATTAACCGCTCCTTTCATCGCCAATGCGTCACCCACCTTACCATGTTATGTTCTTTGGTGCCTGTAGTTAATTGGCTCACTCGCCCTTCAAACCATATAACAATACAAAGTATTGCTGTTTCGGGGTAGAATATCTTATGACCGAGTACCTAGTACTCACCCAGATATGCTTGCATAAAGCTACTACCAAGTAATTATAACCTATCTTTAAAACTTCATTTCTCATTAAACCACGCTGAGATAACACATACATGTTTAATTAAAGGTCGTGACTTTCAAGTAAGTAAGTAAGTTTTTAATGGACGTCTGTGTTCATCACATGCACGTTCGAAAAGAAAAATATCGTAAGGAAAACTAAATATATCGGCATACTCGTATGTATGTCCAATGAGCTCCGAGCGGTTATTTTTCTATTTCCTTTAATACAAATCGAATTTGCTCGTAGTAATTGCCGAAACAAAATTAATTACGTAATACAATTGAAGGTTAAATTTCATTTTATAAATATTACAAATAATTGCTGCTTATTTCACCATACAGTAAATCGTTCGAACTACAATATTGAGTAAATGATTTTACTTGATATTAATAACTTTCTTAAATAACACGATATTTTGTTTTTAAAGTCTGCTTGAGAGATATCGAATCAATAACCACACAATGCTACATTATATATCAATGACAACTGTATGTCGGCATGCGAATCCGTAGACCAGGGCCATAGAGGTTATCCTATTCATGATTGAAACCTTTCTGTTTCTCATCTACCTATAGGTAAGGTTTTCCTAAACGGATATATAATGATAAAAATTTCAACCAGTGTATCCTCCGCTTTATTAATACATGATAGATAACAGACAGAAGCGTAGCAATTAACATCGAACGCTTCATAAAATTAGTATAAAATATACATTTGTAACGAGCTACGATGCTCGTCACTACATTTGAGTAATATTTTATAAATGATATATTCATTTTATACGAGAGGATAATTTATTTAATAGTAATAGATATATTTATTGAACTTATAACACAACACACGCATATGCAGCACGCGAAAAAAAAGGACAAAAAATTGAGACTTAAATTTTTTTTTAATTTTCGCAAATTTTAGGCTTTTCACTGAAGGTAGTTAAATTCATTATATGTAAGTAAAGATTTATTACACATTAAGTAGTAAACGGGCTTTTTATCGTGTTACATTTTGAGGACTGTAAACTACGTAATGATTATAAATATCTAATAATAATAATAATAATGGTCCCCCTGACCTTTCCTCCTGATTTCGGCGGCCATTCTTAAGAGAGATTAGCCAAATGTGCAGATATTATAGTGCACAAGTGTGTGCGCAAATTCAGGTGCACTATCTATTCCCTAAACCTCATAATCCGATGGGACGGCAATCCGACACGACCGGAAAGAGTTTAGGCGCAGGAGACACTTCCAAATTCCAGACTCCGGGCTGCTACTGAGATGCTTTTCAACAGAAAATCTCAATAACATTTTATTGGCCCGACCTGGGATTTCAACCTAGAACCTCGGATTTAGCGGCCTTAATCCTATCCACTAGACCAACAGCATCTTATTTAATAATGATCATCACTTTAGTAGTTTATTCTAAAATACAAAAAATCAAGTCTGCGATTACATGATAAATCTTAGATGAAAGATATTGTACAATGTAGGTAATATTATTGCAATTATATATACTCTATGTATATATAATTGCAACAATATTAACTACATTGTACAATACAAAGTATATCTACGGAAAATAACTTAGTTTCTTAGTGTACGGTACAATGATCGTACAGTCAGCGTCATATATAACATGTAACAGTCAACATTATCAAATACATAGAAACATAAGTGATCAATAACACATATACAAACAAAGTTGTCAAATTAAATATGAGCACCGTCAAATATATGAGTACATTCGAATTGCCATTAAAATAGTAAAATTCAAAGCGCCAGTGGTTTCGAAGCATCCAAAGTGTTTAATAATATGAAACTCACTATAAAAACGAACTTTATCGCAATACATTTTGCATTATGAAGCTGACTGTACTACCCTTTCAAACGGTTTATACTTACGGTATATACTTTATACGTATATGTATCTTGCATTTAGGTATATAGAGGTTCTGATGGACGAAATTCGGTCAAGACTTTGGACAGCATTTTTATGGTTCTGTTCCGAGAACTGCTACAATATAAGTCATATTTTTTTATCAACAGACATATTTTATTCATTCTTATTATAATACATCATACACTTAGTAGCGGATTATGATTATAAATGCAAGATAATATAAAACATTTTTTTTGCTCTAAAATTAATTTATAACGTTATCTTTTTTTACGAGATTTCATGAATCTTAATTGAAACATTCTAACGATACCTATATTTTATTTCATTAAGTTTTTTTTTCAAAAATACGTTTTTTGTATTGGTCTTAATTATAAGTTCATTTACATTGTAAGTACATAAGGCGTCATACAAGTTATTAAATTTATAATAATAATAAATAATATTCACACAGTTTGAGTCAAATCCATGAGTCATGAGTCATTACGTCACATCCGATTGAGTGGTAACTTTGAATTTAAAGAAAAACAATGAATAATTAATTTTATTTATATAAAAACTTACCAGAACCGAAAGAGCTTAAAGAAGCCGACGATAATATTAAGTAAATAAACACGTCAATAAATAAAATGTCATTATGAAACATAAATCAACAGTTGACGATTAAGTTATTATATATCGTACTAATGATTGAAAAAACTAAACAATAGTACATATTGAATATGTTACATCGCTCGGGAACAAATATGATTTATAGACGTCATCGAGCCTTCATATGTATTAATAAATTAAAAAACAAGTTTATACATTCTGTTTTACGAGAGTACGCAAAGAAAGCTCGAGTTAACCGACGATTTTCTTTCGTGGAGTGCCGGGCTTTAGAATAGCACTCCCCCATCTCTTCCCGTGGGTGTCGTAAGAGGCGACTAAGGGACGGGGAAAAGGGAGATGGGCAGCAGCGTCCCCCCCGTTAACAACTTACCCCCCTACTGCGCTCGCCAACACGCCTGCCCAGCGCGGCGAGTATGGGCAATACCTCGAATGGTGGATGCGCAAAAAAGAAGGCCCCCAGTTACCGGCAAGCCCGCTAGACCCGACCAAGGTAGCGGTCGCGGTATCGGCAGGGCAGGGGGTGCTAAGAATCACCGGTTCATGGCAGGCTACCATAAAAGACGACTACATATGGCAACGTATAATGGACGCTCGATAAGGCTGGACCATCACCTCGCCGAATTAGAAGTAGAGTTAAGTCATATAAACTGGCATATACTGGAGTTATCTGAAGTCCGAAGACAGGGGGAGGACACGATAACTCTAGAGTCCGGTAACTTACTCTACTTCCGCGAAGGTGATAAACTCTCCCAGGGTGGTGTCGGTTTTCTGGTCAAAAAGGATCTTATTAGCAGCATTGTGGAAATCAGTAGTGTGTCGAACCGGGTAGCGTACCTTGTCCTAAAACTTTCCGACAGGTACTCCCTGAAGGTCGTACAGGTATATGCGCCAACTTCGGCATACTCTGATGATGTGGTAGAAGCGATGTACGAGGACATCGCAAAGGCCCTCAACAACACCTCGAAGGCCCACTACAATGTTGTTATGGGAGACTTTAATGCAAAAGTGGGAGTACAAGATAGCGGTGAATCGAAAGTCGGACCTTACGGCTTGGGCTGCAGAAATCACAGGGGGCAAATGCTGGTAAACTTTCTCGAAGCTCAGGGGCTCTTTTTGATGAATTCTTTCTTTGAAAAGAAGCCCCAGAGGAGGTGGACCTGGCGAAGCCCCGATAACGTGACAAGGAACGAGATAGACTTTATCATTTCGAATAAAAGGCACATATTTAGAGATGTCTCAGTGATCAACAGGTTTAATACCGGTAGTGATCACCGCTTGGTTAGAGGCACTCTAGATATCGACTTCAAAGCCGAAAGATCGCGAATGATGAGGTCTACTCTCCGACCTACCATGCTCCAAGCTGCTCAAGGCTCCGAAAAGTTCCAAATGGAGCTTCAAAATCAATTCACCGCGTTGGAAACCGTAAGCAGTATTGATGAGAAAACCGACACGCTGGTCAAAATACTGCAAAACACATCCCGCAAGTGTTTTCCGCCACAGAAAAGAGACAGCGCACCAAAACTCTCTGCTGAGACACTCGAGCTCATGAGGAAACGACGAGAACTACCATCGTTTTTGTCAGATAAGGCCTTAAACCGAACAATAAAAACGCTGACGCGACGCGATCTCCGATGCTCCAATACCCGCGCCATCAAGGCTGCGATTGAGCAAAATCGGGGATCGAAAGTGTTCGCTCGCAAGTTTGGGAGGCCACGTCTGACAAAACTTAAAACCGAAAATGGTAAGGTCGTTACCTCTAAGCCTGAGATCGTCGGAGAAGTAGAGAGGTTTTATGGGCAGTTGTTCTCTTCAAGATCGGACAAACCTGTGGGAATCAGTATTGATGACCAGCGCGCCCCTCTTACGCGCCATTATTCCGAGGAGCTCCCGGTCGTTGACCAAGGCGAGATTAGGGCGGCTCTAGAACAGCTTAAAAACAACAAAGCTCCGGGAGATGACGGAATCACAACAGAGTTGCTTAAGGCAGGCGGGACTCCGGTCCTGAAAGAGCTAGCAAGCCTCTTTAATTCCGTCATCCAACATGGCAAGACCCCGGAAACGTGGAGCGGGAGTGAGGTGGTACTGTTCTTCAAGAAAGGTGATAAAACCCTCTTGAAAAACTACAGACCAATCTCCCTCCTGAGTCACGTGTATAAGCTGTTCTCAAGAGTCGTCACGAACCGTCTCGCCAGAAGACTTGACGAGTTCCAGCCCCCAGAGCAAGCCGGCTTTCGATCAGGCTACAGCACCGTAGACCACATCCATACTGTTCGGCAGATTGTGCAGAAGACCGAAGAGTACAATCAGCCGCTGTGTATGGCTTTTGTGGATTACGAGAAAGCCTTTGACTCCATCGAAACCTGGGCAGTGCTCGACTCATTGCAGAGATGTCATATCGATTGGAGATATATCGAGGTACTGAGGTGTCTGTACAACGCCGCTACAATGACTGTCCACATCCAGGACTGTAAGACGAAGGCGATCCAACTGCGCAGAGGGGTGAGACAGGGGGATGTAATATCCCCGAAACTGTTCACCAACGCGTTGGAAGACGTCTTCAAGACGCTGGATTGGACTGGATATGGAGTCAATGTAAACGGCGAGTACATCTCACACCTTCGATTTGCCGATGATATCGTCATCATAGCAGAGTCGCTGGAACAACTAACCGAAATGCTGCGTAGCCTTAGCGATTCTTCCCGGCGTGTCGGTCTCGGTATGAACTTGGACAAGACCAAGGTCATGTTCAATAGGCATGTCGTGCCGGGGCCGATATACGTCGAAGGGAAACCTCTCGAAGTTGTCAGTGAATATACCTACCTAGGACAGGTCATTCAAGTCGGTAGGAACAACTTCGAGAAGGAAGCCGATCGAAGAATTCGCTTGGGATGGGCAGCATTTGGCAACCTTCGTCAAGTCCTCACGTCGTCTATACCGCAATGTTTGAAGACGAAAGTCTTCAATCAATGCGTCTTACCTGCCATGACATACGGTGCCGAAACGTGGACACTAACTGCGGGACTAGTCCACAAATTCAAAGTCGCTCAGCGTGCTATGGAGCGAGCTATGCTCGGAGTATCTTTGAAGGATAAGATCAGAAATGAGATTATCCGGAAAAGAACCGGAGTAACCGACATAGCTTGCAAAATTAGCAGGCTGAAGTGGCAGTGGGCTGGTCACGTATGTCGTAGGACCGATGGCCGTTGGAGCAGACGAGTCCTAGAGTGGAGACCGCGAATCGGCAAACGCAGCGTAGGGCGCCCTCCAGCTAGGTGGACCGATGACCTCATGAAGGTGGCGGGTACCAACTGGATGCGGAAGGCGGAGGACCGGGAGCTGTGGCGCACCTTGGGAGAGGCCTATGTTCAGCAGTGGACAACGATTGGCTGTTGATTGATTGATTGATTTCTTTTATGACACGACTTGCGTTGATACAATTGTTTATCTATCTATGTATCTATCTATCTTTCTAACGGCCGAATACTGAAACGTCATTCAAAATGAAGTGGGACTTAATTATTTGGAACGTCATTAATTTCAAAATTTTTGTATGCGAAATTTGAAATTAATGGCGTTCCAAATAATTAAGCCCCACTCCATATTTGAAAGACGTTTCAGTATTCGGTCATACGTCTTAACAAATTCGTTACTCGCTTTGCGTCTTTTACTATGCATAATATGACGTTTAGTAATTTCTTTGTAAAAGTCCATAGACCATTTATACCTTTATCTCGTGCACTGTGACCACAGATACCTAGTCATTTGTAGTTATAGCCTATTATACGAACAAGAGGACAAGTTAATAAACGACTTTGACATTGAAATGACACGTTGACACGTTGATTATTGGTTTGAGATTGCAAATAGTAATTTGTGGTGTTCTTTATGGATATGAAAAGAAGTTCTTAACGGAATTTTGGAATTTAAATTAAAATTTATTACGTCTGAAGGACGTTATTATTATAGTAGTGATCTCTGATGATCTCTCGTCTAGTTGGATCTAATTGCCTTATTATTGATTATACATTTATACCGCTGAATATTTATAATTCACTTTACTTCACAATAAATTCAGTTCTAGTTTGTCTACGTATATACAAACATAATAAGTAATTGTAGACAAACGGATATATTTATTATATTTTCTAGGTAGTAGGGCATTATGCAAGCCTGTCTGACTAGGTACTCATCAGATATTCTACCGCTAAACAGCATTACTTACTGTTGTCACGTTCCGGTTTGAAAAGTAAATGAGCTTGTGTAATTACTGGCACAAAAAAAACAAAGGATATAATATCTTAGTTCCAAATATTTCCTACATCTCTGTGTAACAATAAACAAATAACAACAAAGGTGAATTTGAATTAAACTCAGTATAATTATATTATTTATTATATATTAGTAATAGTTCGAAGGGACTAATCAAAGAAATGTATCTGTGTGATAAGTATAACTCAACTCAGTCCACGCGAACCAAAATGCGGTCGACGTTCGTTTTAAATAAGACTAGCAATAACAAGTAATTATGTATAGTGTTATCATGTGTCTATTAAGCAATTATAAGTGTTAAACATCATTTTGATAGTAACATTCAAACGCTTCCATTAATCCAATAAAATGGGCTTAAAAATGTTAATTTTATATAGTAAGTACGTAACAGTCTGTGAATGTCCCACTGCTGGGCTGAGTCCTCCTCTCCTTTTTTTTTGAGGATAACTTTTGAAGCTTACTTCACTGCAGTGCACCAATGCGGGTTGGTGGAGTACACATATGGAAGAATTCCAGTGAAATTATATACATGCAGGTTTCCTCATTTCTTTCCTTCACCGTCAATCAGGTGATGGGTTATAAGCACAAATTAAGCAAATGAAAATTCTGTAGCGTTTGCCCGGGACCCACGATCATCAGTTAAGATTCAGGCATTCTAACCACTTTCTAATCGCTTTTCTATATTGTATTTTGCCTTGAATTTCACTGGCACATTCACCCTTCAAACCGGAACACAACAATAGCAAGTACTGCTGTTTTACGGTAGAATATATGATGAGTGGGTGGTACCTAACCAGACGAGCTTGCACAAAGCTCTACCACCAAGATATTTACCACCATCAAAAGTATTTGCAAAATTCAATCGATCAGGTGTAATGACTTAAAAACTAGTTACAAAACTTCGTCCAGACATAGTACGAGTGAAGGTTAATAAAAGCTTTTAAAAATTCAATCCCATTTCATTCGTCAAAATCCATTAAATAATTTACGCTCTGAGTAACATGTATACACATGGGTCAATGCGTTCTATTACTTAGCTATTTATTTATGTAATGCTTAATAAATGAAACGATCTCGTAAAACTAATAATAAATGGTAAGAAACAAAACAAAAATAAATGTTCGTTCATCCGTCCTTTATATAAAGATAAGAAAATTGGATTTATGAATTCAATTACTTAGAGACCCGATGGATATTTCGCCTAGGTTTATTCTAGGCGTTTGACCTTTAATAGTGCTTTCCAATAGTGAAACTATCGATACTCGATACTATTCAAATATATTTATTCAATGTAGGAGTGTTACACTTGCTTATTGATGTAGAAGTTTATTAGTTTAGAAAACTAGTATATCGATTCGATAGACGTACCTAATATCGATAATATGGCGATCACGGGTTTTATTTCGACTTACCGATCGTAAGGCTATTCTTGTACCGATTCCTAGAGTTTATTGGTATCAGATTAAGAATAATATAGTTATTATCGAAATAGAACTAATATTGGAAATTTTGAATGGTTTATATCAATATCTATCAAGATTTATGAATGGTAGTGTTGTGTATTCGCTATCGATATTGATGCCCTAGCTAGACGGACATTCTATGTCATAATTACATAAATTAATTTGTCTGAGAATAATAAAAATAAGTAAATAGTAATAAATGAGTGATATTAAACTAGTTTTCGGATGCGGCGTTTTCGTCGTTTTGGTTCAAGCTTGCTTCATAATTATAACAAATTTTATCAAAATCGGTGCAGTTACATAGTCATGAAAGTGTAACAGACAGACTTTCGCTTTTATTATATTAGTATAGATTATTATTTCGCATCAAAAGTATTATATGTCATTTGCATATAATTTACCATTTTTCTGCGACCTTCCTGTCTTATCGCATAAGAACGACACATAAACTACGTGTATCATGTGTAAGTACATAACTACATACTATTAATATAATGACACAAATTCTAGACTCCAACAATGCGATACTGTGCTTCGCGTCACGTTTACCGTATCACTTTGTGGTTTAAATATCTGTGGCCCTAGCCAAGTTGACATTCTACAATTGTAAACGCTAATAGAAAACTAAAAATTGTATGAGAATGACCACGTGACATATCGTTGAGAGATGTCATTCTCATACATTTGTTTAGTTTTCTATTAGCGCTTACGATTGTAGAATGTCAACTTGGCTAGGGCCTCAGATATTTAAACCACAAAGTGATACGGTAAACGTGACGCGAAGCACATCTGCTTTGATAGAATAACGTCGAACAATAGGATCGTTCGACGTTCGACGACGTTATTTGTTGCCAACGGTTTGCAAGCGATATCGTTCCTACTTTGGTATTGTGATAAAGTTATAATTATCGCTTGGAAACTTTTTATATGACCATATAATATATCCTCTATCGTGACCATTATAACAAACTATATATATATATTCAAATGTTATAGAATTTTCTTTTAAATATAATATACATGAGACGTCATATGACGTCATAAGAACACTATATAAATGTATAAAATTAATAAATTTTATAATGTTTTGTATAAATTTGATTATATATCACATAATTAAATAATACTGTAAATTAAAAAACGAACGAGTTTATGATAATAATGTCATATTGTATTAAAACGTTCTATTGTATAGTTTTAATTAATTCTGACTAATGTTGTTAGCGTTGCGTGTTAAATGTTGTATGTACTCTATTATCATATATTTTGTTCTAGGTTATTCGCCTTTTTAATGTAATATGATGAACCCCTTGATAAGGTTACGTTGAATTAAAAGAAAGGAAATAAAAGAGTTTTGTTGCTTACTCCACCACGCTGTTCTAATTTTTGGATATTCATGGAAGATTATCATCCACCACGTGCGACTTTCCACACGATGTTTTCTTTCACCACAGAGCACAAGATGATTTATAAACACAAGTTAAGCGCATTGTGATTCAGTGGAGCTTGACTAAATATGAACTTGGTATTATCGCTTAAGATTAACGTTTTCTAACCATCAGACTATCAAGGTTCATCAATTATTTTGTATCGTAATGTACCTATTGTACGAAATACTAATATTTAACTCAAATGGATAAAATATATGCGAACGAACATTAATTGTTTTAGTCGACTTCAAAAACAAAAACGGTTCTCAATCTATATATCTATACTAATATATAAAGCTGAAGAGTTTGTTTGTTTGATCCGGCTAATCTCAGGAACTACTGGTTCGAATTTCAAAATTATTTTTGTGTTGTATTGTCCTTTTATCGAGGAAGGTTCTAGGCTGATTTTTATTCATTATATTTTTTATTAATTATACGCGGGTGAAACGGCGGGGCGCAACTAGTGTATTACATGTTTATTGAAGGTTAAAGATTACTCACATATACGAAGCAAAGATGATTTTAATCGACGTGATACGAATTATTTTACATCTGTTTTTAAAAACATCGTTAATGTTTTGCTTCGATTGATTTACGTTAAGAGTATTAATAATGTTTGATATGTTTATATTTCATATATATGAATTATGAAGAATGTTTCGTGCATTAAATTTTTAAGCGAAAATTAAAATAAACTCGTTTCAAATGTACGTTCGCGTTTTGAAATGACAAGAAATATAAATAAACTTGAAAATAATTGATATTATTCCAATCTCTGATTCGTTTGCGTCTTCATGTGAAGTTTTATTTACGATTATAACTTTTATATTTAATGCATAAATTAGTATATGATTAATTGATTAAAAGTAGTAATATTTAATTAATAGTAAGTATTAATTAATTTATTATGAGGTGAAGATGTTGGTATGTGCAAATATAATTGTATTCCTTTCTTGACATTGGATAGGTACTTGGTGGTAGAACTTTGTGCAAGCTTTGGGTAGGTACCACCCACTGTTCATCAAATATTCTACCGCAAAACAGCAGTATTTGGAACTGTCGTGTTCCGGTTTGAAGGGTGAGTGAGCCAGTTTAATTACAGGCACAAGGGACATAACATCTTAGTTCCCAAGATTGGTGGCGCATTGGTGAGGTTTTTTTTTCTAAAGAAATATACAATGTCTATGGACGTTGAGACCACTTACCATTAGGTGGCCCACCGTCCACCTACCTATACTATAAAAAAAAACCACGTGTGGAATTCAAACGTGGTAGAAACCTTCAAAAATGTTGGCTTCAACTCTATAATGCTTCCTATCTCATTTTCTCCCACGTTAAATCTTATGAATTTGTGTGTCTGTCTCTTTTTACTGTCGCTTTTTCGTTACATCGACTTTCAAATCACAACGATGCTAAAGAAGTTTTCACTTCAAAAATAATATTTAATGAAGAGTATTGATACTAATTTTGAAGCAAGGTTTTAATCGAAGATTTCGTCGAGATTTAGCTTATTTCTATAGAAGTTTTAAACGCCTCTATTGTTTACGTTTCGTGTTAATCGAAAGTGCGGCGTATCCGACTATGTAGGTGCACGTATTGTGTCGTCGAAAGATTTATCATTTCAATTACTTAGTGTCGCGTGAACGTTGCTCGAAAACTTTACATGGTTTCCGTCCGTTCGTTCTGTATCGGATCTTAGTTTTACTTACTACGGGCGCTATCAACATAATTGTTTATTTAAAATGCTAATCTTTTCACTTTTTGTAACCTTTTTTATTATATAGTGAGAAGCAAGCAATAGCTTGAAAACGTATGTATTTATTGATGTTTATTTATATATATTATAGTATTCATTACTTGTAAAGTAAATTTATTTAAAATTATATTTATATATAATAATATCATTGAACATTTTTCACACAAGGCCATCTGATCCAAAACTAAGTAGAGCTCGTACTATGGAAACCAGACAACTGATATACCTAACATATACTTTATACATAGTATACTAGTTTTCTTTTGTAAATACATACTTATATAGATAATTACACCTAGACTCAGGACGAACAGACATGTCTGTCCTGGGTGGGAATCGAACTCACGACCTGCGGCGCGAAAGTGAAGTATCTACCAACCCTCGTCAATGTATGTATTTATATTACAGGAACATTTCATTGGCCAGTGATTTCATAGTCCAAGCTAGCAATGATTGACCGTTACTACTACAGCGGTCCACCGATGCGTTATATTGGAACGACTCCGTAGTCTCTCCGGTCCGAGAAAGACGTTTTAATGACTAAGAACAAGAAGTCTAATGTGTCCCAACTAAGAAACCAGCTTGCGTTTAAAATAAGAATGTAGTGATGGCCCTTTGCGATCCTGTCTATTAAAATCATCGAGTTTTGTGTAACAGCACTACTGCATCTGTATCTAAACAAGGTTATTGAACAGTCCAGTTATAATACTTAACGGACCGAAAAGATTGTACTTCGTTAATATTTTGTAGTTTCTAACAGTTTTTTTTATCTACCGTACATACATGTTTACCTGGTACAATAATCCTTGTAACATTTACAATGTTTTGTTTTATCTTATTATACCTTTATAAAACCCACTTCAATATTCTAGCCTCGTAATACTTCCGCATACGGACTGCAGATGTAGCAGGACTGCAGATAACATCTTTCAATCAAGTATTGAAGTCGAACATCGGAACAGTATAACAGTATTAATAAATCATTTACTAGTAGTTCTTCACTTAAAATATATATATAATATGTGATATGGCATATGGGCCACCTCATGGTAAGTGGTCACCAACGCCTATAAACAATGGCATTGCCACATTATAGCTACCAAGGATGGTGTCGCATTGGCGATGTAAGCGATGGTTAAACATTTCTTACAATTCCATTGTCTATGTCCAAATCCTGCCCTAAATGAAAATTGCCTCAGAAAAAGTTACTTGTGAGTGTTTGGTGGACTAGCGCCGGTGTCGGCTGTTCACTACAGCTTTCTAAAATCTGGCCAAACGATTACGGCAGATATCTATTGTCAACAACTGCAAACCATTAAGGAAGAACTAGCTGCAAAACAACCGAGATTGGTCAATCGCTCTAGGCCACAGGTTTTTAAGTTATCTAAACTTATATCTCGTGGTACAGAAAACGAATTTTTTTGCTTATTTTAATCCGACTACTTGATTCTTTTTATACGATTTTATTTAGTAAATAATTGTATAAATTATTTATACACAGTAAATTTAGTTGTTGTAAAATAAGACATTGCAATTTTTTCAAGGTTGTATTTTACGATTCATACATATTTACAGTTTATATATGTATACACATGTATAGTTTTAATGTACGACTTCGCCTCCTGCTTATTCGGAGATAAAAACTAGTATATTATTATTAGTATACGTTTCGTGCAAGTTTCGTATTTAAAAACTAGTTGTCGCACCAGACACATTGCCCCCATAATAGGGGGAGGGGCTTTGTAAAAAAGTAACTTACGTCCTTACGTCCTTGGGGCTTCAGTTTGCTTCATAGCGAATTTCATTAAAATCGGTTCAGTGTTTTAGCCCCAGAAAGCGTAACAGCCAGACGGAGTCACTTTCGCTTTTATGATATAGATTAAGTTCGAATTTTATAGGTTAATGTTTAGATACTTACATGATATATTAGTTAGATTAAATTGCAATGGAATTACGTATCTCTCCGACCCGTAAACTATGTCTATGCAATAAATCATGTCGATCGGTTGCTCTGTTGCTGTGTGGTATAAGGACCTGTCACACAAGTGTGCTCATTACACTCTTTCCTGTTTATAATACTATTAGGAATTTTGTTAAGCGCTATTCGAATCTTGAAGGAAGTCGACATGGAACAGTACGAAGATTGCGTGTTCATTACCGGACTCGTTTCGCTGAATTCTCATCATCTTAATTTGTTTATAATTCATCACGTTCTTGGTGGTGAAATTAAAACATCACTGCATGTATGCATGCGTCGGGTAAGATTTTGTCACATGATCATTGAAGAAGATCCCAATCCACTCCTCTAGAGAAGAGGTGACCTTAGAACATTAAATACTGCTACTTTTTCTTTTTAATCGAGTTATTTATCAGTCTCATCATGTCTTACCACTTAGCTATACAATTAAAATCATGATTATTGTATTTCTAAAGTATTTGTATAACGATCAAGCCACTCTAGATAAATCGGATTGGAGATGTTTTTGCGAGAGTGGTAGTGTAATACTAACAGTGACTCTTACCAAAACAAACCAGTTTGCGCTAGTTACCACGTGTCTTTGGCTTAAATAGCGTTAGAAGTGACATTTTCTTTATTTATCTTTTATTACCAATTCGTTCATAATAAAATACATCAGAGATAGTAAATACTTACGTCGCAAAAAAATACGCCAGGAAAATGAATGCTATAATAACTTTAGCTGAGGAAAACTTTAATATCATAAATGTAGAGGAATTGAGAAATGTTTCCCTGCATTTTGAAGAGGAAAATTAATTTCAGGCTAGAGACGACGCGACGGGGCTTTAAAATCAATATAAAAACGAACTATCATTAACATAATTGATTTATTGGATGAAAGCGAGGATAAGGATGACTGCAAAATGTCAGGAGTAGAAGTTATTCATGATTAAAATGACATTCAACATGTACCATATTAAATACCTATAAGGTTTATTCATTTATCTGCTAATAGTGCACTACTTCAAACGCAAAAACTTTTTCAAGCTGATTTTGATGTCTTCATATAATTCATAAAAAAAATCCTTGAGTCATGGACAAAAAGTAATTACTATTTTTTTACAAATAAACTTACATTTTCGATGTAGATAATTTTTAGTTTCTTTTTTTATTGCATAAGTAGGCGGACGAGCGTATGGGCCACCTTGGTAAGTGGTCACCAACGCCCATAGATATTGGCATTGTAAGAGATGTTAACCATCGCTTACATCGCCAATGCGCCACCAAATGCGCTTGGGAACTAAGATGTTATGTCATTTGTGCCTGTAATTACACTGGCTCACTCGCCCTTCAAACCGGAACACAACAGAACCAAGTACTGCTGTTTTGCGGTAGAGTATCTTCTTAAAATTAACGTTAACATATTAACTTTATTAGTTTAGAGTTCATAGATGTTGTTAGTTCTTTATAAGTACTACTAAATTATTTTCATCGTCAATACGTTGTCTAATTAAATTATAAATCTTTTTGTCACTTTTCCTAATTAAACTTTTGAAGCCACAATTCAAAATTGATAATGTCGATTCAAGAGCCAAAAAAGTGCTAAATATTTCGAGAAGTCTTTAAACAAAGTAACGTCGAGTCATTACTAACGCTTAATTTTAGGTTAATTGATAAAATAAACCAGTTCTTGGCATTTAATATACGTTTTCGAGATTCCACTATAAATGTATTTGTATTTTATGTTAATTAAATCATTCTAGACATTCTCATATTATAAGCATTCGTCGTGCTATTATATATGGTATGTACGTATATATTTACTTACTAGCTGTGACCCGCGGTTTCATTCGCGTATAATTAATAAAAATTAACCTAGAGCCTTCCTCGATAAAAGAACTATACAACACAAAAATAATGTTTAATTTAAACTCTTCAGCTTTATATATTAGTATAGATATTGTAAAAACTGTAATTTATATCCCTTGTCCTAAAATCTAAACTATTCATATATCAAAATTACATTACGATCAGTTCAGTAGTTTAATATTGATAAGAAAACAAACAGACCGAAGGATTACTATCTCATTTGTAATATTATAATATAACTCGGATAAGTAAGGAAGTTGTGTCTATGATCGGGCACAATGAGATTTCTTCGATGACTTTCGAAGTAATCTCTCGCGAAGCGCTTCCGCCGTTCGTAAGTGGCTCAACTGGCTCATCGTTGTTTGCGGGAACCGTTTTGTTGTTTTCGTTTTATACTGCTAATTAAATTCATAATAATTGATGGAATGTACAGTTACACTTTGTATAATTTATGTGTTGTATATTTTTTGTAGATATAATATATTACATGAATATCAACGTAATTCAAAAGAAAATCGACATTCAGACCCCCGTTCTGTCGAACGTTGGCATAAAATGATATAAAGTCAAAGACAAATCACATAGTAAATATAAGATGATATTCATTTTACATCTGTTACGATTCGAAATAAAAACAAAAGTTCAATCCATTTTTCTTTACAATTCTCTTTGCACTTGAATGTCAGACTATTATTTCGATAAACTTGTAATTTTAAGTTCTTATCCAAGTTACCTTATAAGGTAATATCCGGCTTTTTCTTTTGTTTTGATATAACATCAAACGACCCTGACTCGAGAACATGTTACATTAACTCAATATGTAACGAGAAACGAACGCTATGCATGTGTCATTTCGTTTTGCTGATTCCGTTTATTTATTTATTGTTCATTCCAACCCAATGACAGGTCATTGCACGACCATGATTTTGCGACCATAAAACCTTTTTTGTTTTATTAAAATCTATCTCATGCAATCTTCCGGTATATGTTTCTCGAGAAGTAATTTAAACATTAACATTTTACGCTTTTATTTCAGATTCAAGTTATATAAAGAGTCGTATCATTCGTAAATAAATGTTCGTACTTAGCTGGTTGCTGTTGAAAGACCTTTTGTACGAAAACAGGAATAATTACTTCCGTGTTCCCCCTATTGTATTAATCCTTTTGTTCGCAGAGGTGGCGATGGATGCGATGCGTGCCTTCTGCCCGCGGCCTGGCTGCGACACGGTGGTACAAGTTCGCGCCGCCAGTCCCGCACACTGCCCTACATGCAGACACGACTTTTGTTCGCAATGCAACCAGGAGGTAATTCACATCTCTAACGAATTATGTTGTCCTGGTACATACGAACTGAAATAGTTTTGTTATGATATATGACACAAAACGACTACGAAGACTACTACTAACAAAGCAAGCACTTCTTGCATTTCATATTACCCTAGTACTTTGTACGACTTGTGCCAAAACCCCGTTTCTTGAACCTCCATTTTCCGGAAAAAATAGGAAGAAAAAGTGCTAAGAAAACTTTTTTTTGAATATAGCCTGGTTCTGTCTGTATATAATTAATATAAATAATGAGTAAAACTTTTTATTTTATTGAAAAAAATTTTTACGCTTCGCGGCAAATTTTAAACACTACATTTATGGCCGAATACTGACTGAAACGTCTTTCAAATATGATGTGGGACTTAATTATTTGGAACGCAAATAATTTCAAATTTCGCATACTACATTTTGAAATTAATGACGTTGCAAATAATTAAGTCCCACTTCATTTTGAATGACGTTTCAGTATTCGGCCGTTAGAAACGCACATTTTACTGTACTATTATACTACTAACAACTAAACGTACATAATCTACAAAATGTACCATGTATAAGTACATGTAATAAACACAAGTTTTCTAATAAACAGTTTGTGTATGTATGTATATTCTGAAACCGTGCGAACCATTGTCCGATGCGAAAGGCGACCGCTTTCCACCGGTATTGTCTTGTTTCGTTAGGCATCGGCGGCTGTGAACGAGGGCCATTCTTTGTTCTCTGTGAAAATGTTTTGAAAAGCCCCCTACAGTTCTGGACGTGCTTGAGGATAAGCGTGAAACATGAATACTGATCGTATAACATAACATTTATTCATACTAAACGTATATTTATTTAACGAAACCTAAATTTGGAACAAGTTATAAAATAACATAAAACGGACCGATTTGCTGTCGAATGATTGCACCGAAGACGATGATGGATGATGTTATGTAGTTTCAGTGTTTGACTATCAAGTATTACTCGGACCGAGAATTTACAATGCTAGCGCCGTAAGTTAATTTTTATCATGTAATTGTATTCCTAGTAACCTTGAGACTGAAACAGTTAGAGCAAAACAATATAGCTGTACTTTTTTTTCCTTTCACATGCTCCGAATGCTATCATTTTATCTATGTAAGTCTTCTTTAGTGGGTACAAGAACGTCTTATCGGCTATAACACTAAAGTTGATTCGTCTGGCCTCTTGCCAGTGGAGCTGTATGGTTCTAAAATATGAAAGAGAACGCAGTTTGTCGAAAGTAATCCATGTTCGAGGCAATGGTAGAGCCAAGTTAACCGAGTGTTATCCCAATGCTTTGACCTTATAGCGATACTCTGGACTTGCAATGGAGTAATATAAGGGATCCCTATTCAAAAAAAAATTGCAAAACCACATTGGTTCAAAAGAAAGAGCCTGTAATATCAGTTGAATGAAATTTAAAAAAAAAACATGGATCGAACTTCATAATGAGAACTTCAAATAAAAGAACTTCATAGTCTGTTCATACAGAGATTAGGAATAGTCGTCCATAATACTTTATGTAACGCTTTAGTAAATGTTTTGATATAATACATTGTACAATTTGTACATTACTTATTTACTTCTACTTATATTTTAATGTAAAAAGTTTATAAGTAAAGTGACGGATGTTCAATGGATGCGAATAGTACACAGGACCGGGAGAATTGGTGGTCCGGTGAGTAGGCCTATGTCTAGCAGTTTATTAATATGACACTAGAAACTTAGGATTATTACAAATATACACAAAGGTCTAATTATAGAAAGTTATGTCAGGAAGAAAAAACACATTTTACTTACTTGAGAAAAAACAAAAACTCAAAAGGCTTTCAGAGCATTAGCGAAACAATGCAGCTGTCGTGTAGGGCGAGGGCGGATCGCTTCACGCCACCAGTGAATGTAGGTCGAGCACAATGTTCTAGTGCCTTGCGTCGCGCGCCGTTGGCAACATTCCTGCGGTCGCACTCCATTAGCCTTCTGAGCGCCTGGTACTTGCCAACAACAACATGCTATACACACGTCACGATCGTTTTCTACTTAATTAATTTATTAAAAAGGAGACTAGCTCAGCTCAGAAATATTAAGCTAAGAAATATTTAGTTCATAAAATATTTTCGCTATATTTTGATTTTCATTAAACTTATAAATACTACAAAACACTTTTTTAACTAATACCTGCCCCCGTAGCCTAAAGCGGAGACGTAGCCGTGATCGATAAACTAGTTAGATATAAAAATAAACTAAAATCTCGTTTTTGGAGATTAAATAATAATAAAAACTTTTTATAGTTAGCTTCTAGAGTCTATCCTAAAGCATAATTAATTCATTGTTTAGTTGAAGTCTAAAGAATCATTGAGACAAAAGTCATACATTATTTATAACAGATGAAATGACATTCATTTCCTTAGTTTTCCGAGGCAACTCAATAGCCAAGTAAATATGGAACTAGCTTTATGAATTCAAGTAGCGCACACAGCGCTAGCAACCTTCTAGTTGTCGTACTCTGCTTGTTTTCTGCGCGCCTAGTACATAGCTCGACTAAACCTATATTACAGAACCCAAACTAAATTCAACAAATAATAATAAAAAATGCCATACTTGTGTGTAATTAATTAATTAATGGGACTTGATTAATTAGACCATAATAAAATGTTCTCAAAGCTAATAATAATAAGGTAATAAAATAATGCCAAATGATGTTATATAAAAAATATTATTAGTAAAATTAATTCTTATATAATGGACTAAGGATGTTGAGGCAAGATTTTATCGATTTAGATATCAAATGTACGCGGACCGGTCTAACGGTTTTCCGGTTTTTCAAGAAATGTAAATAAAAATTTCTCTTTAGATAATCATTATTTTATTCATTTTAAATACTATCTATGCCCCAATGTTTCACCCGCTTTGAAATATATATTTTGCGTAGTTCATCTTTTTAATATACCTGCTCGGCTAGGCACGTGGCGTGAAGTTATATGGTCAATAAACTAGCTATCTTTCACAGAAAAATATTTTAATGTTCTAGCAGTTTCTAAGATTAGTGCTTAAAAACAAACACTCAATCCATCATTAATAATAGTACATATTATTAGTATGCTCTAAGTGTAACCTTACAAAGTAAGATCTGTTGCTTAAAGGTCTAAAATCTAAATTATTTTAAGATTTAATCATTAATAATTTCATCCAGATTACAAAAAAACTTGTAAAAAATAATTAAATTTGTAAAAGTTCATTCCAATTCTTTATATAATGTATAACGGAAAACATTTTTCAACTTCAAGCGAAGGTAAATTTCCAGTAAAACAAATATTAAACGATTTTAAATATTTGAAGAGTTTGTATTAAAGCGCGCATTGCCCGACCAACCAAGCGCTGCTATGATATGAAAAATGTTTTAGATGACGTAGAGAGGGTGATTCATCCATTCAGATGTATATACATATGTATAGACTAGCTGTGGCGCGCGGTTTCACCCGCGTATAATTAATAAAAATAGAATTAAGAAAAATCAGTCTAGAACCTTTCTCGTTAAAAGGACTATACAACACAAAAATAATTTTAAAATTCGAACCAGTAGTTCCTGAGATTAGCCGGATCAAACAAACACACTCTCCCGCTTTATATATTAGTATAGATTAGAAGAAAGGTAAAACTAGTATATAGTATGTAGTTTAGTCGCAATATATAGTCGTATTTATTATACCTTCTCATCGTCATCATCACTCTCGTATTATTATCGCATCTATCTGTCTGTACGTCTGTCTAAACGCGATGTATTGCCGAATCTTTTTTCATACGGTTTTCTCAAATTGGCAGAGTGATTCTTGAGGTAGGTTTTTGTGTTTTAGGAGAGTTTAACGGCCGAATACTGAAACGTCTAAGCTCCTAAATTAGTATGCGAAATTTGATATTAACTGTGTCTCAAATAATTAAGTTGCATTTAATATTTAAGTGAAGTTTCAGTATTCGGCTGTAAATATACTAGTATTACGATACAAACATTTTATTAATATCCTTATTTGATCTATGCGAACCATGGACGGTTAGCTAGTATTGTATATAAACAGGGCAAGTTCAGGTTAATTTATTACGAGTGATTGATTACTTGACACTTTAATTAGCTACGTTTAAACGAGAAAACGCGAACGGAATAGTTAGGTTTAATGTTTACTTTTGAATAAATTGACGCGATTTTTAAATAAATCAAACGTTATTATGACCCTTAATTTGTTATAGAAAGAACTGCTAATCGTCTAGCATCAAAATCGTGTTCCAATTTTAAATAAATTCAATTGCGAATGAAAAATAATGAAATTATTTACTAGTAATTGCTTCCGTATTTAACAATCATTAATAAATAATAAGTACCTCGTATCCTATTCGACGATATAATTAACTTATATACGCATTATACATACAATTTAGTGGACAGACAAACAAACACATTTATAATACCTATTAGTCTGTGTTAAGATGAGTGGCGCATAGAATTTTTCTTAGCTTTTTATGTTTTACTTTACTTATTATTTATACTTTATACAATAATATATTTTCGTAATGAAAATATATTTTATTTAAATAGATGCGTTTTTAATGAGTATTAAAAGAGGGATGTAGATTGTAAGGATTAAAAGACATCGCTTCAATTAAATTATGTACATAGTTTAAATCCAAAACCGAATCTGCAATATTACAACACAACGATAGTAGTTATTAGTAGTATGTATTATTATATAGCTTATGGCCGAATACTGAAACGTCTTTCAAATATGAAGTGGGACTTAATTATTTGGAACGCCATTAATTTCAAATTTCGCATACTAAATTTTGAAATTAATGACGTTCTTATTTGGAACGTCCCAATCATATTTGAATGACGTTTCAGTATTCGGCCGATAGCATGTTAACTATAGTATTTTTTTAATATTTTTGTGAATACTTTTTCAACCTCATAAAAACGTGGTCTACTTGGTGGTTGGGCTTAGTGCAAGCTCGTCTGGGTAGGTAGTAGGTACCACCCACTCATCAGATGTTCTACCGCAAAACAGCAGTACCAAGGTACTGTTGTGTTCCGGTTTGAATGGTGAGCGAGTCAGTGTAATTACAGGCACAGGAGACATAACATCTTAGTTCTCAAGGTTGGTGGCGCATTGGCGATGTGAGCGATGGTTAACATCTCTAACATTGCCAATGTCTATGGGCGTTGGTGATCACTAACCATCAGGTGGCCCTAATGCTCGTCCGCCTTCCTATGCAATAAACAAAACAACGTTAAATATTCACGTAAACCCGCAGATACCCGCAGTACAGATAGTGAATAAATTATTCGACAGTGATTTATATTTCGTATCATTTGAAAGATCGATTCGAATATATTACAGTTAAGTAGAAAATTATACTAATGATGTAGCTATTAATCATTTTCATGGTCATTTCATATTGTGTCGTTTAATACAATTGATTTTAACGTATTCGATATGAAAGGAAATGTATTTTGAATCTATTTGCTCGCGTTACACTGGCACACTGACTGCGGGACTAGTCCACAAATTCAAAGTCGCTCAGCGTGCTATGGAGCAAGCTATAAGGATAAGATCAGAAATGAGATTATCCGGAAAAGAACACTCAAATGTACCCTACACGTAATTTAGTTTGAGGTTATAATAATTCAATTAAGCAATTTTTATTTAATCATTAGAATAATAATAATTACACCTATATAAAAAAGTTGGGTATATCATGAATATTTATTACTTCTTAAATTTTAATTACAGCTAAAATATGACATTTAACATATTATAGCCTTTTTGTCCCGTTTAACTGGATTTTAAATTGTGACGCGGGCGAAGCCGCTGGTGATTCGCTAGTACGTAATTTAACGATTTAAAGACATTGATGCACCCAGTCGCCATCTTTAACAATCATCGGTATAATATTTAATATAAGTACCTGGATGACCGAGCTTTGCTCGGTATTTTTTTATTGGTAAATTGTGTTTTTTCGAAATTATACAACGCCATCTACTGGAGTAGCTTTAGTGTTGTTGTGTCGTTGCTCTCAATTAAAAAAATACTCGCCAATAGATGTCAGGACGAGTTATTGATTATTATCGATAAAGTTGATTATTGAAAATACGAAGAAAATGACATTTTCTAAAAATGAAACCTAGCTAGATCGATTTATCGCAACCGAAACCGCCAGCATACTAAATTTCATGAAAATCGTTGTAGCCGTTTCCGAGAATCAGATTATATATATATATACAAGAATTGCTCATTTAAAGATATAAGATATGTTACACAAAACCGTAATGAATTACACCAGTCACTCTTTTCATTAGTGAAAACCGTATGAAATTTCGTTCAGTAGTTTATGAGTTTATCGCGTTCGGACAAATAGTCGCGGCGAGGATACTTTGCTTTTATATATATACGCCAATCTCAAGAGAGATTAGCCAACTACGCAGAAGATATTATAGTGCACAAGTGTGTGCGCAGACACAGGTGCACTCTCTTTTCCTTAGCTCTCATAATCCGATGGGACGGCAATCCGACACGACCGAAAAGAGTTCAGGCGCAGGACCAACGGCTTAACGTGCTTTCCGAGGCACGGGAGTGTACACACTTCCAACTTCCAGACTCCGGGCTGCTACTGAGAATTTTCTGACGGAAAACCCCAATAACTATTTATTGGCCCGACCTGGGAATTGAACCCAGGACCATCGAGTCTGCGGCCTTATATCAAGCCACTAGACCAACGAGGCAGTCAAATATATAAATTATATGTAGTATATATATATATATATTGTGTATATATATTATATATTGTGTATATATTATATATGAAAATCAACGAATACCACGAATGATATTTTTTGGACATTAGCGTTAAGTCATGTAGATTAATAATCAGCGGAACTTTTGACTTTGGGAACTCTCAGTCACCCCATTAAGTTAATACAAGAAAATCTTGAACGTTTTTAATTAAATTACATACATAATCAAATAAATACTTCACATACGTACATCGTTTGTCAGATTGTAACGAAATGACAGCTTAATTAAGAGTAATCTGCTTGATTTACTCCGACCGACTGAGATTAACGAACCATAAATTGGATTACTCGAGTAACGAGTTATATATAATTATGTAAGTATAAGACAATGAAATAAATTGTGTTTAAATAAATTTAATACATTGATCTTATATATATTTTTTTTGATGTTTGGTGTATAAACGTTGGTACCCTATATACCAGACAAGCAGTCAGCCTGGCCTCTTAACCATAAAGCCTTAACAGATTTAAATATGTTTTTCCAGTGGCATGGTGGGCTATCTTGCGAAGCAGCCGCCGCATCTTCCTCGATGGCAGGTGTGGGAGCGCCATTACTACCAGACTCGGAGCTGATCAAGCTGTGCCCGATGTGTCGAGTGCCCATTGAAAAGGACGAGGGTTGCGCTCAAATGATGTGCAAACGCTGCAAACATGTGTTCTGCTGGTACTGCTTAGCCTCGTTAGACGTAAGTATCATATTGCTTTACTAAAATAAGAAGCTGTTCTACTCTTGAGCAGGAAGCTTTGTGCTTATTCCGTTTCCCTCTCTTTTATAAATCAGTCTACGTAATATTATTACTATGATTTAAGAGTAACGACATTTTTATTATCGAGTAAAGACATTTTTATTAATTGAAATAATAACATATAATCTGCTCTATATAAATATATAATCGGGACTGAACTGATGATGCGATAATTTAATTAATGTGGGTCTGGAATTGCGTCTCTCGATTATTATTTTTAAAATTCTTATTTCACCCATACGGCGCTGGATCGGGGAACTAGTAACTAACATAAAGCTAACTCGTTCCATATCCATTCTGACATAATATCAATCGTGGTCTTAACACGTGTAATCTCAGTAAACCCCAAACATTTACTTTAAATCCAATAAAGCTTTCATAAGCCACTCGTATCCTCTAAATCGGGCCGGGGACGAACGCCGCGCTATAATTAGAAGCTGGAATACCAGTTCCCTTGACCCCTTATAATGGAATTGATTTATGGACGAGCAACTTTGGAAACTCTTAAATGATTGCATGTAAATTGCTTGTAAATGTTTGAGTTTTGTGTGTAAACCGGACGATGACGTCAGTTACTATTAAATCAATACTAATATTATAAGGATTTGATTTTTTATGTATGTTTGTGTGTAAAAGATAAAATCAACAACTACTAAAGGGATTTTAAAAATACCTTTACCTACAGAAAGCTTCATTATCAGTGAGTAAACTAAGCTATATTTTATTTTCAATTGATTTTAACGTATTTCAACGACGAAGTCGGGTGGGCTGCTAGGTTTTGATAAGATTTGAGATGATGCTACTTAAATGAGTATGACGTCATCGTTCCAATTGATTCACCCGTTCAACTAAATTTTTACTCAATCTCAATTTTACTTTAAAATCTGGTCTAGTTTTATTATAAAGTGACAGTCCGTACAATGACATACGAATATACCAATAATTATTAAATAAGTAATATAGTAATTAAAATATTAATTTTATAAGTACATGAAAAAAGAGGATATATTATATTTGTTAATTTACAATTGACTGTAAACATATAATAATTAAGAAGGGTATTTAATCTTAGATCCCACGGTCAGCTACGTTGAATGGAATAGATAAAAAAAAATTAACACCTCTTGTGCCATTGTCTATATGTGACTCCCTTTAATGTGCCTATTTAATAAATACATTTAAGATTACTTTTTTTTAATTTCAGGACGATTTCTTACTACGTCACTACGATAAAGGTCCTTGCAAGAATAAACTAGGACATTCTCGAGCTTCAGTGCTCTGGCATCGTGCACAGGTATTTTTATTTAATAATGATATATTAATAATAATTTTAATAATGATATAATATAAAATATTATAATTATTATTTAAAATAAAGTACGCATAACAAATAGAGTACGTACACAGTGGCGTATTTACCCTGGGGCCAAAAGGGCAATGGCCCGGGGCGGAGTGATCGCTCACGGTAAACCGGGTAGCAATGTTGGGCTTGAGGGTCTCAATCTCTAAAACGGAAGCCCTCTTATTCCACGAACCACGACGTGGCCCCCCGTGAGGCGTGTATCAGCGTCGTACAAGGGACGGTGATACACGCCTCACGAGAGGTGAAGGCCCAGATGAGGTATCAGGTCTAATCCTGGACGGAAGGTGGAGCTTTGCGCAACACTTTGTCCAACTGGGCCCGAAGCTCGTCAATTCCGCTGCCACTTATAGCCGCTTGACGTGAAAGGGCCGGAATCACCAGGCCGACACCTATACGCCGGTGTGGTGCGCTCCATGGCGCTATATGGTGCACCTATATGGGTGGACGCTCACCGCTCGTAATGTGGCTTTTCTGCGGAGACCGCAAAGAGTCATAGCGGTAAGACCGATACGAGGGTACTGTATTGTGTCGTGGATGGCGGCGACTCTTCTCGCGAGCGAATGAGAAAGGGCGGCAAGCCGTACAGGCCCGGGGAGCCGAGTCGCCGAAGCCGAAATACGCCACTGTACACACATTTATATACCTATGTACATATCTTGACTTTTATATATTTTTATGGGCTACTAGCAAGACGCAGCTACGTACCTATACATAATGCATATGTACATAATACCTATTTGAATTAGATATAAATTATTTAGGTAGGTAGTTTTGGTAACTCACAAATACATAATATATGGCGCGTTGACGATGCAAGGGATGGTTAATATTTCGCAGCGGCCTCTATATAATTTTCCAGCTTACCATAAAATATAATTATATTTGTTCATGTTTTCAGGTAGTGGGTATATTCGCAGGCTTCGGTCTTCTGCTGCTCGTCGCGAGCCCGCTGCTACTTCTGGCTGCACCGTGCATCGTCTGTTGTAAATGCAGGTAATGTGACTATATTCTAGTTAAATAATCACACAAACCTATTTAGGAATATTTATTCGTCTAATAAATGTTTTCTTTTTTTTTTTATTTTAGAATCGTTTGTTTGTTGTAACGAAATACGGAAGATTATTTTATATTTTAAGCGCTCAAAATCAAGGTTCAGTAGATTTATGTTTAAAACAATTCTAGTACTACCGGGTAATCCAAACATAAAGTACATTATTCGTCTATAAATAATTAAATTAAATGTATTCTATTATAATATGTACTATAACCTTCTCCTAACATTGCAGACTTTGTAACCCGAACACGAAGAATCTTGAAGAAGTCGACGAGATAGAGAGCATAACTCCGGGACGCGAAGACGACGGAGACGACATAACACGCGCGAGGTATCTCTCCGACTGACGGCGACGTTACTAAATTCGGGTCGTTTTAAAATGAACCCTATGTGCAGGTAATACGTACCACTGTCGAGTGAACGTTTGAATTGTATCGAAGAATAATTCGATTGGTTGTTTGGAATGATCGTGAATGTTAATTAAAGGTCACTTTTCCATTATAATGCTATGTGATAATGACGGCTTAAGATCAAAATGCGTTTATTTTTAAATAATGGATCTATTTATTTACTATGGATATGACATACAAATTTTAAAAATACATTTTCAGATTTTCACATTGTAGTCTCGCGTTATCTTTTCTCAGGTGAACGTAGATATATTGTTCGAATTAGTAGTTGTTCGACGTCGAGACACGAGTACAAAATGGGAAGTCTAAAGTTCTAAACTAGTTGATGTATTCAGGCCCGCGGAAAGAAGGGGGGAAGTGGGGGTACATTTGAGGGTATTGATATTTGGGAGTACGAAAAAATGGACTAGGCTTAACGTCTTAAATATAAAAGTCGATGTTTGTCGTGAAAATTTTTCGGGCGTGTCAAATTTCAATGTCGAATTCGTGCACCGCACGCTATCGGACGCTGAGAAAAATAATTATTGATTAATGATTTGAATCGTTCTCTACAGGTGTGCTTAAGGCGGGCCTGGGTAGGTACTTTAATGTTTTAGCAATTTATAGTGACGAATATATGTTTCAAATAGACTTCATATTGAAACATAGTGTTTATGACTAACATTATATAGCGAATGACCTCAAAGACTAATAACTGTAGATTTCATGCAACTAAAGTTGTACAAACTGTCACTTGTTTTTTGAATATCGTTGTAATTAGTAATATGAAAATGAAATAAAATGCGCCAAAAATATCTTTTAAAAAAAACTGTCGTTTTGTAGCTCTTGTTCTCCACAAACTAATATGTATGTATATGTAATTCTAAAATTTAAAAGTTTGTTTTTATAATATCGCTGGTGTATTGCAGATGTGTGTACAAGGACTTAATAGTTAATCCATTATGAACCTAGCATTTCTATATTACTATATTATATAAACGTATATTCCGATAATATCACTAATATCATATTTATATTAAGTGGATTTTAATATAGACACAGTATACATTTTCGAGTTTTATTCTTTAAATATGGATTTTTAAGAGCGGCTCACGTGTAGCACCGGCTTAATTGACTGTCTTATTTTAATCGTTGCAACACAGATGTTACGTTTTTCGAAAGTCCTTAATTTCATATCCGGTTTACTATATTTAAGATTTCAGTTTTGCTTACGGATGGTAGAAATTTCCACGAGGCGTTACACAGAAGCGTCCCTATAAAAACGTCTTGTAAGTATTTAAGCCGCGTGTACTTATTTGACGTATAGCAACGATCAAAAACAATCGGTCAATGAAGTGAATTGTTAAATATAGAAAAGTGGTATTGAGCAATTTTTACGATATGAAATATAATCAAATGATATAAAATATTTTCGATTTAAAATGAGACATTCACAGCCGAATGAAACGTCCCTCAAAGTTAAGCGCTACTTACCATTGAAAAGCTAAAATTTCGCATTAACTAAATTTTAAGTTAACGGCGTCTCAACTAAGTGGCATTTAATATTTGAATTACGTTTCAGTATTCGGCTGCAAGAAACACGTACAGAATTAATCTAATGATTTAATTAGAAATAGGTATATAATACCTACCTATAGCCAACTTCAAGGCTCATGAGTAAATATACCTAAGAGTAATGAAATACCTAGAAGTAGCTTGACATTTCTAATTAGACAGTATTTTTGAAAGTTATAAAGTGACGTGGAAAAAAAAATCGATTTTTATTTTGCATATAAATATTGATATTTAATAATACTGTAATTCAATAATAATTATTCATATATACCTACTTATATAGATTTGTGTAATTTTAAAGTATAAATGTCAAATATTTTCGATAGATACACGAAGTAATTATTCAACAAATAAATAATGTAGATCGCGTTAACGTTATTTAAAAATAAGTGTGTGTAATTCGATTACGTGTGGAAGACGATCGTGACGTCATCAATTCATACATTTCTTTATTATACTAGTGTTTTAGCTCAATAATATATTATTGCTTCATTTTTATTTAAATAGCAACTTATTGTGTAAAAAGTTGACTGATATTTTGTTGTAAGGAAACGAGACTGATGAATGAAAAACGTCGAATGATCGCCACTATTCGTTTATATATTTATTATTATCACAGATAATATGCGTTATAATAGACAAGACAAACAATGATATAAATTGTAGATCTATTTTTTTTTAATTCTTATTAAAAAAAATACAGATTATAATTACACTTGAAATTGTTTTGTTTATTTTGTAATTTATGAGACTTTATTATTGGCTTATCATTTTTTTTATTTTGACTTTAACAATTAACTGTTCAGTACGAATAAAAATAAACTTAATTTAGTTACTTCTTAAGTTAGGGATTCGCGCGAAACGTAAACATGAAATGGCGGATAGTTTGTATATATTTTTGTAAAAAAAAAAATGTTAGTGCGCTTCCCGCGCATTTTAGTTGCGTAGTTTAATTAAATAAAAAGAATGAGTATACTGTAAGAAATACAGTGGACAGTAAAGTTATGACGCAATAAGCATCAACAACAAGCACAAAACAGTTTCAACGAAACATTATTTTTATAAAAGATTATCTTGAATACGAAAAATACTATTTACAATCATTTCGATATGATTTCGCTATAACGAGTTCATAACTCTATTGGTTGCTGTATAATAAGATTGAATGCGAAACAAAGTCTAAAAGTGTTAAGTGTAACTGCAATGCAGTGAGAGACAATGCATATTATATTTATAATCTATAGTTTATTTTTTCATTAACCTGTGATTGACTGAACGTCAAGCCAGCTGTATATTGTTCTAAAAAATATTCATATATGCACTGCTTTTCCTGTGTGCCCCCACACGGAGCCTTAACTCGTAATTAATATGGTAGACATTTTAAAAATATTAATTTATTGTAAATAAGGATTAATATTGTACTTAAATATGAGGATTGATGGATAATTAAATTGATTTAATCCAATTATTTTCAAGAAAAGAATGATTGCTTTGAAAATATTCGAAATTTGGCAGCCTCTTTTATGACAGAGCTTATGTATTATCTGTGAGAAGAAACTGCCCGTCTTGTCAAAATAAAAGAAATGGTTGTGTGTTTAATTTAATATTTAAAAAAAAACCACGAACTCCATCGGTCCTCGATAGCTTGTTGTAGCAAGCTAGTTGAAGCATTTGTAGACTTAAATGGAAATCATCTGTAGATTAGATTAACTCATAAGAGATCAATAGTTCTATTAGCTTCTTATTTGTCTATGGTATATATTTTGAAGATTGTCGTTGTTTTAGTGTAAAAATTAGACACAAATTTTTGTAACTGATGTTTTTTTTTTCAATGTTTTAGATAGAAATGTTATGAAAAAGTTTAATGTTTTTTTGTTTCATTCAATTCCAGATAAATTATACCTAATATTAACATTTATATAAAAATCATACTAATTTTTTTGTCTGTTTTGAAAGCAGAATTGTAAATATGGAGAAAAACTTTATTTTTGTTATAAATTGTACTTCTCGTTTATTTTGTGTTGAATCAAACTTTTGTTTCTATTAATTTAATTATTAAATAATAAAGAAATTTTGAATAAATCTTAAGGTGTATTTTATTATCACCCTATTCTAATTTAACACAATATATTAATTAGTATTTAGTTTTATAAACATAATATGTTTAATATTTAAATAGTATATATAAATACTTAAATAGATATCATTTCGCATTGAAAAAGCTTTCAATTTTGTGTCGTTGTTAAAAATAAAATGTATTTTGTATTAAAATGTATTATGTAAATCGAATAACTAATAAACAGACCAAGCGTCAGCTGGCGCACCTGCGGTGGGTTTAGTTGTTAGCTATATCATATAATATCAGCCGGCTGCTGGCTTACTATGACTTTTATAAATGCAATGCACCTCCCTGACCATTACAAAGATTGTTTAGCAGCTGTTTAGTTAAATCTTCATTTATCCGTCATCATTGAATTGATAAAATCTTATTCATAATAAAACCCTTATCAGAAGTATAGACCTATACTACTCAAAACATCATTTCATTGTATTCATTGTCGTTTGATAAACCTCTGATAACTATTATGCCGATATTGTCCATAATATTGCCATTTCGAAGAAAAATGGTGAAATGTAAATGGTGCAAAATAGTTTTCAACAAGGTTTTATCTATTGATAGGTACAAATTACAAAAAATTGCATCTCGTTGTAAACATTGTGTCTCTCATTATTATGCTTTCTGATCATATCAACAAACTATAATAATACATAATTATACTGTTAAGGAAAGCTTAACAATGAATATGTATTCAAAAAAAGGCAGAGAAGTGATAATTGGTTAGAGGAAGATAAGGTTGGTTTTAAATTTTATCATGATAAAATTTATATCAAATATATGGTTTGATTTAAAGTTCAGGTAAGGTTTTGTGTATGAACAAGATAATAATCGAAAAAATTAATAACTTTATTTACATTTGATATTTATTAACTAAGGACTAAAACTGTTTATAAACACTTAAATACATTCTCCTTAAATCTGTACAAATGCAAAATTTACACAACAATGTTTTTACCAAATCCTTTTTAATCCAGCGGTACAGTCGAATAATAAAGGATTCTTAAATTCCCCTCTCATATCGAGCATATAATGCATTACAGTATTTTTAACTTTTAGTGGTAGTTGAACCTTTGCCAACTTTCGGTTTTCTTTACAACATACACAATCAACAGGAACTTTCATAATACGGTTACTACCAAATGGTGCATATGTAACAAACGTTAGATGCCGCCCACCTTTGTTGAGAATTAATAGCCTTACTGATTTAAGTGTGTACATCCATATCATTGCCAGAGATCCAGTTCCTGCAAAAACAGGTGTAAATATAGCAAATATTTAGATAAATCATGTATGACACAAATGATAATACTTACCGATTATTATTGACAATGCCCCTAGTGTGTTCCTATATTTATTTTCGCCTAAATTAATTTTTCGATACCATGGCGTATCATCTGTTACCTTCGATTTGTCAACCGGAGCATCTCTCAAATTTTGTAATGCAAATAAACCCAGATATGTCCAAAACATATATTGAACGACAGCAAATATATTCATGTACATATAAAATTTGGGATTTTCATATTTGAATAATATAACGTCTTTTACTACATTTGTGTTAACATCGTGAATTGTTTTTGTAACTACCGAACTGAAATGTTTATCATTTTTCAGTTTGCTGAATGTGCCGTTAATAGGATAACGAAGTTTAGCGACTCTTTTTAAAATTACTGATGCATATGATAGAAAAGACATATTAAAATGTCGTCTAGTCTAGGACTTCCGTAACAAAATACAAATAATCAAAATTATTTAAAACATAACCTAGGTCTTAACCTGTGTCAATGTCACGTTATGTCAGTTTGACATAAAAAAATACAGACTATAATCAGTTAGGGTTTTGAGGATTGAGGATGAGGACCTATTACTTCCGAAATATTTTACCAATGGAATACATACTAAATACCTGACTCAAGGGCCACTATAATATTAATTTATAATTTATAGTATCCTAAATTTTGATCAATAAGACAATCCTTTCACGATTTCTAGTAAATGTATTTATATAATTACTAACTACATAAAAAAACGATGAATAGAACACTTAAGTTGTGTAAATTTGTACTCAATTATAGATATAGCCATTAGCCATGTGAAATTGTGATTAAAAAGAGAGCTGGAAAAACATATATGTAGCGTAAACTTTATAGAATGCCATATATCCATAAATAACAAAAAGGAAATTTATAGTCTATAGATATTCACGGCGTCTTTGTCAATTTCGGTATTTCGTCGCGGCTGTGCTAATTGCAAATTACAACAATAAAAATGTTGATTTTTAAAAGCCAATAATATTAAACGCTGTTTTGTCTTGTTTTCAAGACAAATCGTCCAACGCGTTGATCGCAGATGTTTTAATAGCACGAGACTCAAGATGGCTGATATTAAGGTAAGGACTCTGATCTTGGCGGCATTTTGATCAGTAACGGTCAAAATTGGAATTGTTTATTTGGGTTCAAATGTTTTGATTTATATGATTTAATTTATTATTTTAAATATTTTTTTGCAATACAACAAAGCAACAACTTAAAAACCTAATGCCTACATGTTTGCTTGCATGTCAATCAAATCATTATGTTTTATGAATAATTAATTCAAATGAAATGTGTAAAATAATCAAATAATTTAAAGACTCAATAACGCAAACTTGTTTTAAATGTACAGTGTCTATTAATGTTCAATAGTCGCAGTAAAATGCAAACTACCGTCATTAATTATTTTAAAAAACTTGCGTTATTATGTACCATAACCCTTTTTGAAAAATCTAATAATTATAACTAAGTATTGAATTGGACACGTGATAATAATAGAATTCAATTTATATTTAATAGCTGATGTTTTTAGCTTAACAGTTTGAAGGAGAATTAATTTCCGATGTAATATTAGTAACTAAAACGCACTATTTTAGTTAGTCACAGTACACGTCTTCTGTATTTTTTTTTTTTGTACACATAAATTTTTTATCTAACAATCTAGTCCCTGAGGTGGTCACATGCAATTGTCAATGTTTATAAGATTTAAGATTTCAATTGATGACTTTCAATTCTGATATCTCATTAAATTACCGAACTATGTTGAGAGTAGTTACATTACACATAAATGTTATGAATGGAAATGGAAAATTTTATTAATGGTGATGATATTAATGATGAATGAAGAACTATAAATATGTCTGTGTCATATAATATGAATTGGTGGTATTTTATCTCATCTAAACAATTAAATTGAAATTGATGATATTTCCATTGGGAGTGTTGATTATGTCTGCTATCAATATAAATTTCATCTGACCCATGCCAGTTTTCTCACAATGGTTTTCTTCATACCTGTGCACTTAATTTATTATTAACTTTTTGTATATTCAGTGGTGGCGGGCTTGGAACTCCCTATTAATTGGTTAAAATCCACCTGTTGCTTCTAATGAGCCATCTCATCATAATAAAATATTAGTAGATTTTTTGATATTCATCATCTAAGTATCTAACTTCTAATAATGAGTTCTGATAATAATTTTAGCATGAAAATGATAGGACACGATTGAAACAGAATTGCCATGATAGAATTATGGAGTACTAAGTATATCCTGAAATGATCTATATTGATGACCTATCTTTCATATTATCATATTTCTATTTATACATAAGAGATATAAATATAGATTTGAAAACAAAAGTACCTTGTTAAATGTTATATACTACATTTTTTCATTGGTTCTGTTTGATTTTTATTCTGATTTTTATTTCTGACGAGATCACTGGTGAAAGTAAAATTTTATATTATATAAAATTTATAACTCTCATCAATTATATTAACTAAGAGATTGTTGTTTTTATAATTAATTACAGTTTGTTTGCATCGCTGTATCCTTGTATCCATGTGTTTTTATAAACATGAATTATTATGTTCAAAGTTATAAAATTGATTATAAAATACTAAATATATTTTAATAATACACTATTAATGAATTTTAGTCAATGCTCGCTAAAATGAGCAATGGTACCCAGAATGGCACTGCACAGGCTACGCCTGCTAAAGGCCAAAAGGGTAGTATTGAGAAGATGTATCAGAAGAAATCTCAGCTGGAGCACATTCTTCTCCGTCCTGATACCTACATTGGGTCAGTTGAACGGGCCACAGAAACAATGTGGGTCTTTGACAAGACTAAGGAATGCATGGTTCAGCGGGAACTGACCTTTGTACCAGGTAACATTATTAAACGGATTAGACTCTCATTACTTTGCAATGCTAATTTTTAAGTAATATTTTGTTATTGTATATAAATGTAGTTTTGCTTATAATTAATTTTCTTTATAAACAGCATTTCAGGTTGCAATCAAGTATTCATAATATTTATATATTTCAATTACAACTAAATTAATAAAGAAAATAATATGTTTTTTCAGGTTTGTACAAAATATATGACGAAATATTAGTTAACGCAGCTGATAATAAGCAAAGGGATCCTAAAATGGATGTAATAAGAGTGGAAATTAATCAGGAACAGAATACAATATCCGTGTATAACAATGGATGTGGTATTCCAGTTGTGATGCATAAAGAGGAGAAAATGTATGTACCAACCATGATCTTTGGACACCTTTTGACATCTTCCAATTATAATGATGAGGAAGAGAAAGTGACTGGTGGTAGAAATGGGTATGGTGCAAAGTTATGTAACATTTTCTCGACAAAATTTACTGTGGAAACTGCTTCTAAGCAGTATAAAAAACATTTTAAACAGACGTGGGGGGCAAACATGACAAAGGCATCAGAACCTAAAATTAAAGAATCTGGTAAAGATGATGATTTTACAAAAGTGACTTTTAGCCCAGATTTGGCTAAATTTAAAATGGAAAAGTTAGAAGATGATATTGTTGCACTGATGTCACGCAGAGCGTACGATGTGGCAGCATCCTCACAAGGTGTGAAGGTTTATCTCAATGGAGAAAGATTAAAAATAAATAAGTTTAAAGATTATATTGATTTATATATTAAAGGCAAAGAGGATGAAAACGGACAACCATTGAAGGTTGTTTATGAAAAGGTTAATGACCGGTGGGAAGTAGCACTCACACTCTCAGATAGGGGTTTCCAGCAAGTTTCTTTTGTAAACTCGATTGCTACAACAAAAGGCGGGAAACACGTCGACACAGTAGCTGATAGTGTTGTTAAGAATGTTCTTGAAGTTTTAAAAAAGAAAAATAAGGGTGGGGTGAATATCAAACCTTTCCAAGTTAAAAACCACATGTGGGTATTTATTAACTGTCTCATTGTAAACCCAACCTTTGATTCTCAAACAAAAGAAAACATGACTCTCCAAGCTAAAAGCTTTGGTTCGAAGTGTAACTTCTCAGAAAAGTTTATTACAGCAGTTTCGAAATCTGGCTTAGTTGAATCGGTACTGACTTGGGCCAAATTTAAGGCACAGACGGAACTTGTTAAGGCATCAGGTAAAAAACAGAGTAAATTAAAAGGTATACCGAAATTAGAAGATGCTAATGACGCAGGAACAAAGAATGCTCATCTTTGCACACTAATTCTCACTGAGGGAGACTCAGCCAAAACATTGGCTGTATCTGGACTCAGTGTTGTCGGCAGAGATCACTATGGGGTATTCCCCTTAAAGGGTAAACCCCTTAACGTTAGAGACGCGTCTCATAAACAAGTTTTGGAAAATGTAGAGATCAATAATTTAATTAAGATTATTGGTTTACAATACAAAAAGAAATATAATTCAGTCGATGATTTAAAGTCTTTAAGATATGGTAAGGTGATGATTATGGCCGATCAGGATCAAGATGGGTCACATATCAAAGGTCTCATCATTAACTTTGTTCATCATAATTGGCCAGAGCTATTAAAACTACCATTTTTAGAAGAATTTATCACACCTATTGTTAAAGCAACTAAAAAAGACAAAGAATTTTCATTCTACTCCTTGCCAGAATTTGAAGAATGGAAGAAGGAAACTGAAAACCATCACACATACAATATAAAATACTACAAAGGTTTGGGTACCTCCACATCTAAGGAGGCTAAAGAATATTTCCAGAATATGGACAGGCACAGGATCAAATTCAAGTACGGTGGCCAGACAGATGATCACCATATTGAACTGGCATTTTCAAAGAAAGGTGCTGATCAACGTAAGGAATGGTTGACTAATCACATGGACGAAGTGAAGAGGAGGAAAGAAATTGGTCTTCCAGAGAGATATTTGTATGCAAAAGATACTAAAGCTGTTTCATATTCAGATTTCGTTAATTTGGAGCTGGTTCTCTTCTCAAACGGTGATAATATAAGGTACAATTGATATTCAATTACCTAATATTCTTATACAGATGAGTTTTATGCAAAATGTTTGGATATATATAATGTTTTATTAATATATTGTTAAAAATTTTAGGTCAATACCTTCAATGATGGATGGCTTAAAGCCTGGCCAGCGTAAGGTTATCTTTACGTGCATAAAACGTAATGATAAGAGGGAAGTTAAAGTTGCCCAATTGGCTGGTTCAGTCGCTGAACATTCTGCATATCATCACGGTAAGTTAGTGAACTCATTTTCGAATTTATGGTGAAATTGTTTAAATTTGCCAATTTTGGTCTTAAGCAAACAGTATTTTTACATATTAACAGAAATTATTAAGTATAGAGACATCTAAATCGTTGATTAATAATATCCATCTATCAATACACGAAACAGCTGGATAAGGTCAAAAAACACTTTACTATGTTATTTCCGTATTTTACGCAATTGGGTTTATTTTTATTTCGTCGAAAAATGTGTAAATGAAATGTTTACATCTATTATAACATATTAGTTAATTTCGCGGCTTTGCCTGTTCATGTCAGGTGTCGAAATGTAACTGTTATCCCTTTACTTACAGGCGAGCAGTCCCTGGCGATGACGATAGTGAACCTCGCGCAGAACTACGTAGGGTCGAACAACATCAACCTGCTGGAGCCGCGCGGTCAGTTCGGTACGCGGCTGTGCGGCGGGAAGGACTCGGCCAGTCCCAGATACATCTTCACGCTGATGTCGCCGCTCACCAGGCTCATGTTTCATCCTCACGACGACCCTTTGCTTGTGGTTAGTTCAATATTCAACATAGTTTCAAAGTAACAATAGCAAACGAAAAGATTTGTAGTTCTTTCGACGATGCTCTTCTATTGTGGATAGGTGGAAATGCATGAGGCAGAATTTTATCTGGTACAGATTTGAAGGCAATAGAAAAAAAATTCGATTGAAAACAAAATTTGTTGAATACAAAATAAGAATACATTGTCTACGCACCTATGCATGAACACTTGAAATAAAACAATGACTTATGTAAATTACAGCATGAATTTGAAGACAATCAAAGGATTGAACCTATTTACTACATTCCAATCTTGCCTATGTTACTGGTGAACGGAGCTGAGGGCATTGGCACAGGCTGGTCAACTAAAATACCCAACTACAACCCAAGGGATATTGTAGCGAACATTCGGTGAGTACTATTTCATAATATAAGTAAATTAAGTAATTATTATTTTATCTTTTTTAGCTCACGTAGAAAGAGAATATCGACTTTGTCCAAATATTTGCTTTGCCTTGCTTTGGCTAACAGCGACTGCAGGAATACCTGATTGGTTAATGTAGAATATTTAAGTAACAAATTTTATATAATATTATCTCCATAAACTCATATTTTATATATTATCTTTGTTACTCATTATTCATAATAATATTAGTCTAATATATTACCGAAATCTTGTTGTAGATAATCTTTAGCATTAAGAAAGACTATTCCATTGTCTTCCGTGTGTGTTTCTGTGTATAATAATATTATAATTAATTTCAGACGCATGCTCGATGGTGAAGAACCGGTACCGATGCATCCATGGTACAAAAACTTCCGCGGTACTATTGAAAGTTTCGGAGATAAATACGTTATATCGGGTGAGGCAGCCATCTTACCCAATGAGAAGATCGAAATCACGGAACTTCCGGTGGGAGTATGGACTCAGAATTATAAGGAGAATGTTCTAGAACCAATGCTTGGAACTGACAAAGTGAAACCAGTAATCTCTGAATATAGGGTGAGTTATTGTATAAGCTTTTATAAAAAAAATCTTTTAGTCTAGTATATCCTGCATAATTGGTTCTTGTTTATCTAAAATAAGATCGTTCTAAAATTTAAAAATCTTTGAGTATTCCTGGTTGAAAAGGTTTTAAATGTGTCCTCAGAATAATGCTTAAATTGACGTTAAAATCGATTTGTTTTTATAAATTGCACATTCGTTAATTGGGTTACATTTACTATATACACAAATAATTATTTCAGGAATACAATACAGATACAACGGTACGATTCGTTGTAAGCTTATTGCCTGGAAAACTCGCTGAAGTAGAAGCAGAAGGTATTCATAAAGTGTTCAAACTGCAGACAACCATATCCATGACTTGCATGAATGCTTTCGACCATAACAACTGTCTTAAGAAGTAAGTCAACATTAAGTCGACATTTGCTCGATACAATATAGGTAGAATCCTAACTATTTTTTAGAATGCTATTTTTTACATATGTTTTATTTTCGACCAATAACAATTTCTGATTATATGTGAGTAATATTTTTTAAATACAGTATATCTATAACTATGCTTTTGCTTTGTGCTGAACTTGTAGTATGAAAATAAACAAAAATAAATACATGACTTGGTTTATTTTATCTAACTAACTTTACAATAATAATGCCTAAATTTCTGTCTTACTAAAATTGCAAAACTTTTATACAAATTCTTTGATTATCAGGTATGATAAAGTAGAAGAAATTCTCCGTGAATTCTACGAAATAAGGCTAAAATACTACACTAGACGAAAGGAGTTCTTAGAAGGGCAATTACAGGCCGAAGCGGACAAACTGACCAATCAAGCGAGGTTCATTGTCGAGAAGTGTGACAAAGGATTAGTAGTCGAGAACAAGAAAAGAAAGGCCATGGTGGAGGAACTTATTAAGAGAGGTGATATTCTTATCTTTTGATATATTTTATTGACAGCTGGTGCGTCAAGTTTTTTTTAAATTTTGCGTTCTAATTTGAAAGTAAAATTACCACTCTGTAAATTTTCCATTGCTGGGATGGAGCAATATATGGGTTATTTAATATTTTATTTTGGATCAATTGTATTGCAATAATAGCCGTCTTTTAATATTCCATTGCCTTCATTTATTATAAAAATATGATTTATCATAACTTCGTAAGTGTAATTTATTTGTTTTCGGATTATTTTAAGGCTACGCTCCCGATCCAATTGCTGAGTGGAAGAAGCGTGCAAGCAAAATGCAGGGACTCACTGTTCTTGAAGAGGAGGCACCTGAGTCTGAAGATGAAATTGAACCAGAGGATACAAAAGGAAAACCTGTTGACCCCGGTATGTAAAAGGATATCTTACTTCGATTTATGCTTAAGATTAATAATAATAATATCCTGGGACATTATTCACACTAGGCATCTGATCCCAAACTAAGCAGAGTTGTACTATGGAAACCAGACAACTGATATACTGCGTAATGCATATAACTACTTTTCTTTTGTAAATAGTTATATTGCTAATTACACCTAGACTCAGGATAAACAGAATGTTTATGCACACAAATGTCTGTCCTGGGTGGGATTCGAACCCACGACCTGCAGCTTGAAAGGCAAGTGTCTTACCAACCGGCTCATCAGTCATTAATATTTATAATAATATTTGTCCTTATTTCATTAGAGAAAGCATTCCAACAACTTAAAGAGGTGAAAAAGTTCAACTACCTGCTGGGTATGTCTATGTGGATGCTGACCAAGGAGAAGAAAGATGAACTTCTCAAGCAACGGGACCAGAAACTTTCCGAGCTGAACATTCTCAAGTAATTTTTGATTTTCAAATATTAGTAGCATTAATATGAAATGTTTGGTTTGTAAGTCAAAAACATATTTTCTAAAGGCTAGGCATCTAAGGGGTGGGTCAATAGAAAAATATTTTTGAATTTTGACCTGTTTTTTGTATGTGCTGTCTGCAAGTGGGTTCATATATACTACTACTACTACATATAAATGTATTGGTTCTGTATGTAATATTTTTTTTCACCTAATTTTGTTACAAGTAATGGTTTTATGATGCAGTGATTCACATTATACTATTTTTTATTTTTGTATGTCTATCTGTATAAATCAAGAACAGCTTGACCAATCTTGATGAAAATTGGCAAGCACAAAGAACATGTTCTTTGTGCTTGCCGCAAATGATAGGCCATATATAAGATCGGTAAACCCTAAGATATGTGCGTGTGTGTAATAATAAAATAATTTATTATATTTTTATGCTTCCCCCGCGTATTATACGCGGGTGAAGCCGCGGGGCACAGCTAGTTTATAAATAAAATAATAATAAATTATTTCTTGTTAATAGCTTTAATACATAATAACTTTTTACTAATAGACATTAATAGTTTATAATATTTATTTATCAGTTATAAAAATGCAATGGAATAATAAACCTGAAGGTTTAATATGTAATATTGCAGTTATTAACCAAACATTGTTTCTATAGAGCGAAAACTCCGTCGTTGCTGTGGCGCGAAGATCTCGACGTTTTCCTGATCCGACTTGACGATATTGAAGAGAAGGAGCGACAGGAGGAATCAGCTACCAACAAGAAGAGTTCCAAGGCTTTCGTATGTTCATACTATAGATATATAGACTTTAAATATATACGACCATAAAAGCAGTTTGATTTAGCACTACATAATTTTTTTTTGCAAATAATAAGTTCATGTAAGCCGACAAATTTATATGTTACTAAAAATATCTTTTGTTGTTTATGCTATACATAAAGATGGACAGAATGAAGGTAATTTTTGAATATATATTTCCATTTAATCTTCTAGTACTTTATCTATATATTTTGAATGTTTTATAGTTTACCTTGAATACTGTGTGCAATAAATAAATAAAATTAATATTTTGCAGGCTGCAAACAAAAAGAACCGCAAGTCATTACTAGATATAGCTCCGTCAGATAACGGCCGTCGTGTCGAGCCAAAGATATCTGAGGACCTCATCAAGAGGATACAGGCGGCTGAGAAGGCGAAGATTAAGAAGGAAGTTAAAAAGGAATATGATCCTGTGAGTATATTCAATTGTGCAATTGTTTGCACATTGTATGTAATGTTAATTTTCAATACATACTCTGTTGTGAATGCCATTATAGTATACTAGGATAATTGCTTTTTAGCAAATGCATTTTTTTTATTACATACTATATTTCGGTTGACTTATCAAAAGATAATACACAAAAAATTGAACATTTGTGGGATGTGTTTTTTATATGTTTATTTTTTTCAGGATGATCCAACTGGAATCAGTCCAACGAGTGCAGAGAAGAAACCGAAGTCGCGTGTTAAGAAGGAGAAGCCTGAAAAGCCAGAGAAGCCGGAGAAACCTGAGAAACCTGAGAAAGAGAAATCAGATGGGCTCAAACAAACTAAGCTCACATTTAAGAAAGACACAAAGAAGGTAAGGTTTTTGAACTGAAGAACACTTGATAACAATTTGTTTATTATGTTACACTTTAGTGTTTCTTAGAAATGTACAATTAAGAGGTTAATTTGGTGATGGTTTGACTATTCAATAATCGAATGAAGTAGTTAACTAGTAAATGATAATAAATGAGCCAATAACATTTGTACTAACATTAAAAAAAATCGAAATTTCTTTCATACCCTTATTGCTCTCTTGATCCATATAACATTTATTTTTATTTAGCACACTGTGATTGAGATGGTCTAATGTATTTATGTCCATTTTTACTAAAACAGAAGAAGATGACATTCAGCGGCAGCAGTTCAGGCGAGATGTCAGGTTCTGATGTTGAAATGGTCGAACCTCCTGCGCCAAGAGAAAGGCAAACTACTAGAAGAGCTGCTACGAAGGTAAGAACAAAAGTGAGAACGGCAAAAGATTAAAATAAAATTATAGCCTTTAAAAATAGTTTTTGACAAATTAAAAATAATAAAGTAATACAAGTAAATGTAATAATATTAGTATGTATGTGAACTTACATCTGGTTGTTATATGGCAAAAGTAATATCTGTTCTCTAGGTACAAAAATACAAAGACGGTTCAGATGATTCGAACTCTGAATCGGAAGTCGAGTTACTGGACAACAAGGTGGACTCTGACACGGAAGCACCTCTAGCGATGTCTGTCAGTGACGATGACGACGATTTCAATATCAAGAAGAGCGACGCCAAAAAGAAACCAGCTGATATGGACTCTGGTAAATAGTCTTAATCATCTAATCCAGTTCGATATAATATTAACAGTAGTAATAAGTTGATAGTACATACACAATCGATATATATACATATAGCATATTACAATCGATAATGGATTTTTAATAGCTTTGCTTTATTATTAACTTGTAACTCTCCCCGATTATTATATACCTATATTTATTGATAACACAACATATATTTAACTTGACTGCCTTTATCTACATTTCAAGATCTGGAACAATGATATTGCAGTTCAATATCTAAGTTGTTTATATGTGTTTACTCATCTAGTGGTATGCTCCTCAAAATTTGAATGAAATATCTAATAATATTTAAATTATTTAAATTTGCAATAAACTCATGTAATTTGAAAGCCTATTAATTAAACAAAAAACATTCATAATATTATATTCATCGAAGCAAATATCGCATTTTCCGCCAACAGTATTAACATTGTTTACATGATTTTCTATTATAAATTTATTTAAATTGCAGACATATTAATATATCCTACCGTATTTTTTTTAAGATTGTCTCTTCGACTCTCTCATAGAGGAAACCAAAAAAGAATCACAAAATGCTAACGATTTCAATACGACACTGATATCGAGTGATGATGAAATAGCTCCACCCGAAGAGTCCCCGCCCAAGAAGAAAGCGGCGCCGAAGAGGAAACTCATGACTGTCGACAAGGAAAAGGAAAAACCTAAGAAGAGGCCGGCCAAGGTGATGCTCAGTCAGGACAGCGATGATGACAGTATATTTGATAGTAAAAAGGTATGACACCAAATGTATCTGTGGACCTTGCTTATACTTATACTCGTAGTCTCAAGTGTTTCAATCAGGGTAATGAGAAGACTGATCCAAATAAATAAACAAATTTCCTTTACGGAATTTTCTAGTTTGTGAAAATGGCTAAAATAGAATGTTTGAATTATTTGTACTCAGTTTTGTTATGTATAAGTATGACACACGAAAAAATATAGTTTTCGAATTATTTCAAGTGATTTAGTTAGCAACAGAAAAATAGACCTGAAGTGTAAATGATTATTTTTAAATAGAATACACAAATAACTATCAACTGTAATATCAATTACTTTAAATGAATAACAACTAATAACAAAAACGAACTAGTACGACAAATAGTATGATTGTATGATGAGTGTATGAGACTATAAAATTATACACTGTGAAGCACCCAAACTTCGAGTCATAGATTAAGATTCAGCCTCTGCGACGGGCGATCGCGCGCTTTTCTTGTTTTTTTTATATATTACGCCACAAGGTATATATATTATCGATATTATCGATATATTATCGGTGGAAAGTTTTTAAGTTTATTCATTTGCTACAGGACAAGAAGAAGTCGAATCCAAAGAAGAAGGTTAAGAAAATGAGCAGCGGCAGCGAAAGCGATGACGTCAGCGCGCCCGTCGCGCCGCGGGCCGCCGCGCGCGCGCGCCCCGCCAAGAAGTACAACTACAGCGACGTGGACGACTCCGACTGAGCGACTGAGCGCTGCGGTGAGCCGGGACACTGCTGCGACACTTGATGTCGTGATCAGCTGTGAAGGAAAATATCGTGTAGCGCGATATCTTCATTTTTTAATATATTTTTTATATAGAATAGGCGAACGAGCATGGTAATGGTATGGTAATTGGTGACCAACGTCACAGACATTGGCATTGTAAATGTTAACCATCTCTCACATCGCCAATGCGCCACCGACCTTGGGAACTAAAATATTATGTCACTTGCGCCTGTAGTTATAATTAGAAAATTCTTTGCTACGTTGTTGTTATATGGCGCCAAAGTAACAAATAAATGTGTTCTAATGAAAACAATTGTTTCAGAGGCCATTGTACATTGCAGCAAACGGTTAAATAAAATAAAGAAACCCCGTGAGTGTGAAACACAGAGTTGACTTTTTATGAGATTCATATTGAGTCTTTGACTGTTCGATTATTTTCATATTACTTATAAAGAATGAGTATTGTGTTGGTTTTATTTTAGTTAATTACGAATAGGCACAATTATATTAATTAATATTAATATAGAAGTATGTAACTATTTTATAATAAAATAAGTCTAATCAGTTTCGTCTGGTACGTTACGATAAGATTTATGACATTTTGACTATTTTATCCAATGTTTTTACTCTAAAATTTATCTAAATTATTACAGAACTTTGTATAACTTCTAAATTTTTGTACATTTTCCTTTCTTTTCTAAAAAATCTATCTTTCGTGTTTGTTTTTTGACATTTATCCTATTAATAATAGTTTAGATGATTGAATCATTATAAAAAAAAATGTAATAGTTTAATAAAGAATTTCCTATATTTTTAATAAAATATCGTATTATCTTTTATTTTAAATGAATTTGTAAGAAATCTCATTCCATATTTTATCCTAAGATAACGAAATGTTTAGTTGTCAATTACTGTGGAAGTATTGTCGAGATGTAATAAAAATACTTATTATCAAAAAATGTTTGTTATTACGTATCATTTTTAATGTTTTCGAATAACAATGTTTTGATTGTAAATAAATGATAATTTTATAATTACACAATGTTTTATTTTTAGAAATGTAATTAACATGAATGAGTTAATCGTCGTTTATTATTATTTTTAAGGGTAAACTAGTCGACCGTTCGTCAAGTAATTGCATTTTGAGGGCGACCGACAAATTCTTAAAAATATGTTGCCAGGTGTTTCTAGTTGTAAGCAAGACCCATCAATTAAGTTTATTTCCTTAAAAACAGCATTTTTATAGATGACAACCCACCCTATCGCGTTGATTTATGTGATTAGTTTGAGTACAAGCTACATAGCTTATGCAAACTACATAGTTGGAGAGGGGTTTATTATGTATATATATTTTGTATCAACTTAGTTGAAAAAGTCAAAAGAAAGCCTTAAATTTATTTATAAATACTCCGAATATTCTGTTGTTTATTTATTTATTAAGATACACAAAACGGAATGTAATCAAGACTTAGAATTACAGAATTAAGTATTAAAAAATTTGCAAATTACATTCCAACACATGTGTACACGGCATGTTTTTAAAAATAAGTTAGGTTGTTGTTGTATTGTATCTGAAGAAGGCATTAGGTAAATCTTCAATATCACATTTTATCGAGAACGCAATATCAGTTTAGTCTAATTTAAAGTATTTAGATTCATTTTTAGAGTATTTTGAAATAGCTTATTAGTATCGTAATTTAAACTATGTTTATTTTAATAGTATAAAGAAAATCTCATTACGTATATAATATTTAGAAAGACACGTCATAGTCATCCGGATTTGGATTCTTATAGTTACATTACCCGCGAAGCAGTTAAGAATTTATTAAAGTAATTATTAAAGTCCATTGGTCTAAGATAAATGATAAAAGAAAACAAACTAATAGTAATAAAATCGTTTATTAGAAATATTTGACATAATATCCATTACATTCCTTAATTTACATGAAATTCATAATAAACTTCCAAATATCGAGTTAATATTAAATTTATATATAATTGGAGTTGTTTCTAGTTTACATATTTATTATTTTCTTTAAATAACAGGTAAATTAATATGGCATTTTACTTCAGAGATTCATATTATAATAATATTTACAATTTTTAAATAAACTAATTATTACTTACTAAAATATCAAGTACCGAGTTATAACTTTTCTCTTAAATGAAATTATCGTTTTTCAGAATTATTTAAAGTATTGAATAATAAAAGCTTAAACTTAAACGTTAATGGAAGCGCACATTTATTGTCCATAAGATAAATAAATATAATTATTATGGTAAATAGTGTTGCTAAACAACAACATTTGAATTAATACTTAAATATCTACTATAATTGATTGTTATATAATCAATGCATTTCTTAATGAAAAAAAACATGTATAGTTCCATTAACGAACAAAACCTGTATGATTTATATTTTAGGCCTTAATTAGTAAAGCTGTTCTAAAATTTCTTTATTATCTTCACAAAATCACAAATCTGTCAAAAGGACAAAATGTGACAGCGCGTATTCGCGCCATTTTTGTATTCGTTAAAATCAATACCTGCTTAATTTACTCTCTCTGTCTGAATATCCCTTTGCACTTTCCCTATCAGAATATTTACCACCGTTATATTTATTGTATCTATCGTGTCCATTTTGTCTGTAGGGTTTTTCACTAGCACTGTAGTGGATTTCCGAAGGTCCAATAGTCTTAGACCAGTGGTGAGTCCAGTAGAAGTCGTCTGGGTAGCGAGGATACGGGTTCTCTCGACACAGCACTACGCAGTATATGAGACTGCCCACGAGCGTGATGAAACCGAATATAAGGAAGACTATACCCAGGATCCTGATGAAGAAAAAAAGATGATTAGCGATTTTAATAAAATAAAAATTATAAAATATTATAATATATTGGATAATATTATATCTCAGTTATATTTGCATATTATTATTTATTTAAAAGAAATGTAGATTGTTGTAATACAACAATTGTGTGTAAATTAATTTAAAAAATTACAATCTTATTCTAAAATGTAAGTCTTAAAACAAGTTTTATCGAACTATACTTTCCTAATACTAATACCTACACAGCCTTTGATCATACGCATTCGAATTCATGGTTGGCTAACCTTTAATCATAAAACCTTATCACACTAAAGAAAGGCGAATATCAGGAGTAAAGAATCACAATAGAAATTAATGATAGTCATTACATTTTTTTCTGTCTTTCTGGCCGTCAGAGATCTCGTGAGAAACGTTCTAAAATCAAAAACGTCCGAACAAATGTCATATTGTTGTCGCAAATTGCATTTACCGTTGAACGCGAACTATTTTAAAATGTAAATTGATTTTTAATGTTCTGAAGAGAATGATCGCGCTTTGCGACTATTGTTGGGATGAGATGTATGGATGTAAACCGCATTATGATCTGGTTTTCGAAACAGTTTACCCACTTCTGTAACGTGGGAACACATTATTGATAAATTCTTTAATGTTTTTTGTACGCTTTTCTTAGTTGTGAATGTGTCAAGCTGGGGTTAGATTTATGAGCGCTGCGCTACAAGACGTCTTGATTGGAATTCGATAATGTTTTTTTTATAAATATTGCAAATTATTTAATAAAAAAAAATAAGTGGCTAATTGGACCGTTGACTTCAAATAGAAAAAATACCCAGTAAAAGTACAGTTTTAACGATATACTTCACGACACAGCAGTAAAAGTTCGAAAAGTTTTAAGCTCTATTAACTGGTCTTCTGTGTCGTTTCTTGAATTGACCGATTTTGATGCAAAGCAACCCAAAAAACGCGTACCTACTATAGCAATATTATACTAAGAGCAATAAGTGAGCTTACTATTATGATATTATTGATATTTCTATTTTCTATTGATAGCTGTTACACTTCAAATTCGGCTTACATTTCAAAAATGTATATAAATAATATACCAGTATGGAACCTTCTCATAATCTACAGTTTAAAGGTTATGGCTGGACTATTGAGTACATATTAACATTACGTACGAAATAAATACATAGGTATTTGATGTATTGGTGTCAAATAATAGTTATGATATTATTTGAATATTTCTTATGAGTTAAGGATACTTACCAAACGAAGAGCGGTTCAAAGAACTGCAGCACGATGACAAAGCCGAGCGTGACGAGGATGAGGCCGAGGTTCAGTAGCAGCATGAGGCAGCACATGCCTTTTACATTCGGGCAGAACGGGTTTGGAGCTGCCATCGCATCCACTTTCACTCCAGCCTGGAAAATTGATATTAATATTGATTTCCGATAATTTTATAATACAATACTTTAATGGACTTCATTTAACTTTTAAAGTATGTACCCATTACATTTTTGTAGTTGTACTGTATTTTATTAGGATTTCTAAATGTAGGTTATATTTAAGATTTCTATTGCAATTTGTACGTATTTTTGTGTTTTTTTTTTATAGTATAGGTAGGCGGACGAGCATATGGGCTACCTGATGGTAAGTGGTCACCAACGCTCATAGACAATGGCAGTGTAAGAGATGTTAACCATTGCTTACATCGCCAATGCGATACCGACCTTGGGAACTAAGATGTTATGTTCCTTGTGCCACTTGTAATTACACTGGCTCACTCACCCTTCAAACCGGAACACAACAATACCAAGTACTGCTGTATTGCGGTAGAATATCTGATGGTGGTACCTACCCAGACGAGCTTGCACAAAGCCCTACCAGCAAGTAAAATCACAAAAACAGTGCCTAATTGCTTGATAGAATTTTATTAAGCCGGCTTACAAATAAATAAAAACTCATATTAATGTTACCTATTTCGTTTTTCAATAACAAAAAAAAAACAATTTGCTTTCACTTGATTGTAAATCAAATTAAAATTCAAAATACTTTATTCAATATTGAAGTACTACACTTATATATTGATTGTCAAACTGGAAACTACTACCGGTTCGGAAAAGAAACACCCAGCTTTGAGAAGAACCGGCGAAAGAAACTCAGAAAAGAAATTCGATTTTTAATGTTCTGAAGAGAATGATCGCGCTTTGCGACTATTGTTGGAATGAGATGTAAACCGCATTATGGTTAAAAGCCCATTAATAACAATTTGTTAAACTTTGAAACATACCTTTCTGGATACTTTGGAGCGATGTGTGGAGGCAACAGATGGCGCCACTGCGCTTCTGTATGAGTAAACACTACGAGGTGCTCTTGACTGTCGGCTGAGAAGCAATTAATAACTTATTAGTATTCAATTTAGTTTTTATACAGAAATTAAATTATCATTTTATTTAAACAAGTATAGATTTTGATGGTAACAAAGTCATATAAGAAATAAAATTTGCTACACTAATTTAAAAATATGTGCTCACACTATTTATATACTAAGTTATTGAGGACTTTTCGGTAAATAAAAACTTTACTATGTAATAGAAAAAAAATGTTTGTCTATGAGAATTTATATTGTTTTTGAACTCAATAAAAAAAATATAGATACACTAGCTGTGCCCCGCGGTTTCGCCCTCGTAAAATTAATAAAAGTATAATTAATAAAAATAAGCCTTGAACCTAGTAAGGTTTTATCGAGTACGATAAAAGGACTATACAACACAATAATATTTTTTCAATTCGAACCAGTAGTTTCTGAGATTAGCCGGATCAAACAAACAAAGTCTTCAGCTTTATATATTAGTATAGATTTGAGTAGTATAATTTTTTACTATATATATTTATATTATGTTTCAAATCAATATCAAATTTGTAATATCGATAGAGTAGACTAAAGACAAGTCATAGTGACTTTTACATTACTATTGAAATGACGAAACGAAATTTACAAACTAGGTTAATGATTCCATATCAACATCAATAATGACAGGTAAAGTTATTAAGATGCCTTTAAATCTATAGACGAATGAAGAAATTCGAACTACTACTATACATTAACCTCACGAATTGTGACTCAGTATTATTATTTGCAGCCGAAATGTTGTAATGTTCAAGATGCGCTATTGCCTTTGCATGACTTCTCCTTAGTAACATCTTGTTAATTACTTTTTGAATATCATTACTTTTAATACATATTTTATTTGTTGCTGTTAGATAATCATAGATATTTATGTAGTTATCATACGATTTTTGTTATTATTGGAACGAAGTTCTTTTACGCGACTTACAGAAGAGTGAAATTGCACTGACCCAAGGTCACGTGAGTAACGAAATAGCGTTCATACTGTGTCTACCAAATGCTACAAAATGCGATGCGGTCGATATAAAGGAGGTTGAGGTGCTTGTCGGTGTGACAAAACTATGGTAATATAATCAATTAAAATGTTCACTTTAAAACATGGTTTGAGTCGAAAAAATATAACACATAACTTCATTTTTGACGGGGGTCCCCCGAGCGCACAATCTTTATTGTATAATATCTATGGTATGTAAATTTGTCTGCTGCGGTGTATCTTACTTTGATTAGATATTCTATATGCGGTTTCATTAATGCATTGTATCTGAGATGACGTACTTTGTTCGGTACATACGTAAATCTTCATAAATACATACAAAACTCAGACGGTTTCAGTAAAATTCGTTGATGATTCTTTTATATTTATTTCCAATCGTATCGTATTAGGTACGATGTACATAATATGTCGATGGTTTTTTAAACATTTGCTTTGCACGACAAATAGTCAGTAGGTAACCGTCACCCAACTCTATATAACTCACCCCGGTCTATACTACCCTTAAAGCTGGTGCGCCAGAATTTCAATACATATTAAAGCCAACGTTAGGGAACGGTAAGTCGTATGTATCCGTATAGATTATAAATTTTCATCGCTAATAATAAGTGTTATTTGACCATCGAATGATGTTACTAATCGAGTCACGATTCCGAACGATTAGTTCCGAGACAAGGTCGAATTGGGATGTCACGATCGTGTGACATAACGTTATATAACGTTCGACCGTTTCGCGGTCAATTTGAGTAACAGGTGTTAATGTATATGACCTACGAAGGCGAAATGTCATTTATATATTTTCTTACAAATGTAAGCTCCAGTATTATGTGCCAGTGGCGCTATGTGGATATGGTATTGAGTAAGCATTGAAGTCTACCCCCACTGCCTCCATATAGTACCGTTACTAAGCCAATTAATGCTAAAAAGACTATTAATACATAAAATTTTGTAAACGTGATTTATTACAATAACAACTCCGTGAGTTTTTTTTTTTGTTAACAGTTGCTTTCCGAAAAGACGGAAGTGTAATGAGAGGAGCGTTTTAAATTCGGTGACATCTGCAGTGAATTGACATCTTTGTAATCTGAATCTGACAAATCTTATATTATATTTTATTTAATAATCGTATATCCATTAATCGTCCATCGAGCTAAGCCTCAAGACAAACAAACATACACGCTATAACACATACAGTACTCTAGTACCCACTCAATTGAATAATATTTACATTGGTAAATACTTAATTGGTTATATTTACGTAGGAAAACGTTTATTTCAATGTTAACATAAATAGGGATTTGTCCTTTTCAAGGCTATTTCATATTTCTCATTCTTTTTGTGTTTCTCAATAGCTCGTATAGAAGATACATCTTTTCAAGCGATTAACTGAAGAATGTCAACACCACAGCCCATTAGAGAACATAAGGATACAAAAAAGTAACGTCTTGATAGATTTCTTGATTGGTCCCTTTGTGTAGGGTGGACAGTCCAGAGACTTTAGAGAAAGTTCGATATAATTAGAAAAAAAAATATAAATGTTAAAGAAAACCCTTAGTCATCCGAAGGTGTGGCTTATAAATAAGATGTCAAGACATGGACAAAGAACCACAAAAAGTCTACGTAAGTTTAAGCCATTAATAAGAATTGAAGATTGTTTATAAACATTGTGTTTCTTTTCGAGTTTTATTTAAATTGGATTTCAATTATTTGTCATTAAAATAGAAAAGTAAATTGATGCTAAATGCAATGACATCTAGTTACCGGACGTTGTACATAAATAAATTATTACAAATACGGTCTTCTTGTCTGCCACTATTCGTAAATACTGTAATTAGGTTTAATTTCCGAGTTCATAGCGCAATTTACATTTTTATAGCTTATCCAATAATGACATTAGAAGTTGCACGGGATAGTTTTTGTAATTATTAACTTTATTAAATGAAATGATTTATTACAGTAATATAACATGTATTAAAGATAATGTAGCTTATGATCATGAATGCAATTAGGAACGACCAAGTCGCTGGTGTCGTCGGCGTTTCACAAAGAAATTATTGTGCCGTCAAAACGTAATGAAAAAAAAAGTCACTCGAGTTTTTCTGGGAGCCAAAATTACTTAATGGAAGCGTCTACCGTCATGCTTTGACATAAAGGACTCGTATAGATAATAAAAAGAAGACGTAATCATGGGAATTTACATTGAAAAAGTCATCGTGTAATGATTAAAGAAGAGAACGACGTTTTTAAATGTTTAAAATAAATTGAATTCAAAATTTAATGCGGGGAATTTTGAGGTTTATACACAGGAGTGTTGGTACATCCGTTCGAGCTTTTATATTTCGACACAGTCCACCACCATAACAGTTGGTACACTATGTATTTTTACACTGGGACGACGCATCTCCTTTATTAACGTGATCGGCTAGAGAGCTTGATATAGAAGTGGACGTTTGCTGGGTTTTGCTTTATATATTCATCGATATCATCTATATGTTATCCATTATTAATATCTAGAAAAAAAATCTCATAATCAAACAATTACAATTCAGACCACAAGTACCTAAATTGAGTTAAAAACGGTTCTTCGATTCTTACTAACAAATATTGAATTTTAATACTAAATAGATATTGTGAAGTGATTGAATCTTTCAAAAACTGGATTAAACCGGTATACTGACTTAACTACTACTACTAGGATTCGATGATTATGCTATATTATGTTAATGTTACTATCTCACACATTGACAAAGTCTCACATATAAATTATAAAATTTATATAACATTCGAAAGGTCTAGAAAAAAAATATACCAACCTACTTAAATCTAATGCAAACGGCGAAATATTAAGAAATCTAGTAGAAACATAACGATGGGTACATCTGGAAAGCTGTAATATCGACAGATGTATCTCTGCGACACAATACAAGTACCGTTCGACCTACAATCTCGGTATCCAGATTACCGATACATTTGAGTTATAAATTGTATTACAAGGAACGGCTATAAATCGAACGTATACATACATTGCGCTTTGTACACTAGACTGTATTTACAAATATCGATCGTGAGGAGAAATGGAAATTGATTTTTAATGCCACATTTTTTATATGACTTATGGACACATGAATCTTAACCAAGGATTAAAGGTTCAAAACCGAGCAAGCGCCTATGTCCTACCTATTAAGTACTAAAATATATGAATAACTGTTTTTTTTTTTTTTTATAGCTCGGGAGAGCAAATGACTACTCCACCTGATGGTAAGTGGTAGTAGAATCCAAACGCGACGACGGCTAGTGCAATCACGAAGAATGATTTGCGCTAGCCGCCCCCGCCTTGCCGGCCCGCAAGATGCCTCTTCACGCCTCGTTTGAAGGAACCCAGGTCATAAGAGTGCGACAAGAAGGTGCGACAAAGAAAAGAGTTGCCAAATTTCTTCGTGCGCGATGGAATTGATGTCACAGTTAGGCGGTGACATCGGGAGCCAGCACGCGTAGACTTGTAAAGGAATGGGGAAGCAGGAATGAGGGAGAATAATTCCTCTGAGCACTCGCCGTGATACAGCCGATAGAAAGCGCTCAGTGCCGCTATCTCTCGACGCAATTGTAAAGGCTCGAGGGTGTTGGTGACCTTTACGTCGCCAATAATACGAACCGCACGCCGCTGCAACCGATCCAAGGCCTCCAGTAAGTACTTAGCGGAGCCATCCCAGAGGTGCGAGCAATATTCGACGCAGGACCGCACCTGTGTTTTATACAACAGGAGCAGTTGTTGTGGCGTGAAAAAACGCCGCACCTTGTTCAGGACACCGAGTTTTCTTGAGGCTGTTTTTATAACAGCCTCGATGTGATCCCTTGGATTGAGGTCGCACCGAATGTCAATTCCCAATATGGCGACTTTGCTTTGTATCTCCAGCGTAGTGCCACAGAGAGAAGGAGGAGGGGAAAATGGCGACTTTTTCGCTGTGAGAGCGCATACCTGTGTTTTCTTGGCGTTAAACTCGACAAGATTATCAGAGCCCCATTTGGCAATGAGTCCTAACGTCCTATCGAGTTCAACAACAAGATCCCTCCGTCTCTCCTCAGTTTCCGCCCGCCCAGCTACTGCGCGTCCGTGGTATCCCCCGTGCACTGTACTGTCATCTGCATAGCAATGTATGTTCCCGAGAGAGAGCATATCATTGATATGCAGAAGAAAGAGTGTGGGGGATAGCACGGACCCCTGGGGGACCCCAGCATTCACTACATGGAATTGTGAAGCGCAACCATCAACTAAAACGCGAAGGCTACGCTTGTGTAGGAAGCTGGCAATCCAGGTGCAGAGCTGAGCTGGCAGACCGTATGCCGGCAGCTTGGAGAGAAGACTTCTGTGCCAGACCTTGTCGAAAGCCTTGGAGATATCGAGGCTGACAGCCAACGACTCCCCATGCTTGTCGATAGCTTCACCCCAGAGGTGTGTTACGTACGCTAGAAGATCACCTGTGGACCGTTTTGGCCGAAACCCGTACTGACGATCATTAATTAGACAGTGATCTTCTAGGTAATGGATCAGTTGGTTGTTTAAGATCCGTTCCATCACCTTACAAAGAACTGAGGTGATAGCTATTGGCCGATAATTTGCCGGGTCAGATCGATCCCCTTTTTTGGGAACCGCTTGCACATTAGCTTCTCTCCAAGAATCCGGCACACATCCTGTAGAGAGAGACAGCTGGAACAGGCGCGTCAACACAGGAGACAGCTCCGCTGCACACTTCTTCAGCACTATGGCTGGTATTCCATCGGGACCACTAGCTTTCCGTACATCGAGTGATTGCAGCTCTGCACGCACATCACGCTGCCTGATTTTGATGTCAGGCATCGTGTGGCCACATGAAGGTATTGAAGGTGGCAGCGCACTGCAATCATCGATCACAGAGTTATCCGCAAAGAGTTTTGCCAGAAGATCGGCTTTCTCCTGTGGACTGTGAGCTAGCGATCCCTCCGGATTCCTGAGCGGTGGCAGCGAAGGTTGGCAGAAATTGTTTTGCACAGATTTGGTCAGACGCCAGAAGCTACGGGAGCCCCTAGGATGCGAAACAAGGTCATGACCAATCTGTGCAATGCGCTGTGCATCCGCTCTTGAGTATGCCTTCCTACAGGACTTGGAGGTTTTATTGTAGGTTGCTTTCAGTGAGTCAATGTTAGATGCCCCGCTAACGCGGCCATTGATCCACGCGCGATATGCCGCCTGCTTAGATGACACAGCATCGGCACATTCGCGAGTGAACCAACAGTTACGCGTACCCTTACTGGTGAGGTCTGAGTTAGGAATGTAGTATTCCATCCCCAACAAGATCTCACCAGCAATAGCAGCGGCGCCAGCCGTCGGGTCATTCTCACTGAAGCAACGTTCCTTCCAAGGGACTGACGCATAGTAATCGCGCAAACCGTCCCAATCTGCTGACTTATAGTGCCAAATGCGACGTTTGCATACCGTTGGTGACGGCAGCTTGGCCTGTGGCACTTTGGCAGATATCAGGCAGTGATCCGAAGAACCAAGAGGAGCCCGAACCTCAACCTGATATTCTACCGGGTGGCTAGTCAGCAAAAGGTCCAGTAGAGAAGGTGCTTGCCCGCCAATGTCTGGGATCCTGGTGGGCTGATCAACCAGCTGGGTCAAGTCATGCGTGAGAGCGAAAGCATGAGCAGTCCTACCAGCATGGTCAGTTTTGAGGGACTTCAACCATGATTCATGGTGAGCGTTAAAGTCCCCCAAAAACACCAGTTCCGCGTTAGGAAACTGCTCCTGCGCAGCATCTGCCACCCGACTAAGATGGTCAAATAGTCAGCTTGTCTCCAAGTCACCATTATGGGATCTGTAGAGGCACACGTAGACTCGACTCTGACGAACCAAGTCCACACGCACCACTAACATGGAGAAGGAAGGGTCCTCCAAGCAGCGCAGACGGTGACAACAAACATCCGTCCTGACGAACAAGCATACTCCGGCTTTCGCTTTGAAGGATTCTTCAAGCATGTAGCCGGGATAATTAAGGTAGCTGGTATCGCCAGGACGGAGTATTTGAGTCTCCGTAAGAAACAACATTGCTGGCCGTGCTGTCTCAAGATGGTGGTGGACAGCATTGAGGTTAGCGTGGAGTCCACGGATGTTAGCGAACTCAACCTCAAACAGCGAAGGTATGGTGGGGGTGTGCACCGCTGTACGACCGTTATCTCTTTTATGCGCTGTCATGAATTTGGGGAAAAAAGGGAAGAGACGTGAAGCGAGCGACGCATTGTCACGATAGGGATGGTCAAAGTGTGGAGCTGTGTTTCCCCAAGAAGCTGCCAGAAGGGAAAATAAACTGATCCGCCGGACGGAAGGGCCCCCGAACCCTCCCGGAAATGGCCGCCGGCACCCCACCGTCCGGTCACCAACCGGCACGACGGTCCACTCCGAGATTATGCGTAGCCTGGTGGGGCAGCCTCGCGAGCTGGTTAAGAACGCTTGGGCCCCTGTACTCTGCCACGGGCGGCTAGCGGAACAACCGTTTCTACGGGTCTCCCTGACCGGCGGGTCAATATAATTTCCCCCGGCATTGGTTCAACAGCAACTTCCACCGGACCACCACATATCGCGGCAATGCGCGCTCGGGCACTGGCTGTACGCTGGCTGATCTCGAAACGCGGCTGCAAGCAGCCACTTCACGAGTTTTTCACCATGCGTACGGTGGTAACAAGCCAGGCGGATGATTGACATCCTACCACCAGATGAGCAGATGGTCGCTCAGCTATCCCTTAGTCGCCTCTTACGACACCCATGGGAGAGAGAGGGGCAGTGAATTGTATTCTGACTCCGTCACTGCACGGAGCGAGTATAGTAATTAGTAATTAGTCTAAAAATTAATTGAGTAAGGTTTGAAATTAAATGAGCAATATATAACATATACTCGTATCGTATTGTTATGTGCAGTCAGAACGCGTCTGATATGAAATATCGTAGCTACAAATAGCTTGATTGGGATAATAGTGGATGTTTTGCAAAACTTCCGTTACACCGACAATATAGGTAATTGAGTCGAACGTATGGAGATTATAGTATGAGCATGTATGTGGTGTGGATGAGCCATACACCGTTGCACCGATTGCGTTTTCTATGGGTAATTTACCATCAATCTTGGCGTTTAATGTAATGGTTTTGTTTCGCGGTTATTGAAGCAGACCGACGTTTGAAACGCTGCGTTTTTTTGCGAAAATTATCACGTATAGTATGATTAATTTAAATCGATTAGAAGTACGGACTAAAAGGAAGTATACCCAGGGATCTTGCGGTATAGGCGATGTGGAAATATTCAAGTTGCTACATAGCACCATGTAGTACTCAGAGGTGAAATTACAAACTCTTATGGCCGAATACTGAAACGGCATTTAAATATTAAATGCCACTTAATTATTTGAGACGCCGTTAATTTAAAATTTCGCATACTAAATATAAAATTAACGGCGTCTCAAATAATTAAGTTTCAGTATTCGGCCGTTAAAGTACAGATACAATTGCTAAGAAAAAAATCAAGATAAATCAACTATATTTTGATATAAACGCATTGTACGTCATCAATAAGTCGTTTTTTCGACTTATCAGTTAAACGCCCACTTGCGTTGCCGGTTTGATGGGAATATTTCCATAAGTCGACGCGTTACGTGATCTTTCAGCGCGAATAAGGGGAATTGCGAGACTAAAATAACATAGCGGTGTTAGACTACGGCAATTTTCTTCTAAATCATATATTTACAAAGTAATTAATGTTGTATTTTTAAAGTAAAACATTGTTAAATAACAGTATTGTTTGATTTTGATTTTGTAGTTATTTCGAACCAAGCCATAAGACCTTTTTCATTCAGCTAGTCGATGATTCTTACCTAATTTCAGAGGGCGGTCGGTAGGCAGCGCTGGTGACGTAGACCTCTGATCCGGAGTCCCGTGGTGATCCATTGGTGGGATGCCGTCGACCATTTCTGTGCTCGCCACCAGAGGGAGAACGAGTCCTCTCGTCTATCGTCTAAAATTTCAAAATTAAATAAGCATTATTTTTTAATTTAACTTTAATTAATATTATTTGTTTCTAACGCTTTATGGAATAATTAATAAGATTCATTTTTCCAAAGCAGTCTTCAGGTCCAAAGAAGGAGAATCACTTAATTCTGTAATCCAAACTTTATTGTAAGCGAACAAGCTAGTAAATTATAGTTACCTTTAGTTAAATATGAATGCTTGTTGCATTTATTTAATTAAAATCATGAATTAATGGCGAAAGCGAACCGACGCGTAATAGAACGGGTTATAACCGCTTCATTTGCAATAAACGCTGTTACGACTTGAAATAGGGGCGATTCGAACAACAATACAAATAATGTTAGCGTATGTTGATTTTCCGCTTGGCGTATAACATACGCGAGTGTACTTTCTAAATCTGGAATTTTCTTTAGTATTCTTTTTTTGAATATATATATTTTTTATAATACGCAATGCAGGTAACATTTTGAGTTTTATTTGTAATTCAATTAATTCGCGTTGGTTTAAAAATATGATTGAAGTGAATTATTTTATTAATATGCTTAAAAATAATTCGTTAAAAAATTAACCTTCTCTACATTGCTTCATACCCAAAAATTGAAGTTAATTCTATTGTTTTTGATTCGCCTATTCTTGTTTTCATGACTGTATATTATATGGTAATATTTTGTACATTGTGTGAAAATACAATGAAACATTATATTTTCGAGTGTTGTGTTGGATCAAAAATATAAAAGAATATTTTTTTTACACAGAGACAAAATCAAAAGGTCACCGTGTCATCAGATTATGAGAGTGAGGGAATAGAGAGTGCATCTGTGTTCGCGCACACATTTGTGCACTATAATATCTCCTGCGCAGTTGGTTTGGAGGACACTATTATTATTAAACAGAAACAAAACAATTTAAATGATTTTATCTAATTTTACGACAACATTTAAGGCTTTACGACTAGACTTCTCGAAGCAGAATTATGAGTCACAGGAAAATGTCTAGACATAATTATCGAGTTGTTATGCGATTTATTATATTTAAAAAGATAAGTTTTTTTTAATACGAGCAAATTTCGGTAAGTGGTAATCAATGCCCATAGACATTGGCATAAGAAATGTTAATCATCGCTTACATCGCCAATGTGCCACCAACCTTGGGAATTGAGATATTATGTCCCTTGTGCCTGGAATTACACTGGCTCAATCACCCTTCAAACCGGGACACAACAATACTAGGTGTACTGCTGTTTTGCGGTAGAATATCTGATGAATTGGTGGTACCTACCCACTAAGTATTAAAATAATAAAGATATGGTTGAGGAATTTAGTTTTAAATATTTATTAAAACACAATTTATTAACCGACTTCAAAAAAGGGAGGAGGTTATCAATTCGTCTGTATGTTTTTTTTATACTTATAATTAACGACGCATATATTAATATGTTCTATGTTTGACCAAAGAAAGTATTTTACATATTTATATTTGACGAAATAACTTTATATTGAGTTGTCTGATTTTGAATATAATTTTTTCATTGAATGGTAATCGGTATCTTCTAAATTTGAAAAAACAAATTTCCCCTAAAGGTAAACAAAAGATGAATGAGTTCGCGAAATCGCTGGCGTCTATTTCTTAGATGGTTATTGATACGTCATGTGTCAATACGAGCTGAGCATTCCAGCTGTGTTATGTGTTTTCAAGCCATTTTAATCGGTTTCAAATGCGTTTGATGTGTGGTCGAAATAATCTGAAACGTGTTTAAATGTTTGTACGATCTGCGCCGATTGCTGTTACCTTGGTTCCTTCAACGTGACTTTGTTTCTAAAGTTAGTACGGCTTAAATGCTAATTAGTTACAAGACTTTAAATTATCGTTTTAGGACATTTTTATAATTTCCATTTTTATTTACTTTCACAGTGACCATATACAAATATGTAAGTATGTATTACTATATATTACTATGTGAGAGTACAATTGTTATAGGAGGGCTGAGCCAAAAAGTGTACTGACATCGGAATTCCTCTATTGAAAGGAGACATACTGTTATTCTTACCACCATTCCACGCGGTCATGATTGATACTGTATTTATTATTATGGGCTCATTTGCCTGTCCTATGTATATGTGCCAAACAATTAACATTAAAAAAAGATTCGAATGTTTCTCTGAAAAGTATTTTTTGATTGCCTTAGCAAAGAAAAAGAAATAATTACTAATAATTAAAAGGATAAATACATATAGAATTATTTTAATTGTTGGATGGATTGCGGATATACCGATTTACGTAAAGTAAATCGTTCTGCGTCAACGCGGAACGCAAATGCGTTCGTGTTAAATACGCCTTTTATGTCTATTGTTAACTAGCTGCTGTGGGTGCACCTAAGATTGCTGGCGGGCAGGGGTGATGGGGAGATTGCAGGAAGTACGTCTATGTTTTAAATCAGGTTATAAGCTGTCCTCATTCCAAATTTAATTCAAATCTGTCCAGTCGTTTATACGTGATTGAATAACAAACATTCAAACGAATAAACACATTTATGATAGGAATATTCAGAATATTAATTAATACAAGTTTGTAACTATAGCGTCGAATTCAACGCGTTAGTGTGAGTTAATTATAATTGATTCGTGTTTTGTTCTGAATTGTTTTTGCGTGCTTCGTCGAGCGTGTTATAACTTAACGTGTGTTATGTTATTATGTTTTCTTTTGTTTAAATATACATTAATTTTTATAAATAAAATCGATACAAATATAAAGGGAAATTTTTAATTATGTACGTTGCAGGTATACTTTGTTATTAGTTTGCCCAAATTGAATTCAATTGATGTCTACTGTGGGATAGAAGTTAAGATGTTCTGAATTTTATGTAATTACAGTAGTACAAAATATTACTATTTAGCGTTGAAATAACTGGTAAGAAAAGGGATCAGTTCCTTAGTTTAGTATATTATAGCTTGGAAGGCTACAAGTTCCAAAGTTTGCTGTCAATCAATACGTTTTAGTGTTTATTTGACATGTAATTGTAGGTTGTTTTTGTTACAGTCTCGTGTCTCGGAAAGCGCCTCGGTAAAGCTGTTGCTCTTGCACTTCTCTCAGGTCGGGTCGGATCGCCGTCACATTGGATATAAAGAGAACACTCATGTTTGCGTAAACACTTGTGCACTGTAACATGGCCATTGAGGATGGACATCGTGACATCGATCATAAGGGACTCGTTCATAATCATAAAAAATTGACACGTTATTACTTACTGTATATTCTGAAAGCGTCCTCTCAGAGGGCGCTCGGTGGCTGTCGTTCTCATCTCTCGACGAACGATGCAGGTAACCCCCCGACGAGGGCGAATCGATCCCCGAGCGGTGCGTTGCCACGTAGTGATTGTTTTTAACTTTATTTGCCATTTTCAAATTGTCACAAACAAAGACACATTTTTAAAAACTGCGCGCCATCATCCTCGCCGTACAGACCAATCTCATGTCATATTCGTTACCACCATAAGCTTTGTAGGTCGACCTGCAACAAAGGAATGGATTGTATACTATTATTGACCTTTTACGATAACCTTGAGCGAGTAATTTGCGGTTTGGTAGCGATATTGACCTATACAGTCCACTGTTTTGATAGGAATTCGATTTAAGATATCGTTTTTGTTACTACTAACCCATAAAAGATTCGATTATCGATTCACACGTTTTTTTTTTAATGTAATACATTCGAATAGATAAGATACGAAAATTTATGAAGCTATGGCATTTAATATTAATTATATTACTGATAATAATCTTTTTAATTACAAGATGTCGAACAAAATATGTCGATAAATGTTTATCGATAAGTTCACTTCACTCGGGCCGGCTGTTAACCTTAAAACCTAGTGATCGAATAATCGTCCGGCATCGATGTCGTTATCGAGTGACCCATCGACAAGATAATATGCAATTTTGTATCGAATCATCCTGATCGTGAATGAGATCACTCTCGCTGGACATTCACCGACACGATGTTTTATTATATTTTATGATAGGGCAAGTCAAGTTTATTTAATTATAAATAAATAAATTTAATTTTAAATTAATATAAGCTTAATAAAATAACGTTTTAATATTTCATATCTACATTTCAAATAAATTATTTTTAATTTAATGGATGAAATTTACTCGTATGTAAATGTATGTACATGTATAAAATGAGTGCACTTATTCTATTGTGTTCCTTTTGACAACCCTAATATAATTAATTCCTAACCACTGATCAATTTCGATTCTGATTAATTAGATTCAGGTCAAGAAGTTAATACAAAAAATTACTGACACTAGACTTTATAATAATGGGAATCACTTTTTTGTTGCTCGTTTCGTGTGAAATTGTATTCGAATTAATAATGACGAAATATCTTTGTATACCTATATAGGCGCGCAATCATTTAGCATAGATAATATATGTTTGTAGCAAAAAGTATTTTAATTTTTATTTAACTCAAATCAATCGGGTTTCGAATAGAGGATAATTATCTGTTCGAAATTTGAAATTTGATGTAAATTAATTAGACACAATCAGTAGGTTGTTGTGTTTATTTATCATACAGTACAACAACAAACTTTCGAAGTATATAAGTTTATTATATAATAAATACTAAATAATGTATCGAATCTATAGTAGAAACTTCGCATGAAATTAATATTTTTCATCGTCTTCCAATATAGCTTAGCTTCTAATATCAAGGGTCTTTGTTTAACTTAACTTTGCAGTATACCTTTAACTGACGTCAAAATAAAAGTTTATTTCTATGAAATATATAGCAAGTGCAGGGGAACAATTCTACTAATGAAAGTGTCTCTATCGAAGCGTACTCGTTGCCGTTTATCTGTTTCCTTATTCTTTAACTTATTCGACTATTGGCATAAAAAAGAGTGTGTGTACTTATGTACACGCGTTAGAAGTTATACTTCTTTGGCGTATGGAAAAAAAATAACTAAAATGCAGTAGTGATTAACGATAAATATTAAAATTGATAAAAAAGATTTTATTTAAATAAAAAAGGTTTTATTAACGTAATACGAAACACGTGCTCTAAATATAAAAATACTAGAATATACAACTTGAACATAGTTATCGATTTTCATGCCACCTAGAACTAACTTCACGATGCAGAATTCAGGTGTCGGTGTGCGCGCGCATCGTAAAAATTCACTCTCATCAGTTTTCTCCATCGCGCCAAAAGAAGTATAACTTCAAAACTAAGAATTCTGATATAACGGTATATGTTAACATCATATGGGTTCGGTTCCGATCCGAATAAATATAGATTAGACAAAGTTGAATTGGAATTAAATCTGGAACGTATCGCAGTCGTTATACATTAGTAGAATTGACCCCCAGTTCCGTGTAAGTGGTTATCGTAGCTCATCGACGTTTGTAAGGGATTTGCTGATGCGTTGCCACCATGAGAAGCCTTTAGACCTTATTTTTGGAGAGCCCTTGCACATTTGTGAAGTAAGTGGAACTTATAGGAACTACATAATGTTTTTTTTTTATGTAAGAGGGGGCAAACGAGCAGGAGGCTCACCTAATACATAATGTATCATAGTTTGATCATATCGTGGGATTATTATTTTTTAAAACTCATGTTGTTAATCAAAATCTTTAATACGTATGCAAATTTGGGTGAAAATTGCATTCAAAGATTCCCTTACATAGATACATACAGGTCAAGCTAATAAAAGCGTGTTAAAAAGACCATTTTGATGTAAGACTATTCCCAGTCCCCAGTCTGTCAGTTCCAAGTCTAGTCTATTCTCTGGTCTAGAAGTCCTAACCCAGTCTTGTCTATTCCTTAGTCGAAAAGTCCTAAAAATTAAGGATTACAGTATCCTCTTCAAAATATACAAATATATAGCATTAGGACTGCAAAATGAGTCAGTCGAATTGCAATTCAAATGCACTTTCTATTGAAGAAATCGCTGTTTGCATACAATGGTATTCATTGATGTTAGTTTGTTTAATCTGTATGCAAGTCTAATTGATCGGTTACTCGGTGATTACATGAATAGTGATGTCGCTCGTATTACCGGGATCGAGTGTTGCGTGTACAACACTAACTCAATTAACCATTTACAAGCGCTTTCATATCATTTCCATTCTCATAAGACTACGCGACACATGAGAATATTTTTTGTATTCAATATTAGTATTCGCTCCCAGCTTTACTCGCGTGCTGCGATGGAAGAAGGGGTTTTATCAAGTGAAAAAATAAGATATGTCTTTCTTTTATGTTCAGGCTTGTTTCACACTATTTTTTTTTTTAAAAGATTTAGTGGTTTAGTCTTAAAAACTCAGACATAGTAGACAAATATTACACTGGCATAATAATAATAATGTCCTCCAGACCGATTGTCGGTCACGGCGGCCAATCTCAAGAGAGGTTAGCCAACTTCGCAGGAGATATTATAATGCACAAGTATGTGCGTAAACACAGGTGCACTCTATATTCCCTAGCTCTCATAATCCGATGGGACGGCAATCCGACACGACTGGAAAGAGTTCAGGCGCAGGAACAACGGCTTAACGTGCTTTCCAAGGCACGGGAGTGTACACAGTTCCTCTAACTACCAGACTCCGGGCTGCTTAAGAGAATTTTGTTGACAGATAAACCCAATAACTCTTTATTCGCCCGACCTGGGAATTGAACCCAGGACCACCGAGTCTGCGGCCTTATATCTAGCCACTAGAACAACGAGGCAGTTAACCGACACTGGCGTACTGAATGTTCAAAATCTACTGTCAGTTTAACAAATCATACATTAAAGGAATTTCCACAGTTATGATGTTTCCTCCTATTTGGCTTTATTTCTGACGAAATGAAACGTCGCCTTGTGTTTTATCTACGTATATAATATTAATATCGACCGTCAAGTTTCTTTTAAAGAAAGAATATCCCGCAATACAAAGAAGCTGTACATATATTATAGTTACGTCAACCCCCAGAAAGCGGGCAGATGCTTTTTTTTATGACTTCGTAACTTTGAGAGCAACGTTCCCATACAAAGAGTACAAATATAAACAAATAACACCAATCTATACATACATATAAATAAAATTGGAGTGTCTGTTTGTAATATTGAAATAACCGCTTTTTACTACATGCATATGAATATATATACGGCACATACACCAAAATAACCTTTTTTTACAATTTTTGTCTGTCTGTTTCTCTGTCTGTCTGTTTGTTCCGGCTAATCTCTGAAATGGCTGGACCAATTTTGACGGGACTTTTATTAGCAGGTTGTAATAAGGAGTAACATAGGCTACTTTTATTTTAGAATAAAATGATAATAAAAATAAAAATGATTAACTTTTTTGTTAAATTCCACGCGGACGAAGTCGCTGGTACAGCTAGCACATAATAAATCAAATATAAGTATGTGGGTTATCTTTACTACAATAAGTGTATAAAAATATATACATATATATTATATTTTCATAGATAATTTTATATTATCCACTTTGTTCCCATTCGCTGCTAGATGGCGCTGCAGTATAACAATTTATGTACCGTTAAAACTCTCACAATAGCAACTAGTATGTGAACAAGGATAGAACTACATATACTATGTTTTACATAGAATATAAATAATATGATATTTAGATAGGGGTGCAGTGAGGACATAGGTTACCTAATATCCCCCCCATGTCAAACGCGGGTGGAAGCTAGTTCTATTATATAGGCATAAGAAACAGCAATTGAGATTTAAAACATTGATTACGAATACGAAATAATACCAATTATAGTACCGATTGTATCAAAACCAAATTACTTGTAATATTTCGATAGAGTATTTGTAATGTGTTTTATCGTTTTATACCATCATATTGAAAATAGGACGCGAGATTTGTTAATCTGACATATATAATATGACGAGTCGATTGGCGTGATTGGTAAGACACTTGCCTTACATGCCGCGGGTCGTGGGTTCGATTCCCACCCAGGACAGAAATTTGTGTGCACGAACATCTATGTTTGTCCTGAGTCTGGGTGTAATTATCTATATAAGTATGTATTTACAAAAAAAAAAGTAGTATATGTAGTATATCAGTTGTCTGGTTTCCATAGTACAAGCTCTGCTTAGTTTGGGATCAGATGGCCGTGTGTGAATAATGTCCCAGGATATTTATTTATTATAATTTCTTCAATATATCTGACATATATATACGTGTGTTTAGTGGCTTTGTAAAAGATGTTAACCATCGCTTACATCGCCAATGCGCAACCAACCTTGGGAACTAAGATGTTATGTCCCTTGTGCCTGTAATTACACTGGCTCACTCACCCTTCAAACCGGAACACAACAATAACAAGTACTGATGTTTTGCGGTAGAATATCTGGTGGTACCTACCCAGACGAGCTTGCACAAAGCTCTACCACCAAGTAATACTATAGTAAGATTATAAATACAAATTAAGCATATAAATGTTTTGAGTTGCTTGTTGGGTTGCACCCTCAATTTCTGGTTAATGTTCAGGTGTTTACACCGTTGGACTATCTCTAGTTAGTACTACTAACTAGTAGTTAATTAATCATTCGTTATTACTGGCATCTTCAGCTATTTTTTAACGATAGTTATATGCTATGCTATATAGTTAGCTTGATAAAGCTTGATAGTTGAAGATGTTCATCCTGTACACTGACCATAGAGACCTGCTTTCTAAGTTTCTAAAACATAGTTTTATATACCAAGGAAATATATTATGTGAAAGTGTTCGTTTAACGGTGATTTACAATGTACTTCATACGTGTTTCGAAATCATCGAGGCACAGGAGAGGCTTTCAAATACATTCATTCAAATACACGAAACTGCGCATAATACTACCAACTTAACCCAGTGATTCTTTCACTGGCTCACTCGATTACATTAGAATCGACGCAGATATGGAATTAAAAGATATACAATCCTTACTAATATTATAAATGCGAAAGTAAGTTTGTTTGTTACGCTTTCACGCCTAAACAACTAAACCGATTTTAAAAATTCTTTCACCAATGGAAAGCTACATTATCAGCGAGTAACATAGACTACATTTTGTCTCCGTATGCCAACGGGGACGGGAACTACGCGGGTGAAAACGCGGGGAAAACGCTAGTAGTTTATATAATGTAATGATGGGTCAAATATGGCACACTTGGACGTTAAGTAATTTTCTTTACTGATCCTGTCCGTTGTAAATCGTTTATAGGACGTCAGGTTTTTATCATTACATTACTCGGTCCATGAACGTATTTGTTAATAGCCCTCAGTGTCAATTGAAAGTTTGAATGTTTATATTAATTAGTTTGTGTTTTTATAACCTTGACTTTACTCAAGATTGATCATTAATTGAGCAATCTATTAATTGGGCATTTATTTTAAAACTATACTTTACAATCTCTCATAGTCGTGTTACTCAACATCTAAGAAGGGTGAGGGTTAAGGATGACAAAAATACTTTTATCAATTTTTTTATTTTTTATTTGAGTATATTGTTTTCTTATGTATTGAGTTAAGAGGAGAAAAGCAAATATGTATATGTTACTTATGCAAGTATAGATACATAAAAACGAGTTTTAATTTATTTAGTGATTAATTGTCAGTTCGATTGATAAATACGAAAGTGATTTTAATAACAGTAACTTTTTAATTACGTATGTCACCTTCAGACGCTCTGACAAGTTACCAAAATAGCCGGGTGTAGAGGCGGGACTTGAATCTTGTTCCCAATATTTACTTCATTACCTTAAAGTAAGCCGAGATGGCCCAGAGGTAAGAACGCGTGACTCTGAATCGACGATCGTGGGTTCAAACCCGGGCAAGCACCGCTGATTTCATGTGCTTAATTTGTGATTATAATTCATCTCGTGTTTCACTGAAATTCTGCCACATGTGCATTTCACCAACCCGCATTGGAGCAGCATGGTGGAATAAGCTCCAAACCTTCTTCTCCAAGGAGGAGAAGAGACCTTAGCTCAGCAGTAGGGCATTCACAGGCTATTATTGGTTATCTTAAAGTAGTAGACATACACATACAGTTTAAGAACAATTCCGAAATGTTGTCGTAATTTAATATTTCTAAGTTTGACAACCCTAGGCTAGAATTAAACAATGTGTATTGTATCTGATCGCTAATCAGATTTGATGGATGAACGATTTCGCTGCAAACTATTAATTGCGTTGTTTTAAATGTAATAAATTATTGTATTTAGCGTTGCGTTGTTTGACACCTGACAGGACATAGTGGTATCAAATTATAGTGATCAGTATAATTTGTTGCCAAAACCAAGCATGGGAAGTTAGAGTTATGACGAGGTGAAGGTATTTTTATGACTATATTATGGACTAGCTACTCGTTCCGGCTTTGCACGTGTAGAATAAGACTTTATGTGAAATATCTATATTGAAGGACAAGGTTCTTTTTTTTGGGTGAAACTGGCGGTCTCATAACTCTACAGCAAAGTTTAATCATAATCACGCAGGCATAGTAACAAACATACAAAAATCAATCAGGAACGCATAGTAACAAACGTACAAAAATTATTTTTATTTATGTATAAAAATAAAAGTCGTTCAAATATTTTCAATTGTGTGTTGGATTTGTCGTCCTATCGTATTATTAGCGTGAAGGAATTGTGAGTGCAGTCGTTTTTGGGCACAAAGTTGTGCACTATAATATTATACTTGTAAGACTCTATTTACATATGCCATGTAATAGCTACTAGACCGATTATATAAATACAATTTTAGTATACAAATCGATCTGTCTGCACGTACTTAGCCAATCGAACATCCGTTGATAATATTGTGTACATGCGTTTCGAATCTCTGTTATCTGAGCTCGGCGTTCTAGTGAATACTTCGAAACTAAATTCCTAAGGTGGGGTCGCGTCAATATTTTCTCGTCATTATTTATTTATGTCATGGCTGGACTTTCAAGGGTTATGTCGGCGTAAGATAGCGTCAGTCGTTAATGTCCTTGTGTGTGCGTTGACTATTTAATTTTTTTTTTCTATATGTTATTAGAATAATAAGATAATGTTCAACTTTTAATACTAAATTCGTGGGTAGATTTATTGTCACCGCCCTAGCATTATTCTTCTGCAATTCGGTCGTAATCGACAGCTCTGTCTGTTTATTATTGATTCCTTTGTTCAATTTTTGTGTGTAAATTGTACATGTCGATATAAGTTTACTTGATTATTGTATAAGAAGAAGAGAAGTAACAGCCTGTGAATGTCCCACTGCTGGGCTAAGGCCTCTTCTCCTCTTTGTGAGGAGAAGGTTTTGGAGCTTATTCCACCACGCTGCTCCAATGCGGGTTGGTGGAATACACATGTGACAGAATTTCAATGAAACTTGACACATACAGGTTTCCTCACGATGTTTTCCTTCACCGTCAAGCACGAGATGAATTATAATCACAAATTAAGCACATGAAATTCACCGGTGCTTGCCCGGGTTTGAACCCACGATAATCGGTTGAGGTTCACGCGTTCTTACCACTGGGCCATCTCGGCTTTATTATTGTATAGTGATAAATATTCTCCGTTGAGAATAGCCGTGGGCGGAACTGGTCAGAAGGACATTCTCAATCTAGGTTCCTATGACTGGATACAAAACGTTTCTTCTCTTGAAAATAAATCTATTTTTCTATGATGATGATGATAAACATACATATACTTTGATAAATTTACGAACATTCGGGTAGTGCGGAAAATATATAAATTCATTTCCCAAGTCATAGAAGCGCCAATCGGTTCTTTTAAAAGTTTAAAAGTTTAAAAGAAAGTACACATCATTCATCATTTTGTTATTCAGGGAAGTCCCGATACGCAGAAGCCTTAGAAATAACGAATACAACAGCTCATTGTTGGCATCTCATGAATTCGTTTTCAAGATTTAAGTATCAGGAAATAGCGTTTAAGTTGTGATAATATATCGTTTAAATGTTTGTTTACCATTCTTGCCTCTATTTTATATAATAACTAGCCCGCGGTTTCTCCCGCGTATAATTAATAAAAATATAATAAATTATTTTATTACTATAATAACAAGCACACACACACACATATGGCTACTGGTAAAGTAATACGTAATTAACGATTTGAAATTATTTTTCTTAAGATACCGTAGGTTTTACCGATCTTATATATATTTGTGCCATCACGTTCTATGTGTGTACCAATTTTCATCAAGATTGGTCAAGCCGTTTATGAGTTATAAGAAGACACACAGACAGACAGACAGACAGACAGACAGACAAAAATGAAAAAAATAGTATAATGTGAATCACTGCATCATAAAACGACTATTTATCAAAAAATTAGGTGAAAAAAAATTATATACAGACAGAACCAAGAGATTTATATAGTAGTATAAATAATAACTTAATACAATTTGTAAGGATAAATATTCGAAATTAGTTGACTTAGACATTGTTTGACTGATTTGAAATCCGGCATGTATATTAGGAATTATTTTCAATAATTATTATTTTATAAACTACAGGGAACTAGCACCAAAGTGTTAATATAATACAATTACATGGCGACCGAGATTTGTATTCGGTAAAGTTTTCAAAGACACCAAAATTAAAAAAAGCAGACATACAACATTTAAGTTAAATGTATAAGATTTGCTCAACTAATATTTTAATATTTATGCATTTAAGTAATTAGATTATTTAAACGCTCACACTTAGAGATGCAGAGGTATGAAGCTTATGTTTTCAAACGACCCATTGTTTTTGCGTCTTATTGTTTTTGCGGTAACTATTTTTGTTCGAAATGAAATTTCTACAAGCGAATGTAAATATTATTGAATAAATGTTTCATTACGTAAATTCATTACGGTGTTCTAGCTGTAACAATTTATTATTAAACTAAATGAAAATTTAGGAAATAATTAAAGAAATATTATTGACTATCATTATTTGTTTATTTTTTTTTAATAATGATTTAATTACTACAGAAGTTAGTTACCTAGTCTTAAAATTGCATAATGTGTTAAGGAAAAAAGTATTTGATGTAATTTGGTAAACATCGGGTTTGAACCTCAAGGATGGACCTAGACTTTTTTTACCTAGCACCTGAGCCCTCGTCCCTCGCGGAAGAAGGTAGTATTTATATAAAATTTACATGTCCCAAATTCTATAATATATAATCTTGTATATACCACAACAATTACTGTTTGAGATTAACGGTCTGTTTTACAGACAATAATTATATTGATTTGATAGATTACATGTGCTATAGTCTGGATTATAATTAAAGGTATTTTATCAGGGTTGCCCTAAGCCCTAAGGGTTGTTTCTCATTACAGAAACCGCGGTAAGGCTGGGCTTTATGGCAATAATGCATGCGTGTATATAATGTGACCACGCCTAGATTGTGTCACGGAACCCGGTAGTGGTACACGGAAGAAGTTAGCTTCACATTATAGAATCTATATTTATTTAAAATTATAATATTCGATGGATTGAATAAGTTATTGTTATACAAAAAATATGTAGAAGTACTGATACTATTTCGAAGCAGACTGTCTCGTTGATCAAGTGGGTAGATATAAGGCCGCAGATCTTGAAGTCGTGTGTTCAAACCCCAAGTCGAGCCAGTAAAAAGTTACCGGGTTTTCTGTCGGAGAATTACAGCAGTACTTTTAGTTTTTTATTTTTCTTTTTGTATAGGAAGGCGGACGAGCTTATGGGCCACCTGATGGTAAGTGGTCACCAACGCCCATAGACAATGGCATTGTAAGAAATGTTAACCATAGCTTACATCGCCAATGCTCCACAGACCTCGGGAACTAAGATGTTGTCCCTTGTGCCTGTAATTACACTGGCTCACTCACCCTTCAAACCGGAACACAGCAATACAAAGTACTGCTGTTTTGCGGCAGAATATCTGATGAGTGGGTGGTACCTACCCAGACGAGCTTGCACAAAGCTCTACCACCAAGTAAAGTTGGAAGTGTATACACCCCCGTGCCTCTGGAAGAGAGTAAAGCCGTCCTGCGCCTGAGCTCTTTCCGGTCCTGTCGGATTGCCATCGGATTATTATTAGAGTGTACTGTAATAAAACAATACAGCTTACTTAAAATAAAAAAGGGTAACTGCACAGTATGTACATATAATATCTATACTAATATAATAAATGCGAAAGCAATTCTGACCGTCTGTTACGCTTTCATATATACGCCTCTGACCCGAATTTGACGAAAGCAATCAAGCAAGCTTAGCTCCCCTGAAAGGACAAAGGTTACTTTTTCACTATACATCTGCCGCCTAACATACAGGTGAAACCGGGGTCGATAACTAGTATAATACAAACAATCTAAGTATCGAATACTAAAATCTGACTCAACTGTGACCTTACGACACTAAAGCGGTGGCATGTTTGAATTTCCCATTTTATAACCTAAACATATCGTTTGCATAAGTACTTGGAGAATTTATAACGCTCTTGAACAACTAAATGGAATGGAAAATTTGAATACAGTGCAAATTCTGTAGCTCGAATGCGTTGGCCTAGCGTTATTGAAATAATTCAAAGCAATTAATTCTGTTATCGCTTCCCACGATTCAATGGGTATTCAGCAAGGCGGGTTTGAACTTTCTAATATGAAAATGGTAATGTTCCACTACTAAGTATCCATTTAAGATCTTTGCATATAATATCATGTAATTTTGGACCATATTCAGATAACAGCTGAGATATCCCAGTGGATAGAACACGTGAATCTTATCGAAGGACGCGAATTCAATCCAGACACCACTTTTATGTTGTTGTATGTACGAGTTTTATGTGTATACTTTTATGTTTATAATTTATCTCGTAAGGTGATAGAAAAGCGATGAAATCACGAACCGGATGAAATTCCAAATGTGTATGCCCAACAGTGGGACAATCTTAATGGTCTGGCATTTTACTACTATATTACACTCAATGAAATGATTCAAAATATCCGAGACCTACAATTTCCTGTTTCCGTATACGCCCTCTCTCTAGTTCATCTCTCTATTCTCATCAATCTCATAATCTAAAGGCAATCCGACACAAACAAAATAAGTTTAGGTGTAGGATCTGTCGTGAGCTTGTGACACGGAAGCATTTCAACAGCTTTTTGGGCCTACCCGACATTACTTACATTATTTACCATTTATACTCATCTTATACCAGCCACTAAATTTAGGAGTTAGTTGAAAAAGCCAGCAAATAAATTCACAAGCACAGATAGCGTTATTTAAAATGAACGAAACCATAATTAGTCCACGGTCACATTTTGAAGATAAGATCTAGACGAACATTCCACTAAAGTTGTCCAAAACTGATAACTTAATACTACGTAACTGTTAAAACTAATAAGCCTCAAGGCAGTATTACATGAAAATATTATTTAAGCCTGACAGGATAATTAAAGCGATATCTAATCGAAACGAAATGTGAACGAACGGACCTTATAATATCCACTTCACAACCTTGTTGATACAAAACTAATACCCTGATACTAACAAAGGATATAATTATTGTGTATTAGACAGCGTCGATTGATGATTTATTTATCGCCTGATTGTCAGTCGTCAGATAATTCTTATCTGTTAAAGTTTCTACTGGTAGTTTTAGGTGTAATTCAAATTTTAATACCATTTGGTACAGTATCAGTTATTGTTCATTTTCAATAATAATATTATTCTGGGACAATATTGACACAAGGATCTCAAACTAAGCAGAGTCTGTACTATGGAAACCAGACAACTGATATACTCAATATACTACTTTTCTTGGAAATATATACTTATATAAATAATTACAGCCAGACTCAGGACAAACAGACATGTTCATGCACACAAATGTCTGTCCTGGGTGGGAATTGAACCCAAGACCTGTGGCGTGAACGGCAAGTACCTACCACGCCAAGTGGCTGTCACAAGTTCTTAAAGTTCAAGTTATAAAAAATAAATTTGTTTGCTTTTGTGCAATTTACTTTTGATAATTTTTTCATGTTTTATATTTGCAATTTGTAGCACATAAAATCCAAAAATACGATTCTACATATTATTTATAAAATTAATTTTCCGTTCAATTCATTCTTAAGTAAAGCTCTAAACCATAATATAACAATTAATACAATGATTGGAAAATTTAATCGCGTGGAACTAATCGACCCTTGGAAAGTATTCGAAAAATATTGATATTAGAAAGACATTTGCTAGAAACAAACTCTCAATATATACTTTTATTACTTGCCAGTGTTTTCATACAAAGTTGCAACTGAATTAATTCATCCTCGTAACATCTTAACGCCTTAACTATCTGTTTTGACATCTACGATTCACATCCGATTCGCTACGCACGCAACCCCGCCGACCTTGACTTGAAGCTCTTCGACAAACTTATATTTACCGCCGCCCATTCAAATAATCACTTTAACTCAGTGCTATAAGGTCTATTTTGAAGTAACTGTTTGGATTATGTGCAAAAAGTATTTATTTCTTAAACAAATCTATCTTGATCTCTTTATGCGTTATGTTTGTAGGTAAAGTAAGGTTTTATAAAGTGGTTTTTTAACTTGTAGCAATGATGCATTAGACCATAAATTGCTTTTAACGATGTTGATAGCAATAAATCGATGGGAACAAAATGTTTCATCGCTCGTAAATTTTGTTAATAAAGGCTTTCTACATCGAATAATATCTCGTTGCTTGAGATATTTAATTGCTCTCTGATTTACTGTTGAAAAACAAAATATTTACACTGCGATGCACAAAAATAGTTTATTAATAACTACCTCGTTCGTCTAGCTATCTAGTGGTTAGACTGGAAGTTGGAAGTGTGAACTCCCGTGCCTCGGAAAGCGAGTCAAGCTGTTGGTTATGTGCCTGAACTCTTGCCGGTCGTGTCAGATTGTCGTTCCATTACGAGAGTGTGGGAATAGAGAGTGCATTTATATTTGCTGTGTATGTATGTGTGTGAATTGCTGCACTTGACACATTGAACGAAATCAGTCAGGACGACATATTCGATTCTTCAACAAAGAATCGTAGCTCATCTCGTCATCACCTTTGATGCCTACCTAGATATCATTGGAAACTGCGGACGACCTATATGACTGTATTTTTGACCCAAAGACGCAACACAATGTCACAGTACAATGTCCATCTTTGGTCCGGTACAAACACCTTTCACAAAAGTAAAAAGTTCATTAATTCGATCTTTTTAGTGCAGTCATACGGATACGTCTTATATATGCATAGCGAGGTACAGCAAGTGAGGGATAGCATATATATACATTAAGGTCTGGTCTTGAGAAATGCCGCACTTAGGGCGTGTTTCGGTAATAAATAACACTTAACGTAACCTTTAGGATTAAATTATTTCGTCGGAGTAATTACTCTGTCATTGACTCGTTTTCTAAAAACAAGTTTAATCCGATCTGGTAACGTCTTATTTCTGTTGTTGTGTTTTGTTTTTATTTGAAATCGAATGTGAATACTCACACTTGAGTTATGTTTGCTACAGTTCAAAAAGTTGGTGGTAGAGCTTTGTGCAAGCTCGTCTCGGTAGGTACCACCCACTCATCAGATATACTACCACAAAACAGCGGTACTTGCTATTGTTGTGTTCCGGTTTGAAGGGTGAGTGAGCCAGTGTAATTACAGGCACAATTGGCATAACATCTTAGTTCCCAAGGTTGGTGGCGCATTGGTGATGTAAGTGATAGTTAACATCTCTTACAATGCCAATGTCTATGGGCGTCGGTGACCAGTGACCACTTACCATCAGGTGCCCCATATGATCGTCCGCCTTCCTATGCAATTAAAAAAAATACAACGTACGATCAGTTTAATGTAAGCCAACACACTGGTGAGAAATTTAATATTACAGTAAAAAAAGAACCTTTAAAATTGAAATTCTGTATCGTGAAGCTTCATTTCGTCAGCACCAATCAAGTCAAGTCTATGGGCACTGGGGATAATTTGCTATCTGATGGCCCATTTGCCAGTCCACCGAATTAATAATAAATATAATTATGTTGGAATCTGTGTCCGAGTATCTCATATATTAATTAATTTTGTATCGTAATTGTGATTTGATAAATAAAATTTGTTAAAATAAAAACAGAATTTTTAATCATAAATAATTATGTAAACATATATTTATGTCTGCTATTATCCAATTTCCAAGTTTTTTTTATTAAATTTCCTTTTATTAATGACATATTCCGCGACGTGGTTTTAACATTAAGTAATCGGATAGTTTGAAGAAAAAAAATTAAAAGCTTGTTCTACGGCCGAATACTGAAGCTTCATTCAAATATGAAGTGGAACTTAATTATTTGAGACGCCGTTTAAAATTTCGCATACTAAATTCGAAATTAATGGCGTTCCAAATAATTAAGTCCCACTCAATATATGAATGACGTTTCAGTATTCGGCCATTAATGTATTGCTTTTAATAAAACAGACTATAAATGGTGAGAGCGCACATAACATATCTGTAGTACAGTATAAGTAGATTTTAACGCCATACACGATAATGACTTGATTCTTATCTCAGCTTTCATATTGTCGATGCAAGACTTACACTGAATTTATTATCATTACTATATTATAAAAAAGTCTTATTATCATTTTTTATTTATTTTATCTAAACTAAAACAAAATAAATTAAAAGTAAAAAACCTTTTTAAAATACAAGCTTTAATTTAATACGCTAAAATGAAAAAAATAAACTTAGGTGTGCCGCCATGTTGGATTTAGAATGACGTCACACAGTTAACTATACATTGTCATCCAAATTGAACGTGTATACAAAATTTCAGCTGAAGATATCTGCTTCAAAATTGAGTTTCAAGATTCTACCCGAAGAAATTACAGACATTCAAGTAAAAGGTTGTAAAATAAGCTAATTCAAAAAAACAAAAGTTAAGAATTTTAATTTTATTTATGGTTCATTTAAATATTTCATTATTGTTTTTTTGTTGATAAAAGATAACATTTTTCACTTATTTGACGAAATATGCCTTATGATAAAATTATTTTTCAAATGAAATGTCAACATCTTATATGCTGTATTTAGGTCAATTATATTTGATTTAACGCCAGTGTGCGGATACCCTAAGTAAGCTGTGCCTTACGCTTACGAGCAAAGCTTATAAGTTCCGGGTTCGATACAAACTGATGAAAATTTACCTTCAGATCCTAACTTGCTAGATTACATGTTTTATCATATAATGGAGATTGTATGTAATTATATAATACATAATGGCATACTATGTTATCTAAGAAGATAACTTGATAATATTAGTTTCTTTGTCATATCATATGTTCTAAGCGTCTGGAACATTTTAGTTTCCAAGGTTGGTGGCGCATTGGCGATGTAAGCGATGGTTAACATTTCTCATAATGCCATTGTTTATGAGAGTTGGTGACTACGTACCATCAGGTGGCCCAAATGCTCGTCCGCCTACCTATACAATAATATATATTTACATATATATTTGTTCAGGAAATTGAACATAGGACAATCGGCGTTAAAATCATACCACTTCGAAAAACGATTGTCAGGCGTCCGAATGGTAATAATACCTCTAAATACCTCTAAATACCAAGATCGTAAAACTAACGTTTCTTTGTTTGCAATAATCTTAAATCGAGCACTATTGGATACTATCGGCACGATATAATTATCGCCATAGCTCGACAGGTTTGTTCCTCTTGTCGCCGGCGAAACCGTGTAGTTTATTCAGATGAATAAAAAATATATATAATTTGAAGTAATCCAGTAAAATAATTCTAAGAATTGTAAAACATAGATTAGTAAGTTTGTTTTTATAGCATAGGTAGGTGACGGTCATATGGGCCACTTGATGGTAAGTGGTCACCAACGATAGAATAATAATAGATTATTAATTTAAATTTCATACTTATATAAATTGTAAACATATTTATCTATCCTCACACACACTGTACGTGAAAATAAAGCTGTTGATAATTTGTTGAGATTTTTTTAAACAGTTACGCCGAACAAAAGTAACATTAATTATATACGACAAGTGGAAGCGACTCGACAGCTTCTATCGTATATAAGGGTGTGTCTCAACGGGATCGTGGCCTTAGTTTTATTGACGATGCCATGATTTTCAGTCTAATGGTTGCTTTCAGGCACACGCTACTGATATCCAGGCTCGAGTTATAAGCTTAAGATAAGATACGAACGCTGTAATTTCAAGCAATAGAATGCTATCAATATGAACAGCTTCGAAGCAAACGCGATCTGAATATGTACGAGTTTATCTTAAGTTATGATAAATTGAAACTATTTAGATAAGACTTTATAGTTATTTTATTGGTTAAATAGCACCGCATTACTACGCACTTTATTTGTGCTTAATACTAAGAAATTTTGACGCCTCTGTGGGTATATCCCACACTTCAAGAAGCAGTACTATGTTGTTGTGTTTAGGTTTGAAGGGTGAGTGAGCCAGTGTAATTACAGGCACAAGGGACATCTTAGTTTACAAGGTGGCCCTTGGCGATGTTTTTTTTAAGAAATGTAGAATGCCACTGTCCATGGGGGTTTGTGAGTTTTTACCATCAGGTGGCCCATATGCTTGTATGCCTACCTACACTATAAAAAAAAAATCGATGTATCACATGTGCCCACGAATGATCTACGAGAGATGAGGCAAACTGACTTAATAGATAGAATATGTCAATCCGAATCGAATATAATCATTAACAGTAACAGTCTGTGAAAGTCCCACTGCTGGGCTAAGGCCTCTTCTCCTCTTTTGAGGAGAAGGTTTGGAGCTTATTCCACTACGCTGCTCCAATGCGGGTTTGTGAAATACACATGTGACAGAATTTCAGTGAAACTAGACACGTGCAGGTATACTCACGATGATTTCCTTCACCGTCAAGCACGAGATGAATTAAAATCACAAATAAGGAACATGAAATTCAGTGGTGTTTGCCCGGGTTTGAACCAACGATTATCGGTTAAGATTCACGCGTTCTTACCCCTGGGCCATCTCGCCACAAGTATCGAATATCGCTCATTCAAATTCGGTTGAGCACTAATTAGTCTTTATGTGTTTCCTTTATATTCATATTTTATCTTCTTCTTAGTGGTGAAAATATATTATTCATCCACATAGGTATCCTGGAAACCGTTTTATTTAATATGTACTTAGTTATTTACTTAGGAGTACGATTAGTGCACCTGATATAGTCATAGACCTTCGAGCATGTTTACATAGCTACTACTGGATATCATTACTTGAATTCCTTCGTCTGATTTATTATAGATTCATCTCCCTGAACAATCAACACTTTTAACGCTTCAAATATAACCTGGAATATAAAAATACACTTATATAAATTAAATATTATATATCTATAAAGTAAAACTTTATTACCATTCATTTCGGATAAAATTGAATTTAAAATGAATAATAGTTCAGAATGTAGGTAAACCAATGATAATGAACTAAGAACCTACATTTTTCCAACAATTGAAGTATACTATACTTCTATTGATTATATGAAAATCAACGAATACTAGTGTGTATGCACCCTAATTATTTACCGATATTCAAGCGCAAAAACGACAAGGCGATTCTAATTAGTGTGACCCTGTATCACACGGTGGTTCAGGAGCAAAGCTCGGACAGGTGTCGGTCTTAATTGGTAGCCATGTACCTATCGGATATATCTCTTAGATAACGACGAATGAGCCAAATGACCCAGTGGGTAAAATACGAGGACCTTTACCTTGGGTTGTGGGCTTAAAATTGAACAAGTAATGTTGGATTCCTGGATTGAATAATTTTAATTACAACTGTTTGGAAGAAATAACCCTTTTAGATTTGTATAGTAGGTAAATACAATGGAGATAAATTAAAATAAAATTTATATAATAAAACCCAATGTATGATGTAACCACAAACAATAATTATATTTATTGATAAATGTCAGAATAACTTCTAGTTTATGATGTAATGATCAAAGTTAGATTAACTAATCTGTCTAAATACTTAACGCTCATTGGTTGTTAAATACGTCATCGGCTGCCATCAACCAATAATAATTCAGATGAAAGTAATAATTAGTTAATCGGACATTAATCAGCATTTTAGAATCTAGAGGTAATTGTAATAGAAAATTTTAAAAAAGCAGATAAAATAAAACTAAATTAAGTGCATTTTATAGATAGATAATTAAAATATTTTTAGATTATACTGTTTCCATATACGGAACTTGATGACTTAATCTAAGGGAACATCGGTCATCAGCCATACCGAAGCCAATCCGTACCGTAGAATAAAGGGATTGGGTTTTAGAAGGTTTGCAATGCGTAAAAGTTTAAATAAAAGAGTAAAATAGCTCTGCATTTATATTCTGCAAGAATTCGCTTCATATCTTATTGGTATATCTTTTAAATGTTGTTAAGATTATGGTCAATGTCGTATATAAATTTCTGACTTTTTACAATCGTGTTTTATAATTAAGCTTATTTACTTTCATTATAACTTAAATTTTATTAAAAACAATAACGATATAAAATGAGATTGTGCTTAGACATTAACATCTAATGTTAAAATGTTTTTTTTTTCTATACAAAAAGGTTTTGTTTTTTTAAGTTTCAATACTGAAAATAAAAATTACAAAAAAAACATCCATTTTTTTATTAAAAGAACACGTAAATTAAAATACAAATAAATTCAATTCTAAAAGTCCAGTTTTCTAGTCAAGCATTTTATATTGAAAAAAAAGTATAATCTGTTATCTATGGCTCTTGGATAATTGCCAGTATATTCTCAAGTAAATTCCATGCTAGTTTAAGATCTTCCCGAATGTAGCAGTGTTCGGATAAGTCATTAGCAGGTTGTCGGTCGCTTTAATTGGGGGCCATGTTTTCATATCGATTCTGTATCGATGTTACTATCGGCATCGGCGTCGTACGAGATGCTTAGCCAATTTGCATTATTATAAATTGTGGACGAAATAGCCCAGTGGTTAGAGAGAGAGAGAACATCACTGGAGTTTCATGTGCGGGAATTGTATTTGTATTAATTATAATATTCGTGATCGATGGTTAAAAGAAACGTCGAGCTGTATGAGTGAGATGAAATTTTGTCATATGAATTTGCATAAATCTGCATTGAAGCAGCTAGGTAGAATAAACTTCAAACCTGTTCAACTTAGCCCAGCAGTGGGACATTTGGTTTTTGGACATATTAGTTTACATTAAGGTGTAGGGCCATATTCGAAAGCACTGTGTGGAACAAATCTGCAATGAGGAAATGTCATTCTTAATTTTTTGACGTGACAACGTCTAATAAATCGATGAACGCTGGCTGCGTGCACGAAAAAGGACGACTCATTGTCCCGTTACGCTGATTGTACGCTTGCGCCGCATCTATCTGTTATGACGTTATCACCTTACTATCGTCCGTAAACCGATTTAGCAGACAACCATTTTTTTGTTAAAAAAAATTGTTAACGAAAAAAACTACGCTTATTCAGCAATTTTAGCAAACTATAAATAAGACTATGTAAATAAAATATTGACAATTTGCTACATGCTCATGTATAATGCATAAAATAATTCATATTGGTCGTGTTTTAAGCAATCAAATAATTTTATTCTAATACAGATTACAAATTGTGGCATTTATGACCACGATTGGAAAAAAAACAGCACCCGTTATACGTAAGATAGTAAATAATATAATAACAGTATTCTTTTTTATTAAATATTATCATAAGCTAGTGACATGTAATAAAATTACGCGCCATTTTATAACGCTATCTGTGCTCCATGGTTTTTACCGCGTGAAATTTGTATTTTAAAGAATTCTGTTATTTATTTTTGTAAACTAATGTCTAAAAAATATGTATGTTGCTATAACTCTCTGCCTGAAATAAAAGCTAAACCGTACCTTTCTGAGGTACCTTCTCCCTATAATAATAATTATTAATACTTAATTGTTATTAATTTATACTTGTTTCCTAGATATCTGTGGATACACAAACAACAGATAAAAAGTATTAATCGTTGTTTTGATATTTGAAATAGTAATATTAACAAAAAAAAAAAACATTACAGAGAGACACTTCAATTTTATTTGCTTGTATAGATTATTTATTAAATTAATTATCTCTTTTATTGGAAAATGTAAATGTATTAAGAATTTGGCGACAGATGTTTAATATTTAATATTATACATTTACAACAAATTACATTGATTTCCATAAATTTTTACGATGTTTATGTAAATAAATTTTTTATGATGCAATTGAATACACATATGTTATTGTTTTCGATATCAGGTTTTTTTAATTTAGCGAATTGCGTAAAAATGTATTATATTAATAAATTATGATTATTGATGTTTGCACCTGTTACGTTACAAATAATATTCTCTCTTTATCCAACGGTATTTTTATATTTACTAATGGGTAGGGCGTTGTGCAAGTTCATCAGATATTCTACCGCAAAACAGCAGTATTTGTTATTGAAGAGTAAGTGAGTCAGTGTAACAGGCACAAGGGACGTATCAGCTTAGTTCTCAAGGTTGGTGGCACATTTTCGATGTAAGTGATGGTTAACATTTCTTATAATGCCATTGTCTATGGGCGTTGGTGACCACTTACCTTCAGGTAGCCCATATGCTCGTCCGCTTACCTATATTATAAAAAAAATGTGAGTATTAACACAATTTAAGTGTGCTGTGTGTGTTCATATGCTGTAATATGCTCCATGCTGCTTGCTGCTTAGCAAGGATTATGGGTCGGATTATGAATGTTGGCGCATTGGCGATGTAAGCGATAACATATCTTACAATGCTAATGTCTATGGGCGTTGGTGACCACTTACCATCAGGTGGCCCATATGCTGGTCCACCAACCATTTCTATAAAAAGGGATATAATTAAGTAGTTTTCGCCGGCGACTTCATCAGCGTGTTAGCGTTAGGGATGTAGTAGGTTCGAACTAGGGTTTGGGAATTCCCGACAATTTCAAAGTCCCGGGATACGAGTCAGCCTACAATCAAAGTCCCGGGAATTCCCGGGACTTCGAGACTTAATAATTGTTTTTTTTTAAAGGTGTAAGCCCTTTTTGTAAAATTTTAATTGAGTTAATTTCTGGTGAAAATTATTAAAAAAAGGTATTTAAAAAAGAAACAACATTTATTAAACAGAAAATTAATTCGTAATAACTTTAACGTTAATTTCAGTCTTAATAATAGCTGTTTTTATTTATTTTAATCACACACAGATTCACTTTTAAGCAGTTGAATCTTATAGTTAAGTCTGTCAGTCAGTCAGTCTTTTAAATAATTAACTAAAACGATAAAATACTTCTTTGATTATTTAATAAAATATTAAGTGGTTTAGCGTGAAAGAGTAAATGACTTTCGCATTTACAATATAATTATAGAGGTATAGAATAGTTACCAAGATTTATTGAGTATTGGTGAAGTTACAGAGGCGGTTAAAATTTGTTACAATGGCTATGTGCATAGGTGGTGGTGGGCATTTATAATCTGGGGGGCCAATTCTACTAATTTATAATAATAACGACATTTTCCTGATTCAATTCGTCTAACTTTGTCTATCTTGTATATATACCAAACTTAATTGTCAAATTAGATATAAGGCCGCAGACCCGGTGGTCCTGGGTTCAATTGCCAGGTCGGGCCAATAAATGGTTATTGGGTTTTTGTGTCAGAAAAAAAGGTCTGGAGGACGTTATTTAATTAAAGGATAGGAAGCGGCAAAGATAACGCAAACGGTTTCGATACAGAGACAGTTTGTTAGTAGAATTGGTCCCCAAGCTTATATGCCAGTCTGAAATTTTAAATATAGAAAACAAATAAAAGAAACATTCATTTAAAGACAATTCCTAGTCACCAATTGGTTTTAAACCGGTCACAAGAAATGAATTCTAGTTGTTTAACGAAATAAGGTTTTATTATCATTACATTATGTATAATTAAGATAACAATCCCGCTAAATTAATACATATACCACGTATTATTATGTATCATTCGATAAATAACTAGCAATTACAAGACGTTTGCTTACATATGACTTTTTATATGAAACAAGCATGCTACTTAAATAATTAAGTATTGTGATCATGGACGCTGTTTCAATTATTCTTCGTCACAATTGAAGGATTATTATCTTTTGTCATTATTTTATACGGTTATGAAGTTTTCTTAATTGTACCCAGTCCCATCATTGATCGAGTAAAAAGTGAGTTGTAAATGAGTTTAAGACGTAAAAATAGCATCAGCTGTAAGTTGTAATTCAATTAATGTGATAGAATTTTAACAATAGTATAATTCTAATTATATAAGTAATTCCTTTATTATTGATTCTTGAAATAATAACGTATTGAATTTCGGCGAAGTAGTTGTCGGAATTTTTGAAGTTAAAGTGAATATAATATATATTGTTCAATATTATTTATCTGTAAGTGTTTAATATGTGTGATGTTGATGTACCTTTTTAAATAAACAATTATATGAACTAAGAAATGTATGTAATGAATATAAGGGCCGCGTTATTAATTGCGTGTTATATACATATGTTTAATAACTATTATAAAATCGGCTTTAAACTAATTTGTTCGAAAGTTTATATAAAATACATATTTATATATTTAGAAAAAAGCGTTGTGCTATTTAAATTTCATAAGTTATTTTATTACCATTAAAATTAATCTGTAATTACGTATCTTCCAAATACGAAATATAACTTACAATAATAAAAAAAATAGTGAACGTTTTCAGCCTTGACCAATAAAAGGTAAATTACCAGGGCAGCATAAGTAGTTAGGAATCTTTAGAACGTTTCGGCCAATGCCCTCAAATCCGCAAGGGCAAGCTGCGAACTAAACAACGGACTAAACGAAGCGGATAGCAGTAGATAACGGTCAGATATGATAAACTGCCTATGATCGCCTAGTACCAAGGAATTGGGTCGGAACCGGACCTGCTACTACGGCCGTGTTATGCTTTCTTTACATTCGGCTAGTATTTGAACGAGGAGGCACGCACTTGCCTTTGTCGGTACATGAAAGCGTAACAGAATTTTATTAGGAATTAATAGTTGATAATTTTCTGTTGAAACGTGAGAAACAAATATTTGAACATAAAATTCTGAGGTCTATATTATAATGTTAGTAGTCATAATTGCTTGCTACACACGGGTAGAATAAGTGTTTATATAGTAATATTTATAGCCCTATTGTTTTTCTGGACACTCACCAGTAACGTTTTAGCGGCAAGTTTTGTTCAAGTATCTTCAACAGTGATCGACCTATTTCAGCCAATTGTATGTATACTTGGTGGTAGAGCTATGTGCAAGCTCGTCTAAGGTGGGTACCTCCCGCTCATCAGATATTCTACCGCAAAACAGCAGAACTTTGAAGTTTGAAGGGTGAGTGTGCCAGTCTAATTACAGGCACAAGGGACATCAAATCTTAGTTCCCAAGGTTGGTGGCGCATTGGCGATGTAAGCGATGGTTAACATCTCTTACAATGCCAATGTCTATGGGCGTTGGTGACCACTTACCATCAGGTCGAGCATTTGGACAAAATGCTCGTCCGTCGTCTACCTATGTGAAAAAAAAAATCTAACCCACATCTAATCCACATGCATCACTCCTTCAATTTGCAAAACCCTTATGAAATCCGTTCCGTAGTTTTTGAGCGACAAGTTATCGTGTTCAAACAGAGCGCCGCGGGTGCATCTGTTTTATAATATACAGTGATATAGTGTAATCGTTTACTAGGTCGAGTTTACTATCTCGTTTTAGCACATACACAAACGAAGCATTAATATCGAATACGATTGTAATCGTCATAATAAATTGCGAAATTCATATTGTTATAAGAACTGTTGTTCCCATATTTTACGTTATTATGGCGTATACAATTCCACCCTGGAATTTCTATGGGATAGCCAGGGCAGACGTGGAGATATAGCTCCAAGATAATGTTAACTTAAATTTATAATGTACTTGGAGTTGTTTATTGTTGTAGTTTTCAGTTCGATGAATGAAACGTTTTAAGCTTACGTATTATTCTAATCGTACAATGATTTTTTTTAAAATAGATTTTATTGTTACTAAATTATAAATTTTAAAAATATATTATGTTTTTATTATTTTTGTTTCACTCACACAATTTGAGATAATCTTTATATGAATTATTTTATACATACGTTCTCGGTGGTAGGGCTTTGTGCAAGCTCGTCTGAGCAGGTACCACCCACTCATCAGATATTGTACCGCAAAAGAGCAGTTCATTGTATTGTTGTGTTCGAATTTGAAGGGTGAGTGAGCCAGTGTAATTACACGCACAAGGGATATTGTATCTTAGTTTCCAAGGTTGGTGGCGCATTGGCGATGTAAGCGATGGTTAATATCTCTTACAGTGCTAATATCTATGGGCGTTGGTGACCACTTACCATCCAGTAGCTCATATGCTCGTCCGCCTACCTATGCAATAAAAAAGTGAGTATTTACACAATTTAAGTGAAATTAATATGTTATCATGTTATATGCTGTAATATGCTGGATGCTTATGCTTGCTGTTTAGAAAGGATATAATTAAGTGTATAAGAAGTATATAATTAGAAGTATATAATTATGTAACAGTCAGAGAACTACTACTGTTTACTAAACATATAAATAATAAAATTTGATATATATCTTTACACAAAAACATATAATTTATATATAAAGCAGATATATATATATAAAGCAGAGCCTGTATTAAAATGTTATAATGATTGGAGTTTATCCCGCCATGCTGCTCCAATACGGGATGTTACATAGTTAAATTTTCTTTGATTGTCGAGCATTAATTAGGCCAATCTAACTGTCATCTACATATGTACATAAAGACCAACACATTAAATGCGAGTAGTTAACAGGAATAGCCATTTATATCCACTACCTCATATACATTGTTAGCAAACAAAGCGACGTTCATGAATATTTTGATTCGTTACGACGAGGCTTGAGTCCGTGTTTTTTCATTAATTATCTACCTAGTGTGAAAACACCTTAACATATGATGTGATACCTTAGAATCAAGTCTTTAAGACAAGCGGAAGCGTTTTAAAAGTATACATAAACCTGCTATGTAACATAAATGTATAAATAGTATAGGAAAGAGTGTGACCTACAGGCACAAGGGACATAAAATTATGGTTTTCAATATTGGTGACGCATTGTAAATGTTTGGTGTATATTTCTTACAGTGCCGATTTTTTATTTATTTCTAGTGGCGAGTGTCTGCCTAACTACTTTGATAATAAATCATAGTTCAAAAAAACTAAAAAAAAACGCTTTTATAGAAAATCCAAATAAAAATAGAAAAAAAATTTAAAAAAAATCAGTATTTAAAAATTTGTATATAGTCGTCGTATTCAAATCAGGAAAACAAAAACTCGCTAATCCTGATTATCCCAGTAAGGATAACGGGTCAAACTGTTTAAAATATTGAATTGTCATCGGTCCTTAATAAGTATGCCAAATTTCGAGTTAATCCGACGTTTTGAAGGGGGTCAAAATCATGTTCAAAGATTCCGTTAAATACTAAAATACATATGTCTGAAGCTAATAAAAGCGTATTTATAAAAATAAACTTTAAAATTGTTTTTGAATTATTATAATAATATAGTTTTACTCTAAAATTAAATAAATAGTCAAATAGAATGAAAAAAAAACCAAAATCTAATTATAATATATTTGTTATATATAACGGTGTAGTACATATAGTTTGTTGAAACTTTTATTTATCATCCACCGTTAATGTGCCGTAAAGATATTGCAACTGAATGTTAAACCAAATTCCACCAATTGAGCTAAACACACATATTAAGCTGGTTAAATCGAATTGGTTTATAAATTGAAAATTATGAGCTTTTATTAAAAAAACCCGTAAATTACGATTTTATTATTATTAGTCTAAAAAAAGCGTAGATACTTGTAAAAGGATGACGTCAGTTCAATTCTGTAAGAACAAAACTCGACACGTCGGTCGTGAAATGTCAGAAAGCGATATACGACAATGACTATAATGATTATGTCATTTTAAGAATATACGCATAAAAAACTATATCACCATAAGTAGGTTGTCCTTTAAAGGGTGAGTTACAAAGTGATTTCTTAAAGAATATCGTTGCAGTTGTCTGAAACCAGGGTAGGATCCAGATTAGCGTAACGACAGTTGAAAAATATAAGTATTACTTATTGTAATAATTAATATTTAGTGAACTAATTACGTAAAAATTAAATATTAATTGATTTAGAATATAAATTATCGATAATATGCGAAGATGTAAAGATAATTGTTAAGTATAACAAAAAACAGATATATAAAAAAAGCTGTTGCCATTTGTTGAGCCAAGCTTCATCATTATGTATTGTCATAAATGTGTTGTATACAAACATAAATACCAATTTAAAATTAATGTGCAAAAAATCCTTGTTTATCTTTAATTGACTTACAATAAGGAAATAATTATTCGACGACTGCTTAACTTGATGTGATTACTAATATTTTGATAGCTATTTATGAACACATTTTTTGTATTATAAGGTTTTTTAAAATTATATATCACCAAAAACGCATTTCTTGGCATTTATTATTTTCAACACAAGATAAAAAGATTCGTACGCGATGATCTAATTTTTTTAACTCTTTAAAGACATTGGTATATCAAGCCTTTCAAACATTTAGTATAGATTATGTAAACTTTTCTCTTACCATAAAAATTTGACTTGTCATTCGTAAAATGACAAGATAGTAAAAATATATATAAGAAATAAACTCGATATAGTATCCATCCGGTAGATATTAGATCGTTCCGTAATTGAAAGCGTGAACAGCGACGCTTGCGCAGATTTATTTTTATTAAATCTAATACAGCTAACTTACTTTATGAAGCTCGTGATCGAGAGAATACGGAACCTTATCTTATATTTGTGAGCTTCAATTTACGGTTGCAATTTGTTTTTCTATATTAAAATGATTAAGCGTTTTAAAGCGCTAGAATAACTTGTAGTTTTTATTTAAGAGGACAATTTATCGAGGAAATAAATGCGATGTAATTAGGTTTTCGTTTGGATTATTTACGATTGACTACGTTTTAAATCGAGGGTTAAAATCTTTAAGCTGTGGTGGATTAAAGAAAACCTGTCAACTCTTGTTTGTTCGAATGTTTCACTAGAATCTCCTGTAAAGTTTTACTTATTTTACGAGTAATAATTGTATTTCAAATACATTAAAAAAATGAAGTAAATAACACTAAGTGTTCGCCCCACAGGCGTAGATATTTCGGATGGTTGCTATTTGTTACATTCATTTTTTTTACAAAGAAGGTTAGAATGCCATCTTTTACTGATACTATTTTAGTCATTTTGCATGCGTGAGGTGATGATCTTCAAATTTCTCAAAACATAGATGAGCCGGTTGGCGTGGTTGGTAGATACCCTGCCTTTCGCGCCGCAGGTCGTGGGTTCGATTCCCACCCAGGACAGACATTTGTGTGCATGGACATCTATGTTTGTCCTGAGTCTGGGTGTAATTATCTATATAAGTATGTATTTACAAAAAAAAGTAGTATATGTAGTATATCAGTTGTCTGGTTTCCATAGTACAAGTTCTGCTTAGTTTGGGATCAGATGGCCGTGTGTGAATAATGTCCCAGATTATTATATAAAAGTGAAATACTGCGGGTTACATGTGTGTATGTACTATGTTATCTTCATCACCAATGCTTGATCTTATCTATCAACGCATAACCCAGACTTATAATACACAGAGATCTGGAATTGCATTCTAAGATGTTGCGAAATCTTGTTTTTAATAAATACATGTTTCTTCTTCCAATTCAGCTAATCGACCTGTTTTAAAGCCATACTACCTACTACGAAAAGTTAATGAAATCCCGGGTTGGCTTGGTTGAGGCGATAAATTCAAGAGGATAAAATGGATGGCTCAGCATTACTTGACTGGAAACTATACCGAATATAAATATTATTTTTATATTCTATTATATTATTTATTTACACATATATTTAAAATTTGCATTTAATTCTTGTTTAAATTTAAAATAGACCATCTATTTAAGGAATGTATAATTTGCGGTACTCAATTTAAATTAGTAATTTATTTTGAACGTTATTTTTAAAGAATTAAAGTTCAAAATAGCAAATTGAACAACGAATAGAAAGTCACCGTTCAACAAATCGTTCGTTGAGGTAGGTCTTATTATCGAATAGAATAAATTAGCAATAAATATACAAAATTTAATCGCATTACAGATTACTTGTCCCGAAGAGGAATTAAGATCATTATTTTTATTTATAAGGTTAAGCTAACGCTACGGAACATTGATATTATTAGACTTACAAATATGGATGGTACTCTTAAGGGATTATGAGTATTAAAAAGGGAGTATATTCAAATATACAGTCTATTCCAATCACAACAGGTGTAAAGACAATTTTGATATTAAGTTGACAAGAAATATTCACCGGTCGAATTCTAGAATAATCTATGATATTTATTTTGAACTAGCAACATCGGCTCCGTCAGTGTCTAATTCAGTTTGAGTCGAAAGACCTTTATAATTTGTCATTGTCATTCTTACGTAAGCAATGTCGGTTTAAATTATACACGATACAAAATATTTTAATTATAAGGTAACATGATAAACTAATATGAAAAATAATAATTCTGGCAACTCGCAAATAGCAACTTAAAAACAGGCAGCTATTTTAAAATAACAAAATTACACTTTAATTTTTTTTATTTGTATACACGAGTTTTACACGAATTACTGTCGTTTAGTTTGGAGACGTTATACATGCAGTTTAGGTAGGAATTCAAAAACTACATCGCCTGACAGTGGAAGCACATAGAAAACCACACTATCGATGCACGCAAACTTGATGACGTATGTTGTTCTCTTCCAAAACGGCCTAACTCATCAAAATCCGTTACAAAATAGTACATTTTCTAATAAAACAACATACATGTAATTCGATGGATAGTAAATATTACTACTGATTTTCTTACGGGTTTAACCTGGTAGATGAATATTGTAAAATCACGAAGAAGTATCTGTAAGAATATATTTGTAACATATAAAAACGTTGCACTCAATTATATAAAGTTACACCACTAGACGTATATTCGGCTGATAAATTTGCCACATGAATCTCCGATAATTTCAGATGCTGGTTAAACCTTTAACCTTATTTAACCGACTTCGACGGGCATGGTATCTGTGTTGGTGTGGAATCCCGGTCCAGGTTTAAATCTGTAATTTATGAACTTATCAATTTGGTTCAAATCTCAACTATAAATACTGCTTTACGTATCTCAAACGTAATCAAGGTATCTATTGTTAGAGTCCAATATCTGTTATAGTCTTTTTATGGACCTTATAATCTAATGAAATTAAGCAACGGACCTTATCTCATACATCGCATTCACGTGTTAATTGCGTTGAAATAAATTAAGTTTTTTGTTCATATCAACGTTGATATAAAATAAAAGCAGTAAGAGTAGTACAGTCGCAGCATTGCCCTATACTGACTGACGTTTCAATTAAAAATAATTTATTTATAAAATCGAAGCCACCCGCGCTTCGACATCGATCTTTTGTTAGGCGGCACATCTCTAAGGGTCTCCTGCCTTTTGTGTGGATAGTGTTGTTACATATTTCTCTTTTGTTCGTGGTAATTATCGATGAATCGATTCCACTCACAAAGGGGTATGTGTTATTTTGAAAATCATTCAATTATTTTTTAATGAACCCTCTGTTAGTTTTAGTTTTTGACAATAGACGCTCGAGTGTTATTACATGCATTTCGATTATATCGATATGATATAATATTATTAATTTTATCGAGGAATTTCTACAACTTTCTTAACAATGTTTTCTTAATCGTGCACGAGGTTAATTATTAGTATGTGAAAACTCAGTTGGTTGAACCTGATATGTGAATCTTGTGTATTGTATACATGTTGCTGTTTAGGCTCCGACAATAATCTTAGTTATAAGAATCTAACTTGCATCTTTCACATTGCTACGCCAACCTTTGAGATAAAAATTTTAAGCACATATATTATTAACTTAAATACCTAGAGAAAAAAATTGTTGCTGTCTTTGTTATTATTTTTTTCATAGAGTCTTGAATGGATATGACTCTGGGGTCCAGAATAATTCATAAGAGCACCGAGAAGAACCGGCAAGAAGCTCAGTGGTTACTCATTTTCATCATTTTAAGTACATAGTTACAAAGTATTATCCAACGCTTTTAAAATGGATTATGAGGTATTAGACCAATTTATAAATGTATTGACTATGTAATCTTATTAAAGAAAAGTATACCGTGTCCAAGAACGTTGTATTTTTTTTATAGAATAGGTAGGCGGACGAGCCCATGGGCCACCTGTGGGTAAGTGGTCACCAACGTCCATAGACATTGGCTTTGTAATTGTATTGACTTTGCGAAGGGAACTAGGTATCTAAACCGTTCCTTATATTAAAATTTACACGTTAATATATATATATATATATATATATTATATTTATCAGACGGAATGAAATTAAGGAGATTACTTATAAACACTGTCACGGGGTGTTGAAATCTTAATATATAAAGCTGAAGAGTTTGTTTGTTTGATCCGGCTAATATCAGGAACTCCTGGTTCGAATTTAAAAAATATTTTTGTGTTGTATAGTATTTTTATCGAGGAAGATTCTAGGCTGATTTTATTCATTATATTTTTATTAATTATACGCGGGTGAAACCGCGGGGCACAGCTACTATGTAGATATGAGGCAATATATGACTTATATTGCACGTTGCATTGTTTATACAAAGACTGGAATTAAACGAAGAATTTATTAAATACCACTCAAATAACAATAAATATACCTCGACTAAATGAATATGATGTGTTTACTTAGGGTTTCGTAACCCGAACCTTTTACAAAGTTTTACAAAGCAGATGACAGTAATCCTTCGTTAATATAATTTTGTATATATTCTTAAACGCATATAAAAATAAAACATGACAAATCAGCGTTGCTTGTTCGAACTAGAGCCCGCGATCTTTCTTAGGATTCATTTATTATATCCACTGGCCCATATGGGATCTGAACTTAATTACCGAGCCTTTTATTACGGTGGCAATTTAGAAAGCTGTCTATCATTCATATGAACGCATTCATTCAAATTAACTTACCCTGTAATAAACCAGAGGGCTGAGATAATATATTCTCGTTCCATTGAAATATAGCCAGCAGGGCGTATAGTTAGAGATCCTAGATATCTAGGTCTCGCTAACTTATCTAGCCATCTAGATAAGTAACCTATCTGGGTCATATCTTTAGTCTTGTGGAGCTGTTACTATGGGTTTATAATGAGACGATTCAAATCATATTATATTATTTATTTCCAATTTTTTTTGTTACAGTAAAAGTTTTTTTTTATTCTATAGGAAGGCAGACGAGCGTATGGGCCACCTGATGGTAAGTGGTCACCAACGACCATAGACAATGGCATGGTAAGAAATGTTAACCATCGCTTACATCGCCAATGCGCCACCAACCTTGGGAACTAAGATGTTATGTCCCTTGTGCCGGTAATTACACTGGCTCACTCACCCTTCAAACCGGAACACAGCAATACAAAGTACTGCTGTTTTGCGGCAGAATATCTGATGAGTGGGTGGTACCTACCCAGACGAGCTTGCACAAAGCTCTACCACCAAGTATAATTATATGTATTAGTAACAATTTCAATCGGATAACTATAGTTTACCTTAATTCTTCAATACTCGATCGCTTCACTCTCAGTTCTGTAACAAAAAATTGAAATAATTAGAAAAAGTTTTTTTCATCATCTCCATGATATATCACAGGAGTTTTTATAAATGAAGACTTAGTACATAAGTTATTCTAAGACATGTGCTTCCGCTCTTTCATAGAAAAGCTCACTACATTTCTATCCTTGGCTTTACACAGCCCCGTCTGTATAAGTACCATTTAAACAACAGTACTTTGTATAATTGTTGTGTTCCGGTTTGTAGGGTTTGAGAGCCAGTGCCAATTATAGGTATAGTCCGATTCAAACTTTATAACGGCTCTGAACTTCGCGCGAAACAATGCGCGAAACATGCGACTATACTGTACATGCGTGTACCGCACTTGCAGCTAACATCCGAGCCGCCATATAGTTTGAATCGTGCTATATAAGATCTTCGCCCCAAATGTTGGTGACACGTTGGCGACGTAAGGACTTAAGGACTTGAGCTCTGTTAGTTAGCCATTAAAAATTTATTAGCCATTTTATTAGCCATTAATTAATTAACGAGATAAGCTAGTCAGCCTTGCACAAAGTGTTACCAGCTAAACCTTTTAATATCAAAAAATATTTGTACATAATTATATGTAAAATATCAATATGTTATATAAATAAGTACAGTTTGTTTAGTAAATTGACCAAAGGTCAATCAAGATCAGCCATTGTCGACTCAAACATAGATTTGAATGTTCAAGCAAATAGTTTATTGGACGTTGTCCTTGTCGGTTGTCTATTTGTTTCCACAGACACGGAAGCCTTGGGGAATTTAAATCTCAAACAGTGATTACACATCGGATAATGGAAATAGGGAATATTATTTTAATGAAGGACTGGTATTTATACGTGGGAGGGGAAAATGGAAACGCGTAAGCGATTGATTTATTTTAAATTGAATAAAATATTTATTTCTGTAACCGTATGCTATGTGGATTCTATAGAAAACTATAGTATGAATCGTAGAGTTGTTGTTAATTGCTTGGTGGTAGAGCTTTGTGTACTTGGTGGTAGAGCTTTGTGCAAGCTCGTCTGGGTACTGGGTGGGTCTGGGGACTAGGTACCACCCACTCATCAGATATTCTACCGCAAAGCAGCAGTACTTGGTACAGGTTTGAAGGGTGAATGAGCCAGTGTAATTACAGGCACAAGGAACATAACATCTTAGTTCTCAAGGTTGGTGGCGCATTGGCAATGTAAGCGATGGTTAACATCTCTTACAATGCCAATGTCTATGGGCATTGGTGACCACTTACCATCAGGTGGCCCACATGATCGTCCACCTTCCTTTGCAATAAAAAAAAATTGCTTGGTTGTAAGCAATTGTTGCATTTTTATCCTCTATTCAGTAAACGTAGTTGCAATAAGGCTAAGTACTTGTTAATAAATATATTTTAACATAGTTCTTTTTAAATCACAACGATACATGTCGCGAATGACAGTTAAACAAAGTGACGTCATATTGTTAATTGTTTCGGCCGCCATCTTGGACCACACACCAATATGACGTGATGGAGCAGACACGCACACCGGCTAACAAGATGACAGTGACGATATGTCAATGTTGTCGGATTATAATGATCCGAACATCTTGAATTCACATTACGAGGTTTGTACAGTTACAGCGAAGTTACAGCCTTGTACTGGGGGGACTGTTATGTCCAGAAATGGTTTGTGTCTACTTAAATCGGCCTATCTTAGTAACTACGTAACGGTTGCTATTGTTTTATTTGAGATTATCTGAACCCTAATGGCAGGCTTTAACCTTTTGAAGGGTAATATACGGTTTTGATTTGTGTCAAGTAATAATATAGTTTTGTAGGTTTGAGGTTATTTTGAATATATAAGATAGATTATTCGTGTTTCGTTGTTAAGAAATAAATTGTTTCTGCTTAAATATTTTCTTAAAGGATATTTTGCAAGTCAAGATTAAGATATTTGAAGAGCGAAAGGCGGATATTGTTAGTTAATATAATAATAATAATAATCCTCCAGACTCATTTCGGCCATGGCGGCCAATCTCGAGAGAGATTAGCCAACTGCGCAGGACATATTCTAGTGTACAAGAGTGTGCGCAAACACAGGTGCACTCTCTATTCCCTTACTCTCATAACCTGATGGGACGGCAATCCGACGCGACTGGAAAGAGTTCAGGCGCAGGAACAACGGCTTAACATGCTTTCCAAGGCACGGGAGTGTACACACTTCCAACTTCCAGACTACGGGCAGCTACAGATAATTTTCGACCGAAAATCTCAATAACCTTTTTTGGCCCGACCTGGGAATTGAACCAGGACCACCGTGTCTCTGGCCTTACATGTAGCCACTAGACCAACGAGGCTGTCAAGTTAGTAAATATATTCCATGTGTTACTTTAAAGCGTTGCAACAACCCATGGTGATGTGAAAACAGCGCTGTTCATATAAGTCTACGAAACCTATTTGTTGCAGTATTACCAAAGTCACATTTGTATTCCACCAATCCGCATTGGACTGCTCCATGGTGGTATAAGCTTCAAACCTTCTCCTCAAAAGTGGAGAAGTGGCCTTAGCCCAGCAGTGGGACATTCACAGGCTGTCACTGTACTATACTGTATATAGACGAATAATTGAATTATATTTACACGGAAATATAGACGAATAATTGAATTATATTTACACGGAAACATTTTAATTTAAAACGATTTTTAAATATTACATTTCGCTATTAATTTCACTTATTTGTACATTTAAATGATTTTTATGTTTAAATGTGATTTTTAATTTTGGTTTTGGTTTTTGCTTATCATTTAATTTCTTAATATCATCACATATATTTTATATTAAAATTACAAGAAATACGAATAGTTTAAATTAGTTAGTTTTATATTATGTGAATAATTTTCTATTTCGAAGAAATTATAGACTCGTAATAATTAGAAAAAAACAGTTCTTGGAACGACTACTTGAACATGAAACAAGAACATACATTTAAATATGAATCTTATGAGATATAAAATAAAGTAAAAAAATAATTGTCAAGTCCGAGTGAGCTTGTAACGTTTAGCTAATAACGTGCGCGGGCACAACGAATCGTGCAAAAACGCAATGAGATCATCGTTTGAGTGTCATTTGAACGTGACGTGTTGATCTATGGCAATGAATATAGAAGCGCAGTTCTTATGGGCGTTTTGAAGACAAACTTTCTGCGACCCAAAATGTCGCTTGGCAGCGTGGCAGTCGTTCCCCAGCGTATTTTAACTACGAGAGCAAGAGAGACGGAGAATGTCACCAGAGCCGACAAACAACGAACTTAAACTGGGGAGACCCCACTTGGAATCGGCACACGAAATCCTTAAGAACTGCGCTTCTATGTAACGTCTGTATTCATTGTCTATGGTGTTGATCGTGATCCATGGTGTAGATAATGCGATGACAGATAAGCCCTGGGCTCAATGAGCGGTTCTCATACTACGCATGCGTTTGTTAATACGCGTAATTTTTTTAATTTAATGTTCTGTTCTACTATTTTGAAACATCTGTTAATCTGACAACAAAATAACGATATGAGTTCATTAAACTGACATTGATTCGCTTCATCTATGAAATACTTCTGACCTTATTATTAAAATAAATACATTAAAAACTACTATATAGGTACTTTTTATATTATTAATTATAATATACATATATACAATTTAAAATGTAAGCCTGTGTAATTATTACAACAAGTAATATTACTTGTAACTCTTACAACAAGTAATTTTGCTTGTTTTATTAATTTAAAATATATTTTTTTAATTGTAAGGTCCTCCAGACCGATTTCGGCCACGGCGGCCAATCTTAAGAGAGATTAGCCAACTGCGCAGGAGATATTATAGTGCACAAGTGTGTGCGCAAACACATGTGCACTCTCTTTTCCTTAGCTCTCATAATCCGATGGGACGGCAATCCGACACGACCGGAAAGAGTTCAGGCGCAGGACCAACGGCTTAACGTGCTTTCCGAGGCACGGGAGTGTACACACTTCCAACTTCCAGACTCCGGGCTGCTACTGAGAATTTTCTGACAGAAAACCCCAATAACTATATATTGGCCCGACCTGGGAATTGAACCCAGGACCACCGCGTCTGCGGCCTTATATCAAGCCACTAGACCAACGAGGCAGTCAGTTTTTAATTGTATTGTATGTATGTAAACATTAAGCTTAATCAGTAAATTATGATTCTTATTATAAATTGTCACAAAGTAGCAGGAAACTAGTTCGTTTCGACAATTTTTATAATCGTCCGCAATCAGAGACTCGTTAGCTATATTCATTAAATAACATTTATTGATAGTAATTGAACATACTACTGAAGTATCGACGATTTCATTCGTTAGCGGTAAATTACGACCGTAGTTAATCTTGGATTACTTAGAAATTTTACTAGTAATTCTTTATTTAGGTATGTATCACTAGTTTTCATCCTCAGCTTCGCCCGACAGTTTTTTTATAGCATGGTAAGTGGCACCAACGCCCATAGACATTGGCATCGTAAGAGATGTTAACCATCACTTACATCACCAATGCGCCACCAACCTTGGGAACTACGGTGTTATGTCCCTTGTGCCTGTAATTACACTGGCTCACTCACCCTTCAAACCGGAACACAACAGTACCAAGTACTGCCGTTTTGTGGTGGAATATCTGATGAGTGGGTAGTACCTACCCTGACGAGCTTGCACAAAGCTCTACCACCAAGTAAATTACGGATAGTTTACTATTTTTGGGGGGAAGAGGGGTTGTATAAATAAGTAGATAATAAATTAACACTGCCACAAAAAAGGATACTTTGTTTTGTGAACATAATTAGAAAAATAAATTATTCATGCTTATAACGCATTCAACTATTTATTATAATATACATATATTTAACAACACAACTCAAATTTATGAAACGCTAATGAAACTCAGATTAACTAGTATGTCTCTAATCTTAATAGTGATTGGACGGTGGCAGCCATATTTGATCATTTCAGCCATTAAATAAAGATAGTTTAATTTCTAATTATAATTAATATAATTTAAGTTTATCAAATTAATGCTTGTCTTGTTCGTATGCGTTTAAATTAGAGGTTATAAATGTAGTAACGAAAAATTTAAGAATGATTTTCTAAGGCAGAACTCTATCTAATATGGATCAGGTCGATGTCCTTCATACTCTTCAGTAGTTTCGAAATCGCGATAATATCTCAACCATGTTTTATATAGATCTTGTCAGTCTACTGGAGTCAAGGTTTGATACGACAATTACTGTGCTATTGACTTTCACATAAAGTTGGGAAAAATTTAATGATAATAAGCAATTACTTCTTACGATGTCGATGGCTCATTGCGTCTGTTGTTTATTTCTCAATAATAGTTAAAAATACTATAAAAAATCGAAGAGTAATATCGATAATGACTTACGGTAAGATTCCTATCCTGTAAAAGAGTGAGTTTACCATTAAAAACTTTTTCAAATAAATTTTATCTAAAAGCGAGATTTTAGTGAGATGCAAACAAGTAGTTATTATTTTAACAACAAAACTAATGTTGAAAATCGTAACAAATTATAAATTTTTTATTAATCGTTTTTTATGCGTTGATTGGACTGCTAAGCCGGATGTTCGAATGCACGCCGGAATTTCTATTAACTGTATATTTATGTGGGAGATTCAAAAGCATTTATATTGTTAAAAAATATCGGTCAATAGCAAGTTGATCTCACAGATGAGAGAGAGTGGTTTTTGTGCAATATGTGAATAAAAGAAACTTGAATAATTTCCTTTTTGGCAGAATAAGTGATAAATAAAGTTAAAATTATTTAATGTCACTCCGATAGACAAAAACTTGGTGGTAGAGCTTTGTGCAAGCTCATCTGGGTACATACCACCCACTCTTCAGATATTCTACCGCAAAACAGCAGTACTTGGTATTGTCAAATATACTTATTATTCATGTAACTGTTATCCTGAAGAATCATTCCAATTATACTTTGTCGTTTTAAAGTTATTTTTTTAAGAACATTAATAACTATTCGAGTATATCAAGCTAACTGCTACGTAGACATATAAAGTCATTGACCTTAAGCATATGACAAACAGTGGTCGCTTGGGTAAGCGGAAACACACGATACGACGAGGATGCGGTTTTCTCTGTTATTTAAGCCGAAAGGTAGTTTCGCGGATGAAATATCACTAAGTCGGAAGTAGGATTGATATTTCGTCTAGGCAAATAGATTTAAATTTTATATCAAATACATGAAAATTATGCCTTCTCGCAGCTCTTATAAATACACTTACAGACACACACAAACACACACACTAAAAATGTTTATCCACCAAGCAAGAGAACAGTAATAATATATATAAACAAACAGAAAAGCGTCTTTTTACATGAATTTAAAAACAGGTCTTGATGTCACTTTGTAACTGATTACAACAAATGCTGCCAAGACAATGCATAATATTAATTCATATACAAGTATATATGCTAAAATAATAACAGAAATGTACAATAATTCAATCAAAGAATAAATAAATAACATTAAAACTAGAAGATCCAACAAATTATTTTGTTACTATTTATTATAAGTGTGCATGTGAGTTTGTTTGTTTGTTCCGCTTTCACGTCTTAACTACTCAATCGATCATGATGGAATTTTGTATGCACGTCGTCAGAGGTACAGGAAAGGAAATAGGGTAACTACCACCTCCCCCTACCCTTCACACGCGGACATACCCTCGAGCGTTAACTTGTTATAATGTAATATGTTTTTTTACAAATGCTATAATAACTTATCCTTACTAATATTATAAATGCGAATGTAAGTTTGTTTGTTACGCTTTCACGCATAAACCACTAAACCGATTTTAAAAATTCTTTCACCAATGGAAAGCTACATTATCAGCGAGTAACATAGGCTATATTTTGTCCCCGAATACCCACGGCAACGGGAACTCCGCGAGTGAAACCGCGGGCAAAACTCTAGTAACTACATATATAAGGAAAATATACAATTTGAAGACCTTAGTTTATAAAATAGTTAGACCTCTAAAGTAATATCAAATATGAATAGCGGAAACGAACCCACAACCTGTCCAAGTAATTTAATTATCGTATGTTCTGTCGGCTCTGTGATAATATGATATTATGACGTACGCGCTAATGTTCCAGCGATGTAAGTAATGAAATACTTCTCAAGGTATCGTTCAAGGAAGAAACTAGTATTTATTTAGTTTTATTTCGTTATATATACAAAAAAAAATACCTTTTAATAGATGTACATTTTCTGCTACAAGTACGGTACGGTAAGCAGGTACGGTAAGGTACGGTACAGGTAAAACTCAATTTTATTTTTATGTCAACTTTCAGAACAAAGTAACCAAGTCTCCCTGCCGCGTCTGACCGTCTGAAAACTCATAAACTACCGGACGGATTTCATGAGGAAAGTTTAGTTGTATAATACCTTTGATCTTGGAATTCTATATTCAAATATCTAGTTAATAAGAAGTGGAATATGAGTGTGTCATACTTAACCAATATTCAAAGAGCCCTAATATCAAAGTGACTATTCGATTTGATTTTCAAATTGAAAAAAATAAATAAAAAAATTGGTTGCCTGTAAAGTCGGTATACGGGCGAAAGTTTTACGTGACAACGACTTTGAGTGGTAAAATAATTTTAATGTGAATATTCATTCGTATAGTAGGAAGAAGGATGAAATAATAGTAACAATTTAAAACATTTATTTATACAAAGAATTATATTTAAAACATTTATTTATACAAAGAATTATATTTAAAACATTAATTTATACAAAGAATCTCGCACTGAATTTCACTTTTTATGTCTGTCGCTCTCGCTCTTAGGCGGGCTAACCATGCCCGAGTGGAAGGGACGCGTGCCTCTCACTCGCTCTCATTGTGAGCGCATAACGTGAGCGGAGCGTAACGCAGTTTCTTGAAGTGTCACCCGGCAAACCAATTTATAAGACGTTGTCACGTCAACAAAGAATCAACGATGAATTTCGATTGAAATTGAAAGTTAGAAGAGCAACAATGCAATGAAAGTGAAATAAAACTGTGAGTTTAATCAAAAATCGTGCCCCAAACGTACGTGACAGTAGAAAACAGCGTTATATTAGCAAATTAACTTCCAAACTTCTTATTCCAAACGTCTAGCAAGACTTGTAGAAAGTATTTTTGAATCTATACTTAATATTATAAATACGAAAATCTGTCTGTCTGTCATGCTTTCCTAGCTAATCCAATGAACAGATTTAGATGAAATTTAGTATGAAGTTTAAGCCAAGGAAGGTTAATATTTTTATACCTAATACCCCCCCCATCAAATGCAGGCGAAAAGTTAAAACATTTTGTTATTCATATAGAACTGAGATAATTCTAGTTCATTGGATAGTTAAACATTACACTGACATTTGATTCGTAGGTTCATCTACGGAAACCGCATTTCTGTTTAACATCGTTGAATATATGGACGGGACGTTAATACAAGGATCAAGGGTTAATCAAAATATAGCGTGTTAGCTTTGAATGATGTATTTCCTAAGGAAACTCCGTTTAATGTTAGTTAACGGTATGTAGATAAAACTGGGATATATTTGTAGTCTCAATAAAAGCAATTAATGTAGAGCCTCTCGATGTTAAGGTCGCAGATTCGATCCTGACCTTTGCATTATTCTCATCCCCGTAAAAAGCTATTGTTTTATAAGGGAAACTTTAGCGACCCATTTTTTATTATTATTTCATTTATTCACCTTTAATGATTTCGATTGGTTTATTTAAGATCTTTTATTCGCGAATGCTTAAATTGTAAATAAGATGTTAGCCAAATTTAAAAAATTAAAGCGATTTGCAAATAATGTTTCTTGTAATAAATTTATTTTCTTACTAATATCATAAACGAAATTGAATGTTTGTGTGTTTAAATATTTGTTACATAATAACGCTCGAACGGTTGATTAATTTTGAAATTGGTCATAGGATAAGATAGATTACTATATGCTTTTTATATATACAAATAACTTAAGTCACTCAACAAGTTTTTATTAAGTAACAACTAAGTAAATATTACATTAACGAGAAAACAACAATATAATGCGGTAAACAAATTAGTGTACCCTCGTTAAACATGTGTCGGTAATCAGCATCCTAATGAAGTACCTTCTCCGAAGATCTAAAAAATAACTTCGCTAAGTGAATGGTGAAGACCTTAGAACAGCGCGATAGAAATGGCATCCAGTCTGCACAGATGGACAGTGAATTTGTTAAATAAAACCTTCAGAGTTGGGAACGTTATTTTTTAAGTTTCACTTAAATATAGTTTGACATTATGTATGTGTATTTATATCTATTACTATGGGTCTAGGGTGTTGTTAATTAGTATATAACCTTTCTCAATAAAACCTCACGCAAGAATATTTTTGATAGATCCCGAGAACAGTGAGCAAGACAAGTATATTGATATATAGTCTGCAACATACTATCAAAATTATTGTTGGTTATCATACATATGAAAAACATGTTATATATATATATATATATATATATATATCTCCAATTAAGCGTTAATTGATAAGCGAAATGATAACAAAAACTTTTGGCTCAGGACCGAGCCTGTGACTTACATCGCCAGTTGGGTAAAAAGCATTGCTCAATTTTATTGTTATTTGTACATAATCGTTAAAACTATACATATAGTATACATATACTATATATATAGTATATTTTATGAGCGTATAAGTATATATTGAATGTGATTTCTTCCATGCCATTTCTATATTCTTGGTCTATGCGAATTTAAATCAAGGCAACATGTTAGCGCCCTTACTTCGCATTAAAATATCTTAAACTGAATTAAGTGGATATAAGTGATGTAAAAAGGATTTTTACGCAGCTTCGTACTTCATTACAAGGTATTTTGCACTATGTAACACGTTTTTAGGGTTCCCGAGAATATGAAAGGAATCCGAGTGTTTGTATTCATGTATGTCGCTTGAGAAATATTACGAGACTTGTAATTTAAAGTTGCGAATACATAATTATATTAGTAGCAGCACTTATGTCTTCGCTAGAAGTTTTTATATGTATTTTACTTGGTGTAAGGACTTTGAGCCAGTGTAAATACATGCACAAGGGACATAACATGATAGTTACCAAGATTGTTAAGTGTGAAGTTATATCTTACAGCGCCTATTGACGACGGTGACCATTTACCATTAGGTTAACGAGCTGTGCGCGGTTTCACCCTCGTTAAATGTTAATTATACAAATAATAATAAATAATTGACTATGTAGATATTATACTATTGACACAAATAGACACAAAGACTATATTGAGTTTAAGGAAATCCAGTGTCTAGTCAATACATTGATTTTCTTATATCCCTCTATATGGTTTAAGGATATTGTCTCAGTGAAATATAATAAACAGTTAATATTAGTAAGATTTTCCTTATTAAATGTTTTATGTTATATACAACCGCTACTAAATCTTTAAGTACTTTTTATTTTTACCGTCAAGAGTTACCATCGGCTCTAAATTTAGATTCTAACGAAAATAATAGGGACGGTAGTTATTGTTCTAAACATACCAATTTTATTAGTAATAAAACAGTAAATTTTGTATGAGCCATTTGTTGACAGCAATACTTTGTATTGCTCTGTTTTGGCTCATATGGTGAGTCAAGTGTAATTATAGGCACAAGACACCTAGGCACATGGTAATCGATGTAACATGATGTAGGAATTGATTTATGCTTCTTGACCATTGAAATATGGTGTCCCATTGGACCATCTGTCTTGCCATACGTATCGCCCTCTCTTGTTGTTGGGGAAATCTCCCTTGGAAAATTTTCGGATTAAAATATATATTTTAATCCGATGTCGCCGCCGCACGTTCTAGAAGTTTTTTTTCAAAATGGCGCGAAAACATTGTCTTCGACGATTGGTTAAACTACATCCCAATAAGAGAGGAAGACAAATATATATACTTTGCAATAAGCTGGAAAGAGATAATGTTTATTATTTATTGTTGGAATATTATAAATAAAACACTTCTATTATTCGTATCATAATTAAATCTAATTTCGGTATGTGACTTTAATTATTATCCTTATATACTTGAATAATATTTAAACATGAATTGACTAAAATAATAATTTTAGTTATTCTAAAATAACGGGAACCATTTTGCATAAATTATTTTTATTAATTTTTCATCGTCGCTCAATTTATTTTGTTGCAAAAAATAGCAACTAAATTGATTCATTCGGACAGCATAAAAACCAATATGTCTTCCTACTTCATAATAAAATTTTTGTTGGTAACCGGAGTTAACTGTTGTTTTTAAAATATTTAATAAAATTCACATAAAATATTCTCCACACACACATGGAAAAGCTATACAATATGAAAGATAAATTGGATGGTTATTTTTTAAATATGTTTAATTTTATGTGTATATGTTTGAGAATCAAGTCGAACACTAATTTTATTAATATTTATTGTGTTTTATCTAAAAATGTCCATACACGAGGAAGTTTTGGCACGAAAGGTTACCAACGTTTTTATAGATATTTTCAAGAACATTGATATTTGAGTGAAGTATTCTGGTATAATTTAATCAACATAAAGTATACATCTCTTGGTGGTAAAACTTTGTGCATGCTCGTCTGGATAGGTACCACCCACTCATCAGATATTCTACCGCAAAACAACAGTACTTGGTACTGTTGTGTTCCGGTTTGAAGGGTGAGTGAGCCAGTGTAATTATAGGCACAAGGGACAACAGTTTAGTTCTCAAGGTTGATGGCACATTTTCAATTTAAGCGATGGTTAACATCACTTACAATGCCATTGTCTATGGGCGTTGGTGACCACTTACCATCAGGTGGCCCATATGCTCGTCCGCCTATGAAATAAAAAAAACATATGTGGCGTGCGAATCACATCGAATGTTTATTCACAAAAACGCATAACAGGTATAAGGTAGTACATAATAACTTTTTCCTTTGTAATTCAATAGTGATTGTTTTTCGTTTAAAATCTCATGATGTGATAATTTGCAAACGTTTGCAATGTTTTACTAGGAACACATGACTTACGCAAGATCAAACGAACGGACGGACAAATTGCACGCATTTTTCAACGTCGCCGACAGTGTTTGTGTTTCAACAATACGGTTTGTGTCATACATTAGCTTTCTAGTGACGACTCGGATGTCGTAAAGCGATACGGTAGAACAATACGACGGCTAATTGATGACTATGACGACATACACGTTAAGTACAATTGCGAGCATCCCTAAAACAATAATTAAAGTACAAATTTAACGGGTATAAAGATATGATTCCTTATAAATCTTTTCATGAAGTAAGAAGTGATTACATTTAAGTGGTTTTAAATCTATGCGTATTACGGCAAAACCTTCAAAGCTTTTAAATAAATAAAAAATTTAAATTTAGTTTTCTGTGTGTAGGTACCATACACGTGCCTATTTACGAGGGCTTCTTTTTTATGGTTAGGGGTATTATATAATCGTTTGGTCTTTAAATAATATAGATACATAGACACCATACTGACATAAATACTAACCTAGGTAACTTAATATCTGGTAAAAAAAATAACCAATAACAGGAGATATATAAATTCTTGAATGATTATCCCTATGTTAATGTATATTTAATATAAATGATTCTATTGCTTCAAAATTTTTTTATTTTTTTATTTTGGAGGGGCAAACGAGCAGGAGGTTCACCTGATGGAAAGTGACTACCACCGCCCATGGACATCTGCAACATCCGAGGACATGCAGATGCGTTGCCGGCCTTTTAGGAAAGAGTACGCTCTCTTCTTGAAGGTTCTTAAGTCATATCGGTTCGGAAAAGTCGCCGGCGAAAGCTGGTCATTACGTGTCATTGCGTGTTTGTTGTTTAGCAGTGAGTAAGTATAAATATTGAGCATAAATGATTAGTGGTTGGTACCTATATAATTGAAACACACGAACAGCACAAAACTGCTTGCACCAAATACATACATACGATTATTAAAAAAAAATAAAAATTAAGTTTGATTTTCGAATGCGTTTGTTGTCAACTATTCTAATCTAATTATTCTCGACAAATATATTTGTGTCATTGATGTAGATCGATCGTTCGTTGTTTCCAAAGTTGATCGCAGTTTCCAAATATTAATTTAACCATTGTTGTCATAAATGTCGATACAAGTCGACATTTTAAATAAATAACACGTTCATTTTAAATTTATATATTAAATCGAAACTAGTTGTAATAAAATTAGCATTTTATCAATATTTATATAGATTTGTAAAAAGCATAACTAATTCCATTATAAATAAAATTTGGAAATTAATATAATTTAATGTATATATGAGATAATTGTATCATAATTTGATCTTTATTGAATAATGAAATCGTTCTTTTTATTAATATCATTCGTGCATCGAACTTTAGCTTTTAAAATTAGGCTAGAGTTTTTAGTGACTTTTTTGTATATTACGAGTCCAGCGAAGTAACAGTTATTCAAATCCGTAACTCGAGATATTGATAAAAAAATAGTTTTAAATTTAGATTTAATTTTACTTCTGATTAAATCAATCTAATAATTCAATTCAAAAATGAAGATAACAATCCTGCAAATCAGTCTCATGGAAATTTCAAATACGTAACCAATTTAAATTTTTGTTAGAAACAAACTTAAAAATGAATTTTATTCCACACAAACTTAAATATAATTATGTATGTAAGCGATTAGTTAGAATTCGTTGATTTTCATACATGATATATAAAAAAAGTTAGGTTTTTTAAGGGAATTATAAGGCGCAGGAAATTTTATATTACACAAGTGAACCCATAATCTGTAACGAGTACGTCGTACTGTTAGCAACTAAAGTCGTATTTTTAATAGAATAGGTAGACGTACGAGTATATGGTCCACCTGATGATAAGTGTTCATACATACCAACGTTATGTACTAATGTAACGTTACATACATATTGGCGTTATAAATGTTAACCATCGCTTAAAACCAATGTGCCACCAACCTTGGGCAATAAGATGCTATGTCCCTTGTGCCTGTAATTACTCTGGCTCTGGCTCACTCACCCGGAACACAACCAAGTACTGCTGTTTACGATAGAATATCTGGTGAGTGGTCGATACCAAACCAGTTTGCACAAAGCCCTACTACCAGTGAAGTATATTCCCACAATTAAAACAATTACCGTAAAAAAGGTCGTAAAATGTCAGTAAGTGATATGCGACATTGGTCATAATAATGATAACATTTCAAGAATACAAGCATCTAAATAGTATACCAATAAAGTCGTTTTCAACATTTCATGGGTGAGTAATGAATTACGCCGAGATGGCCCAGTGGCTACAACGCGTGAATCTTAACCGATGATCGTGGGTTCAAGCCCGGGCCGCACCACTGAATTTTCAAGTGCTTAATTTGTGTTTATAATTCATTTCGTGCTTGACGGTGAAGGAAAACATCGTGAGGAAACCTGCATGTGTCAAATTTCACTCGAATACTGCCACATGTGTATTCCACCAATCCGCATTGGAGCAGCGTCGTGGAATAAGCTCCAAAACCTTCTCCCCAAAAAAAAGGAGAAGAGGCCTTAGCTCAGCAGTGGAACATTCCCAGGCTGTTACTTTTTTTACTTTAATGAATTATGAAGTGTGTTCTTACAGAGTAGCACGTTTACGATTGCATTCAGAGGCCCTTGCCAAGTTGAAATTCTTCAATCGTAAACGTTAATAGAAAACTAAACAAATGTATGAGAATGACATCTTTCGATACGATAACGATAAGTCACGTGGTCGTTCTCATACAATTTTTAGTTTTCTATTAGCGTTTACAATTGTAGAATGTCAACTTGGCTAGGGTCTCAGGTCTTTTGTTCGCTTAACTATTTTAGTTCTAAAGAATAAGTAAGAAAAAGTCTTGAAACCTGTTTGTTGTTAGAAATATATAAGGCTTTGACATAACGCACGTTGTACGGTTACAGTGGCCGGTAACATACCGGTTCCCCGGTTCGTCCGAGAACCGGCGCGGGCGCAATCATTGCGATCACTTTCACTGGCCGGCTGCTTTGTTTGTTTTATGCGTACAATCGCATAAACAATATTTAATTCTCGATCATTCATGTTATATTTATAAAAATAAAAACATTCAAATTACATGAATTATAAGTAATTAAGATGCGATATCTTAGTGGGTGTTATAGGTGTAGTTCCATAGTCGCTGGTTTATTTATTAGGCACATATACAGTACAATAACAGCCTGTGAATGTCCCACTGCTGGGCTAAGGCCTCTTCTACTCTTTTGAGGAGAAAGGAAGGAGCCTATAGACATCATCTAATCTTTTGAACTTAGTAACGTCTTTTTTTATATTGCATAGGAAGGGACGAGCATATGGGCCACCTGATGCTAAGTGGTCACCAACGCCCATAGACATTGCCATCGTAAGAGGTGTTAACTATCGCTTACATCGTCAATGCGCCACCAACCTTGGGAACTAAGATGTTATGTCCCTTGTGCCTGTAATTACACTGGCTCACTCACCTTTCAAATTGGAACACGACAATAGCAAGTACTGCTGTTTTACGGTAGAATATCTGATGAGTGGGTGGTGCCTACCCAGACGAGCTTGCACTAAGCCCTTCCAACAGGAACTTAGTACTTCCTTTACCATCTTTCACAGGTACTTAGTACCATCTATTTAATATAATTATGTACCACCAACAGATACGCACAACACTAACAAGGCAACTAATACCCGCGAACGCTGTCTACTTTTTAAACGAAAAAAGAAACATAAATATATTCAAAAAACAGAAAAAGGACAAGAATTACGAAATTATTAAAACAGGTTCATTTACAGGTTCAATTACAGGACATGTAAGGGAAACTTTTTCAGAAATTAATAAACATTTGTAATAAATTAGTGTTACTCCAAATAAATTCAAATGTAAATAAATGACACCCACGCTTTGACTCCGTCCCGCTCACTGTTCGATATTATTCGCTATATTGACTGAGTTATGCAAAGTGGCGCTTTACACGCCTCAAGCCTTATGAGAGAACTCCTTAAAAGGGGCAGTACATTCACGTGAACAATTTATTATAGTTAAATAAATTACAGTAGTTTTTTTTCTTAAATCAATTTCAAGTCAAATCATTCATAAAGTGAACTGGTGCTGTAATAAGAGTAAATTTAAAATGCTGTGGTTTTTCTTCTGATCCATGTTTACTAGTTTACTTTTAGATTTGACAGGACTATTGGACTTATGCGATTTTACTGTTATAAATTCTAATATTAGTCAAATATATAAACAATATTAAGAATAGACACAGTACGAGCAATAATTCACAATGCACAATACAAATACAATAATCAAGAGTTAAATAAACACTACAAAACTATTTATTCTTAGAAATCAAAGGAACAAAGTAAAGTCTACTGTGAACTATTTAATGATGAGGAAGTAATATTAATAATTTATAATTTTAACTGGATATAGGACGTGGCGGACTAATTGGACATCTGACGATGGTGGTGAAGTGTTTTTATGGTATTCCCACCCATAACATTGGCAATGTAAGAAAATAAATCATTCGAATCGACCAAAGTTTGCCGGTAGAATAATTGGTGGAATAATTACTGACAAGGTAAAACAATATATAGCACAAGGTGAAAATATATAGCACTAAGCGAGTAAAGACAAAATAGTCACAGCGTATAGAACATAGAAATAAACAGAGCAGGTCGTGAAGTGGATAAGACTTTTATTAGTAATGTCGAATCCACTGATTGAGGACAATCAAATGTAACTCACTGCTAACAAATTTATATTTGGACATTGTTATTTGACTATGAGTGAGTAAGTGAGTAACGCTAACTGTATCTTAGCCACTACAATGTGTTTCATTTATGAACGTAGTTAATACATAAATAATACGATAAATTATTTGATTACAGCTAAAAGGGAAACGTACGTGCGTGTGCAGATAAAATTAAAACACATCTGGACCATTCATCTCGTTCACTGACGTAAATCAAATTTAACGAAGCAATACAAACAACGATACAACATTGTTGCTGAATGAGAATAATCAAATTGGTAATAATTTAAAAATAATGACAATTGAAAACCAAAATGGCGACAGACGAAATAATAAAATCTTAATTGAATCATAATCTTTCTTGTTTTGTGAAGGCGGGTTTTAATACCCAATGTCATTTTCTGTACGCATGACGTTTATGAAAAATTTTATGATTGTGGGTTTAGTAGTTACTTCGTACCAATTTCCTTGGTGGTAGAGCTTTGTGTTAGCTCGTTTGGATAGGTACCACACACTCATCATATATTCTACCGCAAAAAAACAGTACTTTGTATTGTTCCGGTTTGAAGGGTGAGTGAGCCAGTGTAATTACAGGAACAAGGGACATAATATCATAGTTCCCAAGATTGGTGGCGCATTAGCGATGTTAGCAATGGTTAACATTTCTTACATTGCCATTGTCTATGGGCGTTGGTGACCACTTACCATCAGTAATAAATAATAAAAATGATAACATTTTAACGACTTTTTTCAATAACTGTACACATCGCTGGCTTCATGTATAGTACTTTCGATTTTCAAACTACGCAACGTGATACCATATCGCGTTATGAGAGCTGATTGCTTTTACAACAGACTTCGACTCATAATATATTATTAGCTATGAATGTACGTACATACATAAATGCATTAGTGTGAGTATATTTGTATTAGTGCACTCTATACAAATCACAAGTGTCGTGTGTGCGTCGTCCTTGCAGATTTCGTTTGTATTTGGCGTTGTTATACAAGTGCAACTATGCATGTGTGCAGTTTTGCATACATGTTAAGAAATTCGACCTTTAAAAGTTAATTTCGTTTAAATATTTCTCTTTTTTGTGATATCAGTTCGTATTTCTTGTGGATTATAGATTTTATTGTATCAGGTTCGTTTGAACGGATTTTTATAATAGACGTAAATAAACGGTGACTTAAGCGTGACGTGATTTCTTAATTTGATAGATACTTTTTAATTTATCGGTATAATAATGTATTCTTTAATTAAATACTCGCGCAGATTTTCATCATAATCCGCTCCTTTTCCTCATCACGCCTGCATAAAATAAAGATATATAATTAAAATGATATGGCTATTCTTTTTTATACTTTTGGCTGTATATTAGAATATACGTACCAGTTGCTGGACAATTGCCTTTTCTCTTCTTATGAAGTTTGTGAGCTAGATCCAACATGTGGCCTACATTAAACTGACACATGAACTGGCTCCCTAACAATTTTCCTTTGCTGACGAGCACGATATGAATTAAAAACGCAAATTAAGAACATAAAAGTTCAATAACCTTTGCCTGGCTCTGAACCTGTGATAGTATCCACGTGTTCTATTCACTTAACCATCACGGTTATTTACATATTGGTAAACTGTATATATTAGATGCTAATATATCTGTCATGACAAAAATGACATAATATAGATAAAATATTACAGCTTTATTTATGTTATTGCTCAATGTCGACACAGATAATAAATCAACGCAGACGATAAAAAAAGCGACTCCATGACACTAGTACCTATTCGTTGTTTTTTTTCACAGGATATATTACAAAACTAACTGTATAAAAATTTGTATGTGTAAATTAGTTGGTGAAATAGATCAACTAGTTAGTTTCTTGCTGATCATTGCTGACATTTAATAACGTTTCAAAAGTGCTTTAAAGAGCCATTTAGTGTCAATATACAGAGTGCTTAATTATCTAGGTATTATACGAATGTTGATTGGATAGCGCAAATTAAGAAATAGTTTTAAATGAATTTACATATGGAGCGGAATAATTGCTTCAATCCTAGTTTGCATATAAAGTTACATGTTTCTAGATAATATGTCGTTTTATACCGGAAACGCATTTTGAAGCAGTAAAACTATGTAGTATTAACTACAGACGTAGACTAGGCGACATTTAAGATTATAATGTCGTCATTGTAATAAAATTCTTGCCTTGATTTTATAAATGAATAACAGATTATATGTAATTAACGTTGACTTATATATGTATATGTGTAAAGTTGTCTGTATGTAATCTGAATTGTGGTACTTTATCAGAAATATGTAAAAAAAATTAGTTCCGAATTTAATAGCGCTGGTCAGTGTCATACTGTCAAATCGATCAGAAAAATTAATAATCCGGGAAAATCAGAAAGTGTATAGAAAAACATAAATTATATGCACTTCCGTGCTCTTTGAATTTATAATATAAATGTTATCAGAACGGTGCTCCGACAGTTTGAGCGCCGTTATTAAATGTCAATTGTATAATACGTATTGTAATTACAGCCACCTTTTTGGTAAGCAACTATCCGATACAACTCGATACCATATTGAACGTCGAACGCCAACTTTCACTCACGTGTCAACAGCAGCTGTACAAAGTTCCAACTCAATCAGATGAATTGAGTTGAAACGCATACAGTAAAATAGTAGCAGCATGTAAAGGTCCCACTGGGCTACAGCCTCCTCTACAATGCGGTTTAGTGGACGTGTCAGAATTTCAATAAAATGAGGCAATTTTATGTCGAGCTGTAAGTAAAGTCAGGCTTTATGAATAGTTAGGGGGTTTCCCTTGGGAATGAGACGATCGCCGCATGGCTAATTTTTTGTTTTTTTTTTTGAAAAAGACAAAGAAAAAAAATCAACCCGCTGAGTTTCTTTCGCCGGTTCTTCTCAGGGCTGGGTGTTTCTTTTCCGAACCGGTAGTAGTTTCCAGTTTGACAATCAATAAGTAAGTGTAATACTTCAATATTGAATAAAGTATTTTTAATTTGAATATGAATTTCCCGGTACCCTGGGATTCCCCCCTAGTGAATGGAGGCTCCCATAGGCGGGCTGGCCGTGGGAGAGTCACGGTAGCATGCACAAGCGATCCCGTAGCGCTCCCCTTAGGACGGGAAAGGTACCGCTGGATATTTTGTGGGTATTCCGATGTTCGGGGTGCACTCGGTGCCCTGGACATACGGCGAGTCCCACATCCCCCCCACTGCTACCGTGGGGTAACGCGTCATGCGTTTTTCCAGCGTAAAAAAAAGTCTTTATTAATAGCACTTAAAAATGAATTCATATTTGGTATCATTTTTTTTAAATATTTATACATAATATATTGTTACTGTTATTTACTTAGGTTAAAAGTATGTTGTTATTGATTAATTTTATTCATTTTATTATTGATTTTGATTAAGTTTTGAAAGTTTGGCACGATGATTATAAGTACGTGATTAATATCAAAAGGTTATAGGTTCATATCAAATGCTTAACTTGAGCTTTCGTTTCATGTTCTGCGGTTAAGGAAAAGTCGTGAGTTAGCCTGCATGTTTCGGACGAAATTCTTAGACCATGTACATTCTTCAACCTGCAATAGAACAGTTGCGGTATTCCTCTCTATCATAGCTTTTGGCCAGAAGTGGGACATGTGAAATTTACAGGTTGTTAGTATCATAAAAGTCACATTTATAAGTACAAACTTACATGCCATAGCGAACATACATATATGCCAGTATATCTTGTTACAATAACCATTAGTTATTTGAATAGGATTTTTTTTTTTCGTATAAAGTAGAAAGTCGTAAAATTTGGGCAAAGCTCTCATCTAAAGAAGGTTTGGAGTTAATTCCACCGCGCCACTTCATTGGACGTTAGTGGACACATGTATGTCACATCATTCAACGTTACCTTACGTAGTTTCCTTCCCAGCTTAACACTAGATGAATAACTTTATACCAAAAATTTTATCATAACAATCCCTAACACCCAAAATCAACATCTCCCGTCACCTAAGATGCGGGCGAAGCCGTTGGCAAACACTAGTTATATACAAATATCAAATGTACACAGTATTTGTTTCTTCAAAAAAAATTCTTAAATAATTTCGTAATTATGTTGTACTTAAAATTACAAACAGTTATTTTCGATCGACATAATTATGTTGGTGGCTGACATTTATTTTAATGCAAGCTAAATAATATTCATTCGTATAATGTTAATACAATTGATTTAATTTAATTTAGGTCATTGACTGTATAATTTAGACAACGATCACATTCGAACTAGTTTCAGTTTATTTTCTGCTGAAATCTAGACAAATAGATCTAGCTAGTCTACTATTAGATAACATTTAACTATTCATACCTTAATACATTTATCATTTAGTTTAAACTATATACATATTATTATATATCTTTAACATAACATTTTTAATTTACTTTATTAGGACAACACTAGATATAATATCACATCAAAAACTAAATTACATTTCGAAATCGTCTTGGCAAATCATCACTCACACGTAGTCTCAGCATGCACTATCACAACTAAATATGTAATGCAACATCAAAAAATATGCTGGTCAAGTGGTCATAGATCCCGAGTTCCCCTGCGACTGTATTTCCCGATAGGTACAACGTTGGTGTCTTCAAACCAAGAGTTAACAGGTTTCTTCTAGGCAAGCGTGCTACATCGTAGACCGTGTCGTTGCTTACCATCAGGCAAGACTACGGTCAAACGCAAGCCTATAAGGGGTAAAAAAAAAAGTTCCTGGTTCCAAAACCAGGTCGGGCCAATAAAAAGCTATTTTTGTGTGTTTACTTGGTGGTAGAGCTTTGTGCAAGCTCGTCTGGGTAGGTACCACCCGCTCATCAGATATTCTACCGCAAAACAGCAGTACTTGTTATTGCTGTGTTCCGGTTTGAAGGGTGAGTGAGCCAGTGTAATTACAGGCACAAGGGACATAACATCTTAGTTCCCAAGGTTGGTGGCGCATTGGCGATGTAAGAGATGGTTTACAGCTCTTACAACGCCAATGTCTATGGGCGTTGGTGACCACTTACCATCAGGTGGCCCATATGCTCGTCCGCCTTCCTATGCAATAAAAAAAAAAGTTGAAAATTCTGTGTAGCAGCCCGGAGTTTGAAAATTGGAGTACAGTCATGTGCCCCGGAAAGCATGTAAAGCTGCGCCTGCCAGTCCTGCGCCTGATCTCTATTCAGTCACATCGGATTTTGAGATTGAGGGAAAACAGAGTGCACCGGTGTTTGCGTACACTTTTGTACACTATAACATGTCTTGCGCAGTTGGCTAATCTTGGGATTGGCTGCTGTGACCGAGAGGGACACTGACAATGGAGCGCGATTGAAGCAGTTGCTTTATAGATGATTTTAATTAATATTGGCATGTGATATAAAGGTTTTACTACCGTTTGACAATTGTTAAATTAGAGCAGATTTCTAATGGAGCTACTGTCCTAGCAATGGTGATTGATGATGATCAGAAACTACAAGATACTCGTAAGGACAATTTATGTGTCGTCACAAAGTGCGCACACATGACACTACTGGCTCTGTGTATGTAAATCTATAGTTTAAATCTGTAAATATTTTTATAAGATACCTAGTTCGTTTCTTGTAACAATAGATTATGTGTAATGTATTCGAAGGTTTCTACAGTACGTACTCGCCCATGGCTGACCAAGAGATGACGAATCAATAACAGAAGCTTTCTCTAAACAGTGCGTTATACAGGGTTATTTTTAATGACCCAGCAACCTCGCAGGACTAGATAGCTAACACCATAAGCAACAACTTTTATTGAAAATGATTTTAAAAGTTTTTGGCCATACTGTCTTGACATTTGGAGGTCTATATTAATTCATTCATACACGAAAGGACGACGCGACGCGTTGACCTTTGCGACGCGCGTAGATTTAGAAACGTTCAAGCGGGAAATTAAATTAATACTTATTTTTGTATGAAAATAAAATCTAACAAATTATCAAAAGTCGTAGAACAAAAATTGTTGCTGGGTCATTAAAAATAACCCTGTATATTATTAAAATTTATAGCTTTCTTGGTATGTAAAATATTTAAATATTTTATAATGTTAGTAAATACCCATCTATCCGCTATTGAGTTGAATGATTGATATCCGCTAATCTTCCTCAGCAGGAGATAAGAAGTTATTGCATGTAAGTCTGTCTAGGAAAACTATTTCAAAAGGAAATATTTAAAAGGAATAGTTTAAAATTAAATGTTTCCCTGTATTTATAGAGATGAATCTAATAGTCCTATTTGGTGGGTGTTACTCGTAATAACAAACTATAAATTCAGTATAATAAGGCAGTTGGCATTGACAGTGTTAGGAAGATCTAACTTTCATCGACTCACGATGTGACCCGCACGGTCCTCCGACCGTGGGCGAGCCGTCTTAATAGATGAATTTAAAGGAATTTGTCTATTTTCCCTGTAGATTTTGTTTTCATTTTATAATGATTCCTTGACAAACCACAAACCTATGAAATGCTCTTCCAGTTTTTACAGTAAAAATTATATTAAGGTCCTCCGGATAAAAATTATATTATACTAGTAATCGCCCGCGGCTTTGACCGCGTGGTAGGAAGACAGTTGCTAGCACAACAGTAAAAAGCTGGTAAAAAACTAGCTTAGTATCTTTGGGGTTCAAGTTTTTGTTAGTTTAGCCTTGAATGCGTAACAGATAGTTTCTTTCAAATTTATAATATTGGATAAATTTATTAAATGCTATTACTTCAATATATGCATTCGTTTGTAAATATTTTTTACATGAAACTTGTTTATTTACTCATTTATATCATAGAATTATCCATAAGTAAATTTTTACACTGTAAGTTAGTGATGTATAATAATAATATTATTTATCGCGGTAAGGTTTATTTTGGCTTTAATTTTTTTTTTTTTTTTATTTTAAATCCGTGACCTAAAGGTCCTTAAGCCGTGGGAGTTGTGTGAATAGCCGGATTTAAAATTATTTAATTTTATTTTAATTAATTTCGGTATGAGTTAATCTTTTCCTTAAAAAGGTTGTTTCGAATCATCTTGTTAAGGTTATTTATAATTGTGTAATGCAGTTAGGGATAATTGTAATTGTAAATCGTTTTGACCGCAGTTTCACCCGCGTAGCCTATGTTACTCGTTGATAATGTAGCTTTTCATTGGTGAAAGAGTTTCTAAAATCGGTTTAGTGGTTTAGGTGTGAAAGCGTAACAAACAAACAAAATCACATCCGTATTTATAATTATCAATGATATGGAATCCCTTGATAATGACATCGAAAGGAAATAACAAACACGTCATACTAAGCGGACATCATAGAACATTTTGTAGAAAATTAACATTCTCCTCATTTTGTATGTGTTTGTATGTGTTTATTTATTTATAATTCGAACTTTTTATGTATTTGTCATTTATACATAGCACAGGAAAGCTTATAATACTTTTTTGTTTTTTGTATATGGTGTGCAACTGCAATGTGCCGAAAATGTTAAATTGCTTGGTTTCCCATATTGGACTATAAACTATATACTCGCCTTAGTTACTATTATTGTAATTATATTTTCAACATTTTTTTTATACAACACATATTATGTTCGTTAAGAGCGTCCCAATTTTCTGCTTAAGAGCGAGTATTTAATTAACATTGCCTTCGGTTCGTATTAAAATCGAATGCTAAGAATTATAATTGTGAATAAACTTACGTTAACTCGTATAATTACTCCAATAATGATAAAAATACCTGAAACCAAAAGTAAGATTATCAAAACCTTATAAGGTAAACATATTTAAATATTTCGCAGTAATCTTTAACTATAAAATTTGAGTTGCATTGACATTGTTGTTATTAGGGTTGTCAGTTGATTTTATATAAACTTATTTTCTATATAAATAAATAAAATTAATAATATAATAATATCCTGGTAAATTATTTACAAAAGACCATCTGGTCCCAAACTAAGCAGAGCTTGTAGCCTATTATGGAATCCAGACAACTGATATTGAACAGACAAACGATATTTCTTTTTTAAATACATACTTATATTAATAATTACACCCAACAACAGACATGCTCATGCACACAAATGTCTGTCCTGGGCTGGAATCGAACCCAAGACCTGCGGCGTAAAAGGCAAGTACCAACCACGCCAACCGGCTCTGATTCGAATTTAAAAAATATTTTTGTGTTGTATAGGCCTTTTATCGAGCACCTTGCTCGTTCACCTTCATAGGCAGTTTTTTATTCATTGCAATTTTATTAATTATACGCGGGTGAAACCGCGGGGCACAGCTAGTAATTAATAAAATGTCTTTGATAAAAATTACGATGTCTTTCTGATCGGCAATTCCTAACATTTAAAATTAAATTAGACAACATAGAGGCATAAATAATATATTTGTAGACCTATCTATATTCAATTGTAAAAATGCTGACATGGTCCAGTGGTGGGAACGCGTGAATCTTAACCGAAGAGCGTAAGTTCAAACCCGGGCAAGCACCGATGAATTTCATGTGCTTAATTTGTTATTTTAATTTATCTGCTTTAGGAAACCTGCATGCGTCACATTTCACTGGAATACTGTCACATTTGTATTCCACTAAACCGCATTGGATCGTGGAATAAGATGTTAAATAATCTCCAAACATTCTTCTCAAAAGGGGAGAAGAGCTTAGCCCAGCAGTGGCACATTCACAGGTTGTTACTTTTCTACTCAATTGTACATGATTATAATACGTATATTACCTAAGCCCAGCTATAGGACATTAATAGACATTTCTTACTTTATTAGTAAATTCCATAGAATATTTAAATAAACAAAAAGCTTGGAACATCTTTGGTTTGTTTATCTTTGTTCATCTTCGAATGTAAAATGATATTTGATTTATATTCATAGATAAGTTGGCAACCCTGCCTGCCCACGCGTTTCGAATCATTGGCCAATTATTAAATGACACGAATGCGCTTGACCATGAGTGAGTAAATACATCGCCTAGGATCATATAGTTAATTGTTTAACTCTATTTACGAGATAGCGCTTAAATACGTAACATAGTACACGTATATAACTTGGTATTCATGAATATATATGTATATAAAAGAATATAATATGAGATATGAGATATATAATATAAGAACTGTTTTGTTTGAAATTTTATCAAAACGTCAATTTTACTCTTCTGAAAAAAGTTTTCTGACGTAAGAAAAAAAAACAATACTATGTCAAAATAAATGATACTTATCATGATGACAGACAGAAACTTAAAGCAAAATAGCAATGATCAAAATAAATATATCGATACTAATATTATAAATGCGAAAGCAACTTTGTGTGTCTTTTACGGTTTTACGGCTACACCACTAATTTAATTTTGATAAAATCGATAAATTTTTTACCCCCACTACTTATCATCCCTCCCCTTATCAGGGGTGCGAAGCCGTGGGCGATAAACTAATATATACCATCAATCGAAGTCTTTTACTAAGTAATATTATTATAAAAAAAAAAAAAAAAAACATACAGACGAATTGATAACCTCCTCCTTTTTTTGAAGTCGGTTAAAAACCAGATATAATATACGAAGTAATAAATAAACTTACGAAAATAAGCAAATATTAAAGTTAAATCATTATGTCTAGACTAAAATTAGATGGGTGATGAATTTAATTTTATGTATTGACTAATAATTAAATTCGATATCCAAAGCTATCTGTTAACGCGTGCATATTAATTTGACAAATGCTATTATTACGAAGTCCATTCGAAGGTGTGACGACAAATTATAGTTCTTTGTAACCTGTCGCCTTTAAATTATTTTATGTTATATATTGTAGTTGTTAAAATGTTAATATCTACTCATAATATAAATGCGAATGTAACTCAGGCAGAGTTACAATCTGTTATGTCAGACATAGTTTAAAACATTAGAAGGAGCTATGCTATGCTATTAATTTGAATTGAGATTGAAATTCCTAGTTTAATATATGTTACGAATAAACTTTCCACCAATTTCTTCGTGTAATCATTAATATTTACTTTCCAGCTTTTTTAGGTCTTACTGTCTCGTTGGTCTTGTGGCAAAATAATAAAGCTACAGATACTGAATGCTTAACTGTGCAAAGAGTTTCGAGTGGACATTATGAGTCTCCAGGACACGTGAATGTACGTCTTGGCCGAAATCGGTCATTATAGATCTATCTCTTTCTATCTCACTTTCCCTCTTTCTTATTTTTTTTTGTTATTTCACTTGTATTGCATCTTCTATGCAGGACTGTATAATTGTTATATTGAAAAATATAATTGGTTAAGTTTATTAATATTTTTTATGTTAATAATTATAAAACTGTTTATATCTATGGATATAGAACTGTTTATATATGATAGATAGAGTGCCGAGAGTATAAATGTAGGTAACATTTATAATTTATTACGGCTTAAGTACCCATTTGGACATATGTATAATTATTATGTAAAGCAGTATTCGGTGATGATATTTAAAAATAGAACATTAAAAAGAATTTAAAAAAATACACGTTGTTTTTATATGGTATGCATTTTTAAGTATTGGTTAAATATTTATTAAGTATTTACAATCGATAGTCATTGAATAACAACCTCTACCACCTACACAATAGGAGTCATAAATCAATGTATGGCGAGTCATGAATGAACACACGTCATACACCATACACGGCGAAGGCTGTGTATATGTGTCGAGGCTGGGCGCAGCTTAGCATATAAATGTTTGTTTTTAATTCGATTGTTCTTTGTTGCTATGTATTGCCTATAGATACTAACAAAGAACAATTTAGAACTAAAAAGAGGTTTAATATGTAATCAACAATGTTTAAACACACATATGAAAAGTATATATGTATACATATAGCTTTATATGTATGATATATGAGGATATGTATATGTATGTGTTCTGTGAAGGTGTGTGTAGGAAGTGGATATTTTTTATTGGAATTCAAAGGTTTTACAACATGTGTGATTAATGCAATGTTCTTGTATCTGTAAGTCCTTATATAGAAACTATGTAAAAGTGTATTTCCACTTATAGGCATTAGGTATCTTGATGTTATATTGCTTGTGTTTTATACAAAGAAGTTATCGGTCTTGTTGTTTCAGAAAAATACGAGCACGCATACAAACGTAATAAACAAACAAGCACACAAACAAACACATCTTCAAAAATAACAAAGACGATACAGGCAAGTACGAAAGTGGTCTGTTTTATATAAAGTTCAAAGAATGCGAGTACAGTTTCAATGGGAAGGTTATAATTTAGTTTCTTAGGACGTGGCTAATTGAAAGCAAGTGCCGTTCAAGGAAGGTTCCGTTTTTACAGGCTATCATTACAAGTAACTGTGAACGAATTAACGATTGTATTGAAGGATCGCCGTTATTCACGCTTTTGCACGTTCCTTTAAATTTATTAAGTATTATTGTGTTAGTGGAGTACCTATTTAATTTTATTTGAAGTGAAATGTTTTTTTGTCTTCATTTTTAAAGTTGATTTTGGGAGCAAGTGTTTTTTAATTGTGTACAGTTTCTATTAACTCTATAATTAAGCGTAAGAAGGTTTCGTTATTTTCAAATACACTAACGGCCGAATACTGAAACGTCATTCAAATATTAAGTGGGACTTAATATTTGATTGACGTTTCAGTATTCGGCCATAAGTTGCGCGCGCTGTTGTCTATTTTAATGATTGTCTAAGAATCACCAGGATAATTAAATATGATATAAAAACACCCTTAATTTTCGTAGTATAATAATAATAATATAAATATAATAATTACACAAATATATCTTTAGCAGAATGACTACTATGACATTCGTCGGTTTTTTTTCCATTCTCTCGACATAGAGGAATTGATTCAGAGTGATTCAGATTTAATGGGAAAACGATGTTGAATCAAATACCTCATTACGTTTGATAGACTGCTGAAAGGACCATAATTATTGTCTATATTTTATAACTGTGATTATAATTCCGTTTGCGTGGAGTTTGTAAGTAAATTGTTTTTATATTTTGTTTGGTATAGATATTACAATCTGTTACCAATAAATGGCGTTAATTGGTTCTTTGCATCCGGTTACATAGTACCAAGTAGATAGTATTTTTTTTTCTTTATAAAATAGGTAGACATGCGAATGGGCCACTTCATGGCAATTGGACGTCCATAGACATAGGCATTGTAGTAAATATTAACCGTCTCTTTACATCGCCTTGCGCACCAACTTTGGGAAATAAAATGTTTTCTGACTGGCTCACTGACTCTTTACGCCAGGCTAAGTATTTGCTGTTTGGAGGTAGAATATCTTATAGCTACCCAGACATGCAAAAATCCAAACCACCAAGTATATAAGCATATCGTTTCTGAACAACTTGTAATATAATTTGAAGTCGTGTTCTTTTTAACCGATATCAAAAGGAGGAGGCTATCAATTCGATTGGTATATTATATATTTTTTTATGTATGTACACCGATTACGCTGAGATTTATGATCAGATTTACGTGATTCTTTTTTGGTTTGATGCAGAATAGTTGCCATTTATAATCTCGTGATTTCTTGTGTAATATACCTTCAATATTTCTTGATAGTTTGAACAAAAGGTATTTTAATATTTGTTTTCTTATCCTGAGGTAAAATAACGGCCGAATACAGAAACGTCACTTAAATATTAAATGCAACTTAATTATTTGAGACGCCGTTAATTTCAAATTTCGCATAGGTACTAATTTAGGAGCTTTTCACTTTTAAGTAGCGCTTAAGTTTGAGGGACGTTTCAGTATTCGGCTGTAAGTATTTCTGATTTGGTCAAGTTGTGTCTACACATGTATCGTCATCACGTATCGTAGTTATTTAAAGAAGAAAATAGAAATAAAAGCAATGCTTTAATTGAATTAACAATCTACGTTACACACAGACAAACGTGCAATAGTTAAACATTACATTAACATATTTAACGCTTAAATGAAACTAAGTGACGTCACCAACAATTAAAGTGTCGTAAAGTATAATAATACAGACTTATAACTAAAGGTTATCTCATAGATAATAAAATATAAAGTTTAATTGTTAAAACAATAAATGTATAGGAAATACACAGGTTTACCTTAGACAATAAATGATTTTAACATCGTTTTAATGTTAAATTATTCAAAGTCACGTAAAATTATATTTTTCATATGAAATAGCAAACAAGAAAATAATGTGCACGTCTTTAAACGGATCTGTTAAGTTGTGTAACTCAGTTTGTTTGGAATGCAATGCAAATAAGCGCGTTTACTCAGTACGGTACTTTCTCTAAAAGCCTAATTTCTCTTTTTATTGTAACATGAACTTTTGTTCGGTATTTTATTAATTATTTTTTCTTACAAAACAAACTCAATATTTATAAAAATATTATTTTTTAACAAGACATTAAAATAGTAGTATATAACTATATTAATAAAATGTTTGTGAATTGTTTATTTTATAAATTTGCAATTCTTGAATGTAAATGACTGACACTCGATCATTTCCGATTCTCAAGGCGAGTGAGCAACCCACGTTGATAAACAACAAAAATGTGGTTCAAATTTTACAAGGTTTATGAGATATTATGGATTTGAAGAATTTTTTTAAGTATCAAGTATACTTATTACTTATTGTGATCCTACTTACCAATTTATATAACTTTACTACTTAATTTAACGCATTAATTTATTAATCAACAAACATACATGTTTTATTTTTGACTGAAACTGTTGCAATTTTCGGAGAGTATTTTTTATTTTACTATGTAGCTTTTTATAGGTTAAAGATATAGAATATATATTGAACAAAAATTTATAAACAATAACCGTTACACAAAATATATTTATTGTTATTGATATTATATAAAGGGATTCGATCGTAAGGGTAAGTCCCCTTATTTGCACAATGAAGTTTTCACTTCTGCCGTGCGGTCTTAAGCGCAACTCTTTTTTTTTTAAATCCGTAGTGTAGTTTTTGATTTTATCCATTACAAACAAACATTTATAAATACTTTAGATGTAATACTTAAATGTATGCTTCGGTTCTAGAAGCCAAAATACATCATACATACATCCATACAAATATCAAATACATACATACAAGGTACATCGCCAAATAAGCTATTCACATGAGTAACAAAGCAAAACGTTAATACGAGCTAACACGACATTGATTTAAAGTATCTTACTCAGAAGTTGTTTAAATAGATACCTATAAAAAAGATATAGAAACAAACTAAATACCAACGTAACCGACTAAATGCAATGTGTCCTTGATCATTAAATCTCCGTCATGATTGAAACTAAGACTTCTGAATGATAATTATTAGAAGTAACAGCCTTTATATATTATATACTAGCTGGGACCCGCGGTTTTACCCGCGTGTAATTGATAAAAAATATAATGAATATAAATCAGCCTTCCTCGATAAAAGGACTATACAACACAAAATGAATTTTTAAATTTGAACCCGTAGTTCCGGAGATTAGCCAGATCAAACAAACAAACTCTTCGGTTTTATATGTTAGTTTATAGATTTATGTATATTTGTCAAATAAATTTCTTTTTATTTTATTTGGTAGTATATTGACAAGCTTTAATGTTATAAAAAAAATATATATTTAAAAAAATTTTTTGAAATATACAACTTGGTGGTAAAGTTACTTGGCGGTAGAGCTCACTTGATGGTAGGGCTTTGTGCAAGCTAGTCTGGGTAGGTACCACCCACTCACTCATCAGATATTCTGCCACAAAACAGCAGTACTTTGTATTGTTGTTCTGGTTTGAAGGATGAGTGAGCCAGTGGAATTACAGGCATTTTAGTACCCAAGATTGGTGGCGCATTGGCGATGTAAGCGATGGTTAACATTTATTACAATGTCACTGTCTATGCGTGTTGGTGACCATTTACCATCAGGTGGCCCGCCCGCCTATATATATGCTCGTCCGTCTACCTAACCAATAAAAAAATATAAATTCAATTTTTTAAATTTTCTCAATTGTTCAATAATGATTATATTCGAAATTCGAACAGTACGCGAACACTAGTTATATTAAAATAACATATGACTCACTGACTCACTATCTACTTGTACTGTCCGAGACTCGAATGCCACGTGTTACGACATTTAGTACAACAGGTATGACGTCAGTCACAGCCTGCGATTAATTGAGAAATCGGTGACGTAACATCCATAGAGGATATTCGAAATGTCCTGCTGACATTTTAAAATAATAAGATGTCTTTATAGTTGTTTTTATTATTATTTATAGCGGCAGGATATGAGTTAATAAATTAAATTATTTTTAGAAACAATTTAATTTTGATATAAAAATAAATACTGATATTTTTAATACAAATCTTTCGATAAATTTACGTTCGCTTGTTATATTCAAGAAACGATTAGTTTTTGTAATGGATAGTCGGATTGTCTACGACGCTTAATTCAAGCTTCCCTATGAAAATGTTTTGTATGTTTTCGTTTTGTTACGTCATGTTACTTATATACTTAAGGTTGACTTTAACTTCGTTACTTGTTACTCGAAAACGATCGGCCAACGCCCAAAGACATTGGCATTGTAAGAAATATTAACCATCACTTACATCGCCAATGCGCCACTAACTTTGGGATTACACTACCTCAATAACCCTTCAAACCGGAATACAACAATACAAAGTACTACTGTTTTGCAGTAGAATAACCGATGAGTGGGTGGTATCTACACAGACAAACTTGCACAAAGCTCTACGTTGGTCGGTTAGGATATATCTCCTGCCGTTTTTTTTAAATGAAAAATCTTTATTTCTGTAACACATTCAATATTTTCAATTATTAATTATAATTGATGACTGATACTGACTTATGTATTATTCCCCAAAAGTGATATTCTGCAATGCACCACATGATATTAGTAGAACACTTAACGAATATTTATGTATTATTCATATTGTAAATATATTGTACCACCTACTTAAAAAATAAAACCGCAAATAATTGTATTATTCATATGATAATTATATTACAAAATTATTATAATATTTCGGATGTATAGTTATCCATACATTATATAAACATATAGTTAAGGCCTCGTTACAATTTAATCATAATAAAAAAATGTTTATCTTTATGAATAATCATATCAGATAAAAAACCGGTTCACATTCGACATAATACGTATTGTTAACAATATGTCAAGTGCCATTAATCATAAATCGAAACATAATGGACCATTCGCGGCGTATTTGCAATGCGCGTGCGCACGGTATAAGAAACAAATATCTAAATTTGCACACGAATATACACATAAATATTATAATTTAAAGTCCTTTGTCACGTTGGTGTGTCTGTTTTGCGTTTCAGAAATTAATGAAACTTTTTGTACCATTTTTATCAATGGATAGATAGGTGGCAGATTATAGTACATAATCTGTACTAATTAGATTATTCCATGCATAATTATAGATTAATAAAACAAAATACAAATTATTATATTATTAAAAAGCGTAAATTTCTGCTTTATAACATAATTCAATACAAAGCGTTATTAATGAACGGACAATCTCGTACTTAATTATTCTAATGCATTCCATTATATCTACATTCTACATATTATATTCACATACAGAGTACTAGTTTTCGCCAGCGGCTACGTCTGCGTGAGTGAGGGCGGCGGAGGTAACAAAATAAAAACCGACAAAAAAAATGCACTAAAAAGTAAAAAAAATAATTGCGTATTCTTCTACAATTTGAAAATTAACTTACTTTTGACGTGACAACGTCTTATAAATTGGTTTGCCGGGTGACACTTCAAGAAACTGCGTTACGCTCCGCTCACGTTATGCGCTCACAATGAGAGCGAGTGAGAGGCACGCGTCCCTTCCACTCGGGCATGGTTAGCCCGCCTAAGAGCGAGAGAGACAGACATAAAAAGTGAAATTCAGTGCGAGATTCTTTGTATAAATTAATGTTTTAAATATAATTCTTTGTATAAATAAATGTTTTAAAATGTTACTATTATTTCATCCTTCTTCCTACTATACGAATGAATATTCACATTAAAATTATTTTACCACTCAAAGTCGTTGTCACGTAAAACTTTCGCCCGTATACCGACTTTACAGGCAACCAATTTTTTGGTCTTTTTTCTACTCATCAATATGTAAGTACGATTATGTTGTGTGGTTGAAAATGTAGTTACAATTATTGTTATTTTTGGAGTCGATGTCAGCCAAGGTAGGTTTGTAACTGCATACAGATTAAATATCAGAAATCAATTTATTAAAGAATATTAATGTCTCCTAATAACATATTTGTTTGATAATATTTAAGAAACAGACTTGAAAAAGTTTTACACAAGAATCAAAACAAATGAGCTTTAAATAAATAGTCTTTATTTGAAGTCGTAAGCGATAAACCAGTTTACACGCATTTCATGGACTAATTATTTATAGAAGCTTTTAACTTTTTAACTTTTTACCCATGCCTGCGTTCGGAGCGCATATTAAATTATGCGTAGGTCTTCCTAATAGCCACTCTACACTTGACATGTTAAAGGATTCACTTTATAGATAAAATAAAACTGGATTACAATTTTTTTTTATTATTTGTAAGACAAATCAATACTACCAACATTATCCTCTGATTTTTTTTTTGTGAATTCGACGAAGAACTTTTTGAATAATTTTTCATTCATATTTGTTCTGCATGATTTAAAAATCATTCCTTACAATATCAATCAAGCATATGTAAATGTTAAGATGTTACACTGACTCACTCCTTCTTTAAGCCATAACACATCCGTACAAAGTCAATTATCAATATTTTGGAAGTAATTGATGACACCCTCACAGAAAACCGTCTACAATAGTTTGTGTTTTGTCCATATATCCTTTATTTAATTTCAGAACAAGTTCTAGATTTTTCTTAACTAATGTAAGCTTTCGCTTGAAAATTCCTACATTTAAATTTAGAACGAATTCGTTTTATTCTAACGTATTTAACCAACTAATTCACATTTGAATTGACCTGAACGTGTGGACGCAGTTTTACCTGTCATAGATTATGACAAGCGTGCGGCCGCGCTTGAGTTGTCCATGTGATGGGTAGACAGTGAACTTCTTGGGTGGTAGGTGATAGTTACGAGGCAAAACAAACAAAAATATAATAGATGTTTCAAATGTAATTATAGTGTTTGTTTTATTTGTATATTTGTGATTTTATTTGTTCTATACGATATAAAAGTAGTACCGTATACGTTTTTAAAAGAAATATAGGATTATAGGAATTTGTTAATTATAACAGTGTATAATAAGCCGTGATGGCCCAGTGATAAGAACGCTTGAACATAACCGATGACCGTGGATTAAAGGCCGGGCTACCACCACTGAATTTCATGTGCTTAATTTGTGATTATAATTCATTTCGTGCTTGACGGTGAAGGAAAAGATCAGGAAGGAGTCCAATATCACTGAAGTTCTATCACATGTGTATTGCACCAACCCGCATTGGAGCAGCGTAGTGGAATAAGCTCCAAACAGTGCAGTATTTTATAAAAGTGTATAATATGAAAAATATATTACTCTAAATTGATTTTAAATAATCTGAGCTGTGAGTTCATTAGCTTGAACACTTTAATTTTGGCTAAAAATTGTAGATTCAAACACGGCAAGTACAAGTGTACAAGTGCTCTGCAGTGAAAGAAAATATCGAGATGAAACCAGATCCACTAAATCGCATTGGAGTGGATTCTTTCACAACGCTACTCCAATACAAGTTCGTGGATACAATGTCTCAATAAAATCATGACAAATAATATATAAGCGAAAATTTGAAGCCAAGACCTTTAGCGCGCAACAAATAGCTATAACCACTGCGCTAATTGAACAATTTTCGACGTAGCAATGATATGTTAATCGATGTTTTCATTTATGTATACATAAAGAGTATATAATATAAACTGTCTACTTTAATAACATTATATTAAACACTGAATATATACAATGTACAATGAGGCTAAAAGGAATCTCATATCTGACGATATCATTGTAATTCATCCTTTATCCGTATATTCATAAAGTTTCATATCGCATACATGTATTTTAGGGTTACTTACTTAATTTGTATGGTCACGGTCCAGATGCTAACAGAGCCGGAGATCAAGATAACCGAAACAGTTAAGTCGAACTATGGGGTTATGTTAAGTTTTGTGATACTTTTCTGATGTTATATGGTTCGAATACGATCTTATAAAAAAGCTATAAAGCTTTTTGTTATTATTTTTAAATATACTATATATCGATTTTATGGCCCAGACCATAGATAATAAATATATATATTTTTTTTGTCGAATAGAGAACGCCAGATATATTGTGGCGTTCTCTTTACTAACTTTAGTTAGTAATAAGGTTGAATGTAAATAAAAATAGTTAATATAGTGAGTTTTTTTATTGTCAAGTCTATAATATTTAAAAGATTATTTTCTTCTTCTCTTGACATATTCTTGAAATATTATAACGACCATTTACTGCAGTGAATTTAGTTTGCTCTAACATAATAGCCGTAGTTTTTCATTTTCTAATATCATCATATTTATAGTGTTAATTAATTTTCTAACGAAGTACGCAGTTATCGTTAATACGTAACGGTATACATTTGTCGTAAGATTATGTAGATTAAACACTTAGTATTATAGCTGTTGTCTTAGAATAATTAACAACATTGTAACTACTTGAATATTGAGTAATATAATTGAATGCAGTTGGACGATTGAACGAAGCTGGTAACTGGTAGAGGTAACAACGTTGAAATTAAATAGAAATATCCCATAGCAGTTTCTGTGTCTCCGAGTTCTGTTCTCTCGAGAGTTCTAATAGCACTTTTCATATTTTTAAAATATTTCAACAGGTGCTTGTTTAAAAATACTCATACTATTAATACATACATAGTATTAATTTGTTTTCGGATTGTAAATAACTTTTTAAGTTAAAGTAGGTGTAGTATGTACAATTAAGAAGGAGTGATGAGCGAGTAAAAGTTGAAGGGAAAGAGTTTATAGATAGAAAAGACAGTTTATTGAAAGTCATATCACGTGCGTGTAGTTATTACGCTTCGTCGCCGCATATATATTTTTTCTCATAAATTTAACAAAACATGTTAAATTTATACTTAGTCGATTAGTTGATAATGAGTAATTGTTTTTTAAATACACAGATTTACCTTTCAGTTTTAAAAAGACACAATTTCGGTGATGGTATCGTTTGCAGACACATTAAATAAAGCACAGGGAAAGACATTTCAGTATGGTGGAATAGATTTATGACATGTCGTTTTTTATGGCCAATTATATGTTGCCCTAACAAGATATATGATAGTAAAACAAAATAAATAAAAATTTTAACAAAACAAAAACCGACTTCATAGGAAAAACAAATTAATATGCACTAAAAAGTAAAAAAATAATTGCGTATTCTTCTATAATTTGATAATTAACTTACTATTTTCTACTCATCAATATGTAGGTACGAATGTGTTGTGTGGTTGATAATTTATTTACAATTATTGTTACTTTTGGAGTCGATGTCAGCCAAAATGGGTTTATAACTACATACATAGTTAGTTATAGGTGAGATGTGCTTGTGTCGCACGCGCAACATTACGAGGCGAATAAAAGTCAATTTGTAATGTGTATGTTTTTGTTTGTTTTTAAAAGATTCCCGTATTATTATTGCTAGGTATATTATAGTGTTTCCTTAGCTGACATCGACTCCAAAAATAACAATAATTGTAAATAAATTATCAACCACACAACACATTCGTACCTACATATTGATGAGTAGAAAATAGTAAGTTAATTATCAAATTATAGAAGAATACGCAATTATTTTTTTACTTTTTAGTGCATATTAATTTGTTTTTCCTATGAAGTCGGTTTTTGTTTTGTTAAAATTTTTATTTATTTTTCGATTTTTAGTGAATCTGAAGTACACTCACTAATTTGTAGAATATGGTTAGACCCACTAAACGTGCAGCTCATATGAGACAGCGCCGTTTATATTATTATTTAAATAAAACAGTGAAACGTAAAGAAAAATGCATTTTGGTACTTACTTAATAAATCATATCTTTAAATGAGCAATTCTTGTATATATATATACTAGCTGCCCGTCCCGACTTCGTACGGGTAAATTAAAAAAATTATCCCGTGCATTTTTTAATCAATGAGATATAAACATTCACCAATCGATTTATTCGCCCATACAGTACAGTTTATATATGTTCAGTACAGGGCATATAATAATTCTATTTCCTACTAATAGAATAAACACGAAATTTTGTATGGATGTATGGACATTTGTTACCCTTTCACGTAAAAGTACTGAATGGATTTTAATGAAACTTTACAATAATATAGCTAATACATCAAAATAACAAATAGGCTATAATTTATAAAGCTATTAATAATTATTAATTTATAAATTGACCAAAATATAACAATAAGAATTTTAAAGAAGATAACTTTTGTCTCTTACACTATATCATTTGGACAAATGTTTTAAAAGTTACGACGATGACAAAGTGAGTGCGCGACACTATGCAGCAGTACACTGTGGGAGAAGAATTCGGTCATCGGCTCATCGCTGGGTGTGCGACTCGCATGCAGGAATACGTCATCGATGGTTGTCCGTTTTGCGGCTTTTCAAGTCCCTAGCGATTGCTTAAAGACGCACTTTACCTGTATGTAATTTATTAATAGGTAGGTTTTTATAGTGCCAGGTTGCATACCTTCGGGTTGTAGCGGAATGGGCCGGCACGCCCAGCCGGAGTTACCACTCTCTCACTTAAAATCGGCGTAAAGTAATAGCTACACTACCATAATTTTGAGTGCAAATAACAAAATGCTAAACACACAATGTCTTACTGCTACCCTATGACAACCAAAAGTTCTAAGACCTGTCGTTTTCAATGACCGCCTTGGTTGATTTTAGTGAGAACTCTTATCACATGTACACTTATTATAGTGCATGCTCAAACAATGTCCATTCCCTGCATCGCTAATGCGCCATCAACCGTAGGAACGAAGATGTTATGCCTTATGTGCCTGTAGTTTGATAGAATAAAAAAAATTGTACGCTTGCTCTTTTATGGTTTTAACTATACTCAACGGCGTAGATAGGCGGCGGGCTATTTAATATTAACTATAAATATATTAAGTCAAACTACAGGAATTCATAATAAGTCCACTGATGATTATTTAAAGAATAATCATCAACTTCAAAATAAAAAAAAAACCGTTACTAAAGTTTTTCTTAACAGAAATGCATTTCATACATATTAATTTCAAATCACAGATTTTCAAATTTCAAGCAAACATTTATCCTTTACTTATATTTATGCGGGCAACAGCTAGCGTACGGGCGACAGCGGGACGCGGGGCGCGCAAGCGGTTGCATCACGCGTTTGTATGATGGGTGTTGGACCGCCTGAATTTATTTAGTGCGCGATAATTTTAAAATTACGATTACTCCTAAGATATTGATTTAAATTGGGTGGTGTAAAGGGCAATTATAATATACATTAAATGCTTAAAGTAAATAACGTATTTATTTTAATAAGGATTAATATCATATCCGTTTTTATAGCTTTCCAATTTTACCATTTTTATGTAAACATTTTTTAAACATTAAAATGGGTATAGTTAGCTATCCTTAAAAGATAGACATATGCCATCGCGGACTTTTTTGTAGATCTATGAAAGGGGAACAATTTCACCATACATTGTTTTGTTATAACTCAAAGGGATTGTACAGCGTTTTCGATGAAAGCTCCCAATATGCTCGTTTTTTTCCGACTTCTTCAACAAATTTCGCTATATTTCAACAAATTTACAGAAAATATTAATGAATTATACACGTAAACCATCCACTTGAATCACTTTATCTATTAGTGAAAACCGTATGAAAATCCCTTCAGTAGTTTTTTTAGTTTAGCGCGTACATACAGACAGACATGAAACGCGGGGGACTTTGTTTTATAATATTTAAGGATATAATCTGATTCTCGGAAACTGCTCCAACGATTTTCATGAAATTTAGTATGCTGGCGGTTTCGGTTGCGATAAATCGATCTAGCTAGGTTTCATTTTTAGAAAATGTCATTTTCTTCGTATTTTCAATAATCAACTTTATCGATAATAATCAATAACTCGTCCTGACATCTATTGGCGAGTATTTTTTTAATTGAGAGCAACGACACAACAACACTAAAGCTACTCCAGTAGATGGCGTTGTATAATTTCGAAAAAACACAATTTACCAATAAAAAAATACCGAGCAAAGCTCGGTCATCCAGGTACTATTAGTTAATATGGTTAAATGTATGAATATAAATTAACATGTTTTGATTAAATAGATTTAGTTGGTGGGATGCTGGGCAGCCATAACATAATCAAATCATTATTTCTAGTAATAATTAAATAAACTGTATGTTTAAAGATGTTGTGTTATACCATTCTTCACCATAAAATATGACGGAATGTCTGTATATTAAAAAAAGGAGAAGTATCTATATTATCCTAACTAATATTATAAATGCGAAAGTAAGTTTGCTTGTGACGCTTTCACGCCTAAACCACTAAGCCGATTTAAAAAATTCTTTCACCAATGGAAAGCTACATTATCAGGGAGTAACATAGGCTACATTTTGTCCCTATATTCCCACGGGAACAGGAACTACGCGGGTGAAACCGCGGGAAAAACACTAGTAATCAATATATAAATATACATAAATATAACATGTATATAAGAGTACTTATACGATTATATATATATAATTTTGAAAATTGGTCTCAACTTTTAGGAGATGTTCAAATATGTTTCAATTACAAACATATACATATATACTAATGCTTACATGCATAACTCATATTATAAAGAGGATTGATTGGATTTGATTTTTGTTTAATTTTTTATTACGATTTAAATCAAAAACTACTCGACCGATTTTAAAAATTCTTTCACCCTTAGAAAGCTACGTTTTTACCGAGTAACATAGGCTATATTATATTTTTAAAATCTTATAGATCCCTACTTAAAATGGAGCAATGTAACCCAACGTATCAAACTGTTGCCTATAAAAGTTATTATTTCGCGAGCGCTTCGAAAACTATTGACGGTATATAAAGAAGTGTTTTATACAATAGTACTACAATTAATTGATCATAACGAGTAGGTGAATGAAAATCTAGATAGCCTATAAAAGATTCGGCCGTGTATCGTTAATTTGCTACTAAGAATTGAAGATTTCCGTTACTTTGTCATGGATCCTATAATCAGAATTTAACCAATCTGTTATCAAACAACCCTTGAAGTACATTCTTTCTAATAAAAAAAAAATCATCGAAATCGGTTGAATAGATATCGAGTTATTCGTCCATTTGTCGCGCACATATTTATGCAAATTTACGACTTATACGGTTTTGTCATGGATGCCAGTGTCAAAACTGGACTAAAAAAAAATGGGACCAATTTCGGAGCAACCCCTTTCAAATAAAAAAAAAATCATCAAAATCGATTCACCCAGTCGAAAGTTATGAGGTAACAACACCAAAAAAAAAAAAAAAAAACATACAGACGAATTGATAACCTCCTCCTTTTTTTGAAGTCGGTTAAAAAATGGTTTGTACTGAAACTGACTAACTTATAACAAGTCTGCTTTTAGTGATATCTTTATATACTCGGGTGAAACCGGGGGCACAGCTAGTATGCTATAAATAAATTGATTGTCCTGATTTCGTCTGGCGGCCATTCTCAACGAAGTCTAGCCAACTGCGCAAGAGATATTGTGTACAAGTATATAAACATAGATGCACTTTCCATTCCTTCACTTTTATAGTCAGACTAGTTTCCGATAGCGTGTGGCGGGAGGAGGGGTTCGGTGCTAGGTACCCTATGTCCTTTTCTGTACCATTCACGTGTAGGCCAAATTTCATGAAGATCAGTTAAGGAGTTAGGACATAAAAGTGTAATAAGCGAACTAACTTTCGCATTTATAATGTTATGGTTAGAAGAATCCGTAACTAGAAAAACAACTTAGAGAACGAAAGCCTCTAAATGGTTATACACCAGAGTCGAACAAATTTTCGGTGACTTTTCGGTATTCGGCGTTTTCGGCCAATTTTAATATCTCGCTAAATAATTTAAATTTAAAATTTCCAAATTGTACAAGATAATAAGTACGGGTTTTTAATGTAATGTATTAATGTTGTAAAAATATATTATATAGGATATATTATATACTTATTATATAAGTAATTTTCGGTAAGAAACGTAAAGGTTATAATATCGTCATTACAATCGTTTTCGTGGGAGAAACTCCACCAGAGGCGATCGAAAGTAAGGATGCTGCGTGATCCCACTGACACAGTTAAAACGACCCGTTACTAAGTATAGTGTTTAGGATAAATTATTTATAATGATTAAAAGAGAAATCTGTACCATTTTATTTTAACATGAAGTCATGGTAATTTTCTTTGTAACGTTTTTTTGGTTTTTTTAAAGTGCAATTTATTTATTTTTTAAGTTTATTGTCCTCAATGGTAGATGAAATTGTGAATGAGTTTAGTGTCTGATGATAGTCAGCCACAAGTTTAAATATGAATCCCAGTAAAATTGCTGAGCTAAGCTTCACATCGTATTGTAGGAGGCGACTTTGCCCAGCATTGGGACATTTCCTGGGTATATCCTTTTGATTTTTTTTAACAATTTATTATTTTGTTTAAAAAATTAATTAATCAGTATAATTAAGTTTGGTTTTCTATTTGTAATCCATCGTAATTTATTTTAAAATACGAATAATACGAAAAAAAAAAAAATTTTGTCGGTAAGACATTTTTCTCATCGGTATTACTGAAGATAGATAAATAATATATGGTGTGATTGACATAAATCTAAATAGTGTTGCATGTTAATAGCTACTATGAAAACGTCAATCACAGTTTTGCACGACCGTTACTTTGTCAGTACACAAGTACACATGTACAATGACACATATACTATCGTAAAATGAGGGCATGTTCCTTATTTAAATGTTTAGGATTTGCGTTTGTTTTAAATTTCGAGTATGTTCTAAATACAAAAAATGTATTCTAACCAGATTTTGTTATGACATATTTATTATGTTGATATTTTTAAATACGTTATGGTATTTATGTAGACAATAATTTACGTATGTACTACCTCGTTGGTCTAGTGGCTAGATATAAGACCGCAGTATCCTAGATCCTCGGCTCAATCCCCAGGTCGGTCGCGTAAATAAAAGTTATTGAGTTTTTCTGTCGAAAATTCTCATTACCATCCCGGGGTCTGGAATTTGGAAGTACGTAAAGTCCTATGCTTCGGAAAGCACGTAATTAGCATGCTCATGAACTCTATCCAGTCGTGTCGGAGTGCCATCCTATCGGATTATCCGAGTGAGGTATAAAGTGCATCTGTGTTTGTTGCACAGTTAAATAATGTCTATTGAGTTTGGCCGTGGTGGCTGAAATTGGTCAAGAGGACATTATCATCATCAAAATATGCTCATATGTATATTGAATAAAACAGTATTGAAATAGATTAAAAAATAACATTTAAACGAATAGGTGTGACTCGTACGTGACTTATTGTGACACGAATCGGGCCAAGGTGTATGAACTAACGGATGCGAGATTAGCAACAATCATAGAATGATAATCTAATTCGCGAAATATAATTCACTATATAAGATTTTTTACAAATAAGCAAACGATATTTTTGTCGTTTTATATAAACAATGACACAGTACTAAACATCTTATTAAGTTAAAGATTTTTTTTTTTATAAAATCGATAGCTGTACTTGCAGATGGGCCATCAGACCCATCAGTTAATTAGTTCACAACCATAGACATTGGTACCATAACTAATATTAACCATTCCTTTCATCGTCATTGCGTTACTAAGATGCCAAATAGTTACAATGGCATATTACTGTTTGGTGGTAGAATAAACGAGGAGTGGTTGGCGATTAAAAAGAATATTTCAAATTAAAAAAATAGTCTTAATTGAAATGTCCTCAAAATTACAAGTTATATCTTATATTTACTTGGTGGTAGGGCTTTGTGCAAGCTCGTCTGGGTAGGTAACACCCACTCATCAGATATTCTACCGCAAAACAGCAATACTTGCTATTGTTGTGTTCCGGTTTGAAGGGTGAGTGAGCCAGTGTAATTACAGGCATAAGGGACATAAGATCTTAGTTCCTAAGATTGGTGGCGCATTGGCGATGTAACCGATGGTTAACATCTCTTACAACGCCATTGTCTATGGGCGTTGGTGGCCACTTACCATCAGATGGCCCACATGCTCGTCCGCCTTCCTATTCAATAAAAAAAAAAAAAAAAATTGTCGGTCAGACAAGACATTGCCTTCTTTATTTTTAATAGATTTATAATGACAAGGTATTGTTAGACAGATGATAATTAATAATGAGAATTTTTATCTGACGAGATGATGAGAGATTGACAAAGATATCGAAATCGTGGACTTTTTGAGATGAAATTGATAAGATATATCGGCTATTTTAAAAGGCTCTATCTGATTGTTATACATAATTAATATATTTATTTGAAAGACGAATGGTTTAGATAAACGTATTTATGACTTCAGGTTTAAGAGACGAATGAGAGTGGACACGAGTTTGTGTTTGTGTAGTGACTTAAGGGACATAACATATTGATTCTGTGGTTGACAGCGAATTCAATCTATACTAATATATAATGCTGAAGAGTTTGTTTGTTTGATACGGCTAATCTCAGGAACTACTGGTTCGAATTCATAAAATCGTTTTTTGTTGTATAGTTCTTTTATAGAGGAAGGGTTTAGGCTGATTTTTATTTATTAAATTTTTGTTAATTATACGCGGGTTAAACTACGGGGCACATATAGTTTTTAATAAGTTCAGTTTATACTTCTAATAGCGCGAGAGATTAAAGACGAAGGTTGCCGTTCACGAAAAGACTTTTTTAATTCCGTTCCTAAAAAAATAATTATAACATTTATTTTATCGAAATAATTATCGAAAATCAATGGTATTAAATTAATGCCATGATTTTCCATGTGGTTAGCTTGGGTTTTATTTCTTGCGCTTGTCGGTGAAAATATTGAGATGCATGTGGTTCTGTTACAATTGATTGATTGATGATTGATACCATGGCGAACGACCAGTAATGCCTTTACTCGACCCAATATCTGAGCCAATCCACGAAGCTAATCCAATATTGGCTTCGTCTAAATGGAGACAATCCGCATTGGATTATCTTCAAACCATTGATCAAGCCAATCCATTGAAATAGATCAATTTCTAGCACCAAAAAGAAGAAAGCTTCGTATAGCCTAGGTATAAATTGTATTGTATTTTTAACAGACAGGTTTCAAGTATTGGTTATTGGCCAGGTGTACAATCAAAATAAAGCATACAGCGTGAAGAAAGTGGAATATGCTACGATAGATCTTATTAGAAGAGGAGGCCTTCCGTTTCCGCTATCACCTATAATTTACACCACGGATCTTGTTAAGCCGTGTTTACAGTAAGCGTCATAGCGTGTTAAGCTAATAACAGCACGCGACTTCCATCGACGCCCCGTTACTTATGATATGCTAACTGTATATTTATATGGTTGACATATTCAGACCATGACTCTACATATAATACCCTCGTTACCAAGTAGGTTTCATATGCTGTATAATTTTATCATGACAACCATTGAATTTAAAGATGATAGCTTGTAACTTATGTAGCAATCCGCAGTAATGTTTATGAGATTTGTCTAGTTTGATGTATAAAGCATGGTTTAATTGTTTGAGATTAATAAATTTCTTATGGTGTTTTAACCATTACTACTCTATGCACTCCAGCCGCCATCGTATACATATAAAAGACAATGTGTATTTGTACTTGCTAGTAAAATAATAAAGATATAATATATATATATATATATATTTATATAACATAATGATATTAAATAGCTATATAATAATTGCTCTATTAGCTAATTTATTGCGTCGTAGATCCTGGGTTGAAGCCTGGATCTGGTCAAAAAAATCTTATAGTATTTTAAACTTGATTAATTTCTAATAGCCCGGAATCCGATGAGACATAGCTCATCTGATTTATTATGTAAATAATAGCATGAACGTGCATTAGGTACTGATATTATCAGATAATTGCTTGCAAAAATAATTTGCATTGTAATACATGCCAAGTATTAGGTAATTATACAATAAACTTCTCCCCCCTTTTCTGTTTAGGAAGTAAGTATTGCAAAGGGACATTTCGAATTGTTATATATTAACCCAATAATCCAAATGTTTGTTGCTAATGGCCTCGGAACTAACATTTCGTTCACTTTAAATGTGTGTGGGCTACGTCGTGGGTGACTTTGAAATACAAGTTTGTTTAATAAATATTAGCAATTGAATCTAAGGTTTCATGTACTTTTAATCTTAATATGAATATAATCATATCTTTTTTTTATATATAGTAGAATATAAAGTGCTACCTGTGACGTCACAGACCCACAAACTTTTAAATATTCAAGAATAACGTTCTAGATTAAGTAAATATTAAATCATAGTACGATGTAACTGACCATAAATATTCGTAATACTTATGGTCCGTATATTCCGGAAGTAAAACTGAGTGACCCAGTGTAACTATCAGGACAGGTTTCAAATATGCTTCACGCATTAGCATTGGTACAGTAGTATTGTATATTAAAACATATATATAGCTATATGTATAGTATAATGTATAGATAGCATAGACTATATGTCGTAACTATGTAGTTATAGTAGTATAACAAGCTTTTGAAGATTATTTTTTACTTCATGTAAGATGATAGTATATGTAGGTCTTAGCCGAAAATCGCAAGTATGAATCCGAGGCAGCGCAGTAGTAGTACGTCAGTCAATAAAAATGTCTCGATTTTAACATAAATTTGAAAATCTCTCGTATTGTTATTAAAACAATAAGACAATAATTAATAATTACAGGCACAAGGGACATAACATCTTAGTTCCCAATGTTGGTGGCGCATTGGCGATGTAAGCGATGGTTAACATCTCTTGGTGACCACTTACTAACTGGTGGCCCATATGCTCGTCCGCCTACCTATGCTATAAAAAAGACAATATTGGCTTCTTAGAAATAAAGAATATTGAGCTTGAATGATGTCAATCGTGAACAAAATTTTTTAACTGTTAAAAAAAATGTGAATTGAAAACAGACTTTCGTAATGTGTGAATGCCCTTGCACCTGTCGTGAATATTAAGACGGTTGTGGTCAAATTCGTTTGTTTTCAACGCAAGTCATACGAAATATTAAAAAAAAAAGATTTCGATTTGTACTTTGCTTGGACGTTTTTGTGTGGATTTTTGTCTAACTCACATTATTAACGATATTTTAATTTAACTAATAGAGCTATTAATATAATAGTAACTAGCGACCGGCCCTAATCATTTGTTATAAGGGTTTTTCTGTGAAAATATTTCTTTTCTCAGGAGAGAGACCTTCTTCTACTTCTTCTTCATGGCACTCTTGTCCGAGTGGTCGTGGTCGCCATGTAGTGTTATGAAATTATCCACAGGGATGTTGTTTCCCTAATGAGCGATCGCCATGTGTCTCTGTAATTGGTGATCCTGGTGTACTCATGCAAAGGACCGCCAACACTTGTATTCACTTGGTCGGTCCATCGCATGGGCGTCCACGCGGTATGGTGCCATCCACCTAGTATTGAATGATAAAGCGCGCTATTGAGTCATTTCCTTGCCGGGAGATGTGTCCAAAGAATGTTAATACGCATTTTCGAACCAGCGCCGAAAGATAATATATAATAAAATATCAGAGAGACCTACATGTATGTGAAAGTGTAAAATTCTATTTATAAAATACATTTAATTAAAACCGTATTAATAATAGTCATTGTTAATTATATAATTTATATATTATTTTAAAAAAAATTAAATAATTTAATTTTGGTCAAATACACTAGACGGAAACATGATATAAGTTTTTATAACATTTTTTCTGCGTCTACTGACTCGATACGATCTTGTCGACGTGAGAATTACAAATGAACTTTTACGAGAATAAAGTTTTGCTAAATTATAAAATTAATTCGAATAATAATTGCTTAAGAGTATTGTGTGTCTTGAACATAAATTTAAACTCGTATTGATTGATTAGTTAAAGGCCACGCCACAATAGTCTAAGTTTTCATTGGCCTTTAATATTCTCAGTCAGTGTGAAGGTTCCAGTAAGCCCAATTCATAATATCTACCTCGATCAGAATGACATGATTTTTTTACAATAATTTATTTAAAAACCAATTTATTTTAAATTTATTTATGGTGTTATTTTAAAGATTGATATGTAACTCTTAAATTTATATATACATACTGCTAATTATCATAAAATAATTTATTTATATAATTCTGGAATAAATAGATTAATAATTATTTCTATACGCGTGGTTAAGTCAGCAGTAAACTAATCAGCTAATGGCCGAATACTGAAACGTCATTCAAATATTAAGTGGGACTTAATTATTTGGAACGCCATTAATTTCAAATTTAATATGTGATGTGCCCGCGGTTTCACTCACGTATAATTAATAAAAAATAAGCCTAGAGCCTTTCTCAATATAAGGATAATACCCAACACAAAAATATATTTTTAATTCGAACCAGTAGTTTTTGACATTAGCCGGATCGAACAAACAAACTCTTCAGCTTTATATATTAGTATAGAGTATAGATATAGAAAAACATTTTTAATAAATTTTAATATTCCTTGAATAATTAATTTGCAAAATATATAATATTTATTAATAAAATAATTATTTTATAACACAAATATTTATATTTCAACAGAATGTTATTATTTTAAGCACAGACTAAATTATTTATATTATAATCGCTTACGTGATCGTCCGTGAAACACTTAAATTTTTTATTCACCCGCATCAAACGAGAACAGAATCCTTCGTGCCTACACAAGTAGTTTTGCATGAATAATCTGCGCCCACGCACCCTCTGTTGCGAATAACAAAATATTATTGAATAGTACACGGAAATAACAGAGTAAACAGATTACAGCACAGCATCGTTAAAACATTAATTGCAAATGTAGCTAATATTACATTTATGAATGACAATTATAAATAAACAAATATTTACATATCTCATAACAGTGATGCAGTGGTGTGATGGTGAGCCGACTATTATGGCCGTTTGTGTGGTAAGTTGTCACATTAGCCTATAGATACAAGCATAACATAGGCCACTTCCAACCACTGGATCTAAGATATCGTTCCTGTCATTATATTGGCTCACTCACCAATTAAACCATAACCAAGCAATAGAAAGTATTGCTGTGTGGCCGTAGAACAAGTGATTTGTCTCGCGCCCAAAAAACCTACAACCTCTTTGAATGTCATACTCTGGGTATGAAATATATCAACACGACTAGACGTTACGAGAGCATTAAGGTGTCGAGTATTTATTATAACTGTTTTGTTTTAATAAACAATCAATAAATATACATGTATCTAGATATTTAATGAATAATAACGATGCACACTTCAGGGTTTACTAATATTCCCATTTTTCCCTCGAATTAGGCGAAGAGCTGGTGTTAGTGAGAGTGACAATAGCTCAATGTCAGGGTCGAACCTAAGACTACACATCGCTTGGTTGTCCGTAAAACAATTGCGTAATATGTTATAAATTATATTTTTAATATGTTTTACTTTAGACCATTTGTCTATTTTATAATCTTAGGGTTAGGTCGTTTTGCCAAGAAACGGATATAATTTATTTAAACAGATAACACGAAATCTACGCTATTTGTATACAAATTAAATGGCCTTCGAGGTGTAATGTCTAATGTCTAATGTAAACGACCACAGTCGTATATAGGTATTATTAAACTCAAGCAAAATATACATTATTGTTGAGTGTGCACAGGTGTTTCAGAATAAATATATCATGCGTGTGCGCAGCTTCGGTTGTGACTGACAAGCCTTGACATATTTATGCTAATGATGATCCGTATCGGTGTGTCACATTAGTTCGTCATCGCTTCTGCCTCACGGAAACTGATTAAATTGTTTTTTTTTTATTTCATAGTAAGGCGGACGAGCATAGGTATGGGCCACCTGACAGTAAGTGGTCACCAACGCCCATAGACAATGGCATTGTAAGAAATGTTAACCATCGCTTACATCACCAATGCGCCACCAACCTTGGGAACTAAGATGTTATGTAAATTGGAAGAAAAGGTAATATAAGTATTGTTTTTAACAATACTTCAACGAAGCTAAAACTGTTAACACAAATTTTGTTTTCAGCATGCAACAAATTAATTAATGGTAAACACCCATAATTGCTAACACAGTTTAAAAAATAAACATCGTTTTTATTTTAATTAAAACACGTCAGAGATCTGGCCGGAATGACCCAAACGTTATAAGAACAATTAATGTTTGTTCGCTTACTCAGTTTCGTTAATACAACCTACACTAAAATAGATTTCACATAACTCAATATGAACGCGCCTTCGACGGGATTAGCACCTGATTTACAACGTCATAAATTTATGTTATAATTTTCACATTCTATGTTCTATGAAATATGCTGGGAACTGTGAAAGTCGTTTTGCAATGACTTATGATTGATTGACAACTTAATTTCTAACTACTACCTGAATTACTCGGGTAGAATAAGGTTTTATATATTGTTTACCGGTAAGATAAACATTTGCTAATGTATCCGCTTGTACTCAACTAAAACATCGTAAAACTCGCCCTGTATATTTTTATGCGTATATCTCGTAATGTTTCAAAAAGTATTCGTTCGAATAATTTATCTACATAAAAAAAATATAATTAATATAATGTTTATACTTAGTTATTGGCAATTCAATTAGGCTAACTTAGTCGTTATACCTTAACATATTAAGCTTTATCTAAAAAAATATGCAACATATTAACATATTATATAAGCCCTTGTCTGTCGTACTTCTAAAACCTACGATAATATAAAAGTTTCACTTCAATTGCAATAGTAGTTTTTCGGTGAAGTCGGTATAAGTAAACAACTGATCGTTTTTATTATTAGTATCGTGTTCCAATATATTTTTTTTTTAATTTTAAACGACATCATTAATATTATATGGCGTTTCTTTTACGACAGTTTGTTGACTTTTTATTCGAGCCTAAAAGTTTCGTGGATTTTAGTTACTGTTTAGCATCCATATTTTATAGCCTGTCAACCTCTTGGACTTCTTGACACTTGACTTCAGCCAAGGTTTTTATATGATGTAATTGCTGGTTAATTGTATGACTTATAGGGACACGACAATCCATTTGAAATATTTGAGAAACGCTTTAGTTATATTAAATTCCGGTAATTTAAATGTGTTATAAGAACGAGGTAATATTTTAGAATTGCAAACATACAACAAGTGTAAGGTAAAAAAAAAGTATTTCAAGTGTTTTAGGTATAGAAGTTGGGATAGGTAAAAAATCCGATGTCCTTCGTTGGGATCCAAGCTTGCTTCATTGTTATCGTTTCACCGTTTTCCTATTCTATTAACACGACCACTTGTTGTTCCGTCAATGTTGGATTGGAAACGTTCCGTAATAAATTAGTGTTGGCCCCTGTGTTTGCCCAAACATTTGTCATTTCATTTCTTCTACGTTTGTGTTGATGTTGGCTGCATTGGCCTAAATTCGACAAGAACTGGAAATAAGAGGATATACAAAGAAAAAACAAAAGATAATCGATTTAATTATAATATAGTATGTCTATTAATAGTTTCGTAATTCAAATATCAATACAATAACACACATTGTTCGCCCAGTACATTATACAGTACAGTACAGAATTAATTTGATTTTTAAGTAGTTAACGTTTGCTGGCTGCGTGTGAATTGTTCGTATAGTACAAGTAAATCCGGGAGCATTGGTCGCCATATCTTTATAGAGATTAATGTTATAAGTTGCACGGCAGGGCGTGCGCTAAGTTTCGTGTTAAATATCTAAGAAATTAATGTATTTATTTAATGTGTGATATTGATTTTGACTCGAGTGCTTTATTTTGATAATAAAACAATACTTAGTGGAAAGTTTTTGTGTCAGTTTTGTTATGTACCACTCATTCATTACTTTATTACGTTTTCTACCATCAAACATCAGTGCTTTGTATTGTTGTGTTCTGGTTTGAAGGATGAATGAGCCAGTTTAACTACGAGCTAAAAGTACATAATATCTTAAGTTTGATGGCACATTGATAATTTAAGAGATGCACATTATTCCTCACAATACCAATATCTAAGGGCGTTAGTGACCACTTATCAACAGAAGGTCCATTTGTCAGTCTGCCAAGCAACTTAAAATAAAAAATAATAAAAAATTCCATAAAATTTTACATCAATTGTTTCATATATATAACACGCTTTGTTTACGAAAGTAATATATGCATGATTAATAATACGTTTAACAAGTAATGTATGAATTTACGATGATCTTAAAATATATTTTTAGACGTAAATGCAGAATATGTTGCGTAGGAGTTTTATAGTTAACTCAGGAATTTCGAAGCGTTCTAGTTATATATAAACACTTTTATGCTGTTATTCTTCCGTTTTTTTAATACGTACATATATTTTACGATTATTTTTTTCACATACGTGTAAATTTGTACTTTAAAATTTTATGAGAACAAATTTGACTTTATTATTTGATGTAAAGAAAATAAATGTACAAATGTTTAATAAAATTGGATTTTATAGCTTACAAACTTAGGCATATATTAAATATTTTTTGAATAAGAATATTCGGCAACGATTATTTAAAATGTGTATATATAAAAAAATGCCACTGCTGGGCTGGGTCTTGAAGCTTTCACGGTTGAATGCGCAAGTGATCCCGTGGCGCTCCCCTTAAGACGGGAAGGGTACCGTGGTGGTTTTAGTCGGTAGGAGTCCGACATAACCCTCCATTCAACATCACATATGGAGGGTATCCATGATGGATTTCCCCACGATAAAAAAAAGGGTCTTGAAGCTTTCACGGTTGAATGCGCAAGCGAGCCCGTGGCGCTCCCCTTAAGACGGGAAGGGTACCGTTGGTTTTTTAGTGGGTATTCCGATGTCCGTGGTGCACTCGGTGCCCTGGACATACGGCGAGTCCCACATACCCCCCCACTTACGAAATTAATTGTAGGCTAAGCACATGAAAATTCTATTGGCCTCGGGTTTGATATCGCATTAATATTCTCGGCTTTTAATCACTGGGCCATCACGGCACAAGGTTTGTATCTATTATATGTCATTTGACAAAATGGTGTTATTATATATAATATCTATCTATCTATCGTCTTGTTATGAATAGCCATAATGAGACCAAAAATACAACAAACATAATAACATTATGATTGTTATGTTGACGTATGTACAACTGTTATTAATAGATATTAATTGTATTAATAAACTGATTTTCATTTAATGATTATAAAAAAAGACTTCGATGAGACGCCATTATGAATGAGTATGTACGTATTTGGTTTTACATTTACGCGGAATTAAAAACGGTACCCAAAGTCATGTAACTGTATATTATATTTTATAATCATTATTTTTATCTCTGCAGACTTTTGCGGACTTATTAAGGAACTTTTTTGAGACATTTTGTCAAATTTCATGTTTGCATACGATTCTAATTTTAATTTTAAAATTACTATTTAAAGGCATGCGTTGCAATGTCTATGTATGTATTCCGTTTGTAAATTATTATAAGACTAGCTGTACCCCGCGGTTTCACCCGCGGATAGTTAATAAAAATATAATGAATAAAAATAAGCCTTCCCTCGATAAAAGGACTACACAACACAAAATAATTTGTAAATTCGAACCAGTAGTTCCTGAGTTTGGCCGGATCAAACAAACAAACTCTTCAGCTTTATATCTTAAATAAAATAAGATAAATAAGATTTCCGTGAACACTTTCGCTTAAGCAGCACTTATTTCACGAACTAATTGAAATCAATATTTGTATATGATTTGTAAATTTAAATAAAAATAGAGTAATAACTGCTTTTGATTTAACTAAAATCGCGTTAAAATCTAATTTTTTTTTTTAAATTATTTTGAAGACTTATTTTCCAAAAAAAGTGCCATATGTATTCACACATTTATATTGAGTGTATTGTATGCCACAGTTAGATGTGCCGGGATGCTGCGGTAACAAGGTTTACGCGAATCTTAACCGCATGTTTATATCTAATAAAATAATACGTAAAAGTAATAACTTTTATATGCGTATACATGTTCCAAGTTCGATTAGCTATAAACGCAAATAATATTTTACAAACAATATTTGGTAATAAAATTCACGCACCAACATAAGATGGCCCACGCGTCAAATGAAACTAAGTTCGATCACAGTGACGTCATTGTATGACCTTCCCAATATGGCGATGCCTTTGAAAGGTGTTCGGTGTACATAATCGCTGATAATATATTGAGAGATAACTGTTCGAGGAAATTGTAAGTTGAGAAGGTCCATATTTTATCTTTAATCTATACGTCAAAAGGATTTGTTTTTTTTTTCTAATTTTATGACATAACTTTTTTTAAATGGCTTGTTTGTTATTAGGCTGTATATAACGGGATTCAAGCATAAGTCGAGGCAAAAAAAATTATTGAGTTTTACTGTTGAATAAATCTCTTCAGTAGCCAGGACTTTAAAAGTAGGCTTGTTTATGCTTCATTGCTTCAGAAAGCACGGAAACATAAACAAGAAATGTTGACCATTCCACACAGAAAAAACAAAGGAAAAACAATAAAAAAAAACAAGTAAATAGAATAGAATACAGTACTTACAACTGTTGGAAATGTGTGCGCGTTTGCGTATGTGTTTGATAGAGTATATTATGTGTCCCAAATTTTTTAAGAGTTATATATTTATCATTTTTTAGTTAAAATAATAAAAGAGTTAAAAAGAGCATCCCCACCTCAATCAGTGGATATCATAAGAGCTGATTACGGGTTTTTTTTTTGTTAAACATAATAAATGAATACTTGGCACCTTAAAAATTCGTACGGGGGCGAGAATTTAGCCCACCTAAGGCATACCCATAGAGAGTTGAAGTCAGCACAAAGCTGGCGTTACAAGTTTGCCGGAACCTTGCTCTTGTATTGTTATAAATCACACCACGCACAAAATAAATGGGACGCTGGTAAGCGAAATATAAATAAAATTTATTAATAATTAAATTTATTATTTTTATATGAAATCGAGATGGCTTCACAATGTGAGTGTTAATTGAAGATTGCGAGGTCAAATCCGGTCAAACGAGCAAGAAAACCGATGTGAAAAAATACGCATGGGCTGTATGAAGAACTGTCACGTGTGTTTCCACCAACACGCAATGGAGCAGCGTGGTGTAATAAGCACCAAATCTTTTCATCAAGCTAAATTGTTGAGCTGTTCTTCTGCTGATAGTGTCTTTGCTTTAATTTTACATTATCAAAGTCATGGTTGCCACCTGGACCCAAAACGGACAATGTCGTAACGAATGGCAGGAATGAATAGGAACTTTAAAGTAATATACATTTTTTTTAAAGGATAGGTAGGCGGACGAGTATGTGGGCCATCTAATGGTGAGTGTTCACCAACGCCCTTAGATATTAGCAGTATAAGAAATGTTAACCATCGCTTTTATCGCTAATGTGCCACCAGCCTTAGGAACTAAGATGTTATGTCCCTTGTGCCTGTAATTACACTGCCTCACTCACCCTTCAAACCGAGACATAACAATAACAAGTACCTACTGCTGTTATAGTAACGAATACACTTTAAATTATTAATAAACCTAAAAATCAATAAACTTAAAGCAACAACAACTTAATTTAAGATTAAACTACAGTTAAGTAATAAATTTATTAGTCTTTAAGGCAAATGGCCGCTATTACCCGCTGGACACTCGTCTATTTAGTAGTCTACCGTGGGAAATGTCTACATTACCTTCAGCGTACGACCTTAAACTTTTCTAATTGCTAGCTTATGTATTTAGACCATAGATAATAGAGTCACGTATTTACAACGTCGTTATGTCTATACCGTAAGAATTATCGTTGAGATCTTTATTAAAAAAAATAGGCTTATGATTTTATGATATGATACAAGTAGACTCTAATTTGTACGTCACGATAAGGTAAGAGAAAAAAAATGGAACAAGTTCGAATTTTGGTATTTTGGTTTCTTTATACATTTGTATATTATATACTAGCTGTGCACCGCGGCTACGCACGTATAATTAATAAAAATATAATTCCTCGATAAAAGGACTAAACAACACAATTATTTTTTTATATTCGAACTAGTAGTTCCCATGATTAGCCGGATCAAACAAACAAACTCTTCAGCTTTATATATTAGTATAGATAAGCCCTATATAATATATGTATAAGCCCGTCTCTGTAGCTACAACCCACTAGTCTTATATAAGTGGTGTGTTTTGGCTTAAAATAATTCCAAAGCATAAAGAGTACTTCAAATATAAAAATTAACCTTATTTTATACCTACCTTACGTTTTTTAAACATTTGAACAAACGATACACGCTTCAAAATGTCATATCGCCTCGTGTTTCATTACCACGGTAAGACAGTGTTCACATCAAATACAATATGAGCTGTAAGCTGTAAGCTGTAAGCTCATACTGTATGCTCATACATGCTAAATACTATATAATTGACACATTCATATGTTTTTAGACGTTTTGAAGTAGAAACAAAATTTTAGACGAATATTGATTATGTATATACAGTAAAGATGGTTAATAAGTGTAAAAAACATTTAGTGATTTTATTTACATTAAAACTTTAAATAAATATAAAAAAATACGGGTGTGGTGACAAGGAAGCAGCTTCCTCTTTGAATCGCAATTCCGATTCTCTGGGCGAAAAATGGACCAGCCGTAGCACTAGTAGAGGTAGTAACTTATTTGGTGGTAGACCTGAGCTTTGTGCAGGCTCGTCTGGGTAGGTACCACCCACTCATCAGATATTCTACCGCAAAACAGCAGTACTTTTATGTTCTTTTTTTAAGGGTGAGTGAGCCAGTGTAATTACAGACACAAGGGACATAACATCTTAGTTCCCAAGGTTGGTGGCGCATTGGCGAAGAGATGGTTAACAACTCTTACAATGCCATTGTCTATGGGCGTTAGTGACTTACCATCAGGTGGCCCATGTTCTAGTCCGCCTTCCTATGAAATAAAAAAAAAGTAAGACGGGATGTAATATTTTGGATGGAATTTTTTGCACTATTACGAAGGTTATAGATGTTCAATTTAGTTTTATTAGTTTTTTGATATAACAGTATAACGGATCCCTAGGTAACGGTAACGCATACCAATAATTGTGATTGCGATTTAGTTTACGCTAAATTAACGGGTCGTACTTAACGACATGCCGCCTCTAGTTTTATTACAATATTTAACGTAGAGCTTAAAGTACGACTTAATTAATAATGTAATTGATTCGTAAGACTATTCTAAAAATTTTCATCGAATCGTTGGTCGTACTAGTGGTAGACGTGGCAAGGTATAATGCATATCTTGAGGTCCTGGCTTCAAGCCTCAGGTCGGATCGGACTAGTCTAGTCTAGATGCTAGTGGAAGTAGTTTGGTACCTTAAGAAGATATTACGCAAAAATATGATGCGTTTGGAGTTGCGGGACCAGCTAGTATTCAATATTTAAAAAAAAAAGTCCTATAATAGTTTTCTGATCAGAAATGAATCTGAATTTGAATTTATTAGAAAGAATTTCGCTGAATAGTAATTTGGAATCAAAGATTTTTTAAAAATAATAATTGGCTCTCTAATATCAGTCACTCAGTCGAATCTTAAGCTAAGAAAGTCGAAAGTACAGACAACTTTATGTATAAAAATACATAGTCAAGCAAGACACAACAGCGTTGATAATAGTTAATCAGGAAACTGATATCATAATCATTGATACTGCCAGAATAATTAACAAATCTCTACAGCGTAATCCAACCCTAACATTTTATATCCCTTACGCTAAAACCAGTAAAATATTCCACAAATAGTATGCCATTGACAACTTTCACGTAAATTAAAATTACACAAATTTGTATAGTGACTTCTTTTGAAGATCAAATAAAACATAATCGAAGATCGTTTACGTAAGGTTGCGTTGTGTCACAAACTGGTTATAACCGGTTGCGAAATATATCCACTGAATTAAGTTAACTTCATTAAAACTATACGTATTACTGATATAAAGATTTTTATTATATAATTCTGAATAGCTGGGAATAGCAGAATTTCATTAAAAACATATCTACGTGGCCATATGGTTTTCAAAGTAATAATATAATAAATATTTTGATCGATAATCGTGAGTTAAAATACGGGCAAGCACCACTGAATTTCATGTGCTTAATTTGTGATTATAATTCATCACGTGCTTGACGATAAAGGAAAATATCGTGAGGAAAGCTGCATGTGTCAAAATTTTCATTGAAATTCTGTCCCATGTGTATTCCCGCATTGGAGCAGCGTGGTGGAATAAGCTCCAAAACCTTCTCCTCACGAAAGAAGAAGAGGCCTTAGCCCACCAGTGGGACATTCACAGGCATATTACTAAATATTATTACTGTCCTCCGCAATCATATTCGCGCCTTAGTATTATACATGAAGTAAAAAATTGGTAATAATATTAACGGATGTAAAACAACTTCGACTAAATGATAAAAGGGGAAACGAAATCATATCTAATGGGAATTCCGAAAAACATAGGCAGGAATCTTTGGTAATTATTTACTTACTTATATGTACTGGTATGCTCAAGATAGCGGTAAAAGAAACATAAATTTTAGATTGTTATAACTTTTGAACGACTCAACTCATATTGATGAAATAGATAGCCAATATATTCTCAAATAATTATTAATTATATCTGTCATTAAACCCATTTTACCTGGACAAAGATACATACAACTCGACAGCCAGAAATTAATCTAAAGTTTCTTTTGGCTTGACTAACTTGCAAATAGTCATATTAATTTTATACAACACAGATATTTAAAAAAGTATTTAAACAATCAGACAGTGCAATTTTATTAATATAAATAAGCAAGATAAGATCTCTGAAGAAATTTACTATGTAGGTATGGATCAGTTTGGTCAATAAAATATTTACTGTAATGAGAAGTCCCTCAAAATCGTGATTCTAGTATTTAGTTGACTGCAGCATTCCTTAAGATAAGTGTATCAGGGTCCGGTTAGGCCTCGGGCGTTTTGTATGAAAATTGATCCTGAACACGCAAACATTAGATGTTATATGAAATAGGAAGCGCGGTGCTCCTACATTTGTCTGCAGCCCTGGTACGATTTCAAACGATTCAAGTTAATAAATATATATTTTACTTGGTATTTATTTAACTTTGTGCATGACCATGGGTACTACCTACTTACCTATGCTGTGTTTTCGTTTGGATGACAAGTGAGCCAGTGTAACTACAGATTCATAGAATGTACAACACCTGTGTGACCACGTGACTCATTTCTTACACCACTAATGTGTATGTGGATTCATTTTTAGTCTTTGCGTTTGTCTTTTATAATAATAAAAACATCATTTTGCAATTTTTCGTATTTTTTTTTAAAAGCAATATAAATTTTTCTTTGACGTTGAATTGTCTACAAGCTTTTAATTAAACATATTCATACAATATTTGAGAATATTATTCGAATATGTTAATTCGGTAATTAAACGATCACCTTCATCGGCTTATTATCTCCTAGTCCTTTAGTGATGATACATAGTCATAACTACCTTTTCTATATATTTATATATATTTCAATTAACTTAATACTATATACTATAAACTTGAAATTTATGTTATTGCTCATAATCTTTACATATAATTATCATAACGCGTGGAAGCCGTTTCGGTTTATGAGATATATCGAAATTTTAGATTAAAACTTATTTGGGAGTGATGCAAGTGATTCAGAGTCGAATTTTAGTGCAACCTTAGTGAGGTAAGTAGGCAGACGTGCATATGGGCCATCTGATGGTAAGTGGTCACCAACGCCCAAAGACATTGGGATTGTAAGAGATGTTAACCATCATTGTAATTACAGGCACAAGGGACTTAACATCTTAGTTCCCAAGGTTGGTGACGCATTGGCGATGTAAGCGATGGTTAACATTTCTTACAATGCCAGTGGCCCATATGATCGACCGCCTACCTATACAATAAAAAAAAACTTACATCGCCAATGCGCCACCAACCTTGGGAACTAAGATGTTCCTTGCCTGTATTAGCACTGGCTTACTCACCCTTTTTACCGAAATGCCTTGTATTGCTGTTAACGGTTAGAGTATTTGATGAGTAGGTGGTACCTACAGCCGGCTTACACAAAACCCTACCATCGCATTCGTTTTTTTTTAAACAATCGCTGAGCACAGCATCGCCAGTTATTACTAAATATTATTACAATAAAAATTAGTAAAGGTAAGATTTTCAAAAGAAGATATCAGTAAAGCAATATACAATATATATATATATATATATATATATATATATATATATATATATATAATAGTAGGTATTACACCTACTATATATTTCATAATATTATTGCAAATCATCGATTTTGTGTCAAAATTTCGCATGACATTTTAATTTATTGCGTTGTTTGTTTAATGTTAGTTTTATGATAATTTGTTACACAAATTATATATCTATACTATATACGGTTGGCAGAAACTAGCCTTTCACGCCGCAGGAGGAAGTGGGTTCGATTCCCGATGCCGAAATGAAACTGAAAGGAATCGTTAATATTCTTTTGGGTACCAATATTTTTGTTGCTGGTTACCATCAGGTAGCCCATTTGACCGTCCTAACTGTTTAATTTAAAACAAAAAAACTATGCTATTATCTTTCAACTCAGATACGATACGTTTCTATTTAAAGTATTTTTCTATGTAATATTTTATGAATGTGTATCATACACATTCGACATAATTATCGGTAGGTAAAATATGACGAATCGTTAAAAATAATGAGCAAAAGGCAAATGACATAGATGAGATAATCCGTGATCCTATCTTATCATGCCACCTCATGATAAGTGGTCACCAACGCCCATAGACAATGGCATTGTAAGTGATGTTAACCATCGCTTACATCGCCAATGCGCCATCAACCTTGGGAACTAAGATGTTATGTCCCTAGTGCCTGTAATTACACTTGCTCACTCCCCTTCAAACCGGAACACAACAGTACCAAGTACTGCTGTTTTGCGATAGAATATCTGATGAGTCTGTGGTACCTACCCAGACGAGCCTGCACAAAGCTCTACCACCAAGTATGTCACATATCTTCGACCCTTTTAAAGTAACTACTAATTTACACGTCAGATTCACGTGTAAGTTAGTAAGGAACTCTCGTACATAAAAGAATCCAAACTAATATTATAAATGCGAATGTGAGTTTGTTTGTTTGTTACGATTTAATGCCTAAACCAGTAAACCGATTTTAAAAATTCTTTAACCAATGGAAATCTACATTATCAGCGAGTAACATAGGCTATATTTTGTCCCCGTCTTCCCACGGGATATATTTCAAATGTAGAGGTTTATGTGGAACTCGGTGTTCAAAGCGTCGAGTGCGCCCCGAACATTGGAATACCCTCTAAAAAACCAGCGGTACAGCGCTTGCTCATGCTACAGTGATAATGTTATACCTGAGCTATCTCGACTTATAAAAATATTTAACTGCAAATAAAGCAATTAAAAAAATCCTATATAAGTATACAAGCGTATTTGTGTTTGTTAAATCTCATTTACTTAACGACTTACGCTTAACTTATAATAACTTGGTAGTAATTAGAAGACTAGCTATAGTTATAAAATAAAACGACTGGAGACAACTGTTTACAGTGCACGACACGATAAATCGTATCATTAATATTATTGCTAATGAAATCGTAGAACTCTTACGAAATGTAAAATTAATGTTGTTTTTATTTTTAATGCTAAATGAGAAATAATTTATTGTTAATATGTTCTTGAAATATGAAATCTATTTAAAAAATGTATTCTGTAACAAAATCTATCAATCAGAATGCTATTATAGAACACCTTTCACAAGAAAAGATTTGTTGACGTTGCGAAGAGAGCCTTGACTAATTATTTTATTAAAATCGTTATATAATTGTGTTTTCTCAAATTCTTTAATGATCTTTATTCCTCGTTATATATTTGAAACAACGTGTCTATTTTATCGTATAGTGTAAATATAATCTTTAATGTTGCTCTTGGGAGGTTTTCTTAGATGAGATATGATCAACTCTTTTGTTTCTACTAAACATCATTTTCAGAACACATTCGGAATACAAATGTCTTTACGCCCAATATTAATATTTTTATCTTTATCTTGATAAGTTTTATGATACTGGTATGTAACCAATGAACTCACGACTCTACACCGAAGGTCACGGCTTCAAATCCGAGAACCACTTTTTCTTACGCCTAATTCGTGTTTACTTATCTCGCGCTTGACTTTGAAGAAGGTCGTGAGGAAAATTACAATTGTCAAAATTTAGTCTGCCACGTGTATATCCACCAGCCCAGGCAGAAGTAGCGTGGCGGGATAAGCTCAAAAACATTTTTTTATTGCATAGGAAGGCGGACGAGCATATGGGCCACCTGATGGTAAGTGGTCACCAACGCCCATAGACATTGGCGATGTAAGAGATGTTTATCATCGCTTACATCGCCAATGCGCCACCAACCTTGGGAACTAAGATATAATGTCCCTTGAGCGTGTAATTACACTGGCTCACTCACCCTTCATACCGGAACACAGCAATACCAAGTACTGCTGTTTTGCGGTAGAATATCTGATGAGTGGGTGGTACCTACCCAGACGAGCCCGCAAAAAGCCCTACCACCAAGTAAACATTGACTAAAGAGGCCGTAAATCAGCTGTGAGACAAAAATGACTACAACTGATGGATGTAGCTATTTACATACATACATATATAGATGTGACAGATAAATACCTATTTTGTCACAAATATGTTTTTAAAGAATCTCTACAGTTCTAAGATCGTAAATTTTAACTTATTTATAACTTTACATCCAAGATCACTCTGTCTCAGTAAAACTAATCTTTCTTTTTCTATCTGTAATATTTCAATGTTATATATATATAATAAATTCCATAAGAATATTATATATAGTGTTTATGCTTTGTCAGCGAACAACTCGCGTTTTGATATATGTTACTATGTAAATAAATAAATAAAAAGATATATTTGTTAACAAGTTTTTATATATATGATAACATCTGTTCTGTAATGGACAGAATTAGTCTCAGAGCCATTCATATATAATGTAATGAACTTGTGATGAAAAGATAGAAAAAGTCACTAGACGACCTTCAGAGTGTAATGTCAACATGTACCTTAAAGCATCGCGCACATTATTACTGGATCACGTCCCACCCATAATTTACGAGATAACAAATAATATGTTCGCTACTTTAAATTAATAATAATAATATCATGGGACATTATTCACACACGACCATCTGATCCCAAACTAATCAGAGCTGAGATGGAAACCAGACAACTAATATACTACATATACTACTTTTCATTAGTAAATAAATACTTATATAGATAATTACACCCAGACTCAGAACAAGCAGACATGTTCATACAACAAAAATGTCTGGCCTGGGTGGGAATCGAACCCACGACCTGCGGTGTGAAAGGCATGTATGTTACCTACCACGCCAACCGGCTCGTCAAATTAAATAAAGAATGTAGCTTATTAAAAAATAAAAGAAAAAAAAAATTATAAGCCTTCAAATTTACAACAGGGCTAAGCGCGCTTCGGGAAAGCTACCATGCTACTTCTGTGTTGGTTATTGGAACGCATATTCTCATCCCCAATCACGATCTTTTATATAAAACAAATTAAGGATATGTGCATCATAAAAATTGAACATGCAAAGTACGATTAGACATCACATGTTCTCACCACTGAGCTAGTTCGGTCAAAACAAATGTTTTCTAAGAAATATATTTTATTTAATTAAGAATTTATTTAACTGATTACGATCAGGTGCTATGTGCGTGTAAGATTGTTCTACGATGAAAATTACGTGATAAAATAACAGCTAAGTTATTCTTTTGTTTACGTTTTTATACACATTAAAAAATATGCATATAGTTTTTTTTATAAAGATTTGTAAGAGATTATGAACAAAGTTTATTAACTTATATTTTAATATTGGAGTTTTAATAAATGATTTAAAAAAATAAGTTATTGCTTAAGCATAAAAGTATAATTGATGTTTGAATAGAAGAGTTAATTACGTCTTTATAGGTATTTATAATTTGAAATGTTTTCCACAGATGTAATCAGCTTATAATACAGGTAAGGAAGTAGTTTTTCACCTGACGACGACGGATACGTAACGATTACGTAACGATATGAAATTATGAACTCATGCGCATGCGCCTATAACATAATTATAGGAGGAAATCGTTTATATGGTGACTTCATTATAGAGATTTATGACAGATTAAGTACGAGTAGAATTGCTTTGCCATGAAGTAAAAGTTGATTTCGAAATTCAAAAATAGAACGATAGACATTTTTGAGATTTTAATGCGTGTTCAATTTAAAGTGTTGCCATTAACAAAACATATATTTTGATTTCCTTTGAAGTTAATGATAGGTGAATTTCAGATAAGTTTTCTCCATAGCGGCCATCAAAAGCTGAGAATGTGCGTGAGACTTTATAGTGTTCTATATAAGTGTGCTCTTTCTTCCCTCACTATTAGCCAACCCGACACAATTGAAGAGAGTTCAGGCGCAGCACCAACTGCTTACGAGCTCTCTGAGGCATAGAATGTAAAACTGATGTGCAGTTACTTACTGCATCTGCATCGGGGATTATAATATTATCTTTTGAATTATTTCATAATATAATATTTCTTAGTAGAAATCAGCTAGAAAATAAATGTAAGGTAATTTTTAGTACCAAGTATTAATACCAATCTGAAACTTTGTCACAACTACAATTTAATCTTCAATATACTTGTCACATTGAGACGAACATAGTCATTTCATAAAAAAAAAAAACGTATAAAAAATATTATCATTTAAGGTATTTAGTAAAACTTGTAACATTCTAGAGATGACTGTAATAAAAAAAAATGTCGAAAAAATATAGCGTCTTTCGACGCAGATATAGCGGTCTCTTAATTAATAATGGGTCTTTTATTTCGATTGTATTTTAATATTATCGAAATGATAAAAAAATTACGTAATAAGTGTTGTAACTTGTAACCAAGATATCTCATTGGCAACCACGGCTCCTTTCCGGGTCGGTGAGCTCGAGGAATTAGAATCACCTGCCATTTTACTGTTAAATAATTATATGTAATAGTAAATATTTTATACATCCGTGAATGTTATCTCATTGTTTCTTCTGTTTGACAAAACTATTTATAATGTTTACAGAATTCATTGCAGTCTATTTATATTTAGAGTTTATTTAAAAATCCACGATTGAAATTATATTTAAGGATTTCAATGTTCTGGCTCACATAATTGAAAGCTTTCTTTATATGTTTATTGTACATCTATAGTAATATTATAAATGCTATAGTAACTCTGTCTGTCTGTTACGCCTTAACGACTAAATTACTACATCGATTTTGATGAAATTCATATGCCTCATGCCTCAAGCAGGAATCCCAAGGACGGATATAGTCACACCCCACCCTCCCTTAACACGAGTAAAGCCGAAAATAGAATCTCATTGATTCGTTTTAAAAAAAAAAATAGTAAAAGTAATATAAATAAGTTGTATTGATTTGTATTCAGTTTCTTAAGGGAGATAAATGATAAATGTTGAACGGTCAAAGCGGGAAATAGTAGTTCATAATTGTAGAGTTAGTTGTGACGAGTAAACAGTCACACAATGGTTACCGTTTGACGGCAACCACCGTTCCGGGTCGTTGGCGGCTGTGACCATCTGCTGTTCCACCTGCTCCTTTACTGTCATTAAAGAATTAAATACTATAGTTGTAACGGTGTAAAATTTTGTTTACATTTTTCATAATAACTTTTATTGTTCAAAAAATTGCAAACAGTGTTTTGTTTTGCTTTATACATACAAAATTTAATAGAGTCGGTCTGAAGTATATATTTTAAGTGAATAATAAAATATTAAGTTTTCATGTGCATTTTAAATTGATAGTTTTATATAAGTACGTTTGACTGGTTGTATTAATCGCTGCATCACGTGGTTACATTTCTTTCGCATTCTTTTTTTTTTATAGCCCGGGAGGGCAAATGACTCTACTCCACCCGATGGTAAGTGGTAATAGAGTGCAAACTCGAAATTCTTGGATAGTAGCTCTATTTTATACAAGAAACAGTATAGGCATACCTTTCTTAATAAACAGGCTTTATATTGAATGTTTCATCGTAATTTTTAGCCTCTATGTTTTATAGTTTAAGCCGTGCGTTGGTTGTCAGTTAGGACATCAGTTATGGCCTTTTATATAAATAGATATATTCTAATCTTTAGAAGGGTTTTATTGGATTGATATTATCAGCGCTTTCCACGCATTTAATCGGCATTGGAACAGTGGGTTTTAGTACGCTTTAAAAGTTTAATCAATCTCAAAAGGAAGCCTGGAGGCCTTTGATCAGTAGTAGTTTGTCATTTTAACCATTGCAAAAAAAATACATATTTTTTATGTAATAGTTAGGCGGACGGACAAATGGACCATCGGAAGCCAATAGATATGAGTGATATAACAAATAATATCGAATTATTATGTCCAATAATAATTTAAATATTTATACCAATACACGAACTCTCCTAATCTTAACCAGCGACGCCAATTGTTTGCTCAAGAAACCTCACATGTCCTTGCACGGAGAATGTGTACAATTTAACTTTCGTCCGGAAAACATTAAGTTCGTGACCTGAATCGTGAATATAACTATTTTAACTTTTATTACAAACATTTTACACATTAAAACGCTATATAATTTACTATCTTTGTACTAAAATATATTTGCGTATAATAAACATGTTATGAGGTCGTGTTTTGTGTTTGATATACGTTTTATAATTGTAATAATATAAGTTTGTTTATTGTTATGGCGTTCGAAGCACATTATTCACCTTGACTTGATTATATATTAGTACACTATATCCATATTTAACATTATAAAGAGGTAATAGGCATAGACATAAATATTCTAGATGTTATCATAGATAATAGTCCATAGACAATTTCTATGTCTGTATATTAATTGGGAATATTATTTGAATAAACGTAAATTTACTATATATTTATTATTTATATACTAATACATACATTTCAAAAAAGACATCGAGAAGTCTAACGTTTGGTGTTGTAGAACGGAAGCATTGTTATCAAATCGAAGTAAATAAAAGTGCAAATGAAATACGTAATCATATTATTTAATATCGTTGTAATTGTTTTTGTTTTTTTATTTTTATAAATGTGTAATTATAATTAAAATAACGACAAATGAATAATGCTGTACCTACATCTTTCAGCGTTTTCCCGGCGCCAATAAACATACCATATATTTGTTTCTTGGAGATGAATGTTTTATTTTTTCATCTTTTGTTTGACGTTGACATTTATATGTTTATATTGAAACCGTCTGTCAGTCTGTACTATTAGTACATCGATGCGCTAGACCGAAAATACTCTACTATAATTTAGGTATACATGTCATTTTGTTAGGATAATAACCAAGCCAAAAGCCAAATATACTAAGATTAATCAATTTATGGCATCCTACCAACATAAATAATGACTCATTGTGTCTTGTTTGAATTTAGTTAGACATTATTTTCTACTGTCCTTACATTTATATAATGTATACATATAATATATCTATTTTGCGGAATTATTTAAACTAAGGATAGTGTATGAATATTAATAATAATTATATCAAATAAAAATAGGTTGTTTAAAATCAATTAATGACATTGTTAAGATACATTTGTTTGTGTTGCGTCGATAGGCAATGGATATCCTTTAAGAAGGATATTTAAAGTGCTATGTTTATTAAATTAGTCTGTTAATTATGATATTAACCTGTATTTTTACAAGTAAAACTTATATTTTTTTATAAAGCTTTTCTTCACAAAGAAGTATTGTAAAACGTATAAAGTATTTGTTTGATTTAATTAGACGGAGGGATTTAAGTTCGCGAGTTTTGGTTAATTGTAAGATATTTTGTTCATTGGGTTACCTTGATGCTTTAATGGTGTAGAATGTATTGTGATTTCTTCATGTTAAAAAGTTTTATTTGTTATCTAAATTTAATATATTATCTTATCAATTCAATCATTTGTTGCATATATTACGTTTACAATAATAACTTATAAAACTTCTAAAGAAACTTCTTCTTCTCTTGTAAGCCGAATTATTTTTATTAGCCGAATCATAAAAAAATAATGTTTTTTATTTATTTTTTATTTTAAAATGATTATGAATGTAAATATAATAAGATAATATAATAAGAGAGGCAGCAACAATTTAACAGTTTAAGATTTTAAATATTAATGTTTTAGAATATTTTAAATAAATATATTAAAAAATTGTATAATTGGACTTACCTTGATAAAGTGAAAAATATTTTGACAGCTGTTTCGCGTCAACAAAGCTAACAATACACTTGTTCTAGGCTGAAATTGTATTAAAAAAAAAACAACTGTAATATCACAAGAACTGTCACTGCACAGATTAAATATATATAGGTATGTCGTATTCGTTTAAAAACTATTCGTAAGTTAATTTCGTTAATTCTCGTTTATTATTGAATGTAGTACGCGATCGCGACATGCGCGTGCGTCTCGAATCGCGCGCAACACTGACACTAGTCGGCCATTTTCTCAGCGCGTGGTGGGAGCAGATATAGGAAATAAATGGTAAGAGAATAACGATAGCTTACAGTGCGAGGCTGTAGCGCTCGATACGATCAGAGGCAGTTTATAATAATAGTTCGATTTGTGTTTACAAGCACTCAATGTTATGACTTCATATACTATATTATATCTAGTTTATATTGTATTCAAGCGAATAAAATATATCTTGGATGGAATTATAATTTGGTAATAACATTTTTTTATAGAATAGTACGAGGAACGGAAAATGGGTCACTCGGTGGCTAATCTTCGCAACCCTTCACTTGGTGGTAGAGCTTTGTGCAAGCTCGTCTGGGTAGGTATCATCGGATATTCTACCGCAAAACAGCAGTACTTGGTATTGTGTTTCGGTTTGAAGGGTGAGTGAGCCAGTGTAATTACAGGCACAAGGGGTACAATATCTTAGTTCCCAAGGCTAGTGGCGCATTGGCGATGTAAGCAACTAATACAATGCCAATGTTTATGGGCGCTGGTGACCACTTACCATCAGGTGGTCCATATCGTCCGCCAACATATGCACTACCTACCCATTATAAAAAAGCCGTAAGAAATATTAACCATTACTTCAGCCAATGCGCCACTGACTTGATAAACTGAGGTTTTAAGATGTTAGCAGTACCTAATTTGCTCTTTGATGGTAGAATATTTGATAAGTTAGTGGTAAGTACCTTGCACAAGCGTAAACGTTACCTCGTGCGTAAGAAAATAGTTTAAATCATTAAAATACGACCATGTAATTAATGCAATTTTAAATATTTATTATATTTTCGGCGGTGTATTATATAATTAAGTTTAAATGTAATTTTGTAAATAGGATTACTACGAATCTATTACGTAGAGTAATTCTATAATGTTTTAAACAAAACTATCTTTATCTTTATTTTTATGACTTATTTACAATAAGCATATTACTCTTGGTAGATAAACTATAAATAATTTTATTTCTATTTTTGCGTTATCGATATAAATAAAATGATAGAGGTCTGCAGTTGTGCGCGCATCACGGAAAAACTACTGGATTGATTTCAATGAAATTTTCTAAATTTTATTTCTTAAACACTTGGCATTTATCAAAAATAAAATATTGCGATATCTTCATTTAATAAAATGTTATAAGTAATAAAAGTTATAAAGTTTCAAAAAACAACAATTTGTATATGCACTGCGTGTTCAGTGATGTATGTTTAAACAAAGTATATTTTTGCTTGCGATCTTTTTGATTTTTTTTCGTTCGTACATAAGAAAACTGTTAATATATCAAGCAACGCGGACGAAGTCGCGGGTATCAGCTAGTCTTACATAATTTATTTGACATAATATGTATCGGTACAAAATCTTGTATTATTTTAACTGGTATGATATGTGTACACACTTTTAACTTTCAGACTTCGGGCTGCTAGTGAAAATCTTTGACAGAAAACTGAAGTACCTTTTACTTGCCCATCCTGGGATATGAACGCGGATTTGCAGCCTTATATTTAGCCAATAGACCAAAGACGAAGTTACTATAATATATTCTGCGTAGTTGAATATTTTCACCACCAATGATAACATTTTAACAGAATTCGTTTACAATTAATCATGAACGCGAGGAATATTCACTCATATTTTAAAATGAAGTATTGTTAATAGGTACTTAGTTACATCCACGTCTATATCAACGTATAAAAAAATAATATTTCTTTGTGTACATCGGATGCGTTCCTATACCATTGAGTTTATACTTTATTCATTTGTTATGATATGATGCCTGAAGGTTTCTGGTATTGTACCGTCAACGTACAACGCGCGTGAGTTGTATCGGGCAGCTGACGGTAACCAATTTCAAAGAGCCTTGTAACCTTCTACTTCATAAAATTTTAAAATTGACTTATCGACATATAACATTTCGGATCTGGATAAAAAATTCCCTATGAGTTCGTTGAGTAGCGTAATGTTAAAGAAGGGAATATTTTTGGGAATCAATTTCTTAATGAGAATGAGGAGTTTAAGTAGCAGATCGAAGTTGGACAGATGGGATATTCCATCAGGCTTCTAGCAAATAAAAAAACATAGATTATTTTTTTATAGTATATTAAATTTAGACAAAATTGTTTTTGTCGAAACAAACACGCAGTCCGATCCGTGCTAAAGATAGCCATCGCTCTGGTTTTAATGGGTAAGAATCCACCATAAACGCGGTTCCAAGGGCACACGTATATTTCAAAGATTTACAACACAAATGCTTACAATTTACTTCTATAATTTTCCTTTATCGTCATTCGTTTATAGTTGTTACTGATTTACGAACAGTTTACAGTAGCAGCCTGTGAATATCCCACTGTGTTGGGCTAAGGCCTCGCCTCCTCTTTTGAGGAGAAAGAACTAATTATGGAACTAATTTCACCACGCTGCTCCAATGCGGGTTGGTGGAATACACATGTGACAGAATTTCAGTGAAATTTGACATATGCAGGTTTCCTCACGATTTTTTCCTTCACCGTCAAGCACGAGATGAATTATAGATCACATTAATTAAGCACATGAAATTCAGTGGTGCTTGAACGGGGTTGAACTCACGATCATCGGTGAAGATTCACGTGTTCTTACCACTGGGCCATTTCGGCGTTTTACATGTACAGTTTATTAATTAGCTTTTGGAAAACAATTTTTCCTATAAGGAAGAATCGAAATCAATGTAACTTCACTTTAAATCAGACATTTCTCAGAAGGTTCAATTTCTCAGAATCAATTGATTGATTATACGCGTAAAGCCTAACATTATATAAAAACAGCTCGTCGCTGTGATCGAGATAAAACGATGTAAGTGCTTCTAATAAGAAAATGACTACTTTACAGAAGTCAGTCACGTTTGGGATTATTATTTATTACTAGAAGTACCAAGGATCCAGTCGTTCGAGTGATTACATCTCTCGCTTTATTTACTTTTATACAAAGTAAGATTTGTTAAAGCCATAGTACAGTTAAGATAGTAAAGTGTAGTCGGGGCCAGTGTCCAATAGTGGGACACGAACAGACCTCCCTTTGACAGAAGATTTTGGTGTTCATTCATACATGCTTTTATAATGTCCATTCATGTGCAGGTATCCTCACTATTTACAGCACTGAGCACGAGATAAAATAGAAACACAATCAAGTCACATAGAAACTGAAATCTATAGATATAATATGATAATTATATAAAACATTGGATTCAAGGTACGCAAACCAGGGGACGGGCGTGTATAAATATATATATTCACTTAGTCTCAAGTTCTCGAATTCAAAGCAATTGTTACTTAAAAGAAATATTTATATTAATTTATTCATAAGCTTTCTAACGCAGATACTGACGCTCTATGGTAAAATATATAATATGAACGATTTATCAGACCCCGACCTAAGTCATCTTTGCCAAGAAGTTTTAATAGCGTAATCAATTTTAGAATGAGTTATTTCCAATAAAAGCTCCAAGCAACCTCGCAGGACTAGATAGGTAACACTATAAGCATCAACTTTTGTTCTACGACTTTTTGAAATTTGTTAGATTTTATTTTCATACAAAAATAAGTACTTATTAATTTAATTTTCCGCTTGAACGTTTATAAATCTACGCGTAATGCAAAGATCGACGCGGGCGCGTTGTTTTTCGTGTATGAATGAAATATAGACCTACATAATTATGTCACGACAGTACGGCAAAATCTTGTAAAATCATTTTTATTCCATGTAGTTGTTGCTTATGGTGTTAGCTATCTAGTCCTGCGAGGTTGCTGGGTCATTAAAAATAACCCTGTATATGTATGAAATACAGTTATATACTATTTGATAATGGCGATATATTCTTTACACTGGTACAATTCAATGGTAACAGATAAAAGGATGATTCAAAACAACCTAGGAGTCCAAAATCTTAAAAAGGTCAAAACTGACATACAATAAGTTCACAAACTAAAATTGCACTCCTAACATTTTGATTGTGTGCATCGCTTAGAGATAAAAGTAGAGATGAGTCTTTAATTCTAATAAATAATAATTATTATTCTAAGACTTTTCGCTTAGTTTTTCGTCCTATTTTTACGCCTGCAGAAACTTAATAGCATTTACGAGTATTGTCATAAATGCTATTGTAACTTAATTATTTACAACACAATCATTTTTTGTAAATTATTTATGTGTTTGTAATAATTTTCAGAATTATTTAACTGAGAATATATTTGATTTTCTCAATGTATATTATAGTACTATGTTCATGAATATATTATGTATATACAGTTTGACCCTTTGGTCCATACAACAGCGTTGTTAAAAAAAGAAAAGGAGCGCGCTAATTTGAAACCGCCGGCCGCCTTCATGTTAGTGCATATAAAGATTTACCTTAAGTAATAAGTAATTAATACATTATTGGCGTGACTTGTAATTTGTGATTTGTTCAAATTCAAATTTGTTTGTATTTTGATTAAAAGAGTAATTGAGTGAGTGGTTTACATAAATTTAAATGATTTGGTGTTCTCTGTATGAATAGACCAATTTGAGGTTCTTATAAAATCAGTTTTCACTTCTCGATGCTAAATATATAGTAATTTTAGTGTTCTTTTTTTTAAACTTGACTGTATTGGAAGAAATCCTCTTAAGAGATGAGCATGTCCTTATACTTTGATATATGTTGCCAATTTTATATGTTCTGATGAATAATGTTCAATTATTCAAAAACTTTTCTCTTAAGTTTTTCCAAACCTTTTTAAACTAACGCCTTTAAAAATTTAATAGCAAATATGGAGAATATCATAATAGGATTTAATTTATTGGAAGTAATTTATTACAGTTCTAATATTATATTATTTGTAAATAATAAATATAAAATATAACGGTCGTTTTTTTTTTCTATTTTGGTATAACAAAGACAATAGTTATAGTAAAATTTGTATGTTTATTTAAATTACTGTACGTATCAGTAACATTGTGTAATTATGTAAATTTGTAAACATGTATTGAAAATAAAAGCATAATAAGCTGCGGGTTAGCCGAGTTTGTTTTGCCGCGACTTTCTCGGTGTTGTTTTTAGATATGAAATCTTTATTCGACCCGGGAGAAGTATAGTTACGTAGTTTTAAACATTTTATTATTTATTTCTCTTAAGTCAACGAAAAAAATACATGTAAGTTAATTAATCAGTAATGAAAAAACCGTTTTACAAAGTACACATTCCTTTGTGAGAGACTGGTAAATAAAAATAAATTTAACTGTTAATACCTGATACAGTACTAATTATGTTGAAAGCTCAGGCTCGGGGTCAGGACCAACCACTTTAGGAGCTTTTGAAGAGCTTACACACTTCTCAGTGGCTTTAGGGTCAGCTTAAACACTTCCAAACTCCAAATGATTAGCCTTCTTAGTTAGGCAATTTTTATATATTAGTAAATTATTTCATTATACACAAAAAACTACGATACATGGTCTATGTTTTAACGATAACTAAACATAACAATTTGAAGCTTTTCAAGGCAATTATGAACAAACTTACAGAGCAACTCCGTTGACGTTATTATTCTGTAGACCTATCGCATTCCGTATCTATGCGAATTTTTCCTCATATTTAAGGTAAATGCTTCATTTTCGTAATAAAAAATAAAATAATATAACTTCGATAAAACTACAGGATAACAGTGTTGTAAACATGATAGCTATACTAATCCTTAATATTATATTAATTGTTAACGCTGAAATAATTCATCTAGATTCGAATAACAGTAGTGAAGTGAATGTTATTGAGACAATTTTCAATTTATTTGGAGCTAACGAAGAATGTAAGAAACATTATTTATATTTAGTATTCAATTTCATATAATTTTAAATATAATTTATTTTTAACAACAATTTTAAAGAAGTTCCTCCCGATCCTCGCCCGACGCAAAGCTGTCGCGTTTACGCGTTGTACGGCAATAGACCTTTGCGTATAAGTACATAAGACACGGCTGTCATAATTTAATACGTGATTTTTAGTTAATCACATATACAGGGTTATTTTAATGACCCAGCAACCTCGCAGGATTAGATAGCTAACATTATAAGCAATAACTTTTGTTCTACGACTTCGGACATAACTCAATACATGAAAAAAAAATGATTTTACAAGTTTTTGTCGTACTGTCGTGACATTTGTAGGTCTATATTTTACTCATACACGACAGGACGACGCGACGCGTCGATATTTGCGATGCGCGTAGATTTATAAACGTTCAAGCGGGAAATTAAATAAATACTTATTTTTGAATAAAAATAAAAATGAAAATCTAACAAATTATTTATCAAAAGTCGTAGAACAAAAGTTGTTGTTTATGGTGTTAGCTATCTAGTCCTGCGAGGTTGCTGGGTCATTAAAAATAACCCTATATATACGTTCAGGTAGGTATATAATTATTTATGTACTTTAAGTGAACTGATTTTCTTTAAAAGTGTTTGTTATTTTGCACTTATTAAAGTTGACCGGTAATTATAAATATAATACTAAATAGAACGATTTTAGCATTAGGACCTCTAGTCAATTATATATTGTATTCTGCAAAGTATTAAATAAATAAATATTATTCTATAAATAGATAACTCTGTGCATCGTAGCAATTTTCTTTCCAACTGACCTGACCCAAGTAATTATACCTACCGTAACAATTACAATGCATTGGAATTTATAGGCTACTAACGAGTTCCTAGTTGCTAGTAGCACTTAGTAGTAAAAAGACATACACTATTTTTACATAGTCTTTTCAGCTGTTTATCAGAAAAAATGACCATCAATTATTTTCATATAATGTTTAAGAATATAAAACATAAAGAAACGTACCTCTTGCTGAGTGTAGTGTTTGTATTTAATAATAACTATAGTAATAGTTATTTACACTGTCTCATGATCACCTTATGGTGGGGGCGAACGTCAGTCGTCATTCAAGTGAGAGCCATTGGCGAGAGCGGACGTGTCGCTTGCGCATACGGTGTGTTGTCGAGCCAGTGAACCGTTAGTGTAGTGTACAGAATATAGTGAACACTACAAATGGCGACGAGGATAAAGGTCAGTTGGCACATATATATATATAAAAAAAAAAAAAAATCAACATAAAAGGGAGCAATGTGTCGAACTTTACTAATTAACTATTATTTTCGATGAAATATCGTAGAACATACTTAAGAATATTATGAAACATCGGTATTATATGTAGATTTATTAACAATTATTACCTAAAGATACGATATAGTAGGGTAGTTTGAAAAAGATTAAAATTATTTTGATCATATTATATTGTGCAGGCTATATAAATTAATTAATTAACTAGGCCATTTATTAATATTTAATACAATTACGCGTTACGCGTTTACGTGTAATTGTGTGATAGAATCACATTAATAAAGAACGCCTACAATATTTGCAATTTTATAAGTATTGTTATCAAGATCAAAATTAATGTATCTATTATTTTCTTTGTATTGTTGCCAGGCGTATGACCCATGAATCCGATAGCCCGATGGTCATTACACTTTAAAAAAAAAAAAAAACCTTAATGTATTAAACATACTTGGTCAATGTAGTAAAGACAAATAATAATAATAAAACCTAGCGAAATGAGTAGATTATTAAATATTTGCTAACGGTAAAAGCATAAATCCTACTTCCTACTAATATTATAAACGCGAATGTTTCTGGGGATGATTATTATTCTTTACCGCAAAAAACTACAAATGGATTTTAATGAAACTTTACAACAGTATAGCTTATACATCAAACCGTAAGAAAAACGCCGAAAAAACCGTAAGTTACACGAATATAATGTTTAATGGAAATGTATCTCTTAAATACTTCTACAAAAAGTCCGCGACACTAAATTTGTTTATGTTTTATGTGTAAGTCATTATCACTAAAATAGTGAATCAAAAATACAATAAAAATTTGATATGTATTTCCGAAATGCACATACTGTATTAACAAATTGATTCTTATGAAAACAAATACTTCTATCACCTCTAATATTAAAGTAGATAAACTTTGTGTTTTACATTATGTTATTAGGACAAATATTTCACATGTTACGATGATTGTTAAAGATGCACTTTACCGGTTTGTAATGGAAAGGTTAATAATAATATAAATTGAAAGGTTTTTGGAAAGAAGTTCTTTTACGCGGCTTACAATAGAGTGAAATGGCGGTGACCCAAAGTATTAAGATATAACGAAATTGCGTTCATACCGTGCCTACCAAATGCGATGCGTTACGCGTTCGAATTATTGAGCGCCAAACCACACCAACAATAGAGCGTGAACTGTATAATGCGCCTATCATTTAATTATGAATTATGTTATATAGTTAAATATAAGCAAACTAAATCAAGATAATAAGTGTTATTAAAATACATGTCTGGCTTGCTTAAAAACAAAATATAAACGTAATACAAGAGCATATAAGTACCAAAAGCGGTACGGCTAGCGCACCCAAGTTTCAGTTTCGAGCTTTGGACTATTCTCACAATTGCCATCATAAACTTTGTTTGGTTAGAGGGGTAAATTATAAAAATAATATTAAACTATTAATAGGTGCGTTAGACTGGGGATTGCTATAATAAAAATAATAATAATAGCTAGATCATGTATCTGTTTGTATGTTTGCCTGTGTGTATACGCTCATCTTAAAAATGGCGTAACAGTGGCGTAGTAACGTAAGTACTAATGAAAAAAAAAAGATTTGTTAAAAAGAATAAGGTGAGATGAGGTTAAAAATTTATTATAATATTTCACAATGCAAGCAAGATTTCTTATCACACCTGTCGACCAGCCGCGCTAAGTCTTGTTGTTTACCACATTTTATTGTATATTCCTAATGAGTTTAACTAATAATAAGTGAATGTAAGATGAATGTATATATTGACGAGCGTATTCGATAGAATAACTTAATTAAGCTATCTTGAGCTTATCTATGTTATCGGTACAAATTAATTGTTAAGATGTGTTAAGAATATAATTTTTTTTAACGAAAGGTTTGATATGTCACGCCTTATGTATTATATACTTATGTCAGTGTGTATTTAAGATGTTTGTGTATATAATGGGTATATTTGTGTTTATTCGTAGGGAATAAATACCTAATCACATTTATGTATTGTGAATTTATATAATAAAAGACATATAAGTACAAAATGAGAAAGTGATAAAATAAAAGGAAATATAAGTTTATTTTCTTAGAAGACCAATATGACAGGTCACAAATGGTGTGAAAGTTGACAGAGGGCACCATGTTTATTGTGAGGTCAATATGAGAGGCCCTGTGTAAATAAGAGGTCAATAAGATAGACTTATAATGAAGTGTTAAAAAAAAAAAAGTGACTTTGTAAAAGGAATGTTGTTGAAAGGTCAAAAGGATAGACTGTTATAATGAAGTGTTAAAATATGTCATTGCTGAAAGACTTTTGTTGGAAGGTCAATATGAGAGACCGCGTGGTTAACGAATGGTCAATAAGAAAGGCTAATCTTGCTTTATTAGATCTTGCAAAGTATCGCTGTGGCTTATATAGTCAATATGAAAGACTAAGGAGGTCAATAAGATAGACCGTATTGTTTAAGTAAAAGGGTTGTTTTGTCAATATGAAAGACAAAGGAGGTCAATAAGATAGACCGTATTGTTTAAGTGAAAGGGTTGTTTTGTCAATATGAAAGACAAAGGAGGTCAATAAGATAGACCGTATTGTTTAAGTGAAAGGGTTGTTTTGTCAATATGAAAGACAAAGGAGGTCAATAAGATAGACCGTATTGTTTAAGTAAAAGGGTTGTTTTGTCAATATGAAAGACAAAGGAGGTCAATAAGATAGACCGTATTGTTTAAGTGAAAGGGTTGTTTTGTCAATATGAAAGACAAAGGAGGTCAATAAGATAGACCGTATTGTTTAAGTGAAAGGGTTGTTTTGACTGATTGGGTGTTCAACCGGCGTAGCGTGTGGGTGTGCGTCATCGCTCTGTAGATATAGCGGTGTGCCTTAACGTGCATTTTACAAGTGGTTTTGTGGTCACATGATACCTCCATTAAATTGGAAAATCATGGTACTAAGATGCTTTCCATTAAATTGGACAATTGGTACAAATGTATTCCATTAAATTGGGATTTTGTGGTAATATGATACCTCCATCTAATTAGTAAATCATGATACTAAGATGGCTCCATTAAATTGGAAATTGGTTAAAGGTACCTCCATCAAACTGGGAAATTGGTACATATGCACCTCCATTAAATTGGAAATATCCGGCATAATATGCCAACACTTGACGACCCGGTGGGCGTGATTGGTGAATACCTGTCTTGAGATTATGTCAGAAGCAAACTGGGACATTGTTGTCAAATATGGTCACCCTCATATCAAGTTTATATCGGTCGTATTGAAAGAGTCCAAAAAAGATTTGTTAGACATATATGTTATAGATTGAGGGTACAATTTAAAAGCTTCAGCGATCGACTTAAGTACTTTAAATTACAACCCCTACATGTACGGAGAAATATATCGGATTTGGCCTTTTTATATAAGCTCTTGCGTAATGAAGTCGATAGTAAATGTCTCCTTGGAAAAATTAATATGAATGTGCCACGGAGACCACCTCGTAATCTATGTCCACTTTTTAAAACTAGGAAGAGTAGAACAAATCTTGGAAAACATTCACCAATAGCTCGAATGACACGTTAATACAATGCAATACCAACGGTGGATATGGGTTTCGACACATTTAATTCTTTTAAAAAGATTTACATTTACAAGTGAAATATTTTCACTTGTTTACTGTTAAGTTTACTGTTCTAATTAATTTTAAATATTTGTAATCAACACTATTCTAGAGCATGTTGTGTTCTTCAGTAATCGGGGGTACATCTAACCATGTGTAAATGCTTGTACCTTCTGTATTTTTATGTGTACTTCTGTTGGAGTTCCTTAATAAATAAATAGATTGCCTTCGCGCTGTCGGTCGTGGGTTCGATTCCCAACCAGGACAGTGTAAAGGCCTTGTGTAAATGGTGTCCAAGTTTATTACATTATTATTGAATTATATTAACTGCCTCGTTGGTCTAGTGGCTTGGTATTGGGCCGCGGACTCGGTGGTCCTGGGGTCGATTCCCGGGTCGGTCCAGTGAATACTTGTTGGGGTTTTCTGTCAGAGAATTTTCATCATCATTCTTTATGTGTGCACTCCCGTGCCTCGGAGGGCACGTTGGGCCGTTGGTCCTGCGCCTCCTGAGCTCCTTCCGGTCGTGTCGGATTGCCGTCCCATCGGATTGTGAGGGCTGGGGAGGAGAGAGTGCACTTGCGTTTGCGCGAGCACTTGTGTGCTGGAATATCTCCTGCGCGGTTGCCTAGTCTCTCGGGATTGGCCGTCGTGGCCGGGGTCGGTCTGGAGGACTTTATTAGTTATATTAACAATATACATTTTTAGTCGATTAGGTTTCCCTTAATATATAACAGCAGCTAATAGTCGACAATGTAACCGCGAAGTTGAGAGGACAAATCGCGACATATTAAAAGTTACAAGGAAATCACCAACCAAACTATTATTTAAAAGACAAAATTTCAACTCTACAAGACTTAAATAATAATGAAGATGACACTGAGGTCAGGGACCGGGATCAAGAACAAAAGTAAAAAGAGAAGGGGTATGGAGATAAGAGAGGGAATGCACGGGATGCAGATTTGAATGAAGGACAAAGTATAAGTAAAAGAAATTAATAAAACAAATAAATAAATAAGTTATACCAAATTAAAACGCCTCATACCGTGGAGAAAGCAAAAGATGGAGATATAGCCCTCAGAAGCGAAGAAACTGGACTATATTGCATTTGGAAAGAATTGAAGGCGAATGGATATTTATTCAAGGAAAGAAAGCTTGGAATTATGATATGGAGTAAGAGTATTCGTAATCAAGACAATGATAAAATATGATAAAGTAAATAAGTATGAATTATTGAATTCTAATGATTATTCAATTTTCAATAAGGAAGGGATGTAGTGTTTGTATTTAATAATAACTATAGTAATAGTTATTTACACTGTCTCATGATCACCTTATGGTGGGGGCGAACGTCAGTCGTCATTCAAGTGAGAGCCATTGGCGAGAGCGGACGTGTCGCTTGCGCATACGGTGTGTTGTCGAGCCAGTGAACCGTTAGTGTAGTGTACAGTATATAGTGAACACTACACTGAGGTAATGCAGCCAATTTATCAACTTTCTTTAAGAAATAAATTTAAAGAAATGAAGATAATGACGCTTTTCTATGAATTTTGTTTTGCTTGTGCTTAAAAAATAAACGGTTTTTCTAGAAATTGTGACGCACATAGTATGAACAAGCATTTGTGGGATTTTGTGGGATAATGTATACTCTTTTATACTACCTCGTTGGTCTAGTGGCTAAGTATAAGGCCGCCAACTCGGTGGTCCTGGGTTCAATTCCCAGGTCGGGCCAATAAATAGTTATTGGGTTTTTCTGTTAGAAAATTCTCAGTAGCAGCCCGGAGTCTGGAAGTAGGCAGTGTGTACACTCCCGTGCCTCGGAAAGCACGTTAAGCCGTTGGTCCTGCGTCTGAACTCTTGCCGGTCGTGTTGGATTGCCCTCCCATCGGATTATGAGAGCTAAGGAATAGACAGTGCACCTGTGTTTGCGCACACGCTTGTGCACTATAATATCACCTGCGCAGTTGGCTAATCTGTCTTGAGATTGGCCGCCGTGGCCGAAATCGGTCTGGAGGACCTTATTATTATTATTTTATAACAGGATCAAATAAAGCGGCCAAAATGTGATCAATAGTAAAATAAAACCTTAAAAGTCGTTTGTGTATTTTAAGTAATTACTTTTTATCCAATATATAATAACACACCTTTTTTATTGGAATGAACGGCAGAGGTCTATACACAGGGTGACTGTGAACGCCTGCATTCACAAGCACAGACAAATTGTGTTGCTATCCAAACTCTGGGATCGATCGAAGAAGATTAATTTTGTTTTTTTTTTTTTTATAGGCGGACGAGGTCATATAAGCCACCTGATGGAAAGTGTTCATCAACGCCCATAGACATTGGCATTGTAAGATATGTGAACCATCGTTTACATCGCCAATGCGCCAACAACCTTGGGAACTAAGAAGTAATGTCCCTTGTTCATGTACCGGCTCACTCGCTCTTTAAACTGGAACACAATAATACCAATTGCAAATCTGTTGTGCGGGTAGTACCTACCCAGACGAGCTTGCAAAGCTCTAACACCAAGTACAAAATATTCTATGCACGGAGACGGAGCACAGTCTACGTAGTATAAAGACTACACGTCTCGCTACCACCATTATTTTTAATTTTACAAAGTTAGCTTTATTTGAAAATAATATATAATATAATAAATAAATATTATACATTGTATTAAATTACCAATGAACTTTGCTCCTGTCATTGACAAATAATTAATGACAATGTGTTTTGACATTTGACATGAATTCGAATTTAGATTTTGCTTGTTGTTGCATTTACTATAATCTATATAAATATATAATCATAACTGTCTGCCAATTAAAAGCATAGCCGGAAGTCGAATGACAAAATTTCCAAGTTAGTTATAAAGAGAGTTCTTATTGAATATCACTACTGAGCAATATTTGGTACTTTGCAATGATATGTTAAGTGAGAATCGAGACATTAGTGCAACCACTCTTGGTACCGGTTCTTAAAAAACAAACACGATTTCATAAACTGGGACGAGAATGTATTTTGTTATTATTCATTTTTTCTTTCAATTTCATTAAAAAGTATGATAAGAAAAATGGTTGTCTGTTGAGTCGGTTTATGGACGATAGTTTAACGTGACAACGACATAACAAAACATTGATGAAATGACTGCAATCGAGTGAAAGAGAGATAGATGCGGCGCAAGCGTACAATCAGCGTAACGGGACAATTTTCAGAGCCAGCGTTCATCGATTTATTAGACGTTGTCACGTCAAAAATACATATGCACTTCGTAGAACGATACATAGACACGACAAACAAATAATCAATTATTTTATACACATACAAAATAATTCGAGCTTGTCAAAAGTCTTAATTAAAAACGGGTAAAATTACGAAGCACATTATATAATAATATTATGTACTATAACCTTCTCCGAAACGCGCTGCATTTTCTAGTGTAAAATTTATGTATACTGGTTTAAATAAGCATTACAATATAGTTATAACTAAATAGGCTATCTATCTATTAATTGATTTCGATTACTTATTTTTATTTATTCCTTTAAACAGATAGATTAAGATAATATGTTTGACATTGCCTGCCAGTATTTGATGTTCTTTCGACAAAGGTTGTCAAGAAGAAATTGTACTAGCTAGAACTATTTTTACTATTGTATTTATTCTTGCAATTTTTCCCTTGCGTGCAGCACAAATATAGCCTATAGGTAATATTTCAATTAGATTATATTGCAATTAATATAAAATTACAAAAAAAGGAGGTTTAACTTTGTTATAACTAATAGCATGCTTATTAAGAAATGATATAATGAACTATTAATTTTTTTTTTATTATGTAGTTAACTTGTATGGCAAAAATTATATCTGGCCTTGAAAGAACTGGTAAGAGAAAAATTATAACGTCACTAAGCCTTGACTACAAGAAATCTTAGGATGAAAACAAAGAGCGTGTTTCCATTATTATTATTTTTCTAAATACCGTACTATACGTTATTTAGTTAAATATTCAGTACCTGTACGGTTTTAAGTTTTAAATAGTAATTATAACAAACGAATTTAAAAACCTCACTCGTAGAGACTTGAGGGAAATGAAATTTTAATGACATTAAATTTTCACAAGTTTCATTTCTCTTTGTATAATATTTCTACTTGTGAAGAAAAATAAAGGCAACACAAAAAATTATGTTACTAAAAATAATAATCAATCATTTCAGTTTTAGTGTCATTATGACATTATATCGTTAATCGTTATCTACCTGAAATAATATCTGAATAATAATTTTCAGAAAAAAAACTGTCATCATTTAATGTAATGTGATATACATAAGTGACTGATATAAATTTATATAGTCAAGCAATTAATTTTGTACTTACACCATGTAAGTACATTATTAATACAATATTAATTTTAATTGTTCGTTAAAATTTCAAAACATATCAAAAGATTAGTACTTTATAAGCCAAGTAAAATTATAACAAACGATTGAAATAAATATTATTAAATATATATTCGAGTACATAATATCGTGGTTATCACTAGAGATGCGCCGAATAGTCGTTTCACCGAATAACCGAATACCGAATACTATTCGGTTTAATTTTTACCGAACCGGATATTCGGCCGAATTATTCGGTTTAGCATTTCACTGTTTTGCCGCGTAAACTGGTAAGAAGAAGGCTTTTTCTATAAACCATTATAACAAACGACATTGATGCTGAAAACTCAAGCGAATGTGAAACTATAACTAACAGAGAAAAACCTCTACAAAATGTTACAAAAGCCCAATCGCTGTGAAATTGGACAGCTATGCAGCTGAGAGTCTTCTACCAAGAACCCAAAGCCCTTTTGATTGGTGGACAAAGCATAAGTCTAAATATGCACGTTTAACTAATTTAGCCAGTCTTTTTAAGTGCTCCTGGCAGTACTTACTTGGTGGTAGAGCTTTGTGCAAGTTCGTCTGGGTAGGTACCACCTAGGTTGTGTTCCGGTTTGAAAGGTGAGTGAGCTAGTGTAATTACAGACACAAGAGTCAAACCAAGGGACAGTTCCCAGGGTTGGTGACGCATTGACGATATAAGCGATGGTTAACATTTCTTACAATGCCATATATCTATGGGAGTTTATTTATTTATTTATTTTAAGATTCACCAGTGGTAAATACATCAACACGTACAAAGGTATACAATTTTAATACAACTTAAAACTAAATGCATCACCTATTAAGGTGAATACCACATGCAAAGATAAAGTTGGAGATGACAAACTTACAAATAATTAATTGTTAGTAAATCAAGGTTAAGAATGACAAGAATTAACAATAATAGTAAAACAATAAAATACAAATATAAACAAAATAAATTAGTTAGCTGACAATTTTGACAATATTTTTTTGTGAAACTTGTTTGATGAGTCTCCAAAAGGGTCTAAAACAGCACTGTGCTCATTCAAAATTTTACATAAGCGAGATACAGGTGAATTGCTTCCTAAAACAGTTTTGCGGAAAGGTCTTACTAATGGTGTTATTCGTTTACGTGGAAATCTAATGGGAACATTCAATTTAATTTTTGATATCAAAAACGAGTTATCATAGTTGTTGTTAAGTGTTTTATAAAGAAATTTTAAATCCAACAAATCCCAAAAGAGTTGGTGACCACTTACCATCAGGTGGCCCATATGCTCGTTCGCCTAACTATACAATAAAAAAACTATGTTAAAAATAAATATGTTGACTGGATAAATTTTGATTTGAAGTCTAATTGCTTCTTCATAGAATTTTGATTTATAATATAACATGAAACTTACATATTAAGACGTTTTGTCTTTCATTTCTATACTGTGTCGTGTGGCCAAGGAAATAGAAATACTCGAACCAAACAATCGAATATATTCGGCATCAAAACCGAATAATTCGGCCGAATACAAATAGTGAAAAAGTTGCCGAATACGCCGAATACCGAATACCTAACGAATATTCGGCGCATCTCTAGTTATCACCTATCGTACATCATACAATATTCAATATATTCCACAAAGAAAGACGTATCACAGTGGAAACGTGTTTCATAGTAAATTTAAAGGACGATAACAGATAACAGACACTGGGATATTAACATTGTGCGGGATCAGACGTGCTCCTCCAGGGTATAAAGAGCCAGTATATTAATTCAAGTCAATTTTAGTGAATATGATTTTTAATCTGTTGTATGTGTTAATTTTGGCGGGTAATGGCTTCGCTATGGAAAGTTCGAAGGAGCTCGAGGGATACCCAGCTGGATACTTGGCAGATTGTAAGTTGTTGATTGTAATTTATAGTATAATCCATTTGTTTCAATCATAATTTATTTTTATTAACGCATCTTAAGGGCTTTGGGCTCTGGGTATATGGGCACAAGGGGCGTAACATCCTATTTCCCAACGTTGGTGGCGCATTGGCGTTGTGCGACGGTTATCATTTCTATTCCTATGCGTTGGTGACCACTTCCCATCACGTGGCCCATACGCTCGTTCACCTTCCAATGCAATAAAAAATATCTATCTATAATAATATCTATAATATTTCTATATAGTGTAACTAATTTTTTTGCATAATATTTTAAATGTTTTTACATAAATAGAACCGACAAACGATAACTAATAACCACGTCACGGGTCGGACACGAATTTTGTTACATCCTGTATAACGTAGACGCGTTTCGATTGAGAAGCTTGACTTTCATGTTTTTGTTTGTTATAATACAATAAGTGTTCCGCGGTAGCTAATCTCGCGTTAACGGCTATTGTTAACAATAGTATATACTATATGTTATTATATATCTATATTTTATTATAGTGTTGTCATTATGATGTTGATTGCAATACTGTAACGCCATTGTTTGTAAATTGATGATGATGTGCGAAAATAACTAAGTATATAGTTTATTTTTAATGACAATGTGTTGCGTTTTCACTGTAACTTACCTTTAAATAATATATTTCAAAATAAAACAGAGCCCGAACAGATATATCCTGGGATATTATTTACACAAGACGAGGGCCTTGTGATCTCAAACTAAGAAGAGCTCGTACTATGGAAACCAGACAACTGATATACTTACATATACTTGGTGGTAGGGCTTTGTGCGAGCTCGACTGGGTAGGTACCACCCACTCATCAGATAGTCTACCGCAAAACAGCAGTACTTGCTATTGTTGTGTTCCGGTATGAAGGGTGAGTGAGCCAGTGTTTACAGGCACATGGGACATAACATCTTCGTTCCCAAGGTTGGTGGCGCATTGGCGATGTAAGCATAACATCTCTCACAACGCCAATGTCTATGGGCGTTGGTGACCACTTACCATCAGGTGGCCCACATGCTCCTATCTCCGATGCCGCCATCCTATGTAATCAAAAAAAAATACTACTTTTCATTTGTAAATGCATACTCATATAGATAATTACACCGAGACTCAGGACAAACGGACATGTTCATGCACACAAATGTCTGTCCTGGGGGAAATCAAACCCACGTACCTTTGCCAATCACACAACCGGTTCGTCAAATATCGACGTACTATGACTTCCTATACTGATATATCTGATAACCGATGAATTTAAATGAAGCGATTTTATTAAATTGATAATATTCAAGGCTATACTAATTCAGGTTTATTGTAAGTTTTTTTCCATAACATTCATCAGTTTTGACTAAAGGGCACAGCGAACCACTAACTTTTGCATATATAATATATATCCAAAAAGCAATTAAAAAAAGAAATAATTAAATTTCATCGTAAAAAATAAAGCGAAAAACCACACACACACACATACACACACACACACACATACACACACACACACACACACAAGCACACGCACGTATTCGATCTTCTCGCAATAATATAAAGCATGAAAACTTTGTTTTTATTTTTAAACTGTAATATAAAATTCTAGTCTTATGTGGCCTTATCTACTTACTCATAAGAAATAACTGTACAACCATTGCGAAAAACGCTGTTGATTGCAAGTAAAAATAAATAAATAAAGAAAATAATAAATAACATCTTGGAACATTATTCACACACGGCCATCTGATCCCAAACTAAGCAGAGCTTGTACTATGGAAACCAGACAACTGATATACTACTTTTTCTTTTGTAAATACATACTTATATAGATAATTACACCCAGACTCAGGACAAACAGACGTGTTCATGCACACATAAAATAAAATTTAGTAAGTCTTCAGATCGCTTTTTGTACTTCCTATCCTTATTTACAATATTCAAAAGAGATTAAAATCACATTTGAGTTATTCTGATTATCTTTAAAATTATATACAAAATAATAAAATAATTAGAGAATGACAAACCTTGAATAATCAAAGAATGAAAAATCTTGGACTTTTTTTAACCGACTCAATTCCGTTGTATTTTTTTTATGATTGTCACTTCAGAACTCCGCTTTTGAAAAAATATTTTGCTTGGAAGGGTAAACTCACCAATTATTCCTATTTAATGAGGGCAAAATATCACCCCGAAGGGTGAAAAAATACGGGTTCAATTTTTAAACAGAATAAATGGTTCAGTTCAGTTCAGAAAACAGAAATAATGGTTCTAAAAATATACATATTTATTCAAAAGCCGAATTTAAAGCTGATTACTTATCTTAACAAATCATTTTGGTTTTCACGATTTGCAAATGAATCATACTGATCAAGTTCAACAAATAAAATACAGATCGTAAACCAATTAAGTTTTTACACAAGGAATAAATCTATAAGGTAAGGAAACGAGAAAGAGGCGTCATACGCATTCTCCTTTATTCCTGCTTCCCCTTTCCTTCACAAGTCTACGCGTGCTAGCTCTCGATGTCACCGCCTAACTGTGACATCAATTCAATCGCGCACGAACAAATTTGGCAACTCTTTTCTTTGTCATACCTCCAAAAATTTAGTTATTTGTTTGGACTCTACTACCACTTACCATTAGGTGGAGTAGATTTAGCCTTCCCGGGTTTCATAAAAAAAAAAACAATATAAAATCAAATATTTTTTCATCTTAGTCTACGATTGTATCTAACACTGAAAATACTTAATCAATGTTTTTGTTAACTTATCCGATCCGTAAGCGTCCTAAGCACATCCTGATTAAGATAAAAAGCTTTAATTTTCATATGTGGGGTCATCGTTGGTAGAATTACTACAGAAAATATTATCTTATCAGGGAATACACATGACCCTCACCGACTTCACCGCCGGGGTCGAGGTTTCTTATGCGGAATGACCCGCCGTTGGCGTATGACGACACAAAATGTACACGTCACTGTTTCCGCCGATGGCCTCCTAAAGCGAGGTCTGGCACAATTAGGACACGCTTATTCTGAGCCTTTAAATGGACTCCTAACATCGGACTCGAGTGCTTTAAGTCTCGCCTCCCTAGTCCCTACCCACTGTCGTGTCACCGGGTAATAAGTCAACCGGCTCTAATAGGTCAACAACTCAGTTAGAAAAAAAATTCGCATCATACATTTTCATGATTAACGTCGAATGGGGTTTTTTTCTTTATTTGATAATAATCTCGTCCTCTCGTAAGATTATTATCTGTAGACTCTTAGTCATAGCATTATCTAAGGTTTACCCTTGAAACGGTTTTCCTATCGTTAAATAAATAATTTTAACCCGTTCGTGGAAATGGACTTCCTTCCGACATGTTGTTTAAATCAATATTTTTCTTTACAAATTTTATAAAAAACCTTTGTATTCATGTTGCGAAAATGAGAATTACTAAACAAACGTCACCTAAACAATTCGGGAAAATACTTTAAACTTACTACGTCACCGGATATTTACTAAGTTTCAAATCTAGGTATATTTGTTTTTTAAGAAAAGTAAGTGAGGTCCGAGAAAAGCATGTACTTTTTCTTACAAAAAAACTAAGGAGTTGTGCAAAAATTCTACTGGAATTACAATATTAATTTTCAGTCTGAAAAAAATCTTATTAACACTGTAGGAAAATACAATGTATCAGTTTTGACTAAATACTGCAACATCAATTACTATAATTGGATCATGTAAATGCAGTATGTATTTGTCTACACATAACTCCTATTTCTGTTACCCGCCATTTATAAACAGTGTTGTGTCATAACTAGCTTGCCAAAAATTTCTCCATCATCCATCGTAATCACCAGAACTAGTTCAAACTTCTGTTTCTGAATTTGGATTATTTATTACAGATGAACTATTTTAAGTAATGTATCAGTAGTAGTAAGTTAGTAGAATTAATGTATTATATTCCTTTATTTCTACAAGGCTACATCGATACTATAAATCTATTTGAAAACATACTCAAGTATCTAAAATGGAGATTTTGTTTTTCAGGTCCAGGATCAACCAAAGAAGCATTTATAAGCAATAAGACTCTTAAATACCTGACGATATATGTACAAAAATCTAAAAGTTCAGTTTTTCGTAAGTACAACTATTTTCAGACAAATGAACTCGCTAAAGATCCTGATATAGACTTTAAGAAGAACACAGTTTTATATGTGGGTGGATATCTGGACAGTCCAAGTTTCCCGTTTGCATCGATTATGGGCATGGTGTACGAAAACTTAGGATATAACGTGCTGCTATTGGACACGAACACCTTCACCACTTTGGAATATCCTCGGTAAGATAACCTATTTTTTTTTGAATGGGTAGGCGGATAACCTTACGGGCTTCCCGGTGTATGTGGTCACTAACGCCCATATCGCTTACATCGCCATTGCCCCACCAACCTTGGGAACTAAGATGTCATGTCCCTTGTGCCTGTAATTACACTAGCTCGCTCTCCCTTCAAACTGGAACGCAAAAATACTATAAAGTACTGCTGTTTTGCGGTTGAATATCTGATGAGTGGGTGGTTGGCCCAGACGAGCTTGCATAAAGCTCTATCATCGAGTAATAGGTGGTTTTCTATTGTTATTATTATTATTATTCTCTATTTAGATATATGTATTTATTTGTTACAAGGTGGAGCCGAGGGTTGTATCCGGCTACTTGAACTGTAGATAGAATAAAATCGTAGACCATAGTTCTTACAAACGTTACTGCGCGGTAAAGGAAAACATCTGTAGGAAATGTGCAATTTAAAAATCATTTAGTCGATCACTCGTTGGGACAACACTATTTTACTCTAGTAGTTTTGCACGACTACTACATTGCATTTTATGTGCCTGTATGGATTAAAATAAAGTATTATTATTTATTAAATTTCAGTGCCGCGCGATTTATGCGTCCCGTTGGAATGCATACAGCTAAGATGTTGGCCGATCTTACTTCACAAGGGTTGGATCCAAAAAAGTTGGAAATTGTCGGTTTAAGTCTCGGCGCACAGACTGCTAGTTTTATAGCGAAAAACTACAGACTTTTAACTGGAATGAATATATCTAGAATTACAGGACTCGATCCTGCCGGCCCATGCTTCAGGAATTTAGGGCCAGACGATAGACTCGACAAGACTGATGCTGATTTTGTGGACACAGTCAATACGAATATCGATGAATTAGGCATGGCAGCTCCGATCGGCCATGTTAATTACTATGTTAATGGTGGAGAAACTCAACCAGGCGAACTTTTTTGGATACTCTGCTCATCATTATGTAGTCACGTCAGGGCCCATACAATCTGGATGATAGCGTTAAGGTACCGCGATGCGTTTGTCGCGATACAATGCGATTCGGTGCAACAAGCGAGAAACAAAAAGTGTTTCGATAGAAGACCTGTCGTGACTAACGTGTTGGGATTAAATGTAAATAAGACTAACGAGGGAGTATTTTACTTGGCAACTAGTAATATCCCTCCATATTTTCTGGGAAAGAAAGGTATAAGGAAAGAAAACGACTTTATTCTGTCTCTTATCAATTCACTCAATGAAAAAAACGTGATAAAAATGTAATTACGGCGTTTTAAATCGGCGAAGTATTGTAGTGATACTTTGGAAGTTAAATTAAAGAATATGAAAGTAGTTAAGCGTTATTAAAGATATATCAATCAGGAATTGCTTAGAGTGGACGTTTTTACATGTAGCATGGAATAAACAAGTCTATCTTTTGTCTATATTTTGTTCTTCTGCGATTGGAATAGGATAAAGTGTTATGTGTTTAGTTAACATTACAAAAAAATAATCAGATAACATTTAACCTTACATTATTCTTTAGTTTAATTTGATGTGTATATAAATTTATTGGTGACATCGTAAATAAATCTATTTATTAGGTGAATTTGTAATGGAACTGCGTTCTAAAATAATTAATTTAAGTAAAGCGGCGCCATCTGTTGTAAAGCTACGTGACTAAAAAGAATAGCTAGCCGCAATGAAATTCGTACTACTATGTAGTTTATATTTGTACCGAAAGATGGCAGTATCTATTTTCAGCACGGATATTTCATATTCATAAAATAAAATCATTTATTAACTTTTATAAAATAAATTATTGTAATGAAATTTTGTGATTATTGATTTCTTTTTATTTCTTAAGAAAAAAAAATTACATTAATTATTTAAACATAGGTATAGCTAATACCGATCTAAACAAGTTAGAATTTTCAAAAAATTCTTTGAAGACGGCAAAACAATATCTTGATTTATTATGGAAAGACTATTGGGTCCTTCTTTTATATACAGACTCAAAAATAAATGTCCCATACTAATAACTAGTTTGTGTTTTGAAATACCTTTGAAATTTAGCACTATTGCACATTCTTAGTATGAAATAACATACTATTATTATGCTGTCAGAAAAAAATATTTATTATCTATTTCTATCTCATATTTATTTATTATATATAATACTTTTCGCGTTACCGAAAAGCCTAATTAATATACTATAGAGATAAAATTGTTATAATTTTTTAATGTGAATTTTCCCGCTTGGTGACGATAATGATGAAATTATCGTCACTACCCATTAAATCAATTTCATCTGTCAGAATGATCTCTATAAAAAAGTAAAGACAAAAAGTAATAGCTGATAAGAGTCCGATCTGTAAGGATCTTTGAGGACAAAATTTGGACATTAGGTACTCTACCACGATACATGTTGGTGTTCTTCATCCACCACATGTAGGTTTCCTCACGAAGTTTTCCTTCGATCACGAGATGAATTATAAGCAAATCGTCAGTATAATGAAAAGATTTTTTTCATTCGAATCTTATTGTATCAAAAATCCTCTATGGATGTCAAATACACTGACAGTTTGGATAAAACCAATTCTGGTGTAGATACGGTAGTGAATACCATTTTTGTTTAACAAAATTGATGGATATGTAATTTGATATGCGCACGTGTAAATTTGCTTTTAAATATATTTGCATATTAATTGCTAATTCATGACCAATGCCCTTCTGTGTCACCTGGTGCAAAACCGCATCACCTGGTCTGGTCTACCTTCAAAAGTTATCAAATTATTAAGTAACCTTTGTGTATAATTTATTCTATTAGAAAACAGTTTTTTTTAATATATGCAAGGTCAACAAACGCTGTCCGATAAAACGCATTGTATATATCCGCACACATCTGCTTACCTGCTCTCTTTAAACGTACCGAGAATTATTACGGTTTGTCAATACATGGCTGTATAAAGAGGGGTCATTACCACAATGGACTATCGGACAAACAGAAGTTCATTTGCGTTCGATATTCAAAAATGTATAATGCAATTTCAACCCTAATTTTAAAATAGTAAGGTTCAAATTCAGTTGTACGAAATAGGTCAAAGGGTTTATTTTTTTGGCATGATGGGGTCAGCTAAGGAATTGTTCTGATAGAGTATGCTTAGTGTAATTCTATTGAAGTTTGTCGAGATCTAACGGACACCTGGAGGCTATTTGAATAAAATTATTATTTGTTGTTTTTTTTAAGGATTCTGCAATAGGGAGAGACAACTCCACGGTCATTACCGTTTCATCCTTATTGATATAAGGTTAAATACTTATAAATAATATGTATACAATAGTTTTAAATGGAAGTGTAACATTTGTGAAGTATATAAATAATGTGGTAAATAACTATATAAAAGAATATGAATTTCAAATATTATTCCTTCCGCTGAATTAGGTAAGCAAATCCTTGTCTTCAATACAAATTATTTAAAAAATATATATATTTAATACTCTATCCATTACAACATCATTTGTAATTAATTTATAACGAAACTAATATGAAAGAACCAACGCGCTCCGATTTTTTTGATACCAGTAATATACTTACTAAAATTTTATTTGTGTTGAAATTACAATTTTTTACTTAAAGACATTTAAGTGGCTTGCATAACTGTGTTTAAATATCTTCAAAATTATATACATATTTTGATTTCGGAGCTTTATTGTAAATTAATACTATATTGAAGTTGTGCTGGCCCAGTGCTAAGAAAACTTGAGTCTAGGCGAGCACCGCTGAATTTTTAGGGGATAATATGTGTTATATTAAACACGGGGACAAAATGTAGCCTATGTTACTCGCTGATTAGCAGAGAAGCTACATTAGCTTACCATTGGTGAAAGAATTTTTTAAATCGGCTTAGTGGATTAGACGTGAAAGCGTCACAAACAAACAAACTGACTTTCGCATTTCGTTCGTAATATTAGTTAGAATTTATTTCAAAAATCAAATTTCTATCAAAAATCAAATATCATTATAAATAAACAACAATTTAAACTTGTTATCACCTGTTAGTTAAACATTGTAACAAAGTGAAACTCTAGAAGTAAAAACAACATAAATATTTCAATATCCATTCATATAATTTAAATAAAATATCCCCTTGAAATACATGATAATATTTTATTAGTGACATTTGTGGGTAATAAACCAATATAATACTCGGATAAATGTCGTGGTCGTATCGACCGTCGAAACTAATGACGTTGTCGAAATAGCTCATTCAAATCAATCGCTTTCTAAAACTACAGTTTTAATACGAAAACCAATCGATCTGTTTCCTTCGAAAGCCCGGCGGTAAAACATCTGTCCCATGTGAATTCGAATATATATCCAACTTTCAAGTATATTTCTCAACCCTGACATCGAAGGTGTGAAAATTGTTATTGAATTAAAATAGTAAAGGCGAACGAGCTACCGCGACTCGTTGGGTGGTTGATCTAATCGGTAAGTCGAATCGATTCAATAGTTTTCGAAGAATTTTTATAATGACACGTGTATGTTTATTGATGTTTGACGATATTTATGTGTAATTAATAATGTGTCTTCGTTTTTAAAGTTACGTCGGTTTTATAGAATCGTAAATGTGTATTCGTTGAAACGTGTTTTGTTTCGATCGGAGTTCGTTTTTTCATGTTAATTGTATGAATGTTTTTTTTCGTTTTAGGAAATTTAACGTCAACATAAAAATAGTATTTCAAATTTTAAACGTGGGAACGTAGGAAATATATATTTTATTAATATTTTTAGAAATTATACGAGTATATGATTTCTGCTAAATTTAAATAATAAATAGAAGTTTAAAATTTAACAACTTTTTTATAGGTATATTTTGACCAAATTCAATTGTATTAGTAATTAAAGTACTTATCGGTACTTCAGGTGGTAGAAGTACTATTCGATCCTGAAACTTTATAAAAGAGGAAACAAAAGAATCAATCAAGTACAATCGTGTCGAATGTTCAATGAAATTATGGAATATTTTAAGTTTTTTATCAAAGTCAAGAACTCTTGATTAGCATAAAAGATTTCTTGACAAAGAAAAGGTCGCTAACTGCTTAGATGCTCAGTTTTTGATTTATTCGAGTGGTCTATTGGGCTTAATTGTAGGACTGACAGTCATTAAGCACAGTGACTAAAAATCTCGTTACCACTGAAGCCCTATAAGATTTTCTTTTTATTGTATAGGTAAGCGGACGAGCATATGGGCCACCTGATGATAACCCACTCATCAGATATTCTACCGCAAAACAGCAGTACTAGGTATTGTTGTGTTCCGGTTTGAAAGGTGAGTGAGCTAGTGTTATTACAGGCACAAGGGACATAACATCTTAGTTACCAAGGTTGGTGGCGCATTGGCGATTTAAGCGACGGTTAGCATCTCTTACAATGCCAATGTCTATGGACGTTGGTGACCACTTACCATCAGGTGGCCCATATGCTCGACCACCTCCCTATTTTGTATAAAAAAAGATGAAAGCATGTATTAAAATTCTGTTTAAAGTATTAAGTTATAATGATTCAAGCGAAAGTCCGTTTAAGCTTGAAGCACTTTGTAAGTTTGATCTTAAAGCGGTCTTGTAATTATTCGGAGCGTTAGTAATAGGGTCCACAGGCGAGCCGAAGATGAGTCGAATTTTGCAAGTATTAAATATCGAGAGTTGAGACAGTCTAGTCTAGACTTATTCGTGCATCTAATGTTAGTTTAGGAATTTTACTAACTTTTTGTTCGTTAACTATCTTAAACTTGCCTCGCTATCGATTAATTGTAAGTTTAAAAAGTAAAAAAACCTATCAGAAATGTAAATCTATATATATTTTATATGCGAAATTAACTGTCTGTATGTCTGTCACGCTTTCAAGGCTAAACTACTAAACCAATTGTGTTGAAATTTTGTATGAAGGAAGTTTGATCCCAAAGGATATAAAAATATGTCCTATATTTTTGTCGCCTCCCCAAGTGGGTAAACTAGTATGTTACACATATATAACCAGTTACCATCATCGTAAAATTAATTCATTTTTCCTTTACCCAGTTATTTGCATCTATAATAAAACTATATGAATACTTTCAGTATTGCCAGTTAATAAATTAAAATCTGACGTTAAATAAACATAAATATAGGATATTACTCGTTAGAAGATTATCGACGTTTTATATAATTATATAAGTGATATATAATTAAATTATTTTTTGTATAATCAATTCATTATAAAATAAACTATTTCGTTCATTTTAATCAAAATATATACGTACATAAATACTAGCAAGCCTGGCTTCGCACGTAGCCATATTTGTCACTATATTTTTTAGATATCTTTGAACGAAACAACCCAACATACAATGTTACATCTTTTATAATAATCAAAATATAGTTTAATCAAAGTTTTTTAAAGCTATGTCGAATTGTCAATAAACATGATTAAATTCAATGTAAGAAGTTATAGTAGAGTAAGAGTATAGTAGAGTAAGTACCGGAATGAGTAGTGAAAATAAGTCTTCACTTACAACAACACAACTATAAATAACATAGATGGTATTTATATACTGTTTATACGTTTTATAATCTATTTAATTTGGCTAGAAAGGTTTGCCATGTCTATTAATTACTTAAATATCACTTTAAGCAGGATGAGAGCGGAGTTATTTTTCATAATGTCGTCAGAATTTAATTCATTAACAAGCTTATATAAAGGATGTCATAATTGAATAGGACCGAAGGCTTCATTGCAAATTATTTAATTAATCAACATAACCGCAGCCGATGTTTCGTGAGCCACGTCGGGACATGTTATCCAATTATGTACCAACATGTTCGGAGCAAACCTGTTTACGTCTGGCGTTTGATGTGTTAAGTAACTCGGGATCGTTGTGTACTTGCTCTATGTGTATTTTAACTTGTGTCATCATAATTATGAAGCGTTATTCATCATAAGATAATTCGATATTTACTTATTCAATATCAAATATGTTTTATTGATTCAATGCTTTTTTTTATATAGGAAGGCGGACGAGCCTATGGGCCACCTGATGGTAAGTGGTCACCAACGCCCATAGACAATGACATTGTAAGAAATGCTTACATTGCCAATGCGCCACCAAACTTGGGAACTAAGATGTTATGTCCCTTGTGCCTGTAATTACACTGGCTCACTCACCCTTCAAACCGGAACACAGCAATACAAAGTACTGCTGTTTTGCGGCAGAATATCTGATAAGTGGGTGGTACCTACCCAGACGAGCTTGCACAAAGCTCTACCACCAAGTGATGCTGTTTGTAAATTGATAAATAAATTACTTGATTGAACATTTCAGGATTGTATTTTTTTAGTAATTAATGGATATGGTTGCTTAATTTGTCATACATAATTCCATAGGCGAAAATCTCAAAAACAATCAGTAGAAGTACCAAATAATCTCTTAAACCAAACAAACTTATAGAGCTACGTCCGCACCGCAACTCTATGTGTTTTTTATCCGGCTTCAAAAAAGGACGGATTCGTCTAATACGGCTTCTTATTTTTTCCTCGAATTTTATGCGACATCTCTGCTGATGGTAAAATAATTTTGTTTTTGTTTTTTTTTTTTTCATTTCTGCGTCAGTCAAAACAATGCAAAGGAACTCTATATAGATCTGAACACAGAACATTTTCTTTAACATACGGTATTTTATTTAGTTCTAGAGTGTAATTTTCAATCGTGTTCCTAATTCAAATATTATGTTTATTCTCCAACATCCTTTAAAAATTTAAAATAAAGAAATCTATTTACAGTAACGATTGTATTTCCTACAATAGGTATCATTATGTGTTATATATTTCAATTATTCCAACATATATACGTAATGAAGTAGGTATTATAAATGAAAAATAATTTAATAGTGACAAGAAAAACATATAATATAAATATGTCGTTATAAAAACTAATCAAAAACAGATGATTATTAATCAAAAGTTTAAATTAAAATTCCTAACCTATGCCATAGGATTCCATCGGAGGCGTGGTAATATCCGGTTTGATCTGGCTACCGGAACTCGGCCCGGCACTTCCGGCCGCCATAATTGTGCCCCATTACCTGGGTAATGGATTGGTAAATCATTTAAGTGGGAGGCTAATGATATAAGTTCATAAGCGATCTATCAAAGAGGTAAAGATTATTCATAAACTTTGTTTTGCTGGTGATAAGTTAAACAATATTTTGTCCTCTTCTTTCGTATGTAAAATTAATAACGACAGAAAGAGATAAAACATTGTTTAGCTTACCAGTAACTAAGCAACGATTATAAATAAGGCCGTTAGATAACTGCTATATCCATCTTAAATAGGGTAATTAATTAATTACTAATCTTTGACTTAGGACAGTTTAATGTTTAAATTAAGTACATGATATTGAGTCGAGATTGTGATTGAACACTTTTCTCTTAACCGTCGATCGCAGGTTCAAATCCGGTAAGCACCGATGTGTTTTTATGTGCTTAATTTTGTTAGCACGAAGTAACACAGTGTGCATATAAATTTCCTTAAATTTTTATAAAAAATATTATACTATATGTGTAATCTGTGCTTAGCGCTATCACTCGCATTACCAATTTGCTACATTGAACGATGATTGTGGTCATAGTGTGAAGTTACATACATACAAGTATGAACTTAGGTAGATTATTTAACGCAGAATGTATTATTCAAATCAGACTGGTAGTTCATGAGATTAAAGCGTTACATACATACACACTACTTGCAACTTTATAATATAAATATTTTGTCAAAAAAATCTAACTAATAAATTCTATTAATTTAATAGAGCAAAAACCTTAATACGAATGTGTTATAAAAACAAAACAAATTTATACAAAATTATAAAAAAATAATTAATAATTTCCGTTAACCGGCACATAATTCCTTGCCCAGTTAATAGTCCGCGTCACTTTATACCTATTTTATTTACACGTCGAATAAATCGATGCTATTCGACGTACAGGGGCAGTGCGCGTGCGTGGCAAAAATGGCGCCCAAAAAAAGTGGAAATAAGAGAAAGAAAGCGGGGTCGCCCTCCCTCGCTGCTAAGGAGGGCTCGCGGTGTGGGAGCGATGTTCACCGACTTAAAAAAGGAGTATGATGTATTTATATATATATAGATCTTTTACACAGTTCTTTAAAATTAACTTAAAATTAGTTTCTTGATAGTTTTTTGTAGAATCTACATCTCGAAACGCCTACAAAATAGATATACTAATGTACATTTTTATTTGGATTTATGTACGAAAATAATGTTCATGAGTCTGTACAGTTAAATATGACTTGTTAAGTTATTTTAAGCTGAAGGTTTAATGAGACGGTTATTATTTTCTAAAGGTCTTCAATATCCAAGTGCAATGTGTTTTTATATTAGATATAATTTATGTTTATCATATACAAATTTCGATTTGAAGGTTTACTACCTTAACTAAATTCTATCACAAGGTTTTTTTATAAAATCCAGCTGTCCTGTTATTAGTTAAATTTTAAATATGTTGTATTTTAAATGAATTTATAAAAAAATTATATACATATAATATAATTAACGGTCCTAATTATAGCTCCATAAAATAATTCCGAATTACAAAATAATTATGTATATCGCTTAACATTATAATATTGTATATTGTTTGCACTTATCACTTAAAGTATAAGTGATAAGTGCAGAGATAAGTGAATAGCCTGTAAATAACCCACTGCTGGGCAATGGACTCTTCCCTTCTCTTGAGGAGATGACAAAAACATATACCACCACTCTGTTCCATTACAGCACCGGAATCACGCCTAGGCATACAATACACCATACCACACCCAGCTAAACCTAATATGATTTTACTCATACCGCTGCATAACTTAGATTTTTTATTTTATTTTTTATTTTTAACATCTGATCCCAAACTAAGTAGATCTTGCACTATAGAAACCAAACAACTGATATACTACATAATATACTACTTTTCTTTTGTAAATACGTACTTATATAGATTATAAATAAATTAATCAACGAATTTCCAGTGAAAATTAATAGTGATAATCACTGTTCAAATATATTCAAATAAAAAAATCCAATAAGAATATATTGTAGCATGCAACCATACTGCGAGCCAGAGGGTGTGTCCCTTCGGTCGCGCCCACGAGGGTGACGTGCCTGCGCCTTAGTGCGGACTTGTGCCGCGTTTGAATTAGGGCTGAGAGAGCATCTAGCGCGCGTTGCTAACACGACGATAGGAGAGTAACTTGCTTGTATTTAGTTAACGACTTGACAATAAATATAGCTAATAGTATAAATACTGACGTTTGTTATAGTTCGTGTATGATTATTTTAGATATTTAAAAACTATTATATTATTGTTAGGAATGATTATTGTATAGTATATATTGTATATACACTAATAAGTTTACCGGTATTTACTATCGAATATAGTAAAAGCAAGTGATGTCTGTAACAGCCACATTATAGAATTTTGGACGCCATAATGTTGCTGCCATGTTTAATAGTTAAGATGAATCTGAGCAAATAGCGACTCCATTTTTGTCATATTTTTATAATAATACATAAATTGTTTGATAAAATTAATTCTTGTAGTGATTATTTTCTTTCGTTAACATTTAAGATCATTAAGCTCAAGCAGAATGGTATGTATTAAATCATTACAAATTGTTAAACAGTTCAATTTTTTTATTGAAATTTTGATTTAAAAATCGAAATATATGCACTCGATCAAGTACTATCCGAGAACAGACGTACTCGTACAACGATAAAGAATCGTTGACCCACACATTGATCCTGACGTTAAATAGACGTCTAAGAAACGTCGATCCATAGAACTAGTATTTAATTAACATGTAAAAGTATTTTGTTTATTTTTAATTAATTAATAATATTGATTAATTTTATATTAAATTATTTTTAATAAAATACAATTAGTTTCTCATAATAATTTAATTGAATTGGTTGATTAAAATAACTATTCAAATAAAAAAAATGTAATTCCATGAGTCCATACAAACGGAGACTACATTTTTCCTGGATGTATACTTGTCTTATAGTAATACGTAAGTTATGACGTAATTGATTTGTAATAATACATATATATCGAAAGACTTCCTATAACTCGATTCTTTTCCCGAACAGATTATCATACGATTTCAATGGCTGAAGTGATTCATTTAAGTGTTTAATTCATTAAAGTATTGAGTAAATTGGCTAAAATATAACGATGATTGTAAAAGAAAAAACTATACCGTCTGGAAGCGTTACTGGCGTGCGTTGATCATTAACACTGCGCGCTAAGCCGAGCTAGGTAGTTTGGAATAATAAGGACTTATTGTAAAATACGTCACCCTACAACTATTGGTATATAAAATGTATTGATTTTTGGGGTCTCTCCAATATCCCATAATGTAATTATTTTAACTCTTTTATGTATTGTTATAATTTTTGTCCAATGAGAAACGCGCTGTTAATGTGTCTTGGTGACATTACAATGCTTTAGCTAGAGTTTTATTGATACGCTAGTTTTTATGTATAAAAAAAGGATGATGGACGGGATAATGGGCCATCTGGTGGTAGTCACCATCGCTCATAGAAATTGGCGCTGTAAGAAATATTAAGTAAATTATAGATAGTCAATGCCCTACCACCAAGAATTACGTTGATACTGCTGATGGTATTGGTGTTCTTCATCATATTTTCAGTTCTTCAGATCTGACGTGTCTCACTAAGACTGTGTGACTTCATTCCAGTCTGCCAAAAACCATTACTGGGGAAATATATACCTAGTGGAAATTTATAGGAAACTAGCAAAACTGCTACTTCGCCAGCATGGAATTCAGTTTGTAACGAAAATCCTTAAACATCTGCCGACATAACGTTCACAACACATTTTATACTTGTAATATATTTAAATAAAAAAAAAAATGTTTGTTATGGTTTTGGTAACTCGCAAATAGCCATAAATTAAAAAGAGGCAGTTATTTTAAAATCACATACAGACACTGATATTTTTTTGTTTATTAAATACTCATACAAATTATCGATGGAACATAATAATGTATGGGCTTATTATGTGAATAATCTTATGGGGGTATAATATTACAACTTTTATAATATGACTACTTTTCCTAAGTCTAAGCCGTGAGGCGTATCCTATAAATTATTTTTATAATTTGAATGTAATGAAATATTTATAAATTTATTGTAACCTAAATATAATAACACTTTTATTATCTATAACAAGCAATTTTATTTTTCACATAATTTAATACCATGTAGATCATGGTGTAATTATCTAATTTTTACTCTTTTTTAGTTTTAATATATGTTTAATTTAATTTTGACATCGTATTATAAATATATACCTATATATGTATGTTAAAACTATATTTGAACTTATTTTTAATTTAATTTTATTCGGATCAGTAAAGAAATCTTACAAGCCGTATTTAAATTGCATAATGTTTGTTATTGCAATTACAACAAAATAATTAATATATTTTAGTATGAGTGAAATATCAATAAAAATAATTATTTACAAAATGAAATATTGAAGGATATTTTATCAAGACACGAACGGAACAATTCAAATTAGTTAATTGTGTTAAAAATAATTTCCATGGTAACCAACAAAAAAACAAAAATTAAAAAAACGTCCTTGTATGTAAGTTACGACGTGTATGCTACCAGAACTAAGTATTATCTATAGAATAACAATATTGATAATTATATAATAACAATTATTAAAATAATATATTCTATATACAATTATTTTTGCTGATGAAACTGCAACGTTTTAACATAAATATTACATTAAACGTTACAATCTGTTGCGTGAGCCGTATCTTATAAATTCTAAGAAGCTAAACAACGAAAATACAACAAAGCTAATTAAAAATTATTATATATAATACAATTTAATTGATTAAGTTCTAAGAAAAATACAGCCGAGAGCTGAATTGTTACAGGTATTAGGTTGTTTTCTACTAAAACTTTGAGAATAGTTCGTCTGTTATTGTTTGAGTTGGCTCTCAAACTTCGGACGGCTATTTGTTCCGAAGTTTTCGTAGCCTCGCTTGTTTCAAAGTTCCTGCTTTAAAGCATCATAATTAGTATTTCAAGATCCATTCAACTTGTTCAGGCTGATTTTATCTCTATACCTTTTATTTCAAATTATATAATTTAAAAATTAATTCGTAGTAATTAAATCTAATAGATCTATTCCTAGAAGAACAAGATACCCTCGAATTAAGTGATAATTAAATAAACATAATCATTATTCATTTTTTTTATTAAAAACACATACATTTTTGGTTTTATTTAATTATTTCATTATTTTTGTGAATTTTAATATAATGCAATAAAGTCATTAAAGTTAACGAATCAAAATGACTACTTTTAATGAATATTATTAAATTATTATTATTTTTAAATATACACTTACGTACCTCATTACTTGGTTGTAATTTAGTTTGTAATTAAGAAACATAAAGAAAACACCTTAGTATAGTACGAGAGAGTTTTTCGCCTTGAAATGAATAGAGTTCCCTTTTCAATAATACATTAATTAAAGGCGAGCCAAAACTCGACCAATTAAAAGCATACTCGCATTCGACTTAGTCGAACTAATTTTATTTTAAACCGAAATAAAACTTGGTGCACTTTTGCGAGGGGCGACAGGGTGTATGCATAAACAGGAGGCGGTGGGGGTGGAAGAAACACAAAAATAGGGTGCTAAGAGGCACGGCAGCCATCTTTAAAACCGTCGCGTCGATTTTTGCGATGGAAAAATGCTGGCTCGGTAATTTATATCCATGGATAGATTTCGAAATTCAAATTTTGCTCATTTAAATATTATATTGCTTGAATTTTTAATTTCGTTAATATTATTTGTGTAAAAATAATTGAGAATTGAACTAAGATGGTTGCTTAATTTTGTTTTGGTTACTATATCTGAATAAATCATTTTAAGGTAAAAATAATGCAATCAATAATTATAATAAGGTTTATTTTTGTTATTGCATTTTATAATGTCAAGCAATGAGTTTTAACTGCGTAAAATGAAACATTTTAAAATCATAATTTTATTAATAAAAATACCAAACTGTGTTAAAAAAAATATCTTTCATTATTATTTTAGATGCTTAGTGTCATTTTTTAATGTAATGGTCACCTATAAGTATAGCTTTGCCCTTAGACCTATTAACTTGTAAATTTTTAATTTGTAATTATTATAGTTTTGTCATGTTGGTGATCCTAAATAAATAAATATTTAAATATTCATTTAAAATGCTATTCATATATGCATATTTCTTTAAATGGTAATAAATAATAAAAGAATATTTTTTATTATTCAATTATTTTAATCATATATAGGTATATATGAATGGAATAACACTCATAACGACTTCTCGTAAGCTATCTGCACGATTGACATGTCACAGCTACTCCCTCGCCGACGTAGAAGTAAGAACGGATTTTACGCAAATCCTATATAAAATACATTTTTCTTATTATCTATCTCTGCGAAGCCAGGGTGCCAGCTTAGCTAGTTATAGATTATAATAATGATATAATAAAATAAAATGCTTTAGATTAAATAAAACTACATTCATTTTATATAATTATATTATCATAAATATACATAACAATAAAAACGCACCCGACATACCTAGCATGTTTTTTTTTAAAGTTATCTCTTAATTTTTCGGTTCGTATAACTTGAACTTTATATTGCAATATAACGAAATATAATTTCGATTAAAAAACAAAAGAATTATTTATCTTATAAATTATATTAATTTAAATTTATTTGAAGTATTAAATTATTTTTGATTGTAACAACGTTACGAACTTATACGTGTATAACTCAGCCAACGAGGAGGGTTCTTATCTTTACATACCCTCTTGTACCTCATAAATAAATACATAAAGACTTGACATTAGCCGTACGATTTGCCCGGCGTTCCCCTATAGAAAAAATGATGTAAAAAAAAATCGGGGACCTCACCCTAACGGTTTTTTATTTGATTCGTCACCCCACGTAATGCCTCGTTTCTGTTATTGGTATATAATAGGTATTGATTTTGGGGTCTCTTTAATATTATATAACGTCTCAATTGAAACTCTATGGGTTATTTATCTATTGATCAGTGTTCTGTCCAATGAGAATTGTGTTCGATATTTGGTTATTTACCTTCAAATCTGTTAAAGGGCTATGTGTCGTATTTGTATTGATCTCTGGTCAGGTACATGTACACTATAATAGACACAAACACGTAATAATATAGTTAAAATATTAAGAACTGTATTTGCTGTATTTGTAAAATTAAGTTAAATATAAGCTTGTCGTAATAAAGATTTAAAAACGTTTGAGTTGTCGTATTTATATTTTCAAATAAATTATTTCATTGAGGCATCGTCCATAATGTTTTATAAGTAGAGTAAATCAATAAATTTGTTTTGAAACGTATACGCCCCCATAACACCCCTACGCTTCACTATTCTTATTTTGCATCAAACTTCAAGATTTTTTTAGACTGTATCGTTTTAATGTTATTATTATACTCAATATCGCATATTGCGCTCGGGCATTTCACGATCATAGTAAATTGGCCACCACTCTACTTGACAACCATATTGGCACTAAAATAAATACTAACCAATCCTATATTATATATTATCTTTATTATATACATACATTTATTTTATTTACATTAAAACCTTAACTTAATACAAATAAAAATAATTATTATACAAGTCGTGACCGCGTGGAATGGTGGCAAGAATCCTCACAACGTCAATGCATATCGAACCTTGGGGACGAAGATGTTGTCCCTTGTACCTACTGGCTGACGGAGACGATCTTGCACAAATATATCACCTTGAAGGTTTCCTGGCAATGTTATCACGAGAATGATATATATTATGAACGGATTTAAGCGCTATCTTCTGATAAGCGTCAGACCAATTATTTTACTCACTGTCACATCTTAGTTCGTGTATAGCCTTTTGCATAGATAGGCAGACGAGCATATGGGCCACCTGATGATAAGTGGTCACCAACGCCCATAGACATTGGCATTGTAAGAGATGTTAACCATCGCTTACATCGCCAATGCGCCACCAACTAAGACGTTATGTCCCTTGTACCTGTAATTACACTGGCTCAATCACCCTTCAAACCGGAACACAACAGTACCAAGTACTGCTTTGCGGTAGAATATCTGATGAGTGGGTGTTACCTACCCAGGCGAGCTTGCACAAAGCTCTACCACCGAGTATATGGATTTGAGACAAACAAATCTTTGATTTACTTATGTATTTCATGTGGTTTTCCAATATCTCATTTATATTATGATTTACAAAATTTTCTTAATTAATATATATTTATTGATAATACAACACTATTCTACTTTTAGCTATACCTACTGTAATTTTGGTATTAAGTACCGATAATAACTTGGCTGGCACTCAAAATGCTTCTTAACAGGTATCTATAAATAATACCAGGATTAATCAAGACTCCGACCCATAAAACATTACCATCATGTTCAATGTCAACTATAGTTGATTATTTGTTTTTACTTCTCTTTTGATTGGAATACGCTTTAGGTGCATAAATATTATAGAAATTCTTCAAACAAGTAAATATTTGTTCATAATATTTTCCTTACTTGAAGATAACATGGTTCAAAATAAGATATGAATTTAAATGATTGTATATTAAATAAAAAGGATCAATTCATCTATGATAACTTATTTGGGATGAATCTATGATCTTAGACAAATTTAAGTTTCACTGTTTTTTTTATAAAGAACTTGTCATGACAATGATATATCACATTTCATCATCAAATTCAAAATATTTTTTCATTCAAATAGACTTTTTCAAATACTGATAAATCATAGGTAGTCGAGTATGGATTATAGTCTAATAATTACAGTGACAAGGAATATAATATCTTAGTTCCTAAAGTTGGTGGCGCATTGGCGATGTCAGCTTTGGTTAACATTTCTTACAATGCCATTGTCTCTGGGCGTTGGTGACCACTTACCATTAGGTAGCCCATGTGCGCCATTTGAATAGTCACAATAAAGAATTGAAAGAGTTAAGCAACCAGTCTTTTGGAATGATGATTCTTGAAATACCAGAAATGGAACATGTTAGTTCTTAAGTGTAATACATAGTAACTATATACAGTTTATATATTGTGTTCTTTATTTTTTATAAAATCATTTTACTCAGTTATCGATATTGAGAAAAAGACCATCGACCATTGAAATCAACGTAGATCTGAGACAAAATTTTTCGTACTTATACGAAGCTTTGAACCTTCATCGAAACGTGATGGGTCAGTGGATATTAAACGATGATACCAAGTTCAAACCTGAAGAAGCACCACAAATGTTCATGTCCGTCTTGCTCGGCGGTGAAGGAAAACATCGCGAGGGGGCCGCAGCTGCCTATGGCGGAAATTCTACAAAATAAAACGCCGTATGGGAGCAGCGTGGTGAAGTTATCTCACTTACATCACCAATGCGCCACCAACCTTGGGAACTAAGACGTTATGTCCATCGTGCCTGTAATTACGCTGACTAACACACCCTTCAAACCGGAACACAATAATACAATGTACTGCTGTTTTGCGGTAGAATATCTAATGAGTGGGTGGTACCTACCCAGACGAGCTTGCACAACGTAACCTACTGCCTACTTCAATATAGAATCAGTCCTGTCAATTTCAGAGAAAGTCTATAATCAAAATGAATTTGTTAAAAATGGTTTTGTTCATAATTACTATATTTAGATTTATTTTATAAAAATGCCCTCAATTTGACGCGTTTATATTAGATATCATTTTTAAACTTTGAAGTTTAATAAATGGATAAAACCATAATTAATTATTTAATTAATCCAAAATTGATAAAAACCAAATTATACTTAATTACATGTGTTTTATACTTATTACCAAATAATAATATGCTAATTATTTTTTGTCATTTTGAATTACTATCTACATAAAACAATGAAACCATAAAATGGTGTACTATCTTATAATTAATTAAAACATACGTTCTAATAATAATTAGATAACTATTATAATTAATAATAAACATTAATTTTAATATAACAGCGGCCATATTCTTCTGATATTACCTCTAATAATGCAACTAACGCCCACGCCACACTGGCCAATCGTAATACAAACTAATTAACATTAAAGCCCCGCCCACACATTGTTACTTTATTAACACGCTATTTTATGAGAAATGGTCATGTCTATTCATAAGAATTATGCTTTTAATTATACCTATCAGAAAAAAAAAACCTTAGTATAAAACGTTTGAAATAAAGTCTAAATGATAAATCAATTTGATTGATAATGCTGAGATTTTTAAATGAGCTCTATAACTAAATTTGAAATATTTTTTTACATAATATGAAGATTGATGTTGAGACTAGAAAAAAATATATATTTTTTAATTTTATTGTAACACGAAAGTACTCTAGCAAATGCGTCACCTTATTTAAGTATATACTCTGTAAGAAGTATGTATAAGCCTTCGTCAATGCGCCACTGTATTTTGTTTTTTTTTTCGGCAAATAATAGTTATAGCGGCTAGTTTAGCAGAAAAAATAAACATAGCCTACACAGACGTATAGGAAGAATTCCCATGTTATTTAAACATCGAAAAAACATTTCTATACATATCCAAAAAACTAAAATAAATATTAAAAAAAATTAAGAAAAAAATACAACCCGTCAATTTCACACGTTTTTAAACCAACAAAAACTGTTGCCAGTGAAAAAAAAAAGAAATTGAACATCACCTTTAAAAAATGAATTCATCACAAACATTTCATTTAAATCCATCCACCGTGGTGGAGTTAAGTGGCAACAGTAAAAAAAATCCCCCAGATAATAAAAAAAACCTCTCCGTCTTACCATTAATATTCGGTTCACACATCGGATTAAAGCAGCAAAAAGTTAACAATGTAAAAAATTACATCGAAAAAAAATCTCCCTTTTAATGTTCCTTATACTAAGGCGATAAAGTTGAAAATCGGTTATATTTTTTTGGTTTTCTTTGAGTCATTTCTTAAATGGATCAATAGTATTGATGATTACTCTCAATAGCTTTCACATTATCGGCAGCACGAGCCATCGACTTGTAAAGGATAAATGGGGTATTAGGATATTTGTTGACAATCGTTTAAAGAACAGGTAATAAATAAATCACTTTTAAAATATACAAATAGTACTTAATAGTCGTTTTGTACTTCATGTTGGCGAGATGAGCTATTTATATAGCAATTCTAAACATAATTGTCTCAGATTAATTAGGTAATTTTTAAAAAGGCTACAATGCCAATAACTTTAAATTGTTTAAATATTTTTTTTATATAAAACAAAGTCATAAATTGGAATGCCATCATTCCAATTCTTAAGATATAAGCTTGTACACGAATTATCTTTAGCAAACCTCATTCTATATTAACCCAATTTTAAAGATTAATTTTTATTTCTGCCACAATAAAAATAATTAAGGAAACGCAACTCAGTACCAGTTGGTAATCCATTGAATACTTTTACCATCAAAAACTATGACAGAAACGTTACAAATAGACACTCTGCACTCAAATTCAGCTCAAATTGAACTAACGTTACGCCCTAAGAAGTTTCTCTTCAAAGTTTTATAATTATCATTATTAAAGTTTTAATTAATTAAAATGCTAATTTTTTTCTCTTATCATTTCAATATAAATTAAAATAAAAACAAATACCTGGACAACTTTGAACGAATACAATTGTATAAAAATAGAAATAACTTTTTTTTTTAATACAGTCGTGCTTGTTTAAGGTCTACAGGGAATGATAATTACAGCCAAGCTTGCCAAGACCATACTTTGAAGTTTATATCTGCCAGCTGAGTACCAATTACGCTATGCATCTCAGACCTCAGTGCAATACTGAGGGAAAGAAATAAAAAGAAATAGGCTGAAACAAAAAGCGGTTCCAGCCGGTTTCAAAGATCTCGAAACGTGTTCTTATTCATTCAATAATTCCATTCATCTTAAAAATCACATGCAAATACGGATTAAAATTGGTAGGTAGCTAGATTCGAAACGGTTGTACACATGCGAATTTGTGTCTTATCGCGTATTGCTAAATGCCAAAATTGCATCTATTTTTGTTTATCTGCTTAAATTAATAACATTTTCAAGTTAAACGACCAGCTATACGTTGTGTATGTACAAGTACATGTACAATGAATAATATTTTTTATTTTTTAATTGAGATGGTCTTTGTACATTAATTAAGTAATATATCATTACATTTATCTGATTTTAAATTAATAATATTAATTATGATTTCATTTCACGTGTTAGAATTTTCAAATATTAATTGGAAATGATTATTTTTGTTCCAAATCAATTATCTACTAGGTGAAAACATAAAATATATGCTAACTCAATTAAAAAAAAATACACTTCAAAGTAAAAACACTAATTTCAGCAACGATTTCGTATCTAAATTAGTTAAATATTCAAAAAATATTTTCAACTTCTTAAACAGTTTCTGTCATGACCAATTTAGATGAGAGAAAGAACGGTCATAAAAGTGACGGCGGAGTGAATTATACCTCTCAGAGGTGAAGTAAAAATCGGATTAAGAGGTCAACGTGATAATATTACTTTAAATTAATTCTTTAGAAGATACCAACTTGTGCCGACTGTCATGAATTCATTCGCATGAAATATATTTTACGAAGACGTAAATGCGATTCTTATTTTTTTTTAAATATAATGTAGTGTATTTATTAAAAATATATAATATTATAATAATGATAAAATTTTATAATGAATGATATTTGGTTATTTGTGTCATGGAAAGGTTTAATTATTTTATGCGAATCGTAGCTTTTAAAAATAGAATACAATGTATGCTTATTTATTATCTATTTATTACATAAAAAAAAACTATGGGCACAACTTATTGAGTGTTATCAAATTAATATTCCTAACATGAGATTCGGTAAATTTTGTGTCGTGGAAAGATTTAAATCGAATACATGAGAAGTTACATTTTATAAATTTAAATAGCTAAAATAAATAAATACATAATATAATATATATATATGTCTTCTGGACGCACAAATTTTAAAAATAGAACTTCATTTTTAAAAAAATTATCCCCGGTTGTTGTGTGGATTAAATTATATATATGAAGCTTCTGTATTGTATGTTTCAGCAAAAAATAATCAACAGATGTGTCTTATAAATTTATAACAGAATGAGTGAAATATTCGCATTTCTTTTATGAAAATGTGGAATAATTGTACATAAGGTAACAGGTACACTGGAGACTATTTTTATCGCAGTGCGGACAGACGTCGATAGTGTGCGCTCAGATTTGTTAGCATTATTTTCGATTATAAAGTCTTACATAATTAAAATTAACTTTAATCAATGTAAGCTCATAAACACAAAAACCCTACACGTTTCCTCGTAATGCCTTCAAATTAAACACGACATCATCAACAGAAATGTACGCGTTCCCTAATTAATTTTCTAGCGAAAAAAATTGAATTAAGGGGTGGAAATTTTTGTCGAAACTTAAATAAAAATGCAGATAGGTAGAAGTTTGTTAACAAGGGGTGGTCCCCTCCTTTGAAGTTCGTAAGGGTTGGTACATATACTTGGAGATGAAAAATAAGGCTCCTCTACTACATCTGGATTGGAATCGCTGAGGCGAAATATAACGCTTGGTTGGTTATTGAAACCTACGTATTTAGTTCTTTGTTTCGTTCATTGAAAAAAGCGAACTGTGAATTATTCTTATATCATACATAGCAATTATATGAATATATAAAATTGTCTGAAATAACCTTTGAGACAAGTACATACTTATGTAACGATAGTTTACCATTTTGGAAATATCGGATATTTCAAATGTATTTTATATATCTATCTGCCTCGTTGGTCTAGTGGCTTGATATAAGGACGTAGACTCGGTGGTCCTGGGTTCAATTCCCAGGTCGGGCCAATAAATAGTTATTGGGGTTTTCTGTCAGAAAACTCTCAGTAGCAGCCCGGAGTCTGGAAGTTGGAAGTGTGTACACTCCCGTGCCTCGGAAAGCACGTTAAGCCGTTGGTCCTGCGCCTGAACTCTTTCCGGTCGTGTCGGATTGCCGTCCCATCGGATTATGAGAGCTAAGGAAAAGAGAGTGCACCTGTGTTTGCGCACACACTTGTGCACTATAATATCTCCTGCGCAGTTGGCTAATCTCTCCTGAGATTGGCCGCCGTGGCCGAAATCGGTCTGGAGGACCTTATATATCTATCTATAGAGATATATAACATAGCCTATGGTACAATTTAGCTAATTTCACTTCATAATATGGCAAAACACACTTAATATATCTTTTGAAATGGAATTGAAGCAAATATTGCGGATACTGATGCAACCTGTACGAACACCATTGTGATTGAATGTACTTTATTTGTATTTATACTAAAATTCATCTCTCCATAAACCTTTAATGCAAAATATTGTAGGGAATCTTACCTGTGTTATATGAAAGTTGGGAATAATGATGATAATTGTTACATTAAATTTTAGTTATTTGTCTGCTCCTCAAGTTTATAGCTTGAAGTTGTATAAACTATAACTTATTTATTAAGCGGTCTATCTAACGCAAAAATGAATCGATAAAATCAGATATATAATTCCTGAGATTTATCAGTTCAAATAATCAAATTTTGAATTTCGAAACAGTCATAAACCACTTATTGAATAAAAATCTCTCAATTGTGTCTAAGCTTGCGAAATGAGGGATTCACCCTTAGATAAAAAGAATGTCACTCAATTCTTGAACAATGAAGGGAAGACGCAATAAACTGTTCCGAAATTGAGCAGAAAAGAAAAGCTATTAAAAACAATCTCAAACAATCATTTTCAGTCGTTTTCTCGTCTCTTTCAGATGTTTGATTAATGAGAGGGGGAGAAATATATTAGTATATATCCCATACAAAGTACATACACATACATGCTGTTAACTATTTACGACATTTTTTTTAGGTTAAATTATTGAGGCAAAGATCAAACTGGGCTGAAGTTATATAAAAAAACAATATGAAGACAATTAACAATTTTCTCTGGAAATCTTAATGCTTTTCAATTTAAAAAAAAATCTAGATTATATATTTTGCTGATAGACGATATAATAACTTAATACCTGGACAGACGTACACGATTTACTATTATATTAATAAATTACAATGGATCTGATCTGAAAAGATTTATTTCATAAAAATGTTTCTGTTAGGTATTATCGTAATATAATTGTAATAATTTAAAAATATGAATTATTTCTGCGAAGGCTTAGAATAACTGGTAATTTCAGCACAATAAGAGATTGACTAACGCATTGCCAAATAGAATGGATATATGTCTATGTATATTGGAATAGATGAAATAGTTTAATGTTTGGTGATATAATATACTACATATATAACGGAAATAGATAGATAAAAATAAACATTTGTGTAACAATGAAAATAGATGAACACATATTAATGATTTTAAAAATCGTGCGAAATAACTACATTAATTATTGTTACTAATACTAATAATGTATAAAGCTGAAGAGTTTGTTTGTTTGATCCGGCTAATCACAAGAACTACTGGGTTCGAATTTAATTTTTTTATTTATGTGTTGAATAGTCCTTTTATCGAGGAAGGTTTCTAGGCTGATTTTTATTCATAATATTTATATTAATTATACCCGGGTTTAACCACGGGGCACAGCTATTTATATATAAAATTATTAATTTATTTTTGTTCTCTTTTGTTATTATTCCTTATATTTTGAGCGTTTTATTTACAAGTTCTTATTGAATTCCCCAAAAATCAAAGCGGTAGGTACATTGCTAACACATAAATTATTTTATATCAGGGGAAGTATCCCCATTAGAATCTCCTCTCCCCCCTAACCACGCGGTCACGTGAACTCATCAAACATGGTGGTTAGAATACAAATCTAATATTGTAATGACGTCACTAAGTATTACATTAATGATTTGTTATGTATATATAACATTTGTTAATATATATATATATATATATATATATATAATATATAATAATCCTAATAGATTTCAATATTTAATGTTTCTTTTGTTTTATAGAATAATTTCTGTGAAGCGTTAGAATAACCGGGAATATCAGGATAATAAGAGATTGAATTTCTTTTAGTTAAATTATTTTCAAATGAAAATCAATACTAAGTACAATTTTTTTTTTATTTAATTTAATTATCATACATTATTATTTTTTGTCATCGTATTGTGTTATTTATTAATGATTAGAAAATGTAATTAATGTTATACATTGGTCACTCAGGTTGTACAAAATTAACAATAAGCATGCTGTAATTACCTATAATTAAAAGTGCAATTAATCTGTTGGTCATACATTTTATATTTTATGTACTATTGTAACTTTTGTTGGTAGTTCGATATTAAAATTAATAGTAACTAAAATTTTTCCTTTCAGAAACTGTTTCGCTTATACACCTATCTCAATTTAACCGATCTCTAAAAGTATTAATTAAAATAGAGTCTATAATTTAATAGGTACAATATAATATTTCAAAATACTTACATTATAGAAATATGTGACATTGACTATATAATTCTAATATTTAAAGGACACTTGCATCAAATGTTATCATGAGTTGGTTTTCAACAATTCATATGAGAGGAAGAACTTATTTCAATAAGGTATGAATACCTCTAGTAGTTGTTTAGTTATATGAATTGAAAATTACATTCTTATTAATTAAAATACTTTTTTATGTAATCTATGTATTAAAACAAATAAAATATAATATACTAGATCACACTATCAATAATCACTAAATGAGTGAACGGTTTAGTAAAACTATATTCTTCAAACTCAGTTGCATGACTTAACCCCCCCTCCCCCCACATACTAACAAGGGAACATAAGTAAAGGCTTTTAAAAATCGAAGTCGCGTCAAGCGTTCGTTGTAAATAAAGGCAAAGAACAATCGTTCAATCATTCACTCTCTCATTAAAGTACAAAGACTTTATTTACATTCAAATAAGGACGTTGCTTTGTTAATGCATCGCGGAAAAATTCACCCTCGAATATTTATTAAAAATGTATCAGGGTAAGGTTTCAAAGTGAAGGGAATCGTCGAAGAAAATGAACTTTTCATCTAAGGCAAGTAGGGTCTTCATGAGGTACAATCGATGAGAAAATGCTTCTGTTTAAAATATAAAATATTCTACGTACATAACGTTCAAATGATCAAATGTGGCCGATTTTCATGGCTTGTTTTATTTATTTATTTATTTACAAACACTGTATACGCCATTACAGGACACGGTCCCAATTCGATAATACAGCACAAGTCTACGTAATATATGAGATAGTCCAGATGACTATCTTTGTGAGCTCACTCAGACTGCAACAAAACAAATCTACCTTATTGGCTGTAACGTTGAGGGTACATAACGTATTTGTTTAGATATTTAATTAGTGTTTATGTGTAACATAAATGTATAAATGATAAATAGTTTCATTGATGCTTGTAACACCCATAAATTACTGCAATTATCAGGTTTCTGTCATTAAATTCTACTAGGAATTTCTACAGATTAAATACAAAAGAGCAGGCTTTCTGGGTACAAACTAACTATGTATTACTAAACTCAGCAATGTATTGTTACGATTATTATATTTAAGACGAGTGAGTGCACGAAAGCTACATGTGTTTATCCTGTCATTAACATTTGTCCTGTCATTAACATTTATCCTGCCATTATTAAACATCTGACACACGGCATATCATGACACACAGGATATCATCGTATTTGTTATTAAATATCAGGACTAAACGCCTTGGAACTTGTTTTATAACATGCATATTAATTGAATTCGTTGCTGGAATCTGTTCTTCCAGATACAACAACCTAAACACCTGCATGCTGGAGCTGGAGACAACCGGCAGTTAATAAAGCTTGCTGCATCATCGATCGCATCTTGACTATGTAGAGTAGAGAAGTTACACGATGCCCTCCTGACCGATTTCTGCCACGGTGCTAATTAAACTACTGCGCAAGACAAATTGCACAAGTGTATACGTCTACTTTATATTCCCTCTCATAATCCGATGGGACGGCAAATGCGACAGATCAGACTACAACTTGATAATGAGAATTTTTCAGAAAAACACAATAACTTTACACCCTACTCCCTACGGCCCTACCTTCGGTTTAAATCTAGGACTTCGGGGTTTGCGGCCTTATATCTCGCCACTATACCAACGTGGCATACAAAAGTCATACACAATAACATTCTGACTACAGTAAGTCACTTAAAGAAACAAAAGAAAGATTGTACATCGTCACAAACTTGCGAGATATTGGGTTAACTAACATACAATAAATACTAAACATTATATCGATAAGAACACATACACAGCTATCTTTAAAAAACATAAAAACTTTCTAGAATAATAAAATTATATGATTACGAATTAATATTACATATAAAACCTCAAAACATTCAACCTTTGTTATCAAAGTATAAAATTTAAAAAGTATATACTTTATTTAAGTTTATAATGAGCACATTTGAACCGTCATTATACAAGATTAAATTTAAAGTTAATAACCACTAGCTCGGAATGTAGAATGTACTCAACGCAACCGACAATAAAACTCAATAGTTACTATTTTCCACCAATTAAACAACACAGCTATGCTAATAAAAAACTAATTTATATATCCTGTTTAAAAATCAACAAATACTAACTTGACGCTTTTTTCATATGTATAGTTTTTATTACGATTACCATGTATTCCTTATTTATTAATGATTTTTAACATATAATATAATATAATTATGTAATATACAAAAATATATTAAATCCGCACTCGACTGTACGTTATCCTTATAAGCTGCCCCTACGAGGTGAAGTTTTTTCCTCTCAAATCAGATGCACTCCCTCGCTTGTTACGTAGGTATTATTGAGTTTGTTAATACCCGTCTATATACTTTAGTTTTACGGAAAAATCGCCCTTATATCAATAACAATAGGTTGATATATATAAAAATCAGCATGAACATAATTTTACGCATGATTTGTTCGTTTGATTACTCTGCGGAATATTTTGTTCGGCCATGTTTGGATATAATCGTGCAATGAATCGAAATTGTAGAGATTTAAAAAGATATTGAAATGTATTTCAAATATTTATAAAAAAAATAAGATATTTTTATAATTCGAATTCTAGTTTGTTCTTTATACTTACTGGAATCCCAAACTATATCACACGATATATAAAACCAATATTACAAGTACCTGCATAAAACCTACCTAATTGAAAAAAAAAGATATTGCAAAAATGAAATTCCAAATACAAAATAATGTAACCAAAGATAAAATTTTAATCGCGTTCATATTTCAAACAATTTAAATAACCACCGAAATATTAAAAAAGTCTGCTTAACAACCAGAACCAACAACCGGTACAGAATAAAAATAACTGCCGACTTTAAAAAAAAAAACAAAAAGCGAATTACACAATGCAATACTGACGTCCGAATGAAATGGGGTCAATGATTCCCACAAATTAAAAAAACTAATTTCAATAAACCTCATCTACATACTACACCTTATTTTATAAAGACAATGAAACAGCGAAATGTAGCTACACATCTGTTTAACCCGTCATAGCTCTTTTGTTTATAGTTGCAAAGGTAAAAATACAATACAATGCAACGCGTTGACACAATTACTTAACCCTCCAAACGTCCTGATGCTAAAACAAAAAAAGTGATTGTTAGAAGGAACAGGTTTTCATTATCATTAGAAAGGGTAAAGTGAGATGTAAACTAGTGAAGTGTTCCATTGAAGATTTTAGGGTTGACAAACGATGAGAAATCGAAACTATAACTTTTTAAGAACAACTTTTGGCGGGAATTTAGATTTTAATACCGTCTGTGCTTCTGACACATGTACTGCGTTTATTTTGATTTTTATCATCGTAGTATTATGAATGTAATAAATGCAAGTACTATCAAAATCAGCAGATTTGAAAATCAATCACATGTAAAATTTTGACATAATGTTTGAATATGGAACAAATATTAGCTAAACAAAAAAAAAACAAAAAAAATAATCTATTATACCACATGTCCTATTGTAAATAAACAAAAATAGTGAGGCGAATTCAACTTTATTAAGTAGTGTTACACTAGATTAGGAAAAAAAAACTCAAGAAGAGATTCAATCCATTTTTAACTTTTTGAGAAAGCGCCAACCCTAAAACATCCCATATTTTAATTACAGCTTCCTCGTCCCCAAGCTTCTCGAAGACATTGTCCCTGCCTATAATTTATTCATACAATTCATTAGAAATTATACCGAACCAGTAACGCATGCAAATGCAACTAAATTAAAATCATAGACAATATTTTTTTTCTTTTAAAAATAATGTCATTGCCACCGTTCCCACAGAACTTGTATTTTCGATATGTCTTTTGAATTCGAGATAAGAATAACATTTAAATAATATTTTTTATTAAAATAATTATCATAGTTTTAAGAAAGAAGTTTTTATGGCGTTATTATTTTTTATGTTTTCTTTTTAATTTATTGTTATGTAAGTGGTATTGCGGGTTTGATAAAAATGTTTATTTACGATCTTTGCTTTGTTAACGTACTGTGTAACGAGTTATAAGCACGAAATCTTGTGTGTTTGAACTTAGAATCGAATAATTTTATTTCAATCTATGACTACTATCATCGCTTATGAACATAAAAACTATATTTATAACTAGCTGTACCCGCGACTTCGTCCGCGTGGAATTTAACAAAAAAGTTAATTAGTTTTTTTTTGGTTTTTGCGTTTTTATTTTAATTATCACTTTTTTTCTAAAATAAAAGTAGTCTAAGTTACTCCTTATTACATCAGCTACCTTCCAATAAAAGTCTCGTCAAAATTGGTCCAGCCATTTTAGAGATTAGCCGGAACAAACAGACAGACAGACAGAAATTGTAAAAAATGTTATTTTGGTGTATGTACCGTATATATATTCATATGCATGTAGTAAAAAGCGGTTATTTCAATATTACAAACAGACACTCCAATTTTATTTATATGTATAGATACAAAATTACAATTGAATTCTGTAACTTGAACTTAAGTAACTTAACCCCAACTTAGTGTTTTAATAGTAAAACTTGAAACGGTAACTTGTAAACAGAGTTATCAAGACTTTGGAAACCATCAATATACTTTCTAAAACATTATTATGATATATTAATGAATTTTTTTTTTCAGGTGATCGCCGTCCATTGCTGGACGAAAACCTCGTTGTGCAGCAGAAAACAGATGAAGTAGAAGTAAAAAAATGGCGAGTTATAAGTTTCCGGTAACAGAACGTCAATCGGACATTACATTAGATATTATACGAAATTATACGGCATGATATACATTCTTGTTATAAGAATCCACAGTATATTTAACTTCCCATCTTCACCAGTAAATTTAAATCTCACGTTAAATAAAACATTACGTGATCAAAGATTATACAGATAATAAAAAAAGCATCAAAATAGTAATTTCATATTACTTACGGCCGAATACTGAAACGTCACTCAAAGTTAAACACTACTTAACACTGAGAAGCTCCTAAATTAGTATGCGAAATTTGAATTTAATGGCGTCTCAAATAATTAAGTTGCATTTAATATTTAGGTGACGTTTCAGTATTCGGCCCTTAATCTATGTATCTATAGGTTATTACGCAAGAGATGTAAAAACAAATAAACAACTTTGACATTAAATTGACGCGACATCATCGGTCGAGATCTTGAATAATCTGTGATATTCATTATGGTTTCGAGAAAATGACATTTCAAATGCCGGTAAAGTTGTTATCGGAACTTTGGAAGTGAAATTAAGTAGTAAAGTTATATATATCATAAACGTAACAAAAAAAGTTCTTAATGCATAATATAACACATAATACATAATGTAAATTAAGTGACTGAAAATAATGACTACTGAATGTATTTATTATAACGGTGGTAGATTTACAATAATTATAATCCTGTAAAATTAAAAAGTACTTATGAAAACCTATTCAAATGAAGAACAGTTTGATTTTGGTGGTTAACAGTCTCAATCAAGAACGATTAACAGTCTCAATCAAGCTGTCTATAATCCGCCGCAAAGCAATCGGATGTCAATTAAATTGACAATCTGAAATATGGTGAAATTTCCGCGACCTGTAAATAAAGAAGAACACAAATTCAAGTTCAACCTTATCTTACATTTGCATCTCAATAGGAGAGATCATCGTTGGTATTTAAGATAAATATTGCCAATATCAATAGTTCCGTCACCGCTCCTTTTGTCGGAATCATCTTGTGATTTTTTTTGGAAAGTAAATTATCCTAACATGCCGTATATGCTTGTTCTTTTGCACTTTAGTATTTATTTCAATTTCAGTACGTATTAAAGAGTTTAGATGAATATGATGTCCCCCAGACCGATTTCGGTCACGACGGTCAACCACAAGAGATATCAACCAACTGCGCAGGCCACATTATACTGAACAAGTGAGGAAACATGGATGAACTCTCTATTCCCTCTTATAATCTGATGAGACGGAAAACCGACACGACCGGTTCTGAGAGTTCAGGCACAGGACCAACGAAACGTGCGTTCAGAGGCACGGGTGTGAGTCCTCTTCTAACTGCCAGTCTGTGTAAAAAATTGCTGTGTTACGGGTTTGAAGGGTGGGTGACTCAGTTGGTGGTGTATGGGATTGGATTGTTAATATTTCTTAGTGCAGATGTCTAGGCCTACCTATTGTTGTATATATATATATATATATATATACATATTATAATAATATAACCTATTGTTATATAAATATATTTAAAAAAATGCATGTTACATTAATTATAAAATTGGACGAGTCGTCTTCGTATGGTACCATTACGTTCCTTTATTTGCGAGCATAATCTCCACAGGCAACCCAAAAACCAATTTGCTCCATCGTCTACAATCTTAGTTTAACTTCTTTCGTACTGTTAATATACATAAGGGCTATCATATTTGCTCTGGCCGACCATTATAAATAATACTTGTAAAAGCAATAAAATAACTTCTATATAGTATAATGTTACAAGTGCCAAGCGCTGAATGAACAGAGAAACGCAATAAAAAAAACACAGTTTAGTTCAATAAATAACAATTAACCTTAACGCGTTTATTTACTTACATGTAAAGTAGACCATATGTTGTTTTATTCACATTACTTAAGCACTTAAGCGTACATGTAAGTATGTTCTAACACATCACTAAGCTAATGAACCGTGATCGACCAGGTGTATTGAATTAAGCGTAAGTGACGCCGTTATCCGCACATCTGCATATTGCATCCGCTGGGAATAGAACCTTGGTACCGTCTAAACAAAGACACAATCGAGGACAGCTGGTCTTATTAGATAAATTACGAATAACACTTGCTGGATAAGGATGTTATATGTGGTTAATAAATTACATATTATGCGTTAGACGACTTTTTATGCGATAGATATAATACTTTGTCTAAGTCTAGTATTTTAACGACTTTTAAATGAAGGAGGTTATCAATTCCAATTTCAAAATAAGTTTTATAAGTTGGTTTTTATTCTTTTAAAATTAAATTTAATATATGTGGACAAAATTATATTTTATATATGAGAGATTCGTCACCGCTTACAGACAGCTCCGTAAAAATATGATAACGCTACCAGTACGCTTCAAATTATGATATTTACTAGATGTCGTCTTTTCTCCCTGTAAGTACACTGAGTCACTGGCTCATTTGAAAGTATGGGAGAAGGCGACCCATAAGCTAGAAACATGTGAATCTTAGCTGAAGATTATAAGCATGCTTAATTTGTGTTTATAATTCTTCCTACCTTGTATGGTAACATCGTGTGAAAACCTCCATGCGGCATTGAAGCTACTTGGTGGTAGAGCTTTTTGCAAGCTCGTTCGGGTACAAATTTTATTGTTGTGTTCCGGGTTGAAGGGTGAGTGAGCCAGTGTAATTATAGACTCAATGTACATAACTTCTTTGTTCCCAAGGTTGGTGGCGCATTGGCGATGTAAGCGATGGTTAACATCACTTACCATCAGGTGGCCCATACGCTCGTCCGCCTTCTTATGCAATAAAAAAGAGCTGCGTGGAAGAATCCAAACCATACATTAAGTAATAGAGATATATCTTTACATTGGTTTTCATTGGTCTCAAATTATTGTATCTCAAATCGTAAATACAAACGAATTTAAATCTTATTGTAATCAAAACATTATTAAATAAAGCATAGCAAGTGGTGCCTTTGGATTAAATTTAATTTGTGTAGGTAATTAAAACAAAGCTTATAAGAGCCTACTTCAATTAATTATACTTTTATTTTAAATTTCCAACATGATTTATTTAAATTTCCTAAACATAAAATATGTAAGTATACTAAAAACCAATAATATTTCACTGTCAACATCATCTCTCCCCTTAACCTTTAAATTAACTAAATATATCCAATATCATATTCGAACCAGTGATCTTCGTTTAAAATCAAGGTACTATCTATACCATATCGAATTTAAAGCAAAAAGGTATGTATGTTCATTAAAACTTATTTCGGTATACCATCTGTCTAATAAAGAGTTATAAAACTTTAAATGTTAAAAGTAATAAAAAAATATATTTAATATTTCGCTAAGCAATAAAATCGTTTAGGGCGCGAATGACCCTATTGGATAGGCAAATCAAACAGCTGTTACCTACACATGCTAATATAGAATATTCGCTAGCTATACATTAGTGCCATTAGAGTGTTGAAGACAATTCTACAGACCCGACAAGCTGTTAAGCTCTATGTAATTTGTTCACGTTCAAATATTATAATATAAATGTTTTCTTAAAGGAATGTAATGTAAATAAGATGTTATGTGCCAGTGACTCTGTGTACTTACAGGACGAAGAGACGACACCTAGTAAATATCATAATTTGAAGCTCTCATATGGCCATTGCGTATATATATATATATATATATATAGATACGCAAAATATAATTTTGTCCACATATATTAATTTTTCTGGTTGGTAAATGGGTGAAAATATCTATCTTTATATTACTGTAAATAGATAATGATCTTTTAATAATGAAAATATGAGAAAAAAAATGCAACCAAAATCGAATTTTTATTAATTTAACAAACGATACTTATAGATATATACATCGAAATTATAATATCAATGTTTGTTAGTGTGTCTGTTTTAATATTAATTTATTCTATGCAAGTTCTATCTTTAGACTCGCCGTTAGAAGCTATACCTTGTGTTTTTTGCGGACGTTAGAAGTTTTTTAATGCGATCAGTTCTAGTTAATTGCACACGTTCCCCTAAACATATGTTATTTTATAAACATACACAATATACATATATGTTATACTTTTAAATGAAGGAGGTTATCAATATTGACTCGTAGATCTTGAGACTACATTTTAGACGACAGAACTTGAGATCTATTAATTTGTGGATAAAGTTATAGAATTTTGGGACCAATTAAAAAAAAATCTATATGTCGCATTCTCCTAGGATATATATTATGTCCTAGGTTATATCTGTTTAGGTGAATATATCTCAATATTTACATAATGATATTAAAAATATTAATAGATACAATGTTGAAAATGTTTTCGGCTTTGTCTGGTTCAAAATTAAGACATAGTTTTATCAGAAGAACACTAAAGTACAGTAATACTATATCACGAATAGTATTAATATTTGTTAATATTATTAATTTATTTAGTAATATTTATAGGTTAGGTTGGTATAATAAGAGCGCCTTTTGTCATTAAAATTTTAAGCTCAGCGTAAATAATATATAAATATATAAATACTATGAGAAAATATAAATGAGAAAAATAAAAACACATTTTATTACAATAATCGGTTTTAAAAGCCATTTTTTCATTAATAATAATAAATCTATAACATTTAATCCTATATAATAATAATATAATAATCTTTTAACGTTAAAATTACATTTTTATATTTATGTAATGTAACTAAAACAACGCGTGTTTGGAATTGTTACAATAAAACTCTAATTTATGTAATGTTCCCCGTGGACATTTTATGCCGCACCTATGGCGTTCACGTCATTTATTTTTTAAATGCTAGAAGTCATAGCAAATGACATTTGAAACTTATTATTTTATAATTACAGCATACCACGGGGACAGTAATGAAGTGCCTTGTAAAAATTGTATTTTTATTAACTTTGACTTTCTTTAACTTTTTATTATAATAATATAAATACATAAATGAGCTATGCTTGTACGTTGCTTAAATGTTTGACGCAAGGATAAATGTTTTTTTTTATGGCTTAGGAAGGCGGACGAGCATAACATGTTACACCTGATGGCAAGTGGTCACCAACGCCCATAGACATTGGCATTGTAAGAGATCTTAACCATCGCTTACAACACCAATGCGCCACCAACCTTGGTAACTAAGATGCTATGTCCCTCGTGCATGTAATTACACTGGCTCACTCACCTTTCAAACCGGAACACAACAATACCCAGTAGGTACTGCTGTTTTGCGGTAGCGGACGAGCTTGCACAAAGCCCTACCAAGGAATGTTTGCTTTGAATCGTTTTACTTACATTAGCGATAATCTATGTTCATAATTATGTAGTTGAAACTAACATCACCTTTGTCACGTCAATATTCTAAATTTCTTCTTATATATATTTAATCTTCGTATATATTTAAAATATATTAGGTAGTTAATTATGTTTTAGTTAGGCATTACAAAAATGCCTTCTCATTTATTAGTTACAGATGAATATATAATAACTAATATAAAATTCACTATCTATTAGGAAAATCTATTAAGTAAATATTTATCTAAAATCATCTTAACAAAATATTATACAATTATAATTATATTGTTATACGTGTATTTCAATAATAAAAAAAACATGAATATCTCGAAAATTTTATACTTCACATTTTAAATTACACTATAATTTTATTACATGATATTAACAAATTATTTTTAATAATCTCGAAAAGTTTTTGTGTCTTAAAAGCAATGTATTTGCAAGTGTAACGCATTAGGTCATTCCTCGGGTCACTACGGCCCTGCCCAAGTCACGCGATGTCGGCCATTTTGAAAATATTATAAAATGTGAGTAATATTCTGTCACGTTCATTATGCGTTATATAATTAAATAGTCAGTGAACATTCAGTATAAATTATGTTTTTTTTTTCCAGAGATATTTGATTTTATAGTTTATAATTATAATTAAATTATATACGTATTCATTATATTAATTATATGACTAATTATGTTTAGTATTTATGTGTATTATTTGAAGTATGTTATAAGTAGCTTTTTATATCGTTGCTGGTAATAAATTATCGATTGATTCAAGTCATTTGTATATTATGAAAATTATTTACTAAGTAACGAGTATAGGTTATATACTTAGCTATACATTGAAAAGTACTTGGAATATACAATTTTTTTAATATATTTAATTTATTAGCCTAAATATTAAGCAAAATGTTACTGAAAATATGTATTTTTTTTATTATGCAGTGCTATGTGACGTTCGATTAAATATTTGTAAAATTTGAATTTCGAATGGAATTTTCGTAATATATTTATTACCTACGGTATATTATGTACACATTTTTTCACTTAATAATATACCTAACTAAAATAATGTAATTTCAAATTATAGCCTAAAAACGATAGAGATAGTAGTAATTCTAGTAAAAATAATTAATCGATATATGGTATAGTCATATAGAGAACAAATAAGATAATATATTGGTAGTTATGTATGTACGTATGAAAAAAAAAAGTTTTTGGTTTTGTGAAAACAGAAAGCTTTTTTATTAATATTAAAATTTATAAATGATAACATAAAAAATAAATATTGAAACTTTTTATTTATTCTTATTAGTATATTAGACAGAAGAAGATAATAATTAGAAAAAAAATTATAATTATAAATTTCGATTAAAACCTAATAACGGTTTTATATGGTACTAAAGTAAATTTAATCCATTATATATGAACAAAGATATATTTTTAATTAATTAACATTTAAGTCCTACGCCTCTGATGTTGAAGGTATAAAATTATGAAATTGATATGTCTATAGTAGAAGTATTAATTATCTGTTCGATATTTAAATTATATCGTTAATTATATATAAAGAAAACGAAGGCATATAACTAATTGTATCCATGAAGCTTATTATGTAGTCGTTTATATAAAGAAACATTGTTAACATTTTTTATAAATTATTCAATGACTGTAATATGTTAGTAGAAATTGTAAAATTTTTGTTGTATTGTTAATTGGATATTATTTAATTAAAACAAATTCAATATCGTTTTTTTCTGGTGGTAGGCAGTAAGAATAAGCTACCATATATGATAATTACTATACCATCAAAAATGGCTATATTGCCATTTTTGATGGTATAGTAATGATTTACACGTAAAAGAGCTGAATCTTCGTAGAATCTACATTTTAATCCGGTGGTAACTTTACTCCTAGTTTAGCTTGTAAATAAATATTAATAAAAAGTATACTTCAATAAAAAATATTTTGTTTTAATTATGTAATTTGTTCCATTTTCAAAACAATTTAAAAACGTAACCATCGCTTTCCACACAAACAAAAACAATAAAAGATCACAACTTAACCTAACGTCAAAAAATAACAAAAGAATATAAGCGTTTAAAAAGTTAAAATTTTAATGCAGTCATAATTCTTAAAAACGTTTAAAAAACTTAAGCTTTGAATTAAAATTCGAAAATTTCAATGTATGAACAAACGTCAATGGATAGAGATTGAGTTTAGTTTTTATTTGATTAGTAGTATATTCATTATGTAAAGATTAATGATTAAAAAATATGTAGACGGCCGTGCAAATGGGTGTCGCTTTTCTGACAATTCCCATAGATATTGAATGAAATATTAATCATTACTTACATCATTAATGCACGGACCTTGGGAATTAAGATGTGTCCCTTGTGCCTGTAGTAATACTGGCTCACTCACTCCTGAAACCGGAACACAACAATAGGAAGTATTGCTGTTTTGCGGTAGGATATCTGATGAGTGGGTGGTACCTACCCGAACGAGCTTGCACAAAGCCCTACCACCAAGTAAAAAGTTAGCTTTGTTTCACTAGATGAATGTTATCTACTACTACTACTACTACTACTAACTTTTAGCTAAAGCTAAATTTGTATATGTTATATATTTAAAAAGAAGCTGCATATAATAAAGTGGATAGAATTCAGTATGCTATATGTATTTTGTCGTCTACACTAATAATGCTAGCACCGCAAAATTATGTGTCCAATACTTCAGTCCAATCAGTGATTGGGGAACACAGCAATGATATGTAATTCTGTTTGGAGGTAGATTATGTGATGTGGGTGGTACATATATAGACGGTATTACACTAAGTTCTACCACCGAGGTGTTATTTTTTCAAAAAAAAATATTTAAAAATAAAATATTTTTGTTTTAATTTATTTTATACATAATTGAAATAAAATAACTTTGACAATCGGAATAACTGCAAAAGGTTCAGATTAAAATCTGAACTATTAAAAAAAACAACAAAAAAACTCCCAGAATTAATATATACATTTTAAACTCTTTGACACGTCAGTCTTAAATCAAAATGTTTCAAAAGATTCTATCCGAATTTCACACCATTGTTTTATAGTGTAGGGAGAGTTTTTTTTGCGACTAGCAACAATTGTCAATGTGATTTTTTTTTAATTAAAAGCATGGAGTCATTTTTCATGCATCGCTTGCTATCTGATTTACCTTGCCTTTGTTTTTTTATGTAGAACTCTCAAATTCACCCCTTTCGACGGGAGCACGCTGATATAGTGTAAAACAATAAATTTTGTATTTTATTTCATGGTTATAATATTGCGTTATTTGGAATTAATTTGATATAAGTCTGCAGCTTTAGAACTAAAATATGAATGTATAGGTAATAAATTGAATATATCTAGATTAAAGGCGAAATAATATTTTATTTAGTGTCGAATAATATCGATTTAATCTTGTATAAATTAAAACATATTACAAAATTTAAATGTAAATTTAATTTATTTTTAAATGTAACTTATGTACGTAATATTTAGTTTTCTTTTATTAAAACGATTTTATAGTATTTTGTTAATATATATTAGTAAAGCAATAATTGAAATTCGATTTTCGATTTTGAAAAATGAATTTGTAATATTTTATCGTCACATCTTTAATGAAAATAATTTTAAAATTCGAATTATTCAAGTATGATATAGATTGCCTTGAGTAAAATTACAAAGCTTTCTTTTATATATATTTATTTGATAAATAATATAATAACATTCAGGATATTAAATGAAAGAATAAAATTTAATTTATAGTGATATTTTAAAATGTTTTTATTGTAAAGTTTTAGTATTATTAAGATTGTAAATCACGCTTATCATAATATAGTGTTTAATAAAAACGATTCAGTTCTTTAGTACGTCACTATTTTTTTTTTTTTTATAGTATTTAGGGTTATACTATATTTTATATAAGAATATAATATGATGTATGTTTTATACATAAATAATAGACACATAATAAATTGGTTTTATTTGACTGTACCGTATGACTGTCTTGTCGTTTTATTAATATACACTACGGCATACAAAGAGCCATTTTCATCAATCAAATTTTGTACTATCATTTATATAAATAAAATGATAGAGGTCTGCAGTTGTGCGCGCATCACGGAAAAACTACTGAATAGATTTCAATGAAATTTTCTAAATTTATTTCTTAGACACTTGGCCCTTATCAAAAATGATTGCGATATCTTAATTTAACAAAAAGTTATTAAAGTTTCAAGAAACGACGATTTGTATATGCACTGCGTGTTCAGTGATATATGTTTAAACAAAGTATATTTTTTTCTTGCTATCTTTTTGATGTTTTTTCCTTCGTACATAAGAAAACTTTGTTAATATATCAAGCAACGCGGACAAAGTCGCGGGTATCAGCTAGTATAATATATAATAATAATAATACATGAGTCACCCAAGGCTGTATCCAAACAAATGTATTTTAAGCTGTTTAGCAGTAAAAACTACTTTTGCCTCAAAAACGCTAACGACTATATCATATACTAGCTGTGCACCGCGGTTTCACCCACGCACAATTTATAAGAATATTGTGAATAAAAATCAGCCTAAAGCATTCCTCGATAAAAGGACTATACCACACAAAAATAATTTGTAAATTCGAAACAGTAGTTCCTGAGATTAGCCGTATCAAACAAACAGACTCTTCAGCTTTATATATTAGTATAGATATGTAAAAGTTTAACAATATGTATGTATTTTATGAATAATTAATTGCGATTGAGTTGTCTAAATTGTTTTTTTTTTCTGCTCGTAAAATTCTCTTGAATAAACATATAGAGTTCATTAACGGACAATAATGCGATGGTATTCATTAATAAGACATGAGTAATTTCAAATATTTATGTTCGAGTTATTTATTTTTGTAAAAAAATTTAAAACGGCTTTTTATAAAACTCGCCGTTGTTCAATTATTATTTAATTAGTGAAATGAAATATTAATGTTATGAGTGTAGGTAATACATATTCGGATATATTATCACTGGTAAGATTTTTCTTACTAATAAAAATGTAGCCAATGATCTTATTTTTATAAAAAAATTAAGTATATTAGTCAATTTTTTATTTTTTCGGAATTCAATTTCTTTAATAATCGCATATATTTCTTAAATGATGTACTTAATTTAAAATAATGCTATTATTTTTTTATCATTCCACAAATATAAATTACCCCTAAAACTGTTTTACAAGATTTTATTTAACTTCGCCTATTTTTATCGATGTGTCAAATTTTGCAACTCAACTTTAAATCAGTTAAAAACAGCAGCGACTTGGCAGTTTTTCACACACTTTGAATATTACATACAATCTATTATTGAATATTTTATTTCTAGATTTATGCACTTAATACATACATGGATTCAATACATAAAGTCAAGCGGTACTTAAGTATTATTTTTCATTATTGTATCAGTAAAATATATAAGTATATATTTATTTTTATCTTTAAATATGTATTTTATTTCTTTGATTGAATTTGTCTAAAATGCATGCATTTGGTTTTCATCGACAGAATAGTGTTTAGTATCTAAGCATAATACATGTAATTCTATTATTAGTTCTAATAAGTATAAATAAATTCTATAAAATCTTGTTGTTATATAGTTTATCAATGCATTTAAAACAAAATAATTTGTGATATTATGTGTATGTGGTTTTCCGATAATTTCTCACGGCATAGAATTCGCACAATGTTGGGCCATTCATGTCTAAGTAGCTATTATACCATTATAAGGGCTAAGGTTCTTAGCGAGCCGACACTTAATTCATACCAGTGAAAGACTGAGGAATTCTCTACAAGCCTTTATGTAAAAGTCTTTGTAAATAATAAATGGAATTTGTAATATTTTAATGTTTTTATAATATTCCGTGCAATAAATTATTATTTAATAAAATTTGTCGTTTTTATTTTAAGTTTGTAATGTGTTTGTTTCTTTTTAATTTAAGATAGGTATAATATGTTTTAATAGGTTATGAAATTTAGTTTGAAATATATTGCATATAATTGAAACCATATTCAAAATAGTTTAATCATAATTATTTAATAAATAGTTAGTTGATTTAAATTATTGAGTACGTAAATATTTCTAAAAAACAAAAGTAAAGTTATTTTTTTTATCTGCTTTAGATCTGTTACAGAAAAATTATTTTCTTTATGGTAATATTAGTTAGTTTTTTTTCATTATTTTAAAAAGTTTATACAATTACCTAGGTTTATAAATATGAAGTATAACGTACTGACGTAATATACATATTTAAATTTACATATAGGTACCCTTCATTTCAAAAATGAAATACGTAAAATATAGCGTTTGATAAATAACATTTTCACGCCATCAACATTTTTAGCCTGCAATAAAATTTCTTACAATGTTTTAAAATTTCCTGCCTCTTTCGTAGACTCTTTTGAATTTTGAGCGCCACTTTTAGCTACTCACACATGCACAATTTTAAGAGGGGTGGATGTGTGTCAAGAACGGTTGTAAAACAGTACTCCAGTCTTACTATTACACGCTAGATGGCGCTATTACGGATTGTCTAAAGATTATAACTAAAATTTAATATAGCAAATATTTAATATTAAAATTAGTAAAATATTAAAAAATGGTAATTCAATTGATGAACTTCAATTGATGAAGTTCATACACGTATTTGATGTTTTATTTCCAATAGAGTATTAATTTTATCCGCTCGTTGCTAGATGGCGTCACATGTATCAAATGAAGTATCAAAATAAATTGCTAATACTATTTAAATATTTATAGGCAAGTGAAGGAAAATTCGCGCGTAACGCCTCCGGTACGTGACTTCTAAAGTAAACTGTCTCATTTTCCATCCAAATTGCCTCCTCACATCTTATTCTGTACGCTTTTACGCATTTATATTCATTTCTACGTGTCTTATAAAGATGTATGTTTCTTTACGAAGTCCAATAAGACGGCGTATAAGATAGGTATTTCTAAGCAACGAATGCTTCGGATCAAATTGGAATTTAATGGAGTTGAATAAATGTAATCTATTTGAAAACAAAATTTATTTGTATTTATAATCATTTAGTTTTACCAAACCCTTAAAATATTTAACGTAACTTTTTCCATAGTATTATGTTACACAAATATAATGGTTTCAACTGTCTTAGCATTTGCGTGACTCATTTTAAATGTTTTAATATAATTAAACTCAAAACAAACATAGAATTTCTGTACATTGTAATTGCACTGTCTGTGTATAAATGGCGTGTACTTAGTTTTTAACTCATTTAAAATTGACAGCACGCCATTTTTTATCTGTACCACGCGTCAATTTCAATTATCGAATGTATAATATATATCATTATATGATATGATATTTCGAAAAACATACAATAATAAGGTGTATTACTCAATAAAAGATTGGACAGATAATAAAAAAGCGTTGAGTTGGCATTCGCTGATTGCCATGCAGGATAAATAATATTTTAATTGTATTTAATTACTTATGGAATTTTATTGTCGGAAAAGAGAGAATCTACATTTTGAATCGCTTGTATCTTTGAGTTAAAAAATAATCTTATAACATGACGATTCAAAAGAAAAAGAATTTAAAATTTAGTAAGTTTTGCGAATAATAGCTTTAATTGGGTATTATATTATAAAATATTAGTTATCTGTCTGTACTAGGGTTTATGTTAGAATACATGCGTCCTTGTCTACCACCCGTTGTATTTTTTATATATTCCATCTCTTTTACTCATAAACATTAGAATGAACTCCACCCCATTTGTTGAGAGTTTCCGTTTAAGTTTTTTATAACGATGGCGTTCGATAAACTGCGCAAGAGCTCACTCTTATAAATTTAAAATTTAACATACATTTTTTTTTTAACTTTTGTTTGAGTTAAATATTTTTAGTTAAATTAAAATTATTTATATTAATTTTCAGTTGTTGTGTAGTTTTAACTAGTGTGGAATTGAAGGTAATTTATTATTAGCAGGTTATTTTCTTGTAATATGGCAGAAATTTAGTTCGTAGCAAGTATAAGCTTACACAAAACTTAAAAGTATTACAGTTTTATAAGGCCATCGCTTCCATTCTGAGGATACAACGAAAAAAATATGAATATTAATTTGAAAGTAGCTAAAACTAAAAAATAAAATATATTAGATAAATTAAATTAAATTTACAGTTATTTGCAAATATAATAAGCAATTTATTTGTTTATTTTCGTAATAACAAAAGTAAGAATTTCTTACAATCTGTACTGTTGTGTTCCGGTTTGAAGGGTGAGTGAGCCAGTGTAATTGCAGGCACAAGGGACATTACATCTTAGTTCCCAAGGTTGGTGGCGCATTGGTGATGTAAGCGATGGTTAACATCTCTTACAATGCCAATGTCTATGGGCGTTGGTGACCGCTTACCATTAGGTGGCCCATATGCTCGTCCGCCTACCTATGCTATAAAAAAAATAAAAAAATCTTCACTCAATTAAATGGACTGACAAAATCGTTGTTATTTTTTTTTAAATACAAAACTTCCTAATAGATAAAACCGAATGTTATCTATGAGTTCTAAGCTATGCCACCAAAGCTTCATTATTTGGCACGCGAAGGTTCCTCAATAGGTTTTTTTCCTTTAAAATAATCATTTTATGTATACCCTCATTATACGCGTGCGATGGGATAGACAGAGATAGCTAGTATTAACGTAATTAATAAAATTAAATACGATTTATATTAGCAATAGAACTGTACATATTATATTTACATATATATTTTAATTACCACAGATTAAATTAAAATCATATAATACAATGACTAGTTTGAACCAACCAGTACTCTGCGTTTGTTTTTCATTATACCTTTGTCCCAGCTCGCTACCATGAAGAGATTTTTATCTCTTGAGCGTATAATTTATTTCTTAATTGTGCCTATAAATAGGCGTATGAGTAATTTCATTATATTTTTTTATGAGCCCGAGTATTCTGATGATATTGAAAGTTTTAAACTATCTAGTTAGTAATAAAAAGTATTTTTTTTAATATGGAATTAATTTATAATGTTCTTAAACGAAAATGTGTTGAAATATTTTATACCATATATAACTTTGTGATATTTATTTGTAAAAATATAAAGTAAATAATTTAAATTTAAAAACAACAAACACAACAATAACAACATAACAATAACAACAATAATAAATTTAAAAAGTTATCTATTTAACCAACTCGATGAATACAAAAACTGTACTTGACTGTTTTTTATAATTACATACATATTAATATATTAAATGCAGTTTAGTTATAACAAATTAACATTTTAAACGGAATAAAACCGCTTTTTGTTGTTATAAAATAATTATAATAAATGCTTTGTTAAAAACTCGTTATTCATACAAAAAAATTGATAAAATCATGGAGATTATATTATGATTGTAATATATTTATAAATGTAAAGAAAATTCGTATTTTAATAAATATAATTTATAATTATTAATAATTATGATGGTGTTGTGTATAATACATATTTAATAATAAGTGTCATCAATAATCAAAGTGGCTTATGTGGATTTTAGTTTTTTTTCCTTAGATTACATTTGACGACAATATTAAGCGATTTGAATAATAATTCTACGTTATTATTTTAATCTATACTAATATATAAAGTAGAAGTGTTTGTTTGTTTGATCCGGCTAATCTCAGAAACTACTGGTTCGAATTTAAAAACTATTTTTATGTTGTATAATCCTTTTATCGAGGAAGGTTCTAGGCTGATTTTTATTAATTAAATTTTTAATAATTATACGCGGGTGAAACTGCGGAGCACTGTTATTCATAAATAAAACTTTTATTACTAAGTTATCTAGAAAGGTATAACCTTCAATCACGTAGTTATAATACCATCAGACCAGGAAGCACTTCTAGTGTTAATAAATACATCTATGTATGTATGTAAAATTATATCGCCATATTTTATCACAGAGGTTAAGTGTTAAGATATCATAGGTCATCTGAATGTAAGTGCTGGCTTAAAAGCATCCACCAGTAAAGCATTTAAGGTGTTTGATAGTGAGATAACTAGCCACTGTGGCATTTATGGCACAGAGTATTAAGCACTCAGATAAATCATGTTATTTTTTTATCGTGATGTTTACTTTGTAAAGTAAGTTATGTAAATAATTAAGTGTGTGGATAAATCGAATGTAATTTATTTTGTAGTGAAACGTAATTAATAATAATAATGTATAATGTTTTATATAAACTGTTATCGTGATTGTTTTACGTGGAATTTGTTTTTTTACTGTATTTTTTTTAATTGCTGCTGAAATAATTATTTGTATTAAATAAAATTTAGTTACTATAACTTAATCATTGAATGTCATACGAGAGTGAGGGTAACGTTTCGATAAGTAACGTTTAATTCGAAAGTTTCTGACGCACTGTCATGACTTATTTACTAAGATGTGAGAGCAACTGCAACCCTCTTCTTAAGTGTTTTTATGTTCTATTACAATTATAATTCAAACTTTAAACATAGTGGTCATATGTGTCTAAAAATATAATTAAATCTAAGTATTTCCAATAATAACAGCCTGTGAATGTCCCACTGCTGGTCTAAGGCCTCTTCTCTTTTTGAGGAGAAGGTTTGGAGCTTATTCCACCACGCTGCTCCAATGCGGGTTGGTGGCAAGTTTTTCCATATTTAATACTAAATAGCTTAAAATAGAAATGTTCAAAGACTAATATAAAAGAGACAACTCAATGAAAGTACAGTTTCACAATTATTTTTAATCCCGAGCTATTCCATGCTAACGAGTTAAGATGGTAGATAAAAAGATTTAATACTTGAGATAGTACGCTCACTGTTTGTCTCTGTTAGTTTTATTACTCTGTGCACATTTGTAATTGGCCGCACGGTAGATATCTGATTAGAGGGCAGATACATATACATATATATTGGAAAATTCATATGGAACGGTCAAGAGTTGATTCGAAGTATAAATATTAATAAAAGTAACTAATAGCCTGTGAATCTCCCACATTTTCGGGAGATAGGAGATAATTCCACCACACTGTTCCAATTTCGAACCGCATGCAGGTTTTTTTCTTTACCGCTGAGCACGAGATTACTTATTATAAATAAAACTTAAGCATATGTTAAGACAGTGGTGCTTGCCCGGGCTAGAACCCACAATATTCGGTTCAAATTCTAGTGAACCACTAGGCCATTTGACTCATTCTTCATACTTAATATTCTAAATAAGCAGAAATTTATTATTTTTTGTTATTACATAGGAAGGCGGATGAGCATATGGGCCACCTGATGGTAAGTGGTCACCGATGCTCATAGACATTGGCATTGTAAGAGATGTTAACCATCGCTTACACCGACATTGCGCCACCAACCTTGATAACTAAGATGTTTTGTCCCCTGTGCCTGTAATTACACTGGCTCACTCACCCTTCAAACCGGAACACAACAGTACAAAGTACTGCTGTTTTGCGGTAGAATATCTGATGAATGGGTAGTACCTACCCAGACGAGCTTGCACAAAGCTCTACCACCAAGTCTAATTATATATTACATTTTTTAATATTTAAGTATTATTCGTTACTCTGGTGAATTCTGTTTACAAGTTTCCTCTAGAAGGTCAGTTAGGGGAACATGTTTGTCTAAATATAAAATATCTATAGGTCACAAGTAAATGAGCTTTTAATTCAAAACTGTATCGCCACAGGGCTCCAAGAGCGCGCTAACTTTTGAGTTTTATTTTATACTAGTTTTTACCAGCGTTAGGGGGGAACAGGTGCTAGCTAATAGTAGCCAATTTCCCTTCATGGGTTTCAACCTTACTGATACCAAGAATTCATCAAAATCGCTTTCGTGAAAACTCCGAAAGTGTAACAGTTTGTCTGGTTTTGCATTTAAAAAATCACTATACATGTATCGCTCTGTTAATTGCGAATTATAATACACTATATATACTATATGTATATATACGATTACATCTAATATATGTTTGTGTGTGACAGCGGCAGATACCGCGCCGTTTGCATGACATGCAAAGGTTTAAGCATAACGAAATATAACAGTACATAATTTCCCTGCAACGTTCCCCACCTACTCGCGCACGACGTGTTCGCTTTGCGAATTGCATTGAATTTCCAATTTCGCGTTACGAATACACAATTCGCGTTCATTCAACCCGACGCGAAGTCAAATAAAGACGAAACTTACACGTTACATGACATCAAATCATAAGAAGTCATTAGGCATTCGAGTGAAACGGTCCCCGATACCGAAAACCCCCGGACGAGTTTGTACGGACCTTTTTGATGACGGCCGTCACGCGATTAGCTACCTTATAATCGATAATTACGATTGACATTCGTCTGTAATGCTTCAGAGACAATTGTTTATATGTCAATGTTGCTGGCACGCGATATTCAACTTTGTAATGTTTACACAAAGATGGTGTTTCGCGTGTGTGGGGGACAGTCAACAAAAACACACGAGAGAGAAAAAAGCGGGCATCTTTTTGCGTCATTCTCTCGTCCCCCTAAGCCGGGGGTGTGTGGGGTGAAGAAAAATCCGCGTGGGGCGTAGGGAGGGAGCCTCGTAGTAGTTTTTCGTTGGAATCACGCGTTCGCGACACGCTCTGTATTGATTTTTCAGCACATGCTCGCGTTCAGGTGGTGTGCTGTTTTTTTTAAAGACATACTTACGTATAATGCGGGTGGGTTTTTCGGACCGCTAGCGATTGGTAATACAACTTTGTCGTCTTATTTATACTAAATACCTACATTTTTCTTTACGGCTGCTTGTGTACTGTTTGTTTTATTTTATAATAGCTGCCAGCGTAATTTTTGTTTTTATTGTAGTAGACTTTTGTTGAAGATATTATATTAAAGTGAATTGAGAATGCGGGACGTATTGAATGGGACGAAGATGAACGAAAACATTATCTGTATGTATGTGTGGTATCGTTTTGGAATGTCGAACTACCGTCATAATAACTGGATTTTACTAGAATTAATTACGAAAATAGAACATTGTTAACTATAAAAAATTTCAAAGTTCGAAATCTTAAATTCAAATTTGTTTATCTTTACTTTTTTTATTATAAAACAAATTAATCAAAGACATAATGTATTTAAGTTGTACGGCTAAAACCAGAAATTTCAATTAGTATGTATAAATAATCGAACTTAATGCTGTATAAATTACGCAAATAATTTGTACCTAAATATAACTTAGACCGCTATAAAATCTAGTCAAAATCAACCGTTAAACGGATTCCGATGCGAGCAGTGACATTAAGCCGTTCGCAAATATTATGCAAATGTAAAGGTGTTGAAGATTAGCATCTTATTGTCATTCGACGATTCGTTCCGACACTCTGTTTGAACGCGATTCGACGCGGACCGGTGTGGTGATACCCTCATTAATATGCGTGTTTTGATTATTAGACGAATCGTTTTATCATTTTTCTATTATTATTTATTATAATATTTAAAAAAACAACGGGTAGCACTCCGGGGTTGCGGCAGAAGTGATAACTTGAATATAAACGTTTTGCATTTTTTGATATTTTGGAATGGTTGAGGAAAAATTTTGCACGAATTGCTTTAAATATCAGTATAAAAGTACTATAATTTATGTAATAAAATACAACATTCATTTAATGCGCTATCGTACACAAACATGATAATTTATATTACATTAAAAATTTAACAGTTCAGAACCCGTCATACGAATTTTCAATCAGTGTCACGTGACACAAAAAGTGTACAACGCCGCTAAAGAAGTTTTTCTCTTCAAGAAAAATATTTTGTTTCTCAGATTTTATTGAGTTTGATCTATTATTTCCGGCTATTCACATGTGGTGGAATTTCTTTTCCGAAAAAGTGTAGTTTTAACAATCAGTAAGTGTTATACAGCAAACAGCGCTTGTGATACATCAATAGCAACGTTGTTGAGGTGATTAGTTACACAACGTGTTTTTCTTTAGATAGTCAAATCCATAATATAAATAAATGACAAACGAAATCAATGTTAAACAAAACAGCCGCTGAACAGCGTAATAATATAATTTTAAGCGCTTTTTACTCTTATTAATGTTTCGCTGAATGTGCAAATTACTAAATACCGAGTCACATTACAGTACTTTAAATCACGAAGTATAATTTTCATGCTGTTATTACTAATTTTGACATCTTATATAACTGTAAACGATTATAACGCTTATGACTTTACGATAAGAGCAATTATCCCGTGATAAAATCGAAAAGTGGAGACACACTGGGACAAAAAAGGTACGCTTATTGTTTCGACCCGACGATTTTGTTTTCAATTTAAATATTTTATACACGTGACAATAGACAAAAACCGGTACTTGTAACTGTAAAAAATTAAATATCAAAATTATGACGGTTGTTCCTTTGTCGCTTAATATATGCAAATGCAATACGGATGTGCCCCGTACGGATGGGACATATTCATTTTTTTGCACGCCTAATACAATGTTATTATTACGTTTTCATTGTGTCCGTACGTAAAATGAGGTTTCTGTTGTTTTTCGGATACGATTTTTCCATAGAAACATATTTTTGACGTCAATTTATTATTTATTTATTTCTAACAAACCCGTCCCTACTTTGTACGGGTAAAATCAAGCAAAACCTCCCATTACTTGCCCTTGAAATTAAAATTTCAAAAAACCTTTCTAAGCGGGTACTTCGTCATAAAATGTTACATGTCACAAATTGTAGTCGTGCGGACTAGTGGGAATCTACACACGTGCTTTATAATATAATTATAGTCAATATCTACAACTATAACAATAAACTGGTTATTTAAAATATTTTTATTTAAAAATCAAACGAATAGCTCTTCAAACAAATTCGCATGTAATATTCAATATAGATTATATACTTTGTTTAGTAATACATCAATGTAAAACAAGTTTGTTTGGTTAAGTACGACGATATTTTATACACGAACGATTAACTCGTATTTCGGTTGTCTTGCTTGAAAAAATATATTTTCCTTCCATTTGTCCTGTTTCATTGTTTAATATTGCGTAAAAATGGAGAGGTATTTCATTATTATCTGATAACATACATGCTTTTTTATTACCATAAATAGTTTGCTATGAATTTGAATTCATGTTTAAAAATATGATATATTGAAAACAAAGAAAATACATTTTTTGAAATTAATATAGAATCCAAAAAGGCTATGATTATTAAATATATTCGATATTTAAAAATCTAATAAAATAACAACATAAATATTAACAATTGAATTTGAATAAAGAATCGAACGTCGAACACCAATATTTTTAATTTATTCAAACCCATTTTTATTATCTGCCAACTGTTTATTTTAAATATGGAACAATAAAAATATCAATTGTTATTGTAATGTCGCAATTAATCTTGTTTTTCGATACACGCTATTATCGAGTACTCGCATGTTCGTTGATAATATTTTATTAATTTAAATTCATTTTAAATTTCATCTGCATATCATTAATCGATAAACAATTGGTTTTATCTCACCGTTTCGAAATATATCAAATGAATCATTTATTTTCGACATTAATACTTCACTTAAATTTATCGGAATAGTATTTAATATTACAGGAATACAATAGTTGGAATATTCTTTTATTATTAATAGAAACAATTAGAGAAATATGAGCTTTATTGCTATTACATATTTAACGATTATTTATATTTATTCTTTTGGTTACAATATTTTTTAGTTTCACTGTCTTTAATTTAGTATATAAAATTACGATAGTATTTCGTGGGAACACCGCAAAATAAACATCTATCATTCATACAAAAGCCGAATACATTAAGACACCATAAACAACGAATTTGACAGCGAAACGAAAATATTTAATCTCATTACCTATACAATATATATTCAAAAAATCAATACGGCTGACAAAACTGGTCTTTGTTAACCCTGTTCTGCCGTGTGAAAAGTTAAAATATTCTTCAACCCGTCTAAGAAAGCTTAAAAAAGGACATAGACATGCAAAACAGATCCGCATTCGATATTCAAATGAGCCATCCTCTGTAACAGGACGCGGAAGAGCAATTTTGACACTTGGAAGAATGGTTAACCCTTTCGCTATCGTGCATTTTTATTTAAATTAAATTCTTATACTACGGCCAGTATCAGAGTGGAATAGTGATTTGAATAGATAAAAGATTTTTTTTTCTTAATAACGCGTTAATGTATTCATGGATTTTTCTAGTCGTGAGAACGGACGTGTTTTTGTACGTGAGAATTCTGTCTTTGTGAGGTAATCGATGGGGTTGAATATTGTCGGAAGCTGTGTCAACATTGGCAATAATATGCTAATTGTGTTCGATAGATGGTAATAAAAATCTTGACTAGAGATTTTGAAATTTTAAAAATTTACTTGAGATATAAATTTATAGTATAGTTTATTTATTTGTTATATGTTCTGAGTTACATAGTATCGTAATTGGTTATTCCGATTTCATCCTGAATCCTTTTGTAATTAAACGCTCGACTTGCATAAGAATTAAAAAATGCAACAAATAAGTAATTGAAATTTTAAAATCACGTAGGAAATACATCTTTATATCATTAACATAAGTGTTAAAATTGCTTGATATTGAGTGGAATGTGTTCATAGTTCAAACAAAGTTCAGTACAAAAAGCGAACGTCTTAAAACCCTTCCGCGTCTGTATTCAAATTTCTGTCCCCCTGCGGCAGGTGGGAAGGTGATCATTGAAAGAATTTCCGTTTCTGCCACTGTTTTACTCTATAATTTACTTTTCATGTTCCATATACAAATATGGAAAAAAGAAGACAAAAGATTGTATTTGTCCTTTTAGAAACGTTTCGTCGGAACGCGAAGGACGCGGGTTTGTCGTTAAATTATCTTTATGAGAATTTACACATAAGTTACACAAAAGTTTTTATACATTAAAAAGTAATAGATACTTGTACAATAACTTAGTGACACGTTTTGTTACTTTGTAGCTTTAATGTAATACAAAAAAAAACATAAAATTAATTAAAAGTACTATATTAACATTGTAAGTAAAATACTCTTTCATTACAATGAATAATGTAAGCAACAGTTAAAATAATAACACACCTGGAATCGAGACCGGTTGTAATTTTTTCGTCACATCCGAACCTAATTTGCATGCAAAGGGTTAAGTCTTCATGATTATTTGAGTTCACGCGTATTTTTTAATTATTCAAGGGTTGGCAATAATGTATTCCATTTTTGAAATGCAGATGCTGATTTTATTTTTTGCAAAAGATTCAGTCCGTCATAGAGTTTTGCCGAGAGTGGAACGTAAGTGTAGTGTAATTAAACTGGAGTGATCTTAGGCGGTAATTAAAAAAAAATGCAGACTATACAGAGGAGAGATGATCAAAGGAGTTCCAGACAAAGAGGTTACATACATGCTTTAGACTAATCGTGTATTGAGTCGAGTTGAATTAAAAATGGCGTCCTTAAAGAATAGACTAAAGGTATGAACACAATAGCGCTGCTATAGTTATTTATTATTTTTATTTTTGTGTCCGTATTGCAGTTTCCACTTGGCTTTATAGTTGTGTAATTACAATTTGCGGTGAGATATATTAATTCCTTAACCGATTACAAAATAAGAGTATGTTATGAGTGTTCAGAAACTAATTATTATTAACAACAATAGCATTGTGTCATAAGTATTTAGGTATTAAAAATTTACGTATTCTTTTCTTAATTTGAAATAAGAACATGCTTATAAAAACGTAGCTAATTACATCAGAAAGTTAAATTTTAATTTATTTCAAATTTCGAACTAGTGATGTACCAAAGCCATGCATCACAGATAATGATTGGATTCGCCACGCCTACGTCATCAATCACTGACAACGAGCCACCATGACACAAAGTGGGTGGCGACACGAACACTATACTGTGACCTGTCTTACCGCACGGATCTTTATTTTCTTACAATACTAAGCTTACCCAGTGACTTCTTCACTTCATGACTAATCATTACATTAAACTTGGTATATATTTCATACTAGATTAATATAATTACCTATTATTAAAAATCTTTGATTATAATAAAGCAGTAACTATATATGTACATTTAATTATATTTTAATACAATATATTCAGATATATAGGAAAGGAATATATATACCGGAAATACTGTCATTATCAATCATAATATTATTATATTACAACCGTTTGTTAATAATTATAAATTTATTACATTTGTTAGTGATATTTTTTTAACAAAAGCTAATATATAATATAATACATAAATTATGTATATTATTCGTATCTATTTCTATACTAATATATAAAGCTGAAGAGTTTGTTTGTTTGATCCGGCTATCCTCAGGAACTACTTGTTCGAATTTAAAAAATATTTTTGTGTTGTATAGTCCTTTTATCGAGGAAGGTTCTAGGCTAATTTTTAATCATTAATATTATTTATTTATTATACGCGAATGAAACCGCGGGGCACAGCTAGTTTTATATAAGACTCCTTTCATTTTAAACTTAATTAATAAAAGATAAAATAAATTGTTTGTATATGTTGGTAATTTTAAAGTAAACATATAATATATTTTTCATAGTATTAAAATTTAATCAATATTTTATTAGTATTCACCTTGTAGGTTGAGGTCTTGTTAGGGTGGTCGTAATGGGGGGAGGACACGGGAGCCATTGTGTCTTGTTAGAGACGTAGTAATGTCTTCGATGGCTGGATATAAGTAAATTATATGTATTTTTTTGTTATAGGGTGTGACTTTCCAATGTTTTTTTTTAAATCAAACATAGGATAATATTTTTAATTATACTAATTTAAAAAATGTAAACGTAACTTGTGAAATCTTTCTATATGTCTGTATTAAGATTTCTCTTCTTTTCTCCTCAAAAAAGGAGAAGGGGCCTTAGCTCAGCATTGGGACATTCACAGGCTGTTACTTTTACTTTATGGAATATGTGAATCTATGGTTTGTTTATCTTAAATCTTCGATTGGAATAGTGTATATTTATATTAGTGCGCCCATAGGATCACTTTTGATTTTTTTCAAAAGTAAATTATGTTATACAGACGTATTGTTTTTACCTAATTCATTCTGAATTTTCTGTTTGAGTGGGCAAAACTGGGCAACACATATTTTTTCAATGATCTGCTGCAAAACGGTATTGCTGTGTTCCGGTTTGAAGGGAGTTTATATGCCTACACAGGCATAAGGCATAAAATACAAAAGCATCTTACAGAGTTGTGTTAGAAGTGTTTAATATATCTTGCAGTGAGAGTTCTGAAACATATTACAATATGTTATATAAAAGAACGTTGCACTTATGTTATTTTTTGAAACTGAATCTCGTGGACTACCTTATTCTGTATCTAAAATCTGTATCAATTTCAACGTTTTAAATGAAAATAAAATAAATAATTTCCCTACAATTCAACTATTGCGAGCGCGGTAATAAAGTAGGGGGGTAATCCCGGGGGGGATAGGCCGGAATTGAGAAGTGTAAGGAGATTACTGTGATGTATTACGTGATGGCTTTCAAACGGTCCTTATTTTGTGATTTGACATTTTTTTTGTTTACAAATTTCTATATAATTTTAACTTATGTAAATATATATTGACTGATATATATTGACAGTCAAAAGTGATTTTGTTCGCTTCTATATTTTAAATGAGTCATGAAATAGCTCTTATTTTTTTCTTTACTGGACCGATTTTGATGTAAATACAAATATAAGAAGGAACTATGGGATAACATATTGAGATAATAAATAATGATTATTTAAAATAATATAAAGTTAACGATGAGTCAAAGTTCACCCGATTAAATCCATCCGTGCTTTTTTTATATAATATTCTTCCAAATCCTATACAATATTTGTCGTTGCTTTTTTATTTATATAATTAATAAGTAACAACACACGTCTTAACTAAACCGATTTTCATGAAATTTTGTGTTCACGTTGTCAGGGTAGAAAAAGACAAAGGATATCTAACAACTCATAATATGCGGACAAAGAAGCGGGCACAAAGTCTATGTTTGCATCTAGTATCAGTAGTATTACTACTACTACTAGTAGTTCTACTACTGATGCTAGATGTAGATGTAGTAGGATACGATAAATAACGATTTTATATAAGCGTTTAGTCCTACGATTAATTGTACTCTGATTTGTGAACGAAATTACACTTGAAAAAAAAATGGTTGTCTGTAAAGTCGGTTTACGGACGATAGTTTAACGTGACAACGTCATAACAAAACATTGATGAAATGACTGCAATCGTGTGAAAGAGAGATAGATGCGGCGCAAGCGTACAATCAGCGTAACGGGACAATGAGCGTAACGGGACAATTTTTCGTGCATGCAGCCAGCGTTCATCGATTTATTAGACGTTGTCACGTCAAAAAAGCATAAACAATATAATATAACTGGAGTTTTAAAAATATATTTCTTTATCATATTAAACATAACAGATCAAATATATATTTATTAATAGATTTTGTTACGTCACAATGTCGTCTACACAAAACTCATAAACCTAGATCACGTGAAACTTATCCAATATATCTTTCTTAGCGTGTTTTATGTAATGCGAACTTTTATATAAGGTAAATAACTGGCTATGTGAGCCACAAATCTCCACGCGTAATATCTTGGAGAAAAATATATTCGTAAAACAGAGTTTGGGAGCACCTGACGTATATTTATGTATACCGTAATACAGTCTTAGGATGAGTTATACTGGTATTTTTCAATTTACTCGTTGAAATTGTATGTTTTTAAATTTTAAGGACCAAAAAGGTTTTTATGAAATTGCGTTTTAATAATATTTTTGAAAAAGGACTTTCATTATTTTTTTTAGTATTTGTTTGCATTTTTGAATTATTGTTAGCTTATAAATAAACGATCCATCCATAGCTCAAAGGTGTGCGGAATGGTGATGTGATGTTGCAGCCTGCAGGTTCAATCCTGACTTATTATCGTTCCCGTTGAAACCGACAGTTCAATTTAAAAAAATATATTAAGCTTCTAAATACAAACCTGGCCGTTTTTAAAAATGTCACTGACAACATTTTCAAAAATCGAATTAAAAATACAAGCTATACATTCCTTAAAAACAACACCATATAAGTAGATATATATGTAAAAGCGAAGTATGTAATAAAAATAAAATGTATGAAAACGCGCCCCTCGTCGCCGGGCTTACAACCTATTTCCATACATATGAGGTAGACATCGTGAGATGGAAAATGTTGCCCAAACGAAGGCCCCTTTGTAGTTAGGTATTTTTTGTTTTCCCCGTCTTCGCTTTGTCTTACCTCTGTAGATAAGATACTTTGAGCTTAGATTAATGCAAGTCTGAATATTCAGATACGTGTTTTAAAAACTTCAATGCAAGGCGTGACGATAATGTACTAATATATACATATATATGTATATATAATACATATATAGTTATAGAAAAATACTTTAGAAGTATTTAAGTTTTGCGTATTAAATATGTTTAATTAATGTTTGTAATTAATTTGATGTTCTGCTGTCAAGGAGATATCTTGAGTCGAATGAAATTCTGGTACATTTGTGTTACGAACTAACCCGTGTCTGAATAGCATGGTAAATTTTCAAGAGGAATTGAGGCCGTTCCATTGCTACATTTAAATAAAAACTTCTCTATATATAACCGAATAAATAAAAACTAAATAACAATAATTATGTTCTGTGTTCAATTTAGATTTCTATATAATAGATTTTATAATGTTATGTAATCTATGTACTAATTCAGTACAAACATAGCGATATATATATAATTATATAAAGATGACATTATATGTACTAAAGATAATTATGATGATACTTATTTTTAACACACACACAAATATGAGTGAGATTGTGTTTTGTATTATAAAGATGCATACTGCATTTTGTAGTACAGTTTTTTTTTTCAAACATCAATGACCTTATGGATAAAACTGCCTAAAAATTCCTAATAATCTAACGCTTATTCTAGCTAAAGAAGCCGCATCAAATTCGCTTTACAAGGTAACATATACGCGTAATTTATTGGTTATGAAGCCATAAAACTATTTGCCCTTAAGGCACCCTTTAATATTGTAAGGTATCCCTTCTTTAAATACTTATTTTAAGGCAAAGTAAAAGTACCACCTGTAAATGTTCTACGGCTGGGCTATGATCACCTCTTCTTTTTGAAAAGCTTTGGATATCACTCCACCACGCTGCTCTTGTGCGGGTTAACGGTTACACATTGGGAGATTTTCTGACAATTGCAAATTTCCTCACAAGGTTTTTCTTGCCCGCCGAGCACGAGATTATGAATACTAATTAAGCAAATGAAAATTCAGTCTGGGTTTGATCTCGCAATCATCAATTAACAATCACTTGGTCAAACCAGTGGGCCATCTCGGATTTTAATGGTCAACACATTATTACAAATATTTTGAGTGTCTGATAGTGTACATTATAAGCTTAACGCGCGTCTTAAATTTTGTTTACTTTCTAAACAGATTTATCTTTACAACCCTAGTTTCTATGTTACTTTAAATACATATATTATAAAAAAAGGTTCTTGTATATAATATGGTATAAAGTAGCATTCTTATATAAATAGACTAATTAAAATATAAGCTGTGATCAAAACTGTAGTTGTTATATACTTTGATTTTAAATACAAATTTAGTACATATTACCTAAATAAATATTGGTGCTTAGAAGTAAAATACGGAAGTCATCATCGAGATTATAATGGCGTAGAAAGCCAATATATCACGTGACGTCACGGGCGCATGTGCCTGACACAAAAATATTACGATGCATCACAACTGCCAAGAAAGAGTGGGAGGTAAACCTCTTTGGTGTATATTACAAGCGATGAGCGATATGATTTTTCAAACAGAAAAGATAAAAAATTTATAAAATAAAATCAATTGCACATTTCATTATCCTTTTTTATAAGCAGGAGATATTATTATATAAATATAAAAAACCAGGTGTCTTAGAGTAGTGAATTCTTTGAATTTCTAGTTGTTTATTGTAGACACAAAATACATTTAAAAAAAAAACTAAACATTAACAGTATTAAAGTAGAACAATCTTATATTGGAATAGGTACTAATCAGACAAGCTTACATAAAGTTCATTGCAGAATATTTATGTATATATAGACTGGCGCGACTCGCATGCTCATGTCAAGCTATCCTTTATATGTTATGTAAATAATTCGTGATCCGCCGTTATCTCATAGTTTATACCGTTTAAAAAATCTTTGAGCAACGCTAGGGGCTGTCTTGAAAAATGTTCCGCAGAACATCGTCATGGTAAAGTGTTTTGGGAAAAACGTAAAACATTCTCCTTCATAAACACCATAGTTTTTTTTCTATTCGATTAATATATGGTAATAGGTACCTTTCAATTTTATATCCTTTTTGATTTTCGTTTCAATTTAAATAACAAAAACGCAAACATTTTCTTCATTTATTTAAATATATATGCACGATAGGTTGTTTAGTCAGTTTGTATTTAAATAGAAATTATTGGAATGTTGAAATCCGTCGAAATGTTCTAATTTTAAAATCCGTGATATGTTTTAAATTAACACTACCTATCATTACTTGTAATATATTTAGCATTTATAAGTGAAATCTAATTTATAAAAACTAAGAACGATATATTTAAAAATAGAACACCAAATCACACAAATCGATGTAAATCACTCACTCAACACAAATCAATTGAAAACATTCAACAAATCACAAGTTACGCCAATAATGAGGTAATGCCTTTACCTGTCTGTCAACCAACAAAATGGCGGTTTGAAATTAGCGAGCGTCTTTTTGCCACTCTGTTATATAGATAAAGGAATCGTAAGATAATCTCGAAAGGAACTATATTATAGTATATTTCAGTGTTGAGCATATTGTTATATTCATGTATGATATTGAACGCATCTTGATATGTTTTTTTTTTTAAACTGGAATTAAATAATTTACTAATGTAATTAAGTAAAAAATTTGCCCGCATTGTTTATAGCAAAATTGCATATCTTCAGAGAAATTATGAAATGTTTATTTTTCTACTAAGATAAAAAATTTCTTATTCATAAATAATCTATCGCTCGAGAACCATTCAAAAAGCAGATAATCCTCGTCTGGACAATGTTGTGACGACGTCATTAAGCAACAGAACATCTTTTCTTAGCTGCATTGTCTTTTCGTATTATCTAATAAACGCGAAATATAAACTTTAATCACTTACATTAAGATACATTTTCGTATACATTTCTTATCTAATTTGTTACTCCACCCTAAGTATTCACAATTATTTGTCAAGCCCACTAATTGCCTGTTATATTGAGTAAAAGGGACTGCATTTTGGCTTATTAGGAATCAACAAGTTGAAAGTAATCGTGTGCTTTTCACCTATTGTTGACTTTGTAACAGTCAACATCCTTTGTCAGGGTTGACAAAGATTATATTGATCAATACCATATTAAATTGTTCCATTTTATATTATATGAAAATGGTATTTGTGTATCTGTGAGATTGATTGAATACATGTATATTCCAATTGATTTTGTAATGATATATATCCAGTATATATATAATAATATAATATATCCAGGGACATTATTCACACACGGCCATCTGATCCCAAACTAAGCAGAGCTTGTACTATGGAAACCAGAAAACTGATATACTTACATATACTACTTTTATTTTGTAAATACATACTTATAATAGATAATTACACCCAGACTCAGGACAAACAGACATGTTCATGCATACAAATGTCTGTCCTGGGTGGGAATCGAACCCACGACCTGCGGCGTGAAAGGCAAGTGTCTTACCAACCACGCCAACCGGCCCGTCATGGACAAGGTACTATCCTTTCTGTTCCAACTTATTGTCACTGATTGTCAATTTTTATATCATTAAATCGATTGCCATGACAGTATATAATTATGTACATACAGAAGCTTCGACAGATTTCGCTTGTTATAAATAAGCCTGCTTATACGATATACGTAGAGACTTTAAAAATCTAATTTTATTATTAAACCTCATTGCATCACTGGCTTTGCTCGGCCTCAAGAGTGCTGTCCAGATACGTGCTAGATTAGTGGGCTTCTAGGGACCGTGTGTCGTACAAGGCGAGATAGTCGATTAATTCAGAGCCCAATCCATAATATGCATAGAATAACAGGCTAATATATAAGGATACATTCGTGACGGGAGTTTAACGGCATATAAAGATAATAGAATATAACTACATTTTATTGAATCTTATTCGATTGAATTGATATAGTGTTTAAAAAAGCTTTAAATAGCACAATATCATACAATTGCTATTATGTTACAGATAAATATTAATTAAAAAATAATATTAATTAAAATATGTTCAATACATTAAGTTTACCTACCCACACATCTTCACTTGAGTTTTGAATGTCACATTCTTGAGAAAAAAGATAGAAGAAGTAACGCAAGCCTGTATAAAATATCAACACAAAAGTATAAATCGAGTCATTTGTAGTTTTTATTTAACAATAATAATAAATTAACTATAAAAAAACGTAATAAACGACACGATCTCTTACTAGCTAATTTTATTTACAGAATATTACCATAAAATATCCTTTATTTAATTTTTATTTCTTTTATCATTAAATGGACTGCGTTTTTGAAATATCTTAAGATATAATGCATTTTGTTAAGGGCAAGAAGAATTAATTGCAACAGCCGAGATCGGGTCAAATTAAATAATCCACATTCTATACGAATCCAATAAGTTCAGACACCGGCACACATAAAGCTATAAACATTTGCTACGCGACTGTACACATAAGACCTTAAACTCGCATAAAATACCTCCACAAAGAAGAAAAAAGTAATGCAAAGGAATCAGTACCAACTACTATCTCAAAATTGATCTGGAAATCTGCAAACGATATTATACTTTCAACTTTTCACGTTAGAGATCAAAATTGTGTAACGTTAGAGATTATAAATTGGTTTTTCATTACAATCAAAATTATACTCTATAATTTTATAAATAGAGTTCATTTCTGCTTAACATAAGGTACCGTATACCCTCACATAAGTTAAGGCCCAAGTAATACGGATGACGATGCGAAGTTAGTGGAAAGAAAGGGGAGAAGGGAAGTGGAATAACGAGGGGGAGTAAGAGAGGGGGTGCACTCCCTGTTTTGGGTTTTCAATAGATGTTTGAGTTGCGCTCGTATGATTTAAAAACCAGACAGGTGTTAAGCGTACGTGTATTTATATTTCGAGATATACCTTCTTAGTTCATATTTTTAAAATTTTAGGTTTTTTTTTTTTAAATCAGTGAAATACGTCACAGAGTATTTCAGTTACCTCGTTGTTTATGAAATAAATTATATTAAATCTTCTTCCTAATTGTCGTTTTATCTTTGTTTTAGTTAGTCTTTTCTTTTAAAAAGTCGAGATGGTGTACTTAGTAAAATTGGGTCATCCTTAGTAAGGTTGCGTTCGAATATGTATTGTGTAATATAGGATTTAAAATACTTAATTGGTTTTTATAGGTTCATGCGTCGGTTAATAAACGAAGTCTGCGAGAAATTATAATATGTATACATAATCAACGTAATAACTTCCACTGGCCAAATAGTTTACCTGCTGTGACATATTTACGAATGGAGTTTATATAAAACTAGCTGATACCCGCGACTTCGTCCGCGTTGCTTGAGTCCAGTTAAAAGGTATGTCCTTGTTCGGCGTTCAAGCTTTTTTTATACCAAATTTCATCAACATCGGTTCAGTAGTTTGGTTAAACAACAAACAGACATAATTACTTTCGCGTTTATATTATTAATATAAATGATTAGATATTATCAATTGAAAATGTTTATCCTGTAAAGTTCTATTACTCCTTATATAGATAAAAAATAATCGCTTATATACTGCACAACGAAATTGTTTTAACATTAAATTTAGTATAACATAATAACTGAATAAATCACTTGAATAAGGAATATTTTGATTTTTAGATAAGACAGAAGAGAAAAAGCCTTGATAGCCCAGTGGTTAGAAGATGAGAATCTTCACTGGTGATTCTGAGTTTAACTCGGGCAGTACCACTGAGTTTTCATTTGCATATTTTTAAGGTAAACATCGTTAGGAAACCTGCATGAGGCGGACGAATATTTACCATGTGCACACCAACCGGCTTTGTAGCAGCGTGGTGGCCGTAAGTAAGCTCCAAAATATCATACATGTAAGTAAGCTCCATCAAGAGGTCTTAGCCCAACCATGGAAGCTAATTTTTTTTGCTATTTTAGATGAACATACTACTTATTCATATATATTTTGAATTTCTTACTAAAAGTTATGATTGAACACATTGAATAGTAAAAATTTTAGCTTTTCATAGTATTAACATAATCTAATAACACACACTATCTATTTGTCTTAACATAGAAGTAAAGCAATATTTTAATAACTCGGCGATATGAGATTGAATCCGCAGTCGATGAACATCAACGGTTGTATCCACTGGCTGGGTCGAGTCTATTTATGAGGCCTTGTCAGCTTAGCTAAGTGTGCTATGCGGATACAATTAATAGATTTTGAATTGTTAATCAAATATTTGACAATATGATTACCGACAGCTTACAATTGAAATGCTGTTTATTGGAATTTTATGTGAGTATATTTCAATAAAGTCACAATGATAATTAAAATTGGAGCCGCATTGGCGCAGCTTGGTGGAATAAGCTGCAAACCTTCTCCTTAATAAGACTAGAAGAGGCGTTAGCCCAGCAGTGGGACATTCGCGGACTGTTACTATGTACTGTAATCATTAAAATATAGATGAAAAAATATCATTCGTTTTTTTAAATAAAACAGTAACGGTCTAGTAATTAGACGAAGTTGATCTTAATCGAAGATCGGGGGTTCAAATCCAGGTTACTTAATTTTCATGTGTCTAATTTGTGTTTATAATTCATCATACTTGGTGGTAGAGCTTTGTGCAAGCTCGTCTGGGTAGGTACCACCCACTCATCAGATATTCTACCGCAAAACAGCAGTACTTTGTACTGTTGTGTTGCGGTTTGAAGGGTGAGTGAGCCAGTGTAATTCCAGGCACAAGGGACATAACATCTTAGTTCCCAAGGTTGGTGGCGCATTGGTGATGATGAAGTGTTGGTTTACATCTCTTACAATGCCAATGTCATAGGGCGTTGGTGACCACTTACCATCACGTGGCCCATATGCTCGTCCGCCTTCCTATGCAATAAAAAAAAGTCGAGCTTAGTATTGATGGAAAACATCGTGAGGCAATGGGGAAGAAAATGTGAGGAGGCTCGACAGTTGAGAGACATTTACAGGCTTTTATGTCTCCATATGAATCAATAATAGTTAAAGATGCATTGATACCCATGTCACACAATGTTTCCAGATTTTGATGTAGCTGTGTTGTCAGACTCAAAGTCAAATAAGGTTTCATTGAAAACGAAAATATTTTAACTACAATAGACTTTTACAAGTACCTTTGACAATTTAAGCGCTGTCACCGGTTCGGAATGAAATGAATTATTTTGTACATTTTAGAAACTAAACTGGTTACAGATAATAGGAATATTTTGAGTTAAATTTCAAAGTTTATTTATTGGCTTATCAAGTATAGGTTGAGACTTCTTTCTAATATAATACGATAGATAGATTAACGGATATAATTTTTTCATTTGGTTATTATTTGTTTTGGACTAACAATACAAATAAATGCTATATTTGTTCTTTCCGTGTTAATTTGTTCAAAGTGACAATTGATAAATGGATGACACGTTTTTTAAAATATTTTTTCATATTCTCGAGACACTAGAATATGCTCGTAAAAGTTTCTCCCCGCACCGGGGGTGGTTATTATTCATTTTTCTCCAGTCAAATTCAGTGTAGGGCACACTAATGTGCCACTTCAGAATCAACCCCTACGAACTTTTTCGCGACCATGTTTTTTCCTGCAAAATTTTTTGTTTGTCACCCCTCTCTTTCTTATTTGCTTATTTTGATATATCCCGTCCTTGTCTCCTTATCGTGCAGGCGTGGGGTGGCGGTAGAAAATATGATACGTTCTTTTGGGGTTTAAATTGATTTTTCGAAAGTGTGTGGAAGCCATTTTATCGCGGTTTCGCGACTTCGTGTTTAACGTTTTCAAAGAATATTTATCCTTTGAAAAGGTCTCGTAGTTCAAATTTACTCTTTGCATTCTAACACCTTGTAATAATACAGAAAAAGTCGTTTAAATCTTCTCAGAATAGCTATGCCTGGAAGCATGTCATAAACTTCATAAGCTAAAAAATTGTACATGTACAATTATTACTTTCATTATTCATTAAGAACAAAAAATATTTTATTATAGAATAAATAAAGTGTTGTAAATTTAAGAACTATAATTATAGAGGAAGTATGAAAAAAAACAATAAAATATAAAGTTCCAAAGCGCTCCGTGAATCATTATGTACCACGGTTAATAGTGGCAATAAGCTGGCAGTAATTATGACAGTAGTTAAAAAAAAAAATGATTATGACACAATTATAATAAAATTCTATTCAGAATTAACGATCTATCACAAATATAACGTGTCCCCGGAATTAATTGCTTATTAGATGCCGTTACAGGAAATAAGGGTTGTCTTTCACAGGATGTGATGCGCGATATAATGATAACTTATAATATATCACTATTTATTATTTATTGATTGATTTGGTATATCTTTTTATAGCCTTTATCTTTCAACTTTTCTTGTCTATGTGTATTAAGTTACTAGTAATCATATTATAAGATACTATATAGTATAACTGAATTAACATAAATAGATCAATCAAATGTGAGTCATGAATAATTATCATTTTTGATAGAAAAATAAATATAATATATTAAAATTATAATAAAATAAAAAAGAAATCCTTAATCGTTTCTCAAATGTTGTAAATGTAATACATAAAAATTTTTAATTATACATTGTACTCAAACAATAAAAATGAAATAAAACACTGAAATAAAATATCAATATCTGATTCAAACACAGTTATCAAATATTCTGAATTGATTTATAATAGTTTTAAAGGTCCTCATAATATTATAAGCTATAGCCTGATATACGACGCGACTTGTTGCTATGAAATTAGGGGAAGGTTATCTTAAGAATATCGGATGTAAATATTAATATAACAGTTCAATTTGACTTCATTTAATTTGGGGTAGAAATATAACATAATTTTTACAACTTAAAGAATTTGTAAATTATAGTTATTATAGTGGAATTCTTGGACAGACCAGGTGGTTACCGCTATTAAGAGGAATGAGTATTATGTTTTTAAATGACATATCATTTATATTATAAAACATTCTTGCATGGTTGCATTCTTGTTACATTTAGAATGGTCGACGTTGCCCGGGCTTCAAATACTTGAGTTTCGATTGACGATAAGATTAGCAAGTCCACAATTTAAAACATAAGTAAATACAAAAACTGTTTTAAAGACATTTATAGACAGGATATTCATTATTGTGTTAATGAATTCAGACGATATTTAATGAACATACAATCGTAATAAACTATAATTTAATTAAAGTTTATAAGGTATATTTGCAAGCCGAGATGGTCCAGTGGCCACTCCACTGTCCACTGAATGTTCAAGTGCTTAATTTGTGTTTATAAGTCGTCTCGTTCGTAAGCACGATGGTTTTCCTCGGTGAAGGAAAACATCGTGAGGAAACATGCATGTGTCAAATTTCACTCAAATTCTGCCACATGTGTATTCCACCAACCCGCATTGGAGCAGCGTGGGGGAATAAGCTCCTAAACCTTCTCTTAAAAAAAAAGAGCAGGCCTTAGCTCAGCAGTGGGACATTCACAGGCTGTTACTTTACTTTACTTTATAACATATATTTGTATATTATGCCACCTGATGGTAAGTGGTAAGAAATAGATACTTTTCATCCCTTACATCGCAAATGCACCGCCAGCCTTAGGAACTTAGATCTTACCTTATACCAGTAGTAACACTGACTCACTCACCCTTTCAACTAGACTATAACAATACTGAATATTGCTATTTGGTGGGTATAATATGTCTTGTGTGTTACCCATACGGTCTTGCACGAAGCTCTACTTCAATACAATATGTAAATAACGTGATAGCCTAGTAGCTGTAATATGTGAGTTATTAACAGAGGTTTGCGAGTTCAAACCGACCTCGAGCATGGAGTTTTCATGTTTTCACTTCGCTAATTATTATTTGTTTAATTTATTGAAGATTTTTTTGTTACAGATCTGAAAGAGTCATCGCAAAGGAAAGCTGATCTCAATATTATAAGAAAATAATAACAAAATGAAAATAAGTTATTGAATAAAAAATAAAAATTACTCACATTAGTATATTATGTTTTATTTAATGAAATTACCTTATTATAATTATAAATAATTAGAGTTAAGGTATATAAAATAATTTGAAAAAGTTATGTTCATAAAAAAATCATGAATTATATTTAATTTTATCAATAATTCTATTTTTCAATCACCATTGTAAATCCGATCCTGATCTTAAATCTTTCTGAAATTTAAAAATTTGAAATGTTTCGCATTTGGCATTTGTGTATAATATGCTCCAGACTATTGGCTAGTTTTCTCGAAAATGGCCAAAAGTGTGGAATGCAACTATTTGAGAAAGGCCTTGAAAGAAATTGCTGAGAATGTTGGAATTACGTCATAATATACTAGCACGTATCTCATGGTAATGCCTGTTGCAATTTTATGTCACATACCATCGCGGGTGCACCACAGAACACCAAAATTATCGCAAATGTTTAAATGGTATTTACCTTCCAATACCTTTTCTTCTTGATAGGCTGCTTTCTAAAACTGTGTTTTGATTAAAATATTGCAGATTGAGTCAATGAAATACATTTAATTTGATTTGAACGCAAACTGAATCGACAAACATCAAAGGAGTTAATCGGCCAAATTTAATATATGACTTTTTTGCATCAAATGTTACGATTATCGATCTATTCCATACCACGAGTAGTATCCTTCCAAAGCGTCGAGTGTAGTTGAGATCTAATCATCAGACATCATAACAGTTTTTTTTTATAGCATAGGTACGCGGACGAGCATCTGGGCTACCTAATGGTAAGTCCTGATGGACACACTAGACATTGGCATTTAGAATATCTGATGAGTGGGTGGTACCTACCCAGACGAGCTTGCACAAAGCTCTGCCACCAAGTAAATAGTAATAGAAATGAGAAAGAGTTTGTTTATTATTCTACGTCTTAACTACTCAACTGATCATCATTTTACATAGTCGTAGTCAGAATAGAAAAGGACAAAGGGTATGTTACACCTGACTCAACGCCCACCCCCCCTCCCTGCCCTCACGCGCAGACAAAGCCGCGAACGGAAACGATCATAATAATTTAACGACATTTTAATGCTTAAGTTTCGGTTCGGATAGTTTAGTGTATTTATTTAGGGGCTAAAAACGAAAATCGTTGAAGTAGCTCAGATCGCGTGTGGCCGCAACTATCAGATAAGTGGCGACGGTTAAACATGAGTGGTTCACAATTAACCAAGATGGCCTGATAAAGTTTAATGCAAATTGACCCACAAAACCGTGGAACGCTTAACTTCTACGTGACGTTTTAGGATTCCGTAGGAATAATTAACCAACTTAAAAAACTATATAATATATCTAATAAATAAATTATTTAATTATACTTTATCATACAATTATATTAATAATATTTTTGACTACATTAAAAATTAAAAGTTATTTCATATTTTTAACAGGCATTTGTGTTGATAACTAACCAAAGACACAAAATAGATAGATATGAACACCAGAACCACCAGCAACAGAACCCATAGACAAAGGCAAAACCGTATATAAATATTTGTTAGTATCTAACATCGAACCTGTGACCTTTACCGTAGACAGTGTTACCACATCGACTACGAGTCGTAATTTATCAACGTTTTTAATTACATTTAAGCTTGTATTAAATTTAGACAGTTTTATTCGTAATTATGTTAATTAAAGAAATAAAAACGCGTATTTAATATATCATAAAAATAATAAACTTCAATGTTCGTTTTATTTCACACTTACCTTCGAGCAATGTAAATAAAAAAAACACATTAAGGGCTTAATATTACCGAACCTAACTCAAAATATTTATAAAAAAAAAAAACTTTCATAGACGCAGTCTTAAAAGCGAGTCAATGAAACATCGCATTACTATCGTGAATGCCATCAGCTTGTAAATCAAGCACCTTCATAAAAGCAGGCTTGATGTTTTAAGATCTTAATCGGGGCTAATTTAGACCCAACACACTAACGTCGTAAAACCTTAGTTCACACGACCAATGCCCGCGACTTTGTTTCGTCTTTAAACGTGGATAACTGGACATACGTGTAAGTTTTCTTTTTAAGCTATTAGGACGATTCCATTTTCAAATTTTTGACGTGATGATTGCACGTTATTGGCGCGAAGAGGTAAAAAATTCTAAGTCGATCGCCTGACGTTTTGCACTTGTGGATTTGTAGACTTCTGTCCCTGTCTGTTTTTGAGTTTGATTCTGGTTATTATAATTCACTCCGTTAATTATAATGGATGCAATACTAGTACGACAATTTAAAAAAAAAACAATTTTCTACGCTAATGAATTTCAGACACAAGACTAATTCATACAGTAATATGAAAAATATAATCAAATTTAATAGATTTTATAATTTAAAATTGTTTAATTATATATTACAATTTTTTTTTATTTTCTCAATTATTATAACGTCGTAAATATTAGCATTAAAAAATGTACCTCGCCGTAGACTTAAGTTGTCATTTTTATCAGCTATCTCTGTATTTATTCATATGGATTCCATATTGAATGAATTTACTAAGCGACGTAAATATATATATATATAATATAAATATATATGTAATTCTTAACGGTTTAATACTACTGATTCATTAAATTACCCGCGTTCTTCCTGTGTTGAGTAATAAGTATCATTTCATTTGACTATTTTAGGATTGCTGTCGTAGTGTCAGAAGTTAAAACTGTCAATTATTATTAATATATATTATATTATACGTTGATAACCGAATTAAATTTGTTTTAAATTTTTTTTTTTTTTTTTTTCTTTTTTTTTTTTTTTTTTTTTTTTTATTTCATAGGAAGGCGGACGAGCATATGGGCCACCTGATGGTAAGTGGTCACCAACGCCCATAGACAATGCCATTGTAAGAGATGTTAACCATCGCTTACATCGCCAATGCGCCACCAACCTTGGGAACTAAGATGTTATGTCCCTTGTGCCTGTAACTACGCTGGCTCACTCACCCTTCAATCCGGAACACAAAAGTACCAAGTACTGCTGTTTTGCGGTAGAATATCTGATGAGTGGGTGGTACCTACCCAGACGAGCCTGCACAAAGCTCTACCACCAAGTAAGAAAAAAAAAAAAAAAAAAAAAAAAGAAAAAAAAAAAAAAAAAAAAAAAAAGTATTCATTTAGTACTGTGACATGAAGATTAATTTTATTTCATAGGAAAGCGAACAAATGGGCCACCTGATGGTAATGGTCACCAACGCCCATAGACAATGGCATTGTAAGAGATGTTTACCATAATTTACATCGCCGATACGCTACCAAACTTGGGAACTACGATGTTATGTCCCCTGTGCCTGTAATTACACTGGCTCACTCACCCTTCAAACCGGAACACAACACTACCAAGCACTGCTGTTTTGCGAATATCTGACGAGGGGGTGGTACCTACCCAGACGAGCCTGCACAAAGCTCTACCACCAAGTTTAAAAAAGCTATTTAAATTAAGAATATTTTGGGTTTGCTTTATATATAATATCTATATAGAAAGGAGATGTGTATTTTCTACGGTTTTTGTAAAAGGATATCAAGATAATATATATTATGGTTTATGAGGATAAATAAAATAATATTCTGATTAACTGGTGGTCTTAGGAACTGAGATGTTATGTCCTTTGTGCTTGTGGTTGCCTGGCTCACTCACCATTCAAAGTGGATTACAACAATATTAAGTAATTAGGTATTGCTTGTTTGTGGTAAAATAACCTACATACCCATTCGGGCTTGCACAAAACTCTACCACTAAATAAGTATAAAAATGTTCTTATTAAAATTTATTTTGAACGTCGTAACTGCTTAAACGTTAAAAAGTGCAATAACCATTAATTAAATGGTTCAGAAACTTGTTACAAAAATATACAAATTACTTCGTACCGGCCCTTAGGTTTACAAATTAAAAGGGCCCCAACGTAACTGTTTTGACTACCAAAACGTTAAAACAATCTTGTACCCTGTATCGCAATGATTATCTAAGAATTGTTAAATTGCACCGCCCGAATTAACGCTTTCACTCTGAATACATTAACATAAGTTCCCCATAAATATTTATAACCGAATTGTGCATGGGGAGGTTGAGGTCAGTTAATACAACTACAAGTATCTTTTCAAAATTATGTACACATATAACTAATATTAAAAAAAAAATAAGTGTATTAAAAATGTTTAAATTATTACATAATATGTTCACTGTTTGTTTTTTCCTTAGTTATTATTATTGTTTAGCAATATCTCAACATAGTTACTTTAGATACACAATTCTCTTTAAAATAAAAAAAAAATACAATAATAAATTTATCATAAATGAGACGCATTTTAGAACTAAAAAGAATTTTCTATTAATTTTCATCCAATCCACCCCTACCTCCCCTAATGGACGATGCTCATGTTTAGATCGCTGGGAACCCATAGTTTAATCAGTCGAGATTATATTTTCGTGTTTAATTCTAATTACGGATAGTTACACCGTTGAAAGAATTATACTATTTAAGATCAGACGCAGATAATTGTGTAATTTATTCTAATGTCCGTTGGATTTACGGTCGTTGCTCTAATAGCCTGTCCAATGCTTCGGTTGTTTGGGGTTGGTGATACTTTTATGGGTATTAGTGATGTCATGATATGTTATTAATATGTGTTTTTGGGTGGTGATAGAGAATTATGCTAGAACCGTTGGATTGAAGTGAACTCCACGAACTGCACGGATACTATTATAGTGGACAAGTGGGTGCGTAAACGCAGATGCACTCCTTATTCCTTTGCTCTCATGATCCGATGGGACCGCAAATCCGAGGTGAATGACCAACGACTTAATGTGTTCTCCGAGGCACGGGAGTGTAAACACCGGGCTGTAACTGAGAATTTATAGATAGAAAAACCTGATAAAAAGTTAATAGCCTGACCCGGGGTTTGATCCCAGGACCTCGGGGTTGGGTCTTATATTCTTACCACTGAATTAATGAGGCAGTCCAAATTATATAATCAAACATAACATATTTTCTATATATTTTTTTTTATGTAAAAAATAACAGCCAATATATATTTAGTTCTTTGCACCTTCACCAAAATAAAATATAAATATTTTCTGAAGTAATCACTCTAAGTCAAAGGCATATATGGCATTTATGGACTTATCCATAAAAGCCATATTATTATGATACAAAAAATTCTATTTCAAGCCATCTAAGCATTCCTTCCATAAATGTTAAGGAGTTATGAAATAATATATATGGCAATTTGCAATTGAGATGCGCTCGCCAAAACATCTTGGTAATGAGCCACGTAACGCATAATGTGACGGTAATTGTTCGAGAAATACCACGTCAGGTGGTACCATTCATGGCTGGTGGTCGCTTGACAGTTTCTATTTATGACGTGACATTAATGTGATAGCTAGGTGATTATAGAATATTGGCAAGCTGGGCGCGTAGAGAAATAATTATGAATTTATTTATCATTTTAATGTCGTACAATTTTTTTAACTGTTATGAATAAAGCTGTTAAGTTGAAGGTTCATTAGTAGATATTAATTGTATTATCCTTACAATTTACTAGATAATTTCTTGAACTTGAAAATCATTTTAATTATAATAATAAAGTACAGACGGACCAAAACAATTTTCTATAGTATGTACATAATGTGGTAACAATTTAAGCAATTACTGTCTCTTTTTTTTTCAATTACACCACTGTCATTGGTATATTTTAATGAACGAAAATTCATACACAATTCACTGTTTTTATCGCAAGGGCTGCCTCACAATCCATTACCGACCGATCACAATCACACGACGTATGTAAATTAAACGTGGTCACGATAAAAATAAAGATATATATTTTTAATAATTTTTTTCTTCTTTTTTTTTTTAATTTTCAAAATGCTTACTTTCACATCAATTCCGTATGTCCACCGGCTCCTGTCGCAACATAACATAATTACTGCAATAAATTTTAAAAACAATATGGCGCCCGCAAGATGGCAGTCGCGATAGTCAATGAAGGAGTAATAATAAACTGTTTTTAATGACACCAAAACCACCTGCGCGAATTAGTCCTACGGACAGACATCCAATTTTATTCGATAAAGAAAGCGAGTATATGCATATCGTTTGACAAGAAATTATAATTCTTATATAATTGCATTTCGTATTAATATATTTTAATCAAATAAAGACTGTCTGTTTTCATATAAATGTATTCTAAGAAATATGATGTTTTTTTTTAATTACTTTATCTGATATTCATAAATTTATTTAAAATATAATTTTATTAATACCGTGCTGTCGATGTTTTTAAGCATTTATTTTTATTTATAATTATATAATTATTATTATTTGTTTTTTCGAAAAACTTATAAATTGTAAGATGTGCAAAGTGTACATGGATGGATTATAATTTTATATCTGTTACTGCTTTGAATTAGTAATACAGTTCTCAAAGTGTCAATTTCATGAATTCTACAATTTGGCTCAATCACACATTTTGTTTGACAAAGAAGAACTATTTTTAACCGACTTCGAAAAAAGGAGGAGGTTATCAATTCGACTGTATGTTTTTTTTTTTTAATAAGTCATTTCGAATCTCAATCGTGATGTGTTGACAAGCGACTTATCGTGATATACCATTTTGATGTATGTATTCTTAAAATGTTATAATTATTAAGGTCAATATCGTATATCAATTTTCGACATGAAGATAAAGTGAAGTTTAAAATTGGATTTTAATTTAAAAACGTAGCTTATATCAATATTCTAAATACGAAATTAACTCTTTTTGGTTCCTTTTTGTGTCTGTTACGCGTTCACAGCTAAACCACTGAATCAATTTTGATGAATTTTAGTACCGAGTAAGCTCAGACCTCAAGGAAGGACAGGCTTTTTATACCTAGCACCTGCCCTCCCTCAGGTAGTAACTAGTATATATAAATATATTAGTATACTAATCAATATCACTTGTCTAGATCATAGATAATTTTGGCATAATGATTATATATATAATAAGAAATATGACGTGTACTCGCAATATCTAGAATTCAATTATTTTGTAACATGTCTTAGTAATTGAAGGTTTAATTGAACATGCTTAAATAACAAAAGTAAATTGTAATATATACGAATGTAGTCACAATAAACAAGTAAAGCTTATGGAATTAAAGTCTTACCGACTCAAAGTTGTGACGGTCTTATACAATGAAAAGAAAAGGTTTTAATCGAATTAACGCCTTGGCCGCACAGAAGTATTAAAACAAGATGGCGGGGATATTTTTTGTGGTCAACGGTTCTGTATAATATTTAATTATCGTTACCGCACAAAAACAAAAAAATTCTATTAGAAGAGATCATAATAACTCATTATTTCCCTATATTTTTTGTTATTACAATATTTATAACAACATACGATTGATCATGACATTTGGCCTTTTTACTTATGACCCTTTACGGTGACAATATAGCGATATTCTTTTGTTTATTGTTCTGCCATTATTAAACAACTGTCTATGGTTCAAGACAAACGGCCGAATACTGAAACGTCATTCCAATATCAAGTGGGACTTAATTATTTCGAACGCCATTAATTTCAAATTTCGAATACTAAATTTAGGCCATAAGTTTGGAAGTGAAGCTAGGATTTATAAGTAAATAAAATAGAAACTAATAAATAATTCTTCATAATGGTACGCCATTTTGTGCTCGATTAAATTACGATTATATCACGCGATTATATCAAAATTAATATTATAAGTAAATTACCTTATAAATATCTGATACGATGTAAGGCGAACTAAGAATATATTTCTCAGATAAGACGGTAATCTATATCTGACGGGTTATTAATTATTATTAAGCAGAGCAGTTACCATTTCACCTTCACGAACGACTATAAGGTCATAAAACTGTTAATAGTTAACTTTTTACTATTTAGTTTCGTTTATGTTTTTTTTACCGATTATATATAGTATTTTATATAGTATGCTCATTGTGAAATTGAAACTGGAAACATCAGTTGCGCCTAGCGCAGTCTCGTCTATAGTATTCACTCAACAAATAGCGTAACGCCAAACAACAATACTTTGTATACTTTGTATTGTTGTGTTGCGTTTCGTGATGGTGAAAGAGCCAGTTGAATTTGTGGCAAAAAGAAAATATAAATAATCCACCATCAGTCTTTAACAGCCTAAAATCAAAATATATTTATTCAAACTATTGTAAATATAATTTAGACGAGATCAAATATCGATACAATTATGTAACGAGTTAAAAAAAACACGCAGACACATCGATAAATTTAATCCAAATTATAGAAAAGATACGTAAAAGGCACGAGTAACAAGTCTGAGGAGATGATTGTAGAGAAAAAAAAATGCTTAGTAAGTTTTATCGAAACAACTTCTAGTGGATTATGAAATTAGAAAAAAAAAGATTTTACGATCGTCTGAGATGTAAGGAACCCTGAAAGCTAAAGGTGGCGTTCGAAAATTGAATTAATTAGGCCATCAACAGGTGGTTAAGATAACTCGGTTACGACTTGGAGGAGGTTTAATAATTCCATTTATACTCTCCTCCGTATACTTTTAACGATTTTTTACTCCGTGATTACTATGTTTGGATGTGGCAATTATATTTTTAATTAACATCTCTGTTATTATTGTAATATTTACTTTATTATTGGAATGTTAATTGTAATTGGATTTAATATAAATTTAAGCTTATGTGTTTTTTGGTTGGATTTTATTATTATTTCTTAAAATTTGTTTTTGGTAATTTACTTTCAAAATATCACCGGGTATTATCTTTGGTTAAAGTATTGTCAAATAATGTTAAATTATTTAAAACCCATGGAACAGTTACCGAATATATGTATAATGTAACAAGCATAGCAATTAGATAAAAAATATAATTTCAGTACTCCTTATAAATAATACATATATTATACCTATGCCTCTTTCAATTGATTCAGTTTAATTGTTGGGGCTATCCACCAATCCGCAGAGTTGTACCACAGAGCTTCATATAAACTTAAACAGGTGAGTTTGCCCAGTATGTGAGTTTTATCGCCTGTAATTGCACTATAAATAAATTCTAAATTATTTTCTTAACAATCATCGGCCAAAGTTATTTGATGCAAATATCCTTAGAAGTTTATATTATTTTCGTTCGAAGTGTAATGTTTTTTATTATATACAATTGGAAGGGGTGGACGGTTCACCTGATGGTAAAATCACCATCTGTCAGATTGGCATTGTAAAAAAAAATAACTATCTCTTGTATCACCAATGCGCCAACTTAAGATTTTATGTCTCTTGTGCATGTAGTTACACTGGCTCTATATTTTCAAACTGGAACACAACAATACCAAGTACTTCTGTTTTACGGTAGAATATCTGACGAGGTGGTACCTACACAGACCACCTAATGGTCACCATCTGACAGAACGGCATTTAAAAAAAAAAACCATCCTTTGTATCACCAATGCGCCAATCTTGGAAACTAAAATTTTATGTCTCGTGCCTGTAGTTACACTGGCTCTATATTTTCAAACTCGAACACAACAATACTAAGTACTTCTCTTTTACAGTAGAATATATGACGAGTGGGTAGTACCAACCCAGACAATCTTTCACAAATCCCAACCGCCAAGTGTAATGTAATTAATTTAAAATAGAATAATGTCATATCCATTTCCAATGACATCGTAGTCGTCATGAACGCCGTGTCTTCGTTTTTTTGTCTCAATTCTCTTAAATATCGCACTCCCTCTTGTAATTAGTGATTAGTCTGTTCCTGATTACCGCTAATGGGCGAGATATCGTCTGCCGCGGACGGTAGCAATTTGTTGGAATGTTTTGTTTCTTGTGTATTGGGGAAGTTTGACTTAAATTAAAATATCGAAGAATGGTATTGTATTCTTGTGACGTAAGAGTTCGATAATTTGTTTTTAGAATTTTATAATGTGCTTATTGAATTATTATCTTTGTGAATTATTTGTGTGAAATGCTTTGTGGATTATTATCTGTTATGAAAATTCACTCATACGTCATATGCACATAGACAAATCAGGCTCAAAACCAACGGTTACTGAAAAATCCTTGTCGAAAAAATCGGATAAATCTTTTATTGACTCCGACTAAGAAATTTTAAAAGAAATTTATGAGTTTGTCGTTTATTATATACATATATCTACAGCCTTTATATCTTCAGCATAACAATCAGCCACTCAATCTCAAACTCAATCAGCGAGGCACAATTATTTTTTCTTGTAATAAATGACACTGTCACTAATCTAGTAGGAAGTATGAACAAATATGTTTATTACAAAAACTTATAAACAGTTGGTATTACTGTCGAACTAATCAAAAAGATACATCGGATTACAACGAAATACGATGTCGAATAACTTTTGTTAATTGTTTGTACATAAAATTCGACGTTTAAAATTCTCAAGTGATAATTATAAGCTTAAAACATTTAAACATTGCATGTCAAAACATATTAAGAACATTTTATTACTCTTAAAAAGATTTATGTAACATGTTGCAGAGCTTGGCCTTACTTCCGGGGACGCCGTTTCCCGTGGCGGATTTCCGGTGTTTTTCTCTGAAGAAAAAAGAATTTCTCCATCGTACATCCTTTTAGATGAAAATGGCTTATTTGTTTTTGTTTAAATGTGCAATATACTCCTACTTTGAGTTAAAAATATATGTTTTATTTTTTTTACTTATTGTTCGTTTATTTTGTATTATTAATTATATAGGTAAGTTTGTGTAAGTATGCTGTGACAATTTATCTGGTCAATATTACAGATAAATTACTTTAAATTTAATAAAAAAATATAATATTATAAAATAAGTAATGATTTTGTTTTACAATTTTGTTTTAAATGTAGCTGAATTTCAATATAGACCCAAGCTTACGATTAATTAAATAAAAAAAAAACAAAACAAAAAACGCTACTCCTTTATATCCATTATATTAACATCCAAAATATCTTAACGAGACCACAAAGTATGGTTGAATTGTAACCTTATTTCGTACGCTACATTAGTGAGTTGACGAAATTTATGATTCGCATTTGCAAAATTTATAGCTTCGAGAAAATGACGATAGGGGATACACCTCCCTACCCACACTCTACTCCTTAAACATTGTCATTTGTTACTTTGTTGTGGATTGAAATTGTGATAAAAATTTCGCTCTTATACTATGTAGGATGTATAGTAAAAGAGATAATATAGATTATGGGACGAAATTTTTTATAACCTTTTTTCACATTAATGGCAAAAAATGTTGTCACTCGAGAATAATAATTACCGAATTTTTGGTCACCTTTGTCTATTAACTCTGCTAGAGGTATGGTGAGGATGTCTCTTTGACCACACGGGTCACGTCATCTTAATGGAGCCTTCAGCCTATATTAGCCGATATTATGGTGTTTAAGAGTGTATGCAATCACAGATGCTCATTATTCGTTCTTTCTCGTAATACAATACTATCTCATAATCAATTAAACCGATACCATCAGAGTAATTGAAGGTGTTTAATAACTGCCTGCTTCTTATCGCCCATTCAGAATATTTGGCAGAAAAACCAAATGACCAGATGTTCCATCCAAGGATCTTGAGATATGTAGTCTGCAGTATAATCAGCCAACTAGGTTGTCAAGATGAGCCAAAAATAACTAACAATCACTCTTTAAATCTTCAATGAGTTGCAAACCATGCATCCTAAGCTAATTTATCTGGTATAAGACGCTAAATAAATCATAAAATATATTATTAGAAAACTTTGAAAATAACCTAATTAATTACTTAGTTATCCGTGCGACTTACGTTTAAAATTAAAATATCAAAAATGTATATAAAATGGTAATATTTTGATATTATCATCGTCGTCTATTTCAAAGACAATTATGAAGAAAAACAAACAACCAGGCAGCAGATAGTGGCTATAACTTATCTAATTAAACATTTGTCGAAAACGAGAACTGAACGCGCTACTATAAAACCAGTAGCGATAACATTACACTGATTATGCATGAAAGCGTTAAAAAAAATTACGAGCCATCGGACTCATTAACAAGATCATATCGAATCAATTAAAAACATTAAATAATTTTAAATTTAATCTAATTAAATTACCATACGCTTCGTATATCAAGATAATACTGTTTGATCAAATATTACCAAAGAATGCGTACAGAATTGGATATTCTAGTCGAAAGAAACGATTCAATGCAATATAAGGAGGGTCCAACACAGATATCGCTATACACGAGAAGAGATTTAGTAAGGATTGTGTTCCACAGAATGATATGAATTGCTATTTATAAACTATATTTTGCATTTTTATTTAACTTGTTCTAATACTCTATTAGCACTAGGCTAAAAAATGTTTGAAGATAGACATAATTAAACTCGCATTTATAATGATAGTATTCGTCTAAGGATATTTTAAAGTCTTTTCAATAGATAAAATATTCAAATACGTCGCAAAATTCGAAATCGCACCTGCTCGCGTAATTCGCTCAAGATATACTACTATCCTATCAGCCTGTCAGAATAAAACTATATTTACAATGCATTATACATAAACGTATTAGTAGCGTTTATCTAAACTATTTATATCATACCTGAAGATATTTTCAAACGTATAGATTTGTATGGTTATGTAAAATTATACAATCATGTTAAAATTATAATTTAAAATATTTCTGTCTAATATTATATGTCTGACATCATAAACATGAACTTTTAGTTATTGGCACTATTGTCATGTCTTCTTGGCCGTCCGAGTGTCCGTTCTCTAAGACTGTGCTGCGCACGAAATATTTTAAAGGTGCAATTACACGAGGCCATCGTCCCAGCCAATCTACTATTGGCTTCGTCTAAAGACAATCCTCTACATTGGATTATTCAATTGAGTAAAATATATATATTATTATTATGCTTAATATGTGATTGTTTATAAAAAATAGTCTAGCTTGAAATAGCATATCAAGCAGTGTACAACAGGGTTGTCAAGAAAATGTTTCCCCATCCTTTGTTCCAAGTAAGATACAGTCGCGTTCACACACGAATGCGTCCCTTTTTAATCCGGCGTGAATTTTTCTTTGCTAAAGGAATACTCGGGAAGTTTAAGGGGAAGCTTACATTATGAGAATACCGCATAAGTGTAGCATATGACTTGTGTTTAGCTACGTATGTTTAATTATATGGATGTTTAAATAAACAGATGAGGATGTACTCTTGATTTTGGCCACGGTTGCCAATCTCAGGGGAGACTGGCCAACTGCGCAGGACATATTATAGTGCTTGCAATCGCAGGTGCAGTCTATTCCTCTCTTAAATTTTCTTCCCAAATTAATTTGCTATAGAGCAGTAAATACAATACAGGCGGAGAGCGTTTAGGAGGCGTGTATACACTTCCAACTTCGAGACTCCTAGCTGCTATTGCAGCTCGACCGTTCGTACCTATAACCTCGGGAATCTGCGGCCTTAAATCTAGTTACTAGACCAACCACTTAATTCTTATGCAAATTTTTATGTTCTAATTGGAATTTAAGGATTGCAAGGTCAAACTGAAGTATAGTAAGTAGAACGTGAGGTAACCTACATGAGCCTTGGTAGGTATATTATATCCACTCACTCGCATGAGGAGGAGCAGTGATAGGTGGAGAGCTGGAATCCAAATCTTCTCATAAGAAAACCTTCAAAAACTGTTATTTAATTTTTCCGATTAAATTAAATAAATACTATTTCTATTATTTTTGGTGATATCAAACGACACTTGATTTTAATCATGCTTATGAATATGAACGATCTTTATTGAAAGGAAGACTATTATAATGAAGTAAGTAAGTGACTATTATAACTAGTTCTGTCAATCAATAGCATGGCAAGCCATCAATAAACAGCGTATAATTTGAACATAACTTTTTTCGCCTCAAAAGCAAAACATTAGAACACAGTATACAGCCTAACACTTATTTAGGCATTATCCATGTCATGTAATTTTTTTAATATTTTTTGTTTACAATACAGAACAAAACTAAAGTAAATTATTTCTTATTTTATTATGACCAAAGAAGAATTAAATTATTTCTATAACTAAATAACCTGGGACATTATTCACACACGGCCATCTGATCCCAAACTAAGCAGAGCTTGTAATATGGAAACCAGACAACTGATATATTACATATACTACTTTTTTTTTGTAAATACATACTTATATAGATAATGACACCCAGACTCAGGACAAACAGACATGTTCATGCACACAAGTGTCTGTCCTGGGTGGGAATCGAACCCACGACCTGCGGCGTGTAAGGCAAGTGTCTTACCAACCACGCCAACCGGCTCGTCTAAATAATATTTTTTCATTTGATTATATTTAAAGTTTTCGTCTGAACATCGTCACCTTAACATTTTTCCAAAGAATGAACACGTACGCTATTTATTTTGATATCTACTTAACTTATATCATCTAGATACTCTGTATCTGTTGTTGTTGTAGGAAGTAATTATATACTTATTTATATAATAATATCATCTATTCTGCTTTATGTAATAATTTGAAATGTTTTTTATATAGAATTGACACCATTGTCTATGTATGTTATATCCCAATTTCGTTATAAATCTTCAATATTGATCTCTATGCTAACTAAAAATTAAAATATAGTTTTACAGAACTAAATATAGCACTATTTCAAATGCTTTGTGTCCAAAAATAACTATTTTCTAAGACATGGTGAAAGTTTTATAAAAATAATTTCCCAAAATTTTTTAGCAGTATTCACAATATTTATCATAATAATCTATAATATCCGGTTTCTATATACACTTATAACTAGTTTAAACCAGTTATATTTTTTTGTCTTGGTATCCCTTACAAAGTGGATTGGTAAGAAATAGCGAAGAATAGAAATGAAATCGCAACCCCTTAGTTAAATTGACAAGATCTTTGAATAGTTAATATCTTAAGAAGAGTAAGGTTTCAACAGATATTAATATACGACAGCTTAACGTAACACATGTAAATGATTAATTAATCATGAAGACAAATTAAAAATTAAATAAAAACAAAACAATTAAAAATATCTCGTAAGCTCCTAAAATGCCTATTAAAACTGATATTTTGGAAATTTTAATCACAATAAGCGTGTAGAAATACTTGACGCCTAATTGTGTTTACGCCTTGTTAAATACAACTTTTGCACTTTTTATTTCAATTCCCCGAAGAACTCGATCATTTTTATTAAATAATTAAAAAAGATTTTTAATAACTTCACTATAATTACTTATTAGACATAAAAATACCTTAACTTGCTTACGAAGCATCCTAAACGCACAGTACCGTCGGCAAGATCAAAGGGATGGAGCCGCCGGCTCTTTGATGTCACCCGCCGTCGGCAAATGTCTTTGATGTCTATTGGGTGGTTTTATTGAGTTTTTCTAACCCAATTATTACAAAAGTGGAACGATTATAATGTCCTTTAATAGATTCTATTTTTATTTATTATTTTAAAATATGTAACTTTATTAGTTTGTAATAAGATGTAGAGTTCACAGACAAAAAATACTTTCAAATTTCATTAAACATTTTCTTATAAGAATAATTTGTATGTAACCAATAATGAGTAAATACCTTTAATATAGTTAATACAAAAATATTGAATTGTAGTAATTTTTTTTATAAAATACTAAGGCAGACATAATATGGGCAACCTGATGTTAAATGGACACCATATTAATCATTAAGAAAGGACAAAATAGTACTTTTATTTTTCTACAGCTTACAAAGAAGATTATGTAATAAAATCGTAATAAATCGATTCTATGTACATTACTGCGACATTATAATTGACACTCGATATTTGAAAATTTTAGTGTAAGACACATTGTTTATTTAATATTTGCTAAATAATAAAATTATTTCATAATAATATTCATCGACTAACTTTATTAGTTTTGTCATTGAAATGTAAATAATACTTGGAATTATGTACCAGGACATCAGAACTCAGAATAGGCTAATGTATTTATTTCAATTAGGGAACAATAAATAAATAGTTAACCCGGAATTCTTTTAGGCAGGCTTGTTTTGTAGTGGATTTTTTTTATATTGATATGATTCAAGGAAAAAATAAATGTTATTCAAATAAATTATAGTTAAGATGTTTAAAAACATTGAACCCTTCTATTGACCCAGTTCCCAAGTACCAGGGAAACAGAACTGGGGTGAAAGTTAAGACTGGTCAAGGTGAAGGCGACGGGCATTAACGTCTCTAAGAACAACTCCGTGCCGCCATCTTAAGATTTCTACAGCGCCTGTTACTCCTTGGTATTAGAATAATTAAATATATTATTCCCTTGAAATTATCGAAACCGTTAAAAATGATGTTCTTATGTTCGTTTCCATTGGCATATTAACTACTGAATAAATAAAATAATAATGTTGAATCTCTAAGTTGAGTCTCTTTTAATTTACAATTTTCGTTTTAGTATTTTGGATATTTACGAGAAAATATAATATGTGTTTAGGTTGTAAATTATCTATACTTTATTCTATTTTTATGAAGTAACAAGTCTATGCAATAGAAACTAGAACAAGAACAAAGAGTACGTCTGTTGCAAAAGCCCCAAACTGCATCAGTCGCAGTACACAAAGTTGGCTAAGTAATAAGATAATGAAGAACAGCGGGGTCGGGATACGAATTAAAACGGGCGTAAAGTGCGTTATCATGGCAGGACTCTCTTAGATACATAATTGAATAAATCATATACAATTTTGAGATTTCTATGAACGATTGTAATGAATTAGTAAAGAGTGCATTGTGTATCAAAAAATATTGCTTCAATGTAAAAGATACAAAATATATATAGATCTTTGAAGTCGTACACTAACAAGTTAGCTTAATTGCTCATAAACATGATAAGATTAATTGGTATATAAGTACATGAAAATAGTTTTACGATTTCTTACTTAGTTTTTTTTGCATATGCCTTTTTAATATGTTGAAATTTATGTAAATCTTAAATGTATTTCAGTTTCACAAATACAATTCTATTCAATAAAAATGACATTCCTTTTTTAAAATTTGATTTGCATTTAAAATTCCTGAAAAAATCTATAATGAACTAAGGACTTTTTTAAAGAAAATTCTTTATTAATATAACCAAACTGTTCGTGCCAGCGAAAAGCACTTTTCATTCCTTGTTTATTTAATGAGTGAATCTGAAAGACGACCTCGTTATGACGTCACTACTTCCTTCGCTGGAGTGAGACAGAATATTTTCTGATATAATATCTTATAGTTGTGAGAGAGATGCACAATCAGCTGATTCTCAATGAATGAATTTTCTTAAGGATCGTCGACTCTCGACGCGAAGGAGGTGTGACATCATAAGTTCTTAAGAAAACATATGAAAGTGAAATTTTTAAGAGAAGAAAATTTTCATAAGATTTCCTTTTGCAAATAAAATGAAGTAATAATATTTGTAATGGAATTCCACGCCGTTATTTACATAGCGTGATACTTAAATCTTATTTAGTTACCTTCATTGATTTTCATATACATATGTTATGTAGAAAAGCAATCTGGCAGAGCTACATCTATGACTTCAAATTCAAAATACTGTATTCAATATTGAAGTATTACACTTACTTATTGATTGTCAAACTGGAAACTACTACCAGTTCGGAAAAGAAACACCCAGCCCTGAGAAGAACCGGCGAAAGAAACTCAGCAAAATCATAACCATCGTATTTACTATCCAAAATACTTTTCTTTCAGACTGCAAGTGTTAATTATTCACAAATCATTACGTATAAATGTGGTACTTGGTTAATAGGTGATCTTTCCATAAGTTGCCAATCATCTATTATGTATTTGTAATTCACAACATCACTTTGATTTGCTTGCTTAAAGATTTATCACTCGATTGCTCATGTACTGCCTTGATTATATGCTTTTGTCATTGAAACACATCCCTTACTGAAGGTTAATATGGTGAAGCTCTATTTTTCTCTACCAGAATCTTACAGAACTCATTGTTTGGTGATACTTTCTTTTCTCATGTAATTTTCTAGAAATCCTAATAAAAATTAAAAGTCATAGTAATATATTCTTTATATATTCGGATACACATTTTTGTCCATATCAAGGATACTTGATAATAATTGATTGTAATGTATATGTGGGTGTATATATGTTTTGTGTTCTAAAATTTCTCAGACGATATCCAAGTTATTCTTATGTTGATGTCTTCTTACTTCATTCTCACTTGAATTCCTAAGTGATCAAAATTTGCAAATAGCAAACAATATGTTAATAGGATAAAATTTAGTAATCGAACTTTTCCTAATAAAGTTATTTGTGTAAATTATAATATGAAATGCAATTTTACTCATATGATAACAAACCAATGAAAAGTTATCCATACATTTTTCAAATTAATAAAGCAAAACCTTAGGCAATTAAAAGGCCATAAAGGAAATATTTATTAGGGGAATTACATAAGGTCCGCAACAAAAGGAGACTCACAGAGTAACATAAACTTGAATAATAACGACACACGCACACATTTTTAATTTTCTTCTAAATTTATGTTGATTTCGTTACCAAAGTAAACTCATTTTAGGATTTCTTTTTTAGCATTCGCGAAGCTGAGTGCTCTATTCATAGTCGACGACTGTCAATACTGCGAGGACGTTTAAAAAAAGAAATTTAAAATATATCTTTATTTTATTTTGAAATTATGACATATACACAAACAAGTAGTGTTGATTCTTTTTACATATATATCTTCAACACTCCTTTATTGTTTAACCGTGTAAGTCAATGTAAATGATATTCCTATACAAGAATAATAGATATTATATATTCAATAGACATATTGTGTTGTTTGTTTATTTTATTTCACTGATTATACACTTCACGAATCTCAAGAGATATTAGCAAACTGCACAGGACATATTACACTGAACATTTTTGTGCGCAAACACAAGTACACTCTCTACTCCCTCACACTGCATGCACACTTACATTCTAGGCTGCTACTAATAATTTAGGCTCTATTGATATTAGGTATATAGATTGGTACCAATCATGGACTTGGTGGTATAAACAATGAACTTCACCTTCCTGCCAATCTTTAAAAAATAAAGGGTCTTCGAACAAAGACTATACACATAACGTCGGTTTGTATGAGTCATAACAATTCTATCTTATCTATATATCCTTTAATGGTCACTCTGTTTCTTTATTCAATAAATATATGATAAAACAAAGTATTATTGTACAAATACCCGATAACGTAATCGTTTTCAGACAGTTATACTGATAAGCAGCAACCAATAGGAATGAAGGAAAAATAATATATATATTTTTTTTTATTTTCTATCCAATAATAAAGCTCCTGTTAACTTTTTAATTTACTACAAAAAAAGGTCGATAATGATATATTATATTATTACTATGTCTGTCATTATCATAATGTTTGTCTACTGCTGGACATAGGTCTCTAATTAGGACAAGCCCAATTGAGCCCAATCTTAAATATTTTTCTATATCAATTTTGTTAAATAGACGTAACTGATGGATATACTTCAAAACCTTTTGACAGTGAAACTACTACTAGTACTACTACTATTAATTGTTCCAACATTACGTCATGAGAACAATTTAATAAAATTATATGAGATAACTATAAATAAAACTCGAGCGTTTTTCATTAGGCTACGATCACATTAGGCGGACAGACGGCAGGATTATTGGATCCGACGGACCAAGACTTCGATCCGTTGCCTTTTTCCCTTTTTTTCCTTTTTCCCCTCCGCCCACCTCCCCGCGACCGTCTGGGAAGCCTTTTCCTCTTATTTATTGCTTATACGCCGGAATTGGATATTTGTGAAAGGTTGGATTTGCCAATGGGAAAATATTACATTTATATCAAATGAGTCTGGGTTCCAATTTGAAACTTCACGAAATTCTAAGATGAATTTATCTTCTGTTTATATTTTAAGATTTAGAAGTTTTATGTAAAGAAAATACCTGCTATTCTTGTATACAATACATCCAGTAATATCAGTAATAATGTATAATTTTCGTAATATTTCGTCATTTATTACATAAATGTAATAGCGTCGTTAGCTATGTAGTCACATTATGAGGTTGTAGTCCTCGAGTTCCTAAGTTCAAATACAGATTCTGATTTTTAAAAAAAATAGCAGTAAGTTAGTTTGATTTCCACTTTCACTTCCGTGACAGACAGCGCGAAAAGTGGGCCCTGTTTCGTATCTAATCGCATCACATTGCTGACAGACTGACCATAAGTTTTACTACTGTTCATATACATATTATTTAATGGTGACTTACAAATTGACCATCTGATAGTAATTGGTCACCACTGGTGAAAGCTCAAACTATGGTACTGTAATTAATATTTACGATAACTTACTTCGTCCATGCGCCACTAAGATTACCCTATGTGTCAGTAATTACAGTATTACGCAATAAAAAGTAGCTTGGCGGTATGTATTTGTAATTATTTATTATTAACGTTAGTAATTATTGATTTAGAAAGTATAAGATAGTTTCAAAGAGGCTCTAGTTACCATGGATTTCAAGGGATAATTCGACTGCAATATTTTTTCAAGTAAAATTGTACTGACGTATTTTAAATGACAAAACTTTATATTTTTAGGTATTCTAAATAATACACTTTTATATCAAAATATATTTATATAATTGCCATCTAATTAATGTTACTACATTAATTTAATGCGATGTTATTCGACTGTGTAATTAATGAAACAATTATATTTTAATGTGTTCTAGGAACTGCTGCTCCCACACCTTCGCTTTGGGAATAAAGATAAGGTTAAAGCTATGAATTCGTACAAAAATGTTTTTTGTATTAAAGATATAGGTACCTCCCAACTATTGGTAATTCAAGCGCGTAACAGCTTTGCTATTTAATACTGTGTTCTGGTTTAAAAGGTGAGTGAGCCAGTGTAATAACAGATAACAGGCGCTAGATGAATAATAATAGTAATGCATTAAAGATATCAGGAATAATTTGTATTTCTTACTTAATTGCTAAATTTATTTTGGTGACCATTAAAAATTCTCCACGCCCTTTTAATTATATCAATAACAGCCTGTTAATGTCCCACTGCTGGGCTAAGGCCTCTTCTCCTCTTTTTGAGGAGAAGGGTTGGAGCTTATTCCACCACGCTGCTCCAATGCGGGTTGGTGGCATACACATGTGACAGAATTTCAGTGAAATTTGACACATGCAGATTTCCTCACGATGTTTTCCTTCACCGTTAAGCACGAGATGAATTATAATCACAAATTAAGCACATGAAATTCAGCGGTGCTTGCCCGGGTTTGAACCCACGATCATCGGTTAAGATTCACGCGGTCTTACCACTGGGCCATCTCGGCTTTAATTATATAATTAATAATAAAGAACCTTAGAATTACACTCATTACTTTTCGTACGATGCTGTTAATACCATATTATATTTAAATATATTATATACAGACGCAGTTGCGGTTTAATTATATGTATATAAATAATTTAATAGGTTTACGCCTGAATTTATTTTTATTAAACACGACAAGCCCATGTTAACACTAATTACATGTGTCGTCCTCAAGGCTAGACTCATTTACGAGTCCACAGACTATAAGGGCTCGTCTCATTAGTGGTAGTGCACGAAAGGGTGAAAAACTGGAAAAAAAAAATACTCAACGCGTCTGTCAAGTGAGATTTTCGCCGAGCAACCCTAATTAAAAGAATTTTTTGGTCGACACAGCGCATAATGTATTTTTCTACCTAAATATTATATTAGATGTTTTTTTTGGTTATGAGAACTACATTATAAATCTGTTTTATTAAAATTAATCCTATTAGATTTTGTTAATGATGAAATGGTCATATGTTTATTTTAAAATTGTATCTAATAAGTTTTATTATCACTGTCACTATTCTTATAAGCCATGTTAAAAAATGAATAATTTGAATTCGTACATAAATAATAATATGTCCTTTTCATCTGTACTAGAAAATATCTATAAAACTAATCACCTTTTAACTAATCGACTAGTTAGCTATATAGGGGTCCGCCATCGTAACGCTATCACCACGAGTTTTGCAGCTAATATAAAACTCACGAAAAAAATTACACGCAACGGAATTTCCCCAAAAAACTTATCTGCGGAAAGCTGCCGTACAATCCATCATCATTATGCCGAAACTCTCTTGCCGAAATTCAATAAAAAAAACTTTCTTATACACCCCCATCTAGCGGCGGCGGAGCGAACCTCTACGACGACCCCCACCCGCGGGGTGGTTGCCACCCCACGCCGTATCCCTTTTTTCTTCCCTCCACACCCTTATCCATACCTGAGCTTTCTTTATCCGGGGCCTGAACTTTTTCTTTCAACCCGTCCCTTTCTAACGTACTGATATCGACGATTGGATTATGACAGCCGATAACCTGTCTCCCTCTAGCGCAAAGAAAAAAATCTGTTTATAAAAATGAGAGCGCAGACCTGTTTTGGGGTAGCCCCATTGGACGTATTGTGGGGTAATGTTTCATATGCGGAGGGATGTTTTTTGTACACGCGTTCGGATTGAAAAAAAAAATTCACCCCAACTGTCCTTTCTTTAGGTACTTACTGATATATTTCATTTCGTTTCCAATTTCGATAACAAAGCTTATTTTTTTCGGTCGCATTTTCTTTTGTTCGCCTTTCTCGAAATAATTGTGAAGGTTCCATGCCTAATTTATCTGAGTTTTAATAATTATCAAAGGTGGACCGCTGTATCTTCGGTCGCTGGATTTATATTCTCGTGTGATTCGTAATGTTCACTCCACTGGTTAACATGAAAGGAAATACGTTATTAAAAATATTTCAACAGCGAATTTAATATTAGACTACTTTTATAAGACAAGAGTGTCTATATTTTTAAATGGGCTTCATACACTAGCTAAAGCACGCTATTTCGCTTAACTCATATAGATATATAAATGAGTTAATGAAACAAAAACAGATCAACAACCACAAACGATCTCTTAACATTTTCATTTATAATATGAGAAGTGATATTATTATTAATAAAATGTCATAATCAAATCAACATATGATGTTATACTATATATTTATTATAATAGTTTTTAATTAATTGTACGAGCAGTCATGTCAAATTCAAACCAATTTATTGAAAATGATTACCAGTCTGTAAGTGTCCCACAACTCTGCTGAATCTCCTCATCTTTTGAGGAAAGATTTGGATTCGGGTCGGGCAAATTAAACATAGGCAGGTTTCCTCGCGGTATTTTCCTTCACCGGCAAGCATAAGATGAGTTATAAACACATATTAAGTAAATGAAAATTCAGCCTCGGCTCACTTTCTTTCTAAACTACACAATTACAAAATATATATTATACAAAAATACATAAGTACTACTTATAATTAATCTTAACGTTGTTTGTATGTAAGTTTGTGTATCTGTAAAAAGATTTTTCGACAGAGGTAGACTTGCTTGCTAATATTTGCTTGCAATCCCAATTTCAATTGAATAAAAACTATTTTAAATTAATATGTACATAATTGTTAGATTAAAAAAAGGGGGTAGACTCGTACGCCATCCCCCGAAATTCTAACGTTATATTTTATTTTATTTTTTCAACTTATTGCCGTCCACTGCTGTACAAAAGCCTCCCCCAAAGAACGCCAACCATCCCGATCTTGGGCAGCCCGCATCCATCCCGTACCTGTCATCTTTTTCAAATCGTCGGTCCTTGCTGCAGGGCGTCCTACACTACGTTTGCCTAAACGTGTACTCCACTCTAACGCGTGTCGGCTCCATCGGCCATCAATGCGTCTGGAGACATGACCAGCCCACTTCCATTTCAACGTGCCAATTCTACATATTTTTTATTAAAAATTATTAAATGATGAATATCTTATGAAGTATATTATTTTATATATTTTATATATCCGGTTTCACAATATAGATAAATATTTACAATTAAGAGATACCTTAGACTTATTACAATAATAATAATAAATTTATTTATTCTCTCCCACAGAAAATTTATGATCCCATTTTTTTAATCTTAATAATAAATACATTTGTATGTGGAAGGTAGGAGCCCAAACTAGGTTGTCTGTACTAAGGGGTTTTTAGGTTAGGAACAATTTATTTATTAAATCTTATAGTAAATAGGAGAGAGACTAAAGCTAATACAATATTATTTCTAATAATAAGTACTTATGCTAATATAAATAAAAAGCTAAACTATGTTTGTAAGTATGCAATATTATTTATGTTTTAAAAATTTTCAATTTTAAGTATAAATCGAATTTTGAATAGGTAGGTATTTATAACGTTCTTTCTTTCTTATTAATTTATAAAATCATTATATTTACGCATGTCACGTCGATAGTCTAAAGCGGGCGGAACTGCTACTTTTTCTTATATAATAATGTTATATAAGTATTAAAACAATGGCCAATACGCGCTGCATCTTTTGGTTTATATTTATGTATAACATCTGCTCGATAATTAATATAAAACTGTCTCGATTCTTTATTTATTGTTGAATTATTTGAATTTTCTAAAGTAGATTTTTTCCAATAGATATACGATTAGAAACACGTATTTTTACATATATTATATATACACAGGGTACATCTTTCATATAATCCCGAAAAAAAATAACTTGCTATTTGTGAAGCCGAATTTTGAGTTAGGTCTCACAGAATAACTCTTTTGTCACGGCTATGGATTATGAAGATTATAGGTATACTATTTAAGCTTTTTTATATAATATGTAGGCGAACGAGCACATGGACCACCTCATGGTAAGTGGTCACCAACACAAACCCTTGTGACTGTAATTACACTGGCTTACTCACCTTTCAAACTGGAATACAACAATACCAAGTACTGCTGTTGGAGTTGCGGTAGAATATCTGATGAGTGGGTGGTACCTACCCAGATGAGCTTGCACAAAGCTCTACCATCAGTTAAAAATATAAATATATTTAGTACTCGATGTACCTAACATTACATTTATTTTAAAAATTATTGCCACCTTTTTTACAAACTTCGGGCATATTTTACGTACTGAATAACAGTCTTGAGGTATCAACCTCAAATTAGTGACCTCAAATAACCACAGTTACGATAAAAAAAACCATTGTTAAAAATACCTTACTTTTTATTAAATGTATATTCTTCTATAAAGCTAGAACTCATCTTAAATAATTCGTTTTTATTGTTTATACTTTATAATGCGGATTTTACCACATAAATAATTTATTCCATTTCAACATCTTAGCCTTGCATAGATATATCTCTGTGATTATAATAATCAACAAAAAACATCAAACACATAAAAAAAACTTACAAGTACTAGTTACGAAACCGATCAATAAAAATGATTAACCAATTACATATGTATAATCGAATAACCCCCATTCGAACCCAACAATACACAACACTAATCGGTATATAATCGATAAAAACCACTTGATCGATTCGAATCGGAACGCCCCTAACGACTCTATTGTATCGATTTTATTCAATAGACAACAATACTGTATTGTGCATTCAATAATATGCTATATTTTGACTTGCACTTGTTGAAATTGGCATTGTCATGGAGTACTATTAGAAGTTCTTTGATTTTTTTTTTATATTTGTATTGTTAAATAAAAGGTTAAGGTACAATGCACGACGAAGGAAATAAGTGTTAATAAATGTCAATCATTATTCGATCGTTTGTTACTTTCCATAAAACTGACGCAAAAGATAACCTCTATATTATCCGCAGATTGGTAATGTTTTTTGGAGTTTATATCACCACAGGCAAATGAAGAAGTTGAATAGTTTGTATTGACCTGTAGGTATTATTAGCATTTCATAGGTATATTTAATGAGACGCGAAAATGAAGTCTAATTTGAGCACCATGCTCTTAAAAATGTGTATTTACAGTTCTCTTTAAGGGAATTAAATATGTTCTGTTTTGCAGTTCTGTCATCTCAAAGTCAAAATCTTTATTCAATATTCAAGCGTTACACTTACTTATTGATTGTCATAAATCTACCACCGGTTCGGAAATAAACACCTCAGACCTGAGAAGAACCGGCGAAAGAAACTCAGCGGGATATATAGCCAATATCAGTATCAAGATATTAAGAAAACGAGGTGTTGGTATTAAAATATATTTCGTACCATTTTACAATCATTAGTATAAAAAAAATGTAATGGATCGTTTGTGTACAATTTTTTTTATGGAATTAGTGAGTTCTTAGATAGAACATATTTTGAATGAAACATAGTAATAGTAAACTATTAAAAGTTATACCAAAAATAGGAGAAACTCTATGTGTACTGTGTATAATTATTAAAAAAAAAATATACAAAACACACTTCGAGTTTCTTCCGTCATATTCTTTCTCAATAGTTTTTGTTTGTCATTTTTCTCCACCTGATGGTAAGTGGTCATCAACGCCCATAGATATTGGTATGTAAGAAATGTTAAATTACATCGTCAATTCGCCACCAACCTTGAGAACTAAGACGTTAAGTCCCTTGTACCTGTAATTACACTGGCTCACTCACACTTCAAACCAGAACACAAGAATACCAAGTACTTTTTTTTTTTTTCACCTGATGGTAATTGGTCACCAATGCCCATAGACATTGGCATTGTAAGAGTTAGAGGAACACAACAGTACCAAGTACTGCTGGGTGGGTGCTATCTACCCGGACGAGCTTGCACCAAGCCTTACCACCATTCGAAAATATAAAACGTGGGAAGAATCAAGAGGTAACGTAAAAGCCCACGATAAATTCACCCATTCACATCTTATTCACATCGAAATTAATACAAATATGCAAAACAGACATTAACGAGTAACGAACGCGTTTTATTAAGCAATAGTTAACAAAAAAAAATATTCTTGAATTACACTTCCTTATAAATATTTATTCTTTAAATGATATGCAAAATACTATAATTATGGGGCGAGTTAAGAAATGGGTTAGCTGTTTTGCATACCGACCATCGATGTCATTGTGTAAATCGCATGCGATTATCGCCCTAATTGCTGAAAACATTAAGTTTAAATTCGTACGATGGATAAGTCTAAAGTTTTTTTATTAATTTGCAAATTTCACACCTTGAACAGGGGTTGCGACAGGTTTTTCAAGACGATTGCTTTAAAAATAATGAAATGTCGCCGTGTGACGTGCTTTTGAGTTGGTAATATTAAATTTTATGCACATTGCATTGCACTGCATCTTGCTTAGACAATTAATGAGCAGATGTGTTACAAAATGCATATATTCTAGTTTTATGGGAAACGGGGTCGCTTCCGTCTTATAATATAACTGTTAATTTTCTAATGCAATTTTTAAATGTCTTTTCAATTTGCATAACTTGACAAGATATTACTTGCATATTAAAATATTATGCACATTTGATTAAAGTCAACGCTGAGGTGGTGGTCATCTTTATAATTTAAATAAGTTATCATGTTAAAAGAAAACCTTTATTAAAAACAAGTCCTTATTTACTTTTTTCCAGTAAAAAGCAAATAAGGACTTGATAAAGAAATGAAATGTAGAAGGTATGTATAACAGCACTTAAATTATGAGATTAGATATTAAAATGTTGTCTTTAATTTATTTTGTAAACAAACGATCTTATTACATAGAATACATTATTTTTATTTGTTATAAATAATACTTGTGGCCATATTAACAAAAGTTAGTATTCTACTTTTTTTCTTTCGGCAGTACTGTTTGAATGACTTTAAATCTGCATAATGACGTCATTGGGGGGGGGGGGTATTATTTTTACGCTGATGATTTGAAGCCATATAAAAATGGAGAAGTATATCGAAAAAATAGAGATTGTAACACTTTTGAAACGTAATAATTATTCCGTGCAACATTGGTGCAATAGAAATGGCATACTACTCTTAATGCATTTATAAAATTCTTAAAATAACAAAAAATAGAAACAACGAATAGTATAATGCAATCAAAAGCTTGCGAAATGATCTGGAAACTATTATTGATAAAAAAATTGCTACTACAAAATATGTAGACAAAACTACTAAGGAGTCAAAAACCACTAAACTGATTGTAATATAATTTGATATGAAGCTTGTTTGAACCCTAAGGACATAGGCTTTTTTAAATCTAACACCTGCCCCCCACCCAATTACAAGCAAAGCCGGGGACGGAAACTAATAATTTTATAACCAGCCTTGACATCAATATCTACAGCCAAAAATCTTTTAAGCTTTAAGTAATCATTAATATCCGCTGTAAGCGTAAGTTTATTATCGTTTTTATTTTTAGAAGATTAGAATTAGTTCTTTTAATTCATTAATTTATTATTTCATTAATAATAGTTTAATATAACTACTTACACTTAATTTAAAAGAAAATTAATACCGATGAAAATACCTGTAGCTTTGTGTCTCTCTGCATGAGTTTGAGCTTCGATAACTTTATTTTTGTGAGTATGCCGTTTTAATTAAATGGACATGAATAACCAATAATAGTTTCCAAATTTAAAATAATAAAAATATTGACTGAGTGAAACACCATCACTCCTCTATATATAAAATAAAATAAATAATAAAATATAGAAAAATACCAGTTACCATTGTTTATTATTATAATGATAAAATTAAAATTTAATTCAGGGGTTGGAAGTGGTTCGAAGATTTGACTCATTATTAAACTAGAGTTAGTTAAAAATTGTAAAACTATATTTTTTCATCATATTCTGAAGCAATTATTCAATTTAAAATAGCAGCTTGGCTTGTAGGCATAAAATTCCTCAATTTTCAACGAATTTATTTTAATGATCCAAAATACCCAATTAAAATTGTAAATATTTATTTTAACAAGTATCATTAAATTATATTATATATTTTTTAAATATATAATATTCATTAATTAGTAAAAATATTTTAAAGCAGGTGTGGCAAATATTAATATGGACATTTTTTTTGTGTAAAAATGCGTAATTTACCCTCACCTGGCAAAAACCGTTTTTGACTCCACAGTCAAAACGCAGTAAAAATATTCAAATCGCTAAAGCAAACATTTTCGAATGTTCGAAAAAAAAATTGTCGCAAAAAACAAACCAGCTGCGTTCCAATTTCAACTACGATTAATGATTTGGTATTATTCATAGCCGGTTTTGGTTTTAAAAAAAAATTAAAGGGCACAGATAATGATATGCATGTCCTACATTCGTTTGAGACAAAAAAAACTATCTATGAATGGCGTGCTTTTTTAAATTTAGAACCGCTCTCAAGGATATCAGTTACAGAGGTTGCATACATTTGAATCAAACGGGGTGTTATTGTTTACCGTTTTTGAATGATGAAAGTTCGTTATTATACAAGAGATACAAGATTATAGATTATACTCTAAAATAAGAAAAATGTAGTACAATTACTTTTTTATAAAATTATTAGAATTTTTTAAATAAAAACATTTTAAGATTGTAACATATTTAAGTACAAATATAAAATCTCTTTGCCAAAAAAAATATATGTATTAAAAAATATATAATGTTCGAATTATAAAAAAAGGAACAAGTAACGATCTATTTAAAAAATGACGTGGCATGTAAGTGATAACGTCTCGTTCAAAATGAGAAGTAATGTATTACATTGTCTTTTAAACGAATTATATTTAACATTATTTTACTATGTTTTTGGTAAGTAACATAACTATTACATGACAGATTTATTTTGCGAACATAACTAATTACAGTCAGTAGAAGCAATCCATTATACAAAAATAAAGGTAGAGTATAATTCACGATGCGTGCACAGACAGCGTAAGTATACAGCTCTAGTTAGGTAATATTAATTAAAAAGTAATTTAAAAAAAAAACTATATTCTTAAATATTTATTTAGATACTGGTTTTTAGAGAAAACCAGATTATAATATAAATAATTAAATTGTGATGTTATACAATTTACATCTTACATTGACATTAACAGAAAATATTTGTGGCGGGAAATTGATAGGTATTATTTGCTTTTGATTTTGATTTGTTGCCATAGAATTGTATAAGAAATTCTAAAACTATTATTATACAAGAAATCATGAGAAAACCTCGTTTTTTTTTTTCTTTACAATTTGCTTTCAATAGTGTATAATTAGCATTTATAAATTGTGTTACTTGAAAGAAAAATAAAACTATAAGAGATTTTCTCGTCATCCTCGAGTGAGTAAGTAAGTATATGCGTACCGTCAATAAAACTACTACAGCGTTGATATATTTTTATGATAATTATTAATTAATTGTTAGCTTGCCAGTCATCAGCCGAGTTATATGTTTTTATATGTATATATGTAGATTCTATGAAATATACATAAGTTTCCATAAAGAAAAGTGTAGTTACGTTTTTCTTTTTATATTTATAACCTTTATACAAACTGTCTCGTATCAAATTATTGTTACAACATAACATAATGTTAAGTCTTTGAATATTGTTTTTGTTTTATGTTTTTGTTATGTTAACCGTATTTTGTAACACATCATATATAAGTATTTTGTATGTATTGGGCAATGCTTGGCAGTTATATTTCTAGATTATATACTAACCTGCTCATACAATATATAGATAAATATCATTTTTGTTAAACTAATTAAACCATCAAAATTATTTCTACTGCTAATATATGTACATAAAAAATATTTGCATAATGCGTACCAGTTTTGAATTATATTTTAATATAATGATATTAAAATACAAAAATTATACAATCAAAAAATTAACTAATTACACTTTTTTTTTACTTTCGCAAATAATTTAATATACATACAATAACTCCATTGATTAATTGCCTTTGCCTAGAAGAATTAAAAAGGAAATTTAAAAAAAAAACAGCATTAATAATTATGAAACACTAACACAACGAAATAAAATAAAGAAACAGTTAAGCGCACCTTTAAATCCATTTAAAACTTAACCCTTAGAGCGCCGCCGGTGACTTATTTGCATACGTATTTTTTTACACTCGAAACAATTTTTTTTTCTTCATTCAGTTCAAGAGCATTCATTACTTTGTACAATGAAGAATTATAACAGTTTGTTGAGATGTTAATAAGGTTTTTTCGTATCAACGTTACTGTATTTAAATCCTTGAAGGCAGCTGTTCTAAATATAATTTATTATGTATTGAATAATATAGGATATTAAGGTGTAAAAAAAACGTTTTTTTACACCTGTGTTATTTTAATATGAAACTACAACATATAAGGTATGATTAATAAGTAAATTTGAATTGTAATAAATATTGTGGGTTTGTTAAAGAAATATCGTTAATATTTTAACATAACATATTGGGTGCCTTTCATATATATATTTTTTTACAAAATGTTTGTTAACGATCCCATATTAATTTTTAGAGACAAAATATTTATCGAAATCATGTATGTATATAAAGCCATGTTTATACAGAACACGTTATTTCATAGTTTATCTTTTGTTTTTTTTTTGTATTATTGTTTTGTCTGTCACGTATTATTTCATTTCTATTAAAAACAGTGTTAGATTTCTTCTAGAGTACAAGCTAAAGTTTTTATTTTCAAGAAAATTTACTTTTTGGAGAAAATCGTGTACTAAAACCCCACATAATTAACAAAAACTGTCTTAATTATAAATAATTAGTTAAACAAGGCTGTGTCTTCTTCTTATGAATGTTAAATCAATAATGACAGAAAGGAAACGAAAGAAATTAACGAATCAGTCGCAAAGCTTCATTTATAAAGAACGCCATAGTTTATTCTTGCTATATAAATGTTTATTGCACTTAATATCTAATATATACAATGTAATTGTCTAATAATGTAATCGATTCGCTCGCATTAACTAACAAAAAATATTTTTTCATATTTCACGTTCTCCATTACATTGTTTTAAATAGAGCTTTTCTACATTATCGTTCCATTCCATAAAGCATATACATATTATTATATGTACCTAATGAACATACATTCATTAGTCTATCTTCCCCCAAATAGCAATACTTCAAGCGGTCCAGTAAAAAGGTGACCCAGTGTTATTACAACGGACGCAAAAATATTTTCCAAAGTTGTTTTTTGCAAAGCAAATGGGCCACCTGATTGTAAGTGGTCACCAACGCCCATAGACAATGGCATTGTAAGAAATGTTAACCATCGCTTTCATCGCCAATGCGCCACCAACCTTGGGAACTAAGATGTTATGTCTCTTGTGCCTGTAATTACACTAGCTCACTCACGCTTCAAACCGGAACACAACAATACCATGTAGCGCTGTTTTGCGGTAGAATATCTGATGAGTGGGTACCTACCCAGACGAGCTTGCACATAGCTCTACCACCAAGTAAATTAAAGGTTGCGCATATTCTGGTTTAAATCTGTGCTTATTTTAATTGCATATACAATCATCATCACCTTAATCATAAACATAGAACGCCACCATTTTTGGTGCACTAAAATGAGTGGTTTAAGCTTCTTGCAGGACCAGGCTATGGACCAAGGACACTATAGCATTAGGGAGATCATTTGCTTGTCTGCGTTATAAATAATAAAAAAAAACAATCTCTATTCGTAAATTGAATAGCAGCGGTATGTATACCATGCGTCTCTTTTAGGGACACTGGGACAAAGGTGTATAAAAACAGGAATTCATTATCATAGAAATAAAGCAATCGACGGGTTAAGAGCATGGCATTTGGAGATGGGTTGTGTTTTGTGTAAGACGTGTTATATTAGTGTGTTTGTTTTAATGATGCATTATCTCATGAACGTGTAATATGCACACTTAATTATTAATATGGTAAATGAGAATAACTTCAACGTTATAGACAAAATAGTTTTTATATATCATGAAGTGGTACAACAGGTATCAGATCAGATATTAAATTGACGTGTGCTTAATTAGTGATTGAATTTTATATCTCACTCGAAGGAAAACATCGTGACGCACCCTACCGACCTAGGAGTAACGTGGAGCAAGCTTTCCCAAGAGGAGGGGTTTTACTCGCAAGTGGGACATTATGGTCCGTTTCAATTTTTCGTAATATAAGTAAGATATACGTGTTATGTTGTTTTTATTATATTGTGTGTGTGTGTGTGTGTATGTGTTTTGGTGGACAAACATTTGCCCCACCTGATAGTAAGTGGTCAACACCGCCCGTAGATAGTAGGGCTGCAATAAATAACAGTTCTTCTCATCTCCAATACAAACAACTCTTGGGAACTAAGATGTCCCTTGCGCCTGTAGTTACACTGGCTCACTCGCCCTTGAAACCGAAACACAACAATACGAAGTATTATATGCTGTTTAGAGTTAGAATAATAATATCTGATGAGTGCTTACTTACCAAGACAAGCATGCACAAAACACTACTACCATTAGAGTGTGTAGAGTGTGTGTGTTTGTGTGTGTGTGTGTGATTTATATAAAAAAATAAGTAACGTTTATCACATGGCAACAAAATCATGAGCAACAATTCTACTTATATGTGCATTAAGTAACGCAACGCTCGGAGCTAATCCAGTAAACATTCTCGAATATAATGTACGCTTGCCTTTTTTTTAAGAGACAGTCTCGTTTTGTTTGAGTAAGGAAGCTGGTAAGGATGTGTGCTAGGAACAGCGATGTGACCGGAAGTGGGATGTAGCTTAGAATATCCGTCGCCTTTTGACATGTAAAGTGATAAAACGCCTAGAAGTTATTATTGATATCATTTTTTGGTCACATTTAAAATGTAACAAACGACCTCTACTTAAGTCACTCTTGTGCTGGTTTGGAGCTTAATCCATCAACGCTGTTTCAATGCTTAGTAGATAAAAGAGTTAATTTAATAAATAAATACTCCGTAACTGGCAATACTCCGCAACTGGCATACCCCCTCCGTCCCTCAGATTCGATGCGTTCACACAGTTGGCTACGAAAATATAAACTTTCTTTTAGATATCCTGTACCTATATACGATTTTGATTTCTTTTTTGTAATATTCTTTATAGGTATATAATCAAAAAGTTCTATTTATTTTATTAACGGAATAATACTTCAATAAAGATGAATGGGTATCCTCATCCGAAATCACTTCTAATATTTCGTTGTTCTCGATCGTGCACACGAAGAGGTACATAGCCCGCATATAATCGGAGGCATTTTTAGTAAACACAGGAGGGACAGGGCGAGGGTCGTTATAATGGCTGCCGAATGTCGCGAACTCCCCGCCCCACGCTAACTTTGACGACGTGAGGTATTCAGAATTCGTTTCTTGTTTTATAATACGTATATTATAATTACTGTATAAAATGATATTCTAAAGTTTAAACTTTAACTATAAATTCTAGAAATTTCTATTGACCGTATAAATCTTTAATAAATGTATTTGTAACTAGTAAGTAAACTGTGATTATTTTCTCGAAATGCAGTAATTTATCGCGTTTCAAGACAAACGCCAAAAACTAAAATGGTTCTGAAAGTGTCGGTAGTTCATTTCTATCGAAAAAATAAATTATATCAAATATATTCAAGGAAATTATAACTACCTCTACATAAATATTTCTAACCAATGATATACATTAATAGCGCCAAAATTCGACACTTTATTTCAATCGCACAGGCAAACACGTGTATTGGATGAATATCAAAAATAATTACTTATATATAACCTTCATAGTTAATAAATTATAAAATTAACACGTGCTTATAGGGAACGAAAAAAAAAAACAATATTATTTATAAATTTAAAAAAAGAACGGACATAATACGTAATTTTTAACTCGTTCAAATATGACAACAGCGATTAAGTTATAATTACGCGAAATTAAAACATCGGTAACCTGCTGTTTAACGGTCCCTAACTTGAAAACGGATATCATTAACACCAAGGAAAAAAAAATTGAAAAAGGTCTTTAATCATGGAACCATTAAAATTAATACTCTCATTATGAAACCAAGCTGTCAAATTAAAAATACCCCGTGGCTGTGTTTTTCGTCTTAATAATATTATGATATAGATGTTGCTCTGTCTAATCAATATGAATAAAGCGGGAGGGAATATGAACATATTTAAAACGTATTATAAATAGGTATATCAAAAATTTTATTACTTAAATAACAAATAAATTGTAAACTTATATATATTTTATTAATAGTTCATACTGTAATGTCTAGTTTAAAGTACTTTAACAAGTAATCGTTATTTTACAGGTTATGTTAATTTTTGAACGTTTATTAACTGCCAGTTACGTTTATGTACAGACTATAGACCGACAAGAATATTATTAGTTACTGTACGTATTAATAAACTATAATTAAATTTTTATATCCCACATAACAATCAACGAATATAACGCACCTTTTAAATAAATATATCATATTGTTAATCATATAGTTAACATGAATTCTGAATTTATAAATTAGCACGTGTAACGCTTACGACCTTTTAAATATCTTGCCGGACACATTACCCAGTTAGATCGCTTTACTACTGAGCACTCATTCGACGCATACGACGACGTATCCTATACACTGACTCAAGTAGTTTTTTTTAATTCACGGTTTTTGTTTAATCTGTGTTTATTGAAACAATACGACGATATACAAATATCGACGAGCCCGTTGGCGTGGTGGGTAAGACCCTTGCTTTTGACGCCGCAGGTCGTGTTTTCGATTCCCATCCAGGACAGACATTTGTATGCATGAACATGTCTGTTTGTCCTGAATCTGGGTGTAATTATCTATATAAGTATGTATATACGAAAGAAAAAGTAGTATATGTAGTATATCAGTTGTCTTAGTTTGGGATTAGATGGCCTTGTGTGAATAATGTCCCAGGATATTATTATTATTATTATAATAAAATTTAATTTTTTCTTTAAATTATTTTCAAATGATGATCATCTTACAAATACATAATTATTTTTTACTGAGTTTGTTTAAACAAAGCATTATCATATTCATATTAAAACCAGTCCATACCAAAACATTATTAAAAAAAAACATATAAAATTTACTTACGACATAAAAACAGCCGGCATTGACAGTGTCAAAATTATAACCAATGAATAAAACATGGCCGCCATATTTTATTACGTATAAAAATTGCGTAGAACATTTAACTTAAGTTCTCCATCAGCTTATTAAGGCTTCCCTCAGACGATTAGACCCAATTAAAAGCGGTATAATTTTGTGTTATTGTGTAATGGTAAAGTTTTTGTTAATAAAATTCTCCCTTCGGCCCTTGTTATGGCAGTGACATCTTATTAAAATTCAGCCTAGGGCCAAACTCTGATACCTTCGCAAAACGTTCCCTAGATTAATGTCAAACAATTTCCTCGTTCCACAGATTAAATAACTTTATATTATCTGTACTAATATAATATTAAAAAGGTTTTAAGGAGAACATTATTTACACTAACTATAATTAAAATATTATCAATAAAGTATTTTACAAATGATAAAATTGCAACTACAATATATATTTTTTTCAATATAAGTTGTTATTTTGAAAAATTTTAATTAAAAATACACAAGCAAACTTTTCGAATGTACAGGTTGTAATAATAAATAAGTGTTTTTAATGAAAACAAAAATTAACCAATTTTAGTAATGTCCTTACTAAATATAAATAGCCATTAGCTTCACAATTTCCAGTTAATTCGTTTGCGTATGTTTCATAAAAATAAATATTATCTGTGAACGTTTACAAAATTATTTTCATTCTTTATTTCAATTCAACAAAACACTGCTATTCACTTAAAAACATTAAGTATATACAATAATGATCATTTCATCCCTGTGTTAAGGACCATTATCCTGTAAAATGTGAATTGTATTAAATATTATCCTAATAACGAGACAGGGTGGGATGGGGCGAAATTGATTGTTATTTGAAATAAATTTTATATGAATCGAATCCCCTCATTTTGAGAGCATTTATTTATATTTTTCATTTTCGTTTCGCCTTTGTGCGTATAATGTCTACATATGTATATGTTTATATGTACATACTGACAGCTATGTTGTTTTTCGTATGTGAATTAGTAATACTTAGTTTCTAATAACATGTTTGGTGAGAAATATTCAAATGTGATATATATCCACTAAATACACACAACATACAACATAGTATATTATGTTTATGTTGTTTGTTTATGTAATGGAATTATTTCGCGTCATAATAGAAGTGATTTAAAGCTAGCTTATAAGCTTTAAATCACTTCTATTATGTCGCAATGATTAAATACATAGTTTATAAAATTTTATAGAATCGAAATCAGATAAATGCACATAGATATATATATTTAAACAGACGTTAATAAGCACTTTTAAACAATTTCATATGATTAATTAAATCTAAAAAAAAAAAATCTAAATCTACAATCATGTCGAAATGTATGTAATGTAAATAATATTTAATCAAAATGTCAAAATAATGTTTTTAATCTATCGAGAAAATCGGATAAGAAACTCAGTAGTTACTCTTTCCTATCATTTAATTGTCACACGTCATCATACATTATCATATTAGTCTACCTTGTATGGAAATCAACGAATCTATCTTAAAATTTTATATTATCTATATACTCGTTAACAGAATACCATGACTTGCTTTTTTTTTATTTTGCTCTTTAAATTTATTTTTAATTAGGTGCGCGATTTATGTAGTAATTAGTCTAAATGCAATTTCGCACACTAATGTGAAGTATACCGTTGGTTAGTTTAAACTTTACTTTTGATTTAAATTTTTGTGTTTTAAAGTTTATCCTTGAACTGTTTGTCGTTAACAAAAACCACATGCCCATCAAGTTGACATAGATTATTAAATAATAATAATAACGTCACGTTCAAAATAATATAATTGTTTAATTCTATTTATAAAATATATTTTTTGTTTATAAGAAAAATGTCATTTTTTTTGTTAAATACATTGACTGATTGATGATGACAGTATTCAGGAGCACATAACCTCACAAAATATACGAATTAAGACCCAGGACAGCCCGACAAGCTTAATAATTATGAAATAAATAATAAACACATAAAAAAGTGTTCACTTCTTACAATTAAATTGTCATAAATATTTCAGTAGCCTTCAATTCGAATATTTATTAATAAATTATTTATTAAGAAAAAAAAGTTAATTTTTGAACATAAATTCAACCACCTGTAGCAAATGTCATTAATTGAAGAAATGCTTTTGTAAATACTCGCTTAAATGCAATTGGTTTTTAAACGTTCTAATTGATGTTCAAAAGAGCCATTTTGTGTTCTTTTTTTTTGTTCCATTTATAAATGTTACTTTAATTGTATACGATGCTTGTTTGTTGATTGTTTAACGCCCTCGTTAAATGATTGACCGTTGAAGTTCCAATTAAATTTAAAATAGTTTATTTTCGTATTTAGAACGCGTTCCATATTAGTCTACGATTCGAATAATAAAATATTATTTAATAAAATTTCTTTTTAAAACGGTTTTTATTATAGTTTGAAAATATGTTTTATAAATTATTTGCTCTTTCATTATAACATGGAAAAAATATAACATAAATTATCAATTATTTATATACTAAAAGAATAATATTATAAAACAGATAAACAATATAGGTTACCCCGTTTAAAAATATATCAAGTTCCTGTAATAAAGCATTTTATAAAACTAACGACATTTTAGATAATAACACACCTTGGGAATGAATCGACCGCCCCTAGGCAGTTTCAAATAAAAAATAATTGTATTAATTGCGAGCAGCAATTTTATAAATTTTATAATACCACTGAGTTTCTTTAACCGATTTTCTCAGGTCTTAGCTATTGGATCATATTTCGGTTTCAGTGGTTAATTTTTAACTGATTTATAGACGACTACGGCTTCGGGTTTATACAGGCTCGTCTGGATGGGTACAACTCACCAATAACATTTTCTATTATAATGTTTTAGTTTAAACGGCGAGTAAGTAAAAGGGACTTACATAGAGAGTTGGTGACGTACTGACTATGGCAAATCAATTCTGTATAAAATATTAAGCATCTCTTCCATACCCAAGGCGCCAACATCCTTGGGAATTCAGATGTTATGACATTGGGCCTTAAGGGCCTTGTGTCAGTTATTACACCGACGCGTTCAGCGTTCAAACTGAAACTACAAAATACTGCTAAATATAGCTATTCTGAAGTAGTACATCTGATGAGTAGGTATAAAAACGAACTTGCACAAAGTCCTACCACCAATAATAGTAGTAAGTAGTTAATACTCGTGACTTTCCTAGTGACTACTAAAAACTAACTAAACAATATGTCATTGTACAAATTATTTATATTTAATAAATGTAAATACAGATAAAAAATACAATTTTTCTTCTAACGGTTTTGTCAATTTCCAATAGAAATGTCAGAGAGAGCTTCTTATCGTAATTTCTCTCGAACGATGCACCACCACATTTTGGTATACCATTAATAACGGGATTAGGGGGCAAGAAAGAATAAATTGTAGGGAAATCCCCCTTCAAAGATTTATCGTGTACTTAACATAAGTTTGACGGGGATGCGATTTTCATTAATATATCATTGCTTTCAATAGCTTATGTACTTACTTATTCGTATATAAGAAATCAGTTTAAGATAAGAAAAATATACAAATATGTTAAAAGCGGTTTGGTCGATTTACCGTATGTATAAACGGCGTATGTAATATATATAAAAGGAATACATTTAGTATATAATATATATTTAAGCTGCTATTATAATATATAATATGTATGTATTTGTAGAACTCTCTTTAAAAATAGAAATAAATAAGATTAGTCAATTTTTTTTTTGAGGTTAAGATATTATATTATTATCATTACGAGTATATACCTTATATTGACAATCGATGAGTAAACATAACGCTTTTATATCGATATCGACAAAAATTTAACATGTGTGCAATTCACACGTGGTAGAAGTGAAACATTCAAAAATTTTGGCTTTAACTGTATAATGCTTCCTATCTCATTTTCTCCCACGTTAAATCTTATGTATTTATGTGTCTCCCTTTTTACTGTCGCTTTTTCGTTACATCGACTTTCAAATCACCACGATGCTAAAGAATTTTTCACTTCAAAAAAAATATCTAGAATCTTCTATATCAGTCCAAATAAACACGACCGAAAGGCTAAGTTCAAACAATCTAGACTAATTACAGCCTAATCCCAAGAGTTGAATTTTATTTTATGCTTTTCTTTTAGAAGTCTTCTAATTAGCCGAATCTAAAATTTATAGGATCGGGTTTAGAACTTCGTTTAAATGCTGTATCAAAGGTCCTAATTTCACTTTTAATTTTAAATACTTAGTTTATTTAACAATATTTTTATGGAAAATAAAAAAAAAATTATAAAGATGAAATAAAGTTACGGGAAAAACAAATCGGAATTTCATTCCTTTTGTCAAATCGGGACAACCGAAGAAAAGTCGATAATATATGATGGTTTTTGTTAGTGAACGCTACAATAAACTTCCTACAACTTTAAAAGTAAAGTAAAATAACAGCCTGTGAATGTCCCAATGCTGGGCTAAGGCCTGTTCTCCTATTTGTGAGGAGAAGGTTTGGAGCTTATTCCACCACGCTGCTCCATTGCGGATTGGTGGAATACACATGTGACAGAATTTCAATGAAATTTGACACATGCAGGTTTCCTCACGATGTTTTCCTTCACCATTAAATTATTCAAGCACGAGATTAATTATAATCACAAATTAAGCATATGACATTCAATGGTGCTTGCCCGGGTTTGAACCCACGATCATCGGACAAGATTAACGCGTTCTTACCACTGGGCCATCTCGGTATGGCCAACTTTAAATACAAAACAAATTATAGTAGAGTAAGTATTCATAGACTTCGAACACTGTGTTTTATCTAAGTGAATTGATGTTACTTAGATTATTTTTTTTTCTTTATAACAATAACACAAAGGTAAATAAAGTTCAATACAAAAATAAAACTAGATTCATCTAAATATATATACCGGTTATGACCGGTTTTAATAAGCTAATGATTGCTTGCACATAACTTGTGCTCAATACAAAGTAATGCAATGAGTGCGCCAGTGTTACTTATTACGCATAATTAATTTTAATTGTTATCAATGTAGGTATATGAATATAACCATTATTCCTTGCCATAATTAAATGAAATAAAAATATTATATGACTTTTTTGTTTCGTTTATAATTATATATACACAGATTATACTAATATATTAAACACCTCCGAGCTCCGTCTCTACATTTTTCTTTTTCTATAAAAAAAAAACGTTTAATCAAATTTCCTCTAGACATCTCAATCACGTTCACCGCAAATTATTGGCATTAATCAAACCAATCCGAGGTCGGTTATAGATTTATATGGAGCTGTTATAACACCATACTAGATAGATTAAATAATGTTACTAATGTTTTTGAATTTCGAATTTCGAATAACACGTGTCATAAAGATTAATTCAAATAATTCTTAATTGGCCAGAAAAGAAAAAAGAATATTAATTGACATTACGACAATAACTGTCAAAATATTTTCAATCTTTAGATATGTTAGTTTACCGACGATTGAATAAAATCAACGCTTAATTATATAATATATTTCATAGCGCCATTAACTTTTCGTAATATGAACCATTAAAAAAACAATAATCAGTTATACATGTAGATAATGTCACAGATAAGAATGTTATAATACATTTGTTTTAAATTATATAATTAATGCAAAAAATTCAATAATTAAAAGTCACATTCAACTAGTAGCTAGTAGTTAATAGAATGTTACACGTGTAACTGAATGAATCGTTCAGACCGGTTGAACGATAAACCGAATAAAAATGGTAGCAGTTTTTTGATTCAAAACTGCAACTGCGTTTAAAACAACGTTCCAAAGGTTTGTTTGGTTAAAAATCATTGACATAGCGTTAGTTCGACGTCGGGTAGTTAGCCGAGTGTGCAATTATTCAAAACTAGTGATTTGATTTTTGTTTTTTTTTAGACAGTTCTGTTTCCTGTGTGAACGGAAATTGTTCTTTGTGAATAACACTGTTTTTAGTTTGGATTGTATAATATCGTTGTTAAAATCTTTTTTTTTTTCTTTCTTGACAGCTTTTGCTGCCGTAGTTTTTTGGATATTTTATGACTGCATTAGATTTTATTAATGAAATTATTATAAGAATATATTATATGTATACATTTGGATGTCGCCGCGTTTGCATTTTTTTATACCACTAACAATGCTTGCAATAAGAATGATTATCTAAGTTGGTTGTATACTACAATATGAAAATTATTATGTTAATTTATTTGTGGCTTAATTTTAACGCCTCTTTCTATATTAGAAGCTAATTAAATTATTTATACAAATAATTGACTTATAATATGATTTCATATAAAAACAACGAGAATTGGAATTAAAAAGAAAAATAATGAATTTTATCTATATTGTTATTGCAACCGCAGGTAATTATATTTTTTTATATATACTCAACAGTAATTCTACCGTCATGCAACAATACTTCGTGTACTTTGTTTACATTAGCTATCTCACCAATTTATACGTACAATATTTATATTAGCGGTCTCATTTATTTTATTCTAAGTTGCATGACAATACTCATTTCCTCCTCATTATATGTATATATGTCTAAGTAATAATTTTGTTTATTTACTTTAATTAATTTAATTTTCAATGTTTTTGAAATAGCGTTCATTTATTTTTAATTTTGCTTACAAAGAATGTACTACTTGTTTTTCCCGTGCATGTTAAGTTAGCCTATAAGTGAGGTATGCAATTTTTATATTTAAGTTATTTTTTATTGTACTCTAAACTAAGAAACTAAATTGTATACAACGTTGGCTTCATATTTAATATAAAAATATATTATATCATATAAAAAAATAATATATAGTTTTATATAAGTAATACATGTTAAAATGGGGTATTAACAACTCTCGATAATTCCAATTCGAAGACAAAAGAGTGCGCCAAGCTAATTGATAATTACCAAGCATTAGTTCCCTCGATTTGCTGGAACGAAGAAATTAGCATCCCCCGAGGCGAGGCTCTACATTATTTCATACTTTATTTTACACTGTCGTTGCCAGGTAGCCGATTAGTCGACATCAGGGATTTGATTTTATGTAGAGCTTCTATATATATTCATATATAGAATTAACTATTATTGTAGACTTATTAGGATTATACATTAATTAGTAAGTTAGTAGAGTTAACTTAAACCATGGGGATTGAGATAGGAGATAGGATATTAACAAAAAATTATAATTTGTCAACATTTAATACTAACTTCAAACGAAAACAAAAAGCCTAGAAAATAATACAAGGTTTTTATATTGTTCTGTATAATATATATAAATATATTGTATTAAATATTTTCGTAGGCTTGTAATTTAAACGAACATAAATCGACTTTCAGTTCAAACATTAATAATTTATTTTTCCCCGTGCATGGACCTCGGGACGATGGCGTGCACAAGTATTTTTTTTCCTACTCCAGCCATGACGACGCTTCCCCATAGAATTTAATATGGGGGTGACATGGGGGCGGGTGGTTTTTTCATCACAAAGAATTTATATTTTTATTTAACCGAAGCTAATATCGTGGTTTTAACCGAGAGAATATTTGATATTAGCAGTTGATATTTATTGCGGCCATATTTTAGAATTATATTTATATTCGTATTAATGATACGATACGAATTACTTGATGGATTTGACTTTAGGAGAAATTGAAAATTTTAAAACATACATTCATATTATAAATATTTTGTATAAACTATTGCTTTTGTATATATATTTTAATATTATTTATATATATTGTAATATTAGTTCCCATGAAATTAACTTCGTTTTTCTTGTACTATTTATATCTATTATTAATATATAAAGCTGAAGAGTTTGTTTGTTTGATCTGGATAATCGCAAGAACTACTGGTTCGTATTTAAAAAAAAATTATGGTGTATAGTTCTTTTATCGATGAGGGTTCTAGGCTTATTTTTATTAATTACACGCGGGTGAAACCGCGGCGCTCAGCTAGTAAAATATATAAAATCAAATCAATATACAATATACAAAATAGTTACTCTCACAAAGATTTAAAAAAAAAAAAAAATATGATTTAAATCAAAGTTAATTACTTATTCTGTAGATTCCATCTAGAAGAACCGCGGTAATAAACTTAATAGTTATGTTTTAAGGAAAAATGTATGACTACTTTATATAATTATAATTTACTTAATTATCTAATATCATTCAATGTTTTTAATACGAATAAGTCGTATTAAAAACATTGAATGATATTAGTATATGCATTCGTTTTAAAATCCTTAGCCACGATATAAATATTTATCAACCACGATATAATTATTATGAATACATAATATTCTATATACATATATAGATAGATATAGATAGCCTAGGTTGATGACTTATATATATATTAGTGACTGGATTGTAGGCTAAGAAGTTAGACACTTTTAAATATTTTAAAGAAATGTCTTAATTTTTTTTTACATACATGATGTTCTTGTAATATGTGTTTCTTATACTATTTATATATTATATACTTCAAAAGAGTTATAAAAACGTGAGCCAGACCTCAAATTTATTTCTCCCAAATTGATCTTAATTTATAAACTTATGTCCTTAGTCATCCTAGACTACCTCTTTGTCTAACAAAATTACGATCGATTCAATGGTTTGGGCATTATGATGGAACAAAAAGACAGACACTTTCAAATTGACAAAATTAGTCAAATACCTACCCATATATTTATGCATTTTTTTATAAGTATATTTTATTTAACATATCAAAGAAACCTTCGTATACTATATAGTATATATGTATTATTAAATTCCACATAAAACGTAATACATAGAAGTGTAAACACGGGAAGCCATGCAATTTATCAAACGACGCGATCACTCCAAGCCTCATGAGGAGTCCCCCAGCCTCTCGCGACCTCCGAGAAACGCATGATTTCACAATAAAAATGCATCTTTAGGGTGGTTTTATTTGATATGTCTCCAACCCTTAATCACATCGTAATAGAGACTATATTAGCTTGCGGGGAAGTAATTGCAAACCCTATATAGGATAGGTAAATGATTCAAGTTTGCGTGAAACGTCAATTAAACTTGTTTGGTTTGATCTTTTAATAAATTATATTTAAATATTATTATTAAATGTTTGGTAAATATTTTTTAAACTTTATTAATTTAAGTTACATAAATAGTAAGCAAAATATTTCTATTGTTTATGAAACTGTATCATGCAATTTAAAAATCAATAACTTTTTTTTTATTAACTAAAAACATAATTATTAATAACTATATAAGTATAGTTACAATAATGGTTCTTAATAGTGTTGTATGTTTGAACATTTACGATGATACATCGATTACCCAGCCCCACCCATAAGCCGTACCCAGTCATACCCATTTTTACTTTATTATGTTTTTTATTTAACACTAATAACCATTTTTATACAAACATTATTAAATAGAAAAATAAAATTAGGCCTTAACATAAATAAGCATCAGTTTGTCGTAAAAAAGATATATTTGTATAAGTAACAAAAAGTTTTTATATAGTTTGAAAGAAAAATCTTGTCTAGCCTTAATTAAGTTTCGACAGGTTGAAAAGAGAAATGTCAAAGTTGACAGTAATCAGCGACGACTGTCATAGAGACATATTATGAGGGAGGTCTGTAATTATCTGTAATCACTGCCGTTTCTGTTGTTTTTTTTTTGTCTTTGTAGCGGTTTTACGCTAAAGCTCAAAAATAATGGATCTATTAACTCTTTTTTTTTGGTTTAAAAATATTTCTAAATGTAATTTGATGGATAAATTATACTAATGATTAATAATAAATTACTAGGCTAATTGCTTTTGCCATCTCACTCATGTTTTAATTGTAATTTTTTGCTAAGCCTATTTTAAAATTTTTAATTAGATACCTATATATTTCTTTTGTTACATCATGTTTCTTTATAATAAAACGTTTGAGAAGTAATGTTTTCTACGTCATTCAATACATAATGTATACATTATAGTATAAACTTTCTAATAATTTCATAGTTTTATTTCTGTTTAGATAATTAACATAATATAACATTCAAAACAATACAATATGAATAATATTTGGTTTGCAAACTTAAAAATTGTGTGTGGTAGTTTCAAGAACACATTTAATAAAAGTTATAGTTACACTAAAAGTTTAAAATGAAAAATATTTTTTTTATTGAGGTACCGAAGCATTCGATTAACTGCTTTACCAACAGTGAAGTTTTCGGGAGATTGAACTGCTACTGGCCGCTAGATGTCGTTAGTATTTGATAATGTTCTAATAAGACTTTGTAGTTTAAATTTTAAATAATATCCTAAATTCAAAATATATTAGACGTTTAAAAAAATCTCCTTAAATATACTTATATTTTTATAAAAATATTCACATTATACATATACACGAAAGACTGTTACACCATTTAATGAATTTTACTTAGCTGAAATAATAACATTTAAAATCGCTTAATTAAATGAAATATAAATTATATTTATTATCATGATATAATATTGGAGATCAGTTCACATTTTGGATCTTTTTCTAAGAAATGTAGTATAATTTAATAGTTTGTTAATTTTATACATTTGTATTTACGCTAGATGTCGCTAGCAGGTCTCAGAAATTTCTTATTAGTAAAATAAGTAAGAATTAGAAAAGAGGTAAGTACTTTATTTTATGTTAAAAATAATTATTAATCTGTAATGTGAAACTACATATGTGATAATGTTTAAAAAGTCTGATTACCTAATATTATATAAAATATATTAACATAATATATCTGCACGTGCTCATAATCTGCATATTATTCATAATATATTCAGTGGATTAGTGTTAGTGTAGTGTTAGTTACTAAAACTTTAAACAAAATTATTGTATATTTAGCATCCAGATGTAAAAGTGATATTATACAAACCTCAAATTGATCTTTTTAAAAATAAAACCCCAAATCATTTAAATTGATTTAAATTATCATCCGAATACTTTTAAAAATAAAAAAAAGCACAATTCGAATACACAGAGTAACATAAAAAAAAAATATATTTTTATTATTTTTTGTAAGTAATACAAAAATAGATTACACTTTTAAAAACGATAAAATATAAAATTAAACAGGAATTGTTTATATTTCTATAAATTTATAAGAAAATCATATATATGATTACAATTCTTATTGGTGTTATTTAGAATATTAATTAGGAATACATACTAATTCTTATAAGATGGGAATTTCTTATACGGCTACTTCAATATACACCCTTCGCTAGATGGCGCTAGTAACAATTTTTGTTAATCGAGCAAAAAAGTATTTTAAAACAGATGGCGTTAGTATGATATTTGTAATTATAGTTTCTAACAACTGTTAGAACAAAAATATTGTTAGTGTCATTTATATTAATTTAATAACGTTTATTAAAATAGATATTAGAATTTCTTGGTTCATATCAAATAATAATTTGTGATTATAATTTATCTCGTGTTTGACGGTGAAGGCAAACATCGTGAAGAAACTTGTATGTGTCTAATTTCACTGAAATTTTGCCACATGTGTATTCCACCAATCCGCTTTCTCCTCTTTCTCCTCAAAAGAGGAGAGGAGGCTTTAGCCCAGCAGTGTGACATTCACAGGCTGTTACTGTATCAAAACAGATCATACAATATCTTGATTTAATCAAAAAGAAGAAACCAAGATTCTTTTTAAAATTGTAATTTATTTTCGACGGAAATTTCAGTTGCGTCATCAGTCGGATGCACAGTAATAAAAAAATCTATTAAAATAATAGAAACATCAAAGTCAAAACACGTCTGTGGAGATTTTAGAATAAAATCTTAATTTAATATATTTGATAAGCTAATAATAATTATTATTCTCTACTCTCACAGTCAAGATTTATATAATAGGTAATCTATAATAATAAAATATCCTGGGACATTATTCACACACGGCAATCTGATCCCAAACTAAGCAGAACTAGTACTATGGAAATCAGACAACTGATATACTACATAAATTACTTTTCTTTTGTAAATACATACTTATAATAATAGATAATTACACCCAGACTCAGGACAAACAGACATGTTCATGCACACAAATGTCTGTCCTGGGTGGGAATCGAAACCACGACCTGCGGCGTGAAAGACAAGTGTCTTACCAACCATGCCAACCGGCTCGTCACATTTCTGAGTTCATTCCACCACGATCCGGAATGATTACATATATTTGTTCAACAAATATTTTGACAAGTCTCAAGATGTTCTTCCTCAATCCAGTATGATGAATTAAACATACAAATTTCGCAAATGTATATCATTATGTTGCCGGATTTGACCCCGCGACCTTCAGTTGAAAACACGCGTCTAGAGAGAAACATTTTCGTTCGTTATTTATTTAACTATTTACGAACTAAAAGGGTTAATTAAATTATCTAACTAATTAATAACAGCTTAATAAGTAGCTTTTGGAAATATAAAATAAAACACAAATTTTTTATTAATAAAAATGTTTATTTTATATATATAACATAAATACAAAGTATATTCAAATTGATTAAACCGATTTTGATGTAACTTTTGCTTCGAAGTTTTATTCTTTATCTAAAGTTCCATTCATATATCAAACAGCATCGTGTTAATCGTGGAAACTAAGCAACAATCAGCTGTTATTGCTATAGCTTGAAATAGGCAAGACAAGCTATTGATTTTCATATAATAATGTTGGTTAGCGTCATGCATGTTCAATCACAACGTGTATATATCGCTCTCAACATTTACATAACATATCATCGTATGCTTCCGTACAAAAGTGTTATATAATCATATAAAAATAATGTTATCCACTTTCCAGCAATCTTAAGAAGATGTTTTAGGTTATTTACAAATATATTCGTTAGTATAGCTTTGTGCAAACTCGTCTGGGTAGGTGCCATCCAATTATCAGATATTCTACCGCAAAACAGCAGCACTTGGTGCTGTTGTGTTCCGGTTTGAAGGGTGAGTGAGCCAGTGTACTTATAGGCACAAGGGACATAACATAGTTCCCAAGGTTGATGACGTAGTGGAGATGTTGTTTTATTTTAATCAATGTACAGACTACTGTCTACGGGCGTTGGTGATCACATACCATCAGGTGGCCCATATGCTCGTCCACTTACCTATACTATAAAAAAATGTAAAGCTTATTTAACTGGGCCTCTTCTAGAGTTTTTGTATTTTGATACAGTCAAATTTTCTAACATTAATCTACTGCTGAGTACCAAAACAGGTCGTGATTGCCTCGTTAACTGTGCCTATAGAAGGCTAAGGAAGCCTAACCTGCAGATCCCATAGTAGAAAAGCATATAACATATGGGATACGGACAAATAAATAGAATACCTACAATAATAGAATTAAATGAATTCGCAGATATTTTAATAAAGTTAATCGTATATTTAATTCCCAGTAGAAATAAATTAAAAATAATAAAACAACAGTTTCTACTTTATATATATTTTTTATTACAGACAATTGGTACGTACGAAAACTTATACAGACGGTTGAAACAGCCATCATCATTCATATTCGAATGGTTGAATGAAACTCTCCAGCTTTATATATTAGTATAGAATCGTATTTAACCGACTTACAATCGCACGCTGTTATTATGCGTGTTTTCTTTAGATGTCGAGCGTGCTCTACATCGAGTTTGTTCTTACAGAAGTCATAGTTATTACTCGGTGGTAGGGCTTGGCTCGTCTGGGTAGCACCATCAGATATTCCAGCAAAGGCACCAGGCACAAGGTACATAACACCTTAGTTCCCAAAGTTGGTGGCGCATTTGCGATGTAGGCGATGGTTAACATTTCCTACAATGTCAATGTCTATGGGCATTGGTCTCCCTATACAATAAAAATAAAGTATTTGAATAAAAACAATATAACCTATTGTAAAATACGTTTATTGTAATTATATAATATTTAAAATTAAATTGTGTTTTCATAATTCTTTTAAGTCAGCGTATTCGTTGTCGCCTGTACCTTTGTAAAGAGGCAGCGTTGAATCCCAACTCCATAATGGATCGTTCGCCGCGTCATCTATATTATTATTTATGTAAATTCCCAAGTTATTCGACCGATTGCAATATAATAACGTTTTATATTAATATAATATTTAAAAGATTAAAATCCATCACTACTATAAATAAATAATAGTACTTATATTACTCGCGGTCACCTTTTTTTTTTTTACACGACTGCTGAAAAATATATTATGTATGTACTATGTACGTATGTATGTGTATATGTATTTTAATTTCTCGTTTTTCATCATAACTCTTAAATGATTAAACATACTTGGATGGATCGCTAGAATCCTTACATCTACCAGGTCAACGGATAAACTGTAATTTTATACCAATATGGATTATTGAATATATATATACCCAGCCCCGGAGCCTGTGAATATCCCACTGCTGAGCTATGGACACTTCTCCTCTTTTTGAGGAGAAGGTATGGAGCTGCTTCAATGCGCATCGTGGAATACACATGTGAAAGAATTTCAGAAAAAAATGACACATGCAGTTTTCCTCACGATGTTTTCCTTCACCGTCAAGCACGAGATGAATTATAAATCACAAATTAAGCACTTGAAATTCAATGGTGCTTGCCCGGGTTTAAATTCACGAGCATCGGTTAAGATTCACGCGTTCTAACCTTTAAGCCATCTCGGCTTTTTTTGGCAAAACCCAGCCAAAATTAATATAATTTTCTTATAAACACATCGGAATGGGGAGCCTCAAATGTTAAAATGGTAACTAAATAAACAATAATATATGAGTAGTATTTTAAATTAAATTCCAGGCGAAGTCACAAACCGTAGTAAGTATTTCTGAACTAGGACGGTAACCTCAAATTACTTTAATGATACTCCGTATTAATAACAGCTATGAAGATGAATCTTATCGTTTAGCACTCGCTCGCTCGTAAAACCTCTCGGCCATTTCCGCCTTCGACCCTTTTAATACACTATAAAATAGATAACTAAAAAAAAAGCTGTCATGATAGCATTTAATAAAGCCTACGGTCATAGAAAAAAATAACCGCTCCAAATGTTCTAACTAACAATATAAATGCAATCGATTTTCAATTCTATTTGAAGTTATTAAAGTCGATTTTGAAACAAATTATAAGACAAAGAAATTTAACCCGTTGAAAGCGCATGGCGTAACTGAACTTCTGTTTTCTGAATAATTGCCTATAATGATATATTGTTTTTATCTTTACATCAGTTACGTTTACACGGTCATATTGTTAAATACCATTTTAAGTCTTATTACAATGGTAATAAGGTAGAAATAATAGTGCGTAATTGTTGTAAGGTATACTGTTCTAGATACGCATCTGAGCGTTATAGTCTAATTACTCAATGCATTCGCGGTTCAGCGTAAACCCAATGTATTGCTATAAAATTAATTTAATTACAGTTCTGTATCGCAAATAGATACACGGTTAATTAAAAAATATATATATTCATGTTGGTATTATTATTATTTTGAAATATTTTATGTTCTTGTGGATTTTTTTATTAATTTTCTAGAAATATTTATGGGAAGCATTTTCGCACTTGCGTTAATTATAGGTTATGTTTGTATAGTTACTAATGGAGTTTATTGAACTTCCATGTAGCATATAATTTGCATAACAATATTTATATATTTCATTATTTTTTTTGCATTATTCAAATAACGTTACTAATTATTGCCTTATTGGTAGTCTAATTATTCCCAGTCAGTCGATAATAACTTAAATAAATAAAAAAAATACGTTCATAAACATGCTATTTCATAAGTAATTAAAATTTTATTAGTCACATTGGTATCTCGTACTTTCCTATTATATAAAAATATAGCGATATTATTAATAAGATCAAATAAGTAGATATATATGTACATACGTGCATATGTTGCAGAATTGTAACGGGGTACCACCCATCAAATATTCTACCGCAAAATGCAGTACTTCGTTTTGTTATGTTCCGGCTTATAGGATGATTGAGCGAGTGCCACAAGGGACATAACATCTTTCCCAAAGTTGATGGCGCAATGACGAAGGAATGATATTTCTTACATCGCCAAAGTCTATGTGCGGTGGAGACTACTTTCCATCAGGTAGTACAAAAAAAAAAAACAATATAGACCATTAGCAAAATTTTTTTTGTGAACCAACGACTTTAATAATATAATGATTCCATAGTAATCTACCAAGATCATTCATTACATAAAATAGGAAACGGAACTAGCGACAGATGTGCGTGATTCTATAAAAAGGCGATATGCAAATGTAAAAAAATACATTTGCATAACACTAGTTCACTTTCAAACGAGTAAATAGTTAACCCCTTACGTGCTTATATTTTTTTTTTCATGTCAACGTCCTACGTCCGTATAATTAGAATAATATCCACGATTCTCTATAGTTTGTCATTTTTTTTGTCGCACAGATGCGTTGGATCAGGAAGTGGGTAAAAACTTTGATATCGAAAGTGAAGGGTCGATAGAAACAAAAAAAAGCCTTTGAATTAATGTGGTTTTGTGTAGTTAATGTGTGGTTGGGTCTTAATTGCATAAATATTTTTTTTAATTTCGTGTATTTGGTGATAAAAAGTTACATCAAAATCGGTCTATTTGGTTTTAAGATTAGTGAAAACATACGTAATTATAGAAAATAATATAGTATTTTTGTAATTTTAAAAATAAGAAGTATAATATAATATGTCAAATGTATGTATATGTGAAATACTAATCGTGTACTATGTAGGCATAATACCTATTATTTAAATACATATTTACCTTTACTTTGTCATTTTTTTCTTATAAATAATAACATACTTACAAAACTTTATAATCATTGTGTTCAAATAGTAAAGAAATAATAAGAACAATTTTAATATCACTTTATTTATTTTAATAATACTAAATACATAACAAATAAATATATTGCATTTTTCTTACAAAAAGAATTAAACTTGACAAAATATTTTTTATTATAGCTTAGAAACTTCTAAACGTATTTTACTTAAGGTATAAATGAAAGGCTATTAAAAAAACCACAGATACAATAAACCCCATATTCTTAAATACTTAGTTTAAGAATAAAATAAAATTAGTAATTTCTATACACCTAAAAAAGTACACCGGCATTAAAAGGGTTAACGCAAAAATTATTATTAAAGATGTCCCAAATCTCTTTCAATGCGCTACACCTTGGGAACAGATTTGAATATGTATTGAAAATATAATTTATTCAAATCCGATAACAAAGGAGGTTGTAATTTAATAATTTTGTTCGGTTACTGCTCTCTGAGTTATTGTAACAGTGATTTAGTTAAGGGTGTGAAGAAAGCTAAAATATTGAATGCTAAAAGTTCCATTAATTTAGTAAACTTCATACAGAAAACACCGGTATCACTAAATCTTAATATATAATACGTATTTGCAAATGGCCGGTTAATCTTATATTAATTATTTTCTTAATCTTTGGCATCTGTCACCAGATCTGAAACAAAAAGAAAAATAATTAACACTGGCATAATACAATACATGCCTTTAATAATAAAAAAAAAACAAAATAATTTCTATAAATCCGCAAAAGTGTGTGTAAATATAAGAATAAATAATGTTGCATAATAATAAAATAATAACCAAGATCAAAATTATAGTCCTAATCAATTTCAAGTGAGTTATTATTTGCTAACATTACCCGTATATATATTACCCTGTATTCATTAGTAACTCGGCCATTAATAATACATTATAACAATTACACATACGTATTTTCGCACATTAACAAACATAACATTACTTCAAACATTTTTTACATTATTAAATACTAAAACACATTTTATATTTCATATTTAGAATTAAGTAATAACAAAAAAACTACGTATCGAAACAATTCGTTTTCAGGCGCAAGGAAAAATGGCGTGTAGCGTCAGCCATGTTGTGAATGCGCAATAAAGTTGCGCAGTGTACCGAAAACTAACAACCCCTCGGACACTATTGTTACTACGCGTGTCACCCACGCGATTTTCACGATTCGAATCAATATGACCAAAAATAAACCTTATCATCATGTAAATACGTTTGTGAATGCTTTGTTCTAATTTTCCATTATTAATTCTTTTTATTTAAAAGGACTTAAGCCATAGCAGAGCGATATACAATAATAGACTATATATCATTAGGTGTAAAGTTACAATTCGGAAGGATTGACATAAGAAAATTAGAGTAAATTCAAACAAAAATGAATATTTCGTATTCGTGTTAAGGTTGAATTTGGAATTCAAGAGTGACTAATATAATTGTCTGTGTGAGGGTGTAACGTCTTTACAAAAGGAAACCTTGTTATTTATGCGTGTGTGTTTGTATTTTATAAAGAAAGGGTAACATCATATCTCGATGTTGAATTTTCACCTTTGAATGTGACATTCGACGGAATAAGCGTACATTTTCATTGCGTTTGTGTGGGTGAAATGTTGGAACATATTGTTTTAGTGTGAGTTAGTATTTAATATTATTCATTTAAATGTCACCGTTGTCGGAATTTTTGTATTTGAAGAAATTTTTCTCTCTTTTCTGAATAAAAAACATGGTATTTTATTCTCGATATTTGTTGTGTATTTTTCATAGATAGTTATATAATATTTTTTTGTTCCAATTTTGAATTAACTGATTTTAATAGAATAATCGTGTGCAACGATACGATTATATAAATGTTAATGAATAGTTTATATTACCCATCACTGCGTAGTGAAAGAGCCTGGTGGGATGAGTACTAAATCATTCTTATCCTCTAGTGTTCCCATGTTTTGCTCGGTTCTTAATTTTAAGTATATTTTATTACACAAATATTTTTAAAAAGAGTAATGTGTTAAGTCAACTATACTTTATTCGTCTGTCTGTATACGCAATATGCGGAAATGACAATAGTTTGGGTAAATTTTTTTTAGATATTTATTTTATTATAATTATATATTTTTAAATATTATATCAAAGTTGTATGTTAAGAAGGTTGTTTCCAAAACATGGATTTTTTTTTAAATCTTCGTCGCGTATTTTATTATATATTCTATGTATCCGTGATAATAACTCAAGCTTCAATATATAATTATATGAAATAGACTATGTTTTTACACAACCTATGGACAAAATGACGGGAAAATCAACTAGGTTTATATATTAATCCTAATTAATAATAGTTCTATTTCTTGTCGTAATAATGATTATTTCATATATAAGTGAAATATACTTTATTTCATGGCGTAGACTCTCACTAAGATTTTACGCAAATCCTATTAAATAAATATATTTTTTAATCTTTCAAACTAAATTAAAAAAATAAAAGGGTACAATTTATCCGTACGAAGTCGGACGGGCCGCCCGTATTATATATTTGTCAAAGTAAATTTGTAAAAGACAAAGCGAAGAAATTTTGGCAGTTATAAAATAGAAATGTTTATGATATCATCAACATTAATGATGGCACACAACACGCTATCAAAACCCTGTTCGAGATTTAAAGCTTGGTGTACATTGTCTTCAAAGAACATTTAATTGAGAAAATAAAATATTATAATGACGCTTCGTTTCTAGGACACATTGGCACACAACTTTAATGTGAAATTTATGTGCAACGTTTGTATGTTTCAATGAAACGTTTCTGACGCACAAAATTGATATATTATGGCAACCGGAAGGTATGATATTCTTGTTTTGTCATATCTATATTAGTTATTTACTGTGATATGTGATACATATTTTTAATTCATTAACATTAGATGTTGTTCCTTAGATAAGTCTTGATAAATAATATATAGCTTTTATATTTTAGAATTTCTACCAGCAAGTTCAGGTTTCCTTACAACATACATCTCAGAATGTATACGACTATAGGACGACGTACAGAATTAACTGAGATGTAAGTACATCTGGACAAGTGTCCAGATTTATCTGAAATTTAACGTAGTCTTCGGTTATAATCCAAGTTATTTACACTTATACTTAGCTATGTATTGTTAATTAAATATTAAGACATGCTCTCTTAATATTTAATTAACAATACATAGCTTTTGTCATATTTGTAATTTTAAATTTTAATTATTTCTATGTAATAGGTATATTATTATATAAAAATTAAATTACCTTAAACTAACATTTTACACGTGATTAAATATTTTAATGATTAATACTACTAAGTGTTGTTGTTAAGTTGATTAACTGTCCCTTGTTATGTCCCTTGTGTCTAACTACAGGCACAAGGGACATAATATCCTAATTTACAAGGTTTGTATCATATGCGATGTAAGGATTAGTTAATACATCTAACATCGCCAAGTAATCTAAATCGCCTAAATGAATTAATATTAAATACATAACGATACGAGTTAGTTAATTTAACGGATAATGTAGACCCTGCTTACAGAAAGCTATAAATAAAAACAAACGATCCCTACTAAAGTGTTGTTACTTACGAAAAAGTAATTGATGGTGGAACGTCACTAGCAAAACTGTATACATTTATAGTACAGAAATTCCTCGCTTCAACGCGATCCGCTTCCTGGGTTAGTGTTGTAACGTGTTAGATGATTATCGATGATTTGAATTTATATATTTAATGTATAATGTTGTCATGGCAATATTAATTTATTGATACAAAGTGTAAATGCGAATGAAACTATGTAGCTGTGGTCGTTTTATTCATGATTTAAATATTACATAGTAAAATGAGAAGGCTCAGAATATATGACTATAGTTATTTTAATTTAAGATTGAGCTGGGATCCGTGCAGGTCTGAGTTTTCATGTGTGTGTGATACGAGATAATGTTATGTGTCATATGTGTATATGTATATACAAATGTGTTCCTAAATGTTATGCAGTGAACTCCGCCCGGTGATGAGAGATTTAAAATTTTAAACTCGAATTCGCACTAATATACATAAATATTTATATGTAGTTTACTCGGTGGTAGAGCTTGGTGCAAGCTGGTCTGGGTAGGTACCACGGACTCATCAGATATTCTACCGAAAAACACTAGTAATTAGTGTTTTTGTGTCCGGTTTGAAGGGTGAGTGAGCTAGTGTAATAACAGGCACAAGGGACATATCATCTTAGTTCCTAGGGTTGGTGGAGCATTGGCGATATAAGCAATGGTGACATCTCTTGCAATGTCAATGTCTATGGACGTTGGTGACCACTTACCATCTGGTGGATCATACGCTCGTCCGCCTACCTATGCTAAAAAATGTTTCGCTGTATAGTTTCTTTATTAAGTAAGACGTCTAAATTCCAATTAATATTTATCTATCTTTGTCAACAATGATATATTCAATAGTTTTCCTAACACGTAGGCTTTTTATGCTAACAATAAAATTACCATGTGTAAACATTTATATCATGAATTTGAAATAATTACGAACTGTGATAAAATATACATTTGTTATACATAATTTTACTAAAGTTTCTTTTTTTTTTTAAACAATAGAATCAACAACTAAGTTATATTATAAGGACACCGTTAACCGTACCGTAAAGGCTGGTTCACATTGGATTTGTGCTCACACTATCGTCACGACTCACGACAAATATAGTTCAGTTCAGTGACAGCCGGGCTGGCCCAAGGCCTCTTCTCCTCTTTTGAGGAGAAGGTTTGGAGCTTATTCCACCAAGCTGCTCCAATACGGGTTGGTGGAATTCCAATGCGTTGGATGAAATACTGAAAGCCAATTCCACGAATGTAAAATGGTTATTAACGTTCTCGATTCGATTCCGATCCAGCTTCGACTATTCCTCATAAAATCGAATAAGTTTGTTACCATGTATACAAAACCAAAAAAGCATTATTTTTTTATTGCATAGGAAGGCGGACGAGCATATGGACCACCTGGATGGTAAGTGGTCACCAACGCCCATAGACATTGGCTTTGTAAAAGATGTAATGTAAACCATCGTTTACATCGCTAATACGCCACGAACCTTGGGAACTAAGATGTTATGTCCCTAGTGCCTGTAATTACACTGGCTCACTCAACCTTCAAACCATGTCAAAATTAAACTTATTTTTTATCTTTTGTTGTTCGAATCGCAATTGGATCGTTATATTAATAGAATAGGGATAAAGTTAAACGTCAACGATTATGTTCCGATACGACTCCGGTAAGGTGATAATTATGTTAGTAGAATTGTTCTTCTGTTTACATAAATAGAATACGATAAAAATAAATAGGATACGTAAGCGTTGGCAAAACATACATTTATATATTATACACATTTCAGACTGGTTATCGTATCGTATAATCAAAAGTCAAGCTACGACTGCCTTCAATAGGAACATGGCAAGATCGTCAGTGTTTTTCTGTAAGAAATCTTCCTTAATGCTTCCTTACTTATGTGAAATTGACAACCGACTTATGGTGATATACTATTTTGATGTTTGTATTCTTGTAATAATATAACTATTATGGTCAATGTCGCATATCACTTTCTGACATTTGACGACCTTTTTCCGCGGTGATTCGAGTTTGTTCTTACAGAATAGTCCTACAGACCAACTGTCGAACCGATCTTGTGTGAAACAGCTCTAAGGCATTTCACACCGCATTCGCTTATTAATTACCTTACAACTTGCGATTCAAGTCGAGGGAACTATGTACAGTAATAGTTACTTCTCCGATGTTTTTTTTTTAATAGATTTATGATCCGTTACAAATTATGCACTTTGTGTTACGTGGTTTTATTGTAACTAATAAATATGTCCATATGAATCTCATTTCTATACTACTTAATTAATATGGGAAAATTGTTTGATATTAATTAACTTTACTTTTATAATTGATGGGTATTTTATTGTGAATCCACTTTGAAATAAAAAATGTCGAACGTATTATAGTCATTTAAATTACTATATAGAAACAATTCAGGAGTATCAAATTGAATCGATAAAATAACAACACTAGAGCGTATGAGTGCAGCGCATTTGTTACAGTCGACACTCGATTTCACTCTTTCGGGTGGTCGAAAATACGCGTCGTGCTAAATCGACTAGCAAATTACACTCACTACTGCCAATTGGGATACCATTTTCCGAAAAGTTACTCTTGATACAGCTTATGAATAGTATCTAAAAAACGAACTACCCACATATATATATATATACATACATTTTTATATATATTCGGAATATTCGTTATTAATAAAAAATATATATTATGATTGCGCTAAGTGTGGCTTAAAGATTACATCTGTAACATCTACATTGATAGGCAACCCTTGTATAATTGAGCGATTGAGACAACATCGTCGCTTCAGAATTGACATATTTTACAAAATTGGGGTCACTTTCAGGTCTTCAAATTCTATTTTACCGAATATACTATAACCAACCTATTCCTATAGCCAATGTATATGGTTCTAAAATAGAGACGTTCTAACATTGAAAGCGCATAGAGATCTGCCTGGTAAACTGACAGCTGTCAAATTTGACAAGAACATATATCTAGTCTTGACATTTCACTAAACGCTACAGCGGGGCTTTAAAGCCTTTAGAGGTTGACCATTTGTCCAACATTATATTCCGTATATAATGTACTCGAATGTATTTGAAATGAAAGAACTATGTAATATATGTACACTGAGACGTTTTGTTTTATTTTGTTTGTAATGAACTAACAAAATATATTTTTTTCACACGTATAGCTAAAGCCACTAAATTCTCGACAGTAAAACATCAAGACTATGCAAGCTCTATATATAGTCAGAAGTCGAAATATCAAGACCACTTAAACATTAAGTACGATGAAAATTCATAATAGAACCGAATTCCTTCGATATAAAACTCAAATGATTTTAATTGCATCGAATCACCATACAATTTCAAAGTCTGGCCGTTTGAAAACGTAACCCGAAGGCGGAGTGCTATTTTATTTCTATTTATTTCCTAAGGAGCCAAACTAAATTTTCTCGATAGTGAATGGTTTTCAAGATGGCCGCCGACCTCATGTGCCGTGTGTGCGTGCTTGTTATCCACAGTCACTCTTTCTCGAATATTTCCCATTCGTTTTGACAGGCCTCTCGCTTCTACAATGAAGGGTGGTTCGGGAAAATTCACACGATTGTTAGACATTTATATTAAGTTACTTTATTGTAAGTTTTTAGTCTTCAATATTTCTTATAAAAATATTTCTTTGTTTTAGCTGTAGATCGGGTATTAACAAAGAGTAAAATTGTTATTAAAATATGACTCTTAATACTATATCAAAAATTGAAATTGTACACAATGTACTATTATTTAGCGTTATACATTAATTAAAAAAAAAAACCTAGCAATTTAGATGAAAACTTTTAAAGTAAAACATTCTTACATCAAAAATATTTCACTCAAACGTTTCAAGTTGTAACGTTGCACTCAAGTTCAACTTTGAAGTCTTAAACGGGTTAATTTTATAATGTTTGATAAGTATTCGTATAATATATTCAAAAATATATATTATTGTATGAAAATTTCACAAATAATGTTTTCCACCCACGCCACGAGTAGCGTTCCCCCATCGACATCTCAAGGGTTGCTTGTTAGACGACAATATGCAGCCACCGATCGCATGTGTAGAATTATTTACTCTTCCGAATTGTACACGAACTATACACGATTATAAAAAGAGAATTTACTTCTGTCAATTATTTTTTTATTTTAATATTATTTAAATCAAATTCGGAACCTACGTGCGGAAATTCTTATATTTAAAATTATCGAAAATAAAAAATATATAATTGGGAAGGTCGTTTAAATAAAAATATATGAATTATGTTTATTTTTTTAAGCTTAAAAATTTCACTACCATGTAAAGCTTAGTATACAAAGTTAATCTTTGAATTCAACTGTAACCATCTGTACATATACGTAGACTGGTTTTAAGGAAAGGCGCAATGACTTATTTGCCATCTGATAGTAAATGGTTACCGCCATAAATATTGCATATTAACCATTCCTTACATTGTCAATGCATCATCAATCTTCTTTAGTTTCACATTCACATGTACGAAAAAACTGAGTTTTTATGTTTGTCAGAAAATGTAGTAAGGTGGTACCAACACAAAGGGGCTTCCACAAGGCTCTACAATCAATAAAATCTCGGGCAATGTATTATTTAATCGAAGACGATTGCATGTGAAAAATCAGAAGTGCTTGCTCAGGTTTGGACCCGTGAGCCTGGCGTCTGAACGCCTAAGAATAGGATGTATTTTTGTAATTTGATATTATAGTTACATATTTGCACTAACCGAGATTTGAAGCCTTCTAGAAGTGGAATCCGAACGGATATGCCACTCGACTTACGAAGCAGTAGAGTTTCATATTACATGTATATATAAAATATATTTAATTGAAGAGCGAATATGTTAATTATTTGGACATATGTATATTAAGACGTCAAACTAGTCTTTTGATGAAAAAAGGTGGTTATTTGCTCACTATAACGACATACATGCACACACATTAACAACCATATTATTATTTTCAATTAAATAAATTAATTAAAGCATTTGAAATTCCTTGCGATGTTAATGAGGTTTTGACATCTATGTCTGTAGAAATACTGACTAATGAAACGAAAGAATTAGGTTATTTTGAATATGGAAAAAAGTACCCGTTTCTGATTGGTAGATATATGTATAAATATTATCATTGATATCATGAATATGTAGTTATCACGTCGTTGAAGTTCATTTTGATTATGAATAAAGCTTTTTCTGTACATCTCACGCAGCTCTAGCTATTGTGTAAGAACAAATTCGTAGCTTAACGCAGTTATGACAAAAATATATTTTTATTGAAATAACCATAATGTTTAAAGATATTTTTTATTATGTTATAGGTATACGGGCAAACGGGCAACTTGATTGGTCACCCATAGACATTGACGATGTATATATTCACCATTAATTATTACATCGCCAATGCACCAACCTTGGGAACAAAGGTGTTATGTCCATTATGCATATAGTTACATTGACTAAGTATTGCTGTTTAGCGATAGAATATTTAATGAGTGGGTGGTACCAAGTAACCATAAAGTCCTACCACTTAGTATACAGACACCAAATTAGCATATCACCATAAGTTTTTCAACATTCTACGCATGAATTATGTATTATGTTTTTAAAGAACAGCTTTGAAGCTGTTTTTTATTAAACTAAAAACTGTCTTATATAACTTATACGGATACTATGATTCCCCATACATGTACCTACTTACATAGAAATGTAAAAAAGTTATGTATGTAGGTTGTACATACATACATATCTTTAACACTACCAGCTGTAGAACAGCTTATTATTCAAGAAACGAATTTAATGGCTTAAAAGCGAGTTTTGAATAATCAAATAGTAAGTTAAGTTAATCTTTAAAATACATAATAAATAAACATTATGTATAGATAATATGATTCACACTAACATCGTCTATCACACGAAATATTATATTTAATTCGGAGTTCATTAACCTCGTCACCATAATTCGTAATCACAGTCTATCGCAAATAAAAACACCCCAAGTGAACCAGTTAACCCAGTAACCGAGTCTAATAAAATACCTCCGCCAATTTAACCTTGACACAGCCCTAGTTAGTATGCACAGGCTTTCTTTTAAAATCTGATGTATTAATTTGCAAAAATAACACTCAAATAAAAGTAGATTCACTCCGAACGCAATAAGAATCAAATTCATTAAATGACTAAAATAAACTTCGCTCTTCGTTTTCAAAAATGGAAAATTGTTAGACAACATTACTACAATATAATATAATGTAATATGAAACTTGGAGCTATTGATATAAAGGTCAAAATTGCAATAAAATAATTCAACACATAAGGCGTCTTAAATATAAAAAGGTTATTTAGCACGTGGTTCTCGTGACGACATTCGCAATTTGAGTATAAATTAGAACACTTATCTCGTCGCGGTCCTGTCTTTCGTCTCTTTCTTTCAAGTGCTATAGTTATGGTGCTGTTTCAGTCCCGCTCTATGTCAAGGAATAGCTGTAGGGGCGTTCGCTACGTCAGCATTTTACTTTATCGATATTTCACGATAACACTCGAAGTGGTTCTAGGGTGGTAAAGATGAAGGCGGCTTATAAATTGTGGAATGATAAATGTGTGCAATTCTTAGGGATAGACTTGTATCGTGTGGATCCAATATCATAAATATGAAGCGCGGGTGGGGCGTAAGGAAAAATGATAGTTTAGAGTATTTTATGAAGCTAGACTGAATAACGTATAAATCTTGTGTCACGATTTCTCTACTTACGTAAGCTGTTATACTTTTTCGTTCGATTCGAAATATCGATAAAGTGAATTTCGTGTGTCGCGTCCCAGCTCTCATATTTAATTTAGCTGCGGAAGCAACAGGTTATTAGCACGGAGCTTTCCCGCCTAACTTTCCGGGCGTTCACTTTTTAAATTCCTCTCTTTCCCACTCTAATTGGATTGCTTTCTCCCTTGCCCGTGAATGAATGAAACTTGTTGCTTGCGGAATCATTTCGCATTTATTTAAGACACGTTTATTTTAAATACTTACCGTGTTCTTCTACGTCTCCGTCCTGGAACTTTATCCATCTCAGCCGTATCCTGATATCGTCGCTTTGAACTGAATTTTCCGTACCCTATCACCGTTTAACCGTGAAACCTACTTCAGCGTAATATCATACATGAACGCTTGCTTTTAAGGTGTAAAAATTAGCACGTTCGGTGGGTTATAATTTACCCCTCATTAGTTCTATTGAACTTATATACTTAATTTGTCACGGTTACCTCACATTTAACGGTATCGATAAAGGCGAATCGAAAATATATTATACGTCGTTATTAAATATTCAAGATACAAAGGGAAACCATGTAAATGTTTCTTCGATACCGGTTACAATATATCATTTTATGACAAATTGTTTTGCGTATCCAATCTACATATCAAAATTCACATTTTACCACGCAATACCATTTTCATTTTATACGTACACATAAAAACGAGGTTCTATAGTCACGTGAAGCGAAGCCCACACCATTCCTTACTCTCGAACCTACGCGAATCTACATACATAAATATATTTCTGCTTACCACCCAATACATTTTATCTATGTTACCGTTGCCTTACTAGAAAGAATCATTCGATAAATGATCACATCTCTAAATAGAACTGATTTCAAATTTCGAACATACCGCGAACGGAATAGAATTTAAATTTGGAACGCGGAGCCAGAGTCGGTTGTTACGGCGGCATTGTCGAGCCGCGATCAAGTCTCACGACGTATTCTCAAGGGGTGAGCGTAGTTCTTGCGCTTAGATATAAAGAAAGGTAGATACTTATGAAATTCGAAGGAAAAACCACCCTTCCCTATACTTATACAGCGCAGTCGATTCGGTTTTCGCTGAGGAAATTGTAGCGTAGTTTAAGCGGGACATTCGTTCGCCGTACGTCGCCTGGAGACGACGATTTTCTCGAATTTCCTTCGGGACGCGTCTCCGGTTTCCAAATTTGAATTTTATTTTCTTTTTTATCTGTGCGCTGTATGAATATGATTTGAACGTTCTATTTTTATTGTAATAGGATTCCTTTTTATTATCAAATTGTGAATTATTTTTCTTTTTAATTCGCGCCGCGTAAACGTAACTTCTGAACTTTGTTCGAGCTGCAACTCAGGTAAGAATTAGTGATGTAAGGGACTAGCTTTATGATTCTATTAAAAAAAACCACAAATAACAAAAAAATTGCTAATTTAAATTTGGGCATATTTTTGCATACATTAGTAAAACTATTGTTGTATTGACAACAAAACAAATTTGAAGATTTTAACCGACTTTATAAGACGACATAAGTTTAAAAAGTCAACAAACAAGTTCAACGTAATTAATTACCTACTTTTTCACTTGCGAATATAATACTGATTTTCGAGTTCGGTTAGTTGAGTTTTTTTTTTTTGAACACGTTATATAAATTTCGCTGTTAACCGCTCTTTCGTTAGTTCCCGCGTGTCACGTCAAACAAATACACTTTATTAAACATTTATTCTGGAACATTTAAAATAAAAGAATACGAACTGTGTACCATTAATAGCTGTCAATTATAGTCTTGTGTTTTAATTGTCAGTAGGCATATTTTTTTTAAATAACGTTCGGATACACACGTAGCAAATACAAAGATATTTTTTAAAATTATTTTGAATGAAATTAAGGGTTTATTAAAAAACTGTAAATGGTTTAAAAATAGTGTATAAAAAATTAAAAATTATTTTTCTTTAGGCCGTACTTTAAAAATCCAGATTGCGTACCTATTAATATAAATAAGTCTGATTTATATACTTTACTATGTATAAGGAAGAAGAGAAGTCGTACATTTGATGATATTTTTATCACCATCGAGACTTGGATTTTTTTCGTCTGTCTGTGCATGATAGATAAAACTCCGCCGGGTAGCAGATCATACTTGGGGTTGATAATATTTTTATTAAAATCAATATATTCTTTACTTACTCAGCTGTCAACCGACATTTTAACCATTAAAACTACCAATCGACTCGATATATTTCGAGTTTATATCGAGACGAAAATAATATATGTATATCTGTAATATGAAATGAAAGAATATATATTTTTTATTTATTATGATATAAATTAAATACAATGAACATCGGATAAACTTAAAAAAATATTATCTGTATTGGAATATTTATTTATTTATCTTTAAAATTTATTTCAAGTTAGAAAATTTACTCAATTCCCAAAGTATATATGAATTAACAAAGCCCTCTTTCCATTGCCTAGGTAATATATTTAAATGTTTATAAAGATAATCATTTACATTCATATATAACTGTCAAAAACTGTTGTCTATAATTATTATATGTTTTTAATGTATTCATTATACATATTACATAAGAAATATTTTCAAAAAAAGACCCTAGACAGTTTTTGCTTGAAGCTAATTAATAAAGTTTTATTTTAATTACAAATCAAAATGTGATAAATATATATAGAATAATTTTAAGTAAATTTACTTCGAAAACAAAAATATCACAACAATAATAACTGACTAGTTCAAATAAAGCTAATAAAATCGAACTTCCATTCGATTTGATGAAACGTTCAAAATAATTTATATACCTACCTATATCACGTAATAGTTTAGTCACCCTCCTCCAACCCTCTCACATACAGGGTTCTATATAAGTAGGGTTGAGGACAAATCGATAGGGTACCTCCTTTACACGATTTTGGTTGCTTTTAAAAAAAACGCATGGATCAAAAATTTTAAATCACAGATTAAAAATATTATTTTTCTCATTCTATCGATATTTGAGGTTGTATATATTTTTATTTAAATTTATTCTCACAAATTTATGCTTGATAATGTTTTTCTTAAGAATTATGATATTCACTTTTAGTTACAGTAAGTATAGGTATTTAAAATAAATATTCTAAACGATACAAAAAATTTTACAACGTTACTTTAAGTCTTTACCAAGAATAATAATTGTATTAAAAATACTGGTTTTTTCTACGAAAAACAATAAGAATGTTCTATTTCAAGCTCAGAACTAGATAATGATTTACACGGAAACCATGAAGTCTTATATGATTAATAAACGAATTTAAAATACAATATGACGTCATTAAAGTACTTAGGACTCTTACACAATGGTTGAATAATATAAAGTTCAAAATATTTCTAGGAAAGGAGGACAATATACATAGTCTATCGGTTAATATTATAAATATATAAGCTTTTTTGAATGTTTGTCTTAATCAAGTGGTTGTATGGTTTGCTGCAGTACCATCGCCATTGACCATTAATTGCTGTGTTACTTAAAATACTACTTAATAAATAAAATAGATAAATACGTTACTAAACAATTAAAAATATCTATATGTATATCTATAAATCAGTAGACACTATGGTACGAAATAATTAAAAAGCCTGATAAATTTTAAATTATTATTATGTAAAACATATTACCTACTTATTAAGGTTTTTATTTTAAATAAAATATCAAAAATTTGATAAAGATTTCCACATGATACACGTGAATAAATTGATGTGCGTTAACATATCCAATAGTCTGCCATAGACACGGACGAGAACTACATATCCAAAGACAATTACTATACATTCAGTAATTAGAATAGCATAGCCTATATAACTTATAGACATCGCTGCTTATAAATATATTTAAAAAAGGCTTTTATAAAAATATCATATTTATTATTCTATAGTAATTAGCTATAAGATCTTAAACATCAAGACTTATTAACATCTGTACTATTAAACAACATAATCAGTAAGATTTATGTATCAATTAAGAAGTTCATTATGAACAAGCCTTAAGGTTTACTTCGATAACCGCCGGTAGCGATCAGAGACGATTAAGCGAGTTCTTTATTAGGCATCAGTTAAATACGAACAACGAAATAAAATTTTACGATCCAACTCATCGGCATTAAATAAATACCTGCGGCTTCGATTCTCGGTTTGGTCATGATATAAATTTAACATGCGTGCGAAAAAAACTTCGTTGTCGTCTTTAAAAGTTAATGTATTCTAGATTATGTACATATAAATATATCGATTTTTATTCTAAAAACACAAACGACGAGCATTTGTTTTATCTGAGTATAGAGTAATTAGTGAAGTAATTTGATTAGTACTCGATTTAAATATAGAATCCTATAATTGTTTTTTTTTAATCTGTATTGGAAAAGTTGATATTCTGTCGGCCCTTTTTGGTCTCTAGACGGCCCTTTTAAAGGTAAATCTTGGATCAAAAGGATTTATAGTACGAGTTCAGATTTATGAAATGAATTATTTTATAATAGACAAGGTTTCGTTTCGTTATATCTTATCTTGCTATTTATGGTTTAATATTTAATTTAATTAAAAATATTTTTTACCAGTTACGTTTATTCATCATACTTATGTAACATGAGGAAAAAAAAGACGTCTTACGGACGAATACTGAAACGTCACTTAAATATTAAATGCAACTTAATTATTTGAGACGCCGTTAATTTCAAATTTCGCATACTAATTTGGGACCTTCTCAATGTTAAGTAGCGTTTAACTTTGAGGGACGTTTCAGTATTGGGCCGTTAATTATCTTTGAGGCTTTATATAACAATATATGTCTAACTATGTAAATAATATAAGATCTTAAGACTTTATTCAAACAAAAAAGTAAATTTATTGAACGAAACTATATGTAATTAGTATAAAAGAAATAAACGAAATTGAACTAACGTCTCAACTATTCGGGGGTAATAACATCACAGACCCCACCCACAAGTTGTCAATCGATCAAATATGTGCAAACACTAAAGAGACAGACGAAAATTTCATAAAGACCCATCCCCAAAACCGAATACATTGCGAATTAAGCTCTATTGTAACCAAATTGAGTTTAGATTACAATGTACGTATTCGACATATTTCGTCTGTTTGCATTTCGAATATATTTTGTACATAGGAGTCATAGCTCGATGGAAAATGTATTGACAAATATATTGAGTTACTCTTTCCATTAGGTTATTGTTTATTTCAATTTAGAAGAATACGAAACTTGAAAACGTTTGATTATTTCAAGTACTGCACACAGTTTTATAACATATCAATGTCATGGCTTACGATGAATAACGTAGTATCGATAAATACGTACATCACTATGTATACTATCACAACTTGCGATCTATCGGTATTTTTATCGATATTTTTGAGTTTATGTCACATTTTTTGTTATAAACGTAAATAATGATACCACACCTTTCTTTCTCACAGCACTGGTTAGCTTATTAAAATTGTGAAGTAACACTTAGCACTAAACACGTCTGAGCACTGTTGTCGAACTATTTTGAATGCCACTAAAAATGTCCCGTGAATTCTATCTTTCAATGTGAATAAATTATGGCCATTTTTTACCCCTCGCAGTTAAAGGGTTATTTCTATAGGAACTTATGGTTCGTGAATTTGCATATAATTTCTAGTTTATTATTTATTTTCGAAGGGGGCCCTTTGTGATGGTAACGTGTTTTCAGGGTTGATGAATTGGTTGTATTAATAAGGATTATGAAGGTGCGTCGTGTACGCCGATTGTGATCTGTTGTCTGTTAAGTTGACGGTTTGAATGTATCTTTTATAGCAATAGTCAAACGGTTATCGACTTTTACTATTTAGTTAAAAAATATATTATAATATTTAGCTATACTTTCATATCAGTCTACCAGGAATAGGGTTAAAAATGAAATAAAGATCAAATATCTACATTTAGTTGGCCTTATTTAGTTACTTATTTATAATATTTATAAACAAAAACTGGATGTCATTATGAAATTAGTGAGCAAGACAACTTGAGTAAAAATAAAAACTATTAAACTTTATGACTTGTCTATTATTTTGTAGCTCTATAAAAAAGAATTGTTCCCAAAATAATATATGATAGAGTAAACTCATACATTATAACAACGTAAAACGGCTTAATTTGTAGACGTCGTAACTTGAGCTTAAAATTCTAACTTAAAGAACGTTTACTACTTATTACTGTGTGGTCAACTTTACGACTGGGTGTAACTTCCGATTGGTATAACATATTACTAGTTTTATGTTATCGTTTTTTTAAAAACGCAATAAAAACGTCTTGACTTAAATTTATGGTGCCTTGAAATAATGTTTAGAGGTGTCGTAGGGAATTTTAACTTTAAGAGATAATTCTAATTTACGTTTTCAAATATACATGTTATCAGGGCTTGACCGTACTAATTTAAATATTTCATAAATAATTACTTTCTTAAGTTACTTGTCGAGTTATCTATCAACCTTATCTATTATATATACGAATAGCTAATTGTCCTGGCTTCACACGGTAACAACTAGGCTTTGTTCTTGTAAAACTACATGTATTTCGACTTATTATAGCTAATTATTTAAATATACTTACTTATTATAAAATAATAAATTAAAACATAATTATATATATTAAAATTAAATATCACAAAACTGTAACAATAATAACCGTCCGTCTTTTAGTACTTGCGTCATCGATCGAACAAATTAAAAAAAAAACGTACTCTACAATTACAATAGCGTATTCAATAGACAATAATAGAAGAATTAATGAATATCTCATAAAAACTAGAGCTATTTTTAGACGCACAGATCACATGAAGTAATTGAAATCAAAGGACAAAGCTTTATATTTCACAAGTAATATCATACCGGGCCCCCGTCATCTACACAGCTCTACGAACGACAGTCGCTCGATAAACACACAGCTTCGAATTCCTTGTAGCAACGTTTGACAACGAAATACAAGAGTTAATATCCTACAGTTGAAAAGAGATCTTCATTTTAATAAAAAGCATTTTACCTAAATTACTTACGGCCGAATACTGAAACGTCATTCAAATGTGAAGTGGAACTTAATAATTTGAGACGCCGTTAATTTAAAATTTCGCATACTAAATTTGAAATTAATGGCGTTCCAAATAATTAAGTCCCACTTAATATTTGAATGACGTTTCTGTATTCGGTCATTACATGATCAAAATCAAAATACTGAATTCAACATAGAAGCATTACACTGACTTATTAACAGACAAATTACAAACAACCACCGGTTCCAAAAAATAAAACCACCCAGCCCTGAGAAGGCGAGAGAAACTCAGCAAATATCTTGTAGTTCTAATATTTAATTATTTTTTTAAATTGAATTTGTAATCTTCAATATATCATATACAAGTCCTAACTACTAAAGTAAAGCCTCAGAGTAAACGGACGTATCTTACCAATGACTGTTATATTATAATGCGTTCTATAAAATTTCATTACTATCAATAATAACAGATGTAATCTCGTTTCTTATTATCTATGCTTATTAATATTCGAGACCACAATATGTCCGATGAACCGGAAGTCTCATCTTTTGTTATAAACTCAAGCCCTTCCGCTTATACGATTTCTTGTTTAGGGCCATTTGGTTAGCTCTATTCACCCTCCTATCGCATGTCTTTATCTTTTTTTTTTAATATTATCGCTTAGGAATTTTATAGCTGGTATAATTCATAATGCCTTATCTGTAAAATCACTTTTTTTTAATCATCGATGAATATTTTTATGGTGTCGTTACGTTTTTTATTTTTATTCGTATTTGTAATATTCTGTAATTTCATTAATATTTTTTCTAAAAAATGTTATACTAAGACTAAAATAAAAAAAACATTCATAAATACAAAGAAACACTCGTCACAGATAAAAAAAATGTTTGCACAATAATCGAAGTATCGCACAAATATTGGCACAAATAAAAAAACGCATAAGGTACCACTACACGCACCGCTAACAAAACAAACATTTCACGGGTTTATGGTAACAAAAACTTGTCTATGCACAATAAGGGCCGTCCCATTGTAGGGAATTTGACTAACCATTGTTTAAAATGCTGATTTATAGGCTATTAAACCCTTTCTATTAATGTACGCATAGATACATATGCGTATTATTCGTTATAAAAAATGTCAGTAATAATTTATCGAAAGCGTATAATAGTGTAATGACAGAGTTTATCAAGCTTTGGTGTATTTAAGTTTTAAAAAAAAAAGTTACAAATGTTTAAAATTTTCCAAGTTATTACATCGACACCAGCAATTTATACTACGCTAACTCTAAAATGTGTACTTTACAGGAGAGGCGTTTAAAGAAAGAAACGTGATAACTTTTATATTAATTAAGATACTTATTTCAAATTTGGTACCGTTAATAGTTAATTTATTCATTATATTTTCTCATATTTATTTTTTCTTAATTATTCATATTTTTTGATTTAGCGCAAGTTAGCCGTTTATACACGTAATTCCTCAATAATATTTAACATACTACAAAAGTCTAACTAATGTTAGCGTAGTGTATTACGGCGGAGCATAGTGCTAAAAAAGTGTTATTTTTATTACATTGCAATAATAATTTTAAAATATATTATGCACTTATCATAACCTTAGGTTTATATATATACTTATAAGACATCATATTGTAAATATTTATGCTAAATATCAAGTTATTCAAGTTAGCTTTGTTTAAACGGTACATGCGTCACTGGCGGATATCGTATTAAAAGCCGTCAAATTATATATAGCGTACTATACATTGAACTGTGGCACAAGTTAGCGTATTCTTTAACTTTCCGTTGAGCTATAATAATTATTATTATAATACGACACGTCGATTGAAATAACATAGTTATGGTTTTTGTGCCGATCATCAGTAACGTCGGTAAAATCTTTGCAGTATAAACAAAATCTTTACTTAAATTAAGGTGTTCAAAAACATTGTTTCCAAACTTTTTGTAGTATGATGGCATTGTCAGAATCTATGCGAAGCTAGTAATGCGAAGTGTGTGATCAATGACTATATTTGCTTTCGACGTTAGTGGCAGTCTTTTTACGTTTTTGTATCACATATTTGGCGATGATTTGCCATTGTTTGGCGTGATCTCCAGTACCCCAGTACATTGTGATTAGACAATTGACGCATTGACTGCTTTTGGTTTTCCTATTTTTTTTTGTATTGCATAGGAAGGCGTACGAGCGTATGGGCCACCTGATGGTAAGTAGTCACCAACGGTTACATAGACATTGGCATTGTAAGAGATGTTAATCATCGCTTACATCGCCAATGCGCCGCCAACCTTGGGAACTAAGATGTTATGTCCTTTGTACCTGTAATTAGAGTTGCCCACTCACCATTTAAACCGGAACATAGCAATAGCAAGTACTGTTGTTTTGCGGTAGAATATCTGATGAGAGGGTGGTACCTACCCAGACGAGTACCTATTGATGTCGTATACTCCAAACTTTTGTGACATAAACGTTCTCTTTCTATCTCTAACTATCCACTCATCTTCACATTTAAGACGTTTGAGACCCACATCATTCCTTTTTTTCGACCTAGGTTTATTATTTTCTGGGGTAGATACTGCAGAATGGTATTACTGGACGTACAGTACTACTATTATTGAACGTTACAGGCGAGGAAATTGCACAACATGTTATTGCTAAGGGCGTTATCTATATGCGAATCAGGAAGATTTTCCTGGGCGGACGTACAAATTTCAGGTGTGAGAACACTCACAGTATCTTTGGAAGAAGTCGGCACCAAAGTATCATTTAATTAATATATATTATATATAATTTAATCTTTTTGGAGATTCTGAAAAATCACAACAGGGTGAAGGTACGGGAGTATTATTTATGCTGTCAGAAGGATCATTAGTAATCACCGAAAACAAAGGTTTGATACTTGATGGAGTTAATGTCAATGGAGAAGGTTTTTGGATATAAGTCAATACTTTTGGTGAATTCATATTAAACGGAGTATTAGGAGCCCCAAGTCGTTTATGTGTATTTCTTGTAATACTACATCATTTTCATAATTGGCTATATCTCGGCTAGCAGAATTGGATATAGAAAACAAAGGGTTCCGTACCTTTATCTATAAAAACGACAAAAAAATGTGTATGTTGTATGGAAGTCCCCCTTAATATTTGTTTTATTTTAATTTAATTATTTATTTTTAAAGTGAATATATAACTAAATATTTTGTGAATATTTCAAGCGTCTACCTGCTGCCGTTATCAATATCGAGCAAAAACAAGCAAAAAGAGCACGTTTGCTGTATGGGAGCCCCCATAAATATTTATATTATTCTGTTTTTAAGTATAAGTTGTTTTAGCAGCAACAGAAATACATAATCTGTGAAAATTTCGACTGTCTAACTATCACGGTTTATGATATACAGACGGACTGGCGGACGGACGGGCAGACGAACAGACAGCGGAGTCTTAGTAATAGGGTCCCATTTTACCCTTTGGGTACGAAACCCTAATAAGCATGCTCTTAAATAGGCTCATTAAACATGACGTGATTATACAAAGCCACGAATTCAGGATTATCAATTTCGGCAGGTAATGCCGACGATTCTAAAAGAATAAGTATTGATATCATAATATGATATCAATATTTTTATTTTAAAAAACATGTACATTAAAAGGAATAGTCAAGAACAATCATTAAGCTAATTAACATACATTTTTAGATAATTATTTACAACGTAAAATTCGCTAAGTAGTGTATTTTACAAACGAACAAGTATAATCGAACGCACTAAACTACGCTAACTAAGAGTTAGATTAATGTAAACGAACTAGCGGTGCGTCAAATCCCCGCGCACACTCCGCTAACTATAGTTGGCGTCATTTAAATCGAGTGATTTCAAAAAGTACCCTTAGTTAGCCTTGTATAAAATTTGTAACTTCGTTATTTTTGTATATTTCTTCACGATTTTTTTAATATGTACAAAAAACCATATTTTAAGCAACTTAGCATAAAAAAACGAATTTCCAAAAATTCGAGTTAGCGTAGTATAAATTGCTGGTGTCGACATGACATCTAGATAATTATTCAAAATATTTTAATATTAAAATAAGATCCTTTTAATGTGTATCCCATAACATTGTATTAAAAATAAGGTATGTTTTATTTATAATTGGAGTTTTTGTATGAAGCTTAATTAATTCATATATGCTAAGTGCCGACTCATTGAAATTAATTGGTATAGAAAAACAATAAAGACAGCATTATTCAACGATAACTTTAGCTTTTATTGTAAGATATAATTGTAATAACTTTTTATAAATACATATGTATAACATGAACGCGAAACTGTGTAAATATTTAAATAAAAATAAATAATTAAATCAAATAATTGAAGGAATATTTACCAAAAAAGGTTGTCAACTTCTTACACGGAAGTTTTATAACGACAAAAGTTTGAAATGTAAGTGCCATTAAATTGTTTTTTTTTTCAATGCTTTATCTTGTCCCCGCGTCTTACGATCATCTGCCAAGCAAAGGGTTACTTTTTTATTTATAAGTTTTTATAGATCGCGTATGTTTTAATTTGTTTAATAAGCTATGCATGTTTTTACTTATTAAATAGAAATATATTGTGTTCGAAAATTAAAAATATTATTTTTATAATCATGAATATTTTTACTGGCATTTATTATTTAAAATTATATAAACCACTAGAGGAGTCCCCGTAAATATACCAATGGCAGTAATAATTGTTAAAACAGTTCAAGTTTTAAATTTAATAATATAAATAATTTTATTTATCAAGCTACGGAGTACATAATATATTTTTTTCAAATGTAACTAGACACGATAGCATATATATTTTGACTCTTTATCTTCAAGTAAAATTCGCGCAAGAAAAAGAAAAATTTCTCAACTAACACAAACTTTCAAGTAAAACACGTCTGACGTAACCGACACCAAACAACTTTCCCCTTAAAAATAAAAAACCAAGACTAAACTAGGTAAATGGCGTGAGAAAAAAGTAATTTTCATTCATAAAACCATTTTCTTGGAAGCACAAGAAAGAGAAAAACTTATACAGATATATACCGCTGTCCCTCTTACACCCACTCATTTTTAATGCACTTTCCCTGAAGTGTTCCTTTTATACCTCTTTTAAGACTTGAGGCACGGATGCACGTGTTTTAAGTTTTCTTTTTAAACGCTCGTGAAATTTCACTTTTACGGTAAATGTTGATCAAAGTTTCTCTTAACTTTTATTAGGGCCTTTACTCTTAACACATTACCGTTAAAAAAAAATAACGTCAAATTTATTCTTAAAAAATTTGGAATTATCAAATTCAAATTTCGAACACGACCGTTCGATTTTTACCAGGACATTAGCCGCATCACAGGCAATAACGTCCTATTTAAATAAACCAATCAATTGTGAACAGAAAGTATCAGTATTGAACTAATCCTTTGAGTGGCACTCGATTCTGAAAGGATGTTCCCGTTTGTTCCCATTGTATCGATAATTTATTGTCACTGCACTACTGTCCTATATATTTTCACAAGTCTAAGGGGTGGTGCAACTCTGACTACGATTTTAACGTCCACGAATATACCAAAGATCAGATTAAAAAAAAAACAAGTGTTTGTAATACAAGATTTATTAAAAATCTTTAAAATTATTCTTTATAAAACCTATTTATTCTTATTAATATCATTCACCACGCTACTTAAGTTTTTTTTATTGAAAACCAATTATTTATCTATCCAAAACATGTTTTGGATAGCTTCTCAAACTTAAATATCTCCCTACCGGCCTAAAAAACCAAGAAAGCTGATACGCCAAATAGTAACCCATACCACAATGAACATAGCTAAAATTCAAACAATTTATAAAACGTACATCCGAAAGCCAAGTTTCGCTTAAAGAGGTTATAAATAAAATAATATATTCAAAGCACTTGGATGCGCAACTTATGTGTGTAAGTTCAGAAACCACTCCGAGAAGCTGGAAAAGTTTCACCAACAATATATTTGTCTGCGAGCGAACTGTTCTGCCAAAAGTCTTCGTAGTTGGAAACGCGGGCAGCAAGCGTTATTTGTAGCATCCTCGCGAAGTTTCCATTTAAGGTCAGCCATGAAAATTATATATGTAAACTTAAATAAAAAATAACACAAATTTATTTAATTTAATGTAGTATTATGATTGCTTAAAACTACATATGTGTTAATTAATTAAATTGTATATTAGTGCAAGTATGAATAATTTAAGTATGAATCGTTTCATAAATTAAATTTCAAGTTTACTAACATATTTTATAAGACATACATTTAGAATAATACGCTTCCGCCTATCGCTCCTATTATCAGTGTCTCGTTTTTAAAAGTAACCATAATATAGGCAAACCAACAGACATACGCTTAGACTACTTCGCACTCTACTTCTGAACATAAACATGTTTCGGAATTTTTGTAATATTCTTCGAAAACTTTATGTTGGAACATATTTTGTTAAGTTTAATCCGTTGTCGTGGGTTTTTACTGAATTCTTTGTTGAATTCAGTCAACTAAATTGTACTTTAAAACACAGTTGTTTAATATCCAATTTCGACTTCTTAATAAAACTTAATTATACAAGTAGTCAATCAAAAATCATTATTTGATACATAATTAATACGAAGCATTTTCTTTAAGTTTGTTACATTAGGAACTGTTTCACCCGCGTAGTGGTGGATAGAGTTAGGTATGAAATAGCCTATGTCGTTTCATGGATTTCAAGCTTGCTTTAAATAAAATCTCATCAAAATCGGCTTAATGAAAGCCTAATAATCTTTTAATTAATACGATAAATAATTATAATAATTAATATTTAAATATACTCATTTATATGCTTGTTTGTTATACAGATGTATAACAAGTATCTAGAGATGAGCTGTAAATTAATATAGAACAATGATTTACTTAAGAAAATTTATTTTCTTTGTTAAATATCATGAAAATATTTAAAACATTGTCCCTATGTTAGCTATGTAATAAATAAACAGATACACACGATATTTGTGATAAAGGAAATGTTTATATAAAATTCACCTTTATTCTAGAATGTTTTTAACGGAATTATATTTTCACACGAAATTCTTTTATCTTAAAATGACATTTGACGAAACAACCCTCATCCCCACAGTACATGGAGTAACACATTATCTATCACGGAACAGAGTGCAAAGGGATGGAGTTGACTTGACATATCATGTAGAGAAGTTTTAAAAATACAATTTTGTATTTTTAAAAGATGGTAATTTTATCGATAATTTTGTTTAACTAATATGTTATATGTATATTTCATTGGAAAGACAAAATCTCTGGTGGTTGTGCTTTTCTTTCGGTTCAGTTGGCTTCGATTTTCAATGTCCTCTTTCCGACCTGGTGGTAATTTTATGTTTAATTCATCATGAAAAATGACAACGTATTTTTTTTGTAATTTTTTTCATAAGTAAAGCATACTTTAATTTTATTCCCGTACGAATACAATTAATACTAATTAATATACTTATTTAATTGTAATCGTTTGTTCATTGCAACGAAATTTGATTTTTTTTTACTAATAAAATCTACAAAATATTTTAATATTCGTCTCCATCGCTTTCTGTGTCCGGAGGCAGTCGTATGACACATGTGTATAAAGCGGTATAAAGCGAGAAAGTATTGATCTAGTGCCTCCTTATTTCTTTGTGAGATAGTGAGGGACATGTTACATTCAACGTGAAAAGAAATACAATACAACTGTATTTATTTCGATGCTGATAAAATTACTTTAATTGGTGTTTCAGAAATATCGATATGAAACAAGTAATTTATTATCTGTTTGTTATTTTTATTCGAAAATCGAAATTTATTGGGAACGGTTTTTTTTTCGTATTGATTGATTATTCTATATTAATAATGCGAAAGCAGCTCCGTCTGTATGTTCATAATGAAATAAACATTATTACTTGTGACCTGAATAAAGACAAAGGTATATAAATTGACGAATGGTGTCGCGAACAGCTGGTTACAATATATTTTAAGTTGATATAGTTTAAATACTTTCGTGATATTATTATTGATAAAGAAATTGAATATACTTGTTAAAATATTATATTTGTGTAAGTCTACAAGCGTCTATATAATAATTTCTATAGATATACATATATACATATATGTGAATTTTTGTATATTAATAGATTATACTCAGATTCAACAGTTAGGTATATAATTATGTTATTGATAGATCTTGTTAGTTATAATAGGAAGATCAATAACCGAAGCTCGCCCAGCTTGTAATTTGTATGGTGAATATGAGAATGTGAATTTGTTTCTATTTCTCGACAGAATTACTACAAAGATATTGAATTATTATTAAAACATAATTTGTACATTGTAAGGTATGTTATGCTTCTTAATGTATTTATTGCATAGATTCAGGGAATATATTTTGGCATGTTGATTTCACCGAAAAATTTGCTATGTGCGCCAAGAAATTGCATCAAACTTGGCCCAAAGCGATAGCCACAAACTACACGGTGGAACCAATAAACGCGTTGTCATCCCGCTCTGATTGATCTTTATTTTATGCGCCAAACTATCTGCCGTCTCGCTCGCACGCACCGTGGATCTCTGCCAGGGAATATATTTCCACGCGATGCGGTGTAGAAAATGTGGCGTTTCCGTTTTTATTTGAATACAGAATGTTAGAGTGATAATGATGGCGTCTGGGAGTCCATGTCTAGTTAATCTTGAAGCCTTATGTCTCTACTTAGGAGCATATTTAAGCCATCCTTTTATTTCAAATAGCATTTGTAAAAAGGAAGCGTAGTATTATATTGATGATTATTGGAAGAAACGAGCTAAAATATTTATTCTTTTGTTATATTAAGTGAGAAGAAATAAGAATTGATTCCATATTGCAATTAAAAATATATATTAACGACCATACTTATAAACACTGCTTAGCGAGAGTTTATTTAACCACTATTTGTCTCTTTCTGACATCATTGATTCGACATTCGAATGAAGAAGACACTGCATTGTTTAAATCATCGTAAATTATTCTTTATCAAAGTCATATAAAGAACACAATAAAGCAGCGTTCATATCGCGAGTAAAAATATATGTATCATATGGCCGAATACTGAAACGTCTTTCAAATATGAAGGGGGCTTAATTATTTGAAACGTCTTCGAATTTCAAATTTCGCATACTAAATTTTGAAAAATAATGACATTCCAAGCAATTCAGTCCTAATCATATTTGAATGACGTTTCAGTATTCGGCCGATAGTCTTCACATAATAAAACATTCGAACGATAAGCTGTCAAATTATAATATAGCATATTTCAAATTAATCTCCTATTTAATTGGAATGTATCTTTTAACTTGAACATAATAAAGCATCGGTTTTGTATAAAAAAAGTAAATATACTAGCTCATAATATATGGCTAGGCGTGCGGTTGACAGCCGGCTCAGGATTTATGACCATTTCCTTCTACGCCTTTCAAGGAAAAAAAAACAATATTCAACGTACGTAGCGCGTTGCGAAAAGTGTAGTATTTTATCAATCTTAAGATATCACTGTAACCATTTTTTTTTCTAAACATAAGAATACCATAAAGATCTTAAGACATGTGCACATACATTATAATTTTAGATAACTTTAAAAGAAAGAAATGTATTAATTCAACCTTATTAATGATAAAAAAAGTAAAGAACTAAATATATAAAACTTACAATATATATATTTTTAAATATACAATTAACTTTTTTCTGTCCACAGATAACAATCGTTTAATTTGCTACGATAATAGGTCTTCGAACAATAATTGTCAGATACGAACGAATGTATCCAGTAACAAAAGAAATTTTCAATATATAGTAGTTTTTTAATTATCGTGTCTTGTACATAATTCTAAAGAAAGGGTATTTTTTTTAATTACTTTTGAATAAATTTCATAGTGCGATTGTACGAACGCATGTTTCATTTTCTATTTAACTTAGGTAAAAGCAATAAACTGCGTTTGTTCATCACTACATATTATAAAAAAAAAATTCCTAGTCGCGTCTATCTGAACGCGATAAACTGTTAAACTACTGAACAGATTTGCATACGGTTTTCGCCAATGGATGAGGTGATTCATGAGGAAAGTTTAAGTGTCATTAAAGAATGAAAAGTGGGATATATGGTGACATATGTTGAATGTGTCTGAAAAAACCATGCCGACTAGATCTTTACTGACGTGTACTGCGTAAAAGATTAGAGTTTTATAGTATTACGATATAAATGTTTGATGTTAACCCTTATTCTACCCGTGCGAAGCCAGGTCGCGTTGCTAGTTCTAACATAAAATAAACGACCCAATCATAACGTGCACAGTGGTACGGCCATTATGATGCAAATACCGCAATTAGTCCGTGCGTTCTGCGCAAGCGCACGGCTCGACGCATCTGCCCTCATTTGCCTAACAATGATAATGTTCATACCTTCGCCTGTGCGCTTGTAAAGGTATCAAAAGATAAAAATCTATACATGCTCGTTAGAAATTAATTTCAACATATAAATTAATGTATGTTTTATCAATACATAATCATAATCGATATTGGTTAACTTTTTTTTTCGATTAATGATTTGAGCGAGAAAATCTAAAGTGCTGTTAAAAAAGAAGTATTGATTAGTTACTATTACATTCGTTCATAATTATTTAGAGTTTAAATGGTCTCATTAAGATATTTATATATTTGAAATTGTTATGTATACTGATTATGAATATAGATAATTTTATTTACTTGGTGGTAGAGCTTTGTGCAAGCTCGTCTAGGTAGGTACCACAGACTCATCAGATATTCTGCCGCAAAACAGTAGTACTTTGTATTGCTGTGTTCCGGTTTGAAGGGTGAGTGAGCCAGTGTAATTACAGGCACAAGGGACATAACTTCTTAGTTCCCAAGGTTGGTGGCGCATTGGCGATGTAAGTGATGGTTAACATTTCTTACAATGCCCTTGCCTATGGGCGTTGGTGACCACTTCCCATCAGGTGGCCCATATGCTCGTCCGCATATATAGGAAATACAATAAAAAAATATATATATTGTGATCCAATATCAAAACTTAATTTAAGTTATATTTATACGATTCAATACTACTGCTACTACTTCTACTTGCAAACATTTTAAGCATCGGTTGAGTACGAGAACAAAACTTACTTACTTAAATAAATGCTGAGTGAGTCAGTTACATTGTGTAAAGTTGGTAGCGTATTTGTGATGTAAGGAGTTATTAATATTTCTCACAGTGCCAATATCAATGAGCGTTGGTGACCACATACCAACAGTACATTTGCGAATGTAGATTTGTCACATTTAATATGAGTTACATGTAATTCATTTTATATTTAACACAAAATAAAAAATGAAACTAAACATCGACTTATTAAAATAAATTACAAAATAAAATGATATTAAAAAAATGTTGGCTTCAACTGTATAATGCTTCCTATCTCATTTCCTCCCACGTTAAATCTTATGAATTTATGTGTCTGTCTCTTTTTACTGTCGCTTTTTCGTTTCATCGACTTTCAAATCACAACGACGCTAAAGAAGTTTTCACTTCAAAACATACATACAACTTTAGAATTTCTTTCTATTTTGAAGTCGGTAAATAAAGTTTAAAATTGTATACTTCATTTTATATATACCTATGTACGTCGAAATAATCTATAAAGTGTACGCAGCCTCGTTACATTTTTATACACACACATACTCAATCGTATTTTCCAATACAAGTACGGCCACAAACGATAAGCGAAAACGGCTACTTCCTCCCAGATAACGTTGACGGCTATGATGATCCCTCATCTGGCGAGATTACTTATGAAACTTACCTATCTATAGGGAGGCTATCTACCTATAGGAAGAAGGGTGGCATACTTTATGATGTAATGTTTTGCAGCACAATAATGCTACTTGGATGTTATATATTATATAAAATATTATGTCGCGTTCTTACTGATATATAATGAGTTTATTGTATGTATGTTTGGCGATAAAGTCGATTATATCGTTATTAATGGAAATTATAACAAAAGAGATGTTAAGGCTAATTTAAAGCACACGGTAGTATTTTAATTAGAAAGAAGCTCTACTACAATACTAGTGATCCTTGGAATAATAAATCAGTTTGAAATATGGGCAACCTTTATAAATAATAAATATATATATATTACTAACACCAGACTGAAGAAAATGAATCAAAAACAGCTAAATAAATTTTCAAATTTAATTCAATTTTAAACTCTATAATACTATAATTAAAGAACATTTTTTAAAGTAACAGCTTCTTCTGGACCTCTCTGCTGCTCTATTGCGGGCTGTTTGGTTGTATCCGATACAAATGGAAAATGTTCACCCGTCACATACAATTTCCTTACGATTTCTTTCACCGCCGAACACGAGATGAACAATGAACACAAATGAAGCAGTAAGCTCCAGTGGTGCTTGCTCATATTTAAACCCGCAACTTTTGTTTCTGATTCACCCATTTCAACCGCTGACACATCGCTTCAATTTAATTTACCATTTTTTAATCATACTAAATAAGCCGTCAAACGAAACGTATAAACGAAAATAAATAAAATATGTTGTTCATAAGTTTTATTGAATGTGCCATAAACAGTGTTAATTGTAAGTTAAATAAAAAAAAAACATAAAACTTAATTTTTATACTTCATACATTGGACACTAAATGTAAAAACTTAACAATTGACTCTCGATATACAAAATATAGATAAATTAAAACGAGTGCGTATTTTACGTTGTTTTACGTCAGAAACATTTCACTCAAACATATTTAAACGTTGCACTCAAATTTGACTTTGAAATTATTCTCTATCCATGAAAATTCACTGAAAATTATTAAACAAAAAAATAATAATATTAGTTTTTACTGGACTGTCAATTCTGCTAAGAGGGCTCGGAGCTCATTACGCAATACGCGCTGAGTGGTAGAATTAACCCCGACAATGTAGGCAGGTTGCCTTCCAATATTTTCCATCAACGAGTATGAACAGACTAATCACATAAATACTGTGTTGCTATCCGCGATATAACCTGCAATCTATATAAATTAAGAGTGCCAATGACACATCTCATAGAAAAATCAATAATTGACAGTTTTTATTGAATACGTCTAAGAACACGATTATTAATATAAAGGTCTATAATCATATGGAATCATATATAATGTATGAGATATATTTTCATTATTGTAACTAATAAACCAATAACCCGCGACATAGCGACTCTCATATGAATATTATAAATCACAAAATCTTCACCGACCCCAATATTGACTGGCGAATTAAGATAAAATCTCAACATGAAAAATCTAAAGCGGAGACATTCCAATAATCCTTTACTTAAGTATGTACTCATCCTATGTCATCGCAAGATTAAATTCTTCAACAATATAACTACTTCGCAGAAAATATTTCACATACGGACCGCTTTTTTAATATCGTATGTTGTGGCAGCCTTTTTTATACCGAATATAAAATATACAATTTCAGCATAGCGCCAGTGACATTGTGTGTACCATCCATCTTTTCGGGTTTAGATTGCTGTCTCGCTCGAACGTATAGCTGCGTCCCTCTCCGTCGGATTTGTAGTTCCCCCCTGTGGGTGGTAAGAAAGGAGTCAACTCTTTGCGCATTTTTCATTCGAAATACGGAGGATATGAAGAAATGTATCGCGTAGTCGGGCGTGTTATGATTTTTCATGTTCTATTTTGAGTGTTAGCACGGGGTAGTTATGAGATTTTGAGATGCCTGCATTAGACTGGGCTGGGTAATCTAAAATGGAGTGAAAACTTTTGATAACGCATTTATTTTAATAACTCTACGAAATGGTTTATTGATTTATGAAATTTTAACTAGAATAATGACCCTTAAAGTTAAACTATCGCCAGATATATCAACAAACTCTATTTATTATCAGTAATATATTGTCTAGATTAATTGAAACATAGAGACAACTTCGATTTAAGTTGGTGGCGTGATCAATAGATTTAGATGAATACACCCCTTAAAGTAAAAGTAAAATAGTTAATTTTTAGTGCAAAATCTGAACAATAATTTCAATACACTCAATTTTTTTTTTACGTTGGACCATTAACTAAGTATATACTCATATTGATAGTTTTTTTTTATAAATTAATAATTTAATACATTTAGTGTATGTATAGTTTGAGATATGTAATAATTATGTACTCGCGATAGATTTTTAAAAGTAGGTACTGCGATTTGGTTATTATTTAAGATAAAAGCAGAACTACAGTAGCGATAGACATGACATTCATAAATCACCTACAATACAAGCGAAATATAAATTTGATACCTTGCCTCTCCTCTCTCCTCTGCCTACTTGTGTACTGAATATTTATATTTGAATAAAACAGTACATTTATCCACTATATAAAAAATGAGTTAATGATTATGGTTCTGTTGGAATAGTTAATGAGGTGTTACTTCATTTCAGTCCATGTTAATTAAATTTGGATGTCAAAATATCTTCTAAAAAATATATATAATTTAATCTTACTTATCTTTAGGTCTAAGAAATCAGTTATAACAATATTTTAACAATAGAAGAAATATTCCCTGACATCTCTAACAATATACGTAACTACCCTCAATATGGACGACGGTAAATACTCTTCGATAAAACTAAATTTAGCTGCACCGTTCACAATTGTCGCTTATTCAAGTCACAATCCGGTTATATTTGCTAAAGAGCCCGACGAATCCACCAAGAGGTTTAAAAAATTCCCTCCGACTTCTGATTGGTTATTCTGGTCACGTGATGGGCACGTGATACCGCCATCTGGCGTCGGGGGCTTGGTACTGGAACATGGTTTGTCTGAAGCGTAAACGTGCTCAGTAACTGTGCGATTCGATTTCAGGTAGAACACGCTGTGTGATGGTACGCGCGAGGATTCCTGATGAGGCTGAGGGAACTATAAGCTGATTCATACATTTATATCTGAATAGATCATTGCCTATCTTAGAAATCTTAACGACTAAATTCATATTTTGAGGGTAGTTTGAAAAACAAGAATAAATAACATAATTTAATTATATTTTTTACACCGAATTTGATTCTAAGTATTATGGTTGTACTTGGCTAAGTTAGCTAAGTCAGTGTAAACACAACTTTCAATTATTTTTTCTATATCTTTGTTTTAAGGTTCATTGGTCTCTGTCTGAACGTCTCTACTATATGAAATTTTATATTTATTCATAAATGATTATTTGCATTTCGTCTACAATATGTACTTTAAATATGGTTTTTTTCTGAATTCAATAGTAATAGATAATAACTGGAAGTGTGTCTCACAGTAATTACCACAAGTGAATTATTGAAATTTTTTATATAAGTATTTTGAATCGATTTAATAAATTCAAAATATCGGTTTCAAAAAAATTACGCTTACTATTAATATTACAAAAATAAATGTACGTAAACTTTTATCGTCATTCTTATTTCAAAATAATAAATAGAACATAAAATTCAAATATCGAAAACCCACACACGATAAAAAAAAATATAAGTATAATATTTCATAAAAATTCAAACGGTTTCGCGACACACGCACGATCTAATGTAAATACGGCCTTAACCAAACACAAAGACTGTTCTAGAATAGGTAATGTGGGAGGTAGAGAAAACATCGAATTTCCATGCGATTCGGATGCCAATCTGCATGACTAGCGGACCAGTTATATATTCTGCCAATAAGCCGGGATAAAGTCAAGATGTATTGCGCGTGTAACTCTGATTATACGTAATGTAGACTGTATTCTCTGATATTTTATGTAATACTTGTTCCTATCTTTATTTTATTAGGCACAGATAAAATATATATTGGAATATAAAAATTAAAATGGTGGCAGAGAACCTATACGAAAATAGACTGACGGAATATATTTTCCATCTCTACATCGCAATCCACTGGTTTAACTTAAAAGGTTTTTATCCCGGGAAATGAGACGATGGTTTCCCATGGGATATTGATATAAATCCCCTTTTCATAGAGCTAATATTCGCGCAAATAATCCCATATCAGTATTAAAAAAGGAAAAATCAGGAATAGTTCTAATTTAAGATTTGCGTTTTATAATGGTTGAAATGTGCACTCAACGGAACACGCACACCTTTGATCGAATCAAAATGAGAGTGCTAGTTATGCTTAATAAAAAAACCATTTGAATATTAGTCTATATTTCTTTTAACGCTCGATAGATGACTACATCTTTTGGAAACGTCTGATGATTCAAGTTCATCTTAAAATAAACAAATCGAACCCAAATATAAATTTAAATGTCTTATACAACCTTTTTCATTTGCTTGTCACCCAACAACACGTTGCATTTAAAAAGACTTATAACCAAATAGAAACCTAAGAAGCGAAAGTTATACTCTACACATAAAACAACCGTTCGCGTTATGTAAATTTATCCCATATAAAAAGACTCAACCAAATCCATGCTTTATCACACACTCAGATAAAAATAATGAAATATGAACTACGTAGACACGAGACACCCGATCCGGGAGGGGCCGGTACTAAGAAAAAAAATATACCATCCATCAACAAAGAAAATAACGATTCGTGCCTTAGACAAATGATTGACAGTGAATGAAAAAAAAGAACGAAAAAAAGAAATGATTCCTTATTCAAATTTTCACGGCGTTCGATTTTTTCCTTTGTCGCGTCAACGTTCCGTTTTGTTTCCATTTGTAATTTGTCGGTTTGCTCTTTACTTGAAACGATGGATTCTGATGAAGCGTGAATGTCTTTGGATAAGTTTTTTGTTGTTTTCAAGATGAATAGAAATATATTGGGCTTTTATTTAATTCAAGTATGTCGACATTTAATGTTGTTAAATTAATATATATTTATTATGTACTATAGAGCAGAATAAAAATCATTAATACATTGTTGCGAGATTTATATTGCCAACACCAAAACAATAATTTAATAAGTCCTTCCGAACCGAGACAAGTACTATACGAAAAACCTATAGATTTTATAATCAGTTTAAAGTTATGACAACCAATACTAATCGTTAAAACGACTAATCAAGTGTCAAACGCATAAACAAGGAACACCAAATCCATCAGTAACCTACATCCTACATCAGCTGTTAAATCGGGCAATTCGAAATTTAAACTGTGACCTTGTTAACATGTTAATTCACCCCTCATCCCCTCGTAATTTGCGCTTACCGTAAAACTGATTACGTCCACAGTAGACGATTCCGTCTTACTCGCACAGCATCTGTCTCGCTCGCTCCCATTCATGAAACGTTTAATTATACGCATTTGGATGGTGTTATGCAGCGAAAGTGGAAACTTTGATTGAAGTTTCATTGCCACTGAAAGTGAGTTTGCAGGACAGTTTAAGCGAAGTGAGTATACAAATTCATGGACTGTGATATTGGAGCACTTGTATTATTAAAGTAAACATTTTGTTTGTACTGATTTGTTATTATTTGCTTGTCAAAGTTTTTACAGTAAACTAAGATGGTCACCACATCGAGATGGAATCGGAATGGATATATTTCCATTACCATTCCTAATAACAGTTTCAATGAAATACAATTTACACATAGGTATTCTGCTTGCTGCATGCTATTCATAATTAAGTACACACATTAACAATTTTCGTATAATTTACGTTAAAAAAAGAATGACAAACTATTTGCTCAATTGATTTTAAATAACAACATAATCGTTTAAATTTTTATAGAAAAACAATAGACATTCGTCTTGCATAAAACCATCTCAGCCATTACTTTGGGCACTTTCCTCTCCTTAAATATGGAACGCCCCGAGCGAACTCCGAAACTCATTTATTCTCACTTGAGTCCTTGTCTCCCGTAACCGGCTTAATTTTAAATGTGGAACGCCAGTGATGTAGGTCAGGAATGTAATGAGTGAATGGGGAAGCGTGAGGTGTCACTGATTTGTTTTTAAGGTATTTCAATGTCATTCGTTATATTTGAATTCGCCAAAATTGTTCTTATTTTGAATTCGTTTTTGGATATTTTATTTTATTTAACCAAATATGTCCATACCGAGTAAGTAAGCTACATTAAGCATAATGATTATAACATCTCAGTGGATACTTATGATGTAGGTACGTATCATCGTTAGTCGGTGTTCTGATTTGAAGAGTGATTGAGCCAGTATAACTACAGGTATAAGAACTTTATTATAAAATATATTTATAAAATGTACACTATAGGTATTAATAAACATTAATATACTTTAATAATTTCCTTCCTTGGGGTTCAAGATTCATTGGTTCACAAGGTGATTAAGTTATTTATTTGTTATTTTTACTTGTTACCCGTCAATGAGCGAGGAAAGGTCCATCATTAAAATTTTAGTAGTTCCACACCAGATTTCTACTAGTCTCCGATTTTGTTTTAAGTTTTTTTATCCATCGCGCCTAAAATATTTAAAGTCATTACATTTTGTTTATGTATGTATTTACTAAGTTCTATATTTAAATCGCTCTCTTAGCGATAAGACCGCCTTTTGTGCTACCGGAATATATTATGTTTTTTTATTTCCATTACTGTATGTTTCTGTAACTCTGTGTGTACAATAAAGCATATATCTATCTATCTACTATCTTGGAATGTTTTATTACTTCATCGGTTATCTTTCATCATCATCTCAGCTGAAAGACTGCCGAATCTCCACTTATATTAATAAATAATTAAATCTCCATTCATATATCATTTGTTATATTGTTTTGATGTTGTAAAATACAATAAAAAAATGCTTTTAATATAATAGAATGTGACATTTAACAATAAAAAGTCTATTTAAACTTAACCCATCGCGTGCTGATAGACAAAATATGATCGAAGTAAATTATGCACCAAGTAATATTGGTAATGTCGCGACGGTACTGATCGACCAATAATAGCAATATTTATAATACAATAACGCGCCGCTCAGCAAATTGCTTTCGAGACAAATAACCCTGTGTATATTTGACGAAAATTCCTCGGATCGTTCCGACCGTGATGGTTGAATTACTTACTGTTTTATATGATTTGAATACGGAGTTCGTGTAATAGTGTGTTTAGTGAAATTATTTAAGCGCGTTGTGATGCGATAAGAAAAGAATTGATTATCTTTGTCGCGTAATAGTTTGAACGAACTTTAAAAAAGGTTTAAATTCTGTTTCTTTTTTCAACTGTGTTATTCTGAACTTTTTTTTAAAGTTGTAATTTTTAATCTTGACCCACTTATACGACGAGCTTGTTGTTTAGTAATATAGTTCGGGAGAGAATAAAAAATTTTAATAAAATCGAATAGACACATTGTTGGTTTTATTTCGTAAAATGTGTCGTGACATCTAAAACTGTCACATTTAAGATACGAATAATCAATTATAATGTTAACCAAAATAGCTTTAATAAATCTTAGATAATATTTTTAAGAATAAATTGAAATCTTTATTTTTCCCTCTTTTAAGCAAAACCGTTAACAAAGAATAGTCCAAATGAATCATTATTCTTAGAAACATGAGTCAAATGTTTTTTTAAGCCGTATTTACAAAGGAAGTTTTTCATAACACGACATATTTCAAAGGGCAGTATTACAAGCGAGATCGGATAATTTCTCTTGTACGACAAAGAAAACAGTCCCTTAAAGTTGACACAAGATAATCCTTTCAAGCCGTGTCCCAAGCAATGACCTTATTAAGCCACAGCGACCCATGTCGAATTATTCAGTAATATATATGTCAGGAACATACATACATATATTACACGTGCTACTTGGTAAATCTTTCAGTGGAAAGAGATGGGACAGGGTGGCATCATTCCCCAAAAGGGGAAAGGGTGGCGAGGGTGTCCCCTCACCTATAGAATGTCTCTGGGCTTGCGAGGCCCCTTTGAAGAAGGAAGGGTTACCTTGGGAGCGGAATAGAAAATAGTACATAATAAAAATTCAAAATATACACCATTCTTCGGAGCCTCCAATTTTCCAGAATACCCGAAGGGTACGTTCGTTCGTTCGTTTGAGGATATTTTTTTTTTTTATGTCAACGTTTAGTGATCGCGCATTGTGATGTTTCGGGACGTGACGTGGATTACTTGTCTCGTAATGAATCGATGTCGGCTTTGTGATGCGACTCAACTTGATTTAGGATTTTTTTTTTCTTAAAAATTTAACAGACAAGTAGATGTTGTCATGAAACAAAAAAAAAATTATATCATATGTATGTTTTATGGTTTGGAGTCGATTGTGTACTTACCGTTCATATGGTTTTAAAATGTGAACGCTGAAGGTTCCATGATGGAATGGACTTGAAATGTTAATTGGTGTAACAAATTCTAAATGTTTAAAAATGCGACATAACACCTTCATCCACTTAAGGCTTTAAATCGAAAATGCTTTTTAATATTTTCGTTGTTATTTAGGAAAAGTTATTTAATAAATTATAATTATTTAAAGTATTAGTATCTAATCCCACGAATAATTTTCATCTAAAATCATCCTATTAATACAGTTTTTTTGTAATTTCATTTTAAAATATTTACTTTATACATATTTTAAACGAGATCAGTACCAGGCAGGTTTTAGAACTATAAGTAGGTACTTAAAATTAATATTTTAACGAGGTTAAATCTTATATTCGGTAATAAAATAAAATTATCATTAAATTTTATCGTATGTAAGATGAAATATAATTACAGATTTTATCTAATTTCCTAAATAAAGTTAAACTTAAATAAAATTGTCTTTATAAATGCTAATTTACGTAATAAAATCTAAGCATGCAATATTATCAAGTTATAGTTTGTTTATTAGCCGACATCGAAAAGGAGCACTAACAATATTTTTTATGTTTTTAGTTTAATTGGTATTATAGAAGTCAGCTTTAATTTTTTATATTTATAAATTTTTAATAATTATACAATGGCGTGATTTATAAAACCTAGTGATGATAATTTTTTTTCTTAACAGTCTGAAACATAAGTTCTATAAACATTAAAATTGGCCAGAATTAATAATTTAATTTGCTTGATGCTTTATTTTCCGAACGATTGGATATGGGATTTACTAATTAGCATTAATTACATACAATTTTTCTGTAAAGAATTATTTAAAAAAATAGTACGACGTACTACAAGCGACATGCGAACTGTATCACTTTTTTATTTTTACTAAAATAAAAATAATTAATAGTCTTAAAATGCCCACAAAGCAAGCTAGGTTTATTAGAAGGATAAGAGCTTATTTCATATCACTCAAATGCACAATCAAATCGATCGGCTCTTATAAGCACATTTGTATCATTAATAATATATAATAAGAAGGTTAATAATTATATAGTAAGATATAAGAATAATTATAAGAAGGTTAATAATTATATTATAAGAAGGTGAATTTTAATTTAAAGCTACCGACAAGAAACTCAGTTACTCTTTTTATCTATCAAAAATATACGATTATACTCATTTCCCAAGTATCAAAATTAAGGAATATTAACTTTAAACTTTATTATTTATCCTGTGCAGCTTAAAAGTAGGTACTTATTTTTTATACGAACTGCGCAACTTAATCATAGAATCAAATACCCAATTAAAATTACAAGGATTATACAACTGCATATATAAAAATATGTAACAAAAGAGTTTTCAATGTAATACATGAACCATGTTTTATAATATAAATGAAAATACATACAGTCATATTGAATCTCCGTAAATTTACCATTCCCTAACAAACGGAATAAGGAAATTGTGGTTTGATCTAACATCCTACGAGTCAGGTACGGACCCAGAAAAGAAATTCCATTTCCAAACGAAAAATCCATTCAATACAATATATCACACGGTTCTAAGCCCGTTAGGAATAGAACGAGATAGATATATGAGGTACCGTGTGCGAGACAGGGAGGGAATCGAATGTCCCTGCGAAATGGAACGTAAGAAGATTGAATAGAAGTCACACTAATGCTGTACGGGTTACCTTTACGCACACCACGACAGCGTAACATGCTATGTTGTTAAGGGGATAATTCAAACGAATGTTCTATCTAAACCAATATACATATTGTATCTATTTATATATAGTAAGACATCTCATTCATAAAAATATAATATTATCGTAAAATTATTTAAAAAACTAATTAGTTTTAATATCTTTCTTTTCAGTGTACAAATGAAACAACAGTAATTTCATTGGAAATTATTCTTATTTTTATAGATTTTTAGTGTTTCCGTTGTTGAAAAGAAACTAAGGTTAAACAAATAAACCTACCCTTAAGACTATGACGATGTGTGCACCTAAGTATACCAATACATGTAAAATTTCAGATCAGCCGTAAAGAAATCACACGCACACATAAAATAAGAAAGGCTTAGATCACTCACACGAATACAATATACAATATACGTAAACGAAATCTTATTTGTTCGACATGTGTGCGTGATTCGCATTATAGTGCCCTTGGGTGTCACGCACACACATGTCTAATGTATTCCTTATTTGAATTTGTTATTTGTGAATTTTTGAATAATGCATTTGGTTGAGACATATTTATTTTATGAAAACATATATATTATCTATCTCTTTCGAATGATTCTGAATTAATTATAATTTGAATATTATAATTAAATCGATATAACCTTATTTGGCTTGAGATCAAGTAAATTCTAAGAAATTAACACTCCGATAGACAATCTTAATACGCATGTAATTATAATACGGTCAAATAGAATACGACGGTTATATTTACCGATATGTCAAAAATGACATCTTTTTAACTGAGTTTCGTAACTTATTTTTTCTAAATGCAATAGGTTTTTTGGTGGTAGGGCTTTATGCAACCCCGTCTATCATCATCGTACCACCCATTCATCAAATATTCCACCGTCAATTATCAATACTAACGAGTAGTATGGTTGTATTCCGGTTGAAACAGTAAGTGAGCCAGTGAAATTTAAGCAACATATTAGTTGCCCAGGTGGGTGGCGCATTGGAAATGTAAGGGGTTAATAATGACATCGCTAATGTCATTTGGCGGTGGTGGCCACTTATCATAAGGTGGTTCGTTTCCCCGTCCGCGTACTACAAAAGAGTATTTATGGTATGTTGCAAAATTTGTATCGCCACACTGCCCCATTGCAGATTGGTGGGTATACATTTAATTTCAGAATTTTATCCATCATAATTATACAAGTTTCTTTACGATATTTTCCTTTATCGACCACGAGATTAACAAGAAAATCTAAACTTGTAAAAGCTCAGTTCGGATTCGAACCCAAATCTGAACTAGCTTTAATTCAGATCACGTCGTATCCACTCAGCTATCTCGTGATGTATATTCATTGTCACATTGTAATATTTATTCCATCGTACTACAGTTTTGACTTATGTCACATATTCCGCCATAATTGCTTTTTATGAACGCCCTGCACGGAAGTTCGTGGTTAAATGTTAATGCTCAGATTTTGTGGTGTACTTGCTTTAGGAACAGTACTCGCTCGAGTTAAAAAAAATCACTTTATTATTAATGTGCAATTGATAACACATGATTGTTACTTATGCCTATTTTATGTAACATAGAATAATATATAATATATTACATTACAAAAAATAATTACTCTAGGTAGATCTATAAAATCATAACTTAAATTGACTGCCTCGTTGCGCTAGTGGCTAAATATAAGGCCGCAGATCCCGTGGTCCTGGGCTCAATCTTGGGGATGGGGATTGAAACCACCACCAATGAAAAGTATTGGCTCGCATAGTTGGCTAATCTCTCTTGAGATTGGCCGCAGTGGCCGAAATCGGTCAGAAGGTAATTATCTAAATCAAAAAAAAAACTATTTATAAATTTTTTTTCTAATTATTAACTAATTCTGATAGATATAATTATTTTTAAGGGATGGAGTAAACCAGCACATCATTTTTACAAATGTAAATATATTATATAGTTTCAGCTGTTCTAGGGTTTCTAGCAGTGTGTTATAAGAGATATATAATGTTAGCTGCAAGTTATTTTCATTATACTATATTGTAATGTAGTTTTAGTTGTAACCTGTTTAAAGAATATACACGTAAATTACTATAATATGTTTATATTTTCATAACAATACAACGCAAATGACTATTACATAGCATGTCTGAACGCAGCACCGCGTTGTGTCGTGTTCAGACACATTCAGGAGCTTAGTGCTTTCGTGTGATATGTAAATTAGTATACTTTCTGATTTATGTTACCTACATTGTATATTTTGTATCAATAATATATCGAAGTCAAGATCCTTAGTACCTGCTGTTTCTTTGAAGCATTGTGATGAGTGGGTAATATCTACCCTGTCGAGCTTGCACAAAAGTCCTACCAAGAAGCCCTACCAACAAGTAGACGGTACACAAATAACCCGTTCTAGGATTCAAATTGCTGTACCATGTTCTCTGTGATCGTTCATCAGATGATTAATTATAAACAAATAAGAAACCAGCTCAGCTCCAGTTTTAGACGCGCGAATTTCGTTCAGGAGCCCCTGGTCAAACTGTAATTTTTATTTACATAATATGCAATCATTCATTTTATTTTTCAACCAATTGAAAAACAGCGTCGTACATATATCGTCATACGCGAAATAACACTCATTATAAGATCTTCTAAACTATGCGATCACTACTAACAGATTTCACGCAAATCCTATCCAAAATATATCTCTTCTAACTACCCGTTCGAAGCCGGTCCGATTAGCTAGTTATAAATAAAGTTGTTATCTACATTCCATGCTACGTCCACCTTTCAGTTTCACAAACATCCATTGAAGGCTAAATATCTGAAATCGTCTGGACAGGATATCCATATCCTATTGATACCGTAAATCTCCCCTAAAGCGAAATTTCAAACCTATCTCCCCCAAGGGTTTTATACAGAACACTCGAATCGATGTAGTCATTCAAATATTCTATTGATCTCTAAACGCTAAGCTAATTTCTCAATGTTGAAATGGATTCTTGATATTAAAGGACTCTGAGTACCGGCTTCCATCGGGAAGCCATTGGGCTGTTCCACGTTAACTTAATAAATCCAATTAACGATTGATAGAATCGAAATTTTGTTCCGCAATACAGATTCGCTAATAGCTAATTAGTATTTTAGTTAAACTTCGGTTATTCAAACTATGGTTAAACATAAGTTTTAAAAATAGTAAATAAATAGTTAATTAAGCTTTATATTTAAGGTTACGACGTCTATGTTAATTAGATCACTTGCAGAATCTAATAATAATGTTTGGATAATATAAGCTAATCATAGTTAAATAGCATTGTTGTAATATTTAATATTTCAGTTGTCTAGTTTCCATAGTGAAAGCTCAGCTTAGTTTGGTATCAAATGGCCGTGTGTGAAAATTTCCCAGGATATTATATAATTATTATTTTATTTATTAATCAAACAAATCATATATTTTTATGATTTAATTGTTAGATTGCGAATTTCAGTGAAATTTGACACAGGCAAGTTTTCTCACGATGTTTTCCTTCACCGTCAATCACGACAATATTTTAATTTTTTTAGAGAAGGTTTTAATTTTTTTTAATTGTGTAGGCGGACCGCCAATTGTGCCGCCTGACAGTAAGTGATCACCAATGGTCACAAGGTATAGTGGTGACCAGTTATCATCACGTGGCCCATTTAAACTTCCGCCTACATACAATATATATATATTACATTTAAATAAGCTGTTACAATAACATTAACTTCGTCATTTAACGAGATCAAATTAAATCTAGAGCACTTGGCTTCGAAGTAGAGAAGAACCGCCAAGAATCTGATATTTATTTCAATTCACAACATAATTCGAAGTAGAAAATATAATTTCTAATATAAAGCGACTCAATGCGAAAACATAAATAAAACTGCGTGTACATTCACATAAACATAAGGAACGTTACGTTGATAGCATCAAATGTAAGGGACATTTCACATTTTATGATACCGTTGTAAAACTAAAGCAAACACGAGGGTTATATCCACTGCAGGACATAAACATTTGTACGTAAATACGTTATGGCAATCAATATGAAATACCATCGTTTCAACGATATTGCACTCGTGAGCCAAGATCGTAACTCGCAGTCGATGGTGTTCGTTATTTTTCCGCCTTTAATTCGTGTTTACGTGATACAAGCAAATATTTATTGTTCTCGGTGTCGTTTCGCGTTTATTATTTAGCAAATATTGAACGCAAATTTTAATGTGTTCGAAATTCAAATGTTAAATATTTTTATATAAATTCGATTATTTTTCTTAATTTAAAAATCTTTAACTGTTCATGTGTAAACATTTAGAATGAATCGACTAAAAGTGTATAAAGATTTGATCGACTAAAAGTAGTGTAAAGATTTGTTTTTCATAACATACCTACTTATTCTTTTCGTTAGGTGAAATTTGGAAACTTATTGCTTGCAGTATGTACTTTACATCTTGATATCTTTTAAATCCTTATACTACATAGTTGTGCCTGTAATTGGTTTACTCAGCCTTCAAACTGAAATACAAGTAGAGCAACTGATTAGAGAGTGTTAGCTAAACAAAGGATTCGTTGGGGGTTTAAAAAGAAATATCTAAATATACCTAAATAAAACATGACTTTTATAGGATTTGAATGTACACAAATTAATTAATTAATTATAAAAAGTATTTATTATTAATATTAATAATAAAATATATTATAGGAGCCATCCTTCATCAATAAAACTATCCTTTACTTTATTAAAAAAAAAGTTTTATTCAATTTCACTATCCCTTGTAAACGCACCTCCAAGGATGACTTGCTCACTGCCTGCCAAGCCTGCAAGCAATATATTCTTAAACAACACTTTAAGAGGCTCTTGACAAATAACTTTGACTTCAAATCTGATAATGGCTGTGTAATTTCTCGGCTTTGGGGAGTTTGGTAAATTTGTTTATTCGTCTGTACAATTAGTTATTGAGATTTATTTATTTCAATTATTCATCACGCTCATGTCGTTCTTATTATATTTTATTCTAATTAAATGTCAATCAATTAAGTAGTGTCTCCTGTTTATAGAAATGGATTAGAGGTCAATCCACCACGCTGCTAGATTAAAAACTCAGTGTTGCTTGAAACCGCGATGATTGATAAAATGATTGTGCCATTCCATTAACTTGACCATCTCGGCAACAATATATATATATTGTTGCCGAGATGGTGGATATATATATATACTTCATATTATATATAGATATAAAATCAATATACATACTTCCAATTAATACGTACCTACGTATTGGCGCAGATCATTTGTAATAATCATTATTAATGAATAAAGTATATAAATTAAATAATAATATTTCGCTAAGTTTTTAGTTAGGAGAAGGTTTTGGAGCTTATATATTTCACTTTTTATCATAAAGTGTATAAATACAATATTCCAAGCTCTTTATAAAACGTATTTTTAAATATAAAGATCCAACGAACTAAACAGGATACCTATTTCAATTAAACAATTAATTGAAAAACTACCTATACAATATTTTTAGCACAATTTATAGCGAACAGTTAATTTATAATTAGTATTCAATGTGTCTCATTGTTTGTAATAGTTTATTTACACCTAACTATTGTTATAAGCATGCAATGAAGTTTTTATTGTTATAACTTGCGTGCGCGCATACAATCCACGATATATATATTTTTTTATTTATATAAATTAAGGCAATATAAGGGCGCAATAAAAATATCCCGCAACCTTGAGACACAGAGACATAAAATTCTAAATTATTAGTAGTTTAATTAATTAGTAGTATTAACAGAGAAATTGTATTTTATAATTATTTTTAAGTTTACTAGTTAAATGTTGAAATTACTACTTATTAATACATATATGTATAACTTAACTGCAGATATAAAAAAATGATAAATAATATAAAAATGTTTGCGTTTAAACCTTAATAAATAATGTATTATTCTTATGTACATACATAGGTATATATCCATCCGAGCGTGAAGCGCTTCCAGCGATTGTCATATTTAACACACGAAAAGTGTGACACGGGCAGGACACCGTCTCAATCGTCCAACGCAAGCGAAACCGCGCAAAGTCACTAACATAATAACGACTTGATACGCACTAGTAAAGAAAAAAACAACCTTTGCTTTTTCTAATAAGTGAAACACCTGCTTATATCACCCTAGGCAGCCTTCGTAATTCTGCTATTCGCAATTTACATTCGAAATGCTACGTATAACATGTCTGTCTTGCTGTCCGATATAAGGGCCTCCTGTCCATCTTAAAAGTCACACTAAACAAATGCAGTCCTAGCTGACATTTAAACGCATTGTCTAGATATATTTTTATTGAACGAAATTAACAAATGCCGATAAATTTGTTTGCTCCGACTCGACATGTGTTGTAACGGTTACATCGGACGGGCGTTATTTATTATACTTTTTGATTTTTTTAATTATAACACTCAAGTTGTATAGTACATTGACCATGTTTATTTTAAAAAAAAATAGTGTTGATATCATAAAGATTTTTTTTAATTTTTTTTCTGGTAACATCGACAGGTTCAATTAAGACGGAGCCTATCGGTGGTAATTATACATGACATTTGTATTTGAGTGTTTGTTAATTTTTCTGGCTAATTAGTCTAATGGCACAGTCTAGATAAAAAGCCACAAATCCCGAGGTTTATGGTTTCAAGTTCTCAGGCCGACCATTACAAAATATTGTGTTTTTCTGTCGAAGATTCTCAGTAGCAGCCCGGAGTTTGATAGTTGGATGTGTGTACACTCCTTTGCCTCGGAATGCAGGTAAAAGTACGATCCATTAGATTATGAGTGTGCGGGAATACCGAGTGAACCTGTACATCAATTTAATATCAAGTAAAAAACTATAAATCTTATTTTAAATAAATTCAAAGTAGTACCGGAGCATGATTTGCTCTTAAAGGTACGAATGATCAAGATTTGATCCCCTCGATCGATGAACCGATTGTATCGCCTTAGCTGATGAATAACTTAAATGCCATTCTGCTCATTAGTATACCAATGGAATTTACATGGATGTTTCAATGGAATATATAAGAAATTTATTAAAAAAACATTACGTATAGAACAAAAACTAGACCGCTGTTGACAGACTAGTCATAAATATTTGCTCTTATTTATATTGAGCTTGTTCTAACTTGCTGAGATAAACGGTGAGAAGAAACGATAACTGACTTTTTCTGGGTAAAAAATCTGAGTGTAACTTAAACTTAAAATAATACCTAAATTGTAAGTTCTAAATGATTTAACACGTTAACGAGTACTGGCCAAATGACGATAAAATGAAAAACTACCAGTTAGAAGTGTGTGCGCAAACACAGATGCACTTGCTATTCCCTCGTTGAGTCCGATAGCGCGGTAAGCTAACAACGCGGAAGATATCAGGCAGACTAACGGTTTTACGTGTGTCTTTAGTACCCGAGACCCGGGGCGTTTTTATGTGAGATTCTTACTACGAAAGAAGTCGCTATGGAGTCATTTTGATATAACGCAACCGCGGACCCTCTTGTGCTGTGCTTCGCTTGTGGCCCGACGGAACTCTCGGGAAACGAACAAGATAGCTTTTTTATAAGAGGTAAGGTGACAGGCAAATGGTCACCATAAGAAATATCAATCATTCCATCGTCGTCAATGAGCCACCAATCTTTAAAACTAAGATAATTGTAAAGGTTCTAGCAGGATAAAATAGAGTTATCATAAGCTATGAGTGTTGTAATAGACTGAGAGAGTTTTGAAAAGCGAATCGTGTGCCCACGTTGGAACAACCACCATTGACATTTCCAGCAAAGCTTGGTGACAAGCTGGTCAGCCATATAAGTACAACACTATGCAGGTATAAATTAAATAAGGACAAGCAAATTTGTTCTGTCTATCAAACGGCGATGACATTAATATCTTATATAGGCACTTATGTAAATTTCATCCAATACTATAATTAACTTTAATTGTGTCACATAATAAAAATAATATATAAGAAAAGTTGAAAATATGCGCGATAATTAACACCAAGTACATTATTTACCACGAATAGCTTTCAAATTTACGACATCCATCGCGAAAGGCAATTTACATTTACAATTATGTCTATCAAAATAAAATGTATTGATGACATGTTGGCTGAAGTTGAAACGTTAAAATTAAACCGCATTAACATTTCAAAACTATGACATTTTTACTTATACACCATGTCGAGGAACACCGGTCCAATAAATAACGAGTTTATAAAAACTTATGAATATTTATAGAGTTCGATTAAACGCCCCAATTATTCGGTTCAAATCAATCGATAGAGATGTTCGTATGATATATTAAATGACCATTTATAAACGACGTTTTTTTATCACACGAGGAAAGTGTATCATGTTTTTTACTTTAAGTAATTAATACCGGTTTTAAATCATAAAATCTATAAATAGAAGAACTACACTAATAATAAATATCATGGGACATTCTTGACACGGCCATCTGATCCCAAACTAAGCAGAGCTCGTACTATGGAAACCAGACAACTGATATACTACTTTTCTTTTGTAAAAACATACTTATATAGATAATATACACCCAAAGACAGGACAAACAGACATGATCATGCACACAAATGTCTATCCTGGGTGGGAATCGAACCCACGACCTGCGGCGTGAAAGGTCTTACCAACCACGCCAACCGGCTCGTCTGAACTAATAAATTACTATATTATTCGTTATTTAAATGTAAGTCTTTAATTGGTGGTAGAGCTTATAATCCAAAACCACAGCAAAATTTATAGTAATGCTATGTTAAAGTTTAAAAGGTTAGTGAACAAATGTTATAACACACATAAGGAACGAAACACCTTAGTTTTCAATGAATAATTAATAATTCTTTATAGTGCCAATGTATATGGGCAATGGTGACAACTTACCATCAGGTGCCCATTTGCCAGTCAAGCTATAACTATATACTATATATAATTTATGCCAGTCAAGCTATAACTATATACTATATATCTTTATTGTGTCCCATTTATTTGATTACGTTATTAAAACTTAAGTTTATACAATTAAAAACAACATAATGAAACTTATGAATATTTGCATAAATATTACGAAATTCTAAAACGTTCTTAACATATTTTTTTTACTTTTAACCACTTCGAAATGTAGTAGTTTAAGTGTTTTCGTTAAATATATAAAAATCATTTTATTGCATGTCAATGTTATCGCGTTTTATTTACCACCTTTTGCTCAAATCGATTTTACTTTGTCCTAGTATTAGGTTGTACTAACACTTGAGTAACTAGTAAATATTTCTCTGTTAATCTTCTACTACTTTGATATTTACTCGGTGGCAGAGTTTTGTGCAAGCTCGTCTGGGTAGGTACTAGGTACTACCCACTCATCAGATATTCTACATCAAAATAGCAGTACTTTGTATTGTTATGTAATTACAGGCACATGGGACATAACATCTTATTTCCCAAGGTTGGTGGCGCATTGGCGAGGTAAGCGATGGTTAACATTTCTTACACTGTCAACGTCTATGGGCGTTGGTGACCACTTACCATCAGGTGGCCCATATGCTCGTCCGTCTAACTATACAATAAAAAAAACGACCTAATATAGTTCTACTTCTCTATTATCGATTTCACTATGCTGCTCCAATGGTAATATATCACTCATAACCCGTACTAGTGATCATATTAAAATAAACCCACATAAAATGTTGTTAGTATAATGGTAATGATTACTGTTACTTGTAAATAATTCTTTAGGATTTTTTTTATATATTAATACAAAACAAAACTATCTTGGTTCACGATCCATTTGTATAAAAATAGTAAACAAATTATAGTTGAATAATATTATTGAGAGTATTATAACAAACATACACACTTATAACAAAAAAAATAACCTTCATTACATAAGTATATGTGTTAAAACGAACATCTGTTTCGAATAGAAATCGAATACTAGACCTTTGGCATTGAAGGTACATATGGCTGCCATTACGCTAGAAGGTCGGTAATAACAACATTTAATTAAAAAACATAAAATTTTATGCATTAAGTGTTTTTAATCAATTGAACTGTAATAAATTAATTAAAATAACTCCTTAATTAAAATGCAACTTTGTATCGACTATTAAACTTTAAACAGAACAATGGTTGACTAACATAATGGCGGTCTATATTAAGTACGAATTCCTCTCCAAGAAAACATCAGGATAACGATATAAACATTTTATTTCTCACTGTGAATTATTTATTTAAAACATACATTGAGTAATTATACAATCTTTAATTATTTACCACTCAACGAGTCGAATGTCAAACACGCCAAATTCCCGCCATTACTCAAAAGTTCCCGCCAATTATTATTTTTAATTATAGTACAAGACCAGTTAGGCAATGGTAAAATTTAAAATAATTAATAAAATATTTTTAGAATTTGTTGTCATTTTATTAGTAGACCTTACTATATAATATATCTATATTAATATCTTGTTTTACTATGTTAAGTGGAATAAAACTCGACATAATGCGGTATGAATGTTCATCTCATTAAGGAGCGCCGAAATTGATATTATTAAAATACCTCTTAATAAAATAAATAACAAAAACATACAACTAGAACATGATTTTAATACACTTTCACCCCAAACCTGTTAACTTTATAAAAAATCTTACAACAGCTCAACGCCACCTGAGATTTCAACAAAGGGATGCTTTAGATTTTTTTTTTGTGTAATCGACAATTGTCTGTTAACCCTTTCATTCCGAGCAGGAAGTCTTCGGGGTCGTTTAAACACCTGCGTAGAAAGTGAATCCGTTTAGGGTTATTTGTGTAATCTGTGTCGATTTGTTTTTTTTTTAGGTATTGAGAAAGTATGGGAATGTTTTGGGAACAACTTTACGTGTATTGTAGTGAATAGGATTAGTAGAGATCGTTTACAAAGTTTATAAAAAGGCATCCAGAGTCATATAAAATAATATTATTGATAATATAGGTAACATAAAAATAATTTTAATTTATTGAGATCTAGTAAGAATTGTATTATAAGAACAATAGAACAATCGTTTATAAGAAATATTTTATCATGTTTTTTTAATAATTCCTTGAAATCAATTTAAAAAAAAATGCCTTATAATTTTTTTGTTATTAAATCAATTCATCAGCCAAGGTAAGAGAAATGTCAGAGGCTGAAAATTATTGATAACAATAACATCTCACAATCATTGGGATGTAATAAGAAATATTCACACGCATATTAAATAGACTACCGGCAAACCCCCGAGTTAGCAACAATAATGGGAATCTATTTTTTACGGCCGTCATTGTGACATAAGTTCATCGGAGCACCTGAGATTATTTCTATGCGGCATTGTGATTTCGTGACTACATGATTTATATTTGCATACCGTTTTGTATAAGTTCGTTAGCTCCTCAAAGGGCCCGATTGAATAAAGTAACAGAATTCGAGAAAGCGTTTGTTAAATTTTTTCGCTTGGGTCTCTCGGGCCAGCCGTGCACAATTACGGGTTAATGTGATATTTTGTATAGCAGTTAAACTAGAGACTTTTATATGAATCTAATGATTGGAATGATTTTAATGGTATCGTAAAGACCTAACTTGTTTTTTTTTATTATTTTATAATTGAATTTATAACAATAAAGGTTTTATTAATGTGGAGAAGAAGTGCATAATAAATATTATTTACTTTTATGTAGTTAATATTTTGAATTTGGAACAGCTGGTTTGTTCTGAATAACGATTGTCTCTATTTATTTTTACGTTATTTAGACTATTGCCTTCGTCTTTGTTTATAATAAAACTTAATGTAAAATACTTAAGTTATCTTTGAAGATATTATTTAAAAAGAGAAAATATTTCTAACTTTTTCAAAAATAAAACCGTAACGATCTTAATTTGCATAAAATATCGACTTTATATTGAAGCGTGTAAAAAAATATTTTAACACATTGCATTGTATGTGACAGCAATTATACAGTATGCTACAGTTTTTTAATTTTCTGAAATTCGTTCAAGAAACAATCTTATTTACACCAATTTACTTGAATAAAAATATATTTAAAAAAATATCAATACAATATAATATGAGTATGTTTATATGTGAGTATGTTAATAAATTTCTTATTAATTTTCATCTTAAATTCCAACACTCTATATAACCAGGTATATTTTAAGGCATGCCATTGAATTGTTTTGTTATGCAAAAAACTAAATCTGTAACCCAATATGCAAATGGATTGCATTGCGATGCAAATTCTCGTTTCGGTGACACAATGGTTAATAAAAACCTCGACGGTTGTCGCTAGGGGATGATTTCTCGATCGGATCAATACGGTTATTGATTTTTCGAGTGATTTATTGGCTTATACTATTGATAAACTTGTATGTTCCGTTAATAATAATACAGATAAAAAAATATCACATTATTAGTTGATGACGTAGCGGTTGGCGTGGTTGATAGATAACTTGCCTTTCGCGTTCAGGTCGTGGTTTCGATTCCCACCCAGGACAGAAATTTGTGTGCATGAACATGAATGTTCGGCCTGTGTCTGGGTGTAATTATCTATATAAGTATGTATATACAAAAGAAAAGTAGTATATGTAGTAAAGCTGCCGGCTGGTTTCCATAGTACGAGCTCTGATTAGTTTGGGATTAGATGGCTGTGTATGAATAAGTCCCAGGATATTTATTTATTTAGTTATTTAAACGTCTGTTTTTTTTACACAGCAATAAATAAATTTTAAACTTGTGTCAAAATAATAATAAATAATTATTATACAATACAGGTTTATATAAATCATAAAATAACTTGATTGTAAATTGTAAGTATTCGCTAAATTTCATATATGATACATAAATATAATTATATATTATACTAATGTACGTATTTAAATGTGTAGTACAGTGATAGTATTTAAATGCAAAGTGCTTGTAAGGGTTGAATAATTGACTAATTATTTGAGTACCTAAATTATTTTAAATTAATAGATCATAAATTACATTTACACATTAACATGTCATATAAAAGCAAACGTTACACACACACACACACACACACACACACACATATTATATATTTAACTGGATTTTGCGGAATTTAGTTACTCATAAAGTAAAAAAAAACGGTTATCAATTGAATATACCGATTTATAGTAAATATACCGATATCAATCCCACTGCACATATATATGTAAATACATAAAAAACTAATTTCTCGGTTGACCGTACCCTATTCTTATTTCAACATTTACCGATTTTACCCCAAAACCGGGTTCCAGCCCACATCCTTTGTTGTGTCCCCTTCTATAACAACCAGGCCCAATTGGATACCACATGTATTTTCCCAATTTCCCAAAAATTACTCCTCACTATTAAATATTTATAACCGAAAATGATATTTTCTATATTTCTGAACTTTTTATAAACGGAAATATTTAAAATATTTAATTTCCAATTTGAGCAAAATTAATGGAACTGAAGATACATGTACATAATATTGTGGAGATTGTATCTGTTAGATTAATTTCAATACGTCTTCGTTTCCAAAATTAACATGTCCAACTCGATTTTAATAATCTTAACGATTATATCTATTAATATATGTATAATGACTCTTAAAAATCAATTTCGTCAGTATAAATTCTCGTACGCACTTATTTGTTAGTCATTAAATTCAATTTAAATCACCAAGTATCTGACAAATATTATACCTGTGCCTTTGTAATAATAGCAATATTTAAAAAAAATAACATACATCAAATTAAAAAGCAAACGTCACACACACACACACACACATACACTCACACACACATGCATAATGAAATGAAAACGGTCTAAGCATTCTTAATTTAAAATAATATTAAAGTATTTTTATAATATAATCTGTAATGGGAAATATATATTTTACCTGTGGTTTTAAACGAGCACAGCCATAATCTATCGTTCGTTAAATGTCAATACTTTTAATGAACATTATGACATGACATTTAACGTTTTCTTTTAATTAGAACTTTATTTATTAAAGAGCAAAATTGTTGATTTTAGAAAACGGATCGTGACTGTCTATTGGTTTTGCGATTTTTTTTATTTTCAACATTCATTAATTTTTTTATGTCAATGGTTGTTAAATAATTGATACTTAATAAAAAGCTCGGTAACTTTTAAAAAAAATTATACTTTAAATTAATAGCAACACTATCCTAAAACAGAAGATTAATAAATAGATATTTAGTGATTTTTCCTCAAATAAAAAAATCAGAAAGTTTTCCGCGTCCCCATTAAAAAAAATAACAGTCCATCTCTATATTACAAAACTAATGTACTAAGATTTATTAGTGCTTAGTTTCTTAGTACCTAGTTACTTAGTTTAAGCTATGCATTGTTAGTCAGTCAGTTAGTAAGTCTTCGCATTGCCTTTATTATATTGAATATAGCGTAACCTAAAACAACGAATGTTGTTCTAACTTTAATTTATAGAAATGAATATTTTATAAAAATTAAATTTACATATAAATTTAACAAGTCACATATATATGATAACATACACGAAACAATTGCATTTGATTGTATGAAAGCTTCAATGAGTACTCAAGGTAGTATTATGTACATTATAATGTGGGCACAACATTGAATGGGCGGGCTATAATTACTCGGTCTTATTGAATAGCCCGTCAGGCTTATAAGGAAGTTGGCTAAAACTAATACTTGTCGACAATTCCGTTCATTATTCTATAGAAATTACGATGAAAGCAATTGCTAACGTTCAATTTGAAATAATTTCAATCGATCCACTACTTATAACCTTTTATCTATATTTTATATCTTTTAATATATGTTAGAGAGATTTATCTTAGAAGTATTGAATGTTTCTACGATTAACTGTTCCTGGTTAACATCGATTAAAATGTAAAAAACACTGTCCGGTAACCGTTTAATAACAAAAATGAACATCTTCTTCCATTAACAATGGTAATAGCATAAATTAGGTATTACCTAGATCCATCGCGCATCTACAGGATCTGAGACGTTATCATCCTTGCGCCTGTTATTACACTGGCTCACTGACCATTCAAACCGGAACAAAGTATAATTGCATTGTTTAAATTCAAATTGTTTTAATCGAATGTACATGTACAAAAAGCCAGGTGGTATTATAAAAATAGTTTTTTTAAAGTTATAATATAAAAGCTGAATACGGTTTAGATCTTATTAATAATTGTATCGTCAATTTGAAAGATTATAGAGGAAGATTACTTACATCACTAGCACGGAACAGTAAACCTTAAAAGCGAGCAAAGCCGCGCGGCTTTGGGTAAGCTTGTACAAAAAAATATCTTTGAACTATTGCCTAAATTTTTGATGAATACGACGCCCAAAATTTATATTGAATAGTTTAATGTTATAATTATTATCAATGAACAGATGTACAAATATTTTAATTATTATATATAGATTAATTTAAAATGTAACTCGTGGCTAATTTGCGTATAATAGACTTGTTAAACCGAGACGCAGATAAAGATATGTCATTTGATTAATGCATTTATTACTTTAATCTTAAACAATGCATTTTACATAATAAACTTTAATTGTATATATCATACTTTGTAAACCATTAGATAGATAAATTTAAGATAGTTTTTAATATATATTTTATATATAAATTAAATACTTTGTAACAAAATACATATATATACAAAAGGTATAATACCTATTCATTTTAATGTAATATAAGTACATATAACATATAATAATAATAATAAGTTCAAAGAAGGTTTTATATTTTGTCAATATTTCTACTATCAAGCACTTACTAATAGCGGCTTATAATTATTTTTTATCAAACCACCAATGCCGTAACCAACTATTAAACAAACGCATAGTTTTTCGGATATCGTAAAAATACTCACATAATTTACTCCGTCACCCCATAATTTGACTAGTGCCAACGAAAAAATCGCCAGATGACGATAGCGTATGACCCCATGATATCCCCCACCCTAATAAGGCGACGCCCATCGATTTTTTAGGGGACGTATGAACCCCCGGTAGTTTTATAGCAGTTGCCTGTCTTATTAGTTTTTGTATCGATTCTAATAAAATCGTAAAATCGATATTCGAGATCTTAGTAAGGATATTAAGAAGAATAAAATTATTATAATAATATAATTATTGATTTGTAGTTACTACGTTCTTTGATTGAATGAACTAAATACTTTATATGAAAACATTTTGATATTAGCTATTCTTACGATTTTTCAAAAATCTTAATTCTACAATTTTTTATTTAAATATTTTACCTATGTGTTAATTAGTATAGGTATACGGTATACCTATATATAAAATAATTTAATCGATTTAGTAAGTTAATATTAACTTCATAAAAAATATTAATTTTAAAGAGTAATTTTTATTTCGTTATAATTAAAAAAAAACCTAAATATAATATTGTTTCTTAAAGGTTAAAAAAATATTTGCTAATATTTGTGTTAATTAGTATAGGTATACCGTATACCTCCACATAAAATAATTTAATGGAATTAATAAGTTAATATTAACTTTATAAAAAATATCAATTTTTACATAATGTAAGAGTATTTTTATGTCGTTTTAATTAAAAATAACCTCAATATAATATTGTTTCTTAAAGGTTATACCACGGTTAAGAAAATATTTGCTAAGACATCATACAAAACTGTAAGTAACCGTAACTATCGATATATAAATTTTATCTAAACAAAAAAGAGCGCTTTTTATATAGATTTCACATTATTCACTTTGAACTCGTGTAATTATTTTTACTTTTTTCGATGAAAATGTTTTAATTAAAAAAATGGTCGCGATTTACAAAAATTACTCGATTAAAAAAATAAACTCAACTAGGATCAAATTCTATTTATCCGACAACTTTTTTAACTACAAAATAAATCTATAACTAATAAGACTTACTTTGTTTTCATTTTAAAACTTATTTTGTACAATAATTCTTATAAGAAAATCCGCTTACAGGTAAGCTAACGACGGGCTGCGCCATCTATCGCTTCAATGGTAAGTACACGAGTTTCGTACAAGAATTTTCCCTCAACGGATGATCTAGCAACGCCATCTATGAATGTACTTTCAAAACCGCGGTAACTTTAGACTATATTGTCTCCATAATATCCTTTTTTTTATAAATAATAATTTCACGTTTGACTAAAGTTATAATTCATTAATTCCAATTTCAAAAAACTTTTTTAATTAAAGACTTACGTGAATGCTGAATGTTTATCAATTATATTTAAAAAAAAGAATTAAGAGTTACAAGTTCATTAAACGCGAATACTTCAACACTGGCACGCTTTAATCTGTTTTGTATCTTATCTATAAGCTATCTACACGTTGAACTGTTTATTGAAACGTGCGTATGACAAAGTGTCGTTAAGCCTATTAAACCAATTATAGACCGAACAGAAATGGTAGGAGATTTATATATATTACTTTACTTAAATTGCCTTTATCCTTAATTAAGATTTTAAAGATATTTACACTAACAAGACCCTAAGTGGGTCTTTTAAAGATACCGCAAACAGTTCATTTAACCATCAGCGTATTCAAAGTTAACTATAAATCTGTCATTGACCGAGCATTTTGATTTGTATAAGTTTATATTTATTGCAAATCAATTACGTATTTTTCCTTAAATGAAAAGTAAACAATGACGCAATCGCGTTAGCGTGTAAAACAATAGTCCTTGCTTCAAGTACAATGTATTTATTATTAAATAGTACAATGTAGTGTCTGGCTAGTCTAGTTTTTAGAAACGACCGCGGAATTCCATAGAATCTAGTTCAGACATGGCAAGTAATGAAAGCAATTATTGCAATCTATTGTCTCACGCGAATGATAGAACTAACGGAAGCCTTTGACACGATCGTGTTCCTACCTCGTGTAAGCACATACCTTTGTGTTACATTGTTGTACGCGAGGCCCTGTTGCTGATTCTAAAGTCACAATTCACTCGGCACGTGTAACAGAATAATGTAGTCATCAGGACGTGATTAGTATACAGTAAATATTTACCGCGGGAGTTTCACAAGGACTTATTCTGGGGCCGTTCTTTTTAACCCACCGAAGACATGGTGTACGTTATAATATCTAAAATTATAAATTAAACTCAGACTTAAAAAGCAAGAAAAGACTTGACTTTTGTTCGTTTGGGATGTAAATGTTGAAAAGTAATCAATTGGTCTACAGTTAGCTGGTCTCCCTTGAGACTGGTTGCCGTGATCAGGATCGGTCAGGAGAAGGTGACAAAAGTAATGAGTACCTATACATACAACTGCAATACATGAGTTACAAGTAAATTAAATACGTATGTTTATTATTAAAATAAACACAAACACATTTTAATTACTCGCATTACATTCAATAACATATTGTAAATTAACAATTATATGCTCATTTAAGTTTCATTAGTCATAAGTAATAATTTTCGCAATTCATACCCCTTATTATAATAGCAATACTGCTGGGTAATACTCCTTAACAATCATTACTTGATGATTAATTTGTGAATCAAAGTCGGTTAGCAAGTTAGCAACTCGACTCAATGTGACAAAAACCTTTAAAAGTACATGCAATTAAAAAAAAACGTCGTAAATGAAATACTGACTCGTAGAATTGCTCAGCGGCCATCTCTGATTATTATTGGAACGGAAAGGAATGAATTGAAACCTTTATCTCTGCATGAATCGCATGATCTTTGCATTCTGCACCGATCTCATTAAAATCGTAAACGGTATGAGATTTTTTATTGCTGACTCAGCAATCATATAGCAATGTCATTTTGATTGCCCTGAACTGCCATAGCAAATTTGAAATAGCGTATTCGATATTTCTTCAACGTGCAATGCACTTATACTTAACTTTTTATCGTTTGCTTCGTAAATAGGATTTAATTAACATGTCACATTATTAATCGGCATGCAACGTAATTTATATTTTATCACAGATTTTTCCTCCTTCATAAACATCGGTTCGTATTATTGCCTCATCAGAATGGCCATCGACTGTAAGTATTTAATTAATGTGCGTTCTATCGTGGATAATTTCGAAGGCATCAATCAGGGATCATTGCTATTAACATCTGTAATTTCCCTTAAACATATTCCACGGTTCGTCTCGGTGCGCATCTAATCTGTTTTAAGATTAGACAGGCTTTTACTGCTTACCATTTAAATTTAATATCTGCCCTATAAGCCGTCACTATCACAGACTAAGCTCAGTTTATCTCATCCATCAAACTGTCAATCCGTACCCGCGTGAATTGCATGCAAATCGTATGTATTTAAAATAGGCTGGGTGCACAATAACGCCTCTTTTGACGAATTGGCGCACATTGGTATCTGTCTTGGCAAATATATTTACAGATTGTACAATTTTCTTTTTCTTAGAATATAGATTCTTATTTCAAAATTATTGCTACTAACTAAAAATACAGTAATATAATGAATAATTTAAAACGTATTCATTATTAATAGTTTGTACCACTATTCGAAAAGAAAAGTAATTTAGTTTAAGATTTCGTTCAAATAGTTCAAATAAAATTGACTACTTCATTTACCGGTATAATTATGACTAAAGCATAGGGGGAAAATATAATCTCATAGATTTGGTTACTCCTTGATAATCATGTTCCCAACCTTAAAGATATACAGTGATTCATCAATTCGAGGCTTTGCGAGGAATCGTTTGAATATAGTTTTTGCTGACTAAACGTATCTTTGCAATTTGTTAGTGAAGGTGGTATCTTAAGATAAATTAGAAGGAATTAAATTATTATACGAAATGATTTGCCATTTAATAATAGCGTAACCGACAAAGCCTACACCGTGTAATTTATTTTAGAAAATTCGTCTATGTTCATTCCTATTTAATGCAGCTGATATCGATTATGCAAGAATAAACTAACTTTTGGCAGATATTTCCGAAGCCGTCAGAAATTATTTTCATATTGAACGCTAAGATAATAACGCAATAATTAATACAAAACGGCCTAGAATTTAAGTCACAATAAGAAATAAAGTAAAATATCTGTCATAGATTGTAACCACAGATAAAGTAATTGTCATTTTATCTGTACCCTTAAAGGTTTCACATACCTTTGTAGTTATAACGATAGCATCGTAAACATTCCATTTTCACTAAATCGGGAATAGAATCAGTTAAGGCCTTTGAGTTAAACTAAGCGGTACAAATAACTTGATTAAAATTGACAGTAAATCTGTTAACGTATCCAGTAGACCAAGAACCGTTATGTTGATAGCTTTACTTGATTCAAGTATAAGAAAAATGAGGGACAATAGATCAACTTGATGTGGTTATTAACTTCGACTTGACAATGTAGGGTCTACCTATCAGGTACCATGAATAAATCAGTACATACGATATTGATACTTATATTGTTCCAAATATGAATCATTATGATCTGCATGTATTTGTTTTAAAGAAAAAATACACTTGAAGCTATACTTCGATTACTATCGGATTGAATTTCATAGCAATTGTGCAGCTAATTCAGGAATAGCAGAAAGTGATTGTTGAATAGCTTAGAAATCGCAAAACTGTTAACTTGTTAACCGTTTCTTAGACAAAGTGACGAATGTTATACCAACTGGTCCAAATTGTGATTTATTTAACTCTTTATGCCACTCAGAGTTGGACATTATAAATGGAATTTAAACTATTCCAAGTACATTTCTGAATATTATAACGTTATATATAATTAAACGATATGATAATGATTTCAGCTTTAAATGAATTTACTGCCTCTATTACTCTACCAAAACGGGCCGACGAGTAACTGAATAGTTACTTTTTTATTATCATTATCAATTAGTAATTACACTCTTTAATTCAAGACATAGGTTATTGCTGCTTACACAAATAAAATTACAGAATTTGTATTTAGGAGAAACATTTCATATTTTAATTTATGCCTTAATGTTTCTTGATCTTCGTTATAGATCGTCCTATTGCAGTGGAAGCCAGGTAATAAATTTCTTTGTTTACGAATGAGTATTAAACATAAAATTAATTGGAAAATGACACACACACACACACACACACACACACACACACACACACACACACACACACACACACACACACACCAGAATTTTATATACAAAATAAGAAATTACATATTATCTAATGTGATAAATAGCAAAGGTGTATTTATTTAATATTAAGATTTCGTTATCAGCTACTATATGGGTACCCTAGTTAACCTCTACAGAACCACTATCCTAGGTATTAAGGGTATCGATAATGATCGTTGTCGAAAACAAAATATCAACAATAACTTAAAATATTGCAATGCTGTTATCGAAAATGATTTTAGCGCAACGAATGAAATCAATACTGTTGGAGTGACAAAAATTTATTCACCCAATTGTTGTTTTAACAAGCAGTTTAAGAATGCGGTTTCCGTGCCATGTAAAATTATTTCTTATACTTCACCTCATAAATTATTTAATTTAACAACTTAACTCTAATTTAATTCATATTGTTGCACAATTGTATATTATTAAGAACAATTATCAGCCTACTTTATTAATTAATGTATTGTTGATATTGTCTCTATTATTGTTACTCGGTGGTAGAGCTTTGTGCAAGCTCGTCTGGGTCTGGTCATATTATACCGCAGAACAGCAGTATTAGCAGTAGCAGTAGCAGTTGTATTGTTGCGTTCCGGTTTGAAGGGCGAGTGAGCCAGTGTAGTTACAGGCACAAGGGAAATAACATCTTAGTTCCCAAGGTTGGAGGCGCATTGGCGATGTGAGCGATGGTTGACATTTCTTACAATGCCAATGTCTATGGACGTTGGTGACTACTTACCATCAGGTGGCCCATACTCTCGTCCGTCTACCTATACAATAAAATAAAAACAATAGTAGTTATTTCGTAAGCATTGATTTCTGCAGTTTCCAAGGTACTTCAAGACTGAAGCCCGCCACATTTCGGTTTTTGTCCTTGTCACACCACATAACGCTGTTAGTCTTGCGCTTGATCTCTTGCCGATCAATTCGGATAGCACTTTGATGATATTTAGAGAACAGAGTGCACCAGTTTCAGTGTTCACACTTGTGCAGTAAAATATTGCACACACAGTTGGCTAGTCCTTGAAATCGACCCTCGTTCTCATTGGGGATATCTATGTAAGTCAGATTCATTAATATCTCCTGTGTGTGCCTGACCATCTGTAAATAAAAATCTCATAACCATTAATATCTGATATGTTAAAATTTAACTTGTAAGTCAGATATATTTTTTATTTATTGTAACTATACCTCTCGTTCAGATTCAAGAATATATCATAGTCAAGAAATTGATATATAAAGTTGGTATAAGATTTAATTAGGACGAAATATAATTAAATTTAATTAAGGAAAAACGATACACTGTTCCAGATTAAGATTAAAATTTAAAATCTTATTAAGAAAAACTCCAAATTGTTCTTTAAATTTTAGTTTTTATTTGATCGTGGATGATGCAATAGTAGCGACTGTTGCTTAACACAATAACAATTAAACGTCATATACCTGATGATATATTGGAAGTGGCATCGAGCTTAATATGAGCAGAAATTTTAATAAGCTTCATAGACTGTGGTTAATAGATTATATAGCTAAATTTAAATAGTTCTACTTACGTATTAGCTACTAGACAGTCTTACACCAATGTTAGTCGTGTGAGATTAGGTGTCTTTTAGAACCTGTGATAAATTTTAATTTGCTTATCAATAAAGTAAGTGTTATTGTATATTAAGTAGCTGAGCACCGTGGTTTTACCCGCGTTTAATTAATAAAAACAGCCTAGTGCCTTCCTAGGTAAGAGGACTATCCAACACAAAAAATATTTTTAAATTCGAACCAGTAGTTCCTGAGATTAGCCGGATCAATCAAACAAGCTCTTCAGCTTTATATATTGGTATAGATATAGATATTTTAATTTTAATGTTAAATAATTATCTTATAAGACTCGTGCACCACTTATTGATATACCATAAATCTTTACTTGGTAGTAGATATCTATTCCACTCAGGATATTATATATATATATATATATATATATATATATATATATATATATTAAAAAACACCATAGACTCTATTCCTATTAATTATAAACGGCATTTGTAACAACGATTTTAATATGTAAATTATTCAATTCAAACTGGTTTGTTTTGTTATACTAAAGTATTATTAGGTAATTTATAAATATAAGAAACAATTGCTTAATAATAGAAATATGAATACTTTATGTCCGAATCACAAAGCACTTATGAATATATGTAATATACGTTGAAAAGTTGAAAATTATCTAATTAATATATAAATAAGTAAATATAAGTAACAGTCTGTGAATGTACCACTGCTGGGCTAAGGCCTCCATATTCAAGCTTATGCCACCACGCTGCTCCAATGCGGGTTGATGGAGTACACAATGTGGCAGAATTTCAGTAAAAATAGACACATGTATTTTCTCACGATGTTTTCCTTCACCGTCAAGCACGAGAGAAAATTCAGTGGTGCTTGCCCGTGTTTGAACTTACGATCATCGGTTAAGATTCATGAGTTCTAACCACTCGGACGTCAGGCCTTCAATCCATCTCAGCCTAGTGATATATAACTATAAAGAAAATTTCGCGTTAACTGTCCGTGCAATTGTGATTCAAGTGCTGCACATCGCATTCATGCAATATCTTTATTAACAACGATCTCCGTGGACTGAATGATAATTACAATTGTTATTGTTCATGCATTTAATCCACTTGACATGGACGATGAGTTCTCAAGATTTGATTATTCTTTGGCATACTGTCAGACATAAGACGGATGGCAAATGAAAAATAATTATAATATTTTATTTACATTTGATTTGTAAATGTGGTCATGATTTCTTTAATTTTTAATGCGTACTTTCAAGCATTTGTCGCCATCGTGAATATTACTCACATATTATAATGGTTGATTGTCAATTAATGTATGGCTTAGATGCCACGACAGAGCACACGGGAGGGGCCGCGGATGCGTTTTATCAACACGATGCCGCAGCCTTTCCGATCCGTGCCGAGGACAGCCATCGCAGTTGGTAAGAATCCACCGGTCTTTGCCCCCGAAGTGGATACTTTTGTTGAAGATTTCCAATTCGAGAAAAGAATTAATGACAGATCGTTTTTTGTACCATTCACTTATTTCTGGGTTACAATATACTCAAGTCAAAGTAGTTTTTATTAAAGATCTATTTTATCGTTTCCAATAGACATTGGCATTGTAAGAGATGTTAACCATCGCTTACATCACCAATGCACCACGAACCTTGGGAACTAATATGCTATGCCCATTGTGCCTGTAATTACACTAGCTCACTCACCCTTCTAACCGGAACACAGCAGGACCAAGGAACTGCTGCGGTATAATATCTGATGAGTGGGTGTTACCTACCCAGACGAACTTACACAAAGCTCTACCACCAAGAAAAGAAAGATTTCATTTATAATAACTGAGTTTTCGTTTTTGAATTAATTTGTATTTTTGATGCATCGTGAACTCCAAATATTTATCTATAGAGTAGACGAATCTAGATATGATCAGTAGAATATTAATTTACTATCACTTTTTTTACATTTAAGGTCAGTTAAATTTATGACTTCAAATACATTATTTTAATCACAGTTACAATTGTACGGAATCGCATTTTTATGTTAATTGACCCGTTATATTAGAACATTGTATTTATATTATCCTGAGCACGGCCGGGGCTGCGATTAGGTGTGATATAACTTGAATCAAGTATGCAATATGTCACCATATGCAGTACATATTTGTTTGCATGAGCCCGCTCCTTCCGTATGCAATTTGAATAAATACAACCTAAGTTATGTGGTATGACACGTTTACATTTGTTTAATACGATTTCCTTGTGTTGTACTCGCATTTAACGTTATAATGTTATAAATTCATAATTAATTTCATTTATATACAATATATACAACTTTAATTGTATATAGTTGATTATTGAATTACTCTGTTTGAATTTCGAATCGTACAACCGATTTACGTTGAATTAAATTCAGTTGTATTTTGAATTTGGAATCGAGTTAAACTTTACGTTAAATTGAATTCAAAAACTTAGAATTTGCTTCATAAATTTTTGATGCCGTCATGTTTCAAGTCGGATCTTTCACCGTTCCAAATAGTATGCAACAAAGTTGAACAGTGTTGCTTAGCGGTAAAATATTTATCTAAATATCCATGGTAAGTACTTAAATGCAAGAAGCGTCTTATAATGCCTGCGGAAAACTCACTGGTACACATTAATATTTTATAAAAAAAGATATCTAAATATTAAAAAAATCAGGATAACGTTTTTTGTTCGACATTAAAATTCCGTTGCCATACTTTGTATAAAATACGATTCGTAAATTTACTTTACTACTTATAAATAAAATGTATAAGTAGATAAGTAAATTAATTAAAAAATCGTATTCTATTAACTTTAAATGAACCAATTCAGATTCACAATATTCTATAGACTAAGGAGCAAACTTATACTGCCTAGATAAATATTTATATATTCCATATACATATATACAAATAATATTATATGAAATTATAGAATAAGGTTTCTTTAACTAATATTCCCAGACAAAAGTTATTAACGAACAACAGTTCGTATTAAGCCTCGAGGCTCTTTAAACACTAGCTTGAGGCGTAGTCCCATAATTCTTGGTACACAGACCTTGACAAAGGACTAGGTATTCTAAATTATGTAGGTGGCCAAGTCTTATGACCATAACTAATTGGAAAACGGATTACTTGCATTTGCTTGATACGCCGCTTGTGTGGGCTGTACTATTGGTTACATGTTATTTACAACATACAAAATGTAACCGTATTTCAATTGAACAAAGTCGAAAATAAAATTGGCAAAATTATAAAATCTCTGATATAATGTACGTAACAACACGTACATTGTAACCAATGTATGCAGACAAAAAAGTATGATATTACATTTGAAATAAGTGTTATTATTCCATGATAATATAGGTTCTTGGTATATAAACTTACTGTCGATTAATTAGGATAATAGGTAAACCTTAGTTTTGTTCTATAATAAGGCTATTGTTGTCATAAATATAAGCCTGATCGTTTTTAATCACTTTAATATTTAAATGCTTGTCAAACTGTTTATCAAAGATGCAAATTTGCTTTGTAATGTAGATACAAGTTGGAAATATTTTAATCTAAATGGATACGAACATTTTGTAATGCAAGGATTGTTTAAGCTTATATAAAATTTATAATAAGAAATATATAACCTATTGATATTAGATGAATAATTTTTGACGTGACAACGTCTAAACTTGGTGGTAGAGCTTTGTGCAAGCTCGTCTGGGTAGGTACCACCCACTCATCAGATATTCTACCGCAAAACAGCAGTACTTGTTATTGCTGTGTTCCGGTTTGAAGGGTGAGTGAGCCAGCGTAATTACAGGCACAAGGGACATAACATCTTAGTTCCCAAGGTTGGTGGCGCATTGGCGATGTAAGAGATGGTTTACAGCTCTTACAACGCCAATGTCTATGGGCGTTGGTGACCACTTACCATCAGGTGGCCCATATGCTCGTCCGCCTTCCTATGCAATAAAAAAAAAAAAAATTATAAATCGATGAACGCTGGCTGCATGCACGAAAAAGGATGACTCATTTTATTTTATTTTATTTATTTGGGACAACCAACATTTGTACATATGTGAAGATATATCTTATACAATTTAATAAACTTAATCTATGTACAAATCACACCGTTATCCACTACTTACTATAACAATAGAAATAAAAGAGATATTACAGTACAATCTTACTAACTATAATAACTATAGTATAGGAGATATTGTAATGAATATATATTAAAAAAAATAATGATAACAATATTAAATATATACATAAAAAATATAAATACACATACACAATTACACACATACTCACATAATAAATATATAATATATAGTTTAATTTTGTTGTTACTTTTAACTATTATTATTATTTACTTTCTCGGTAATGGCTTTAATTCTTTTTTTATACGCATCTATTGTTAACCCAAAAATGTCAGCATTATAAAATTCCGCATTGTACGTTTGGGTCATTTGGTATAATGGTGCTCGCTTGCCAGCATTAGTTCGACATTTTTTCAATTTAAATAATCTAGGTGTTCGTGTATTACGCAATGAAACTCGATTAGGTACCAAGAAATCTATGTTGCTTAACAATTGAGGACAATTTATATTAGAATTGCAAATATTATATAACGACATTGTACTCAACAGTTTTCTTCTCGATGCAAGACTCATTGTCCCGTTACGCTGATTGTACGCTTGCGTCGCATCTATCTCTATTTCACTCGATTGGCCTATGTGTCATTTCATCAATGTTTTGTTATGACGTTGTCACGTTAAACTATCGTCCGTAAACCGACTTTACATACAACCATTTTTTGTTTAATACTTTTATTCGAAACATCTTCTCATAATAATAATCATCTATAATTTATATTGCTTATAACGTTTATTGATGGAATATTTGTTGTAAATAAATATGTTTTTTCTATTTTATTTCCTCTCATGTTTATGAAGGAAATTATTTACAAGCACAAGGTATATTAAAATTTAAGTCCTGTGATTGGTGGCATATATATTGATATCAATTATTTCAATGTGTGATCAACATTTTCATGTGATTCACTAAAAGGAAAAGTGGTATCATTCTGCAAAGGTTGCATGAACGCACTTTCATATATGCAGTTGAATTATTTCTGGGATAAATAGAAATCCTTACTTCCCTATGACAGAATATGTAACAGCAACTCTTAAATATTTCTAAGGCTATTTTGACAGGTCATTTTATAGGTAAAATTCATTTTATTTGCAATGCTGTTACATGTTTGACAGAACCTTAATTAATAATTACATTTTTGGCAGCATAATTATATCCAAGGCATAGTTTATAAGATATCCTCAGGCTGTGAGCATGGACAACATTAATATCATAACATTTGTGGGTTGACAAATCGAATCCGCGCCCACTGGCTTTGTATGTTTTAACTCTTTTAACTACTAGTTGAATACTCGGCAGTCGGCCGTCACCGAAAACAAAACTGTTCTATAATTCGAAAACAAAAGGTTACAAGTCACATACATGTCAAAACGATATTGACTAATATGGAACCTAAATTGCATATGTCGATATGAAATATTCTGTACAAATAATCGAGGGTGTAATACAAACATCGTACCAGACGCAACGATTAACTCAACGTATTTGACATTTTCAATATTAATAAGCCACATGTCAGAAGTTAACCGCTGATAATTTTGATGCACACGCAGTTCTTACACGACTGTGTAATACAGCGGTCACGACGCTTGATTTGCGCCATTATAACACAACAAACATAAATATGCTATAACAACAACAAAATGCCAAGGAAACTTCAACTCTATGCTCTACATCCTAAGAGATAAAGTTCAGGATGTAGAGTCGATCGAAATGAATTTGTATAGTGCATGCAGTGTAGGTACTTTACGGTCCGCGGTAATGAAATTCTTGTATTGTGTTGACGAGATCAGATCTCAGTCACTTCTCAAGGTTTTATTAAAGTAGTTATTATTTAGCTTATAATCAGAGTTCGACGAATACAAGCGTGTTTCCGTTGTTATGTTCGCATTAAGGAAATTGTTATTGATAAGTAAGGTTTGCGAACTTGAAATATGAGTTGTTTTTGCAACATTATAAGAACTTTAATATAATTATATTGTTTGGCTTTCCTCTTGACGTCAATAAGAAAGAGTCATAGCTTTGTTTGTGTCGGTAATTATGCTCTCAAGAAGACAGTTATCTATATTTGAATTTTTTACCTTTATGATAATACGCATGTGCATTTAAAAATACACATAAACAGCAAAATATATATAGAAATATTTAATGATATTAAAAATATTCGAACGTTCAAAACAATCCTGAAAATTTAATCACATTTGTGTTAACGACTTAAAATATATAATTATATAGTTTATTCGTAACAAATATGTTCATATAAATTAATTGTAGGAGTTATTTTGAGCTTTGTACTGAATTAATTTGACCTCAATCACCATGTTATGGTGTTGATTATAAATTGTGCGGCACTGCCTCCCATTACTGGCAAATTAACAATTAACAGTTCATTAAACTAAAATATAGATGAATACTCGTGTTTATAATAGTTTCATATTGCTATTTGACGTGGCTATTAGCTATACATCGCTCCTTATGAAAAATGTTCATCTTAATACTAAAATCATTGCTATAGAAAAACCATGCTTCCTATAACTGTATTTATTTAATTATTTATTCTTAGAATCACCAACATACATGACTTCAGTATGACAAAGATAACATTCGAATCTTTGTTTACTTGTACTTATTTTGAATTGGAGTCTAAAGTTTCAAACGTTCGGCATAATCCCCATAGTGGCATTTAAAACATGCACAGTTACAGAATAAAAATAGTTGTTAAAGTGTTACTAGGATATCCTGGCATAATAAACAGCAGTTATAATAATAAGTGTAATTGCTATAATAGGTAGCATTTAAGATAAAACTGTGAAACAGAGCAAAACGCCTACACACTGCATGAGTAGTTGAGCGAATACTTTTAGCTATGTTTCTTGAGTGTCTTGTATTATTAACATACCTATATATAAATATAATATTTGAAACACTATTACCTATTTAAATATATAAGTATTTTTTTTAAATGTATCGAATATAATATTTGAAATAGGAATTCATATTTAAATATGTCATGTTTTATACCTGTCATTTTAAAAAAATATTACTTAATAATATTTTCAATATTTTATCAATCAAAAAATGTAAAATCGTTGTAAATGTCAAGCGTATAACAGTCATAATAATAATAAACTATAAATGTCCTGCTAAGACTTAGACTTCTTCTCCTTTTGAGGAATATTTTTTTAGAGCTTATTCCAGAACGCTGTTCCAATTGCTGTTAGTGAAACACATGTGAAAAATTGTATATATCTATATCATGATTTATTTTTCATTATCGAGAACATGATGAATTATAAATGCAAATTAGTGCTTGCCTGTTTGAACTGCAACCTTCTCATATTCTACCCACTGAGCCATCTCGGTTCTCTACAAGTCAATATTATAGTCATAACTGTCAATGTTTATTTAATTTTTATGTTGATACAATAAAATAACTCAAATTTAATACCATTTCATAAACATGCAAATTATACATATATTATTTTTTGTATAAATATTAAAATAAAAATGATACAAAGTTGATGTGTAATATCTCCTACATAATGACCAAGTAAATTAATATGTTATTTACATAAACGCCAGTCATTGAGATGACGGTTTCTGTTCGATATCCATAACAAACCAATTGTATCTTTAAGTCACATTAACACGGTTTAATTTACCTTGAGTGATTTATCGTACGGTGAGCAACACAAGTAAGGACGCGTTTTTTATATTAGTATTAAATGTTAAGTTGTTGGTGTTTAATTTTTGTATGACTGTGTTGTTCGTTGTTCATTAAATGATTCGTTGTACATACTCACACATGTGTTACACGTGGGTCGCAATGTAACAAGATACTCATTATGATTTGTTCAAACTTGGTCCCTCTGTAATGAGTTGCGTTGTAATGTCTACTGATTTTCTTAGCGATACAAAATACGTGCGTGTGCGCAGCTCTTTCGAAATTGATTGTGACATCCGGTGAGTAAATGAATAGATGGAAAAATAACCTATTTTGATGTTCAAATGTAACTAGTCAGTTGGTTTCCTGTTTCATTTCATATGCACGTACGCGGAGTGAGAAAAGAAGATAGACATACGACATAGATACGAAAATTTTAGACACGAAATATTAATTATTATGTATATGTTGCAATTAAGGTTTTAATGTAAAATTAATGTTTATTAAAATGTAAACAGTATCTAGTTTCAAATACATATCAAAGAATATTTTCCATAATAATCATCTGGCTTGCTCCCAGATAACAAACAAAAGACTTGTTTTTTTATTAATAGTAATAAAGGGTACATGTTGTAGTTTCCTACAATTTCCTTAATATATATTACCATTAAAATAAAATAAATAAATGTTATATATCTTTAAACATAAGTTAAAGATACAATTAATTTGATTTAAGACGTCTATCTAAAATAGAAAAACGGTAAAATATTTATATTTTCTAATAATACACAAGACTGACCATTTTTAGTATAGTTAGAGCGAGCATATGCTGTGCCTAATGGTAAGTAGTCACCAACCATAGATAATGGTATTGTAAGAAATGTTAACCATCGCTTACATCGCCAATGCACCACAAACCTTGCGAACTAAGATGTTATGTCCCTTGTACCTGCAATTACACTGGCTCACTCACCCTTCAAACTGAAACACAACAATACAACAATAAGTACAGCTGTTTTGCGGTAGAATATCTGGTGAGTGGGTGGTACCCATACGAGCTTGCACAAAGCCCTACCACCGAGTAAAGATCTTTGGCTTAGTGGATGTAATAAATATTATCAATGTTAAGCAAATCTGATTCTTTTTAATAATGACTGTTGCTGATAAATAAACTTAAAAAAATGTGTGAAAGTTAATATATATACGAAAAACTATTGTATCATATTCTTTATGAATAAGAAAAATCAGTTCCCCGAGCTGTTGGCGTTAAGCCTAATTGGTAGAACTATGTGTCTATCTATCCCTTTCTCACCAGACATTCACAAGTAACAAAATACGACTAATGCACATATTATTATTATTATTTATGTAGATTTAATTTAAAATATTAATTATATATAAGAGGGCAAACCTAATTAAACAAAGCCCACCAATAATGATATAAGATTATTAGTTTCTTCCACTATCAAGGTGCTAACCAACAATGGGAACTAAGTTGTTATGATAGGACATGGGCACTGTAAGCATTTTATCAACTATTTCTTACATCGCCAATGTGACACCAACCTTGTCCTAAGTCCCTTTTACATGCAATTACACCGGCTCTCTTCCCCTTCAAACCAGAACACAGAAAATGTATTAATGATTGAATCATACAAAGCTACCAATTCAAACTTCTTAAGAATAAAACTAAACCAACTAAAGAGGATAAGACATAACAAGCATTTAATATATAATTGTAACAAATATTCAAGTAAACACACGTCAATTATCGTTCAGGATCGATATCTCGAGAGACAGCAAGTTTAAGGAACGTCTACTCCGCTCCGTCCATGAGAGCAAGATAATAAACCTCGAACGATTAGGATAACCGCCCACTACGAACATAACTTCACGTTTATTGTCTTGACACAATTAGGAATCCGTTGACATATAAATATTGCGAAGTATATAATTATAATAAGAATAAAAAAGACATAAGTATGTGCAGTTGCGCACGCTCTTCTTCGTCCAGCCATCAGATATTCTACCACATAACAATAATACATACTTCATATTGACGCGGTTTGGTTTGAAGGGTGAGTGAGCCAGTGTAACTACAGGCACGAGGGTCATCTTAGTTCCCAAGGTTGATTGCGCATTGGCGATTTAAATAATTGTTAATATTTCTTGCAGTGCCAATGTCCTCTCAATTTGCCCTCCGTATAGTTATTCTATAAAAAATATATGCAATTGCAAAAACCTTTCTCTTCCAAGGTTCAAAGATTATCCATCTCTCTAATGCTATGTCATTACAATCAATAAGGTTAAAGGATTAATTGCTCATATTAAATTGTAATTTATTTAAATCAAACCAGGAATACGGGCGTATAATTTCACTTGCATGCAATACGTCACCGTCTATATAAAACTACAGATTAAAAAACTCATCAGTTACTCTGTTCAAGTACTCTGGACATGTGTAAAGACTTGCAGACATATTATATACCTTATATACAAAACATAAAGTTCAAATTGATATGATTACACTAAGTAAGTTTTTGCTCAAGTAAAAACACGACAGTTGAAGATCATACGGCATTAGATGCGGAAACAATCATTTACATTTTATGTTGTAAGTTGAAACATGCGGAATCGCGCCAAAGTACGATCTTTTTACGCTTGACGTTTCAAGTCGTTGAAACACATTGAAGTTTGTTCCATGTAACAAAGTATCTAAGATTTGCGCGTACCGAGTGTCCAGAGAGCTATGCGGCTTTTAACTCGTTACTCAACATAAATAGTCCAATTATTCAATCTGGGGAAAATGACACTTGAAAGGGTCCACTTTCGTAGGAATCTTCTGTGTTTTCCTGTTTACAATTAAGTGCAATGCAACGTGCATTCTAAAGTAATGACAAAATTGATAGAACAGATTAAACTTTCAACGTTACGGAAGATATATTTTTTTTCTATTTATAATTATTAGGCACTATAATGTTACACTTCAGATTTAATAAACATTGACAGATTAAAAAAAACAGTGTTTGATGTGATAAGTCGAGAGTTTTATAATATATCCAGATAGAAAATTATAATTATAATAAAGTATCTTATGTTGTCAAAATATAATATGTGTTTATATTTTGTATATATTTTTCAAATATAGTTAATTGCAAACACTATTAGAGTGATATAGCATATAATTGGATATACATATATGTTTAGTGTGTGCCAATAAAATGCATAAGCTCAGCATCCATAGTGATATAAAGTAAAATTATAACACAATACGAATGTTAGAGTTCGATCGATCATCTTAGTTCCAAAAGTTCGTAGTGCATTGGCGATGTTAGAACGATTTATATACATCGCCAGTGTCTATGGATGGAGAATTTAATTATATATGCCAGTTTCAAACATATTGCGACATTGGTTGAAGTTAGCAAAAACTACTAACTCGCAAAACTGTAGCGTGAATTATATTCTATAAAATCAAGATGGCCCGCTGGGAAGCTGGAATCGTAATCGAGATGACAAGCAAGATCTCGATATACATTTATTACAAAATATCTTTAGTAGTTCTGCGATATTGAAATTTAAAATTTGTTACCAATAAATCGTTTTCAATACAATTCGAACAATACAAATTCAAGTATTGCCCGGAGGTATGCTAAATTGTCCACAAATACCTTATAATTTATAAAATGTATTAACCCGATCGCAATAATCGTAACTCTGTATCGTTTTACGTAACTTTGTCATTACTCTCTAATCTCTTGAACAATTTGTATTTAGTAATAAAACAGAATTAGTTTGGTATTAAATCACTTATACACGCCGTCGAATGAAGTTGAATATAAATTGACTTGTTTACCTTCAAATTGAAACAAAATAAATTAATTAAAAATGTAAAAAAAAGCTCATGAAATATGCAATTCAAAATGTTTTTATTTTTGAAAGTTAAACTATTTAATCTTTAAACTCAAAATATACTATTCAAGAAGGCTCTTACAAGCAAGTGTGACGTCACATTGCAAGATTTGTCGTGTCAAAAATCAATTGTAATAATATAGTTTTTAAGTGTTTCTTTAATTACAATAGACATAATTTGGATAGTTACTTCTATCTCACGCAGTCTCTACTTAAAATATATCAAGAAAAATATTATTCGGATTTGCGATAGGCTTATGAAATTAATAAGATTTGTGCTGTGGTGAAGCAGTTTTAACCAATTAAAACTGCTTCACCACAGCACAAATCTAGAGATAATTAACAAGTAAGGAAGATTTAATAAAAAAGGGATCAATAACCAAAAACTTAATAAATTTTGCTCATAAATAAGCATTTTTAAATAATCATTCATAAAGTTACAAATGAAGTTACCGGCTCAGATTGTGTTCAGTCAAGAGGAACAGGTAAGAAATTAAGAAGTTCCACTTTTTAAACTATTTTCTTATCATTATCATACTATTTAATTGATTCAGGATATAAGGCTGAGTAAACTATTAATACAAGACTTTAACAACTACGATATTTGGGAATCATCAATCACTTCACCTGCTCGGTTGTGTTATCCCAACGAATCAAACAACACATTGCACGTGTCTCCTGCTGAAACAAAAACAATAAACTCATATCTTTATCGATTTAAGCAGGAATTTAAACTAAATAAATATACTTACCGCAGAATTTAATTACAGCTTACCATGAGAAAATGGAAAACGAATGCAAATACCAATTTGCATATGTAATTATATTTTTTATAGAAAAATAAACTTTAACTCGAATGAAATAAACACTTAATTAGATCAACGGTAAGGGCTACATAAATATATTCTAACAATTATAACATAATATATATTCCTCAATTAACCAATTACAAAAATGCTCGACTCCAAAGACCGTGACGGGAGCTGTCTTGAAGCTCATTGGTAGATATTGCCTTAATTATATCAAATGTTAATTACTATTAATTAAAAAAAATATCGCAATTTATATCTGCCAGTTGAAAAAAACACAGCGTTAGGTGAATAATTAAGGTTGATGTATACTTTGATAGTAATTTTACATTTTTTTTTTCTTTTTAATATAAAATTATCTGAACTGTTTTTATGTATGAATTATTCGATATATTATTATTAGTAAGTTATATCGAGAGTATTCACTTTGCTAGTCTAGTGGCTGTATATCGTGAGATCTTAAGCTTGATTTAAGCCAAAAAAGAAATTATAATTCTATCAATAAATGAAAGAACATTCGCAGTGTTGGCACTCCCGTGCCGCGGATAGCACGTAAAGTCGTTGGTCCCACGTTTCATCTAGATCGAACCAGATTGGCGTCCCATCGGATTATGAGATTCGGCAATAATGCTTGTACCTGTGTTTGCGAATACACTTCAACACGAGCTCTATATTTTATTTTTTATTTTATATTTGCCGCGCAATTGGTCGTTGATTATGATCAAGTTGGTTTATGAGTCTGAAGTCGATCATAATTATTGTTATAATAATTTAAAATATATAAAAACGCTTGGTGTCATGTCGAATATTTTAAATAATTTGATTTTAAATAAAAATAAAAGTCATATTAATTATCGTCGTTATAATTTCATTTCTTATGCATTATACGTGTATGTATAATGCTTAGGATGCAAATGTTAAATACGATTTTGTTCAATGTTTTTAACTTTAACATCAATATACAGTAATTTATCTTAGAGTAGTCTCTGTATGGACCCTAGTAGTGCCCCCTGCTGGCACTTACTGCGAACCCAGCAAATAAAATGCTAATTCAGTTAAATCTTCCCTGATTAAATTCCTTAAAGACATGTAAGCTGTTAACGTATCAAGTCTTTTCTAAATTGAATTAAATGAATGATGTATTTTTTTAATTTAGTCAAAACCTATTTTTTACACGATTCCCGTAATGGTTCATACAAAAGGTAGCGCTGGGATCGCACGGTAAAAATTGTCACTAAACTCGAAATCAACCCCTTTCACCAAGTGCTGCCACCCTTGCGGTAAAAAAAATTTGAAACAAACCCCTATTTCGTGAAGTAAAAGTTCCGCTATTCCCTGATAGATGGCGCTTCACAGCAACGTCCCGAAGCATCTGCTTGGCGAATGCATGTATGTGTGCGGTAGAATGAGATAGCGAATGAAAAATAAAAAAGGAGTAAAATAGACGGCAATATGTGTATACAAAGGCGTGGTTACGTGCATGCAAACCATTTTTTTTATCGCAAAAATGGCCGGAACTTTACACGTTATGCCTTACTTCATAGAGTCGTAACTACATTTTTGATATGAAGTCTTGAGTTTTAACATAATGGCATAAGGTTGAAATTAAAACCCTGTTTTGCATAAGTTATGTTTAGCTACTGAATAAGTGCGAAATAATTGGCGTCACAAGCGTCGCGGCGTCTCTAGAGAGAGAAAGTATTACGCATCTAGTACTACGCTAGAGCAGTACTTACGAGCGACCGTTAGGTGGAGGGGGATAGCGAATTAGCAATCGTGAACGATAGAAAGAGATGTCGCGAAAAAAATGCACGAAAAAATTTATTTTCACAAAAGGTGCGCAACGCGATAGAAATTACAGAAACATGGGCGCGGTTTAAAAAATGCCAGGGGCGCCTGCGCCCTCTGTAAAAAGCCGGTGCGAAAGTAAAGGGGGAAAGAGACGCTGTTAGTGAGCATTTTGTGACGAGGTGCAGTGCAACGGCACGCCACGAGCGGCCGCCACTGACGCAGCCAACAAAAACAATAACCGCTAATTATTGCGACTAATAAGCGAATACCTTTTATGTGCAAGCGTAACGAGCTCCGCGATACAAGTGATGGCCGTTTCGAAAATTGTTCCAAATTCAAATGTGTGTTGTGTTCGGAAATCGTGTATCAACTGTTCGTTATGCTGAAAGAAGATTTTAAAACTCCGAGGTAAATATTTAAAGCGCTCACATGAAAATTCCAATCGGAATATTCGACTTATAAGAGTTTAGGTGACACTTTTTAAGCTCAGTTTTGTAAAATATTCGGCAAAATGGCATTCCATGTTCAGGCATAAACATATTAATTTTCCCGCTGAAAATGTAATCTTAGACTAAAGTGCATAGTGTCATATTTATTATAGAGTAGTATTATAAATAATGCATTATAAAATTTATTTCAACAAATATTTCAATCGTTCTGAAAGTTGTTTTACTGATAAACTTAACCAGGAGTAACTTAAATAATCTAAGACTAATGTAATTAAAAAAAACGAATAAAAAACTAAGTTTGATAATCAAATAGTTTTCATATAATTGAAATTAAATAAGTTTTTAAATATAGTCTATACTCGAAATACTCCCGCGTACAGATCTTCGAAATCAGTTCAGAAATTAAAAAACATGAAATATGTATTAATGTTTCAAAGTGTGTGTTATAGTAATTTTGACACATCCATGACAGAAATCGCACCTTAAAATTAAGATTTTTTTTTTCGTTGACATTTAATTACGCATAATACACAAGTTCTTTAGGCAGTTAGCTAAAACTATTTACTCGTTCAGGGATACACCACCTTTAAAATAAAAGGGATAAATGCTAAAATTGTATTTATCTTAACAATGTATAAAAACTTTTTTGATAATAATATTATATCTAAGATAAACTCGATAGCAAGTCAGGTGAGTTGATAAAAAATAATTATCATATATTATTCTTGTTGAAACTGGCATTAAATGAAATAAGAAATCTATTTATATAAAAATTAACGACAGTAAATTGAAAAATAAATGTTTGTAAGTTCATTGATCTTTTTTAATAAAATTTAAATTTTATTTAAAAAAAACGAGATAGTGGTTAAATCAGGAGACTAGACGCTATTATTTTAAAATTCCATTTAAGTAATAAAAAGTTTTATATAGAATAAAATATATTTGTAAAGTATATATTAATATTAATTCTTTAAAACGTTCAGATATACGTGACAATGAATGTGTGTAACATTTTAAAACTGATCTAATCATTATGACTAATGTATATCCTTAATAAAAGTGCTTTAATTTCTTTCAAAAGTATATTATGTAGTGTTTTCGTAATATATAATCTCAAGTGTAATATCTTTAAACAAAATTTAATTTTCATATGAATTAACAATGATTTCGTGGTTCTTAATTTATGAGATGAAAAATACAATAAAAATAAATAGTTTTTTTAATAATCTATAATTTTTATCTGTGATAAGATCAAAAATTTCTTTATACCCAACATTTATCTTATAATTTCGAGGCAATCAGTCAAAGACGGCCAGTCAACTTTCTAAAAAAAAAAATTCACGTCAATGTACGCATAATTAAATTTACGATCGTGAAGCGTTTGAAACTTTGAACCCAAGAAAATAAATCAATGGTCAAGAGGTTCACACCTGGATCCAACGCGCTATCTGGCAGCGTATAAATCATTGTAAATATAAAAAAAAGTCGTGTCTAGAAACCAGAATTTAGAACGATAATCGTTATAAAACTCGTCGTATTAACTGGGTGGAATAGAATGTAAGATGTCCCCCGGTGACGATAGTATTTAAATTTTTAATCGTTGGACGTGGGTGGAGCGACTGAGCTTGTCATATTTTACTCATCACAATATGTATTTAAAAAAAAACCACATCAAAGGTCTTTACACTCGATTCCTCAATAGCATGGAGGCCATTCGCCCGCCATATTCACATATGTGAATTTTAAATGCGACGTTTTTGCATTTAATTATTCTTTTTTATTATTAAAAGCGCGTTTACATGTTGTGAACGGTTGAGGCATTCGTCGGTCACACGACTTCATTCGTAAAATTACTTTTGAACTGTTTAAAATAGACAACGTAATATATCGGTTAGAAATTCAATCCGTTCAAGTTCGTTACAAGTGTACAAAACGTTTCGACTTCCCAGTTAAGAAATATGAGCTTACACGTCGACTAAATTAACCTCTGGAACGTCCAGTGGCCCGTGAACACGTATCAATGGTAATTTCAGTGAGTTGTACGCTCATCAACGCAACACGACGTCGGTTAGAGTATCAAATTTAAAATTCAAAAGTAGATGACAGAGCCTTGTTTATTAAAATTTCAAGACACGGCACTTCTCATCTACGCGTACTTACAAAGTCTGACACTACCGCACTATTGCGGAGCGTTCAACACACATGCGTTACGCGACTCAACTACCGATGTCGTTGCATCCTTTGCACTCATATGACGAAAATTCGGTTTCTCGCTCTACCTACGTTGCGATGTTGGTCGCGGTCCGTTCGTCACGTCCCTCGAGATCGTATACCTAACGCATAGAAGCTAGAATGGCGTGTCACGTATTCAAAATAGGAGCGTTAGTAATGGATAAGAGTTGTATAGGGGGGTGTATGTGTGCGTGCGAGGCAGCGACCCTCCCCCGCGCCGCCCCCGCCCGCGACGCCAACGGAGCGAGTGGCGCGCGTTTACACAATCCGTTGGCTTGGCGCGGGTGATGCTCGCGCCGCGTAGCGACTGGCGCCTTCTCGTGACGACAATCGGCGCGCGAACACGTATCATCTTTTTTTTTCAACTGGAAACTATACGACTCCAACGGTCCAACTCGACTTTAATACCAATAGGAATTAACTTAATTTTTCTAATTCTTATAAGAGTTCCAACTGAAGATTAGTGTAGCCGCGAATGTGAATATTGACAAATTCGGCGAAATTTTTTATGGCTATAAAATTCGTCGCTGACATCAAATTTTATTTTGATATAAAATAATTTGGATTTTATTTTTTTAAATTACACAATAAAAACTGTGAAAAATTAAATTACCATGAAGTGACGATTAGTGCTACAGTGTACGGAAAATTATTTAAATAAAAATGGCGCTAAAATAGTGCTAAGGAAAAAATACAAATTTGAAGAATGAAATTGAAAAGCTAACAGCAAGACTAAAAACGTGGTGAGTTGAAACTTAACCTTTTAAGTGATTTACAAAGTGTTATGTCTATAGCCACTCCAGTATTTTTTTAAATATTATAAAATGGGATATAATGCAGGCCAACTAAAAAACAAATCATTTAAAAAAAAATTTAGAAGACAGCATTGCTAGTTATAAATGATGTAGGTACTCAGTCAATTCTTATCAGCCCACTTAGCAACAGTAATTTTGCTGATAAAAAAACAGCCACATATTTTTATCTTGTTGCCACGATTATTTTGACTCGAGCCCTTATCGGACGCAAACTCTGAAAATATTACAATTTACTTTAATATCATATTTCAAAAACGTGTTTTGAGTTTTTATTATTAGTGCGTTCTAAAAAATGTCTGTCTCTCAATCTGAGCTACTTTTGCTAAATTTGAAAGAAACTAGGTATATTATATTTCAAATGTATAAGTAATACTTTTCTTCGGGGAATTATATTAAAAATGAGTATATATTTACACAAGCGCAAATAAAAATTATTCCAACTGTGTAACTAACAACTTAGAATACAAACTACATAATATCATTTATAGATATACAAAGATAAAAAAATTAAATTAATCTCACCCAGACTTTAACCCAAGTTAAGCTAATACAGATTAAAAATAAAATTTCTTAAAATTTACTACTTACACACTTATTAATATTTTTTTTATAACAGAATGAAACTTAAAATTTGTTCCATATTTAAATATAATTCGTGAAAAATATCACAATACAAAATAAAACAATAGCCGATAGAAATATATACAAGCAGATTATATATTTAAGTGTGTTAAAATTTTATTGTGTGTATGTGTATTACACACATTGTGTAAGACATTAAACTCTTACACCGAGTAAATAAAGAAGTAAATGATACTTCTTGATAAATTGGTGCCTCGTTGGACGCAAGTACACTAACATTTTGATGCAATTATGTAGCTCATTGAAATATTATTAAATGACATGTTCGAAACAAATCGCCGCTGCTGCTATGATTAAGGCCCATCAACAATATACTGTTGTGTAGATAATTACGGTTTTCATATAAAAATTGAAGGCCTGTGTAAATCGTTTTGGTGATTTTTTTCCGAAATTGATATCATGTGTGTAATATAAATTATTACTTGTTAAAATTGACGACGTAATTTGACGAGTTCTTATTCGATTTTGATATCAATATTAATGTTAGTAATATTTTTTGAAATAAAATTAAATTTAATATAAATTTTCTCATAAACGTATTATTAAAAATCGTTCATATAAAATTAATATCGTGAAGTTAAAAATTGCAATTTTTTAAATAAAATTTAATATAAAAGTTCAATCTTTTATTAGAAAACGAAAATTTAAACATTTGTAAAATAAATTCACTACTTATATAACATATTTGAATTGAAAAACATTTAGCTAAAATTATATTTAATCAGCTGCCGTTTGATTTTTTAAATTCGATTTGTTATTCAAATTCCGATTGAACTTAAAATTATTTTTAAAATAACGTTTAGAATTTAAAAATATAGGTATTTTTTTTAAATTTGGAATTTTTATTTGACACTAACATAACGTTGCGTTTTGTTTCAAGTTAACAAAAACTTAGATCGATAAATGTTTACTATACGGTACGTGTATATTAAAAAGTTCGAAGTTAAAAAAGACACATAAACATATAAATCAACTATTCGCTGGCTATTATTAAAAATTTCAAAGCGCCTCAGGCGACATGATGCATCGTTAGTTTCAAAGGCCCAGGTTCAATTCCAGGCTACTAATTATTATTTATGACCAGCTTTTATCGCTGCTTGCGGCTAGAGGAAGTATAATCATTTAAATTAGATCGAATTGATCGGTACAATTTTTTTTCTATTCAATACATGAACTTATTATATATTATTATATTTTATGAAGCATGATGCATTAATTCTTAAGCCGCGATAAATGTTTAGAGTTGTAGCGTAACTATAGGTGGACCAAAATTCATCAACGATATTTCTTCTAATATATGTTCTAAATTTAAAAATCGTGTATTTCTAGTTGCATATATTATTGTAGTTACTTGAAATAGTGACCAAAATTAAATTTTAAAACGAGGATTTAAGAGTACATATTAAAAAAACGTAAAAGTTTTATGTACTATCTTTTACTTAAGACTAAATACACAGCAATATTATAATAGCCTGTCGTTTTCCCAAAACCTACAAGTTATCATTATAGCAAATTTCATTAAAATCTATTCAGTAATTTATCCGTGCAAACTTAATAGTCAGAATTCAATTTCTATTATTTATACGAAATAATCCATTATATATTTCGGTTTTTATTTGCTTTATATATTAAATACATTTTTATTTAACAATGTACCTACATTTATTCATTATTGTAAATGTAACAGTAATACAAGATTTTTTTTAAATTTCGAATGTCTTAATTCTAATTTATTAACGAATTTACACACGCGGTTATTATATTCTATTTACTTTTTAATTGCAATACAGATTTTTTATTATTATAGATTTATGAGCTGTCTATATAAAAGGAAAAACGTAAAGGCTACACCATAATCAATAATATCTATAATTGTATTTACTGTCAGTGTTACATAATTCAATTATATATTAACAAAGTAATGTCATTGAAATATTAAGTAAATAAATAATATGTACCTATTTATATAGTACCTACTTAATAAAAATAATTATACACATTTTCATGAAGAATATAATAGTGCACAGTCCTCTCAAAAATAGCCGTACTTGTCGTTATTACTGACAGCTTACAGGCAGGTTTCCTAACGATGATTCATTTAATAAAACGAGATGAATACACAAATTAACACGGGAACATTGGCTTGCCATGACTCGAACCCGCGACCCGGTTGCAATACACGTGTTCTTTTGTTCACTTCGAATATATTTACATATTATCAATTTATTAATTAAAAAATGAGTGTAAAAATCATAGAAGCGAAAAATTAACAACTAAGCAATCAATCTTTATAAAATACTTTTTCTATTTTGTTATGTTATATAAATATATAAATACCTAGTATACATATATTAGAAATGAAAATCCCCCACTGCGTCTATGTGTATGTTCTCATTAATCTCAGGATCTTCTATATGCTATATTTTAATATATTTCATACCGTAATATTATTATGATATTTGTCGATTTAGTTTGCAATATACTTACTGCAGAAAGTATTATAAAAGTTATATACCTATATTATGTAACGAATATCTATGTATATATAAAGAAGAATATTAAGTAGTGTTTACTAGTGTTGCCATCGTAATCGCAAATCTGTTGGAAAGTGGAGTACCGCTGTAACCGGTTAAGACGTAGTACTTAGTTCAGTAGATGTGCCCTAGATAACTTTTGTGAACAAAAAGAAAATTTTAATCAATAATAAAATTAATCACTTATAATTTTAATTTTATCCGTATTTAAATATTTTGTAGATAAACTGATCGTGTTATTTATGTACATATGTATGTACATTGCAAATATCTACTTTTATTATCGATTATAATTTTGGACGGGACATATCCCTTATCTTATTATTATACAAAGGAATAACCGTCGTATATAATTTTCTTTTAAAAATCGAAACACATATTCTTCGATGCAAGTGTTGCTACATTCGAAAATCTAGTTATACAATATCGAAATTTTGATGTTTATTATCCGATTAAATTAAATGTAAAGCTTAGTCCGTTGACATTTTAATTCGTTCGGGTTAAAGAGACAACACCGGTACATACTCTAAATATAATACCAAGAAATGTAAGGGCTAAATATGACCTGGGCTAATTATACGAAATTTCACGTCTAATTCTCGAGCGAGTGCCATATAATTCGTTTCAGTGCCGACCGTACACATGTCCACACATGCTAACTAGGAAAACATATTTGTTACTATGCGATGTGACTCACGCGGTCACGGCCCGGAATAGAACGGATAACGGCCAACTTAAATACGTAATAATAACATTCAGTATTTAATTTAGTACATAGTTGAAAACAATTTAATTGGGGTTGCTGTTTGAAAAAAATAATATTATTATTTTTACAAAATTAAAGTTCGAAATAAGAAATTAAAAAAAATAATTTGTAGTTTTTTAATAATATAGAACATAGTTCAAGAACAAATATTTTATTGACCACTAGATTCACCTGCGTAGGGGGTACTATTTTGTACCCATGACGCATGCCAAAATTCAATAAGAATTATTGATTGATTATTATTATAGGTATTACTTATATATTTTTATAGACTTGAATATGACTTTAGTTTAGGGCTATTATTATATTTGAACAAACGATAACAATTTGCGGTACATTAATAGACGTTGGTACAAATGAACAAAGAAGTCATCACAAATTATAATGAATTTAATTAATATCAATGTTCTTCAAAATTACAAGCGATACTTAATTGACCCCGTTAGATGCTATTCTTGTCATATTTCTTTAATCGTCTATTTGTAATTTGTAAAGGTTAAGAGGTAGACGTTTTGACAGGTGATTAAACAAAGACATTTGAAGTGCATTGTTTTTTTTTTAAACTTCAAGTAACGTGTTTCCAATCCAAGGGCGTTATGACACGTAACAAATGAATTCTCTATTATAACATTTATAACCTTTTTTTTTTTGTTTAATGAAAATATTTTTGTGGTGCCATTAATCGTTGTATCGTCTTAGGAATTTTTTGTTATTACTCTAATAAGGTTTTATTGTATTTCGGTATAGTTTCCTTAGTGTTGCCAATTTAAAAAAATACAAAACTTGCTTCGCGAAGGTGTTAACAGGCAATTCTTTTTTTTTATATAAATTACATTACAAAGTTACATGCGATATATTTATAAACATTAACAAAACACGATTACACGTAATTAAGTGTAATGAGTTTAAGTGATAACCCCGCGACATTAGTAATATTTTTTTTATATATTTATAGCTTCAAATCTTTTGTGTATACAATGCGCGCTGTCAAAATATATTTCTCATAAAGTAACAACCAATTCATTACTGTTTTCTCTAACAAAAGAATTATTGTGTACTTACAAAAGATAACAATACCTTTTATTGACTTCAATCTCAGAGAACTTTCCTAAGTGGTTTTTGAATTCAATTTTATTGTATATTTTTTGCCCTTTCTTTAATTGTTATATCATTCCACAATGTATCTTACATTTATTTTGTTCTTTAGCAATGATGGATAACAAAATGTTTACAAGATTAATAGTATTACATTAATCTTAACTAATAACAATTATAAATAGCGATACAAACCTATTATAATAAATAACTACAGCTAAGGAATTGAATTTCAAACTTTTAACACCGTATCGCTGTGCTCGGTCGGAAAGACCGAAAAATATGTTTCTCCGACTTGTATAAATAACCCTTTCGTGTTTTTTTCTTATAAATTCGAATGTGTGTTGTGAAGTCTAAGAAATAAATAGTCGAGTGTTTACAAATTAATTAGCCTGCCCACGCTTCCTCTAGCGTGGCGATATTACGTTCCTTTCTTCGAACCGGAGTTTAGCAACTTGATATTTTAATTTTTAAGACACAAAGTTGCACTGGAAGTTCAAGTCGGACTTAATATCGTATTACTTGCTATTTTATGTGGCTTCGCACAAAATAAAAAGAACAATTAAACAAAAGAAGGGGCGTGTAACGAAATTAAATGTTAAATACCTTTACACACGCCCTTTTCTTGTCGCTTTTTTGCCACGATCTGATATCATTACTTTGAATTTTTTATCATTATTTAATATAAGTTATAAATTATATTTAAATAAATTAAGTCATGCATACGGATTTATATCAGTGGAGCTAAATGAATTTCAAACGGCAATCTATAATAGCTTCCTAATTTACATTTGATTAACTTCCATAGACATAAAAATATATCTAACAATTTTTGCACGGACCATAAACCACACGAAAACAGTTATCTTGTATTTTTTCACGTCTTGCGTGCTGAGGTCAAAATCATTACATAAAAAAGCCAGAACAGGCAACGTAAACATCGCTCTGGTGGAACGACTAAGTCTAGTTAGTCACGCTGTCTATCAAAACAGACTACGTCCCAAACAATAGCGTACACACAAACTTTTAAGCTGGAACTCAAGCTTAATGCTATCTCTTTCACTCTGAAGCATTTTAATTGTTTATTTCATTCACTCCTTAAATTCCGTATGTAGATTTATATTAACTGTCTACCATAGTAATCTTCTTTCAGTAATATTTTCAAATAACTTTCTTTTGGTTTTATTAAAAAAAATATTTAAATGCACATTTAAAATCCGCAAATTTTATGAAATATATTTTTTAACTAACCGCTTACGAATGCAATACGATTATACAGCGAGAACATCGCGGGTTAACCCTTGAAAAGTCGATGCAAATTTCTTGCATTAATAAATAATGTATGCCTCGTCGACATTTAGATATCTGTGTGAGATAAGCGGAGTTAGACAAAGATGGATGGCGAAATGAGATTGCTTGACACCTCTGTCTGATAAAAATTTTAATAAGCAATCTGTTTCGTATTATTTATGTAAGTGGCTGAATATATTTGCACTTTGCGCGTCCTTTTGTAAAATGCTTTATTATATATACCTATTTTAAAAGTATAATAAAATATCATAATTTGCATAAGAAATATTTTTTTTATTTCATATGATTTCTATTTTAAATGTGTTTCTTTGTTGTTTCAGATAGTGTGTGCTATTGGATATTCCCGTATAGATAAAGGTAAGAGTCGAAATTGATTATATTATTGTACCTACATTAAATACGCACAACTTAACTACGTAGATAGAATTATTGACTACATCGTCGTTACATATCGTATATATCTACAAAAATAAGACACGACAAATAAATGTACGATTTATGAGATGTTACAGCGTGCATAAAAAAATTGGAAAAAAATATTATTGCATAACTTTAAAAATCCAATTGTAAACACCGACACAAATAATCTAAAAAATTTCAAGGAGAAAGTCATGATAAAAAATTGATTGATGATCGGGATAAAGTTTGAAGTGAAAGTCGATATGATAATGTTTTATACACTGTGACGTCTCTCCGTGATCTTCCAAATGACCTGATATCAATTGAAAACCTTTCATTTTTATCTAATAAAACATTTGAGAAATCAATTTTAACGTACAGAGACAATTATTCTTGCTGTTCATTATAACTTGATAATGTTGTATGTAAACATAACTGTTTCAGTCATTGTCAGATTTGAGGTTTCATTATGTGTACTAAAAAAAATATGTTTTTGAACACTTAACATAAATGTACCGTATATAAATGCTATACATACGATATCGATTCTAGTACATTAAAACTTGAAACTAAAAATAAATTTTAATTTGGTTTTCAATATTCTTATACAAGATTATAGTCTATATCTCAATTTAATGTAATGTTTCATCCATTATAATCATTTCTTTGTCCAACACAGCCGGTCTAACCCAACCCTTCAACATACGGTGTCTTCTATACCGACTTTCACATCCTTCCTGTATTAAATGTATTCATAACGCGACAAAAAACTAATGCGTATCATTTGACGGTTTTTAGACAAAAGGCCGGTATCTATTGTCGGGTTGAAAGGATTTTTTTTTTAAACTAAATTGGATCAAAGATGCAACCGATACGTTGCTTAGCTTTCGATCTATAACTTTCTATTTATTTATTCGAGTGATTTAATTTAGAGTATTTTTTAATACAAATTAAAATTTTAATTATGAATTTATTATCCCGGGGATATAGAATGCGTGGATTTTCACTGAATAGCGTGAGTTATAATCTTTTTAATTTATGTTTATAATTATTAATCTGGAACTCAATTGTGAACTAAAACATTTAGAGGAAACTTCTATATTTGATATAAAATATCACCAATCAGTTCTGGAGCAGCTAAGTGGTCATATCCCAGCTGTGGGATTTTAACGGGTTGCTAGTTAGTTATGTTATTACAACACAAACGCGTTTAACTTTATTTAAAGACGAAACCTTAAGGAAGATTAATTATCCATAAGTTATAGATAAGATGATTTCGAATAAGTACGGAACCGCGAGATCAGTCAACCGTACTATCAAGCTACATTCACTTTCAAAGAAACTTACAAACCACTGTCACAAAGTGCACCATTGTTAGACGGTCCCTTATCTCCGAACACAATAAAGCTACCGTATGCATCATACGAGGTGAATCAAAGATGGTTCGAATAAAGCATACCATTGTCAATATTATAAATATTATGCTAATGCGATAAAAGAAAAATGTTGACTCCGGATCTAAACGACCAGGTGTCGCAGTGAAAGGGTTAGAGATTCAAATATCTTTCGCCCCTATTTGAATGTGATCATTTATTAAGATTCGGTCTATTGTTTAATTTCTTATTCCCATAGATGTGCACGCACGGTTAATAATTTATGTGAGAACAATGTTAGTGATATACATACTTATTTCTTTACTGTGTTCACGGTTCTATTGATTACAATAACATTATGTTCAATGGTCGTAAGTTATCCTAAGTTATGAATGTGTTCGAATGTTATTCTTATTACTTGATTAGAAAGCAACTTGTTTAATACTAACTTAGTTCTGATTCTGAAGATTAAAACATCGTATACAATTTATCAACTATTATTTAGTTAATGATTAAAGTCGATCTTTTCAGATTTTAATAACTAATAAAATAAAAATGGGATGTATTGTCTAAAATGTTTTTTTACTATGAAACTAGCAACTCATAGTATATTGATGTTTATCGCCTATCGATACATAGATCTTTTATATAATGTATAGTTATGTGCATCGATGCACTTTAGCAATTTGAATTTTGAAATAAATATATACACACATTTATTACTCTATTAAATATGTTAAATTTTTATCTCACTTGAAACGCTGTCAATTCGATAATTTAATAATTAAAGTGCACGTAATTTATTTCCTAATAATAAAGTTACTTGAAAAGTAAAAAAGGCTAATTACGCACATCTGTCATTATTTTTTTTTTAAACAACAGACCACTAACAGAAACGTTCAGGCTTTTGATTTGGTAATTGGTGTTATTTTCTTTACATCGAATTGCCTGTGCCTAATTATGTAATTATTGTTGAAGTATAAAAAAAAAATAAACTCGCTACAGCGGTAACAGCAAGTTTTCATTTTTTAACAGTTTGATGGTTTTAAATATATTTCGTTTTATCAATACAAAGATTGATATAAATATATGCCTTTGCCAATTATATGATTTTGCCTTTGTTTGTTAGGCTTTCACGTCTTAACTAAACAGATCATCATATAATTTTGCGTACACGTTGTCAGGGATATAGAAAAATATATAGCCTAACCAACGCCCCCGGGGCTTTACCCACCCTTTACCCTTGGGCGGAATTGCATATGTCACAACTATCAAAGTTTTTAAGTGAAAACTTCTTTAGCATCGTTGTGATTTGAAAGTCGATGAAACGAAAAAGCGACAGTAAAAAGAGAGACACATAAATTCATAAGATTTAACGTGGGAGAAAATGAGATAGGAAGCATTATACAGTTGAAGCCAACATTTTTGGAGGCTACTACCACGTGTGAAGTGCATACATGTTTTTTTTTCATTGTTATAGATGGATTGTTTTTCGTAACTTGTAATGTCAATCGAGATCCCCTAACGATGTCATCAAGACACTTGAAACGTGACCAAAACAAATTATGCTTGACCATTAAAAATAACGCTCCGTATGAAAATCGAAATGATTGCCAATTATTTATTTATATGCAGAAATTATGCGAACGCGGACTTATTACCACAAGGTATTCTTCTATCAATACTAAATTCAAGGCAAAGGTGAAGACTAAGGTAAAAAAGACAATTTCACACTATCAATGTAAAAACGTAAAAATATATGTAGGTACATGTTATAAAAGCGATAGAACAAACTGATTTGATTAAATTCCATAGCATGGCATTTGAAGTAGATTTACTGGCACAAGGTCATATTCAATGAAATAATCAATTCAATAATATAATTTCTACGTAAATTGGAAACCAATTAAAGACATTTTCAATATGATAATAATATTTCTTAAACGAGAAGCAACTGTATTAATAAATCAAGTATTTTTATTTCTCAAGCCAGCGGCGTGTGGTCTTACAAGTCACTACGTATGTTTGTTTATAACATACTTTTAAACTTGACGTACAATATGAAAATATACAAAAAATAATCGTTACCACACGCGTTTCTGAATCATGCATGTTTTGTAGTACATGTCGAATTAATTTTAAATACTTTTAAACACTTTTTAAAACGTCAAAACTAAATACTATTTTCATTATTTATGAATACTATTTTCATGATTTTGAATTCGTTTTATTGAAATAAGTCTATTATTAATTAATATTTGAATTTCGTTCTATAATCTTAATTCTATTGTCGTTCTATAATCAAATACCGTTTTGAATTCAACGTCACGAACACGACTGACGGCGCATAAGACGCGACTGTTTATTTCATTGAACACATGACCTATGTGTACATTTATATATCGGAACGCTAATATAAAAACAATTCTATCATTTACTAAAACAATTGTGCTGGTCATATAACTAGTAGCTTACATCGTTTAATTATTAAAAGCGGCAATAATTCTTTGTCCGCGTACATTTATCAAACGTTGGTCAAATTAAAGATTTCTATTTTAAAATTAATGCCATTTGAATTTGGAACGTCTGATGCAATTAGAGGCCTATAATTTAAATTTTAGTACACTTTCACGTGTGTAGTAATAACAAGACGCACACAGATGGCCGGCGACCACAGCTGTTCTTGACTATTCTTATGCAAAGCAGACTTTCATTGTGTTGTTGCTATGTACGTGTAGTTGTAATAACCGTACCTACAACCTATTAGTACATCGAAGCGATAGGGTTGTTCGATTTTTAAATTATGTTACGACGTGTCAGTACTTTTTTTTTATAAACAAAGAGCAAACAAACAATTATTTATGCCTGCGAGTCTTTATTTATTTGTACATATATAATGACGTGCTAAACTGATATTAAATTACCTTTTATTAAAATACATATTATACTTTTTAAAATTTATATTCGAAATTTAAAAAAAGTTTAAGCTTTCTTAATACTCGATGCCTCATTTGAACGTACAAGTATTACGTGTTTTGGTTTGAATGATGTTTGTGTCAGTGTTATGACAGAAGAATCAAAGACTTAAATCCTGGTGTTGACGACGGTGTAAGTGGTGGTTATGTCACCACACCTCACCTCATCCATAAAATATTGATGGTAGCTGAGCGAATAAACTCGAGGCATTTATATGTATTTTTAATTTTAATTCATTATATTATCGCGAGGAATTACTACATGTGTGTCCGCCAACCCAAATTGTAGCAACTCGACAAAAGCTCCAAAACTCCTTTCAGTCCAGTCCAATAATTTATAACTTCGAACTTTTAATTATTAAAGTCCATACTTAAACAAGGTGTTAATTAACAACAAATATTAAAGAGCGATTTCTCAAGTTATTTCATTACGTGAATGATCCGACGTCGTTCGACTTACCAGCTTCGTCACCACTTCGATGAAAATGCGAGTTTTATACCATCATAAAATATTTACGATTTACTCGTTTGTAGCTGTGATTTGAAATACCTTTATTTTTTATACCCATTTGTAAGTTAAAAAAAACCATTCCGATTCTTTTAATATATGAAAAATATAATTGTAGAATATAAAATAACAAAACAATTAAAAATCAACAACAATTCAATGATTTTTGAAATATTATATATACCTATATATAAATTTTTAATAATAATAAAATTGATTTAAGCATAATAATATTATATCATTAACAAGATGTGAACGATAAAAATGAACGATAATAATTAAAAAGTAAATTATTATTATTTCGTATATTGCAACATTAATTATGACAAAAACAAAATTGCCTTCCTTTAATCTGGCAATATCAGAACTGTAGTATGTCATTTGTGTTTTTTTTACACAAACGAGTTTCCGCACATAACGCGGTTTTAATACAAGATAAGCATTAGCTGGTCATACATGTGTTTTGTCACCAACTGTCTTCATGTCCCTTAATTTGTGGACTTCCTCAATAAAATTTTATAGGTGATAATTAAAGACAATGTGCGGGCCACACGCGGCATGGTTGGAACATTTACATGTGGGAAAAAATTTATGATCATAGCCAATTATTTATGTATTAACGCTCTGCTCGAGATATAACTCTTATTTTTTTAAATACCATAGACAAAATCTATACTGATACAGAGTTTATAATATGCCCCGTATACACATAGTTGTATCTAGTAACATCCATTTATTGGCAGAGATTGATTTTCCTGTAAATTTATGCTATAAATAAAACGATTTTTATTATAAAGTAAACATTTTAAAGACAGACGTGATAATGTCATTTAAACCTAATTAAGGTCGCTACAGGCTATGTTATAGATAAGTCAGTCAGGAGATAATAGTGGAAAGTGTATCCTCAAAGTGTATCAGAAATCAGTGTAGGAACAAAGTTGTTTGCTAAATTTATAACTTCTGGTTGTTATCGGGTTATTAATAAACATACAATACCTATCAGCTATTGTATTTTTTTATTTTATTTATGTAATTGTTTGCAACCCAGCGATAAAAAAAAAGGTAATTGTTTGCAATATTATTTGGGAATGATAAATTTGAAGGTTCAAGAATAATATATTATATTATTTACTATTAACAGTAATTATTATATTCGATTAAATATATATTTTTATTAAATTTAAATCGTATTTTTGACGTAATTAAATAAAACATTATAAAAAAACAGTAGTATCAATTTTTGTTGTTTAAAATTACGACTATTAATATTAAAAAAAACATTATGACTAAGTAACATATGTATAAATATTAATAATACATAATTATTATATATCTAATATCTAAAATATACTAATGTGGTTGTAAGACAAATTACATATAATTATTATTTATCTATAAAAACTTTATGTACTCATAATTAACAGAGTTCTATGTCCAATTGAAGTAATTATTAAATAATTGTAACTCAAGTATTTATTTAATAGACTCACGATCCTTATAAGATAGGTTGTTTATAAGGGATTTCATTATTAACATAATATTGTTGGTACGTAACTCCGGTTGTCATCGGTGGGCGTTATTATATCTGTGGTTGCATTTGCAATGATTATTCATTTGTTTCGCTGAATTCGATATTTAAAAGATATACAATATTTGTAGGTTATATTTCATACGTATAATATAAGTAGACGAAAGCTATTTATGTTAATTTTTATTTTTTATTAAATAGGAAGCCGACGCTTTATACAATTTAGTTTCTTATTTTAGAGTACAATCTTTAATAACTTAAATATAGAAATTGCATACCTCACTTATAGGCTAACTTAACATGCATAGGAAAAACCGAAAAAATAGTACTTTCTTTGTAAGTAAACTTAAAAAAAAACGCTATTTTAAAACATTGACAATTAAATTAATTAAAGTTTATATATAATTATTTTGTATAATATTTGAGCTATAGAATTTTGACGTTAACGACCCAGCGGAGGAATGAAAATTGGCAATAATTATTCCATTTATTGCAAAGACTGCCCACTTGAAATGATTTCAGACATGCAAGTTGCAACCAGTTTGTTTTTTTTTTTCTTAACAATATACGGATACAATCCAATAGCAATGCTCATGTGAATGAAGTAGTAAATTCTATTCGCAATTGTGTGGAAATAAATAAATACGCGCGGTAGTCACGCCACCAACCCCGTACGATCCATCACGGCGCGGGCGTGTCGGTCGAGTGACGTCACGCTAATCGCTCCCTCGCTGATAAATGCGTCGCCATTTTGAATTTCCTCTTTTTATTTTATTTTTTTTCCCATCCGTGCGCAAACGCAACCGCTGCCTGCGCTAATTAAGTTGCCTTGTTTGGTTTGAATGATCGCATGCAGATATTATTTAGAGCTGAGTTATTCCAATTTTAAATGTGTATCTCGTTTATTTAATTATATATATATACATATATTGATCGGACTGTTAGGTGATTTATATAGTTATAATTATTATCACTCTTGTGGTGATTGAAGATCTATTGATATTTTAAAATATAACTTTTTTTGACGTGACAACGTCTAATAAATCTGTGAACGCTGGCTGCATGCACGAAAAATTGTCCCGTTACGCTGATTGTACTCTTGCGCCGCATCTATCTCTCTTTCACTCGATTGCAGTCATTTCATCAATGTTTTGTTATGATGTTGTCACGTTAAACTTTCGTAAACCAACTTTACGGACAACCATTTTTTTTTTTAAATTGTATTAAGCTTGTATTACCTACTAAGATTTTCTTAAATTCCGTCAATATCCCGATCTCAGTATCAAATGATTAAACAAGTGGTCTGTCGGCTTTTCGAAAGAGAGTTATTTTTCACGATACACGATAAAACCTGTATACAAATGGGACGCGTGCAAGTTTGCCCGTGTATCGAGTTTCGGCATCACTTTGTAACGTGTTGCATGCCTTATAATTTTTTTAAACTCGACAAAATTACCAATTAATCGCGTTCATAAATTTCGTCTAGGAATTATGAACGCGCCGGATTCCGTTCGCTTTGAAAGATCTTAATCGGAATTAAATTGTATCATTTCAAACGATAGTTACCATACGGGGCTGATAATTAAAATTCTTTAAATTTTCTAACCTCGACGTTAATATACAATTTTATTATACTTATATATTTTATCTTCTTTCATATAACCAATTAATATTCTTTAATATCTATTGATATGTATATGAATATAAAACAAGATCATTTGATAAACCTTTTTTAACCTTTACATGTTAAATAAATATCGTCTATGTCTGGATTTATTTACAGAGTATATTATCTCATTAAAATTCCAAGTGCCTTCTAAAACCGTCAACGGAAGGCATTACTCGTGTCTGTCATCAGCACTACGTGTCTGCGTATAGGAAATTAATACTGACTGCAATGTTCTAGCAGTAATGACTTCGATAAAACTCGAACTATAAGGAAAAACCGATGTTGAAAACATGTGAACATCACAGATATATTATTAATTATTTGTGTGCAAAATAAATAAATGATGATTTTTTGGATGTATGTTATGAGATCGTTGCCACAATAATTGGATGCAATTATTATTTATAAAGTTAAATTTGAATTGCATTTATTAATAGATTTCGAGATGTTCTTCTGAAACGCGAACAGGTAACGGTCGGTACAAAGTCGTAAGCGCCATCATCGTCTGCAAGTAATAATTGTTTACCGATTTATCGATTATCGTTTCCATATCGTATCTCGGTTTGTAGGAAACAAAAGTTTGGTTATAAATTCGAAAACGGCCCAACCTGTCGCAACCGCGGGGACATTTGGTTAGCGTTCAAATTTATTCTTTACCCTTTTTTGTTCCACATTTTGAGGTAAAAAAATGTAAATAATACGATCCTTTGAAATCGGGGAAGATACGAGTGGGGTAAAGTTTGAGGTACACTTGAACCAAACCTTTGTTTATTTACCCTCGTTGAATTCTTATCTGACCGTTGAAAATCAAAATAAAGAAATGATTTCATTTCGAATATTTATACAAAGAAAGAAAGAGTTTAAGTATTCTTAAAATATTTTTCTACGTAAAATAACTTATGTCGTTGAAAACTTTATCTTAAACAATAAGTGCGGATCAAGACCAGAAGACCTTTTTCTTTTTTTAGATTTCACAATTATTTCCAATAATTCAAACTCATATTTTTTGCAATTTAGAATTGCTGAACATAATAATGTCAAACCATTTAATACAATATCCAAGCACATACCAGTTAGGTATATATAAATAATAGAACTAAAACTTTTCAGTGTGAAAATAGAAGTAAATCCTAGTTATTTAAGAGTGCTCGGTGTATACAGGCCCTTATCGTGTATCTCGTCTGACGGGACCACTCCGCTTGAGGTTAAGTGCAGGTATCTTCATTTTTTGCCGCTCTCAAAAATAGGTTATAAACTATTTATTTTATTTTTAAAATTGGGGAGAGCTTGAATGTTAATATAATTTGATCGCATGCAGCTCAGACGGGTTAAGAAAGGCCGAAGAACGTGTTATTTGATATTAATTTGGAGTAAAATAAAAAAAGTGGATTAAAGTGACATATGGCGATTACGGGTTAAACATTCTTTATAATTAGATACCCTTATTTTGTTTCGAACTTTATCTCGATATAATATTAAGTCTTCGATTTTTAAATTTTTCTTAACATTTTTGCTTTTTTTTTTACAATATCACTAGACAAACTTTTTAAGTCGTAATTTCAGAGTCATAAGTTTGTTAATAAAGAGAACCACTTCCACCTTCCATTTTAATGATAATTCGTGACAAATATTTTAAAAAATTAAATTAATTTTTCGAATTACAACGTAATTTGTAATTTATTGCAATAAAAACATCATCGCGTTCCAATTCACGGGAACGATCGCTAATTTCATTAGTTTTTGTCAACAGTGTGTAGCGTTGATATCTTTTAAATTATACACAACATCTATTTTCCATATCTTAATGTTTCATTTCATAGAAATATCATTCTTGCGTCGTAATTATTTGAGGTCGTTTTTCATTGGAAGTGAGCGATTGAGCGATGTTTCAAAGAAATTCATGTGAATTGCTCTACCTGTTTTGAATTCATATGTGGATAGTCTCATGCGTGACATGCAGTGTGCAGTTTGTTTCGTTTTATTAATTTCAATATTTATGTATTACATATGTGTATTTACACACACATATATGTTTGGATTTTTATAATAAGGCGTTTTAAGTTTTATGACATAGGTAGTGTTTTGTATAATAACCGGTAGGGTTTTGTATAATAATAACCGGTAATATGTTTAGTTTTATTATAACAAAATGTAAATTTAATTATTGGTTAATTTTGCATAGTATCATCCAATAGCACCTGCTCTCATAGGACCGGTCTAGGATAAAAAAAAAACATTTTTAAAAAAAGGAACAATTATAAAAAAAATAACCGAAGTATTCTTATATTAAAAGGTAAAAGAATTATTTAATCTGGCAATGACAATGAATTTGCTAACATTAAAATAATGTATTTTTCTATCGGTTCTAGTCATACATTTCTATATAACTTTTTTAATAGTTTACCATTTCTTTTGAGCAGGTTAATTATACCCTGGGGGAGAAAAAACACTTACATAACAGTGTTATCGCATCAATAACGTTATCTTAATTCACTTAATTATGCTTATAACGAAACATTCTTAAAAATTTAGAAAGTTATCCGTTTTCTAGAACATTCCTAACAATAACAATTACGATAACTCGAAGATTGCCGCGCTATTTTGACACAGGCCAGTAATTATAACAGTAATTATTTAAAAACCGCCTCCCCTATTAGTTTATCTCGCTCACCATTCCACTCAATTAGCCGCATATTTTCGATAAGAAAACTATTAGGAAAATTCCTAATTCGAACGTTGGTTATATCCTTATATAAAATTAAATTGTCTTATATAAAATAAAAAAATCATATATAATACTAGCTGTGCTACGCGGTTACACCCGCGTAAAGTTAATAAAAATATAATGAATAAAAAACAAGCTCTAGACTGTTTTCCTCCGTAAACATACTATAAAACACATATAAAATATTTTTTAAATTCGAACCAGTAGTTCCTGAGATTAGTCGGATCGAACAAACAAACTCTTCAGCTTTATATATTAGTATATATGGTAAACAGTTAAGACAATTGCGCTTCATTATATATAGAGGCGTTTGATTGGTCGGTTTTGTCGTTTCTATTTATTCAAATACGAGATTTTAATATTCACGTCTGATACAAACGGAGCGAGTTTTATAGTGCCTTCTGCGTTTGTTATTCTCATCGCGTTATTTTAATCGATTCAACTTGAAAGACAATATAATATTATAAATGCTAAAGGAACTCTTGTCTGTTACGCTTTCAAGGCTACCACCACTACCACTGAACCGATCTTGATAAATTTTGTATGAAGCAAGATTGATCTCTAAGGAAGGATTAATATAGTCTTTTTTTTTAAACTAATACCCGCTCCAAACACGCGGTCGAAGCCGAATACTAGTCCAATTATATTTGTTAAGATCTTGGTGTACATATGGTTTACCTATTATATTTTACAGCTAAGTTGATGGGAAGGTATAGGATGTTTTTTAGACTATTTGTAACCTGGATAGATTATTCTTAGTTGTTGAATAACCTAGCTAGGACTAGTCAATTTGTAATATAAAAATTAATTTTCATATTATCCTATATTGACATCATCTTGAAATGTTTTTTATGGTATAATCGTGCTATGAATATTATTATTAATACATAGATTAAAATCCCAGATACAATAAGTGTACTTCTTTCTTTTAACTAGTTCTGAATACCGAATTGACTCACTGTATTATTATTATTATATTAGAGTAAAGAAACAGTTGGAGATTTAAGAAAAGCTTGAAGCTTATTCCGCCACGCTGTTACATTACATTACATGTTTGATACATTTGTCAGAAATTCTCACACATGCAAATGTTTTCCTCAGCATCCGAGCACGAGATGAATTAAAAAAAAACATATCATATTATCACTCATAACAAAGTTGGAGGGCAGGGCTAACAAAGAGCTAGGTCGTGTAGGTCACAGCGGGCGTTGCACGTGCTGTAAAAAAAATTTGAAATCATTGCATACACAAAAACAGTAGACTGACTCACGTATTCCTTTATGCGAATATTTTATAAAGGAAATAAACGTCGGACGATCGCCGACAGTCGGTGGTAGCGGTCATTCGAGCACAGTGATTAGACGCTATTTGTCATGACTTGTATGACATCGTGGTCATTAGCCTTGCAAAAACGTTAAATTAGAATTGATACGCGTTAGATTATATACATAGAGACTTTATATTAGTGAGTGCTTTTTACTCAATAATACGTCACTAATAGGAGTTTTTTTTTCGTAAGTATCTGTAAATCGTTTTGAATTATATTAATAATGTTTCATTATTTTATATTATATTTTGCCACATTATTGTAACATTATTAAATTAACATAATTTCACTATTTTATATGAGTGTCTTATTTGTCTAGTGGATATTTGTAAGGCATTTGGAAAAGAGGTCTTGTGTTATATCAATGGGTCAGTTAAAAAAAAAATCCCTTTATCTGTCAAGAAATTAGTAGACTCGGAGAGTTTGGACAGTTGGGCCTACGGCTGAATTCTTTTCGATTGTGTCAGATTAATTGTCATAACGGATTATTTAAAATAAATGAATAAAGTATGTTTGTTTCGTAACCATATAAATTTAATAATTAGTAACAATATTTGAACATTGATAACACAACATTCAAATCATTTTATTATTAATCTGGGACACAACTATGTTGACAATACATAGGCACTAATAAATTTTATTTTAAATGCTTGAGACAAAATAAAAAAGATTGAATCACTATCAAATTAAATGTTAAAAGATATATTAAATGCATGTATCTTTAACAAAACTATAGACTCATTTTAAATTTCGAACAAAAATCTATGTTCACATATCCAACTAGTTTCATTATTATTTTTTATGTAGATAACATATGGTACCATGACCATTATGTACATACATAGTTACCTAATTGAATTCAAATTCTCAGAAACATCACGCTTAAAATATTATGCGACAATTTAGGACTATGTTTACAATTTGTAAAACACTAATAAAAATACAAATAAATGATTCATATATATAATATATGTATATAACAAAACATGTATAAGAAAACAATGCGTCAATCTTTCGGTACTGGTCCACAAGATCAATGTTGACCGAGGCAAGGTCGCGGGTACACGGACCGACAAAAACCTATACATAGTTTTTATACGTATGTTTTCAATCTTTTGTTCATTTTTTACATTCATTCTTCTCAATTGTCTTTTTTGAATTTATTACTCAGATTGCACATTAGGGAATTTCAATTTTCTAGAATATCTTAGTTGGTATAATTGTTTTTTTTTTATGCCATACTATACTATACCATTTTAGCAAGCCAGCAACGTATTGTCAGTTTAAGATTCGAATTCTGAAATAAATATAAGAATAATTTTTATTTGTTACATAGAACCTATTCTGTCATAAACCTTCTTATTGAAATTAAAAAAGCCAGTTCGACAGTGAAATCAATAGGTTAATGAATCTTACGAAAATAAAATATTTAACACACTTGAAGGTCGCATGAGTTAAAACTAATTGTATATTCTTTTGTTTCAGGATAAAAGCGGAACGGTCGATGACACGAGATGTTTGTGAGGTATGTTATTGTGTATATGTTTATTATAAAACATTCGGTAAACTAATTAACATTCTTAAGTTAATACATTTGATTCCCAACTGATTATTTCTGTGAGGAACACGTTATTCCCTTCTGTCATTTTTCATGTGCTTAATTTGTGTTTATAATTCATTACGTGCTCAATTGTGAAGGAAACCTACATGTGTCGGTTACATGTATACAAAACGACATCGGAGCGTTGTGTTACATGTTGATACGGGATGTATGTGTGTTTATTACACGTGATGAATATATTATCAAGTGCATCTCATTATCCATCTCCTTGCCCATCCAATGATGTTATAGTTTTCGTTTCGTGTATATTAGCCAGATAAGTAGACAGTATAGTTTACAGCTTAGTCAGTGAAAGAAGTCATCTGGACTCCACGACGTCAAATGCAAAAAAAAATGTTAACAGCTTCAATTAGCCTCAACCTTCATGAATATACGAGCAATCACACACATAACTATTCAAAACAGACTCGTAGTTCCAGAGATAAGCGCGTTCAAATATACAATCACCCAAGCGGTTACTATAACAATTAAAGGTGATGACGTGACAATGATGACATGTGGGCCACGGCAGCCAATCTCGAGGTACGAGCCAAATGATATAATGCACAATTGTGTGCAAAACACAGATGCACTCTTATACCGGGACGATAAATTCGACTCCGACCTCAGACACAGGAACAGCGGCTTTACATGCTTTCCGGGGCACGAGTACAACCTCCAACTTTCAGACCCCGGGCTGTGAAACGAAAATAACAAATTAAATATGACTAATATTAATTAAATCCATAGAACCGATTTTAGTATCAGAATTAAATATAGACACAATTGTGCTGCAGTTGATCGGGTCCGGTGACCGGTCCGGCTGCCATTGACAACTGTACATAAAGCCTGTATTACCTTTAATACTATACAACACGACATAGCTATACTATTGGAAATTAACTAGAACATTGTTTAATTGAGACTTATGTGTCAATATAGTTTAATAAACTAGCCGATAAATAATATAATGTAAAAGTGAGTGTGTGTTCGAATTTCACATTAGTACACAAAACTCGAAAAAAATATAAGTATATTTACATAGCATATATACAATATATAACTGTGTATAAAAACATATTTTTACATAGGTATGTGGTATTAAAATTTCCTACATTTCTTCTAAAACGAAATCGCCCTAATATTTTATGTATACTGAGTTCAATTGTTTTATTGGAATTCAAAACTTTTTTTTTATTATCATTATATTTTATCGTTAAAATATCGCCCGATATATCGCGTAGTTGGTCTGCCTTACAGTCGGTGTAGTTCCCGTTGCATTGTCTTTGCACGTCACAATGACTCACGCTATTGTACAGCACACAATGCCCTTTGTGCATTGTGCAGATCTGGTGTTACGTATTAGAAAATAGATAATTAGTCTACATGTAGATTGAATGACACATGACTTTCCTTTCGTAATTCTCTGTCTAGTATCTCGATAAATGAATCCGATCGAATAGCTTAGTGGTTAGTTTATATGAAATTTAACAGATGAGTGCGTGTTCAAACCCAGTTAAATATTTTTTTATGTGCCTTATACGTGTTTGTAACTTATCTCGTGGTGGTAGTGATGGAAAACATTGGAATAAGTTTCAAATCTTCTTCGAGAAAAGTCCTCTGCACAGGAGTGGGACACATATGTCTTTGTTTACTCCGATGCGCCAATAAGAATCTTAGGTATATGTCTTTGTTTACTCTTATAATAAATCCGTGTACAAAGGTGAAAGGCAGTCTTTTCTTTGTTTGAAGCACAGTGATTGTGATTCATTTGTAACATTAATTAGCAAGAATTTATGCAATCATAAACCGCATTTGTTTTTGCTATTTGTCATAATTTCTCATTAATTTTTCCTCGTTGTTCGGGAATTTTATAAAGTAATACATTATGACAGAAATGACGAGCTATTCCATGTAATTATGGTTGATGATAATAATCATTATTTCTTGTCATTACATTAATATTTTTCATTAATTGCATTAAAAAAAACCAAAATGAAATCAGAAATAAATAATTGTCCAATAAAAAGGTGGAAAACTACTAATTATTGTGTAAATTGATTCTAATAAAAAAAGTCGTCCGATAAATGACTTGTCTATTTTCGTTTCACATAAAAATCTATAAACTTTTTTGTACGAACTATTGATCGACCGAGACGTAAGTTTTTGTTAAACGAAACGTAATATCGTATGGCACGCGTCCAAAGGGGATCACCCTCAACACTGGCTACGTTTTACTCTACAAATGGCAAAAACTAGGAACCGAAAGGGTCCCGATTATAATAGATATGCGAAACTCAATTGCTCTCCTAACTATAAAATCCATTGAGTCCTACCCCTTATTCGGTCAACGTAATTTAGCCCGTGTGTACATGGTACGAATTATATTTTATCTGTGGTACGCTTTTCGAATTTGGAAGACCCTCCGAATTTCGTTCGCGCAAACTTGTAGGCGGGAAAAGTGGTCGTTCATTTTGTAATGTCAAAACAAATTAGCAGTATATAGATTTTATTGACGTTCTATTTTCTTTTTTTGTAAAGGAAATATATATATATATATATATATTTTAATTTTATAAAATGTTAAACGTTTGTAATTATAATTTTGAATGTGTTCCGTTTTTATACAACTTAATAATTATCTTCCTGTATTTATACATATAATTATATTTTGTGAAATTTATTATGTAACGAAATACATTAACACGCTGATGCCTGATGTTTGTGTGACGGATTGCTTTAAAGATAACAGAAACAGCACCTTTACTTAATTATTATAATAATCTCGATAACATATCGATTCATATCTGTAGGCAATTACTAGTTTAAAAACTGTAACCTATATATTACTCACCTGTCATCCGTATATCCGCAGTAGATACTTACATTCTACAGGATTTGTGTCCCACTGATGGGCGATCAACCCACATTTTATAGGTGATGAATTCAAAATGCAACCTTTATCGTGAATTTACACGAGACCTATATCCATCCACTTGAGTCAATCCACTAAGCCAGTCCAATTTTGGCTTCAACTAGAGACAATCCACAATACTGGTCCTCAAGGCGTTGATGAAGCCAATCCATTGAAGTAGAACGATTTCTAGAACAAAATAGAAGTACCTACTATACGTAGGCCGTATTTTGCTATTTATTTTATTACATTTTTCATTCGATTGCTTAAGCTTGACTACTGAGTCATATACTTATTATTATTAGCTCGGATGTTATATATACACAAACAATTTTTGTATTTATTTCAGTTTCTGTTAAATAATATATTAAGTAATGTGAAATTACTATACGTCACAATTCTATTCAATTTTTGAGTTTTTCGAAGTTCGCTAAGATCAAATGCAAATATAACATTTTTTTTAATTGACAAATTTCATTATAGTATTGTGATCATTATTTATTATTACAAGTCAGAGGTATTTCCGCGAGGGATATCTACGTGACAAATACTAAGGAAAAGACTTGCACGACATCTGAAAAGTATATAATTAATTCGTAACAATTACTTTGGAATATGAGATATATAAATTGAAGTTTACTTTGATTCATTATTCTTATTTATATTATAATGTAGTAAATAAATTGAATATTACTAATAATATAAATGCGAAAGTGAGTGTGTTTGTTTCTTACGCTTTAACGTCATAATATAGAAATAAAGAAAACGACATACGGTACTTATCAACTTACCCCCACACGTGAGCGAAGCCGTGGGCGGTAAGTAGTATTTTATATTTTTTACGTAATAATTTCAAGAATCCAATTTGCTTGATTGTAATATGTGCCGTGCCAAGTATTTTCTGGCGAACTGCCGGGGCTTGGATTTATTTTATTTTTTAAATTCGTAATTATATAATACGTTAAAAAGAATTTAAGCTTAATAAAAATATTTCATAACCTTTTGAAGACAAATTTCCACTAAAAATGTTTAAATAAAAACATTTAAACACGATAAAAAACAATTCAAATCATTTTTCTAAATAAAAGCTAAACATTTTATAATTTAAATAAAAATGAATAAAAAAATTATTATAATTTAAAAATAGAATAGAACAAGTGAGTACGCACAACACGTTTATTTAGAGTTTAGACCTTTCAAACGAATTAGAGTTATAACTTTCCAAAATATAAAATTACCTAAATAAATCTATAAAATTACTTCTACATTTTATTCGTACGAAGATTAACCAACCGCATGATATTTCCCTATAGATCAGTTAAATAAATTGCCTTTAATTTTGAAGTGTTATTCTACCCAAACGATACGCACCCTCGAAACGAACAAGTTGTCTATGTCTACTGTACATTTATAATATCTATACTTATATTATTATAGTTCTAAATTCAAATAGAGATTATAACATTTCAAAGATTTGATGGCCATATGTCGCAGCAATGAAATAGCGTAAGTGATATAGTTTATTAGTACAATAGAGGAACAAAAGTGTTGAGCGTATACTCTTTTGATATTGAGCACTATGTTTGATTCGCGTCACGCTTTTAAATAAGATCGATAAATGTTCCTTTATCGACAAATCTATAGTGTAATCGATACATTTAAATAGACAATTTTAAAAAATACAGTCTTGTTAATACAAAAATAAAATGTAATAATATTTTTTAACTATTAATTTTAAAACAATTCATGTAAATATATTACTTTTCATCATTTTATAACACCCTATATCATATTTTACCGAATAACGTTTCTTCAAAACCGAAATCCACGAAATTCGTATAACGAAATTGCTTATAAGTAATTCAAATATCCAATGATGAGTAGAGTGGGTGGCGACGCGTCCTGATGGGGTAAAAATTACCCCCGGGGGTAATGCGTGGGGTGCTACCCTATGTGAGCTCATGTGGCCCACACGGGACATGCAAACGATGCTAGTTTTTATGTTATTATTATTAAGACTATTTTCCCTTGAATATTTCGAGAGGAACTCGCGAGCGATGTGTTTATGTATGTAGGAGGGTATGATAATAGTGTATTTCCGATGTGAGCGAATCCCTCCGTACGTATCCATTGGTAGCACTCGAATCGAGAAATTCGTTGCTAATGATGACCTTTAGTTTGAGCTCAATTCGAATTTTGAATTTAAATAAAAACTAACCGAATATCAAAATCATTCAACTTATTATTCGATTTGAAAATCGAATAGTTTTTAATCATTCGATATTTAAATATCATTTGCTTTTATAAAGCGCATTGAAATATTTTTGAAATCACAAAACAAAGAAAAATTTTATAACTATAACAGAAAGCAATACAGAAATGTAACCATGGTAATCATGGTGGCATAATACGTCTCGAGTACTTTTACGATTTTATTGGCTATAAAAATAACATATAGCGAACAAAACGGTCATTAACACACACCTATTAAACACCTCCCTGAAATAAGCCAAACGAGTATTTGCGTTTACGCGTCCTGACAAGCAGCGAATGCATTTCGCCAAACGGTCGTAACTCAAAATAAAATGGCGGAGTGAAACAACTCGAGAACGGCAACTTCACACATAATTACACAGGCATTTAGTACCTTTATGATATATTAGGCTACCTTGTGGCAACCAACAATCAACACAGGAAGAGGCCGATCTGAATTAGAGCCATATTAGCGCTATCGTGATTATTATACAGATAAACTCGAATGTTTATTAAACACAAATGTGAAATTTCCTTTCCGTTGTACTTACGTTATAAAATAAATTATTATCTTTTTAAGTCTTAGAGCTATAATATTCATGTTTCGAACGATTAAGTGCTAATAAAAACTAGTAACGGAACCCACATCAGCCCGTATATCGTTCACTCCTATATCCTTTTTAATTGTCCCCATAAAATTTGAATATGGAACGAACGGGAAATGTCGCCGCCATAAACGCACGCACGCATGCATCGCCTTTTGGCGAGACAAGTTTTAGCGAGCAAATGGTCCGTGCCGCAAGAAAATGATATATGATTTATGGGCCGTACGTTTTAAGTTAAAGACTGAATTGCGTTTGCATATATAAACTTTTTGTACCGACTCTGTACACAGCCATTATGTTACGTTCGATTAATTCAGTTGTGACAACGCGGTCGTGTTTCACTTCGCACGTCTAAGTTGGCAACATTGTATGCACGGCTAATCACAGGTGAGCCGCCACTCCTCCCGTGCAGCGCGACGTTCGCGTGATGGGTGCGTTGTATCAAAGTTCCAAGTTCAGTGGTGATGTACGCAGCAGGCGTCAAACGCGTATTTATTGGACATTCGCAGCGCTGCGTCAGGCGTAGATACGAACCGAACTGCCGACGTGCACGCGATCGGTTAGGCCCCGTCCACATTATCTTGAATTCCGATCTGCCGTCATAACGAGATAGCGAGTAATTAACGTTTTTAAAGAATCGTTATCACCTTAATTTTTTGAACGAGTGAGATAATTTGAAATAAACAATCTCGCTCGAGTTTTAATTGAAGACGGTGTCTGCTCGATTAAAAAATCCGATAATTCAATTAAACTTTTGATATGGAAAGTCAATCTGAGCGTTTTCTAAATTAAGCAGCGCTTACTTTAGCCCCGTTTCCATCAAAGCACATCCAGCATACAAATTCTTCCGTTATTTCCATGTTACTGCTTGAATTATTGCGTTAATGCCGTGCGTACCCGCACTTATTGAACATCGCGTGGCTATTCAATTGAGCCATACATACATATTTAGCTCGCATTAGGCTCGGGAAATTGGATTTATCGCTTTGTAACTTTCACACAAACATTCCTTTCTTAACTAAACGTAAATATTAAATGTTTTTTTTTTTTTATTGTTCACACCTAATGACTGTTCAACATTCGCCTCGCTTATTATGTGCTAGTTAAGAAACTGAATTTTAATATTATTATTTTAATTAAGTAATTAATATGGTGTATTATTATTACGGCTGTAGAGCCAATAAAAGCTAAGTAACGCTTTGCTATTTCGCCATTCCGCTTATGAGAAATTCTAATTTCAAAATGGTTCTTATTATTCTAAATTTAAAATAGTCGTTCTTAATAATTTAAAGTAAAAAAAAAAACAATACCCTGATCGTGTTCTATATTATTTTTGGCTTGCGTTCGAATTTTAAATCCCAAATGGAACACCAAAAAAAAAAATATCACAAAAACAATAAACAACGTGAAACCGTTATTTATACATTCGTATCTACATCTGTAACGGGGGCGGGTAAGCCTGAGATTTGCGAACTAATTTCAACTGCAAATCCCTAAAATGAGCGGGATTTGGCACGACGACGGGTCGTTCGCCTGTACACACCTTTACGGCTGTTTATAAATATATATAATATTTATATATAGTATCTCTCCCGTCTTAAAGTCACGATTGCTGACAAGGTATCTGCATGATATGACATGATAACGTCATAACGGTATTCCTAATTTGATATGTGTATATCTGACTTTGATATATTAACGACGTCAATGCCATCTAGTTGAAAATATAGTAAGTTAAAAAAATCTGTGATAGTTCATACATTATATAGATAAATAAACAATAAAATTTATTACAAAATCATGACACACTATGTATAACAATATATGTAGTTACATAAAAATATACACGTGCCGTATTTTTACGTTATTATTTGCAGATCTTAGAATGAAACAAATAATCAGATAGTGTTATCTGTGGAAAGTACATAGCTCACTGATTTTGTAACAATCGTTTATCTATGATACAAAAACATCGTCTTGAAATGTATCACGTGGTCAATTCGTATTATGTAATTAGGCAATATGTTTGAGTTTTTTTTTTATATCATGTGTCACATGTCACGTCTCACGTCTGGGATGTTTCAATAATTTTGACAAGATAGCTTGGATTCCACGTGTGCAGGTTTGACATGCACGTTGACTCACACAAATTAAGCACATGAAAATTCAGCATTGCTTGCATGTGTTTTTACTCATAATCATAGGCTAAGGTTTCGCGTTTCTAATTTAAATAAAAAACACCTATGACAAATATTACACGTGGCTCTAGATGTGTAATTCCTTATATACAAAATCCATTTAATACTACACGAATATAAAAAAAAATTTACAAAATAACAATAACATTTGACTAGCAATAAATATAAAGATAACATCTACGTCACATGACACGTTTTCTTTGTTTGATATGTTTTTACGAAGATAATAATTAAAGATCCACCCGTTGCTAAAGTAATTACAAACGGGGTGCGGATACGTCAGTTGGAACCATTCTGACTCATTTGAATGCTTTATTATTATATAATTAAATTTTATTATTTTATATGTAATGGACGGAATAATCTTAATACTATCGAAATAAAATTTTAGTATCATCTAATTTTTAATTATAATATTATTATTATTATATAGAATTAAATATTAAAAATTTCATCTGTACTAATATATAAAGCTGAAGAGTTGATTTTGAAAAATCATTTTCGTGTTGTATAGTCCTTTTATCGAGGAAGGCTCTAGGCTTATATTTATACATTGTATTATTATTAATTATATGCATGTGAAACTGTGGCACAGCTAGAACTTAATAAAAACTAAAATATATGATTTTTCCGTCAGCGTGTTAGGGGAAGGTAGGTGTTAAATAATGTTGCTTCCTTAGGTTTCCAGTTTGCTTCATACAATTATCATTAAAATCGGCACACAATGAGCCGATTTTATTTGATTGTTTGTTTGTTTGTTTGTTTGTGTGTTGTTCGATTGATTGGTTTAGCTGTGAAATAGTAACATAGTTACTTTCACATTTATAATATTAGTAAACCGAATATATACGAATATGTTTCGTTATACAATTATGTCATATCTATAAGTTTATGGTTATGCTAAAATAAAGTAACAAGGCTTGCTCTAATCGATAACGTATACTTGTATTATTAACAATCAAATTTCTTATTTATCGCCGTATTTAAGAATTTGGTGATCAATGAAATATATACAATTGTATTTTTCTAATATTGATTTGAATAATTTGGAGTCTTTATTGTTATTTAAAAACTCGTTTCCATGTTTAAGCGAAGGTGAACCTTCAACTATTATTCATTGGTTCACTACGTTTATAACGAATCAAAATTTGCATAGTCACGAGAATTTACTTCCGAAATACTTCTCAAGAATTTCTATAGAGGATATTAATATTCGCTACCGTGTTAGCCTTTATTATTTCGAATTTCTTATGCAAATCGTGAGCGTGGCTTCCCACGAGGCGTTTAGAAAAATTTGCATGACCAGAAGGGTTGAAAGTTATCTCCTTACAGCGAGTTCCGCGTCTAGGATAAAATATGCAAATGTTTCGGATACCTACGGAAATTAATTATGGGGGTTACGACAGCTGTTTCATTCAAATGTTAATTTTGTTTTTTTTTTTAAATGTAATGTCAAGGTATGAGCGTTGGCAGTTTGTGTTGCGTAGTATGTGTTTGAACTCGCTTAGAATAAGATTGATGTTTATGATTATTTAATATTTAAAAAAAATGTGTTCCTTTTTTAAATATTTCGTGAAGAGTGAAGATGAAGATGAATTTGGAAGATCTACGGTCATCGCTTCGAAGATATCCTGGTGAATGCCACTAGCGAGGTATAGAGTTCCTACGTAATATACAACTGTAGGAACTTCATACCGTGCTCTTGGGTTTGCCAATGATCAACGTGTCTTCTAGAAGATTGTAGAAGATGTGAAACTTTAGAATATAAACTTTTCGTTGTGTTTTTTCTAATTTCATAAAAAGTGTCTTCGAATTTATTTCAATTCTTTATTTGTTTTGAAAAACAATTATAGAATTCAATATTTAAAAAAAAATCTTACTTTTAATAAGAAATGTCACATGTTTTTGTGTTATTATTTATTGTAAGATGTTTAACTTATGTGCATGTGTGTGTGTTAATTTATTAAAAATAACCTATAAAACGGGATTTACAAATCATAGTAATTTTGTTTTATAATATTAACTTGTTTAATTATATTTAAATCTAGCCAATAAGAAAATAAGCTTATTATGAAGTTAATGCTCTAACAAATTCTAATATGACCAAGAATCCCATCCTATGTGTATGTAATTATTATTTAATCAAATATATATGTTTCAATAAGAAAGTATAGAAAAGAAGTATGTAATGAACATGATAATGAATAGATTTTTTAATTTTTTTTATTCTAGTTTTTGAATCAATTTTTTTTTGGCATTTTTACATAATTTAATTTGCAGCTTACCGGTTCCTTATTATTTATCGTAATGTTATAGACAATTAATGATAATATTAGCAAACTAACGGCCGAATATTGAAACGACCCTCAAACAAACATTTAGTTAAATGCTACTTAACATTGAAATTAGTATGCGAAATTTTAAATTACCGGCGTCTCAAATAATTAAGTTGCACTTAATATTTGAATGCCATTTTAGTATTCGGCCGTATAAGCCTATACTGTTTGAGCTTATATTGAAAACAACATTCACAAAACAAAACAATAGTTGTTTTATGTTGCTAGTAACATTATTACTATTTATTATATTTACAACTTTCCACTATACTAGAAACATCACTATATATATATATATATGTTAGAGATAATTAATTTACACGGGTATACGACCTCATTTATAAGAATGACAATAATACGCAACGTGGCTACGTTATATAGGTTGTCAGTTGTCAGACGTCAATTGTAAAAGATGTAAGACGGGCGGGCACCTATTTGTTATACAGCCGACTAATGGAAATATAAAGATTAGCTTAATGATTTGATGTTGGATTCATGGTGTATCTGTCAGTAGTGCGTGTGATCGTTTGTCTAGTGATATACTTGGTCTCTTGCTTTTGGGACAGCGCCAGCGCCGGACGTGCGTACTGACTGATCTTGTAAAAATTAACATGTCGGACGACAATGGTGATCATTTATATGGCTATCCATTGGAATCCGCGACAGCAGCGGTGGGATCGATTCCAAAATTATCCCACATATCTACCGCAATACCTGCTACTAGAAATCAAGACTATTTTCGGTCAGAACGTGAAGATCAAGAAAATAATGCGACGGATACATCGACATCAAAAAAAAAAACGAAGGACATGGCGTGCCTTCACCTGAAACGTGGACTTTGTTTTTCCAAAATATGATAGCGGGCTTCCAGAATTCCAATTCAAAATCTCCTACGAGCGGCAGCGATTCTAGAAAGTTAAGGGCGAGCGAGATTTATCTACCGTCATTTGATCCAGACGATTGTAAGTTCACTGTGGCTCAGTGGTGCGACGAGATTGAAAACCACATGAAGAACAACTCGTGGACGGATTATGAAACCAGAAATGCTGCCTTCACTCGCCTGCAGGGACGCGCTAAGAAATGGGCTGTATGTTCATACCCGTTGTGCAAGACTTGGGATTGAATTAAGCCCAAACCGCTCGATTGCCTACTCTGATTTTATAAATATGGACAGTTTCTCTAGTTTTCTATCTTACTTATGGCGTAATACATTTTTTAAACGAAGATGGGCAGAGATGTAATGTCTTCTGATGGCAATAGTAAAAGGAAGCGTTGTTCACGACTCCTTCTTTTACTACGCTGAACGATATTTTGAAAAGGTTTTAAGACCTAGAGGAGCGGACACGTGAAAGCGAGCTTCAATCTGCATCGTTGGCGAGCCCCGAGTCCTGCCATGCTCTAACCATGCCGAACTCGTCTCTGACAGCAGAGACGCTAGCTCCACGTAAGAATATGCTGCCATGAATCACGATGCTGGTCCGAACAATCGTATCATTGATGCGATACGATCTATCAATACTACGGTGAGATCAAACCAATATTTTTAATCACGCTAACTTTTAATGCTAATGGTGTGATAATGAGCGTTTGTTTTATATTTGTAATTATCTAAAGTAATAAGAGACTGTACTGACCCTACTAGTCAGTCTTTCACATTACATTATGATTCAGGTGCTGAGTGTTCTGTTATTAAAGAAAGTATTTCTTGTAAATTTGGTGGGAAACTTGCACAAAACGTAAAGGAAAGAGGCATTAGTCAATTAAATGTTCTCAGCACTGTTCTGTGTATTTTCGAGATTGATAATAATTTAATCGAATTTTTATTGATATCATGCTAGGGCGCGAAATGTTGTCGCGGAGATTTAGTGTTAATGTGACCGCGAAATGATTTAAAAGGGCGCTAAATGTTTTATACGGGAGTTTCTAGGGTCGATTTATGAAAGCTGTGTAAAATTTTACTGAGTTGTTTTGCAATTTAGTTCGAATGACTGTAATACGTGGCTCTGGCTATTAGCATGATAAATTTTATACTTCCTATTGTCTAGTTTGATGTCTTTGTACTTTTCCCCTAAAATGTAGTATGTGGTCAGGAGTGACCGAGCTAAGTGATACTGAGTGACAAACAATGTTTCAGAGTAGCTCACGAAGCTGATGCTTCAGTGCTTTGGGTGCAATACATCAGTCTGCTCACCACTGGTGCTGCGGGCTGACCATCTTCAGTCAGCGGGCTGTCCAGCCTACACGGATCTAGAGCTTCGTGTTGAAAGCGTCTGCGGGTGGCGAGTCTGCGGGTGGTGTGTGTAGCGCACACGGCGCGTGGTGGTGGTGGCCTAGCACAAGCTTGTTCATCTGTTGAAGTCTACTTGCGGCACGCACGACGCGTGGTTCTGGTAACCGAGCGTGACGAGCGCGCAGGCGAGCTTTTGTCGGTATGGTCTCTATATGGGCTAACCATGTGTGATAAGCACGCAGAGGTAGGTGATACTTGATATGTTAAGTGTGCCGTGTGCCGTAAAATGTTGCCGTAGTAGGCGATGCTTCTAGTTTGGTACCTGAGGGGTATCAATTGAAGAGAAGATGGATGTGATCATGGTGATCTGTTGAAAGCTACTACGCTTTGCATTCAGGTTGGGCTTAAATCTTTGAAAGGTGGATTGAAAGCTTTATTGCTTTGTCCTGGTGATCTGTTGAAAGCTACTACGCTTTGCAGTGAAGTTGGACTCAAATCTTTGAAAGGTGGATTGAAAGCTTTATCGCTTTGTCCTGGTGATCTGTTGAAAGCTACTACGCTTTGCATTCAGGTTGGGCTTAAATCTTTGAAAGGTGGATTGAAAGCTTTATTGCTTTGTCCTGGTGATCTGTTGAAAGCTACTACGCTTTGCAGTGAAGTTGGACTCAAATCTTTGAAAGGTGGATTGAAAGCTTTATCGCTTTGTCCTGGTGATCTGTTGAAAGCTACTACGCTTTGCAGTGAAGTTGGACTCAAATCTTTGAAAGGTGGATTGAAAGCTTTATCGCTTTGTCCTGGTGATCTGTTGAAAGCTACTACGCTTTGCAGTGAAGTTGGACTCAAATCTTTGAAAGGTGGATTGAAAGCTTTATCGCTTTGTCCTGGTGATCTGTTGAAAGCTACTACGCTTTGCAGTGAAGTTGGACTCAAATTTTTGAAAGGTGGATTGAAAGCCTCATCGCTTTGTCCTGGTGATTTGTTGAAAGCTAAAACGCTTTGCAATGGGGTAAGGCTAAAGTCTGTCTTGACCCAAGGTTGATGCTGAAAGCTACAACGCTTTGCAACGTGTTCCTAGTCCTGCTGCTGAGCAATGCTAAAAGGTCCAACGCTTTGCTATACGCTAGATTTGTAACGTGCTGAAAGCTTTTACGCTTTGCTTTGTGTGCGGTTGAAAGCTGTCTGTAAACGCTTTGCCTGCGTACGTGCCATGCGCTGTGCCATCTAGGCTAGAAGTGACGTCGAGAAGCAACGCGAGAGCGCGTTGAGGAGCAGAATGGCCGTGTTAGAGATAATTAATTTACACGGGTATACGACCTCATTTATAAGAATGACAATAATACGCAACGTGGCTACGTTATATAGGTTGTCAGTTGTCAGACGTCAATTGTAAAAGATGTAAGACGGGCGGGCACCTATTTGTTATACAGCCGACTAATGGAAATATAAAGATTAGCTTAATGATTTGATGTTGGATTCATGGTGTATCTGTCAGTAGTGCGTGTGATCGTTTGTCTAGTGATATACTTGGTCTCTTGCTTTTGGGACAGCGCCAGCGCCGGACGTGCGTACTGACTGATCTTGTAAAAATTAACATGTCGGACGACAATGGTGATCATTTATATGGCTATCCATTGGAATCCGCGACATATATATATATATATATGTGTGTGTTTATATAAGTTATCTACAAATTAGATAACAGATAATATAATAGTGGATAGATAAATGTTACGTATTCCGAGCGAGATTATTCAAGTAGTCGGGTTAATAAAGCTTATTATTTTTTTATCTAATATCGTAGCCTCTATATTTTGGATGCGTTGTCATTACAAGCGTCGGATGCAATGACACGCCTATAATATTAAATTTTTTCATGCAACGTCATATCAAAATGCATCCTTAGACCTGTATCTATGCGTAAAGCGATATTGTATCTTGATTAACTAAATCCACAAACAACTGTAAGCTACTATTTACTGCCTTCTGCCTTCGAATGCAATACCTAAATCGATTATGATGAAATTTTATGTAATAGGAAGCAGAGAAGTGTCATAAAGGTGTAGTCGTAATGTCTACAACTACACTACTAAGAGCCGTAAGTATTTATAATATCGAAATTTCTGTATTCAACATTGACAAATATATACACATTATTTGTGTCTTGTATATAATGATTCTGAGACAGAAGTGCTTTTTCCTGTTAAGCAAGATTTTAACGCAAATGACTTGTCCGAGAATCATGGAGATGGTAATCTTTTCATATTTTCTAAATTGAAAACAGGTCTACGGAACAATTTTAATATCTATTTTTTTGCTTATCACAACTTATTCGATGCCAACGATTTTGTTTTACTGCACGAAAAAGGCAGGCAGCTTTCTTGACGAAAATCATTTGGGATTGCTAATGATGCTGATGAGGTCGCTTGGCGGAATGATGAATGCATAACAAAAAAAAAGTCTAAGACGACTTTTATGACACCCCACGATGAGAAATTCGCGGCTTCTAAGCTTATACATGATCTATATCTATACTAATATATAAAGCTGAAGAGTTTGTTTGTTTGATCCGGCTAATCTCAGGAACTACTGGTTCGTATTTAAAAATTATTGTTGTGTTGTACAGTACTTTTATCGAGGAAGGCTTATTTTTATTCATTATATTTTTAATCGGGTGAAACCGCGGGGCACATCTAGTATTTATAAATAAGTAATATATCTTTTAATCGAAATTTACCGAACCTATACACTTCATAATGACCAATATTTTAATCATTTCTATAAAAGGTACCTTCGAATATATTTGCCAAACTAATCTGTATGTTAGGTTACCTATTGAGTATCACAATAATAATAATATGTTGTTTTAATTTATATTGAACATTTAAGTTTTAATCCCCTCTATTAAAGAATATACTATAGAAAATTTACACTCATGCATGCTGTTCATGTATTTCTAGGTATTAAACATATACAATCATATTTTAATGTCCCGATAAATTGTATAGCGTTTTGTTTACTTGCTTTGAAATCTATCTCACATTGAATTCAATACGTCATCATATCAATTAAAAAAAGTACATACAAAAAGTAGTTTATGAATAATAAAGATGAGGTTTTTTCCTTGTGTCTACATACAGCTCAAAATTGCATTGGTATTTACAATAACTCTTGATTCATTTAACGATCCTATACTATTCACTCGATTAGAATGAAATATTAGTTATGTTCTGTGTACGTCAACGAAGTCCTACTTAAAAATAATCACGATTACATTCATACTTGTCACTCGGTTTTATATAGACCCTTGAAAAGAGAAATACATACATTTTAAACCAAAGCAGGAACAGTATAACAATTATGGTACCATGGCATTTTAATTGTAAACATATTTTCCAAACTAATCTGTATGTTAGGTTACCCATTCAGTATCACAATAACAATAATAATTATGTTGTTTTAATTTATATTGAACGTTTAAGTTTTATTAAAATATCATTTCATTATATTGGGTAAAATTGAGGGACAAAATTGAGATATAAAGAAAATATTATAAAATGTTGGAACTTGGTATGTCTTTTTTAGGGTAATAGAGTTCATTGACATTGTTGACCGATGTCAAGAAAATTGGCACATATTATTTGTACTATATATCAGTCCATAATCGATTTTATTGTAGCTCGCTAGATGGTGCTGTAGTAAAACGTGTATAATATAATTAGCTGCTGACAATTGGTGTATACAGGAGAACATCAGTGGCGATTTAGTATTATATACAATTATGTATATATGTATATTTCAGTCTTTACATACCAATCGACAAACGTCAAGAGTATGACATAAACATTAGTCATCGACGGAAACCGCTGATTACATTCATTCGATCCGAACATTACTTATTTACAATTCAAAATAAATATTGTTTTTAACTTAATAAATACCTATAAAATACATGATGGAAATGAGGATAGTCTCATTAATACCTACTCATTAGACTATCCTCATTTTAATATAACTCTAATTATATATTTTGTACATAAACGAGTGTATAATGATATATTTAATTAATAGTTATATTATAGAACAAGAATATACCCACTTTATTCAAATAAACATTTGAATCGTGCAAGTTCTATAATCTCAATTTTGGATGAAAATCAACCAATTCGTGTTTCACGTCTTTATATCATATTATAATTTTTTTTCGAATAATTAGACTATTAAACATTTCTTCATGTTCTATATATGTTAAATTCTATCATGCATTTGTTTAAATATTTCTATTTGTTTTAAGGAACATTAATTTGATCGGGTAATAAATAATAATAATAACAACGCAGTTGTTAATATTAGTTTATCATGAGTTAATTTTGTGATTGATTATAAAAATATAAAATACCTAAAGTGTTACCTAAAAGGAATTAAATAAAATCAAAGGTCTCGTGTTCTGATACAGTTATAAAGCCAACTTCATGAAGAACCTATGATATTTGAATCCAGTTTTCAAACTGTAATCTTCTCCACGATCCACTGGTTCAGTTCAGCAAAAAAATATATAATCTTGTATTAATGACTCGTAAACTTGCATTGCCCCGGGTCCCTAGAGAAGCTTAATGCCTTCATTACAAGCGTAAGCGATATAATTTAGATCTACGCACTAGCGGATAATGTGCGGGTATACTTTATCATATATGGACCATAAGTTTCACCGATTTCAAATGTATGGAACCTCACTTATTTCAATTTCGTTGTTAGTAAAAAACTAACTTGTTTGTTACCTCCGACCTCCGACATTTATGAAGAGCATTCGAAAATATTTTTTTCTTTGGTAAATACAAATACCAATAAGGGTGAAAAAATAGGGGATGATTTTTTTATAGACTCGAATTTTATTTTGGGGTCAGTTTTGTTTTTTAATTAGATAAATATTCGCGGTACAATCCATATATACTTATATTAATATATTAGCTACTAGCTAAGCGATTGGTCCGGTCCGCGTTTAATTTTTATTTAAGTATCTATTTGTAATAAACTTTTATATTAAACAAATCTAAAACACCACAATTTTTATAATTAATATTAATGGAAGCTAAATGAAAAATCTTGTAAAGAATTTATTTTTGAGTGATTATAGTTAATTACTAATTATTATGATTAGTACATACGCTACGTGATACGCACCGCTATCGTACCTAACATTTTATATATGTCAAGTTTTTATAGTAGATAGATTAAACCGATTTTTATTGAATGAAGACTAATCAATGCCTTAAATATCCCTTGAAATAATCTTCATTATTGAATAACCAGACATATCACTGATAGACTTTTCATTAACTAATATTTTTATTATTTAAATAAAAATTAATGATGCATTAAACATTTCTAATACCGCATCAATTAATATTATGTCCAATTCGAAATGAATTCCCGTATTAAGACTTAGGCACGTCCACACTTCGGAAATTGCGTTATGTATACATGTATATAACATTCATATAACTTAAGCTGTGCTTAGAGCTTAGATAAAGCACGTTCGGTTCGATGCTTGGCGAGTGTGTTTGAACTTTTGAACATTAAGGCTTTAGCTTTTAGTGTCACAATATTATTATCTTTAGATAAAACTTATCGAAATTACGGTAACGTTATTAATCATAACTTTACTTAGTTGTACGCAATTATAACTTAGATGAAGGTATATTTTAATTGTATTCTTATAAAAAGGTTTGATTTCATTAAATTAATTGGAATATATTTACCTACTTATGGATATCTTTGTATTTTTTTGTGATTATTTTCTATTTAATATGTCTCAATTTCGCTGAGGTCACAAATATCGCAGAGGTTAAAAACTCCTATGTATCGTTTTCCGTAGCCGTTTAATTTTGTTCTATAAAACGGTATCGGACGTTAAATTAAAAAAATCGTAATAACTCATACCATTGATTCTTATGAAGTGTTTTCCAAACGATAACAATATTAGTAGTTTAAGTAGGTTCATTTTTCGAATTGAGCAACCGCCAAGAAGACTTTAATTTGTTATCAAAAATAAACTTTTTAGTAAAGGCTATTATTACAGTTCTAGGATACATCTGACAGAAATTAATGGATTTATTTTGCATCATTGACTTGTACAAATTGACTAGATAGTTGTAATTTTTACTCATATTAATATTATTGACATTAATGCCGGTTTATGGTAGCTCTAAACTGGACACAACGCTTGGCGATCCAAAACTATTTCCAAAAATATATTTCAATAAAAATAGTTCGATTCCATTTGTGGTCCGCAATGAGTTTCGTTTGTTCTTACAGAGTTTCAACAAAGAATTCATTGCTACAAATAAATTCTCTTACTTAAGATACAAGACAGATAATTTTTTCCTTACAATGTATGTGATGGCTCGGGTTGGACAGTTTAATGGTGCTTAGGACGCGATAAAGCAATATACCTGCCACCGCCAGATAAACGATGGTCACCCATCAAGGCAGCAGTTTAAATCAGATCGACTCATGGCGATTAGAATGCGGAAAGTGTACAAAAAAGGTTATTCAAAAAAACAATTTAAAAGGTAAGTCGATTTATGCAATTGAATTGCAATATGTTTATTATTAGGCATATTAAAGTTGTATTACATTTCGTCGCATTTGTGTTTATTTTTGTATTCAGGGAACATGTGAAGGAACATGTTTGTGTGGGATGAAAATTCGCCACATGGTAGCAACGCAGTGGCGCAAGCTCCTCTGGGTAGATACCACCCACTCAACAGACATTCTACTGCAAAACAACACTAATTTGTAATATGTTCCGGTTCGAAGGGTGGGTAAGCCAAATACAATCACGACATAACATCTTAGTTTTCAAGGTTGGTGGCGCATTGGCGTTATAAGTGTTGGTTAATATTTCTTACAATACCAATGTCTATGAGCGGTGATGACTGAGCATCAGGTGGCCCAACGCTCGTCCCCAAATTAGTATATACAAGTGGAAAATGCTCTTGTCAAGAGAAGTGGCTTTGGCGCAGTAGTAGGAAAAAATACAGACTGTTAACTTAGTTAATCTATGTCTATCTAGATAATTCAAAACTAATAATTTCCAAAGTTCCTGTCGGTTCTGTTTAATAAAAGCCACATTTCGGACTGAATGTCTAAATAAACATTAAATTACCTTTTCAATTGAAAGAACTATTTAAAGGTATATGAATAGAGATATTTTCTTTGAGCTAAAAAAGGTGGTTCACTCACTATCATTGGTACTTATATATGTTTTGTTGAAATTTATTTTTTATGATAATAGTTTTCGCCCACGTGTTAGGGGAGGGAACAGACAGACAGTTACTTTCGCATTTATAATTAGTAAAGATCATGTTTCAATCATTTATAACAGTATATATATGTATATATTTATAAGAGCGTCTTAGGAGATAAAACAATATATACCTTTCATAAAAAAACCGTTCAGTGGTGTAACAGACAGACAGAGTTACTTTCGCATTTATAGTACGTATAGATCATGTTTCAATCATTTACAGTTCTGCAACAGCCCGCGAAAGTCCCACTGCTGGGCTAAGGTCTCCTCACCTTATCTTGAGGAGAAGGTTCCGAGGTATAGTTTTATGATATTATATTCAGACGGAGCTTGAATTTAATTATATAACTTATATAATTACAATTAAATTATAATAAATTAATCATTAATCTGCATGGGCGATTCTCAATACTTCTAATAACTTTGCTTTATATATTTGATATATTTTTTTAAGAAGCGATCGTCATCTGGCACCCTCTACTTACATAGATGTACTTACAAGTAGTTTTTTTTATATGTACAAATATTTAAATCAAAGAGTATATATAATTATAATAATAAACAATCGAGTAATATAGTAATTACTTAGTATAGTATTATAAAAAATAATATTGCGTACTGTGGAAAATCATAATAAATGTAAAGTAAATAATAATAAAATATTACAAATGATTTATTTTATTTACTCTATATATGCTTTCGTTCAATCCGATTACAGTTATATTATTTTATATTTAGATGGCTCTTTTAGGCACAGATTATTTTGCTATTACATAAAGAAACCAACAGCTTCACATACTTCTATTACTAATAACGTGTTAATACTATTAAAAATATTTTAACTAGTGGCAGTAGTGCTGATTTAATTAATTGCCATTGAATGAATTTGTCATTTCTCTCACTCTCTCTTTTGTATCTCATCTCTAATTGATCGATAATTTCATCCGTTATCCGATACATCTACACTTGTTGTGTGTTACTCAAATCTTGGAAATTATTGTTGTTAAAGATTTGTCAATATTCGATATTTATAAAATATATCATGTTAGTTTCCATTAAATACAAATAAATAAACGAAACATAACATAAATCGTATTTTACATAGAGTAGAAGACCCCCCACAAGTTTAAAGGAGAGGGAAGATAAATAAGTGGTTAGGTTCTTTCCACACTATTTCGAATTTCGAACGTAAAACAATTTCGAATTTAAAAGAATATCGTTATTGTATATCGCACCGAAAACAATGGTCGCAAAACTTTTTACGGAAGATACTTAGCCGATTTGAAACGTCGGCAAAAAGGATTCGAATACGTCGTTAAAACGTGGTCAACTGTTTCTTGAAACTTATGTCTTTATGTCAAAACACATCCATTTACAATAATGAATTGCAAGAAAAACATTTAAAGAGTTCCAAATCAGATATTGGTAGATTGTATAATTGAAACTTGGAAACAGTAAAGTGACAGATCATGCAGTAGACAAGTCCTATCCGATTACAAACATATAAAAAATCTGTATTAAAAATCTCCCACACATAATTATATAACCTTATATAAAAACAAATAGGCTTATCAACTACAAGCTGTTCTTTAAAATCGTCAATATGAGTTATATACATAAGATTGAACCATCATCAAACCCAGAAACGGTAAATACGACATACAATATTCTCATGTATTTGATCGTCATTAGCGAACCCAATTAATACATAAGCAACAATCGGCAATATTTTCAATAGTCAAGATTTTTTTTTCAAATGTCTTAGCTAATAAAATAGATATCAATGATAAAATCAGATAAGTACATAAAGTGTACAATTTCGTCATCAACGGTTATTGTTACTACATAATTAAAGCTATGTATATTGTCTCTAATTATGCCACAAACATTCTCATCACAGCTGTAACTTTATATACAAGAAAACAGCAACTGTTGCGTTTTACGATAAGCTAGTCTCCGGCTCGCTTTTCTTTAATAAAAAATATATAATTAAAAACAATAATAATAAATTATTTATTGATCGTGATGGGATTGGTCTAGAATAATATAATAGACAGTGTAAACAGACATGACTATAAAATAAATAACAGTTATTAGCCATCACAGGTATTGCGATATAATTCGAACATAAATATTTACTTTGGAATAAAAATTGTTTATCAGTTATTTTCCATAGAGAAGCCTTCCTTATAAACATTATCGAGTGATTAATTATTTAAACAATGCTGTGTCTTCTTCTTTCTTATATCAAAACAATAATGATAGACAGAGCGAGATTAGTTAATAAATTATGTTAGCCGCTAAGAAATCTATTGTTTATCAAGTTATTTTTTCTTTTGTAGTTATAACATGAAATAAGGAAACACAAAGTGAGCGATTAAACGTGAGAGTTTTAAAATCTTATGACTTATTTGTATTTGTAGTAAAAAGAAAGACAATTGCAGTTCCATCATAACAAAAAGTGGCTGTAACAGAAACTGTGATCGACCGGGCACCAAACTCGGACCACCGGTTTGAGGTGGCGAGATAAATTATTATATAGTGTAAAAACACCCTTATGTTTCCTTTCTAAGAACTCCTTTCACCGACACGCGTCAAAACTCAAGATGAGCCTGTTAGAGTTTTTAACGAAATGTATTATTTCTCTTGTAGATTACAATTAATAACAAGACTGATTTTGAACTTTATTTCAATGGTGATAAAATTGTTTTTTTTAATTTGAGTTTTTCTATCATTGTGTGCGTTGAATTTAATTACTTTTGTGTTTTTTTATCATATTTATGTATATAATAGTTTTTATATAGTATAATTAATGTTTTAATTATTTATTAAATAGATAGTAACTAGAGAACTCGGGCTTACTCTAGCGTGTCTACATTACATTATATATTACTATATATGGTATGTTACAGTACATATTTACATATAACAAGATTATTAAATTAAAATATTAATACATACAGACGAAGTTTTTCACTTTGCCAATTAATCTTTAACTCAACTTTTATTTTATAAATAAGGCATATTACTCAACAACAAATTACATATGTAAATGGTAAAAATGTAGTTAGTTGTCGGCTTTCATGCAGGAGTTGTATAAATTTAATTTAATGACATAACTTCGTAATTTCAATGACGGAAGCGAAGCAGCTTCTTGCTTGTTCTTCTCGGTAGAAACTACCTACTCACCGGTGGTAGCTGTATATTTAATATGGACCTATAAAATTACGAAGTTGATTGTAAGAGCCTCATTGAATTAAGTTTATATTGATTTTCATGATACTCACTTTTTTATTATTTTAGTAAATCATGATGACACGATTTTTCCTAATTGGATCGTAACTCTTATTCTCTAGGTTCTCCCTTATCTAGTCATGGACCCCTTTTGGCAACACCAAAAAAATGAATCATTTATAAAAAATTACTATTAAAGACCTATTTCGCCAATATCCAGGACAATAATAAAAGTTGGTGACAAAAATTTTCAGAGCATATTATATGAACCATATATGCCTTAAAATACCTTAAAATAATTCTATGAATTCGTTGATAATTCATAGTCTTATTAATTAAATCTACCTCTTATTAATCTGTCCACATTCTTTATTTCTTTTTGGGGTACAAGTCAATCCAATCTTTCAGGTACAATCTTGTTGATCTTTTTTAAAATACTTGTTAAATAAATAAAATTTAGGTTTTGACATAAATTGCCATTTTTCTTGCTATATTCGGTAAAATTCAAATGCCACATTATTGACAAGATTTGGATCTTTTTGTATCTTAGATGTAAACACGGGAAAATATAAATGAAGCAATAACTGACTAGCAGTTTTTAATTATAAATATAATTGAATGAAAAAAACATCAAAGGAAGGAAAGGTTTTTGGAAAAGTAAACCCAATAGAGTTATATTCCAAGTTCGAGTGCATTTTCTGGTATTTTAAGGAGAGAATTATTTTCAATAGGTTCAAAATAATGAAATTTCTTGTTACACAAAAAGCATATGAAAAAAAATATCTTTATAATGTAAATATAATGTTGTTGTGTTCCGGTTTGAAGGGTGAGTGAGCCAGTGTAATTACAGGCACAAGGGACATAAGATCTTAGTTCTCAAGGTTGGTGGCGCATTGGCGATGTAAGCGATGGTTAACATCTCTTACAATGCCCAATGCCAATGTCTATTGGTTGCTACTTACCATGCGTTGGTGACTACTTACCATCAGGTGGCCCATACGCTCGTCCGCCTTCCTAGGCAATAAAAAAAATCTAAAGAACCGGCGAAGCAACATAAACTGGATTAATTTTCCAATCTAATCACGAAATATAAGATTATAGTTTATTTTTGAATATAATAAGTCTTTGCGATTACATGTGGCATATTTTCATTCAACACATGCAGATATCTTCACGATTTTTACCACGAAATGGGATGAGAATTCAACGGTGCATACCAAGCTTGAACAGCAATCATCAGTTAACATCCACTTGTTCCATGTGAGTATCATCTCAAACATCTGTTTTAATCCAATTGAAATGCTCACAACAAGCCTATATTATAAGTGCAGTACTGTGGACAGTAAGTTGGTAAGGTAAAGGTAAGTAAGGTAAGAGGTAAGATATATAATAATCATTTAAGGAGTAGTCCATAATTAAGACAAATAGACAAAGTCAAACGGACTCTTACTACTTGTCAAGTTAAAAAGAAATTTTGAGTCTTGTTTCACTTTAGTTAAGTATATGTTGTCATATCCAACGGATTACATAGGCCGATTTCCTCACGATTTTAACTTTATCAACACAAATAAAGTAAATTAAAATTAATTGATGCTTTTCGTTTGGTCGTGTCTATGTTTCGGTAGATTGTTTGCAAAATAAAATAATTGCATCGTATAAAGACTATCTAAGTTGACGCTCTATGTATGTCTATTTCATTGTTATGGATTTTCTCACGACCCTGCAAGCTGTAATTACATAGAATATAATTTTATGACCGCTTTTTGTAGGGATATATAAACGGAATTTGTTGGATTGATTAATTCCATACAATGGTTGAAATAAAGCTAGCTATTTTTATTATTTTTTATAATCATTTACTTTTGGGTCGGTGAATTTTTCAATTCCGTTGTTACCTAATTTAAAATTCGATTATTCACATAAATATGCGACTAATATATACATTATGTACGCAATAAATGCTCAGTAAGGTCGAATTTAACATCGCGTTCCTCAATTTTGGTCAGCTCCTTAAAAACCAAAATGTCTCTGTTACAGAGAAATATGCCTGTTATGTATTCGTGTTTCCAGATCCATGCTTTTTTGTTTTTTTAATACTTAACTAATTGTCTTTTCAAGGAATATAAATATAGGAAGTCGAGAAAATTAGTTGAGATTGCATTATATTAATTAAATAATGAACGTAGATAGTAGGTTGAAACTATCGTTTTTTATTCTCATGTATCCGAGTATTATTGTATGTGTTTATTATTTGTATATAAATACGTATTTATATATAATTTTAATACATACAGTAGTTCATAAAGAAGTTCAGCTAGATTTTATGACACATGAAGTCGATTCCCGAGAGTATATCGACCGCCTCATTATAATTGTGTCATATCTTAATTTTCGGCAAACATTTGTCATATACTTACAGTAAACTATTATATGGTACTCTGCTATTAGGCTATTACTTAACTCCCAAATAGTAATTAATATTTACAATAAACATTTAATTGGTATTTGTTAATATATTATCTTTATAATGTAATTTATATTATAACAATTTAATATGTTTTCGAGTCGTATCATATAAGATAAGCCGTTTTTGTTTGTTTATTGAAAATTGAATTATCTATCGCTTGATAAGTTGGTATGGAGAGAATTTTCTTTAACTTGAAAAGAGATTATTCAATTTCGTTCTTCATTCAAATTCATTCAACAAAACTAGTAACCCATTGAAGCCTTCACAAGTCGAATGCTAACATTTCTGTCAGCTAATACATTCCAGTTCGGTATTTGAGAGCTGCCCTCTTATTCCCTTGCCCGTAGCTCGGGCTGTACATTCTACAGGTTGTTTTAATTGTCCTTATGTTTTATTCATAAAAAGCATTCCAATAAATGAATTTGATTTGACATCTCACTCACTAATAGATTTATATGCACTGAGAAGCCGTTTGCATACATTTGTATCCGAAATAGCTACACGTGGGCGTTACGTTTCGTGATTAGCATACAGATGGGGGAGTGGGTTTGATTCTCGCTTTTTAGAAAGTTGTAATGATATTTATTATGACAGTCGTAATGCCGACTGGTCTATGATTTATTTAAATGGCTCCTTGTACGGGTTATAACAAGTTCGTTTCGTCTTTGTCTATCGAATGGATTTAATCGGAGCGCGAGAGGGACGGATTAAATAGGTATTATGTCTGAAACCTTGGGACTTGTTAAACACTAAGTGGTACAATGCTTTATATCTCGAAAAGTACAACGTTTGGTGTTGTAGAAAATTGTTCTATTCTAAGCTGTATTGTGTTAAAGGCTGCTCGCTACAATAATGTTCGTTGAAAATCGTTTCAACAAATCGATGAAAACGATTTAATTTAATTTATGAAAAGAGGTTTTATATATCTTTTTGCTTTTTCTTAAAACATATTCTTTATGTAAGTATGTTAAAAGCATAGAAGTTTGGTTATGTTAGGGGATAAAAATAGTTTAAAATGTGCATTCTACCAAGAATAATCAACAAGAAATTGTATCGAAAAAGAACTTATCTATTACATATGAAGTATAATTATTATCACTTTTAATAAATTAATTATATAACAAAATATAGTTTGAATTTTGACTCATATTTTATTTAATGTACATTTCATTTATAAAGTTAAATATTAGCTATAAATTATATTCAACTTAGATTTAACTTATCTTAAAACATTATTTAAGATATAAATATGCGAATATTTTTCAATCATTATTTACTTTAAAATTTACGATGTTTTGCAAAACGAATAAAATCTAAAATATGTGCTTCGTAAGCGATGAAGTGTCTCACTATGAATCACAGATATATATAATTAAAATTTGAATATGTATTTACAAAGCTGTTATATACGATTGTAATCCTACTGACAATATGACCGAAGCTATTAAAACGCTTGTTAATCAATTATAATGAAACTGATACAACTTTATCTTAGCCTACACTAATAACTATTATTTCCTATAGATTACAGAGTCATTTGAATACAGATCGAGGTACATTCTATTAAAGTATGTGTTATATTAAAACGGCTCTTAATTGTCTTTAGCTTAAATACTGGCTATAATTTTTTTTTGTCTAATGTGTAGATTTTTGGAGTTAGTACGTAAAGTGATATTCATCTATGCGTGTACTGTGTCATGGGATAATGAGAAGAATAGATTTTTAGAGGTTTGTATGTATGTATGTTTGCGACTACATTTGTGACAAAATATGAACTTCTTTATAGTGTCTAGAACATTTAGTATTATGCGTTGATATTGATATTGAACTCTATGTAAGGTTTCATAGATGTAAATGTAACCACATTTTTTATATGTGTTTATTACATACCTTTATTTTATGGTATATAAAAATATAATTTATTGTATAAAGGATAAAGTTTTATATATTATAGTCTGTTTAGCAGAAAATATATTGAAAAACCATAGGGTTTGAAAGTATTTATTGATACAATTCTCATCTCTCTTGCTAAATCTATTTAGTAATTATATCTATATTTAACATACTTATGAAACTTAACTGTCGAAAAAAGAATACTACTAGTTTTGTTGTCAGTTTTCTTACTGCAAACCAAAGGAAACTTTATGTTAAATTCCATCAAGTGAAATGATACAAAAGTTCTTATAAGAGCCTACTTTAATAAAGTATATTATGATTTTGTATAACTAGATTATATCCACCTGACTTGTGATTAGTATAAAAACTATACGAATAGTTTAGTTTCTATGATATGATGCACAATGTAAGTTGGCCGGAAGACAAAAAATAACGACAATTGATTTTAATGTGATTGTATTTTTAAATGTATATGCGCATCTCAAGTCCACGTTACTGCCTGCAATGCTTGCTTTTACTGCAGTTGCTAGAAACTATATCCTTTACTAATTACTATCCGACTTTGACTAACTATTGTACTGTCCATAAAGTACGAAAGTTTCCAAGATAAAGCCAATAATTATTTTACCACGTGCACGAATGAAGATGCAAATACTCGTCACTGTGTTGTGCAATTATCTGCGTCATAGATGTAGTTGCTGGTTTATAGGAACACAGATCGCAAAGTCCTGAGTCCACGGCCCGGGCCACTGATAAGTTATTGGACTTATCTATCTAAGCTCTTTCGAGTCGTGTGGGGTTTGCCGTCAAATCGGATTATTAGAATGAGGGAATTGAGTGTCTGTGCACACTATGATGTATAATGCTAGTCTCCCTTGAAAATGGTCGTATGTACTTGAACTGGTTGACAATCATTTTTGTCAAGCAGTTCAAGAATTGCATCATGTATAGAAGTTATCTTTTATCCTATCGAAGTGAAGGTTTTTGAAGATGCCGAAATCATAACAGCGTTCTAAGAAATCTGTTGAGGAAATGCGAAAGAGCCTCTAAGGCTTAAACAGACGAAATAGTTAAAATACACGTACTAACCTCTTTTCAAAATAAAAAAAAAAGTATTATGATTTAGGTAAATAGTGTTTGCTTACTTTAAGCTCGATTAGCAAATTAAAGAAAAAGTAGTTTTGAGTAAGCTTAATAAGTAATGTTATGTAAAGCTTATTCCATCACGCTGCTAATTGCGGTTTAGTGGGTACACGTGTTTAGTGATGCTCACCCAGTTCGAACCAGCAATCCCAGCTTAAGATTCACGTGTTCTTACCACTTATATAAGATGGACAAATTATTTATTCATAAAAACAGATTATTTCACAGAATAACTCTAACACAAGAATTGGTTATAAGATTTTAAATGCACCGTCATGTGAAGTCTATACTATGTATAGATCTTTAATATTAAATAAAAAAAAGACGAATTATATTAAAAAGTGTGATTTTGTCGCAATAAAATGTCTATAAATTTTTTATTCGAATGGATTTGATACAAATGTGTTTAAGAAATAGATTTACATCTCGGAGATTCGTTTATATATAATATTTTCAATTATTGTAGTTTCACCATACCTACTGAATACTTAAAACGGAGAGACCAAAACTGGTCGAGTTCAACGATCTTTACTCATTAGTTTTTGATCACAGCCTCCGGAAAACATAAAGATACAACCCACTTTCTTCATACAAACCATATTTGACTTTAACATTACGTAATACGGTCGTATATCGTATGGCATGTGTGACTAGAGATTTTTTTCATTTTACGGTCACACAACTGGTTCTCTACTTTAAGACGGTCGAAATGATAAAATTCCTCAGTTGGGTACCCAAAGATTAGGAAATTCTTCTAAACTATAAGTTTGAAATGTTTATAGACATCGCCCGCGGCCGGTTTCTGTAGCTATTATGAACGATAATTTTCGGTTGAATGGAATGCTTAGAAGCCTTCGACGTTCACATGATTCTTTTGAAATTGGTCTAATAATCATTCTCTTCGTATAACTAATCAAAGGTATCATATTTCAATACAGTTAAATAACTACTAGCAAAACTATGTTTGGTTATTGTTCGTTATATTTAAAGTCCAAATTAAATTTTGATGCTTGGAGCAAATTCCACCACGCTGACTTTTATCGATACATACAAGTTTCCGCTCAATATTTGGCTCAATCAACAAGCTCGAGATGAATTTATTAACACATATTAAGTACATTCATTAGTGGTCAATCTGGCTTGAACCCGCAATCTCCTATTAAGATACTCGCGTACTAACCAAACAAGTCATTCTATTTCTGGCCTAAATGACGAAAATTAAAATTATACGTTTTAATTTATATTATAAAATGCGTGTGTTTGCTTGTTCGATCTTCACACAGCAACCGACCGAATGATTGAGACATACCCGTATAATGATTGTCCAGGAGAAACACAAGCGAGTTGTAGTTAAAAATGATTTTGTCATAAATGTCGATTTTCTACATTAATACCTACCTACCTACACTTAGTATGCGTTCCTCTTGAGCGAAACCAGCCAGTTGCAGCTGCGAACATTTACCAGGTTATAATTTTTATTTAATGTGTAAACGTACAGACTTCGGAAAGACTGACAAACAAATCGATTCTTTGGTAAGTTGATTAGCAAAGCAAGAAATATTTGTCGTTGCATCAACGACCACTAACTATGAGAATCTATGGTGTTATATCCCTGTGCCTGTACACACATTACAATAATCACTTAACCTTCAAAACAGTTCATTGCTATTTAGACGTTCAATCGTTAAAGAAATTAACTGATTAAAATCAGCAACTCTTTCATGGGGCAATATATAACAGGATCCCAGAAAGAGTCAAAATGTCGCTATTATAGAATAAAACTTGAAAAAAAACAAGAAGTTCACTGATAATAATACACCTTGGGAACGAAACGTTCGTCTCCTGGCGGTTTTTTTTTATTATGAAAATTGAAATAAAATTCAAAGTCATTGTATTTCTTTTCCGAACTGGTGGTAGTTTCTAATTTGACAAACAATAAGTAAATGTAATGTTTCTATATACAATAAAGGATTTTGATACAAATTAATAGAAAGATATTTATGATTTGATATATAAAATTATTTACACATTATTGTACTATATATCATATTTTATATTGAGTCCTGTTCCCAGACGTTAAATATAGAGAGTAACGATGACAAATCCTGGTATATAGATTCTTAAATGTCTAGTTTATTACATTCCTAATTTTTTAAGATATTTTTAAAATATAGAAATTACAATTAAATTAGTTCATTTTATTTGAGCAGCGACTTTAATATCAACAAACAGTATTAATCAACAAAGTAAACAGTATTAGACATTGGGTACAAATTAACCAACATTGGACCCAATTTATTTTAACTAGACTCACGCTCTTATCATATATGTACATTACAAATAGAATATATCAAATATTGTTATTGGTCAGTACATGGTATTTACCAGAGGTGGCTAATCACTATGACAAGAAAGTTATAACCAATTCATCTTTCTTAATAACTTCGTCTGTATACAGACCAATTCAATTCATAGTTTACTTGGTGGTAGAGCTTTGTGCAAGCTCGTCTGGGTACGTCTGGGGTACCACCCACTCATCAGATATTCTGCCGCAAAACAGCAGTACTTTGTATTGCTGTGTTCCGGTTTGAAGGGTGAGTGAGCCAGTGTAATTACAGGCACAAGGGACATAACATTTTAGTTCCCAAGGTTGGTGGCGCATTGGTGATGTAAGCGATGGTTAACATTTCTTACAATGCCATTGTCTATGGGCGTTGGTGACTTACCATCAGGTGGCCCATATGCTCGTCCGCCTTCCTATGCAATAAAAAAAAAAAAGTATTTCATCAGATACATTCGAATATTGTCAGAAACGATGTATCGATCGTATCAATGTATGAGATATCAAATAAAAACATTAGTATGGACGATACGAATTACGAATTTACTCGTGAGAGAATGTCAAATGGAAAGATCTCCGATTTGCATTGAATAGATTTAAAAATAAAATATTCTACAGACGCAAAACAATCGAGTTTGGTCATTTCGAATTCTTTGTGTGTTAATCATCGTGTTAGAAATTATTTTGTTTAATGAAATACGAGACAGAGTATACTTAATGGGTTTTTGTGGGCGTCGATTGAATTATACAGGTGACCCAAGAAATACTCCCACGCGGGATAGGACAACACTATTAGGCATTTTTTAATATACTAATTACAAACTATTGTATAAGACAATATTTTCTCTGTAATACTCTTTTGATTTGCCTTTATTACTAAATTACTACCAAAACCATATTTAGATTTGATTTACTGTTTACCAATACCATTTTTTTATTTAAGTTTTCTGTTTTACTGAGCGGTTGAAAACTAAATTTAAGCTGATGATTTGGGAGTATAAAACAACAGGTAGCTAGTAGCTGGTAGTGTTCAAAATTTATTTTAAAACTAGCGTTTTTCCCGCGGTTTTACCCGCGTAGTTCCCGTTCCCGTGGAATATGGGGACAAAATGTAGCTTTCCATTGGTGAAAGAATTTTTCAAATCGGCTTAGTGGTTTAGACGTGAAAGCGTAACAAACAAACTTACTTTCGCATTTATAATATAAGTTAGGATATTCTATTCTGTATTTAACCAAAAATAAATAACTAGAATTAACTGCTTGTTCACGATTTAATCTATAAATACAATTAGAAATAGTACGATATTAGTTTAAGAATTTAGCAAACAGAAATTCGAATAGAAACATTTTAGCAAGGCAATGTTGACTTTATCTAATGTAAATACAATGAAACAACTAATTGTCGGTCTGAGGTTTTATTGTCTAGTCGGCCATTAGGTTCAACTCGCAAATTGTTCAAATTCACACTTTAGTACTTGAAAACGCCCACGGTCAATGAACACTATTCAAAAGACGGTTCCAACGGACTAGTGTTTAGCGGACTCCTGCAAAGAATATACAGTTAAATTTCTGTTCAGCTTTCAAAAAATCAATCAATCAATCAATCAAAAAATCAATCAATTTTCAAAAAATCTTCAGTGAATGAAATTTATCATTTGTTAAATCGATAACTAGTTAAGTATAAAACTTTCACTGAAATGTTTCACCAGCAATTATAAAAGATATTTCGTTATTGATAGCACAAAGCGGGCACAATTAAAAACTGTCAAATTTCATGTCAAATCAGAAATGTTACACACTAAATAATATATCATAGACTTTGATTGAACTAAACGAGATTTGATACGGATGAAACGTTCATTAACTTATCATCATAAGTAATGTCAATAATCCAATAAAATTAATAGTAAGTTATAATAAGTCCGAGTCTACGCCGCCGATACAAATACGAAATGACATCGATTTCAGATGATAGCGAATAATAGCTGTCACATTATCGTCCGCGAATAATAACGACTTACGTGCTTCAATTTGACAGTTACAGATAATATATCTACAACGTCAATTAGAAATGGTTTTTAATTAAACGTGAAACCTTTCGTGAATCCTTAATTGAATTTTAGACTATTCGACAAGCATTTGGATATTGAGATGGAACAGAAACCATTTCTTTGGCTGACTTCCTGCAACATGCTGGTATCATTTCACAGCACGGATGATGAACACAGCCTGGTATGGCTCCATAAGGAATGTAATTACCACTTATAGCCTGCGCTAGACATTTAGGTATCATGAAACATGGAGGTTGATGTCGACAAGTCATCTTCGCTTTTGGTTTAACTTGTGTACCGATAGTTTCTTTTGCGGTTAGTGTTATATATTTTCTTGAGCACATTGGTAGCTTTGCGCATTTAGGATTGTGAATACACGACCCAGTGGAAATGTCCTTACTGTTGTTAGACATTAAACATGCAGGCAAATATTGACACATAGGTACGTGTATGCACGAGTTCTGTAACTTGGGATCATATTCTACTTTATAACAACCATGGACAATTTCGCATGGCGGTTCGTGATTGCAGATACTTTGGATTATCTTTTCTGTTTTAAATTCTGGCAAATACTCTTGTACGTCAATGTATGGTGGATGATATTGACTGGCTTGTTCATAATTTTTGTTTTTTGACCGTTTCATTTTTCGACACATTTGGACGAAGCTGGACCTCTTGCTTTGCGTTACCGGCCATAAGTTGCCTTGAACATTCATTTTGGGTGGAGGTAAGTTTAAACAACCGTTGATTAAAATGCAAGGTGGATTGTGAATACATAATATTTCGCCATTATACTTTTCAGCGATAGCTTTAGTTAAATCGTCATGTTCTTCTTGACAGGGCTTTGTGTCACTTTTTGATTTTTTCTTTTTGTTTGGGTAACATTTGCAAATAACTTTTGGTTCTTTACTTTTCTTTTTTGAAGCAGTACTTGATTGACTCGGATATTGATCAGTTTGTTGACAAAAACTATTCTTATTTGGAGCTCGTTGATCTGGGTTATAGTAGTCCATATTTTCTGGACGATGGTACTTTTGACAGTTTTCAGGACTACATTCATGGCTTGTTGGTTGGTTTACAGGCGGTTTTATGCAATCACAACTTCTTGACACGCCTGGTTTTTGAATTTTGTTTTTCATTTTTCGAGCAAAAAAGTCCCAAAATGTTGAAGAGCTTGAAGGCATTTTTAAAAGACTGTCAGATTCACATACTGAACACTTTCCCTGGCAGGATGATGTAGAAAAGATTTGGTAGGGACTTATTTGAAATTTTGAAGGATATTGTTGTTGGTAATTTCTTACAGCGTCATGGTCATAGTTTAAATAATCGATAACTTTCTCTTTTTCATGTTTTCTTTTCAATTTCTTCAGAAACATATGCTTGTAGGGTTTCATTTTTTCAAGCTCAGAATTTGATGATATGGTTAAATCATTACTAATATCAGTGCCATTATTTTTTGACATTTCATTAAGTTCAGGTAATGGATATTTATTGTTATTTGCTATAAATGGCAATCCCTGAATATCTTCTCCTAAATTTTTTTTCTTCTTTTTCAGAAAAAAGTTGTGCTTGTAAGGATTAGGATTTTCAAGCTCAGATTTCGATGATACGTTTAAATCATTACTAATATCAGTGCCATTATTTTTAAATATTTCATTAAGTTCGGGTGACGGCGTCTTATTGTTATTTTTTGTAAATGGAAATCCTTGTATATTATCCTCTACATTATAAACAGGTTGAACAGAACAACCTCTACGATGTCTCCGGACACGTTTTACGCGTCTCCGCTCACAATTAGAACAACATGCTCGTTCAAAATCTTTTGGAATATTCTTTACAGCTTGGTCTTCTTCAATGATCGACATATGTTTCGTACAATTGTTACGACGTCTGAAGATTGTCGACAAACATGGCACAGCTTTATTTCTCACAAAAAAATTTGATTTAACGTTTTCTGAATAATGTAATGCGCTTTGGTCTCCATGATTTTTATTATTGTTATTCAGAGAGTTTTTTTTATACAAATGATCTGGTTTTGTTCTTTCATATGTCACTTTATTAGTTACTGTGGATTTATTTTTTTGTTGTGTTTTTATCTCAGCTGTTTTTATTTTATTTCTATTCCTAGTATTATATATGAAAGTGGTATTGCTAGGATGTTTATTAAATAAATGTGTTTCATGTTTAGTGTTACGAGTGCCTTCATTTAAGAGCCTGTGATTACCACCTTTCGAAGCTACGATGGGAATTTTACGTGGACTCTCGAAATCTGAGCTGTCTGAATGCCTTTCAACAAGACTCGAATTGCATTTCATCAAAAACTCGTCTATACAGATCTCGCGCATTTTCGAAGTTATTTAAAATTCCACTTAACGGTGATTGGCATGTCGATTTACGTTTTTCATTTTAGTTTTTTTGTTTTAAAATAAATTTTTGATCACATCTTCATTTTGTTAGCGACACTTACGTTTTCTGTCATGACAGATGGTTTGTTTTTCTCCGAATTTTGACGTTTTAAGATTAATCTTAAAAAGGTATTATGCATGTAATATATCGCATTTAAATATTAATATTAGTTAGTAATATAAATATAACTCTTTTGTATTACTTTAACGGTTAAGCAAAGGTTTCTATTTTATAGGCATAATTAATAGTTTTTAATTTTTTTTTTTTTGAATTAATTCCATTATAATTACAAGCACGACCTAATTACTCGATTCTATAGAACTCATAGTGCATTGTTTAAACAAGAATAGTACTCAGAACCGTTACGACTTCACGGGGTGATGTTAAAACAATGAGCTAGGGTATGCGTGTATTATTATTATATAAACTAAACGCTGAATTAATATGCAGAGGTGATACGTCATGCTGGAAACGTTGAGTATAGAATTGGTACTATAGTGAGATCAAACCGTTTTGATCGTAAATATCATTGTCAATATTAAATACTCTTTTGAAATATACGAACATAATTTATAATTCAATTCAAAGCTTAAATATAATTCACTTAAATATTAGCTAATGAGTTTCTAAAAGTTTCCCATCATTTGTATTTATGTATTGTGAACCGGTAGATTGACATTTGATCAAAAATGATTGTATATAAAGAACGGAAGTACATACACATTAATTATTTTTAGAGCCAAAATAAGAGCACTATTAATATTTATCTCTAAAATAATTGTAATCAATTTTAACACATCGTTGCCAAGTGAACATAGATAACATATCTAATATAATGTCGGAGTACATAAATAATTCATGCCTCACATCCTACACAATTCCATTCTCAAGATCGATCATCCGCTCTACAAAACTAAGCTACACGTCACACTAAAATAATAGGAAAGAAAAAAAATATATAACCAAGGTGAATGCCGAAGCACGTTTACGTTTTAGAAAAAATGAATTAAACCAAGCTGAGTGAAGCTACATTAATTTACAACAAGCTGAAAATTGGCCTAATCGTTCAAAATTTTATAATAAATTTGAAAATTCCCCATCTTTCCCCTGTATGGATTTTTTTTTATTCAAAGTCGAAGGTCAAAAAAAGGAGTTCTTTTGCGATTTTCAGCAAAACGGTAAGTTTTATCATAAAAATACCTCAGACAAAAATTGTAGATCATAAAATTATCTATAAAAATGCATATATACTTTTTTCCGGTGGAATATATAATGAATGGGTAGTACCTACTTCGACGAGCTTGCTTTGTGCAAGTCCAAGATGGTACTTCCCAAGATGGAACTTGCTTTGACCAAGTCCAAGATTATATATTGCGTTGGTCGATTGTCATATAAAATTTATAAACAAAAACCAAATCCTACTTCATACCAGAGTCAATACAAAAGCACTTTTGAATCTTAATTTTAAAGCATAAACTATATTTAAAGCTACCATTTAGAATATAGAAGAACACGAAATCTGCGACGAACCAGTAAGAAACTCAAAGGTTTCATATCGAGTATATGAAATGAATGGAGTCTCTTTATTTTAATTAAATACTATTGTTAATCAACTAATATTTATTTTTAGAGGATATTTCGAGTAGGCGATAAACATTTTAATCAATTAGTCCAGTCCAATTTATTAATAGCTGACAAATTAAAATGAAACATAAGATAATAATGATTTCCATTAGGAAAAAAATATTCACAAACGAGCCGGCATTCTACGCAAGTTTTTTTAATTTTTTTCTTTAGTTTTTTTTAGCTTTAAATCTCCATACCGGTTCTTGTACAACATAAGTGAACTTCAATCATTATAATTTACTGCATTTCAATGTACATAAGTGAGACCGACCTTGAAAATAAACTGCAAACATTTTAAAAAATATTTGAAGAACTCATCACTCCACCAGATTCTAATATCACTCTTATGTCAAACCCCATACAGGTTGTTGTAGCTTGTATCAACGTTTTATTATCCAGGAAGGATTATAGGCCACATGTGTCCAAACGTGTTATTAAAACGAACCAGATTTCATACAATTGAAATTTTTTTTTATGTGGATACCCCGCAGCGATCAGCGTTCCATCTAAAACAATGTTTAAGTCGGCGCCACACAAACGCGCTAATCAACTTTGACGAATATTTGTTATCTACCTGAATTCGACACTATCCTTGGCGTTGGGAAATATTACAAACAAGTCATCAAAAATTTCAAGTATATTATAAGAATTTATTGGACTGTCAACGTGTGTCTCTATTTGTCTCTAGCTTCCGTCCGTGGCTTTGTCCGTGTGTGTAGGAACGGGTGTTACGTAGTCCATGTGTTTAGTGAGGAACCTATCTTTATTCAAAATATCATCAAAATCCGTTCAGTACTCTACCACCTAGAATTCAGTTACATGCAACGGGGATATGTATAATCCTTACCTACCATACTTATTGAAATCATTTATACTAAAAGGAAACTAGAAAAAAAGGACTACAATAAGCAAAAACCTCTATGTGTCGTTCGTTTCGTTCATAGAACAAATATATTTTCATCTTATATATAGCGACGATGTATATATTATGCTTAAGGGAGTTAAGAGCATAAGAGATCGTCACAGCATACGAGGCAGTCTTACCCCCGAAGTGTACCAATATCAATTTGACATCAAAAATTGACTGATTGATAAATGATCAGTGTATTTTAAACTGAACGACATTTAGGCTTGAACTATTGACACTGTTTATTTTGTGATTTTACTTTTAAAATTCTTACTTTTAAACGTTGCTTAGCGTTTGCCTAATTAGACAGAAGAATGTTAGTGTTCAACTAAAATGGAACAATTGTAAGGTCAGAAATGTTATAATTATTAAATGTCGCTTACCACTTTCTGACATTGGTGTCACAAGATGGTGTTGTGCGCATACTACTAGTTTATATATCTTTAAAAATATTATAGAATAATTTGCATGCATAATATTATAATCTACATTATATGTTTTTTTTTGGACGTAACTATTAATATAAAAGACTTAATAATTTATAATATAATAAAATAAATGAACCGGTTCTAACTGGTCAATATTTTTTTTTATATTTGAATTTTTTTAAATGATGATTTCAGGATTATTAAAGTTTAAATTATTTTATCAGCGAAACATGTTATCATTCATTTAAATAATTTAATTTCTTATTAATTTATTCATAGTATATTGAAACATATTTTGTCATTAATATGTATTTACAATTTTATAACAGAAATAATACATATATAATTACTATCAAGCAACGGTTTTTTATTATTATATAAGCGTTTGTGTTAAAAACAACAATTTAATTTTTGTTTTTCGGTAACTAGAAAAATAATTGTTATTTGTTAAAATCATAATATCACAAAAACGTGTAATACTATTTTAAAATTTTAGTCTGTTTTGATTTTCGACCACAATTTTAATACAACTTTGATAAACTGACTGTGGACTCAGCAAGGAGTAATTAGGCACATTTTTATAGCAGGAGTATTTCGGACTATTAGTATATATTATTATGTATTAACCTAACCTAACCTAGCCAACGTATGAGAATGACATCTCTCAACGATAAGTCACGTGATCATTCTCATACATTTGTTTAGTTTTCTATTAGCGTTTACAATTGTAGAATGTCAACTTGGCTAGGGCCTCTGGCAACGACTGCGATATTGATTGTGGTCAAAATATACCAGGAGAAGTTTATAGGTACAGAGAAACTGTCTCACTAATAATACTTATTAAGGAATTATGAAAATATACTTATTTTTTTTAGTTAATTTTAACATAAGGACAAGCAGGTGAACGGCTAAAATTTAATTAACGAATTTGGTGAAATCTAGTGAATTGAAGGTGTTTTATATATGATGTCCTTGGAATATTAAGTCAGTGCAGCTGATGTGAACGCACCTTTTAATTTAAGGCTAAGTATTTTACATTATTAATTTATTTATTTAAATAAACACAGCAAATTAATACAATCCCTGACACCTAATCTAAGCAAAAGGCAATTTATATTTTTGATACCATACATACTTCAAAAGACCTTTCTTCGAAACTTTGTTGTTAATCAGTGGATATGGCCATACCATTATAATGCATATCCCAGGATACCCATTCTTCCATATGCTGGTTTAACATAATATATTGAATCCATCAATTGGTTTTTAAGTATACATAAAAATAGAAACAAAATTGTGTCGCAAGGTTTTTTCTACTAATTTTTTTGATAGTCTTATTAGTACCTTATTAAATTAACTTATATAAGTGACTTATACACTGTTTCATACACAAACAGAAACTGTCTATTAAGTATAATATAAGTTAGTATTAGCGCATTTTAAATAATATCGAATTATAATGATCAATTATATTATTTACTTTGAAAGTTAGTAATTTCTAAACATGTTTTAAACAATATAACCGTCATCCATTCGAGCAATACAATAATTACGATACCGTAAAAACAATTCCAAATTCGAACGCCGCAATGTCAATCGCGGATTTAATTTGATTGGACAAGCTCCCCCGGGATGAGCCGAGGATTCCCGAAATAGGGGAAATCAGGGAAAATAAAACTTTTATTGCACCACACGTGTTTTATCGCCATCTTGTTTAGACCTATCGCTCCCTTTGCTTTCCGTATATAGACAGGCACAGTTCGTCTATCCGTTGAATTTTAGCGGGTCATATTATGATGGTTGTTGTGAGGGGACCTGGTCCAATCGTGATTCGATGTCACGATTGATTGGCATAGGGCGATTTTGCATTGCACCCTTGTATGGGGGTGCTTTTTTGCGGGTTGTGGGTGGGTCGCGAATGTAGGTAATGGTTGATTTGATTGTGCGGCTTTTGGGATCAGTTTAGCGAATTATAAATATAATTATAACTAAGTATTTTTAAAGTATTTGAAATAGTTTTTTAATTTTACGATCTTAACAAAGAAAATATGTTCTCTTATAAGGAAATTTCCAAATCCAATGAATCCAAAAAAAATCATCTTTATGTTTAAATTAGTAAAACGAATATACTTTCGCGTTCTCTCATGATATAATTAAAAACATACTACTAAAAACTATAATTTATTAATAACGGTTGAACTATCTTAATTAAATTTACGCATCCGAATATATTTATCTCATTAAATATTCAATACCAACATACCCTAAAAGTCATATATATAAAAGTTTCGGAACGATCTTTCTTATTTGTATGCGGACTCTGAATACATGAATATATTATAAAAATAGCAGTTGGAGATATTGAAGAGTTAACCCATTTTGATTAGTTCTTAGTTATAAATAAAACCGGGTGTATTTTGATACACTATAACTTTTATAGCATTTATACTAAATTAGCTGTACCTTCCGATTTTGTTCGGTTAAATTCAGACAAAGTTATTAAATATTTATTATTAGTTCCAAAGATCGTTTCTTAGCGAATGATTTCGTTATGAAATAAAATTATTTTCTAGCTTTCTAAATCAGTCAGTCAAAAACACTCCATTGTAAAAGCTTACTTGAATAAAGTCAGCCAGGAAAACCCGGTCTTATAAATGCCTAATAACTAATAATATTAACAAATATATTTATAGAAGTTAGTGATTTAATAGTATGATGTTTAAATATTTGTTTTAAATTATTATGTCTTTCTGAACGAATTCAGAGACCAATTTATAAGAATATTACTCCAAATCCCTTTCAACGATATAGGACATTACCATATTTGAAACATTTTGAATCATGTTATATAAATTCATTATGTTATGTATATTAGTCAATAAAACACAGTTAAAGTCATTTCCTATACGTCAATTACATGCTATTTTGAAACTTACGAAACGTTATTTATTGTGATGCTTTGGTGTTAATCCTGGTAGATAGTTCCATTCGTAAGTAAAACTAATCGTTTGTTGTATATAGTACCAATTTTATAATTGCTTAGGAGTTTTTATTAATGTTATAAGCTCAGTGATAATTATTTAAAAAAAAATAATTATACCCATTCCACGTCATAATCGACTCTACACAACATTGTAAACCATCCAGCCGTTCGTGCGTGATCAAGTAACAAACATACGAACATTCATTTTAGTATTTGTAATATATGATAAGCAATACAATTAAACATTCATTGAAATCGTCTAATGTATTCATGTTTTGTAGAAATCGTTGACTGTGCCGTATTCTCGTACACTTCCCACGTGCTTATGCAAATCCACCGCGAAATCTTAGGGAGCCCTATGAGAACTCGGAAGCTATGGTATTCACAGTTACACAATACTTATTTAAATAAGTTTAACTGAACTATACAAGACTAATAGTTTCACAAGTGTATGCAAATTTGAATTACATATTAACGTTTTAGGGTATCTGTGGGTTTCAAAAATTATTTATTAAATAAAAAATGTCTGGCTGTCACAGAGCCTGCAAGATGACAAATATAATATTAACTGATATTGGCGGATATGCCGATATTGGCGGAATATATAACTTAAGAAACCCTATAAATATGATGTAAATTAAATAAAAACAGAGAATTTTGTTACTGAAATAAATACAATTTTGTTTATTATTATAAAAATGATATAGAAATGAAGTATATAGTATGAGAGCTACAAGAGAGTAAATAGTGGTTGTTTGACGTCACTGCATACAAGTCGGTCTTACCCCCAAAATGCGCCAATAGTCGTTTTACAACAAATTGAAAGTGAAAAATTGAATTCAATTTTACAACAAAATTGAATTAAATATTGCAACTATCCAAACTCGGGGCAGATATTAAATTGTTGTCAGAACAATCCGATAGCTTTTTACTTACCCTAATCGAGATTTGAACCAAGAATGCTAGTTTAGGCAAACGGCGACAACAGAAAACAGATGGAAATAAATCGGTAGTAATAACACGTAGTATTGAAAGGGCTTATGAAAAAAAATTTGCACTAAGTAAAATTAGCTTTATTTTCACACAGAATAAAATCCTATCTTAAAAACATAATTATAAGACGGATTTGATTCGGATTAATGACCTTTGGGAGTTTTTCTTTCTTCGTACCCGTTAGGTCGTTAAATCCTTAATGTTAGTTTTAACATAAATGGTTGTGTTAAATTCTATATGAAAATGTAAATTGAATCATTTGGAAATTTTAAATAATATATTTAAGGATTTATAATTAGTTATATGCTTTATATGTATTTTTATACGTTATTGAGAATATATTAGGTAGGTATAATAGAAATGGCATGAAAACAATATATAGGTACTTTTTGTTTTGTATCGATAAATTAAATTGGAATAATAAATATATTATATTATATACTTTGAAATAGAGAAGGTAAATAATAAATCATTTTAATTTATTCATATAAATTTGTTTTAATTTTAACAATTCTCTGTTATGTTCTATTTTATATTATTTTTCATTTTGTCATTTTTCTTATAGCATGACGTATTTACTTATAATAATAAGATATCACAAAATTTCGCTATTTTAAAATTAAACAAAGTTTATTTTTATATTTATATTTTAGTGTAAGTGATTGTGATTATATTAAATAAATAAGTAGATATCTAAATATTTTTTTCAATAAAAGCAAAAATAATTATTAAACCGCTGTCACTTCCAACCTAAAATTATTAATTTCCTGTTCTAAGGTTTTTATCGTAAACAATAATTTAATTATACCTACCTCTATAACTTACACCTAGTGAGCATAAAAACATATCGTGCCAAAATATATCTAAATTCAAGTTTTAGACTGGTATGTATTTATTACTAGTATCTGGTATGTATCACTATGTCCTGCTCAGTTGGCTAATCTCTCTTTAGACTGGCCGCCGTGGCCAACATCGATTAGGAAGACATAATCAGATGATTCTAGTGTCTCTTTGTTTGTATGCCGCCACTGCCAAATGTTTTGTTCATACCCTGACGCAAAACAGCAGTACCTGGTATTGTTGTGTTCCGGTTTGAAGGGCGTGTGATTGTAATTACAGGTACAAGTGACATCTTAGTTCCCAAGGTTGGTGGCGTATTGGCGATGTAAGAAAGGGTTAACATTTCTTACAATGCCATTGTCTATGGGCGTTGGTGACCACTTACCATCAGGTGGCTCATATGCTCGTCCGCCTACCTATGCTATAGCAAAAAACAAAAACATTTTGAATTTAAATTTTTATCTATTTCTCCAAATTTAAACTTTAAGAATCTAAATTAAATTTACAAAAAATTGGGTTTTCTTTGTACCATATTCCTCAATATAATTATTTAAAAAAAGCAATACAATTCACTCGGTGCGGAATCCTTCCCAACGAGTGTACACTGTAACTCACTACTTATTTTTTATTAAGTAATTTATTTATTATTATGCGTAAAGGTGCTAATTAAAACTAATTTCTTATAAAGAACAGCAAATCAAAGAACGCCGATCAAAGATATGCCGTCCAAGTGTCTTCAATTAGGAATCATTCGCGACCGTCATTGGACAATATTAAATTCACCATTTTGTCAAGCAATGATTCTAATTTCGATTGGTCAAACGTGATTTTCATATATATATATATAAATGAAAATATATATATCATTCTATCCACCATAGGCAGGTTTCCTTACGATGCGCTATTCCTATTACTAAAAATAAGATTTCATTTTTTAATATGGAACCGTAATGATTGCGCATCGTGAGGACACCTGCATGTGTTTAAATTCACTGAAATTACTCATGTGCATCTTCGCATTTAAGCGTGGTGGATAAGCTCTAATACCCTTACCTCAAAATGGAGAGGCGGGACAGCCCAGCAGTGGGACATTTACTTAATTTTAGAATACTATAAAGTTTACAAAGATATATAAAGTACATGTACATACATATGTGCTCTAGTGTGGAAACGTCTCGCTAATGTTAATATATATGACTCAGCGAGAATGTCACAATAATTGCAGTTACTTTTCCTATTACCTGGAATCCTTCCAGGATATAGCATATTAAGCTCATACAGGTTATTTAATTAGACGTAATTTATTCTCACGCAACAATTTTATTTTATTGATGTATTTCAAATGAGGGTATAGAATAATCAATTATAATCTCACAAATAATGTCGTTCATATTATCTTAAGTTTTCGGTATACAAGCAAATATTTTTAATTGATTGATTTTTCATTTCTTATATTTTTGTACTGTAATGTGAAAATAGTGCATAGTTTTGAATAAAAAGGAACATCAACCTACCTTCAAAGTTCTCATATAATATTAAAACCTGAATTGAATTTCACAAGCAACTGGTTTCCAGTTCTAGTTAACAGCTAATAGTTTAGAATGATAAAAAAAACTTATTAAGTTTAAAAGCTGTAGCAAAAACTTCAGATGTTCTCTTAAGGAAATCGCTAACATGTAGACTTTTTATTGTTCAATTACCGCTTACGAGTAACTATTTATTGAGTATTACTATCCGAAGAACTTTTATTAAATAAAATTTCATACCTTACCAAGTACGAACTAACTACATCGATTATCAATACGTCTAAATATACCGTTCCAAGTATTCTTTTAAACTTTAAATACATAGAAAATAATTAATTAAAGATAAATTAAATGTACAAAATTTATTTTTAAATTAACGAATCGAATGTACGATTAGGTATATATAAAATCTGGATCGTACAAGTCTCTAGGTAGCTTTATTCGTACTAATGAGATTTTGAATTTAAGTCAATGATTTCTTTAAATTATAAACGTAGCAAATCACTAAAACAAATGTAAGGTATCAAATTAAATCTTGGCAACGCAAGGCCCAGGCTTTGGTTAACCCAGGATTGAATGAAACTTGTGTGCCTAGGCTCAGACGATGACGACATTTTCATAAAATATATTATATTTTCTAACTTTGTACTTTAATTGTTAGTATTGTTAATTTAAAATAAGTACATAAATAGTAGCCTTAGTTTAGTTCAATGCTAAAAACTTTAAAATAATAAAAATAATTTTATTAAATCTCTTTCAAATTTCAATCGTTTGCATTGGTTTGCATAAACGAATTTAAATTTAATAATACGTAAAATGCAAATATAATTTTTTTATGAAACATTTTGTTAAATCATAAACCGGCAGATGTTTTGAAACAAAGTGGAGATTTTTTTTTTAATATATTGTAATGACAATAATTTTTTAAGATCAGAAAAAATGACCCTCGCTTGTTTTTTCCAAGTTCGATTAAAACAGCTAGAAAAAAATCTAAGGGATCGAATTAAGCATAATATGCAAATAAGAGATTTCGTGCGCGAAATATGGTTATATTGGATGAAGGGTTGTAGGGCTCGAACTAGTTTGCGGGATTTTTTGTTTCATCACAAACAGCTCAGCAAAACCCTTGTTATATAATGAAAATAATGGCATATTCACAATTCAACAATTTAAAGTATAACAATAATTCATCCAAACTATTAATAATAATAAGGGCTTGTATTTATTATTATATATTAACTATATCAAACGACGATATCTATTAAACGATTTCTAAAATGAAAGAAACTACTTTTGTTTGTTAAAAAAAATGGTTCATAAGACTTTACCTCCATTATGAATACGTCCTTACATCCATCATACAACACAACGGGGCCGTTGTTTTAATAATAAAGCCCTTTGTATTAAAAACAAAAAGACTATTCATGGTCGAATTTCTTTACTATTTAAAAAAAAGGTTTTATATTTTTTAATATGTCTATAGTTCATATCGTATTATGTTAATGTGAATATTTTCACATGAATATTCGTTGTTTACTGTGACCTTAACATTTCTGAACCTTAAATTTCTGCATTCCTAGTATGCCATTTTTACAAAACAACTTTTTATGCGAAAACTAACTTAAGTTAGTATGAAAAACAGAATCAAAAGTTTTTGTTTACAAATATAGTAATATAATATATTAATTTATGTTTATCATATATATCATATTATTAATTGATAAATAATTTAAGTACACTTAAAAATAAAATTATTGAAAACATGATATTTGAGTGTAAGAAACAAAAACTTGTCTTTTAATGTAAAGGAATATAATTGTCATCTCCATAGAAAAATTGATATTTATGTGCAAGTAAGAAGCATAGCAGTATCAACTGTAAAAACTTATTTTCTTAAATACCCAGCCCAGTTACAGCAGCAGTTTGTCCACCAGGTTAAATAGACGTACATTTAATTTGGTAAAGCTTAGCAGAAAGAAGTTAAAATATAGCAGACATTCAACTTAAATTGGTTGCACTGGATGATTGCTCAAGATGGTATTAACATCGGTTCAATGATTCCTAAAATATAAAAACTTAAACTTTTTTTAAATTTCTTCATGTTCGGTAGCTCGACTGGTTAACCGACCAGTTTAAAAAGTACTTCTAAGATAATCTTGCAAGAATTAACTAGAATAATTTCAAATTGGAATTTTGTTACGTTGCAATAGAATAATTTCTAAGAATCTATCGGCCGAATACTGAAACGTCATTCAAATATGATTGGGACTTAATTATTTGGAACGTCATTAATTTCAAAATTTAGTATGCGAAATTTGAAATTAATGGCGTTCCAAATAATTAAGTCCCACTTCATATTTGAAAGACGTTTCAGTATTCGGCCGTATATTTGATAAATTTAAAAATGAATACATTATGCATAACAAGTAACGTAACTAGTGCATTATATAATATTCATGAAGATAATTTTTTCAAACTGAAAAAGTTGAGATATTCATAGTTTTGTATAATTCCAACATAATTTATAAGATATGTCTTACATACTAACTTTTTAAACGTTATTACATGGCAAAGGAATTTCAGAAACACAGCGGGAAGTATAATTATTCATTATCCTTATAAGAAATATGCAACGACATAAGAAGCTATGCATATCGTCTCTTAGCACTGGCTCATTCACCTTTAAAATTCAAATAAAGAATATCTAAATGGTAATAATAAACCGTTATGTAATCACAAAGCTGGTTTTGTTTCTTATGATAAAACGAATTTTAAAAAATAATACTTTACAGACGTGACGCCGTTACAGATTCGTCACTTCCCAAGAAACACGATTGAATAAATCGAAAAAATACAAGTAAATTACATTAATAGACGACCAAAAGATAAGAATGTTTCACCAATTAGATACGTGATCATTCCTGAAACTTCTTTGGCTGGCGGCTTTTTTTTTTGTCCACGCAAAAACTGAACGTTATAAGGAAAATGCTAAGAATGCCTGACTCACAACAGATTATATTTTTGCCGCCATTAAATTAGATTAAAGATGCCGCTTGTACGTTCAATTGCTACTGTTGCATTCGTTTTTTGTTTCATGTTTTTTAAGGAAGGAAGACAAGCTAATTGACTACTTGATTGCTGTAAGTCACCCTTTGCCTTTGGTTCTTTTAGGAGGATAAACGCCGTCAAACATAAGCTTGGAGATGAATATCCCTTTTGCAAGTATAATACGGCCGAATACTGAAACGTCCCTCAAACAAACACTTAGTTAAACGATACTTAACATTGAAATTAGTATGAGAAATTTTAAATTAACGGCGTCTCAAATAATTAAGTTGCACTTAACTAAATGACGTTTCAGTATTCGGCCGTGAATCCTAAAAGAGCAATACAGAGTATAGATGGTTGGCATTAGAAAAAATTAATGAGCTACCTTCCACCGGTATAAAAATGAGAAACGCTTAACGATTTTGCATATCAATTTAGAGCCGAAGTATATGGGTAATGCGTGACTAGACGTGACGCATTGCTATTGCTATCTTCAGGTTTTAGAAGTTCTCAAATATATAATTAAACAATATTTTATTCCATTATTTTACAACTTCCAAAAGAATACGTCTATCAGATATTCTTTGATAACTCATAATATTTGTGATTGATTACACGGTTAGAAATATGAAACTTGTAGAACATATTTGATATAACTTGATTCAGACACCAATGTTGGCTTTATCTATTAATATGATGTCTTCCCGATCGATACTGGTCACGGCTGCTATTCTCAAGGGATTCTAGACAATCAATATTATCAATATAATGTACAAATCCAAATGTAGTATCTGTAGTAATCCCATGAGGGAATAATCCGACACGACTTGAGATAGTTCAAAGTATCAATGATTTAATGATCAACTACTTTATTGACATTGTTAAATTCCTAAATGTGTGTTTAAAAGTAAGAACCAAACCAAGTACCAAAGTAAGAACCAAGTTCCAAAGTTTGGAATTTGGCAGTGAGTTCCATCTGATGTTGTTTTTGTAACAATTTTATTGTTTTTTTTTCAAATCCAAGGCTATGTTTGTTAAGCTGGTGAGTAGGATAAAATGAATCCACATTCACAGTTAGAATGCAATGAATCATTACATAATTCTAGTTAATTGTGAGCTTGTCTTTATGTAGCTACATTTAATTCTCATAAGTCTGACTCGTAGATTATCCAAGTGCATAAAACCATAGATGTGAAAATCTAGTAGAAGTGGCTTGCCCGTGTAGTCGTGCTGCAAAATAACCAAGAAGATATAATTTTCACAATAATTTATTGGAGGAATTTCTAGCTCCATTTTACGTTATGTATTTTCGATGTTTTTTTTCTATGAAAATTAAAGGTATAATATGTATGTGTATGTATGTGACCAAAGGACCATCTTAACATAATTGATAACTCTACACATTTTGTATGTATACGAGGTATATATATAACATTTAGTGGTCTCTTCAGTTCTGCGAACTGCCTTTATCAGGTATATATATGTCATGTCCCTTACCCCATTACTTAGAGCTTAAATAAGTATTTCTAAGCTATATCAAAAATATACATTATTGTTTCTTTAATAAATTAAAGTAACAACCTGTGAATGTCCCACTGCTAAGCTAAGCCTATTCTCCTTTTTTTTGAGGAGAAGGTTTGGAGCTTATTCCACCACGCTGCTTCAATGCGGGTTAGTGGAATACACATGTGGCAAATTTGATTGAAATTTGACACATGCAAGTTTCCTCACCATGTTTTCCATTACCGTCAAGCAAGTGATGAAATATATACACAAATTAAGCACATGAAAATTCAGTCGTGCCTGCCCGAGCTTGAGTACACGATCATCGGTTAAGATTCACGCATTCTAGCCACGGGGCCATCTCGGCTGTTTCCTTAATGATTATCTAATTATAAGTATATTGTTTCGGTTTTTATAACATTGTTACCATTTTAGTTGTATCATTGTCTTTCTTTATTGAAAATACCTCCTCTCCATTTATATGACTCGCAGTGTATTTAACTACGCTGCGGTATCGTGGATTGACGGTCTCAGCCACTGAGCACCACGCTTGTCTGGATTGTAACACGAGATATCCGTTTAGCAGTCGACGTTCTTCAGACATATAAGTTAATTAAACATATATTCTTGATGTCACTTCGTATTAATTTTATATTCAATGATAAAACATAAAACGTAATTATTACTTCAGATCTGAAGAAATTAAAATGTTTTAATTAAAGCTTTTAGAATTTATTTTAAATGTTTCGGCGTTGGAAGATATTTTAATGGGGCAATAACTTTACATTTCAATAAGCGGTAAGGATTGTCGCACACCAACCAACTCATCGTCTGAAGTCAGTGACTAAGTTTTATAACTATTTAATAGCAATGAATCATGAAATTCTTGGTCTTTACGTGATTTATGGAACCGCAACATATTACCGCTTCATATTATATTCAAGCTTATTGATCTAGTGACTAGATATAAGAGCGCAGATCCCGAGGTCCTGGGATCAAGTCCCAGATCGGACAGAAAAGTTATTGGGTTTTCCATCGAAAATCCAACGGCACAAGGGACATACTTGGTGGTAGAGCTTTGTGCAAGCTCGTCTGGGTAGGTACCACCCACTCATCAGATATTCTACCGCAAAACAGCAGTACTTGTTATTGCTGTGTTCCGGTTTGAAGGGTGAGTGAGCCAGTGTAAATACAGGCACAAGGGACATAACATCTTAGTTCCCAAGGTTGGTGGCGCATTGGCGATGTAAGAGATGGTTAACATCTCTTACAACGCCAATGTCTATGGGCGTTGGTGACCACTTACCATCAGGTGGCCCATATGCTCGTCCACCTTCCTATGCAATAAAAAAAAAAAAAAGCATCTCAGTTCCCAAGGTTCCTGACGCATTGGCGATGTAAGCGATGGGTTAACCATTTCTTACAATGTCAATGTCTTTGGGCCTTGGTGACCACTTACCATCAGGTGGCCCATATGCTCGTCCCCCTACCTATTCTATAACAAAGCGTAAATGATGATGTCCATAGGTGATTTGGTTCATAATAATGTAATTAAATCGTTCAATCAAAATCGTTACCTTCACTTGCAAAATATTTTTATTGTTTGGTGTGGGTTCTACATGATGTGACAGTGTCACCGCATTAGCACATGTAGCTAATATTTAAATTAAAAAAAAACTTTTTTAATTCCAAATACAGACATATAAGATTATTTTTCATACAATCATAAACTAAAAATGAGTCTTACTGCTAGTTATATTTTCCGATGCTAGTCGCAGGATGTAAATGATTATAATAAGCAGAAGCAATCTACATTCTGACAATATTATATATCTTTACTTATTGCATTATTTAAAAAAAGAGGCTTTTTATTTTTTTTATTTCATAGGGAGGCGGACGAGCATATGGGCCACCTGATGGTAAGTGGTCACCAACGCCCATAGACATTGGCATTGTAAGAAATGTTAACCATTGCTTAAATCGCCAATGCGCCACCAACCTTGGGAACTAAGATGTTATGTCCCTTGTGCCTGTAATTACACTGGCTCACTCACCCTTCAAACCGGAACACAGCAATACAGAGTACTGCTGTTTTGCGGCAGAATATCTGATGAGTGGGTGGTACCTACCCAGACGAGCTTGCACAAAGCTCTGCCACCAAGTTGGCAACTTTCCACCACTACGGCAACTTTCCACCGATTTAGTACACACTTCGTGTATATTGACGACTTGTAAAAGTTTTTAGTAAATAATGCGATGGAATAAAAAAAAAATTTGGATATTAAATGTGTAATTAACTTTATTATCTGAAAATTGTTTGAATTCATATAGTTTAATGAATGGAATTTTTAAACCTATATAGACCATTACAACAAATTATAATACGGACTTATAAGAAACTTATATGAAATACATATAAAATCAAATATAAGTTGCTTTTTTTTTAGTTAATTATTATTTTATTCATTACCTATTTGATTGTACATAATATAAATTGTGTTATTGAACTCATTATAATTATTAAAAGCAAAATTTGAAATTCGATATTAAAATTGATCTAAAACACTAAAATGTTAAGTTTTTTATAATAAAAATCATTATTTTTTGCGTGGTGTAAAAAACGCGTACTCTATTAATTAAATCTTCAAATAATCTACTACTTTTTTAAGCGTCTCTTATTTATTTTATGATTAAATTTTTATCAAGTTTCATTCACAGTTCGTTTACTTTTTTTTTTGTTAATAAAAAAAATATAACAAGCTTCTAATAAATGTATATAAGAAGAAAATGTTATAGAAAACATAATATTATGATATATATAACTTCTTAAAAAAGATATAAATAATAGTTCTATAGAAAGGTAAAAAAAATCGAATTGGTCATGGCGCATACATTTTTTTATTTTTTTAAATATATGTATTGGGCTATCTGATAATAAGTGGTCACCAATGCTCATCGACAAAGGTGCTGTAAGAAATATTAACTAATCCTTGCATCACCAATGCGCCACCAACCTTGGTTCATGACGATGTTATGTCCCTTGCGCCTGTAGTTACTCTGACACTCTCAAGCAACCGGAACACAACAATAATAAGTATTGATTGTCCTACCATCAATTTCTAATAACTTTAAACATTAGTATATATTGCTAAATGTTTTCACACTTAGCTATCCAGTGAAGGCTTTACAGATAATGTAACAAAATTCGTGTCCGACCCGTGAAGTGGTTATTAGGTATCGTATGTCGGTTCTATTTATGTAATCATTTCACTGGTCGGACACGAATATTGTTACACCTTGTATAAACACATACTAAACCAAAAAAACCATACTTGAAGCGAACGCAGGACTATAATTTTAAGTTATGTGACAATTATAAAATAAATTATTTTGTATCTACATATATAAATGATGTACACCAAAATATATATAGTACTTAATAGTGTACTATATCAAAAAATGAAAATAAATGTTAATAAATATAGTAGCGTTACACTTGCTTTTATGATTGTCATAAATCTACCACCGGTTCGGAAATAAACACCTCAGACCTTAGAAGAACCGGCGAAAGAAACTCAAAGGGTTATTTTATATCTCATCATTTGCAATCAAAGGCAATTTACACAATATCAGAATAATATATTTTATTGTATAAAAAGATATTTTTATTATTTATATTTTTTATATATCAGTAAAATTTTAATTATACATAAATATTATAATATAGCATAAAATATTTAAAATTCACAATAATCGTTAACCGTCTTATCGCCAATACACGTTTTCGTATTATATGTAGGATATATATGATAGCATAATATAGGATAGGATATTTCATATTATATATTATTTCGTATTTAATATACCCAATATTGTGTTGGCGCCCATGCTGGTAGTATTGTTAAAATAAAAAAAAATTGAAATTTAAGAGTATGATACCATTTTAAATGTACTTGATCATTACTAAGTAACATTCAACGTCTAAGGAGATTCGAATGAGTTAGCTAGTATATTTAACTATATCACCAAGCACATTATGTATTTATCGCGTATGTGACTTACAAACCCACTTCTCAGAGCTACGGATGTCGATATAAACCCACTATAACCATGAAAATTTGGTTCAATAATAGTGCCCGCATGACTGAAGCGACAAGGGCCCGAGCTAGCCTTTGTTTTATATTTTAAAGCGTTTTTTAAGAACAATAGCCGTAATTGTTATCGGCGCCCCGCTAAGTACTGCATCCATTCTTTTATGTAGATTATTTTTGAACCGATTTAAATAAATTATGCGGGCGTTGTGCACGTGTGCAATGGCCTTATTATTCGTGCCACACTGAGACAGATTATTGGTTGAGTAATTAATTTGTGCCCTATATACCTACATCAGTGCGTCGTTCGTAATTTAATATTTTTGTGTTTTTTTTTTCTGTACCAACTCGACGTACCAACTTACACGTGTTGAAATCCAACCTCTTTTTTATACTTCTGTAGATTATTACCATAAATATATGGGACCTCTTATATTTATTTCATTGTAATTTATATTTTCTTTTTTTATATTATATTTTTATCATGGTCAGTGACAGTAACAAAAGATACCATTCATATCTAGCCCTAAACCTGGATGTTATCCAAATTTGGCACAGAGATTGGTCACCAACATTGAAAAATATTTACATTTCTTATAATGGCTACATTCCCACATTGTATTTTTTATTGTTTTTTTTAATCTGTGCCTTCAATTTTTGAAAAGTCCCAATTCATATTCGTGCTCCTGTACAATTTTTATCTCAAATCTTTTAACTACAACAGCATTTTCAGGTAATAATGATAAGATCTAAATATGTCACGAAATATCTCATTATACGATCGTAATAATAAATACTTACGCTACGAGATGCAATAAAACAAACGTTAGATCTATTTTCGTTAACGTTATAAAAGTTTTACAACCGCCTGGACTCTAAATACATACAGAACTATCGTCAACCGAATTGGTTGTTAAAATCTGACCAACCCCACGAGAGCGCTCGTAAAATTTCATGGATTCATAATTATTTCATTATTGTTCACAGCAGGGCATAAATTGTGTTTATCTCTGTAATAAAAGAAAAAAAAAACGTTCGACTATTTATAAATGTTCACATTAAGATACAGTGAGTCCTTTTTTCAGTTCTATTTGAATCTAGTTAAATGTGTGTTTCCTAAAGAACTAATATAACTTATTTGAAACTATGTAACTGCGTTTTATAAGTCATTTATTGAGTAATTTTATTTATACTGATATTATAAATATGAAAGCAACTCTGTCCGTCTATCTATTACGCTTGGTTTGGTGTAAATTAGTACAACTTAAACTAAAAATTAAGACAAACATTCATATAAAAAAAAACAATCTAGAATTCATTTTATTTAGAATATAATATTTTGCAAGAGATTTGGCTATTGTAAACATTGACTATGTCATATTTTGTTAAGTAGCTATCTGCGTTATTCTATCACACTATATGTTATATATCTGTGTAAGTTATAAAAAAAAATCATTCTATCAATATGTTTCACGTTTATATAACACTAACGCTAACATTTATACCCAACCAATAGATTTTCATACTATACTAATTGCCCGTCACAACTGCGTACAGGTAAAATAATAAATTAGAGATATTTTAAATGTATTTATGTAGCAACATTTCAAGTCTATAATAGAGTTTCGGAGATCTCGTGATGAGTCACTGAGTGAGTGGTATTAGACGTACAATCCTTTAGAATTTAGATGGTACCCGTGTCAGCTCAATCACAGGTGATATAATTTCATCATACATACACATACGTACATGTCAGTTGTCAATTTCATAATTTGTATTCGAAATTTAAATATGTGACAATGGCAGAATATATTAAGTTTATCTAGCGTTAACATACGCCACACGACAAAAGAAAGAAAAAACACATTATGCTAGGTCGTTGTATTCTTTAAAATTCCGACCTTATTATCTCATTTTTGAATCTCCGAATGCTATGATAAAAATCGAACTCCTATTGTAATACTTCGTTCATAAATACGAATATCATTGTCAAGGCAAACTTTATAAATACAATGACACTTACGTAAGTTCTATATTTCTAAGCGAGTAGTTACGAGAATACATTTTTTTTTCAATAAACTATATTTTTTCTTTAGTAGGTATATAGGTACAACTTAGGTACCACCCACGCAACAGATATTCTACCGCAAAACAGCAGTACTTTGTATTGTTGTGTTCCGGTTTGAAGGGTGAGTGAGCCAGTGTAATTTCAGGCACAAGGGACATAACATCTTAGTTCCCTAGATTGGTGGCGCATAGGCGATGTAAGCGATGGTTAACATTTCTAACAATGACATTGTCTATGGGCGTTGATGGCCATTTACCATCAAGTGGCCCATACGCTCGTCCACCTACCTATACAATAAAAAAAAACTTTTATAAAATACACTAGCGATCGTAATTGTTCAAGTTGAATAAATTATAAGTGGAATCTGATAGATTAAAACCAATACAAAGTGATAATAATTGCGAATGGGTTTGTCAAAGAGACTGCTTATCAAACATTTTTAGAATTTAACTCAGTTTACTTACCAATTAAATCTCCCAAACAGACTAAACCACAAGGATAAGTAGGCTTGTCTTAAGGTTTTATTTTACAATTTGATGAATACAATAATTGCAGTTCGTATATAAAATAAAAAAAAAGTGTAGTATTTTTTTTAATTCCTTCATTATTTCATCAATGCTTTTATTTACTTTATATAATACAAAATATAATATGTATCTTAAAAGTAGTTTCACTATAAAGACATTAAGTTGAAAGTTACATTTAAAAGTACTTCATTTAATTTAGCGTAATAAATAACAGAAGTTAAACTGTAAGGGTCTTCTTAAAGTGGTCATAGCACCTTAACGAAGACGCACGACCTCTTTTAGTGACACATAGTTTCAAACGGGCCGCATTAACAGGGCTGGCTTTTAAGTATCTTACATATAAAAGCAATATAATTTAAAATTACAGCCACTTAAAATTGTTTATAATGGATATAATTAATGAAAAAAGCTTTATTTCGATGACTGAAACGTTTATAAAATTTTTAAATTAACTAGTTGCCGCCGTGTAGTGCCCATGTTATACTTTTCTGTAAGATTAATGTAATACTTTAAAATAGAACAAAGATGGTTAAATTTATACAACAATCGATTTAATTGAAGATTGTTAATTCAATCTGAGCAAGCGAGCGACTTTCTGTTAATAATAAATAATAATAATGATAATGAAGATATCGTAAGGAAACTTGCAAGTGTCAGGTAAAATTCCATTACTCTATGCTAACTGCGTATTAGCAGCCTCGAATTGTCTCCAAGTTTCCTCATCATCAGAAGGGTCCTTAGGCCAGCAGTGGTAATTAAACAGGCTATTTATTTTATATAGCTATATTCCTTATAAAGCAATAAAGGAGTTTGAAATATGTAAACATATGTACATTACTTGATGAATTGGTCTATGCAAAAATAGAACACCAAATCATACAAATTGATGTTACTCACTCAATTACTCTTTAAAACCCAATAACACATTTGAACCCATCACAAATTACAAGTCGCGCCAATAATGAATAAACAACTTTACCTTTATGTGCACCAACAAGATGGCGGATATAAGTCGACCTTTGATTTTACAGAAGAATTAAGAATTATAAGCGAAAATTCAACAACAGTTCAATACTGCGAAGCCATTTTGTGAAAAGTATTCAAGTGTATTATAAAATTTTAAGGACATACACATCAAAATAGGGTATCAATGGAGGTGATAGATAAGTCATGACGCTCTTATTACTGAAATTACATTCAAAGTAAAAGTCAAAAGGTCCTGCTTCAATAAGCAGGAACAATGAATCAACTACTTTAATATAATTAATAGCTAGCAAACGTTACTCGCCTAAGTGACAGCCCTCAAGTAACTGTGAAAGGGTCGACGATGCGAGATATTTTTATTACTTGTCCAAATACATCCTAAGATAGGACATCTCATGTTTTACAAGATTATTTTAATTAACCAACTTAAATCTAATTAAATTTGTAAGCATAAGCTATTTATTATATAGATGATAACGGTCTTACAACTTGGATCTAATTTAAAATATCTAAAGTAAATGAAAATTTCTTACGGCTAGTCTAAAGCCTGCTCTACCTTTGGGGAGGAGAGTTTGGAGATGTATAGAGTGGTTGGACCACCACGCTGCTCCAATGCGAGTTGCAGAATTTAATCCACCACATAATGTGAAGGAAAATTAATAAAGAATAAAAAGAAACCAACGACAAATTGAAATACGAACAAGATGGGAAAAGTACCCGAACATATTATGAGGGTTGGTAGAATTCGCATGTGGCAGAATATCAGTGAAATTAAACACATGGATCATTCCTAACGATGTTTTCCTTCACTTTCAAGCACGATATGAATTATAAATACTATTAAACACATGACAATTCAGTGGTCCTTTCCTCATTTACCCACGATCATCGGTTAACAATAAGGTTCTTGCGTTCAAACCACTGGGCCATCTAGGCTTATATTCAGTAAATACAATCGGACACATATAATCGTTACTTAGCCAGTTATTAGTTGAGCAATGCTGTGTCGTCTTCTTTCGCATGTCAAAACAATAATGACAGAAAGAGAGAAATCATTTTATTCAACCATATGGCAGACTGAGATTAAAACCTGTTTACATTTGCATAAATCTAATTTTATATATTGATAAAACTTATTAATTAATATTTAAGTAAATTAGTCCCGTGCATTAGCCCGTGTAATACATTTTAATCTAATTAAAAAATAATTACTATAATTTAATGTATACTGAGCGGAACGGATGTATACACGTATATAATTGTACAAATAAATATGTCATTCTATTTTCAAATCGAAGGGCTACAGTCACACCGTATTTTAATTACCGTTGATATCAACGCAACTTCATCTATAAGGTCAATTTATTTTCAATTACAACCAGAAGCTTAATTATAAACTAATGACATTCATAGGGCTAATATACACATGTTAATATTTAAAAAAAATATTGGTTTATAACAAAGAAATATATAATATGACTGATGATTATAAAAATTACAATATATGCTTCAATAGAAGCACCAGCGGCTCTTTGTGCCAAGGCAGAGTAAGGTAAGGTAATTCACTATAACATCCAGACAACCCAACTGAATACACTTTAAAATAGCTACCTTGTAGGTGTCATAATACATAAAAATATTACTTATACGTGATACACAAATTTAATAAAAATCATCTACCCGCTATATATTTAATATTAAACCATCTAGTGTACACCAACCTTAAAAAACGCAACTCGTCCATTTCATTAACAGCGAGCGTTATGATAACCGAAGGACTTATAAAACAGTGCTTTTAATTTACTTTAATGATCCGTGCAGTGTCCATTGCGTTTCGTGACGTAATGTAATTGCCGTCATCCAGCCGTCCTGGCTTTTGACCTCTTAGACTCGATTTAATTGAATAAATAAACACGATAGCTGTCGGCGCGTCGCTGGTGACCAGTAGGATTGATTTTGTTGTTTTTTGTTCTACAATCGGAAAGGATATATCGTAATCTTGGTTTGGCATTTGATTATTTACCATGCGTAGGTGTAATTATGAGATGACGATTTTTTTATATTTTGTATCGATTTTATATTTTGGTTTTTCGTGGTGTTGTGCTCAATATAAAAATTGTAATAATAATAATAATAATGGTCCTCCTGACCGATTTCGGCCACGGCGCAGGTCATATTATAGTGCACAAGTGTGTGTGTGTGCGCAGACACAGGTGCACTCTCTATTCCCTTACTCTCATAACCCGATGGGACGGCAATCCGATACAACCGGAAAGAGTTCAGGCGCAGGACCAACGGATTAACGTGCTTTCTGAGGCACGGTGTACACTACACAATTCCAACTACTCCGGGCTGCTACTGAGAATTTTCGACAGAAAATCTCAATAACATTTTATTGGCCCGACCTGGGAATTGAACCCACCGGATAAGACCACCGGGTCTGTGGCATTATATCTAGCCACTAGACCAACGAGGCAGTCATAATAGTATAATATATACAACCGTTTTATGAGATGTTTTTTTAGTTATTGAAGAAGCTTTAGTGATTTTTGTTTATTTTTATTAGCAGTCCTAATTCTTTGAATTAATAGCACGTGAAAGATAATCATAATAAAAAAAAAAAACAAAAATTTAACAATCGAAATTTTGGCGTATTCTTTTCGCAACCTTTGTAAAACTGCATATCAAAAAAGCTTATATACCAAATAATATATTTATATAAGTCTGCGAACGGTGACGCGTCTAAGATGTATAGAAAAGTAGCAACGAGCAACGTGCAGAGGCAATCGGCGCGAATCACATGAGACGCGATGAACAGACATCATCTAGAAATCTTAATCGTTTAATTGAATTTGTAAAGAAATAATGGACGTTGAAACTTTATTTAGTTTTATTTAATTAAATTAATTATTTAATCTTTTCATTTTCTTACTACTTCTTTACTTTTCTTTTCATGACGCAAGATATTTATTTCGTGTGTTTTAAGGTTTTTTTTAGTATTTATATATTATTATTTTTTAAATATATTACTATTATATAATAATAAAATTTTATTTCTATTCAAAATTTTATTTATCTTATTACCGCTTCCGACACCTGCATTCGCGACAAATTATATGAAAATATGAACCGTATAATTACATTGTTAGAATCTATTATCCTTTAAGGAAAATTGACATAATAACAGAACAATAATCATAAAATTTCTGTCTGGAAATAAAAACATGCAGGTAAATATAGATAATGTAAATACAATACAATTGTGATATATAAAAAAAACTACCACAGACAAAATGTTAAATTAGAGTATAATTTTACTCATTACATCGCATTTTAAAATTACAATCTATTATTCAATACAAATTGTTCCCTCACTTATGTCATTTTATGGTATTTGAGAAAAATAAAACAAAAGAAACGCTATTATAATCTACATACAATTAAAATACAGCATCCATTGTTAAAAGTTAGATTGAAATAAGAGTTGCGTACTGAAGTGATTACCCAACCAGAGCAAACAATAGAATAAATTACACATTCAAATATAAACACTGTCTACTATAAAATAAGGTTCAATTCGAACTTATCTCTGATACGATAAATTGCTTGCGACTCGGTACTTATCGTGTATTTCGCAATTTTAAACAACGTTTCCGTAGTGTAGCGGTTATCACGTGTGCTTCACACGCACAAGGTCCCCGGTTCGATCCCGGGCGGAAACAATAATATCGGAATGATCATCCTTTTTGTTTTTAATATTAATACCATCGGTATGATAATAATAATATTTACTTATATATTAATTAAACTAAAATACTGCTGTCATTATTTTTTCTTTCTTTTTTTACAATACAGTTATCAAAATAATTACAGTGGTAGTTATGAGTTATCTACAAAATATATATACATATATCATTGATTGTTTTGTATCATTTTTGATATCTATCTCGTGTAAAAAGTTATAGTGAATCACTTATAGTTTTTGCGTTTGCTACAGTAGTAGACGAACAATTTTCTCTTCAACTAAGTCGTCAGCTTAATAAGCTATACCTTAAATAAATATGCGTTAGTATATTATATACTTTGTAAACTATAAATTAAATTAATATGATAGTTATGTACGGAGTTTGTGGTGCATCAACTGTCAAAATTACACTCCTCCAAGTCTAACTCCAGTGGTTTAGGCTCTGCGTTGATGACCTCTCTGACCCCGACTCGTGACGTGGTTATTAATTATCGTGAGTCAGTTCTATTTACACCTGTAATAAAAACATATATTACACAATAAGAGCAAATTACCATCAGGTGGCCCATACGTTCGTCCACCTTCATATGTAATAAAAAAAAAAATTAAATACAATCTTAAATAAAAAAAAAATCATATATAATGTAATCATTTTAGCAGTTGATGAAATTAAATCAAAATGAGACGTTATTAGGTATGTACTACTAGCAACAATTTAATTTGAATAACAATTCTTTATAAAAATTGTTATAATAATAATTTATTATCTAACACTTGAAGTGAAATTCAATAACCATTTATCAATATTTTTAGCAATCAGGTTGGGAATAATTTTCTTAAAAATATTGATCAAAACCACCACACAAGAATAAAGTAAACTTATATTGACATGTACAATTTACACACAAAAATAGAACAAAGGATTAAATTATAAACAGACAGACAGAATTGCAGAAGAATAATGCCCGGCGTAAGTTACTCGCGCTGCTTTTAAAAAATCTACCCACAAATTTAATATCAAAAGTCGAACACCCAAAAATATATATTTTATACAATCGGTTCCCGAGCTACAAAATTTCGAAAATAAATTATTATATATGTACCTACTTGGTGGTAGAGCTTTGTGCAAGCTCATCTAGGTAGGTACCACCCACTCAACAGATATTCTACCGCAAAACAGCAGCACTTTGTACTGTTGTGTTCCGGTTTGAAGCGTGAGTGAGCCAGTGTAATTACAGGCACAAGGGACATAACATCTTAGTTCCCAATGATGGTGGCGCATAAGCGATGTAAGCCATAGTTAACATTTCTTACAATGCCATTGTTTATTCACTTATCATCTTCATCCAGATCTTCATCTTAATCCAGATCTACCATCCAGTCACCACTTACCATCAGGTGACCTTAATGCTCGTCCGCCTACCTATACAGTAAAATAAATATATAAAATCTGAATATATATAATTTATATAATTTGTGTTAGATAAAAATAGCTATAGTAAGTGTACCTTAGCAGATAGACATATCCTAACGAGGAGTTTTCCGTAAGCCCTTTTTGAAACCTACAATTTTCAATATATACATAAATAAATAGCCCATCGTCGTTTAATGCTCTTTCTATTAGTGAAAAGCTTATCAAAATCCGTTGCGTGGCTTGAAGTTAGAGGACACACAGAACGAGGATTTTAGCGACATTATGTTGTTTAAGGTTTAAGGTTTAAGAAGTTTATTTCTCATTAAGAACAAAAGTTCGCTTACACGAGAAACTAATTACATTATTTCTTATATCTATTATTATAGTTATCGGTGTCTATATAAAAACAAAAGTGAGTATACATATATTATATATCTTTTCTTAATTCAATCCTGACAGTGTCTTTTCAGTTCGGTCTTAAATTTTTCAAAAGATTTTTCATTAACAATTTTTTTTGGTAAGCTATTGTACAGTAGTGCCCCTTTAAACAATATGGTTTTTGAGCCATAACTTTTTGTTCTGGCTTTCGGTAATTGTAGTTTGTGTTTGTTTCGTGTATTGTATTTATGTGATTTTGTTTTAAAGGTTATTTGTGTGTGTACTGAACCCGTTAGTATTTTTCTAATTAGTATGCATGTTTTGTATTTATGTAATTGATTAATGGATAGTGTGTTTGTTTTCTTATATAAATCTTTTGTGGGGAAGTAGTAGTGTAGTTTAAATAGCGCTTTCAGTAATTTGTTCTGGGATCTTTGAAGATCTTTTAAATTGGGTTTAGTTGCACCCCCCCATATTTCTATTAAGTATTCTAATAAAGGCTTTACTAGTGAGTTATATATAATAATTCTAACTTTATTTGGTATACAGCGAGCCGATCTGCGTAAAGCACCCGTTAAAGATGTTATTTTTGACTGTAGGTAATCTATATGAGCTTGCCATGTTAATTTAGAATCTATAATAAGTCCAAGATATTTTTCTGCTTCTGAGTGTTTTATTGTTTGATTGTTAATAACCAACGGATCTACTTTGGGAATCTTTTTATTTTTTGCAATGAAAACCATATAGGAGGTTTTAGCAACATTTATCGTAAGCAAGTTACGCTGAAACCACTCGTTTAGCGTATCGAGATCAGTTTGTGCATCCGACATTATCTTATGAAATGAATCACCAAAATAAAACAAGCATGTGTCATCTGCATATAAAGATATTTCACCGATCAAACCCAAATTACTAATATCATTTATGTAGATCAAAAATAATAGGGGGCCTAGGATCGATCCCTGTGGTATTCCACAAACGATGTCTCGAGCACTACTTTTAAAACTTTCAATTTTGACAACTTGTTGCCTACCTGTCAAATATGATTCAAAAATTTTGTAAGCTGGTCCAGACAAACCAATACTTTGTAATTTATCGAGCAAAATAGCATGTGAGACAGTATCGAAAGCTTTTTTTAAGTCAATGAAAATGCCTACAGCTATCTTTTTTTGGTCGATATTAGTTTTTATTTTGGTAGTTAGATCGATTGTCGCCGAAAGAGTATTTGATTTGGCACGAAAACCATACTGTCCTTGAAAGAGAAAATTAATGTCTATTAAATATTTATTTAAACGGTTATACAAAATTCGTTCCAATATTTTTGATAGTACCGGTAGCACTGATATGGGACGATAGTTCCCGGGGGTTTAAATATATAGATATGATAATTCCTTGGGACTCAGTTATTATCGTGTAATTCGCAATACAATTCAACGTTTCCGTAGTGTAGCGGTTATCACGTGTGCTTCACACGCACAAGGTCCCCGGTTCGATCCCGGGCGGAAACACATTTAGCCAATAAGTAAAATGGTTTTATTTTGGGAAATGTTAGAATATTAACTCAGTTGTTATTACCAGTTTAAATGGCTTGGCTTATGGCTAACACTTTTATGGTTAGATTTTTTATTACATTTTGTATTAAATTGTAACATAATTTACAATAATACTACTAGATAATTACCGAGCTTATAACTGTATGTTAAATATGATAATACTTATATTTGATTATGAGAAGAATAAATCCTTTTAATAATTAATTGATCAATAAACAAAATAGAGAAGCTAAAAACAATTGTCATGAGAAATTGTTTATTTTTTTTTGCAATTTCGATGGAACACGTATGTACTTAAATAATGTAAGTGAAATAATAATAATAATAATATTAAATTTATTTACTTCTTCACATAATTTTTACAAATAACAATTTTACATGCATAATCTTATCAGCTTAATAATGTGAAGACTGGTGCTTGCAATAGCACAAAGTGTTCTACAAGACACCAGGCCTCCACTCCCGTTAACTTGAACAGATAAATAAAAAAAATAAAAGTTAGAGTAAATGTATAAAAATGAGAAGTAAGAAATTAAAGTGGAACAAGAATATGCTCATTTGAGCGTGCGTGTATGCGAGTATTCGTGTGTGTGTGTGTGTGTGTGTGTGTGTGTGTGTGTTTGTGTGTTGTATTCAATTCAATTTTAGAGGTGTGAATAAACCATTAGTATTTGTGTCACTTAATTCCATGAGGTATTTAAATAGTAATTGCTTTAATTGTTTTTTGTGCATTGTCCAAAGTTAAGTTCCGCATTTAAAATATTAAATATTCTTGGAGCCAAATAAATGTATGATCTTTGGGCAAATCTGGTCTTAAAAAAGGGAACAGGGAATTTATTTAATCTTGGAAGTGCCATAAGTATCTTTAATAATAGCTCTTTGAGCTCTTTCTAATTCAATTAGATGCACTTGTGCAAAACCTCCCCAAGCACATATACAATAGTTAGTTCTCCCAAAGCTTTGTATGTTCCAATCGAAAGAAATTCAAAATTAGTAAAGAAAAATTTGAAAGGAAAATTATTTTTAATAAATATATTTTAAATTATTATTGTTCTAGTGTTATGTATAAAATATTTTTTTATAATATAATAAAGGCTATTGACAGTGTAAACATCATCTTTAGAATACAAAACAATTATTTCTCACCGAATTAATTAGTGGTACCCATTGGTTTATATTGAAGGTGTATTGGTTTACGACGGCTTATAAATTATAAATATTATGTATAATAATAATGACATATGTTATATATGTCTTATAAGCCATCTATCTTTTTATAATCTTAAGTTGTCAATGGAGTGGAGCTTTATAAGAAAAAATGGAATAGGAAAAAAAATATAAGTTCATTTTATAAACATACATATGAGATGTGATTTATGTCGAATTTTAGTTAGTAGAGTAACGGTATTATAGAGTCAGATGTAGACTACACAAAAAAACCGCGTATGTCTTTAGGCGCCATGTTTTCAAATTACATAATAATACTTGATTTTTATGTTTAAATATAAAACGTTTTAACAAAATACTTCTGACTTCGATTGGTATCATTTTTGTCACGTGACATCTATTGAGTTTATTTTATTATTTACAAATTGATATATCGAATGTTGACTGCCTCGTTGGTCTAGTGGCTTGATATGAAGCCGCACTCGATGGTCCTGGGTTCAAGTCCCAGGTCGGGTTAATTAATAGTTATTGGGGCTTTCTGTCAGAAAATTCTCAGTAGCAGCCCGGAGTCTGGTAGTTGGAAGTGTGTACAATCCCGTGCCTCGGAAAGCACGTTAAGCTGTTGGTCCTGCGCCTGAACTCTTTCCGGTCGTGTAGGATTGCCATCCCATCGGATTATGAGAGCTATGGAAGAGAGAGTTCACCTGTGTTTGCGCACACACTTGTGCACTATAATATCTCCTGCGCAGTTGGCTGATCTTTCTTGAGATTGGCCGCCGTGGCCGAAATCGGTCTGGAGGACATTATATAATGTAGATGGAGAAAATCAAACAGTTGTATAATTACAAATATAGATAGAAAGAATATATTTATTCTACACCTCAAAAAAATTAAAACATACCTTATTACATGGATACAACCTATTTACTAATTAGCATATAACTTCAGCCTTATCAAACAGCGATCTCGAGTTATATAAATACATAATCATATCACGTCAAGATTCTATAAAAAAAATATGGTTGTCTGTAAATTCGGTTTACGAACGATAGTTTAACGTGACAACGTCATAACAAAACATTGATGAAATGACTGCATCGAATGAAAGAGATAGATGCGGCGCAAGCGTACAATCAGCGCAACGGGACAATGAGCGTAATGGGGCAATGAGCGTAACGTGACAATTTCGTGCATTCAGCCAGCGTTCATCGATTTATTAGACGTGGTCACGTCAAAATATGACACATAAAAAATCAACAATAGTTTACTTAAGGCGAAATATAAATTAAAATATTACTCACTGTTAGAATAGCTGGGTCGTTTGCTGAAGCGATATCAAAATTGTATTTCCAGTGGCATCCACATCCACACCTACCTATACCTTTAAAATGCATTATAAATGAATACTTCCTTTCAAGAGTCATATCTTTCATTCGGGTATCGTATTTACGTAAACAATTTAAAACACATCGAACAAGTAAAATATCACAAAGACACATAACATTACAAAGCAATAATTCCATTAATAAAAAATAGCACCATTTGCGTAATGTCGTGACAAGTCGCCACGTGTCGTGACGTGCTCGTATACGTGTCGTGAGCTCCCTAACGTTGTTCGTATCAACGCTCACCGAATTATCGTGCAGCTGATACATTACCTTTCAAACTTTGACTTTTGACGACTGCATTCAGTGGACGTTGAAATTGTTGATGACGTCAACTCTACCATTCATTCCCTATTCACTTCAATTTATTGTAAGAAATATTATTTTAACTATATTATTATACTACAATAATATTTAATTAATCTAATAACATTGTGCACAAGAATTCATTACAAATTACTAAGAAATAAAAGAAATTTAAAAATGAAACTCAAAATTTCATAACCCATTGGAAACAATAGATTAGTTTTTTTTATTTATAATCTATGTCTTTAACTGTTATAACTGTTAAATGTATATAATTATGTATTATAAATTGTCATACGTTTATTTGACATGGATGAAAAAAACTGTGACAAAGCCTTATTCTTATTTATGGACGAGCTATTATATAGTATTGTCAATAAAACACATCGAAAATAAGAAAACACAAATTATATTTAAACGACACAAATCCATATTCAGTAACTGCCTGTGACTGTCCCAATGCTGGGCTAGACCTCCATTCCTCTTTCGAAGAGAAGGTTTTTGAGCTTATTCCAACACGCTGCTCCAATGCTGGAATACACAAGTGTCAGAATTGCATTGAAATTAGACAAATGCAGGTTTACTCACGATGTTTTCTTCAATATAATAACAAATTAAGCATATGGAATTCAGTGGTGCTTGCCCGGGTTTGAACTAGGGTTTTTGCAGGTTAGGTAAGACTTTAAATCAATATACGTATGTATAAAAATTTCAGTTGATTTTATAAAAGGAGAATTATTATCATGATACCAAAAAAGCGAAGTCATTATAATTATTTATATTATTCCATATGAGGGTAATCATAATATGCTTGTATGAATAATATATTTTTCAATATATAAAAAGCAGTCGATCTATATAACTAATTTAAGTTTAGTGAGGTATAGTTACGCTCGTAAATAAAAAATATTAATAGCCATAATATTAAAAATAAAATACATAGAGGTAGAGTGCGACACGTACTAACGGCATTCTATATCTGATCAAACTCCTTGAGAACGTTAATTTGAAACGTCAAAAAATCAATCGCACTTATTGCCTGTGCTTTCCAGGTGTGTTAACTCTAAAGGAATCCAATGTGTACTTATGTCCATAGCAGCGACAAAGTATGTCCATTCAGGACATACTTTGTCGCTGCTATTTAAAAATAATAATAATCTTGTTTTTCATACAAGGTGGTAGAGCTTTGTCCAGCTCGTCTGGGTAGGTACCACCCACTCATCAGATATTCTACCGCAAAACAATTACTACTTTGTATTGTTGTGTTCCGGTTTGAAGGGTGAGTGAGCCAGTGTAATTACAGGCACAATGGACAAAATATCTTAGTTTCCAAGGTTGGTGGCGCATGGGTGATGTAAGCGATGGTTAACATTTCTTACAATGCCAATGTGTATGTGCGATGGTGACCACTTACCATCAGGTGGCCCGTCGCCCGGCTCGTCCGCCTACCTATACAATAAAAAAATAAATATTTTAATAGTTTTTTTTTTAATGTAAACATTCCTATGCTGACTGTACTTACTTGATATAATGAAATGTTAAATGTAACATTAATTGGATCATTTACTTCGTTCATTGCTTAATTTCTTATCAACCGTTATCGAACTACCAAATTAGTTCAATCCGTATTAAAACATACAAGCCTAACGCATGTTTAATATGTAAACAAGTTTAAAAGATCGCCTTTTTAGTGGTATATTAGTGAACATGACAGACAACTAAAGAAACACGTATAATTTGCGAGACATTTAAGCTTGTCTAATCTTAAGCACGAGCCCTACAAGCTGTACGTTGTTAAGCTTTAATAGGGATATTAATAAATAAATACAAACGATAAAAAAAATCTTAAATCACCAAAATTTCTACAAAATCCGAAGTCAAAGGAACATACGGAACTTACATTCGTACATAATGTATTACAATAGTGACTGCCTCTTTGGTCTAGAGGCTTGATATAAGGCCGCAGACGCGGTGGTCCTGGGTTCAATTCCCAGGTCGGACCAATATATAGTTATTGGGGATTTCTGGCAGAAAATTCTCAGTAGCAGCCCGGAGTCTGGAAGTTCGAAGTGTGTACACTCCCGTGCCTCGGAAAGCACGTTAAGCCGTTGGTCCTGCGCCTTAACTCTTTCCGGTCGTGTCGGATTGCCGTCCCATCGGATTATGAGAGCTAAGGAAAAGAGAGTGCACTTGTGTTTGCGCACACACTTGTGCACTATAATATCTCCTGCGAAGTTCGGCCGCCGTGGCCGAAATCGGTCTGGAGGACCTTATTACAATAGTATATAGCTTATGTCGTGGGATTGGCCAACAGTGCAATCTACGTATAAGAATTAAAGGATGGTATGCTATTTATTGGTTCTGCCTGTACATTTTTTTTCACCTAATTTTGTGATAAATAATCGTTTTAAGATGTAGTGATTCACATTATACTAAATTTTTTCATTTTTGTTTGTTTGTCTGTCTGCCTGTGTGTGTGTGTGTGTGTGTGTGTGTGTGTGTGTGCACGAGTGAGTTATTATAGTAATAAAATAATTTATTATATTTTTATTAATTACACGAGGGCGTGCTTTACCCTCGGGGCACAGCTAGTATACAATATAAATATTGGTTTGCATTTTATGCTTTAAAGGTGACTTATTTATTAATTAGGATTCTGGATTCCTCTGTTCTAGTAGGCCAGTCTTATCATAGTCTAGTCGTCTCTATTATGGATAACCTTTTGGTAAGTTGCAGTGACAGAATTAAAACTAACCCATACTTGTTAATAATTTATATCATTTCATTTAAGGTATTAAGGTTTTTGATATTCAATGCGTCGTCTTAAAGGTAAACAGAGAAATATTTTAATATATAACAAAAACAAATTAATGATTAAATGCTAATAACATACCATGCAAGGTTATTTTGGTAGAATTAATGATCACTTCGAAACCCAAAGTCAGCTGCGTTTGGATTATGCATTGTTAAAAACATTTTGCCATATTTGTTGACGTTTATAGTTACTGCTCCGCTTATTAGGGTTTCAGTATGACGTTGAACTTTCAACGGATGAACTATCACAAGTAAATAGTATAAAAATACATAAATTAGACCTGGGGATACTGAATTTGTTTGTATTCAATTATATAAACTTTTTATTAAGAGCAACAATGCTTCTATTAAACAAGCTGATGCCCTTTCAAGGGACGCCTGTAGACATTTTCACTTACAGACGGAGATTATATAAAAAAAGCCACTTCATAAACGGTTGTTATCAGTCTAAATACACTGGCTCACTCTCTCCATTTCATTCAGAAAAACAATATAAACTATTAGGTGGTATAATACTGGTACACCATTATTGTGTGGTGCCCATTGAAAGAACCTGCACATAGCCCATAAGCAGATATCACAAATAATAGTTAAAACAAGTATATTACGTCATATAACACCAACCAGCCTACCTCTACCTTTTTTTTTATTACGCTGGAAAAACGCATGACGCGTTTCCACCCACTGGTAACATGGGGGGGGGGGGTATGTGGGACTCGCCGTATGTCCAGGGCACCGAGTGCACCCCGGACATCGGAATACCCACTAAAAAACCAGCGGTACCCTTCCCGTCTTAAGGGGAGCGCCACGGGATCGCTTGCGCATTCAGCCGTCAAGCCTACCTCTACCTACCCTTACCTGTTCATATAACCTACCTATTGGAAATCTTGTACATACTTTACTTTATTGCTTGACACGTGTCAGTGTTGCCAAGGCGATATAATTGAAACGTTAAATATTATTATAGTATATAGTTATATGTTCTGTTTGCTAGTTTAATGAAAACATTATAATTCAACGGCGCTGATGAGATACGCTAATGCGCAAAGTATTTCTAGCGTAGTTCCATCAAAGTGTTGTGTGTACCGAAAGCGATGGACATGGATATAAAAAAATATGGATGTGACTGTTTTTTTTTTTTTAGTAAAATTTAGTAAACCATTGCGACTTTGATACTCACTTCAATTTTTTTAGTAATTTTTTTAGTAATCATTTGCTTACATAGTTACTTCTTAAACAGTTGTTATCATTGAGTTCAAATATACTACTACATTCACCATTTAAACCAGAAAGGAAAAATACGATTGACTATATTTTATCTTATTCTTGTAATCCATTGCGATTTAAATGGTATTTCAAAATTTAATAAACCTGCGTATTCAATAATGTTTTTTATTATGTAAACCATCTATTCAAATGTAAAAAGACTTACACAAACATGCACATATTCCCGTATAACAAATACATTAGTGCATGTTATACATTTTATTATAAATGTTAATTTTAATATCCTTAATTAATTCTTTTTAAATCTATTTAAACAATATAACACATTTTGTTAATTCTATAACATTCGTTATTTAATTTTTAACAAAACGCTACTTTCTCAAATCGACTATATTTTTCTTAAATCGGATACAAAGTCAAAATATTACATTATATATATCTGCATATCTGGAAATGATAGCTCTTCTAGTGATAAGACCGCCGTTATTACATAAGGTAACAGATTTTTGTTTGTGCTTATAACTGTATGTTTCTATAACTCTTTCTGTGTACAAATTCTATTCTATTCGAAATATGTTATTTTTTAAATACATATATAAGTATTTTAAACACATATCGCTTATAATTATCATTAAAAATATTTGTTTATTTATATGTTTGTGTTTTTAACCTAAATAATAATGATTATTATAATATATACCATTCAGATAATATATATCATTGTAGTGGGGAGGCAGCGACCCACGATAGCGTCATTTCCTGATTTCGTTGTAGTAATGCAGCGATGATTTCAAGTATATGTAATATTTTTAGATAAATATTCAGTAATTATATTTTTTTAATACTTTTTTTATAAATCACGTGACATTTTGTAAATAAGGTACACATGAATTTTGTGTTAAACGAAAGGCTACATGTGAAAATAAACGTATTTTATTTCATTTAATATGAATGTTTGTTGAAATTACTTGAATTGATCTTTGATTTATTATTTGTGCAAAACTTAGCTATCGTTTTTTTTAAAACATGCAGAATTCTAAATTACTTGTTATACGTCAAAGGGTTAATAATCAATCAATTTATCATCTAAATTAGCAAATTTCATGTTCAAATCATTTTTGCATGTTAAAATCGCTATTGTCATATTTTTGTTTTATGTTAGTGTTTTACATATACTACGTAGCAACAGCGAACGAGGATGTGACAGCGCAGTGGCAGGCATGCTTAATTTCGGCTAATTCTAACCTATAGACTGCAGGAAATGTCGGCTTAGCTTAATAAAAATACATACGATATTATAAGCGAATGTTTGATTTTTAATAATCTTGAAAAAAGTTAGTGGTTTTTCGGATGAGATCATAAAGTTCCAAGTTCAAATCTGGATGCGAAGAAAATATTGTTTTTGTTATCAAAATATGTTATCAAAAAATATTGGGAAGTTGGCTGTAATAGACTATCGTGGCTTAGTAAGCACACACAAGTGAAACAACTTGTGGTAATTGGTCACCAACGCCCATAGACATTGGCATTGTAAGTAATGTCAACCATCGCTTACATTGCCAATGCGCCACCAACCTTGGGAACAAAGATGTTATGTCTATTTTGCCTACAGTTACACTGGCTCCCTCATCCTTTATATTAGAACACAAAAATACTAAGTTTGGTTGGCGGTTTTATGGCTGACTACTGGATGGTGCCTATCCAGAGGGGCCCTCACAAGGCCCTACCAAGTAAAGATATGTTTCCGATTGTATCTGAGTGTCACATCTGACTAAGAGATTTGAGAGAAAAGTTAGTACAATATAAGAGAGAGTAAAATGTGCTCGTCAGATATTTTTTCTATTTCGAAAAGACACGTATTTAAAATGATGATTTTTTTTATCGCCATAGAATGACAGTTACTAATTATAATTGTTTTAGTTATTATAAAGTATTAAATTGAGTTTTTTTTTAAATATTTCTTAATTTATTTCAATGTAATAATACCGTTTGTTTCCCAAATAAATAAATATTATACGAGATAATGAAAAAATATAAAGATTAATCAAATGTAAGGTAACAGCCGGCTCGGAATGTAGATTACCGAGAAGAACCGACAAGAAACTATTTATATACTCTCTTCCATCAATTATATAACATAGGTATGTTAATTACATACAATTAAATTAATATATCTTGCATACAAATCAACGAATACTCTACGCTGCTTTATTATCTATAATCTTCTATAGAATATTATGCGGTATTTATTAATGTTTTTTTAATATAAGCTTTGAATTTATTAATTGGTAGTAAAAATTAATTATAAAACTATATTTTTTTATTTTATTTGGATTTTATAATATAGTCAGACGTCGATAAAAGCTGTGATGGTCAGATAAGACCACGTTAATCGCAATCAAGTGTTGCTGGCTCAAATCTGGTGAAGCACCACTGTATTTTTAGATGGTTAATGTATTTTGAAGATGGTACTTGGTGAGGAACACGACGTGTTGAAATTGCTTGAAAAAAATCAACGGTCGTGATCAGGTGGTCCAATGTGTTCTGTAACTCTTACAACGTGTAAGCAAAATTTTCATAACGATTGATTTGATTAAGATATGTAAATACATATATAATAATAAACAAGATTAGAGATATAACTGAACTGCATATATATGTATTTACATATAAGCGAAATACACACTCATCGCGAGATATCCCAAATTATCCACCCGTTCGATTTGAAGTTTGTCACAGTTAATCCTTCCCGGACGAAGATGCTGACTAAGAACGGAGCGAACGACTGAACGCAAATCCTATACACAAACATTTTTCTTATTATCTACCAGTCCGAAGCCGGGGCGATTAACCAGTATTTTTTTAATATAATAATAATAATAATATTAAATATCCTGGGACATTCTTCACACACGGCCTTCTGATCCGAAACTAAGCAGAGCTCGTACTATGGAAACCAGACAACTGATATTTTATTTTATAAATAGATACTTGTATAGATAATTACACCCAGACACAGGACAAACAGACATGTTCATGCACACAAATGTCTGCCCTGGGTGGGAATCGAACCCACGACCTGCGGCGTGCAAGTGTCTTACCAACCACGCCAACCGGCTCGTCAAATACATGCAGTTATTTTAAATTACATCATCATCATAAACGTCAGCTTCTAATGAGATGACAAATCCTAACTATTATTATAAATGGGAAGACGAGTTTATTCGTTTGTTTCTTTGTTACGCTTTCACTCATAAACCAAAAAGCCGATTTTAAAAATTCTTTCACCAATGGAAAGTTACTTTATCAGTGAGTAACATAGGCTATATTTTTACCCGGTATTCCCACGGGAACGGGAACTACGCGTGGTGAAACCGCGTGGCACAGCTAGTGTAATATAAAAGAGTAAAATCAACAAAATATCACATTTGTTATTAGTTCGTTTAAACTAACTGAGCCTAATACGAAAGTTTTCTATCGGTTCAATTGTGTACAATGCACGGTTAGTTTTAATGTCAAAAAATCTCTTTGTATCAAAGTTCATGATCCGTAACGTTCGTTGTAATGTAACAATTTGGCGTTACGTAAATTCGGTGATCGTAATTACGCATTGTTGGACCTTTTTATGGGCTCTTTATGTCCATTCCGATACCATCTACGGTATTTCTAATAGATTAAATTATAAAAATTGACTGCGAACGAATAAAATTACGTGTTTCTCTATTACAAAAAAGGTTAATGACTTCGAATTTATACGTTCGAAATTTGAATGTTTTAATTATAATATAATTGTTTAATTTTGCTGTTTTGTTTGTATAATTTTACTTTATTTAGTCACAAAACTGTTTATTTAAACAATGTTAAAGTCACAGTTTTGAAATAAGAACTAGTCTTAAAGTATTCATATGCCATATTGAATAAACAAAACAATTATAGAATGAAGTCTCATTATAATAAAATATAATATGTAAATAATAAAGTTATTTAATCTTGTTATGTTTTAAGTACATTCGAACGGTGGTAGAAACAGTGGTACCACGCACACATTAGTAGGTCTACCGTTAAGTTTATTCTCGTTCAGGTTTGAAGGTAAGTGAGGACACTATCTATATAAATTAAATTACTATGAATATTATTTAAAGACTTAAGTAAAGCCTGAATGTCTCACTACTGGGCGTAGGCCTTTTTGGAGGAGAAGGTTTTAGAGCTTATTCCACCACGCTGTTCTAATGCGGGTGGATATACGTGTGGTATTATTTCTAACGATGGTTTTTTATCACCGCCAGGCGGTAGACGTGTTACTTGAAAATATATATTTAGATAGTTAATAATTCTTGTATTTCTTCTTTCTAAAGGTGGCACAATGGCGAGTGCTATTTTTAATTTCAAAAATAAATCAAATGAGATTAAAAAAACGATATACTAGACTACAAGTAGGCTCTAGCGAGTACTCTTGTATCGTCATACTACAGTATAAAGTTAAATTTAAAGTTACCACGGTTTCGCTTTGCAGATATTACTCTTTATTTATAACTTACATAGATAATTAAATACAATTCAATTATTATTTATTTAAATGTAATGAAAATTGACTGCACACTTTGTTATCATCTATGTCATAATTTATTGAGTTCTACAATTAAAAAAAAATCAAAGTCTATGTAGAGACAATGAAGGGACAAGTATAACAATAAAAGTTAATAAAGTTATGAAACAAATCGGAACGGAAAAGGTAGAGGTCCCTAATAACGGAGTAGGAGCGATAGATGCGAGTAAATAATAATTTTGTTAATAGCATTACGACGAAGACAATACGTTTTGTTCATAATGTAGGCTGACCATGATTTCGCTAAAGTGAAAATGATCGTCTTTTGTCATTTTTATTGAATTTGAATTTGAGTAGCAGCCCGGAGTCTGAAAGTTGAAAGTGTGTATACTCCCATGCATCAGAAAGTACGTAAAGCCGTTGGTTCTGTGCCTGTACTCTTTCCGTCGGATTGCCATCCCATCGAATTATAGGGATAGAGAGTGCACCTGTGTTTACGCACACGCTTGTGAAATATAATATGTCTTTTAATTAATATATTGCGTAAAATCAGGTTTAATTTCTGGGATTAATAAGCACCTATTATATATTATTATTATATTATTAGTCCTCCTGACCGATTTCGGCCACGGCGGCCAATCTCAAGAGAGATCAGCCAATTGCGCAGGACATATTATAGTGCACAAGTGTGTGCGCAAACACAGGTGCACTCTCTATTCCCTAACTCTCATAATCCGATGGGACGGCAATCCGACACGACTGGAAAGAGTTCAGGCGCAGGACCAACGGCTTTACGTGCTTTCCGAGGCACGGGAGTGTTCACACTTCCAACTTCCAGACTTCGAGCTGCTATTGAGAATTTTCGACAGAAAATCTAAATAACATTTTATTGGCCCGACCTGGGAATTGAACCCAGAACCCCCGAGTTAGCAGCCTTAATCCTAGCCACTAGACCAACGAGGCAGTCACCTATTATACATCAATATATATAAACATATAATAAATTTATATTATATATAAATACTAAATATTAAAATGAATATATAAAAAAAATAAAAAATGTTCAGATATAGGTAATCAATAAATTTATATTACATTTCCTTTTAACACCGTATTATTTATTAATTAATTTCAACACGATATCCAGCAATTTCAAATACCATACAATGTACTTAGGCATCAGGTTAATTCGAAGTAAAACAAAAAGACACTTGCGTGTAATTTTATTTTAATTGAATATCAAAAAACTAAGAGCCATGCTTCAGCACGTGAATACTTGATTAACAAAATGTTTGAAATAATGTTTCTAATGATTCTTAAGCATTATGGCTCTTTTCTGACTTCTATATGACTTAAAAATTGTATATGTCAGGTTAGAATTTTACGTTTAATAACGTTATAGCTTGTTTTAAATAACGAATTAGATCTCTCATTCTATCATAGTAGAGTTGACATTCGAAATTTGAAAAAGATAAATTATTGTCCAATTTTGTCTAATAAATAACCCCCTTAATTGTGGGAGTGGTGTGTTCTCCTGTAATCAGTTGTACATACATAATTCGTTTTAAGTAAGGCTTGTTTTAGATGTACTTTATATACAACTGTTGGAAGTCTAACAAATAAACACTTACAGGTGTATCTGTATTTTCTTAGTGTTAATTATCTTGTTATTTACGGGCCTTGGTCTAGAACTCAAATATGATTTCGAGATCAGGATTTCTCGGCGTTATATCGAAAAACGTATGAGTCTGGCTAATGAGATTTAACCGCGTTTATTTTGTCAAGAAATTCTCAGTTTAGGACGGAGTTAGGAAATTGTTTGAGTGACACCCCCGTGCCATAAACTCTCTTCGGTCCGATAGATAGAAATATAATTTTAAATATTATGTATGTTACCTACGTACGTTTGGCCGCAACTAATGTTTTCGAAAAAAAAAACAAAATATCCAACGGAAAATGGATTTTTAAGCTTCTCCAAAAGAGCTAACCTATTAAAAATAATGAAGACATCCACGATAATATTTGAATATTTCTAATATTTATTCGACTAATTTAAGATTTAAAATCAATATTAATATAAACCCAATAAACTCAACGGTATACTAGTACCATCGCGAGATGCTTCATAAAATAATTCACAAACTAATCACTTTTACACACAATAACTTACTATTAAACTCGTACGCTAATAGACAAACAAACAAACGCAAATACGAGACAAACAATGAGTCCATTAAGCTGACACGTTTAATTCTCTCGTGTGTATCAACATTACAATGACGTGGAAATCATTTAACTAAAGATATACATTATTATTTCAGATTGACTGGCGTAGTGAATGCAACTTTATGCTTCGTTAACGGTCTTGGATTCAATCCCAAATCAGTTTGAAAGTTTATATTTTGTGTTTATTAATTACTCAGAGATCAAGTTGAATGAGTAGAACAAATATTTTACAGAAATTTTCAGCTATTTATTTATGTGTTTAAGGTATTGCAGCTTTATAAGATTAAATACAAAAGTTTTGTTAATATTTTTAGCAGAAAAAGATTGTCCTAAAAATATTTAAAAATTTGGACATTGTAATTTAGCCCCAGCTTTTGAATGACAATGTTCGCTGGACCGCCCACATTACATCCGGTGTGTTCATGCCGTTTTATTTCACCGGGAGTCGAATCCGGACCCTTGTAGGCGTGCATGTTAATTACTACAGACTCGATTATACCGTAACGGGTAATGAATCTAATCAAAAACATATATGATTACACGAAATATGTCGACCACGCTTTACTTGTAATTGTTAGTTCGTGTATTCAAAACTTTTAAAATTAATTTATGACAGTTAAGTAATTAAGCTATTACCTGAAATACACTTTAGTATGCACAGAAATGACGTTTTTTTCATCGGCAAGCAAGAGACGTATTGAAAAACAAATTAAGCACTTGATTATTTGAAGGCCTGCCCGGATTCGAACCTATAATCACGTGTAACTTATGGGCCATCTTTGACTCTTTGGTTTTTAAGAAGAAATATTTCATGTATAAACTTAGCGACTATAGGTAAACAGATTTCGCTCTTTTTGACATTATTGATTTGCCATTTTTTTATAGCATAGGTAGTCGGACGACCATATGGGCCACCTGATGTTAAGTGGTCACCAACGCCCATAGACATTGGCAGTGTAAGTAATGTTAACCAACTGCTACATCGCCAATGCGCCACCAACCTTGGGAACTAAGATGTTATGTCACTTGTGCCTGTAATTACACTTGCTCACTCGCCCTTCAAACCAGAACATAACAGCAACAAAGTACCTACTGCCGTTTTGAGGTAGAATATCTGATGAGTGTTTGGTACATACCAAGACGAGATAGCACAAAGAACTACCACCAAGTAATATTCGAAAGAAAACCACGCATTATTTAGATAATCACCCGTTAAGCAACGTACATAAGTCAGACCGTAAATATTTATAATGTATATGTACATATAATATTAATGTTATTTAATGCAATAAGGAACATATAACTAAATACAATATCTTTTTTCATTTTATTAACACAGTAATATGTCAAAAGCGAATATGCTCTAGAATGCAACTGACCTTTTAAACCGTTTTTCAATTACGTATATACATACCCTTTGCATAATACATACATACATTTATTCATTAAGTAATATTGTATACTTCCTAATTAATTATATTTAGAATACAATTGAATTTTATTATTATAATTGATTGTACTGAGTCATATAATCGACTGAGTCATGATTCGACATACGACCTTTTACCGTTCTCGTAACCTTGATTTTGTCAAAACAACTGTAAAATATACTATTATTTGACAGTTTTAAGGAGAACTTTAATATCTATGTATATATTATTCACATAGAGCACATCTTATTTTAACTGGGTTATATTTATTTATTGGTTGGACTTTGAGCAAACCCGTCTAGGTAGGTACCACATATTCCACCTCTTTCATCAGTTATTCCAATGTATTGATTGTATCAAATCAAATAAAAAATATTCTTTTTAGGCTTTGTTAACTTCTAAAGCGTTTAATATTTTTATATAACTAGAAACTACCAAGGATATTGTATGTAGATTATAATGATATGAACGCGCAATAAACAATAGTTACACCAGCCACTGTAGTTTTTCCACCACTTTATTGGTATGTAAATTCAATATTATGAAAAAAAAAAATCCTGCATGAATATCAATAGCTATACATGTTAATAATAAATTGAAATTGTGATGTTTTATAAAAAAATACATTTTTGTAGTACATTTGAATTCCATTGAGTGACTTTGTACAGTAACCATTAATTATAGTTTAATTTATAGTCACTATAACATTTGTTATAGTTTTTACGTTTTCATTGAACTCACTGCAGAACAAATAGCCTGACTGGATGGTGTTAGTTTTACAAAATAAAAATTCCTAAAGGCTAAGTAACCTTCAAGTTACAATAAAACGTTTAACTTCGTGACAATATGTGTTAAAATTGATATTTATGATTCGAAATCTAAAATAGAATTACTTTATGAAAACTAGCTACTCGTCCCGGCTGCACACGCGTGGAATAACGATCTTCAAAAGACGTTTATGTTGGAGGAATACATACAAAGAAAAAAACAACCTCTACGGGCATATGTAGAACTAATAATGGAAGGTTTTTGACGTGAAAACGTCTAATAAATCGATGAACGCTAGAACGAAAAAGGATGACTCATTGTCCCGTTACGCTGATTTTACGCTTGCACCGCATCTATCTCTCTTTCACTCGATTGGCCTATGCGTCATTTCATCAATGTTTTGTTATGACGTTGTCACATTAAACTATCGTCCGTAAACCGACTTTACAGACAACCAATTTATTTTTAACAAATAAGTAGGTGGACGGTGATATTGGCTACCTTATATTAAGTGGCATTAGCACTAAAAAGTATTAACAATTCCTCACAATTATAATCCGCCACTGTGCCTGTAATTACACTGACTCACTCACCCCTCAAACCGAAACAAAATAATACTAAGTATTGCTGATTGGCGGTAGAATATCTGACGAGTGTCTATTTTAGGTTTTGTACAAAACCCTACCAAAATCTACACTATTAAAGAATGCTTCTTCTTAGTCGTACACTCCTGACGGAGTGGTCGTGGTCATAGAAAGTCTGATTAGTTGGTTGCGGCTTTTGCAAAACTTATCCATTTCTCCCTATTGATGGCACTGCGTGTACATTCAACGAAAGAATTACGTAGAAGATAGAGAATCATACTTATTTATTAAGAAAACTAATTACCCAGTATTTCAATGACTTTAATATGTAATTTTCGGTTTAGTATACTTAGTCGGATTATTATTCGATACGACACGCTCGCCATCTATGATACTTAAAAGCTATACTTAAAACTAGTTTTAAAACTAGATTCACGACTGAGTGACGTTCGGTAATACTAAGTCAAACGCCATAACGTAACTGCCAAAAGAACAAGCATAAATTTTTACTTGTGACGTTTTTCTTTTAAATTCAAGGCTAGATATGTCGTATTAATAATAAAATTTAACGTATTTTTATAATCACAAGTGAATACATTTTATTTGCATATTATAATTATGCGGTGAATATATTTATAATACATATTTAACGTCTTGTCATACAACTTTTATATTATATATTCTAATCGTATCCGATTTTCGTTATCGTATTTAATATTAATAATTCAATAGCGTTATTAACAATTTATAATAGGTACTGATCAATCGAAATTCATAAATTATACAAAAAGCAGCGGTAGCGGTAGACTCGTGTAAAAAAAAAACGATGAAGACGCGACGCACGCATTGTAAGCATATAAAGGGCTATTTAAAAACCTTAAGTCTTTTATAATACGTGATAATTCCTTAAGAACAACATAATAGCTTGAATTTAAACAATTTATTTTTAATACAATATATTTTTAGGTGTGTCTTTACACTATGATTTTTATGATAAACATTTTAGACATATGCCATTTTACTTCTGTTGTAATGTTGAATTTGATAATGTCTGCGAAGATAAACGTCTTAAGCCCGAAGCTTAATATTTGTGAAAATCGGTTTTCAAATAGATAGCAAAATTATATTGTATTAATATACATTAATAAATCTCGAGAGAAAATTGCATATTTTGATTTAATCTACGAAACTTGAATATCTGTACGTATTTTAGCAGCATGGCGAAATAATCTCCAAAGTTTCGCCTCGCAAGGCGTATGTCTGGCACATAAAGATATGAGTATATACGATAGAAATTGATGAGATATTTTTTCTCGAATTTGTTAATTGTGTTAATTCATCATATATAAAAAAACCAGTGATTTGTGAAAAACAACATATAGAATTGAAATTAGTGACAGGCGATCAGGCAGCTTCTTTAATGTTATTTATAACTAAAAGATATTTGTTTTATGGTACTGCAATTTCCGTTCGAGATATTTCTTTATGTAAGCAAGAAAAAAGGTTTTTTTTTACATACACTATACAATGCATAATATTCTTATTCAGATCAAGTTTCTAAGGAACCATCTGAGGTTCAAAATAAAATAATTTATTTATTTATTTATAATATAATACTCACATGTTGCCGGAAAAATGTAAGGCTGTATATACAATGGTGTAAAAAATATGTTTTCATATTATATAGCGAAACACAAGTTACAGGAAACGTACAAAATAAGTAACTATTGTTCGACGTTAACAGACATTCACAAGCTCTCGCCGAGGTTGAGATAAGCAACAACTTATAAAACAAGAATCACTAAGAAAATGTTTACGACATCTAACCCGCGACACGGCTAAATTGAAAATCCATTCAAATCCCTTTAACCAATTTACATTTGCGTTATCATCTCAAATCGATAGCCTTATACCATAACAAGAAGGGTTATATTCGCGTGCACTCGAAATTGTAAGTGAGTTTGCTTGTGGAAAGTATGTCAAGAATGGGAGAGTCGTAAGCAAAATACTATCAAATGTTGACCTTTCCGTTAGCTATTCGATCTTTATTTAATAGCCATGCCCTTAGATGTTTTAAATGATAGGAGATCTTAAAAGCCAAAAAGGAATAAGCAATATAATGACATTTATCCTGCACTGCACTCTTAGGAGTCTCTGTTACATAAATATTGTATATATATTAAGTTTAGCTCTTTTTATTTTTATTATGAAAATATTATTTTCATTTAAATTTTATCTTAAAATTTTCGGTTCCTGTCGTTTCGTTCGTATTAAATTTTGATAACGCTTGTGTTTCATATGAATCGCCATATTTGTTGTTTTTTATAGTTTCTGCCTTATGGATCGTAGCACTCAGTATGATATATATATATATATATATATATATATATATATATATAAAAGCTCATATAATCTTTCTTAATAAACGTATATAAGGTTGTCACATCGGACTGGTAGCTTCAGAGAATAAAAAACTTAGACATCAAATACCTCTTACTAAATGAACACTAGTATTTTAACGTTTTGTGTATTATATAATGAGATTAAGTTTAGATATATTGTGCTTGTTTTCTGCTTCCAAAGATGCTGAATAACACAGTCACTTCAATTTAATCACTTTAATTAAAAAAAAAACGCAAACAATTTGATTGAGTAGTTTGAATACATCATAAAAGATAGATAAAGATATGAGGTCCTCCAGACCTATTCCGGTCACAACGGCTATTCTCCCAGGAGAATAGCCAGGTACTATTTAGGTCTAAAGTGTGTGCAAACACAATTGCACTCTCTATTCACTTCCTTTAATAATTTAATCAGATGGTATTGAAAATCTGACTGCTTCTGAGTTCAGGTGGAAAAAATGTTTTTTGGGACAAAAGTAGTTTTTAGGTAACAGATTCGATTCCAGAAACTCAGCCTTATTGGCTAACTACTAGACCAATGGGGCAATACATTTGAATACATCGTAAATTATGCACAAAACAAGCCCGCAACAATGCAATAAGAGCTAAACTAAATAATAGAATAATTGTTTATATTTTATTAAAGATAATTTTGCGTCATCGCGCCATACGCTCTTAGATGTTAAGCGAAAGCATACAAAGTAACTTCATCGTTTGAATATCAAACGATATCAATAGATTATCCGTCTTTTTTTAATATTTATAGACCATTGTAGTCGACCAAGGGACGTGTCACGGCCTATTATTTTGGCCTCTGCCCACGCGCTGAGAATTCCGTATCGTTGTTAGGAAGGTTTGTTGAACTTAAAGCTTGTACTGACTTATTTCGATGCTGTGTGTAAGCAATAAATATTTTGATGTGTTAAGAAAACGGTTTTTATTTATTACCTTTAAAGTTAAATGATACAATAAATTCTAGCAAACTTAGTATATATATATTATAAGGAGATCCGTTTATTTTTTCAAACCTCCATATGTCAAGCTGTCAAATAGGTTGTCATGTCGACTCTCTTTTGCTGGAGGCAGCGCGATAGACGGTTAGGTGCATCACTTTTATTTTGTTAATTAATAATTTTCATAAACCAGATGTTAATAAAAGTCTTTCGTGATTCATTCTTATAATTTTGTAATAAATTATTTAAAAGTTAATTTGTTTTTGTTTATATCAGAAGTGGGATAGCCCTCACTTCACCTTTTGTTAATTTCTGGTTATTATTTTTGACATTTCAAATCGTGTACGTGTTTTTCAAAATTTTTGCGTAATCGTATTTTGTAGTGAGTGATTTTAATAATGGGTAAAAGAAAGCGTTCTCACAGTCGTTCTAGGGAACAAAACGTGTCGAAACGTCGTAGCCCCCGATCTCGTAGTGATTCTACCTCGCGATCTTTAAGTAAATCTTGCGATTCGGAAATTCGTGAATCGTTACAGACAATTATTACGCGGTTGAATGCGTTAGAGGATAGGTCTACGGTGGCGGCTTCGTCAAATTCTAATATGGAAATAGGCGGTACGGCTAATGATTCTACTAAAGAAATAGTTGAGGCAATTCATTCTTTAAAAACTAATTCTACTCGTGATTATTACGTGTCTAATTTTGATCCTAATGTGCATAATGTTGATTCTTGGTTTGATGAAGTAGACCGTGCTCAAAGTATTAATCGATGGAGTGATATTGAATGTTTGTCACGCATAGGTCATTGTCTTAAAGGTGACGCGAAAACATGGTTAGATGATTGGGTTACCACGGATCGCTCGTGGAGTAATTTTAAGAAAGATTTTAAGTCTTTATGCGTTAAAAACATTGACGTAGCTAGTATTTTGTACAATGTTATGAGTACTAACTCTGATGCCTACCTCACGTTTGCTGAATATGCTCGTCGATCTTTACTTCGCTTGCGTATGGTTAAGGGCTTGAGTGATGAACTCATATGCGCAATTGTCATACGTGGTATTAATGACCCACATATTAAAGCATCGGCTACTAATGAAAAATTAATGCCTTGCGATTTAGTTAATTATTTATCTACCTTCATTAAATCAACTAATGTTAAAAATGAAATCGCAGTATCCCATAGTTCCACAATGCGTCGGCCGATAATAAAACCATATGTCGATAAACGTGTGGTACCCGCAACATCATTTAAATGTTATTCGTGCGGTCGAACAGGACATAAGCAAACGGCCTGTCCTATTAATCAAAAACAGTCTTCCAGTAACAATACGACTAATGCTGATGTAAAACATAACCCTAAAATAACATGTGCGTATTGTAAGAAAGTAGGACACCATATAAGTATTTGTTTTGCTAAGCAGCGTTCTGATCAACGAAAAAATAACGTCAATTTTTGTTCGTTACCTAAATTAAATGGTTCTAAAGACGTTATAGTCGGAGTAATTCAAGGGATACCAATTGACATTCTTATAGATAGCGGTGCATTAGACGTGTCTTTAATTTCATCTTCTGTCGTTAATTATTTTGCTTGTCCTATGAAACCAATTTATCGAGAGTTAAAGGGTGTCGGACATACTATCACACGAGTGTTTTCTTATGTTACCCTCTTAATCGAATTTGAAGAAATCACACTTGAAGTCGATTTATTAATTGTACCTAGTGAAAGTATGAACGCGCCTATTATAATTGGTACAGACGTACTCAATCGTGAAGGTGTGACGTACATACGAACGAAATATTACCAACGTTTAATTTGTAGTTCTGTCTCCGCAAAAGTCTCGGTTGTAGAGGCGAATGAACATCCTATCACGACATCATTGATGGGTAGTGATCTAGATAAACTTAATGAGATTTTAAAGGAATTTTCAAAATTTATGATTACTGGTATTGCTACTTCAACTGTGACTACGGATAGCATGCACATTCGCTTAAAGAGTGATGCACCTATTTATTATAGACCGTATAAATTATCAATTAATGAAAAATTAAAAGTTCGTGAAATAATTCAAGATCTATTATCGAAAGGCATTATTCGTGAATCTGAATCAGCGTATGCGAGTCCTATACTTTTAATAAAGAAAAAAGACGGTACAGATCGCATGTGCGTCGATTTTCGCGCGTTAAATAGGGTGACGATTAAAGATAGGTATCCTCTGCCGTTAATTGAGGATCATATAGATCGATTAGGCAAGAGTCGATACTTTACTACTCTAGATATGGCGTCTGGGTTTCACCAGATTCGCCTAAGTAGCGAATCGGTTCCTTTAACAGGTTTCGTAACCCCAGAAGGGCATTACGAATATCTAAAAATGCCCTTCGGACTTGCTAATGCGCCGGTCGTTTTTCAGCGCATTATAAGTAATACGCTCCGTTCTTTTATAAATGCGGGTAATGTCATGGTCTATATAGATGATGTTTTGTTAGTAAGTAATACGATAGAGGAAGGGTTACAACTTTTAAAAGATGTTTTGCGTACTTTAACGAATTCCGGGTTTTCATTAAATATAAAAAAATGTTCATTTTTGAATACGGAGATTGAATATTTAGGTCGAATTATTACAAACGGTGTGTAGTACGTCCCTCTAAATCTAAGATAGTCCGGCAGGCTAGACAGTTTTTAGGGTTAGTCGGATATTTTCGAAAATACATCGAAAACTATGCTCTTAAACCCTTAAAAACCTTAACTTGTATAGCTAATAAAAGAGTACGGCGAGCACCATTACAGCCTATAATATCGTGGCCGAAGCCTGGTACTGTTTTTCACACGCTTCATGTAGATGTTTTGGGACCTTTACCTGGATCTAATGGCTATAATCATGTCATGATAATTATTGACGCGTTTTCAAAATTTTGTTCATTCTCAATTTTCCATCATATAGCGCCTGAAATGCATCATTCGAATGGCCAGGTGGAAAGATACGCGCGTACTGTACTGAATATGTTGCGTATAGAGGCTAATCATAAGAAAAGCAACTGGTCTGAAGAGTTATGGCGTCTACAACTAGTACTCAATATTACCAAACAAAAGACGACTCAAGCATCTCCTTTAAATCTTGTGGTCGGAATTGAAGGAGCTACTCCTGTAATACGAGCTTTGGTTCGTGATGTAGCTGATGATTGTTCTCAAAGTAATCGCCAATCCTTGCGGGAGTTAGCCAGGCAAAGGACAGCCGAGCTCTTAAAGAATAATCAAAACCATCAGAATGAACGTGTCAATAAAGGACGCAAACCTCCCCAAGAATTTCATGTTAACGATTTAGTTTTTGTCATCAAGTACGCACAATCGAAGGGGAAATTGGATTCCGGAATGCGTGGCCCTTATAAAGTGACAAAGGTTTTGGAGAATGGGCGCTATGAGTTACAACTTGTTGCTGGAGCCTATGGAAAACTGACTTATGCTGCAGCTCAGTTTATGGTGCCTTGGAAAGGGGAGTGGACTCCTGATGAATGCACTGCTTCCTTTGAATGACGTATACTAGACCTTGATGTATTATGTCTAGTCTTGTGATTATACTAGACCTTGCTGTGTTATGTCTAGTCTTACGAATTTTATACTAGACCTTGATGTTTTATGTCTAGTCTTGTGATTATACTAGACCTTGATATTTTATGTCTAGTCTTGTGATTATACTAGACCTTGATGTTTTATGTCTAGTCTTGTGATTATACTAGACCTTGATGTTTTATGTCTAGTCTTGTGATTATACTAGACCTTGATATTTTATGTCTAGTCTTGTGATTATACTAGACCTTGATGTTTTATGTCTAGTCTTGTGATTATACTAGACCTTGATGTTTTATGTCTAGTCTTGTGATTATACTAGACCTTGATGTTTTATGTCTAGTCTTGTGATTATACTAGACCTTGATGTTTTATGTCTAGTCTTGTGATTATACTAGACCTTGATGTTTTATGTCTAGTCTTGTGATTATACTAGACCTTGATGTTTTATGTCTAGTCTTGTGATTATACTAGACCTTGATGTTTTATGTCTAGTCTTGAGTGACTAGACCTTGTTTGTAATCTAGTTTCGGCAAAAGAATTAATGTTTGCTTTCCAGGTGTAGACCAATCTGAAGAGTCGACGACCTCTTCCAGTGTTGATGACCAGATCAAAGTCACCGGCACATATGATTCCGTTGAGGAAGAACGATCATCTCAGCCTGCCGAGGGCGCCAGGGCGTCAGGAGAGGCCGTATAAGGAGATCCGTTTATTTTTTCAAACCTCCATATGTCAAGCTGTCAAATAGGTTGTCATGTCGACTCTCTTTTGCTGGAGGCAGCGCGATAGACGGTTAGGTGCATCACTTTTATTTTGTTAATTAATAATTTTCATAAACCAGATGTTAATAAAAGTCTTTCGTGATTCATTCTTATAATTTTGTAATAAATTATTTAAAAGTTAATTTGTTTTTGTTTATAATATGGTATGTAGATATATAATTTTTATGATGTTGTCTTGTCCGATTTCGGCCACGGTGGCCAACCTCAAGAGTGATCATAATGAATCAACTGCGCCAGGATATATTATAGTTAACAAGTGAACGCGCAAACACATCTGCACGCTCTGTTCCGTCACATTTTATAGTACAATGGAACGGCTTGATTATATTATCTCGATTATACGACTCGAGATAGTTTAGATGCAGCTCCTGAGATATCGAGAGAAGAATCCAATATATTTAGTAGCCAGACCTGGGATTTGAACAGGAACCTTCGTATCAACGGCCTTATATCTAACCACTAGACAAACGAGGCCATCAAATTAGTAATACTGTTTTATTTACACAGAGGTTACAATATGTGGGAGCTGCACTTGTTATTATGAGTTTGATTCGGCTTACGAGAAATATGTAATATGAGAACGATTAATGAATGTTTGCAGCATACTAATACAATAATACCCATTCTTTGGTTTAGATTAGGTTTAAAAGGGTTACCGGTAGTGAAGGGTAAGGTATGGACTAAAAATATGGCAAGACATAAAATGCAATTGCATTTATTCGTGTATAAATTTAATTAATGAAAATTTTACTTAATCACAATTAAAAAATACAATGTTGAAAATTTATCCATCTTGTACAGTCAACATAAAAAAGTTGCATTTACAAATGCATTGTGACCATAGGTGTATTATTCTATACATGCAACAAGAATACAAAAATCTTAGATACATAATAGGGATTTAATATTGTTAAAAGTATATTATATTCTTATTATTCTTGATACATATAGTAATTTCTGCAACATTCTCAGCTAGATTCCCTTTCACAACTGTCATCTACAACACAAATTTATTTCAAAGTATTCGATGAACCCGTCTTAGAGTGGAGACCGCTCTTAGGCAAAGGTGGTGTAGAAAGCCCTCAAGGTGGCCTGACGATGTAATATGGTGGCTGGTACGGGATGGATGCCGGCTGCCCAAGATCAGGATGGTTGGCGTTCTGGGGGGAAGCTTTCGTCCAGCAATGGAGGGCGATAAGCTGAGATAAATATATCAAAAGAAAGACTAAACTAAAAACTATATATAAATTCGTAAGTTAATTTTTTTTTTTTTTTTTTTTTTTTTTTTTTTTTTATTGCAAAGGAAGGCGGACGAGCATGTGGGCCACCTGATGGTAAGTGGTCACCAATGCCCATAGACATTGGCATTGTAAGAGATGTTAACCATCGCTTACATTGTCAATGCGCCACCAACCTTGGGAACTAAGATGTTATGTCCCTTGTGCCTGTAATTACACTGGCTCACTCACCCTTCAAACCGGAACACAACAGTACCAAGTACTGCTGTTTTGCGGTAGAATATCTGATGAGTGGGTGGTACCTACCCAGACGAGCTTGCACAAAGCTCTACCACCAAGTGAAATCTAAATAAAAATTCTAAATAAAAGCTGTATTTAATAAAAAATCATGTAAAATATTTTCATGGTCAACTTAATCAATTCTTTAAACGTATAATCATGTAAACAACAGAGAGACTTAAACAAAAAACCGAAAACAAGCACGATCCAGCTCAACTTTTACTCAATCGCCAAGTCTAGGTACTATGTCTTGCGCCTAACACAGACATAAAGCGACTAACGTCTAACACCTTACATGGTCCTCACAAGACCTTCTATGTGCGCTTAATACACATTGCCACGTCTTTTACATCGGCTTTGCCGCACAATTTGTAGCCGAGTGACGAGGCAACAGGTATCAACGCTTCGACACACAGCGTACGATACGATATCGATACGATAATCGTATCGATTAAAATCAAATCGATATCAAATATCGAATTTAAATCTTTCAAAAACATATGTTAAGTATAACTAAAAGAAACTGTTAATATTATTGCTTTTATATAAATGTGCTATTTATCAGTTTATTTATTTATAATACAAAATATAGTACAACAATACACTGAAAAGAAAAGAAAAACTTTGAGAATAATCGTTTTTCTATCATCTTAACAAGTTGTAACATGATGTTAGTAAAGAAAATATTATGGATAAATGTATTATTAAAATCGAAACACGCGATGATTTTATGAATGTCTGATCGGATGGAGTGTTCGACGACTTTTTATTTACGCACGCGCAGTTTCCTTGTTAGGCTCAACGAGTGCAGGAAACGGTCTATGATGCATAGTAATGTTGCATTGGATAAATCCAACTTGATTTATAACAAGTATGTTAAAGATTAGATTTACATATTTATGACTTTGACTCTTGACTAGTTTTTGTGGAATTTCTTTGATAGTCCCGGAATCGGGAACGAAGAGAAAACGGCATGGATGTAAACAATTTTTTATTCATATTGACTTCCGTTAATACTTAATATATACAACTATACATGCGCTTTAGGGTTTGTATAGTAAATATTTTATTTTAATTAAATAAAGTTTATATTTAGTTGATATGATATATCTACTTTAGGTACTGCTCACTTGGTGGTAGATCTTTGTGCAAGCTCGTCTGGGTAGGTACCACCCACTCATCAGATATTCTACCGCAAAACAGCTGTACTTTTTATTGTTGTGTTCCGGTTTAAAGGGTGAGTGAGCCAGTGTAATTAATTACATCTTAGTTCCCAAGGTTGGCGGCGCATTGGCGATGTAAGCAATGGTTAACATTTCTTACAATGCCATTGTCTATGGGCGTTAGTGACCACTTTTCATCAGGTGGCCTATATGCTCGTCCGCCTACCTATAATATAAAAAAAGTCTACCTACGTAACAAAATAAAAGAAGTTATCTTACAGTAAAAAATAAATTCATAACAATATGTTTTATGTCAGCCTTATAATCAGTTTCGGCCACCACGGCGGCGATTCTCAATGACCAGAACATAAGCGCAAGATATATACTTAATAATATATATTTAGTTTACATAGTTTTACTTTCGGACTTAAAGCGCAAGATTAACGCCTTTACGTGCTATACGAGACACGGGTGTATAACTTTTACATCTTCCAAGTTCCAAGTTGCTGGTGAAAATTTATCGCCTGAGAAACCTTTTAAATTTTATTGTAGCGACCATTTTAACATTATTATTTAACAATATGAATACGAAACCAATAGTCGTGGGTAAAAACCCGGGCAAGCACTAATAAATTTCATGTGAAATCGGCATGTACCAAATTTACATAAATATGTAATCTATCTATAGAGTATTCAACCATCCCTCGGTGGAATTAGCTCCAAGCCTTCTCCGAAAAAGAAGAGAGGAGGTCCCAGCAGTGGCACATTCACAGGCTGTTACTACTTAACAATTAGAGCCGCGTCGATCACAGGACAGGCCAGCAAACGGACATATTTGATATACATGAAAATATGAATTTCAAAGTAGCCAATCACAATCAAATTGCTTAGTACGTCTAAATCTTTGGCAGCCTTAATGATGCTTCATTAATAAGGGCATGCTGAAGGCCTAAAATATGCATCTAATAAAGAGTCAGCCATTATGTTTATGCAAATTTAATCGTCGTTTTAATTCCGAACTTAGTTTGATATACGATTATGATTTGTCTTTCATCAATATGGATATTTTATTACATAGAATATATATATACCTAACGGCCGAATACTGAAACGTCATTCAAATATTAAGTCCAACTTAATTATTTGAGACGCCGCTCATTTAAAATTTAGTATGCGAAATTTACTAAATTAGTACGCGTATGTCCTTTAAAACTTCGTACCGGATTTTTAATAAAGGTAAAAAAAAAATAATAAAGAAAAGGAAAACGTTATCGCAATTATTTAATTATATAACGAAGTCGAACGAATTGAGCTTGTTTGTGGGCGTCTTATCATTCTTGTTTTTACTTGGAGTTAGAACTTTGTGCAAGCCCAGATTTGCTGATGCAAAGTACTAACACCAATGGGTATGTAGTTATGTACTACCCACTCATTAGATATTATAATTATAAACAACTAATGTTTATTATTGTTGCGTTCCGGTTTAAGGGTTGGATGAGCTTGTGTAACTACAGGCACAAAGGACATAACATATTCGTTCCCAAAATTGTTGGCGCATTACATTAACTCTTACTGGTGTTGTGGTGACTTAACATATTTTTAGCGCTCATGGAACTTATAGATTGATTAATGTTTTTTTACATTGCCAATATATATATATATATATATTTATATATAAATATATAATATAAGGTCCTCCAGACCAATTTCAACGGCCAATCTCAAGAGAGATGAGCCAACTGCGAAAGAGATATTATAGTGCACAAGTGTGTGCGCAAACACAGGTGCACTCTCTTTGCCTTAGCTCTCATAATCCGATGGGACTGCGGCATATAGGGACAATATTAAAATAATCATAAATTAAAAAAAAAACGATTTCAAGCTGATGAAGATGAACTTTTATGCGTGATGTTAATTTCGAATAGCAGCTGAAACCGTACAGAAGCTAATTATCTTTATTGGCCTTTGACAGCCCAACGCATAAATTAGTGTGTGTTTTTTAATTTATGGGAATATCTTGACGTGCATTGATGCGTGACAATGTTGCTCGATGGCATTTGATGTAAATAGTTGAAAATCAACGGAAATAGTTAAACGTGAACGTTTTATTGGAAACTCTATCGGCACTCGCTACAATGTCAGCGTGATTGACATGTCTTGTCACGCTATGTTGTTTGAAAATAGAACGACATTTTTAACGGTTATTTATTGTCACCTTTGCGAGTGGTCACCGTCTCAGTTTCTAATTATTTTCTATTTAAATAAAAATACACTAATGAAGCTTTATTAAAAAAACAACTCATCTATATAAAGAATATTGCTCTCTAACATAACAATAAATATACAAGATTCGGTACGTTCTTACATGTTTTTTTTTCACACCAACATCTATATTTCGACTCAATCCGTAGAGTCATTAAACGATGAATTTCCAAAATAACATTTACATAGTTATGTTTGTAGTGTCATATATGTCGGTACTGTTAGCATCAGTTCATGAAATTTAACACTCGCGGGAATGATGGATATGCGTGGGCGCATATTTGTGTAAAAAGAGGTGTGACCACAAACTGACATAAAAGTTAAGATATTCATAAATTTAACGGAGTTACCTCTATAATTTATAGTATTTTTTACTTTAAAGAAAGAATACATATCATATAGGTAATAAAAATTATATAATATTGTCGAAGTAAAAACGTTTTTTTTTTATTGTATAGGAAGGCGGACGAGCATATGGGCCACCTGATGGTAAGTGGTCACCAAAGCACATAGGCAATGGCATTGTAAGAAATGTTAACCATCGCTTACATCGCCATTGCGTCACCAATACAAAGTACTGCTGTTTTGTGGCAGAATATCTGATGAGTGGGTGGTACCTACCCAGACGAGCTTGCACAAAGCTCTACCACCAAGTAAAATAAATTCCTGTAATAGTGTCTCACACTGTACTAGCCTACCTATTATCGTAGTTTTTTGTTGTTAAATTTGTGTATAATATGCCGTTTCTTATGTCAATAAATAAATTAATTAATAAATAAAAAATACTACGCAATTTGGTCAATATCATATATGTAGTGTATGTCATACATAATAGGTATACGAAATTATGTTTTTATTTAGTTGTTCTAGTTTTTTGGTAAAATTTATTTTGACTTCAATAATAATTGTAACCGAACATCAGTTCGCTAGCGTTGAGTTGAGTTTCGTAGCAAATTGAGATGAAATATCGAACTTTTAGAATATCATCCACTTCGAGCAAAAGTTTTAACTGTGTCATTAATTTTATATTCGTAATAGATTTGATTTTGAACCGTCATCAGATTGATTACAGAAAAACCAGTGAAGGTAACATTGAATAATGTGATACACGCCCTTGCTTCGGAAAGCATGTAAAGTCTGGTATATCATGTACTAACAACGTGTATTTACTTTTAGTTATAACGTAGAAACACACAACTCAACAATCCATTATAAATCTACAAGAATCTTCTCGATAAATGACCAACGAACGCGTCAGGACTGTGCCGTAAACAATCACTTCATAAATAAGCTAACAAGCTATAACCACAACCTTATTACAGCTATGTTATATCATTCGTGATAATAAATTTAACCACGGACCATTATTCTGAAATCCAGCAAGATTGACGAAAATATTATATTTTAAAAGTACGTCTTATGACGCTGTTGTTTTAAGTAACGTAATAGGTACCATTTTTTTTTACTTTTATAAAATGGTCACTAGATGGTTGTAAGGTTAAGCATCCCTTGCAACGCCAACGCGTCAGTAACCTTGGAAAAAAAATGGTTGTCTGTAAAGTCGGTTTACGGACGATAGTTTAACGTGACAACGTCATAACAGATAGATGCGGCGCAAGCGTACAATCAGCGTAACGGGACAATGAGCGTAACGGGACAATGAGTCCTCCTTTTTCGTGCAGCTAGCGTTCATCGATTTAGTAGACGTGGTCACGTCAAAAAGAAGTAATGTTCCTAGTATCTGTAGTTACACTGGCTCATACTTCAAACACAACATCACTAACTAATACTACTTATAAGTATTGCTTGCGGTAGAATATGTCACAAGTGGGTGCTACCCAAATGAACTTACACAAAGACGGTGGGACCAAGTGTAATTATGTAATAAGCATTAGTTTAATTTTAAATTAAAATAAATAATAAAACTGGTGTAGCTGTATATTAGTTTGTGTTACGGTTTCATTCCTTTACTAGAACATACTTTAATTGAAAACAATGAACAACGAGCCTACTACCTTGTTATTTCTTGCTGTTTGAAATCTTTATATGTTTGTGTTGTTTGTAAAGAACCAAGTGCCAACCATTGGGCCAAGTGGCTAGAACAGATGAGTTTTAATTGCAAAACATAATCTGAGATTTCAAATTGTGTTAGCGCAGTACTGAGACAACCTAACGAAACTTACATGTTTCGGATGAAGCCACAATATTACCATTAATTCTCAGAAGAAGAATGTGTAATGATGTACAAAGACTTTCATCTCAAGATGCAAAAAAACTTTTGTGACATTTACACTGTCACTTCAATGTCAACGACCTCCTTAATAATTATAAAACATTAATATTCTCAAAACCCGAATAATAATAAAATTTATTTATTTATTTTCTATTTATTTATATAAAAATTATGAAAGAATGAATATATGGGGAGATTAAATTTTATTACGTTATTATCAAAAAATATTATAGATTTATGAGATTAAAAAAATCTAGTATAATATGACGATAAATAATAATCGTTCGATTGAATTTTAATCAAAACTATTAAGAAACCAACAGTTTCATCCATGATGGATTTTTTACCTTTGATATACAACTTGAAGCCTCTTAATTGGAATTCTTAAAAGGCATTTTTAAGCTGCCCTTTTTTTAAGACAGAATAGCTTATAACATCATATATTATTTTGAATCAATTTGAACCACTTCTGAATTAAAAAGAGTAAATTAAATGAATGGTGAGTTCATAAATATTTATATTATGTATGTTCGTAACGAAAAATCTCTTATTTATTGAATAGTTATTTATTTATGTGGTAACTTCTATATTATTTAGTTGAATATTATTATTGTGTAAATATAAAAATTTCTGTTTGTCTGTTTTCTTTGATCCGGCTAATCTCAGGAAACATTGGTTTGAATTCATAAAATCTTTTTGTGTTCTGTAGTCCTTTGATCGAGAAAGGCTCCAGGCTTATTTTTATTATTATTATTTTTTTATTTAATCATACGTGGGTGAAACCTTGGTCATAGCTAGTTATTAATAAAGTTCCATAATATATAAAAGTTTATCTTCGTTTTTACACAAAACTCATAATCAACAAATATCATTTGTTTTAAAAATGTAAAAAGAAATGGTAATCAGTAATAACAAAACACTGAAACATCCATATTAAAATTAAATGAAGTTTTAAAATTATGGGTTCTCATCTTTATTATCTTTCGTTATCATCGCCAGGACGACCATTCTACTACTAGACAAAAGCTCTCTCAAACCGCGGAACCCGATCTGTCTCTCTCCGAACGTCACCAAACGTTTTGCATACGACTTCACTCCTCAAAGCCTTAGAACCATTTTTAATAACATATTAATTTGTCTATACAGATGATAAATTTCCTTCTCTTCTTGACAATATCGTTAACATTTGATATAACTACAAAATACTAACGGTCACACAATCCCGTTGGTCAGTCTAAAAGTAATCAATTGTCTGTCAAAAATAACTGATAAAACGTCTAAAGTGGTCGAAGCTGCTAGCGAATCGTTTGTTATTAACGGCGCATGGTGAAAAAGAAGTAATTGTGGCTTGGTGTCAAAATCGCTCCAGGCGAATTTTGACCGCACCTGTTGAGGAGGTACTGAACTTACGCGTGTAGCGGACATCACATATTAATACATTTACTTGCAATAACTTTCATCAGAAATACTACAACCCTTATTTTTTTTTTTTTTTCGTGGGGAAATCTATTGTGGATACCCTCCATATGTGATGTAGAATGGAGGGTTATGTCGGACTCCTACCAACTAAAACCACCACGGTACCCTTCCCGTCTTAAGGGGAGGGCCACGGGATCGCTTGCGCATGCTACCGTGACGCTCTGACAAATAAATACTACAACCCATCTTATCGCCTCTACTGGTGATAGGAGGGCTGGTTCATTTTTTCGGTCAGAGAATCGGAATTGCGATTCCAAGGGGAAAGGCTGCTAGCATTCTTGCCACCATTCTAAACGGTCACGATTTGTAATTTTTATTTTTTAAATTTCTATTTAAGGCTTAAGGCCTTAAAGCCTTGTAAGTAAATATTTGTATAAAATACATTTAAAACATGCAGAAATACCAATATTTTTAAAAATGGAATTCTAACTCGCACTTCATTAGCTATAACTAATTATCATCACTATCATTTTGATCATATATCGTATTTAAAATACTAAACTAAATAATGCTAATCATTGTAATGATTTATTTTATTAGCTTTGGTTTTGTCAATTAATAAATATAAATCTTATGATAAAAAAAACATGAATGAAAAAGTAATCGATACTAGAACACTCATTAAAACATTCCTTTTTCCAAACCGGTGGTTATTAATATATTAAGTATCATTATGTACAAGAAAACATGTTAAATTAGTTTTACCTGCACATCTTTTTCCTTATCAACATTCGCCAAACGTTGTCTGTGGTTTCCATAAGCGAGGAAGTTCATTTAACAAAAACTGACCAACATTTTTTTTTGTTGTTTGCTATCAGCCAGAATACCTCTTTTAAGCTTCATAATGTATGCATATATACAAATAATATTAGTACATAATAAATTAATGCAATGTAAGTATCTGATGTACTGTTTAAATGAACTTTTGCATTTTAAATTCGAAATCTTGAATGGAATTTTTCTATGTGACGGTAAGATTAAAAAAATCCAACGCTTTTCTACGTGTACTGTTTTGATAAAACTTTTCAGATACAAAACAAACTAATAGATAGTTTCTTAAATGTCCGTTTAACATCTATGTCAGGGGACGATAATAAATGAAACATTTTAGTTATCAATCAAAGCGTCGAAACGTGGGTGTAGCCGCGAGACGCTAGCGGGACGGCGCGAATTCGCTCGCCGCCGCCGCCGCGCTAATTACATTACCTACATATTTTATATTTCAAATGAAACGAAACAAAACACTCATATGTTATAAGTAACATATATTATATTTTTAACACGTCGTAAATAGAACGTACGCACGACGTAAGTTATATGTTACTCTTTGAATTCTTATCATCACAAAAGTTCAAAATTTATTCTATGTGTATTTATTCTATATATTATCTACTTTTGTATTTTATAGCCGAGTTGGCCCAATGGATGAAAACGCGTGAATCGTTACCGATGATCGTGGGTTCAAACTCGGACAAGCACCATGTGTGAATTTTCATGTGTTTAATTTGTATTTATAATTCTCGTGCTTGACGATGAAGGAAAACATCGCGAGGAAACCTACATGGTTATATGTGTCTAATTTCACTGAAGTTCTGCCACACGTGAATTCCGCCAACCCGCACTGGAGCAGAGTGGTGGTATAAGCTCCAAGACCTACTCCTCAAAAAGGAGAGGAGCATTAGGACATTCACAGTCTGTTACTGTATTAATAATCGATTAAATATTAATCAGTTGACCTTATTATATTTTAATTAATAAGATAAATCGATAGTTGATTTTAGTCGACTCCATAATTGACAATTTGAAACATCAAAACAACAAATTAAAGCAATAATAATTTCTCATTGATAATAAATCATTGTCGATTCTATTTCATTTGTTTTTTATTTTAATTCTGACAGGTGAGTACTATCTTTAAATAGACCAGGAGACAGACTGTCTTGTTCGTAAATATTAGCGTACATCCTACATGCATGTGAATATTAGCACCGAATTTCACACTAATACTCCCATAACTATAACTGATCGATCGATCAATCAACACACGAAAATATTATCTTAGATAATGTATGTGTTTCATTGTCTTTTATCTAAGACATACAAATTATATGTTAAAATAAATATACAAGCTCATTGGTATACTTCTTTATTATATTTTAAATAGAAATTATAAATTTATATATTAAATGAAAATAAATTGTATAAAATAACGATGAAAAATTGACAGTTATTTCAAGCTGGCTTTTCATTATTGGCTATAATATTGCGCGATATAATTATATTTTATAATAACTCAATTATAGAAGTTATCTTTTTAATGTTTATATAACGTGCTTTTTGGCTTGTAAATTAATGTTTTTAAACAACAACATCGATGCTCTTTAGAAAAAGAGAGTTGTCACGTTGGCCTCTCAATAAATAAATTGCTATCTTATGAATACCAATATTTAGGCCGGCAACGCACCTGCAAGTCCTCGGATGTTGCAGATGTCCATGGGCGGTGGTAGTCACTTTCCATCAGGTACGCCTACTGCTCGTTTGCCCCCTCGTACATAAAAAGAAATGTACCAAAAAGTCCGGTATATAAAATAGAGCTGTGTATATTTTTAATTAATATAATTGTTATTTAATATTATCTACTTCCTCTGTTGAGCAATCATATTTATATTATTTCATCATTGTATATGTTAAAAATGTACCATAAATCCTACTTTTTTATTGTTTAGGTAGGCGGAAGAGCATATGAGCCTCCTAAAGGTAAGTGGTCACCAACACCCATAGGCAATGGCATTGTAACCTGTAACCAACCTTGGGAACTGAGACGTTATGTCATTTATGCCTGTAATTACATTGACTCGCTTACCCTTCAAACACACTAGTACCCTTTAAACCTACAAGTACTGCTGTTTTGAGGTAGAATATCTGATGAGTGGGTAATACCTACCCAGACGAGCTCGCACAAAGCTCTACCATCAAGTAAAATAATATTAGTGCGAACATAAATCGTAAAATGTAAATTATATCTATTGTTAAAATATATTCTATTCTTGAGGGAAAAGCCAGCTTAAAAACTTTACTAATTATATGAGATTTAGATGAGAAATTTACAACGCGATTGCATCATTTTCAAGCAAGTTTCCTAGTATTTTTAAGATATTCTATTTCCGTGTTTTTTATGCGACATGATATTAGATTCATATGTTAAATAAAAATTTAAGTCTTATATTTTTTTATTCCCCAAAGAATAGAATTATATTGTACAGGTAATAAAAACACTATGTACATTGGTTTGTCCAAAAAAATAATTGGACTAATACTTAATTAATTTATTACTTTATATATTTTAATTATATACACTTTCATACAAAATACACATATAACAATATTTAAGTAATTTGTATGACGTCTATAGACTACTGTTCCGGAAAGTGTTATGACAGTAATCATCTTATTGTCACACCACGATAAAATACCTTACTTTATAGATTAAAGTCTGGGCTGGAATCGAGTACCATACTACGGTTAACAACGAACATACAGCAAGAGAGACAGTGATAACCACGTGTCACTCCATGAACAGTGTGTCAGGCTACCCGCTAAAAACTAGGGATACCCTCTCCGGCATGATTTCCCATAGCGAGATCGCTTGCTCATGCATATCTATACATATATATTAACTATATAATCTTACAGATTTGATCGTTCTTTACGAAGGTTCCTTCTCGCAATCGTCTCTAGCGAACTTTTTCTTCGGCTTCAGTTTCTTTCTTTACCAAACGACTGTCTATAACTTGCAGAAGAAGACCAGTTGGGTCGCAATTAAGCAGGGTACTTACCACACCGAGTAAAATATTTTGAACTGGTCGGATCATACAACAACCTATCATTTTCTTACGACCATTACTGAAAATAATACAATTTTAAAAATCCATTAAATGTTCAAAGAAGAGAGATTTGTATGTTTGTTAGGGATACAGTATTTGTCCTGTAGTGGGACAGACACAGCTGATAATAGTATTAACAATCATATAAGCTTCATTTACATTAGTATTAAGATTTTAATGTGACTAAAGTCCCTAAATTAAGAAAAAAAAAACAAAATAAAAAGATTTTAATGTGTTCACTTATAGTCACAAGCCGAATTCAGAAAACAGCTATTCTATAATAAAAATATCAGGTAAGATACGGACGAAGGGGATTACTAGACTAACGGTCAGGTGGCCCATTTGTCAGTTTGCCTTTCTACCATGAATAATAATTTATAGATAGGTAATCTCAAATAAATGTTCTTAATTTAAAAATACAAGTTGAACTGGTGGAAATTAATCTTTTCATTATAAAAACATATGTTTATAGACACAATTTTAAATCTTGAACGAAACTATTCAAAAACGTATCTTAATTACACTCTTATCGTTAACCGGTAATAGTTTTAATTAAGCGTACTTTAATGATACATTTGTAAGTAGAACTTGTTACTGTATTTGAGTAATAAATAATTATAAATAGTTTCATCTACGTCAATTCAAATTCTTCTTCATTATTATTATTTATTTATTTGGGAAGCCAAGATGATTGAAAAAATATATTTAAAACTATTCATCTAACAAATTTTTTATTATCTAAAAATTTCATAAGAAAAAAAAACCAAAAGATTATAAAAAAATACACTGTCCAAAATTGCTATAAATTAATGTAATGACAAACATAAAAGAGACAATATTATGGGTAGAAGAGTGACATTTATTTACGAGTATATACCTAAAATTGCGGTATATAAACATGTAATCAAATTGTGATTAGTTGTCTATTAATAGGTTTAACATTGAGAAAGACTAAACGGTATCTTATAATATAATTATAAGGATTATAATAATCTTATAACACTGCGATATTTACCCTTTTTGAAACCAACAGATAAAGAAACAAATATTAAAAATTGTTTTCGTTTAAATAACTCGATTAATTTTAATTTATAAAAATAGTGAATTTTAAAATTACAGACACGCACGTCAATTTTGTTCAACATAAATATTTTAAATACAATGTACAACATACATTTACTAAATAAACAAAATAATTAAAATGGATGTAAGTAACATTAAGAAATACATGTTCCTAAATGTCTCGTCGAATTAATTCAACATTAAAACTGTTTGTTGTATTTATACGCTATTTTCATAAAAAAGTTGCTCTATCAACAATTGTTGTAGCATGTCTTCATTAATTTACAACAATTAAGATATATGATAACCAATCACAATCAATCATTTTCGGAATACAATTGTCAATTAAACCACTTCGCTAAGGGCACTCTACACAATACGCTGTTAGCGCTTTAATTAGAACAGTAATATTGACTTATGAAGCGAACTTAAACTGTGTTCGCATTTTTGTATGTTATTGATTATAACATTATTATTATAAGGATATATAAAGTAACATCAGTAATAAAGTAACACAGTAGCCTGTGAATGTCCCACCGCTGAGCTAAGGTCTCCTCTCCTTTTTTGATGAGAAAGTATGGAGCTTATTCCACCACGCTACTCCAATGCGTATTGATGGAATTCCCATGTGGCAGAATTTTGAGTGAAATTTGACACTTGCAGGTTTCCTCACGATGTTTTCCTTCACTGTCAAGCACGAGATGAATTATAAACACAAATTAAGCACATGAAAAATCAGTGGTGCCTGCCCGGACGGTTAAGATTAACGCTATTCTAGCCACTGGGCCATCTCGACTTCCACTAAATATCATATATATTTACTACTGACTAAACTCACTCGAATCCTTGAAACCGCAACACAACATTACCATTTAATATTGCTATTTGACGTTAGAATACCTAAACTTAATATCACGATGTGTGTATATTAACTTTATTATGAAATAACACTCACTTGGTGGTAGAGCTTTGTGCAAGCTCGTCTGGGTAGGTACCACCTATTCATCATATATTCTACCACAAAACAGTAGTACTTGCTATTTTTGTGTTCCGGTTTGCAGGGTGGATGAGCCAGTGTAATTACATGCACAAGGGACATAAGACCTTAGTTCCCAAGGTTGTTGGCGCATTTGCGTTGTAAGCGATGGTTAACATTTCTTACAATGCCAATGTCTATGGGCGTTGGTGACCACTGACCATCAGGTGGCCCATATGCTCGTCCACCTATCTATGCTATAAAAAAATAAAGATCAATTCTCAGAGCGTTCTACCTTAGGACGTACTAACAGTCTAAATTTATTTTGTTATGAGTTATGAGTGACGAAAACATAAAAACATAGCTATTAATAACTTTATATATATGAGTTTAATTATGGATTTGTCCACTAAAAGTATGATATAAAACCATGTACTGTAATCTATATAAATTATAGCTATGTATATATCTTAAGTTTTATACATAATAGGTAAGCTGCTTTCTGTCAACAAATTTGTTAAAATTACATAAAAAAATATGGATGAATTTCGATTACGCGTAATGCCGTTAAAATAATATTAAAACGTTATTTTATTAAATTATTTTATTAGCTTGACCTGTATGTTTCTATGTAACGGAATCTTTCAATGCAATTTTCACCCACTTCAAGATGTCCAATTGATTTGAAAATTTGCATACGTATTAAAGACCGACGACAACCCTGTGACAACGACCCCCTCATCCAAATGGCGTTATCGTGCAGCCGGGCCGAGGCCGTGCCGCGTGTTTTTTTTAGTTTTTTAAACTATAATTTATTTTTGTATGTATTCATATTAATCATTAAATTACATATATTAGTTTGTAAAATAATTTTATTAGTTATTTAATCATTTGTTTGATAGCCAACGGTTTAAAGTACACTTTGAAGGTACCCTAAACTTCGCATCTGTCCTTAAATTAAATTAACGATCCTCGTCGCTATTTTTTGATTGGAACAGTTTTTCTTACTCTTGATGCATAATTTATTATCGAATTTATAAATAATGCAACTCGTTTACAAAATCGTTTCTTTGTTTTGACTGTGCGTAACGATGTCGAGAGGGGTTGGTGGTTAATCCTTAACATACAAGTTAGTGTTTATTTTTTCATTAATATATTTTTTTAAATGTTAATTTTTTTGAAACTTTTGTCCATTGGACATGTTAGCCCCATCGTATCTTAATATATTTTATTGAAATATCTCTTTTGTAAGCATTTGAGCATATTTCCCAATGATATAGCACGATTTGAATGGTTCACATGTGCTTTTTTGGGTTTCTAATGTTCAGCGGTGAATAACTCGAGATCGCCCACAGAAGTCGGATGAAATTACAAAATATTAGTACCACCAACTAATATTTTAGCATCATGGTGGATTAAGCTGCAAATTTCACGAAGATAATGTGGCCTTTGAACAGCAGGAGGACATTTAAAGTCGTATGTTATCGTATATTATAATATTTGTTACTAATTAAAGGATATTTTATTTATTTACAAACAAGAATATAGTTTTATTTTATTGCATAGGAAGGCGGACGAGCGTATGGGCCACCTGATGGTAAGTGGTCACCAACGCCCATAGACATTGGCATCGTAAGAGATGTTAACCATCGCTTACTTCGCCAATGCGCCACCAACCTTGAGAACGAAGATGTTACGTCCCTTGTACCTGTAATTACACTGGCTCACTCACCCTTCAAACCAGAACACAACAATACCAAGTACTGCTGTTTTGCGGTAGAACATCTGATGAGTGGGTGGTACTTACCCAGACGAGCTTGCACTAAGCCCTATCACCAAGTAAAATATTTATTTTCGCTTACCGAAGCTAGTTTACACATAGTTGATTTATATTTATAAATAATTTACGAGGATACTGTTGACCTTCTATTCATAAACATATCGAGAACACATGTTCTTAATTGGTTTTATAAACGTACCCTAAATACATAAAGGATAAATTTTATTGTCTTAACATAAAAATGAGGAAAGATATTTATAGTTGTTTCTTATTAACATTTGCCAATTAATACAGACAATGCCAATTGTTTCATATTGAATTATTTATATTATATGAATTAAGGTATACTGTTATAGGTTCGCTTAAAGTTAAACTCCTTATGATAATGACTTTTGCTAGCAAACCTGATATGAATTTAAAAAAAAGGAAACCTGCATGTGTCTAATTTCATTGAAATTGTGCCCTATGTGTACCCACCCACGTACTCCTATCGTAGCAGCATGGTGGAATGAGCTTCAAAATCTCTTCCTTAAAATTTAATGGGCACTTACAAGCTTTTACTTTACCAGGCAATCATTTTGCAGAATCAGTGCGCGTAAAAATTATAATCAAAATATTGCCTTCTCACTTATTCCTTCATTTATACAAACTTTTGCCGCGACTTTGTGCGTGTATCGAGGGTGAACAGGTGATAAAAGAGTAGCTTTTGTCCTTCCTTAGCTTCAAGCTTGATTCATACATTAACAAAATCGCTCCAGTGGTTTAGCCGTTTCTTGCTTAATTGTATTATTAGTATAGATATAAATATACTTAACTTATACAATTACTTATAAAGTCGTAACACAACGTTATTTTAGTTAAAATACGTCCAGTTATGTTTGTAAGATTGAGCGTTATCAATAACATCTTAGTTCCCAAAGTTGGTGGCGTATTGGCGATGTAAGCTATGGTTAACATCTCTTACAATGCCAATGTCTATGGGCGTTGGTGACCACTTTCCAGCATGTTGCCCATTTGCTCGTCCGCCTTCCTATGCCAAAAAAAACGTCCATGTATCTAAGTGGACACATCTACAATGTGACGGGTAATATAAAATAAATCAACAGCATAAATATGATTTATAATCGATATTTGAAAATCGAGTTGTCTATTCGAATTAATCGATGTATCTACTGTCACGGTCTCGGAACCAAAAAATGCCTTTTTAACGGACGTTTAAAAAAAAACACAAGGTGCGAACGTAAGACATGCGTCAAACGCACCTGCGTTTTAACGCTATTGTATGGTTATTGTCAAATTTATTGTAACAGGTGTATCAGTTGTACTAAATTATGTAAGAAGTTTTAATTACTTTAAAAAATGTCCTTTATGAATTATTGCATGTAGATTAAAAAAAGACAAGATGACTGAGTAGTTGTGAAATGTACTTTATATAAGTCGAATAAGGTCGTATATTTTATGTTATTTTGAAAATTAAGAGAATTTCACATTTAATTATTTTTATTTAGTTTAATTTGCCTAATATATTAAAATGAATAGTAAGTATATTGAGCCTCTATGCGTTATTAAACCATTGTTATAAAATGGTGTGTTGTTCAGCGTACAGCGTACAAAAGTACTTTAAAAAAAAACAAATATTTTGTATGCATGTTCGTCCAACAATATAAAGTTTTTATGTACAGCCTTATTCTATCCTTACGAAAGGATGTGTAGATTGTATATTTATGAATGAAACAATAAGAGAACGAATACTGAAATATAATGCGATTTAGAATTGTTAGAGTTTAAATAGATCTTTATACTCGATCTCGAATGCGTATTATGCGTAATAAATGCGTTTAAACTCCATCTATTAAAAAATATTTGAACCTTTTTGTATATTTGAAAACTACTTATATAAAGTATGTATTATGTATGTATGATGTCAGCTCATAAACGAAAACGAGTAAATAAATGCATATATATTTCTTCAATTTCAATTACATTAATAATATATTCTCTGACAGCCCAATACATTATATAATTTGCCAGGTTTCAGTAATGTCAAGTTAAGTGACAAAATACTGCTTGCTTGCTTTTTATGGACGAGACGTGTCGATTTTTCCCTTTATAAATGTATATTTTGTAAATGTCAGTACAATTTACTTTATTGATTATTATCGTTAATTCCCGTCGATCATTATCGTTTTGTTTGTATTTAATCGTTTAAAAAAATGTTATGTAACGACGCGTCTGGGACCTTTTTGTGAAAAAATAATTGGTATCATATTTTTATTGTTTATTTTTGATTTTTTTTCGTTATATGTATATTCTTTTAATAGTAATGTCCGGACCGATTTCGGCCACAGCAGGTAGTCCCAAGAGAGATTAGTCAACTGCGCAGGAGATATAATAGTGCACAAGTGAATGCGCGAACAAACGCGATGGGACGGCAAATACCACGAATGGAAATAATTCAGGCACAGGACCAATATTGTTATACGTGTTTTCCGAGGCAATGGACGATACACACTTCCAACTTTTATCTTCCATTGAAAATTTTATTCAGAAAAAACGCAATAGGTTCTTATCGACGTGACCTGCACTTTAACCTAGGACCTCGAGATCTGCAGCCAAATCTAGCCACTAGACCAACGAGACAAGCTTGTCAATATTTACCGAGATAGGAATTGAAATATAAAGGATAGCGTCGCTGTTTTAAAATTTATTTATAAAATTACAAATTTTGCAACAGTTGCAAAATTTCACCTACACATGCTAACCAGGTGAAGTGCGTGTTCAAAAGACATAACGCTAATTCAGAAATACGGCTATCGAATATATTTATTATATGATATGTCGTGTTTTATTTAATTTTATATTTGATTAATAATTTAATTGTAACTTTTATATTTTCAATAATATATCATTTACTTTGTATTTTGAATGACTTATGAGTAATAAATATCTTTATCGAACTTACAAAAACCTTTAAATAAGCAATTATAGGAAAATGTATAAAATATATATGACCGATTACTGAAACGTCATTCAAATATTAAGTGGGACTTAATTATTTGGAACGCCATTAATTTAATATGCGAGAAACTAGAAGAATTAGAATAAAACATGATCGTAACAATACATTGCCTTAAAAACACAGTATCTAGTTGAACATAAGTTCAAGAAGATGGAATACTAAACTGATCGTGGATACAATAACGTAAAATGTACTGAATATAATTTAAAAAAAACAAAAACACTTCTTAAATATGATAGTCTTATCAGCCCCGAGAACTAATTACAGTATAAACAATCTAATGTGTGAGCGCAGTTATATAATTAATAAATTACTAACGCATATATAATGATCAAAAACAATTACAATATTAAAAAAGCTAAAATGTTTTATTTAAAAAAAAATACGATATCAAACTTCTTTGCCACTTCCAATACTGCTGTACTCTTTGATTAAAAAAAGTTCAAATGTTTTATTAAAAAAAACGATATATTATATAGAAACTCTTTGGCAATTCCAAGAGTTCTTTACTCTTTGTACTTTACTATGTAATGTTTCGTTAACTTGTTTGTCACTTTTAATATTATTTTAAGATTACCCACATCTTATATAATTATATATATTACACGTAACTTGTATATACTCGCATTTAGTAAATGTTATTATTGTTTTCTCGTGTAATTGAATTATTCTGAATGAGAAACAAAGATTTCTATCCTGAAATAATTATTTCAATTAGTAATGAAAAATAACATAAGGAAACCTAATTAAATAAAAATATTATGTGCAAGTGTCAAATGTTGTGATCATGGAATAAGCAACAAGCCAAGTGGTAGATCTAATGTGAGCTATAGTTGATACTTACTGATTTTGTGCTCGAAGCAACTTACGATCTTTGCGAACATTCGTAAAAAAATAGGTTTAGGTCTTTTGCAATTGGTTGAGACTACATTTCGAAAAAGCATACTGACCAAAATGGTTTTCACTACTGTTTAAGTAAGTAGCAATTGAAATTTTGACAGCAAAACAGCGGGACATATTAAAAATACAAGGAAATTGTTATAAATCCCACTCTCATCTATCACAACTTACTGTCATTTATATTTACTAAACTATTGGCCGAATACTGAAACGTCTTTCAAATTTCGCATACAAAATTTTGAAAATAATGACGTTCCAAATAATTAAGTCCCACTTCATTTTGAATGACGTTTCAGTATTCGACCGTTAGTCTATTGTAAACTTTAAACTTTAAAAGCAATTATGATGTATGTATACAGAGAGAAAGGTGCTATGGTTCTTATGGAAGCTAATTTAAGTTGGTAGGTGGTGCCCACCTGGGTTGGTAGCTCCCACTTATAACCTTTTACCGCTAAACAGTAATGTTAAGTATTATTGTGTTCCTGTTTAAAGAGTGCGTGAACAGGAACAAGGTTAGGTTTAGGTTTAGAGATGATTTATTTCCCATTAAGAACAAAGTTCACTTACATAGGAAACTTAAACTAGTAACATAATAATAAACATATATATAGTTAATGGTGACCTTATTTATACAAACATTCAAATATAATTATAAAGTTTGACAGTATGTTTTTAATTTAGCCTTAAATTTCAAAAAAGATTTTTCGTTAAATATTTCTTTCGGTAGATTATTGTACATTAGCGCTCCCTCAAATTGTATAGTTTTGTTACCATAATGTTTAGTTCTAGACTTAGGTATTTGTAATTTATGTATATTTCGTGTATAGTATTTATGTGATTTAGTCTTAAAAGTAGTTTGTGTGTGTATAGATCCTGAGAGAATTTTTCTTATAAGTATGCATGTTTTGTATTTGTATAATTGTGCTATAGATAGTGTATTAGTTTCAAGGTTCATAACATCTTCGCTAGTCAGACTATTTCTTATTTTTAAAGGTAATGAATGGTGGTGACCACTTGCCATCAGGTGCCATCATCTTGCCATTGGTCAGCATTAAGTGGTTGAAAATTCTTTCTAACTTTGATTAATAAAGGATTTGAAATAAATAAGATTAACTTTACTATGAGTTCCTACTTAGAAGCAAAAATATTATTTAGAGAATCTTCTTTTACAAATATTGATTTTATTTGAAATCAACGTATAAAAACGGACAGGCTTGTGCTTCCATCTTTGTGAGGATGGAAATGGTTTAAGTTTCGTTAAGGAAATTAATTAAAAATTACTTTGAACCATGATTAAACGGATAAAATTAAGTTAACATAATATAATAACTGTTATATGTTCGGACATTTTAATGAGCACTTACAAAATCCTATATTCTAGGCGAAAGCCATTAAGATGTACGTGTTTCAGCTTCCTAAATCATTGTTAGCGTAGGTGTCTTAGGGCGACACTCCACACCAGTCAAATATATCAAAGATATATAGATTTTTAATTTTTTAGCAACATTTTTTGTTATTTTTTTTAGTTTATTATCAACAATTAAGCAAGCATATTTTTTATTTTCAATAATAAATTCGATTATGTATTGCGTGATACATATAAAATATACAATTTTTATTTATAAATGCTTAATCCTTATTACTCACAATTGTAGTTTAAACCTGAAAAAAAATGTCACTCCTTTATATAAAGACAAATATATAGATATGTAAAGAACCGCCAAAGGAACTTAGTTTTATATTATGCACAGAATTTTATTTTATAGTTTTCGTTTTTAATAAGCTTTTATTACCATTTCTGCATTATAAATATCTAATAAAACTATACTAACTTTATGAACATTTCTAATTTATAAGACTAAATAAATCATTTGAAACAAAGAACTATTTTTCTTGTACGTAATTTATAATTTCTAAATATATGTAAATTATGAAAACACTTGTTAAACATATTTATCAATGATAAAATCAATGTCGGGTGTAAGCTCCGCCGGGCACGGGTGAACCCGACACGGAAACGCCAGTGGATTGTGTATACCTAAATGTGGGGCCTCGTCATACTCAACACGATCATCATTTCAGTTTCTAGTTCCACATTTCTCTTGTCTTGGAGTTTAAGGTAATCTGATCATGATAAGTATTACTCAAAGACTTCAAAACTATGCGAAAACGGATAGACCTAATGATGTGTTTTTGATTTATGAATAATTGCGTTTTTTTTATTGATTACGGCTATTGAATGGTTATCAAAACAAAAAGATTGGTAATGAGGATATTCCAAGGTACCGTTTCGTCGTTATTGCATCAAAATCGGTCAAGCCGATGAAAAGTTATAACCACTAAAAACTCACGTACAGCTTTGGTTACTGCTAGTTTAGGCATAGCGTGCAAACGTAGATGGGAATCATTAAAAAAAAATCCGGATTTTTCAAATATTCTCTTAGTATTGGATATACCATAGTTTTATACATTGTAAATAGAAAATACATAATAATTTAATCTATATATGAATTATTATTAAAATGAAATATTTTATTAGAATAGATATAAAATATTATAGCTTGCATGTCCCAGTGTAGTGTTACCTAAAGGTGTGTTTCTGAAGCAACACTAGGCCCTAACTCTAATCTATAATTAACGTGTTGCTTAACGCATCCACAATTACCTGCTTCACAATCACCATTATGAAGTTTTAATAAGATATAATATAGCGTAGCTCTGCGTTAGCAATCCGGTGAAACAACAACGATTAAATATTTAAATAAGTCTTTAATTTTTTTATCAATTGATAATAATAATATAATGTGCTTTCGAAATAATCGATTAATTTTTATTCGTTCGATAAATTAAATCGACGTATAAATCACAGATGTAATCTTAGTTTTGAATTTGGAATGTTCGAATGTTCTTTTTTTAAAATTATCAATGACACGCCGGCTGTTGATTTCGTAAGATTGTGCTTTTTGGAGTCACTTGATATAATAAACATTTTTTTTTTAAAAAAAGAGCTTGGATTGCAGCTCATTGTAGAATTTTCTGCCAAAAAATGTTCTCTGTCGAAAATTCGTAGTAGTATACTACGAATTTACATTGTGTTAAATTTCTTGTGACGTAAATAATAATACAGTTTTCAGTAATATCAATTTTTATTTATTTATTTTGTAATCCGATGTTAACATACATACATTGTTATATATTAAGTATTATATAACAATTAATATTTTAATTATATTTTTTTTAGATCATAAATTCGAAATTTAAACCACTTATTTCTAAATAGGTTAATTTCCAAAATAATACAAAATATTTAATAACATTTTTTTATCCTTTGGGAAAACATTAACTTTAACAAAAATTTTAAAACTGAATTTGATTGATAAAGATTTCAATGGCAGCTGTTTGGTTTCTTTTCTTTTCTTCTAAGATATCTGGAACAAAATAAAAATTTATTAATTACCTTATTCTTTAAGCAAATTCTGAACATAGTTATTATTGTTGGCACTGGGGTGTGCGCCTGTATAATTGGTGATATATACACATTTATTTTAAGTGAATGTAAAGTATGTGTTGAGTGTATTTTATGTACTGTTGGAGATCCAAATACATAAATAAATAAATGATTACTTATATATAACCTAGAATACGTTATGTATTCTAGAATTAATTAAAAACATTTGAATATACTTTAAATTTAATAATTTCTGTGACTGACTAACAAGCATAAACAAATATTTCGTAAGTTCAAATTAAAAAAAACATACAATATTTTTAAGACGATGGATATCAAGCAAGGTCGTAACTGATACAGCCGTGTTTAATCATATATTTAAAAAAAGAATACCACATTTTTTTTAAATTTAATAGACACATAACTGAATAATTAAAATAATTGACCGTTAGCCTTGTAAAGAAATAATAATTTGTTGAAAGTAAAACAGCTGAGACCGATATGTACGGTCACTTGGATCAACAGTAAACTTGAAGGTCATAAGGTTATATAGTTTAGAGCATTATTGTATAAATGTTTCACAGCCAGATGGAGAATTTGCTGAGAATGCATATAACGTTTATGCGTACTCAGCTTCCAATAATAAATTGCCTTTCGCACAGAGTAATGAAACACAGATGATTGGGCAATTATTATATGTATGTATTTGTAAAATATTTAATGTAAGAGAGATGGCCCGATGAATAGAACACGTGGTTTATACCAGAAGGTTCGAATCCAATCACCACTATTTTTTTAATTGCTTTATTTTTGATTGATTTTTCTTCTATTCACCAATTGCAGTGAACAGCATGTGACATAAGTTCTTTCACCTTTGAATGAGATGAGACGTTTGCAGTGGGACATCATGGCTGGCAGACTAATTAATTCCCCAAGTCAAAGTTATAGTTTACATTTTTGATTAATTTAAATATTGAATAAAATTAAAGTTCCTTTTAATGTATAAATTATATTGAATTACAATTATACTGTACTACCTATTAATAGGTAAATCTTTAAAAATATATCTAATTACAATAAAAACTAAACATTACTAAACAATCATCCATTATAAAATAATTAATCGGTATTTCAAACATGGCATCTATAAAATTGTATAGATAATGATAAATAGCACCGACGATAGACACGTTTTTCTCATTAAGCTAAATAATTCATTATGCTATTAGGCTGTGACATTGTAAAGCTATAAATATGAAGACCTTGGACCTGTGATTAAAGCACTAAGCAGTCTTCCTGAATGATTTAAAAGCTGGTAATCCTTTGAATTTTATATTCTTATAGATCTTTATTTATTACGCGTTCTAATATATTTCTCATTTGTATACAAATGTAATCACTGTTATTAATAAAGGAATGAAGTTTTTACGACCAGATAATCTAGTCATAGACTTCTAACCTAGAAATTAAGACCTTACCTTGGGAACTAAGATGTTATGTCCCTTGTGCCTGGAATTACACTGGCTCACTCACTCTTCAAACCGGAACACAACAATAGCAAGTACTGCTGTTTAGCGGTAGAATATCTGATGTGTGGGTGGTATCTACCCAGACGAGCTTTCACAAAGCTCTACCACCAAGTAAATATAAAAAAATATATATAATAAATGTTAAGATTTTGAATCAGTTAAACGCTTTTGCTTATATTTATTTATATACTTGCGAGTATATGTAATAATAAATATTACTAATAACTTTTTTTTTAAATGTCACAAGATACCTCTAAATATATTTCATTAATCTGTGTCGTAAAAGTTATAAATTCAATGACCTTCAGTTCAGCCATTATGAAGTGTTAAATGATCTTCCTGGATACTTTGAACGTTGGCAACAAATAATACATCTTTACACCGTTAGATAACTATTAAATAACATAATAACTGTTATTTGAAATTAATATTTCTCAAGATATCTTCTCTTATATATAGTTGAAGTTTATTGATGTAATTATAAGGTGATCATTAAAGTATTATAACCTTAATAAAGTTCCCTCGAAATAAATTGAATTGTAATTATTTTTTCAACGCCACTATTGTTTAATTGTCTAATTTTAAAACTATATTTTTCATTTTGAATTGTTGAAATAATTGAATATTTTATGTTTGTACAAATTACAGTTATAAATAAAATGTGAAATTGTAAATTGAAAATTAATTACATGAATTTTAACGACCGAACTACTACCAGCAGAAAGAAAGGGCCTTTTTATTTTGACTTTGCTAAATATTGTTAGGCACCTGCCCTCTTAGACAAGTGGCTTTAACGTTAATAGAATAGAATAGAAAACAATAATCAATGTATGAGATTGACATTCGCGTTCGCCATTTCGAGACGTTTCGAGTCGAACGCGAATGTCAATCTCATACATTGGTTGTTGTTTTCTATTCTATTCAATTAACGTAAAAGTCACTTGTCTAGGGCACCTGGTATCATTTAGCACGGTATGATTACAGGCAATAGGAAGGTAATATATATGCTTCCCTGGTTGACGGAGCGGTGTAAAAAATTATTTAAACAAATAGATATATATGTAAACGACGACGAGCCGGTGGGTGTGGTTGGCAAGGTGCCTTTCTCGCCGCAGGTCGTGGGTTCGATTCCCATCCAGATCAGACATTAGTGTGCATGCAACATGTCTGTTTGTTTATTTTTTATGGAATAGGTTGGCGGTCGAGCATATGAGTCACCTGATGGTAATTGGTCACCAACGCCCATAGACAATGGCATTGTTAGTAATGTTAACCATCGCTTACATCGCCAATGCGCCACCAACTGGGAACTATGATGTTATGTCCCTTGTGCCTGTTATTACACTGGCTCATTCACCCTTCAAACCGAAACACAATAATACAAAGTACTGCTGTTTTGCGCTAGAATATCTGATGAGTGGGTGATACCTACCCAGACGAGCTTGCACAAAGCTCTACCCCCAAGTTGTGCTGAGTCTGGGTGTATTTATCCATATAAGTATGTATTTACAAAAGTAGTATATGTAGTTTATCAGCTGTCTGGTTTCCATAGTACAAGCTCTGCTTAGTTTGGGATCAGATGGCCTTGTGTGAATAATGTTACAGGATATTATTATTATTAAATGAGTATCTGCTATGGGTTCATTTGAACGTCAGTTTCATTTTAAAATATTAAAAGTAAATATATGATTATATGATTCAAATAAATATAGGCATTGATGAAACATGAATTTAAATCAAGAGAGACATAAGTGCCAATTATCTTATTATGCATAAATTAAAATCACATGGAATCAATTCGTCATAAAAATTTAAACAACATAAATGGTAACGAGATGTCAATCTTAAAGGGACCGACGGAAGAACTGGTTTCGTCTCCCCTGAATATTTTAATGCCACCAATAAATATTAATACATGCATCACAAATAAGGATATGAATGTACCGCCCGTTATATTCCTACTTTACCATTACCTTGTAAGCTGTGAGTCTTCGTTGAATATTATTTACCTATAATTATATTGGAACTAGTTAATGTGTTATGAAAAAATCCCTCATTATTAATCGTCGTAAAAATTTGCAGTTTCATGTTTTTTTCTAAGATTAGCGAAAAAATACGGGTTGATAGAAAGTCTGATAATAGTAACTTTTATTTTTATCTATTTATCTATTTTTTCTTATTGACCGTTTGATTTTTATCTATTCGATATAAATGTGAAACATTTTTATCTTTCGACGGATCTTTGTCTTTACTTTAATGTCATAAAGGTCATTGACCTCCAAATGATAAATGCTATTCTGTTTCCCAATTTCCCATCCAGAACCCATTTCGTATACTTGTGAAATTATCAAGAACCGTCGGCTATATTTTATACTGGTATCATTTAAATATTATAAATCTGTAATTACAGGCACAAGGGACATAGCATCTTAGTTCCCAAGGTTGGTGGCGCATTGGCAATGTATGGCTATGGTAACATCTCTTACAATGCCAATGTCTATGGGTGTTGGTGACCACTTACCATCAGGTGGCCCATATGTTATAGTCAATGTCGCGTATTATCACTTTCTAATATTTCACTATTGTGTTCTGCTGTGAATTTCGAGTTTGTTCCTTCCGAATAGCTCCACTGTCAAGAGCTATGACAAATTTGACGTACACAATAGCAATTGGCGGCCAATCAATGTTATTCGTTCCCAAGCTAATTACAGCAGCTCACTTAATTTTACAGAAATTTAACAAGCTCTGTTATTTGAAGGTGAAACTCGTGTTGGAGTCTACTTACTAAAAAATCATTTACTATGGTCTTATATTTTATTTATACGGAATATTAGATAGCTATGTCAAAATAGGCCATTATTTCAAACTAGCTTCGTATCCGTTTAATATATTACGATGAGAAACGGTCCAGCCTCATTAATAAGTCAGGCATATTAATAGTGCTACTTGATTATCGTTTTTTTTACGATATTTATCATTCTCACACTGGCATGAATAGATCTATATATGTTTAATGAAATTAAAATTAAAAAAAAAAATTGGTTGCCTGTAAAGTCGGTATACGGGCGAAAGTTTTACGTGACAACGACTTTGAGTGGTAAAATAATTTTAATGTGAATATTCGTATAGTAGGAAGAAGGATGAAATAATAGTAACAATTTAAAACATTTATTTATACTAAGAATTATATTTAAAACATTAATTTATACAAAGAATCTCGCACTGAATTTCACTTTTTATGTCTGTCTCTCTCGCTCTTAGGCGGGCTAACCATGCCCGAGTGGAAGGGACGCGTGCCTCTCACTCGCTCTCATTGTGAGCGCATAACGTGAGCGGAGCGTAACGCAGTTTCTTGAAGTGTCACCCGGCAAACCAATTTATAAGACGTTGTCACGTCAAAAAATAATTTAACCGGCCAGTCATCGATCCCTTTGTTTCATATGATACTAAAAGCCACTCGGACGTTTCAGCCGGCCGGTGGCCTCCCGGTGTCTTACTCGACCGCCTTGTTTTTATGGCACGACTCGGACACATGTCGCGCGCGGCGACTTTTTTGTCGTGTATTTATGCCCCTGTAAGGCGGGTGCGCGTACCATTTAAGCGACAACCACTTTTTGTGGATGATCGCCAATTACGTGTCGACTTACATGAAATTCATTGAATGATTTCGTATTTTTGAGTTGAATGGTTGATTAATTTTTCGTGTGACCGCGCCCTGATAGAAAGCGAAATGTATGCGTCTTAAAGGTTCACAAATACGTTAGTCGAACAAAGGCCAAAATATTTAACCAGGAAATATTTGATATCCTTAATGATGTAGGGAGTTAAATTTGGCTGGATTGTTTATTGAAACATTTGTACTTCGTAAATGAAGGTGAACTGATATTGCCCGTGGGTGGGTGGTGGTGTACACGTGGGTTTATATATCATTTCTTGTTACGCCGGGATAACAAAACATTGTAAATTGTATGTGTCTGATGAAAATCTGCCATGTGTCTACCCACCAGCTGGCACAGGATCAGCGTGTTGGATTAAGCTCCAAATCTTGAAAGATGAGGAGACCATAGCAAGCAGTGCGACATTAACAGGTTACTAGGATTACTACGTTTTAATGAGTTTACTTTAAGTTTTATACGTCACATACTTAGAAATTCCAAAGTAATTTGAAAGTTGTTTTATCCTCAAATATGTTGAAAACTTCACTGTAGAACGTAAAAAATGGCATCCAATAAAAACACCGGGCTATTTTGATCGCATAGTGTGACTAAAATGTGTGCGTTACTATTTAAAAAAAAAACAACTTAGCAACTATAAAACAGATATGGCGTAACTGAGAGTTCAATGACCTGTTTTTTTAAGATGGCGTCTTAGGCCGTACAGCGGGATAGTACAAATTAATATTGTTTTAATTAATTACTCAGCTGTCAGATGTGACTTATTACGCTTTGAAGTTATGAAATAGCAAGCGATGCGATGAACGAAATAACTGTTCAAACTCTTTAATCGGTAATTGGATAGATGACCGACTGTGTCGTAACTTTAAAAAATATACAAACAATTAATAATTACGTAGTTGGTTTTTTTTTTAAATGGAATCTACGCTGTTTTTAAATATGAATTTAGTAGATTATTTTCAACTGCGTTTTACTTTTTACTAAACGAAAATTAAACATTATTGGTTCCGATTTGTATGTTATGAATATATTATATATTTTATATGTTTTTTGTTATAAACAATATTTTATAACTGTAGTTAAAAAGTTTTTTTTCTGTAAAAAATGGCAGTATTAAGTTCAGAATTTGACAATGTTAAAACATTCCCTCGTAAAGAACGTAACGACATTTGTCATGCACCTGAACTCTCTCCAATCATTTCGTTTTGTCGTCTCATCAGATTATGAGGGTGGAGAATCATTTGACCATTATAATATAACTCCTGCTCAGATTATTCTCCTGTGATAATGACTCGTCATCATCAATGCCCTCTCTTACTCAATTACAAATAAACATGAATAAAAAAAGTAAATAACGTTACAACAATTAGATATAAATTATATTAGTAAGACTATCATAATAATTATCTTAAAGAATACGAATAAGATAAGCCGAGAAAATATGAATATTAGACATTGTTTTAATCGGCAGCCGTAACCGTATTTTTTTTTATTTTATAGGTAGGCGGACGAGCATTCGGTCCACCTGATGGTAAGTGGTCACCTAAGCCCATAGACATTGGCTTTGTAAAATATATTAACCATCGCTTACATCGCCAATGCGCCACCAACCTTGGGATCTAAGATGTTATGTCTCCTGTGCCTGTAATTACACTGGCTCACTCACCCTTCAAACCGGAACACAACAATATCAAGTATCGCTGTTTTGCGGTAGAATATCTGGTGAGTGTGTGGTACCTACCCAGACGAGCTTGCACAAAGCTCTACCACCAAGAAAAATCAATATTATACTATCTATTATTTGTATTTCTTGTACTTCATCATCGAAAACAGAGGTTTCGTAGTTAAATAACTGTTAACATTCTACAAACACAACTTGTTAACCTATAAGTCTGTCGGCAATTAAAACCGAGTAAATGTAAAAGATGAATTAACCCAATTAACTCAGGTTGACCCTGCTGCTAGTCAAGGGTTAGGCTATTAACCCAGTGGCGGTATCAAGCCCTATTTAACATTGTATATTACAGACAAGTCTACCATGGGTCTTAAGTATAGGGTTAACATTTAATCTAACGATTTCAACTTGAATCTTTCTCACGAACATAAATTAAAAATTATGACATAATAGTGCTGGTACTGTTACAGACAAATATTAATAACATTTGTATATAATAAGATAATTATTAATAACATTGTGAGGAAGTTGTAAGTTAAATATACATACAAAAATAAAACTCAAAAATGAACGATATGAACAAATCTATGGGAAAAGACAATAAAAATGTAAAAAAATATATTTTTGGAAATATATTCGCGTTTTTTCACCTTCAGTTAACTCCTTCTTACACGTGTCATCCTACACAGTGTCCATCCATCTTTCTTGCCTGTCCCTAATTTTATTGCTAATTCATGTCAAGCGCACTTTTAACAGGCATTAATAAACCGTCAATAAAATATCATAAGAGTAGTTAATGATTAAATTTTACCTATAAAACGGATAGACATATATTTGTATATATTAACATATAGCTATGTTAAAATATATTTTTTAAATTAAATACCTATAAGTGAAACGTTGAAGGTCCTATATGTATTTACGAATAATATGACAGAAAACATCTCAATACGAAACAAATTAAAAAGTTTCACACGATTAAATACTCACGTCTCGTTAAAAGCTATTGTCAAATATTTATAAGAAAACATTATAATTGGCGATAAACGTATTTCGAATTGCCATAAACGTCGGTGAAATTTGTTTATAATGATTTAGTAGAGTACTAAACCATAAAACGTATTACCATATGGCGGAGACTGGGCCGTTTGTGTAACGGTATGTTACAGTCCATACGATAGTTTTTATAGCTTTTAAAAATGTTACAAATTTTAATAGTCCGACGGATTTAAATATTAGATATGTTATATATGAAACGCATAATAAATTATACTTAAACGTGATTTGGTTTAACGTAAACATAAATTTTTAAATTTTATTGCCGATTAAAATGTAAAAAAAAATATTTATAGGTTTTTTATGTTCAATTTCAATCAAAGGGCATCTACTTAAAACGGAACTAATCCTATCACGCAGATCTACTAGGTATTGGTGGATACAGATGTGACAGACTTCATCCGACATATATGTCATTTTAACAATGATCACAAGATGATATATATAAACATATTTGTGCAAAGCTAATTATTGGTATTATTGTGTTCCGTTTTGAATGATGAGTGAGCCAGTGTCATTACAATCACAATTCGCATAACAGATTAGTTCCTAAGTTTGGCGATAAAAGGCACAGTGTATATTTAATATAGTATCAATGTTCGGACGAATGCTCATTATCCAGCCTAATTACGTAAAAAAAAGATTTGGAGCCTCGGTAATTTTTTAGAATAAAAAGTTCTAAATGTAAAGACGACGTTATTTTCACTCTATTAATTTTGTCTCTGCGTAAAAACCTCGGTGAAATTTATTCCAAAGTAAAAAGTATTAAAATAAATCTTATTTAAAGGGCAGATAAACTATAGAAATCCTTTCAATATAACCTATATACAGAAGAGTAATACAGAATTGTATCTAAATCTATGTCGATTAAAAATAATGGCAATTTAAATTAAGATTAAAAACATATGCATATTAAGAAATCAGATTACAATCAACGTCCAATTAGAAATGAAAATGGCACTAAATTGGCTTATGCGTTTTATTTTAATAACTTTAAAATTATCTCTTTGCGCACGCGCATGAATCTACACGTCATGCTTTAATAAATGTAGACATAATGACAAACGAAATATAATAACTTTGGAATTAAATACGATTGAAATACGACTTAATTACAAGAAAATAGGGTTTAATTTCGCTATTGAGATTTTTTAAAGAAATTATATTGGTCCGGCATAAATCATGTAGGCACGATCAACTATCAGTGACTAAGAGCAAACAATCAGATAAGAATAAGAAATCATCAAAAAGAGAATGTTAATTGAAAACTGGTGGATGGTTACAACCGCCTTCATCATTAACAACATGTAAAGCTAAGTACACATTGAATATCATACTTTACATACAAACGCAAGATTTAAAATTCTATAATTCAATTTTCTTGAAATAAAATATGGACGTTAAAATTGTAGACAGTACAAGTAACAAATAACAGTCTGTGAACGTCCCACTGCTGGGCTAAGCCCTCCTCTCTTTTTTGAGCTTGGAGCTTAGTCCACCACGCTGCTCCAATGCGGGTTGGTGGATTACACATGTGGTAGAATTTCAGTGAAATTAGATAAGTACATGCAGTTTTTACATAGACATTAAATAAATTACAATAACGCTATTGAATATGTAGTTAGTTTTCAACTTTTTTCTACCGAGATACTTATATTGCAATCGAGATACAACCTCACTCGATACATTATCTACTAAGATTTCGGGTAATATACACAAATCAGTCGGACAGACTCTTATTTATTTTAAGTCGGCGAAATATAAATGCAAGCTTCAAAATGACAAAAAACTAACGACCTTAGTTATAAACTTCGTTAAGCGGATGATTGAACACTTCTCTCTTTCTGTCGTCAATGATATTACATTCGAATGAAGGAGACGAAGCATTGCTTAAATTTACATTAGCGAATTTGGAAACATTCAATTCGGTAAAATACTATTAACATATTAAAACATAGTGCTTATATAAATAAATTGAGAAAACATACATTTAATGTAATTGTGATAAAGGCAATCGACTGATGGTCATGATTAACTTGATGGTAGGTTTTTGTGTAAGGCCGTCTGGGTACCACTCACTTACCACATTTTTCTGCCACCAAAGAGCAATAATTAGTATTGTGTTCCGTTTTGAAGGGTGAGTGTGTCAGTGTAACATCTTAGTTTTCAAGGTTGGAAGCGCATTGGCGATGTATAGCCAACTGACTTAGAATTTCTTACGGTCTCCAATGTTTATTGGCGGTGACCACTTATCATCTGGTCTCCCATTTCCCGGCCTACTTATTTTATATAAAAAGACGATTCAGGTACTATAAATATTATTAATACTTGTTTCTATAATATTTTTTAAATATTTTACTGATACTTATACAGTCAGTTTTTAAATTTAATAATACAGTCAGTCAGCATAGAAATCACTGAGCATATACATGTTTATACACATGTACATGTAGGTACATGCGCCAGCACATTTGGTGGAAAACATTGTAAAATCGAAATGTCTGATGTCCAATAATCACTGCAGCATTATCTATGTAGACCCTTATTTACCTAATCAGGGCAGTATATACATATGTATAAAGACTATTATTTATTTAAAAATAAACTTCTTAAGAAATTCCGATTATTCGTGACGTAGAAATTATCAACGTATGGTTGAAACGATAACATAATACCTTTTTTATCCCAACAAATGGTTGTTCTCAAAACACGTGATCACGCAAGCTATTCTATCTTCAATCTCAATAACACGTAACTCACAGTAGAAAAAAATTCAAAGACAGGGGATCTGAACATTTTTTTAAATTTTTAATTTCATATAATTGATCAATTTCAAGTTTCACACTTGCAATCAACTTCTTATTAACGAAGTGATGTTGTCAAAAAAAAATATGTAAGCGTTTTGTTGAAAGAAATTGCGGGACCTGTAATTAACTAAGCAGGTACTTAAACAATTAACTATTTATCCTTTCACTGAAGCGGACATTTTGCAATTTCATTTAAGATCGACATCGCTGAGGTGTTAAGGTCAACTCATTATAAAAATTTATTATCGCCTTCGAATAGCAAAAACTATAATTACAGTGTTCATAAACTTTACGACTAATAAAAAACTGATAGGTTGAATGCTGCGAATGAAAAGAAACAAATAACATGAGTTCGTCAAAAGCCACAATAAATTAACTAACGTGAAATTTAGAAATTATCTTTATGTGTGTCTAACATAAAAATAATCGACAGGTTTTGATTTAGTGTTAAAATTTTAATGTATGGCTTGACGATAAAATGGCAATTAGGAGATGGCCCAGTGGTTAGAAGGCTCGAATCGTAACAGAAGATCGCGGTTCAAACCTGGTCAAGCACCATTGACAACCATTGATTTTTAAATTAAATCTGCAATTTAATTTACTTCAAAACATACAAGTATTTATGTGGTATTATTTTTTTTAACTCTCGTAAAATAACAGGTACCAATTTTTCAATTTTTTTCTTAAAATTTTTTTATAAATAAAATATATGTAGAATAATTACTACCTATTTACAATTAAGAGTATAGTTTGTTTTGGTAGTAGGGACGAATTAGCCCAAGTTGTCCGGATCGAACCTGAGACTAAAAGTCTCAGTCTCAGTCTCAGTCTCAGTCTCATCGCTAGGCGACCCGTTAATCATTGCGCTGTTGACTTTTAACTGTTAACTGTTTTTATAAGATAATAACAAAAAAACATTAAGTCTTGATGTAAAATATTATACAACACTACCTTGGCTAATCTGCTTATCATTTATTTGTTATAATGAATATGTTTCTTCAGAGTCGATATCAAAAACTTTGTTCAGCTTCTATTTGAAGATAAATTTTTAATAATATATAAATACAACTGCGCAATCACGTCCAAATCAAAATGCCGGTCGGTAAAAGGAGGAAAAAAGTTCAGTATTCAGATTTTGCAATCCGTTCTAGTCATTCCGGATCAATCGTTAAGAGGATCAAGATATCAAGGCATAATTTCTAGCCTCTAGCCATAGTCGCTCTGATAATATCAAATTCAAAGCTTAACTTAAGATAATAGACGAATGTATATATCAAAATGATGCAAAATATATACTTTTATAATAATTTAAGCGAGTTATGTAACTAAAAATATTTATGGTAAATAAAAAAAACATATTAAACAGTTTTTGTCACTTATATTTTTTATTGAAATTAGTTTGGTGCCAATAGTTGTGCACCCCTGCATTGGCGGGTGTGCATGTAAAGGGTTCAGTACCTGCGCGATTTATGTGGTCCCCGCACCTGTGACACAACATTCCGTGTCCTAAGCACGCTAGATTTACGAAGCCCTTTGTTTTTATATCGGTAATCTCATGTTTATTCACAGATAACATAAATTTTAATTAGTTTTCAAGAAACGAATTGAAGACTAATATTGTCCAAGAACAATGAACCAGCTGCTCTCTTTTTTATATTGTATTACATTATTTATATAATATAGTAACATAGTAAAGCATATTATGTAAAGACCATAATGTTTAATTTGTGCTTTATAATCTGTAGAATAAGTTTCCTTTATACCTTCAGAGTTTGACAACATTTCCCAACACTTCTTTTATATTTTCTTTACTTGGTGGTATGCATACGTGCAAGTTCGTCTGAGTGGGTGGTTAAATTGAGTAACTGCAGCCACAAGTGACATTCGCGTGGGCCGCACAGCGAAAAATACAGGTAGCAGATGTGGGTCGCATCCCTCGTTATCAGCTGTAGTGGAAGTCATGGCTATAAGCAAGAGTTCTCGGAAGGTATTCAGTTCTTTAAGAACGTCATGAGATTAAATGAGGAAGTAGCACGGCTATTGCATGCTAACATCACGGCTAGCATGACTCGCCGGATGCAGGCAGTTTTATATACATTACAATTTAGTTTCCAGGATTGGTGGTGCTAATATTTCCTACAGCACCAATATTTATGGGTGTCACTTACCATCAGGTGCTCAATTTCCTAGTCCGCCTACATATTGAAAATCAAAAATCATTTTTTTTTTACAAATCAGAACTTAAATGAATCTATTATATCGTATGTGACATAAATATGTCATACATAGTAGTATTTTATAAGCTACAACAAAAACTTGACAAGTGATTGCCATATTTGTCATTGATTGACAGCGGGCTGTTGTTCTAGCCACCGTAATTTAGATTCCCGCTCATTAAAAACATAGAGATCATTAAGACACGTTAAGATATAGTCCAAGGTGGTTTGGCCAGGCAATAAAAAGTTTTCTGTCAAATAATTCTCAGTTACAGCGAGTTTTTGAAGATTATTATAATTATTATAATAATGTGGGACATTATTCACACAAGGCCATCTGATCTCAAACGAAGCAGAACTCGTACCCAAAAAACTGATATACTTACATATACAATTTTTTTTTTAAATACATACTATATAGATAATTACTCCCAAACTCAGGACAAACAGACATTTTCATGCACACAATCTGTCCTCGATGGGAATTGAAATTACGACCTGCGTTGCGGCGTGAAAGACAGGTATCTACCAGCCACGAAAATCGGCTCGTCGAAGCTGGCAGTTAACACTCGAAAAAAAAAGAAAGTGAAAAGTATTTCCAATTAATGAAATTTAAACATCGAATCAAAATGTTTATAAAATAGTTACTCGTAAACGATTTCGTAATCGATCTGATCAACAGCAAAGCTATTTGTCACGAGGTAGCAATAAATAACAGATTTCGAAATAGACCATAATGTGTCATTGTTGTACAAGTTCCGAACGATCTATCATAAATTACGAGATGGTAAGCTTATAAATCAATTAAATGTAAATATACATCAGCTTCTAGATAAAAAAATTAGGACGAATCGTTTGTCTGAAGTTTAACGACTTGTCATAAAAACATGATGAAGTAATTAAAAATTATATTTGTGAGATTTTTTTTTAATTGACAGCGGAGGCATTCTGAAAGCCTGTTGTAAAACATTGCTCCACAAAAATGTTACTTGCTCTATACAATTGAGTAATTAGAGTATTTCTTTGTATTTGTTCTATCGTATCAATGTTATGAGTATCAAATATACTCAAAAACAATTACTATTGTTTATGTAAACGGCATTACAGAATATGTAGAAAAGCAACAAATAATATTTTAATTTCTTTAAATTTATGCATCAATTATTCTTCAGCTCTACAGACGACTCCTACAAGTACTTCAATCGTCATTTTTGAGAATTAAACTTAATGTAAAACTCACGGTTCAGAAGTTTTTTATTATAGTACAGGAAGGCAGACGGGCATACGGGCCACCTGATGGTAAGTGGTCACCAACACCAATAGACATTGGCATTGTAAGAGGTGTTATCCATCACTTACACCAACGATGCGCCACCAACCTTGGGAACTACGATGTTATGTCCCTTGTGCCTGTAATTACACTGGCTCACTCTCCCTTCAACCCGGAACACAATAGTACTGCTGTTTTGATATCTGATGAGTGGGTGGTACCAACCCAGACGAGCTTGCACAAAGAGCCACATCCAAGTAAAACTTGTTTGATTACTCAGAAGTCAAAATAGAAGATACAAATCAGACAATGAATAGTTATTTGTCGTCTATATCTAATTGAGTGTTACTACGTCTAGATTACTAAATTTTTTTAAAACAATTAGATAAGTATTATTTTGTATTGTAAATATAGATTAATACTTTGATTGTGTACAACATGAAACTCTGGTGAAAATTAAATCACTATGGAATCAGAGAAGGTGCGCTCGAGCTTCTGACTTCTTATCTTAAGAATAGAATTCAGAAGGTCGACGTTAATGGGAAAAGATCTCCTGGTGTTTCAGTTGGTATGGGGGTCCCTCAGGGATCAATTCTCGGTCCTTTTCTATTCCTCATTTACATAAACGACCTGCCCTTTCTTGAAGGGAACTAACATGACATAGTATTGTTTGCTGATGATACCTCTTTAGTTTTTAAAATTAAAAGAAAACAAGTACAGTATGACGATGTAAACAATGCTATCTCTGATATAGTACATTGGTTTAGTGTCAATAATCTTTTGTTAAATAATAAAAAAACAAAGGTTGTGAAATTTAGCGCGCCGAACGTAAAAAATGTAAAGGCTGATGTACATATCAATTCGATGTCGAGTTCGAGTCGATGGATCCTGTTAAGTCTACTGTATTTCTTGGTATTACTGTTGATGCCAAAATGCAGTGGGCCCCCCATATTGACGGATTGGCGAATAGACTAAGTTCGGCAGCTTTTGCGGTTAAGAAAAAAAGATTATTCACCGATGTTGATACGGCCCGCCTTGTATATTTTAGTTACTTTCACAGTATAATGTCATATGGCATTGTGTTGTGGAGTAATGCGGCCGCTATCAATAAAAGAGCAAATGCAAAAGAGGGCTATTCGCGCGATATATAACATGGGAGCTAAAGAATCCCAAAGACAGAAATTTAAAGAATTTAAAATATTAACTGTTGCTTTTCAATACATATTATGTAATGTTATGTATGTACGGAAAAACATTAATGATTTTATGAGAAAATGTGATATTCATAACATTGGTACAAGGAACAAACACAAATTAATTACTTCCATTACTCGACTGCATAGAGTCAGTAACTCTTTTGTGGGGCTATGTGTACGTTTCTACAACAGGATCCCAGAAAGCGTTCAAAATAATTCAGTTGCTCAATTTAAAAAAACTGTAAAGGAACGCTTGTGTGCTAAAGAAAATTATACAATTAATGAATTTATGGATGATAGCACACCTTGGGAATGAGACGATCGCCGCATGGCTATTTCTTTTGTTTTTTTTTTGTAAAAAACATTAAAAAGTTAAAAAAAAGCCGCTGTGTTTCTTTCGCCGATTCTTCTCAGGTTTGGGTGTTTCTTTCCGAACCGGTAGTAGTTTCCAGTTTGACAATCAATAAGTAAGTGTAATACTTAAATATTGAATAAAGTATTTTGATTCGATTTAATACATAGGCTTCATAAATACTATTTTATGAAATACTTTATTTTTATATGTAACACGTATACATTATAAATTTCATTCAATTAAGATTATACACAACTTGCATACAAACGACAGAATTTCTTTAACCTAAAAGATCAGAACACAAAAAATGTCCACTAATTAGTTCGCCCTTATACGATTACTGGGGTCAAGCGACGATTGAAGAAAGATAAAACAATATAGATATTTTAAGGGAAAAAATATACTATAATAGAATTTATGTTGTAAAAAGATGCGGTCAAATGAGCAAACTTTTTTATCATATATTTATGTCCTTTTCTAGGAATATGATATCATGATAACCTTAGTGGGAGCAGTAGAGCCATTCTGCAAAAACATACTCGAACACACACCGAAGAAAACGAACGTAATATGTCAGAAAGTAATATGCGAGTATCATTATTATAACATATACATACAAGTGTCAAAATAGCGTATCACATTAAGCCAGTTTTCGATATTTAACGAGTAAGATTTGAGTTCATACAGACTGCAAAGCAAAGAACACATCAACTTAATGATACTTTAATAGTACGTAATTAATATTTTGTTTCCATATATCAATTTTCATTCGATTTCTTCTGTAAGTATTCAATCGTCATTATGTAAATGTAGAACTAAAATATAATAAAAAATATTCTTATTATCTATATTAAATGCATAATTAACCACATTACAAAATGTTTGTTGTTACAAGATTTCGTTTGAAGGATATCGCTCAAAGGTTTCCCGATAACCTCGACTCGGCAATTTTCTTTCAACAATAAATTACGCTAAGTTCGTTGCGTGTCTCGTGACGTTTCACCGAACGTTGTTTCACCATTTAGATACTGTACAATTTATAGCACGGTGGCATTCCTCGAGATTTACAAAACGATGACAATAATGTCACTTACTCAGTACAGTAGTTAAGATAAGGATTTTGTTTGTGAAAATGTCCAAGTTAAAAGCATAGTGTGCACTCTGCCATTGTCTTAAGTTGTTTATTGTTATCTGTGGTATAAAGTCTATTTTTTCACATTTATTCCGAGATTGGAATCGACGTATGTTCATTTAAATGGAACGGGACATATCTTAGATGGAACGAGAGAACGGCAGACTCGATGTAAACGAGTTTATTAAACTTTCTTTCATTGTAACGATTTAGGAATGCATTAAATTAAGTTCCATTTACTTCCATTGTATTTTTTATAAAATCAATTATTATGATTATTCTGATATATTTCACGATTATACAATTTTGATTTTCAAGATATTTGTAATAAATTTATCATTATTAATGTATAATCCATAGTTAAGATTATAACATTCAAATAAATATCATAGATAAGAAATATCGTTCGTTTCCTAAACCCTAAAGATAGTAATGAATCGATGTCATATTGGTCCCTCCCACGGGTCGAGAGATTATAGATTATGGGATTTATTTGGACACCACAATACTCTCATAAAACTTTACCGTGGGTGTTTATTGCTATTTACATTATAAACACTTCTATATATCTTTCGAATGTGGCTTTTATGTATTGATATAAAAATGTCATCAGTGTCGTAAAAATGCATAAGAATAAAAAATACTTTTCGAAGCCGATTGTTATGTCTGGCTCCAGCAGCCATTTTGAATTTTCTATGACGTCATAACGGCTAATCTTAGGTAATGAACGAGTGGTCCCTCTATTGGACAATTTGTACATACCATTTGACAGTGAATGTTTTATCACGAAACGAATCAATTGACAATTATAAAGAACACTGAACTTAATATGTTTTAAATAATAACACACACATTACCCTCTTTAACTGCGTAGATGTGCAATAACGTCATCGAATTTATTATTCGAATAGTGACGTCAATTTATATGTCGTCATATATGTATGTGCCTATCGCAGATTTTTAAGAAAATGATTTTAAATAACAATCATCTGTAGCATAAGCGAAATATAGTAAGGGGGTTGGGCTCGGTAAATCCAGTCTGATGGGTACCACCCACTCATCAGTTACCCTTCCACTAAACAGCAACATTGTATTGCGGTTTTCTGGTTTGTGTTGTGAGTAAGTAAGTGTAATTACATGCGAAGTATTTTTAGATCATACTCGTAGATGGTAGCGTGGTCTCATATATATACATATATACATACATGTATAATATAAATAATGAAAATACGAATATAAAACGATCGCCTAATTGTTCAAATTGAGCGAAGGTATGGCATGTGCATCTATAGTGACTTTGACAATGTACAATAGACTTAAATAGATTAACCAAATCGTTGCCCTGTGAACACTGACGACTTCTTATTTCGACGAAAATAATAAATCACTTCGACTTCTAATCAATATCTTTACATCAAATCACCATTTATCCAGGTGGCGTTTTGTTAAGACTACAGTAAGGCCTAATACATTAACTAAATCTAAGCCTCAGTGCACACTGACAAATACTTTCATTACAATGATATGTTAAAATCAAAATGACTATACATTGACTTGAACCAATGGCAGACGTTAAATATCCATATAGTTACGCAGTGGCTTGTCTACGTGAGTGTACGATAGTCAAATATACTCCGCTTCACTATCTTAACCTCAGAACACACTGATATATTCGCAACTAATTATGATTTTTTGTTAAGACATGTTGGAAAATTTAAAGTTTCGTTCAGGAGTCGAAGTATTTATATTTGAAAGAAAATATAACCTTGTTACTGATTGTTAAAGTATTAAATATAAGATTAAAGAATATTGAAGGACTTGGGGCTGTAGGAGCAAACGAGTCCTAGATAGGAGGGCGTGGATTGGCAATCAGACCGTAAGCCACCCTTCTGTCATTTGGACCGATTATTACCTGAAGAAAATGGCGATTCCAACTGGATATTGAAGGCATCGGGAGTGATGACACTTTGGGAGAAGCCTATATCCAGAAATGAATGATTGATGAGTCAGCCACTTATGAATGATGACGAGGATCAAATCTTTCTTTTATTAAATTGTCAACAGTAATATGAAAATGAATACAAACACAAATTATTCAGGAAATGCCATGTAGGCTTAAAAATATTTAAAAAAAATAAACAAGAATAAATTGTATAAGTTTTTGTAATACATTATAAGCAATAAATGTATACCTAGCCTTAGACCAAACGGTGATAGACAACTCAATGCGGCACGTGAGGTTTCGCAATCACTAAGCCCATTGTTCAGGAAATCACTGGAAACTAGATCAATAATACCTCTCCGACGCTTACTGATTATTATCGTTATCAAAGCGTTAAGTAATTTGACAAGTTTTATAGCGGTATTATCACACGTACGAGTATACAAAGGTAAGAATTATAATTAAGTAATAATGACACGTGAAAAAATGGCCGATAAGGGACTTTCATTAGTGTTAGTTTTTAATGTTTGTTTATTTTGTGATAGGTATACAATACAACGAAAATGATATTAAAAAAAAGCAGACTGTAAAGAAATGTTAATATATACGTAAGCATCCATTAAATAAATAGAAACATAATTTTCATACAATAATATATTATCACAACATATATATAAAAAACTACATATTTTTCGTTAAATTAAAAAAAAAAACATTAAATAGGTTACTATGATATTAATTAGAATAATTATTTAAATATGGAACAATTCGAAATAAAATAACCGATTATTTTAATAGTAACGTACAAACAATCATTATATAATACAAATAAATAAAAAGCACAAATAAAACTTCAGTCATAACTCAGTAGTGTGAAATGCCACAACAATTGCGAGGCCTTTTATGACAGCCGTGACATTAATGGTAACAACAGAAACATGGCGACAGCGCAAGCGCAGATCTGAACGTAAGATCAAGCGATACGAGTCCATGACTTTCTGATCATTGATATCGACTACTGACTTGTTTAAGATAAAGCTTAACTGTGTAAAAAAGTTTTTATGTTATCTGTAATCTCATAACCAACTATCACTATTAACTTCAAATCATTATTCTTTTACATTAGAAAACAATTTTCTAGTTTATCTAAATATTTTTTTTTCAAAAAGTTAATCCGTACTTCCAAAGCTTGTGTAAGTTCTATAAGGATATGATACTTGTAATTAAACTTACTTATAAACAATTAGTTCTTACAAAAAATATATGAAAATTAACGATTTGAGTTTCAATAATTGTTTTTCCTTACAATCTCATCTTTTGCTTTTACGATGCAAAGAGATACCTACAACTTATCTAGAAGCAACTAAAATATGCTTCTACATTCAGTTGCTTCTACATAAGTTGTAGACATCAAAATCCATTCAGCGTAACGTAAATTACCTACTTATTTATGGTTAAAAATCAACTAGTTTGTAAAAATAAATCGCAGTTACATGAAAAATCAGGATATATATATACACATATATATGGTACTAGCTGATACCCGCGACTTCGTCCGCGTTGCTTGATATATTAACAAAGTTTTCTTATTTACGAAGGAAAAACGTCAAAAAGATCGGAAGCAAAAATATACTTTGTTTAAACATACATCACTGAACACGCAGTGCATATAAATCGTTGTTTCTTGAAACTTTAATAACTATTTATTAAATCAAGATATCGGAATAATATTTTTGTTTTTGATAAGGGCCAAGAAATAAAAATTAAAAAATTTAATTGAAATCTATCCAGTATTTTTCCGTGATGCGCGCACAACTGCAGACCTCTATCATTTTATTTATATAGATAATGAAAATTTTCCGACCATTTAATTTTATCAATTTTGTGTTCGTTCATTTTAGTGAAATGATGTAACACGCGTGTATACAAACATGTCTTATTAAGCAAAGGTTACATCAACATCATCCGTCTTCACGAACACTTCACCTATTGATCTTTGACATGAGATTAACACTTGTGAATTTATTACCGTAATTTGAATAACTATTAATTGGTAAATTTACGCTTAAATTTCGATTATGCAAGAATTATATTTTTTTATTTAGAGTTGATAGTATACAAATGAAACATATCATAGATTTCTTGTGATGTTTAAACAATTGAATAGCTAAGAGGCTTAAGAGACTGTCAGCGTTGTTACAAAAGAAAAATAATAATTACAAAGAAACACTTCGTGAAAGAACATAAGTATTTAGTGACCGTTGAAAAATACCTTGTACTTATAACAAAAAAAAATAAAAATGTTCTTTTTTTTTCAAATAAATGAAAATTGGCTTCGAAAATTGCCTGACTGTTCGCTTCAAACAAAAACTGAACAATGTCAAATACCAATGAAATTGAGATCGGGACCACCTCCGTGCTATGCTGAACGCGACGCAAGAAGACCCATCAAATTCACTTAATAAAAATATATACCAACGAATTAAGAACCTCCTTTTTTTAAAGTTGGTTAAATTCTAACTAATATTATAAATGTGTTTCGCGCCTATTCTATTAAACTGATTATAAATATTTTTTAACCAATGGAAAGCTAAATTATCTGCGAGTAAAATAATCTACATGTTGTTCCCGTATTCTCATGGTGACGGGGGTGAAACCACGGGGAAAGCGCTAGTAATATATATTATATTACTTTTACGGTGCTAAGGATGACAAACATAAGATGATTATAATATTAACTATACAAAACTTTAAAGGTTAACTTATGTTAAGATATGTTTTAAAAGGAAAAAATGCATTCTCTATTCTTTACTAGGTATTTAATACACGTCCAGACTGGGCTCGAACCCCCCCGTGATCTGAAGCCTTATAAGACAGTCACTAGACCAACGATGCATTCGAACATTACACGTAGAAATTAATGATCGATTTTTAATTTTATGAACGTGACAGCAATTATATATGACAATTTACTTGTCGGCGATCCTCAAAGAAGTTGTCACGTCATGTCAAATCAAGATGAAAAAGTCACTCGAGCTTTTTAAGTCTAAATTACTCCTCAAGGTCGCAGGTGGCAAACGAAACGAGTGGTTTTCGACGAAATGTTTGTTTATCAATACGAATTTCACTATAATTTTATGTTTTTTTTTTAATTTGAAGTTAAATTTAAAACCATTTGCCGGTGAATTTATGTATTAATTCGTTAAGAGAAAAATTTGTACCGATGTTTAAAGCTTAGGTTAAGGTAAAACTTTTACTTACAGTACCTAATCTTTAATGTATGCATTTTTGTGATATGAATCCACTCTAATTTTTTTTGTGAGAGGGGCAAACAAGCTGGAGGCTCACCTGATGGAAAGTGACTAACACCGCTTATAGACATTTGCAATATCCGAAGGCTGGGAGGTGCGTGGCCGGCATACAGCAACACATATCGCTCGCTGTCGAACATTTCATTTCATTTGACATTTCATTGAATTATTTTTTATTGCTATACCCTATATATTTTACAAACTATAATTAAAATGTATGCAGAAAATAAAATAATTTTATCATTAATTTAAATTTCTAATTTGACTATTGATAAGTCAGCGTAATACTTCTGATTTTATTTTTTTATTTCATTTATCAGTACGATGGGGCGGCGTTGAAGTCTTAGCCAAAGATTGCAAGTTCAGATCCGGGCAAACACGAATGAACCACTAGATTAATTTATCTTTAAAATTTATGTACGGCGATGAATATGTGACAATGAAAAAACATCGTATGGGACTCGCGCGATGGAATAAACTTCAAAAACTCATCAAGAGCCTATGCTCTAAGGTCTAAGGTCCCGTCGTGAGACATTTATACGTTTTTTTACGCCGCAGGGAAGCAGCGTGGAAGACTAATATCCCTAAGAGTAAACAACAAAACTGTTGAACCTTTAAGGGATGTTAATATGACCTATGAGCTAACGTGCTGTGAAAATTTCATTTCATTTAATTTTTTTGTATGTTTGTCTTTCTATTACTATGCTAACAGGAATTCGCACTACTTTTTTCCTAAAAATAAAAAGTTATATAAGAGACAAACACGAATATCGGTGCAGCCTGAATGCAGAACATAAAATAAACTTACATTACATTACATCACGTTACATTATATTAGTTAGTTTTATTTGAACGCGTTATAAAAAATTCGTTGATGTTTTCCTTTATTTATAGTAAATTTCTAATCTCTAAATAAAACACAAAAGCTATTAGAAGTAGCAAGTAAGTATTATTATGTTCATAGCCGAGATAGCTATGAGCTTAAAACGAAATGATCCACAAATGGGACATTTACAGTCTTAAAACTTAATAAAAAAAAAATGTATTTTTATCTATCGTTTGATAATAACCGTACAGACGGAATATATTTAAAGGGATGTCGAGGGTATATTCTTTATCTATTGACTTCATGCTTGATCTTCAGTAGACGTGAGTATTCGGGCGAGGAGAATACTTCAACAACCAGTTGCATAACGCTCCACCAAACACGTAGCACGTTATTCTTGACATCCGTCGGTTATGGCGGTCCTGTCAGATCTCTTGTACTAGCGCTTAGTGTTGCGTTAGAGTAAACGAGACTGGCAGATAACAGTTGCTAGGCTACCATTCGTGCCAGATCGTCCACTCTCGTATTTAATGCGCCGATACGGCCATTCTGACATTCGCACGTCCTCGTGCGTCTCTCTCTCTCTTCATTGATATTCGCATAATCTAGAAAAAGAAAGAACAGCTGAAATCATCATTCTTATTTCGCTCGGCCTTTCCTGACATTTTGGGTACCGTTTCGAACGTACATACACACATACACAAAAACAAAGGCGTTCGCACGCACATCGCAGTAATAATTGCCATCTTGCAAATATACCCGCGGACCGAGGTGCCCTGACGACCAAGCTCACCACCTCGTGCGATGACAAGGCCCGAACCGCCTCGCGTTCGCACACACTTTCGTAGCCCGAGGTGCCCTGACGACCAAGCTCACCACCTTATGCAATGACAAGGCCCGAACCGCCTCGCGTCCGCACACACTCCGGCGGACCGAGGTGCCCTGGCGACCAAGCTCACTACCTCAAGCGATGACAAGGCCCGGACCGCCTCGCAGCCCCTCACACACCCACGGACCGAGGTGCCCTGACGACCAAGCTCACCACCTCGTGTGATGACAAGGCCCGGACCGCCTCGCGACCGCTTACACTCTTACGGACCGAGGTGCCCTGACGACCAAGCTCACCACCTCGTGTGATGACAAGGCCCGGACCGCCTCGCGACCACTTACACTCATACGGACCGAGGTGCCCTGACGACCAAGCTCACCACCTCGTGTGATGACAAGGCCCGGACCGCCTCGCGACCGCATACACATCGTAGTAATATTTATCATCATAAAAATATACTCAGACATAGACATCACTTCAAATAATTTATGTAAGAAACGAGCTCACCGGATGATGTAGGTAATCAAGATATCGGTAGCAGGACTTAGTTAGCATAGGACTTCGGTGTATGCCGGCCACTCGTTGAATCCTTAGCGCTCTGGACACGTAGACGTCACGTAGCCTGTCGGTCACACACAAACAGAGAGTAGGCTGCAAAGAGTTGGGTGGCTCCTCAAGTCACTCGGGTTGTATCGAAGTCTTCTCGATGTCCGCGACAATAATTGCTCGATGACTCTGTAGATCTCATCGTGGCATGTCCCTAGGAAGCGTTATTCATTGAACTGACTATTTTTCGTTTCGGTGTCATTAGTTAGTTTCTCGTTTTTCATAGATGACGCGTCGTATTTTTCGATGCTTGAGGTAATTGCGAAGTCTTCAATATTCCCGATTACAATGCTTCCATATTATGCAATAAATTACGAAATATTTTTTTTCACGATTGTGTTTTGTTTCTCCTAGTAATGGCCCTTCGTATCCCACTTCTGATAAAGGGATGTCGAGGGTATATTCTTTATCTATTGACTTCATGCTTGATCTTCAGTAGACGTGAGTATTCGGGCGAGGAGAATACTTCAACAACCAGTTGCATAACGCTCCACCAAACACGTAGCACGTTATTCTTGACATCCGTCGGTTATGGCGGTCCTGTCAGATCTCTTGTACTAGCGCTTAGTGTTGCGTTAGAGTAAACGAGACTGGCAGATAACAGTTGCTAGGCTACCATTCGTGCCAGATCGTCCACTCTCGTATTTAATGCGCCGATATATTTATTAAAGATTTATTTTGTATGTACAACAGATTGCATTAATCTGTATTGTATTCTCTTGTTCTTGGAAACCTAAAATACGATGAAGGTAGTAACTAAATCATGTGATAGTAGATGCTGGTACTCTCGTGGTATTTTACATTTAATGGACATATTTGTGCTTTGCACTTAAATATTGCACCAGCCCGAGGTTCCAAAAGTATTGAATTGAGTATAACAAGCTACTTATATAAAAAAACTCGGTCTAAAAAAAACCCACTCATCAGATATTCTACCGCAAAACAGCAGTACTTTGTATTGTTGTTTTCCAGTTTGAAAGATGAGTGAGCTAGTGTAATTACAGGCACAAGGGACATACCATCTTAGCTCCCAAGGTTGGTGGTGCATTGGTGATGTAAGCGATGACCGTTGGTCACCACTTACCATCAGGTGGCCCATATGCTCTTCCGCCTACCTATACAATAAAAAGAAACGGATAATAAGATTGTAATGCTCTAATATGGGTTGGTGGTTATATACTCTATCTTCTTCACAATAAAGTGCTAATTCTAATTAGCACTTTATTGTGTTTGTGTGTGTTTATTTAAATATTATGATAACAATAACAAAATTTCAGTCAATGTGAAACTGATTGAACACCTATACACTAAAATTTCCTCCCATATCTTCAGTACCGACGATGTTTTTTAACGAGTAGGCTTACTCGCGGACATTTTGTAATTTAATATCAACAAATTAAATAATACATTAAGCTTCTATTTGTTCAGCTTGAATATTTTTGCGTCAAGATCTGTTTTGCCAGTCTTATTTAACTATTAAACAAATTGAATCTTTATTTTTTTTAATTGAATAATATAGCAGACTACCCAGACAGGCTTGCATACAGCGATACAGCCCAACCACCAAATAAACAAACTGAAACCTTGATGTTATTTATTAATTAAATTAAGTATTTTTATTTCTAGTTTTAATGTTCCATTATTAATTTTAGATATTATTTAATTGATTAGATTGATTATATTTTTTATATATTATATAAATATTAAAAAGCTAAGCCATATTTTTTTTAATCATATACAACACTAAATAGCTCATCGTATCGTGTGGTGTATAACTCAACTCAAAAACTGAACTAACATACTGAATTCAGATCAACAAACAAATTCTTCGGTTTTATTTCATACATTGAGTGTTGTATCTGTAATTAGAAAATTACTAACTTTTCAAGCTAAATTAAATCAATAAAAAATGTTATGCCGACAGACTAAACTTGGACTTTCCGCTTTTAGCTTTGCCAATTAATAAATTTAATCCTATTATTTAAAAAAAACAGGCGTAGCATTCGTTGATTTTCAACCATAATAAATAACAAATTAATTGCATTTAATTAACATATGTAATTTAATTGTCGGCAAAGGCTACTGTTTCTTGCGGGTTCATCGGTATCTACATTCCAAATCGGTGGCAACTTTAAATTTAATCTTGAATAGTGGCTACTCAAACATACAACTTATATTATAAAGCAATTGTGAGTTTGATTGTTTGTTACACTTTCAAGTCTGAACTGAATTTTTGCATTAACTTTGTCAGGAATACAGCAAAGAACATACCTAAAACCAAGAAATGATTCCATTTTCTCATTCATGTGACATTCATCCACTCAGAAGAATGAGAGTCGAAATATTTTGAATGAATGTTTGTAAATTACAGTTTTGTGTTGTATTAAGTTGTATTAAGTTTGTGCTGTACAAGAAGCTTGAAAACGTTAGGCTTAAAACAATAGATACGTTATGAACAGAACGAAATTGATTTAGTTACTATATTTTTTATGTAAGAGTGGCAAACGAGTCGGAAGCTTACCTGATGGAAAGTGACTACCACTGCCCATGGACATCTGCAACATCCCAGGACTTGCCGGTACGTTGCCGGTCTTTGGTTACTATATTTGTTTTATGTATTACATGTTTTTTTATGTATGTAAGTGGTACCACCCATAGACATTGGCACCGTAAGAAATATTGAACATTCTTGGGTGCTACAATAAATCGTCCCTCAGTGCCTGTAACAGGGTAACCCTCGCTCATTTACCCTTTTAGCCGGAACACAACAATACTAACTATTGCTGTTTGGTGGTAGAATATTTGATGAGCGGGTGGTACCTACCCTAACTGGCTTGCACACAGCACTACCACCAAGTTACAGTACAGCAACAGCATGTGAATGTCCCACTGCTAGGCTAAGGCCTCTTCTCCTCTTTTGGAGAATGTTTGGAGCGTATTCTTCCACGCCGCTCCAATGCGGGTGGAATACACATGTGACAGATTTTCGGTGAAATTTGACACATGCAGGTTTCCTCGCGATGCACCGTCAAGCACCAGATGAACTATAATCACAAATCAAGCACATGTAATTCAGTTGGTCTAGCCTGGGTTTGAACCCACGTCGGTTAAGGTTCACGTGTTCTTACCACTGCGCCGTCTCGGCAACTACCAAGTTATTTTTCTATAACTTCATCTGTCTAGTATGTTTAGGCCAAATAATGCGGCTAAATTTTAAACCAGCTAACCAAACAATTGAACGTATATTTTGCTGAAAGAAAGCAATAAAATTTATTCGTGTTAATAAATAAAACATTCTAAGAAGTATTTTGTTTATCAAGCCGTAATTTCTATTTTTAAATTGCAATAACATGTCTGACAAGACGCCCGGAATTCAATTTTCGAAATTGTTGTCATCATCATTTGTAAACACGAATTATGTAAAATTATGTAGGAAAATAACCATCAACTATGTATATGTTACAATGTATTATTTTTTAAATTACAGACCGTTGACAATAACTCAAACTCTATATAAATTAATAGTCAAGTGAAAATTACAAGACATTCTGCGAACATTTATAGTCGAAGTAAAAATGTTTGCTATATTTTTTGTTTGTTTGTCTATCTACGATATTAATTTATGAGAATTGCGCTGTTACATGAACGGGTGGTAATCATTCAATACAATGCTTATTAAATATCTTTACTTACTTAAAAGTACACATTGATAATGCCATACATTGTCCGTACTCCTAATAAGGGCATGCTTACCTTATAAGTCGTTTGTACCGATATAATTTTATCACAAAAGCGATACCTTTTTTGACCTTTAGTTTTTGCTTTTTAAGGTGCAATTGTAAAATATGAGTAGACCAGAACTTAGACATTAATTTAACATTTTCTATCACTGCTTAATTATATGATATGGTGACATGAATTATTGGCATTAGTTGCAATTTATGTCTTCTTTTTTAATAATAAAGTGTTTGTAGTGTTGAAATTAAATGGGCATAAAGTAGATGGGCTTAACATTTAATTAGAGTTTTTTATATTTAAAAATTTACACATTCCTGGCAAATGCTGACGATAGATACTATCTATGCTTTTAAAAGAACTTAAATAAATTTGGATATCTTTTAATCGCATATTTCTTAATACAAAAATAAAATTAATTGTATTAACATGCGGTTCATTTATAGCAAGTAGACTAGACGGTTCGGACAAATTGCAGTGCGGTGTATGCAAAACCTCCCTCTTTCTCACTTCTATATATACTGCCACTTTCTAAATATGTATATAAGATTTATTGTTATCAACAGACAGCAAGAACTTTATCAATCTTAGGAACTAAAATGTTACGTCCCTCGTGCCTGTAGTTACACTGGCTCTGAGTGAGCCAGTATTACCCTTCACATTGGAACGCAGCAATACTAAGTTCTGCAGTTTAGCGGTAAAATATCAGATGACTTGGTGATACCTACCCAGACGGTACAAAAAGCTACCTAGTGAACAAATTGAAACTAAATTAATTGGAGAAAAATAAACTGATTATAAATCTCGAATATTGTAGAAAATACTAAATAATGGCATTCCGTACAACTTATCGATTTACATATTTTCTCTCGTTTAAATAATTTACAACATTGTAATGCTAGCAATTACATACCAACAAATTAGAATGCAAAGAGTAAAAATCTGTAGGATCCGGCCGGAACTGAAAACGCGTGAGAACGTGGCTCGCGTGTACTCAACTTGTTGACTCTGTCCACAACTGTGTTTGGAACAAGTTACGAGTTAATTACACTTTTACAACCAACTCGAAGTTACACCATTGTTGGTACAGCGGCACTTTATATGACTTCTTTATGACAATAGGTGATAAGATTGATTAGCTAACGTTATGTAACTGCGATTATATGTAAATATATATAATATATTATACAGGAGGATTAACAACGTCAATATACGTCGAACACTGCACAACAAAGAAATAAATAATGCTTATAATATTATATTTATGCTTTTTATTGACAAGCATTTTTATATGATTTTATTGGGTGGTAGAGTATTGTGCTCGTCTGAGTAGGTACCACCCACTAATTAGATATTCTACCGCAAAACAGCAGTACTTTGTATTGTTGTGTTCCGGTTTGAAGGGTGAATGAGCCAGTGTAATTACAGGTGCAAGGGACATAACATCTTATTTCCCAAGGTTGGTGGTACATTGGCGATGTAAGCGATGGTTAAAATTTCTTAGAATGCCAATGTCAATGGGCGTTGGTGACCACTTACTATCAGGTGGCCCATATACTCATCCGCCTACCTATACAATAAAAAATAAAATAGACATCATGATAAGCACAAAAATAAAGCGGATAATAAACACATACCACATCACAACCGCTTGAGATATTAATATCAAATGATAAATACGTATATATATCTAACTTGATTGGTGCTAGGGCTTTATCCCAGCCTGGGTAGGTACCACAGTCATTTATTCTACCACTACCGTGAAACAATAATACATACCTGTGACATAAAAACATCGTTTCCAAGATTGGCACATTGGCAATGTAATGGATGATTAATACTTCTAAAAGTGCGAATGTCTATTTAATATATAATACCTATTTTAAATTTAAACGAATTAATTACCGTTCAATTATTAAGTATTGCTTTAACTGGATTACGTTTAAAAACAAGTTCTGAATCAACAGCATTTTATTCCACATTCTAGATATTATGTTATATTTATTGGTAACATGATATATTGAACTATAAATTATAAATGTATCTGAGATTGTTGTGATCAATAAAAGCAATAAATTTTTAATTAGAATGAAACTTTAACGCGATGATTAAATAACGTTTCTCTCTATATTTACGAGTGTTTTGATGTATGTATGTACTAATTTTCGCCTGCGGCTTCACTCGCGTGACAGGAGGGAGCAGATTTTAGATAAAAAATCCTATGTCTTTTCTCGGAATTCAAGCTTGTTTCATATTAAATTTCTTCAAAATCGGTCTAGTCGTTTACCCGTGAAAGCGTAACAAACAAACATTAATTATTCATTTAAAATATTATTTCATTTTATTATATATATAAAGATTAATTATTAGTATCAATATCGAAGAGTCTATACTGCAGTGTCTTGTAAAAACTCACTTCATTGCTCTACCGTGAAATGTTGACAGCCTGATATACTACACGCATCAAGCGTGTATTCTTGAAGTGTTGTAATTATTATGATCAATGTAGCATATCACTTGCTGACATTTCACAACGGATTCCTGGGGTGAGCCTCGATTTTTTTTCCTCACAGAATAGCCCTCCTGAAAATAAATATATACCTACACATAATCATACATCTATAGTTTCTGTTATAATCAGAAAAGGGACCTTAAATGTATGGACCGACTGGACCAATTTTGATGAAAGGTTTGGTTTGAGTAGGTACCTGAAAGTTGGCACAGTGATTGGGTACCAATAGAGATTCATTTATTTACTCTTTATTTCATAGTAAATCTATTTATGTATTTTCATATTAAATACACCAATGAGAAGACCTTCATTATAAGCTTAATTGAAAGTTCAGTGCTTAAATTTCGCCTACTTGTAATACCTAATTATAAATTTTCTTAGTTATATTGAACATCCTTCCTAGCGTTGATTGGAATCTGTCAATATTTTATCTATATATCTTAGTCCGCCATATCTCTTAACAGACGCTACACCCGCATGTTTGTCCATCACGTTAAAGGCTCACTTTACAAGGTCATCGACCTATCTTCCGGCTCCGTTCGCAAATATCGACAACAAATATTATGAAACTGCTCGTCTAATACCTTTACGCTTTCCTTCTCTTTTGTATTTCATAACCATATTTATATTTAGTTAAAAAGAGATAACAAAAGTTAAATAACTTAAATTAAATTAAAAAACTATGCAATAAATATTATATATGTATAACTTTTAATTTCAAGTTTTTGTACTAAGAGTCCAATAGAATCAAATATTTTTTTTAATTGCATATTAAGGCGGACGGGCATATGGGCCACCTGATGGTAAGTGGTCACCAACGCCCATAGACATTGGTATTGTATGAGATGTTAACCATCACTTACATCACCAATGCCCCACCAACCTTGGGTACTAAGATGTTATGTCCATTGTGCCTGTAATTACACTGGCTCACTCACCCTTCAAACTGGAACACAATAATACCAAGTACTGTTGTTTTGCGGTAGAATATCTGATGAGTGGGTAGTGCCTACCCAGACGAGCTTGTACATAGCTCTACCACCGAGTAATATAATAAGATAACACTTTATTAAACGCTCATTCCATTTAATCATAATTATCAAATCTGTTTAATTGTTAACTTTAATAATAATCTAACAACGAGGAAACGATACACCAATACACTGATATAAATTAAAAAAAAAATCGCATTATTTAATATATTTCGAAAACATATAAAATGTATAAAAATCAAATAATGTTACTTCCAGACTTTTGCAATGTATAACATTAGTCGCGGTACATTTTAGGTTTCAACGTTAATAACTAAGATACAACAATCATAAACTGTCCACTTTAGGTATTCTGGTTAGACATTCTATTGTGTCCAAGCCATATCGTAAAACGAAACTCATATCTTTAACGCCAAAACATGAAACGCCATCAGTTACCCGACCACAAACGACCGCATATTACCTACCATGCGTTTTATTATTATTATAACCAGGACCCTAGACCCTTTTAAGACTAGCTAGTAAATAGCTAGAATTTCAGTGTGAGGTATCAAAAATAAATGGTTTTCGATGGCGAAGTTTACGAAATAAAACTTGTCGTAAAACTAAATGGCGTTTAGGAAATGTTTTTAAGGATAGACAATTATGTTTTAAAATATTACACAGAAAATTAATATATTTGTTTTTCTTTCTATCTTTTACTCCAATCGAACTTAAAATGACTCGTAGTGTGTTAAAAACTGGACGAGTACCAGATAAAATTCCTCTCATGTTTGGCGATGCCGAATAAAATCTCTTAAAGTATTGGATAAAAGTGCCACGTGTTTTCTAGTGGAATAAGCTCTAAAGCTTTTCCTCGAGTGGACCGTGCTTTTAACTAGAAGTGGGAACTAGCTACCTTTTCACTCAGAATTTCGACCTCTAAAAATCTTCCTAAACGAATACTGCACTATTCGTCACAAGCGTTCGCAATATTGTTGTTAATTATTAAAAAAACTTTTTTCCACAGTGGGGTGTTAGGTCCGTATGTTAGGTTTTCCATACCCCTGACAAAATGTATGCAAAATTTCATGTTAATCGGTAAAATATGTAAGGTGTGTTAGTGTAACAAACAAACAAACATTCGCATTCGTGTTTATAATATAAAATTAATAATTATAATTAAATAATAAAACGAAAATCCCAAACCGATTTGAAACGTTTATTCAAACAAATATTTAGCTAGGATATATAAATGAAGTTGTTAAACTCATTAACCTCTTTAGGTTCGAATTCAGGCAATAAAAACGGAATATGGTCGCACTTATCTATTCAAATCACTATGATTGCTCGATAGAATCATGATAGAGTCATAATAGCATTCAAAACCAGTAGCGCGAGATTGACAGTTGTGAGCGGACGGTTAGCGGTGTTGTCACGATGTCCCATTGTATGGTAATGTGTTGATACGCATGCGCTAAGTGTCTAGCCTGCCTAGGATCTCAAACCGTATATAGGCAATAGGAACTTGTCAATATATCGATTAAATCTTGCATTTCTGGTCGCATCGATTTGTCATTCATGGAATCGATTATGTACATACATTTCGGAACTTTAAAGATAATGTACATACATTTCAGGATAGCAATATCAGAACTTTAAAGATATCGGATGCTCATATTTGTTTTAAACTGATATTTTTTTTACAATAATATAAAAAATATATTTTCAAAAGAGAAGAAAGAAAGTAAGAGAGATAAAAAAAGTACGTGCAATACATTATTTCGTTGAACGATTCAAGAAATACATAATATATTACGTTGCACCTACAGTCGATAATAGAATGCAACTCTTATTGCACTCAAAGAAGCTCCACTCTAAAATCTCATATAATTTTAATAATATATATTAACATTATGTATTACTGGCAAACTGTTTAAATACACAATTTTAGACTTAAATGACATACAATACAACATTAACAACTATATGATTAGCATTCACGAGAGCAGAATATGTGGTTTTTTTTGTGACATTTAATTTTTACGGAAAAGAAAGCAAAACTCTCACGGATGTCACATGTTAGTAAAATCATAATTTTGACGCTCAAAAAAACTGCAATGTTTCCGCTCAATAATTACGAAATTATTTTCAAACATTTTATCTCGAACACATCTTATAATAATAGAACGAAATTATCAAAGAAAATAACTCCTAACTGTTATTAAAATTAATTAAATAAACTCATTTAAACATTGATGAATTTGAATAAAGCGAAGGGAAACATCGTGAGGAAACCTAGGAACCTGCATTTGTCTAATTTCATTGAAATTCTGCCACATGTATATTCCACCAACCAGTATTGAAGCAACGTGGTGGCATAAGCTCCAAGAACCTTCTCCTCAAAAAAAGGACAAGTAGCCTTAGCCCAGCAGTGGGACATTCACAGGCTGTTACTCTACTTATAATAATATTTTACTATATATTCATACTATATAATTTTTTTTATTGCATAGGAAGACGGACTAGCATATGGGCCACCTGATGGTAAGTGGTCACCAACGCCCATAGACAATAGCATTGTAAGAGATGTTAACCAACACTTACATCACCAATGCGCCACCAATCTTGGGAACTAAGATGTTATGTCCCTTGTGCCTGGAATAACACTGGCTCACTCACCCTTCAAACCGGAACACAATAGTACCAAGTACTGGTTTTGCGGTAGAATATCTGGTGAGTGAGTGGTACCTACCCAGACGAGCTTGCACAAAGCTCTACCACCTATTCATGGCAACCGGAACACAGCTATACTAAGTATTGATTTTTGGTGGTAGAATTAACATCACATGTCATCTTATTCTCTTTCGTTGGCAACGAATTGATATTGTGCAAAGTGATTTGTATTTTTTAATGTCAGTGTCTATAAGCGAAGCATACTTACCATTCATGTTCAATTCATATATTCAACGAATCGTTATTGGATAACCGATCGTTAAGTTACGAGTAACGCTCCGTTACCGTTGTTATAACTTACCGTGAACTGACACATTACTTTGAACGCTTTTGAAATGCGCCTCGTAAAAAAAAAATCTATCATCCGTAAACAAAAACGTATCGTATTAAATATAATAAACGGAAATAAGCGACGATCGCCTTTGCCTTCTCTGACAAAGAAAAAAGCGTAAAAATATATATACCATATGAGAAATGTAATAACTCCCTCAGAATACATGGCACTTGTTACTTATCCGTTCTGAGTACAATGCGATAATTACAATTTAGAGCAATTTTATCAAACAATTAACGAGACGGTGTCACGTATCATGTTTCTACGCAGATGCGTTACAAATGGCAACTATGTCATAAATGTTATATGAAAATGAACATAAATATGCTCTTACATATGGCGGTAAAAACCATATAAAGTGTAATTAATGCTTAGAAACTTGTATTGTTTGTGTAAAGCTCATGGAAATTAGTACACATAAAACTGTATTATAAATAGACTAATCGTCCCTACATACATATTATCTACTAACATATACGAAAGTTGTTAAGTGTAGTCGATCGTAAAATGTTTAAAACTGACTTTTAATATATGTAGACAGAGAGCTAATGTTTATCAAATTAAGCGAGCTTTACAATTTGTAGTGAATGTTTAAGTTTTTTAAGTAAAGAAGTGGCAAACGATCAGGAAGCTCATCTATTGAAAACCTATTGGAACATCTGCAACACCCGAGGTTTTCAATGAGAGGAAAATTTAAATATGCTTAAGTATTTTTAGTCCATTACTTTATATATAGATATAGCGGCAATCCTGAAGATAATTGTTTTTAATCCAGGTACTAATATTATAAAGGCAAAAATAATTTTATTTGTTTGTTTGTTACACTTCTTGACTACTTAACTGATCATCATGATATTTTTCATACATCGTCAAGGGTATAAAAATTACATAGGTTACCTAGCGAGCAAAACCGCGGGCGGAAACTAATTTATTTATATAATTTACCTCAGGTTTGGCAGTGAAGGAAAATATGGTAAGGATGCACGTGTCAAATGAACTCTATCCACACATTATCCAGCAACCCGCATTAATACAAAATCCTTTCAAAACGAGCAAAGGCGGCATTTGTTCAACGATTACAGGTCGTACTTAATACTTTTATTCCTTTTTTTATAAATTCTCATATTTTTAAATTGGTTGTTCGATAGTTCTAAAGCTCTTCTACTATAATATCATATTAATTATTGTATCTGTTAATTATTATGATAAATACATTCAATTAAACATGTCAACATTAGGCTTTTTATATTTCATGGCATATTTTTTTTATAATATATCATGAAATTCTTTAGAACTATGACTCCTGCTAGCAATCAAACATTAAAAATCATTAAGACATTTTACCACTTAGTAATTAAAGTCAAAGTTAAAAATCTTTATTCAATATTTAAGCATTGCACTTACTTGTTTTATGTGATTATCATAAATCTATCACCGGTTTGGAATAAACACCTCAGACCTGAGAAGAACCGACGAAAGGAACTTAGAGGGATTTTTTATCGGTCATTTTTACAATACAATTTATACAATAACAGAGTAATATTATTTTTATTTCAAATACCTTAGAGGCTATCGTTTCATTCTCAAGGTGTGCAATCATCTAAGCGCTCCTTAACAATTCTTATAAAACTTCACAATTGATATATGAATATAAATATTAAATAATATTCGAAATGAATAAATAAGAATGATAAAATTTGTATCATAGACAAAAAAAATACGTTTTAAGAATGTTATGAAGAAAGTATAATATCATATTATACCTTCATTTATGTCTTGGAGCTAAAGGTCGTATAAATGCTTAATTATTTATTTTTAATATCTCTCTTTCCATCATTACCGATTTTGCATTCGAAAGAAGTAGACGGCATTTTTTAAGTTATCACCCGCTAAACCAATTTTAATAAGTAAAGTCTTCTTTTTTAAAAATTGATATAGTATTTAATAGTATTAGTGGTCACCAAAGCCCATAGACATTGGCATTATAAGAAATTTTAGCGATCACTTACATCGCAAATGCGCCACCAACCTTGGGAACTTAAATGATACGTTCCTTGGGCCTGTAATTGCACAGGCTCACTCACTTCAAACCGGAACATAACAATACCAAATAGTATGAGTATGAGATGGTATTATAAAATCTGATATTATCTGATGAGAATCTGGGTAGGTACCCAGACGAGCTTAGAAACACCCTTACCACCAGTAAGTCGATAATTTTACAATCTAATTATTAAATTAAAATCACTTGGGATCGAATCTTTTACTGCTAAAATTACAACATTACTCAATCAACTTCAACATTTAAGTTTTTTTTTTTGTTTCAGTTAATTGTCATTTAATTATAATATAATTATTTACTAAAATAAAATAAGTATATGTAACGTAATAGTCTATCAAGCCATTTACGAAGTTGCAATCGAATCGAAGTCGAAAATCAATGTAAATTAATAAAATTTAATAATAATAAAATAAAATTTACAATTTGTAAAATTAATAAAATATTTTATTTTTGAAGTGTAGCAATCCCTTATTAATCTCATGTTCTTTAAATTAATCTCAATTAATTTAAAGGTCCCTTAAAGAGATGGTTCTCTCGATACGACGGCCTTATATACATACCATTATTACCATTATTATCTTGTTTGTGTATACTGTGTTTCTTTAACACTTTTGATGTAAAATACAGGGCATTCCCACTACAAAGAAATACCTGACGAGGCATAAGCTTATAGTCAGTAATAATGATCATTCTAGATTGTGGAAATATCCTATTTATTGTTCCGGTTCAAAGGGTGTAATCGTAATTATAAAGGGACATGACATAGTTCCCAGAGGTGGCGCATTGACCATATAAGGAAAGGCTTGACTTTCTCACAGTGCTATTGTCTATGATAGTGTCCACTTACCATCGAGCTGCCTATTTATATGCCTTTGCCTGTCACGGTCAATTAAAAAAATACGTTATTAAAATATATATATATATCTATAGAATCTATAATCACATTCAAGATTGTAAGAAACCTTAAGGATATTTTAAATATGAAATCATATTTTTGATATATGTAGGCTTTTATTAGCACTATTGGAACGAGATCTTATTTGATCAAATTTAATATTAAGCTACCACCGTTTCTCACTGTTACTGTAAATAACCAATAAGTAACTCAACACTGCTTCTTTTATATTAACTTATTATAAATATACAATTAAATTTATATAATATCCTGTTTGGAAACCGAATACAAAGTCCACAAATTTTATCATATATTTTATATTGTGAAAAGCCTTATCTATTTTTTTGCATATAAGATTAAAATACATTAATAGGCAAAGTATAAGATAGCCATCTACAAAACTTATATCGTAGTCTATTTTTAAATTATTAATAAAAAAAAAAACATAAAATTAAAGCCGTATCTACACCAGCGGCGATTTGCAATGTGCGTCAAATAGTCAGTAACATTTTAAATTCATGCATTATCATAATGTGGCGATCAATATTCGATGTTTGCTCCGTCCAGCGAGAGAGGCTATGTACATGCTGATTGCGTCCCGTCCGGCCGATGTGTTACACTCTTTATTAGGGTGACCATGTAAATTTGCATTTTCTATTTCATTTAAAAATAGTTTTATGTGTTATTATGCTCTTATGAATGCGATGGAAGGGAAAAAAATAGATAGGGAGACATTTTTTGTCTTTCTGACAATCTATGTTTGATTTATATAGGTAGACGAGCTTGCTTTCCAATTTTCTATCGTATCAAATAAGTCTAACAATTATTTACAATTAATTAAATATTATTTATTTAATAATCCTTATTATGTTGAGTATTATATGACTTGAAATAAAACCAAAACAGGATCTGATGATTGAATCTTTGAGTGATTTTATTTAAATTTTTATTATATCCGACTGATATAACCTTTATACTGAAACACATTTTATTAAAAAATGTTTTTTCTTGTAATCTTAAAAAAGAGAAAATAACGCCAGTGCGCTATTTGCATCGAATAAAAAAAATGTTCATAATAATTGACCAATAAATAAAACCTTTAAATATAGCCATAATTATGTAAACATAAATAATTTATATGTAATTATATAATTACTTGAAGTATAATAAGCAAATACTGGAAAAAAATATCCATTTAGAGGCATGGTCAACGTAGTCTTTATAACGTTTTATAAAATGTCGCCAGCACAGTCAGAGAATATGTATATTTTATAAAATATCTAGTTTTACGACGGTCCCCGAGTGCAATGACCGGAATCATCGGTTGAAACTTATCAATTATAGTAATATCAATAAAATTTGATGTCATTAGATATGCTCTCTGGATGTTAAAAATAACGGTCAATTTACATTCTACTGTTATTTACTTACGTGATGTTTAATTAAAATTAAATTGGTACTTTTAAGGTGGTTGTAATATTAATTATTCTGTGGTAATGGTATATTTATACTGATTAATTCGATTTTATTAACATTTAATATATACTCGAGTTGTGTGTTTCGTGTACGAAAAAATGAAGAAAAATAAATTTAGTCTATTTGCATAATTATGTAATTAATGTAGTGTCCCAATGATGGGCGATTACTCTTCTGCTTAGGACAATATTGATTGCTTAATATAAATTGAGTATGTTTATTGCCACAATTTCCCCGGATTTGAACCTACGATCGGTTAAAGACACTGATTCTACTAATCCTTTTTATATTAAATAATTTTCATAATCTATAATATGCATTAAATACCTTTTATGTATTTAATTGTGGGTAAAGCAACTTATATCATTTGAAAAGATTACCAAAATTATGCGTATGCTAAACAAAGTATCAAAAATTGTTCTGTCAAAATTGTGTAAATAATTTCCTTAAATAAGCTTTACTTTTAGTTTATATATATATATATATATTATTACCCATAAATATACCATACATATATATGTGGAATATACCGAAATTAACTACAAATGTAATATAAGTATATGAAAATTTAGAGGTGCCCACCAGCTAGAGATGTTTCGTTCTAAGATTTACGTATTAAACCGATCCTAACTATTTAGAGAAAAATCGTACTCATAAAACACGTGCACAAGACACGTGTGGAAGGTTGAATGAACTGCAAAAAGGTAAATATTTTGAAAAAATATAACAATAAAACTTTATTAAATCATTCGAAATAATTGAACTCGAATAACCTTTTGAAACTCATACCGAACAAATACTTAAGTAATGAAGTATCGAATAATTATCCGAATGATCAGTTCATCGATTCGTCAAGTCGATAATTGATTAATTCTGTAACATTAGTTCCGTGTCGGTTCATCTATAGGTATTGTTTTGCGTTATTTATACATTTTCTACGATTCGATTCGTGTGTTTTATGCTTTTGTTTAAGGCAATTTAATTATAATCTATTATTAGTAAATTTGCATGATTATTTAATTCAAAAATATTTTTAATTATTATTATTAATATTAAAAAGTTTTGCTGTTTTATTTTTGACGTGACAACGTCTAATAAATCGATGAACGCTGGCTGCATGCACGAAAAATTGTCCCGTTACGCTCATTGTCCCGTTACGCTCATTGTCCCGTTACGCTCATTGTACGCTTGCGCCGCATATATCTCTCTTTCACTCGATTGCAGTCATTTCATTAATGTTTTGTTATGACGTTGTCACGTTAAGCTATCGTTCGTAAACCGACTTTACAGACAACCGTTTTTTTTATTTTAAGGTGGTAGATACGCAAATGGGTAGATATCTGTCTGATGGAATGTAATAATTTTGGTCCATAGATACTGAAAATTCATATTCTTAAAATTATAAATAACTCCTTTTCGTGTTAGAAGGTAGACAGATGCTAGGTAATCTCTTCTTTTTTGGGGAAAAGATTTGGAGATTTCCACTTGACCTGGAAGATTTTCATCCGACTCATGCTGGCTTGTGTTTTGTGAAGTTTTAAATACACATGATGGTTTTTTGCGATATGTTTTAAACACAAGTAATGCAAACGAAAATTCAGTGGTGTTTATCATGGTTGAATCCTTTAAGCAAAAAAATTACTTGAATATCTCGATAGAGCACAACGTTAAAAACAAAACTATGTGTATAAGTAATAAGCGGTTTCACTTGCTCTCCGATATAGAGGAGTGCCATCTTCAAAGCATCAGACTGCTAATAACTAGTCTTGACAGAAAACTCAATAAATTTTTATTGGCCTGACACGGTTTGAAAATACCTCGGCAGCCTTATAACCTATACACTAATAGGACCCATAAAGAGTGATATATGTTAATTAAAATGTGTAAAATCACAAGTCACATATCGTTGGTGAATTAATACGCAAATACAAAGCCTTTAAAACTATTAATGTATAAGTCAGTTGCAATAACTATTTCTCGTGCCGAACCGCAATTAACGTACGATGAAAATTGGCGATGATTTATATGAAATTCAAGTGTTTATATTCTTGATTTATGGTCTAGTGTTGTATAATTATAACACGAGACGAATAAAAGTTTAATTTATGTACGTACTTTGTTAAAAGGTGACGATATTTGAACTCGACTTTTATCATTAATGAAGCTGTCAGTGTGGAGTATTCCTTTTGTTTTTATATATATATCAAAACCAACGTTCACGTATTGAGATTTGAACATTGTCTGTTCATAAAATGTTTATAATTACGAGAGTTTTTACATATTTATGTATATAAAATAAAAATAATTGAAAATTTTATCATCTCTTTCTGCGCGTTACGTTGACGCCACTGAACCGAATTTAATGAAATATAAGCGTGATAATGTATATCATATAGATATAAGAGACAGCTCGAGCTATTAAAAAATAAACTCGAAACATACCGCAAAATACGATTGTGAATCATCAGAAAGTGATATGCGACAATGACTACAATTATTATAACATTTAAAGGACACAAGCATCAAAGTAGCGTGTCACGATAACTCGGTTTTCATAATTTAATTCCTAACTTTACGCTTTGCTTTACTCATGATGAATAAGAATACTAGTAATTAACAATAAAAAAAGAATATTGCTATTAAATAAAATCTTATTTTCAAAGCTTAAGATGTCCTTCTGACTGTTTTCGCCCACGGCGGCCAATCTTAATGAAGACAAGCCAATTGCACAGAACATGATGTAGTGCACAAGTGTATGCTTTCTGTTCCCTCAATCTCATAATCATCAGGACAGCAAATCCGACAAGACCCGAATGAGACACGGGAGTGTACACACTTCCATCTTCATTAACAGACACCGGAATGCTACTGAGAATATTACTTTTTTTTTAGAAATTTCTTTAGGCTTGTAACAGGAAGGTTTTTTTTATAGCATAGGAAGGTGAACGTGCATATGGGCCACCTGATGGTAAGTGGTCACCAACACCCATAGACATTGGCATTGTAAGAGATGTTAACCATCGCTTACATCGCCAATGCGCCACCAACCTTGGGAACTAAGATATTATGTCCCTGTGCATGTAATTACACTAGTTCACTCACCCTTCAAACCGGAACACAACAATACCAAGTATTGCTGTTTTGCGGTAGAATATCTGATGAGTGGGTGGTACCTACCCAGACGAGATTGCACAAAGCTCTACCGCCAAGTAAATAAAGTAAGTTTTAGATTTACTTGTAATAGAAGTGGAAAAGACAATAGGTATAGATACCAAAAGGTCATGATCGAACCTACGATTAACTTTATTCGCGTATACCGTTGAACCATTACGGTTTTATCTAAATTATAAAATTATTCAAGACGATATGTACTTGATTCAAGAAGGCGCTTACAAGCACTTATATTTACCAAGATTAGCATTTGAATTAAATCTGTTGCTACTCGTATATATGTAAATTCTACCGGCCTGCAAGAATCTTCAATCTAACTGACAATAAACAAAATAGCCCTCGACAAATTGTATATCTTTATCTAATTATATGACTTACCTATTAAGGAGATTTTATACAATTTAAATAAAGTACACTGGATTTCTCAAAATATAACTATTTTCATAAAAATCAAAACTAACTTTGTTTTGTAGTAAAGGTGTGTTATACTTGAATGTCTAAAAATAAGATCACACAAATCATGATATGTATCTTATTATTTATTGTTACGTTCCAAAGCAGTCTGATGTATGATTATTTTATTAAATTAAAAATAAAATTAACAGATAACAACAACGTACAGACACCTTCTCACTATCTAAGTAATATATTAAGTTAAGATAACTTTTTGTTATGTTCTAAAGACCAGACATATAACAAAAACTTAATAGCAGCCTGAAAATAGCCTCTAGCGTTATATAATTGACTCAAGTTTTGGAGCTTATATCACCACGCTGCATCGATGCGGCTTGGTGCATACAAACGTAACAGAATTTTATTCCTCTAAGTCTTAAATTTGTTTTTATTAATTGTCTTTGAAATTCGAATAAGATATCCATTTTCCACTTTGCCATCCATATCATAAAAATTTAATATAATTTAGAAAATAGATACTTAATATCGCTCGCACTAAATATTGGTTTAACCGTTCGTAAGCTATTAATATAATTATTAAAACAATAATAAACTTATCTATAATGCATCGATATGGACAGTAACAGATACATACACGTTACACGACTTCATCCACTCATTCACCACTAAAACGTCAAAACAGAAAGTTATTCCACAAATTGGAATACGAAATAAATTAACTTACAACTTCTAAAAACAAATATTCTGTTCCTCTATTGTGACCCCTATGTATTATACAAAAGGTTCAATTTTCTATAAATAATTCCTTTCGATATATTGCCGGCGTATAGCCGTGTGCATTAGAATAATTGCACTGGGCCAGTCCGAAAGCGTTATTAAAAAAACATTAGACCGTGTCATATTAATTAGTTTATGAGAACCGTGAGTCGAGTGTGTTTGTGGACAAAAGGATTAGTGGAAATGGTTTGCGTTTAATCGTTTTCTATGAATATACATAATTGAGCAACAAAAATTACGTTTCATAAGTAATATATTCGAATAAATTATGATTTTGTTTTGAACATTAATTTGAATTATTAATCATCCGATGAACATGTCTGTTTGCCTTGAGTCTGGGTGTAATTATCTATATAAGTATGTATTTTACAAAAGAAACGTGGTATATGTAGTATATCAGTTGTCTGGTTTCCATTTTACAAGCTCTGCTTAGTTTGTGGACAGATGGCCATGAATAATGTCCCAGGATATTATTATTAGGATCGGTCAAACAGTAAGCAGTTTCGAAATCTTTTAATCTCAAACTGATATATTAATAACTATTTTAATATAAGAATAAAACTAAAAGTCATCGCTCATTACGAAAAAGAATTGTAATTAATAGCTTTAACACGCAAACTAATTTTCATTTGCAATTCAAAACAATTAAAGCTCTAAGAAAATTAAGAAGTACATAGTTCGACTCACGTTTTTTTTTACGTTTATCTTATATCAATAATTACTTGGTTTTTGTTCGCATGTCTCAGACTATATCATAATCAGAACACAAGTAGTATATAATTTGATTAATGGTAAAGTTTGTAATTAAAAATGACGTATGTCCGTGACGTCGGCTCGCCACGGAAGAAATATTATTTGGGTTAAAATATTAATGCGGTCGTTCGTGACAATCTCTAGATATATTTTATGTTACGTAAGTTTTAAAAAACAGTTTTATTCGACCTTTATGCTATTAATATGGTGATTAAAATTAATGCATGGAATTAAAATTCTATATAACTTCAGGATAAAAATATAGCCAATAGAGAAGTACGCTTAGGGAACCTACCGACCATAGTGCACTTAGCTTGGGTGGGTAGGATTTGCCCTCCAAGTTAAGTCAAGGTTATATTTCTTTCTGTGATAAGAAGGAAAAAGAGGGAAAAAAAGTCAACTAATAATTTGGATCAATCAGCTTTACTAATAAATGTTGGCAATTTAATCGTCTATGTTAAAAATAGTTTTTTCAAAGATACCAATGCCGACTGGGTTCTAAGATCGGTTGATGACTGTAATTACGACTAATACAATTTTCATACCGGAACACAGCAATCCAAAGCTGTTTGATGGTAGAATAGCAGATGCCTGCGATGTTTATCCAAAGAGACTAGCACCTGTCCTTTAAAAACACTCTCAATCAATACGTTGGTAATCCAAAAATTATTGCCTCGAGTCAACACCTCATTGGTTCCAGCTAATGATTCCCATCATTATATATTCCTAAGTAATATTATAAATAAAAAAGTTTGTTTGTTTGTTCTTCCACGTCTTCATTGCTCGACCAATCGTAATAAAGTATTCATGTCAGGGGTTATAGAAAAGGTTATCCAACGTCTTCCCCGTAAAAAGTAGATAAATGCATTTTCTCCTTCTATTTTTCACAATTACACTTATACTAGAAGTAAAGGTTATTATGAACCATCTGATTCGAAAGACTTATTTGTTGAAGGTAATTCGTTGATTCTATTATATCAATTATCAAGTTAAGACAAGTGTTATGGCCATTATTGTTGATAATTGATAAATAATACTGTTGAGAGTTTTTACAGTATTTTGTAGATTGAATTGAGGGTTTTGGTTTTCGTCGTGTATTGAATAATGATGTTATTGGATTTACATCGTACTAAAGTACTACAAACACAAAATAATGACGTCACAGCTGACAAAGAACATTTATTATAGATTATAGAAAAAAATGTAAATTACATGTATATATGAAATTTGGTAGTTATATATATAATTTTAGAATAGTATACAATATAAGCTGAAAAATAACAAATATTAGTTATTTGAAATTACATTCGAGTTTTAAGCCCACTTCACACTGACAAATATCTCAGACAAAAGCTAATAAATAAAAAACCTTTACCTACTTAACGAAGAGCTAACTGATTAGGCTATAAACGCACAACACGCGACGTTGTCGTCGAGTCAGGGCGGAGCCTTATGATTAATTGCCCATGAGCTCACGCTTTTAGGGTAACAACATAAATATCAAATAAAATAAGGGTGATTACACTCATTGCAGCAGAAAGTTCTTCATTGTATTAATTTAATTTCAACTTCTAAGTATTTTTAAGGGTGAATTGTAAGTAACTAATTAGTTAATTTGTATAATATACGGCACGTGTTGTGACATTCTACAGTAATGGACAGAATATATTTACAAATATTCACAATTCACTTTTGCACTATTAAAATAAATTAATTACTATTATTTACTATTATTAATTACTATTATTAATTACTATTATTAATTACTATTATTAATTACTATTATATTAATATTTACATAAATTAATTACTAGTTCAAAAGTGAACCAGAAGACGCAGCGTGGGACGATAGGGGAGGTATTTGTCCAGCAGTAGACGTTTCCCAGCTGACAGACAATGCATGCAAACAATTGGAACTTCCAGGCGGGCTGCTTAAAATCTCAATACGTTTTTATCGGCTAAATGTAGAGTTTGACCCGGAACATTAGGAACCGCGGCCTTAAATGTAGCCAAATACTTGTATAATTAATAGTGCATTCAAGCAATAATCCATTCCGTCAATTTTATCTATTTAAAAAACAAGTATTGCCATGTAAATACATACATAGACAAAATATTGAATCGAGTTCGATAAAAGTTATACCATTGCATTTCATTTAAAAAAAAACATTATTTACCTTGGCTCACTACATAAAATTGTCGATTTTACATGTAATAAACTTTAAAAAAAAGAATTTACAAGTTAAGTTAAACTGCGTCCGACTACAAGATCAGGTATCAAGAATTTCCTTTGTATCCATATTAAACTGGTTAAATTAGGTAATTTATTTAGCACTGCAAAAAAGATTAAATTTCTTATGTTAATAAAACTCAAGAGATAATTGTATAGATAACTCGGCAACGACGTTTTAATTTGACTCAGAAGATTATTATTATTGTTAAATAAACCTCGTATTACATATTATGTTTGGTTCTGTACTTTATGATATGATAGCTGATTACATATATCCCGCACTTATTACTGCTTGGTTATTGTAATGTCTGGCTTACAAGGTTGCATGCTAGGAGAGCACGAAAATAGTTAGTCCTGTATCTTTATTCGGTCGTATCTGGTTTCCGCCACACTATACAAGCTAACCACTTTAATATTTACGTAGGAAATTTCTTCTAAAATATTCCCAGAACCCTGAAGAGGGAATTTAGTTTTGTGCATACCATACCTAGAAAACCCATGCGATATCCTGCAATGCATCGATTCTTTCCTCTTCTACATCCATGGCCCGGCGGAGCTACCCGTAAATAGGGGCCACTAGCTAGTACTTCTCAAGGCCAACTGAAATGTTGTCCTCTTCACAGCCGTCTGCAACAAGAGCACGTATTTGTAAACCTGGAGGTACAACCTATTCGCTGAAACAACGAGTACACTTTTAACTTGTAGCTTAGAAAAATAATAACGATACCTGTTTTATCACAAAAAAAAATAAAACATTGTGTAAGTAATTAATAGGACAAAATATATAAAAATATACCTAAATACAATTAAAGTAATCCTAACTAATAATAACGTGGTGCCTAAAAAAACTTCAACTTAATAATCATTGCCTTAAGTTTTTATATAAATAATATTCAATTGTACTTATTTTTTGTTGATAACGTGGGATTGAATTTTAATAATTTATAATTCTATTGGCTAGAATGTTTTATAATACATTGTCTTCAAACGAGAGGACCTCCTTTTTTCTCATAGCGAAACTTTTTTTGTGGGTACAAAATACTAGAAGAATAACGAATTGAAATATTTAAAAAAAAACCTTTTTATATAGTACTATGGGTTTTTATTTTTGAGTTACTAAGCTGTATCAAGAAATACTGCGATTGTACGGTTGAAATGCCCTTAAACATACTAACCGCCTGAAACCTGGTAGTCAAACATGCAGAAAGAGGCCCAGAAAGAGAAACTTAGTAAACAGACAAGTCAGAACAGAGCTCAGATTCGATTGAAAAAACAAAACTCTATTAAGACTAGAGTACGAGCCGGTTGGCGTGTTTGGTAGACATCTCCCTTTCGCGCAGCAGGTCGTGGGTTCGATTCCCACCTAGGAACAACAGACAAGTTCATGCACATTTGTGTGCATGAACTTGTCTGTTTGTCCCAAGTCTGGGTGTAATTATCTATATAAGTATGTATTTACAAAAAAAAGTAGTATAATATGTAGTATAACAGTTGTCTGGTTTCCATTAGGATCAGATGAGTGTGTGTGAATAATGTCCCAGGATATTAATTATTATTATTATTCTTATATAATACGATTGTATTTAATTTACGATTACAATGATTCAAAAGTACTAGCCTAGTTTTGTTATTGCTGTAAGATGAGCTTATAAGGATTTATAGAAGAGCATTTCTTAAGTCGTGATATATAAACAAGTTGCTGACCGCAGATGTAACGCCATTTTCTAATCGACTTTGCATGATTGTGAAGTACTGCGCCTCTAAACAATTTGCAACAATGTTGTTGGTACCGGATCCGGTAATTAATTTTAATCCATATAAAAGTAAACCATATACTTAAAGTATTATAGTCCAAATTAGATTCAACTTCTGTAAATACGATTTGATTATAATTTCAGACATTTATAGGTATGTCTTATGCAGATTGGAATAAGGTATAAATTTGAACGAATCTTTTCTGTAACATGATGAATCGATGTATCATTACACGCTAATCATTGTAAATAATATGTACTTTAAGTCAGATTTAAGTGTAGGACGGGTAAAAATATGAGACGGAATTCAAATTGCAATTATTAATGGTATGTTTGTAAAAATCAAAATACATCCCATCCTCAACTCTATTTTAAAATGTGCTAACAAAAAGATTTTCTAAAAGAAATCGGTAATAAGCAATAAAGACGCCTTGTTTGTGCATATATTTTTTTATTTCTTTGTGCCTTTGAGTCTTTCTACCAATGTGATTTTTTTAATTTCAAATAATTACATGGGTAGGCAAATGAGCCGTATCGGTAGGCAATGAAAAATGGTCAATGATGACCACATAAAAATATTAATCGTTCCGTATATCTCCATCGCTCTACCAACCTTGTCAACTACGACGTTATCCCTGTAGTTGCATTGGCTCATTCACGGCTCACCCTTCAAACCAGAACACAACAATACTATGTGACTGTTTTGTGGTAAAATATCTGATGACCTACCCAGATTTGCTTGCACAAAGCTAGACATAAATAAACTTAAAAAGTAATAACAGTATAAAAAAAAACAGTAATATTTTCATATTTTTTGTAATAATTGCTATCAAGAAAAACAAAATTACACCCAAGTAATGTATTATCAATCACAGCAGTAACTAAAATGATTGTTTTGACCTCCAGATACGATACCGTATATGTACAGACAAAGCAAATACCAGTCCCAATAGAAATTAATTGTACATACAAAAATGGTAGAGAAATAATAGTCCTTGCAGCGGTAAATCATAATCAAACTGGTCCTGGTCGAGTGTTACATTGATTTATTGCGAAACTTTATTTGGTATAGTTCGTACATAATTATATGATATAAAAACCCTACATTGCATGATGATACAATGTATGTAATGTAGTTAAGTTAGACGGATTAATCTTCTAAGAATTTTCTCGGTACAGTAATATGGATTACAAAAAAAATCCAGATCTAGCCGGTTTTTTTTTAACATTTGTCATATATGAATTGTTGTAAGACTAATTTTAAATGTTCTTTTTTTTGTTTTTCAAATGAATTCGTTTTTGTAAAATTTTCACTTGAATTGCCTAAAAAAAATATGACTTGATTTACTATAATTTTAAATGTTCATGTATTTTTTGTACTAAAAAGTCTAAAGATCTATTTAATTTTAACAATGTTGCCAGAATTGAAAAAACAATTTAATATGCGCTTTTTGAATGAACTATTGTTAGTTTAATAAAAACTTATTTAAAAACATAATTGCTTAAATAGAAATGTAAATTGGAAATAATAACATATAATTCATCGATCGATCGTTAAACGCGTATGGAATGAAATTCCATTAATACGTCTTGGAAATTCTGTGATCTAAGTTTTTATCCCGCTAAGGGAATTTGAGCGAAAAATTATTCGATTTAACCGCACTCATAAATCTTAAGCGACTTGTATGGATAGCAGATAAAATTAAAAAAAAAACATATAATTCTTATAACTTGAGCTTAAAGTAACTATATAAATGTATTAATAAAACTGTAAAATCTAAAAACATTATATTTCAAATATCTTTTGTTTTGTTACTTATTAATAAACCTGTATAAACCTGATAATCACATCACATTTTTAACAAGGACAAATGCTCATACACTTTTAAGAAATGTATAGAAAACTAGCTGATACCGCGACTTCGTCCGCGTTGCTTGATTAACAAAGTTTTCTTATTGAACGAAAGAAAAAAAATTAAAAAGATCGCAAGCAAAAATATACTTTGTTTAAACATACATCACTGAACACGCAGTGCATATACAAATCGTTGTTTCTTGCAACTTTAATAACTTTTTATTAAATGAAGATATGGCAATATTTTTTTGTTCATAAGAGCCAATTGTCTAAGAAATAAAAATTAAAAAAAATCATTGAAATCTATCCAGTAGTTTTTCCGTGATGCGCGCACAATTGCAGACCTCTATCATTTTATTTATATAGATGATAGCTGGTTTCTTCATAAGCACAACTCCTGGTTCTTTCCACTCCAATTTATAACGAATATAGCTCACAGCATGCGATCCAGAATAGCTTACTTGAACTATAAAAAATAGCGCCATCTCTTGACTACGATGCAAAACTACCGCAAAAAATCTTCCACCAGTCAATCCGTCAACAATCGATATGAAATTGACGTTTGAGGTAAGAAAACGAATAATTTTGATTCATTTTATGAGAATACCTTTTAATAATGAAATAAAACACGTATGAAATGAATAAAATGATGCGTCTGCATTCATCAGAATTATTTATGATGTCATTTTTTCCTGTCACATCAGTTCAGTACCTTAAAATGGATATACTTGTCAATCCCTTTTTAGGTACCTTTAATATTCTAAAAAGGTCTAGAACGAAAAAAATACAACTTATTCTACATTAACAATATTTCTTTGCTTAACATTGATAAATTAACAAAAGTGATTTTTAAAATATCAAAATCGATTAAAACTTATTAATATTATTTAAAAAAAATATCAAGAAATTATTTTTAGTAGATATGTCTGTATCTCGTTTACCACCTTCTAATTAAAAATATATTTATAATACAAAACAAATTAAATAGACACTATAAATTTTCACGATGAATATTTGCCAACCATACAGGTCTATAATTTAGCTGTCACAAGTCGATGTATCGACAGACCGTCAACTCTATTGTATCGAGTGATTACTATACGGTGGACAAGACTATAAATGTGTCCAATAAATTATAGTTCTTATTACAATAGTCAAAGAGACTAAAACCCGCTGTGATTGATACGCTAACTGGACCGTACGGAACTATTAAGAGAATTATCAAGTTTTTACTGTGACTTATTGTGACGTGGATAAGTAAAGATTGATTGGCACTCGGTCTTTTTCCCGGGTTCAATTTAATAAGGTAGTTGATAGTTATTTAGTTAACGGGCGTCGTGAGTTATATATTATATTGCTTGTCACGTAAACAAAAAAAAAACATGTGTGCAATTCAAACGTGGTATAAGTGAAACCTTCAAAAATATTGGCTTCAACGGTATAATCCTATCGCATTTTCTCCCACGTTAAATCTTATGAATTTATGTGTCTGTCTCTTTTTACTGTCGCTTTTTCGTTTCATCGACTTTCAAATCACAACGATGCTAAAAAAGTTTTCACTTCAAAAATTAACAACGTACTAAATATAAAATCGCGTGAAATATAGAAATAAACTATCATGATACTATATACAATGATATGATATGATCGAATTCAAAAATGTCTATGATATGTTTAAACAGTGTTTATGAAGAAGTAAGAGTTGTAAACTATTGACAATTAACGGCCTTACTTAAATGTAGACGTTGGTTAGTGGATTATACGTGTATCAATCTTTTGTCTTCGTTCGAAAAGTATTAAAATATACTTTAATAAGCCACCTACTCATAAGATATTCTACCGCAAAACAGCAGTACTTGGTACTGTTGTGTTCCGGTTTGAAGGGTGAGTGAGCCAGTGTAATTACAGGCACAAGGGACATAACATCTTAGTTCCCAAGATTGGTGGCGCATTGGTGATGTAAGGGATGGTTAACATATATTACAATTACACTTACCCTCTTACCATCAGGTGGCTTATAAGCTCGTCCGCCAACCTATGCAATAAAAAAAACATATATATAACGGATAATGTATGGATTATATGGATAATCGTAGTGTATATAATATGTATTTATAAATGTCAATATAGTACAATTTATCAACTGGATCGCTAGTCTAGTCTAGGCTGGTTATAAATCCTGGTTTTGAAGAGCCGTCCTTCAAATCAAAAGATTGTTTTTCGTTCGCGTTTCACTTCAATCCTATTTTCCGATAACGACCGTCACATCACAAAGATTGCTAAGCATGCCCAGCTTCCTATTTCATTTTAAAAAAAAATAATAGCTACTTTTATCCTCAAGTGTATGTTTCTAGTCTTATCGAAGTTTAGCGAGATCAGTTGCATTAATGACGATTAATTTGTAAATTAAAGTTGCTGCCTTATATCTGGGTCGTTTGTAATCTTTTCACAATATTTATTGACAACACACCGATTATACAATGAGAGCAATTCCTCAGAGCACACTAATAAACTAGGAATTCGCCAAGAACACACACCAATAAAATAACAAACAACCGTCCACCAGAAAATCTCATTTTTGCACTTCATGACAAATTGATTTAAATAAAAGTTTTACGTTAATATTAGACAAGTACAAACCACAAAGTAAACTATAAAAAAATCACATAAAAAAGCAACTTCTATACCAATACATCATTACGAAATTATCTTGTAATTTTGCAATGATAATAAATAATAATGTTTGAATATTATTTATTGGAAGCATCACATAGATTTATAAGTTACTTAAATTCTCGAGAATACAATAATATCTACCATAATTCAGACTTAAAGCTAGAAGCTTGTCAGCTTATTACATAATGGCATACAATCAATTCTATAGAGCGGTAATGACTACCCATCGTCTTCAATTATCTGAACGTAACATGTATTGTTATTGATAGCTTAAATTCTAATACAACTTAGCCACTAAGTCGAATAGGTCATGGACTTAACCTGAGTAAACAAACATTCATTTTATATAAGTTTAAACATATATCATATAAAATAAACAGAATTATAATGATAGAATATTAATATACTAGCTTTATTTAGTGGTAGGTAGATTGAGAGTTCTAATACCCGCAAACACAACTGAATTTACAGGTTTTTTTTTTAAATATCCTGGGTTATTATTCACACACGGCCATCTGATCCCAAACTAAGCAGAGCTTGTAACATGGAAACCAGACAACCGATATACAACATATACTACTTTTCTTTTTTTTGTAAATAAATACTTATATAGATAATTACACCCAGACTCAGGACAAACATACATGTTCATCCACACAAATGTCTGTCCTGGGTGGGAATCGTACCCACGACCTGCGGCGTGTAAGGCAAGTGTCTTACCAACCACGCCAACCGGCTCGTCACTTGTTTTATTTATGTTAAAACATTGTTCAAAAATCTGCAGATGTCGGATGAATCTTTGTCACATGTCTACCAACTCGCATGGCTCTAGCGTGGTGGAATAATCTCCTAAATCTTCTCTAGAGTATAGGAATCCTGAGCCCAGCCGTGAGACTTTTATACTTATTTTTTTTTTAATCCGCACTTAAGCAGCGTGGCCGATCAAGGTCCTTAACAGTAAAAAAACAAACTGTTGAACCTTGAGCTAACGTGTTGTGAAACTTTTATACCTTTTATTAAATTTTTTGTATGTTTGTCTTTTTATTACTTTTACTTCGCTTAAATGAATTTACTCTACTTTTTTCCTTAAAATAAAAAGTTATTGTGAGACAAACACGAGTATCGGTTAAGGCGTTCAAGCCTGAGTGCAGAACATAGAAATAAACTAACGTTTATAAGATATTGGTTTAAGACTTATGTGAATGAAAATACGTTGATGTTATTTCATTTAAACTTACTATTTACTAAGTGGTAGGGGTCTATGCGAGCTCGTCTGCATGAAAACTTAAAAATTTGATAAAGCAACAAAAACAAAAACAATTCTATTTATTATGAATACATACGAATAACACTCATCGACTCTAAAAATTAACGATTAACTAATATGATTGGACGAAAAATACTGCTATCTCTTTCTTATATGTGGATATCGAAAGAGGAACAATATATTAGGCGAGTTTAACTTACGATTAGAGATTATTAATAGAGCCACATAATATGTATATTGTATTAAAATGAAACACAAAAACCGCTCAAGAGTAAACCTATTAAATTAATAGCGTATTTTTAAAATAATTGTTATAGACGTAATAACATAAATATAAAAAAATACTAATTGTAGGACAAATTTATGAGTCCTTGTATCTATTGAAATTGACTTTTTGTGTACGTGATGTCATGCGCATGCGCAAATGAAATGATTTTTTTTTGTTACTTTCAATGCATATAACAAAGCTAACTAGGCTACGAGTATCCGATAAACTATGTATGAAGAACAATCTTAGTCATGATGCGGATTTTTTCATCCTGAAAATATTTATTTTTCCTGTAAATCTGGTGATTAATTACATAACTTAAAATTTCTAATTTTTTGTCTGAGGTCTGAGGTTTTTCTTTCCAAATTGGTGATAGATTTTTGACACTCCTGAAGCAAGTGTAAAATGATAATATTGATTAAAATTTCCGTATGTGTTTTGTAACTAATATAAGAAATGAATCGAATTTAACTGTAAGTAAAAAAATGTTTTCGAGAATAGTCTTAAAGCTATAGTCGCTATTCAGAGTAATACTTGATTTTATATTTAAAAAATTCCTGGTATTCGTCCATTGCATTTGAAATTTGTGCGTCAATTACAGCCAATTGTACATTCTGAAAATAGAAAGATTAATTTGTTCGCATCAAAAATAGTGGTTTTAATCAATCTCAATTGAGAGCCCGATTATCAACACCCGTGCGTTTCCTGTAATTGTTTTAATCTACAGAGCAGCGGTTTTGCCTCGCTAAAAATAAATGTATACTATTTCGAACCTTATGCCGTAGGAAATAGCTGCTTTGTTTTATAGCATCATCATTAGATATTATCTATATAATAGAAATTCAGTCACGCGATCCGTGTTATTTCAAATTTAAAATTCAACGTATTGCATTATTTTTTAATGTTAGAGCAAAATGAGGTTTTGTATTGTTTTAAAGAAATGCTGATGACGAGTACACTTGGATCTTAACTTAAGATTGCGGGCTCAAAGCCGGGCTAGCCTCAATGATTTTTCAGGTGCCTAATTTGTTTTGACAGCCGAGATGGCCCAGTGGTAAGACCGCGTGAATCTCGGGCTCAAACCCGGGCAAGCACCGCTGAATTCCATGTGCTTAATTTGTGATTATAATTTATCTCGTGCTTAACGGTGAAGGAAAACATCGTGAGGAAACCTGCATGTGTCAAATTTCACTGAAATTCTGTCACATGTGTATTCCACCAACCCGCATTGGAGCAGCGTGGTGGAATAAGCTCCAACCCTTCTCCTCAAAAAAAGGAGAAGAGGCCTTAGCCCAGCAGTGCGACATTAACAGGCTGTTATTAATTTGTTTTTGTAATTAATCTCACACTAAGCTGTCAATGTCAATGAAAATATCGTGAGGAAACATGCGTGTAGTGAAAGTATGATACGTATGTATCCACTCACCCGCATTTCAGCAGCATGCTGGAATATGTCGCAAACCTACAGTTGGATATATCCAGACTGTCAAATACTTTTGAATTTGACTTTTCTTTGTTATATTTTTTCTCTTTCTATTCGCTGTATCTTATAATGAAAAAAGACAATCACAGACAATAAATAACATAGCCATGTATCGATTGTAGTAATCGATAAATACTTTATAAAGTTTTATTTCTAATTAGATAAGACTTAATCATAGATATATTGCACGGGACGAAATCACTACTAAGTGATTAATGGCCGAATACTGAAACGTCTTTCAAATATGAAGTGGGACTTAATTATTTGGAACGCCATTCATTTCAAATTTCGCATACTAAATTTTGAAATTAATGACGTTCCAAATAATTAAGTCCCACTTCATTTTGTATGACGTTTCAGTATTCGGCCGTAAGCCGCTATTTGCATATTTTTTATCTATATAAAAATATATAGTACTATTACAAGACTGTACTGCTAATATACAGGTATAAAATTATACGAATTCTATAGACTAACCTTTAGAAATTTCCACGGTATTTAGACGGTATTACAAAAGCTAATTAGGAAACAATTTTATCAAAATCTACAAGTTTCACTTTAGCTCGCAGTCACAGGTCGTATGTTATCAAGTTGCAAGTAACAAGAAGAGGTCAAGTGGTACCATTACAATCATTAAGACCGAGTGTCAGGTCAAATTTTATTATACGGGTCCAAATTGCCCTTAACTACTGGCCCCTATCATTTAAAAATCTTGAAGATTTCTATATGTCTTCTTCAGTCGAAGGACCCCCCAATTTCGTGACGGATTGCTATTACGCTCTGTTCTCAATTCAATTAAACGTTTATTTTATGTGAACTAGTAAATTCTTGAGTAAAAATAAAATAAAATTAGAAGAAAGAAACGTATAAATTAAATCATCATTTTACTGGTGGTAGAGCTTTGTGCAAGCTTGTCTGGATAGATACCACCCACTCATCAGATATTCTACCGCAAAACAGCAATACTTGCTATTGTTGTGTTCCAGTTTTAAGGGTGAGTGAGCCGGTGTAATGACAGGCACAATGGACATAACATCTTAGTTCCCAAGGTTGGTGGCGCATTGGCGATGTAAGCGCTGATTAACTATCTTACAATGCAAATGTCTAGGACTGTTGTTGACCACTTACCATCGGGTGGCTCATATGCTCGTTCGCTTGCCTATTCTGTTAAAAAACGCCGTATTTTATTGTATAAGAAGGTGGACTAGTATATGGGCCACCTGATGGTGAGTGGTCACCAACGTCCTAATACTAATACTACGAATAATATATTAATATAATTTATAGAAAATATATTACACAACAATAATGTCCTTTTAAATTTTTCACAGATATATTGATATTATGAGATATTTATAGAGAAACTGTAGAATGTATATTTATACTTATTATAAAATTTTATTCGACACGTTTACAAATTATTTTTATCGATATAAATATTATATTATAATATAAAAATATTATGCAACAAATGAAGTACTTGATCTATTTAAACAGAATCAAAAGCTGGCTCATGCTCAAACAAGTAAACTATTATTTGAAACAAACTTCACTTTGACTATGCTAAAAAAGCGATTCGCAAATTCGAAGTTTTTGAAGTATTTCCTAAAGAAACCTAAGAAATTCACTAGCCTTTTTCCTAAGAAACGTCTCTCAGTGAGTCACAACCCCTCGTTCATCTCATATTACAAAACAGAACTTAGTATCAACATGTTACTGTTTAACTTAAAAACACTTAAGACAAATATAACAGGGCACCTATGTCAAATGTATTAAGGACTATAATCGCTTGATATTTCATTTAATAAAAGCATATGTGTATGTGTGTAGGAACAGTCATTTGGCCAATGCAATTTAACGGGGTCGTCAACACAGTAATAGATTAACGCGAAGAAACTGAACCGACGAACACAGAAAGGATATCAATATCAAAGAGTTTTATATCACACATATTTAATATGTACATATAACCTTGTTAATATTAAGCTTTATTTATATAATGTATAGATAATGTTCACGACCATAGACATTTCATTCCATAGACATTATAGCTGTAAAAAAATCATTAACCATTCCTTAGGAACGATTTTATGTCCCTTGTTAGTGTAGTTATACCTGTGGATATACTGACTCAATCTCTGTTCAAACCAGAACACAATACAAGGAATTATGTGTATAAAAAAACAGTAAGTGGGTGGTAACTACCCAAATGAGCTCGAATAAAGCTCGACCACCTTGTACTTATACCATTTTAAAAACAAAAATAAATAAGCGTTTGAAATAAGGTTTTATATATTTAATCGTGAGTCATATATTTTTAGGAAAAGTGTACCTAATGATAATTTGATACGGAATCCATATGAAGTATTAAGGTAGTGTAAAAATGTTATGATACTTTATACTAAATGGAAAGAATTGTTTTTTTCCTTTAATTATCTTGGTAATCAAAGCATATAAAAATATAATGAAACATTTATTCGGGACAACGATTATTTAAGAGATTACTTAAGATTATGTAACTACACCTACATTGATTCTTGTTTACACAAAAAATACTTAACTGGTTTTGAAACAATTAAAAAGAAGTAATCTAAGAGCCAAATTAAGAGTAAATACTACACTGCTACTACTACACTTGGTATTTACTCTATTTCCCTATTGCACAAACAATCAAAATCGAAAAGTAACTGACCGATACAAAATTAATCGATAAAAATAGGTACGCACAAATTATGATTTCATTTAACTTAATAAAACACCCTATATTTAATTGATGAAGTCGATATATTTTAATTGAAAAGATATTTCCTTATTATTTAAAAAGATAATATTCAAGTGTCCGTCGTTCGTAACAATTAATCCGACGGCCGGTGGCATAATTAGAGCTGCGCGTGACATCAACGAGCGGCGCCTGCGCAATTGCTTCAACGACCTTACGTTATTCTAATTATAATCTAATTCACAACGAACCTTTGTTTAAAACTTTAACGAGAACAAGGTTAAAAAGTACTTAACAGTTAAAAAATAATTTCAATATAGTGGAGTATAAATTATAAACATAATAATTAATACATCATCCGAATACAAAAGTAAAAAAAAAACATACAGACGAATTGATAACCTCCTCCTTTTTTTGAAGTCGGTTAAAAATACAGTACATAGTCACATAGCTCAGTGGATGAAAAGCACTTCATATCCGATAAGCACCATTGAGTTTTCTTGTTATGTTTATAATTTCTCAAGTCCAGCGCAAAATGTAACGAAACCTTAATTTTTGGGATGAAATTTAACCAGATGTACTCATATACCACCAACTCACTGTAGAGCGTGGTGGAATAAATTTGAAACATTTTCCTTCCTAAGTACTACTAACTGACTCCTTTTCTGAATCTGTATAGTAGGACTTTAACGGCCTATTAATTTTTGTACATACGATTACAGGGACAAAGACGAATGTACCTAAGGCAGGCTTATGTAAAATGGCTAACAGACTGATTGGTGAAGAATCGAACTTACATTCAAATTATATTTATTTGTCAATCTAAATTTAATATTATACTGTACTGTACTTTAAAATTATACTGCATTTTTCTCAGCAGTTAGGTCTCCTGTAAATTCTCCACAGCTCAACGTTATAATGGCCAACTTAATATGAAACCCTTAGACTTTCGTCGTACTCACTGTGACAAAACTTTAATCTTAATTGAAGAGAAAAATTCCAATATTTTTAAAAATAAAATCAACTTCAAAAGAATGACATTTTCCACCGAGTAATTTTGATAAAATAAAAGTCAATATAAATATAGATCAATAGATTAGATTGTAATGAACCAGCTGGTGGTCCTATGCCCAATAACATTAGGTAAGGTGGGATGATCAAACACCTGACATTTCTAATGTACCGTCAAATTCAATACATAGCAGCCCTTTCACACTGGCGATTCGCAAACATGTGCTTAGCGAGGCGGTAAATAAACGAGAACATAACACTTGGCTACCACAGTATATGGTAACTTGCAACATAGTTGCAGACCACACTTAAGTAAAAAAACCCTCGGTGACCTGCCCTTTTATTCATTGGATGTTTTAATAACGACATGAAAAACGATATTTTTTAATTTGAATTATGAAGGTAGACTGGGTGCATTCTATGTTGAGCGAGCCACCAATAAGATGTCATTTATTAATCAAATCGCTACTAACAATTTTAACTAAAATTTCTCTAATGTCTTAAAATCGGAAATCAGCATATAAGTACAGCTGTTGGCGGAAGAATAGATATACACAATACGATGTCCGGTTAAGTACCTTACCTTTTTTTTCGCTGGAAAAACGCATGTCGCGTTTCCCCCCACTGGTAACTTGGGGGGGGGGGGGGTTATGTGGGACTCGCCGCATGTCCAGGGCACCGAGTGCACCCCGTCATCGGAATACCCACTAAAAAACCAGCGGTACCCTTCCCGTCTTAAGTGGAGCGCCACGGGATCGCTTGCGCATTCAAGTACCTACAACCACCTCGTATCGGACAAGTATAAAACCACTGAGTGAAGTTACTTACACAAAAACATGACACTAAGCTCAATTGATCCTGTCATCCATTAATTTAAATCACAATATACACACAAAAATCTGCCATTGAGTTATTGCTTTCAAAATAGTGCTAACTAACTTACTCTTGTAGTGAGATTCATAAGTGCTTGTCCTTTACAAGCACTTATGAATCTTGAATACTTGAATAATGTATATTTTGAACGCACATTTTTTATTTAGCTATATATTTATACAGTACATAATAGGTATTATATATCATACAAAAATCGATAACGTTGAAAAATAATTTGATGCGATCATGCAACGTGCGCTGCGTGCTCGAAAGCGCGTTTTTTCTTGTTTCTTTAGCCGCATCGCTAAGTAATCGCGTGCAAATCGGTAGTGTGAAAAAGCAATAAAACTTTTTTGTTGTTGTTCATTTAATATAACATATATTAATGAGTAAAGAAATATCATTTCAACAATAAAAATTTCAAGTACAACAAGAATGACACATTACTTTCATAAGTTTAAGAAACTAAAAGACAACTATAAAATGAAAATATTTTAAGAAACATTCTATTTATTTAATGCTTGACGTTTCTAGCATCTGTTCATTTGGACTGCCTCGTTGGTCTAGTGGCTAGATATAAGGCAGCAGATCCGATAGTCCTGGGTTCAATTCCCAGGTGGGGCGAATAAATAGTTATTGGGTTTTTCTGTCAGAAAATTCTCAGTAGCAGCCCGGAGTCTGGAAGTTGCGAAAGCACGTTAAGACGTTGGTCCTGCGCCTGAACTCTTTCCGGTCGTGTCGGATTGCCGTCCCATCGGATTATGAGAGCTAGGGAATAGAGAGTGCACTTGTGTTCGCGCTCACACTTGTGCACTATAATATCTCCTGCGCAGTTGGCTATTCTCTCTTGAGATTGGCCGCCGTGGCCGAAATCGGTCTGCAGGACCTTATTTTGGATTAAATATGACGTCACATATCCACACACGCAGGAAAGACAAAGCTAAAACACCTCGTTTATCAAAATATCATTAATATCAAGATTTGAACGAAAACTAATGAATATACTATAATAAATTAAATTAAAGTATCTTGTTCTAACACTGTTGTCTGTGCGTTCATATTAAGACGGTTTAAATATCCTAACAAATATTTGTTTGTTAAGCTTTCACACCTAAACCACTAAACCGATTTTAAAATTTCTTTCACCAGCGGAAAGCTACATTATCAGCGAGTAATATAGGCTACATTTTGTCCCCGTATTTCCACATGAACAGGAACTATGTGGGAGAAATCACGGGCAAACGCTAGTAGATTTATAAAATGTCATATTAAAGTAAGAACAAGTAAATATATTTTATGGAATACAATAAAGTTTTTTATTCTCTCTCAACATCAAAACACAAAAATTACCAAACTTCTTATTAATAGTTTGTTTCATAAGGAATAATTACTCTTAACTTATATTAAAGGCCAATATTTATTTTACAAGAAATATTATCGAGCAAAAACAAATTTAATACATTTATAAATAATCGAAATCGTTATAATTGATCGAGTTAACGAACCCAGCTGCTAATTATCAAAGTAATTGCACGTCATTAGCAATATGATACTGGTGACATTTCGATTAAATGAAATCGATATTTTTAATTATCAATAATCGATTAATTGAATTATATGTTCGCTAAGACTTATTAGTGATAAAATTTTCGATTAATTGAATTATATGTTCGCTAAGACTTATTAGTGATAAAATTTAGTTTTCTTAAAAAATAAAATAAATTATCCTTTTGAATTATTGAAATCATATGCTTTTGATAATAAAAACTCATTATAAACATCTAAATTTTATTTGTTATAAATTTAAATAAAAACTTCTATTTTAAGCTAAATACCAAATATATAAATTATATTTTTACATTTGTATAAAAAGTGTTTTTATTAAATTTTAATTACAAGAATATGAATTTTAAACGTGTCATGGCAATAGTCTAAAGTTAATCAGGTAAAACATATAATGATATAATAGAAAATATACTAAAACTTTGTTTAAAACGCCTTTGGTATAAATTTTATGTATATCTGTTTAGCAGTTTTTTCATTAAGGCATTCTAAAAATAACGTCACCTCGCTTATTTAGATGGAATTCCAACAGTAGAAGTACATAATATAATAATACGAAGTGTTCAAATGTATCCCACATAGCTCTTTTTAGTTTTTTATTCATTCGTTCTAGTTTTAAGCTAAGCAAGCTAAAACACTTCTCAATCACTTCAAGCTTTCCAGAGAAAACAGTTTTAAATCCAAAAGTTCCTGATGCCTCGTGAATTATTTTAAGCATGCAATTAAAGGAGAACACAACATAAGAATGCATATGAATAGTGTTGCTACTCATAACATAACATAAGAATATAATAATAAATAAACAAACTAATAAGATTGTAAATATGACTGAAATAAACTAATAAGATTGACTAAGCTTAATCGAAAATATAAATCTTCAAACAAAAATTTAAACAAATTTAAACAAACACCAAATCAACAGTCATATAACATAAAACCATTAATTAGCGAGGTATACAAGAAGTTATATATTTGGTTGTTATTTATTTAACGAAATTAAATCTACTATCTCGCGATTCTCTACAAAACAAAAGATATGTCAGTATAAATTATATTTTATAAAAATGTTAAGAACAAAAGCACATAAAAGTCAAGTGGAGTACGAACGTAACGCCGCGAAGCCTCCACAGCCGGTTGTTAAACTGCAATTTGTTGTATGTAATCGATTTTTGATGGATCTCTCTGCTGCAGAGTTATTCTTAAATTGATCGTATGCCTTTTTGCGTCTAGCATTCATATTGATTGTTTCTGAGTAACGATTTAAAAAGGCTAAAGGCTTATTCCTATATATTTGTTCTCAGTGAATTCCCATTCCGTTTAATAGTGGTATTCTTTTAAGTTGCGATTGTTATTAAACGATATCATATATAAACCAATGAGATCTTAATATCAATGATTATAAGGAATATAAGTTCAAGCTGAAAAATAATTAGTATCTACAGATTTTTTATTTAAATAGTTATTTATTTTATTTAGCACAATTTTTGACGTGACAACGTCTAATAAATCGATGAACGCTGGCTGCATGCACGAAAAAGGATGACTCATTGTCCCGTTACGCGCATTGTCCCGTTACGCTGATTGTACACTTGCGCCGCATCTATCTCTCTTTCACTCGATTGGCCTATGCGTCCGAGGGCAGTCATTTCATCAATGTTTTGTTATGACGTTGTGACGTTAAACTGTCGCTGTCGTCCGTAAACCGACTTTACAGACAACCATTTTTTTATGTGTTTATTTCTCTTTACTGTTATCGTTTATTAATCAAGAAATAGTAATATGTTTCGAATGTTATTTATATATGTATATCATTATGCAGTATCGTACCCAGTTAGCTTTTCGATAACAACGATGCGTCTTTCTTAAACAAACTTTTATGGAGTTATACTCTTTGGAGTTACGAGAAATATATATTGTGTCGATTAAACTAAGAAAAAATTAAAGTTCTAGTTTAACTGTAAAATATACTGAATGCATATCCTTGATAACAGAAATGTTTTTGGTTTTCTTTATAAGTCTCATATACCGTGTTAACGTAAAATCAACAATGTAAACAAAAATGTTCATGTATAATAAATTATTTATTAAAATAAACATTCTTGATTAATTTTAAAAATTTTAGAATGTACAAGAAACCGAGAAAACCAAAGCAATTGCCAGCTTAAGAATTCACATAGAGCGGGCGATTAGACCTCAACGGGAAGTTAATATAATAAAACCACATGCTTGTCTTAAATTAAACTTGATCAAAGTTCTTGACAATGTATTGACTTTGTATTTGGTTTAATTAACTTACAAGGTCCTTTAAATAAATAAACAGATCTAGATTTTATTTAATTAAAGCAGAATATGAATTTATAACGAGACGAACAGATACTTATTATGTAAATAATAATAAAATTATGTGAACATTGAAAATTGTTTTTTTTAATACTTATTTATTGCTACTTGATTTGTTTTTGTTTTAATATAAATAGGTGGACTGAGATATGGGCCACCTGATGGTAAGTAGCCTCCTTAAGTACCACCACCTGATGGTAAAGTCTTACATTAATAATTGGGAACTAACCTTGTGCCTGAAGTTTTACAAGGTCGCTTACAATTACATTGATGTTTGGCGGTAGAATATTTGATGAGTGGATGGTACCTACCCAGAAAGGCTTACACATAGGCCTTTTTTTTTTTTTTTTTTTTTTTTTCGCTGGAAAAACGCCTTACGCGTTTCCCCCACTTGAAGTGGGGGGGTATGTGGGGCTCGCCGGCACTGAAGGCACCGGAATACCCACTAAAAAACCAGCGGTATCCTCTCCGTCTGGTCAAGGGGCGCCACGGGATCGCTTGCGCATGCTACCGTGACGCCCCGACGGTCGGCCCGCCTTTGCGGGCCTCCATTTCTAAGGGGGTTCCGGGATACTGGGAACCCCCCTAGCCCCGGCGGCTATTAAGGCGGGGGGAGAAGGTGCGCATAACGCCGACGCCTCCTCCCCGGTCTTCTTCGGCGGATCGAGTCAGCGGAGGCGCTTTCCTCACGCTGCCGCTCCGCGGCCTCCTTCTGCGACATGACACTCTCGCAGAAGGAGACCATTTCCAACCAGCACCTCTCGCTGCCGAGCATGGCGTTAATCACGCTCGGCAGCGAGAGATCTCCGCCGACTAACGCCGCCAGGGTATGCCTCTGAGGCCCCCAAGCAGCACACTCCGTCAGGGTGTGGTGCGCCGTGTCCAGAGGCGCACCACACTCATGGCAGGAGGGTGATACCTCCCGCCTCGCTATCTTGTGCAGGTACTTACCGAAACACTTACACATAGGCCTACCTCCAAGTAAAATTGATTTCGAACCGGTCAATATAAATCTGTTTATAATTAGAAGTACGATTTAATATTAGCATGTCCTTACAAGCTTTATTATTATTGTAGAAACATATTTTTTATATAAAATTATTATACTTCACATTTTAAAAGCAAGTCACTACGTTGACTTATACAAGACGGCGTTTTTCAATATTTCGTTTTTAATTTGTTCGTATAACCATATTTTCTTAACATCGTTATAAGATTCGAAGCGACCTTTTAAAATACCACGGTTAATGTTATTTTTCATCTTCATCGTAAATGATACCAAATTTGGCAACAAAAATGTATATTTCTCATAATATCCCGTCATATTTTTGTCTTCTTCGTCAAATTCCACGTCATTGTCGGTAAATGGCTCATAATTATAATCGGTTATGATAGAGGGTCGAGTAATGAAGGATATGTTTGCAGTTTTTGCAAATTAGTCACGTATGCAATTTATAAAATAACGCTTCGGTAAATGACGCACTTCTTTAAATAAAAAAAAAAACCCGTTTTATTATATGAATACGTATGTTATATTATATCCGAAGGATTTGCTTTGGATTACTCATTATGAGCAACAAACGATAACTCCATATGTTGCACCACCTACGATGTGATTGTTACGCTGTTTGTAAATAAAAACTTACAGTTAGATCATAATAACGTAGCAAAACTATATATATACGAAAGGAGGATGCGTTTAAGGAGGTTCTTTTTTTATATTCATTCTACTTTTTAGCAACGGTCACTATAAATTGACCAGAATTTAAAATAAGTACATATGAGTCACTTCAAGCCCTCCAAGGAAAACAATTTTAAATTTAAAAGTTCGTGATGCCTCGTGGATTGTTTCAAACATAAGAAATTACTTATCCAATCTATTTATGTTGACCTCCTTTAAAAGTTTAACTTCAGAGATGTTATTGAATCGAGGAATCATAAAAATTATATAATATTATTGTTACGATTTGCAATTATTTTTTTTAGGATTCGTATATTAATTGTGTAACAAACTGACTATCGATAGCAATTTTTAAGCGTGTATAGTTCAAATGATACCATCATTATTACAGTCGATGTCGCACTTTCTGACATTTGACGAACGAATAAAAATCTTGAGAGTAGTTATTTAGAACACTAAATAACTACTCTCAAGATTTTTATTTAGAACACTAAATAACTACTCTCAAGATTTTTATTTTTTATTGTATAGGAAGGCGGACTTGCATATGGGCCACCTGAGGGTAAGTGGTCACCAACGCCCATAGACAATGGCATTGCAAGAAATGTTAACCATCGCATACATCGCCAATGCGACACCAATCTTGGGAACTAAGATGTTATGTCCCTTGTGCCTGTAATTACACTGGCTCTCTGATCCTTCAAACCGGAACACAACAATACCAAGTACTGTTGTTTTGCGGCAGAATATCTGATGAGTGGGTGGTACCTACCTAGACGAGCATGCACAAAGCTCTACCACCAAGTAAAGTAAAGTAAAATAAAGTAGAATAAACAATGTCCATTTTAGGCTCATATAAAAACATTTTTGAACTAAGTCTTCCCTCTCCGCCGCTCCTTGTAACAGCCGCTGTTGGCAATAAGGATTCACGTATTGCATTACTGTTTTATAAATGTTGATGCCTTGAGTCAGCTGTTTTTTTATTGTAGGAAGAAAACGTGAAATCTCAAGTATCCTTTGCTTATTGATACTGACAGAAATATAAACAATACAAATTAATATCACGTCAACTCCAGGAGGATAAACCGCCTAATAATAAGGCCAAGAGCCAAACCTTCTCTTTAAAAAAAAAAGAAGAAGAGGCCTTAGTTTAGCAGTGGGACATTCATAGTCTGTTACTTTACTTAACTCAATAACGCGAATCGTGTTTACGGTACTATAATTTTTCTATTTATCTATATAAATAAAATGATAGCGGTCTGCAGTTGTGCGCGCATCACGGAAAAACTACTGGATAGATCTCAATGAAATTTTCTAAATTTTATTTCTTAGACACTTGGTTTCACATCAAAAAACAAAATTATTGCGATATCTTCATTTAATAAAAAGTTATTAAAGTTTCAAGAAACAACGATTTGTATATGCACTGCGTGTTCAGTGATGTATGTTTAAACAAAGTATATTTTTGCTTGCGATCGTTTCATGTTTTTTCCTACGTACATAAGAAAACTTTGTTAATATATCAAGCAATACAGACGAAGTCGCGGGCATCAGCTAGTAAATTATAAAGAAACATTTCTTAACCAATTTCATCAAACTCACTGAAGACCAGAGAGTAATACACGAGCTTAATCTTCAGATGAATATACAAAAGCGGTCCGTGTTCATTGTTACCGTAGTAACTGCGGTTGAAGGAATCGACGGTGCGTGTGAGCTTTGCGCAAGGAAGGTGTTACTTTACTCTCTAATCTGTTACATCCAGGATAAAAAAAAAACATTGAAATAAGATATTTAACTATAGAAAAAAATCTGAAGGGATATTTAGTGCCTCATTTAACCTTAACAAAATTAAAAGCTAACTTTGTTAGGCGTAATCTCATGGAACAAATTTAATGATTTGAGTTTATTCTTATTTAACACATAGATTGTACGTTTTATAAAATAGTTTTAAACAAATATTTCTAGCGAGTATTTAGTTATTGTTTAGTATAAACAGTTTTACTAATATTTTATATTAAATAACTTGATTCAGTTGTTTCGTTTTTCCTTTCAATGTTGCCTTACACAAAAGCACTAAAAATTTTCGTCATTTTAATATAATATTAAGATTTCAAATCAAATATATTATTTTTAAAATTATCATAACAGTTAAAAGCTGAATCGTTTTATTTATATTTTAATATTTCGGCACTACTGACTATCTATGAGATATGGATATCAAACTTAAAAATAACATTAAGAGTAATTTTTAATCGACGCCCTAGTAAAATAATTATGTTAGTAATTAATTTAATATACTGAACTAGTTTTAACCCGCGGCTTTGCCCGCGATTTATTGTTAGGTATAAAAATAGATCCTGCCTTGGGAATCAAGCTTGCTCGATGCCTATTTTCACCAAAATCGATTCAATCGTAACAGACAGACAAACAGACAAACATAATTACTTTCACATTTCAAATTTTATTATAAATAATCTTGGCTGTTTTTAAATACTCTCCATAGTACAGTCTAAAAAAAGTTTCAACATATCATATTTCTTACTTATTCTTTAACATGCTCTAGCCAATGAAGTGTGTTAAAGACCAACCAAACGATTAAAAAAAAAGACTAGGAGAAGGGTTGGACTCCACCAGACTTCAGTTCTAGTTGGTGGTCACATATGGCAAAATGTTATCCGATACAAAAGGTTTACTTGCTCATATTAAGGTTTATAACTAGCTGTTTGAAGTACAAGATCCGTAACTATTTGGTCCAACGTAACTACATATCACTTAGCAAAACGTTTTCCTGCAAGACAATTAAGCACTCCTACCAGCACGATCCTCTACTTTCCGTATTTGCCCTTTTGACTCCGTTTATTGTAATCAGCTACACGAGTATAATTCTTTTCTTGGAACACAAGTGGGCAGACTCGCGTTACAATGTCACGGTACTAAACGCGTCTAAGAAATGAGCTGGTGATTATTTTAATATTACCTGGATTTGTTAAATTTTTTCCTGTTATTTCGAATGTGAAGGATTTCATATCATATATCAATTACGAATTCTCGTTTGTGTGCTCCTTGTGCTGATAAATAAATAAAAAACTGACGAAAGAGACATCTCCCCCTCTTGATAAGTGGCTTTAATGTTAATAGAATAGAATAGAATAGAAAATAATTATCAATGTATAAGATTGACATACGCGTTTGACGTTTCAAGACGTTTCGAGTTGAACGCGAATGTCAATCTCATACATTGATTATTATTTTCTATTCTATTCTATTAACGTTAAAGCCACTTGTCTAGGCCTGCTGATGGTAAGAGTTGAGTCACGTCCTCACACAGGTATTGACTTCATAAGAAATTTTAACCAATCCTTATATAACTAATGCGCCAAAAACCTCATAATCAAGGAGGATGAGTACGGAGTACGGTATTATAAGCTGGGCACTTGTTTTGAAAAAAAATGTAACATATATATATATTATATAAAACATGCGGTCAGATGTAACGGACCGCCAGGAACGAAGTTCTGTGCGATATTTTTTCGACTTAAACTGACATGTTTTAAAATGTAGATTATAATTGATTATATTACTGTATATTCACTAACCAAACAGGACTTCAACCTCCTTTACCTCCTAAATTCGAACGCATCGCATTTTCTGGCATGGCACAGTATGAACGCGATTTCGTTATATGACGTGACCTTGGGCCACTACCAATTCACTCTACTGTAAGCCGCGTAAAACAACTCCGTTCCAATAAACATTTGCTATATTATCGTTTGATTAAACATTATAACATACATAAATATAAACAGCTTCAAAACAGATGATAAATAAACTTTGTTAAAATTTCGTTTATCGACCGATTAATCTAATGCAATTTAAAGACTAAGAAACCGTAGAACATTGAAGTATTCTCGATTAATCGTTCGATTAGGGAAAGAATATTATCGATATTTGAGTGAGGTCATCGGATATAATAGAGGTGGTAGTGAAATAGTCGAGAAATCGATTAGTTGCGGGGAATACAGCTCGTACCATGCAAGCGCGCCGTGTACTCCGAATTATCTCACTTCATACAGTATTATAACAATTTTAAGAGTACGTTAATATATATATAAGTATATTTTTAATAAAATGAATCAAATGATGTGTTTATATTATTTTAAAGTGTTAATTTGATTTATTACTATTACAATTTTTATATCCTTTTTTTTTAACTCAGTAGGTAACATTACATTTTTTTTATTGTTATATTAAAAATAATTTAATTTTCACGCAAATTTTATTCCTTACACAATACATAATTAAAATTAATATAGTTTTGAATTAAACATTTATATTCTTTATTGCACATCAAATGCCATTAAAACTTAATTAATAACGAAAATATTTTTAATTAACTTATAATTATCGTATTATTTAAAGAACATTTACGCCTATTAATTTTGATTATACTTTAATAAAAAATTAATCTAAATTTTGCATATACTATTTACGTAATCGGATCTCGAAGCGGAGCGAGATTCTCCTTTCAGTTTTCAATCAACCTTCATCGGTAATTCGGTTGCGCATCCAGTTATCAAATGTCTCTCACGGATGTATCAGTATGTTAAAAGCCATTTGATCGCATCAATTTTTCAATCACGATTGATAAAAAAATATATACGCGAAACATGATTGGATTCTCATCGATTTTAGTTGTACTAGAGTAGCGATATAGCAATGACACGTTCTAAATTATATAGTGAAGTTTAAGTTCAACTTAAATTGAAAAAAGTAAGATTCTGAGATTGCCTACTGACTAACGGCCGAATACTGAAACGTCACTTAAATATTAAATGCAACTTAATTATTTGAGACGCCGCTTAATTTAAAATTTCGCATACTAATTTAGGAGCGTTTCAATGTTAAGTAGCGATTAACTTTGATGTAAACCACGCGGATCTTAACTGAAGGATACAAGTTCGGTTCCGATTAAACACAATTATGCTGTATTGTACTTTTGTATTTTTATAATCTATATCTTGTTGCTGAAGGTAAACTTGAGGAAAGCTTTAATTTAATTACTTGGTGGTAGGGTTTTGTGCGAGCTCGACTGGGTAGGTACCACCCACTCATCAGATATTCTACCGCAAAACAGCAGTACTTGCTATTGTTGTGTTCCGGTATGAAGGGTGAGTGAGCCAGTGTAATTACAGGCACATGGGACATAACATCTTAGTTCCCAAGGTTGGTGGCACATTGGCGATGTAAGCGATGGTAACATCTCTTACAACGCCAATGTCTATGGGCGTTGGTGACCACTTTCCATCAGGTGGCCCACATGCTCGTCCGCCTTCCTATGTAATAAAAAAAAAAAATATATATCTATTATAGTACGGTGTCGGAGTTGGTTCCAATAAACCGTTTTATTACGAGGACAGGTGGGCATTTGCGAAGCAGCGAGCTTAGAGGCGATTACTTCATTTTACTAACCTTCTTATAATCACGTGGAGTAGATCAGTACTTTTTTATATGTATTACACTATAATGTACGAACCAGAATCATCAAGAAAGGATACTCATTCCTAAAAGGCCGGCAACGCACCTGCAAGCCCTCCGGTGTTGCAGATGGGCGGTGGTAGTCACTTTACATCAGTCGAGCCTCCTGACGTTCGCTAACTTTTACAGTAAAAAAAAACAAATATAAGGCAAATTAAAATAAAAAGGAAACAAAGTATATAATAATAAGACAGACACATAAAAAAATCAGATACTCACGCATATATACTAAGTTTACAAAAAATACATATATACTAAGTTGTCTGATATAAATAAGAAAAATGTATTTCTCGGGTTTGAACACGCAACCTTCGATAAAGGTTCAAGTGTTCTGGCCACGGACCCATCTAGATTTTCTTATGACTAGACTAACCGATTCGAAATGTAGATTATACAAAGAAAACCCTCCAAGAACCTTAATAGTTACTATTTCATACTTTTAATTACAGAGTCAATCAAATGCAATTTCTTTACATCCAGTTTGTAAATCAACAAATACTAACTCCAATGGGGTTCAAACACGGAAAAGCGCCACTGAATTAAATGTGCTTAATTTGTGGTTAATATTAAAAATAATAATTTAAAATTGTGGTTCATATCGTGCTTAACAATGAAGAAAAACATCGTGAGGAAACCTGCATGTGGCAAATTTCACTTCAATTTCAAACACAACAAACAACACATTTCAACTCTGTCACATGTGTATTTCACTAAGCCGTATTGGAGCAACGTGGTGGAATAAGCTAACCTTCTGCTCAAAGAAGAGGAGAAGAGACCTTAGCTAAGCAGTGGCCCATTCACAGGCTGTTACTATAACTCCAATGAATATGCTATTAAAAAAAAAGTATTAATTACGTATATATATTAACATTATAATTTTTCATAACAATATACTACCCGATTGATATTAAAGATTATAAAATATTTTACGTAATATATAATATATCACCTAGCTTTATAATATTTCATACGTCACACAAAAACTAAGCTATCCAAAAAGGTCATCATAACCCAATAAACTATCGGTTCGGAAACGGGAGACCACGGTACGGTGTCAAGTTTCACTATCCATTATTCAGAACGAAGACAGTTCTTATTTGTTCTGGTGTAGGGATGATTCATTTTATATCGATTCGATAAACTTTTACTCGCTTCTTTTTTATTCGAAATATAAAAAAAATATTTATAATGAAATTATACAGGTAAATACGTTGGTATTTTCAATTGAATGAGGTCATTATAAGAACCTGCCTTGTTGGTCTAGTGACTATAAGACTAGAAGCTGCTGATCTCGAGGTCCTGGTTCAATCCCCTGGGCAAAATTCTTAATTAAAGACGGTGTTAATGTCTTTTGGAAAAGTATAAAAAGCAGTTGATTCTGTGCCTCAACTCTATTCAATCGTGTTGGCGTTCACCCGTTCAATTTTGGTGTATTTGGCAATTGACTCTATGTCAGGTGAACGTCAATATCCTCATCACCATAAATTGTCACACAAAAATTTACTTATATCTTATATAAGACTTTTACGTGTAACAAAAAAAAAACAATAATATTTTCATATCGATTTTGAGCATTTATATTAAGCACTAGCTGATACCCGCGACTTCGTCCGCGTTGCTTGATATATTAACAAAGCTTTCTTATGTACGAAGGAAAAGCATCAAAAAGATCGCAAGCAAAAATATAATTTGTTTAAACATACGTCACTGAACACGCAGTGCATATACAAATCGTTGAAAATTTCATTGAAATCTATCAAGTAGTTTTTCCGTGATGCGCGCACAACTGCAGACCTCTATCATTTTATTTATATAGATTAATAATCTAAATATTATTTCAATATCCCACCAAATTAAATATACGCGAAACATCGACCAGTTCGGAATGTCTTTATATCATATTATATTCTACTCGGTTACTATTTTAGTCGTGTATAAATTAAAGATTATATGTAACAGACTCGGAACCATTGTCATGACTAATACCACTAGTGCCGATATAAATTCTGAACCGATGATAATTAGGAAGGAAAGGAATTAATACCCAAGACAATTATTTACGGAACAGGTTGATACATTACTCTTAAAGCATGTAGTGGGTATCGTAAAGGTCTATGTCCACGTGTAGACATTTAATATATGGGATTGTTTTATATTATTTACATAGGAGTTAATTACATTGATGAGTTTAATTATTTTTATTATCTAAAAAGGTGGACGAGCGTTTGGGCCACCTGATGGTAAGTGGTCACCAATGCCAATAAACAATGGTATTTGTAAGAAATGTTAACCATCGCTTACATCGCCAATGTGCCACCAACCTTGGGAACTAAGATGTTATGTCTCTTGTGCACAGGCACAGAATTACACTCACCCTTTAAACCGGAACACAACAATAGCAAGTACTGACGTTTTGCGGTAGGATATCTGATAAGCGAGTGGTACCTACCGAGACGAGCTTATACTCTCTTCGATTTTCGACTTCGATGAGCTTATTCTCTACGAGATAATATATACGAATGCTAACAGTAATTCTCCTCAAATCCTCATTAGACTCTTGAGTGTATAAATCAGATTAGATTTTTTTAAATATAATATAGGTATGCGGACGGGCAAACCACCTATAGACATGGGTGCTGTGAGAATATTAACCATTTCTTACATCGCCAATAAACCGCTAACCTACAGAACTAATATGCTAAGTCCTTCGTGTTTGTAGTTACACTGGCTCAGTCATCCTTCAAACTAGAACACAACAATACTAAGGATTGCTATTTGGCGCCAGAATATCTAATGAGCTGTACCTACCAACTTAAAAATATACATAGCCAGCTTAATAGCAGTCGTAGTGAGACAGATAATAAAACGTATATCTGAATTGTGTCATTTAAACTGACAGTAAATAAGAAGAGGTTCATTAAAAATAGCAAAGCCGTCTCGACTGAGTTTATTAAAACATTCTTCAAGAACAGTTGTTTAGATTTAAAACAACGCATCAAATATTTCGTCATGGTGGGTACTTAGACCTTTTATTTGTATGACTATTTTATATTTGTACGATTTTTTTTCATATGTGTAGTATACAAAATTTCAAGATTTTTTTTGAAATATTGTATGGAAATTTAATTTGAATTTGGAGGTACGAAATATTATGACACAAAATAGATTTTGGGAATTGTGGAAATCATAAAAACATTAAAAAATAAATCAGAATGTAACTGTATGAATATTAATTTGAAAGTCATGGTACCGTGAAAAATTATGTCAATAAAAATATTGAAATAAATTTTATTAAGTTTATATGTTTAAATTAATTACTTGGATATATGTAGAAGTGGATTAATTAGTGGTAATATAATCATATTATGATTTACATCGCTATTTCCCTTCAAACTCAATACATAGTTACCGAAATAAAAAATATATAATTATTTAATTAATCGATTTAAAAATTATGAAACGTTCTCACGATATCACTTTGAATAAAATAGAAAGTAGGTTGTATATGAGATATTTATATTAAATGTTTTATTGTAATTCATATTCTAATAAATACTTAAGTAAAAGAAAATTCTAGATTAAAATCCGGAGAGGGCTACTGAGTTGTGCACAGTATGTGTCCTTTTCTGAGAACGTTTATACAAAACTCCATCATGTAGTAGTGTAGTTAAGCAGTTAAGGATTGAAAGCGTAACAAACAAACAAACTAATTTTCACATTACATTTATAATATTAATATAATATTAGTAGTATGTATGCATTTTTGTATTTTAGTAATTTCTACCTATCAACGTTAAATTACATTGATAATAATAATGGTCCTCTTGACCGATTTCGGCCACGGCGGCCAATCTCAAGAGAGATTAGCCAACTGCGCAGGAGATATTATAGAGCACAAGTGAGTGCGCAAACACATGTGCACTCTTTATTCCTTAACTCTCATAACGCGATGGGATGGCACTCCGACACGATCGGAAAGAGTTGGTGCAGAACCAATGGCTTTACGTGCTTTCCGAGGCACGGGAGTATACACACTTCCAACTTCCAGACTCCAGGCTGCTATATGGTCTGGCAATAAAAAATATCAATGTTTGATAATATACTTAAAAACATATTTAAATATGAGCGTTTCTCCTTTAACGTAGGTGAGTAAGGCTTTTATACACGTTTAGTTCGCGCTACCTGTGAAAGGACTTTCGAGCTAGTAAGTAGACATACTATCTTAACTACATAGTAGACTAGAAATCGTCAAAAATTCAGCTTTTCTAAAATTAAGTAGGTCTGGGGGCTCTGGGATCGTGGACTATATAGCACAGTGGCAGCGGAGCCGGAGCGCGGACTCAATCCCAGCAGTTGCTTGACTACTGAATGTAATATTCATTTTATTTAAATAAGAATATCATGAGGAAACCTAATAACGTATATGTCTAATTTTGCTGAAATTTTGCTATTTGTGAATTCACGCGTCTTGGTGCAACGTGTATAATAAATCTCCATCTCCTCTTCAAAGGGAATGTAGTTCATAACCCAGCAATGGAACATTCACAAAATCGTACTAACAATAATATTTAAAAAAAAGATACAAACGTTTAAGTGTACAATGTTCCTAATACTCATAGTTTCAGAATTAAATCCAAAACAAGCTTTGTAGACGTAGTCAGGATAAATAAAGAGAAAGCTTTTAACATAGCGCTATTTTACGATAATTAATAACTCGTTCGCAGCATAAAATATTATGAACAAATTACACGAGCTAAGCTAATGAATGCAGTGGTACGCAATGCGTTTTACTAACGACATCCGGCAGTAATTAAGTGGCCACCCCCATGTGGTACCGTGAAGATGCGACGGTAGATTTGAACTGGCTATCATTTGTCAAAACCGCTACTGTTCGCGATAACGATATCAGATCGCTAATGTGAATGAATTTGAAAATGCATTTGTTTTGATCGTATGGGCGTTGGCGGGTAGCGATTTTTGTTGTTAATGAACATAACTTGTTTTTATACGCAGGATCTTTTTATATAATAGGTCGGCAGAATGGCAAATGGGTCACGAGATGGAAATACAAATTGAAGCTTAAGGAAATATTAACCATCCATTATATCGCCAATTTCCCATTGACCTTTGGAATAAATTAAAATATGTCCCTCGTGCCTGGAGTTACACTAGCTCTCTCATTATCTGATGAATGGGTACCATTTGGGCTCACACAAAACTATCACCAAACTAAGCTTATTAAAGCGAATCATTTTGAATAATCACTTAATAAGGAACACATAAAAGGCACTCTATCACAAATATAGCGTCATTAGAGAATCTTTATTAAGTTAAAAGTAGAAGTCTTGTTGCGGTAAAATGATAACGCCATTGTAAATAAACTTAGCTATCATTCATATTCAATGCACAAGACTCTTAACATTATTTTAAATGATACTAATCGTTATTTTACAGTCAATAAAATAATCGATTAATATCCGCGATAACTCGGACCGCATCCTTACATGCACAAAGAGGACGTGTGAGGTCATTCATCATTATTATATCGGACAACTTGCGAGCGATGACCTGATTTTTTGTAGACGAACACGAATTCGATGCACGCACCAACAAATAACTAAACTACACCTTAATACGTATCAATAAGATTTAAAATCGTTCAGCACGTTATGTACATTTTTAAATAATTTTGCACTGTGTTTAACTTAATACAAGTGCAAGTTTTATCAGAAACCTGCTTCACTCGTTGCATACAAATGCATTTTATGTGCAATGTTGACGTATACATAGTTTTATAATAATCTTGATCATTGTTAATAATAGAGACAAATTGACCTTTTGTGTTTCTAATGATAAAAATTTTACAAACCACGTGTCTATTCCAATTTGAAGGTTATTATTAATTTTATTATACATAAAAGTCCTACCAATTCTATCAGAACTTACAAAAATAGCTAACTTGAAAACCTTTATAAATTGTTAAAAAATCGTTCAATAATGTTTGAATATTCTGAATATTTGATAATAATAAACATGACTGTAATGAACCTTAGTTTATTTTACTAAGCAAGCATGTATTATTATTACTAATTTATAAAGAAGCAATACAAAAAAGGCACGCATTACAAACAACATATTCATCTCAAAACGAATAAACTGATAGATTTCACGATCAATAGATATTTCAAAGCACTCTAAAGTATTTGTAAACACAGTTTATCAATCACTATATCGGCGGGGTACACACTCAATAACCACGGATTACTGCGTCAACGTCAGTCCGGTGTGTACACGCCTAAGAGGTCTTTAATACCACTTATTGGGCTTAAACTGCCCTTAATGTATTGCATTCATATATTTTATGACCGAGTGTAAACCGTGATTGATCGCTTGGAGTTTTATTGCGTTTAAAATTTCATCATAATTGTTTAATTGACTTTTTAAGGATACTTTTACGATGCATTAAGAGAGGCTAACAATTTGTTTCTGCTCTTTACGATGTTTAAAAATACATTTACATGTTTATGATGATACCTTTCTCATTATTGTTTTGTTAGGGCTCTGTGGTTTTGTATGCCCTAATCACCATATAATGTCTGCCTGTGAATTCGTACCATATAATCATTTTAAATCGACAAAGTTTGGTGTTGATGCTGTCTGGTGTCAATATGTTCTGATAAAGTAAAAGTCAGTAATTGGCTCACAGCTGGACAAAGGCCTCCTATTGAGAAAAACTCCTGGAGTTAATTCCACCATGCTAGTCAAATTGGTGAAAACACTAGTGGCAGATTTTTTACCGATACATGGTAGTTTATTTACAATTACTTAAAATTTAGTTCAACACTCACAGAACGAGATGATTTATGAGCTGTAGAATAAGCTTCAAGACCTGTTTAGGAGGGCATCAGTGAGCCCAGTGGTACCACCAATTTTATTATTATTGCAAACTGTTAAAACTAAAGGTAAATACGTACTGAGTCATATATTATCTTAGTTGTCATGTTATTTGAAAAAAATGGCCCATTTGAATAATTGCGTTTCAAGGTTTTTGATTATATCTGTTAATTAAAATAGTATCATAGTAAAACTAGTTACATACCGTAACTATACATCGAGTTGCTGAATCCCTTTCGTTTTTATATACATAACTGAACCGACCACAAATAACTTCATACATACGACAGCGTATAGTTTTCTAAGTAAGTAATTCAATGTTTTTGTACGCAAATGAAATGAGCGTTCTTTATTTATTCCAGCGAATAGAAATAAATCTTTTAAAACACGAACTAGTTTATCGTCTCTACTTGTTTTGGTAAGCGATGATTCGAAAGGCAATATTTCGAATTACAAGTTTACATATACGTAAGGACAAGCATATCTAAACAAAGCCTTTAACAACTTTTTCATAATGAGAAGTGACAGTTTCCATAGAAGATTTCTCATGCAACGATGCATAAAATGCCAGTGCGCAACACTGCAAACCATTAATTACATACGCCCATATACGGGACCTAGAGCTTCTCTACTTCGAGAAATGACCACTATGAAAACCGCAAACAAACACGATTAGACGAATCTCAACTCTACACTCTAAATGACAGAATCTAATTTAGTTTGTTAAGTGCATTCAGATAAGAGTTATCCACGGAAGACCGCCGTGGGAAAAGTCGTGTGACACGCTGACGACGTTTACATTATATTTCTAACCAATTTAGAACTTTAAATTGTTTAAAATAAGGTTTAGTTTTTGATGTAAAATGCTTGCTTCTTTGGACAATCGAAGGGAAAGTGCTGTTTGATCGCAACTCACAATTTTGAAACCGCCGGCCGCGCCCTAAAATATCTTGACGGTCTACCTAATGCAAATGAATCTCGTTTGATTGTTTTTTTTAACTGTTACATGCTTAATTTACGACGCGTTATTTGTCAATTTTTTTTTTCGAGTAATTTTTTTATGTCTTATACATACACGCGTCATCGGTATGAATCCAAGCCACAACGATTCTCATTCTATCAAACGATATGTTCACATCGTATTAGTTTTCCTGCAATTACATATAACCTTTGCACACAATCATGGTGATATTTCTATGAACTCAGTGATCAAGATCCAAGAACAAGCAACGCCGCGGGCCGAAATATTAACACGACTTGCGTTCTATATTCTTAGAAACAATCACAGGGACAGTTACGACATTACGATTCACATCTCATACTGAATTGTACATATCTGATGCGATTGGAATATAGTAGACTATAAGGTCCTCCAGATCGATTTCGGCCACGACGGCCAATCTTAAGAGAGATTAGCCAACTGCGCAGGAGATATTATAGTGCACAAGTGTGTGCGCAAACACAGGTGCACTCTCTTTTCCTTAGCTCTCATAATCCGATGGGACGGCAATCCGACACGACCGGAAAGAGTTCAGGCGCCGGACCAACGGCTTAACGTGCTTTCCGAGGCACGGGAGTATTCACACTTCCAACTTCCAGACTCCGGGCTGTTACTGAGGATTTTCTGACAGAAAACCCCAATAACTATTTATTGGCCCGACCTGGGAATTGAACCCAGGACCACCGCGTCTGCGGCCTTATATCAAGCCACTAGACCAACGAGGCAGTTAAGACTATATTAGGTATTGGACATCATGGTTCATTTGGTTCGACCATTAACTATAATCGTAGTAATAATAAAATTACTGGCAACTTACACAGTTATTTATGTATGGAAAATCGTCCGTCCTTATCTTCGTCCGAGTGTGGGGGAGAGGCAGATGTTAGGTAGGTTTTCTGTAACCATGACAACGTCTATGGAAATATCTTCATGATCAGTTAAGTAGTTAAGACGTAAAAGTGTAACAAATAAACAATCTCACTTTCGCGCTTACAATACTACTTCCGACTATGGCTTCGCTCGTGAAGCTTTAAGGTACCCTTTGTCCTTTAGCTCCTGACAATGGTTATGCACAACTTAATGATGATCAATTGATTTGTGGACGTAAAATATACAAACAAAAAATCCACACTTATTAGGCTGCAGATCCTGAGTTTGTTTTCCGATTTGAACTAAAAACTAAATTATTTGATTTGAAAGAAAAGAAAGGAAAGCATGTAAAGTCTTTATGGCAGGTTCCCAGTTGCCATCCATGCTTTTTAATTTCTTTCCATTAATACTTTTATTGTTTTTTGGTGTAATTTTATCATTTGTAGTGGTTTATTTTCGAACTTATATAATAAAATAAAAAAATGAAATAAAATAGCCTTTATTGCTGTTTCTTTCCTTACAAATAATACATGCCTACTTACTTACTAAAAACTAAGTTGTTTTGATCAATTGAAAATGTATTTGACTGTTCGGCAAAACATATGGTAATAAGAGATAGTGATCCTAATTGCAAATTATTAGCAACAATCTCGCATTTCATTTACATTTATTTATTTAAGTACCGTTACATAGAGTAAACATGATATGGAAATTAATATATTTCATTCGTAATATATTTTCATTTATACGTCAATTATGTTTATTACGAAAAAATCTTCGTATCAATTCATTTTTTAAAACACGAACAATTTTACTAATTCAAGGGATGAGGTACTTACGACTTTCTATCATTATATTTTAAAGTCTAATATTATAATTATTTTGATTGGTAATAAAATTCATAGTTGTTTGATTATAATTATATGCCTATGAGAATAGACTACAGTAATACTTATACGTAGTAATTGAATTAAGGAACATATTTATACTAATTGTCTTCGTAAGCGGTGAAAGCAGCTTTTATAAAAGAAATTGAAGCAAGCTAATAAAGCTTTACGGCAATTAAACCATAAATCCTATCTCTTATCTACCTACTTCAAGGTAATTACAAATTCCACAACAACTAATGTTCCGACTATAATTGACTAAATTAAGACATAAATAGAATATAATTGAAGAATGCTATTTTTATTGTTCGTAATTGTAGTAAAGAAAAACAAGAAAATCAAATATTTTATCTTTAACAATTCTACGGGGTTTATTTTAGTTACTGCCTGACCCGACCATAGCCCTTATGGGACCGTTCAATTCACAATTATAGCGTCAAACGACTCTTCTATTACTGTATTCCGGTAATAAATGAACCAGTGTCATAAAGGTCAAATATACAACATCATAATCTTATGATCTGCGAATCATTACGACTCTCCGTGTTGTGCATTGTGTTAACGTCATTAAGGTGTATGTTTATGTGTATATTAATTCATATCTTTATAGTTTCTATATTATATATAAATATTTGATTTACTTGTATATAGAAATATTGACTTAAAAAAGAGAGACATATTTTTATAATAACATAAACTTTCTGATTATTTCTTCGATTATTTTTAGTAAGTATAAAGTAACCTTCTCCTCAAAAGAGGTGATGCCCTAGCCCAGCAGTGGGATATTCACAGGCTGTTACTGAACGTTATATAAATGTATTAACTAAAATATACACAATATTTACTCTGCCCGACTAATAATAACTCCTTAATAATACACTACGCCTCTATTTCGTCAGCTAACTAGTTATTAACACCGGAAACGTCTTAATTTTACCTCAAACATACTTTTTGTACGCACTACAAAGGAACAAAATGATTACGTATAACACGTTAACTTTTTCAAACGATTTCAATCTTTATTAACATAATGGTAAAATACAAATTTCGTAAACACGTTATTCACAAAGAAATCACATTTGATCGTTTTACGTTTCAATTATAATATTTCATCACGCAATTTTAAGAAAATAATGACGACCGTAAATTATTAAGCGAGAATAATATTTCGGAGTTTGTAATAACTAACTTGTGTAATTAGAAGATAGAGTGATATTAAAACTATATTAATATAGTCTTCGCCCTCGTGTTAGGGGGCGACTGTTGACAAACAATACCTCATAAGGAATAAAACCTATACACATATACTAATATTATAACTGCAAGTAACTCTGGAAGGAAGAACTCCTTGGTTTAAACGTGAAAGCGTGATAGATAGACAAACAGAGTAAACACTATATTTTTCTGTAAAAAAAATTAATCAGCATATTATAAAAAAAGTCTGAACGCGATAAACTCGAAAACTACTATACAGATTTTCATGATGTTTTCACCGATGGATTAAGTAATTCACGAGGAAGGTTTATTTTAAGTATATAAATAGTTCAAGATTATTTTGAAATTTACACGCATGCGCCTCGTAAGCCTATAGTATTATATGTACCGGCCGGCCGGATCGGATAGCTAGTACAAATAGACCTATAAAAATGCGTCATATATCGCAGTTGCATTATAGAGTCTTCACAGTGGGACGTAGATAAAGTCTTTAGTGTGGTAGGAAATATCGCTTAATAGAATATATTAATTAAAGCAGAACCACGCAACTATTAGGACCCGTACATACTTATATATAGAGACAAGAACCAACGAGCCTACAATATTAAAATCATGTAACGTTCTTAATTAATTACCTAATTATATTTTTATTATTTGTACACTTGAAAATAGTATGGAAAATTGCTTAGAGTCTATTATTGTGTCATACAGGATGTTTTGATTTATGACGTTTTTCGGCCAAGCAGCCCAATCAAAAGGTAGATTTTAATATGGAAACTGGGAAGTGATGCAATAATAGACTAACGAACAAGCAAACATATACGCAATACTAAGTCTAAAATGAACTTTAACTTATCAAAATAATACCAATAAAATAAGCCATTTTTGACACCAATTTGATTCATACATTTTATTCATTTACAACACGATTGTAACTTCTGATCCTAGCGACTTCTTTTTCAAATGCAGCGTACGCAATAAATTATATAAAACGAGTTATAAGTGTATATACGTCTTAGTATCAGCAAGATATCAGGTCCATTCATCATTGCAGAGAGGAAGCTGTACGTCGCTTGTCCATGGCTAATCGCTATGTAAATACAATGCAATAAATCTGCGGCGACGGTGACGACGCGGATCTTTGAAACCGTCCATAGGGTGAGATGTTGCTATAAAAAGGATATGAATAATTAATTCTAAGCCCGTTATCAGGTTGGGCTTAGTATCAGCGATTGTATTAGCGGATTTTTTTTGTTTCAACTTTGATCTCTCATCTACCGTGCAACCGTTGTCTGATATTTTATAATATTAAATTGCATTTTATGTATTATTTAATTCAATTTTATATTTTATTTAAAAAAAAATTGTATAGATATTTATGTCGCGTATCTCGGAAACTGCTCTAGCAGTGTTTATTTATATGTTAAAACGTATTTAATTTGCGTCTTTCCTAAAAAATGAAAGATTTTCAAAAACATTTTTCAACTATTATTATTAGAGTCGTGATATAATATTTATTTCTTTCTAATATTAATTGTCAAATCAGTTGTAAGTCAATTCATAAAATCGATTTTTATTAGTATAGAAGATATAGTTTACATTCAGCCATTCGCTTATATATTACACCAGCAATCGATCCTAAACTTATCGAAACCACACATGGCGTAACGAGTGTTTTTCTCAATACTTATACATTACCTCCATAAGCCCATGATTCAAATCTGATAGCAGATGGCATCCGCTGTCTGCGACCATCAACCGACGGGCTAGAGATGACTTGGCTGTATGAAATAATAAATATTATTACGACAAAGCAAATTACAGTTGAGAAGTGAAATATATTATTCGTATTGACAGAAGCTAGTTCTGTTGAAAGATTTCCAGGAATGTGTTGCTTATTTCTTGTATAGAAAATAAAATAAGCCACTTATATTATTATTTTTTTACAGCATTGTTAAACAACGTGTCAAAAACATTTATGAAGTTGGATAAATCCGTGATAATTCATTAAGAAATTAATAGACGTGATTAAAAAAAAACCGTTATAAAATATATTGCTCTGTCGACCCTTAATGACTCCTAGACTAGCTTACAAGACTAAATTTTGAAGTCCAGGGTTCAAAAACAAGCACATTAAGCTATTGCTGAACTGAACCTGGTGCCTGATATCTTATTGGATTCGATCAAATCGGATCGGATTATGAGATTGAGGAAATTAATAGTATATCTGTCTTAGTGCGAAAACTTGGCTCCTATAATATTTCCTATCCTTACTATGAGCTAAATGCTCATCGGCATTTCAAATGCAATGTAGTCAATTAATTAATAAAACATTTAATATAAATTAAAAATATGCATTTTTTTTAATTAGTAAAAATCATCTAAGAATTCTGAATGCAAGCTATACAAATAAATCGTCACTCAAGGATGATAGGTTTAAATGGAAGTGTCATCTCTAGATTTGGTTTGCCCACAATTTCCTCCACTTTTATATGTGCGTAAGTACATCATACTAATAACAGATTTTGTTAAAAATTTGTAAAAATTAAATTGAGATCATTTTGTTATCTACTCGTACAAGGCAATTTTTATTTTTAATTAATTATGAATTTTAAAATATAATTAAAAAAAAAGAGTGTGTGTACTTATGTACACGCGTTAGAAGTTATACTTCTTTGGTGTATGGAAAAAAAAATAACTAAAATGCAGTAGTGATTAACGATAAATATTAAAATTGATAAAAAAGATTTTATTTAAATAAAAAGTATAAAAGCACAATTTTTTTCACTAATATTCACAAATAGTAAGTAATATCAATCAAAATATTCAATTTAAATCACTACTGAATATAATTTATTAGCACATATATAATTCGTACTTGTATGAAACTAAAACACGTGTTGTGAATGTATAAACTAGAAACATGTTGATAAATATTATAAATATGAAAACAGTGATCAGAGGTGACGAGCGTACCAACATGCGCGACTAATATCGAGGTTCAATTTCTATTTTGTTGGTAGCTTTGCGGTTAAGCAGACAACTTCATAGTGTTAATTTTGTGTCACAGATGCGCGCGCATCTTAAAATTTCACTCTCATCATTTTTTCATAACGCGCCTAAAGAAGTATAACTTCAAAAAAAAACAAACATTATTAGTTTGGATCTGGGTACTACAACTCGGCTGACCGGAAAGGTGAGACCACGTAAGAGCACACTGAGGGGGAGAGGAGGAGAAGAACGTCCTAAGGGTGTCTCCTGCACCCTACACAAAACCTAAACTTTAAGACGTTGAGACTGCGCTATTCGCAGTGCGTTCGTTGACAAGACATTGCAAGCGGACGATATCGTGTTCGCTGACGGGCACGGTGTAATTTTGGTTTACACATAATTAAACAGAAACACACTGCGAGAGAGACGATTAACTTCAGACAATTAATGTCAGAAGCACTGATGATTATAAAAAAAATATAACAAAAACATAACTATAAAAATAGATGCTTAGTGAGGGCATTGATACTTTAATCACAAAAAAATATAATATTACAAGTGTATATAACACAATAACAAAATTACAATATTAATTTAAAAATATAAGTGTTTTTAAACCTATTAACGTTGAATATTAAGTAAACAAAAGTTTCACGCTAATTAAATTAAATATAATTCACACTTAATAAATTTTAAATAATGACAATAATAATTCAAATGTTATATATATAATTTAAATTAATTAATTAATGACATACTTGTTTTAAATTAATGTTTACAGCTTGCGTTACTTATAATTGAACTTTTGTTTTTGTTTGGTTATTATTTTGTCTTGTGTTCTACAGACATATTGTCCGTGCCATGGTTGTGTTTTCCTATCGGTTTACAGTTTAGTAGTTTCATGTGCATTTTCATTTCCAAATATCTTCACAATAAACATTTTTCGATTGCAATTTTATCTTATTATTATTATTTTGCCGACATCTTGTTCTGTGTCTTCAATTCCGGATTCGTAGGCTGGTCTGGATGTTTGAAACTATCCATGATAGGGTCTCGTCTCGATTACCAATCGCCATTCTTATATTAGGTGAGTGTTGTATACAAAAGAGTTTTATTTTATCATAGATAATTATATTAGGAAAGCGCACAAACACACGTAGAAGATTTGAGATAGCCGAGTGCTTAGAAAAAAGGCAATATACTCGTTAATACCATTTCCAAAGCATTCCTGTTCTATGCTTGCATCACAATGGCATTCGTTACGACGGGGCATGGAGACCAAAGCGCCGCGGGTGCCGCAACTATTGTCCACAACTGTTAGACTCGCATTTTGGATACAAACAATGCTATATTCATTAGACGCGGGCCTTGAATAGAAAAAAGATAAAACATAAAGGAGGTTTCATAACTTTTGCTTTGGAAGAAATAATCAATACTCTATATTAATTAGATATTTGGCATTTCCTATCCTATCGCTGGGAGATACATGCCACAATTAACACACAAGATACTTTCTTCTTTCTGAGTTTTTGTCGGTTATTCTCGATAGAATCTAGATATATATTTGTCATTGATACGCCACCAACCTTCGCACTTAGATGTTATGTCCCTTGAGCAGTAGTTACACTCTCTCAGTCACACCCTACAGATCGGAACACAACAATAATTATTGTTATTACCGCCAAACGGCGGTAGAATATCAGATGACAGGCTGAAACAGGCTTTTCATGGTGGTAACTTTACGTTAGAGTTTACGTCAAAATAATATATTTTGTTTTTCCATTACGGTTATGTTTCATGTGTTTTAACAATGTTTTCTAAAAGGCTATTAACGGTGCGACTATAAATATTAAATTAAATGTTTAATTACGATCCAACTCACCAAGCTTAGCGATAAAGAACGCGACCTAAAGGTATATGAAGTTACTGCTATAAAATCGTTTATAATTAAAATAGCGTTTACACAATCTTAAGAATATGAATTACTGTATTATAAAATTTTATAATTAATAATAATATAATAATAATAATATCTTGGGACATTTTTCACACACGGTCATCTGATCCCAAACTAAGCAGAGCTTGTACTATGGAAACCAGACAACTGATATACTACATATACTACTTTTCTTTTGTAAATACATACTTATATAGATAATTACAACCAGACTCAGGACAAACAGACATGTTCATGCACACAAATGTCTGTCCTGGGTGGGAATCGAACCCACGACCTGCGGCGCGAAAGGCAGGGTATCTACCAATCACGCCAACCGGCTCGTCATTCACTAGCTAATCGTCCTAGCTTCGCACGGGTAGAATGAGTATCTGCGTAGAACCATTATATTGAAACACAAACATACATCGCTGTTGTATATAGATTTTTTTTTAAAAAAACAATACTTTCAGCGTTTTTGAATGAAATCTGAACCGAAATCGCGTTATCCGTTATTCTCTTTACCCATCACAAAGTATCAAGCAAATAAACGCACAAAAAGGAGACGCAGTTTCAGACATGTAGCTAAAAAAGGACACAACATAAGGAATCACGGCGTAAAGCGACGTAAAGACCTTTGAGACAGAGTGGTCGTTATGATTTTTTTCGTCCGAACATTACTCGCGTCCCTCCCGTGCCTGGAAACATTTTTAAAGGGTTTTTCAGACGGAACGTATTCATATAGATACGCCCTTGGCTTATGTACCCGTTTACAGGCTACAAAAGAATTCCTTAAGTTGCCTGCACACGTTCGCGCATCAAACGTTTCGTCTGAACAAAGTTTGTATGTGATAAACATGCTTTGGCATTATCGTGTTTAGTTTTTATTTTACATATTATCTTTGTTTATGTCAATTTTAACTATTTGTAGAGTGAAATTTGGAGTATAATGTTATGCTTGAGTGAAACCTTTCTGATGTTTTTTGTTTTCTTTTTGTTGATAACGATACAATCATTCAATATCTTTTAAGTAGCAAAGTACACGTGGCCATGATTAGTAGAGCTATTTTTAATTTTGTAATTGTGTATATTAAAAAACTTAATGTAATAAAGTAGCAAAAAAAAAATAACAACATTAAATAAAATTTAAAATGGTTTTTCTTTTATATAGTTGCTATAAATATAATACTTGTATCTCCATCTTACAACTCCATATATTAACATTTCGCTTTATAATTATCTTAACTGATAATTAAACATAATATAAAAAAAATAATGAGGTAAAAACATATTTTATGAAAAATATTAGTTCTCTGTGAACGGGTCGTGAAAACCATTTGAAAGAGTAATAAATTAACCCCGATTTGGTACCACACGCACAATAATTCTATTATTATTTACGCGCACTAATACACCCGCTGAGTTTCTTTCGCCGGTTCTTCTCAGGCCTGAGGTATTTACTTCCGAACCGGTGGTAGATTTATGACAATCAATAAGAAAGTTTAACACTTCAACATTGAATAAAGATATTTGAATTTGAATTAAACAGTAATTCTTCGTATTATTATGTTTTGATTTGATAGCTGAGTTAGCCAGTAAAACTACTATTACAATGGGAATAACATCTAAGATTTAATGACGTCAATAAACTGTCTATGAAATTTATACATTGAATATGGAAAATATGATTGCCATCAAATCGACAAGCTGTCTGCGTAACTGATAAATTAATAAAACATGGGTTAATTTGAAATTAATTTGTAAAACAAGAGCACTATTTATTTATTTAATATCTGTCCTAAAAATTAACCATATTAAATAATGACATAATTATACTAACACTCGCCATTTTAGGCTAACACAGCATGCAATTATACAAATCTAGTTTCGCTTACTGCAATTAAAGATTTTTTAAAACATATCGACAAAATAATAACAATAATAAAAATGCGTTACAAGAAATATGCATGAAAGTAAAATATTACATATAAAAATAAATTAAAGAAGAAAGATAATAAAAACTTTTAAACAAGTTAAAAGCAATAAGTATTCAAATACGAGTTACAAAATAAATGGCATTAATAACTTATTTCCCCTACTAAGTGCGTCATGTCGCTTCTAGACCGCAATGTTTCGAGTTCTAAGTGAATAAATAGACAAGTTTTTGAAACGTCTTCGCAATTAATACTTAACAGTCGTTAGCGTTGTTTCCTGGCTGTTTTGGTTTACTAAGAGCACTTCGCGTGTACTAAACGCTATTTCTGTATAATCGTTAACGACGACAACGGTTCGCTTTTACTGCTAAACGAGTAACATGATGAGCCTTCTTAGAGTGTTTACAGTCTATGCGATATCGTAACGCGATAACGAAAGACGTGAAATGTATGAAATATTTACGATTACTACTGGCAATCGATGTCCGATTGCTGATATTCATATCGGACATCATTGATTTGAAATTAGAATTCAGTGTACGTATTTTGAATTTAAAGTTTAACGGCATTTGTTAAATGATGAGTGTTCGTTGAATTATATTTTATCTGTTGATAATATCGTATCGGTAAATGTGACAAGGCTCTTACGGTAGCTTTTATTTTATGTCACTTCAGTATTTCTTTGGAATTCTATTAGATTTTCGAGCGTCTTTACAATATCCGACACGATATCCATATTTATATTTCAACAAGATTTTTACATTATTCAACGTGATTTTGTTTCTGGTCTCAATACATATTGGATTTTGTTTTATAGTATAGGTAGGTGGATGAGCATGTGGGCCATGTATTATGTACTTCTTATATCTGAAATGACAAGTTTTTTAACAGATGTTTCATGAGCCAATAGCCCAATGGTTTTAACATGTAAATCTTGACGGACGGACGGACTTGAAGATTACGAATTCATATGCCCATTTTCATACTTTTATTAAGTATAAGGCAAAATTTTCTATATCGTTTTTTAATAAAAGTAATAAGCGCCAGATATACAAAATTAAGCCTTATTTCCTTAGATAACCGTGTTCAACCGTACAAACTCCAAGTTTTGTAATATAATAAAGATCAATGTCCAATCGATGTTAAAAAATAAAATTAATGATGATATTAATATATTTTTAATTATTATAAGCGCGTTTTTATATGCTCCACAAAAAAAAACATTCCTATTATAAAAAAGCAGAATTACCACATTTATTCTGTTCCATGATAGACTATAATTATATATTTTTTTTATAACGTTTATTAGATTATAAATTATAATATAGGACAATTTAAAGCAAATATTAACATACAAGTTAGCATAATATATTGACTAAACACGTAAATAAAATATGATAAACCAGAGAATGTATTAAAAGTACAGCCGACGAGTACCAAAAAGTTCTCATATCCCCAACAATGCGAATGTTCGCTTACAATCTCAAGCCTGCATCGTTCACAATAAAAAAGATAAGAGCTACCCTCTCGCCACCCCGTCTCGACGCCGATATAGAACCTCTGAGCACGCCCCGACACCACTCGTGTAAGTTCCAGACAAAATTTTAAGCCCCAAATACACTGAAGGATCTTCTTGATGCGACACCCTAGCGTTCGTTTTTGAGACGCTCTGGAAAATTATGATGGAGAACAGAATATCTTGTTCGTAAAGTATTTATAATATCTTTAAGAATTAATGTTTCTTTATCTGCTTGAGATATAGAAACATTAATTCTTCGTTACAATTTGATCAAAACAATTTGTATTTTTATATAAAAACTTTTCAAATAATTCACATTGTAATTCACCGCTAGATGGAGCTGTAACACATCAACTTCCGTTTACCTAGGTAATTGTTAATATATTATATTGATTATCATGCACAGGCTGGACGTTTGCTGGCTTGTGTTGGTTATTATTTAAAAATTAGAATTAATTTACATTGTCTGATATCATTAATATTTCATAATTAAATATCGCATAATTTACTGTTTAAAAATGTATACAACAGGGCTATTGTAATAACGATGAATTGATATAAGTATTGTGACACTGTCGTCCAATCGATGCATAATGGCATTAATAAATGTTTGCGATTCAATTACAATATATCAGCCATTATTTAATGATATTGTAAGAAATAAAAACGACAAAAAACAGTGATGCTTTTATAAACATTGCTTAGCGATTGTTTCGGTAAACACTTTCTCTCTTTCTATCATTATTATTGTGTCACTCGCAAGAAAAAGACAGCATTTTTAACTAATCCCACTAAACGTTAATAAGTAAGGTCGTCGTCCTTATAAAGTTGTAAATACATCAAGATCTTCATATTAGTCATGTTCATAAAATAACCCATTCAATTATTGATAGATAATTTATTTATAAGTTAAATGGTATATATTATGTTTTATCTCTTTAATAAACAATTCATTTGAATCAAAAAGAAAATGCAAATTAAATAATGCCAAGATTTATATATACATAATACCGCCATGAACTAATAAATAACCGCTCTCTCATCCGATACAAAAGAGTATATATATTATAGGCTGGGTGGTCCATATCGCCCGAGCCTACTCATGCGTGAGCCACAGCACTTAAGGCCTTCTAATAAAGAGAGGTTTTACTTTCTTTGTAGTAAAATGAACCTTTTAGAAAATAAGTCTTTTGGTGAGATAAATTACACTTGAAAAGAACTTACGAAATGTTTGAGTGCTTAAAATGTTTTTTGAGATCCGTTATCGAATAGTTTATGATAATAATTGTGGGATAAACAACTATGTTATCAAATTAATATTAATTCAATTTCTTTGTTAATTTCCGGTTCTCACGATAATTTCTCGTTATTAATAGTAAATGTTGTATTTTTTTGTTTTAAATTACAAAAGTAAAAGTTTTATTTAGTTTATTCGGAACTATCACTACTAATATTTAAAATTTGCTGTATTACTCGTAATAAGTCATGTTTTGTTAAAAAAATAAATGTTCAAAACATTCGAATTTTTAGATATCCTTACATATGTATACTTTTCTATTAAAATCTTTTACATTTAACTATAAATGTTGATTCAGGAGTATTTAAGCTATAGTGTGTTTTCTTTTTACGAATGTGCAATCAATGATGGCAGAATAAGACCAGGCAATGTTTAACTAAATAACCTTTATAACGAAGGTCGTTGATATTTTTATTTAATTATAAAAACTATTTTATTTTTTAATTATCATTTTTTAACACTCGGTAAAGATCAACAAACAACAAATCAATAAAACTACGCATTAAGCCTTTCCTTTTATCAAGTCGGTTAAGAAAAACATATTTTTATTATTTGTTACTTGCACACGATTAAATCTAATAAAAATATTCTCTTTGAAAATACACAGTGCGAATGTGTTTGTGCATGTATGTATGTATTTAAACGCACACATAGATAACAATTTAAACATTTAACTGTTTTCTTCATAATCGTGTGTAACTGACATCAGCAAATAGCGTTAAATACTTTATATTCTATTCGTAATTATGCACAGAGCACTACTCGTATAAAATGCATAGCAATAACAACAGGAGTAGCCTTCAAACAAAAGCCCACATTTCATTCCGACCTTTCCTTCACCGTTTTATTTTTCGCTGCATTAATTTTTCTTTTTAAGTTATTACGCTTTATCCCCTTCCAGTGTTACTTGACCTATGAAATAATATGCGCGGGTATTTTTCATAAGAAGCACCGTGGGTAATAGACGGCTTAGAGGGTCGGTACGGCTGGTCGAGTGTAAAAACGAGTAGAACAAAGAAGTTGGACGTATGGCATACTCTTGCGTTGTAACTGAAGTCTCATTTGTGCCTGTTTAAAAATGCAAGTTGACTGCGAGCCCGACGATTTTAATGTTTGCCCAGCTATTTTAACTTTTTTTTTTGTTAATGTTAGCGAAAATCGTCTTGTCTCATTATGACACTGCAGTTTCAGTGTGTCATTATAAATTTGTTACGTAAACCTCTCTACGTTTATGCACTTATGTTATAATAGCAAAATAATGATATGCCTACAAGTTTAAAAGTATATTAATTTTGTTTTCTATCTCTAGGTTTTTTATATAGTCTAAAAGTTTTTTTTTTCATTTGTCCTTCATTGAACTTTTTTGTTTTTTTATTGTATAGGGCGGACGAGCATATAGGCTAATAGTCAACACATCGCCAATGCGCCACCAAACTTGGTAACTAAGATGTTATATCCCTTGTGCCTGTAATTACACCTTACTCACCCTTCTAACCGGGACACAACAATACAAAGTACTGCTGTTTTGTGGTAGAATAATCTGATGTGTGTTTGGTACCTACCCCGATGAGCTTGCACAAAGCCCTACCACCAAGTAACCGATTTAGCAACCCAGCAACAAATCTATATGTTCTTATTCCCCTTTATTTGTTAGGATGGTTCGATCTTGCAAAAGGTCAAAAATTTCATACCACATCCCCAAAACATATTTCGATAAAGTTGTTTTTTGTTTATATAGAATAATAATTTAAAAATCCCCAGTGGTAAAATCGTGTGACTCTTAACCGATGATCGTGAGTTCAAATCCGGGCAAGCACAGCTGATTTCATACGCTTAATTTATTGTTATAATCCATCTCGTGTTTGACGGTGAAGGAAAACATCGTGAGGAAACCTGCATGTGTCTAATATCACTGAAACTCTGCCACATGTGTATTCCACCAACCCGCATTGGAGCAGCGTGGTGGAATAAGCTCCAAACCTTCTCCTCAAAAAAGGAGAGGAGGCCTTAGCCCAGCAGTGGGACATTGACAGGCTGCTACTGTTAATATCAGGATACTAATCAAATATATATATATAATTACACCCAGACTCAGGACAAACAGACATGACTGTTCATACACAAATGTCTGTCCGATTCATGTTAAGCATATAATTTTAAATTTCTTGTTGAATGGTGTTATAATGACAAATCTTATTGTGGAGCCGTGAATGAAATCCGAATTGCGTGACGGCAGATTATGGAAGATTCTTTTATTCGAAATGCACGCTGAGAAAAGTATCCCGTAATGGCATGTATTACAAAAGGTTTAGGGGTTGTAACCCCTTGACGCCCCCACCTGCAGGGATGGGTAAGAGATCTTCACATTGTTACCTAAGCGTTTTAAAATTATTGGCGATTTATTCTTTTCGCCCACATTTTTAGACATGCATACTTATTTTAAATTATAGTAATAGGCAGAGGAGAATACTCCTAGATAAGAAGAGGCCTTAAATTGTACTCATCCCACGTGTATCAGAACGACTACCTCAGTTTTTTATATATAACTAAAGTAAAACATAATAAGAATCATATACAATTTCGTTCAATATTCTGGGTATTTCGGTGTTTTCCGCAAACGCAATGTGTCTGAAGTAGCTCTTATAGTCAATATAATACAATGGCTCAGGCTATAATGTGCGAAATTCAACAATGATGTATAAATATTCAAGAAACATATTTTGTGATACATTATTTTGTTGTTTTGTTTGTGTTGTTGTTATATTATCAAATGATTGAAATTCATAGTATATTACTTAATGATTTCAATTAGAAACATCATGTGGAATTGTTTTTTAATTATTTTTTTAAAATAGAAAATCTAAATTTTTTTTATTTAAAGTTTACCTTATAAGAAACTGGTATTGAAATGGAATCTAACAAATTATATTAAAAGTTATTTGTGACTATTATAAGTGTCAAGTGTCTGATTTTATATATAAATAAATTGAACGCGAAAATGAACTTGAATGAAATAATAATACTGCAGATCGTTACATATATAAGCTCATCAGATATATATAGAATTTTATATAAGGATTTGCACCTCTTTCCAGAGCTCATCGGGAGCGCGGGTAGGTGGGTGTCTACCACCACATTTTTCGCTCTAAGTGCGAAGTCAGGCGCGTTCGTGACCCCGCATCGGGAAATGACCAATCTCCACCTACTATGTTTGCTTGAGAACACCGAAGAATATTCATACGTTGAAAAATGAATTTGTAGGTATATGGCGATTCATCTGCGTTCAAATTTAACGTGAACATATTAACTTATTATTAAAAAAAGTTTTCATTTGTGCCATTTACCAATTAAATGTGGCTTTTGTAGTCACGATCACCAAAACTTCGTCTAAAATAAAAAAAAAATCAACTCAATCCATTAAGGGAAACTGGTTTAACTTAAATATACCTATATAGAAATATATAATTATAAATAATATATAAATTTAATAATTTCTGAAATTTAAAAAATGTTCGTTTATGATGTAAAATGCAAATATTTAAATATATTTCCATTAAAATTTACCAAATAGCTTTACAAAGGCATAAAAGGCTTCTTGAAATTGGGAACATGCACTATCTTGTATCAGGACAGTTTTCGAGTGCCGCTAGATATCGCTGAGAGCGACGGAAGGCCACTTAAAAATCCTCGACGAAATTGGGTTGCTATTTGGGGATATTGAAATCATTTTATATTTCACGAGGCGATATAATAATATAAGTATTTAGTTCTACTACCTTGATAATTAATCAGAATTGGTTTTACACCTAGCTCGCCAGTGAATGAAAGCATCGTGAGGAAATCTCCATGTGGCTGATGAAAATCTGCCACGTGTGCACCAACCCGAATTGAAGTAGGATGGAGTAGGCTCGAAACTTTCTCCTCGAGTGGAAAGAGGTCTTTAACCTTACTTACATAATCCGATGACAAGACAATTCGATACAACCAGAGAGAGTTCAAACGCTGGACAAACAGCCCAGCCATTCCATTAATTGCTATTCAAGGTATGGAACGGCAATACTGCCACATTCTAACTCAATGCTGCTACTGAGAATTTCTTGACAAAAGTCACTTACATCACCAATGCGCCACCAACCTTGGGAACTAAGATGTTATGTCCCTTGTGCCAGAATATCTGATGAGTGGGTTACCCAGACGAGCTTGCACAACGCTCTACCACCAACTTTACGAACATAATTGATTCTATATCGATTGCAAGTCCAATCGACAATTAACAACATATTTAACAAACCATAAAACCTTTCATTATATTATCTCTTCATTGAATTTATAGAAGTTAATTAATGTAATAAGTTAAAAAAGACAAATATCACCGATCAATAGGACCATTGACATCGGCACGCGACAATTTTAAAATAAAGGTCACTTTAATATCATTCGTGTTGCAATTAGTCTCAAAATGATAAGCAATTTAAACAAATGTTTCGACTCCCACTAACCAAAACAATTAAGAATATTCACAAAGTTGTTACTTCTCACGTAGGTAGCCTGTAAGCCATTGTAATATGCTAATAAATACGCGTACAAGGGCGAAAATGTAATGATTTATGACGGAACGCAGCATTGATACCGAACGTATCGAAATTTAACGCAGAAATAATAACGTAACGAAACCCACACGTAATAAACAAAACGCTACACTAAAACTTTAACGTTTGTACAATAAAGCTTAGAATTAGTTTAGAGTATAACATTTGATCGTTCGAATATCGACACACGAAAACAAAACGTACGACCTGTGTCAAAGACCCAAAATCGGTCAAATAAATTTGTTTAATTTATGTTGACTTCATGCCCTCCGTACAAATTCGGCGTCGGTCTTATATGATGAAGAAAGCTATAATATAATATATTATTCGAAGAAATTTGATTGATAGTAAGAGATGTTACTACGATTTATTTATTGCAGAATAATTTACTTTTCTATGTTGTTTGTTTCATGGATTTTGTACACTGGTTTATATAAATATTCGAAGTTTTGGCTTCGGCTTATAAATATATGACTCATTTTAGGCGGTCCTTAAGAATAAAATTTAGCAACTTCTCGAAAACAGTCTTAATTTAATAATAATTTCATAAGAATGTAAGGAGATAGAATAACAGTAAATAATTAAATATATATAGATTAACAGTAAATAATTAAATATATATACATAGTTATTTTATTCATGAATCGATACACAGCGATTATTCCGTCAAGTATATCTATATTTACTTACTACAAGTGAAAATAATAAACATGTCATTTTCATCGTGACGATTATATTATATACAAACATACTATTTTCAGCCCGCGCCTACGTCTCCTCACACGAGAGAGTCAGGTGTTTTTAAACTTTTTTGACGATCGCTTGAGTAGTTAGTAATGCGTAACAAACAAATTTTCGCATTTATAATATTAGCGACGATAACTTTAGACTTAAACTAGAATTTCAATTTAGAAATTTTACGATACTACACCAAGTGTACTTGGAGTTGCACTTTCACTAAAATACGTCAATAGATATATATGCATATCTATAGCCTCGCTTTTGTTTTGACGGTTACCTAATTACCTCTCGGTTCTAGTGTTGTTCTCATGATTCTCACGGTGTGTGATTTATCGAATAGTTGTGCCGTGGGCGTCGACAACCCGAGGAGTAGTTACTGCAATCGGAATGTCGATAAGTTGTAATTGTGTTCGGTTTCAATGTTTGTTTTAGTGTATTTATTGCTACGTACGTTTTGTCAATCAGTGGCATTTATCGTTTACTGATTGGATGTGAATTATTGTGTGACAATGGCATGGGTTAACGAAGATTGACGTTTTAATACGATTTCTCAACATTGTCAATTCATTATCCTTTAATATCGATATATTCTTGGGATAAATTTAGACTTTATATTCAATATAAGATAAAGAAATATTTCATCTTCCATATATAGAGTTACTGGCTTGTTCTAGGAACTATATTTCAATTCAATTAATGACATTTAGTAAGTAAAGAGTCAGTAACTTTCTATCATTATTTTATGAATAAATTTAAAGGTCACGCAAGATAAACTTTTTCTTTGATAAGCTAGTGCACTGTATCTGTGTAATGGATAAGTGGATTAATATGATATCTGGTACAAGGACGTGACCAGATACATCCTACGTATACTTCGAGTTTGTGTTCAAAATAGCAAATCACCGCTTTCAAAAAATTATCTTAACGCAATGGTATTCCAACCACTAGAAAAATCGTATATCGTTAAATTCCGTGGTAAGGTTCAGAAAGGTGGGTAGTTTTTTTATAGCGGCGGACGAGCATATGTGCCACCTGATGGTAACTAATCACAAACATTAGGAATTGGAATTGTAAGAGATGTTAACCATCGCTTACATCGCCAATGCGCCACCAACCTTGGGATCTAAGATGTTTTATGCCCCTTGTGCCTGTAATTACACTGGCCCACTCACCCTTCAAACCGGAACACAACTATACTAAACACTGCTGTTTTGAGGTAGAATATCTGATGAGGGGGTGGTACCTAAACAGACGAGCTTGCACAAAGCTCTACCACCAATTAATTCTATTTACCACCAAGGGGTGATAAATAGAAATCTATAATAGAGCAATACTTAGTCGGAGTCGAACTTTGAATATTTTTTTAATGTCCAAAAATATATATTTTTATATGTGTAAAAATAGATAATGATTCAAAATAAACGTACCAAACTTCGACTCTAACTACAACACAGCGTACATGGATGTTGTTCTAACTTCTAATACATATAAAGCAATCCATTGTTTTTAAGAGTCTGAAGTTTACGGCGTTTATGGACTTACTACAATTAAAAGTAAAAAGATTAAAATTCTTACTAAATCTTAAATAACCAATTCTAAACTGAACCTCGATATATCTCGAAATGTTTTTATCACTGTAATTAAAAAGGAACGTCACCATAATCGTATTTTATTAGTCGTTATCTTAATTTATAGACGATTCAACAAAATTAGTCACATTATGCATTCAACTTTGACGAAGAATACAAAAACTTTCTAAGAAAAATAAATTTACGTAACACAAACGCGTCTTAGATATATAATCCGTATTTACAATAGATTCTCGATATCGAGTTTCCAATCGAAAACGGTATGATAATTGATATACAAATAATAGATGAATAATAAAAACGACAGTTGATGACAAGAAGAATTTCAAGAATTTTATTCTAAAACTAACTGTAGGTACCCGCGACTTCGTCCGCGTGGAATTTAATAAAAAAGTTAATTAGTTTATTTAGTATCATTTTGTTTTTTGATTTTTTATTTTAATTATCATTTTTTCCTTTATATCTTTACTTACAACTTTACTAACTTAACATCAGCTACCTGCCAATAAAAGTTCTGTCAAAATCGGTCCAGCCATTTCAGAGATTAGCCGGAACAAATAGACAGACAGACAGATAGACAAAAATTGTAAAAAATGTTATTTTGGTGTAGGTACCGTATATATATTCATATGCATGTAGTAAAAAGCGGTTATTTCAATATTACAAACCGACACTCCAATTTTATTTATATTAAGTATAGATGTATATTTGTATGTATAGATATAGATGTATAGATATTATTCTTAAAAATTCTCAGCATATTATCGTTGCTCACCTACAGGTAACCAATATAAACCGGTTTTAACCAGCTTCCTGTAAAATAATCTATAAATAATTACATGACGAACGCGAATGTCAATCTCATACATTGATTATTATTTTCTATTCTATTAACGTAAAAGCTTGTCTATGGCCCAGATATGATGTAAGTTATCAGTAATTTGTAACTGCTATCACATTGATGTTATGAATTGTGCGAGAGAAGTAAATAATTGATATTTTAATCAAAGTCAAAATATACTTTATTCAAGTACGTCCAGGCACTTTTGAATCATCATTTTACAATTTTAGCATAAAACAACCGCCGGTTCTACCGCAAACCGACAAGAAAATCAGTAGTTACTCTTTCTAACAATTAAAAAAGTTACAGGTAATAATCAGATTTGATCCTATCAATTTGACACGTAAATCAAATATTTGCTTATACTTAGATCTAAAACTAGGAAGCGTTCTAAGATATTTTGCGAAATTTTGATTACAAAATAATCTTCATCCAGTTGACTCTTTCGAAGTATAATTCTATGATATTTGTTATAAATATTTTTACAAATTCATCATCATAATATTTTTATAGAGGTAGAAGAGGTGTGACCATTCTTCCAACAACACATCTCTGAAAAATACCTACACGTGTATCTTTGAAAGATGTAAGGAAAAATTCGGGAAAATTCGCAAATAGGAGAAAGGGTGTTCCATATGTCAATCTAAGGGCGGGGCGCAACGTCTTTAACTACCCCTGAAAGGTAGGCGTGTATTCACATGAGGCTATAATATATATTTTTTTACTTTATATGTTAATATTTCATCGTTGGAATGAAAGATGAAGAAATGTGAATTATTTTGAAAACAAATGAAAAAAGTCTATTTGGTTATGTTCTTAACCAAGTAATTTCTACTTTTATTCCATTGAGCAAGTGTTCCAAGAATCAATAAAAAAGCCAATGTAGCATTACTTTGTCTCGAATTTAATTTTAATTTACAGTATATAATAAAGTATAATATGAATTAAGAGATACTAATCATATGAACATTCAATGCAATGCAAAATGCAAGCACCTTGCCTGGATTTGATCCCGCGATCATACGATAAAATTTACGCATTCTAACCACTACGCCAGCTCGCCTCATGCGCTTATAAGTAATAAAAGTGTAGCATATATTTTTAAAATATACAATTAAGAGCAATTTTAATTTAATTTGAAACAAAGAACATTTACTAAAGCTCGTTTCAACGCCATTTACGACATTTAATAAAATATTTATAGAAGCGATACAGCTTGAAATGGTAACATTTCGTTCACATATTAGTATGTATCTGTTTCGATCGAGGTCAAAGTCATATCACGAGTTAACCGTACCGAGCTATCATCGTTTTAATATCTAGAAATGAATTAAATATCATAAGTTATTGAACATGAAACATTAAGAAATTCCTTTGAAGCGAAAGTTTCCTTTGAACCGCTGTCTAAGCTTGACCTTATATTATTTTAATCATTTTTCTATATGCATATCTATATGTATGTATCTATCTTTTATTTCATATTGTATATGATATAAAATATCTTATATTATTTTTATTATGTACTTGTTATTATAATTTCATATCTATTTTAAAAGTTCAAATTTAATAATGGTTTTATGTTTACCATTTTACTTTTTACAAAACTGATTCTGACTATCTGACTGAATAAATATATTATTTAAAATTAACAAATTTAAATATTATACAATAAAATAAAATATTCAGAATTAAATTTTAAAAGAAATTATTTCATGTTCAATTCTTAAATCAAAACAGAAGATTTACACTTGCTTATTTATTATCAACATGTAATTTACCACAGTTTCGGATTTTTTTAATCATAAATTACTTATATTTGATTATTACTTGAAACAGTCTAGAGGCGATCGTTTCTTGTCCAAGATTTTTCTTAAAATGTTTTGCATGTTAATGTTTTTCAATGCGCCGTTAAGCTAACATTGAATCATAAAAACAACCATTAAAAACTCATAGGTACTTGACCAGAATTGAAGCCGCTATAATCGCTTAAGATCCACGTGTTATATCCGCTGTATCATCTATGGTCATTTCCGCTACTTAACGTATCTCGAGTGAAATATTGTTTGTCTAATATTTAGTATACTAGCTGTATATTGATTACAGCTGCATACGCTTTTATCTATTTATTTATATAATGTAAGTGATAAAGTCCACCTGATAGATTTCGGTCATGACGGCCATTACAGAGAGAGACCAGCCAAGTACTCAAAATATCAATCTGAGACGAACAAGGGAACAACAGCAAACTAATTGCTTTACGTGCTTTCCGAGGCACATGAGAGTAAGCAAGCAACTTTCAAACTTCGGACCACTAATTTCTCGTCGGCAAATCGCAATTACTTTAATCCATGACAGGATACGCGGCCCCTTGAGCTGGCCACTAAACCTATGAGAGGACTATCTGTTAATACAGTCCTAAAACATAGCTTAACCACTTTTTAACATTACTTTAAGAGCACTAGCTTAGATAAAACATAAAGTTTCTCTAACAAAGACCGCAAGAAATGAAAAAAATAAAATCTTTTTTAATTAATTAACGCGAATCCACTAAATCCACACACCAAACAAATGAGCGTAAATTGATAAGATATTATATTAATCCATTAATAAGTAACAGTAATTCGTAGAAGTAAAATATGTATCAAGTTATTACATCAACACATTTACCACGGCGATGCTATTCAATTCATTAGTACTATGGATTCGATTTCCATTTCAACGGCTATAATATTTGGTGTACCTCCCCTACAATAAACGTAATGGGGTCACGGCAGTTCAAGTTCATCAAGCGGACCTTCATTAATGAAATCGAGAACAAGGAGTTATGAAAAGAAGTAGATGATAAATTTATTTCGATTCATTATTCATTTTATTTGAAAAAAAATATTTTAAAATTTGTTTCGTGATAGTAGCTTTGTGTAAGCTCATCTGTACCTACCATCGCATCGGTACAATACGTCACATATTCTACCACCAAACGAGAATACCAAGTATTGTGGTGTTCTGGTTAAAATGGCGAGTGAGCCAGAGAAACTACAGGATTCCGTACTTAATTCCCAAGTTTGCCAGCACGTAACCGATGTAATGGTTGTTATTGTTTTTTTTTTTTTTATCGCATAGGAAGGCGGACGAGCATATGGGCCACCTGATGGTAAGTGGTCACCAACGCCCATAGACATTGGCGTTGTAAGAGCTATTAACCATCTCTTACATCGCCAATGCGCCACCAACCTTGGGAACTAAGATGTTATGTCCCTTGTGCCTGTAATTACACTGGCTCACTCACCCTTCAAACCGGAACACAGCAATAACAAGTACTGCTGTTTTGCGGTAGAATATCTGATGAGTGGGTGGTACCTACCCAGACGAGCTTGCACAAAGCTCTACCACCAGGTAGAGTTAATATTTAATATTACAATTACGTTTTACGATGTATTTCTGTGGTGACCAATTACCACGCCAAAAGAAATTTGTCTCTTTTAGTCAATTTAATTTAACTTATCACAGTATTCTCCAATACTCATTTTTTAAAAGGACATAGAATATCTATGACTTGCCTCTGACTGGGCAAGCCGGGGGTGGAATCTAATTTTAAATGTAACAGAGCCAAAACATTTAGCAATGTGTCTTAGCCACGTAAAGAAAGTCACTGGCCAATATTAAAAAAAAAACATTATTAAAGACTTTAAATTATGTATAAACTGTAAGTATAACATTTAGTCAATTTGTTACCATTTTTAATGTTAATTAATCCTCATACATACTCCATCCACTATCCACTAGTTATCATAGTTATTAGCGACTATAAAATTTTAGTTCGCCGTAAGGTTTTAATAATAATGTTTGCTACACACGAATAATAAGGCCCATTCACACTTTGAACTTATATTAATAACTAAAGAGTTCAAACATCAATTTGTTCATTATCTGTTTGTTCTTGGAGTTTTGCTAAATATTGTATTTTATATATACATGGAAAAAGTTTAATTAAAAATCTATATGCAAACAATTAATTTCTCAATTGTTTATCGTTATTAACAGCTGTGTAGGTTTAATTACGTATTTATACTCCTACTAGATGGTAATAAATTTTGTCTTAATGTATATTATGTAATACATTATGTATATTATCATAATTGTATTAGTAAAATATGAAATAAAATAATAGACAATTACCTAATGACATCTTACCTTACCTTACCTGGGTACACATTATTATACTGAAGAAGAGTTTGTATGTTTGAACGCGTTAATCTCAGTAACTATCACTATCAATTTGAATAATACTGAATTACTTTTATTTTTACAAGGAACATAACATCTTAGTTCCCAAGGTTGGTGGCGCATTGGTGATGCCTACTTGAGCCTAGTTGAGCTCAATCACGGCTTAAGATGGAAGGGACTGTTTCCTACCCTGTCGGTACCACAACGTATTTCCAAAAATTCAATTTTTTTATATAAACTACTACGAAATATTTAACTGTTTTATTTCTATTTCAATGTCTTTAAATACCCACAATAATTATTTTATAACATGCTAGATACTTCACAACATGCAGCAGTACACTACAGAGCAAATACTTTGCACGATCGTAAATATACGAAAATCGTAAAAATCTTTAGGCATTTACGTGTCGACCAATCTCACGGAATGTATCACATGACGCCATTTTGTGTATTTGAATAACATCATTCGAACCGCATTCAAAATCGAACCGTATAAGTTGATGATAGAGCTTATTTTCATTTCCAACAGTATGAGTTTTACTACGTTTTAGATTGTATGACATGTGTGTTTCAAGAATGTGAAAAAAGGGATCATGCATTAGGGGCTTCGAACGTGTGTAGGCGGGTTAAGATATATGGCATTTTCCGCCAACATTTACTATTGGTGAAGACGTTTCATAGGTTGAGTGTGTGTTAAAAAATATATCTTATTCGTTCTCTTAAATTACACTCACGTATAATTTAATTGCATTTAAAAAAAAGCACAACACTTTGACATTTACTTGAATTGACATGTGAAGCGGTACAATGGACAAAACCGTGTTTCCTAACCGACGTTAGCGGCTTCAAATACGGACAAACACATTACGTTTCTTAGTGCTAGATTTTATGCTTCGCGGTAAAAGGTATGGTGAGAATACCTATATGTGTCTGAAGAATACGATACATAGAAGTACCTCACCTCACCTATATAAAGATAACCAGTGCTATTATGTAAGAACTGCCCTCATTACTCATCACTTAAATGTTGAGAATCGACTTATGGTTTAATAATATTTTGATGCGTGTATTCTTGATATGTTATAATTATTAATATTAAAGATCAATGTCGCATATCGCTTACTGCATTTTCACGACCAACTTTTGAGTCTCAAGTTTTAAAGATGTACGCCCATCTGTGGGATAGCAATTATTACCTTAATTTATACTATTTAATTGCATGAATGCAATAATCCACAGGAGCTTACGTGTTTCTGCGAGTACCTACTTGTAATGCTAAAAATCTATTATCAAATAATATTTATTTCATGTAATGTAATATAAGCAAGCAGATTATAAAAGCAAAACCATTTCAAGCTATAATAAAAACCCCAGAGGTATCGAAGTGATTTCATTTCTCAATATTTCCATTTTTTTCATACGCCCATGGATGACATGTCATGGCGTACCATAATGCGAAATCGAAACAAGCTAAAATGATATTTATTGGTATGAATTAAGGTTCATTTTTAAACGCACGCCATAACAATCCCTCCGCGATTCCATACGATTTCACCAAGTAATGATTTGCTTCGTAATGAGGGAGACGCGCGAATAATATTCTGAGAGGAAAAGCGTTGATATAAAATTCTAGACATGAATATTATACTTATATTAAAATAGATAAAGCAACATGTAGTACCTAATATTTTAAGGAAGAAAACGATAAACTAAAAGTAAAAGAAACATATGTCGAGCATAATATCATTACTGATTTCATTATTAAAAAACGAAAAAAAAACACCACATCCAAATTTGAAATTTAAAATTTTCACTAACGGTAACAACTATGTAAAGAATTTGTGCAGATTCTTCTTTTAATATACATGTTTGTTCTTAAATATATTTCTGGCCATTGCATATACCAAACAACTATGTTTTTCTTTTTTTTTAAAACTATAATTTATGGCGTAATGCATCAATGCACTTACAGTTACAATTAACATAAGCTATAATTGAGTAATATGTCGAAAAAATAAATACAAAATGTTTATAATAAATATTCAATATAAATTCCATTTAGTCTACGAAAAGAGAGACAAATGCCAATTATAGGTTTAATCAATTAAATTGTCAAGACGAAAAAATCAACAACTAACTTCGTAACACAATAATAAATAATTAAACTGATATTCAATTTAGTCGCATAGTTTTACCATACAAGCAAATACAAGCCTGTTGAATTGAATATTCAAACATTATTGATGGTTGTGCTGTTTAATAAATGCACATTATGTCACATCCAGTTATAATTATTCCGTGAGGGAAAATGTCGGTTCTTCCGGAGTTTATTATTGCTGTTATTGCTCCCACACGTCAAACAGAATATTTTTTTACTTCTATTCGTATCTATATATTTACCTAATGTACCGTTGATAATAATTCTTAAAGTACCTATTTATTATAAGCTACATATTTATCATATGTTTCGATTTTATTTGAAATCGGTATCTGCAATGACGTAGAAAACATTGTATATATATAAATATATACACATATGATGTAAACCGTAGCAAAATGCTAACGCAGTTATCGCCAACGAGTTTCCAACATCTCGTTTTGGTTTTTTCTTTTCAATTAAAATCTTATGGCAACACAACAACATTAATACTAAATTTATATACATATTTTTTTTTTATTTTGTCGAATACCTTATTTTGTTAAATGTTGTTAGGGTAAATCATCTACTAATTAATCCCAGCTACTTTAATGCACAAATGTACATTCTCCACGCAGCAGAGCTCCACAAATTAGAAGCGTAGAAACATCACATAGCCACCTACAAGCTATTTCTGAGAACACGTGGGCACAGTTCTCCGTAACAAGCGGTGGCAACTTTCATCTCATTATTGTTGGAAACAGTTGCATTACATAAAAAGCTTCAAGCATTGTCGTAAAGACGGTTACATTTTTCATAAAATACTTGTCGAAATTTCTCCCACACGAGGCCCGGAGGCATGACGTAACGAGAACCAGCGTATAGCCTCTCGACTCGAAAGCCACTCGACTAACCCTCTCCTATCCCGTTCTAAAACATAAAAAAGTAAGGGACGCCTATAACACAACTTCGTCATATTTTTCCCTTTACCACCCTCGCCATCTGAAGCGTTCTTTTATATAAAAGAGGTTCTCGAGAAAATAATAACGGGACTCCTCAAAGGCCACCAACTTTCGCTATTTCGTGCTTTGATTTCCGACTTCGCAAAGAATTTGCTGAGCCACAAAGGGATTACGCGATATTAAGCAAGGATTTAATTTCCAATTTAATACATTGCTACCTGCTTCGATAATTGTTTACTTGTAAGAGATTTATGGACGATAAAACGGTTTTTTTAAGAGCGGTTTCGCGGGCTTTTAAAGGCAAATTGGTTCGAGTCGAAACACTTAACAAATTACTCAGTTACATGCGAAGCTCTTTATTTTATGACCGTTTAATCGCGAGAAATTTGTTGCTCGAGTATTGTGTTTTTTATTTTTATTTATAATCAACATCGTTGATAAATTATTAATCGCGATATTTTAGAAAGGTATTTATGGCTGAATTTTATCGTTTTTATTTTTTGTTATAATGAACATATATAATAAAACAAAGAAAACAATTTTAATTCACACATTTCATGTTGGATATATATATACACGAATGGCTTACTAACGACTTTTCATTTAGTTTTATATCATTCCAAACAAGGTAATGCTGTAATATGCATTGAAATAACCGTATCTATTCGTTAATTAAATTAAACAGGTATTTTTTTGCGATTCCAGTAGTTAGCATAAGCATTAAAATAGCGAGAATATCTTAAATCTTCAAAGCGGTCGGTATTTTAAAAGACACCGGTCTAAATAACATGGAATTAAGAAAAAGTAAAGTGTATAAAATGACCCATCAGAGCGAGCCACAGCCTTGTCATATTCCACATAGCTCGTGTACGCGAAAACATTCGTACGAGCCTCTTTAGACGACAGATTTTTATGACGACAAATGATAAAAATACTCAACGTTTCATTGTGAAACTCGAGAGCGCTGAATTTTTGTACGCCCTCAGTAATATACCTGTACGTGTACATGTGTATAAAAGGGCGAAGTTATTTGCCTTCGCTTCTCTTCCGTCCATTTCGCCACCTCCTCCCCCCACGGGCTTCCGGTTACCATACTCACCCGCCACCCAACCGTCGATTAAGCTAAACTGAATTCTAAGTTTAGAGCATAAAATTCAAATTCAATCGAACGTCAATGTACTATTTTTCTTTAGCCTCCCGGAGCATTACGTTGACGTCGCCAAAGCAAAGAATCTGAACTTTAGAATAAATAGTAGCACGTCTTAAAACGCATTTTTTATTCGCAAGGCTGTTATGTCGTTATCGAACCACCGTGGCTCTTCCCCCCCGCGCTGCACGGACCGTACGAAAAACATATTTTTCAGATAACGACAATGAGAAAGGAAAATATTCAGATGGGAATTCTCCGATACGGCGCGTCGGGTGCGCCCGCGTGGAAAATATTAAGGGGCGGGCGTGTACTACTAAGCGATATTTTTCGACATGCCTAACTTTTATTGCTAACTCATGACATCGGATACCCGTTTCTCGTACATCAATGTTTACGCATTAAAAACATATTACGGTCCCAATCTAGAGACAGGATGACGAAAAACTTGGATGAGTCTGAACGTCTAAGTTGTTTAAACTGTTTGAATACCGACTACAAGATTTGCCTCGAAAAAATCGTCTCGACGAATTTCAGTGGAGTTGAAGTATTCCGAAAATTATTATACGAAGAGCCCAGCAGGGTATTAAGTAACATGATATTAGCATCCCTCGGGCGGAAAGAGACAAGCTCTCGGATTAAATGCTTAATTAGAGTGAGACAGAGCAGCGAGGGGGCGATCTTGTCTAAAGGACATTGGCCTCTAGGGCACGCGACCGTTGATTCGAACTCCTTTTTAATTCTTTTTTATTAATTATACTGCAGTCGTATCGACTACATACTTTGAAAAGAAACTTATTGAATATTAAGATACTTAAACTGTTTTTAGTTCCCAGTTGTCGATTTTTATTTAATTAAATAAATACTTTAACAAAAATTTAATTGTAACCATTGCTATTTTTGCGTACTATAGTTTAAAATTAGTTTTTTAATTTTCAAAAGACAGCATATGGCTATCATAAGCCTCTTTTTGCAATCAAATATTTTTCTCAGAAAATGTATGTAAAGCATTTGAAAAATAACATGATTATATTCAATAATACTTTCAATGTAATTTACTTTAGAAAATATAATTTTATACAAGTCGCGGCAACGATCAAAGCATATCAATCCCGGCACATTTCTTAAACGCCCGGCCTCTGTCTCATTACAGAGCTTTTTCTCAACTACGCGTTTTATTTCCAACTTAATGGGTAGCTCGGTTTCTTTAATGTAAACTTGGCAATGGGGGAAACTCGGAAAAATTGGGTCGGCCTTTGACTTAATTTTTTTAGCCAAGGTCGTTTATAATCAATACTGGGGTGCTCTTTTACGCCCAGACAGAGTAATTAGATATTTGGGGTATCGATTTTAGGGTAGGTCGTGGTTAATCAATTGCCACAGTTTTGACATTGAATTTTTAACAGATCGAAATGTGAACTGTTTGTTTTAATATATACAAATTGTTTTGGACAATTATATTTACATTTATATGCGCGTATGTAGTTGCTTTCTAAAACTATTTACGAATAATACCAAACTAGTCAGTTACCACTTTTATCCATCTTGACTTAAAACTCACAAGTGGACGCCATTATTGACTCCACTCGTATAATTTCGTTTATCCCTCAAGCGTGTACGGACAGCAAAAAACCGGTTGTGTGGAAAGGCAAAGGCTCTTACAATATTTACTTCGGGCGGAATGCGGTAGCTAAGGAGAACGCAAATATATTGTAGGAATGGTCAACACTCACGTCGAGATGTTGAGTTTCGACTTAGGTACCGTCAGAACTCAACGTACTTTTTTATAAATTAATACTTTAATTTTAAATTTGTTTTTGATATTATAATTTTGATTTCCAATGATCAGTGCTACATAAAATAGTAGTATTAATTATAATACAACACAATGTAAAAAAACAGTACTTTAATATTTCAGTGTAATATATTTAAAATATAAAGGATATTTGTTTTTAATCAAACTAAAGCTTAGTTTGATTAAAAACAAATGTTCTTATAACTTCTATTGGGTCTGTTCATATATATAATATTCATGGTTTTATGCCGTCGCTACAACCCGTCACCTTAATTTCTCTCTGATCGTTAAGCAAACAGTTAGATGAGCAAATTATTAATATAATACGTGCTTCAATGCGAGCTACATTTGACTGTTTGTGATGAATCATCTTCATCACCATCACCAATTATGCACGGTGTTATATTGAGACAAATACATACGCCTTTCTGCCGTAACGAAATAACAATAGCAGACAATTGGGCACACATACGCATTAGAACACAATTTGTTTCTATTACAATTGAAATCATTTTCTTTTTCTAGTTATTAGATACTTAAATAATTTCCAATTCACAGTTATAACATTACAGTTATTTTTTTTTAATGAGAGTTATTATCCAAACAGCCTAAATGGACTCGCTGGCTGAGTATATTTATTTTTTAAAAGTCAAAGTATTCTTTATTCAAAAATACTTTTACGAAAAGGAAATAATCTTCACTTTATAATTATTTAAACATGCGCTATCCCACCTACGAAATATAAACTCTATTAAAGCGGCAAGTTATATATCTTTTAAGAATACAATTAACCTTATATTTTTTTTATTCATGTAATTAAATTTAAATATTTTGTCAGAAATGCAAAGCAATGAATACATAACAACTTAGTTACAAGTTAATTAATGGGTAACATTTTTTTTTCTAAGTCATACAAGAACTCGTACATTCAAAATAACTTTATAGTCATAATAATATAAAATGTATTGTATGTATGGGCAAATACATTAATATAATATATGCTAACTTATTAAATATACAAAACATGTTAAATACTAGGAACAGATATGTATACCATCTGTTCAGTTGATGGTTTTTTATATAAAAATATTTTCAAATACTTCACTTTATATATTGTATAATGCTATAATATAAATTATAAATATAAGTATACTTTTTACGTTCATAACCGATATAAAAAGGGAAGTTATCTATTCCCCCCCTTATGTCTATAATTGTGATATTGTAAATTAAACGATTTCTTATAAATAAATATATGTATGTATATCCTTGTCTAAAGGCTTAAATTTAAATATTCAATTATATATTGTTAATATGTATATTTATCGGGCTTAACATATCCATTGTAACTTTAGCGTATGTTAATTAATATATCGTTATTCTATCGATGATGTTTAGTTATAAGACGGAGCGACTATTATTAAGGCTCTGCCTTCTTTAAGTGAATATATAGAGAACACGATTGAATTAAAAGGTTACATGATAATGAACATCTCATCACGTATACCGTTCAGATACGGTAGCTAATCTGAATGGCTATGGTGTCACACCATAAACCATGGTGTACCACGTATTCAATGGTCAGTTGGCTGTGCGAATTCGTGTCGGTATGCTATCCCTGATTAACAATCAACGCGTCTTTGCATCGTCTTGTTTGGTTCCTTATGTTTTAATTATATATTTTCTTTTATATAATACAATGGTGTTACCATGTGGGTTGAAGATTTAATTTGAATGATAATAATTTGAAATCGTAAATTCAATTGATCGATAATTTATGCGTACAGTTGGAATGTTATAGGATGCTAACTAATACGCCCGGCTTTACTCGCATTAAAGTTAAGGTCAAGTTAAATATTACTTAGTTAACCTCAGTATATAATTTAAGCAAACAGACTCTTTAGTCTTGATCTTTATATATTATTATATGTTGGAATCCAGCTCTTGATAATTATACATATCTTGGCTTATATTAACCTTATAATGCAATAATTTATAGAAGTATTTTATACTAGTTTTACAATTTGTACTCATCAATTCATACGCTCTCTTTAACTTTTAACATATTTTATGAAATAAAACAAAAGGTTTTTTGACTTTTACACTATTGGAATGTATCTAGAAGTATTAATTATAATAGAGTATACATTATCTATCATTATTAGACGTTTTTTTCGTAAAAATATTTAGTCTTAAACATGTTCTAATGTATTAATTACGTTGTTTGTTGGAAATGACTAGGACATCATAAAAAGTTAGTATTCCGACAGTTGGATGTACCGAGCCATCGTCCCGTTAATGAGCAGATCTCATTAACATCATTAGTATGCGCCTGCGCCGGATGTTGATGGCTACCAGTTTTTTCCATAACTGGTAAAGGTTTAAGAACGATAAGAGATGCTGATAATGGTTCCGCATACTATTTTAATACGTAACATTATTAAATTATACTCAAGTCTTGTTAAAAATAATAATTATAAAACTGAAACTTAATCATAGTTAAGTTGTTAACTTAATGTTAATAACATTAAATACATTGTAACAATATTAATAAAGGCTTTTATTAAAAATAATCTCAAGTTTTTTCATTGAATATTTAATTCACATTTCTATTCATAGAAGCGGTTAATGTTCATGTGGATGATTATGTCCTTCAAACAGATTTTGATGGGCGGGCATTTTCAAAACAGCCAACAAGTGTGCAATTTTAGTGCACTAGTATTTGAACAAACAAAAATTAACTCTCATAATCCGTATTAGGGAAACATCAGCAGGAAGAGTTCAGCAACAGGGCTCCGGGCTACCAACTTTACATGCTTTCTGAGACACGGTATTGCAAACTGTCAATTTATAAACTCCGGGTTGCTAGGGAGAATTTCTTTAGTTATGATATTTTTTAGTTGACCCGACGTGGATCTTGATCTTCGGGATCTGCCGCCTTATAAACTAGCCACTAAACAAAATAAGCAGCCAACTAAGCGGATATTACATGCTGACCTTAGGTTGACCAGAGATAACGGATTCGAATCTAAGCGACATTGAGTCCAGAAATTCATTTTCAAATACATTTGTTAATCATATTCTTGAAATTTTTATAACAGAAAACTATTAGAATAGATCATTATTTTTATTTTCCAATTATTAAAAACGAAGCATATCTTTTTTTTTAAATCCCCATATTATGAGTGTTGTATGTAATTTTTTTGGGGTTTTACAATTTATTAACTAAAATTATTATATTATTTATTGATATGTAAAAATTAATTTAAAAATGTCAATGTAAATATCTACTTTACACAGATTAAGTTTATATGAAGAAATTTGTTTCAAATTCTACAATATAATATATGTAATATATTATTTTTATTGTTTAACTATTAATTAATAATCAGACAGTATGTTAAAATATCAATTTGTAAATAATATTGTTTTTACAATATTTCTTAAAATTTCTGCGGAACTCTAAACACCTAGCTAAATATCCACAAATACCGCAGTTTATAGTTCCTTAATGAAGTGGTATCTTTGTTGGTATAACTGATCTGAACGACCTCAGAACAGAAAATATTATGGAAACGGTAATATTCATAAATTAAAATTTTCATTTATTATTCAAATATTGTATATAAACAATACTTTACATGCACAAAAAAAAAATATCTTGTTTATTAGATTTAATTTATTAATGAAGATGTAATCCTGACGGATTTCAACCACGGCGGCCAAACTCAGTAAGATTAACCAACTGCGCATTTGCACAAGTGTGTGCGTAAACACAGGTGCACGTCCAACTTCCAGACTCCGGGATGAACAACCAAATAACTCTATGACGATCCCACCAGGGGCTTGAGCCTAACCTTGAGATCTACGGCCTTATAGCCAGACACTGACCACAGCACACAACCACAAGGCAGTCAACTTTTTGAAGTTATACTTCTTTTGGCGCGATGGAGAAAACTGATGAGAGTGAATTCTTACGATGCGCGCGCACACCGACACCTGAATTCTACATCGTGAAGTTAGTTCTAGGTAGCATGAAAATCGATAACTATGTTCAAGTTGTATATTCTAGTATTTTTATTACGTTAATAAAACCTTTTTTATTTAAATAAAATCTTTTTTATTAATTTTAATATTTATCGTTAATCACTACTGCATTTTAGTTATTTTTTTTTCCATACGCCAAAGAAGTATAACTTCTAACGCGTGTACATAAGTACACAAACTCTTTTTTAAATATAAACCTATTTAAAACAAAGAAAAAGTGTAACGGAATAGCGAGCACAGTTATTAATAATATTGTATTTACAATTAAACTAATCTCGTTCGTGAATAAGATAAATATATTCTATATGTTTATCCAGCAATCTGTTTAGAAGCAGCGTGGTGGAATAACCTTCGCCTCATAAGAACATAGCCCAGTACTGGGACTTTTAAAGTCTATTACGTTTTTTTTTTTATAATTTCATCCGCATTATGTTTACATGATATTTAGGACTTTTTATAGCAAAAAACAGCAATGTCTAAGACAATATATATATATCAGTTTTAACAATTAATAAGTAATTTGTTCGCATATATTTTAGCTACTAAGAACATTTTACAAGTAGACTTAGTAATATCGAAATACACGTAAATTAAACGATAAAATTTCAAACAATACATTTTCCACAAAAATATAATTAGTTGATTTTAAGCTTTATTCCTAGAGCCGTAAGGGCGAAGCACCGTGTTTATATTCAAAAGCAATATTCTCTTACATAAAGTTCCCGTGTCTACAATCAATTTGTTTGGCGTCAAAGAAAGAATTTCTCATAACCCGGGAGGCAGGGTGTTTATCTCATACACGGGGCTATCTGAAGATAAATAACGGGACAAAGGAGCCTTTAATCTGACGTCAGACTTCAACCGACTTCGAAGAAGATGATGCATTAAACGATTTATGTTTTTTCAATTAAAATTTTGATGTTAACTTATACCCTCTCTACTTTCACACGCCACTTAATATGGTATCCTGTATCGAAGGACCAAAACATGTGACAATTATTATCCAGACAATTGTAGATCTTTAATTAATTTTTGTATTCAATATTGAAATAATAGAAAGAAAGCTACTCCAACATACCAGACTCATTCTTTGAATTAGGATGATCAAATTTTACTTGGTGGGAGAGCTTTGTGCAAGCTCGTCTGGGTAGGTACCACCCACTCATCAGATATTCTGCCGCAAAACAGCAGTACTTTGTATTGCTGTGTTCCGGTTTGAAGGGTGAGTGAGCCAGTGTAATTACAGGCACAAGGAACATAACATCTTAGTTCCCAAGGTTCTTTCAGTCTATTTATAATTTAGATTGGTATGTTTTAAATATCGATAATTGAAAACTGTTAATTAAGACAATTAAACAAACCGACAACATAATTAAAGGTTTCATATACAAGTTTTTCATTTATTTTATGAAATATGTAAGCCAACTGGCAAAATGGCACCTGGTGTTAAGAGATCACCACCGCCATTAGACATTGGCGACGTGAAAAATATCAAACATTATGTACATCGCCAACATGTCACCAACTTTGGGAACTAAGATGATATGTCCCTTGTGCCTGATGTATCACGAGCTCATTCACTCTTCAAAACGAAACACAAAAATGCAAAATATTGCTGTTATAATGAGTGGGTGGTACCTATGCTGGTGGTATTGTAGCCCTACCACCAAGTATTTTTTTCTAAGAATAAAAAAGTAGATCGTAATTAATCGAAATGCAATTTTTCATCATAACATTTTCAAGATTATTCATCTGGAATTTCAAGTGTTAAATTTAATGGTATCGAAGAATCTTTAAAAAACAACGAGTAGCATTGTTACCAGTGAAAGGGGGAAAATTCAAATTAGCTCAATTGTACCCACTAGCAGATGTAGTTAACCAACACGAGATAAAGTGCAAAGAATCCGATATCTAAGGGAAAGAATTTGCAATAACGCAAGCTCCGCCCCCCACACGTTACTATTGGCGAATACGTGTTCGGAAAAATGGGTAAAATGGGGGTAACGGTGGAAAGAGTTGGGGGATGCGTGGATAAGATATGTGAGCGTATAAGAATCCTATTGGCAAGTTTCAATATTCTTTCACCTATGGAACGACTTCTATAGTAATTCCATTTTTAAAACCAAAAATTATTATTTAAAAAAAATCGTTACATTTATATTAATAACATTTCTAAAGTATGGAAAAATAACAAACAAACGAATTATTCTTTTTTTATTTGCACGTTAAAAATGTTAAAATGTTTGCGTTAGACGTTGCACTTTGAATTATGGATTATTACAAGAACGAATTGATCACCTATTTAAAAAAATGAAGCTATAATGACGTTTCCAAATGAATTAAATTGCTGCTAAAATAATCAGAAAGATGTACCGTAGTAAAAATATTTAACAAAACATAAGCCCGTATAAATGTGTAACGTAAAACTCGAGCAATCGTGGCAATTCTTAAACATTATCTAGTATAAAAATCTCGACGTTCCTCCCTTGTACGAGTGAAGGCTCCATCGCAATATTGCAAAACTTTGTGTAAAACTTTTTATTAACGGCCGTCGCACCGTACGTCTTTTGTTCTTACCCGACACTCTTTATTTACATGACAGCTGTAAATTCAACACTTTATTGAGTTCCATGGCTCCTGCAAAAACTTTAATGTCTAAGAATACTGTGATTCGGTAGAAATGTATCATAAAAAATGCATTTTATCGTCCTATCTTTTTAAATAACACATTATTCTCTTTATGTTACTGAAGTTATTTTAAGGTTACCGTCGTAGTGCAAAAAGATAAATTTGTTGGCATTAAAAGTATATATATTCTATTTTATATATGTACAGTAACTATGCATGAATTTGTAACATATATAAACATATATAACTACATATCACAGTATATATGTCTGCTTTTCTTTAATTTTTCTCACTCTTTCTCTTTATGATAACCCTGTCTAAATAGCATTTTTTTATTTCTCGTTCGACATAATTGCATCTGTGTCCACGAAAAACTAGTATGCTATAAATAAATATTATATTTAATCTTATTAATTATATAAATGATGATATTTGTATGTCAATTACTCTCGAACGATTTGACAAGTTATGTAAGTATTAAAGTATAATACTTTTATCTAATTAAAAATAAAAACAACATATATGATTTTAGAACTAACTCATTTTAACAAACTATTTCTATCATCAAAAACAATTTTATTCATAAGATTTCTGAATTTATATCTTAATAAATATTATCTGAACCCGCGTTCCTTTGTGTTATAGCGTGATTTGGGAAAATAAGGTATGGAATTCAACAGTTACAAATTGACACGGACAGGTCTAACAATGTATTAAATTATTCGCAATGTATTCTTAACGAGCAACAAAAACGTGATAGTAAGTTAGGATGGTTTTAATTTAATACCCATGCAACGGTTTACTTAAAATATGTATAGCGTCTTCACTAAGAAATATATAGTACAGTAACAGTCTGTGAATGTCCCCCTGCTGAGCTAAGGCCTCTTCTCATTTTTTGAGAAGGTTTGGAGCTTATTCCACCTCGCTACTCCATGGTTGGTGGAATACACATGTGGCAGAATTTCATTAAAAATAGATACATGCAGGTTTAATCACGATGTTTTCCATCACTATTAAGCACGAGATGTGAATGATGAAAATTCAGTGGTGCTTGCCCGGGTTTGTATCCACGATCATCGGTTAAGATTCCCGGGTTCTTACCACTGGGCCATCTCGGCCTAATACAAATATCGTATCTTTTTGACTCTGACAACTTAGAATCCAACAGCCATACTTATAAATGAGCGAGTCATTAGTAAAACAATGCTGTCTTCTTCATCCTAATGTCAAATCAATACTGACAGAAAGAGAGAACAGTATCACATTTCAGTGTGTTCAATTTCACAAGAAAATATGACTATAATAAGTAGGCATATTACATACATTTAGTTTAAAGATAAAATGTAAAACACAATTAAACTTTAATATTTTAATAATTAGAGTATAAAAAAATATTTCTTAATAAAGCAAAAAATATTTTTTAAGGATAAAGTATTATTTTTCTTTCTCCTAATATCTTGCCCATAAAACTTGGCAATATAAGAAATATTAACCAAAGGTATGTTTAATACATTTACATCGTCTTACGGCAGGAACCTTGTGAAGAAATATATTATATCTTTCTTGACAAGATTCTTAAATAATAACTAAGAAATGGTCGGTACTTAAACAGGTGTCTGTGTACAGGTACACCCCCTAATACCATAGTATTCCATAGAGTATAAAAGAAAGATATCTATTAGGTAAGATTTCACTTCACCGTGAAAAAGGCTTACGATGAACAAATGTTTAAATATTAAAATGGAAAACGAAATCAAACATACTAGTTAAAATACATTAAATAGTTGGCTAACACAGTTTTGTAAACTTTTAAGATGTCTGCAAATGTACAAACTACCAATCCAAAAGAAAGCCGTTCTGAGCGTCTATACGAAAAACCGAAGCAAGCACATCCACTCAAATTATTCTAAACAAATATAAACAAAGTAAATCCAATGACCGCCACAGGAAAGTACATTTATATTCATGGACGTTTATTTTTTCCGAAGTTCAATTTTCATCTCTCTCACTCGAATAAGTCTCGCATATATTTTTTGTTACTCTTATTTAATGTTCAATTTATATACGTAGCTCAGTATATATTATTTCATTTACTCAATATTCTCTGTCTTTTTCTGGCACATTTATGCTCCCTTTCTAAGGATTTCCAAGCGCCAAATCCTACTTATACGTCTTGGCTCAGCTGAAATGGTTTTTTTTCTAACGCGCAACTTTGCTCGTCTTGATCATTTTAGTCGCTTGAAAATTATTTATTATTGATAAATGAGATTATTTTCTAATTCCATGAATATAAGCTACGTGTCTGGCAACATTGTATGTCCAAAACAAAGTTTGTTTTGTAATATGAAGCTGAAAATACTTCGCTACACGTGTTGGCTGTATGCCAAGTTTTATTTGCCGTGTTTCGATCTGTTATGGATAATTAATATTGTTAACTGTTATCATATTTATGTTGTTAGTAACACTAATTTAACTTTTATAAGCAGTTTTACTTACAATCGAGAAAATAGGACATACAAAATATTTTCCTTTTAAGAAAAAATGATTATCTCTAAAATTTTATTCGAAAATGTTTTCATGACTAGTAAACTTGGCTTTTCATTTAGATCTTAAATATTAATTTACAATTTACTAACTTTTTATTTACATAAAGTAAATGAACTACAAAATAATATTCTACGTTTATGTTTGGTTGAGTTACGTTTACAACGTTTTAGTTTTTATGATAAATTGTTGAAAAGTATCAAGGCATATTGAATAACGTATAAAAGAAATTCTAGTGAACGCGCTCAGAAAGATATTTCTTTATATTCCTTGACACAATCACTCGGGGGAAATATACGAGAGCAACGGTAGCACTTTAGTTATATACCGCGATGTCGTTCGCACTTAAACTAAAACCTTACGAATTAAGTGTATTAAAACTAATATTTTCCTTCCTCAATTAGAGTTCCTCAATTACTTCAGTTACTTAATAATAACTGTTAAAGCCAGGAGGTTCCATTCATTCTCTTACCATCAAAAGAAACATAATAAAAACCCCGTGACACACATGACAATGTGCTTAAGCATTGATATTTGTACGAATTTTGAAACAGTTTCAACATAAGTACCTATTAGAATTTTCATTTTCATTATGTTAAATTTTTTCGTGGAGATTAATAGACTAAAAGTACATTATATTAATAACTGTTATCTTTTTTTAAATTGTTAAAGGAGCATAGTTTATACTCAGTGAACGAGTTCAATAAATTATATAGTAAAAAAGGTAACTTGCAATTTAAAGATAAAGAAACTTGACGCTGATATTATAAGAATTAAAACTGAAGCAATTCATTGTATGCTGTTTATAAAAAAATCATTAAAGCTGTGTTTCTTTCACCGTTTTTTCAGGTCTAAGTCTTTCCGAATATAAGATAGATTAAAAAAACAATAAGTAATACTTGTATATTAAATTAAGATTTTTTATTACTTCAAGTGAAATTTAATAAAAGAGTAACCCGTAATAGTAAAATAATATAATAGTAAAATAGTATCACGGAGTTGATGGTTATTGAAGAATTTATAATTAAAGAAACCAATAAATAAAGACTTGCAAAATAAATAAGAATTATAGAATATCCTTAGTTACTTTAAATTCTATATTTATATATTATAATACATATATGGGGAAGTGCGTTTTAGGAGAGCGTTATGCCGTTTGACGTCACGTCAAGCGAGTCGGTCTTATCTTTTTTTTTCTTTATGTAAGAGGGGGCAAACGAGCAGGAGGCCCACCTGATGGAAAGTGACTACCATCGCCCATGGACACCTGCAACGTTCGAGGACTTGCAGGTGCGTTGCCGGCCTTGGAGGTAAGAGTACGCTCTCTTTTTGAAGGTCTCTGTTATCAACAGATTACAATTTCAAACGTGACAAAAAATATAAAAGCCAGACTAAAATAATTTTACATCCGAACAATTTTCAACAAACAAACATCTTATTCCGTTGAAAGGTGAATCTAACATAGTCAAAGCTTTGAAACGGAATGCGAAAACAACCTATTCTTAATATAAGCGCAAAGCGTTAAACGCTCTGATATCATCGCTATATTTTTACACTTTAAAACAATACAATATACGTGAATATAATGCTGATTACGAAACTAGAAACACAGCAGTGGTAAGCGCACGTACACGGCTTATTTGACACTCCACGTGACAAAGGAATTTTAAAACAGTTTTACAACAACAGATGAATTTTAATTAAATACTTATTGCAAATAAATTCACTCAACGATTTTTCGAACAGATATATTTTAATTGGCCATTTGCTTACGCGTGTTATTCTCGAATTCTAAAATCTATTGTATGTTAATTCGTATTAAGACAACTTGCATAGCAACAATGTAATATATATTCATTTTATATAAGTTTGCGGTAAATGATTGTGGGCTATCATCTCTCCGCTAGTGTCTATCTGTAGGCTTATTGTCATACACGCTCGCAATAACAATAGTTATTGTTCTGACAGCTTAAAAACGATGAACGGCTTAAAGAACAAACAAGTCATACAAACATTTGTTACTTTTGATACATACGTAAAGATAGATGACATTTACTTTTCTGCCTCATTTGTTTAGTGCTAGTTTATAACGCCGCGGGTCCCGAAGTCCTAGGTACGAATTCCGGATCGGTAATCTAAAGCTGTTTGTGTTTATTCTAAGAGAAGCAAGGAGATTAGTAGTTGGCAGTATTTCCCGTGTCACGGAACTCTTTCCTGTGTTGTCCGGTTTGCCGGTCAGTCAACGGAAATGAATAGGGAGTGAACTTGTGTTTCCGCACACACTTGTACTCATGTCCCGTGCAGTTGGCCAATTACTTTTGAGGGGGGGGGGCGCTGAGGACATAATTGAATTAAATGGACATAACTAGTACTTGTCTAAATTTAACTGTACCTTTTATATTACTAAAATATTACACCAAATAATGTCTTTCAGAGAACACTATCAGCGATAAGACCGCATTAGAGTATTTTTTTTCTGTAATTCTCTTTTTTATATTTTTTTATCTATTTTTAAAATTTATGTTGTACTTTAAAATATAAACAAATGAATTTGAATAGGAAAATTATATAGAAATAGCATTGTTTCTGTTTCGTCCTCATTGCTGAAGCTTAAGTAAAATGATGACACAATTTGTAAGCAGTTCGCGAGCTAAATAGTCGACCATGTTGACTGACTACTTAACTCGGTATGGTAATAACTCATTTTTATGCCCGACTAAGGAGCTATAGCATTGACCCGTCTTTTCTCCATGAGATTATGACTTTCGTGGCGTTCACAGCTGTGGGAATACTTTCACGATTTCTCTAAGCCAATAAATTTATATGGACGTGTAATATATTATTATATTATTATGAAAGTAAGTAGTCGTTTCTGTTTATTAACTATAATATACAGTTTACAATAGAAAAACGAGTATTTAAATCATTGAAGATATGTAATACAACAATTTTATACGTTAAAATTGTATATCACTTGAGAATTTGTAAGCTTTCGAACCAGCTTTTAAATAATTTAAGGCAATATTTCAAAATTTAGTGTAACTAATAACTATATCTACTTTTCATTATGTTTATATATTTCATTCAAATTTATAAAGCGATCAGATTTTTTATTTTGCCTGGCGTTTCGACAGTTGTACTAACCATGATCACGAGCTAAAAAAGACTCCAATATTATTTTACTTCAAATTTTCACTTACACATTATGAAATTAACAGATTTACTTGGTGGTAGAGCTTCATGCAAGCTCGTCTGGGTAGGTACCATCCACTCATTAGATATTCTACCGCAAAACAGCAGTACTTGGTATTGTTGTGTTCCGGTTTGAAGAGTTAGTGAGCCAGTGTAATTACAAGGTGTAGGTACAAGAGACATCTTAGTTCCCACGGTTGAGGACGCATTGGCGATGTAAGCGATGGTAAACATCTCTGTCTGTGGGCGTTGGTGACCACATACCATCAGGTGGCCCATTAGCTCGTCTACCTACGTACGCGATGCTAAAAAAAAAGAATAGTTAACTAAAACTAAGACTAGTTAAAAAAAAGAAAATTGTTCACTAAGCAAATATACCTTCATTATTACGTCTACAAAGTTACGAATACAGTTATTCCTAGTAAACAACAAATATACATGTACGTATAATATATACGTTTGTTGCAGTGGGACAATACGTCAATTATTGTTACAGTAATTGACAGGAACGTTAATTGAATACAGCCTTATACGGTATACACTGATTTGGCATATTGCCTTAACATTCTAACAAAGAGCTTGTACAACATACTATGGTATTTCTAAACAATTTCTTGTTTTCATATATATTTCTCTTTAAATATAACACATATATATATATATATATATATATATATATGTGTGTGTAATATTTTTAAATATATTAAAAAATATGAACATTTTTTTATATTTCTTTCGAGCTTTTAAGTTTATTACGAATCTTTGAACTTGATGTATTAATTCAGTTAACTACAATCGATATTATCGTAATGTGATGACAATTATGACGATCAGACATGCTATCGCTCTTAATTTAAGAACAACGTTTTGGACAGGTTTCGTTTTAAATTTAGTTATTTGATGATAGGGCTTGCTGTCAGGTGCACCCATTCTGTCGTTAAGTAGCAATACTTGAGTTATTTTGTTCCACTTGAAAGGATGAATAAGCCAGTGTATATACAATTATACAGGCACAAGGGACGTATTATCGAGTTGATGAGGTTGGTGACATTAGCGATGTGATCGGTTAATATATATAACGGTATCAATGTCTAAAGACGGTGGTGACATACCATCAGGTGGCCAATATGACCGTCTGTCCGATATTCTAAACAAAAAGTATTTTCTTTCAATTTTATATGAACAATTTATGTTACATAAAACAATATCCAAAACTTATTACGTAAAAGCCCTTTAATAAAACATACTCTATTTATAAGGATAACATTTCCAAAGAGCTATTTACATAGTAATTGACTTTGATGTTGAGAACTATTCCGAGCTGGTGACCTTTGTATAACAGAAACTGGCCAAAGGCTGTTACGTTGACGAGTCGTACCGATTTGATCGGACAGTCCCGTTTGTTGTACGACGATGTCAAAGAGGTCATTGCTCAGATTAGAATTGTTGCCAGCAATAAAAATAAAATCAGTTTTATTTCTATCTTGCTATCAACACATATTGATAGTTTACGTACAAATATCAGTAATTTATTCACTTACTTTATTGTTTCTGCACAAAAAAAATAGCTATAACGTCTGACAACTATGTAACATTCAATAATACATAATATATTACTAAATATTATATATAGTTATGATTTTAGTACTCACATTTTTACGCCAAAGTGGCCATTGTCATATCCTTTATGTACTTAAATGTACAATTTTATTGTATTATTGTATCTTTTTATTTGGTCCTTCGAGCCGGATTACAATCATGAATTTTTCATTTCTATCATAATTTACTCTGTACGCAAACTAAGTCAAAAGTACCTGCAATATCCTTCTTTGATATAAAAAATCATGGCGAGCTTAGCTTTGCCTAAAATAACTTGACCGCTGACCAAATCCAAGCAACAGGTAACAAAGACTTATTTACTCGGTTAAGCTTCAAAGCTTTGGCTTTTGTAAACATTTTAGTTTCCATTATTATTCAAAAATATCTTTATTTGTATCGTAATCATTAAACGCGTAAGGAAACTAATATAATTAAGTGTAATATAACTACATATTTATACTTAGATGAATGCCTTATGTGCTATTTATTATTATATAAAGGTAGCATTAGCAAGCCTTCAATCACTGTTATAATAAGGAAACTGAATTATTGAGGAACATTATTATTATTGAAAGAAGAAAATAAAAAATGGTAATTTTTATATTTATTTCGATATTATAATGGAAAATGTGTATCCATGTTATTTTATCAGGAAATCCAATATAATATCTTAATAGGAAGTTGAATAGATTAGAAATGTTACGGAAAAGATCTTACATTTACAATCTAAAACAATTATGAGCAACGCTGTTTGCATTTATGATTATTAAAAAAATGGTTGTCTGTAAAGTCGGTTTACGGACGATTGTTTAACGTGACAACGTAATAACAAAACATTGATGAAATGACTGCATCGAGTGAAATAAAGATAGATGCGGCGCAATCGTATCATCAGCGTAACGGGACAATGAGCGTAACGGGACAATTTTTCGTGCACGCAGCCAGCGTTCATCGATTTATTACACGTTGTCACGTCAAAAAAGTAAAATTTGCAAAATTACTAAGCCGAGAGAGTCGATAAATAAGTAACCGTCAAGTTCAATTCGTTAATGTTTTTATTGGGATCATATAAAATTAATCTACAATTCTTAAAATCATTAATATCACATCATTATTTATTTTCATACATCATTTATTTTTCAAACAAATGTCAGTATATATATATATAAAAGTCAAGAAAATAATTTCTATAAATAAATTCATATTTCTGAAACTCATTTCATCATTTCATAATAATATTTACTTACACATTTTGTAAACTCATTTCAAATAAATTTCAAAGAAATACAATTATCATTCTAAAGCGCATTTCCTTTATCGATCGGAGCGAATATTAGTTCTGTCGATGTTATTGGCTGGCGCTGAGTATTTGACGTAATTTCATCCAATACTGCTATATTTTCTCTTTTATTTCATTCAAATTTCATTTACTTGCAGCGACTGGTTGGCGTTTTATTCGATTTAAGCGCAGACTACTATTATTGGCTGTTAGTTTTTATTTGTAATTTAAAGTCGAACTACGAAGATGCTTCTAGTACTTACCTATATTATATATACACCTATAAATATATAATTGCTTCCACAAGCGATGTACAATTATTTGGTGGTAGGGCTTTGTGAAAGCTCGTTTAGGGTGGTACCACCAACTCATCGGATATTCTAGTTCCGGTTTAAAGGATGAGTAAGCCAGTGTTTAATTAGAGGAACAAGGGACATAACATCTCAGTTCCCAAGGTTGGCGGCGCATTGACGATATAAGCGATGGTTAACTTTTTTTACATTGCCATTCTAAGCCACAATAAAAAAATGTAAATGGTCACTATAAGCTATAATACACTCCTCAAAATCAATAATAACTTATACATATTTTGTAAATAAATAAAATCAAAACGGTTAGCATGTTAATTAAACAACCTATCGCCACAATGCAAGTCTTGTATGTGAATATGACTCTATTTCATTATCTTCAGTAAAACGAGTGAACGACAACGATGAAATTTTTTAAATCTTTAGACGGATGTATTGATTTCAGAACGAACACTCGCAGCAGAAAAATATGCTTACATCACATAGTCTTTGTCTCCTATTATAAAGAATATTAAAAGCCCGTCACTATGGAGATGGCTTACAGTTTATTTATTATATTATATTTATTATCGCAAATATTTAATACTTGATAAAAAATATTTATGACTAATAATATTTTAATTTAATTTATTTATTCAATATTAACACCAATAAGCCATACACGAACAGAAGCAAAAAATACTGTAAAACTTAAATTATATGTGCTGTCATAATTATTAAAGGTGTTACACACGTTTTCGAAAAAACAGGCACATACTTACATACATAATGACATGTACATTTCGATATTAATTACAAATTCAATATTTCCATTTTTGGATTGCTACACCCTTGTACCTGTAATTACAATGTCTTACTCAACGATTATACGAGAACAAAAAAATACAGTATTGATTGGGGGCGATAGAATAACACAACAACGGCCCACGAGCAAATACACGCCTCAACTCATAATATATAGAAATTATAAATATTCAGAAAATATCGCATCAATAATTTATGATTAAAACTAAATTAGTCATTGGAATTTCCTAATACTTCTTAATAATTATTAATTAATTATAATTAAATAATATTAAAGCTGCTTATATCTCCGTTTAGATATTATTTTTTTGACCGTCAAAATTTGCAAAATAACAATATCCCCTTACCAGACGATGTATTTCGTACGAAAACAGAAATAAAAAGACGTACAAAAGAACTTTTTTGTGCCCTGTATACAAGTGATAACGTCCAACGTTTAACCTTTTCAAAATTCAATGATCGAACGAGGAATCGTTAAAATATCATTTTAGATCATATGTAAAAGATCACAAAGTGTATTTTCAATTAACAACACAACCGATGATCATGAAACAATCCAATTTATTTACACAGTATGATAGTTATATTTACTACTATAATTTAATACAATCAATTATACATTATATTACTTCATAATTGTTGTTATAAATTGAGCATTAATTTACTGTAAATTGTTTTACCTGGACTTGTTTAATTAATATTACATATCCAAGGACATATTTATGGAGACCAATTATTTATACTTTCAAGAGATGAAACTATTGAGAAATTATCATAAGGTGTTGTCATTATTATAGGTTTTTTCAGTAATGACTTATTAACAATTAACCCAGACATTAATATTTAATACTTAAACTTCGATCGGTCGATTGACCGAAGTACTTAAAATAAAAAAACCGCTTCCAGCCTAATTTAGCTAAAATCTATTCGGGACCCGATAAAAAGGAAAGCGCTATTTACGGAAGCGAGATGGAAAAACATAATCCACTTATACATCACGGTCGGGTTGCTCTCATACATTTTTACTGTAGAAATTCGGGAATACCCTTAATGCATATTAAGCCGGGTCCAGAGCTATTTGCAATGGTAGCTATCTGTAGGGTTGTCAGATCTGCTCGTATTTTTAGAACTTATTGGATATCATTTGTCTATTGTCTAGAGCCCATTTTTTTAAAAAAAAAACACGCTGTTATTCAAACCGAATACACCTTTGGGGAAGAACACAGATTATTATCTAATAAGCGATCTCAAAGTGAGTAAAATTCTAATAATGCCAACCTGATGCGAGATCCAAACTTCTCTTTCCGTTCTTCAAAATAAAATACTTTTTATAATATTTCTCCCTTTTTCTAGAGTAATTTAAGTAAAAAGGTATATCCAAAAAGTTTCAAAACATTCCCAAATTATCAAACTGGCAACCTTATATCGTATTGGTATTGAAATGAAATTTTCCGGTATGTGGGTTTAAGGGATAACGAAGGTCCTATACTTTTGAGAATTTGACCCTACCGAGTTTGCCGCGGGATTATTGTTTTGAGTACATTTTTATTTATTACGAGTAAGATTTCATTTCAAGGTTCATTTATATTCAGTAACTATTTAATAGATACGATATCGAAGGCCTTTTGTTTTGTTCATTCGTTTATTAAATTTTGACTAATAAATGTTGTTATTTATTCCAGAGCCGAGGTGGTCCAGAGTTTAACGTGAAGAAGAAGAAGGTTCAAACCGAGGTAAGTATAACTTATTTATATATTTGCGTTTACATATCTTATGTTTGGTGGTGTACCTAATATACATATATATATACATTGGAACATATATATACATTACATATATATACATTGGAACAGCATTATGAAATAAACTCCAAGTCTTCTCCTCAAATGAAAATCAAGCCAATGGAATATTAGCAGACCGTTCTATTGGCTTTCCTTAACGTGACTTTATTATTTATGGATTAATTATATGAATGTTATTAATACTTAATCTGATTACCGTACCGATAAGTACCGACCTCAGTGGATTCATTAATGTTATCTTCGCCATCATAGTTGATAGAAGAACAATTATCTACTTATTAATATAAATGAATATTGGGTTTATTGAAATCCTACTTGGTTTTGTTAAAACTATTAACAAAACCAAGCAAACCAAGTAAATAAAGCATAGCCATGGTGGTAGAGCTTTGTGCAAGCTCGTCTGGGTAGGTACAGTCACTCATCAGATATTCTACCGCAAAATAGCAGTACTTTGTATTGTTGTATTCCGTCGTCCGGTTGAGTGAGTCAGTGTTATTACAGGCACAAGGGACATAAAATCTTAGTTCCTAAGGTTAGTGGTGCATTGGCAATGTGAGCGATGGTTAACATTTCTTACTCTGCCAATGTCTATGAGCGTTGGTGACCACTTACCAGGCCATATGCTCTTTTTTTTTTTTTTTTTTTTTTTTATGTCAGAGGGGGCAAACGAGCAGGAGGCTCACCTGATGGAAAGTGACTACCACCGCCCATGGACACCTGCAAAATCCGAGAACTTGCAGGTGCGTTGCCGGCCTTGGAGGAAAGAGTACGCTCTCTTCTTGAAGGTTTTTATGTCATATCGGTTCGGAAAAGTCGCCGGCGAAAGCTGGTTCCACAGAGTGATTGTGCGAGGCAGGAAATGCCTTAAGAAACGCACTGTTGTGGATTTCCAGACATCGAGGTGATGGGGATGGAATTTGGAGTTCTGGCGCGATGTCCGGTGGTGAAATTCAGCTGCCGGGACTAATCCAAACAACTCCTCAGAACACTCCCCGTGATATATGCGATAGAGTATGCAGAGTGACCCAACATCTCTACGCAAGGCCAAAGGATCAAGCCGGTCGGTAATAGCCTGATCGTCGACAATTCGAACCGCTCTACGTTGAATGCGGTCAAAAGGAAGAAGCTGGTACTGGGGAGCTCCCGCCCAGAGGTGAGAACAGTACTCCATGTGGGGCCGAATTTGCGCCTTGTAAAGTTTTAGGCGATGGTCCGACGTGAAGTACCGTCTCGCCTTGTTGAGCACTCCAAGCTTTTTAGAAGCCAATTTGGCTTTAACTTCCAATTGACCGCGGAACTGAACAGTGTTCGAAATCTCGACGCCAAGTATACCGATACTGGCTGTGGCAGCAAGGGGAGTATTCTCGAAATGAGGGGATATGACAAAAGGAGATTTTTTAGCGGTTAACGCGCAAACTTGTGTCTTATTGGGGTTGAATTGGACCAAGTTCAGTCGGCCCCAGTCCGAGACCTTGGTTAACAAGGTCTCGACTTCAGACACAAGTTTGTTCCGACACTCGTCGACGTGTTCCCGAGAAATATTAGCACGGCCGGTGTAATGGACGTCTACAGTGCTGTCATCCGCATAGCAGTGAATGTTACTGATTTGTAACATATCATTGATATGCAGAAGAAACAGAGTAGGTGATAGAACGCAGCCTTGTGGAACACCAGAATTGACGAAATTTAAGTCAGAGCATGCACCGTCGACAACGACCTTGATGCTCCGATCTGCCAAAAAACTGGTGATCCACTTGCACAATTTCTCGGGAAGCCCGTAGGATGGAAGCTTGGAGAGTAGCGCTTTATGCCATACCCGATCGAAGGCTTTCGCTATGTCCAGACTGACTGCTAATGCCTCCCCCTTGGACTCAACCGCCGTAGCCCATCTGTGAGTAAGGTAAACTAGAAGATCACCAGCTGAGCGACCCCGACGGAAGCCGTACTGGCGGTCGCTAATCAGCTGATGCTCCTCTAGGTACCGCAGGAGCTGGCAGTTAATGATGGACTCCATCACCTTGGAGAACAAGGAGGTGATAGCAATAGGCCTATAATTTGTTGGATCAGAGCGATTGCCTTTTTTAGGCATCGGGTGCACTAAAGCCGTCTTCCAAGAATTCGGGACAACGCCTAATGTGTAAGAGTGGCGGAAAAGACGCGTTAAGACCGGTGCCAGCTCGGGAGCACAAGTGCGCAGCACAATCGGAGGAATGCCATCGGGCCCACTCGACTTATGGATGTCCAAGGAAAAAAGTGCTTTACGAACTGCACTCTGCCGGAATTTAATTTCCGGCATCGTGGTATCACACCGCAAGATTGTCGGTGGTGTCTTTCCTAGATCATCAAGAGTCGAGTTGTACGCGAAGAGAGATCCCAAAAGGTCGGCTTTCTCTTTCGCAGAATGGGCCAACGAGTCATCGCTCCTGTGCAGAGATGGAAGGGAGGGCTGACAGAAATTCCCTAAGACAGCCTTAGCGAGAGACCAGAATGCACGTGTTCCCGAAGGAAGACGCACCAATCTCTCGCCAATCCTGCCTATGTGCTCCGATTTCGCCTTGGCAATAACACTTTTGAAAGACCTGGAGGCAGAGTTGTATTCCTTTTTAAATGCGCTGGTATTTACATCACGCGATGCCGATGCTTCAGCCCAGGCTTGATAGCATTCTACCTTTCGACGTGACGCCGTTTTGCAGAAGCGACCAAACCAAGGCTGGGATCTGCCGCCGATGGGTATTGCAGAGTACGGAATGAAGAGTTCCATACCCTGAAACACCACATCAGCGACCGAGTCAGCAACGACATCGGGATCATCCGGCGAGAAACAAATCCGCCCCCATGGGTAGGATGCAAAGAAGGACCGCATCCCATCCCAGTCCGCTAACCTGTAGTGCCACACACGGCGACAACCCACGAACCGAGGCCGTGAGGTGCGTGTTATCGGCACTGTACTCCGGACAAGGCAGTGGTCCGACGAGCCAAGAGGAGGCTCTACGGAAACATGGTACCCGTCCGGATGAGAGGTCAGCAGAAGGTCTAACAGGGAAGGTGTATGATCCTCCACATCTGGGATTCGCGTTGGCGAGGTAACCAGTTGTGTCAGATCATATGCCAAGGCAAAATCGACCACAGATCTCCCCGCATGATCGGTGGTACGTGATCCAAGCCATTCGGCATGGTGGGCGTTAAAATCGCCAAGAATCACGATCTCTGCGGATGGGATCTGCTGCAGCACGGAATCTGTAGCCCATTGGATGTGCTCAACGAGCCGGTCAGTTTCGGCATTACCGCTATGGGACCTATATAGGCACGCGTAGATTCGCGGATGATCATCGCAGTCTACGCGCAGCCATAGAATGGATAGGTCCCTCCCTTCAAGATGGGCGAGGCGACGAGAGCAGATATCCTCTCTGACGTAAACACACACTCCAGCCCGTGGCACAAAGGAATGTTCCAACTTGTACCCCGGGTAGGAGAGGAATGAGGTGTCCGCCGGAGACAATATCTGGGTCTCGGTTAAAAAGAGCAAGGCCGGCTTCGCCGTCTCGAGATGGAAGTGGACGGCGTTTAAGTTGGAATTCAATCCCCTAATGTTGCAGAAGTCCACAGTGAGGGTGGAAGGGGTTGCCTTAAGATGCCTGCTCCGTTTGCCCCGACCATTTAAGAGCGCAAAATTGCCCCCCCCCAGAATTCGAAGGGCAGCCTGGGCATCCCTGCTCAGGTGGTGTATGTCCTGAGCATGGATGTCCAGAGAGGGATTGTCCACCGCAGGCGCAGATGGTACCCTCCTGGGGTAGTTGTTCTTTATTCTGCGCACTCATTTTGTTGGGGGGGGGGGAATTGGGCCTCTTCCGCCTATCCTATAAAAAAAATCAATGACATTAAATAAATATTATTTTATGAATGTACTTTATTTATATTAATATTAGAATATCTAAAATTAAGCTCAAGTTTCGCTACCTATATAAAATGTTTACCATTACCTCTGATAAGTTTGAAACGAGATGGGCTAACTGAATATACGTCACAAATGCGTTCCTGATGATAATTCTGTATATCAAACGATAGGTATCAAAATCGTTTGTGGCATATCGCAAAACACAAAATTGCCACTCAACTTACGAACCCTCGGAAAATGCAAAAATATCAATATAAAAATTAATATAAATTCAACTATATTACACAAACCTTATCTTTCTGTCATCAATGATTTGACATTCAGAAGATGAGACAGCATTGTTTAACTAATTATCCTCTAAACTATATTTGTTGGTAAATCCGTATATATTTCATTTAATTAACAATAATAGCAAGTTAATAAAACAAGGAGTGCATAACTCAAATCAAATTGAAGGAGGACGGAACGAGATATATAAGTACCATGCAATAATAACATATGTTATATGTAATAACCTACAACAAACATATGATAGTAGAGATGTAATCAATAACAAACCTTAATCAAGCATTTGATTACTTGAAACGTTTATTTGGAACTATTTCCAGTTTCCAACGCCACATGACGTCACCGCCAACAACAAACACGTCACGAAGCCAAATTGCACCTCAAACAACACTAACTTCTGTCGAGTTTGTAAATACCTCAAAAGACGGCACTTCTTTCTTTAATTACTTCTTCACTTTGTATTGTAATTAAACCGCAGAGCCTAAGCCAACAGTCTGTTCGCAACAGCACCCCAGTCAGCACTGGTGGGCTAAATGAGAAAGATTTCTCCTATTTCTTCCCATTCGAGAGAGAATATAAAACTCTTTTTCGCCTTTTTTTACTTCCAACTTCGTCTTAATATGCCACCCGCTCGGACCTTGGACTACAGAGCGAGATATCAATTAGAGCTGACAGTACAAAATGGCGCTTCTTTCGATGAAAAATTATAAACAAAACAGGAACATAAATTATAGTAAATTTTCAATAACAGGAGTCACTTAACACATATCTAAAAATGTTAGGTTAAAAAAAAAACACAAATAATAAATACATTAAAAAAATAGACAATAAATGGTTCTGTAAAAGGATATCAAACTAAAAATATCGTTTATTTGCACATTTATTTGAAACTAAAAAGGTCTTCAAGACACTTCTTTCATGAATTCTTTATAAACATCTGAGATTCTAAAAGATTCTTAAGTCTACAGAACAGGGTGGTTTCGTTAATCGCGGCCGCCCCCGGTCTTCGTTAGTCTAGAATTAATTCGTTGATAAGACGCCGCGCCTCCCGGCATTGCTGTCTCGGGGACGCAGGGTTGTCGCCGCGGAAAATGAAAAATGAAATGATCAGGACACGGTTCGTGATTTTAACAAAATCTTAATCTAAAAAGTAGGTTGTGGATCGCTAACTCAAGTTCTCACCTTCAAAAGTTTATGTAACTTATGACTAATATATAAGGTAAAATGAATGTGTTTAAAGATTTAAAAATAAAAATGTCTGATTTTTTTAATTGCCAGAATACATTGTTAAGAAATTGTAAAAATTACAATTAATATTTTTTTTTCAGCTTATTGCCGTCCACTGCTGGACGAAAGCCTCCCCAAAGAACGCCAACCATCCCAAATTAAATTAGTAAAAACAAATGAAGAACAAAGCTCAGTGACTTTCATTGTTCCCGTTTTCAATGGTAAAGAAAAATATTGTGCGTATATACGTGACTTGTACATACTAGATGAATTTGTTACACGCAATTACCAACCTGCACCTACATCTTAGTAGAAAAAAGTCCAAAACATTGGCTTTGATAAGAGAAGAAGCATAATATGTGCAGTAATGGGGTATTTATATCTACACTAATATATAAAGCTGAAGAGTTTGTTTGATTGATCCGACTAATCACAGGAACTACTGGTTCGAATTTCAAATATATTTTTGTGTTGTATAGTCCTTTTATCGAGGAAGGTTCTAGGTTGATTTTTATTCATTATATGGTTATTAATTATACGCATGTAAAATCGCGGGGCACAGCTAGTTAGATATAGAACAGTCACTGGTCTTCTACAAAGTAATTAAATTCTAGCCGCACCTCTATTCGTTTTTGCGTCATGTGCATACTTAAAGAGAAAGAGTAAAAATTTTACTTTAATTCTATATAAGTTTTTTTTTATATTATAGCCCTATACAATTTTCAGCATCCTTCACACCCCTGAAAACCAAGAACAAATTAAAAAGACGACCACAGGATAGCCCGAGGGATGGGGAGAAATTACCCCCCACTGACCCTCTTTAATGAACATTGCACTCTATCGCCGTCTCTTTTTTACTTACCTATTAACCTCTTGAGTGGGACAGACGTCCTTTTCTACATTGAATATTTTCCATTAAACCTTATTTTTGTTTAGATTGCACTTTTGATACAAATATAAATATAGCTAGCGACATGATCGTGAGACTTTACCACAAACATTTAAATGACACTTGTTAAACAAAGTGTTTCATTTATCATTACTACTGTATTGAATATATATTTAATATAATTTATATCAAGATCAATATTTTTATAAAAACGGTCTCCTAGATTTATTTGTGACTAGCTGATACCCGCGACTTCGTCCGCGTTGCTTGATATATTAACAAAGTTTTCTTATGTACGAAGGAAAAAACATCAAAAAGATCGCAAGCAAAAATAGACCACTGAACGCGCAGTGGATATACAAGTCGTTGTTTCTTGAAACTTCAATAACTTTTTATTAAATGAAGATATCGCAATAATTTTTATTTATAAGGGCCAAGTATCTAAGAAATAAAATTTAGAAAATTTCATTGAAATCTATCCAGTAGTTTTCCGTGATGCGCGCTCAACTGCAGACCTCTATCATTTTATTTATATAGATTACAATATATGGTTAGTAGTAATAAACTCGAAATTCGTCACAAGACACAATGATGTAATGTCAGAAAGTAATAAGCGACTTTGACTGAAATCATTATAGGATTTATAGGATAAACGCATCCAAATAGGGTACCACTGTAAGTCGGTTACATTTCACTAGTGAGATACGAAATTAATTCTTACAGAACAGCACTATTTTTTTGTTTGTGAAGGTGATATACTTATAATTGTTTGAATTTTTTTATGGCAAAGGTAGGCGGGCTAGCATATGGGCCACCTGATGGTATGTGGTCACTAACGCCCAATGGTATTGTCATTGTAAGAAATGTTAACCATCGCTTACATCGCCAATGTGCCATCAACCTTGTGCCTGTAATTACACTGGCTCACTCACCCTTCAAACTGGAACACAACAATACCAAGTACTGCTGTTTTGCGGTAGAACTGGGGTACCGACATAGGTTATATTTAAGAAAGACGTCTTATTTAAGGTGACTATTACATCGGTAGCCAATTAAGACATCTACTCTGTTCTAGATACATAAAACATAATGGGTAGTAAATCCAAACTCTTCTTTACTAAAAGACAATTTGCAGGTGAAGTCTTCCGGTGTAACAAATTCCCATGAGTGATGGTAGTGACTTCAAAAGAAATGATAAAAGAACCTCTCCTGCTGTTTTATATTTTTTTAGCCTATATAGTAGTATTCAAATTACTTGACAGAAAAATTAATGCATACAGTAGTGTTAAGGTATTTTACCGATTAAAACATACCTGCAGTAAGTGACACGAAGACTAGCAGCATTACCCCGTTACGTAACAAAAGTAACAATTACTTGTGCGCAAAAAAATAACCAGTTCTCTCACATTTTGTGGTAATGCGAGGCGGTAGGCCCTTTAAGATTTTTTTGCTGTTGCTAAGCCTTTTTCTCTGCAATAAATTATTCATATATTTTTAAGTACAGACAAAAACGGAAAATTGAATTGAATTCGTCAAGTGAAATATATATATTTTAGTTTGTACGCAACAACAACAAACAACATAGTACAAGACTTTTCTCTATATAGATGTACCTCTATATATGTAAAAAATAAAATACGACGATTTTCAATGTTTCCATATTATTGCATATATAATTTTAACATATATAAAGTTATAAAATGATTAAAATGGAATGAATTTTATGTACTAATAATGCCAGCTAGAACACTATGTTTCTCAACAATCGCTTGTAACATTTGCCAGCGGAATCATTTCTGTTTCGCCGTTACAAGGCAAGGTCGTTAGTTCACAGGGCACATGACACGGCCTGTCTCGTCCGGACCCAGAGGGCGCTTTTGATTGATGGACGGTAATGATGCAATATTTACAATGAACAGATTTACATGTACGTTTTAGATTATTCTAGAAATTCGAATAGTTTCTAGTCAAACTTGATTATATAGTTAAGTATTCACGCAAATCCGCTTATCTTATTTAATGGGCTATTTTATACTTTGATATAGTCTTTATGTTTGAATCATGAAAACATGTATATTAAAATCAAATATGATATTTCGATATTATTATAAATAAATTAATAAATTAAAATGATAATGTAATATTTTAAGCTTTTACAGTTGTACTTTTAGTAAAATTAAGTTAATAAATTCAATACTGGATAAAATAAATCCGTAATAAATTATAATTTTTCCAAGTAAAAATTAAAATCTGCCCGTCTGTCGATTGACATGTACTCTGTGAATTAATACAATCGCGGACACAATATACATGATAACTTCGAAGACTGTTTTTGTAATAAAAGCGTGTGTGGCAAGACCCTTCACATTCCGCCGTCACAATATAAAGCACTGTTGCTTAACAGTAGAATGTCTAATGATCGGGTAGTCGTTAAATAATCAGCAGGCTAATTGTCCAGCACACTCGCAATCACAATCCACAAAGTATTCGTTCTGACAGTTGAAACCGATGCTTAAAAATGGGATAAAATTAAAATGTACTCGGTGCCCTGGACATCCGGCGGCCCCACATACCCCCCCCCCCACTTTTCACGTGGGAGAAACGCGTAATGCGTTTTTAAAAAAAGCCATTAGTTCATAGTATAGTTCTTAACTGTAGGAGTTTCACTTACTTCTAGGTACAGATAAAAATTAACTGACGATTTTTCAATCGACTAAATAACTGGCTATATATTTAACGAAACTATACATTCGTATAATTATTTCGATAAACAGCTAACATATAACTATATAAAACACCGTTGTAATTATTTCAGTTCCGAATATATAATTACCTCCCTGCAGTAATTGTTGGAGAGCGTTCACACTGTCGCTAAAAAATTAACACTAATTACGGAGAAATCGTATTAAAACTAATTACACTAAAGAGCTGTTTACAATACGTGTTACAATTTTAATCGTTTCGTGGCGAAGATAGTTCATTATCCTTTTTGTTATAATAATAATTGCTTTATTGGTAACAGAGTGAGTAATTTAAAAATGTATTTACTAGCGAATGTGTCCTACAGAGCTTTTTAGTTATGAATATTGTAATATTTAGGGTTTTTGCAGCAGTTTATGGTAATTGAACATATGTTTTGCTGAAATTAATGATTTAGCAGTTTTGTTTTTATTTATCGAAAAGCAAACGATATAATTGACCACATGTACCCGATCTATATGATGTCAGGCTTATTGTGTATAGGCTAGAATCGTCCTGTCAGCGGTTGTGGACTAGTCCCAATATAGTCGATCGTCTTCATTATTCCCATCGATTCCTGAATGCGGCTAGCATTGTATACAATCAGTTTCCAGCAGTGAGCTGAGCTACTTCAGAGACAGGCAAAATCAAAGCGGGCTCAGACAATTACTTTGGACGACTCTTTAATATTTATTCCGTCCATTCAATTCATGAAACGAAAAATTGCATTACACTGTGCTGTGCATCTCTTGAACTGCACTTGAAATGCAGAGTTAAAGCACTGCGCGAGCGCTTCTAGGGATACGACCTATGCCGAATTTTTGAGCGCCAAACCACGCCAAATGATAGAGCACGAACTGTATAGTACGCCTACCGTTTTATTATTAATTAAGTTAAATACTTAATTAATAATTTGGAGTAATAGTGCCAAAAAAAACATCTAAAATATTACTCCCCGCCTTATTGCCTCCACTGGTGACAGGAGGGCTGGTTCATTTTTCGCCCAGACAATCGGAATTGCGATTCAAAGGGGAAATGCTGCTAGCATTCTTGCCACCATTCCACGCGGTCACGACTTGTATAGTATTTTTTTTTATTTTTATTTGTATTTAGTTAAGATTTTAATGTAAATTTGTTATAAATATATATAATTATATCGGTTAATTCTCAGTTAAATACTTAAATATAAGCAAACTCAATCAAAATATATAATTTTATTTAAAATACTTACCTAACGTTTTTAAAAATACAAAAACAAAAATATAAAGGTAGATAATACAAAACCATACAAGTACCAATAGCGCTATGGTTTACGCAAGTGCTTAGCCGCACGTAAGTCCCAGGTTCAAACCTTGGGCAATTGTCACAATTCCCATCATAAAATTTGTTTTTTTTTTGGAGGGGTTAATAATTTATAAGTAAATTCCTTTAAATCGGGATTGCTATTAATTGAATTTAAAAATTTAAAGTTTCCTAATCTTTGATTAGAGAGAGGAGACGGATGCGCTTTTTAGTGTGCCAAAAATACAGCACTAAAATAAATTTTAAGCTACATTTTAAAACTTTGCATATAGCAAAAACTTTTTTCCTGACAGGGGTTCCCCGACTGCACATTTTTTTTATTTCATTCTTTTCTTATTAAAAGTGACAATGCTAAAACATGATACCGTCTCCTTAAAACTACTTTTATGTTATTTATTTTTGCGTTGTATGTATTGGTATTGTTATATAAAACATTTAAAAAAATGTGTTATTTCTTAATATATCAAGTCATTGTGTACTGAACTTTACAAACTTCATACTACTACCGAGTACTACCTGACATATAGAAGCGATGAAACGAGTATCTCTATTACAGTTTCTTCAATAATTAACTTCAAGAATAATTGAATCATTTCATTACGGTCCGTGCACTTCGCCATTTTATTTTTATTTTTAGGGTTCCGTACTTCAAAAGAAAAAACTAATTCATTATGAGATATTTCTCGTCTCTAAGTTGTCTTGGTTGTCTGTCTATTACAGCAATTTATCTTGGTGACAGCTTGACATAGAAACATGAAATGTTATTATTGTGTGTCAACCCACATTTACGCATATGTCTTAAAAATGAATAATGTTCCAATTTTAAACATGCTAGAAAAAATATGTCATGTAAAGTTTATAACAGAACCCTCATTGCGAGCTGGGCTCACGCTTAGCTTATTTTATTTTATTTTATTTTATTTATTACTTCCGATAATTGAATGATAGTGCGCGTATTAAAACCCATGTTTCAGAGATTAATATAGCAGTTTATATCGTAATTATATTGTAATCTTTGGCAGAATAACTACTGCCCTAGGCATGTTTTTTTTTCATGTTATATTTTTATAGTGCGTCGAACTCAAGTAGCCTATACTAAAATAAAATAAAATATATAATATGTATACAAGGTACATACTTTGTCAATATCGTTAGTTGTCTGTGCAACGCCTCTTTAATTTTAAGGTTTGATATCAGAAAATTATATCACAAACAAATATATCTTAATAACAACGGTTTTATATTGATTATGTGAACTGCTTTATGATATTATTAGCAAACGAGTAATGTAGGTAACGCTCTTGTTATGATAACAGGTTTCTTTATTAACTTTTCAAATTAAAAGTATGACACATTCTATATGGTTAATTTAATAATATATTTAGCGATTGTACCACAATGGCTGGCCAAATCTTCGGGCCACATGGATATTTCTAAAAAAGTATTAATGATATAAAACTGTTACATAATATAAAAACACAAAAATCCATTTTTAACCTTTTTATTTTGAATATCTCACAAAGCCATAATTTGACGACTTTACATGTAACTAAGAGAACACAAGGACACGCGCGAAGTTTTTACAGCAAAAATGTAACATATAACTAATGGACCCATAAAGTATGTATTAAAAAAAAAAAAGAATCATAAACAGATAGACATTTCGCATTAATTATATTCGTAAAAATATTTCAAGAGCAGGCATCGAAGTCACGATCGCAGCAGAATGCAGGCGCTACCACTGGACACCAATATTTCAACAATATTTACATCAGCGAAACGAATTTACCGAAGCATAGATACGTGTCGATAGGGCGTGCCCTTAAGTTTAACGGTGATCAATTTATTATAGGGAGTATAACGACGGTGGAGATGTTCGCGGATGGACCTCCGCGAAGCACGATAAACCAGGGCTGGAATCAGTAATAACTATTTTTGTAATTTATTACCAACATGACACCTGCCCTTGCGACTTCACTAAGTCATAACTGGCCGGATATGAGTATAAATTTTATCATTTCATTACAATTTATTTAGTTTTTTTTTAAATCCTTGCTCAGAAATTTATGTGCTACTGATACACGTATTGTAATTATATTGTAACCTTTACGTTACTTAGAATTCGTTCTATGTATTTATATATGGTAACGCACCGACGTCATTAATGACGTCAGTACTATAATATTAAAGTAATCACACATTTCTTACGAGAAACATAATTCACAGGTGAATAATAAAAAAATACGCGCCGCCGCCGTCCCTGCGTGATCTTTATCATCGAGAAGAAAATATAAAAAAAACTTCGTAAAATAATTTGCGAAGGTATTATAATAATTTATAGCTTCATCGGAATCGATTACTCGCACCAACACATACGTAAATATTAAAATTTCACGTTGAAATCACCAGGTTATAAGCTCACGTAGCTCCGAGATTCTTAAGAGTTAATTTACGGCAAAATAATTGAGAGAGCCGAGTGAATTACCCACTTATATCAACATCGGCTATAAAATTACAGAATGAGATTGCGAGAAAAAAAAATCTTATTGTGATGCGCACGAAATTACAAGAGGGGCATTAATAATGTGCATATTTTTTTAATGTTTTTTTTTAATGGTTTATATGTTTACAAGGGTTAACAATTCTGATTTCATTTTCATTCGTCGATGTTATGGTTTGTTCCGTATCATATTTATGAAGGATATTTGATTAGATATAGAAACGCAACGTAAAGTAAACAGTAAGGTCTGTTTTGCATGTTGTGTATCCAGCACTCGAGGCACTGCTGGCAGATTTTATGTCAACGCATGCAGGTGTTCACTATGTTTTCCAAACAAGTTTTTAGTGACAATAATATATGAAAATCTGTTGTAAAACTCATAAGACATTATTTCAGAACATCAGCCTCTTTTTCTTTTTTTTTTATACTACCCGGGGAGGACAAATGACTCCTCTTCACCTGATGGTAAGTGGTAGTAGAGTCCAAACGCGAAGACCGCTAGTGCAGTCGGGAAGAATGATTTGCAGTTGCCTTGCCGGCCCGCAAGATTCTCTTCACGCCTCGTCTATATACCTAAGGACGGTAGCTTATCTGACAATAACAGATGGTCCCCACTTTCAATACTGACGATAGTGGCGAAGTATTTCGTCTATAAAACAAGAAGAAAAATCACATTAGATGATGATAGAACTATCAAATAGAATCCTTTCATAAAATACTTAGAACGTTTGAAATTATATTTCCACATAATCCGAACTAAGAATAAATATCACCTTTTGTTCACCTTAAATACCTTTAAAGTATACAAAGATATAATAATTTATTACAAGTAGAGAAGACCCAGGGTCGTTAGTACCAAGTAAAATTGTCAGTACGTAATTTATATCTTTTACTGTTGAGTATTATAATACTGACCCACAAAACAGTCGCATAACTCCAGTGTCCTATGTGATTTAGGACCCAATAGAATATAATATTCCATTGTTTAAATCGCAGAACAACGATGGTTGTGGAAGTGCATTGCACCTACGAAACACCTACCAAATTGTATTCAAGTGTCTTCTTAAATTTTATGAGTAATCAAAACACTAGTACTTCTTCTTATGTGTTCCGGTTTGAAGGGTGACTGAGCCAGAGTAATTACAGGCACAAGGGACATAACATCTTAGTTCCCAAGATTGGTGCCGCATTGGCGATGTAAGCGATGGTTAACATTTCTTACAATACCAATGTCTATCGGCGTTGGTGACGACTTGCCTTCGGGTGGCCCTTATTGCCTGCCTCTTTGGTGTAGTGCTTATAAGGCAGCAGATTTTAAGGTCCTGTCTTCAAACCCTGGTTCAGGTCATAAAAAATTATTACTTTTATCAATCAAAAATTTGCAGTTTAGAGAGACTGGAAGTGGTTAGAAGTTATTATGTTAGGTATTTCTAATTTATCTGTGTTCAATGGCTAAACTGGTAACTTTCAACTAGTCTAACTCACGGCTTACGAACTACAAATCATTTGTGTGTTTACACAATACTTTAACAAATACTTCATTATTGCATATTATTGTCTCTATCGAACACATGCTGCGTGATTTGCTTTATTTACAAATATCAATTTACAAATTAAAAAGTGCATATTGCATTCCATTATTTGCATATAATTTCTCTTCGTATACGTAAATATTTCACAATGGTTTTTAAGATACATCAAAATATAATTATATAAAATTGAATGATCTTAACGTTAGTTAATATAAAACAAAACGTGTACCTATAATATTTCTTCAATATTGAATTAAAAATGTTACTCTTCGTTTTAAATAATTTCGGGATATATTTCCGAGTTATATCACACACACACAAGTGTTTGTGTTGATATCAAACAAAAGCTGGGTTAAGTTAATAAAGTATAATATGCATCGCAAACGAGATCCCGACGCCATAAATCTTTTTTGCGGACGCTCCGGGCGCGCCGTAACCGATTAGTAGGTGCGCCGGTACACCACAAGAAACAATTTTCAATATAGGCACAGTTTTCAACATCGTACGATATTATCGATTACTTATCGGACACGATAAAAAAATCGGACCTTTCCACCCAAACCAAACCCATATTACTACGATACAGCTAAAGGTAGTGAAATAATATAATCTACGGCGAATAACACAAGAAAATAGAAAAGTGAAACGCTTATTTATTTTATCAAATCTATCGACACCCCGAACAACAATTATTGAATGTAGCACAGAATTATCGGTAAACGGACCACGTGGTGGTAAGTGGCCACCATCGCCTATAGACATTGGCGCATTAAGAAAGATCAACCATTCATCAACCATCTTACATCGCCAATGCGCCACCAATCTTAGGAACTAAGATACCCTCAGCTATACCCGTGAACTCAACGTTTAAACCGAACGGAACAATACTAATCATTTCGGTTTTTCGGTAGAATATCTGATAAATAGGTGAAACCAAATGAACTGCCGCCCTACCCAATCCATATTACAATAATAATAAATAAACTGAATAATGCGCCTTTATAAATACTTCTATTTACGTTATATACTTTTGTAAATTAGTTCTATTAAATATCTAATATGAAGAAATTAAAAAAAAACTATGGTTCCTCGTTTCTGACGTATAATCACAATGGAAACAAATACTAATATAATTTATGACTTCATCGCCAATCGGGGGTCACGAACGACGAACGTGGACCCGAAGAAGCGGGGTAAGTTGTTTTCTACGTTCGGAAATCGAATGTCTGCGTCGAATCAAATGATGATTTATTTCTGTAGACACGTTTAGAATTCTTGATAGTAGTTTAAATTGTCTTTTAAAATAAAAAAAAGTATCCAATTATACCGCGATATTTACGATGTTGGAAATAATGCGATGAAAAATTACTTTCATTGAATTGTACCTGCTCTAAACATTCAAAACATAAAGCTTAATATTATAAGTTCATTTTTGAAAGCTTTGTATGAATGTCGTAAGTAAGCTTTTACGAACAAATAATTAGTTTATTTATCAGTTAAATACGTATGTATATATACTTAATATTAGTGCTAAATACGAACTCTTGTAAGATTTAGAAAAGCTACAACCTAATCTTTAATTACTATATAATGACAACTGTGTTACGCATTAATAACAGTTATACAGTCAAGAAAAAAAAACAACATATTCACAACATATATAAAATAGGAATACCTACTATTAATTTTAAAAAAAACATACGTCTCGGAACGATAAGATTGAAAAACATAAACAAAATCGTACATAATATAATAATTACCGAAATATTTACGATCACTACGAACATTGTAAGAGATGTGAACATCTCAACATGGAAACATTTAAGACGCATTTACACCAAAAATGGGCACTCATACCGATTCCTCTTTTCCAGCTATTCCAAAATGATCCATTAACTTTTATGGCTACGTTAATTAAAATAATTACTTCATTAGCTTAGTTTGTTCAATTTTAATTAGATCTGGGCGTGAAATAAGCATAGAGAATAGAAAAGGAAGGGCTTAAGACAGATTATATTTAAGTAAGTCGTAAGATGGCCAGTGGCCACAGATAAAAAATATAATTTCAAAATTTGATAAAAGTAATATTTAATAAATTTTTAATTCGAATATTATATGATTAATTAAATATTTAAGAAACAATTAATTTCATTTTTTTTTAATTGTCTTGTCGAAAGTCTACTCGACACGAATAGTTTATACGTCTATATTGGTATTTTGACGCGTGTCCTATTACGAATGCTATAACGGTTTCCGTAGTCAGTGATCCTATAAAGAACTAATTATTGTGCCGTATCATATAACAGGATGTCTTTGACTGATTACGTTCAAATTAATAATTAACACTCTTTGACTGGTGTTTCGATTTTTAAACTTTTGTAGGGTAACCTTTATAGTTAATTTTAAAACCACAGTTTTAATTGTATATTGTTATCGTCTAGAATATAAATATTATTTCTATTAAGCTATGTATTTTAATTTCAGGATTTCAATTAAGACATTGCGTATTTATCAATAATGTATGACATGATAATTAATTAATAATACATGTACAATCCAAGATAAATCTTCGATCGATCATGAATATCCTAATCGATAGCTCGATCTTTAACCTGCGTCCTCATAACAGACTCGTCATTTCTAATATACAGACAATAAATATGTATTTCATGACGTAATTCAATAAAAATATTGCACGAAGTGAATATTAAGTGAATATAAGAAAGTTAATATTATAAAATAAATATTTTTTTAAATCGTTCATGATAAAGAAAATAAAGTACAATACATAAACAAAGTTAAACGAAATAGTTAATTTTCGTAATGTACTCATAAGTTAAAATTTTAATGCAAACACCAACTAAGATATATTTTTAAACCGACGGATTGAATTAACAATACAGATAATCTATATAATATCTATTGTTATTTGTATGTGTATGTTCAGTAATAATTCATAATAATAGATAAATAGCCTATAATATTATATAAATGCTTAATAGTTATCCTAGTTTTAAGATCTTTTTGAATTGTTAACACTCATATAAATAATTTAATTTATATATTTCCATTATGACATATTTCAAATTCTTACAAATACAATTCACAATCGCATATTTTATTTAACATATTTTATAATATATTGACTAAAAACTTAATTTAACCTTTATCCTATTGTCTCATTATTTTTATTAATTTTGTAATGTTTTATTTTATCAATTAACTTTTTTATAATTATCGTTTTTACAATGTTGACTTATATTTCAATATTCATGTAATTTTAGAACACCTATAAAAAAGTTGAGGAATTACCCAATTATTTATAAGGACTTTTTGTTTATTGTATATTTTTATTGTACTACTTGTTGGTGTTGTCAAATAAATAAATAAATAAAGTATTTGTGTGTAAAATGTGTGGTAAATAAATTTATTTATTTACTTTTTTTAAGGAAGACCAACCTTTATAAAATTCATAAATTAAATTAAATAATTATCACATTACAAAAAGAAATCACAAATCAATCAAGACTTCACAATAAAGTTATTGAGAAATCATTTCATAGCAGATTTTTGGGATAGTAGCAACTAAAATAAGAAAAAAAAGATAAGAAGTACAATTAATAAAAGTATGACTGAATTAATAAATTGTTAATTCAATCTTGAGATTTTAGATTCAATTGATTATTAATTTCAGGCGTTGGACGGCTAGCTAGTTATTAGTGTATGGTATGCATTCATCAACGAGTCAAAATGGAAATGTGTATTTAATGTATCATAGATTAATACGTACAATTACGGGATACACACCCACATTATTCATAAGATATATCATAAAGCGCTTATTAAGTAAGTATATATGTACTATTCAATTCTATAAGTGTAATTAAATTAATACAAAAACTTCTGTAAAAGAATGGAAACCCCATGTTTCCACCCATTTCCGTGCAACGTATTATTAATCTGATTTCAATAGGTTTGAAATTTCTTAAAGTCTCAAATTATGTGAAACCTACACCTACCTAGCATCTCTTGGGCTAAATACTCGTACGCCGTGCCGTGACAGCAAACAGCATGACGCTCTCTTACGCAGCTCTCTACTCCTTAACTATTAACTACTTACCTTACTTATGGAAAAAGTATTTATTGTATTAAAGAAAATCATTTTATTAAGTATTTTTACTCCATGTTTAGTAATTAGTATTCTTAATTGATTTCAATAATCTCATGATGTCGATGTTTCATAGCTGTCCGGCGTCGGGTGACTACCACATGTTTAATGTACTTTAAAATATTATTATTTATTTATAAATCTGATTCTAAATAAGAAATATATTAAAATCCGTATTCTATGTCCAGGCAAATGAAATAACGGACGCAACTCGTGCTATAAAATTCCTAAGCCGAAATTAGTTTTAATGATATATCCATTAAAAACTTGATATTTCGTAATGACCCACCATAAGAATATAAATATACACGTATTCACAGTTATATAGTTGACAAACTAAACCTGAATCTAACTTACCAAGCTAAACATATCTTAAACACATAAAGTTTTGTAGCGATTACGAAAGAACTAGCAATGCCAGCAAAAACTCAACAGCCAAAGGGCGGACGTGCAAACATCGTGCCGCCATTTTGTGTTAATTGTAAAATAAAATGGCGTCGGGCAAATGAAGCAACATATCAACGTTAAAGGATACTTATTGAAAACATAGAATAGCAATAAAGATGGAAATGGTATATTATTATGACATTTAATATTACTTTTTAATTTCATGTTCCTTTGACTTACCAAAATTATAGTTGAATAATTGAAATTATTTATTTTACTTACTTCAAATAACATTACAAAATAATATCACTCGAAAATTACTTGGTCTCACAATATGACACAATTATGACTGCAATTATCTGAGTTAAAATAAGTTCGCAAAGACAGGCTGCAACTGTAAATTAAAAGTAAAAGGAGAACTTTTGTGTTCTGGTCCATTGCGGGTGAGTGCATACACTTATCGCATTCATCCGCACGCAGAGCTGCAGAAATGCCCTCGTGTTGTTTACTTTGAAATGAGCACGGTATGAATTAAAGACAATTTAAGTCTTAATAATTCAGCAATGGTTGTCTGAAATTGAAACTGCGACCTTCATATTAAATTCACATGTTCTACAACTTCAACTATGCATATACAAGATACATACTAATTCTACACTACTCTTTGATCTGTGATTAAAACTATACCATAAGAGAAAAAGTGGTTGAAAGGACACTAAAATGTGTGGTATCTTTCTTGTATTAAATTTTGTTTACTAGTTGGTAGTGGCAGGCGATAATTGCTCCAGCGTGGATGTCGGATAACATACCGTATTTTCATCTTGATTGCAATTTCTTGATCTTGTGTCGTGATAAAATGTAGGTCCAGTATTGTAACATAAATATGGCCAATTAGATATACTTTATTGGAAAACCAGCTGACAATAGAATTCGTTAACAAGGTGATAAACACACAAAAGTAATTAAGACTAAAAACGGGTGTAATTATAGTAAAAACGATCTTAAGGCTCAGTAAGTATATTATTACATTTCGTTATATTTTTTCTGGTAAATATTTAAGCCATTTACGTGATATATCTTTTAATTAATTGACTTATTGTGCATTTTTAATTGTGTTTATTGATGTGATACTTCTCTAATTTCAAAATTCTTACCTTTTGGATGGTTACGGAATAATTACAGGCACAAGAGCTAATAGGCGAGAGCAATAGTTAACACATTCGTAATATGTGGTTTGGAGGGTAGGTCAGCCAGTGAAATTATACTAGGGACATAGCATCGTATAGATATCGTAAGTAGCAGTGTATTTATTATAAAAATGGCTTATAATTAATGCAATTCCATTGTACAAGGCTAGTTCGACTCATATTTGCTCGACTTCGTTCCTAAAAAAAAAAATATATATTTCACTTAGTAAAAACAATAAGTATAGACCATATACTGCTAGATAGAGGACTTTATCTATTTTTTTTTATTGTATAGGAAGGCGGACGAGCTTATGTGCCACCTGATGGTAAGTGGTCACCAACGCCCATAGACAATGGCATTATAAGAAATGTTAACCATCGCTTACATCGCCAATGCGCCGCCAACCTTGGGAACTAAGATGTTATGTCCATTGTGCCTGTAATTACACTGGCTCACTCACCCTTCAAACCGGAATACAGCAATACAGAGTACTGCTGTTTTGCGGCAAATCTAGCAGTTACTTAGGACTTTATCTTTAAAGAGTATGTTTTGGAGCTTATACCATGCAGCTTTGATGTAATTGGTGAATACACATATGGCAAAAAGTATGTGACACGTGCAGATTTCCTTACGATATTTTCCTACACTGCCGAACACGACTTTTTTTGTATTAGACGGGGAAATTGGCCACCTTTATCAGTAGACGGTGGGTGAAATTGGCCTTTCAGTAAGTAGTCTCCACCATCCATGGTGAAATACACCACCAAACTAGGGAACTAATATGTGACATGTGAGTATGTGAAAGTGATATATCTATTCGCCATCGTACTAATAATAATAATAACAATATCTTTGTATATTTACAACAGTTACCCATAAGGTCATTAAAAAACAACGACAATTATGAAGATTAAGATTTACTCACGTAATATCTTTCATATATTTAGTATTTATGACGCAATAAAGTTTTATTGTAACGTAACAATTCCTCGGCGTAGCGTCGATAGCTGTGTAAGCAATTAGCGTCTCACGCCTATTCCACCACTCTCTTGTCCCTATTGAATTTTATCGCGTAATTAGAGGCCATAAAATCAGGAGCCACTCGGTCCATAGACAAAGCGATGAGTCCTCATATTTAGAATTCTCGCATACCCTCTAGATATGTCTAGAACGCTAACAACCTCACCGATATTTAAGCCACTTACGCCTTAACAGGACTCAAAGTTGGCACCGCAAAACTTTTTGCCCCATTAAGGGCGAGCGTCATAAATTATAGAATTTTTTTGTAACGTCCAAGTAGTGTACTTTTTACCATTTCAACAGAACATAATAAATCGCTAATAGAAATGATTATTTGTTTTGTTATATAAGGTCAAGAATGTTATTTTATTATAAATCTTTTAATTAAACCGTACACGGTAAAACGACTGGAACCTCCCTCGTTACTACATGAATTACACACGATAGTTACCTATTTTACAACGAATCAAAATCACATCGTGCTACTAAATCGGTGATTTGGTCATGTTGGCCAATTTAAACCGTAATTTTCCGGTTAAGCTGTGCATTATCATAAGCAACGGTTTAAAACATGAGAACGGGTCGGCTATTGATGATAAAATTTAATATTAACATGAAGTGTTTTCAATTGAGAGAAACCACGAAGAGTTGTTTATTAGACTTATAAGTATGGTGAATAGAAACCACAATCAGCTAAATGCAATAGAGAAGCCACTTCGCAGTGTTTTAAATAGCCTTATTAAGTAAAGTGTGCCTAATAATACACTTACAATAAGGCGATTAGACGCAGGTCAGGACTGCATGAACAATCATCAACGTAATGACATTACGGTTGTTGGTCTTTGAAGCAATTACCCTCTTGAGTATTTCAGTATTTAACACGATTTACGGTAAATAAGTACCATTATCATTACCTGAGTATGTTCGGCAAATCGACTTTTATAGCTTCAATACATATTTAGTGATTGCCTCGTTGCATTGAAACATAAAACTGCAGATCAAATGGCATATTCCTGAACGATCAGATAAAATTATTGGGATTTGTCAGGAAGTACTCACTAGTAACCTAATGTTAAGAAATTGGTCCTGCACCTGGAATCTTCCCAAATTCCGTCTCATCAAATTATGAGATTTTTTTTATTATTCCAAATGAGTATAGCTTCTGTGATATCTGCCAAATTTTTAAGGGCACCGATTACACATGCGATAAATATACATGCACTGTCGAGATATCTTACTATTATTAGTCATCATAATGTCTCATGTCAATTTATAAAAGATTTATGAGTAACGTTGAATCATGACAAACCAACATGACTTCAGCGTATCTTTATTGTAAATTATAAAATTTAATATACATATGTATGTTTAATGTTTAAAAGAAATCGATTGCATCATAGATATTTATTTTGACGCTTTGTGTTTAATACACAAAATTGTGCAAAATATTGCTCAGAATATAAGTTCCAATTTCAAAATGTTTAAATATCTTCTCATAACGGTATACTTTTAGAATTACATACACGGTCCTGGACACGATTGTAGATTAAACGTTTAGTGTTACCTTTGCTGAATAGTTGAATAAAGGAATTATTAATATTCATATCATCCTCTCCTGTTACCCCTCAAGTCCTAAGAATTAGGAACGAACATGCGATTCACTCATTGCTGTTAACCCGCAGCGACTTAAAAATTAAATCATTATTATTAATTGTTAAAACCTGTCAATCGTTGAATGCTTTTTTTAATGAAATTAAAAGTAAGTATTCCAGTAAATGTCGTTAAGCACATTATTATAATCTTGAATATAGACTGATTATTATTATCAATAACGGATTCTTGATGGAAATATTCTTTATACCCTTTATAAAATAATATCTTCATGAATATTTTTTTCCCCTGTGACTTCCTTTAAGCTCATTCATGTATATTCAATAACTTTATATAATAAATATTGAAAGAGGAATCATAGACAATTAAGCACATAATTGCATTGAACGCGCAATCAATGACACGTTATGACGGATGACTGGTGTGGTGAGCTGGTTTACAGACACGCGATTACTTTGCTAACTATGTTGCAGGACCTAATACTTAAGCCTCGTGTACACTATTTGTTGCCAACGGCGTTTCACGTTAAAACCTTTACGGATCATTATATCATTATTAATACTTAATGTATTTATAAATATGAGTTGATATTAAAAAGGGTTATATTTAAAATTTGTACTTAAATTAATTAAATATTGCATAGTATTTTTTTTTTACTTCGGTCAATTTCGTTGTAAGTTTTCTTTGTCAAATGTTACATGTACTGAAAAATAAAGGTAAAATCAAAGATTTTGTCCAAAAACGACAGAAGTATAACTTTTTATCAGAAACATTTTCAATGTGACCTTGAAAACGTACTCTGCTATTATCTACTTTACTATTAAAAAAATATAAATAGTGTCTTAATTAAATTACGAGAATTATCTTACAATATTAATGACATATTATTGAAGAATATATACAATATTCAATAGTTACAAAACAAATGATAATCTGCGATTTTTAAACAAATATTTAAATTCTATCCAATTATATGAAAATAACATTTAAAAAGAAACATATAAACTTAAATGATCTGGCACGCTAATAGCGTATAATATATAATGGACGCAGATGATATATGAGAAAACCGCGACTAATTTGACTAAGGAAATGATATATGTACCATTATTTCCATCGACATAAATTTAACAGGTAAACAAGTGACATACAAAATTTATTAGCAAAAAATAACGAAAGAAGTTATAAGATTAATGTTTTATTTATTCAATAACGTTATATAAGAATGTAGAAATGAATATCTTTTATATGTGAATAAATAAAATGAAGTCCAGATATAAACATACTAGAATATCCCACTACTGGGCCTTACCCAGTCAAAATTGTTCTTGCTGGGCAAAAGCTTGAAGCCTGTTGCTCAGCCGCAAGCAAAGCAATTGGTTATTGTTGTATCTCGTCTTAACACACACATTCACACATAAACATAAATCTGACTTATCCTGTCTGTGTGTGTGTGTGTTCTCAAAGCTAATCACAGTACCATATGAACATAACTTTTTTGATCAAAGTAATTATCTAAATGATTAAAATGATATCTCAATAGCTAGATATTTAATTATTATAATTGTCATTTTGTCAAGAATAAAAAAGGAGTTAATTTAGAAGCAAATGTATTGGTTATGGTACTTGATGAAAGAGTGAATGACAGGAAAGGAATGTGTTTTTCCCTTTCATAATCATGTCAATCTTCAGAGGGTGCTTATTCGACGTGACTGATTAGTGTTTACATATAGAGCGACAGTTATGAAGTGTCACCTAGCTTACAAGCTAAGGTTTAATCATAAGCACGTTGGATCAAATGTTTTTACCAATCCAAATTAATTGCGTAATGGAGAGGACGCCTTCGCCCAGCTGTGGGCCATTAACGGATACTTTACTTTAAATTGGATCATGATACTCTTATATTTCAAGCTATGATATTTTTTACTTAAATATATATCTCTAGGCAATATCAATGATAATTCAAAGTAAATACAAAAAGTAAAAAAAGAAATCAAGTCTTTCGGCACTAATATCGAAAGCAAATTAAATATCACGATGACTGAAGCAAAGTCTCCTACGGGTATTAAACCTATTAAAAGAGTGAAAGGTACATTCACTACAAGAGCACTAGAAAATTGTGAGTTCACTTAACTTATAATGAACATAATTATTGATGTTATCGTGTATATATTACATATTCACGTATTAGCCAATGATTTGATCCACTCGATGCATTACCGAAACCCACACGGCTGTAAAACACCCACACACTTCGACACCTCGACCTAATAACAGACACATCAACCATAAATAAAACAATGCAATAAAATCTACCATCCGAATATAGTACTTACTCCAACGCAATTAATGCTTTAATCGAATGACTGTATTGAATTGTTATTAAACAGTTACTTTGTATCTAGAAGATGTAAATTGCGGTTTTGATTTATTGTGATCTTTCTTAACTCAAAAATTGTATAAATTTTGGTAGATTAAATTAGTTGTCGCTTTGTCTGCGACTATGTATACACTTAAAAACGAATAGTATGTTTTATGTCTGTGTTGCATTGTAATAATAGTGTAATTTATGATGTTCAATCTCGCTCTCTTTAGTTTAACAACTGTCTCTACAGTTATTAAACTAAAAACGGAATAGTTTGTTTTTTAATTTGAGATATAATAAAGTGTCACTAAAGAACCGGAAACAAAAGAAATCCAGTAATTAATATCTCGTTTTACTCGAATTTTTGGATATTCCCGTATGAATGTTATTTTTTTATACTGAACAATGTGAATGGTATAGCTCAGGGTAGATAGGACTGGGTAAGTACCACCCCCTCATCATATCATATATCTGGAAATACACGAAAACCCATAATTATTTATAAAATAAATAAATAAAACCATATTTACAAAGCAATACACTATAAATGTCTGGCTCTTTTACAAACTTTCTTGTAAGATATTAGACAATAAAGTCTAAAATTGAGTTCAATTTTATAGCTTTATATAACTTTAACTACTAAACACCTTAATCGGCTTATCACACGTGAGGTCCTATTTTCTTTAATAATAGTAAATGAAATCCGCAACCGACGGTATCCACGCCAACACAGCACTCAAGTCAATGTTGTATTGTTTTGTTTACACTGCCCACATACATACTTAACGACGAGAGGTAGAACGGCCTTAGGTAATAGAAAACCTATATGTGTACAAATATACATACATATATTACAGTGTATTTATTCTAGATTATACTTTCTAAAATATCTATATTTATTTTAGTCTATGAGATTTTTGACGTGACAACGTCTAATAAATCGATGAACGCTGGCTGCATGCACGAAAAATTGTCCCGTTACGCTCATTGTCCCGTTGCGCTGATTGTACGCTTGCGCCGCATCTATCTCTCTTTCACTAGATCGCAGTCATTTCATCAATGTTTTGTTATGACGTTATCGTCCGTAAACCGACATTACAGACAACCATTTTTTTTAAATTATATATGTCAAATAACACCCCATCAAGGAAGTCAACTGGCAGACTCACCGAGTCAATGAATCTGAACTTTGACGCCTGTACAATCTTATATTTATAGTGCAAATGCATATATTATTTCTATTGATTCTTAATCCTGACACTTAGATTGATTAGATTGTGATTTTGCCTGAAACAATATTGAAACAAATTAAATATAAGATACACCAAAGGCACAGACAACAAGTCTGTTTGAAATACAATGAATACATTTCCACTGAGAATAACCCCCTACTTCGTAATCGGTTAGGAGAACATATCAAAACTCGAAAGCATTAAAAAAGGTAATAACATTCGCAAATACATGACGACGAAATTTGCAATGCGCAAACGCACACCTGTAAAGTGGGTCACCTGCTGGTGAGTTGCCACCTTCACCCTAAAAAAGTATACTCCTTAATATTAATACACCGCCAACTATGAGATCTAAGATGGTATGTCCCTTGTGCGTGTAATTACACTAATTGAACACGCTACAAATACAAAAATGATGTGACGAAAATTATTTTATTTATTCTTTGCGAGAACTTGTCTTTATATTAAAAATGTTTTATTTTTATTGATTATTTTGTGTGTTTCTCTTTTATTATTTTACGCAATATATTATTACTTAACAAACTAATAACCCAGACATCATCATAATTTTATAACAACATAACATATTATACCAACCCGCATTGGAGCAGCGTGGTGGAATGAGCTCCAAACCTTCTTCTCAAAAGAGAAGAGGCCGTAACCCAGCAGCAGTAGCAGTTTATAAAAGTCAGAGCGATATAAACGCATGGAAATATTTTTTTTTGTGATATTTCTCTTTCTTACATTATCGTGGATGTTAAGAGTGTAAACGGATTTGAAAAAAAATGTTTATTATTATGAGTGAGCAAAATAGCAGTCTAAGGCCGTACATACTTAATAGTTATTACAGAAAGATCAGTAATTCACGCATGTTTCTGTACCCACGCAATAAAACGGTGTCGGCAGCAGGCCTAGTTGTCAGATGTCATATTACCGTTTACTAACGGAAAAGTGGAATTTTAGTTGACATTGTTTGTACATGTATTTAAATGGACAGTATATATTTTTTAACAAGAAATTACAAAAATATTTAGTAATTTTATATAATCTTAAAGTTTTTGTGTTTATATTTTATCACCAGATTAAAATTGACCAACTTTTGTAACTCAATAAAAAATATTAAATGAATTTAATGAAAAGAAAGAATCCCATTTGACAGCAGTTGATCAATTAAAATTTATATGTGTTTACACGCTATAAATGATAAGAAACACTTATTTGGCGTTGTTATTCTAGATCTGACAAGCTAACCTTTCGAAATACCATTTTAAGCATCTATTAAAGTACTCACTGTGTTCCATAATCAATGACCAATAACCGTGAACAATCGTTCATCAACGATATTAGATCTCTCACGTTATAATGCCCTAACCTTTGACTTCAATCTGAACTGGGCAAAGCTAAGCGTTATTTAGAGAAGCGGATTAAAAACCTAGGCGTGGTTTAATTAGAAATTTAACCTGCTAATAAATTACAGACGCGCCACCCAAGGCGTGGCAACACTCGACTTATTTCCCAAGAGAAATACGTGACGTGTTGCCAGAACGAAATTCATTTTCGGTTATTTTCGGTACTCATACCCCATGTTTATTATGTCACTTCCGTTCCGTACGAACTGTTGGCCATTAGTGTCTTGTTAGCTTGGTTTATAATATTTTAAGCCCGACCGCTTCTTTGGACTAACGTTATTGGGTAATAACATAAACTTACCGAGCAATGTTCTTTGTTCAAAATTAACATTACCAAATTTATTATACTTGCTCATAGCTTTAGCTTCATAGTTTTTTTCTAATGTATATTTTCTTACCTGTTTTCTTAACTGTTTTATTTCGATATAATATTATATAATTGACTGTCACCGCACAGGCCTAACTACTGGGGCACCATAAATTTGCATACAGGTTGCTTTTACACATTAGGTTAGAACTATCAATTTTTGAAAATTGAACCTCTAAGGTCAAAAATAGTTAAGGTATAAAAGTCCTTCATTTTTGAAGAAATAGCTACGAAAATTCTTATGTAGGAAATTTAAATGATGACGCGAGCGGAGCTGCTGGTAATGATGGTAAGATATTACGACAATTAAATTTGTATATAACTTCTCATCTTTTTAGGGCTCTACAAATGATTGTTACCTCGAAAAGTTTTCAAATAGTTTACCGCTTATTCTGTTATTCTAAAATTTTATGAATTAATATTTAAGATTTAATATTTTATGCCCTCTAAAGTCAATCGTAAAACATTTACTATTTCCTTGCAATAATTTTAGCGGTTAAGTTTACAGTTGCATCATCGTTAATACTCTGTTTCGTTTTTAAATATATGTAACTTTCCCACGGTTATAAGTATTGGAAAACTATGCCATATCAAATTAACATATAGAAAATATATGAGTTATGACATAATAAATTAAAAACGATTCATCGAAGTTACATCTAATCGATTCAGTAATCGATACACATCGATTAGTTTGATCATGTATCACAGATTAAAATTCGTGGGAATGCGTCAAACCAGACGTAACCAGCATCAGTCTTGAATTATAATTGTAAGGTGCATATTTTATATCAAGTAATAAATACACTTTTAAAAGATTACTGAACAATATACAATGTAAACAGCCATTACACTGGTCAGTGAAATATTATCGCTATGTAAGCCATAACAACTTTTGTAACAGCAGTAAAAAGTAACAGCCTAATAATGTTACGCAGCTGGGCTAAGGTCTCCTCTCCCTATGAGAAAGAACAGGAACTATTCCACTCCAATGAGGGTTGATGTGTAGCAGAATTTCAGTGAAATTAGATACATGCCTTACTTGCATACAGATGAAAAAAACACCGGCTTGAACCTGCATCATTTGAAATCAAGCGTTCTAACCACTGGACCATGTCTCCTTTAAAAATAGAGTATATTAAACCTAAATCAAGGCAAGACATAATCACTCAAAACATATTTTGAAAAGTCAATCAATACTATTAACCACCGCTTTCAATTCATACGCTAATGTTGTAGTTTAGTTATTATTTAATGCACTGAACCTTGGACTGCATTCACATACTTCCGATCAGGCGATATGGCAATCAAGCGATTTTTCATGTTTTTATATGGTTTTTATTAAATCTTTTCATAAATGGATCAAACCTTGCAACTGAAATTTAAATTTGATTCACTTTTTTAGATTAGATTAAATTTAGATAGACACTCTTTTCTGAAGCGACTATGCATCTTAAATATTTAAATATAAACAAAAGCTTGGCTTATATTTTTTAAAATATAATAAGAATTAAGGCGTAAAGAATAAAATCATTTTTAATTAGTATTTAATAATGCTTAGCAAACCCTTCGCAATGAGAGATATATGACATATATAATGAGCTACGATTACATTACAAATTAATGACATTTGCGCTCGCCTTTGTACATTTAATAACTTACTCAAAGTATGTACATTGCCATATGTAGCATATTTTTATCTCATATGGTATTTAAATAAATAAATAGAAATCAACATAATAATATAGGAAATTTCACACGTACATATTTATTGAAATTACACTATATAACTAAAATCATTTAACAAGATAAGCTCGAAAACTTTTACTTTAACAATAGTTATAAATCTTTATACACGTTAAAGATTTTATTATAGCGCTAAAGTTTTAGGATTCTTGTGTATGAAGTAGTTGCAAAAGTAAATTTTATGACCATTGCTCATTAGCAGTTCCTTTAACGAATACATTGACATACTTATGTTATAGAGATGTAAGTTCTGTTTGTATTCTCCGATTACAAGTGAAAACTACTGAAGATATACTGTCAGTGACTATTATGTAGAAATTTTGGAATTTCTGCATCGGTCGGTGTAACTTATATCTTAAAAAACATATATAAAAAAATTACAGTAAACAATTCTAGGATTAAAATGTGTCGAAAAAATAACGGCAACTTCTAGTTTAAGTTCCGTTTGTCTTTTTCCAATTATAAGCAAAAAATGCTGATCACATTGTGTAACATTCAAAATGTTTTAAAAAAAAGTAACCGAAATATTCATTATTAAAACATATATTCACCGTTTTGTTTAAATCAATGAGAATAAATAACGACAACTGCAGTTCAGTTTCATAGTGACAAATGAAAATAAGTACCAGTAGACCAATATTAGCTTAATGTATAAAATCCTTACTTCGCACGAAGTTAGGACAAGGAGCTAGTCTAGTAATAAAATAAATAAATATAGGCGTGAAATATGTAGTCACTATTCAATAAATGACGCGATTCCTCACAGACAAAGAAAAATTACTCACGTTTGCCTCGTCGGGCTGACATTAATAGTAGCCATAAATACAAAACGCCTTCAAACAATTACTATGCTAACAGCTTTTAAATATAATTTTCATTATTGCATTATTGCTCTTGAAATCACGCGATTGTTTGTATTTAAGATTTTATTTAAACTTAATTTTAGTAATAAGTTTAGATTCTCCTTAGAGAATATTCAACCATTCTTCCATGACACCGCACCGATTGACGACAAAAATTAATCCCATGAAAATTGAGTGATGTTTGATTGGATTTGAACCCATTCACTAATAGTTTTTGTTTTTTTTTTATGCACAAAATTTCAATTTACGAACAAAATCGGTAACATATACCTATTGCAAGTTTTGTATAAATGTATCATATATCATTTTATTTATAATTTTCAAGACATGTGCATGTTATTCTATATATTTTTTATAAACATGTCACGACCGCATTGCTGAGACGCCATTTAATATACATTAACTCTAAATTAGTATTTATTTATCTTAACTGTATATAAATGTAGTATTAATATTACGAGCATTTAATAGGTCTTAAATTACACAAAGAACACTAGAAATACATTTACAACTAACATTAAATCAAAGAATTATAGAAACGCGTTCATAATGTGTTAGTTAAATTATTATTATAAATTACTATAAACACCTATCACAATTAATGGATTTTAAAGATATAAGAATAATTACGAGTTAGTTATCCATTAGTAGTCGCTCAGCATGAGGATTTTTTTTTTAAATTAGTAACAAAATGAAGTTGAACAAAAGTATTTTTTTAACCATTTATAGCTATTTATTATACAATAAGACGAAGCATGATTATGTCATTAAAGCGGGAACAATGACGTCACTTTAAACACTTGGTGGTAGGATTTTGTGCAAGCTTGTCTGGACAGGTCATCAGATATTCTACCACAACACTGTTGTGTTCCGGCTTACAGTATGAGTGAGCCAATTAAAGGCACGAGAGATTACTTATTTCCAAGGTACAGCATTGGTTATGTAAGGAATTTTACCATCAGGTGTATGGATCTTAGTTCCCAAGGTTGGTGGCGCATTGGCGTTGTAAGCGATGGTTAACATCTCTTACAATGCCAATGTCTATGGGCGTTGGTGACCACTTACCATCAGGTGGCCCATATGCTCGTCCGCCTTCCTATGCAATAAAAAAAAAATGTGATAAAAACAAAAACACATTATTTGCCACTGTTGGTTAATCTAGTCGGTAGCTATAATTTAATATATATATAATAATAATAACAGTCTGTGAATGTCCCACTGCTGACCTAAGGCCTCTTCTCCTCTTTTTGAGAAGAAGGTTTTGGAGCTTAATCCACCACGCTGCTCCAATGCGGGTTGGTGGAATACACATGTGACAAAATTTCAGTGAAATTTGACACATGCAGGATTCCTCACGATGTTTTCCTTCACCGTTAAGCACGAGATGAATTATAATCACAAATTAAGCACATGAAATTCAGCGGTGCTTGCCCGGGTTTGAACCCATGATCATCGGTTAAGATTCACGCGGTCTTACCACTGGGCCATCTCGGCGTTCTCGGCTTTCGGTAGCTATAAGGCACTATCTAATATAGCGTTATCATACATTTATAAAACGCAATAAAATAGTATTAACTTTTGAAATTGATGAATTACAATATTCATTTAAATACAAAAACGCATGACTCGGTCACTTTACATACAATTATATATACTGTAATTAATAAACGCAATTCATCACCTGCGGTTTCTCTCTTATATGGAACTGCCTGAATATAACTTGGATTATACTTACGTCAAAACGTTTCCAAAGTTAAATTCAATTACCCAATATACATATATGTATAATATTAAATTTTTAAGACGTGAGTTACAGAGTGAATATTACAAAAAGGATAAACATCAAAGGTATTCGACATCATAGATGCCATAGTCAGTATAACATACATACCTATGTTTATGAGCAAAGAGAACAATTACCATAAGTAAAAATACATTAAAATGGACCGGACCGAAGCTGAATTTTAGTCCCATGGGACTACACTGATTGAGGTATAATTAATAATTAGTATATTTTTGGTATAAGAAATATAAACAATAATAGTTCAAAATGAAAATTTAGCTATTCATATAACAAAAAAATAATTATAACCAATTATTACAAAAGAATAAGTTCTGATCTTTGAGGGAGATAAGAGATAATTTAAGAAAGTATGTATATTAATAAAGAGACTATTTTCGTAATAACTCGGTGGTGAGATATATAATACTTATTCAAATAACAATAAAATGTTTCATAAGACATTTCATCATCGCCATCATCATCATATCAACGGGTAATCGTTTGCTGCTGGACAAAGGTTTCTACGATGGCCAGTTTTGCGCTACATGCTCCCAGCGTCTTCCCGAGACTCTTATGGTCGAATACTAAAACGTCATTCAAATATTAAGTGGGACTTAATTATTTGGAACGCCATTAATTTCAAATTTAATATGCGAAATTTTAAATTAACGGCGTCTCAAATAATTAAGTTCCACTTCATATTTGAATGACGTTTCAGTATTCGGCCGTTACAACCTTATCCCATGGGGCCGTAGAAGCCGTCACGAAGGAATATACACTAGAGAAAGGGCAGCAGAGTATTATGATCAACTTACTGCGATCGCCAACCCGTCTGGCAGGTGGCGATTACGACATATCCAAAAATACAAAAGTACAAATAAAAAAGGTCCTATACAGAAGTCAGTACCAGTCTCTAGTATGTATCAAAACATTCTCAGACGCTAACAAAACAGAATACCGCGGTCGAGAAATCACGAACCGTAATGTCAATTCACGAGACCTTCCCAGAACTATTACCATTTAACGCAAGCACGACTACTATTCTACGGTTTTCTAGAAACACTTCAACGTCCGCCATATTTAATTTCATGACGCCGTATGTAGCTCATTTACTTGAGGTTATCTTGTCCATCTTTATTAAATATTTCAAACTTAACTTTAAATTGTGGAAATCAGAAACCTAATATAGAAATATTTTAGTAAAAATAAAGCACTGTAATTAAGTTGCAATTAAGCAATGCAAATAATGTTATTAAAAATTTAAATAAAAAAAATAACAAAATAGTTTATAATCCAAACGTCCCATGGCTGCGGTTAAAAGCCTCCTCCCTTAAATGAAGACCATTATAATACATAAAAATAAAAAAAATACATGTTTACCAATAGAAATCTTTTTATGGATCTATTAAAACTAGTAAAATTTAAATATTTTTACAGAGTTCAAGGGGTATTATCTATTAAACTCTATCATAATGTGCCAAGCGTTAACATTTAGCGAGAGTATGCGCGGTGCTTTAACGGCATCGCTTGAAGACCGCGGCTCCTTTGATCACAGATAGCGGTTCCTATGAAGTCCGTAGCGCACGCTCCGACAAGCTCGTTCACATTATGACGAAACGTCTATTTAGAATTTTAGACAAACAGTAGACTCACAGACAGCTAAAGATGATATGCGTGGTTTTCATTACATTACAAGTAGTGTACATCTACAAATTATCATATTTTGTAGAATACTAAGTTCACCGTAGATTTTACTAAGATTAAAAATAAATAAAAACTGTAATGAATTATAGGTAGGAGATAAATGAGCTGTTTAGCTTTAAACATGACTTTTGTACAATTTGTCTTTCTTTGTGAGTTTTGTGCGAACCCGTCTTAGTAGGTACAACTTACTCATATATTATATAAATAAACGTCACTACTTAGTATTGCTGTGTTCCGGTTTGAGTGAGTGAGCCCGTGTAATTACAGGTACAAGGGACATAACTAGTTCCCAAGGTTAGTGACACATTGATTATGTATAGAATAACTAATACTGTAAACATAGTCAAATTCTATCAGCAATTACAGATTACACTTAAAAAAAACGAGTGTCTTTGTCTTCTTTGTCGCCATAAACATGGCTTGAAATAATAAAATAATCCCCTTAACATCTCCTGTCGACTTTCAATGAACTCGATGTCAAAAATATGAAAGTGTTAGACATCGGACAGTGGCGTGATTGCAATCATTCCTTGCAGAAAATACTTCGCAGTTCTGTGACAAGTGCTGCGAAATGCAATATGATGATTATCTTTTAAGATGTGAGACAGAAACGGGACATCATACATTAACATTGAAATGCACGACACGAAATCTTATTTTAAATGAATGTGTGCCGTATGTATTTTTAAAATAGAAACTGAACATTTAATTAGTGTTTTTTTTATTTTTGTTGTTTTTGTTTTGGCGATGTTCACGTCTAAAAATTAAACTTAGATTATAGTTCAATTTACTGTAGGCATAAAAGTGGGAAATAGTGTGGGCGAAGAAAGCTGTTTCACTCATATATTGAAGAGTAGTTTAATTATAGGAATTTAAGTTAGCTTCTTGCTGAAGTTAATTTTGTCGGTGTCTTTTGATATTAGTAATTAAAAAAATAATAATCTATTCCACTGTATATATTGTTCTAATACATCTTATTGCACGTATTTTCTTTTTATATACTAATATGGAAATGAGTAAGATAAGTATATTTTATAACATTGATTGCTATCAACCAAAGAACCAAACCAATCTTATCAAACAACATCGTGTTTTTAAAAACTTTTTTTAAATAAATTGTGTATTATATTCGAAATTCTTTGTCGAAATTATATGTTGAAACGGTATTTTTTGTAGGTAGAAAACGTTAAAATTTAATTATTAATTTTGAGAATCAATACTATGTGCCGTTAGTTAAAACTCAAACTATAATTTGAACTAGTTATCGCGAAATGGATAATATAAAATAAGTAAGCGGGAAAATGCAGCTGTTACTTTATATTTTTTAACTAAGAAACTAATTTGCGATTACGATACTTAGCTTACCGATTACGATAAAAAAATTATGTTGTCAATTTCAATAATTTATTTATTTTTATTGAATAGGTAGGCGGACGTGCCAAGTGATAGTAAGTGGTCATCTACGCCCATAGACATTGGTATTGTAATAAATGTTAACCATTGCTTACATCGCCAATGCGCTACCAACCTTGGGAACTAAGATGTTATGTCCCTTGTACCTGTAATTACACTGGCTTTACAAACCCTTCAAACCGGAACACAACTACACTGTATAGCAAGTACTGCTGTTTTGCGGTAGAACATCTGATGAGTGGGTGCTCACAAAGCTCTACCAGCTGCTCGTTAATTAATTACGCGGATACTAACAAGAAAAGGTCTCTGTCTCTCAGCCTATTGCCGTCCACTGCTGGACGAAGGCCACCCCCATAGAGCGCCAACCATCCCTCAATCGTCTACTAATCTAAATCGTCAACTATTTAAAAGTGAATGTCCCACTGTTGGGCTAAGGCCTCTTCTCCTCTTTGTGAGGAGACGGTTTTGGAGCTTATTTCCACCACGCTGCTCCGATACTGGTTGAATACACATGTGACAGAATTTCAATGAATTTTGAGACATGCAGATTTCCTCACGATGTTTTCCTTCACCGTCAAGCACGAGATGAATTATAATCACAAATCGTCAACTATTAATTATTTAAATATTGAATCTGTAATCAGGATATAGCACGTAAATAATTAATTACTAGTCGACAAGTACCGTCTCTACAAATCGACGAATAGACCGGTTCGTATACTGCACAAACGTAATTCTAATAATCGCGTCGTGTTCTAATATGTTTATGCATGTATTAGATGTGATATCAATTTAAAAGCAATACGTATCTGCTATAACAATAAATCAACCAACCAGTTACATTCTGAGTCATTTCCTTTTACTAGATCTTGTAGAGTAATTAGCGGGAAAAATTCTATAAACAAAGTATGTATGCTCATTAATAATCAGGTGTGTCTACTTCTTTAATTTTAGAACATATTTAATATAAGTATATAAATCTTTTTAATAACTATTTTTTTTCGACCTTCGTTTTCATTTTTTCGTTTTCTATTTCGACCACGACGACGAATCTCAATGTAGAGCCACCTGCGCAGACACAAGGCTCAAATGTGTGCACAAACACAGTTAGGTTTTATTCCCTTACTCTCAGAGAGCGAAGGTATGTAAAACTGTAGGGCTAGAAAGAGAAGAAGAGAGAGCTAGAAAAGAGATGATATGCAGGACTAAAAGTTTTAGTGCAAACTGTAAAACAAATAAAAAAATCGCTTTGAAATTTATTAAGTCTATTTATGCAAGTTAGAACTTGAAAGAACATTAATATTTTACAACCTAGTAAAATAAATTATTTTTTAAGATAATATAAAAAAAAACCAAAGAAATTAACGGGAAATGAAACAATGGAAACGCACACGTTACGATGTATGGCAGTTTATTTACCAAGCGGTAATGTTAATGGGTGTACACTGTACACAGACTGTAGCGCCAAAAAGATTGTTTTATATCTAACGGTCGGTCACTGACTTTATTATTTAACACGGGGACACGTACGCCGCGCCGGCATGAATGACAACTTCAACGCTATTTAGTGTAGTACATATTATTATACAATACTAGCCTATCCCCGCGGTTTCACCCGCGTAGATCCCTTTCATGTGGGAATATGGGGATAAAATATAGCCTATGTTACTCCCTGATAATGCATATATACACAGGCTTTAGGCTGAGCGTTAGGCGTTGAAGTGATCATCAACATCACATAGATGTTGATTATAAACTATGTTAAATAAATTAATTATTCCATTCCCTGTCAATATACCGCCAACTATGAGAACTAAGATGTTTTGTCTCTTGCATGTAATTACACCGGCTCACTCATCCTTTAATTCGAAACGCATTCATGCAAACTATTGTTATTGTGCGTTAGAATAATTGAAAATGAGAACATATTACATTCCTTACAAAGACTACAATTAAAAAAATTGATATGTTGTTATAGTTCACATACTCGTAGATCAGTCCTTTTTCTACATGATGATGACCTTTACAAAGATAAAAAAAAAATATTGAATATCATACATATAGTCTTAACTATTAATATTAATGAATATATAAAATGTATAAAATATACACGTATTATAAAACAATTAATACACAAGGGTTCATAAATAAATAATTATTCGAAATTACTCTACATATTCGAAACCGTTCAAATGAAGACATTTATTTTGAATAATAATTATTTTTGATTAAATATAGATAACCAATTTGACAACTTAAATAGTCGTTCCATTTTTTAGTAATTAAAAAAATCACAACATATTATTCTGCAAAATGTTATACTATAGAATGAAATAAGAGCCCGCATTGGGTATTCGCTAATTTTCACACAGGATACATAAATTTAATTGTATTTGATTGACTATTATTATTATTAACAAATTTAATCGTATATGTAATAGTCTTCTGCGTTATTTTCTTTTTTGTTTTAAATTATTACGTCTAATTAATAAAATATAATTAAATTTTATGTTAAATATAATTATTATAATGTTTAGATATTTTTATCTTTATTATGTTTAGATATCTACTTCAAATTAATTAATTAATTAATTTATTTATCAACAATAACGTGTAATTACTGCCGAATACTGAAACGTAATTCAAATATGTAGTGGAACTTAATTATTTGAGACGCCGTTAATATAAAATTTCGCATACTAAATATGAAATTAATGGCATTCCAAATAATTAAGTCCCACTCAATATTTGAATGACGTTTCAGTATTCGACCATGAGTGTCGTATCTGTTTTAGTCGGTATAATGTAGATTCTCAAGAAATCGTCGTGAAAAATCGTAACATTTTCATTAACTTGAAATTTGTGAAATGACATTCCAATAGTAGTCATAAGAACCGACTTGAATTTAGCATATATTATATAACTTTTTAAAGTTACAAGACACAACCCTATTTTAACGAGAACTGATAAAGTTTGATGTAAAGAAAGATATTGGACTTGATTGGAAAATATGTTACAATAAAAGTTGCAGCTTATCGTGTAGTGTTCCGGCTTCGTTAGAGATTGCTCACAACATTTCAATAAATTTCACAGGCATACTACTTTTATCTTATACATTACATGTCGATATCCTATCTGTATTTGATTAACAGACTAACTTACGAAACTAAAGTAATTCAAGAGAAATTTCTTGGAGTAAACAAAGTAAATGTTTGTTTTCACAGTTACTATTACGTTCATTTCAAATTCATTCATTTAATGCAAAAACATACTTACTTATTGATTTGGCAACGGTATAGAATAGTCAAAAAGAAGATTCGGTGAAAGAATCTCGATGGAGTTTTTTGGTTTATTATTGCAATTGCTTACAATTTTCTATATAATGAATAATTAATAACGTACTTATTGAGTAATAACCTTTGGCATACAGACTATTCTTTACATTTTTTGCGACGGAGGCAGTTTTTACTATACCTACTTGGTATATTGTTGTAAAACCGTATATATTGTCTACAAAAGAGTTAATGATTCATGTCAAATATAAGGAAATCAATATGAATATATATAAAACAATAAATAAGTTAATCGGTGAAGACTAGACGAAAGGAAATAACGTTACACGTAAGTAATGAAATCATCGACTAACCCATTTCGATATTTCGCCAGCATTCGCCATTTATATCTTTAGCCTCAATTTGTCTGCAACGAAGTTCGTAAAGACGTAATTTGTCTACGTCGAACGATGCGTATCGATGCGTTGGAATCGAGAGATCGAGATCGTTATCTCGCTTTTGTATCGATTATCCGATTTAACGTTTCAGTTTAATGCAAGCTGAACGGCAAGCGGTTATATTTATATGCAAAGACAATAGTTATTAATGTCGATTATCAATATACTGTCAGGTAAGAAAGGAATATTGATTGCTTCAAAGATGATTAAACATGTTCATAAATAATATTTTATTTACGACATTTCTAACACTTATTGTGTCATCTATATATGGCTATGAAGCATTGAAATAATTCCTAACTCACGATATTCTTTGTTAAAGTTGCGCACATAATTCATTTCTTAAGTAAATAAGAAGTAATTACAGCCTTACTTATAAACTATGCTTAGCCTATGTTTAGTTAAACACTGACTGTTTTCTCTTTCTATCCCTATTTCCCCACTTGGTGGTAGAGCTTTGTGCAAGCTCGTCTGGGTAGGTACCACCCACTCATCAGATATTCTACCGCAAAACAGCAGTACTTGTTATTGCTGTGTTCCGGTTTGAAGGGTGAGTGAGCCAGTGTAATTACAGGCACAAGGGACATAACATCTTAGTTCCCAAGGTTGGTGGCGCATTGGCGATGTAAGAGATGGTTAACAGCTCTTACAACGCCAATGTCTATGGGCGTTGGTGACCACTTTCCATCAGGTGGCCCATATGCTCGTCCGCCTTCCTATGCAATAAAAAAAAAAAAAAAAAAAAAAAATTCTCTATTCTTGTCTATTAGAAAGAGTCTCAATATTTAAAGTATGATGATGAAATATAGCTACATAATTTTAGTAACACCAATATAGACATAAAAATGTGTATATATTTGGAAACGTCAAAGCTCCGCCCTCTTGGTTGTTAATATTTATCGATATGTCATCATTAGGACGTGACATAAAAAAAAGAAAAATGAACCATAAGATATAAGATATTCACGCAAGATCAAAAGGCGAAGACAAACTGGTGGAAATATTGAAATGGTGACTTGGAAATCGTATACCGCCTGTAGTTGTAGTCTTGTTAAATTATCCTAAACGAATTCTCAACAGAGTTGCAGATCAAAGCGACGGATTCCTTGAATAGCACAACTCAGTAATTAGTTCCAAGTATTAAATTATTGACTGATGAAAACTGACGGCTGTTCCATTCAAATCTATCTTAAAAATTAAAACATAAGTTTATTTTTTAAATTTCTATATGTGTTTTTTTGTTTCGAGAATATAAAAATAATACGATGTTTAAACATTATGTCAATGACCTTAGAATGGTTTTGTATCATTTTAAAGAATATTAATATAAATTAAATTAAATTAGGCCATTGGGGATAGATATAAGTATACAATAGACGTAGTATTCTGAACTACTTTTGAACTTCTTGTGCTGACTGTAGTTCGTTTGTTTGTTTATTTCTTTTGTTTCTCACAAAACTTACTAGTATTTCTCATTACTATTGCTTTTAGCTTCAAGACGTACATAAACTGTATGTTATATCTTATTATTGCATATTTCATATTTTTTTTATTGAATAGTTTTATAATATCGACGTACCGCCAAAATAAAAAATCAATCTCATCTAAAATATCAAGATTTAATGAATCGACGGATTGACATTACAATAATTAACAAAAATGTAAGATCCTAAATTGAAATTTAGTTTTTTTTATGAAAATAGTGCTTCTCAAAGTTGATTTTGTGAACGTACAGAAACTATTTCGTGGAACGTTGTTATTAACGTATTTTTTTAGTACACGAAATTCTCGCTTGTCATGACAATATTAAAGTCTTTTAAATATTGCGAAGCAAAACTTATTATAATAATAACATTATATTAGACTTATGTATATGATATTATGTATTAAACCTTCTACAAAATGCGCTGCATCTAATAGTATAATTTGGTTTAGTAGTTTCTTCAATTTGACATAAGAAATTAACCCTCAACTCATTTATATAATAAGTAATTACAACTTTTTTTTAATAAAAATGTTTAAATTAATTAAGCAGTCTACCTATCTATATACAATAATTATATCTTTACACTTTGCAGTTGAAATAAAAATGTAAATGATTTTTTTAATGATCATATGATATGAAAGGACGGCTTGAGTGAAAAATGATTAGATCTCAGACATCTGTCACCTGGAACTTAGTAATGGTGTAAAATTTCTATTTCTTCATTAGAACGCAGATTAAAGATCGATCTATCGATTGGTACGATATCAAAAATTTATTCTACATCTTGGATTGTAGATTGTAGAGCTTAGCCGGTAGTCTGAGAGTGAAACGTTGCTCAAAGGATGAATTCGAGGCGAAAAACTAAAACATTTCCATATTTCTTACGCGTCACAGTTTTGACTTTTATCTTTAGATGAAAGAGATACAAACAAACGGTTATATTAGTCACATTTAGTCTTGAAGTGAAGTAAGACTGATGTAAAACTTTAAGGGGCTTTATAATAATGATAAGCCACGTTCAAATTCAGGCAAAATATTTGAATGGGAACGTTTCAATGCCAGGTTTTACAGCTGTTACGCGGCACAAGGTTTTTTTTATAAAAAATTAAAATAAACTTAATAATAACTCCAAATACTTACCGTAAGTAAATATATAATAAAATGTAGTTCAAATTTTGCATATATAAAAGAACATTTGTTAGATATAAGAGTAAAGCCAAACAGATCGATTTATACAATACCGTATAATAATATTTATTATCATCTCTTTAATGAAGAAAACAGAATCTTTAATAAAAACTTTAATTATAACCATGTGAATACACGATCGATAGTACGAGTTTTTTAATGTATCACATTTATATCATAATAAATAAATTTAATTAGTTACAGTAAGAAAATAATTACATTTAACGAGTTCCAGTTTATATATCACTGTGACATAAAAAGTTCAATATAACGTGATGATATTCCATGAAAGCTGATCGCTAATCACTTCATATAAACCCTTGCGCGATAAAAACCGGTACTTTTATCACTACGATTATAAATTAAAAAGCGGAATCTGTCATTGATTTACGTTTTAAATATCCAATCGATAATAGTCATACTACAGTACATAGGCACCGAATGCAAATATCAAGAAACTCGTAGAGAAATGCGAAGATATTCCCTTTGATACGCAATGTCAGTTATTTATCTGATCAATTCTTTGTCAATACAATTATATCGCTTGTTTTAAAATACATCAATTTAAAATAAACCTTATTACTAAAACTATTAGAACGTTCGAGAATGTTTTTACATTAATGTAATGGTAAAATAATATTTGCTGTTAGGTATCGAATATCGTAACGATGCGAGAAAAGCGTACTCATCAGATAAGTACAGGATCATACATTCGAGATACGGCCAGCTTTTAAAGTCGATAGTTTAGTTAGAAACCACTTTCACTTTTGATATTTCAATTTAGTAGTTCCTGTATTGGTAAATTTTTATTCGTTCTCTAAATAAAAACTCAAATTTATTGGTACACGTGACGAAATGACTAGCTAATTGAAAAACACATTAACTTTTTATTGATCTGATTTGGGATGAAAATCGAGATCTGTATAAAATCTAGCTATTAAACCACAACTCACAAGATAAGATATAATAATATAATATAATATAATATCTTGGGACATTATTCACACACGCCCATCTGATCCCAAACTAAGCATGATGATAACAAAGATGTAGTAGTCGAAATTACTGAAACAATTTACTTCACAAATAATAATCGAATGTAAAATATAGAGTATATATTTTGTAAAGGCATTGTGGTAAGTAGATAGTATAGGGTGATCAAATCTCATCGAGAATACTATTGTAAGCATTATTATTCAGTCAAAAAAAACAATAGGATAATAAATTTAAAAGCTAAGAATAATAGATAATATAAACTCAATAGTTATAAATAATATGTATTAATCATTATAATATAATCTTCGGATATTATTTATAATTCCGCATACTAATTATACAAGCGTGCTGGTTAATCTCATTTGGTTAAACTACGATTACACTTTAATTATTCAATGTCTTTCAAATCTAAACATTAACGAATACTTCCGGTACAAACGCATAGAAAATACATATAATAAAAAAAGATTTTAAATCTATCGAAACATAACAACAGAAGTTTAAATTTTAGAAATATTTGTAATCAAGCTTTACAAATTATATCATCGTTACTTGCATCAATTAAAATTTATTTTATATATTTTCACGTCTTATTTGTCACTTTAGTGAGTGAGCCACCATAAATATTGTTTTGTCTTTCTATTTCCCTTCTCATTTTAATGAAACCATATCATTTTATTATATTATGTCTTATAAGACACGGCAAATGAATCGAAGAAGTAATCCAACACAAAGTTGGAAGATACCAAAGATTGTCATTTGGCGCCCTCCCAACTTCTAAATGAGTCAACCATACCGTATGTATTACTGAACAATGCTATGACGCATCTACCTTCCTTGTTTACGAACCGCTAGTTTATGATTCAACAAGTGTCAGCCGTTTACACGCATTTGTAAATAAACATCTTTAGTTCTATAAACACGTGTAATATCGTAATACTTGGAATAGATAACGTGATGGGAATTGATGAGTTAGATATGATGCAGGGATTCCTTAAGATAACCTTTTCATTAGAAAAACAGTCGAAGACCTTCTTAGCAAAGTTTGACTATGGCAGTCAATCATTGGGACTTTTTATCGCTGGAAGAACGCCTTTACGCGTTTCCCACACATGAGGTATGTGGGGCTCGCCAGCGCTGAAGGCCCAGTATACCCACAAAAATACCAGCGGTACCCACTTCGTATTTTCAGGGGACGTCACGGGATCGCTTGCGCATACTACCGTGACGTCGTTGCCTCCAAATCCTAGGAGGTTCCTGAGAACCTGTACTAAGATGTCTCTGTACCTTATTGGCTTCAGCGACATTTACGGCGGGAGGAGGTGGGCAAGTATGCAGAAGGGACTAGCCAACTGTACAAAATATATGTTTGTTCGCGTATGTGTGCGTTAACTCTGTATTCCCTTCCTGTCATAATCTAAAGAGATGGCAATCCTATTAATATCTACAGTAAATATCAATAACTATTTATATAGCAGACAAGTTAATACTGATTTCTATAATAAACATTGTAATTTACAAAATCTGAAACCTGTAACTGGCTCATATTTAATTCATGTTAAGTATTTTCGTGGTTAACAAGAATATCGTATATTATACGTTAAATTTGAAATTCGCTTGCAATATAAACTCGAAGCTTTGAAGTTTTATTACCAATAACTGTTACCTTACAAGTCGAAATAATAAAACAAATCACAATTTCATTTCACAAGTATTTAGATTAAACTAAAATCAAAACTAATTCTAAAGTTCACATAAGCGTAGGTGCGTATGATATTAATTCAGAAAAACCGTTACTCTTTTACAAGTAGTGTAACTATAGGTATCCCTTTAAATTCTACAAAATTCCTTATTATCATTTAACCGTTACTGCAAATATATCGGCCGTATTACTTTATTTGGGGTTTATTTTCGAAATAGGTTATAAAATTGGACACATTGCATTATAAAACGACTTAAGGCACCAAAACCGTCTTTCCTCTTAAAAATGACATTTGGGATGGTACGGCACTAAAATTATAAAGGACAAGATGGTAACCAGCACTTAACCGGCACGATCGAGAACCATTTATTTATATTTTATTTACCTCCGAGCATTATGCGCCTGCCCTGAATGTACTTCCCTTAAAAGGCAACGAAATGTTGGAAGTAAATCGCCATATTGTTAAAGTAAATTGGTATTTTACAGCACGAAGTTTCGTGTGCCGTACCCTTGTTAGGTGTTGGCCATGATTTCGTACTAGATATCTTTGGTTCGAATTTAAACCTTATATCTATGGGTATAGTGATAATATAACTGTAAATATCGGACAACATTGAGACTAGAAGAGGGCGGTGCAAAAATTAAATGTCAAACGAGATGACAGTCGTTACAGCGACATCTAGCGGACGTTATAGGCGATGATTGCACAAGGGCGTGCGATTTTAAAATAATATAGTTTAACCCAATGTTTAACCTAGCATCTACAGGTTAGAAAGAAAATTTCACAATGTGTTTTATAACAATGTTATATTATAATAAAATTACATCTTTTTGGTCTTGTTAAACTGTTTGGTTAAACTGTTTTGTTAAACTGTTTTGACGGTTAAAATCAATTTGGATAACTGTCACTCCCCAAAAAAAATTATGCAATATTGTCTGAAGTTATAAGGTCTAATATTAATTATACTGAGTTTAATTAGGACCCATTTTTGGTGAAAGCAAGCATATGTGAAAAGTATTTATATAAAAGAAACAAGAACTTGTATATTGCGACTGGGACGTTAATAAAATTTAATACTATATTACACATAAACAATTATATATTCATTACTATTTATCTATAAACTGCTTCTGCGATAAAAATAACCCAATATAACAATTACTCAATATGTAAATTAATCTATAATTTGAAATATATTATGCATAACTCTAACCTAACCAAATACTTAACGTGAATACCAAAAAAATACTTCGAAATAACATTTACAGATTGCCTCCGTCATGTAACTCAAGCTAACGGTATTCTTTATCATGAATTGTCAATTTCGATATATTTTTAAAACTCCGTTTTGTCTCAACATTGACAGTAAGATATAAAACAAAGTACTTAATGGATTCCTTCTTTATACATCGTATATTTAATATATTCTACCGCAAGAGAATTCTCTCACGTATCGTTAAGTTGATGTTTCCGAAATATTCAAGAAACGGGAATCATAAACTGCTCTGAGTGTGTTGAGATTATCTTAAGATCTATCCGAAACACACAAATGTTTGGTTTTGTTTAATCGATTCGAATAAGATTTAAATAAATATATGTATTCGTTACATATTTTTGTATTCAACTTGTCACATAATTAGAATCTATGTTTTACATTTGAGTCTAAATAAAAATTAAATTGTTATTATTTAAACAAAATGCGATAAATATAGTTTTTATTTATTTATAGATACTGTGTCTGCAAGATAATCCAATGTTACATGTGTCGCCAACCTTGGGATCCAAATCCGCCAAGGCGTACTTGAGCCTGCAATTACACTGGCTCACTCGTGCTTCTAACTGTAACACTGGCTAGTATTGATGGATTTACGAACATCATACGTACTCGTATAACACGCCGTCTTATTGCTATACTGGAGACAAGGTTAATTTTTCGCCCTGAGGATTGCGAGGAGGAATATTGCGATTCAACTGAGAAATACGCTACCCTTGCTACCATTCCACGCGGCCATAATTTGTCCATCAACTTATATTAATTTCAATTTGTATATGCTTTTTTAAGTCTTTAGTTTAAATAATTATGTTAAAAAGTTATTGCCGTTATTATTATGCATTATAACTACTTATAATAAATTAATTAAACTAATATTCACGTTTTAGGTGCATTGATAATTCACATTAATACCAAATATCCATGTCTCATCTGTAATTGGAACAGCAATTCCCCTTACAATATTTGCGGCCGTACGATTGTCCCTTTGATTCGGAGCTATCTTGTTGGATGAACAATAATTTAAAGGCGAATCGAATGCAAAATAATGGTCCGGACCGCAGTGTAACGGCGAATGTGCAGGAAGCGAATCCCGCATACTAGAATCACGAATGCCTGAACCAAACCAATGATTTCGTAAACACCATCCCATTTCATTTCGAATCGTCATTAGCCTCGCTTCTGAATGTGTAGTCTGAATTAATATTTAGCAGGAAATGCACAGTATGTACATACGGTTTACACAGGAATGCACATACAGTGTGCGATATTCGAATATGTTAAATTCATATTACTAATTTCCCCAGTGGGAAAACATATTACATTTTCGTGTTGAAAATATTTCTTTCTTTGCCGTTTTTTGCGATGTTTTTTTTAAATTGATATCACTAAAGCTCATCAATAATTAAAAAATAGAAAAAAAAATAAAATCATGTCAACTGATTTTCTTTCATCCGAACAGAGGAGAAATAGATACTAAACCGTTTTATCTTTGCCTATTTATATATAAATATTCAAAAGTTTAAGTGTGGCCGTTAAGCGTGAAAGACTGTCATGTCTTAATTTACGTTAACACAAGGCAATAAAACATGATATTCTAACCAATATCGAATTCATATACCCAATACATTAAGTATGGATGTTAAAGAGAGAAAGACAAGTTTTCACGTCTTCATTTACTTGAACATATGGTAATAAAACACGATATTCTAACCAAATTTCACATTCAACTAATACCCACGATGGGTATGGGTGTTAGAGCGAGAGAGGCAGATTGTCACGTCTTAATTTACGTTAACACTTGGTAATGAAACGGTTGATAAATTAGACACATGTCCGTTAAAAGAATCAAGTAACGGATTCTAAATTTGAACATTTATCTTCCAAGAAAAGGTTCCAGTCTCCGTAAGAATAAATAAATATCTATAAAATATTATTAAAATTATGTGTTTGTTCAACAATTTTGTGGAAGAATGTTGATTCATTATAAAGTCATATTTATATATATTTACAGAGGAATCTCTCTATAAATATAAAATACATTATACATGACACTTTCCTTGCAATTATGTAGGATGCTTTTCATAAGGGAATAACTACATGAATGAAAATGAATACTAAAAACCTCAACAAAACATTTTTTAAAAACTGCAACAAGCTAAAAATAAATAGGTCTAAAGTATACAAAGGAGAAACTTCATAGAGTAAACAGAGACTTATATAAAATAAATTACATGTCGATACGTGTGTAAACTATTCATTACTGTACTATTGCCTGACCCCACGGTCAATGATAGTGTGATAGACGTCGGATTTTACCTAGTGCTTTATATTGTAGGTGTCAGAGATCAAAGGTTTGTTCTAAGTTTTATCGCAACTTTCCATTCTGATCGAAGAGATATCATTCAGTTGAAATAGGTAATAAATACGTATCAACCTGTGAACAGAATATTGGCAAATCTTTGAATCGCACGCTTCATGTGACCTTTACCTTATGTTTGTGTTAGATACATAAGTCTTTCAAACGAACTATTTGATAATAGCGCAATCTTTTCCTTACAATTTTAATACAAGGAACAAGTATAAACTTGTTACCTTTGTTACCTGACTACACATGTTAAGTAATTCCCTCGAGAGACGGTGAAGACGCTCTTAGAAAAGTTTAAAAAGAATTACTTGAAGACTTAAAACAAAATGTTATGAAACGTGTGCAAACGGCTACTTAATATGAAACTTATTACTACCGATTTTGCCTTTAGAAGGTGGTGATTTTGACACTAAGCAAATATACCTTATTCAATCTATACTAATATACTTATAAAGCTAGAGAGTTTGTTTGTTTGATCCGGATAATCTCGGGAACTACTGGTTCGATTTTAAAAATATTGTTTGTATTCTATAGTTATTTTATCGAGGAAGGTTATAGACTAATTTTTATTCATTATATCTTTATTAATTATACGCGGGTGAAACCGCGGGGCACAGCTAGTATTTAATTAACATTTCTTTTTTAGTTCATTCCGAATGCTCATTGTTTTCGATTTCTATATTTTGCTAACTTTACTCTGACCTAAATTCTATCAAAATAAGGTTATTTAATATGTACAGCTTCAAAGGACATAAAAGTAATTTATTTAATCGTTACCAAAGTGCATAAATAAATAATGCATAATAATCGTAGCGGTCTCAAAGCCTCTTTCGATTATCTTCTGACATATTAAAAGAGCATTTTATCATTTTAACGGTATTTATTGGCAAATGAAGAAACATAATATGCATATGGGACCATTATGTTGCAATCATTTAATTTTATTTGAAGTGATCGATAACATTGACTTCCTTAAACAAAAATATTATTAAACATATTTTATCTGTCATTTATGACTTTTAGCAATTTCAAAAATATGTCACGTATGTTTTTCCTATAGCTAAGCTATAGCTTTTGATATTGCGATTTCAGTCATTAATTAATTAATGTCAATGTTGGTATACGTCTATGTATATTTTATTAAGTAAAAATAGTAAAAACGCAGAAATTTAACGCCTATAGAAAAGCATTTAGCGAGACTGATATAATATATAATTTTAATTTATCATTTTTTTACACGGTGGTTCTAGGTAAAAATCCAGGTCGGGTTAATAAAATGGTGTTGAGATTTTCTGTCGAAAATTGTCTGGAACTGAAACTGGGAGTTGATAGTGTGTACATTCCCGTGCCTCGGAACGCACGTAATGCCGTTGGTAATGTGCCTGAATTTTTCCCGGTCGTGTCGGATTGCCGTCCCATCGGATTATAAGTTTTAGGAAATAGAGAGTCCACCTGTGTTTGCGCACACTCTTGTGCAATATAATATCTCCAGTGCAGTTGGCTAAAATCTCTTGAGATTGGCCGCCGTGGCCTAAATCGGTCCGGAGGACTATTATTATTATTACAATATGTCTACAATGTCATCACATTCTGCACGATATGCACTACATGCATATACATTAGAAACAATATTTATACTATAATATAAATATGATTAAATATGTACATTTACTGTTGTTTGAAAAAGTATAGAAAAAAATATATTATTTTATTTAATAATAATTTCGAATTAGTAAATACATATATATCAAGCAATTACAGTTTTACGAATAACATTACTAGCGATACTTCGCCAATATTAATAATACACTTCGCCATACCCCCAGGAGACATGACTACTAAATGTTAAACTTACACAAATACCTCACAAACTTTATTCTAGCTTCCAGAACTGTCTCTTAAAGATAAGTTAGCTGACTTTGAAATGTGCTACCAATGATTATTGTTGATAACGCTTCAGGCGCAGTCGGGTTTAAACCATGCCATCAACGCTGTGTCAGCTTTGAGGGAAATAAGAGAATTGTAACCATTGTAATTAGAATAATTACGGCATGAATAGATCTATTTTATAATTATAGCTTAACATTTTACCGTTAAGTGCCATTTGTTTTAATAAATTACATTTGCTATCTAACTTATAAATCAATTCAAAATTTGGTTACGAAAGTTTGGTTTGGCTTACTGCGTTTATTTATTTATCCTTTACTTTGATTTTAATATGAGTTTTCAAAGATAAATTAAGCACACCAATAGTCAAGCGTCAATGTTAAAATGAACCATATTTACAAAATACACAGAAGAATATAAAAATAAATACAAAACATAAAACAAAATACAATTCAATATTCGATAAAGCGGAGATATAAAATTAGACATTACGCGAACATAAATTTTCATAATGGATTTTTAAATAAATAATTTTCGATTTCGAACAGGACGTGCTTGCGAGCGAACGATACGATCACACAAATTGCCAAGCGAACGTGTTCCCTTTGTTTTGACAGCGGGCCCATCGCAACTCAATAACCCTTATCAACTGCGAAGACCAAAGTAAAACAATTTGCCGGGACTACCTAGAAGGTCATTATCTTCGGCCATAAATCTTGTGCGAGTCAAATCGTTCTCATTTCACACCAAATAAGTTACGGGGAAGGCTGTGTGTGATGCACGGGGCAACTGCAATTACGCATGGTAATCGAGAACGTACTGCCGAGCACGCATCCGCACCGCGAACGAAAAACAATAATTTACTATATCGCTGATCCCTTGATTCAAGAGTAAATTAGAAATGGCATTGCAGTGTGAGAAAATAAGACTAAAGTGCTCGCGCACAAAGATAATTGCGATGTTTTTACACACATGTAACACACATACAAACAACATAAAAATGAGTGTAATAGAACTATCATATGCTAGAGTGATTTATGTAAATATACCTAATTATGAAGCATTGTATATTTAAATAACAACAAATCGAAGCCATGTTTAATTCATTATGCAAGAATAATTTTCATAATTTTAATTCAATTTATGAGTAAACACAAAATAACAGTTTATATTAAAACTTAATTAATAATGTATGCAATAATACCGTCTTATATAATAACGAAGAATAATAGGTCATGCAATGATGTCCTGTGAGTGTCCCACTGCTGGGCTAAGGCCTCCTCTCCTTGGAACTTGTAGACACACGATGTTTGCTTTCACTATGAATGAACTTATGAATACAAATTAAGGACATAAAAAATCAGTTGTGCTTGCTTGGGTTTGAACACGCAATATTTCTTTAAAGTTCTGACTGGACCACCTCGGCTCAGGATCAATAAATAGCGAATATAATACAGTTTGAAGAAGGCTAAGTTTACTTGGTGGTAGGGCTTTGTGCAAGCTCGTCTGGGTAGGTACCACCCACTCATCAGATATTCTACCGCAAAACAGCAATACTTGCTATTGTTGTGTTCTGGTTTGAAGAGTGTGAGCCAGTGTTATTACAGGCACAAGGGACATATGATCTTAGTTCCCAAGGTTGGTGGCGCATTGGCGATGTAAGCGATGGTTAATATTTCTTACAATGCCATTGTCTATGGGCGTTGGTGACCACTTACCATCATGTGGCCCATATGCTCGTCCGCCTTCCAATGCAATAAAAAAAAACTTTCCATTCCAATTCTGTTCCTTAATTTCTGTATAAACATTTAATTGGTTTCCGTAGCTTCACCGATACCAACTGTCTTAGTGTTAAATTGAATTATTTCCTTAATTGATATCTTCCTGGATAGCACGTCGTAAATAAATGATGTGTTTAATTTACGAATGAAGTAATGCCATTACGTTTTTACTTGTAAAAGTACTTAATTATATAATATAATTATTAGCGAATGCTTTCATTAATTTGTTCATTCAGCTTCGCTCATGTATTAGGGGTGGAGGCGGTTATCAAATAAAAAGTCGCTTTTAAGCTTGCTTCATATCAAATTTTAATCAAAATCCGCTCCGTTGTTTAGCCTTCAAAGCGTAATATATGGACAGTATTAGACGCATTTAAAACTATAGTATTATAGTTCTGTGTATAAAATTTATTTAAAAAAAATCCAATTCAGTTTCAGTCCTTTTCAAATCAGTTAGATATGTCGTTCTGTCAGAATTTGGTGAAGATGGCCATTCTGAACGCACAATATTGCACAAGTGTGCGCGCAAACATAAGTGCACACTATCCCGTCACACAATCCGATGAGGCGCAAATACGACATGACCGGGTCCGTTCAGGCGTTCATTTTCTGACAAAACTCACAACTTCTTAATGACTCGGCAATGGATTGAACCAAAAACCTCGACTCTGCGGCCTTATAAACTAGCCGGACTTAAAAGCTCAGACATATTTTTATAAACATTGCTTTAAGAAAATACATACCTTATGATGAAAAACAAATAAAATTATCCTTTTTATAATTACGTAGGTATATTCATTCAATAATAATGAGCGATCGCTTCAACCCAAGTTTTTATTGTATATGTCACTTTATTTATTGATTCAATTTATGATATAATATAAGATAATATACTGTACAATCATTTGTAATTATCGCTAAGACGAATCATTTAATGAAGCTATTTAATTGATATACTATCTAGCTTCGGTCTATCTTTGTCTGAGATCAAAATGCTTATAATTCTACATTAAAAGCTAAAGTGCGTCAGTCAATATGTAAATGCAAGACTATAATTATGTGCCTCATATTAAATTGTAAGCGCGGCTGACAACAAATTGATAAGCCTCATGCATAAAGATAGACTATTCGCCGGAAACTTTCTTTACGTTGCACCTTACGAACGAGGCTTGTACTGATAGCTGTTTTGTTTAAGGTTATTTTATTTTTTTAAATATGTGAATACTTGATCTTTATTCAACAGTTTTCTTGTTGTGTAATTAAATACAAGTCTTATCTTTTTAATTCAACATTAATTAAGCGCAGGCGTTTCGCGGATAAATTTACTAAATTGTTTTTAATTGCAAAAAATGTAACATAAAATTGAAACGTCTACTGCTATTTTTAATTATATCTCTCCTCAATTTAATGGTGTTTTCTTTTTTAAAGTTTTAACCTTTTTCGTGTATAACATTATCTTAACTTCACAACGTGATGTAAGATTTTCTTTTATTTTTTGTTTCATGAGTAAACATAGCTTCTGTATTATATAATGGAATAGAACTCTTAAATAAACGTCTCAAAACGAATCCTCGATTACTCAACCAGAGCAGGTGCGCCAGCGCAAGTAATATTGAGTCAACTTCGTTAATCATTAAAGAACATATCGTACACACTAAGCTTTTAAAAAAATACCTTATTCCATGGTTATTATGATTGTTTTTCCACAGTAACTATTCAAGTAGATATTTTACTGAATAGGTAACGTTTCATACACATTTGCGGCAGGACTACCGGCTAGATGCGTGAAGAATAATAAACCTGGTCTCATATAATAATTAACCACTAAAGAGTTGGGACAGCGCTGCATCGCATCCTGTCGTATCATGTGAATATTTTATTGAGATTGTTATCGAGTTTTCAAATACGTTGATAGTTAAATACTAAGCTTTTAGGAAGTTATAATGGTTTGAGGTTTTAAAACTTGAATAATTCAACCTCATAATTAATTAACTGTATATGGCACTGCGACGGTTAAACGTAAACCCAGACTCTAAAATAATACATGTGTGTGTGTGTGTGTGTGTGTGTGTGTGTGTGTATTATCCTATTTACACATATATATAAAAACAATATATTATTTACATGCATCAGTAATTATTAATATATAAATATCGTTACAACTATAATTTTACCCAGTGGTTAAAACCAACAAATAAATCTTTTGTGGTTTCGGGTAGTTTCTACCTTCATGTGCTTAATTTTTGTTTACTATTATGTTCAGTGGTGACAACAACGTGAGAATGTAGCTGAATAAGCTTACACCATCAGACAGCCTTTCCCCAGCTGTGGGACATTTACTGACTGTTACTTAAGTATTCATTGCGTGTATGAAACAGTCATGTATCATTCTAATAGACCGCAGGTGAAACGAGACCCAGCAACTCTAATATAAAAAAAACAATAGTTGTAAATTCTTCCTCAATAACTGTCATACATTAACAATAGTCATTACATGAATTATTTCAATTAAACAACAACATCCATAACTTCATACAATTGATGTTTTCCAATCACTTAGAAAACATTTAAATACATAATACATTCAGTTATCTATAAGATTTGTGTTCACATTAATAATAAGCGGGGGGCTTAAATAACAAGCCATTTATCCAAGGATTTCATTATTGTAGAAAGGATTACAAGTCGATTATAGACAATCATATTTTATACTAAGTGTTTTCCGTTACGAGGCTCACCATAATTGTCTGATGTCAAACATGGACATTGAACAATTGCACAAGAATCTTTTATAAGCACTTACTTATTTTTAATAATTTCATCGTCATACATAAATACCTACCTTATCGATTCCATAGACTCATCGTCATTCAATAAATTGCAGTCCATTGTTGGACATTGGTTTCCTCCTAAGTGTGCCAAAATTGCAGGTTCGACCACTATAAGGTAAGGTCATATCATTGGTCCTCCTACCTGAAGTACAAACTACTCTGTGATTGACACATCGTGGGCCTCCAGTTTAGGCCTCGTCGGCTCTAACGGCCATCGGTCTTCCGACAAACGTGACCAGCCCATTACTGTTTTAGTCTACTGAATTTTGATACTTTTGTTTTTTTGTTTAATAAATAAATACTTTTAATATAACTAGGTACAATGACTTCTAATTTGTATAGCGGCTATATAGTTAAATATTGTTTAGTGTTAGTAGTAGTAGTTTCCAGATTGACAATCAATAAGTAAGTGTAATACTTCAATATTAAATAAAGTATTTTGAATTTGAGTTTGTCTTCTACTTTCAATGTTAAATTGTTGATGTCTTTAGTCACTCGTTATAAAACGTTCATTAATAAGGCCTAGAATATTTATTGGAACAAAATACATATACCTAAATAATAAACGAATACATTGTTAGTTAGATAAGTAGCCTATGGATGTACTCAATAACCTTCTGAAAACGTACACTTCCGAAATTGCAAAGGAGACAACCAGGGCTCTGACTTTTGTAGTATTTTATTTTATAATTTAAAAATTGTAATAATAATGTGTTCGATAAAACACTAAATTATTATATACTTCACGATATATTAATAGCTCCACGAGAATGTACTTATTTGTGGCAACCCTAATCTATTCTAACCACACCTAGTGGTCATAGGTTGCAAGTTTCGATATTAACTGATGAATTATAAAGATTCCTGGTACCAAAGTTCACTAATGAGAAGCCTATTTCTCATTTGCATTACACCAATGTCTTATCTACATGAAAATATTGTGTGTACCACTCAAATTTCACAACAATTATAGATACTATATTGAAAATAGTTATTTCGTAATTAATTTGGGTTTTTTTTCTCTTTTGGTGCTGATTTCGAGAACAAAGGTGGTCGCCTTCCTCAATATCAACTGAGTATGCCTCATGTATCGACTTTTATATTGGCCAAAAATAATGGTATTAATTTCTTTTTCTCGTAATTATAGGTGTACCCATGTTAAGTGAATGTGAAAATATCACCATAAAGGTGGATGAAATTCGATGAAAAACTAGAATATTCGTCACTTATGTACTTAAAATTAATTAACCTTTAAAAGCCCTATTTTAGATATCCCCTAATTAAAGTTATTCCTACCGATCATATAGTCCGTTTATAGAATACGGGACAATAATCATGTAAAAGTATAATAGTTTCAAGATACTATAACTAATTTCAAGGATTAAAGTAGGAGAGAACCAGTACAAACTACGAGTCAATGAAGAAGTCGTTATAATAGGGTGGACTCTATGACGTCCTAGGGTGCATTATAACGCATAATTGTAATAGCATGTCAGTATCTACTGTTTTGTATTGGTGATGATGCCTGGTAATAAAAACATGCAGGCAGATATATTTTGTATAGATTATTTCACCAGAAGACAAAAGATATATACTCCCATCTAAAGAAATATCCTTATTCGCTAATATACTCCAACATATGCAGAACAGTTTTTTTAAGAACCTCTAAAACACCAACTGAAACACCATTAAGTTTTTGACCAGGTTTGAACCCATCTATTAATACGTATTCTTTATATCAGACTATAGCTGACCATTAATCTGTGTTGTCGTTTTTTTTTATTACCCAGACGAGCTTGCACAAAGCTCTACCACCAAGTAAAAGTGTCGTTTGCTTTGCATTTGCACAGAAACGAATGGTTTTCCTACCTATTATAAAGTTTAACTTTAAAAGTTACAAAGAAGCATGTACTATACATGTTATTTTTAATTTTATAACTAAATTTTAAATGAAACTTGCCAACAATAAATATTTTAATTAAAATCAATACGACAAAACAATATACTATTTATGAAATCTCTCTACTTCTATTTCGCTGTATAAAGTGACAAATATCACAAAGCCAATATAAAACACCCATAATAGTAATAATTGACTATTTATTATAATCAAAGTATAAAGTCATACTTGCTTAAAATATTAACGCCTACATTATTAGTCGACGTTACATGCCAAGCACCATGATTTGAATACAAAAGATATTGACTATTACAATATATCTGATTTATAACGATTGTTTTAATAAACGCTTAAAAAACATCATCGGAATATGTAGCAATTACCATAAGCGTAAAGCCCTTGAGGCAAATGCCTTCAAGTCTCCAAGAGACCACCATGTTTTTTATTATATACATATTTATTTATTATATCGATAAAATACATAGATTATTCATAGAAGCACCAATAATGGCCGTCGCATAATTTCGTATTTTTAACCGACTTCAAAAAAAGGAGGAGGTTATCAATTCGTCTGTATGTTTTTTTTTTTTTTTGTGTTTGTTACCTCATAACTTTCGACTGGGTGAATCGATTTTGATGATTTTTTTTTATTTGAAAGGGGTTGCTTCCCATGGGGTCCCATTTTTTTTTAGTCCAGGTTTGACAGTGGAATCCATGAGAAAACCATATAAGTCGTAAATTTGCATGAGGTATGTGCGCGACAAATGAACGAATAACTCAATATCACGCCAACCGATTTCGATGATTTTTTTTTTATTAGAAAGAGTATACTTCAAGGGTTGTTTGATGATAGTTTGGTTAAATTCTGATTATAGGATCCATGACAAAGTAACGGAAATCTTCAATTCTTAGTAGCAAATTAACGATACACGGCCGAATCTTTTATAGGCTATCTAGATTTATCATTCACCTACCATAACATCGTTATGATCAAGTAATTATAGTACTATTGTAAAAAACACTTCTTTATATACCGTCAATAGTTTTCGCAGCGCACGCGAAATAATAACTTTTATAGGCAACAGTTTAATACGTTGGGTTACATTGCACAGTTTTAAGTAGGGATCTATAAGTTTTTGAAAATATAATAAAGCCTATATTACTCGGTAAAGACGTAGCTTTCTAAGGGTGAAAGAATTTTTAAAATCGGTCGAGTAGTTTTTGATTTAAATCGTAATAAAAAATCAAACAAAAATCAAATCTTTCCTCTTTGTAATATGAGTTATGCATGTTAGCATTAGTATATATGTATATGTTTGTAATTGAAACATATTTGAACATCTCCTAAAAGTTGAGACCAATTTTGAAAATTATACATATATATATATATATATATAGAATCGTATAAGTACTCTTATATACATGTTATATTTATGTATATTTATATATTGATTACTAGTGTTTTTCCCGCGGTTTCACCCGCGTAGTTCCTGTTCCCGTGGGAATATGGGGACAAAATGTAGCCTATATTACTCCCTGATAATGTAGCTTTCCCTTGGTGAAAGAATTTTTTAAATCGGCTTAGTGGTTTAGGCGTGAAAGCGTCACAAACAAGCTTACTTTCGCATTTATAATATTAGTTAGGATAATATAGATACTTCCCCCTTTTTTTAATATACAGACATTCCGTCATATTTTATGGTGAAGAATGGTATAACACAACATCTATAAACATACAGTTTATTTAATTATTACTAGGAATAACTATTTGGTTATGTTATGGCTGCCCAACACCCCACCAACTAAATCTATTTAATCAAAACATGTTAATTTATATTCATACATTTAACCATATTAACTAATATTTATTAATTAAGTACCAAAATGCATTTTTCTTTACGTTTCACTGTTTTAGATTAATATATTTAAATAATAATATAAACGGCGCTGTCTCATATGAGCTGCACGTTTAGTAGGTCTACCCATACCATTATTGTTATTTTTGGAGTCGATGTCAGCTAAGGAAACACTTTAATATACCTAGCAATAATAATACGGGAATCTTTTAAAAACAAACAAAAACATACTCATTACAAATCGACTTTTATTCGCCTCGTAAAGTTGCGCGTGTGACACAAGCACATCTCACCTATAACTAACTATGTATGTAGTTATAAACCCACCTTGGCTGACATCGACTCCAAAAATAACAATAATTGTAAATACATTATCAACCACTCAACACATTCGTACCTACATATTGATGAGTAGAAAATAGTAAGTTAATTATCAAATTATAGAAGAATACGCAATTATTTTTTTACTTTTTAGTGCATATTAATTTGTTTTTCCTATGAAGTCGGTTTTTGTTTTGTTAAAATTTTTATTTATTTATACCAAATATAAATTATGAATAACGCTTCGAATAACGAATAGCCTCTTTATTGCGATTCGTAGTTTGAAATAAAAGGTCATAAACACACGAGCATAAATTTATTATTATGTAATTATCAAAATTAGCAGATTCCAGTTGTTAGAATACCTGAATCTTTTCATGTCTTTTTTTAACCATACTCAGTGGTGTAGGAAAACGGCGTGGTGGAGCAAGTCGGCGTAGGGGAGTAAGCTGCAAAACTTCCCTTTAAAAGAGCCTTGTGCCGTTTAATCACTGTTACTCGAATATTCAAATGAAAATTACCACTACCACGTGCCTACGCACCAACCCGCTTTGGATTAGCGTGGTTGAATAAGCTCTAAATACCATCGTCAAAAAAGAAGAAAAAACCTTTTTCCAATTTAAAAAATAAAGAATTTTTTAATTAAAATTATTCACTGTTCCTTCCTGCAATTGAGTTCTGCTTCCGGTGTGGTTATTACAAATAGCGTTTTTATAATTAGTCTACTACAACCATCGTTGCTCTGTTTCTAGTGGCTTGCTTATTCATTTCCGCTACTCAAGTTGCTAGCATTTCTCAGTAGCAGACCGATATCACAGATTACCCAAGGCTCAGAAAACGCACTAAGTCTTTCCTAAGCGCCTGATACCAGTATCAGTTTAATTCGTCCCAATGGACTATAAGAGTGTAGGAAAAGGGAGTGCATCTGTGCTTGTGCACTATAATATCCTCTGTGCGGATGAATGGTCGCTTAAATGACAGCCGTGGCCGATGCACGATAATCAAAAGTACATCCATTAAAAATCTATTCATATAAAATATATAAATATAAAATTAATAAAGTTAAATAAGCTTTACATAATTTTGCATAAGATTAATTAGTTTATAAATAAACTAATTGAAAATTTGCAAATAAAATCTAAGCCCCATATAAGGTTTTATGAAATGCAACGCATGCATCTTTTATCATGTCTCGTCTCGGTCACTTCCGTAGCTATGACTGTCAGGAAGTCACGAGGATATAACGATACCCACAGCAGAACCGCATAGAATACTTATTCCATTCAATTAATTATATATTTTTAATTCATCTGTATAACATGAAACATTTTAATATAAATAATGTATCTGTCCAGTATCTATGAAAAAAATTTTAGAAAAATATATCATAAAATGTCGCCCAATTCGTCGAATTTGGTATTTTTCCGAACTCATAAGAGCATGCTCGTCTATAAAAAAACTTAGTAGGATTTATAGTTATATGGATTTATTTTACAGGTTGGAATGTTATATTTTATTTTAGACGTAATATTATTAAACGTATTATTTAACTAAAAAGCAATTGGGCGCACAAAATGTATACGCATTTTTTCTTTTACTTACTGGCTTTAGAGTTCATATAACAATATCTTGAATATTCAACAACAATTTGTTTTAATTTTATTTGTTGTATTCTTATTTGAAATTAATGAAATATATTATACGTAATGAAATAATCAACATAAAATGTTTATTAAAATAAAAATAATGTAAATAGAATTAAAATAATGTCGCTAACTACACCAATGGGTATATTTAACCTTTTAAGACGGCTGATAGTAATTCAGCAAATTAAAAAAAAAACTTCGCACAATAAGCACTTATTAGAAGAATTTATGAGGAACACTAAATAAAATTAAATAAGTACTAAATTCTTTTAATTCCGACTTTCATCTGCTAATATTTTATTATTTAGAACTAATATTAGTTCATTACAACTTCGCACACTAGACTATTTATTTCATGAGTTAAAAATAGCTTTATGACCGTAATATCGCAAGTGAAAGAACATTAAAGCGGCAACATTTAAACGGCTTCTTGCATTTAGATAAGAATGTATATTTATGATTTCGATTACATGAAATTATATATTTGATACACTATTCAATCTTGTGTGTAATTGAGAACGAATTATTTTTAACATTAAATGTGTAAATTATAAGACGGGCAGATATACTGATAACGATGGTTTTAAACAGCTATTTGACGTTGTCGTTAAATTTACTTTGATCTACTCCAAATGACGTCGAAAAACTATAGTTTGGTGGTAGGTTTGTGTCCAAGCCTAGTGTTATTACAGGCAGACTGACTGCCTTGTTAGTCTAGTGGCTAAGATATAAGGCCGCATACCCCGAGGCAATGGGTTCAAATCACAGGGCCTATATTAGGTTTTTCGGTTTTTTTTTGTCGAAAATTCTCAGTAGCATTATGATACTACCTGAAACTAAAACATGCAGATGTATTTAAAAATAACACAAATCAAGACACTAACTATATAGTATAGGACGACTGGCACGTACAATATGTCTGTACAGATATAGTAATTACGTGTAAATGTCCCACCGCTGGGCTAAAATACCTCCACCTTTTTTGATAAGTCTTATACCTATAAAAACAAATCACCATCTTATGGGCGAAAGGTCAGTTATTACTTATCTGCCTTTTGGCTAAGATGAAAGTATCGTATCTATTCTTTTCTGCTTAATAACTGTGCATAAAACTAAATTTACTTAACATGTATTTCACATAGTAACTGGTTCACGTGCCTAAGTAATAAATTGTATGATACCACCGCCATTTCACGATTAAGCGTTACTTTGTTGCTTGCACGAGTAAATTGTATTTTAATGACAAAACCTTATTTTTAAAGTGGAAAATAATGGTCTAAAGCTTCACCCGCACTATTCATCACAAAACGTTTGATTGAATTTTTTTACCATGTTACATAAACACGACAATTCTTAATAATACTTTAATTCATTGAAAGTAAAAGAAACTTTTTTTAATCTGTATTCAAATGGTTTCCTTTTTAGTTATCGCTAATTTAATGTTATTACATGTGCTTATCATTCAGTTGAATTTATTAACCGAAGAACAGCTTCCAAAACTTTATGTAGAATTATCTTGGTCGGTAATAAATAAATAAATAAATAAAAAAAAAAGAAAATTCAGAATATGCTATTTAAATTGGTCTGCCATTGACACAGAAAATAAATCTGTTCGGACTTCGAAACGGGCACTTGTAATGCGGACCGAACCGTTGAAATAGCACGGTATGGATACGAACCCGGTGGAAATTGCAGAGTAAATATTTTTAATTGAATAAAAAGACTACCGCGTACCGCAATCAACCCGTGAATGCGCGGGTAAAAAAGACTATCGTCAAACCTTCGTCAAGTGACCAATTAAAGGTGGGTCGGATTTACCCCCATCGGTATAAAGTACCTACGCTACGTAATCCAGCTATTGTCGTCGTTTCAATTTTTAAGTGTTAGACGAGTGGGATCGTTGTACGCTCCGGTGAAACATTTGATTGCATTTGAAGGGTTGTATTTAAAAAGCATCTACGTAAAATTTAAATTGGTATAGACTCAGAGACTGATTGCAATTGATTACTTTTTAAAATAAATTACCGTATAGGAATTACTTTAGTGGGTAAAGTAAAAAAATATAAGAAAAAAATTCGACAATTTAAACTAACGTAAAAATTATATTTTTGTAGGACCTAATCGTTTACTTTAGTATTAACAAAAGCAGAGAATGTATGTTTATCTAGAAGAAGACTAAAATAATATTCATAGGAAATAAAATCTAACTTAAAATAAACAGTTATATTTTGAAAGTAACCGCATTAGTGAGAAATGTAAAATGTTGCAAAATAATTATTATCGAACAAGACCAAAAGCTCGCGTATCTTAAACCCATAATGAAAACCGTGAGATATTATTTGTTCCCATAATGAATTGTTATTATTAATTTAATTGATTGCAACCTCTTTGCGGTGCCCTTTATCAAACTTTAAGCTATCAACAATAAAATGTATCGCGAGTTATGGGTTACCCGTTTATACAAGTTGACACGACTTGCAACATCGAATAAATATAATATTTCAGCCTCTAGGTGTCTGGCAACACTCTCGTTTGTCATGACTTCGTGATCGATTGGCCGCTCATAATAAACTCCCTCTGAAGCAATGGTCATTTATAATAAACAAGCTTAAGTCTAAACGTCACTAATAAATTGATTAATACGAAAATTATTACCTTCCATCTAATTTTAGATGAAAATAAAGTGAACAGTTTTGTATTACATATATTTAATTACTTATGATTAGCTACATAACAATAGGTCACTGGTTATCGGGAGCTGGTAAACAGCAGTGTTTTTGTAGATATAATGTACATAAATACCTATATTACATCACGTACGGACAAATTGAATTTGTATATGAGGACTCTTTTAATATACTTGCGTGCTAGTCGTAGATGGGTGCGATTCCGATACGCAAGAAATCGATTCAAATTCAATTGTATTACGATATTTTAAGGAAACTGCACGCACGCTGATAATTGCATACTTGCACAGAGTATATGCACCAGTACTAAATAAAATTACATTTATGTTGTATTGATGTTTTATTTTATTCAAGTAAATAATTGGGTTTCTGATCAGTTACATTTAATTTCATCTTAAAATTATCTAATTAATTTAAATATAGCTTAAAAGACGCCAGCGAATCCATGAAAAAAAATTTTTTTTAATAAGCATCTATACAATTTAATAATTACTTCGAGTAGGCACATTGTATATAATCTGTGGTTATACCGTGCTGGTGAGAGTTGTAATACGGGTTCTGAAGTCCTGGCTTATGATATACGCAGAATATAATTGCCCTAATTGATAATACGTTTGACCATTTGAAACTGGGAGTCGATTATTGCATCCGCAGGGCAAATTAACAATTTAATACTTTACCTATTATATTCTCATATCACCATTTCAAAACCATCACTCTTATAAGTGTTAATTCTATGTTAGTTGACTTTCCTTTGCATTGCGAAGACCGATTTAATCTTTATTACTGTAGAAAATTCAATTTGTTTGAATGCGGTTGCCTACTTTCTTTATCTTGTATTTAATTTCTCTTTAGGAATGAAACTGAAATATTAATAGATGTATTACTTTAATAGGTATTTAGTAAGTGACTGCCCTTTCGGTCAATAATATTGAATAATTAATAATGTTAACACAAATCTAGGGCTGCCTTTAGTAAAACCCTTTCGGCTTTTTACAACGAATTGAAGCTTTTGGCTCTTTTTACACTTTTCGAATAAAACTACATCAACTGTCGCATGTCACCCATACTTCAAACATTCATTAATTTGTTTCCGATTCAGACAGATTTCGGCCACAGCGGCCAATATCAAGAGAGGTTAGCAAACTGCGTGTACATGTGTGTGCGCAAACACAAGTGCACTCTCTATTCCCTAACTATCATAATCCGATGGGATGGCAATTCGACACAACCGGAAAGAGTTCTGGCACAGGACCAACGGATGAACCAGGAGCACATCATTATCATAAGAATATATTTTTTAAATAAATATTTGGTATATATAACTACTATACGGTATTTTATTTTGAAACATATTTTTTTCTAATTCATTAGCAAGAATTTTAGCTAAACTAATCGGGCGTTAAGTTATATTTATTAGCATTTCAAAAACACGAAACGTTTTTCTGCGCCTGCGCATAAAACTGGTAACGCACGGCTTTCGAATTGGTTTACAGAAATCTGATAAGCCCACATACGAAGTCAACACGTTTCGTTCATGTCTGTCACCGAATATTATTACCACTGATAGAATCTTTTAATAAGATGATCGCCCACGAAAGCGGATTAGATGTCTCTTCTGAAGCACATTCGATTTTCATCACACTTTAGCTTAATTTATTAGAACTATTATACAATACAAACTATTCCACTAATCGTAAGAATCTTCTATATATGTATAAGCTTTATATGAATTCATATATCTGTTTTATTTTCCACCGAATGTTTCCGCATTCATAATTTCTCTCATGCTCTATCATTATGTTTTATTAACATATATTGTGTATAAAATTAATTATCGTGTTTAAAAGCATATTAAACATTGATTTCTATACTTATGCATAGGTTTTATTAAAAGAAAAATCAAATAATAACATAGTAACAAAAGCAGTTTTTCTTAATATCACATCACAGACAAATAATATCTATTTAAAATATAAAGTGACGTGTTTATAAATTGTTTCGAATATTATATTATGATAACTGCACGATTTGACTTTAGACAGTGGTCGTCGAAAGCGATTTGAACCGTTTGAAAAGGTTTTGTCATAGTACCGTCACGGGGTAGAGCTTTGTGCAAGCTCGTCTGGGTAGGTACCCATCAGATATTCTACCGCAAAACAACAGTACTTGCTATTGTTGTGTTCCGGTTTGAAGGGTGAGTGAGCCAGTGTAATTACAGGCACAAGGGACATAAGATCTTAGTTCCCAAGGTTGGTGGCGCATTGGCGATGTAAGTGGTGGTTAACATCTTTTACAATGTCAATGTCTATGGGCGTTGGTGACCACCTACCATCAGGTGGCCCATATGTTCGTCCGCCTTCCTATGCAATAAAAAAAATACAATAGTTAGACCCGGGTATTCCAATAATTGCTTACAATAAAATAAGCCTAGATGGCCCAGTGGTAAGAACGCGTAAATCTTAACCGATGAACGTGGGATAGAAACCGGGCAAGCGCCTCTGAACTCCATGTGCTCATGTGCTGAAATTCATCTCGTCGTGAGGAAACCTGCATGTCCTATTTCACTATTATGCTGTCACTAGTGTATTCCACCAAAACCGCATTGGAGCAGCGTGGTGGAATGACCTCCAAACGTTTTCCTCAATAAGCAGTGGAATATTCACAGGCTGTTACTGAACTGAATAAAAAAGTAGTGTAGTATCAGCCTTAGGCGCAAAAATTACTAATTATCTCGCGTATCGCAAAAAGGAAGTGTGTGGAATCTATCGAATGAGTGGTGCGCAAAGAATTTCCGCTTCGTTTTAAAAAATACCTTTTATAAAGGACGGATCGTTTTATGATGGTACGTTCATTAATGGGGGGGAAGCTTTTACTTAATGATAGTTATATAAATTATTCCTTGGGAACTCAACGTAGGTTAGTATCGAGTAAAAAGTGTAAATTGCGCGGAACAGGAGCGTGGAACATTTAAAAAAGATCTATCATATTTTGAACTGCCTCTTTGTTCTAATGGCAAGACTGAAGTGCAGATTCAGATGGTTCCAGAAGGTTCGAATCCTACAAGATTAATAAGTGATTAGGTTTCTCTTTCAATAAAATCTCAATAGCAATCCGGAGATAGGATTTTTCGGTAATCATGTAAATCTGTTGATCATACACTTGAACTGCCATAGGAAGATTGTATCGTCAGCTTAAACTTACGGTATAGTACGAGAGCGTAATGGCGGTCATCGTGTTAACGAGAGAATTTGTGAAAAAAGAGCATGTGTAAAATTCTTACAAAAACTTTTTATATGTACATTTACATAAGAGCTTATACTTATTTAGTAATTTAGTAATATATGCACCTAATCACAAATCACAATATATTATTTATTATATTATTCACTTGTATATATTATTCACTTATTAGTGAGCTTAATATTAATTTTGTAAAGCGATTCAAAACTACTTGTATGAGCCTATTTGAAAAAAGTATTTCTTGATTTCATAAAATTAAACACATCACCTGTGCAGTTGGGTAGTATCCGTTGGTAGGACTACCGCCGCCGGGGCTGCCGAATCGGGTATCAAGACTTTTAGAAATAGAAACAAGATTAATTAAGCATTAACTCTAAGTAATTGCCCCATTATCGGAGATAACCATAAATATTTTTGTAGATTTAATGCGTTTTAAATAACGTTTAAAATCTTATAAGTCCCTTTATTGGGTAGGTCGCTTTAAATAGAATATTAAGCTACCTTTATCCTAAATATATTATAGTACATTTTAAAATCATAGAATATTAAGAAATTTAACATGTCGTTAGTCAAGCGAAAAGGTATTAAAGAGAGATAAGTAGTTAATTTATTAGTTATAATATAATTACAGTATTTTGTTATATTAATAAGTGCCAATAACTGACAAATAAAGAAAAAATAATTATACCATATATAATAATATATATGATAAAATTGATATATTATTTATATACATACTAGAGTTTTGCCCGCGGTTTCACTCGCGGAGTTCCCGTTCCTGTGGGAATTTGGGGACAAAAATAGCCTATGTTACTCGCTTTAATGTAGCTTTCCATTGGTGCTACAATTTTTAAAATCGGTTAAGTGGTTTAGGCGCGAACGCGTAACAAACAAACTTACATTCGCATTTATAATATTAGTAAGGATTATAATAATCTTAACAAATGCATGTTATTACATTTTCACTATCCAATTAGTTTCCTATGATACGAATAACCCAAAAAAATATTATATAATGCCTCTGTTTTTATAATTATTATTCACGGGGCGGACTTTATTGCAGTGTTGATAGCTTTTATTAATAGAAATAATGATTTATGACCTTCTTCTTATATTAGTTATTTAAATTTTGTTAATAATCAAAACAGGAAATGGACTTATATTGCGCTAGCCTTTGGACTTATGTTACGGTAAGCCGCCTACACAGCGATCAACGCTACTGGTTTATTCCGTTATTGGCGCCAAGCTTTCTTCTCTCTTTAAAAATGTCATTAAAACTTGTAACTTTTTTTAAAAACATTTGTTTTAAGTTGCTATTGCATATAAATAAAAAATATAATGTGAATAAGCGTAAATAAACCAAAGCGTCATCAATTTGACATTTCCATATAAAACATTTAGAATAGATTAAAAAGGAACGATTCTACAATTAAATCGTTGATTTTCGACTTTAGTGATTTATAAATTAGAAAAGAACAAAAAAAAAACATTCCAAAATCAAATTATTAATAGAATACTATTTTTTAAGGGCCTACAATGGTTTTAAATATTTGAATATAAATAATATAAAGTTCTTATTAAAAAAGGATCTCGTTTATAATAGTCGAGCACAAAATTAGACAAATGATGTATAGATCACGCGAGAACTCAAATACAATATACATTAATAATCTGTAGTCACGTTTTAAAATGTCGACTATAAACATTACAACTCCGATCACGCTTTTGTCTTATTTGTCACAATGTTAAACTACTGATATAATATATTATTACATTAAACATTTTATAAAAAAATATTTAATGTTATTGGAACTAACGGCCAAAATTTAGTATGCGAAATTTGAAATTAATGGCGTTTCAAATAATTAAGTCCCACTTCATATTTGAATGACGTTTCAGTATTTAGCCATAAGTGACACAAGAGCCATGTCATAAAAAAGCTGTTCAAAATTTTTAGAATTATAAAAACTGCTCTAACAAACATTATTAGAAAATTAATTGGTTTATGATACACGTTAGTTACTTTATTGGTTAGACACAATGATATTAAAAGTAAAAAAGTGTAGATAGGTTACGAGCACTCCGTGAGCACTAGTGCTCACGAAATCTAGCTAGTAAACCACCCTTCACCTCAGTATTATGTCACAATTGTCAATGGATACGTCTATCCATCACGAAGCGAGTACAATTATAATTAAAAGTGACCCAAAATAACCGGAAATGCCGTCGTGTGTTATGAGATATTGCACAAATTATACTAGCAATGGTGAATGTCATTACGTGACATTGTTACGCACACATTAATTCTATAGTTGCTTCAATTTTGAGCGAAATTTTATATGACACTATCCTTCTAAGCGTCGTTATTCTATGCATATCTATATAAATACAATGATAGAGGTCTGCAGTTGTGCGCGCATCACGGAAAAAAAACTACTGGATAGATTTCAATGAAAATTTTATTTTATTTCTTAGAGACTTGGTCCTTAACAAAAAATATTATTGCGATATCTTCAATTAATAAAAAGTTATTAAAGTTTCAAGAAACAACGATTTGTATATGCACTGCGTATTCAGTGATGTATGTTTAAACAAAGTATATTTTTGCTCATGATCTTTTTGATGTTTTTTCCTTGGTACATAAGAAAACTGTTAATATATCAAGCAACGCGGACGAAGTCGCGGGTATCAGCTAGTATGTATATACTTTTCGATTTCATTGATATGATTTTAAAAAAACCTCAAGTAAATACCTAAGCTTACTTATATGAATTATTCACAGAATCCTTAAGTGAAACAAAATATATCCTATTAGCAGACTATTTATCGTATACATGTAATTGTAAAAAGATTAACACAAAACATAAACAACATTCTGTATAAATTATATTAATTCATAACGCAATGAATTCGTTAATATTATTATTGATAAATAATGCAGTTATTCATATTCAATTAATAACTCCTTTAATTTATCGATTAATACTTATGGAACGCAAACATTTATTAATAAATAAATAATTACTATAAATTACTTATTTGAAGCTTCATTAAAATGGTTATTAACAATGTTATTAACAAGTAAAACCGTCTTAGACTTTATCGACTCGCCGTAATCGAGTAAGTGTCTTATAATTACTGTTTCTTAAGTACTTCACGTAGTTTTCAAGTACTTCGCAAAAACTACGTTTCCTTAACACCAATCCGAGGTGTTTTACTAGTAAATTGGTGTGAAATAGCATGCAGAACATTCTAACAGTACCTTTACAAATCAATAAATTTCATTAATAGCCAATAATGTCGGTGAAACCATTTCGCACTGTTACTTTATAATGTAAGAGCAAGAACACGCTACTTGTGTCAGATTATTTATAATATACATATTACATACACATACATATATGTATACATCTAAACTAATAACAAAACGAAACAGGAAAAATCATATCCATTGAATTCACACAATCGCTAGATTGATATTAACCTAGTTAGCTCAGAAGAACTAAAAAATATGAACAAACAATACTAATAGCTGGTCTTCATCATCCAATTATCTCATACTTCAATCTCTGTTTGTATAAACCTCGTATCAGATAACATTTTTTAAATATTAACCTCAAATTACTCGACAAAGAATGATTACAGTAAATCAGAATAATAACAGAGCAATATCAACTTTAACTACATAATAATTTTTCATTTTGTATTTCCCTTCAATTTCATAAATTTCTTCGTTCATAAAAATAAATTATTAATGACATTTAAGGTGATACTTAAATATGATTACGAGTGATTATATTTCAAAGTGAAGCGATGTGTCACAGGCGTTGAGTCTTCGCGTATATTATAGGTTTCGTGATCTTAATATCTAACCGTTGAAGCATGTAATTTGTATCAATTACTCCTCGATGGCTCCTCAACGCCCCCAGTCTGCATGCAGTACTTGATAAACAGTGACCCTGCTATTTAATAATAAATTAGTGACACACCCACATGTGTCATGTTTACTGTCATCTACATAATGTTTAGCGAGTAATGTAGTCACAATCTGAATAGATACACGCAATGGCATTTTATCTTTACAGAACTCAAACAGCATGAGACTAGTAAATTGGAAAATATTTTTTCTAACCAACCATATTTTACATATTATCGATTAGCTTAGAATTAAAAAAAAAGTTTAACAGTCAAATAACTTTTTAAAATATTATTTTTAATAACAGCTGATATATTATAAAATTAAATATCCTACTTGCATATTTGGTGATGAAATAATAACTTTCACATATGTGGACAGATATTCAAAATATATATAGTTATAATTAATCTCAATCTCAACTAAAAAAGCTTTAATCGAGATGGTTAATGCCTTAGCAACTACAAAGCCGAATTATAAACATAAAAAACATAAATATCGGTATGTATCTCAGTAAACAGCCCAGTGTATATTCAGTTTAGTTTACATTTTTAAAATATTAACCTATTATAAAATGACATATATAAATTCCATTATTTTTTTATAATGTAAAAATATAAACAACCTTTTTATAATAACGTTTCCATCCTGTTAGATGGGAGTAAGATATATTTTTAATTCTATTTAAAATATCAAACATCAAATGGCTTAGTAAGAATTTGTATAGCAAGTAAAATAATACGTATTCTTCAAAATATTTATCTATGCGTGGGAAATTTTCACATTTAATTTGCTGTTATTTCTTGCTTATACTTACGTAGGCGTTCGAAGCTCTTTAATATACATTATTAAAGAATGTACATCCTGCTCTTAAGAGGAAATAGTTTTATAATACTATTTTATAACACAAACAAATTATATGAGACGATGAGTACATAGATGAAATAGACGTATCACACAATAAAATTATCAATATCTTCTACTGACAATCAGTATGACAAAAAAATTGGTTGCCTGTAAAGTCGGTATACGGGCGAAAGTTTTACGTGACAACGACTTTGAGTGGTAAAATAATTTTAATGTGAATATTCATTCGTATAGTAGGAAGAAGGATGAAATAATAGTAACAATTTAAAACATTTATTTATACAAAGAATTATATTTAAAACATTAATTTATACAAAGAATCTCGCACTGAATTTCATATTAACAAAATTTTATTTTTTTATGTCTGTCTCTCTCGCTCTTAGGCGGGCTAACCATGCCCGAGTGGAAGGGACGCGTGCCTCTCACTCGCTCTCATTGTGAGCGCATAACGTGAGCGGAGCGTAACGCAGTTTCTTGAAGTGTCACCCGGCAAACCAATTTATAAGACGTTGTCACGTCAAAATAATAATAATGAAAATGAAAAACAACATAACAAAGTTCCCATCACAGATCTTCAGTCACGAAAACCAATCTCAGGGTAGCTATGAGCGTAGAATATGTTATAAAGCACTAGTGTGTGCGCAATCCGCAGGTGCATACCTTCACCCTTATAATCCGATGAAAAGACGATCAAACGAGGTCGGAAAGAAAGAGCTTTATGTGCTAAATGAGACATGGGTGTGACATTATATGATATACTAGCAATAATTAAAAGAAGTAACAACTTCGTGTAGCAATATATTATGTCTCTGAATGAGTAAAGGCGTTATACCTACTTAGATCATAAACAACATTCCTACTCACAAGAAAACATTTGATCAGATATAAAAGACATAAAATAATATTATAAATGGTACCACTTTAAAGATCGAACAAACAAATACTTTGATACGTTTAAAATAACGAGCCGTAAACGCCCCGTTTTCATATTCCATTCGCCCAAACAAAGTAACAATATAAACGGACATCGCAATGGAATCGGCGCGTGATTGTTGCCATTTATCCGTTTTTTCTATTCTTTTAATTATCGACTATTGCCATAAAAGGTAACAATTAAGTTTGATTTTGACATAACGGTATATGATATATGATTATTCGAAGTTGGATCGGGAACATATCGTAATAAATATACTTAGATTAGTAGAATTCCCATGTATATATTAAAAAGTACGACTGGCGTATTATATTGACGTTAACCTTAAAAAATCGATGTTGTCAAAGCGTGCTTGAAGGGTTGAAAGGATAACCCGTGCTTGTCTATAAGTGTATCTATGTAAAATAAATTAAAAATATATAATGAGGCATTATAATGTAAATTGTTCGTGTAAATTGTACGACTTTCAATTTGAAGGTGTTTAATTGCACTGTGCAAACAGCTTTATAATATGATATCATCATTAACACTATTAAAGGTAATCTTTAATTAATGTAATACATGACATGCAAAAAAAATCGATGTTGTCAAAGCGTGCCTGAAGGGTTGAAAGGATAACCCGTGCTTGTCTATATGTGTATCTATGTAAAATAAATTAAAAATATATAATGAGGCATTATAATGTAAATTGTTCGTGTAAATTGTACGACTTTCAATTTGAAGGTGTTTAATTGCACTGTGCAAACAGCTTTATAATATGATATCATCATTAACACTATTTAAGGTAGTCTTTAATTAATGTAATACATGACATGCAAATACATTGATGATTACTCACTTTAGTACCTAACATTTAAGAAACATAGCTTGTACTCTTTCGACTAACTGAGACTTTTTGGTATCGGATTTTAAGTCATTCATCAATTTCTACCTCCAATAAAACCTTATACTTTATTCGATAAAAAGCAAAATTTTAAATCACGACTAAAACCTTTAAATATATTTGCAATTTATCGTGTAGTCATTTCGATATCTACCTATTTAGCTGTAATTATAGATCTACGGTTTAGCGTAATCAATATGATTAAATATATAATTACACCCATTTCCTTACACGGCATTGATAAAATCAATCGGGGTTTATATGTACGCAATGAATAACATAATATAAATTTATGTGCCTTACGTCCTTGATAATAGAGACCATATTATCAGGTTATTAAGCTCCATTCTCTTCCATACCGACTAAAGCATTAAAGCATCAATAATAATAAATCATAATAACAGGTTACCACAGTATTTCGCTCTCGAAATTAATGAACACTCATTATTTCACACCGGAAAGATAAAGGCGAATAACAAGTATTATACTTGCTCACGGGTAAAGATTTTTATAAACAATAACATTGAAGGAGGTTACATTTTAACATACTCCAGAGAAAGAGCAGTGTATACGATGACCTGTAATTTATGTTGAATTAATCGGTGCTGTGTTTAACGGCAATCTATCAATTTTTTTTTAATGTCAGGTCATGTCATTCTTATACATAAAACATGAGAATGCGTATTGCTAAATATTCGTTTTAGGAGCGAAATAAGTCGCGGGTGTTACTCTTTAACGTAGATTCATTTCGTAATAATTAAATACTACGATTTTTATTTTAAATTATGTATATAAAAAAAGGAATTTTAATCGACTCAGAAAAACAGTAGAGCTAAAAAGATAGATATATTTCGACTATATATTTTACTTATTATAATAATTTTACGTTTGTTTTTTAAGTTTGTGCCTATGTCAAATTATCTTATTAAGTATTAAAGATTTTATTTTTAAGGTTATATGCAGATAATCGCTGTTATTTTTAAAAAACTCTTCAACCCAATTTTGGAAAGATTAGACTCCCATAAAACACAAAATCAACAGAAAATTATCCAAAACTATTCATGATCATTTTTTTCTACCAGCTGTATAGTTTTATTGGTCTTATTATAAGTAGCTGATGCATTAAACAAATAACTTTATTAATGTTACAGCGACTTAAATTAATATTGTCAGGTTGTCTCGATAACGTGCTAGACTCCCAACTAAGCACTCCTTGCATATCAAACTAATTTAATGTTATCACTTCACACGTATCGGAAAGTGTTCGTATAAATTTCTAACTGACCTTTCAGCGCTGTATTTATAGACCCAGTCGAAACGCATATTGATATGAAACACTAAATTTTATGCTAATGAGATAGTAGCGGCGAGAGAGGACCTATTTTAAGTGTCGTTGCATCGAACTAACGAGATGAATGTTCTATGGAAACCATTAAGCAAGTTTACCTTTAGTATTTAACGTTTAGAATTTAAATTAAGTGTGTCAGAATAAGCCGTTAAGGTCTTGATTGTTTGATTTGACATGAACGCTTAATCAGACTAATATTACAAAGTGGTATCAAAATTGTTTTGTTTTTAGATTGACGCAGATTTATGTAACTTTCATGGCAAGTTTCAGCATAGTTTCAAGGTTTAGCTTTAGACTATAGAATATGTTTGTGTTTCATATATTCATTCTATATGTATTAAATAAGTGACTCTTTTCGTTTTAGGAGCGAAATTATTCGCGGGTGTTACTCTTTAACGTAAATTCATTTCGTAAGAATGAGTGAATCTTTTTAAATTTTAAAGACAGGCTAATGGGTCTCCTGGTCGTAAATGGCATAGATCCACCATAATAACACACCCACATTAGAAACTGGCACTAAATATTTACCAAATTCACATCGCCAAAGCACCAACTCTCCTCGGAAACTAAGATGTTATTTTCCTTGTGCCTGTAGTTTTACTGGCTTACTCACTCACCCTTCAAATGGGATCACAAACATCCTAAATATGGTTTTTTGGCTGTAAAACTCGTAAGTGGGAGAGGTTACTATCCAGGCGGCGTTAGCAAGTAGGTAGATGATTAAATTGTTTATCAATTATTTATAGTAAATTTGGATTTAATTTATATGAACACAGAATAACTGTTAAGTAAATTGCTAACAAGCCTTGTAATGGTTTTGTTTAAATTATCAAATTAAACTCGAGTTGCCTTAGAATAAATAACATGCGATATACTTGTAATATTATGAATTCGAGACTAGTTAGATACCTTTGCAGAATTATTGAAGAATTGAATGACACTAGTTTTATGAAGAAAACCCTATCTTGAGCCCAGATAGTACGAGTATGCTTTGATGTTTGGAATATCATAACAGACGGCGTGCTGGAGACCATCCATTTATGAGTTATTCTTCTGCTTGATATGAATGAATGAAATCTGCAAATTAATCTTATGCACAATTTACTGCATTTTAAAGACATTTTGTTTATAAGTGTTAGTTTTATACTGCTTAAATGAATCATTTTGTTTCTTGGTCTTTCCAAAATACATTGACTTGGGGGAATATGTTTTTTATAATCAATAATTTGAATTTACCAGACTTAATAAATTTTATTACGCAATACTTGAAAGTCCACTCAATATTCCTATTTCTTAGAATCTAATTCAGCAACTGCATGTATTTGATCAAATTTAATGGTCGTTTAAAACGGGCATAACGTGTAATGCAATGATTGTTAATAAGCCTAAATCAATGATTTTATCGCAATACCTCTATTAAAGATAAATACAGTTATTTATTAAATCCGTTGACCTTTTCGTTTGTATATCTATAATTGGCTAGAAATTCATTTTATAATTAAGTTATGTACTTAGTTAAATAATCGTATTTACTGTATTCATATTTAGGACCTTATTTGTGTCCGTACTATGATATTTTTATCCTTTACATAAAAACTATTGTATATGGACTACTCGATTATTGAAAAAAAATGGTATATATACACAATAAAAAAGATACATAATAAAATACAATATAACAATTATGTGCAGTGCAAAGTTCAAAAACAATAATCGAATGTAATAAATTATTCAAAGATCACACACTTTCTAAGTGACCGTTACATACATTAGATATATAGAAACGTGCATTTGTACATCTCGATATCGCATTAGAGTTATGTATCGGCATTACCAAACATAACCGTGGGCTGTTAGGTAGATATTCAATTTATAATCTCAAAGATATTATAAGGTTACAGCACCCGAGGCGACGGCAAAGGTTAATCGGAGTACCTACGTTTGAAAACCGGTGTTGCCTTGTACAAGAAAATTGCCGTATTTAAGACAATCTAAAACCCTATTGTCTGTTGTATATTAAGAAATAGGAAGCTTCGTAAATTTAAACACAGCTATTTACTAGGGTTGTAACCGATTGGCATGTATACTTATTTATATTTAGCAATAGATAACTAATTGTGTTCTATGATAATCATGTATTTTACATTGCTAGTAGAATATTTGATGCTACATAATTATGTTATATTATAGTATAATAATTACCACATAAACTTACTAAATTAATAATTATTTTTTTTATTTTAGTTTGGACGTTCCTATTTATTAAAAAGTTTCTATTTTTTTATATCTTAACTGACAGCTATTGTTGTAGTTAACTGTTAGTTTTGAGTATTGATATTATGGCAATATATATGTACATATAGGTAATTAAATAAAAGGTAAAATGTACAATTTACATTTGATTTTTTTAATAGTATTATTAATATAGTAAAAACTATGTATATTATAATTTTTATTGAAACATTAAATAAATATATGTCTTTTTGATATAATGGTATAAAACATTTTAGTAATATTTTGTATATGAAACACAATTCAATGTGTTAATACTATATTTTGGTAAATTAAACAAATATCTAGCAGCAACACTATCATACATCACATCACAACAGAGTCATTATGTCAGGCTGTGTGGAGCAATCCTTCGTGATGTGTGAGCGACACTGCGAGACATGAAGTGATAGGAATCGTATGAATAGCTCATTGTTGATGGATTGGCTCATGTTATTTCAATATTTTGAATGATTTGATATGACAGCTTTATATTTAAAAAAAAACCATCAGTTGCTTGCAGCTATTCTCTCGTATTAATTTCGCAATGCGTTACTCGTACCTAAATTGCTTTTTAAATATATATTTCTTGAAAACAAACAAAACTGAATTAATTCTATACTAATCACAATTACTTATAAATCTTATAATAAAGAAAGAAAAAATTATACTAAGCGAAATTAATTAATTATTTAAAAAAAACATACACTTGATATAATGAAGTAATTGAAATTTTTAAATAAAAAATATGCAATTTAATAAAACATTGCCGTGGCGTTTTATAAATATTGATCAAACAAAAGTATACATAGTATATATATTTAACTTACAGTATAGGTATACATTAGTAACGTATAAGGAAAATAGACTAAAAATTCAGTAGATATACGAACGGTTGTCGAATTTCATGATTTAGAAATTAATTTCGCTGTTTCTAATACCGACATATTAATTTTCTAATAACTCACAAGATATATAATAAAAATTCAACATGGCGTATGTTGAATTTTTAGTATTTGTGGCTATAAAGTTAAAAGAAACTTATTATACCATAAAGAGAAATGTATTGACGATAACTTTTTTACTGATTTGACGGTTGATACTGGCAAGCTAAAGAAACAACACATCGAGCCGAGCTGTCAACGGTCTGCGTGTGTCAAGGCTCGTCAACACAGTCACTTATTTCTTTAGACAGCTTAAGCGGACGAGTGCTTTTTATTTACTTTATTTGCTATGCTTTAAATCTGCAAGAAATTAAAGAACATTATAATTTACTGTATTGATATTATATTGCATTCGTTGTAGCAGCTCATATAGATCCCCCTATTAGGCCACCATACAGCTAAAATGCTGATTCAAAACACATGTGGCATTATCGTGCAACACATCCCTCACGATGTTTTTCTTCACCGCCGAACATGAGATTAACTATTAACACAAATTAAGCACAGGCTTATTTATAGCTTGATGTTCTTGCTAATAATATAAAAATATGATACGAAAATAATAATTTATATAATAAAGTTACCTTGACTTGAAATCATGGAAGAACAAACTTTTTGAAAGTAACAAGAAATTATAATATAAAATCAATTTATATCTTTAACTTTTGCGTAATACTTAACTGTAAGTTACCGAGACAAGACACGGTCTACCGCTAGTTCGAAACAGCTGATTCACAATGAACATGTCGTACGTCAGGCAGCCTGTCTATTTATCACGATGTCACTTTTTATCACATGATCACCGATATAAAGACGACTCAAAATTAAATATTAATTTCAACACAAAAAAAATAATACGAAGTTATTTGTAAAACAATACTACACAACAACATATTATTACTTTTTTAATGTCAAAGGAAGGGAAAATCTTAGTTCCCAAGGTAGGTGGCGCATTGGCGATGTTAGCGATGTTTAATATCTCTTACATTGCCAATTTTTATGGGCGTTGGTGACCACTTACCATCAGGTGGCCCATATGATAGTCCGCCTACCTATGCTATAAAAAAAAATGAAATATTTCAAGAAAACACGCATTAAAATATGTAGTATATCACTATAAGTCAATATTTCGATTGAGTAATGAATTGAGTTTTTTTACAGAATAACGCTGCTGTATGTTTAATGTTCGATAATAAATATGTTATTTATATTTCCGGAATACAAGCATCAAGCATCGTAAATGGATTTTTAAGACTTTACGGACGAATTAAGTATGTAGGCGATCATTTCAGTCACATATTAATTGTTTCTATTAAATCAACTTTGATGTATATCTCCATGGTTTAAAAAGTAATATCGGTAGAAAATCTCATCAGGGGGTCCAAGTAACCGCATTATAAATTGCTAAACACCATTTCCCATACATTGTTGCACTACAACTACATACATATTGCTTTGATAATAAATAATTAGATCATTAAAAATGGATACTAAATAAGATAACATTATTGTATAGGTGTGCTTGATAAATATATGTTTACCAATTTTATAGACGATGGAAATGTTTCTAATTTAACCAACGCAATAAAATAACATTTTGGTAGGTAGGTACCAGAGCCAGACCATCCGTCCGTCCATAAACAAATTAGGCCATGGCAGAGATCGCTCGAATTTGGGCTCGCAAATACTTAATTAACGCAATAAATAATAATGGAATATAAAAATAATATATATATTTGTAAGTTTACTTACACATTACTAGCGTTTTTCCACCGTTTCACGTGTAGTTACCGTTCCCGTAGGAATACGGGATCAAAATATAGCTTATGGTACTCGCTGTTAATGTAGCTTCCCAGTGAAAAAAAGTTTTTCGAATTGATTTAGTGGTTTAGGCATGAAAGCCACACAAACTCACATTCGGATTTATAATAAGTTAGGATACGTTACCTATATACGTGTCATTAAATGTATAAAGAACAATTAAAGATTAAAAGAAAATCATGTATATTAAGTAATCTCGTTAAGAATATCGACGGTAGAGCGCTTGTCTACATGCACGATATTATTTTTTTGTGTTTGTAATAACAGCTATGTGATTTGGCTCAAATTTTTAATGTAGTTAAGGTTGAGCTTTTTAAGTTTATTTTTCATGTATTTCTTGAAAAAATAATGCAATTTTTATAAAGCAAATGACTTTCCTTTAGATTTTTTTTAAATTTAGCAACTGAACGCTTTCTGGGATCCTATTGTAGAAACGTAAGCATTGCCCCACAAAAGAGTTACTGACTCTATGCAGTCGAGTAACGGGACTAATTATTGTGTTTGTTCCTTGTACCAATGTTGTATCTTTTTTTTTTTTTTTATGTAATAGGGGGCAAACGAGCAGGAGGCTCACCTGATGGAAAGTGACTACCACCGCCCATGGACGCCTGCAACATCCGAGGACTTGCAGGTGCGTTGCCGGCCTTGGAGGAAAGAGTACGCTCTCTTCTTGAAGGTTTTTATGTCATATCGGTTCGGAAAAGTCGCCGGCGAAAGCTGGTTCCACAGAGTGATTGTGCGAGGCAGGAAATGCCTTAAGAAACGCACTGTTGTGGATTTCCAGACATCGAAGTGATGGGGATGGAATTTGGAGTTCTGGCGCGATGTCCGGTGGTGAAATTCAGCTGCCGGGACTAATCCAAACAACTCCTCAGAACACTCCCCGTGATATATGCGATAGAGTATGCAGAGTGAATAAATAATAAAGTGTATCACATTTTCTCACAAAATCCATAATGTTTTTCCGTACATTAGTACATAATATGTATTGAGAAGCAACAGTTAATATTTTAATTTCTTTAAATTTCTGTCTTAGGGATTCTTTAGCCCCTAGGTTATAGATCGCGCGAATAGCCCTCTTTTGCAGCACAAATATCGTATTGACAGCGGCCGCATTACCCCACAACACAATGCCATATGACATTATACTGTGAAAATAATTAATATATACAAGGGGGGCGTATCAACATCGGTAAATAATCTTATTTTCTTAACCGCAAAAGCTGCCGAACTTAGTCTATTCGCCAATCCGTCAATATGGGGGGCCCACTGCATCTTGGCATCAACAGTAATACCAAGAAATACAGTAGACTCAACAGGATCCATCGACTCGAACTCGACATCGAATTGATATGTACATCAGCCTTTACATTTTTTACGTTTGGCGCGCTAAATTTCACAACCTTTGTTTTTTTTTATAATTTAACAAAAGATTATTGACACAAAACCAATGTACTATATCAAAGATAGCATTGTTTACATCGTCAAGAAAACAAGTACAGTATACTTGTTTTCTTTTAATTTTAAAAACTATGTCATGTTTGTTCCCTACAAGAAATATATAGCCTATTCCGACGACAAGGTGAGTAAACCCAAATAAACACATCAAATTAACGCGAGATCGATATCTTGAATTATCTATGATATTCATTATGGCTTCGCGAAAAGATGGCGTTTTCAATGACCGCGAAGTTGTAATTGGAACTTCGTGAGTTAATTCATTGTTGTATTATAATTAAAGCAAATTAATCAAGAACTATTTATAGTGCAAAATACAGCAGAATAATATGAAAATCGCATGCAATTTGTAAAGATACGGTTTATTTACCTACTCCGATTGGAATAAAGGTAGTACTCACGATGCTTTGTTACATTCTTGATATACATATTCATGTATACCTACATTCTTGTTTTGATTAACATTTTTTATTTTGACTATTCATTAGCCATGCCAAGCCATTAAAATTAAAGATAACGCTTAATTTAATCGAATACAATTTTCATTATCAAGTTGAATTCAAGTCAAAATACGATAAAACCCGTTACAATAATAAAATCAAAACATTGATAAAATTATTTTTTCTTGTCATAGTATTATATCACAAATTCATCTTTTCTTATATATGCCACCTATACCTATTCCTTTACCGGGTCAACCCGGCTCTTTCTCGTCCCCTCTTTATATTTAATTCACAAAAGTCCTCATAAAAAAGTTGCCCCTTATTAAAACCTATTGATGGTTTTAATACAAAGCAAAAACATAGTAAGTTAATATAAAACTTTGCAATTGTAAGCTAACAAGAAATTCCGAAGCCATTCTTCATGTGCCATCAAACAAGCAGTTGAAATGCACTAATCACTTCCGAATGCTATAAATGGTGTTTAAATATAGCTTGTTTGTCCCCTTGTATTTGCTATATTTTTTATTTCTCGAATAATTACTTGTTTATCGCAACCTCTTTGCACATTCTTCATCGGTAAATGCATAATTAAGAAAAAACAACTAAATAAGGATACGTTTTGAACGCCGAACCAGTTTCTTGCCTCTTAAGCAGAGACCTTCCAACGATTAGTTGATACAAAAACATGACTTTATCTACTTTTGTGCCTACTTATGTCTTCAATGCTCGATTAGAACTGTCAACTGGACCACATGCGTGTCTCCGGATACAAAAGCTGGCGCCACACGAAAGGTATCGTGTTTAATACAATTAAATAAAAATATTTAGTACTTTGGCTTATTCGAGTAATAATAGGTAAATTATCGTGATACCTATTCTTTTTAAGAATTCTAATAGCGAAGATTGTATGTATAAAGAATTTATAGTGTTTTATAATTATCTCATTACCTATTCTAAATTATCTTACTCGTATGGTGCAGAAAAAATTATAACATAATATGTTTTAGGTGCCGTAGGCAATATTTTTTGTAAAGTAGGTTAGTAGAATTAAGTTTTTTCGATAATTTCCATATAGTTAGGAAACTCCTTGGTCCATACAACAGCGTTATTAAAAAAAAAAAAAGAAGCGCGGCATTTAGCGCGCTAATTTGAATCGCCGCCATCTTGTTGGTGCATAGAAATGTAACGTAATTAATTAATTATTGGCGCGACTTATGATTTGTAATATGTTCAATTGTGTTATTGGGATTTATAAAGTAATTGAGTGAGTAATTAACATTAATTTATATGAATTGGTGTTTGATTTATGAATAAATCAATTCGAGGTCCTTATAAAATCAAATCCCACTTCTGAATTTTGGAGCGTCACGGCCGCGCAGGCGTGTTCACCTCTTCGAGTCTGCGCGTGACGCGTGGCGCGTGTGGAGCGTCACGGCCGCGCAGGCGTGTTCACCTCTTCGAGTCTGCGCGTGACGCGTGGCGTGGGTGGAGCGTCACGGCCGCGCAGGCGTGTTCACCTCTTCGAGGCTGCGCGTGACGCGTGGCGCGTGTGGAGCGTCACGGCCGCGCAGGCGTGTTCACCTCTTCGAGGCTACGCGTGACGCGTGGCGCGTGTGGAGCGTCACGGCCGCGCAGGCGTGTTCACCTCTTCGAGGCTGCGCGTGACGCATGGCGCGTATGGCGCGTTACGAGCGCGCACGCGAGTTCACCACTTCGAGTCTCCGCGAGCGCCTTGGAAGACGCACGATCTTTTATTGACTTTGGTCATGGTAGATGTGTGATCTTGGATGACGCACGGTCTTTTATTGACTTTGGTCATGGTAGACGTGTGGTCTTGGAAGCATATAGTCTTCGTTTACGTATGGTTATGGTGGACATGTGGTCCTGGAAGACGCACAATCTTTTATTGGCTTTTGGTCATGGTAGATGTGTGATCTTGGATGACGCACGGTCTTTTATTGACTTTTGGTCATGGTAGACGTGTGATCTTGGAAGACGCATGGTCTTTTATTGACTTTTGGTCATGGTAGACATGTGGTCTTGGAAGACGAATAGTCTTCGTTGGAAAGGACGTATGGTCCTTTCAGGCAGTTGGGACGCCTTCTGTCTATTATTCTGTTCACAGGTCACGTTATGCTCAAATCCTGTCTCCGGAGGAATCACCGCTGTAAAGATGTTTGAAGTGGTAATGGGGAAATTAGTAATGAGAGCTCTCAGTTATTGTGTCTATTTTTAGTAGTTTGGTGTGTTTGAGTAGGTTAATTACTGGCAAAGCCAGTTGTAACATATTCCTAGTTATGTTAATGTTACAGATGACGACGTACCTGATCCTATGGCAGACCTACCGACAACAAACCGCGATCCTGACACCGAATTCTCTGAAAACACTATGGCAGCTTCGAATTGGCTGCGAGCCTGGACAAAAATACCTACGCAACGAGGACGTAGCGATGTCAGGAAAGGCCGAGTTAGGAAACTCCTTGGTCCATACAACAGCGTTATTAAAAAAAATAAAAGAAGCGCGGCATTTAGCGCGCTAATTTGAATCGCCGCCATCTTGTTGGTGCATAGAAATGTAACGTAATTAATTAATTATTGGCGCGACTTATGATTTGTAATATGTTCAATTGTGTTATTGGGATTTATAAAGTAATTGAGTGAGTAATTAACATTAATTTATATGAATTGGTGTTTGATTTATGAATAAATCAATTCGAGGTCCTTATAAAATCAATTTTCACTTCTGGATGCTAAATATATAATAAACAAGTTGTCAAACTTATTGTCTATGTCTATAAATGATCGACAGTCAACAAAACACATTTTATGATATGTTCATCTGTATTCGAAAGACATATAAGTTAATGAAGCTTGACATAAAGCTACCCTACATGAACATAAATAATGCTTTTTCCATTGAAGACATAATGATCGCAAACTTCATGTCCACATCAAGCTTCCAAACGACCAAAGAGGCGGTTAAAAATAGTTCTTAATTAAATTATGAATGTAGGTTATGTTAATAAGTTATTTTAATTAAAAAATTTAAATAACGCAAAGAATAAACATGAGACATTTCAAAAGCAAGCGATTAAGTGCAAAGGGATCCTTCTTTAATAAAATTATTTCACGACCTGCATATGATTGTTAGATATGTACATATGTATGTACGTTAAGAGGTTTAACATGATTAGATACGTATACATTTGTTCTGTTCATTGTATATCTTTACATTTATAAGTAAACTAACCCGGTGGTAGATCTTTGTTCCAGCTCGTCTGGGTAGGCTGGGTGGGCTGGCACTAAGGCGTTATGTCGCATAACGCCTGTTCCAAGGTGGTCACAAGGGGCATAACACTTAGTTGGTGGCACATTGGCGATGTTTTAATTAGCTTTTATTTAAAACTATAACAAACATACACACTATAAAAATATATATGATTAGGAATACGTTAATCATGTTAAAAGCATGCTATTATTTATGATTTTTTACCTTTAAAAGTGTCATAAAAAAGTCATTTTATTTTACAATACCAATTATTTATTTATTCATTGTTCGACTGATTTAAGTGCGTTTGAATAATATCATACGACATTTATATAATGAGGAGTAGATCAATGATTATTATATATAATGTGATGAACTATACTCCAAACTGTAACCGACTCAATATATCAAACCTCATATATAAAATCAAACAAAAAATAAAACCGTTAAACACAGATTGATTCCGCATCCGAGCTTCGATCCGGGCGCTAAGCTGATTTTCTAATAAGCCATAAATAATTAATTAATCGTGTGAGTTCCCGACAGCATAATGAGATTGCGTGAAGTAGCGGCAAAAAGCGTGGTCGAACTACGAGTGTGGAATCGCTGAGTTGTCATTAAGTTTTTCGTGCTACTGCGGTAGGTGATGCTAGATACTAGTTACCATACTTTAACATCCCATCTTTTTACGGAGTTCTTTGGAAGACGTGCCGGATCCTTGATAACGGAACGCGTTTGTTCTGACCGGATTCGTACCACTATAAATAATGAGAAGATAATATTACGAATACATTTACTTAAACTTACCTACTCGTATTTCAGGTTATATAATTCTTTGTTAATAATAAGTACAAAAATACACTTTGTATATCTAAATATTTCGCGATATTAATCGATAATAACATAATTAATCAAGAAAATGCCGAAATCTTAGCATTGTTTTGATTAACTTTAATATTTCGTTTCGTTAAATTATTTTATAAAAATATGAGAACAAAATTGACAAACAAAATCGTGGTGTTGTCAGTTCTTTCATGTCAATCACGCACATATATAGTTGAGAGCCATTAGCATGCTTCACCAATGATAAGACGAGGTTGCGTCCGTACTTCTCTGACGTCCGTGTCTTGCACGTTAATTTTAACAGGAGAGCTAGACGATCACAATTATAACACTATTAGGCTAGCAACACACTTGATTTCATTGTTTTTTGCAACGAGGTTACAGTAGAGTGCGGCTTACAGTAGAGTGAAATGGCAGGAAATGTCGCATAACGAAATAGCGTTATTCCTACCTCTAAAATGGCACAAAATGCGATGCGTTGGGCGTTCGAAAATATCGCAAAGAATTTCGTTCCTGGCGAGGTCCCCCGACCGCTCAATTTTTTTGACCGCTCCTTTCCTTTTGAGAAAGTTTGGAACTTGGATTATATGGTGGTTATTATACCACTGCTCCTGGTCCTGCGTGTTGATGGATACACATGTCGTACAAAACAGTAAAATTAAATACATACAACTAACACTATAGGTATATAAATTTTTTACTAGACTACATCACAAAATATCCATACTTGTTTATATTATTAGATTATTGTAACTTTTGTCGTATTACTGTACTGCGCCTATTCGACTTAATTGTTTTATTAATTGTTTTGTAATTTTCTCTGTAAGTGATTTAAATATAAATCTTTTGAGAAAATAAATGTCTATAACCGTAAATACATACAAGTTTTCTCACGATTTTTTCCTTCACCACCGAGAACGAGATGAATTATAAACACAATTTTTAATGAAAATACTTCGGCTAAAACCCGCAGTCATCGATCATGGTAACAACTACGCAAGCAGGATGGGCATTTACTGCCCATCCTGCTTGCTTGACTTGACTTGACTTTAATTATTACGCATTTTATATATTAAATTATTTAAATAACTTTTTTTTGGCCCGACCTTGGGTTTGAACTTCGAAATCAACGACTTTATCTCTACCAACCACAGACCAACGAGTTAAATCTTGAGTTAAAACATCGATAAAACAAACTCATGAGAATTCCAAAAGACTCTTTTGTTAGTACAACACGCGAAGAGCAGGCGATACTTGAGCGAAAGTTAAGGTTAATCCAATCCTTATATCCAGGATTCCTTAATAATTAATATTTTAATATGAAATGTGAAACAATTCACAAATCAAATTAGTTCTTCATGAACCCCTATTCACATTTCTCTTTGAAATAAAACTTTAATTTCTAATTTTGAAATTAATAACTAAAAGTAGGTAGTTAAATATTATTAATAAATGAAATCTAGATCGGGAACAATTTAAAGTTTATCCTATATGTACCACCTTGTCCTCTAATAAATGGAGATTGGCTGAAACAAAAACGATTCCGATCAGCTGGAATAAAAAAGTGCATTCGACATAACGTTTCGAAAACATAATTGGCATAAATTAAATCATCGTTCATATTGGAAATTTAATTTTTGTATTTCTGAGAAAAATTACCATTGTAATGTATAATTTTTTTACACCATCAGAAAGTAGAGATATCAACAAAAAAAAACCGACCGACGTTTTTAAAAAAGCAGATATTTTGACAGGAGAATTTTCGGTTGAAAATGAACCCTTTTTTTATATTGTCAAAATAAGGTGAAAAAATAAATATTTTTAAATCAAAAAAATTACAGTATATTTGGATCATAAAAAGGTAAATTTTCATAAAATTTCGTGGAAAAATAAATTTATTTTTAAAAGAAATAAAAAACCAAAAACTTGGTTATTTGAATTTTTCACGTAAATTTTGAGGTTATATGAAAAAACTGTATACACAAAACTTGTAGATCTTTTTATTATCTACAACTTTGCCATTTAACTTTTTTCCATAGGACTTGTAGTTTTGCCGTAAATCGAGATAAACTGTTTTTCACCCTTAAACCCCAACCCCACCCACTTCCCGCCCTCAGATTTTACAGCCCGTAATTTATTTTTCCTTTTATTTCTGTTATATTCTCTTCCTTTCATATGGGTTTCATTCTATTATAACTTTATTTTACTTTTTACCATTTTCGAAGCTACCGGCACTGGTCTATAATATTTTCACAAATCAAACATTATTATCGTAAAAATTCGCGACAGAAAAGAATGAATGCAAAAAAAATTTATACCAATCATCGACCACACAACCTATAGACGCCTAATAACAGGCGAACGATTTTCACAAACAATCAGCCTTATAACGCTCATATCAATGTCCGCGCGAAAACATTCAATCAGTGTCGACCAGTACTGTGACCTGTCAACACGAGTGTCGGAGTGAGTTAAGAAAGTTAAAAAAAAATCAAAATGCCACAGTGCAGCATTAAATGGTGCGGTAAAAGCAGTAGCACATCTAATATGAATAAAGATGGAATAACATTTCACTTGTAAGTAACTATTATCTTTATTTGTTTTCGAAAACTACGAATCTATTTCGAATTTTTTCGCTAGAACGGAGTTCACGGTTCACTGGTCGTGGTTTTAAAACAAAGTACTCAAACTATCGTGCCATCTCATTCTTTCCCGTTGCGTAAAGTAATCTATTTCGTTCTAACGTTTCGTGGCACGTGTATCTAGCGGCGTAGCAAATTCGTTGTCGATAATATATTTATTTTATTTTTATTATTTATTTTTATTCATAAATGTTATCAACGCTTTTGTTTTTTGTTTATTTATTTAATAAAAACTGTATTAATAATTAAAAAGCTATTAAGCTGTAACTTTTATAAATTTACAAAAGTGTTGTAGTCCACGAATTTTAGCACCAGCGAATGCGTTCGCTCTGCATAAAATCCCACTACTCAATTTTTTGATTGGATTAGGTTAAGGGTGTCCCCTAAGCGTACATACATTTAATATTGATATACATACGTGGAATACATTTAATATTTTATCAATAAGTCTATCGACAATCATTAACCGAAGAATATGCACTGTACATTACTATCTTTCATTGTGGCCTTGAATTAGCCAATCACGGCGTTGCAACCCCGCTTCGTCTTACCTCGGCTTTCGGCGGAATTAATTCAATACGTGAAATCAAACATTAGGCGTCTATGGGCTGTGTGGTCGGTGATACCAATGAACGAGTGCATTAGAGATAGACGACAGTACTGATCATAGTCACAGTGGTGGCAGTTCGTACAAATTTATTAGGTAATTTTTTATGTTTGTTATGTTGGTAAATGAAAAAGAAAATTAAATTATTAATAACATTATATTATTACTGAAAATTTTGAATATCATATAAAAGTATACACAGCTATTTACTTTACGAGAATTGAAGAAATTGTTATTATGAAAAATCGTATTTTAAAATCATTTGTCGACTATAAAATATTTAGTTATTTAAACGCACATGCCATGAGACAAACGCCGACTTTAACCTACCGCTTTTAATAAAAGCTATTACAGAAAAGCATGTTAATGTCCGTCTCTACTTTGAAATTAATCCCAATTTAAAAAAAAAACAAGTAATAAATTCAATTTATTTAAAGGGCAATTATTAGAACAAGTTAATTAGACCACTTATTTGATATTATTTTTTTGTATAATTATTGATAATTTTTATTTACCGCTTTTAAATACATAATTAGTACTTTTACAAATTGAATTTATGAGTACATCGCAATCATAGGCATAAACGAGAGTAAGATATGATTACTTCTCGGATCTGATTTATTATAATTTAATCTATATCGTTTCTTTGAAATCTTCTTTGTATTCGTCTCTTTTTCACTCGTGATACTTAAATCATGCCACCCTACTTTAGCGACAAATCGTAATGTAGTGTGATATTGCAATATGAAGTTATTTATGTGTGCATAACAGTGTCATTTTCGTAGATTGAATGTTTCATACGTAACCTATCTGCTGAGTTTTCGTTTGGACACCATACTCAATTCGTTGGATGATATATTTTATTTGTCGGTTCGAAATCTTTTAGTGGTATCGATCTATACATCGTTGGCTTTTGTTTCGGCTAGGTCGATATTGGAAATCGGATATTTAGTTTGCGAAATCGATACGAACCGATTTATGTTTGAAATCAGATTTTGAATTCGTTTTGTTATATATCCCTGATATATGTCCCATATGGGACGCATGCCTAATCTGCATCATTATAATATTATTGTTAAAAAGAACGTTTTCACTAAAAAGTTTTCCTCGAAAGAGGCTGGAACAGAGCATAAATAAATAAATGGTCTCGCTCGAGCAGTCGAGCCGTTCGGACGTGTACGAGTAACATATTATTGTATCAATGTTTCTTGTATGTTTTTTTCGATTACCCTCGCTTGTTTATTGGTTTTTGTTGTTTTCTGTCGTGGCATATTATATTGGCTTTGTGTATATGGACATTGTTTTTTCGTTAACGATTGGTTTTGTTGTTTGGGTATAGGTCTTTCATAGACCTATTTTTTTTTTTTTTTTTTTGTTTTTTGTTTTTGTCGTGGTTTTGTCTGTCATAATTGTTTATAGTTGTTTTGGTGTCGACGATGGACGTTGACACAGAATTGTCGTCCGACAATAATGTTAGGCGTAAACGCCCACTTGTGGGACCCGCACTATTTAATTCCGGCTCCGACACGGAGACGGAAATCAGGGCCGCGGCCAAAATAAGTAGTGCTCGTCGTGGGAAGGTCGCCTCCAGAGGTCGCGGAAGCCTTGCTCAGGCTAAGGCAGAACTTAAGGCGAAGGCCGATGAAGCCCGGGAGGAGGCTTTCGAGCGCTCGCTTAGGAGCAGGGCGTTCCGGAATGAAGAGGCATTCGAGCGCACCCTAAGAAGTCGGGCTTTCCGTAAGGATGCGCCCGAAGTGGTGATGGACTCTGACGAATCCTCCTCCTCGGTTGTCCGTAGGGAGGATCCCCTATTATTGGGTGCCGAAGAGCTGCGTGCGGAGGCTGGCCGCAACGCAGCTCTCATTTTGGAAGTGGCCCAAAAGTCGGGCAATTTAAAGAGCGGCTTCATTAAGAAGCTAACAGATTCGGCGGCTTCGCTTCAAAGCATTGTCGACACCCTGGCGTCAAGGACCGAAGCGGAGGAGACCCGCAGGCTCCGTGCGGATAATAGTCGCCTCCGCAAGGAAATTGACGATTTAAAGGCCGAGCTTAAGGCGCATCGCCGCGAATTCACCGAGATGCGTACCTCGGTGGCGAATGGATCGGGTGCTAGCCTCTTGCAAGACTCGAAGGTTTTAGAGGAATGGAGGGCCTCAATTGTCTCGTCAGTTGGCGTAATGATAAATGCCCACAAGGCTGGAATTGAGGAGCGCCTTCTTCCTGCGAAGGTGCATCGTCCCCCGCTAGCCGCGGACAAAAGACGGGATGCAGTGCAGGAAACTGCACCTACGTACGCGCAGGCTACTCGCCAGGCCCTTCCGCAGAATGCTGCATCCGCACCCAAGCGCGTGGCTCCAGCTAAGCCAGCTGCATCAGTTGCACCAGCAGCACTGATTGCTGGTCCTTCGAATTCTCCGACCACTCCGGAGTCCCAGCCACAGGTGGCCCAAGAGACGTCTTGGTCAACCGTGGTTAAGAGAGGTAAAAAGGGGAAAAAAGCTTCCCCACTGGCCGAAATCTCCGCTACAGTTGTCTCAGCGGTGACAAAGACGCCCCAAGTGGCCAAACCAAAGCTGACCACACCTCGAACCGCCGCAGTGTTAGTCACGCTGCAACCGGAGGCGGCGGAGAAGGGTGTAACGTATGCACAGGTCCTGGAGCAAGCCGAACAAGGCGTGAAGCTCCAAGACCTCGGCATCTGTGGCGGACTTAAGGTTCGTCGCTCGATAACAGGGGCCAGAGTGCTGGAATTACCAAAAGCACAGTCGGAGCAGGCGGAGAAGCTTGCGGAAAAGCTTCGTATTGTGCTGGATGGGGTAGCCAACGTCGTCAGGCCTGTAAAGAGGGTTGAATTGAGGGTGACGGGGCTTGACGACTCAGTCACCCCAGAAAAGGTGGCCGCCGCAGTTGCACGTGCAGGAGACTGCGCACCTGAGGCGGTCAAGTGTGGAGTGGTGCAGTGTGGACCCGGATATATGGGTATGGTCCGCGTCACCTGTCCCATAACGGTGGCGAAGAAGTTGTCCGACGCTGGTCGTCTTCTGGTTGGGTGGAGCTCTGCCAAAGTTTGCGTGCTAGAGCAACGCCCTTTGCGTTGTTACAAATGCATGGGCGTTGGTCACACGAAGATGCTCTGCCCATCTAAGGCGGAACGAAGTGGGCTTTGCTTCCGGTGCGGTGTCGAAGGTCACAAGTCTCCGACCTGCACTGGAAAGCTGCGCTGTGCAGTATGTGCAGACGCCGGAAGGCCCTCCGGGCACGTGATGGGTTCGGCAGAGTGTAAGCCTCCCATCACGAAAGGGAAGGTGGTATTAGGCACCCATACCTTCAGCAATGTGGGACGGCGCCAGGCCGAGGAGGAAGCAGCCATGTCAACATGAGCGACAAACTCAGCTTCCTCCAGACGAACGTCAACCACTGCGCTGGGGCTCAGGACCTGCTACTGCAGTCCATAGCGGAGTGGCAAATCGACCTGGCTGTGGCCTGCGAGCCCTATTTCGTCCCTCCCTTACCTCACTGGGTAGGGGACTTGGACGGCACCGTGGCGGTCCTCACTCGGAGTAGTACGGGTCCTTCCCTCTCACTCATTGAGAGGGGCTCGGGCTATGTAGTGGTGGGGTGGGGAAAGTACGTAGTTGTTGGAACGTACTTCTCCCCTAACCGCAGTCTGGCAGAGTTCGAGATATACCTTGGCTTGGTCAGAGCTGCGGTGGCCAGGCAGTCGCCGAAACCTACGCTGGTTCTCGGCGACTTAAATGCGAAGTCGCGTGCCTGGGGCAACCCCACTACGAATCCGCGAGGGAGGTCCGTCCAAGTGTGGGCGCTACTCTCCAGTCTGTCCCTACTGAACAAGGGTCAGGTTCACACCTGCGTGCGCCACAACGGGGGGTCCGTGGTGGACGTCTCGTTCGCCACCCCGGTGGTAGCACGTAGAGTGTCGAACTGGAGAGTAGAGGAAGAGGTGGAGACTCTGTCGGATCACCGCTATATCCGATTTGAGATCTCCACCTCTCGCAGGCCGGCGGAACCCCAGAGGGTGCCGACAACGCTGCCGAGGTGGTCTCTTGGCCAGTTAGACCGTGAGCTGGTCAAGGAGGCTGCCATCGTCCAACGGTGGGGTTCCGTGGGACGAGAGGATGAGGGCACCAGCGTCGAGGAGCTGGCGAGCCGCATGCACAGTGCCCTCAAAGAGGTCTGCGATGCGGCCATGCCGAGGACCCGGCGCAGAGTTCCGCGCCGGCATGTTTACTGGTGGTCGCCCAAAATAGCCGAACTTCGGGTGACGTGCAGCCGGGCGCGGAGGGCCTACGTCCGCTGTCGCAGGCGCAACGGTCTCGACGCGGACCTAGAGGGGCAGCTCTTGGCCACTTACCGCCGGCTGAAAAAAAACCTGCAGCTGGCGATAAGTCAGGCTAAAGAGAAGGCAAGAGAGGAGTTGCTGGCGGGTCTCAACCGAGACCCATGGGGGCGGCCGTATCGAGGCGTGCGCGGAAAGTTCCGCTCCCAAGCCGCCCCCGTGACGGAAATGCTGCCGCCCGAGCTCCTCCTGCGCCTGGTGGGGGAACTTTTTCCCCACCCAGGAGAATTTGTTCCTCCGCCAATGGCCCCCCGCTCCGTGATAGAGGACACAGTGGATCCACCACTGATCACGGAGCGGGAAATGGAGATGGCCCTCGGTCGTCTGAGGGCCAAGAAGACGGCACCGGGTCCGGACGGTGTTCCAGGGCGTGTTTTGTGTGACGCCCTGGAATACCTAGGTGCCAGGCTTCGGGAGCTGTTCGACGAATGTCTGATCAGCGGGCAGTTTCCGAAGACTTGGAAGCAGGGCAAGTTGGTGCTGTTGCCGAAGGAGGGTCGACCACCCGGTTCCTCCTCGGCGTACAGGCCGATTGTGCTGCTGAACGAGACGGGCAAGTTGTTTGAGAAAATTCTCGCAGCCCGTCTCGCTCAACACCTTGATGAGGTTGGTCCGGGTCTTTCAGAGGCTCAGTTCGGGTTCAGGGCGGGCCGCTCGACGGTCGACGCCCTGAACGCCCTGAAGACTCGGACCACGGAAGCGGTGGCCAAGGGGCATGTGGTCCTGGCGGTGTCGCTTGACGTTGCGAACGCCTTCAACAGTCTCCCATTCGAGACGATTAGGGAGGCACTCCGATACCATGGGGTGCCGACCTATCTCAGGAGGCTGTTGGAGGCGTACCTCCAGGACCGAGAGGTCGTCTGGGTGGGGGGCGACGGGAAGTTGGTCCGGCGTCGAGTAGGCTGCGGCGTTCCACAGGGGTCGGTTCTCGGCCCAATCCTGTGGAACGTCGGCTTCGATTGGCTCCTGAGAGCCCCCGTCCTTCCCGGTATGGGGGTGTTGTGTTATGCGGACGACACCCTCATCACAGCGAGGGGGCGGGACTTTCGGGAGGCGGCCCGCCTGGCCGAAGTCGGAACGACCCTAACCGTGGACCGGATGGAAATGCTGGGCTTGAGGGTCTCCATATCCAAAACGGAGGCCCTCCTTTTCCACGGTCCACGGAAAGGCCCCCCACGAGGGGCGAGTATCACCGTCCACGGGACGGTGATTGCGGTGCAGGCCCAGATGAAGTATCTGGGCCTGACCCTGGACGGGCGATGGAGCTTCGGGCAGCATTTCAAGCAGCTCGGCCCGAGGCTCGTCAATGCCGCCGCCGCCTTAGGCCGCCTCCTACCCAACGTGGGAGGACCGGAATCGCTATGCCGGCGCCTCTATGCCGGCGTGGTGAGGTCAATGGCACTGTACGGTGCCCCGATTTGGGTGGACGCACTCACCGCTCACAACCGGGCCCTCCTGCGGAGGCCGCAGAGGGTCATAGCGGTGAGGGCAATAAGAGGGTACCGTACGGTATCATGGACTGCGGCGACGCTCCTTGCGGGCGATCCGCCTTGGGAACTCCAGGCGGAGGTGCTCGCGGAGGTGTACCGCTTCCGGGCCGAGGCGAGAGACCGCGGCGACCGTCCAGGGTCGGCAGAGGTCGAGCGGATCAGGGCCTTAGCCCAGCAAGCCCTGATAGCTCGATGGGAGGAGGACCTGTGGTCCCCCACGGCGGGCCTGGCGACAGTGGAAGCGATACGTCCCCACTTGAGTCGCTGGGTCAGAAGAAAACGAGGCACGCTCTCGTTCAGGTTGACGCAGGTACTTACCGGACACGGTTGCTTCGGTAAGTACCTGCATGGGATAGCAAGGCGGGAGGAATCACCCTCCTGCCACGAGTGTGGTGCGCCACTGGACACGGCGCACCACACCCTGACGGAGTGTGCTGCGTGGGGGCCTCAGAGGCATACCCTGGCGGCGTTAGTCGGCGGAGATCTCTCGCTGCCGAACGTGATTAACGCCATGCTCGACAGCGAGAGGTGCTGGTTAGAAATGGTCTCCTTCTGCGAGAGTGTCATGTCGCAGAAGGAGGCCGCGGAACGGCAGCGCGAGGAAAATGCCTCCGCTGATTCAATCCGTCGAAGAAGACCGGGGAGGAGGCGTAGGCGCTATGCGCACCTCCTCCCCCCGCCTTAATAGCCGCCGGGGCTAAGGGGGTTCCCTGTATCCGGGAATCCCCTGAGAAATGGAGGCCCGCATAGGCGGGCCGACCGTCGGGGCGTCACGGTAGCATGCGCAAGCGATCCCGTGGCGCTCCCCGCCCAGACGGAGAGGGTACCGCTGGTTTTTTAGTGGGTATGCCGGCGCTGTCAGCGCCGGTGAGCCCCACATACCCCCCCACTTCAAGTGGGGGAAACGCGTAATGCGTTTTTCCAGCGAAAAAAAAAAAAAAAAAAAAAAAAAAGAGCATAAATAAATAATTTAAAAAAGATAACCTAAATGTTGATTTTACCCACAGTTGTAAATGCGTGTAAATAAATAGAATGACAAAATATATTGTAACATAAAGCGATTTATGATCGATAGATTATATTTCTTATAATTAAAATAAAACTATATATGTACGTAGTCATCGCATCAATATTTATTGTTGCGTAATATGTTTATACATATATATATATATTTATATACGGAGACAAGTAATAACGTGTCATGCTTCATCAACCCAGTCTATGTGCAGATTGAATTGTCCCTTTTCTAAATCACATGCTACTTGATAGTACCATACATCCGAGTCGGCTACAAATCTTGAATGTTTCTGAAACAACGGGTATTTATTAATTGGTCTCCGTGTTAGAGTAGAGCATAATTAAAATGGCACATATGAGAAATAATGTTCCACTTGTGTAATTTTGATTTCTTTTAAAAATATAGTGATAAGTACTTTTTTCATTTTCACCCAATATTCACATTTTAATCTGGTGCTGAGAAGTGATGGACAACATAATAAATGCGTTTGTGTGCTTGTGTCTTTGTGTGTGTGTGTGTGTGTGGGTTGGCTCAATTATCTAATCTCTTTTTAACTTTAATACTTACAAGTATCTTCACCGCCTGCCTGGTGTGCAAATCCCAATTAACATTCTCCCCAAAGGTCGGCCAGTCCACAGGCCCTGAGCTAATTCGATTTTCTCCCACCACCCACACGGCCCATATGACGAAACCATTCACTGGATTCTCACCTTCAATTTCTGAATCCCTAAAACGTGAAGACACAATTTTAGTATCAAACCAGTTTCAACGGGATTGGGAGAGGGCGGCATTATAAACTTTTTTGATTTTTGTTTTTAATAATAATCATTTGCGAATTAATCAATTAATAATAATTATAGTTTAATTAATTAAATTATAATTCCATGTCAGACCTTCAGGTGGAGATTTACTTTACTGTGATATACATTGAAAAACAAACAACTTAATGTGACTAAGGTCGTATACTTATATCGAGCGAAAATCAAATTGCCATCTAAGAATTACAAGTTGGCTTTTAATATAGAACATCACGTGGAACTCGATTGGGAATATATTAATTAATGGTTATTATTGATATTGTTCGACAAACATTGTTAGATGTTTTGGCGCGAAAATGTCGGGACTATGACATTTTGTTATGATTTTCTGCTATGTTCATTAACGTTGAAATTGCAATATGTAACTGTTAAATGCACTCCTAGTTTGTGCTAAGACTTTAACTATATAAGGCTGTGTACATGTAATTCTAATTTTACATTTATATCTAATTGTAAAAATTGTCTTAGATAAATAGTTAAAATATTTCTATAAAAAATGTGTTTGCATTTTCAAATGAATGATTCAAGTTGTTGAGGTACATATAACAGGGAAAACATATTATATTATCTGAAGTGATAATAGTTTTATTTGTGTGTGTATTGAGATTTACAAAACAAAATGGAATAATGCATAATAATAAATTTACACTTTGTACATATTACAAAATTACAGAACACTGTAAGTACTGATTAAAGAAAAACAATATTACAATAAAAATAGGAATAAACAAACAAATAAAATATTGTTACAGTCATGTTCACCTGACCGACTTAGGCTGCTTCAAAGAATACGTATGAAAACACTAAAGCGTATGCAACAGTTATTATCATAACAGTTCAATTAAGCTTAGTCTGCTCACTTACACGATTGGATTTTTCCCGTCGAATGCGAAAGTAGGCTTCAAATCCTTCAAGTGAATTTCGAAAAGTTTTCTCGGAAGTCCACGACATTTGGAAGGATATTCCCACAGTGGCTGGGCTTCTATTTCCGCGTCGCTGATCATACGAGACTTCTGAAACGTAATTGCAAACATTATGTACATTGTATCTTATTTATATTATAATATAATGTTGGAAACAAAAAACAAAACAAATAGGCATAGCTTATCGTGTCAGTTATGGTGAACACAATCTAACATAAATACACTGGCATGGTAATACCTGCCAGTATTAATATGGAAATCTAAAGCTTGTTTACCTTCTGATATTAGAATATTGAAATGATGTTTCAATATATGTAACTAAACACAAGAAAAGAAATGGTTGAAACATATTTTTACCTCGACAAGTGCATCGAATATAGACATGTCAATTCCCTCACAAAATCCAAGCGGTATCCTTATCTTATGCAAATCTTGAAATTCAACAGGCATAGCCCAAAACTCGCAACTTGTAGGTATAACAGAAATATTATCCCTCAATTTACCGCTATACTTGTACAACAAATATGCAACTTTTAAATTCTCCCATGGCAGTATTGCACTACTAAAATTGGGATCACATACTACATTAGTCACATTCTCTAAAATCTCATCTGTTGGCTCTGATATTATCTGAACATTATCTATTGCATTCTCTTTAATATAATCATTTAATATCCCAATATTTAAACTCATATTTTCAATTATGTAAACCGACTTAGCACCTACTCTTGCAGCAGCCAGCCCAAGAAAACTACTACCATTTAGATCTAAAACGATGGAATTCTTTGAAACATCTTCTGTTACTTTCTGAAGTAATTTTTTACTTCGCCTTCCATCATTTAAATAGGAAACGTGAGTTCTTGAAAGAGCCATATGAACACCACACTCGCATATGGGTCTTTGATAATGTTTATGTTTTGTTTTCTCGTCTTGTAAATAGAACCACAAGGAGTACTCGTCTTGACAAGATATTAAAGAGACTTCTGAATCCTTTTCTAATGTCAGTTCCTTTGGTAGATAATAAACTGCTTGCATCCAATGGTCACGCCATGGTATGGTGTCTTTGGGGCTTTCTGATGATAAATTAGCATCAGAATGTGCCCACCATGGTGCACAACTTAAGCATATTTTACCTAAAACAATAAAACATATTCTATTTTTAATTTAACAGCATGGCACAAAAACTTTACCACATCTTTATTAAAATTAAAATAACAATCGAGCAAAATGTGTTATTCAAAATTCTAAATATAAAGACTTCCAAAAATAATAATCTTACAATAATACCAACCTTCAGGATCCATATTAAGTTCCCACCACATAAAGATCATTTGAGCTCTGCCCGTATTAGTTACTTTAAAGAGTTGTTGGACAGTACGTTTCATGTCAATTGAGGAATGACCAGACCAATCATAATAAAATATTGGTATCTGATCTGAGAGTTCTTTGAATGCTTCACGAGGAACTTGCGACAGCTGAATATCATGAACTGCTGCTGAACCGGCACAATCCTTCATCTGAAAAATTTATAATTCATTTATAAAAGATAAAACAAGCTAATAGAAAATGTTCTAAGTAATAATAGTCTCTTGATTCATTTTTGCCACAACGGACAATAAAGGAGCCACTTGTACAGGATATACCAAAGATTATAATGTAAGCAAATGTGTACAATTACAGGTGAGATCTCTATTGTAATAATAATAATTATAATAATTTATTTATTACTTCTAATAACATAACATTGTTGTTATCATAGTGTGTTGCAATTTGTGCTTTTGAAATCACAGGAGTAAAATTCGGGTAACTTTAACTCCTTGCTGCTTATGACAGTTTTTTGACAAAAATCCTAAATATGTTTATTTCTAACCCAGATTTTGAGGTAGGATTGTATAGCCTACAGAGGCATTTCAAATTAAGAATTTGTAATAGTCATTATAAGCAATAAAACATATGACCTTATTTCCTCCTTTCTACACTAATTTGGAATGTTGTTCTTTATATATGTATGTATATATAAAGAGACAAAAATATTCAAAATTCAGTTTTAAAAATTATATACCTTTTTAGGAGTATGTAATATCAGATTTAAATCTTCATCAACTAAATCATTAAGTTTATTCCATTTTTGCAGTAGCGGACTTTCAATAACCTGAGCATATACAACAGCAGAGTCCGGAATAACAATACAGTCTTCTTCCAGGAGATATTTATGCGCATGTGAGAATGTTGACAATGCACCTTGAAACAAAAGCATCACCCTTTTTTATTGTTGTTACAACAGTTAACTGTATAAAAAAAATATTTCATAAAAATAGAAGCAAAATTAATATACAAAAAACAGATATTTTCGTCTTTATTTAAATTTCATGAGAAATTTTAACTATACAAATCTATTTAGAAAAAATTAGTAGCAATAGCTATTCCCAATGAATCGCTAAAATCCCTGTTTCCCTAAGTGTAAAGTTTATGTTAGGAGAGGGCAACAGAAAAGACCATGGGGTTGAACCTGAAACGAATTGCTATGGTTACAAGCTATGCACTTGTAGGTTTAGCCATTGAGACTTTAATCTACAGCTGACCTTCAGTAATTTACTTGATGGTAGGGCTTTGTGCAAGCTCGTCTGGGTAGGTACCACCCACTCATCAGATATTCTACTGCAAAACAGCAATACTTGCTATTGTTGTGTTCCAGTTTGAAGGGTGAGTGAGCAGTGTAATTACAGGCACAAAGGACATAAGATCTTCCAAGATTAGTGGCGCATTGGTGATGTAAGCAATGGTTAACATTTTTTTCAATGACAATGTCTATGGGCATTGGTGACCACTTACCATCAGGTAACCCATATGCAAGTCCGCCTTCCTATGCAATAAAAAAAAAAACTAGCTCCTGTCTAATCCAATATGCCTATAACAGTGCATCAAAAGCACATACCATGGCAAAGAGATAGCTCCTTATAATACATTAATTAAATTTGAATTTACAATTATTTATCTCTACTCTACTTTTGCTATAAAATATATTATAAATACCTTCACCAATCAATTCTGTATCAAACACTTCAGTAACTAATATATTAGCCTTCTGTTTCATGTCTCCATCATCACCAACTGTCAAGTCTGTGGATCTTTTAGGGATGACAGTTATTTTATCAGCTACACCATTTACTAGTAAAATCTTCTTACAACATTCTGCCATAGGCTTGAAAGCCTCACAGGCTGTGATTGTATCGGCCCCACATTTTGCTGCCATAATAGACAGTAACCCAGTACCGGTTCCTGTAAAGTAAAATTTAACTTGATATTACTCAAATATATGATTATTTCATAATTTTTTATTGAATTTCTATATGTGTGCAAAACTGTAAGCACACAAATAAGATTTTTTTCCTTTTTTTATTAGGATATTTTTTTTATTATAAGTATATATGTAAAATGCAAGTATAATGTTAATGTTAATTTATAATGATAGTCCCTTAAAACAATTTATTTTAATTTACGTTGAAAATTAAAGATACCTATATCCAATACATTTGCTTTCTTGCCATCATTATGCATTTTTTGTATTGCTAGCTGCAAAGCTCTATGATATTTCTTATTTCTTTCTGTATCGTGAAGCATATCAGCAAAAGCTGATCTAGCAATTTCTTGGTGATAGTCGTAATCTTCATGTTGAACGTCCCATTCCGTATCACCAGTAATTGGATTACGTTTTTGAGTAAAAACTTGCATTTTGATTGTGCTTGTCAAATTTCTCTGACTGAAAATATTATAATTTGTATAATTTAATTTAGTTTATTCATAAATTTTCAAAAGCCGGTTTCCGTATTTTTATATAGTAGGAATTAACCTTTTATATGTGTTGCATAATAAGTAACTACGAAGTCCTTTAATGGGATAAAATCTCATCTACGACTTAATTATTTATGTGTATTTTGCAATATAATTTAATTCAAACCAACTCCATCCCATGTGTGACTGAACATAGAAATTAGATTGACAGAATTGTCATTGTCAGAAACAATTATCAAACTATCTGACCGACGCTCATACACGGTCGTCCTGTATACATACAGGTCTTGCAACTTCAGAAGTTGGGATACGTCGACTTAATGGCGCTGTTCAGTTCAATTTACGGCCGTCAGAACCAGAGGCATGACGATAGGGGCGTGCTGGATACGGATTCTCAAAAATAATTGTACATGGAAGATAAAATTATAAATTATTAAAAAATATTGTTTTCAAAATGTTATACTCAAACATGTGTTTATTATATAATGAGGACATTAGATGTAATATATAATAAGCACAACACGAGTTGTTTTATTATGCGCTTAAGTAAAATTTGATATCGTACAGGTCAGAGAAGTATTTTAAATATTCGGGAAAAAAATTGAATAAACACATTAGCGATTGAGTTTTTTTTCGCACTAAAGCAAAATTCGTTATGGACAATTTTAGAAGATAAATATGGAAAACGGAAGGAACGGAACACGATAGTCGATAGCAGCGACTTACAGCGGGCGACCCTGCGAATTAAAAGTTGTAACACAATCGCGCCTATCTCACCACTGAAATTGGACTCAGTTGCTAAACCTGTATACAAAAACGTGCGCTCATACACCGCTCATACGGTGACAAATTTTATTATTGATTTTTCTTTCATAGAGAAGTATAGAGTGCGAGTACAGAGTATGTTTTGTACATAGGTAAGAAAAAGACGTTTCTCTTCCTTTCAAATCCCTGCCCGAATTATACTGTAATGTACGAATTTACACGCCAGAAATGGAAAATAATGTACGATAATAAGAATTCCCTAAATTGCGAAAATGGAGCTACTGCGGGTAGCGAGTATAAATTACTATTTTTATACGTTTAATAATTCAGATTTATGAATTTTATTGACAGAATTATTTTAAAATATCCCCTTTCAAAGCCATGATCTCATCAATTTCGTTTTATTCTATCAAGTATTACTTGGTTAAGCGTGCTACTTTAAATTTCACCCTTTAGCTCCAGCAGTGCCCTTAAGTTATAATAAATTATGAAGTACACGAATATACTTCCTCTTACTTCTACATTTAATAATTTCATAGTTTGAGAACGTTACAATGTTGCAAGCTTTTTAACGTTTATGCGGACAAAGTACGTACGTACGTTACGTACGTTAATCATTAATATTTATTTAATTCCTTATTACCGTACTTACCGTACCAATAAATTCAATATTGTCTTTTGTCGTAATATTAACAGACTTGTATCAATGATAATAATCACTATTATAGAATTCTATAAATTGTAATATGTCTTAAATATTAATGAATAAACATTTTTTTTGGATACACACCAAAACTACTTGTAAATTGAAGTACAACTTTCTTATTAGATAAGTAATAGGTTACATGCAGACTTTTCGAAATCATTCAAAGTTAATCTGCAATCGTGATTGATGATTCATTCATTGTATTGGTAATCGTTAATCATTAATTTAATTATTACATTTTACGTCAAATTGCACGACATGCTTAGGAAATAATGATTATAAAATATTTTTAGGTTCAACGTGATTTATAAAGGCTGAAATTATATTGTAAGGTTATAATTTAATTATTAAATAAAACAAAATGTGAAAATAATTTTCTTTTTATTACGTATAATATCATTGATTTAGACAATGTCCAATTTTTAATGTAGCAATAATATTTTGATTGTAGATGTCAGTGGATTCGTCTTTCATTACGACGTTTTACTATCATGGCGGCCGCCGTAGGTAGGATTTGTGGGGCACGACTTTTGAAAAATTATGGGATTGTTGGACCCAAGGTATAAACTATAAATATAAAACTAATTCCAGTACAATTACATTTTAGCTAGTGGTTCTAAAGTGTTCCCGTATAATAAAAAATAAAAGTTATAAAAGTTGTAATCTTTGCGGAAAACTGGTGTAATTTATTAAATTAATATGCTTACGATAGTTAATATCACGTTATACTTTAATTAGTGGGTGTTAAAAGTAATTGAAGATAGGTGGTTACTCAGTGTGTGCCAAAATAATCGGGACGAAGCATAACCTTCTCAACATTATGTAACTACTATATTGAAAATTAATTGTAATCATCCCTTGCAGGTCCGTCAGCTGTCCACCACTGCTAAGGGATGGACAAAGAATAGAAAATTGGTAAGTACCTACTTTCAAATGTGTATAAAAGTGGCCTAAAAAGAATCGAAGAAAAAAAATAGAAAAATTTACTAAATTCAATAATCAAACAACATATTGAACTTTAATTAACGTGTTACATTATAAACATTTTAATTTATAAAGTATTATAAATTAAAAAACACATACTCTATACACCCCTGAAAAATGATTAAGTCACAATTATAGTTTCAAAATATGATAATAATTTAAACTTTGTCAAAGTAAATTATGTTCTTGATGATGTATACTAATAAGTATAAATAAATATGCTTATCTAAAATTAGAACCAAGTAATAAATAATTTGCCTAATATTATATAAAAACAATGTAGATTATTTGTAAAGTAGATTTTCATCCAAAGAAGTTAAAGATCCAATAATTACAATATATAATAAACAAAGATTACAAATTGATGTGTGGTGATGGTGTTGTAATTTTAAAATGTGGTATTGCATTTTTCAGTGGCTATCCACATTGGGTGTAGTTGGTGGTGGAGTGGGTGCTCTACTCTTTGCCCTAGAGCAATCTGTTGATGCTTCTGACGATAGGGCGCATGCATTTCACCAACCTTGGAGCCATGATGGCTGGTTCCAATCATTAGACCATGCCAGGTGAGATTTTTAAATTATCTAATATATTTCTAGTCTACAAAATTGGTGGTAAGGCTCACTTGGATTTCAAAGCGAAACTGCATATTTTGTAGAACACCAATACAATTCTAAATAAGATTAAAGAAAATAGCTATATAGACTCAACTAAATGTCTATAGACATTGGAGACAGTTATTTGTTACAAAAATTTAGGTAACCATCACAGACATTCTATGTGTCTATTGTGTTTCTCTTATGACATGAAATGGAATCCTGCTTTAATGTAATTCTGACACATGTCAATCAGCTCTCATTGAAACTGTTTGGTGGAAGTAGTTTGACCAAAAAGAGTAAAGGTTTTGACCAGCAGTGGGTCATTCACAGGCTAATACTTTATTAATTTGTGATATCTCAGAAGATAGTTTGAAAATAAAACAAATTGCTTCATTTATAATGTAAATACTTTAATATTTCTTAGTGTTCGTCGTGGCTATGAAGTGTACAAGCAAGTATGCAAAGCCTGCCATTCTCTGCAATACATTGCCTTCCGTAACTTGGTCAATGTCACTCATACTGAAGCGGAAGCAAAGGCTGAAGCAGCGGAGGTATGAATATTATGAGTTAACAAATTTAAAATAGTCATTGTTACATCAGTAAAATACAATCAAGGGACTAATGCACTTAACGAAAATATATTTACATTATGTTATTGAATATATAATGTATTCAATGAAATACTATTCTTATATTTTGATTTCTTACGAAATCTGTAATTTTTGGTATAAAAGAATGTAAACTAATTTAAGGTGATGGTGAAAGATGGTCCTGATGAAGAAGGCAACTACTTTGAGAGACCTGGAAAACTCTCAGACTACATGCCTTCTCCATACCCTAATGAGAACGCTGCCAGAGCTGCAAACAATGGTAAACAATAGAATTAATTAAAACAGGAGTTAAACTTAAACAAAATATTTACTTTGTTAGATTTATTTATTTATGTAACAATATATTTTGAAACTTAAGATACTTTAATAAATATTGTGTTATTAAAATTTCTATACTGTATTGAATCACATAGTTTTAAGATTATTTTTAATAATAAAATAGTAAATACACAATTACACTTACTGGAAAATATGAGTGCACTATATTCTTTTTATATTTGTATAGGTCAATATTATTTTTACTATAAATTTTATACAAATATCTCTTAAATTTCAGGTGCTTACCCACCCGACCTGTCACTCATAGTATCAGCTCGTAAGGGCGGAGAGGACTTCATCTTTGCCCTCCTCACTGGATATATGGATGCTCCTGCTGGAATTTTAATGCGAGAGGGACAAAGTTACAACCCATACTTCCCGGGAGGTGCTATTTCTATGGCACAAGCGCTGTTTGATGAGGTAATGTGCAGTGGACCAAAAATGATATTATTAATAATTAAATAATACAAAACAGGTCATTATATAGGATTACAAAGGCAATTAAATAAGTAGAGTAATACAGTTGTTGTTCGTATCAAAGTATCTAAGATGTTATATTTTTTGTGCCAATAATAACACTCAGTCATTCACCCTTCAAACAAAGGACTAAAATGCAAAGTAAAAAGAAATTGCGGGTTTCATAAAATATATCACAGTTTCAACTTTATCGAGGCCTGTATATAGTATAGGCATAAAGGCAAGAGTGCAGTTTTCAAGAGGGACATAAATTGAATATGGCTGAAATTCGAAAAACATGTCTAGGCCTGATACTTGGTGGTAGAGCTTTGTGCAAGCCTGTCTGGGTAGGGACCAACCACTCATCGTATATTGTACCGCAAAACAGCAGTACTTGATACTGTTGTGTTCCGGTTTGAAGGGTGAGTAAGCCAGTGTAATTACGGGCACAAGAGACATAATGTCTCAGTTCCCAAGGTTGGTGGCGCATTGGCGATGTAAGCGAGGTTAACATCTCTTACAATGCTAATGTCTATGGGCATTGGTGACCACTTAGAATCAGGTGGCCCATGTCGTCGTCCGCCTACCTCTGCTATAAAAAAAACGAACTAACAAATCAACTTTTTAATATTTGACCTACATATTTTTTGAAATACATAAATGGCATCTTTGACTGCAATTAGATAATATAGACCAATAAATATAATATTAATAATACATTTTGATATGAAATTCCTTGCATAACATGTCATTTGGGTGTTCTATACCTAAAGTAGGTAATGACTATTGTCAAAATGTGATGATTCCGAAATGTTCCATCTTTAGTAATTGCCCATTATAGTGCATATAAGGAAAATGTAAAAAACCAAACATTTTAATATATTCTAGCTAATTATGCTACGATAAAATGTACATTTAATACAAAAATAAACTACACTAAACTATGCTACTCTGCTACTTACCACTTGATACATATTACAAACAGTAAAATGCCTATTTTGTAATTTAATCATAAGTATTTTACAAACTTAAATTAGTAGATTATTTATTTTTATACTCACAGGCAGCAGAATACAGTGACGGGACACCAGCGACTGCATCGCAATTAGCCAAGGACGTAGCCACTTTCCTCCGGTGGTGTTCTGAACCAGAACTTGACGAACGTCGCCTTATGACCATCAAGGCCATAGGCATCTTTTCAATGCTGGCCGCTATAGTATATTACTACAAACGGCACAAGTGGTCTACACTCAAATCCAGAAAACTAGCCTACAAACCTGTCTCTAAGAAATAAGACATAGTAGTGTAAAGCGTAAAATTTAGACAATTTTTTTCAATAGGCGACACAAATGTTATTCGTTTATAATTAAAATAATTTATTTCATACGAAATTTTTTTCTTTTCTAATATAAAAATCATGTTCAAGCTTTGCGGACCCCTGTTACCATTGATGCCTAGCTAGTGTTAGCGGGGTATGATTTTAAATGTTAATAATTTATGTAATGTTAGTTGTATTAACGTTTCTCGTATGGTGAATGCAGCACAGTCGATACAATTGTAAGCTGTGCAAGTGATGTTACATGAAAATTTAACTATAAATCCGTGTACAGTTCAATAAATGAGTTATTGAAAATTGTGTAATTGGTCTTTCAATTTTTCTCTTAATAAAATATACAAAACACAATATGACATTATAAAAGTACATTATTGACATTCATATCTACTTTTCAACATTTATCACATAATGCAGCGGTACTCAACCTGAGGCCCACCAAGCTTTTTTGGTTGGTCCACTTGCTGTTGCTTTATTTTAAACTATTCTAAATTTCAAAGGTTTTTATTAAAACCGTTCGATAAATCAGTTCACAGTTGTTTCATATAAGTTGTAACAATCTCGACACCTAAGAAATCATAATCTAAATAAATAATTTGTTTGCGGCCCGCGACACCATGACCAACGCGTATTTGTGGCCCCTATTAAAAAAAGGTTGAGTATCGGGTAATCAGCAGTTATTTATTAGATAATTATGTTTAAAGATAAATATTTATTTAATACATAGAGAGTGATGTTCAAAGGATAGCCGTGTGGGATACGAGCGTGACCCCAGAACACAACTCAGTAGTGTTCTGGGGTCAGAAGAATAAGACTGCATAATTTTTTTTTTGAGGTAAACATCAATTTGTCCAATAATCGTAATTATGTAATGACATTTTTAACTAAGTATATAACTGTTTGTGGAACAAAGTCGACAGGTTCTAAGCGGGGCCGTATTAGCCGTATCAAAGATCCTAGGCCCATCCGTAGCTACAGGGGCCCCGTATTCTCAAATTAAAAGTAAATTCGTAAAATGTTATCCAAAATCTCGCTCGAACTAAATTCCGCCCGCCAAGTTTCCAGGGAAAAATTAATTTGAATCGCTCGTAGACGGGTGTACGTAACTTCGCGTGCCTGGGTTTTATTATCTTCCAGTAGCTGGAGGTGTCGTAAATATGTTAATCATAAAGATAAGGATGTTATTTAAAGTTATTTTATACTTAATTATAATTAGTAAATTGGTTCAGTTCTTCGTATGTCAATATACCACGAACGGACGCCGCAGCTTGGAAGAAGCCCCCCCCCGCCCCTACCAAATTTTGATTGATACAGGGCCCATCAAGGGCAAGCTACGCCCCTGACTCCAATCTTGATTATGGAGTGAGTTTGTCATGTACCAGTAGATCATAAACAGCGAGAAGTTCTCACCGAACCCGGATGACCGAATTCATCTACCTATTTTTTAAGTAAAGTTATAAAATACTGCCTCCTGCCCGATTTCAGCTACAGCGGCCAATCTTAATATTATATTGCACAAGTGAGTGCAATATAATATTAAGATTAACACAGGTCTCTATTCAGTCAGACGGCAACCCGACACGACCGGAAACAGTTCAGGCGCAGAACCAACGGCTTTCCGTGCTTAGCAAGGCACGAGAGTGTTCACACTTCCAACTTCTGACCTCCCTGCTCCGTGCATGAGAATTGACAGAAAAACCTAATAATATTTTATGGGCCCGACCTCTTTTAAACGACACGGCAATTAAGTGAAATGTTATTTAATATTTACATAATTAATATATTTTATGTAAAACAATACGCATTTTGCTGTCACACAATTTTTTTCGTTTGTTTTGTAAAACATACCTATATATTTTACGAGCCGGTTGGCGTGGTTGGTAGATACCCTGCCTTTCGCGCCGCAGGTCGTGGGTTCGATTCCCACCCAGGACAGACATTTGTGTGCATGAACATGTCTGTTTGTCCTGCGTCTGGGTGTAATTATCTATATAAGTATGTATTTACAAAAGTAGTATATGTAGTATATCAGTTGTCTGGTTTCCATAGTACAAGCTCTGCTTAGTTTGGGATCAGATGGCCGTGTGTGAAAAAATGTCCCAAGATATTATTATTATTATTATATTTAAAATCAATGGTTTTTACTAAGTAATATTTCACATGGTTTGATGGTGGTCGATTGGGGTCAGCAAAAGTCGATGCTTTAGTCTATTCAGACAGAAAAGAAAATAATAAAATGTAAATAGTTAAATAGGTTTAGGAACGTTTGACATTGACAATTATCAATATTGACATTTTAAAAATAAGTATCATATTATTTTACAATTCAAAATAAACATTAATTATATTATGTTAAAATCACTTAAATAATTATTAAGAATCCAAAACAACAAATAAGTATTACATACGATAAATTTTGTGATGCAAACTTTGACAAAATTATACACAAATTATTCGTATAAATGGAATCAAAATTTTATAGTATATTGCATTGAATTCACCTTACTTGTTTTATTCTGTACTATATTTAATTAAATAATGAATGCTATTGTTGGTTTGTGCCATTTTTGTGAAGCTCATGGACCTCGACCATTATTCTGTACATTTACTACAGATAATGAGACACACATAACTGAGTCGTCGAATTGCGCAGTTCAATGCAGTGGATGCACTTCTGTTGGACCTGAAACGGTTTTTGTATCAAGAGATGATGATGGAATAATATTCTGCAGCCGAGAAACGGTCCCTAATGCTGATGTTACTGCTTTCTTAAGACAGGCAGCTCTACGCAGTATTACTTGTGAAGTAATAATATTTCTTTTATAAACATTACATAATACAACCATAGTATAAAAAACGTTCTATGTACAGTAAATATATATATATTTTTATTTTAAATATTCTTATTCAGAAATTTAGTTTGTTATTGCTCTTTAGGTAAGTTGGAGCAAGGATGGGGGAGTGGTTTACTTCAGTGATACCCAAGGACATGTCTTGAGTTTAATGTTTCATTTGAAAGATACACGGGCAAGGGGTCTTAAAAGATTATTCTCAATAGTTGTTCTGATGAAAGATAAAATGTTGCTTCTCAATATAACACCAGTACTTTCAGAACATATGCAGGTAAATTGTAAATAAACAACTGTTGTTATAAACACTAGATCTGTCTCAAATGATTATTTATTAAGTTATTTTTTTAGTTATTCTGTGTAAAAGTTACATACTATTTATCTTTTTTTTTTATTGTAGAAAATTGCAAAGGAACTTCAACTATCAGCAGAAATGGTGTATGATAATGAGCAGAGTATCTGTTCTCAAAGAGCATTGAGGCTGAAAACAGGGAGAAATGATTTTGGCCAGTCTAGATCACTCACACAACTCACAGGTATTTTTATTAATAACAGGTACATTTTGTTATTTTATATGATAATATAAGTATGTACAGTTTCTGTTTATATTAAAAAGTTCCTGCACCAACAAAGGTTTAGGTCATTTTTAGATAGATAATAGGGTTACTTAAATTTAAAAACATTTATAAACTATGATTCTTCTGCCTTGTTTATTTACAAACGAAATATAAAAGCAGATGGGTAATATGGTCTAGCTAGACTTGAAAGCAATTATTATGTTTACAGATGATACACAATACTAATGTTCATTCTTTCTTTTTAGCCCTCTTGATTATAAAACCAGAATGTTTTGCAAAATATTTGAATGGTGTTATCATTTTCAAATAAGCCTGTCTGTGAAATCTATTCAAAAACATTTGGTTATTTTTATACTATGATATCAAATATTATTATTTAGTCTTAATTTTAGTAACATGATAGTAAATATAAATAAAATCATGAAATTACGTTAATTTATTATGGCTGAAAATAATTTTCTTGTAACTTGTAGGAGATGATGATATTTTTAAAAAACTCCATTCTCATTTCACATGGATGCTAAGGACGGGAGCAGTAACCTATTCGGAAACACTATATACAAGTCAAGATTTACTTACAAAGTTGAACCCTCAAATGACAAATGGGACAATATTTGATAAAAGTGCTTGTTCGGTGACAGATAATGGGGATAGCATATCTTTGAGAGAACTAGAAAATTTACTAACAAAGGCTGTGTTTAGGATAATACTTTATTGTACTTTAATAGGAATAAATGTAAGTAGTGACGGATATAGTTTTTTTGTTTTCACTCATTTGAATTAATTTTATGATAGTTATTTCTTACAGATTGAACTCAAATGCCAACAAACAGATCCATCAAAGATAATTAATAGTTTATCAAGATTATTGCCAAGCTCGAATAACCGAACTAGTCTCAAGATCAGACCAATAAATCTGGTATCAGTTACACCATCACCAGATGTTTGTATTTTAGAGGAAACTGATGACAGCAATTTCACTTGCAAATGGAGCGGGACATTGCCAACTAAATGTATGTTGTAATTGCTATACGTTCTTTTGGAATTTAAATATTTAAAGCATAAATCTAAATTAACTGTTACAGGTCCTACACTTATGAACAAAATAATGAATGCTATGACGAATACAAAATTCAATGATGTGGTATTACATCAACATATTAAATCCTTAACAGCTGAGTGGTTAGGGTAAGAATTGGAAGTATTATTTTTATATCTTGCTTTAGTGGTTATTGGTTTCACACAATTTTATTTTATATGTAGTTATCTATACTTCTGTTATAAAGAGAAAAGATTTGATTTTTTGCATGTGTATTTGTAATGGATAAATTGATAATCTACTTGACCATTTTAAAATTTCTTTCACCTGTACAAAGTGGGTAAAATTATAATTTAACTTTGTAACCCAAGGTATCAATTCTAAAAGTATTCTAAAATTATCGGCGTAAAAAAAAACAATTGTTGAACCCTAACAAAATTTGGGTGGGCCACTAGTGTAATAATATAAATATATCTTCTAAAAACGATATTGTACTACTATAAGTAAGAATTATCAAAATTGTTCAAAAAATTATTATAATTTGTTGCAGAATTGCTAATACAATCAAGATGGCTTTACAATCTGCTGGAAAGCCAGATGCAGTTACCAAGTTGAAACAAGTATTAGGAGTATCACCAAAAGACGAACTATTAGTGAATTATTGGTCACAAACATTCTCTTGTTTATGAAAATATTTATTTACGAATTGTTATTAAATTATTTGTTCAATATTATTACATATTATTTATAATCCTTATAATAATTTTTAAAATAGTATATTTTGGTTTAAGCATTTGATAATTTTAGAATCAAATTATACTTTACATTTTAAAGGCATAAATAAATGAAAACACAAAATAGGTAGTACTCCTTATATTAAAAAGATTACACATTTGACCGACGGCTTGGTCTTGAACGTTCATGGCCCTTTGAGCGCACATAAGGCTTGGTGTGTGAGCGTGGTGCACCTGGTGCAGGACCGAAGTGACGTACAGCTTCACGGGCATTTCTACGTCCCTGAACCAGAACAGTCTTGCGGCCAGTGGGAGCACGGAGAGCCAGCTGATCGAAAGTTAAAATCTCACCTAGAAAAAAAAATTTTCAAGACATGTTACAATTTTTTTCACAACATCAATCCAGCAAGCAAGTAACTTATAATTTTGCATCAAACATAGAAATAGATAATCTAAATCACAAAAACACACGAGTCTAAAATAATGATGCAATAGGAAATTCTAGTTTGAATAATACACTATGATTGTCAAGAGATGTTATTAATTCTTAATAATGATGTATTATTTTACACAACAATTAAAACTATTGCATCTTGACAATGTTATAGCTCTCTGCAGACTTTGTTTCCCATAGTTAAGAAAATATATTTTTGTTAGGTAGAAAAAGTTGGTATTTTCTAATATACTGATCATATTAATGATGATGTTAAATTACAGGTTATTGTACTTAAACAAATAGTCTGAACATAAATTAAATAAGGTAGAAGATATGATAAGATTACTTTAATAGACTTTTAACAGATATAAAATTGTCACAATAGTTGATTAAAAAATTAGTTACATTAATGTAGATTATTTGAATTTTATTAAACAAGTCTAGTCTGAAAACCAAAACATTTGAACTAAAAAACAAATACACCATAATATTATTGAAATTATGGTTTGCAGATTTTAGAGACATTTCCTGGCATTTCACTTCAAGCTTATTATAATGCTTTTTTATTTTTAAACACAAATATTACTGATATATGATATGTATACCTACATATGCTTGCAATTATATTTAGTTCATAGATGCATGCTTGTATGATTTCAAAAGTAATTTATTAAACAAGTAAAAATGATAAACATTTATAAGCATGCAACATAACCTAACATTCTATGATAATATAATTAAAACAAAACATTACTTACCTCCAGCAGCCAAGATACGGGCGCGTGCTTTTTCAGTCACATGAAGTGCAGCAACAGACAGCTTAGGTACTGTGTACAGCCTTACGTCGTTGGTAACGGTTCCGACAACCACAGCAATCAGACCTTCACGAGTGGGTTTCTTCATGTGGCGAGCGAGACGAGACAAAGATATAGGCGCCCGGTTGATACGGCTCATGAACAGCCGTCGCAATACAATCTGGTTAAACTTGGCATTTGTACGTCTGGCCAAGTATCTGTATAACTGTCAACAAAGATTTAGGTTAGAATATTAAGACAATATATCAATTTTGATCAATGAAAAACGATAAGCAAATAATTAATTATAAAGCGACAGAGAATGTTCTTTATTTACTTACTTTAACGAGTAACCTCAGGTATACATCCTGAGATTTAACTTCGGTACGCCTAACTTTCCTGTCGTGTTTATGGTTGATGTCGACACCCTGAAATAAATATAGTAACACATTTTAACTTCACTGCTTTAACTTAAAATCACTTTAAACTTTCACATTGGATAGATATCACGGAGATTTTTATGGATAATTTTTATTTTTCTTCGAGCGAAACTCACCATATTGACAACCGGAAGAAAAAGAGAGTCTATAGACAAAAACAATGATTGACGGAGTTTTAAATGTTACCAGTATGCTGCTGTCATCAATAATAAACCATAGACGTATGTTTTTCGCACTGGCCAACGAAATCATAATATTTTAATTCAATTGAAAATATATTTTTATATTATTCAAAATATTGAAACAAATGAAAAAACAACTGTCTTAAAACTGTCATCGTGACAGACCACAAGTTTCGACCGCCGTTTTTTCGAAAGGGATGGAATTTAATTCGAAACATCGAAAACTCTCAAAAAGCAAAAATTCTGTGCGTACTGCAACAGCTCCAAAGCCTCGTTTAACAAAAAGGAGAATAATCGCTCGAAAAAGAAAATGTGTGTGTCTTCCTGAAAATTATTCTGTAGTTGAATTTCCGGCCATATGGAACGAATTAAGACAAAATGGGCAACTATGTGATGGGGTAATCGTTTGTAAAGATAAGAAATCTATTCAAGTACATCGAGCTATTCTTTCAGCAGTCAGTCCTTATTTTAAAGCAATTTTTGTAAATTCACTAAAAAAAGGCAAACCAGAGGAAACAGAAATAATCGTTGACGTTCCTTCCTATTATATGAACTTAATTCTCGACTATGCTTACACGGGGACATGTGTAGTTACTGCTGAAAATGTGGAATATTTATTACCTTACGCTGATCAATTTGACGTCGTTGGTGTTATACAATTATGCTGCCAATATCTTTTACAAGAATTACGACCTCACAACTGTCTTGGAATATTTAAATTTGCAAGGTGCTATTTCTGTAGTGAGCTGGAAAATAAAGGGAAGTTGTTCATAAGACAAAATATTGCAAGAATATTGAAAGAATGTAGTGAATTCAAATTACTATCTCATGAAGAACTGGAAGATATATTACGGGATGATGAACTGAATGTTAGAAATGAAGAAATAGTATTTCAAGCTGTGAAAATGTGGGTAGAGCACGATTTAGAAAATAGAAGAAAATATATACCGTCATTACTGTCGTGCGTGCGCTATGGTCACATCGGTTACAAATATTTTAAGTCAAAAATCTTACAGTGGCAACCAGTCATTGATGATGAAGTAAGAATAATAAAATTTGCGGCGTATTAGTAGACATATCTTCTTTATAATTAAATTTTATTTCTTTTTATTAGAAATGCCAAGAAGCATTGTATCCAGCTGTAGTATTTCTAACCGTTTTGGACTCAAGGCCAGATGGGGAAGCTGATCTTAACGATCCATTAGCGAGGCCACGAATACCTTATGAAATACTTTTTGCAGTAGGTGGTTGGAGCGCTGGTAGTCCAACAAGTTTTGTTGAAACCTATGACACTAGGTAATTAAATAAATGATATAATTCTAATTTCGTATGGCAACAATTTTCATCAAATGCCGCGAATTTTTAAAATAAGTAATTCGTTTTAAATGTTTATTGAAATATATTTTTTAAATTTATAGAGCGGATCGCTGGTTTCTTTCCATTCATATGGACTTATCACCTCGCGCTTATCACGGACTGTGTGCATTAAATAATTTAATATATATGATTGGGGGATTCGATGGCAGCGACCATTTCAATACTGTTCGATGTTACGACCCAGTTGCGAACACTTGGCACGAACGAGCTTGCATGTATCAAGCGAGATGCTACGTCAGTGTTGTCGTTCACGGTTAGTCATATTAGCTAAGCCAAGATAAGCTTTATTTAATAGGAAGACAAAGAATTAAAAAAAAAAACAGGATATTTGACGTTATTTTATGTAGTAAATTTTAAAATATAAATTTATGTTTCAGATGGCTTAATATACGCATTGGGTGGATACAATGGTCGCACTCGTATGTCTTCAGTCGAGCGCTATTACCCACAAAAGAACCAGTGGGAAATGACAACACCGATGAATAAACAACGTTCTGATGCTAGTGCGGCTTCACTTGGGGGAAAGGTAAGAACTATTAAGTATTTAATTTAAAATTATAAAAATAAAAAAAAAAGTTCTTAAAATAATTTATAATTTCACGGCAATTGTAAAGAATATTTTAAATATGCATATATTTTTAATTTAAAAGCAAGTTTATGTTTTCACTTTTCTTATTTGATTTTTACATTAGTGGTTGGACTGTATTGTAGCCTGTAAGGCTGTTAAAACTAAACAAATGTTACTAGGTACTTTATATAAAAAAAATCAATGTTCTCTTTATTTTTAGGGTTCCATACCTCAAAAGGTAAAAACGGAACCCTTATAGGATCACTTTGTTGTCCATCCGTCTGTCTGTCTGGCAAGACCCTTTGTTTCGGGAACAAGTGGAGACATCGAGTTGAAATTAAAACTATATACTTAAGTCTGCAGTCTCTTGAAGCTGTGAAAAAATCAAACATCTAAGTTAACGTAAAAAAAGATACGTCTGTTTATGCCGCAATAAAACGTATATTTCGACACTCAAGGAAATCAAAATTCATAGGGTATTTCCCGTTGACCTAGAACTACGAAATTTGGCAAGTAAAACCGTCATATACTACGAGTATAGGGAAAAATCTGAAAACTATACATTTGTAATTAAATCATAAACAAGACAGGGTTTTTATGCAAGAAGCGGCGGTCCAAATTTTTAATTGAGTTTACCGGGTCATGTGGGGTATCGTATGAAAGGGCTGCATTGGCACAAGCTTAAACAGATTATTAATTATTTTTACGATTTATAATTTTCGATTTATGACTAAGAATAAAAAAAACCTTTTTCCATTTTTATAAGTATAGGTAGCTATTATAGATATATAGATAGGTAGGTAATAAGATAGTACCTAATAATTTTGGTGTATGTAGTACCTAACACTTTCCTAAACTTGTACCTAAAATTTTGTAATTACACCTAACCCTAAATATGTACCTACAAATTTGTACAAAACCCTCGGTGGGCGAGTCCGACTCGCACTTGTCTGGTTTTTTTTATAGTATTATTTTATTAATGTAATTTAAAATATATTAGTTGATATTTCAATATTATGATCGTTACAGATTTATATAGTAGGAGGGTTTAACGGTCAAGAGGTATTGAGCTCGGCTGAGATTTTCGACTCTGAGACCAAGCAGTGGAGCTTCATACGCTCAATGCTCAGTCCACGTTCCGGAGTCAGTCTAATTGCGTACAGAGACTCATTGTACGCATTAGGTGGATTTAATGGTTACAGTCGTCTTAATACTGGTGAGTATATTTATTTTTAGGATACAGTGGATCGTTCCATGTTTATCGTTTTTGACATATTAAGCAATAAGTACGTAGTACGTACGCTCATGTAGGTCTTCCCGTAGAGCTAAATTTAGGTATTATTTATATGAAAAAATATGTATTGTTTAATAGGAATTTTGCATTAGAGATAAAAAAAACAGTAATATGTCTTAGTGGCTTAACACGGGTAAACAATTTTAACATTGTATTTTGTGATTTAAATAATAAGGACAAACTGTGTATTATTTAGGTTTAAACAGAATTTATATAAACATTTATTTGATGTCACATAAAATGTATGTTATATATAAATGGTAACTACTGCATAAGTTTTTTTACGATCTTCGGTTACCTGAATAGAAATAATACGAATAATGCAATTCGTTCTTTATCTACATTTTATTAATGACCATATTAGTGTATTTGTATATTATAGATGTATACTCCGTATTTTTAACGAAGACATTGATAGCTTACATTGCAATATTTTACATTGAGCTTATGACTTTCAAGTTTCAAAATAACTTGATGACTTAACATATCAGAAACGAGGCAAGATGGCCCCCTTACGGCAGTACTATTTTTACACAGGGGAGCGGTTCTGTCCGCAGCGCGGTAGCGAATGGCAGGAAGTTACGGAAATGTTCAGCGCCAGAAGTAACTTTGCTACAGTGTTGCTGGACGACATGATTTTCGTCATTGGAGGCTTTAATGGTTTGTTATTTTTTAAATGATTTATCCCGACAGTTTTTGAACTACAGTAAAATTGGTCAGTAAAAGTATGTCAGTGTACGGAAGAGGCAGTTATGTGCACGGAGCAGATAGTTCTCAGACGATACGCTGTTGGCAGAGCGGTCGTAGTCATTATCTATTAAGGTCCTCCAGACCGATTTCGGCCACGGCGGCCAATCTCAAGAGAGATTAGCCGTGCGCAGGTATTATAGTGCCAAAGCGTGTGCGCAATCACAGGTGCACTCCCTTTTCCTTAGCTCTCATAATCCGATGGGATGGCAATCCGACACGACCGGAAAGAGTTCAGGCGCAGGACCAACGGCTTAACGTGCTTTCCGAGGGACGTGTGTATAGACACTTCCAACTTCCAGACTCCGGGCTGCTACTTAGAATTTTCTGACAGAAAACCCCAATAACTATTTATTGACCCGACCTGGGAATTGAACCCAGGACCACCGCGTCTGCGGCCTTATATCAAGCCACTAGACCAACGAGGCAGTCTATTAATTATGATGTTATAAATTAAAATATAAATTGATAAAAGCTATTTTGTATATATAATAAAACTATTATTGTATTAAATATTTTCAATCCGAAGAGAGGTTTCTGATACGAAGAAGACAAATATGAACAATGTCTAATAGTTAAGCGTATTCGATCCCAATGGATCGATCTTGCTATTTAAATATTATGGCTCGTACCTATACTATAAGTACTGCTGAGATATTGAGGCTCAAGTAAGTAATGTTGCAGGTTCCACGACCATACCTCATGTCGAATGCTATGATGGTGACACATTGGAGTGGTACGACGCCGCTCCGATGAACCTCACTCGATCCGCTCTCAGCGCGTGTGTCCTCGCCGGTCTTCCTAACGCCCGGTCATTTTCATACCTTGCCAAAGCCGTGCCAGCAGCTGGCGCGGACCAAGTATATCATTCATAAAATTGTTTTCAAATTCTAAATTAAATTTAAAGTTTTAATTTTAGTCCCGTTTTGAATAAGAAAATTTATGGTCACCCCATTATACTATATTCAAATAATTTAGGATACATATATAGCCTATAGGATAGCCTTTACAACGATTTACCTATTTCTTCGTTTACTTTTAAAAAAATGACATTTTGATTAATTATGTGCCTATTTGTTCGTATATATATACGTTCCGTCTCAACAGCTGTGATATAATATATATACATGTTAATATTGTACATAAGCCTTTGTCTATCCTATTTTATTTAACAAAAATCATGGTTATTTTATTGAAATCGCATTTTGATTGTATTATAATTATTTAAAATCATGAAAAATATAAAATATTTAGCTTTTACTTCTAAAGTAATTTTTAGAGAGAAAAGTTTTGAAATTATTATTTTTTTATATTGAAAAGTTGTTTATGATAAATTTTATTTAGGTATTTTTGTGTATACATAGCTCGCGTCCATTGCAATCGAAAGGGCCGCGTTTTTAGAGTTGTAAAAATACGATGCAGCGGTAATCGAAAACCCGTTAAATCGTCTGATCTGTGATATTTTAAATAGATAAAGAATCTTAAAAAAATGTAAAATTGTTTATTAGTGAGAAAAATTGTACCCAAGTGAACTAATGAGAAATTGACAAATAAAGTAAAATACAATAGACGACTTGTTTTATTTATATCGCAACGCTGACCGATGTCTGCAAGGCGCCATAGTTACAACGCATTCACACCATAAAACATATGAGTGTCGTACTACGAAGCCTATTTATAGCTGTATACAAAGTGTCCTGTGAACCGTCCACACGAGTCTGAATCGACGTAGGATAGCGAGAGTGGCGCGCAATCGTGCGTATATTTACTACAGGAGGGGAATAGGGGAGGACCGGGAGTACACCCCCCTAACCGCCCCTTTTAGCCCGAGATTCCGTCGCGATCGAAGCACACCCACATTGAGCGTAGTGGTTGCCGCATTCGGGCGCAGTCCTCTTTAAATAGAAAAATTTCGAAATGGAGTTAAAAGGCAAAGTTGCTTTAATAACGGGCGCCGCGGCAGGCATCGGGCTCGCTTATAGCGAGGAATTACTGAAACAGGGAGCTAAGGTGAGTCGACGATTAAGCAAACGTAAGCCGTTCATGGTGCAGTACTAATCTTAAGTTCAAGGTAAAAGGTTAAACTGGCTTGGAAAGAAGCCAAACCAAATGCGTGAGTCCTATATAATTGATATGTGCGTAAAAGACCTAAGCGTGAAGTAGGTATGTAAGAAAAGATGTCAAGTGTCTTCACAGGCAGCTATTATTTGTATTGATTTTTGCCGCGCCTCGGTCGTTGATTCGTTTCGTTTATGTTTACTTATTTTTATAAGATTGCAGTTTCAAGTCTATATGCGATTATAGTCTACTCTTTTAATTTGCATATTAAATTATATGTTTTGGAAATTATTCTAAATTGTGTTTTTTTATTTTTTTCTTTTGTGATGTATCATCATATATTTTATTTGACATATTTTATAGATTATTTTCTTATTGGGACGAGAAAAATATCTTAGTATAAAAAATGTTAGGACCAAAGTTAGTCATGGAAGTGTGATCCACGATGTAATTAGAATTTTACCTAATTGACAATTGTTAAAATATTAACTTTAGGGTCGTCTCTCGCAATCGAAGGTCGGGATTTGGTAAGAAATTATATAGAAAACGATGCTCCACAACCTTGAAATAAATCACACATATAGCCAATGAATGTAACTTTCACCTGAAACATTCGTATTCAAGATCATGCTTATGGATAAGTGTAAAAAAATATCAGAATATCACTAAAAACGTGTAAATCGCACTCCCATATTTTGACAACTGAGTCCCCCTCTTCATAGGAATTTATATGGAGATTTTGAGCAAAAACATGGGCAAGTTTGCGATTTTATTACACAAAATAAGAATATGTTTATTAAGAAATGAAGATTTCATGGGGTTCTTTATCGTTTAAACTTTATTACTTGATAAAATTCATTCAAATTTTTTTGATAATTACGACTCAGTTGTATTATATGGGAGTGCGAAGTAAGTAAAGTAAGTTAAGTTTAATATTTTTTCTTTGTTCGCTCTAATCAATTAGTTAAATGTGGAACGAGAAATACCATCATATTCGACGCTTTAAAAAAAATATAAGATACTTCATTTCAATATAGAAATAGTTTTAAAATTGTACAATTTATTATTATACATCAACAAATAAACGGAGTATTCTGCAATTCAATATTCATTATTATTCACGAACAACTTATTTTACTCTATTGTCAATGTATACCTAAATGGACATTTTAAATATTAACGCAGATACGCCGATTCAATTTAACACCAAAGAGCTTTTTAACTGAACAAACTCGCACACCAATTGAAATTGCAAACAGAATTTTTCAATCGGCGTTTATAAATGTAAAACTACGTAAAATTGTTTATTTTGAATTACAGTAAATATATGGTAGGTAGGGAGTCATTTTAATTTACGAGTTTTTATGGGCAGTGAATAACTTGATGTTTAAAGGGTGGGGCAATACACTGACTAGTTCTTTTTTCATAGACAATAAATGAATGTGTTAATCACTTAATAATAATTAAATAGATTTAAATTAGCGTCTATCGTTTTATTCGCTAAAATATATGGGATTACTTTATTTATAAATTAATTACAACGCATATGGAAATAAATGTTATACTTAAGAAATATGATAAGTTCATAAATTACCTGTAAAAGAAAAATATTGTACGCAATATGTATTATTCTTTAGGTTTCGCTGTGTGATATTGATTCTGAAATCGGAGAACAGGTGGCCGATGAGTTGGGCGTGAAGTATGGTCGGAAAAACGTTTTATTTTGTCAATGTGACGTCACTGATTATCCACAATATGAAGGTGAGATTCGTTTTTCGCAATAAAAATTATGAATTGTATTGTTATAAAATATTAATATTATAAATGCGACAGTAATTGTTTTTATGGTGACCACACGTTGATCAATATTTATTTTACAGAGGCATTTGAAATGACAATAAAAGTATTTAATCGACTGGATATAGTGATCAACAATGCTGGAGTTATGAATGATAGATTTTGGGAATTAGAAGTTGACGTTAATTTGGTTAGTTATTACTTCTATTTTATTAATTTTACATTTTATTGAGTTTGTCCTGGGTATAGAACACATAAATGTTAATAAATATCAAAATTGCGGGCCAATCCAAGCACCTGTCCAAGAATCTCAAAGTTTTCATCTACTTAATTCATCTTGTGTACCTGTGTCGAATGAACTTTTGCCACACGTGACAACAAAGTTGAAGTAGCGTGGTGGAATAAACTCCAAACCTCCTCGAGAGAAAACTAACCCGTAGCCCAGCAATGGGACATTTACAGGCTGTGTGTGTGTGCTTCATACCTTATATATTAAAATATTATTATTTATTCGTATTTATATATATGTAATAAATTTTAGAACGGAGTTATTCGCGGCACTCTTCTTGCTTACCGGTTCATGGGAAAAGACCGCGGAGGTCAGGGCGGTACTATTATCAACACAGCATCGACTGCTTTCGTCAAGCCTCAAGTCTCGACTCCAATTTACACAGCTACTAACTATGCTGTTGTTGGTCTTACAAGATCGTATGGGGTGAGTTTTTAACTTTTAGTATTGTGTATAATTTTGTATATTCGGGTGTTTTTTTTTATAATTGTGATATATTTATTGACCCAGTTGTTGTATGCCTCAAATATGCTCTTTCTTATTTACATAAAATGGTTTACTAATAAGTTACTATCAAAATTATTTATTTGTACTAATTAAATAAGGTAATTTAATAATCAGCATTATGAAATAACATTGTTGTAGGATCAATACCACTTGAACTTGACTGGTGTTCGTAGCATAGCCTTATGCCCAGGTCTCACAGACACAGGACTTGTGAAAGAGATCCGCAAGCAACTGATGTCCTCCGAATACGAAGCCGCTTGGCAGCGGGACAACGCGAACTGTAAGGCTCAGAGGTAAGTGTTACCGTAAAATTAAAAATGAAAGATTATAATAAGTTTCGTAGTTCTTGTTTTAATGTTTTGGATCTTTTTAAAGTATTCGTATTTAAAATAATATATATTTAGCGACCAGAAGTGAAGCGGGTTTAAAAAAAAAAGTCGACTTGGTCTTTTTAAAAATAGAACATCAAACCATACAAATTGATGTAAATAACTAATTTAACTCATAAAAACACGTTTGGAACAAATTACAAGTCATGCCAATAATGCAAAATGTCTTTACCTTTCTGTCCACCACCAAAAAAGCGGTTTGAATTAGCGCGCGTCTTTTTTTTTAATTCTCGCTGAACTATATTGTTATAGCGATGTTCTTTTTAATCCGTTGCTTATGCATGCTGTATCATGTGTGTCAATTTAATTTAATTTTTCCTGTTTCCAGCCCGGAGCATATTGGGAGAACGTTGATCGAGGTATTGATGAAGGCTCAGAGCGGGTCGGTTTGGATTGTAGAAAACGGTCAACCGGCTCGGGAATGGCGTGGTTAATTTGTTACAAGAATACGAATATTTATATTTTTAAATATTTAATTTATAGCCACGTAAATTTGTTTTTATTTACTTTCATCTTTCTCTATATAAGCTGACAGATAGGTCATAAATATATTTATATTTTAATTTAGGTTATAGTAAATATATGCATGCATCTATACGACCTAAATTTAAATCGATTTTTATAGGAATGTCAAGCAAATAAAAAGTAAAATAAATAATCAAAACCTTGCAAATTTTGCCGTTAATTAAATGTTTAATTACTGATATTATTGTTTAGCTTAGTAAGTTTTTTAAAATCGTGGTAAATAGATTTTTGTAGCTTTGAATTTTTATATAAGATTTATGAAACCAATATTACATATTACGTTTTTGTAACAATATATCATTTTAAGAAAACCAAAGGAAATTAAATAATGACTGCTCATTTAAATCACAGCTATGACATATCCAAGTTCGTTACTGTGCAAAAAATATGAAATTTTCCCAAGCACTTTTTTAAAGTATTAATATATAATGAAATATGCACAAACATGTATGTATACCAATATTGTTGTGTAATCCTGGTATGAAGTTAAATCAGTCTCTTTATATAAGGCTCAAGATGTTTACAATAAGTACTTATGCTAATAAAACTTGCATTAATTGTAATACATAAGGCCTATACTCAATGAAGTGATTATTTCAAACTATATAAACATGCATTTCCAGAATAAGCCAGTGAGCTAGTTAGTTATTAATATATCATAAAATATATATGTATAATGTGTTATCAGGAGTATTTGCAAAATTATATGGTACGTTTTACCTCCCTCCATCCATTGCAATAATAAATGAATAAAGATATTGAGGTAAATAAAAATAAAAGTATATATACTAATATTATAAATACGAAAGTAACTGTTGTCTGTTTGTTAAGCTTTCATGGCTAAATCACTGAACCGATTTTGATAAAATTTGGTCTGTAACAAGCTTGAGCTAAAAAATACAGGTTATTTTATATACTTAATACCTGAACCCAACAAACTTGCAAAAACTACTGGATTATATATACAATACCTGGTAAACAAAATAAATCGAGGAAATAGCCAATTTTGTTCTACATTTGTATTGATATATATATTTTTTTGTGTTTGTAGGTTATAGGCTTTATGTATTATATATTAAACGTAATTATACGATTGTGTACATATTTTCTTCTCGTAGTTAGTAGTTTTAAGAACGGTATTTATATTTTTTAAAGGGTTTTATAAAGTGTAATATAAATTAGGTGCTAAGGTCTTGTATTGCTTCTAACTCATGTATGTAATTATTGGAATTTCTTATTATAGTTATTTAGATCATGTTTGTATTATAGTAATGAGTAACATTGTTATTTAGCGAGTTACGAATGTGAGACATGGTGTTTTTGTTTGTATGGGTTGACGGATTTGTGCATGATTATAATACAATCACAGTCTTGACATCATTGTTCACTCTACTTATTTAGAGTAATTTTGTTTTGATTGCTATATAATTTTTTTATAGATAATTCTATTGTAATTGATATGTAGCACACCCCACCCCCTAAGTATGTGACTTGAATTATTAATAGCTTTATTGATGTATCATTATGCTGTAAGATTAAATTAATTAAAGATCCAGCACTACCACCATTTACCATCAAGTGGAGTAGTCATTTGCACTCCCGGGAAATATATAAAAAAAGATGCCCGGATGCCCATGTTGTAATAAAATTCTCATTTAACAATTTTGTATTTAGAAAATTGTTACCTTTTTTACTTGTGTATTGATGGTACATAATTGTTACCCATTATTTTGTATTAAGAATTTTTTCTATGTTTTATAAACATTTTGTACTTTTGTTATTTAAAACTATCGCTAAGTACACTTGGTACAAGCTTAAGTTTTAATTTGCAATAAAAATAATTTGAAAATATAAAGATGTTTTAATTAAATAGCCATATGGAAGATTTGTAGTAAATGTATATTTCCGTATTAATACAATCACCAGGTACAGTTTTTGAGTTACAGATTTACAAATATATTGTATTTTGTCAAAAAATTTATTTTAATAATCCGTACAACACGGAACTTTAGCCAATCGACTTTAAAATTTACAATATAACGATCGCAATTTGATATGAGAAACAAAGGAGTCCTTATTTAAACAAATATTATCGTATAATTTGTGTGATAAAACACTTTGAATCACTGCAGCTCAATCTGGCTGTAATCCTTGTGGCAGACACAATTCTATCCAACATTAACAAATCTTCGCCTACTATCACAAACTACACTCCAGTGAGACTGCCACAGGATCATGCCAGCAGTCCTACTATCACAATTCATTTACTCTAAAACTAACAATAAAAAATGACAGTCAATAAATCACATCGAGTCATTGCAAGGATTTTTAATTTGAGCTGAAACACCTCAAGTACTTTAGTAAACACTAATAAATTTTTCTACATTTTTAAGAAAACCTGTCCAGCAGAAAGGAACAAACGCGCTCAAGGATATTTCTATAAGCTCATTTTTACTATAATCTAGTAGGACTGCTGTAACACTGCCCATTGCGTCATTGCTTACAAAAAAAATATTAAAAGTGCAATGACACTTTGGAAAAAATAAAAACACATTTACAATCTAACTCTCGTTACAATTCTTAATAGGCACAAACGCGCGTAATAGGTGAGAAGCTAGGACAAATAAAAAATATAAGTGTTTTTGGGCATATCATAAATAAAGATTTAATTTATACAATGCACGGCTCTATATTCATTACAAAAGGCAACAATTACAACAAATGATATTGATACCTCACATCACAGAATTTAGCCTAATATCGTATCGGTCGACTTGTGACAAGATTCGAGAGGTCAATACAGCCCATTGACTGAATGTGTGGCTCACCTATTCATATACTTACACCGCGCTAGCCATGAGCGCCTGGACGAAGACGATTTGTTCTGTCGCATGCTTACGGGAATTCATTTCTAACACCTTCCTTATATTGGATACAACACTATCACACCATAGCAATGTCCATCACTTGAATCCTAGCCTTGTTATGTATTCCCGTATTACAGCTCCCTTTACATATTTAAACCGATTACATAATTACACACTTCAATCACCAACATACACTTTTCCGTTACTTATCCATTTGTGATTAGTCCTCGCGATAATAAATTAAGATTCAGTATACTCTTCACGTCATTTGACCCCTACTTGGCTGAAAGAGAACAATATCATAGTAAGATGCATTTATAATTGCTTTTTATCTTGCATTCTGCAAATAGGCGAATGGGTCACGCTTAGCTGTGGATGGGTGGTCACCAGTCATTGATATTTTTTTAAAACAAAACCTTTATTATTATTTCATTTGATACCAAAATATACACTCTAATTTTTAAGAAAGATAAAGCCAAAATGTAACCAGATGGTATAAAATAATTTCATAGCTTGTTCTAGGTCATAAAAGCTTTACCCTAATATCCATTTTAAAACTACTTTTATTATATGAGTTGCATGGGTATGTATGTAATGTGTACCTGCAGCGGAGGCTTGTTGCGACGGTGGCGGTGCAGATGCAGACGCGGCGGGCGCGTTGTTGCGGCGTTGTTGGTTATGTTGGTTGTGTTGATTATGGTGGTTGTTGTTTAAGTTGCCGCTGTTGTTGTGGTTGAGTCTACCGCGCCCGCCTCGCATCGGCCTCCAGCTGGGGAAGTAAGACATACTATCCTCTGAGTTATGGTTACTGTTCTCAATCATTACCATTTCAATAAGCTGAAAATATACATACTGCACGGGCTGACACACTCCGTTGATGAGTTTAACAATAAAAATATATAAAAGAATTAAAAAGTATTAAAAATTAAAGTAATTTATATATAATTTTAATTCTGTAGTTATTGAAATATATTATTAATCAATGTCAAAATGTTATAATATGTAGGGGCATTTGCTACAATATTAAAGTAATATAAGTAGCAAATTTTTAAACATTTCATCTTCGATCAATAATGTACTAGATTAGTGGTAAGAGCTAACGGCCGGAAAATATGAACACAATGATGTTTATGAGGTTATTTCAAAATAGTATGGTCATAACTTATTGCTAAGGAAATAAGGTTGAATATGGAACAACCGTTATTGTACATTTCCTGTCTTTTTGTCATTCAAGGCATAAGATAAGTGCTAAAAACAATCTAAACCACATTTTATTGCTCGTGACCAAGGCAAAGTTTAAGTTAAATTATGAAACCTTTGCATCATTTTCTTTATTTTATGGTCGGTGTCACATTTAAGTTTTGTTTTTGTTCGTGACGCCATATCTAGTAGTATTATTGATCGAAGCATTTCATAGATAGATTATTCATCGACGGTTATTTACCAGTTTTTAATTCGAAATAGTAGTGGTATAGGATCATAATGTATATATAGGAGTAGAGTAAGGCGTAACTCACGGGTGGTGCGGGTGCGCGTGTGGGTGCGCGTGCGGGTGCGGGTGCGGGTTGTGCGGCGGGTGGCGCCACGTGGCCCGCGGGCGCCACGCGCCGCGCCGCGCCGACGCAACCCCGAACGTCTCCGAGTTCAGCTTGCGCTCCGTTCGCCAGTCCGTTCGCTGGCTGCGACCCTTTGACCTACAGATTCGATAAATTACTAAACTGTTAATGACCTAAACTATGACTTAATAGTAAGTAAATTAGCTCCAACAATATTATGCATACATTCATTGATATCAAATCTAAGTACCATAGCAAAAAAAAAACAATTTTGTTTACATAATTACAAACCTTTCTACAGCCTCACAGGAAATATTATCAAAGAAGCTCTTCTTTTTATCATAGCCAGAAAATGCAAGATTGTCTTCTTCTAACTCAGGTTCACCAGCTCCAGTTTCATTACCAGAATCGTCCTTCTTGTCCACTTCACCCTTTAGGATAAATGAATTTTACTTATTTATATAATTTAGTGTGGAAAATAACTGCAAATAAGTCATTGTCACATAAGTGTATTTTAAAATGTAGTTATATCCCAATTCTCTTATTAAATAAGTAATGTTTTAACAAAGTTGTAATCTCTTGTAGTAAATATGAAAGGTAGGTAAAACATTCTCGAACTTATATAAACATATTGTAACATTTTCTTGTCAAAACTAAAATAATATTCTAAGATAAGGTTCTTACTTCGACTTTTACATCAGCATCCGAAATCTTAGCCTTAGCAAGCTGGCTGCGGAGCTCCTCAAACTCGGTGTTAGCCTGCTCAAAGTCATAGTCATTGTCAAACTTGAGCGTGTTTTTGTTACGAGGGACGAAGCCGCGGCCACGTCCACGTGACCTTCCACGCCATCCACCGCGGTTGTAATTTTGCACTGAAAGAAATTTGTCTATACTAATATATAAAGCTGAAGAGTTTGTTTTTTACATCCGGCTAATCTAAGAACTACTAGCAAACTAGAAAAGTTTTAAAAAAAATTAAAAATTATTTTCGTGTTGTATAGTCCTTTTATCGAGGAAGTTGCTAGGCTGATTTTTATCCATATATTTTTTTTAATTATACGCGGTCCACAGCTAATAATTAATAAGATCATTGCAATTTGTATAATTAAATTTGAATTTGTATTATGTTTTTGTTAAAAGAAAAAAGACTTTCTTGTAGTTTATGTACAACTTGTACACAATTTAACACATAAAATGATTTGTTTTTGTGTAGGTAGGAGGACGAGCATATGGGCCACCTGATGGTAAGTGGTCACCAAAGCCCATAGACATTGGCATTGTAAGAAATGTTAACCATCACTTACATCGCCAATGCGCCAACCTTGGGAACTAAGATGTTATGTCCCTTGTGCCTGTAATTATATAGTATAATTATACGGTTACATTAAATTAAAAAATATATAATAAAATCTGTGTAAGAATAGAAAAAATAAACAAAAACGCAAATAGTTATAATTTTTCTACTATAAAAAAATGTGACAATATAACTATATAAACCCTTAAACATTTACTTTTTTCTTTTCATACACATGGGTGACATATATCAACAAAGTGCATCTTACTTTCAACATGCTCACCAGGCTGGTGATTGTGCATCTGCTGAGGCTGCGAGCCGCTGGGCTGTCGCTGACGCGTGCGGGACAGGGGTCGCGGGCGCTGGCCGGTTGGCTTGGTTGTGTTGCCGCCGCTGGTGCTCGTGCGCCGGCTATCACGCTGCCCCGAACCGCTGGCCCCAGAGCCTGCCTGCTAACAATTTAGTGTTCAGTATGTAAAGAAATCTTGTCTAATATAGCCTTGTCAGTACCCGAGACCTTACAATGGTGGTTAGTTGTGTCCTGTGTGTTGTAATTTTTTTTACCCTAATTCAAAGTGTAGGTATGCCCCCATTCATTAAAACTCTATGCTATGTAGACTGGTTTGGAGAATGGAAATCAATAGATAAGCAGTACCCTAAATACCCTAGATTTGTGAAATGGTTTCTTAAATAGAAATACAGATGTAAAAAGTATTACCAATACAAGTATTTCATTTTTTATTCTGTTATTTTGTTTAACCTATTTATTTATATACACCACACATTATTAAATATAAATTTTGTTCTACTATTCTACTACTAAACTCACGGTTTTGCCAGCATGGCAGTTCAGTTTGTGACAAAAGTATTTCTAATTATACCATCTTAACAATCATGTTGCGATAACTTTCTATCAAATGAGGATTAAATAATATGATAATTTTACCTATAAGATTAATAATCAACGTTGAAAATAAAATGATCTATAACCCATTTCAAAACATTTATAGTAACAGACTTTTAGAGATGTTACCTGAGTGCCTTGATCAGCTGTAGGGCTCTTCCTGTGTCCCACAGCTGCTGGTGTACCAGATCGAGAAGCACTTTGTTGAGAACCACCTCCAATAAGGTCTAACATTGAGCCTGTAATTAATAAATATTATTAGTATATCTATTTTTGATTATTGAAAGAAAATTTATACAGATAGCCATAGCATCATAACAGCATAAGCAAATTATGTCATATTGTGCTGATGTTCTTTAAAAAAATACTACAAAACAAATTTGTACTTATTCAAAATATACAAATCTATGATGAATATGGTCATGTAGTGAATATATGTAAAACAAATATAGCTGATAAAAATGTTATTACATCAATTCAATAAATAAATATTTCAAGCTTCAAATGCAACTATACAATTTATATAAGTCTTCCTTTTATCTTCTTTTTTCCTTTGTCTAGTCTTTAAAAATATAAATAAGACACATAACAATTAAGTAATATTTTAGAATCCTTATTTTTTTCAAGTAACAGACCAAGGGAAATATAGATTAGAGCGATTTTGTTTGGTTATTTTATGCATGTTATTTTTATTAGACCGCTTCAATTATTATTTATTATTGTTTGTTATTGAATCAATTGAATTAAAGACAAAATTAATATTTTTAATCTACAATGTTACTAAAAAATCTTACTTCATTTTGTTAAGTTCTTGCTAATTTGAAGGTTAGAATTAGAAACTTCTTACCTACTGTAGAATTATTTTTAATTTAAATACTTTGATGAAGATATACTTATGTTTATGATAAATTATATTAAAATGAAAGAATGAAAGTAATATGTGATTGTGCAGGGAAAATCGCAAGCATAGCATTTGAGGAAGCTAAAGCCAAATTATCTAATGAAAACCTTGGTCTTTCACTTGGTTGTGATGCACCACTCCTGATCCAATAGGTGCATTTACAGGTTGAGGTTGTGGTGTCAAATCCACAGAGGTTTGTGGGGATAACTCACTGGTCTTGCTGAGCTGAGGATGAACACTCCCAGGAAAGCCGGCCATGGGGTGATATTGAGGATATTGTGTCTGTCCAACGACAGGATGGTTGTACTGCCCTGTATACTGCCCCTGTCCACCGGTACCGAGGGACGGTGGAACAGACATCTGCACAATGGCTGGATCATTTGGCAGAGAGGGAACATTGTTCAGTACTCTTATATCCTTTATATCCGATCCACGGAACAAGATGTAATCATAGACTTGACTTTGTGGTGCTACTGGGAACTGAGTTTCTCGATCCTCAGTACCAAATGATCGCACTGAAATGAAAAATAAACACTTTAAACATAAATCACAGTTTTAAAAATGTGAAGGCAGAACATTTGATGACAAGTTTTTTTTTCTAAGAAAAGTAAAATATAACAAAATAAACTAATAATTATACAAAGATTCTACCAAGCACAAAGGATTTAATAAGTATAGTCAGTAGTTCCACTATTAATTGAAGTTTAAGCATATGTTATTTGTAATGCATAACAAATTCAAACTACTTTTTATCTATATTATTTTTTTTTTAGTTACATTTGTATGATTTGTAAAAATGTTAAAATCAAGTTGGATTCCTCTAAAGCTAATCTTATTGTTTACAAGAACAAATCGTTATCAACGTCATCAATGTGAAACCGCGGTCACAATGGTTCACCAAGATTTTTAAGTGAGGGTAGGATCAAAACAATGTGGTAAAGCAAATAATTATCTTATTAACAATTTATTGAACCCTCTAGTACTTAATTATAAAAATTTCATGAATCTATTTCCAGACTTTAAACAACATAAGCGGTTTGAACATTAGGAGGGAAAATAGAATATTTGGTTCACGAAATTTTGTAATAATTGATTTAAATTATAATTTTCCATGGATTCCAATAAATTACAAAAACAATAAAGAAAGTTTTGCTAGAAAATAATAAATTACAGGATAACAAGCATCCATTTGTCAACTTACCGCTAGCTAAAGCGATGGTACATTCCTGAGGATCAACGGTGAAGAGTCGGCCTTCGTAACGAATATCAGCTTTCGATATTAGGCTTATCTTGGAGCCCAATTCAGGCATACCAGAACTCATAATGTCACTTTAGAAATTAACTTCCGATGACGAAGATTTTTAAGGATATTGTCGACCGTAAACTAACAGCCAGCGAATAAAATGACTGACGGGAAGTTGGCAACAAGCGGGGCGTTTACAAACAGCTGAGGATATAGATAAAAAATAAACATTCAACGAGTTACGGGACTGAGTACATAGCTCATGAATTTTCTTTTTCTAAATTTGTATATTTAATTATACTTATATTCATTCGCATGTATTTTAAGAATTGTTATAAAATATTTATATTCACAGTTTGTAAATAAAAATCCAGATTTAATAAAGAATTGAGTAAAATTGTTCAACAAAAGTATTTTCCAATGTTGTAAAATTGTATGTTTAATCATAATACAATCATGTTCTTTATTCATATTTTAATATCTAAGGCAGTGGCTATTATTATAGTTTTTGGCAGCCTTTATAATTATTTATTGATATGTTATACGATTCACACTGCAATATATAACAAGCAGTTTAGGCGGTATTCACACTGGCGGTTAACAGCGAAGCGGGCTCTCGTCTCAACACTTAAAATTAAATACGACGACAAATATGGCAGAATCCATTGTTTTAGCCTACCTTTTCCAATTATTATTGTTTGCTTTTCTTTTAAATTACGGTCTCTTTATTCTTTTCTGGTGGGATCCCAAGTAAATCTAAATAAAATATAATATATGTGAAGCCATCGATTTAAATGAAGATGGGATCGTTAAAACTTAATTTTGGTTAAAATATTATAATTTAATAATTATTTTCAATATCAGACTACTAATTTATACTTGGAAACCCAATATTAAGAAATTATACATATAAAAATAGTAATGTACTTTAAAGTAATTGGCACTATATTATTTAAAAAACTTTTTATAAATTATACATCAGTCACGTAGTGTCTATTTATTAAACGGATAACGTCGAATAAATTAAAATACATTGGTTCCAATGTGTACTGGAGGCTTAAAATAAAAGTAACACAAAAGTATTTGAATATATTGGGTTTAATTTATTATTCTGTATATTGTATTTAAAAGAATAACGCATAATCATGATATTGACTTTCATGATTCAGACCACGGTCTTGTATACAGGTCTTGCAACTTCAGAAGTTGGGATACGTCGACTTAATGACGCTGTGCAGTTCAATTTACGGCCGCCAGAGCCAGGCCACCTCTGGCATAACGATAGGGCCATGCTGGATGCAGATACTAAAAAAAAATGTACTTGGAAGATAAAATTATACTATTCGTGTTATATTCAAACATGCGTTTATTATATAATGAGCATTACATACATACATACATTTACATACATTAGATGTAATAAACATATATAATAAGCACAACGAGTTGTTTTATTGTGCGTTAAAGTAAAATTCGTTATCGTACAGTTCAGAGTAGTATTTTAAATATTTTTATATCGGGACAATTTTTTGAGTTTATTCAATATTTAACTTTAACCTTAACGATAAAAATGGAAAACGGAAGAAACGGAACTCGATCGGCGATAGCAACGACTTCCAGCGGGCGCCCCGGCGAAGTAAAATTTGTAACACAATCGCGCCTATCTCTCACCACAAGTTGGACTCAGTTGCTAGACCTGTATACAAGACCGTGCCTGCCATAGATAATGACCCTGTAATTTTATTATCTGTCAAAGGGATCTGTCCGTTGAGTTTTAATTTTTAGTATAAACATTAAACGTTTGATTATTATTCAAATTAAGATACGTTCACTGTATTTTTAACTTATTATTTTATTATCAATGTACATTGTATTGTGCTAATTTAAGGTGTATACTTATGTGCAATGAAGTTTGAAAATCCAATAACATCAACACCTGCTAGTTTGTCAAGATTAAGTGTTGGCGGGAGTGGAAATAGTTCAATACGAAGGAGAAGCTTGATACCACAAACTCGCATAACAAAATTAAAAGATGATGTACGCATTTTTTAATAATAAATTACGAAATAAATTCTTAACATAATGTAAATTATATTTATTCTATTAACTTTTAATGTTTTCAAGGAGCGAAATGATGACGAAGCCGAGAGGTCTTCCCTTGTGGCATCAGAGCGGGCAGTGGCTACTCCTACACCTCATGCTTCCCCACGAAGGGGCAGAGACACTATGTCAGGTTCCCCACAGAAAGAACATTTCCAGGGATGCTTAAAACTTTATGCGGAAAATGTTAGTTTAAATGGAAAAAGTATTCAACTCTTTCAATTAATTAAAGGTCACTAGGTTACTGTTTGAGTTGTAGAGTAAAAAGGTCTTAGGGAAATAACATTACATTTTATAAGAGTTACAGAGTCTTTATAGTTTGAGATATGATATATTTATTTAAGGGTTCAGTGCAAGGGAATAGCAGTTTATTTAGTTCTGAGGACTGACAAAGTTTGAGCTGTCGAGATTCCACTTTATATATAAATGTAATAGTAAATTAGCAATGCACTTAATTAATAAAATTTTTAATGGAATTCACAGTCTGAACTAGTGGCTGATGTATAATTAATCTTGTGTAATGAATTTATATTAGTCTTCAATAAGCAATGTCTTGATTCTGTCTACTTTGCAGAAAATAAACAAGGACAATGCATGGAATCTCCAACTCATTGACTTTATGACTTCTATGTTACGGCGACATGATGCTCGAATGGACAATCTTCAAACGGCATCTACAGTAGTAGATGCATCGGCTAGAATCTACTCTTTTAGAGTAGATGCTGTGCACTATGATGTTCTTAAGATGGCTGGTGGATTGAGTAAGGCTGCTCAGGTTAGTAAAACTGTTTTTTCTATCATGAAGGATTTTTGCCACTAACACAAAAAAATGCTACCTTTTAGTTAACTTAAATAATGTAAATTGTTCTATATTTTCTTCAAAAATGTATTTTAACATTTGGAATTATTATTAGACCAAAAGGGGTAAAAAAGATGATGATATTGGTACCCAAGATGAAAATCCAGCAGAAGGAGAAAATGCTGCCCCTAAAAAGAAAAAGAAAAGATCTAAAGGTGCAATAGCTTCTAATCCTGAAGTGTTCAATGGAGACTTTGAGGCCAATGATTGTATAGGTAAGTCAATCTTGTTTGTCTTTTTTCATTTTTTTAATACACTCATATGGAATCCACATGCTACATAAAAATTGGATATAAAATAATTTGTCGAGGAGCAGCCAAGAAAGTGGCACATACCAGTGATGTTAATTATGTATCATAAGACTACAATTTAGATGATCTTAGACTACACTTATTCTGTATTTTATTGATGATTTTTTCATTTAAAATTTGGACGAAAGGTCAAGTTAATAGTTAAAAGATATCGGCTAAATTCTACTATTTATTTCTTTTTTTTACTTTATGTTAATTTTCCAGATCCTTTCTTTGAACGACTTGCAGCTACAACTGGTGATGTTACGTCATCAAACAGAGCCTTTAATGCTACATTGCCGATACATGACAAAACACTAGCATTAATTTTAAGGTAATTTCATTGTTTTATTAATAAATACAAAAGTAGCTTGATTTTCATAATATACTTCAATAAATTTTGGAAAGATAAATTATATTATTTAAAAAGTATAGATATCATAAATTTTCAGTTTTAATGTCATAGTTTTTTGCAAAATTCTGTTTGAGTAAAGCATTATAATTCCAATCGGCACTAATAAAATATTTTTATTTTAGGACAGATGATCGTTTCTTAGAGCCCATTAAAGAGAATATTCCAGAAGGCTTAGACTTGAGTGAACGAACAGCAATAGCATTGAAGTTGCTACCAGCTTTTACAGAAAATGATCAGATCTGTGAGCCCTTTTCTAGTTTCTCTATTAGCAATTGGGATCCAGAAACTGAAGATACGTAAGTGAAAAATATATATTTTTTAAGTTACTTTTAGGAAGAATAGATTTTTGTGAGTATTAAAGCCAATTTTATTTCTCACTTAAACATTAATATATTTGTGTCGTTTATCAATAGAACTCTTAATAATTTATGATATAGTTTTAGTAATTGGTAAAATATAAATTTGAGGAACTTTCGACCATATAAGTAACATATATAACCTTTTATATGTTTCAGGGACAATCGCGTTACAAATTGGGTAGAAGAGAACAGGTTGAATCTGTCTCAGCAAGCACTCGCTTTTGATGTAAATGCTGAAGTAGAGCCCATACCACTGGATGAAATTCATAATGATTTACACGGTATGTGTTTTAAAATAAATGTTAAATTATCAAATTGAATTCATTATCCATCCATTGTATTGTGTATTTTTGAGACTCCAAAGCACTTTTTATTACGTCTTATAATTTTGCATTGTACATTGTGGGTTAATAGATGACGAGCCCCTGGGCGGCATCGAGAGCGAAGAAGAGGCGGACGTGGCGGTGGCGGCCTTCGTGGCGCGCATCGCGCCCGCGCCGCTCGCGCGCCTCGCCGACATGCGGCCCAGCGCGCCGCACCACTCGCGCCTCGAGTACTCCTACAGCACCGCCATCGTCGCCGCCTGGGCCGGGCCCTCTCACTGGCGCCTCAAGAACAACAGAGGTGCTGCCACTGATCTTATAACTGTTGTATATCAAAAATGCAAAAGTGTATTTGTCCATTCATTGTATTTTCACGCAGCAACGGAGCAACATATTAATTCACTTTTGAAGATAAGTCCTCCTGGTTATGGCACAAGACAATGTACAAGTTTAGTGTCTTTTAGGCAGCACAGGTGAACTATAGCCATTCAAAGCTACCTTTCTCTATATTTATATTAGATAAACATGTTGCAAATATTTTCTTTAGTGATAGCTAAAATTGATGGTGCATACTTGCTTTGCCTGATGATTACATGGCTAATGGCTGCCTCGTTGGTCTAGTCATCTAGTGACTAGTGGTCGGGCATTGGCCGGGCCGGGCAATAAATGTTATTGAGATTTTCTGTCGAAAATTCTCAGTAGCAGCCTGGAGTCGGGAAGTGTGTAACTTGCCTTGGAGAGCATCGTGTCGGATGCCGTACCATCCGGGTTATGAGAGTTATGAGAGCCAGGTTATGAGAGTTTGGGAATAGAGTGTACACTTGTTCACTATGGTTAATCTTTCTTGAGATTGGCCGCCGTGGCCGAAGTCGGTCAAGAGGACCATTATTATTTATTATTAGTATATGGCTAATGACATAAAATTTTAATTTAAACATGATTTAATATACTTCACGAATAATACTTTAAACATGTTTAAAGAGGATGGTGGGTATATTGAATGTTTTTTTAATGAACAGCGTCAAAAATGTCTGAACGGACGCAGTCAACAGCAGGCAGACTGACGGTTGACGGCAAGAAGCCAGCAAGAACGAAGCGACAATTAGACTTTCTTGGGTGTGGACTCGCGTTTGACGCGCGTACTACGAATGTTCCTGACTATGAGCCAACTCAACCTACAAAAATCATGATCAGCAGGAAGACACTAGCTACTGGACATACTTGGAACGAAGCTAATTTTAAAACACCAATTGATAGGTAAAATAAGATTTTATTATACTGATTAAAGTAATCGAAGTCTTAACTACTTTGCTATTATATTGGGAGTTGGAGTTGCACCATTGTAAGCAATAACATTATGTATTTTGTTTTACACATACTAATTTTTTTTTATAGAGGACTAGATGAGTCACATTTTCGTAAACTGTTTCTACGACGCAATGTGTTGATGATGCGAGATCGAGATGCAGAGTTGAGCAAACGTAACACTGAACCCGTTACTGTAGAAGAGACTAAAGATTACGATTACAACAATGAAAATGATGCTTCCTACTGTCCTAACCATGTGCCGGTATTTGCAATATTATAATTTTATAATTTCTCTGATCATGTTCCATTATTACGGTTCTAAAGTAGATTGCACGTATCTCTCAATATATTTACTGTATTTGTCTTATACGTAATGCAAAAATAAATTAATTTGACTTTTAATCAAGATCTTAAATATGCAGAAAATAATAATACATTTCTATGAACAGGATGGCGAAGAATGGGGTAACGAAGATGCTACAGCTGCTGGAGAGTTACATGATCAAGTTAAAGCAATTGAGTCGGAGGAAATTGGTGATATGTTAGAACCACCAACTAAGGTTTGTAAGAATACTGAAGTAACATTATAAAACTCTTATATAAAATAATGTCAAGTTATTATACTTTTATTTACTTATAAGCAAACAGACAAATTGTAATGCTTTGAATAAATCGACATTTAACAATGTAATCTCCACAACAGGTTGCTAAGATCTTCATACCCTATGCTATGCGAGCGAAAAAGGTTGACATGAAGCAATTAAAGCATTGCACTTGGAAAATGCTAACAGAAGAAACACCTGAAGGAGAAAAAGAAGATGTGTCAAAGACTACATTTTGTTCCATATATTCAAGACTACCAAATAAATTATCAACCAACATGAGAGAATCATTAAGTGTGCCACTAGCTTTACTATCTGTTCTACATTTGGCAAATGAAAAAGGTCTTATATTAGAAAAGAGAGATGACCTAAAAGACATAGGTATTTTAGGTCTTATTAAAAATTAATTGAGACCGATTTTTTATATTTCATTGAGAAATATTTTCTCCTGTAATTAAAGATCGACACATTTTTTTGCTAAATAATAGTAAACTATTGACTTTTAAGTTATGCTGTTGCCATATTAGTTTTCCACTAATTATTACGAGTGCTGGACATTTATCTTGTAAATATAGTTTGGTATGGTCTTGTCTATTTTTTATGTAACTATGAAGTTTCTGTTCTAATATTGTACAGATCTTTTTATGTGTTTATTTTGTATTCTTTATTATCCATATTGAATAATATAAAAAATAAAAGTATGATAGAATAAAGGAACTATTTTTAATTTAAACTTGGACCCCATTAATTATATTATTACTATTTACTTCTAATAATTAATGTGTTTGTTGTTTGATATTGCTATTATATATATTAAAGTATGAATAGTTATCAAAATAGGAAAATTGAAGAATGAGGACATCTTTTGGTAATCAAGATTATTGCCATCACACTTATTAAGAATGATTAAAACATAGTTGTGTGATATTTAAATGAATATGAAACGTATCCTCTAACTTACTAATATATTGTTCAGAAAAATGACAACATTTAAAATAAGACAAAAAAAAATCTAATCGTTTTACAATTATTTCAAATTTGTCGACTGATTTGGGACGTGAAAAATTTTCAGATTCAAACTTGATGTTTTAGTTTAAGCTTTATTTTTTATTAACAAAAGAACAAATTAAATGTCAAAACCTTTGCCGCGTACTTATTGGGCTTATTTAAACATGTTTTAAAGAATAAGAAATAATCTGGTAAACATGGCAAAAATTAAATTTATAAAAAAAAAGAAATATCATAATATTAGCAGTAAATCTTATCAATTACTGTAGTATCTTCATAACGCAGACAAATCACTATAAAATATGAGTATTTAAAATTACAACAACATATACGGGTACTGGAAAATATAATAATTATATTGTCAGAAGCACCACTTTTTTACAACACGGTCTATAATAAACCTTTATACTTTTATTGTTACGCCAATATTTTGAGTACTCAAACAAGCGTCAAAAATAGACATTTAACAAAATTATAAAAAAGTAACATTAAGTAGTAACACCAAACTATAAGTAATAAAAATTTCAACAAATGAAATAACCACACATGTTATTAAAATCTTTTTTTGTGATATTAATTATCACATAGTAAAATTTTATCTGAAACTTTCTTTATACTTCAAAAGTAAATATGTGAAATACATGTTTACACATGAAATTTCTATAACAAGTAATATAACAAAACTTTTAGTATGTTAATATGCACTTGGTATGCGCTTCTTTTAAAAGGTTATTATTCAACTTCAATATGTTTTTTGTCATCTTTTGATTCCAAAATTATATCAGGGGATACTGGATCTTTGCTTATTTTATCTTGACCTTCTTTATCAATATGGTCTGCATCTGTCTTCGTAGCTGCCATAGAATCTATCTTTTCAGGTGTTATTGATGTTTCATTAGAACTTTCTAGAGTATCTGTTGAAATATTTTTCTCAGGTGTAAGCGTGTGATTTTGACTTGATTCATTGGATGTTATACTCTTATTTAAGTTGTCTTTCTCTTCTTCAAAAGATTTGTTTTCTATTACTGTATTACTACTACTTATACTTTCATTCAAGTCTTGTTGCGACGAATTTAAATCTTCGGAATGATTCTCGTTGTTAGCTGCGCCGATAGTTTTTTCATCTGCATTGAGGTCTACTTTGTCGACTATATCTGGTGAATCACTTTTAAGTACAGAACTTAAGTCTGTACCATTTAACAACAGTCTTACTAGCGATGGTTCTTTAAGGCTATCTAAAAATTCGATTTGGAATGTCACAAGCTCAGCAACTAAATCGTCGAGTTTTGATTTGACGAATTCATTTGAGACATCATCAGTAAATCCAGCTAAACGGCAACATTTAGCTAAAGGCTCAATTATTGCAATATCCTCAGGTAATTTACTGAATTTTTCACATTTAGCTTTATTGCCATAGTCAATGAATTGCACATGATATCCTAAGTCACAAAACTCTAAGATCCTAGATCTGTACCATTGGTTGTCTTCATCCCAGAAAGCAGCACATATAGAGCCCACTTTGAGTTCCGTGATGGGTTCGAATTCATTGCCGTCAATTAATTTTTCTGTAATTTTATCAAGATTGAATATAGAGTCATCTAAATGCACGTAAAACTCATCTAAAGAGTTAACATAACAAATTTTTCCATTAGCATTTAAGTCTTGACCCACAGGAGTAGGTCTTTCTGACGCTGGATGTTCTTCACAGAGCCCAACTAGCTCTTCAGTAACAGATTTCCCTTCAAGATAAAGTTCTACTATAGAAATGTCACCTGAGGCAATAAACTGAACATTAAAAATTGTGGCCCCTTCAGCAGCCAAATCATTGAATTTGATCTCGGATTTTCGTGACCAAGTTTTAATATCACGTGGCTTTTGTAGAGCACACTTTCTAGATAGGGCCGGTTTAATTTTCAGTTCATCTGGAAGACTGCGTAATTCGTTTGCAATTGAAGCATTTCCGTAATCCATGAACAACACTTCTGTGCCTTCAGAACCGTCGACAATTACTTGTGCCCTGTACCAGGCACCATCTTCAGGGTATTTAGCAGCACACAAAACGCCTTCTTCTTTTTCAGTCAGTTCGGGGAAGTTTTCAGCATCAATCATCGCTGCCTCCATTGATTGTAATTCTAGGGCTGCTGTTTCAAGTTGAATCCAGAATTCGGACGGAGAGTTAACATGACTAGCAAAACAAGAAGGTAAATCACCGCATTCCGTTTCCTCGGATCTAGTGGCATGACCTTCTGAAACTAATTTATCAGTTACATTTTGGCCATTTACGAAAATATCTACATAAGTTGTAACATCTTTAAGAACGATTAATGCATCTACAGGTGACGATACATCACCAACAAGCTGTGTAAAGTAATCGGATGCCGGCTCCGACCATTGCCCCGTTCCTGTCGGTATCGCGTTCACACTAGACTTAATAGCATATCGTTCGATCTCCTTTAAATGTTCTGGGATATTTTTCAGTAATCCGGGTTGGTTATCTAAAACATCAGTGTTGCCATAGTCAATAAAGCGAATAGTTGTTATATCAGAATCGGAATCGAGTATCTCTGCTCGGTACCATTGATCATCTGCTAAGTATTTAGCAACACATAATGTACCCATTTCTCTGGTTTCAATATCGCTGTAACTCTCGGCATTACTTTTTAATTCAGCTTGGATCTCATCTATCTTGTCTACTTTATTTAACATTTGTAACCAAAAATGTCCAGGTGTATCAATATGACTAATGTATACTTGTGTACAACCTTCCGGTAGTGAAATGGGCTCTTGGACAGGAACTTCCGGTGCAGGTTCTTCGGGTGTTTCATCAGAAACTATCTGAGGGGCAGCTAATTTTTCATTAATTAGTTTCATAGAAAGGTCAACACCGTCTAAATGTAAATTGGCAAGCCAGCCATCATTACCAAATGCAAGCGTGACCTGAACTTCTTTTTCATTCGTCCATTCTAGTAGTTTACTAATCGTATCATCCTGTAGGGACACGAGTCCCAAGCTTGCGACTAGAGCTAAAGAACATGGTTCGAAAAATTTAGAGTCAAGTTTTTTGAGCGATTCTTTAGACAGTGTTTCAGAGTTACCATAGTCTGGAAACTGTACTTTCACTTCAGTATCAGACGAGCTGATTATTGTTCCTCTATACCAGTTACCGTCAGATGATTTAGCTGCGCATAAAGAGTCCTCTTCAAATTCAGTCAGAGCTTCAGGTGTACCTGTTAATTAGAGCAAAATTAAATAATATATCAACCAATGAAATACAAATATAATATAAGCCAATTTTTATATATTTTACCTTCTTCGTAGAATTTGTATAAATCTTCTAACAATTGAGCAATTTTGTCACCATCGGAAGCTCTTTGCAAATAAAATTCGTTAAGATTTTCTATATGTGACATATATGCATTTCCGAAATTGTAATTGAACACGGCTCTCGTACATAACGGCACCACTTCATCATAAGCTCCATCATCCGGCTCGAATATAGCTACCTTTTGACCAGTTACGCCGTCATACAATGTTGAAATCAATCTAAAGATAAAAATGAAATTGTATTAAAATAACCGCCTGTAATTGTCCAACTGTTGAATTTAATAAATAATGCTCCAATACATCTGCGACAGACTTTTATCTAACACTGGTAATTTCCTTCACCGCCGAGCGCGAGTAGAATTATAAATATATTAAGTTAATAAAAACTCAGCGATGTTTGTCCAGACTTGAGAACAATCGTTCAAGACTTACTGCTACATGTTCTGGTTACTCTCGGCTACAAATGATTAGCCGACGAATTTATCAAATTTAAAAATATTAAATATGATAATTTAACTATAAATTTATTGATTTGTCACAAGCACAACTAGACTCTTTCGTTTATAAATTTTGCTAATCGTAAGCGATTGTTTAGTTAAACATTAGTTTATCTCTTTAAAATTGAATAGAATTTGCTTCATTGTACACCAAAAGAGTTGCAGAAACATACAGTTATGAACACAAACAAAAAACGATTAATGCACAAAATGGCGCTGTCGCTAAAAGAGTGACCTCTCTTTCTGTCATTATTAATTTGAAATTCGAAAGAAGAAGACAACACTATTTAACTAATCACCTGTTGAACAACGTTTATAAGTAAGGTAATTAATATATATACATAAGCTTCTATTAAGAAGTTTATTAAAACGTTCGATAGCGTTTTGTTTAGTTGCGCAATATTTTCCCGAGCTGCAATGGAGAAAGCTTAACGGTTGAAATTTCCGTAAAATACTTTCTTTAATCTATATATTTTTTTATTATTTTATCTGTGTAACAGCACAGCTAATAATAGTAAGTATAATAATACTTACGTGATCTCTTCAACGTTATTAACGAATATTATAAACTTATTTCCAGTCAGTGTTTTCTTTAAATCATCTAGAGATAATAAAGTTTTTGAATCTTTCGTGTAATTGTTCAGACAGCAATGTAATGATTGATAATAATAAACACTAAGTTCCGTCGGTAGAATCATTAGCTGAAAAAAATAAAAATATATTACAAAAAAAAATGTCGCTCGTGAATATTTACTCGTAACATCTTCGTCAATACTAATTACCTTATCCAAGCTGGTAGTTATTTGGTTCCCGTAATCTGGTAGAACAGCTACAATATTGTTCGTGTCGGAAACATCGTTGAGTATCGCTCGATACACTTTATTGTCATGTTTAACTGTACAATGGACTCCGTCTAGAAGGCTCTCAGCGGTCAATGGCGTTAACTGTAAAGGTTAAAGAAGGAATTACAATACATATGAAAAAATATTAGCAAGTATTTTTGTTGACGCATTTATATTACCTTAGCCTCATCAAAGTTGGCTATCGCACTCTCAACCAAGTCAGCTTTATCCAGATCCAGTTGAACGAAAAACTTTTCGAATGATTCCACGTGCGTCACCCTGCATAGTATTTGTTGTCCGACAATTATCGTCAAGTCAATTGCCTCATCTGAAAACGAAACATATAACACTATATAAAATATAATAAAACATAAATAACATATACACTAATAATATGTTACTAGTTAACCTTTCAAAGTGACCGACGATTGATTTTCCGACATGACAGCCAACTGTTTTTCGACGAGTAGATCGGCCACACTGACGCCATTGTTCCACAGGGACACCTTGTACTGTTCCTCTACACATTCCTGGAACACGCACTGGTAACGTGGGGCGTTGAAACAGAGATCTATTTCAGGGTCCGCCTTCCACTCGCCATCCTTTGCGCCCACACCTGACAGAGAACAATGAACGGCCATCTTTGGAAGCTCCATCAGTTGTTCCTCCATTTGCCAAATATCTTTAGCATCGACGAGTTGCTTGTTACCAAAGTCCACATAACGAACTATGAACTTAGAGAACGGCTGGACGGAAACAATGGTTGCCCTGTAGAGTACACCGTCCGAGGGGTATCGGGCTAGCACCGACGCCCCAACCGGGACGTTTCCAGTATAAGACTTAACTCCCTTATATAATTCGGGAATCATGTGCATCATTTCTAAAAATTTAGGTTGTAACGATAATATTTGCGTGTAAAAGTTTTCCGGCGATATTATCCAAGTGACGGACACCTCGTGCTGCGATCCTATTTCGACGGACGGTTCCACAAACGGTGTTTCAAGAGGTAGCGGTTTTGTCAATTCCTTGTATTGCACTTGAGTGAACTTGCCGCGAGGTTTGTACGGCGGTGCTCGGCCGTTACGTTCTCTTCCGCTATCTTGTGAACGGAAGCTCCTTTCGGATCTCTTGTCGCCGTCGGACGCGAACGATCGGTCGTTCCTTTCAGCTCGCTCTCGTGGCGAGAAATTACTTCTGCCTACTCGTTCTCCTCTGTCGTGTCTCTCACCCCTGTCGTGTCTCTCTCCTCTTTCGTTTCTGTTATCTCTCTTCTGATTCCAGTTTTCTTTCTTGTCGCCCCAATCGCGTCTCTCCCCACGGTTGTCCCTTCTTTCCGGTCTGAAGTTTCTATTGCCGCGATCGTCACTCCTATGGTCCTCATCTTGATTGAATCTATGATCACTGCAAAGAGACAAATATCATATACATTCCATCCCAAATAAGTGCATACAATCATTATTATATAATGCGATAGCAGCCAAGTGCAAATATTAAAAGTATTGTTACTATTTGAAATAAATTAGTTGCTACTAATCGAATAAAAGAATTCAACGAAAGAAAGAGAAATCGATTATCCGCTGGAAGATCACGACATTCCAAACCAAGCTTCTACAGACACGAAAGACAAGTGAAAACGAATGATAATGAAGATCGTGCTGAAACGACAAAAAAAACTGAAAATATCATACATATAAGAAGCGGACTACGAACAAAACGTCTCTAAAATTAGTAAGAGAATAAATTTAAAAAAAAAAATTATTGCATCGTAACGTCAATGCAATTAGTTATTATATAATTTTTAAGCAAACTTTTGAATTTATATAATAGAACGCTTTGTATGTAGTCTCAGATAAGTTGCAGCGTAAAATGAAAATAATCAAACGTTACAAACGTCTGGCGTGACCAAGCGTGACGTGAGGCAAGCAAATGGGGCGAGGAGACACGAACGATTCAACTGTTATTTCTCGTTCTTTACAATTTACAACAACCGTACGATATCATTTATCGACTTCAGTTAATCGACATAGAATGAGTTACATCGAGTGCAAACGATTGGACAACATTGAAAATGATGCTTCAGCGATTAAATTATATACAAAACGAATTAGTTCGACACACAATTATAAGAAAGTTGCCAATGACGCGTGAAATTATTCGTAACGCGGTGCTGTACATATTACGAAGCGTTAATTGCGTGGTTTTAAGCGATACACTCAATACCGTTTCAGTCTGTCCTGTACGGAGGTGCCCCTTTGTTGGCCAGGGAGTGTATTCGATTGAGCGTCTAAAGAAGCCGCCTCGGCCGCTTGTCTTAGACGTTTGCCGACACCACTTGCTTCCTTCTTCCACGCGGCTCGTTTATCTTGTTCCGTCCTAGGCTTTCTTCTGTTGATACATCGTTATTTGCTGACATAATAAACTTTGTATGTATAAATATATTGATACAACTATATTAATGTAAGGTATTATAATAATTATGTATATTGATATTTCATAATAAATTAAAACTTAATTATTGTATACAGTGGTTGTTCGACGGGTGAAATTAATATCAACCACGACATTGTAATATCAAAATAGGTTTCCTAATAATAAACAAACAACATATCACAAATGGTCATTTTACAAAAAAAAAGCATTGCGAAAGCAAACTTATTCGGGTGATAGACATGTTACTTTACAAATATTAAAAAATATATATCATTTAACAAACACTCAATTTGCAAATGTGTTGAATGTTTAAGTTTATATTTTCTCTTTCCGATACAATAATTTCGTTCGACAAATATCCTTTATTAAACGAAAATCTCAGATAACTTCTTGTCAAATTAATTATTTTTATAACTACAGTAATTGTATACAAAAAAAATGTTTATAAAAGAAAATTATTTTTAACAAACACTATTAATTTATTTCAACAATATTTAAATATTATTTAAAATTTCTGACGTGATGGAATAAATAATAATAATCTACAAAAAATGCATTCGAGAAACTCAGTACATAGTTCTTTGGTAATTTTATTATAAACCTTGACATGTTTGAATATAAATTATAATATACCTATACAATTATCATTACAGTAATTAACCTGCCGAACTAATTATTCTTATTTAATTTCGTTATTAACGTTTTTGAATTAACGCAAGTATGAATATTTACTTCGTTAAATGTAGATTTCGAATATATATGTAATAAACATATTTTACTGACAATTATTCTAGAAATCATTTGAAGCCGTAAATAGGACATTAACGCCGAAATATTAAAATGCTTGCGTGATGCCATTGCACAAAGTATTGCGGTGATTATTCGATTTTACCAAAATAATATTAATTATATACTTAAGTAACTTTAACAACGATTACAATATGTATAGTTATACATAAAACCGTTATAAATAAAATTTATTCATACGCAAACTTCTTGCATAAACCTGAACACGAATGAAATAAACTGATACGCTCGATATATACGAAAACTTTTTGCTCTTATTATAATAACACAGCGATGCATTCAGTTGGAAAAATTATAAGGAAAAGTAAATTAACGCGCCGTTTCGAAATCGAACTGAAATTATAAATCTAGCTATTCTCATTTACGTGTTATAAAAATAGCTTTCTATTTATTGTATCATTTGTTTAATAACGAAACAAAGTACATATTGTTAGAGATAATATTTTGAGGACAAGGTTTAGGGCTTATCTCACCAAGCTGCTCCAATGCGGGTTGGTGGAATATACATGTGGTATACAATTACATTAAACTTAGACACATGCAGATTTCGCCACGATGTTTTCCTTCATCGTCAAGCACGAGATAAATTATAAACACAAATTAAACGCGTGAAAATTCAGTGGTGCTTGTCCGGGTTTGGACCCACTATCATCGGTTAGGATTCACGCAGTCTAACCACTGAGCCTTTTCGCTAAAATGTAAATGATAATAGAGCCACAGGTATCTAAGCTATTGCAATACATTGGTCGTAACGGGATATGTTTTTATTGGCGCGGCTTGGGGATGGGTACGACTCGTATACCGTGACGAAGAACGATATGACACTCTTTTATGTCATCAAATCCCTCTCCGCCACCGCTCTCTATTCCCTTTCTAATTGGTACATTTAATTAATTACACAACTATATTTTTATAAATTATGTGCTTTTAAAGTAAATAATATAATAATATAAATTATTTCTATAATCAATCTCAATGTTTCACATTCGACGAACGTCCTGTGCAGGCTACATTTATATAAATGTAGTTATATATACAATTGTATAGGCCGATTATATTTTAACTTCAATTTCTATTGAAACATACCATCGCTTCTTCGCTCAACAATGGAGATCAAGCAAAACATTAAATGAACCACATCTCCATAACGCTAATCATTTCCTAGGAATGTACCATGATTTCAAAACGATTATTATTCAATACTCGTTTTGATATTCTCCTGTACTTTCACAATTGACACGTCACACCTCTCATCCATTATTAACGAACGCATGCAGCTCAAATACCAATCTTAGTTCGTAGCTCAATCTATATTACAATTATTATATAAGGTTAAAAAGTATATATGTTTTTGTAACACTTTATTTTGAGGTCATAGTCAAAGAACTGTAAGCGAAAACGAAGTATATTACTGCGAGCGAGTTATGCGATTTCAAATAATTTGATTTCTTTTAAATTAAACGTCGAATGAAATCACGGTGCACAGCTATACTATTGTATATAATATGCTGTATATATTTTTTAATAACGTCATTTGAAATTTCTAATAACGTCATATAATCTAAGGGTTTTAATCTATAAAAAAAAAAAAAAACATACAGACGAATTGATAACCTCCTCCTTTTTTTGAAGTCGGTTAAAAACAACCTACCGCTTCTTCATTTTCTAAAATCGATTGGACCAAAATTAACAAAATATTTAGTTGCATAATAAAGGGACGAACACATTTATAAAATCATTTGGTGGTTCGGTCGGTTGTACACAATATGTGTCAGTGCTGAAATCATATCTCACCTTTCCCTCCCGCCGTCTCTGTTGGGCCGCGGCGGCGGAGGCGCGGTCTGAGCGTTCTCTTCCCAATCATCTTCGTTATTCGTGGGAGCCGGGGCGTTGTTTTCACGAGGTCTCGGCGGACCACGTCTGTTATAAAATTAAATTATGATATAATACTATACCTTTCTAAACACATTTATATACCACAAAGCGATAGCTTATAAAGAATATGTAGTTTATAAAGATGATTTTAACATTGTTTTTCAAAAACATATATTAATCCCTCAAACAAAGTCAACTCAACTACGTAATAAAATACAATAAACCTATTCAGATTTTCGTGTATATCATACATTATAATAATGTTTATTTATTTTCACAAAAACAGAGCTTAAATAATCATTTGTATCTATCTTAATCATTTGTATCTATTATATACATTTATAGTATAAAATGTGTGAAGTGCTGGTGTCTGAGTTAGGTATTAGAATTTCTGTATTACAGATCACCAGGAAACATATTTAACAACATGTAAGCGCATCAACCGCTATGGTAACCAAGTTGGTTCAACACTCTTTTTACATTGTCAATTTCGTAGCTGTGAAAAAAACTTAAACACTTTTGCCGACGTTTGTTTCTAAAAAATAGTTTTGCCAAGAAATATATATTCAAATGAGAATTATACAAAACAACAACGATATCTATTCGTGACCTTTTCGTCACGTATCTTAGCTGCTCGATTAGTATTAAGACCGATTATTTATTTTTTATCATAAATGCACGTACGTTGTTTTTAAATATTAATTAACTTAATTTATGTATTGTTTCATTGTAAAACCGGTGAGATGGGAACAGATTTACATTTATAACAATACATATGTATTACAATAGCTATAGGGTAAATTTAAGATTTCAAAATTCAAAACACGATTGTTCTCTTTTATAAGAATCAAAACTACTCATTCTACTTTGAAACAAATAATTGACACGAAATAATCATAATATTCTCAATGCTTAAAATGTCTATCAAAGCCAATTTTTAATCTACAAAACTGACATACAAAAGTCGTGTAAGTATATTTTATGGATTTAACAAATCGTCGGATTGTTGGCATAGCTATATTTAAAAAAAAAACAATAACAACAAACTATAAAAAAAAACTAAACGTTAAATGTGCATATCAATTGGTGTATTAGTTTCTGATAAAAGAAAAATTATTGATCTTAAATCTGGAAAGCACAGACTTCCCTCCATATAAAAATGTACACCAAATTCAAAAAGTATAAATAACAATAATAATAAATAGTATTTCATTACTTACCTCTCTCCTCTTTCGGGCTTCGATCCGTATTTTTCACTGTGACGTCCCGCGCCCGATCTCTCGAAGCCCTCCTTCTGATCTCTGAGACAGAAACGATCACTTCAAAACAAATATCTTGGTTAAATTTCTTATAAAACTTCGCATTTGATAATAATAAAGCGTTTACACTCTATATATATTAATATTTCAATGTAAATTCCATTTTACCTATACCAGTATCTGTACATGTTGTATGTACGAAATCTCGCATCAACTAAAAATTTTCATGCAGCGAGTTCAAAGACCGCATACGAAGGCCACAGTTACCATGACTCAGGTACCATTATACATTTTTTGTTACAGTTCTAAAGAAACTAAAGTTAACTGAAACGTATTCCATCCAAAATATTCATTTAAAACGATTTAATATGAGTGACGTAATTAATTTAAAAGTTTATTTAATTCGTTGAGACCGTTATTTATAACGTGAAAGTATGGAAGCGAAAATTTCAACGATACATTTAGTGAACAATGTTTTATTCGTTTCATAAAGACGCTAGCTATAAATAATTGTAAACGCTTACAAGTAATACGAATATATGATTTCTTTTTGTTGACTTTTTCTTTCCATGATAACAAACTGTAAACTAAGCTGAATTATATTAGTTATGTATAGTACTATGACTGTAGTTGTAAACAGAAAGTGTCAATTTTATTGAAAGTTTTACTACGTTCAGCACGTGATATGTTAAATGTACCCTCTTTTATGGATTATTAAAATTTATAAGACGTTATAAAATTATTATTATTATTAACTAGTTTCAGTTCGCGGCTTAGGACGCGTGTTAGTCGGAGCGAGCGAAGTGTCAAGTCCCTGTCAAGTGTCAACCCTATGACCTTTCAATTCAATGTTTATATAATATAATGATTGATTGATTGTTTACGTGAAAACGTAACAAATCCGTTTTTGAGTTTATAATATCAGTAAGTATGTTATTATAGTTTTAATAACAACATAAGTACGTAAATAAAACAAAATCATCAGATTAACATAAAAAAAATCAGTAAAATAACAAACAAAAACTGTTTGTAAATGTCCTACTTCTGAGCAAAAGCCTCTTGTTTTGAGAAGTTTTGGAGCTCATACGCCAGGCTGCACATTGGAAGTTAGTTAGATGCAAGTTATTGAATACACATGTGGATTTCAGTGAAATTAGAAACATTTAGATTTTCTCGCGATGTTTTCCGCCACCACCGAGTACGAGATGTATTATTAACACAAATTATACTATAAGCACATGAAAATTCAGCGGTGCTTGCCTGGGTTTTCATCGGTTAAAATAGGATCGAATTATTGAGTAGTTAAGATGTGAAAGAATAACAAACAAACTAAATTTCATATTTATAATATTAGTATGCTTATACAATAGCATTTTGTTTGCAAGTTCGCAAGAATTTCGCAAGAGAGCCAGATATTGCATTGAAAATATCTAATTTCTCTTTAAAAGAGAATAAAATTTCACAATTGTATCTAAAATTAAATTTTATTCTCATTCATTTCGGTAATTATTTTGCAAGTCTAAAAAATATTTTTAATAAAGAAATTTAGATAATTATTCATCTAATGCTACTTTAAATAGATAAAAAATAATATATTCACTAAACATATATGATTCCTTACCGTCCACGGAAGCTGCTTCCTCTTTGACTGAACTCCTCACCATCCCTACGTCGCTCTTCTTTGAAGCTCTTTTCACGCTTGAAACTTCTTTTCTTGTTGTCATCAGGCACACTGCCTTCTGGAGAACTGAATGATTCTGGAGCATCTTTACGTACCGGTGTTGTCGCTTTGACCTGATTTTAAAATGATATGTATCCTATATCAAATACTTTCCTTGATTCTTCATTTGAATATATTTATCATTGTTTGAAAGTGAGTTTGTTTACTATTCTCTTGTTTTATATGAAATAGGTTAATTATACATTATTTTTTTTGTAATAAATTCATAGCACCAGCAGTATTGATGAAGCATCAACTAATTGATTCTTATTATAAATCTCCTTGAATTAAATGTTACGCATAATTGATACTCTAAGCTAAAAAACATTGATGTAATAAAAAAAATACAAAAAAAGAAATGAAGTTACCTCAATTGTGTTGCTTCTTGGTTGAGAGAGCTGGTTCATTTTTCTAGCCACATCCAGTGGGGGTGTAACGGTGTCATCAATCAATGTGACCAGCATAGTGTCATTGGAGAGTACACCACCTATATGTGCCATTAAAGTTTTCTCTAAGGCTAACATTTCTAATTGGTTTGATGTCTTAGTTTCTATTGGTCTGTTTTCAAACCCCTGTTAAATAAATACAATCATAGTTATTATAATATTAAAAAATCTTCAGTCATATATATTAAAGCAATACAAAATATGCGTGTAACGTTTAAAAAAATATTATTTCAAAAAAATAACCTACTTTGAGCGCACATTTCATAGCTTGTGCAGGCAGTCTTGTCAAATCTGGGGTAATTGTTCTCAAATCTGAGATATCCACTTGTTGCTCGTTTCCGTAGTCCACATAAGCAACAATAACTTTGTTCCCTGAAGTTTCCATAACCATTGCTCTGTACCAGTTATCATCATCGGGAAACCTTGCACAGCATACAGAACCTACAGTTAGCTCCCCTGGTGATGTAGTATTTTCGCAATGGTTCTTAACAGCACCCATGACAGCCTTAAGCTCATCAATTTTATCAGACAATTGTACATAGAATTTTATACAACTATCTACATATGACACTAATACTGATTGTTTACTCCCTAATGGTAGCATCTCCATCCACTTAAATTGCAATTTATCTTTCATATTTGCCATTAACAATTCTATTATACTTTTATTGTCCAAAAATAGCTCTCCATATTGAATCAACGGTGGTCCTTCCGGGGGCACTACTCTTAAAGTCAAAACTTTACCATTGACTAGTTGTTTAAATGCCTCATTTAAATGTGGACTCTTCTCTAACTTCTTTACTCCAGATAAACAAAAACGCATAGCAAATACATTTGGCTTAACAAATTCTTCAGGAATATCAAATATATCATAGTATGACACCATTTCTGTATCTCCAAAGTCCACAAAGAATAATTTACACTGAGAACCAGACAAATTCATTACAATTGCTCTACAAATTATACGATCACCAGACATTCTACCAAGACACACAGTTCCAATCATAGGAGGCTCTGCGAGGCTACTATGTGGCCTTCTATTTATATCATCCATCATATCTTGCAATTTCTTTGCATCTGATACAAGTTGAACAGCAAATAATTCAGGACCTTCTTCAGCAAAAGATACAAAAACTTTGTGCTGCGAATTAACTTCTAGTAGTCTACTCTTGTAAGTGATGGATTTCTTAGGAGATGGTGGTTTAGTTGTTATAGTAGCTGGTGATGGTGGTATAACTGGTAATGCTAATGGGGCCGAATTTGGAGCATGTTGTGGTTGACGTACTGGGGCTCTGAGGTTCACCATGTTCCTTGATGCTCTGTTGACTAGTAATCTCTGACCCACTCCAGCGTTAACAGGACCACCATTAAATGGTACCGTTACATTTTGATTTAAGCGCATGGCAGATGCAGGGTTTGGAAAGTTTTGATTAATTAAGAATGGTACATGTTCCATAAAGGGTGAAGTGTCAGTCAACAAGGTTGGTGACCAGCTTGTTCCGTGCTGATTATCAGACATTTGCAATAGCAGAACTTCTTGTTTGGGTACTGGTAATGCAATGCCAAATCTTTTAGATACTAGATGTGTCGATAAATCATTTCCCTTAAATTGTATTGATATAATTGGCAATGACATTGTTTGAGCCTCAACCGTCGCAGGATATTCAGCATAGCAGAGCAAACTTTGAAGTTTTAGAAGTAAAGGTTCGTCCCATCTTCCAGAAGGATGCATGACACGAGATAAATAGTAGTCCGTGGCTTGGCCTCGTAATTGTAAGAACATAGGGTCATAACTATCTAAGAAGCGTATAGTACTTAATGAAATAATGTCTTTGTTACCATAATCAATGAAGTGCACTCCGACTAAGCCAGTAGCCAGATTCGTGACATTAATAATTTTCGCTCTATAATAAGTTCCATCTTTATATTTGGCGGCACAAATTACACCTTCTTGGATAGCTGTCGGTGGCACCACTCCTATGCCCTGTTCTAAATTACTTCGAGCAGTTTCAAACAAGCTCTCGACCATCAGCGACGATTGTTGATCTAGCTGACCACTTATCTTCAAAAAAAGACCCTCACCATCCACATGGGTCACATAAAGTCTGAAAGATCTTTGAGCTTCTGCAGGTTGAGCCATGGCTTACACCCTTTTTCTAATAACGTTTTTTTAATAGGATAAATAAATACTTAAGCACATAACTCTTATAAGAAAGTAAAGAACGTTTATAACGTCGGACATTAACACCATAAAACATTAAAAAAAAACACTTTCTTTTCCGTTTACGTTTTTAGTTAACATGGCGCATCGTTTGATTCGTTTGCAATACTTTTTTAATTTAAAGTTGTCTATGAGGTAGTAAATTAGTGATGTCCGATGACTAATCCGATTAATTCAATAACATTTAGACTAGAGTGTAGACAGTTATAAATTAAAATTTATTCAAAATTATTCTTAAGCTACAGCCACTCATGTGCAATTTAACGATGTTAAGGATAATAAAGGATTAAAGGATATTAGATATTCTGAGTTCTGACACTCAAAAGTTGAAACTGAAAAAGCGTGGCCAATTTAAAAAAAACACTGGTACCAATAATAGTACGAATTAAAAGTCTTGATACTTTACAAAAAAATAATACCTATAGTAAGCTTAAGTTTGATTTTAATAAGTAAAATACGTTTGTAAATGACTTTAAATTTAATATAAACTCGTTAGTCTAGTCCACGGTCTTGTATACAGGTCTTGCAACTTCAGAAGTGTGGATTCTTCGACTTAATGACAATATTCAGTTCAATTTATGGCCGTCAGAGGCATGACGATAGGAGCGTGCTGTATACAGGTACTCAAAAAATTATTGTAAATGAAAGATATAATTATACTATTCTTTCAAAATATTGTTTTCAAAATGTTATACTCAAACATGTGTTTATTATATAATGAGCACATTAGATGTAATATACATATAGAATAAGCACAACACGAGCTGTTTTATTGTATGCTTAAGTAAAATTCGTTATCTTACAGTTCAGAGTAATATTTTAAATACTTTTATATCGAGAAAAAAAAAACACAATAACGATTGAGTTTTTTTTCCGCATTAAAGCTAAATTCCTTATCCAATGGACAATTTTAAAAGATAAATATGGTAAACAGAAGAAACTCAATAGGCGATACAACGACTTACAGCGCTGGCATTGTTAAACTCAGTTGCTAGACCTGTATAAAAAACCGTGGTCTAGTCTTATTTCGAATGCTTTTATAGAACAATATTACTTTAAAATATTATCTCCAGAGGAAAGAATAGTAAGATGCCGCAACAGGCAAAAAGGTTAGTAAACATTAAGCTTAATATTCATGTAACTAGAAATAAAATAAATATTATTTACTAATTAATATTTATTTTATGAGTCAAAATAAAATCATAATATATCAAATTATAAATCAGTTTCTAATAAAACTTTAGTTATCAATTAAAACTGTATACTATTATATAGTTTTATATAATAGTTTTAATTAAATCTCAGGCCCAACTTTCATGTGCCAAACTATACTAATAATATACCTGAAATACACTTTATAACTGTTTTGGTATGGCGTGATGAATAGGGAGTAAAGTACCTCATCCACCATTGAAAAGGGAGGATCCTCCGACTAGACGGGTGTTGTGTCTGGTGGGCTACTGCCCCGTCGGTTGTTGTTGGGTTCTTGTATTTATGTTCAATCGCTCTGATAACTTTAATATCGCGATGTAGGATACGTCTGTTCATAGTTCGTATGTGGCGAGATAGATGTCGCTACACTGTCTTATTATAAAATAGAAAAGTATATCCCAATAAATTCAGAGGACACTATTTCCGACTTCCAACAATAAGACAAACCCCCAATAATAAGCATTAATGTACCTATTCTTGAAATTTTTCTAATAATTACCCTACCTGTAACTTACCCTCTTTGGATTGCCAAAAAGTGCTTATCGTGCTACCCAAAGGGTAATTAGGTTTAGGAGATATTATAATGCACAAGTGTGTGCGCAGACACAGGTGCACTCTCTTTTTCTTAACTCTCATAATCCGATGGGACGGCAATCCGACACGACCGGAAAGAGTTCAGGCTCAGGACCAACGGCTTCACGGCTTCACGTGCCTCGGAAAGCACGTTTAGCCGTTATCATTTTATTACCTCCTGCGCAGTTGGCTAATCTCTCTTGAGATTGGCCGCCGTGGCCGAAATCGGTCTGGAGGACCTTATCTTATTATCGATAAAACTATATATTTCATAAAGTTTAGACCATTAGTTAATATGTAGGTATAACGGATTAGATATCATGTTATTTGTTGCAGCCAGAAACTAAAATGGTAGATAGTAAAAACGTATGAAAATTATGGTAGACTTTGGCTTCGATAGTGAAAAAAATATTTTAACTATCGAAGCCAATTATTTATTTGGTACTATCTATGCCAGCAGTTTCATCCGCGTGATAATAAAATAACTTGTTGATAAATGCCCCAGATAATAGTTTTCCTCGTTTATCTTTCATGTACAGACAGCGATCAGTTACATTTTTAGTATAGGTATAAATAGAAAATATGGTACAAGACCCTAAAAGTTGGTATATTCATTTATAATACTTTACAAGAGGATTATATTAATCGGCATTCAAATCATTTTAGATATGCGTTAAAACATTCTTGTCGGACTACACTTACAGCGATAACACTTCGCAGATACCATAGATAAACTTAACATTTACCAGAGATAAATCTAACTTTATTACAATGACAAATGAATATTATTGACGTTTCGTTTCCTTGGCTATGTTTTGAAGTTTATTCTATTATTTTTTTAATTAATAGTAGTATTCGTCTATAAAAATAGGTTTATGAAAGATAGGAAGCTTTTGAGGATTTTTTTTAACTATTATGAATTAATTACTATTTTTAGAATAGTAGATATCAACATTATTCATAAAATGGGAGTACTATAGTTGACACTGAGTTACTTTAAAGAAATTGAATCGTAATAATTATTGCTTTATAGTTTATAATAATAATGATGAAATAATATTGAAAATAATTAAACATGATTGAGACCTGTTCCAAGAGATGTATGCTCTTAGGAACAATTTTTTTAGGGGTGTAAGTGTGAAAACAAATTATGTTTCAGGTAAAGTGTATGTATGCATAAACGACTAACGTTTAATGAACTTTTTAGATTAACCATAGTGGTTCTAATATTAGAATCACAATTGGCTGACACACTATCTGGCAGCCAAAGAATGAAAAACAAGACATTTCCTACAGAAAACAATTCTACATGCTGGATGCATCAACCATATACTATAATCAGTGAATGTCATCCTTGTTCAGGTAATTCACAACCTTAATTATACATAGATTATTTTGAATTTCAGTTAAATTAATTACAGCTTAGTTTTGTAACAATTCTTCTAAAGCCTTTTCTCTATGAAACTCTCATTTTCTTCATATAAGATAAATAATCAAATCAAAAATATTGTGAATGATGTGTAAAAACAAATGATAAAGAAAAATAATGTAATAACAATAGTTAGAACTTGTAAGCAATATGGTATCCATCTGCTATTTAACACTTTTTTTATTACTTCTATTGTGCTTATATAATAAAAGATATTATACTATACCTAATTTCACTTATGTTTTTAAACATTCCAGATTTTGAAATACGAAGTAAGAGTATCGGAGTATGTATTCACACAAATTTCAAAGAGATTCTGAAATGTGATAATGGTGAAACAGTAACCAGAAGGTATTAACAAAAGTTATAAATTATTGAAACTTATAATTAATTTTCAAAATATCAAAATGTTACCTACTTATGAAATATATAGCCATACTAACTCCATGTCAGTTTAAATCTTATGTCTATTTGTATATTCTTATGTTTGTCACCAGTAACATTTTATTTACAGCTGTGATCGAGTCGCTTATTTGGAAGAAAGGGCATATTGGAAATTTACTATTTGGTCTTTTGTTATTGGAATGGTATCATCGTTAGCTGTCATGCTACGAATGAGAGTTCTTAATTACAAAGCAAAGCTCAGAGCTCGTCAGGTTTTGAGTAATGGATCTATATAAATAAGTCGAAAAAAATATATTTATAATGAGGGGAGGTCCAAAAGACTGGAACAGAATTTTTAAATTTTCTTAGTTCTAAGGGGCATTTGAAAAAACATGAAATGTTATTTAAGCAAAATAGCCTCCTTAGCTTTTTTGTATTTGCCATTATCATTGTTTTTTGAGAATGTTTTTCCTTTTTGAACTATAAACAATCAATTTTCTCCATTATTAGAATTTTATTTTAAATCAATTTTTATGTTGACAATTACAAATTGGTCATCAATATCAACTGTATTTTTTATATTTAATCTTAAAATAAAAACATTATTAAATGAGATTCCACTTACAAACACCACCTTTTCTCATTCATTCCAGCTTTTAGACCTACCCTATGTAATTATAATATACATGTTAAAAAAATAACAATCAAATAATAAGAATGAAATAAGTATGAAACTACTATATAATAGCTTTTATTAGAATGTAAAAAATAAAATAATAAAAATAAATATATAAATTATTTAATCATTCAAAGAGTATCTTTAGTAGTTCTGCAATAACTTTAACATTAACACTGTTTCCTAATAACCTATAACACTGTTTTGTTGTAATATTTTCAGGAAATTTATAGTTTCTCGAAAATGACATGAGTGATAGAACTTCATTGGGAGTGAAAAACCTCAACTTTAGCTGTTTTATTGTGTCTACAAAATCGTTGCTTTTATCACCAAATGATTTTGCTACTTTAAAACATTCTTCTACTTCCTCTGGTGTAGCATTAGTATAGACTGACCCAGTGCCTTCAACATAATGTGTATATGCCTTAGTAAAACAGCAGGATCGTCTAGAATGCTTATAACAAATATCCAATATATTTGCCCTCTTTAACAATTTGTCACTAACTAAATATTTCTCTGGAACATTCAATTCTAATATATCTTCTAAAGCTATAGGATGTCCATAATTTTTTGGAAGACATTTGATCTGAATATAAAAAAAAAATTTATTATTAATATTTTTTAAAGATTTATTATGTATTATATAATGAGATAAACTTACAATATCTTCTTTTCTTCGAAAAGGCCATTCGGAAATGTTTCTTCTAGCTACACAATAATATCTCAATCTGGAATTAGGTACACCAAAACTGGACGGACATAACAGAAACTCTTGATATTCAAATTTGCATTCTTTTAATTTATTTATAAATATATCTCTAACAGTTGAACATTCAAACCCCTTTACATTTTCCATTAAAATGTATTCAATATTGTCTAATGGTAGAAACAGATCAATTAAATATAAAAAAGAATTGGTTCTCGGGTCATTTTCATCCAAATATTTACCATTTCTGGTAAAGGGCTGACAAGGAGGAGACATGAGGATTGTATTAACGTTAAGCTTTTTGATGTAATCTGGTGTCACCGATTGAATATTTCGATTCAGTAAAGGCGTATTGGGAAAATTGTACTTGTAAACCTCGTTGGCGACATTATTTATATCTACAGCTAAAATTACTTCACCGTGCAACCCCGACTCTAAAATGGAGGAATTATTGAATAATTTACATATTGTGATACTATTAGTAATAACAAAATAACGTTTAAAAATATCGTTACCATTCCATGCGCAATGCATGCCACCAATTCCGCTATACAGTTCTAAAATTCTGTGTGACGTCATATTTATGAAATATTTAAAAATATGTTTTACTATGATTATAACGAACTAATGTCTGTGTTTAATTATAAAAAAGGCCAAAGAAATTTGATTAAGTAAGCAAATAATTCATTTCTTTTGTAAATAAAAAAGCTAAGACGTCAAAATTATAATTCAATTGACATATTGACAACTGAGTTCTGACAAATGTAATTTAGGAATTAGGATTTAGGGCATAATTAAATAAAGTGCTGCTAGTTCTAAAAAATACTTTTGGTTGTCTTTTCCTCTGCTTTTCTGCATGGATAAGTCCAGTTTACTCCATTTTAATAAAACAATAACGTTATCTCAAATAGAAAGATAAAGAACTAGTAAAAGTAAACTTTGGAATAAATACTAATAATTAACATTTTATGTGACTATTGGATTCGATCAAAACTTACCATCAATATTACTTCTGATACACCAAAACGAATTTTCATTGACCTCGGATGCTGCAACATATTAGAAAATACTTTTTCAAATTTGTTACACCTATTTAAAAACACAATAAAAATAATCAATACAAAAACAAAAATTATAATTACAGAAATACAAATAAAGAAGAATAATTTTATCTTTAGTAGGTACCTACATATCAAATGTCAATGAACTCTATTTATATTATTAAATAATATTTTTTATGTACCCACATAATTTATTTCAAGTAAAAAAATATATATATTCAAGCCATATTATTAACAATGAATAACGAATTCATTGATTAAATCAATGTTATGGTGCAAATTTAAATGCTGTTAACATTTATTTTATTCATATGTCAATTGTCATCAAATCAAAACTTAAACAACTGGTAAACTTCGTATTGGTAGTTTAATGGCCTTGATTCTGGCATACGGCAGTTATGGCGGAACCAAAGCTCAGTAAAGACGTGTATAACGTCAAAAGTGATGATAATGCCGACTCGAAGGAGCATATTTACCTTGAAGAAACATTTTACATTCTTTCTAAAAAGAAGTCTGTGTTTCGTGTAAGGCTTACATCAAAAGGGTTATCATTAATAAAAGAAACTGACGACTGTTCAAAAGAGCAGACTATACTATTGCGGGATATAGTCGGCAGTAAATGTATGAGAAGTAAAAGACGTCGTGTTGGAGCCAAATCTTGTATTTGCAGTTCATTTGTGGGTCACCAACAGCTCAAGGTAGTAGATGAAAACAGTGGCGACCTTGATGAAAGCGATATCAGTGCGTATCTTTACATATACGCTTATAATTTAAAGCGCAGCCGCCGTAGTTTCAAACGAGAGAGAACAACAATAACACTAAGGTTCAGGTCTTACGATAAATACGAAGATAATAATAGAGAGGCACAAAAGTGGCGAACAACAATAAAATGTTTATTAGCAGATCAGCCGATTACCTACACCTTACCGTACAATGATAAGAAATTATTAATTCTGTTGAATCCGAAGTCTGGCCCGGGGAAGGCAAGAGAACTTTTTCAGACTAAAGCCGCTTTAATTTTACAAGAATCAGATACACCTTACGATCTTCATGTAACTAAGTATGCCCAATATGCTCGTGAATTTGTGCGCACGAGAAATGTTTACGCTTGGCGCGGTATAGTGGCAGTGGGAGGTGACGGGGTTTTGTTTGAAATATTGAATGGAATGTTTGAGCGACTTGACTGGCAACAGGCTTTTGCTGAAGTTCCATTAGCGATTCTGCCATGTGGTTCAGGCAATGGCTTGGCGAGAACTATTTGTCACCACTACAAGTAAGTAAACTTTAATAATGATTGTGAGCCTGGTAATTAACCTGGCCCACAATGTAGCCAGGTTAATAACACCTTAGAGTTAATCCTAATCATAAACCTTGGGTCTTTATTACTGTTTAGTATTGTTGCTAATTTTATAAATGTATAATGAATTGTGGAATAAGTATTTTAGTGCAATGTGAAAGATTATATAGACTACTTATTTTCATTAATATTTTAAAAGATTAAAATAGACCGTTTATGTTTTGGATGTGCTTTTCAAAATATTTAGTCAGCACAGGAATGCTATTTTCTCTTTTTCTTATTTTGGTTGCAGCCTAAATAAAAATATTATTTTAATATATGAAGTGATTAACAAGTGGTTGAAACCATGTAATTATTAAGTAATTAAGTCTTAAGTCAGGTATTTTGTATAAAATTCTACCAAAGCATGTTGAGTAAATAACAAAAATGGTGATGACTAGCAATTTTATAATTAATTAATAATTAATTAGTTGTGCCCCGCGGTTTCACCTGCGTGTAATTAATAAAAAAAAACAATGAATAAAGATAAGCTTTCCTTGATAATAGGACTATACAAAATAAGAATATTTTTTCAATTTGAACCAGTAGTTCCAGAGATTAGCCAGATCAAACACTAAACTCTTTAGCTTGATATATTATTATAGCTTTATATATTATTATACTCACCAGCTCAGACTTGGTAAATGTGATTTTTGTTTCTCTTTATATTTTTTTAATATGGTACTTTAAGTGTCAATTTTTATTGCTGTTAAAAACTTCTTTTCAAAGATTATTTGACTTGATATAAAACAAAATTGATACCACACCAAAATTGCACATTTCCATACATACATTCACATTTACCTAACTTCTAAATACTATAAAAACTTAGCAAAAATAATTCCATAATTTTTAAATATTCATTTTCAATGTCTGATCACCTGCTTTCAGCCTGTCATTCTCACAAACCTGTGAAAGACTGTGTTAGTACTGCATTTCTGAGCTTGTTGAGGTTTCTTTCGAGCATGATAGTGGCTTTATAGAGAGAATATTATTTGGATTTTAACCTAGCATTGCAAGGTCAAATTTTGGACAAACACCATTTGAGTTTTCATGTGTCTGGTTTGTCTCAGTTGTGAAGCAAAACACTGTGAGTAAACATGCAAGTGCAAAGCAGTAGGGGTTGCAAGAAGCCTCAAACCATTTTTTATTTAAACATATCTAAGATGAAACAAAATTATATAATACCAAGCTAAATACATATATATGTATCATAATATTTTACAGTACATTATAGTACAGTGAGTGTCCCACTGCTGTGCTAAGGCCTATTTTTTTATTTTTTGAGGAGAAGGTTTTGAGCTTGTTCCCCCACACAGTTCCACATGGTACACATATGGCAGAATTTCAGTGAAATTAGACACAAGCTGGTTTCCTCGCAATGTTTTCCTTCACCATTCATAATATTTGATTTTGTGCAAATAAAAACAAACATATTTTTATGTTATTACATTTACAAACATTACTTCATATTTGTAATAGATGAATGGATGCAAATTATAGCAGGTAAGCGATAAACAACATTGGATTTTCTTATCTTCTACTTTATCATATTTCATTTTCAATAATGATAATAATGTAACCTCTTTAGTAATATATAAAAAGATTAAAAAAAGATATACGTTTACCATTATCTTAAATTGTGACAATAAGTGCTTGCTTATTAAAAAAATGTGAAATTTCAATTTAATTTAATTAAAAACGTTGAAAAATAAGCAAGGTACTTTTTTTAAGAAATAAGCTGTCGGACAAATGTGACATATGAACTTGTAGTAATAACTACCACCCGTAAACACCTGTACTGTTAGAAATATTAACCATTTCTTGCATTGCCAATGCGCCACAAACCCAGATCACTACAATAATAACATAGTAAGCATTGCTGCTTGTAACTTTCGAATATCTGATGAATGGGTCACCTTTTCAGATGGGCTTGTACAAAACCCTACCACTGAGTAAAAACTTGTATATAATACCCACATTTATTTTATAATTCTAAGTTAGGTAGTCCGTCGTAAGATCTTAAATCTTTATAAACACATACCTAGATACATATATTAAAACATGTTTATAATCATGATAATTATTAAAGGTTTTTTGATGCGGCGTATACAATGTTATGAACTGTGTTCAAAAGCCATTTATCAATTATATATATATAAATATTATAATTGGTTGTGTATTATGTTTACGGAAAAATTATGTATTTTATAATTCACGTTTATGAGAACAAAGTATGTAGTCATAAACTATTGTTGTCTATCGAAACGATTATACAACGTTTACTTAGCTCTCTTCTTTATTTAGTGCTATTTATTTGGTTTTCCAAATATAAAACATGGAATGTGTTAAAAATTTCACACAGACGACATGCGGTACCGAATTAATCGTAAGATATATTTGAATAAAAGTCATACTACTAGCTAGCACTCTTAATATATGTGTTAAGATTTGTAATTTAAAAAAGTTATACTAATATGTATTACTAGCTGTGCACCGCGGTTTCACCCGCGTATCTATATAAATAAAATGATATTTTTGCTTGCGATATTTTTGATGTTTTTTCCTTCGTACATAGGAAAACTTTGTTAATATATCAAGCAACGCGGACGAAGCCGCGGGTTACATCTAGTAATTAATAAAAATATAATGAATAAAAATCAGCCTAGAACCTTCCTCGATAAAAGGACTATACAATACAAAAATATTTTTTAAATTCGAACCAGTAGTTCCTGAGATAAGCCGGAACAAACAAACTCTTCAGCTTTATATAATAGTACAGATACATGCGAAAGTTATACAGAATCGAACGTAATGAAACTCATTACCTATAGCGGTCACCTGGAACCCCGGGAAAGGCGGCATAAATTCGTTTAGGGATTTACGAGATCCATAGAAAAAAATAAATTTTACGCAGATGAAGTCAAATAGTTTTAAAACGTTGATTATAGGATAATTAATTTAAAGTTAGGTTTAAATAATTCGAACTGGTTTGAGGCGATGTAGGTCGAGTATCATGCTCGTGTACTTTACCTACTAAGTATTGCTTAAACGCATAACGGATTTTGACAACATTAAACTAGTTCAGCAACAGTTATAACTATTATGTATTTGTACATGTGTACATTTGTGGAAGCTTAAAAATATTTGACAAAAGTTGTAGAAGATTTTTTAGTTTGGTTTTCCGGTTTGATTTGATGATGAAAGTACCTTTGTATACTGTTACGTTATACGGTCGTAGGGCATTGGCATTTAGTATTTATTGTAGTATTTTTTTAAGAATTAGCTTATTTGTCTAAGTAGTCGAAGTGTAAATTGTCGGACAGTGCGCCTTCGAAGCGTACGCCCCAACTATTACCGATACATGAAAATGAATTATGAAAGAATTGTATCTCTTTAAAATGTCTGCGCTAAAGTAAGCGACATCATCATTTGTACTCAGGGATTTAGAGCTACGAGCCTCGGGGCAATAAATTAAATTTGGGCCAGGGCCAGGGCCTACACTCCTTAGTGTGGAGGCCCCCAATTTGTTTCCAAATAAAATAAACTAGGTATCTTTATAAGTCGATTTTTTCAAGAAATTATTGATTGTCAAATTAAAAATGAGGTAGACTAATTTGTGGAGGCCCCGGAGCAGTAGCCCCGCAATTTGCTGATGTGCAGTCGTTGACCATTTTTTCCTTGCTTTTTTTTGTTCCATCCCGCTCATCCTTATAGGAGGAGAAGTTGTTTCAAACATTTTTTTTCCGAAGTCTATTGTGGGGGTCTTTTTTGTGGAGACCCCGGGGCAGTAGCCCCGTTTACCCTTTCCTAAATCCGGCCCTGCTTGTACTGACAAATTATAATTTCAAACAATTCTAAAATTAGATGGCTGTTTCTACATGTTCTTTTTGCATGTGAAGAGTCGGTGTTGATAGGACTTACGAAGCAGAATTAATTTGTAAGATTCGTTTCACAGTTTCCATTGTTCCTCGTGAGTTACCTTAAAACGATCTGTCTCGACTAATTACCTACTGTTATCAGAGATATCATAAAAAAAATCTTGTATTTCGTTAATTAAAAAAGAAAATGTTTTAATTACTTGTGGTGATAGTATTATTGACTTTTATTACTATATGCGTGAGCGTTAAATAAGTAGAACAGGCAGACAGCGAAAACGCATCCTTTTATTATCCGTAATTATGATATACTGATATCGTTGGTCACATAATCTCAATGGCTTATTTATTCTGAAACTAACTAAAATTTATATAAATATCTATATCGTCAATGCAATCACACTGAAATGTATGAAGCGTAATATGTATATACATATTATATGTATCTTCCGTGTAGACAGTGGACAGTAGTGGACACGTCTTACTAAACTGACTAAAAACCAGATACTTCTATATCTGGATATATATACATAATTATTGTATATGTAATTAGCTATCATATCCCGCGCATATGTATTGTTAGTCAAAGTAAAAACTATCGTTGTCTTAGTAGTAGGGAGGATAACGGGATAACGGGAACTCAACGGTTCCTCTTGCTCTTTGATTACATTATCCCTTTCTGCGAACACACGCAAAACAATGTCTTTGTCATGACTTTGCATATTATTATATTTTTTGTTACTCTTTTTCCTCGTTGGTATGATTATTTTAATATTCTATTCTTCACGAATTGTATGACCTCTTTTATAGTGTTTAGCATACATATGTGTGTAAGTAACATTGTTTTTTGATATCGTTGATACCTAGTTTTATCGGTGTAGGTAATCCATGTCTATAAACGGTTTTAATTATTTCAACATATCATAACGTGGATTATAACTTTTATAGTTTACAATTTGTTTCTCAAATACTTTGGCTCCGTTTAATTAAAACTTTGATAAGAAGTTAGTACTCAGTAGTATTTGTAATGCTTTTTATATACTTTAAAATTTCTTCAAATGTTTTGATTTCACTCTATGAACTAGTGTAGTTGAGATAAAATATATTGTATTCATAACAGTATAGAATACAAGACAATTATTACTTCACAATATATTTCTAAGGTTCTTTTATTTTTTGACCATAATATGAATTAGAATACGTAGTCGTCTGCGTTATACCATATTTGTTTTATTTATTCCTTCAATAAACACTCGCGGACAATAATGGCAATGACAATAACGGAAGATTATGTTCTAGATATTAATTGACAATTAAAACTGACTTTGCTTGTCCTTATAATAGAGGGATGTGAAATACATAAGACGATATCAGGAATTGCCTTAACAAACAAACAGTTACAAAATAATTGTATAATAATAACAAAGTTGAATAAGCGTAATCGTGTTTTACAGATTTTTTAAAGCACGCAAATATCAAGTAGCCTATAAAAACATGTTTTGTTCGAGTGCATAAGTTTTATGCAGGAAAAATAAATTACGTCTGTCTTTTGTAGATAAAGCGAACTTTATACGATTATTCGTCACAATATGCTATCTTAGACCATGTCGCTAACAATAATTGTTAGCAATGGTTAATCTGAGTGGATGAGTCATTAATATGCAAAACAAAGGAGGTTTTTTAAACTTTGTTGTTTTTTTGTTTTCAATCGTAGCGATGTTATAATTATAATAATGCAGTTCTTTCTATAAATAAGTAATAATTATAACAATTAATATTAAATAAAAAAACAAAAATAAAATTCTTTTGTATAAAAAAAATAACCTTTTTGTATGTTTTTGTGTGACGAACCTTAGTAGGTACAATTGTTCTGTTGCCACTTAAGTTAACGTCTATGGTATATATGTATAATTATATGTATGTACACACGCATATAATGAATATAATAATTTGCATTATACCTCTTTTAAGATTTGAATGGCTTTTGTCTAACTCCAGTTTTGATGATTGCTAGTTGAATTTCCGCTTTGAAAGACACTCGTATCGACTATTGGTTCGCCCTTGGTTTAAGTGTTGTTGAAGATCTTCTCGCTGCGACGTCTTTGGATGATTAATGAAGTGTTGATTTCAATTGTGTAATAACTTTTGATATTTGGTAATATTTGGCCCAGTCGTAAGAACGCGTGAATCTTAACCGATGATCGTGGGTTCAAACCCAGGCAAGCACCGCTGAATTTCATGTGCTTAATTTCGACACCAACAATTTATACTACGCTAACTCGAATTTTGGGGAAATTCGTTTTTTTATGCTGTTGCTTAAAATATGATTTTTTATATATATTAAAAAAATCGTGAAGAAATATACAAAAATAACGAAGTTACAAATTTTATGCAAGGCTAACTAAAGGTACTTTTTGGAATCACTCGATTTAAATGACGCCAACTATAGTTAGCGGAGTATACGCAGGGAGGTGACGCGCCGCTTGTTCGTTTACATTAATCTAACCCTTAGCGTAGTTTAGTGCGTTCGATTATACTTGTTCGTTTGTAAAATACACTACTTAGCGAATTTTACGTTGTAAAAAATTATCTAAAAATGTATGTTATTTAGTTTATTGATGGTACTTGACAATTCCTTTTAATGTACATGTTTTTTTAAATAAAAATAATCATAATATTATGATATCAATACTTTATACTTATTGTTATAGAATCGTCGGCATTACCTGCCGAAGTTGATAATCCTGAATTCGTGGCTTTGTATAATCACGTCAATGTCAACGTTCAATGAGCCTATTTAAGAGCATGTTTATTAGGGTTTCGTACCCAAAGGGTACAATGGGACCCTATTACTATGACTCCGCTGTCTGTTCGTCCGTCCGTCCGACAGTCTGTCCGTCTGTATCTCATAAACCAGATAGTTAGACAGTTGAAATGTTCACAGATGATGTATTTCTGTTGCTGCTATAACAACAAATACTTAAAAACAGAATAATATAAATATTTATGGAGGCTCCCATACAACAAACGTGATTTTTTGCTTGTTTTGCTCGATATAGATAACGGGAACAGGTAGACGCTTGAAATATTCACAGAATATTTAGTTTTATATTCACTTTCAAAATAAATAGGTAATTAAATTAAAATAAAACAAATATTAAGAGGGACTTCCATACAACAGACATAATTTTTTGTCGTTTTTATAGATAATGGTACGGAACCCTTTGTTTTCTATATCCAATTCTGCTAGCCGAGATATAGTCAATTATGGAAATGATGTAGTATTACAAGAAATACGACTTGGGGCTCTTAATACTCCGTTTAATATGAATTCACCAAAAGTATTGACTTACTCGTATCCAAAAACCCTCTCCATTGACATTAACTCCATCAAGTATCAAACCTTTGTTTTCGGTGATTACTAATGATCCTTCTGACAGCATTAATAATTACTCCCGGACCTTCACCCTGTTTTGATTTTTCAGAATCTCCAAAAAGATTAAATGATACTTTGGTGCCGACTTCTTCCAAAGATACTGTGAGTGTTCTCACACCTGAAATTTGTACGTCCGCCTAAGTAAATCTTCCTGATTCGCATATAGATAAGGCCCTTAGCAATAACATGTTGTGCAATTTCCTCGCCTGTAACGTTCAATAATAGTAACCATTCTGCAGTATCTACCCCAGAAAAAAATAAACCTAGGGCGAAAAAATGGAATGATGTGGGTCTCAAACGTCTTTAGTTTGAAGATGAGTGGATAGTTAGAAAGAGAACGTTTATGTAACAACAGTTTGGAGTATACGAATCAAAAGGTACTCGACTGGGTAGGTACCACCCACTCATCAGATATTCTACCGCAAAACAACAGTACTTGCTATTGTTGTGTTCCGGTTTGAAGGGTGAATGGGCAACTCTAATTACAGGCACAAAGGACATAACATCTTAGTTCCCAAGGTTGGTGGCGCATTGGCGATGTAAGCGATGATTAACATCTCTTACAATGCCAATGTCTATGTAACCGTTGGTGACCACTTACCATCAGGTGGCCCATACGCTCGTCCGCCTTCCTATGCAATACAAAAAAAAAACAGGAAAACCAAAAGCAGTTACGTCAATTATCTGATCGATAAGTTCTGGGGAACGGGAAATCACGCCAAACAATGGCAAATCATCGCCAAATATGTGATACAAAGACTGTCACTAATCGTCGAAAGCAAATATAGTCGTCGATCACACACTTCGTATTATAAGCTTCGCATAGATTTTGACAATGCCATCATACTACAAAAAGTTTGGAAACAATGTTTTTGAACACCTTTAATTTAAGTAAAGGTTTTGTTTATACTGCAATGATTTTACTGACGTTACTGATGACAGAGGTCCGCACAAAAACCATAACTATGTTATTTCAATCGACATGTCGTATCATAATAATAATTATTATAGCTCAACGGAAAGTTAAAGAATACGCTAACTTGTGCCACAGTTCGATGTATAGTACGCTATATATAAGTTGACGGATTTTAATACGATATCCGCCAGTGACGCATGTACCGTTTAAACAAAGCTAACTTTAATAACTTGATATTTAGCATAAAAAATTACAATATGATGTCTTATAAGTATATATATAAACCTAAGGTTATGATAAGTGCATAATATATTTTAAAATTATTATTGCAATGTAATAAAAATAACACTTTTTTAGCACTATGCTCCGCCGTAATACACTACGCTAACAATAGTTAGACGTTTGTAATATGTTAAATATTATTGAGGAATTATGTGTATATACGGCTAACTTGCGCTAAATCAAAAAATATAAATTTTTAAGGAAAAATAAATATGGGAAAATATAATGAATAAATTAACTATTAACGGTACCAAAGGACAATGGCAGGTGTCCATACTAAAAAATGTCTGGGAGCAAATCGCTGCATCCCGTTGTGAAAAAATTGTCAAAGATTCGGCGTTAGTTCCAGAGTCTATAAATAGGTCCATTTTTATTTGGGAAAGCCGGAAAAAAAAGATAATCGGGTTTAACTTTTTGAAGGTTATGAACAAATTGTTTGAAATAGCCCATTATAGTAAATACTTATACTTCATGCACATAAAATCAAATGGAAACGGATAGATAACATATAGAGAAAGAAAAAACGTCAATTGTCAAATTAGTACCAAAATAGAGCTGACAGTGTGCTATCATGGTCGGATCCGACTATGTTTAATATCGATACAATATCGTAATGATTCTTAGCTATTTTAATCAATTATCAATTTGATAAGGGTAACTTCGCTTTAATGATGGAAATATTTGACCTCTATTTTCATTAAAAATAAATTGCCACCATTCCACGGGGTCATGAGTTGTATGGTAATTATTTTTAATTTTTTTTGTATATATATAAGGTTTTAATGTAAATAAAGTATATAATATTTTTTATTAAAGATAAAAAACAGCACATTTCAATCAAAACGTAAGTAACCAATCCATATCGATTTTACGTTTAATTGCAATTTATACATCAGTTGATACAAGTTGATATACGTTTAATAAAAATAAATAACGTCGGCTCTAACCAAAACGAGGATATATTTAAAAAATCTTAAAAAAATAAGTTATTTTTTTTGCTATAAGTGAAATCTAAGGACGTTAAAAAACTTCCAGACATAGATCTGCCATTGTTCTTTGAAATAAGTGTCTTAATTAATATAAAAGTTATCACGTTTCTTTCTTTAAACGCCTCTACTGTAAAGTACACATTTTAGAGTTAGCGTAGTATAAATTGCTGGTGTCGATTTGTGATTATAATTCATCTTGTGCTTGACGGTGAAGGAAAACATCGTGAGGAAACCTGCATGTGTCTAATTTCACTAAAATTCTGCCACACGTGTATTCGCTTATTAAATGAAACTATTATTTTTAACAAGGTATAAAGTATTTCTGACTACCGGCAAAGGTCAAATCATGCTACTTGTTGAGTTTCAAAGTTTTTGCATAAATTCATACTGTTATCTATTATACCTAGTTTGTTATATGTATTTGTTATTCTTGTAAAAGATATATGAGGATATCAAAAATGTATAAATTGTCAAATAATCATCATCTGGTATATATAATCTATAGTATAATAATGACATAGTAGTAATAAATAGTTTCACAAATTCTTACAAGCTGTTGTGTGTTCAAAAATTTTTAACTTACCTGACCTATTCGTCATATTTTCGGCGCGACACGTTTTCTTTAATACCATAATTATATTATACGTATGTATACCAAATACTATATAATAATGGTTGTACCCCTGTTGTTGTTTTCTATACCCCTGACATCGTGTATATTAATACAGATTATAAGCTAAAGAGTTATATTGTTTGTATCCGCAAATATCAGGATCGAACAGTCCGATTTGAATGTCGAATTTTCTTTTTCCATAGAGCAATACGCGGAGTTTAATGCAGTCAAAACCGAGCCGAATATTATTATATATAAAAGTAGAAAAATAAAGACGCTAGCTTCAAGTGTCCCTTGTTGGGAAACATCTCATCTCCTATATTCGAGGCTCGGCATCGTTTAGAGCTTATTCCACCACGCTGCTCCAACGGAAGTTTTTAAATATATGTAAATGTAACATCAGTCGTTAATTATATGTAGCATGTACATGTGGCAGATTTTCTTCCGACGTACAGGTTTTCTCACCATGTTTTCATACACCACTAAGTTCGATTTGAATATAACAAGCACATAAATTGTTTTAGTTTAAGTAGTTGCCTGGGTTGAACATGCATTCGTCATATTTAAATACACCGATATGTTATTACACTATAAAGACAACAATTTATTTTACCAGTACTTTTCCGCAGCTTCGATGACATAAGTAGTTTTTCATATCATTTTCGTATAGTTTTATATTCAATAGCGTGTACGAGTTACGTATTTTTAAAACGCAAGTTTTATGCTATATTCATGTAAATTGACTCGTTATAAAATGAATATGAATTTAGGACGCGGTAAGAGACCTTTGTGTAAAGAGACATGTAAATAACATTTCAAAGCCGAGTTGTGGTATGAGACAACGCCGTGGAAAATCGCTCGTGGTCAAGGTTAGGTCGACGTGAAATAAATAGGTTTAAACAGATACAGTACATGATATTATAACATTTTTTATAGTATCGCTTAAAGGTAAATTTCTTCTTATTATCTAGATTGATGTCCAGATGTCCATGGGCGGTGGTAGTCACTTTCCATCAGGTGAGCCTCCTGTTCGTTTGCCTTCTCTTACATAAAAAAAAGAATTATGTTTCGAGCTAAATACTGTTATTGTTATGTCACAAATCACAGTTTCATAATCCGGTAGAAGTATGGTTCGCTGTTTCATACTTCTCATTTTACCTCGTACTCAATGGCCGTTTAAGAACACTTTCACTTTTTTTTCGCTTAGTTTCGGTTATCGCGTTATCCAAATTCGAAATCTGAAACATTATACAAATCGTTTTGTTATTGATGACAAGTTGATTCTGTAAATAATAGTAAATTATATCGGACAGTGCGTTAATAGCTGTAACTGATAGTTGGTACGTTTTTAATAAGAACGTCCTGTTCATATTTTGGCCACGGCGCGGCGGTCCGTCTATACTCTATATCACTTTCTATCGCGCTAGAGATTTTATAGTGATTTTTGAGACACGATAACACTGCCAATTCTCAAATTTCGGCGTGCTTTTTGTCATCATGCCAATCGGGTATGTCCTCAATAGTTGAGTTTAATCGATTTTTCTATAGCTTATACTGAAGGATGTTAATAGCACGCGAACCAGATATCACTGCGATCTTTAAAGTGCTATCGTATGCGTTATCAAGGATACCAGGCGTCAGGTGGTTCATATGTATCAAGAATAGCTTGAGAATTGGTCCATGGGCAGCATAAGCATTGGTAGATGGTTAATCAAATGATAACAAATAAGAAAGAACGATCTCGAAAACCACAGAATATGCAAATTTACACGAAAGGGATAGCCAATGGGATTGAGAAGAAGTAAAGAACACTATTTATTAGTTTATATGGTTGATTGTATATATGGTCGATTTATATTATTAGTAAATTTTATTTTTAAAATTATCGCACTCATGTGTGAGTAGTACGCCTAAAAAAAGTATTTATTCTATTTTGTGTGTATTAAGCATCTTACTAAGTCTATAAAGAGGTCGGGGCTTCGCGGTAGTATGCACGTCGTGGGTATTCCGTGAGCACCGGCGAGCGCCACATACCCTCCCACCTCTTGTGGTGGAAATGCGTAATGCGTTTTTCCAGCAAAAATAAAGTCTATAAAGAGAATCTCTTTGAATTTCTACTTCATAGCATTTAGTAAAAGCTTTTAGAAATAAAAAAAAATCCTTTATAATCAAATATTCTTTAAACATTTCCCAGAAGTAGAATTTTACCATCTAGTGTTTTCCTATATTTAATAAATTTTAAGTAAACACGAATATAACTTGATTAGTAATAAATAACCAGAAAATATTTTTAAAATAACTGAACTTCGTATTAATTCACAAATTCTCATTTATTTTTAACAATGATTCAGTTACATAAATAATCATCTTAAATAAGTAGAGCGAGGCGAGTATCTTATTTTACGTCTGTTGTTTTAAGGACGTGAATATAATTTAAATAATTAATTCATTGTCTTATAGGATATGTCTCTGGTTTTTCCCTTTTCAGACGGGTCAATGGGTTCTGTTGATATAACAGAATGGTGTTTTATATTTTATATATAATAACTTAATGTTTTGTTTTAGTGAACCTTACATCCCTCAAAATATGACGGGATTGACGATGGCGCTTGCGAGAGGTAAAACAGCGCATATGGATGTCGTCAGAGTGGAGACAAAGTCAAAAGTATGTATTAAAATAATTTTGACTCCATTTAATTCTACACTTAAATAAAACATTATTTTCTTGCGAAAATACAGTCAAGAAGGCATCGTAATACTTAATAATAATTTATAATTCTTGTCATAGTGATGTGTTATTTGTTTAGTTGCTCGAGATTATACAGTTGAAATATAACTTTAAAAAAAATCAAGCACAAGACACATTCAATATTGATTTTGTTCAATGGTTTGATTTGAATGGATATATTATTTTAATATTTGTACGACTTATAAACACATCTGTATACCTATTGAGTGTGTGCCTGCAAATTCACTTTTCGAACCGGTCTTAACTTTACTTATTACATTTGTAAATATCGATTTAAAACCACTTAGGGCCTTCTAGAAGGAAGCATTTTTTATTTTTAAAATATTTTACTACAGTGTGATTAAAACTGACGACGAGTTTTAGTTTGATTGTCCCAATTAACTACCTACTATTCAGTAAAAAAAAATAGTTACTGACTAATTAAAGAGTGTTTGCATTTCAATTTAAAAGGAATTACTAACACAAATTTATTATATGTATTTATAAAGTACAAAGTAATACTTCTATTTTCCCCTCAAATTACACGTAAAACTTGTGGTGGGTCTGGGTGCGACTATAGTCAGAGGATTCCAGTTCAAACTGGACTGCGTCTTTTACATAGGCTTTAGCTTATATAGTTTTACCATTTATTTATTTTTCACATATAATAGGTCGTAAACTTTATCTATATCTCGAAGGTCAGATAATTGTGATTGTGAATATTGCGTTATTTTCTTTATCATTTTATTAATGAGTTAATGAGCTTATGCATTAGAACTACTTCAAGATTTTTATGTGTTATTGTTAATTAGGTGGTGGCTATAGAAGTAAATGATACACAATATTTTTATCTTTTTTCACCTTCAAGTGTAATGTTACACTATACAATTGACTGCGTCCGTCATAACAAACAAGGAACGGCGTAGTGCGGATGCAATTATACCCATATACTTCGTTCTATAACATCCGTATCTGCGATTATCTCCCTAACGCGTATTTATTAGCTTAATATTTTTTACAATACAAATACATTTACGCATATTCTATTCACCCTTATTATAAGTATTAAAAATGATAACATAATATTTCTATTTAATTAAAAATACATTGATCATGAAATTGACATCAAAATAATTATTTTTTGCAGATAATGTTTTCCTTCTTATCAGTCGGCTGGGGCTTATTATCAGACATCGATATTGAGAGTGAAAGATTAAGAGCAATCGGAGGGCAAAGGTTCACCATTTGGGCTTTAGCGAGGCTGGTAGGATTAAGGAAATACAAAGGTGTGGTGAGTTACGCTAAAATAAAGGATGTCAGCAATTTGCCGAAGCCGAAGCACCCGCTTACGATCAGCCATAGTGTTAGTCAAGATGGGGCGCTCGATTCGCCGGAAGCTGACGCATTTTTCGATTGCGACGAAAATACCGAAGTATTTACGAGCGCTGTTAACGGCAAACGACACCAACGCGTCGATTCCTGGTACTCCGTAAATTCTAGAAGGAGTGCATTTTATAGTACGCGGGGTTCGGACTATCACAGTGTAACGAGTAGTGGTTCTGAAATGCGTTCGCCTGTTCACGCGTGCATGCACGGCCCCGCTTCCCATTTACCCTCCCTCATGTCCCAATTGCCGTCTCATTGGGTACACGAGGAAGGCGAATTTGTCATGGTTTACGTTTCCTATCAATCATACATCGGCGAGGATTTACTGTTTGCTCCACGATCGCACCTTTCGGACGGCATCATGTGGATGCTTATAATCAAAGCTGGTATATCGAGATCTCAAATCTTATCACTACTATTAGGTATGAGCCAAGGAAATCATTCCGAAATAAACACGGAACATATTAAAATGATTCCAGTTAGTGCATTTAGAATAGTACCGGAGGGTTCAAATGGCCATGTCACGGTGGACGGCGAACTTGTCGAATACGGTCCTATCCAAGCTGAGATATTTCCGAACATAGTAAATCTCTTAGTACCAGATACAAAATAACCTTTAGATTATTTCACATGTGATGTGTTGGCCTCTTTGACTGATTTAGTTCGATGAAACTTACCGAGCCGATGTATGTGCAATAAATGATGTTAAATATTTTAAATAGAAAATATTCTTATATCTAAAATGGTTGTGCCAGAAAACATGTTTATATTATTTAATACCAAAGTAAGATATTTAAGTACAATCGACTATGCCATTCCGATATCATTGTGATTTATATTATCAAATCAATATTTTAAACACGATGACTTTAATGTATCCGTTTAATAGCGTAAATTGTGATAATATTTTAAGTAAATCGGTTCTGTCGATAAGGCATCTAATTGTTATGACTAGTCAAAACTATCGAAATTTAAAACAGTGCCAAATATTCCGCACTTTAAATAATTTACTGGAAGGAATTGATAAATAATTACTATTAATAACTTGTCAATTCTTCTAAAAATGTTGCTCAATATAGGGCACGCGTAGACAAAGACACAAACAAATTACTTAGCTGAATTCAATGCATTTTATATCTTTTTTATAGCTCAAAGCAATTTTTTATTTAAATATTCTTTTTTTTGCAAACGGAGCTCCTGTACAATTTAACATTGTTTTCAAATAAATATTCTAAGGGTGTCTATGCACATTAGCACAAAGTTTGGCTACAATTTTCTTCTATTAGGATGCAGTATCCAGTAGATAGACAATTATTTTGATGATCTACTTATATAGCATAATTATTGTTTTATTCTATTAAAATACAGCTGGTAATAAAAAGTTTATTAGTATCATATGATTATTAGGTATCTAAGAATATTAAGTATATTTACAAAAAACATTGAGAAATGTTAATTTAATTATGTAAAAAAAGACATCACAAAAAAAAACTTTATATAAATTTTGCTGTAGCTTTTTCTGTTATAAAGTAATCTTGTAGAGCAAGTTTTTTTTTCTATATTTTAAAACTAAGTTGTGAACATATTTACTTCAGAATGAACAGTGGCTTACAATTAAACTTTATAACTAATAATGGTAAAATAAGGATCCTGTTCATTTTACTTAATACATGTAGCAGTATTAGCTTATATATTATAAACTTTCTGTGATAACATTAGTTTCTATCACATGGTCTATTCATTTCACATTGACCCCACAGTCTGTGCCTAATCTTAATAATTTTCTACTACTATTTAAAAGTTTTATACTATTAAATATATTATGCTTTGTAATGAAAATATATATTTTTAATTATATCCACTCATTTTTTATTTATTTCAAATCAATAAACTACTTATTTAATTTTTAGCAGAACCATGATATTAAGTTTTTATATGAAACAAATTGAAAAACTAATAAATTTTTTTATATTCAGCTTTCCAAGTAAAAATTTTTGTAATTCCTTTTTTATTGAAGCTGAGTTAATCATTTTAAAAATGATTGAGCTGTGTAAATAATATTTTACTTTATTTTCTATATTGTTTTTCTGTGATAATTATATTTTTTTAATGGTAAAAAGCACAACCAAGGCTATGCTTGTAAAAAAGAATTTTACCAAAATTGTTATTTTTGCATGCAGGTTTTTATCACTTATCAATCCATTTTTTAATTGTGTAGTGTAATAGTCAATGTATGCATGTTAATTATTATTATTATTGTTAGAAAATTTTAAAGAATGGTTTCATTTAATATGGATTTAAGATTGTTGTAAAGTTTTATACACAAATACTATAATTATTGTATTTTTTTTCCTTATTATTAAATGGGCTAAGGAAATAAAAAAGTAAATAATGATTTTTTTTCATAAAAATTGCAGTTGGCATTCCATTTAAATATTAAGTTTTAAATTATTGAATGATAAGAATTGTTTTCAATAAATGGTTATACATTTATTGTGTTATTTTATTTCTTTACAATAGTGAGTAAGTAAATTAAATTTCAAAAGACAATAGTAAATTTATTACTACAAGACACTAGTTGCAATATTTTCAATAAGACAATTAGAGTACTTACAATAATAAGCTGATAATTTTTGTCTCATTTAATATAATAATTAAATCTTACACTAAATTATGAAATAAAATTGATGACACTTGTAGCTTAGAATAAAATTTATTATAACTATTTTATTACGAGCTCCTATATTTAGGCAGTTACATTTATTTCAACAGTCTTACTTAACATTTTAAATAGATAGAATTATCTTAATTTCAATGAGTCAAGACTGTCAAGAAGGTTTTGTACTTCAGAATCGACTTGCTCCCTTGTGCTAACATTTTCTAATCTTTCTCGTACAGACTCCAATTCACATGCGTCGGCCTTTTGTATTTTCATGTATTTTAGCATCATTTCAACAACCAAGCAAATTTCGCTGATAAGCTGTTTAGTCTCCTCAAAGTGCCCGGCACCACTAGGTCGCATTTGTATCAGTTTCAACTTACTCTGCGCCAACTGAATGGGATTACGACCATTCTTGTCATGAGAGCTAACATCTGTTCCTGCATCAAGCAACTCTATGACAACAGGGATGTGGTTTGTACATGCTGCGAGATGGAGAGGTGTGTTACCAAGAGTATCTTTAATGTTTGGGTTAGCGCCGTGTCTAATTAACATTTTAACAACCTCGACATAACCACGACAAGCTGCTAAATGCAGAGGACTTCTTTTGTGTTCATCAGAACAATTTGGGTCAGCACCGGATAAAAGCAGCTTTTCTACTAGATCAGTATTGTTAGTAGACGCAGCAAATCGTAGTTTCTTATTTCTCGAAGAACATATTGTACCCACATATCGGTATTTCAATCTGCAATGCCTTGCTTTTGTTGAGCATTTTATTTTGCCAATATGTTCATGAGGTTCGTCTAAAAATTCAATTGGCATTGGTTGTCCAGCTAAGTTAATTGGTATTGGTCGTGGATTGAAATCTAACACACAGTACGAATGGTCGAAAACAGGATTGTCGCTACTTTCATTACCAGTATCCACACCTGAATCAGCCATATTTATTACGTATATTTAAATACAGTATTTAGAACACATACCAGCCGTTACAACGGTGCGGAAGACCACACAATTTCTTTGAGAAAACAGTTTGAGGACAACAAAACTTTCTACAAATTGACAAATGTCAAATTATGTAAATTGTCATAATAATTCAAAGTGACCTACCACAGATTCCGAAAGAATCACGTTAACCTATTTTGTAAGACTTATTACGACGGTAGACTGTTGCACAATTACGTAAGAGGTTATTATCTATGACAATATGGCATATGTTATCTGTTGCCATGATATTGACAACAGATTCGCAGATTTGACAGCGACAGCGTATTCACCAATCGGTTTCACAAGTAATTTTGGTGATATTTTTAACAACACTTCGACGTAGATATCACAAAACATGCAGCAGCTCACTATATTTATGGTAGGATTACATATATATTTTTTGTTATTTTATTAAAATATAAATACAAAATAGTTAACCTTATAACCTGTAATAATTTGCCGAAAGGATATTGAAAGTTCACGTTCCTACATCGACGAGCTCTACTCGCCGAATCAAGAGAAAATAATGGATGCGTTGGTTACTCTGAAGAATTCTGTGATAGGTAGCAACAGGCAAAAGAGTTCTGTAATCGAACAAGGGATAGTACCTAGATTATTGCAATTGATGACGGACGATTGCCTCGATCCGAACATAAGACTTGAAGCAACAATTACAATCGGTGAGGATATTTGAATCTATTGACTTTTCTTATCTCTTATATTTCTTATTAGCCTTGATATCTCTTAAAGTTTGGCCTCAGCAAAATATAATGACAACCTGCCCTTTGCTATCAATGTCATATATTACATATATACTATTCTAGTGAATCTATTCAAAGATCGATATTATTTGCTTCATCAATGAAAATACTAAATATATCTTTTTGCAAATACTTTTTTACTTAATAATTGACAATTAATTGAAAGTACCTAGTTGTATGTTAAAGTTTATTTTTGATTAATGACTTATAATTCGTTTTCATTTACAATATAGATTATGTATTAGTGATTTTTTATTTTTGTTCATTCAAGCTATATATATTTTAACTTATACATAATATGTTTGTGACATAACATGTTATACATGTTTCTTATCATCCATATTTTGAACTAATATTAAAACACTGTAATGATCTTAATTGAAATGCTGTGTTTTAATTACTTAAATATATATAAAATATATTATTTTGATAACTTATTATATATATTCATATTTTGATTCTCTCTGATCTTATTTTACTTGCAAATTTTATTTTGTAAAGCTATGTAATTTACATTTCTACTTATAGCATGTATGATACTATACCATTAAGTGATGCAATCTGTTATTATTCTAAATACATTATGCACTCTATGTATCAACACTTAAGGGACTATTTTTGCGTTATTTTTTATTGTTGTTAAGTGGTGAGAAGACAAAGCTGTATTGTAAAAAGGAAAAGTTTTTTTCAGACTAGTGTTAGTAATTATAAGTGCTGTCGGTGAAACCATGATAGTATAGCTTTTCCATACTCCTCTGCTTGTAGACATTTTCTTTATTTTTCCATATTGTGGACACAGTGACAAAATCCAAAGCATCTACCAATATCGCTTATCTTCTCTCCTGCCTCTAATGCGCGTAACAGTAAAACTTTTTCGTCAATACACAGTGATTTTCTATTACTTGTCATATTCTCAGTTTGAAAGTTTGTGAGCAACTAACGGCCGAATACTGAAACATCACTTAAATATTATATGTAACTTAATTATTTGAGACACCGTTAAATTCAAATTTCGCATACTAATTTAGGAGCTTCTCAATGTTAAGTAGTGTTTAACTTTGAGGGATAATTAAGAATATGATAATTGATGAAAAACAACAGATTTCTTAAATCTTAGACATCAGTATGTATGATGCCAACAGTTGAGTTTATTACGGGTTAGGATAATAAAGCGAAAAAGAATGTACACAGCTGTGCAGTTTTTACTCATTTTCGCAACTTAAAGAGTACTTTTTATTATTTAATTGTGGTTGTTATTAAGTGTGTTATAGACTGAATCATTGTATGGCAGACAAGCTAAACCAACCAAAGCCAAGTGATTTAGAAGCTTTAGGGAGATTGTTGTTAAATTGAGTGTCATTACATGGAGTTTACACTATATTTTATGTATGTTTCTGAACTTATAATTACATTTCTTAAAGATTATATGTAAAATATTTTTCTCTGTTTAGGTTCTTTAGCAAAAGGCACACCAGAGAATGTAGCATCATTAGTAGATCAAGGCACAACCTTAGTACTTGTAGAGTTATTAAAGATAGTTCCAACCGGTACAAGATTAGCAGAAGCCTGTCTATGTGCATTAAGAAGTATCTTTCAGCAACCTCCAGCACCAGTATCAGCTTTGCCTGCTGATATGAGACTTTTGACCAGACTGACACGTAAGTAATATGAAATGTTATTAAGTAAATTTAAATTATCTTGCTGAAGGACGAGTTATTTTAATTGTATATTTGTATTTGGCTTATTAAGTTGAATTCTTTTATTGAACTTTATGCCCGAGTTTTTAATAACCCACTTTTTCGCAACTAGGTTGTAATTTACTTCAATGTCAATAATCATATTTTGTGAATGTTTCAAATACTTTGATTGCAACAGAACATGCATTCACTAATAAAACGAAGGCTAACATTATTGAAAAAAAACTTAGTTAACAGTATTGTAGTCAATGAATATTTTACATACTTTTCACACAGAAATAGCACGTGAAGGTTCACCGACAGCGCGAGCATGTGTAGTTCGCATTCTATCAATATGGTGCAGTGGCCCCGTAGAACAAGAGGCGCTCTGCGCCGCCGGCGTGTGCGCAGCTGTCGCGGCACTACTGGCCAGTAGAGGCTACTCATCACCACCGCAAGCAAGAGCTATTCCTGCATTAGACTTGTTGGCAGCGATGTGCTTCGAAAATGCTAGTGTTTCACAAGTTGCTCTCAATACGAGGTAAGTTGGTGTTCATCTTGTCATTGTTTCTTTAAAACAGAGCGGCTCCTGGGCAAGTGAAAAACTTCTAAAACTTAGTTCCACAATAAGTACTTGATATATTTGCATCTAAATCTTTATTACTGTGACTATTTGATAATTTCCTTCTTTTGTCCATTAATAACTAATGTTTTGATTCAATTGGTTTTGTTTGATGCGGCGTAACAAATAAAATACTTGCACGCTCAATTCTTCCTACCGCCCGACCTGCATCGCTGAACCAATTCATTACCTCATTAGCACTCCGGGCTTTAAACAGAGCTTGAGTCGCTTGCGTCAACACGTATTTATGTAATAGTACCACTTGTTATACAAACTTTGTATAACAAGTGGTACTATTATTATTGGAAGAATGGAACATGATTGCATTTAAAAAATGAAAGATTGAACTTGAAAAAATAGTGATAGTAAATAGATCAATGACTATACCTACCCTCTATAAATATTGAAGTTGCATGGTGCAAGCGCGATGGCTGTTGTTATGCGGTGATGTAGCGAGGGTAAAAATTTTATTTAAGCTGGGGAAGTGTAGAATCTTAATGGTAAAAACCATATATATAATTGATAAGAAACTTTTGATTTTGTGTTGCGTATCCGGCAATACAATTATTGATTCAGTATAATAATTACTTGATTACATGTTATATGTTGTCTTAGGTTTGGAGATAAAACAATCCCCGAATTGCTTACAATTCTCGTGTCCAGAGATAAACCACTAGCGATCGCCATGGGTGCTGCAAGATGTCTTACCTTCATACACAGAGCTGGAGCTTTGACGGCTGATGATACCAGGTATTAAGACTGTCAAAATATTATTTTTTCTGACATTAAACTATCTAATATATCTATTATTTTGGAATATTCACTATTTTGGATGTTTTTAGTAATTTATTGAGGAATAAAATAATCCCTCTTCCACAAGGAATATATATTATATAGTTTTATATAGATATATACAACATTTCTAAATAAAAATGTTTTACAGAGTCGTCTTTGGAGCTTTACCATGCCTCGCTCGGCTTTGTACGAAAGAAATGCCCGAGGACATTCGAGCAACGGCAGCAGAAACACTTGCGTACTTAGCAGAAGTATGTACCGTATATGCTATTTCTAATACAAAATACAAGTATCTTTGCCAATGGAGTGTGACATTTTTGAAAAATAAATTTGCCTCCGCAACTTTAAATAAACATGAGATGAATTGTGAATACCAATTAAACAAAAACGAGAAAGCCCCTTTGCACAGAAGCGAGGAATCTATGAACTGGTATTTTTATAATACAATTTTGACGGCGGTCCATCAGGTGGACACGTCCCTGCAACGACTGGCGGCCATCTCCAACCACCTGATGAGCTCGCTGGCGGACATCGTGAACTGCCCGTCGGCGGCCGCCAAGCAGGGCGCCTTCAAGTGCTTCGCGTCGCTCGGCGCCAACGACGAGGACATCCGCAAGCGCATCATCGAGACGCACGGCCTCATGGTGCACGTCGTCGGCGGCATGAACAACCCCGAGCCCGCCGTGAGTGCGAGCACCTTCACTTAACAGTGTAACTACAGGCACAAGGGACATGACATCTTAGTTCCCAAGGTTGGTGGCGCATTGGTGATGTAAGCGATGGTTAACATTTCTTACAATGCCATTGTCTATGGGCGTTGGTGACACTTACCATAAGGTGGGCCATATGCTTGTCCGCCTTCCTATACAATAAAAAAAATGCTAATCTAACAGAAAGAAAATATGTTTTAATGGCCTGAATCAGACTTCGAAGTCTGAACCTCGGGATCTCAAGTGAAATAGACTAGCCATTTGATCAACAACATTTTTCTTTAGTATTTGTCTTAGTTTGTTTGTGAAATCCATATTTTTCATACATTATGTATTATTCTAATACTCTTTTTTCTTTTTTGATCTGTCTGTACTCTGATAAGCATAGATTGTAAATCATTCCATTTAGTATGTACTGGAACATTATAATTATTATAAATATTTCTTAGTAGAAAACAGCTTAAACTAAAATAATCTTTTGTATTTTCAGGTGCGATTAGCGGCTGTCAGATGTCTACATTCGCTCTCAAGGTCAGTTCAACAGTTGCGGACGACATTTCAGGTAAACGAACAGAATGTATGCATTAATTAAATTGGGCTTTCTGCCAACCATATTGAGTCGTGTCTTTATAATAAGATATAACCAAGGTTAAAAAAAGAAAAATGGAGATCTTGATAATAATTTGGTGTTTTTGGTTTACTGTTTAGAACTTTAAATAAGAAAAAAAACAAGTGCATGTTCTATGTGAAATATATTTATAATTTATTCCATGCGATTTCCACGAGATTATTGTTTAATATATATTTATTTATAATACACTAATATTTCACCTTAATACTTATATTCACTTTAGTTTTATTTTACTTGAAAAATTCTGTTAACAATTTCGCGGATATTCAAAACGCATTTTTTTCACGAATCCATAATGAAAACCACAGATTAATTATTCATGATCTCGTTCTCGACCAATTATATCGTGTCAATTTTATTAAATAATTATTCCTTTTGGTTTTGCTTAAGTTGGAATTAGGAAGGTTTATAAAAATTAAAAATGAATTTTCTCCATTCTAGGATCATTCCGTCTGGAGACCGCTGATGCAACTCCTGAATGATTCACCTGGAACAGAACTCCTCACAGTGGGTTCGTCAACACTTTGCAATCTCTTATTGGAATTCTCTCCAGCGAAAGAGCCCATGTTAGACCAAGGTTTGATTTGTATTGTGTTAGGTTTCTTTCATTTGACCATCTATTGTTTTTAATTTTTACTTTATTTGTGCAATACTCATATCTTTGTTTTAAAAAAATATATGTAAATTGACAATTAATAACTTTTGTATCAACTTTAGTTTCGTTTTGTATTTTAGGTGCTGTGGAGATGTTGTGTAACTTGACGAAAAGGCCCGAGGCAGCTTTAAGATTAAATGGAATTTGGGCGCTTATGAATATGGCTTTCCAGGTAAAACATGAATTGCCAAAATATTAAAGGAATTATAATAGCACTGTTAACTTCGATCAACAATACTACTAGATAAGGCTTCACGAACAAAAACTGTATTCAAATGTAGCACTGACCTTAAAACGAAGAATACGATGTAAAAGTTTAATAATTTCAACGTAAACTATGCCTTGTTCCCGAGCAATTGACATTCACTTACGATCTTTCACATTTACTACGATACGCCATGAATGACAGAAAGACATAGGAAATGTACAATAACGGTTGTTCCATATTCAACCTTATTTCCTTAGCAATAAGTTATGATTGTACCATACTAATTTGAAATAACCTCACTAACGTCATTGTGTTCTTACTTTTCGGGCCGTTTTGGAAGCGTTTATCGGTAATCTAGTATATTATTGATTGAAGACTGTTAATGTGATAGTGCTAAATCAATCAAATCAAAAGTATAATGGCAATTGTATGCTGCCTTGAATCTCTTACACTTAAATCAATTACCAGGCGGAGCAGAAGGTGAAGCAGCGCATCCTATCCTGCCTGGGCACGGAGCAGATGTTCCGGTTGCTGGGCGACGGAGACACGCGCGTCATCATGAAGACGCTCGGCCTGCTGCGGAACCTGCTTTCCACGAGGCATCACATCGACGCCATAATGGCGGAGTACTCCTCGCAGGTCATGCAGGTCGGTTGGATGATGACGTATTTTTGAGACCTTATTCTATGGTAAGTGGTCACCTCTGCCGATAGACATTAACTTTGTATTATTAAAGACTGCTGTTTATTTTGCAAATGCATTACAACGGTTGTCCCTTATGCATATAAATTACATTCTCTTTGTATTTTCAAACAGAACAACAATGCCGAGAATTACTATAATTGGTTTATAATATATTCACTTCTTAATCTTATCGAAGTTATTTGTTATGTAATACATATATCTGTGGCAATAGTAGTATAATAGTATTTATACTAAAATCTCCGATAAAGTTTCTTATAGAATAATAAAAGTAGTTGTCATTATATCTCAAATAACAATACAAATTTGTCTATAGGCAGTTATAGTAGTACTAGAGGGTTCTTATCCAGCTGAAGTGAAAGAGCAAGCGCTGTGTATTTTGGGAAATATTGGCGACGGAGAAAAGGCGAAAGATCTTATCATGGCGAACGAGGACGTGCTAAGGAAACTCGTAGATTATTTAGTAAGTATACTATATTGTTTTTTAACGTTTAGTATAGTAGCTCGATCTAAGTTGTTCGGACTGAAGCTAGTTAACAGTCGTTTTAAAAATAGTTTTATTAGAGTTCCAAGCGTGGACATCCCTTAAGGTTAGAGTTAAATAGTAGTAATAAAATATGTTTTTTGACTAATCCGACTGGGCAAAAATGTCATTATGAGTAAATATATCTACAGGAATATGTAGACAAATGATTTGAATTTTCGCAGGCACATCCCGAGAGCAAACTGCAAGAAGCGGCGCTATTCGTGGCCGGGAACCTGGTGTGGCGCGGGGAGGCCGGCGCCGCCGCGCGGCAGGCGCGCCTCGCCGACCTCGGCGTGCTGCGCGCGCTCAAGCTGCTGCGCGCGCGCCACGACGCGCACCACCTGCACGACAAGTACTGCACTCCACTACACGGCGCCGCCTGACGCTAAGTGCTCACCGACGCCCCTAGACAGACATTATTGTAATATATGTTAACCATCCCTTACATCGCCAATGCGCCATCAACCCTGGGAGCTAAGGTGTCACGTCCCTTGTGTCTGTAATCACATTGGCTCACTCATCCTTCAAACCGGAACACAACAATATCAAGTACTGCCGTTTTGTGGTAGAACATCTGATGAGTAGGTGGTACCTGCACACATGAGCTTGCACAAAGCCCTACCAACCAGTAAAAGTAGTGCCAAATAAATTGCGTAAATAGCTGTCAAGCACAAAAGTTAATGGCTTTCCTGTTGTTCGTTTTTAGTATCTATGACGTTTTAATTACTGTTTTTCAATTTAAATATCATGATTGTATGTGTTACTTAAAAGTTTTAAACAGGTTTTTCTATCCGCAGAGTGAAAACAGCCCTCGCACAGTTCAACGACCTCACATAGAATGACGAAAAACGAAATGATTAATTCTTAAAAGTGAATGCTTTCATGCAACGCTTGTGAATTAGTCCTGCGATAGTGAGTTATCGAGTCATAACAGTTAACTAATGGGTAATGTATATAATGACGCTAAGTATATTATTGTATATAGCTAAGTTGCTGTTATCTCAAATGAGGAATGTTATCAAAGTTATTTATTTTTGTTTATCGTGTTAACGAGTCATTTGTCATTCTTTCTTGTTTTTTTTTTAATTATTTAAGTCTTCTTTCATACAAATAATAAGATTTTTTATGACTTTGTTAAATACATGCTGTTGCTTGCTTCCGTTTTCGCCAATTTACAATGACATTTTTTTTGTTTATCTATGTTCCATTTATTAAATAATCATGAAAGTCGCATTGTAAATTCCATTAATATATTATTGACATCAAAGTTTTATTCTTGTATGTATAATAATGTCATCGTAAAATGTTTTAAATAACGTTAAGAGGTGCCTAACCTCGATGTCATCATGAAGCTAGCTAAATGTAGTTTGACTACTATAGTATAAATTTATAGATATTTTTTGGGTTATCGACAATATATAATAAAATTAAGTACGGTACAGGAACGAAGTGATAATGAATGTAGGTGACTGTAGCTTTTTATAAAATATGGTGGGCTGGATGCAGACTGACGACGGTTGTACGAACAAATAAATTGAAGTATGATATTATATATGTCGTAATAATCGCGATGGAGAATAGTACTGAATTTGAAAAAAAAAAAAATTGTTTATAGTCAAACTAGTTTATATAATCTACATGTTTTACAATACTTCCGCTTTTGATGACAGTATAGAATCTCAAATCATTTATTATATTATGCTTCATGAAGTACATAATATGTAAGCTTATACAGATAATTAAGACTTAAATTTTCATATGAATGTGTAGACAAATGTACTGTATTTTTATAAAATTGAATATAAATACATTATTACAACTTAAATGGAATGGAATGGATGGTAAGCAGATCTTCGTGTATAATAAATGCCCCTCAAATGTAGACAATCCAGATGACGCTGCTAGAGCTAGATGTTGGAATTTGGACGAACGCGCTAATAAATAATTGGTAAAGTAGAACGGAATCACAGGTATAAATTTTCCTTCAAAAGCGCTATTTTGAAATGATTCCGTAAATTTAATTTGTAAATCCCATTTAAGAAAAGCATCATTTTAAAATTCGGGTTTCACTCTCTAGCTACAGTAGCGCCATTCTGGAAATTTATTGAACCTATTTCGGCTGAAGACCCGTATGAGATGCTTATTCTCACGGTCTTATACACAGGTCTTGTAACAACAGTAGTGGGGGTACGTTGGCTTAATGGTTGCGCTCTGGCTCTGTTACCGTGCCGTGCAACGGAAACAGAGTACATCAAATTACTCGATCACATCACTCGAATACAGTAAATAAATATAGTTAATAGATGATGAGAATACAGTAAATGAGAAATGAAACCGAGTCGCTTACAGTCGCGTATCATTCAACCAGCGCGCGCAGTGCGCACCGCACCCATCGATAGGAACGACGTACAGCGGCATTGACGCGAAAGAAAAGTTATGACACGATCGTACAAATCTCTCACCACTGAAATTGGACTCCGTTGCAAGACTTGCATATAAGACCGTAATTACACTCCATAAAGTTAGAATTCGTAATTGATACATTTATTAAAAAATCTTGTTGGTTAGAATAGTATAAAAAAAAGTATATTTTAAACATAAAAATACTCATTGGTGTTCAAAATATATAATATCCGTCTCTGTGCTTACTGTTATACTGTTTTAGTAAAAAAAGGTGATATATAAGTATCTTCTAATTAGAAATGGCCTAAAATGTTAATGGCTGATGAATCGATTAATGAAATATGTAATACTGTAATAGGTATTTTAATTCGAACAAAACGTTAAGTTAATATTGAAGTTAAAATCTTTATAAAAGACAAAACTCAAGTGAACTTTTCAATAACATCTGACATTTATTTCAATACAGTTTCTTAAGTATAAATGCTTACATAATGTATCTTTGTATTTCATCAATGTAGAATGTCACAAATTATTTTTAAAACAAATAATGTACTCTTTATAAGTGACTATTAAATTTTTACTACAAATAAAAAGGTCACTTAACTTGTTTATTAAACAAATTAGCCAAATTTGAAAAGAAATTAAAAAACTTGATAATTGCATGTATTAAACTCCTTAGCATGTTGTTAATAATTTGAAAATTACTTTCGGGTAAAGTAGATAGCTATGAAAATTAATTAATAGGATTATTGACAATTTATATTACAATCATGTAATCTTTTTATCTGATATGAATATCTTTTTATTTTGCGCCTAATTAATGTTCTTCACTTTAACTATCAAATGATTTTATTTATACCAGTTAAGTTTGTTAAATATGAACGGATAATGAAAATGTTTGATTGTTTTATTTTTCCTTACCTTTTTATAACATCATTATCATCATATCAGCCGGAAAACGTCCACTGAGGACAAAGCTCTCCCCGAGGGTGTCCATCATGGCCGGTCTTTCCGTTCAATAGATTAATATGGCACATAAAAACTGCCGACTGCAATCCACGTTGGTCTACTAGTCAGCTTAATAGGGTGCCTATACATTTATACAGTTCCAGTTGGTGAGTTCACCATCATGCCTCGAAAAGTTCACCGCTTTTGCTTAATTATGACCTTGTCGAATTTGTGTTTACACAATTACTAATCTCCTTTTAGGCTAGTCCTGTTGGCTGAAATCGGTCACGGGGATCTTATTTTGTACTTCGTAGTGCAACATGTAAAAGCCTTAACTTTTTTTGTTATTTTGTCACTTGCAAAGATTCAATCAGTTCAGCCTAAGCCACAGTCCACACAAGTTAAACCTTTTTAGGCCAAAATAGAGGCACTCCTGGGGCCTGGGCTATACTCAGTAGGTATCCACGTATTTTTATCTCAAATATTACACACTTCAGCATAAAAATTAGGTCATGTTACAGATTTTTGCATAAAATATCCGGTCGTTCATTTTATCGATTGGGGAACTTGACCTTAAACCTCACAGTAAAAATCTGAATGGCCCGCGTCGGCAATATCGGTTCATTTATACCTAGCGAAATTTGCTCTCGACTCTTTCATCACAGCGATTAAAATTTTGACGTGGAAATTTAATTTTTGTGTTATATATTTTTTTACATTTCTGAGAGAAAAATAGTTTTAAAATAAAAATGGGTGCGAAATTTCTTAGTTGTATATTAAATTGTTTTCGTTATTTGATTCGCTGTTGAAGATGATTTACAATTTCGTTTAAGGAAAGAAAGAACAAAGAAATGAGAAAGAAAGAGATAGTATAAGGTGTTTAAATGAAAACTGAATGTTAAAGATATTAAAGATTTTGTTACCTAACCTATATAATATACTATTTCATATTTTGCGTATGTTTTGAACTTAATATGACGTAAATGTGATCTATTGAATCCAGGCATTGTGGTTTTTGAGATTTCCACTACATTGTTTCTAGTGTACTCCATTAGCGCATCGCTTACACGACACTAACCGTACACATTCGAAATTTATGAAACGTTTATAGCAATATACACTGTAAGATAATGGTATAACGGTTATTTTAGCGTAACGTATCGTAAGGTAATGTTATGGATCACAGATTTATAAGCGGTTGATGGTGTTGTCAAAGGAACGTAATCACATTTTCAAGTGAGTTTTAGCTTTGGAAATAGTGTTCCGTTGTTTATCCGAGTTCTCGTATGAGATAATGCATCCACACTTTTCATCCACATTAACAGATTTGAGCGAATCCATTCAGATAATAATATATATCAATTATTATTGAAGTAGGTACCCAATACGCTTACAATGCGAATAAACTACATAATACAGGATTATTAAAAGCTAATTAAACAATGGAGTTAATACAATTATGTCTTGTATTTATTGTTACCTACCATAACTTAGAATCAAATAATAAGTATTGTATTAAAAAAAATATTCGATGGTTTTGTTCGGATGTAAAGTTCATTCTACATCTCTATATATATGACTACACTGGTTCACTGAACCTATGAATCGGAACACAAGTCTAAAGTGTTTCTGTTTGGTGATATACGAAGATACTAAATACATATAGTTATGTAGATAATTCATTAATTACACTCAGACTCAGGACAAACAGACATACTCAATAAACTCATGCACACAATTGTCTGTCCAGGGTGGGAATCGAACCTACGACTAGCGGCGCAAAAGGCAAGGCTGGTCGCTGTGGATGTTCCTATTTCAATTTTTTTTGAAGTCGCGGATCTCTATCCTTTGATATGTTGTTGATAATTACTAATTGGTAACATAAGTTGCTATAATAATAAAGGACTTTTACGCGGCTTTGTAGATTAAAAATAAGGTTTACAACACTTAACCAAGCCGGTGAAAACAGCTACTTAATTATGTAAAATATTAATTATCAATTTAGTTGTGATATTAATTATCAATGTAGCTTAATTGAACAACCAAATTGTCATAATAAGCGCTAAAATGGATAACATCATACCTATTTGTTTTTAATGGGATTCGATTACGCAAATATACTGGAGGGCTGTTACATTCAAAGGAAGTACCTACTGCTTACTAGTTTTAATACTAAATATTGCTTCGTTTGTTAATACCCACTAGTATTAATTTTATTAGTTTTATTATAAGAAAAATATAGTATAAAAGTATTAATAAAGTATGTATTAATTTTTCCTTAATTTTAGTTCATTTGCAGTCATTTTTATGAGTAGGTACTCTAAATTACTCTTAGGTACTCTTTATTAGTCCTGATCGAAGTTATAGGTTAACTAATGTATTTTGTACGATATGACAATTTTTATTACTTGCCTTAAAAAAGTACGGCAATATTTGTTGATGTTACCATATTTAAGTAATGGATACGACTAAAATCATATTTAAGCCTTATTAACCACTAGTTTAATTATATTTGAAATTTAATTAATGAAATAATTATAGCTAGTGATTTACCAATATTAGTATTTTGATTTTACGGTTTATGATATTAACTATGCGTCGAGGGCCGTGACTTCAAAAAAAGGAGGAGGTTATCAATTCGTCTGTATGTTATTTTTTGGTCCAGTTTTGACAGTGGAATCCATGAGAAAACCATATAAGTCGTAAATTTGCATGAGGTATGTGCGCGACAAATGGACGAATAACTCGATATCTATTCAACGGATTTCGATGATTTTTTTTTATTGGAAAGATTATACTTCAAGGGTTGTTTGATGACAGTTTGGTTAGATTCCGATTATAGGATCCATGACAAAGTAACGGAAATCTCCAATTCTTAGTAGCAAACTAACGATACACGGCCGAATCTTTTATAGGCTATCTAGATTTTTCATTCACCTACCATAACATCGTTATGATCAAGTAATTGTAGTACTGGTAGTAGTAGTAGTAGTTTTCGCAGCGCACGCGAAATAATAACTTTTATAGGCAACAGTTTGATACGTTGGGTTACATTGCTCCATTTTAAGTAGGGATCTATAAGATTTTAAAAATAAAATATAGCCTATGTTACTCGGTAAAGACGTAGCTTTCTAAGGGTGAAAGAATTTTTAAAATCGGTCGAGTAGTTTTTGATTTAATTCGTAATAAAAAATCAAATCTTTCCTCTTTATAATATGAGTTATGCATGTAAGCATTAGTATATATGTATATGTTTGTAATTGAAACATATTTGAACACCTTCTAAAAGTTGAGACCAATTTTGAAAATTATATATATATATATATAGAATCGTATAAGTACTCTTATATATATACATGTTATATTTATGTATATTTATATATTGATTACTAATGTTTTCCCGCGGTTTCACCCACGTAGTTCCCGTTCCCGTGGGAATATGGGGACAAAATGTAGCCTATGTTACTCCCTGATAATGTAGCTTTCCATTGGTGAAAGAAATTTTTAAATCGGTTTAGTGGTTTAGGCGTGAAAGCGTCACAAACAAAGTTACTTTCGCATTTATAATATTAGTTAGGATAATACTTTCCCTTTTTTTTAATATACAGACATTCCGTCATATTTTATGGTGAAGAATGGTATAACACAACTAAACTGTATGTTTATAGATAAACATACAGTTTATTTAATTATTACTAGAAATAATTATTTGATTATGTTATGGCTGCCCAACACCCCACCAACTAAATCTATTTAATCAAAACATGTTAATTTATATTCATACATTTAACCATATTAACTAATATTTATTAATTAAGTACCAAAATGCATTTTTCTTTACGTTTCACTGTTGTATTTAAATAATAATATAAACGGCGCTGTCTCATATGAGCTGCACGTTTAGTAGGTCTACCCATATTCACAAATTAGTGAGTGTACTTCAGATTCACTAAAAATCGAAAAATAAATAAAAATTTTAACAAAACAAAAACCGACTTCATAGGAAAAACAAATTAATATGCACTAAAAAGTAAAAAAATAATTGCGTATTCTTCTATAATTTGATAATTAACTTACTATTTTCTACTCATCAATATGTAGGTACGAATGTGTTGAGTGGTTGATAATGTATTTACAATTATTGTTATTTTTGGAGTCGATGTCAGCTAAGGAAACACTATAATATACCTAGCAATAATAATACGGGAATCTTTTAAAAACAAACAAAAACATACACATTACAAATTGACTTTTATTCGCCTCGTAAAGTTGCGCGTGTGACACAAGCACATCTCACCTATAACTAACTATGTATGTAGTTATAAACCCACCTTGGTTAGCTATAGCATTTTCTACATTTATTCATTCGTAACAGCATAACAAAAGTATCGAGAAATATATATTCTTTAATATAACAAGTACCTTTTTGAGTTTTTGAAAGTATTAAAAGGGTTAAATTAATAATAACTATTTCTTGCAAAAACTTACATATTTGTGCTTTATTACGAAAAAATAATAATCTAATCAACAGAAATCATGCATTATTTATTTTATTTTTATTTTTCTATAGGTTTATAATTTTTGCTTTTAATATTTTGGAGGTCAAAATGTCTAAATATTTTAGACAAAAATTTATACAAACTGTGCCTGTGAGACGTTTAAATTTTCATGAAAAATTTAACAGCGGCCGTAGAATAACTGAAAAACGTCCGCCGTCTCGTTATGTAAACTAGACGCCTCTGATAATAGCATCATCATACGTGACGTTACATGAACTTCGTTGCATATTGCATGTGCATGAGCGTGCATGTTTTACAATCGTAATTTAAAAAAAAAAACACATTTTATAAATTTCCGCACTGAAATAACTCCGAAATATCAAAAGAATGGGTATAATGTATGTGGTTTAAACTATTTGTTAATTATTTCAAATTTTAATAATAAAATCTAATCGTCTTAAAACTTAATTGCATTGAAGATACATTTTTAATACAAAATAAAAGATTGTCATAGAACATAATCTTTTTTTGAAATTTTTACATGTCGGTATTACGGGCTGTAAGTCATGACGCACAATAATAGTTGCCATAGAAACTCGTAATGGCTATCATTCAGATAATGGATAAATGTCAGACAAGTAACAAATTGCCACATACAAAGATAAAACAGCAAACTTCTTGTATTATTGTTGGAAGTATATGATCCAACTACTATATGAACTGAAATGACATAAACGATGACTTTTAATTTTCAAAACAAAGGATGGCTCAGTAGATTTGGATTTCAGTCATAGTTCACGGGTTCGAATTCGGACAACATCGTTTTTTTTTCCTTGCATCGCCAATGCGACAGCAACGTTGGGAACTAAGATTACTTTTAGAACTATTATAATATCAATATGTATTATATTGTTATGTACCTTGTGCCTGTAGTTACATTGGCGCTCTCATACTTCCAACCAAAGAACACACCAATACTAAAAAATGATGTTTGTCGATAAAATATGCGATGAGTGGGTGGTATCAACACAAACGGGCTTGCACAAAGCCACCAAGTAAAGTATGTAAGCATGCTTTAATTTTTCTTCTAAATATATTTTATTTTAAGGTACAATACATGTAAAAAACGAACACTAATGATTTGGTCGTCGGCTTACTTAAAAGAACACCGCAGATTTTGGCATCATGGGTCGTATAAAAAGTTATTTTTTTCATATTTTCTGTAAATAAATGTTTAATAGTAGCCCAAAGTTAAGATGAGAATATATTTCAAGATTGTCATGTATGGTTGTGGTATAAAAAAATCAATTTACTTGGTGGTAGGGCTTTGTGCAAGCTCGTCTGGATAGGAACCACCCAGTCATCAGATATTCTACCGCAAAACTTGTGTACTTGGTATTGTTGTGTTCCGGTTTGAAGGGTCAGTGAGCCAGTGTAAAACAGGTGCAAGGGACATAACATCTTAAATCCCAAGGTTGGTGGCGCATTGGCGATGTAAGCAATGGTTAACATATTTTACACTGTCATTGTCTATTATATAAAAAATATACCATAATATATCATAATATTATATAAAAAAAATTTAGAATGAAACTTTATGATCTTAGCTTAACTATAATTCTATATATCAAATTGGATTTGTTTAAATCCGTTTTCTGAAACGGTTATCGCAGGCATTGCACGCATTTACATAATCTTCCGTATAAGTCGAGGGTTCATAAATGGGTGCGTAATTCGCTCATTATCTTCACCAAAATGATGTAACAAATTATTGAATAGTCATAATGATCTGTCGACTTCGTGGGTCTAGTGGCTACCTACGAGTTTTCAGATCACAATTGCGTTACTAAAAAGTTGTTAATTTTTTCTGGAATATGAAGTGCACCTGTTTGCGCATTTTGTGCAATATTTCATGCGCTGCTGGAGAGTTCTTGAGTTAGGCCGCTGCTGACAAAATCAACCAGAAGGGCTTTCATTTATAAAAACCTTTAAAAACTTATTGAGTTTTGGTTAGAATAAATAATTTTATGACTGCGTACAGGGAATTAATTAACCCATTTAAAACTTTAATCACATCATATCATTTAAAGACTACAAAAAAGTAATAAAAGATTGTAACTTTATAAATAAACTTTTTTTTTAATATAATAATTTGCTAATATATATTCCATAAGATCTTTAGGTGCATATTTATAAGGTTCTCCAGACCGATTTCGGCCAAGGCGGCCAATTTCAAGAGAGATTAACCAACTGAGTAGGAGATATTATAGTGCACAAGTGTGTGCGCAAAAACACAAGTGCACTCTCTTTTCCTTGGCTCTCATTATCCGATGGGACGGCAAGCCGACACGACCGGAAAGAGTTCAGGCGCAGGAGCAATGGCTTAACATGCTTACCAAGGCCCGGGAGTGGACACACTTCCAACTTCTAGACTCCTGGCTCCAGGCTGCTGCTACTGAGAATTTTCTAACTGAAAAACCCAATAACTATTTGCCTGGGATTTTGGCCCGACCTGGGAATTGAACTCAGGACCACTAGGACCTGCGGCTTTAGCCAATAGACCATCGAGGCAGTCAGGTGCATATTTACAGTACTGTGGTATACAGTAAAAATAAACAAGTAGGTAAATGTAGTTGAAGTTGTTTACCGAGCGAAAATCATGCTTGCTATCTAAGGATTACAAGGTGGCTTAAAATATAGAACATCACGTGACCTGCCAAATGTCAACTGTCTGCGGTTAGACGAAGGTCTGACAAACTAATATCCCGCACAAACCCGGGTCCGCAAGGCTCACACTCCGCACACTTCGATTAAAATATTACTTTATATTTAAGTGCTGGTGACAAAAAGGAAATAGGTTGTTTAGTGTTTTACCCACATTTACAATAATGTTTTATTTACTATTTTGTATTAGTATGAATATATATTATCTGTGTATCTATCGATTTTTCATCTCGGAGCGCGGGAAAATAGAATGGAATTGGCGCGAAGTGAAGACGGTGTGCGAGTATAGCGAGCTGATATATGAAAAATAATATGTATTATTTATTTTGTAATACCGATCTTACGACTTGAGTTAAAGCACGCTTAATGGGTGATTAATTACAGTTTGTTTTAAGTTGAAGTTTTCTTGAAATGACCGAGCAGATCTAATTCATTGTCTCTGGAATTCTGGATCTTAGAAAAATTATCAACATTACAAGTTTAATATCAATAACACTAACTTATATTAACTGCAGCTATGATTGTTTTCGTGTTATAAATAAACTTGCAGTTAAAGATCCTGCGTGTGATATGTATTTCAGAAGTATTTATTGCATATGCAGCGATATAGCTCTCATGACCTCTGTAGCAATATGGATTAGATGACCTACTTTTCTCCTGCTTTGCCGATAATAATCTGGGAGATATATCAGTTGCTACCTTGTTAAGTAGTTAACTATATCTAACAATACTGAAGTAACATACAAAATTTTTAAATATTGACCGATTTCGTTCTTTTAAAAAACTTTTCCGACTAATTTAATTATTCTACATCGAACGGAGTCATTTTCGGCTTTTCCACGACCCGTCGTGACAGGTTTTTCTCAAAAATTTTTAGTTTTCTCAAAAATTTTCCGGGTTCCGTGCTCCCGAAAATCCCGATTTTTCGCGTAAACCTGCGGGCCGCCGTCCCGAATCGAACGAGACCCCACTCTCGACCGGATCGGCTGTGCCGTTTTCGAGATTTTCGTGAAAAACCGAAAAAATTTGTACAAACGTACAATTCTATTTAATTTTTAATCATATTTATTCTTTTAACATACAATTATTATTTAATTGTATTATTCTAATGACCGTTTAATTATTTTAATTGAAATATTTGGAATTTGACGCTATATATTTTTATATATTAATTTATTATATTTTAATTCATTTTATGACAATTGTATAACGATAGGTACCCCTTTACAGTACCTAAATTAATATAGACACACTATACCCCATATTGGGAAGCCGATTATTATTGCCAGCAGCATGTCAAAATTGATAAAATCAACAAACCTTGGAGGAAAGGAAGGAAATAAGAACGCACACTCAACGAAAGCCAAGATCGTAACCCAGCCCCCAATACAGAGACGCAGCCGGTTCTCCCTTGAGAGTATCAAGGAGGACATACAAGGGAAGGAGGTTGCTTCGCTCCCGAAAAGAGCGCACGAACTGTTCCAGGAAGCCAAGTCGCAACTGGAACAGTCGGGAAATATTAGGACCAGCATCAAGGAAATCGTGACCTATAATTTGGGGGCCTTATACGAAATTGTGTTGCAACTAAATGAGGTGCGAGAGGCAATGGACCTGGAGGGCAATGTGCCCAAACCACGAAACGAGGAGAAGACTATAGAGAAGATGAATGATCAGACGGAGGTGGCTACAAAAACGAATGAGGAGATTGCGGAAATAAAAAAGCAGCTGCAAGAAATAAATGAGTCCCTCAAACGTAAAAGCACGGAACCTGGACCCCCACCGAAGTCCACACCTCCCGAACCAACGAGTCAGAAGGCGGACGAAAGGAGTCAGCCTGTTCACTCAGTGGTCGTCTCATCGGAGGAGGTAATTGATACCTCTGACGATGTGATAGCCAAAATCCGGACGGCAGTAGATGCGAAAACGTCCGGATTCAGGGTGGACAGGCTGAGAAAAGCCAGGGACCAAAAGGTGATCCTCGGATGTAGCGACAAGGGTGAGCTACAGAGGATCACCTTTAAGTTGAAGGAGCCAAAACTGAAGGTGGAGGAGAAGGCAAACAAAGATCCTCTGGTGATTCTTAAAAACGTCCTCACCTATAATACTGACGAGGATGTCCTAAAAGCTATAAAAAGACAAAACAATCACCTGATAAAGGACATTCCCCCAGAGGATTTTAGAATGGAGATTAAGTATAAAAAGAGAGCAAGAAACACGTGCGAGAATCACATAGTAGTGCAGGTCTCCCCTATCCTCTGGAGAACTCTAACAGAGGCAGGAAGGATATACGTTGACCTCCAGAGGATAGTGGTAGCAGACCAGTCGCCGGTCCTGCAGTGCTCCAGATGCCTCGGCTTTGGGCACGGCAGGAAAACGTGCACCGAAAACGAGGACAGATGTAGCCACTGTGCAGGAACTCATCTGAAGAGCGAGTGCCCTTGGTGGAAGGCAGGCAGTCCACCGAAGTGTCGAAATTGCCAGCTGGAGAACAATGAGGACGTAGCCCATAACTGCTTCGAAGCAACGTGCCCAGTCCGAAGAAAGTGGGACCGGCTGGCAAGAGCGACTGTCGCTTACTGCTGAGGGCGCAAGGAGAAAACAGCGTGTTAGACCTAGAACCTGGTATCAGAACATCAAAAAGACCCTCTCGGTTGGTCCAAAGGGAAGCGAATTTTCGGGACCGATCATGTATAATCGGAAGATCGGAAATAAAAGCAGTAAACAGAACCCATACACACAACCAATTAACAACTGGACCAACCGATGGAATAAACCCAAACCGCCCAGACAACCCTGTGTATTACAAATATTATAAGAATATTCCGTATTTACAAGAATTGCTGGGAAATTGGAAGGGAAACAAAGAAAACGATACCAAGCCAACATAAACTAACATACAAAAAAAGAACAGAAAATAAAATTGAAAAATTACAACAATAGATACAAAATTAGGTAAAAGACCATAAATAGCACCAAGCGATATACACAAATTCAAAATTTATAAATTAAGTAATAACAATGTAACACAAACGACGGTAACGAAAATAGAACAAAACAGGAAAGACAAAGACAACAATGTCAACTGAACCAGTACAAGAACAGAAAAAGAAACATAATCTAAAGAAATAAATGAAACCATAAACTAAAGATAGAAAACATAAGGTAAAAAGAAACACAAAAGAAATAATAAAAGGTGAAAATAAATAAGGACATGCACGCTGTATATTAAAGTAGTAAAATACAAAAGCAACTTCAAATACAACCCTCCAAACTGAAAATAGAAACCTGACACCAAGGTCTCCGACCACCATGTCGGAGGAGACGCTGCAGATTCCCTGCGAAAAGCAGGGGATCACTTAAAAAAAAAAAAAAAAAAAAACAATACTGAAGTAGGTACATTATAATAAGTTTTTATGACATTGTTTTTAATTAAAAAATAATAATGTAGACGACGGATATTCTTTTTAGGATAATAAATAACTGTAATATTTAATTTTATTAAAATAAGGTTTATAATAGTATTCGCTACAGTAGTTATGGCATCTCGTAAGGAGATATAATAATATTATCGGCGGCTAAAACACCAGTTTTTTTAGTTTTAATTGTTTATACGGTCAAAGAAAATATGTCAAATTTCCTTTAAAAACTTATTAAACAATACATTTATTTGGACTTGTGTATAACTGAGCCGTGAAGGTAGGCACAACATCTTAGATCCGGTGGTTGGCGGCGCATTGATGGTAAGAAGTGTCTCATACTTTAAACAGTCTATGGGGAAAGTTATCACCTACTATCAATTAGCTCATTTGTTCGTTTAACTTCTAAAAATAAAATGAAATAAACTAATGAAATAAAACTCGGTAAAAAATAAAGGTGACCTATATAGCAACATAAGGCAAGTCAACGTTTTGTACAAACCGACTTGACTTAAATATTTATCACCTGGTCTGTATTTTTCTCAGAGCACGAAAGACTTAACAAGGTCATCGTTTTCCGTAAAGCTTTAGTATGACCCTGCGTCTAGAACTAGGTCACTTTTTTTGTTACTACCACTTTAACACATAGTCAGATGTCTAAATGTATTTTAACTTAATTCAAAGAAAATATCCATTTAATTGAGTTATCAGATTATTAAATTGTTTGGAACTATTACCAAAAAATGTTTCAGAAGCAAATAACTTTGTCTCACTCACACTTGTTACTTGAGCTAAATTAAGGTAAGGTCCTCCAGACCGATTTCAGCCAAGGCGGCCAATTTCAAGAGAGATTAGCCAACTGCGTAGGAGATATTATAGTGCACAAGTGTGTGCGCACACACAAGTGCACTCTCTTTTCCTTAGCTCTCATTATCCGATGGGACGACAATCCGACACGATCGGAAAGAGTTCAGGCGCAGGACCAATGGCTTAACGTGCTTTCCGAGGCACGGGAGTGTACCACACTTCCAACTTCCATACTCCGGGCTGCTACTGAGAATTTTCTAACAGAAAACCCCAATTACTAATTTATTGGCCCGACCTGGGAATTGAACCCAGGACCACCGAGTCTTCGGCCTTATATCAAGCCACTAGACCAACGGGGCTAAATTATAAGAAATGTTGCTGCAGGTAAATGAAATAGCAAAGAAAATAACTTGTAAATGTCTCACTGCTGATCTGTCCCTCACTTCTTTTGAAGAGAACATCAGGAGCTTATTTAATCACAGTTATTCAATGCGGGTTGGTGAATACACGGGCGGCATATTTTCATTCGACAGGCATAATTCCTGACAAGACATTTCAGCGATGTTTGCCTGGATTTGGATCCGTTATCAGCTAAAACTCACTTGTCTAACAACTTCAATAGTTCTCACACCCAAAATAATTATTAAACTTATATTTACCATATGAAGGATTTGTAATTAGATTTAAGGTGTTAAAACTACAATTAGAAGAAGTAATTCCTTATCAGATGAAGATTTGACAATCAATTTTTTTTTTTCAAAGGAAAATTAGTACATTACAAAAATTAGTAAATTACAAATATTTCACGCTATCTTAAATTTTTGTTTAGGGTACGTATATTTTTGATAAATCTTGTTACACCAAATTAGAGCTAATACGATGCGGATGAAGGCACAAGATTTTAATAATCGTCTTTCAACTTTAGTAATATTGCCGCATTTACAATCTTAAGTCGACTTATTAAAGAGGGACTACCGTCGATCGTATAAAGATTAAAGTCTATCTCCGTCATCTGTAAATTTATTTGTAGCTCTTGGACTTAATCATAAGGTTTTGATCACGAGTTTAATCTCTTACAAAGTAAAGTGGTAAAGTAAAATGTGATATTATTCACAAAGTCAGTAATTAATGGTGAGCAAAAATGATAAAAAGAGCAAATAAAATGAATAGAGTAAAGGAGGTTACTCATTCCTTTTAAAACCACGAAAATATCACAGAAAAAAATTCAAGCGAGAAGTTACTTTTGTAAAAATGTTCAGTCATAAATTTTATAACCGCCGTAATGAGATAAACGCGAGCCCCAGATTTGTAGATCACGCTCAGATTTTAGACAGCATGGTATTTTGTTGACGGAGAGGGTAATTTAAATAATTTGCCGACCGCCTTCCCTTTAGAGTTTGCCACTACTAAATATGACGCTACTTAAGTTAAATACTTGTGTGAAATGTTAACAAGTGTTGCTTTCCTTCACTGTTATAAATGAGTTAAGGGATCCTATACTTAATAACAAAAAACCAAAGCTTTTCTATAAATATTTACTTTATAAGTCTTCCAGATGATCCATTAAAAGATGAAAGGTATTAAAATATCGCTCCAATTATAAAATTCATTAAAATAATTCTTACATTATATACTTTTAGCGTTTTTAGTTATATGTGAGTTTGCGTTATTATAAAACAACAGTTTTTGCTCTTCAGTTGTCATCGTCGGCGGCGCATTTACTATGTAAGGAATGATAAATGTAATTCTGTTATCGGGGACCACTCGTCAACAGTCCCAATTTGGTCGTCTTCTCTTTATTATATTCCGTTCTTTTTCATTACTGTACTCTCCATTGTAAAGTATATCACGACAACAATCATAAATAGTTTAATTATTTACTCTAACGTTGTTTTTGTTTAAATTATTCAAACAATAAAAAGATAAGGTAATTTTTCGCTGTATATTTTTGTATGGACTTTTATTATCGGAAATAAACATATTAATATTTATTAGAGTGCTACTTAGTAGAGTGCTAAATAAAAAAAAAATTCTTACATAATATGCAAAAGACAAACATTTACTTTTAAAATTAAACGAACAAACAATATGAACATTTACCTCAATATAAGTATTAATAATAATACTAAGTAGGGTCTGACATTAATAATCCTCGCCACAAATGTTCATAATGAAGTCATACAACAATTTCTCATAAAGCGAGATCGGCGAGTCTGAACCGGGATTAAAATTAAACTCTTTCGGCTGTAACTCGTTTGTCCCTCCTGAATATTTTAAACCTATTTGCTAACGCGGCCCGACGTGGAGTTAAAATCGAGTCTGCATGCGAATTTTTAATGGATTGCGAAATTAAAACGATATCCAAATATTTCTATGACGCCGTTGCATAGAGTGTATATACTGAGTGTATATAACATAATACTGTACATCGATTAATGTATGATCGCTACAATTAATTGAATGTGTCTAATCTTGCGGTTTCATGATAAAAAATGAGAAAGATGCTGTAGTTACTATTTAAATTAAATTTAAATAGAATTGAGAGTTTCTAGAAAATTTTAAATAACTATTTGTAATTTAATTAAATTCGAATAAATTGATTTAAAAGTAAGAATATTAATATAAACTATTTTTGTTCATCATTTCAGTAAATATGTTTCAAAAATAAATCCGCCTAAGTCTAAGTTTTCTACTTAGCTTAATATTTCGCCTTCATAATAAATTCAATTATAATAAGTTCAAGACGAATTTTTAATAATACAATGTGCTTTGGTGTCTGAGTCTGAGCTCGAATTAGGCCAGAACTAAATTAAATATGGAGTTGGCAAGGATAAATGTCTCTAGTATTTTTCTTGCGAAATTCGAAGCTCTATGAAATATCAAAGTAATCTCAACGTAAAAAGTGATGTACATACGAGCAATTTTCTAGACTGCTTTTAGTGGTTAAATATTAAGCAGTTATTCTACATTGTTCGCAACCTACTACTGCCTATTTTTTATACAAGAACACATTAAGGTATTAAATAAATACAAACAAAAATTAATAATAGTTACTGTACAAATCATGCTCGCGTGGAATGGTGGCAAGAAAGAAAATTAAAGTACCCTAAAATTATATTGGTTACATACTTTTAGAACTCATAATAAGTTCTCTAATGTGCCATTGCTGGGTCTAGTCAAGAAATTGGTCTAAAATGATTTATTATTTTAATTCCTCCCATTTTTTTAAATAATAAACAAAAATCGAAAGTAAATCACAAAATGTGTTCATTAAATATATGTATATCTTTGTTCGATTTATCACCGACAAATATAAAAAAGTCAATTTAATTACTATATTTGGCGGCTAGTATTTTATATTTTAACATAATTTATTAAAATATTCATAATATAGCTTTAAATTAATTTAATATCGTCATGTGTAAACATTGAATTTAGTCAGTTACGTAATACGTTAAATTAAGTTAAAACAGTGATTATTTTACATAACGTTTCTCGGAAACGCACTTACAATTACATAGAACATCCACTGTCAATATAGAACCATCAGTAACCGTACATCGGAAAGCTGCGTAAGTAATACAATTTGTATATCCGTTTCGACGTACAAAGGTTTTTAGCAAATTCAATTTGTGACGTTTCGTTTTACATACGTGAAATGGGGTCTCAGTCAAGTTAAATCAGTCTAACCTAAAACCTGACTATTGTAACAAAAAATCCAAGTCGTATATAACCAGATGTTTTTAGATTGTGATATATTTCATGTCTCTTTCAGTAGCTTTAATCGTTATATCAATAATATCTTATCAAATGGTAGTACTGATTGAATTAATTGTCATTGAATGGATTTGTCATCTCGCCCACTCTCTCTTTTGTACCTGTAATCTCTGATTGATCGTTAATTTTTTCCGTTATACTATGCATCTACGCCTGTTATGTGTTAGTTATTAATCATTGGAAACTATTTTTGGTAATGATTTGTCAATATTTGATATGTATAAAGATTATTATGTACTGTTTGTTTCCATTAAATAAATAAATAACCTATGATTACGTTCTTCCCAACCATCGCTATGACTACTATTATATTAATTTCGTAATTTGATACCTAAAGGGTCGCCATAATATGTTGGAGGACTCTTTACTCGTGATTTATCTCTTTGTCATTATTGATTTAACAATCGAAAGAAGAAGACGGCATTGTTTAATTAATCATGCGCTAAATAATATTTATAAGGAAGGCTGTAGTAGTAAAATGAAGAATAAGTGGGTATTGTTTGTAACATGTAGCCTACTTACTACTTATTATATTTTGATATTCAATTAATGATAATTTAGAAATTTTGGGATAAAAATTTATGAAACGGTTTAATATAACATTTGCGCGAATCACAATGTTTAATGTTAATATTTAAAACGAAGTAAATATCGTCTACTTCACTAGTTCCGTTTATGCACGTGTAGCGATGAAACATTTTACATGACGTCAGTTCATTATTGTGTTTGAAAATGGAATCAAAGTTGAGTACAATACATTTATGCTACACGTGCGGAATGTAGAAAAGTTTTATACGATATATACAACTACAACATTCAATTATAATATAAGTATCTATATTATATGTTATCATTTTTATTTGTCTTGATTTGTTAAAAACCATGAGTTGGTTCTATCAAAGCAATATTTACTTTTAATCAGACGTATTAAATGTAGTGTATCTAGTTTCAAATTGCTAAAGTTATTAAGCTCGGCGTCTCGTGTTCTCATAGTTTGGATACTCGCAATAAGCTAATGAGATAAGACCTGAGTTTGTGCTACTCTGTTGTCAGTGAACGGAGAGGAATTTATATTATGTACACTTTCAATGGAGGTTTTATTGTTTGTACAATTAAAAAGTTACCTTTAAGTTACCTGTAAGTTATATTTAGTAATTTATAAAAACCGATGAGTAAATAATAAAATTAATCTGTAATAAAACATGTGTGTTACAACAATTTGTGTTAACTGATTATTCGTTTTTTTTAAATCTTTATAAGGTTATATAGTGTATATAATATACATGTAAGCGTACGGCTCAGCCAGTAGTTATGAAACTAATTAAATAGGATTTTTTCAAAAAGTATCTTTTCATTAATTTTGTGTATGTGTGTAGAAATATTGTTTTAATAATTTATTGTTTGAAAAACAAGAAAACGTTAAGATTTCAATTTTGAACTTTTTATCTATTACACTAAAAAAAGATATGTGCTTGTGATTAGTAAGAAAATGTTATTAGATAATTACGTTTATGCCTCCTGTGAGGATTGAACTCACGGCCCCTGGTTTACAAGACCAGTGCTCTGCCACTGAGCTAAAGAGGCTTACGACATTACTTGATATAATGCGAGTTAAGTTAAAATTCCTTGATAATTTCGCAAAATACTACTTATGATGTACATAAGTAGTTTATATTTGAAATGTATTTTATATTTGAAACAAACTAGCGTACTGGTATTTACTAAGAATGCCATCGCTTTTGTGCGTACATACTCGTAGGTATGACGAGTTCGTCGGTCACAAATAACAGTTCAATGCTCTCGGCGGTAGTACATGAAATGATATTTTCTATTGTGAATATTTCAAACATATACGTTAATATATATAGTATATATATTTTTATTCATTGCATATTTCAAACATACACGTTAATATATATAGTATATATATTTTTAATATATCGATATTTATTCATTAGAATTGAAATTATATCTAGGTATAATTAATTTTAGCTAATCATTATTAGTCGATATAGGGTTAAGTCTCTTGCAATTAATAATATTAATCAACTTGCATTGCATTTATTATATGCAAATTTGCAACTGATTTCGTTTCTTTGTGCCACGGCTTTAACTAAGCCTCTTCAGAGGCGAAGAACTAGGCTTCGGCTCGGGGTCGCAAAAGTTTTCGTAAATATATTTGAGAAACATAAACCAAAATAGACTAGTTTTAATGAGATCTTACAATTATAAGCAATTTATTGTAAGTGAAGCAACAAATTAAGACTAGACAAAGTATATTATGTATTTAGAAGTACCTACATATAAAATTAAAAGTCAGTCTGTCTGATTTTTGCAGACTGACTAACACTTGCTAAGGTGGTATATATATGACTTTCACCTAACGTATGCAGGTTCTCCTACGATGCTTTCCCTTAGCCCGAGACACATAAGTACAAGCTTTACATAAGCACGATGCTTGCTCGGAGTAGAATCAATCATTCAAATCACTGAGCCAACTCACCTCTAGGAGTATATAGTATATAATTAAATAATACCTATATCTTAAAATGAAAACAAAATAACTAAGAAAATAAGTAATTGACATTTAAGTTTTATTAAATGACAAGATTTTATTACGACTTATTGGTTTACTAGACAGTAAAATTGCTTTTCTTTTTCATAATTAAAAGAAAATAAGAAAATAATAACAACAATATGATTAAATTCTGTTTGTAGTGTTTCAAAGAAGCAATAAGTTGGAATTAGTTCCAATATTGCCTAAAGATATTGGAACACATACGACACGAGCACGAGGTTTTTATTTTAGTTTCTGCGTACTTAACTAACTCTGAAATGTCTGCGATCTTTAACGCAATATTTATAGTTATAGTTTTTAATACGTGTACTATTTAATATGTATTACATATACTATTTTAATATTGGATAAAGGCGTTCTGGTTTCATGGAAAACTAAGATTTTTCCTTATACACAGGCAAATTATTATTACATATACTTATATTGAGGTATTGCATTTATTTTTCTTGTCTTGTCATTCTACTCTATATTATATATCTGTTTGTGAACGTGATAAAATAAGAAACTAAATGTAATATTCATAAAGTTTTTGTGTAAATTTGCTGATTTATGACGATGATGATGATGAAAAACTTTGAGTTATATGTATTATGACAAACTTTTTATGTAGACCCTTACACTACCCGGAACGGGTAGCTTATTGAATACGTAGAAAGAATGTTATCAATAATAATAACTCTCTGGGCGACAGTTAAGAGCTATAAGTCTATTCTGTAAGAACAAACTCGAACTCACGGCAGAAAATGGTCGTAAAATGCGACTGCGACACTGACCATAATACTTTATTGTCTAATGATGTTTATATTTGCAGTCGTCATTTGTTCATGACAAGCAATTAAATACCTAAATATCGCTGTCTGGAGATACACAGCATGTGCATGTGACAAACAACGTCCGGCGATCGAACTAATGATTAATGACTTTAGCAAACCGATACACGAGTAACAATGAAAAAGTTGCGACTGTTTAGAATGAACGTGTGCGATGCTTCATATCTGTATTTGTTACGGTGAACGAAACTTATTTCGTTATTATATTTTCCATAGCCTTTGATGTAACAGTTCTCAGATCTCAGATATGTAGACGACGAATGGAATACATACCTATGTATATATAATATCTTTTTTCGCTACGTGTAAAGTTAATATTAAACTTTTTTAATTTTGTTTATTCATTGTAGCGTTATTTAGCTTTCGTCGAAGGCAATATATGAGATTCATTTTTGTACAACTTGTACAACAAGTATTTCTTTATTGACTTTCCTCTTAGTATCTCAAAGGTTGTCTGAAAGTGAGATTACAGTTTAATTGGTTTGTTTGTTTACTAATCTTGTTTATAAAGTATAATTTATGACCGTTACAGGATATATCTCGTACCGGTCGTTATTTTAAAGGTATACATACAAGATAGGTACATATACTTTTTAAAAGCATCTGCTTTTATATAATTTTTTCATTAATTATACTCGTAAAGTTAAATTCAATTTAAGAAAGACGGGATTTTCTGTAAATAACTTTTTTCATTAATATGTTTTCTAATAAAGTCTTATAAAATAGCGTATATACAATCATACAATTATAAGTTTCCTATTATGTATATAGGCTATATAATATATAAATACATGTAGCTCATGAGTTTCGAATTTATGAATTGTCTATGGGTGATGTAAGGGCAAAGACAAATCGCGTCTCGGTCAAGTCATAATTAATGTAATATCAATCGATTCTAATCTAAATCGATTTTCACGATCGACTTTTTTGACTTTATCAATAAAATCGTACACAAATACAAATACTTAATCGAAATAATTTGCGCAACAAACCAATGAAAATGGTAATAAAATCTACTCAATTTTACAGTAGTAGTATCGTTTTTAATATTTTATTTTAACGTATGAAGTAATAAATATCGGAATAGAAAAGATATTCGGAATAGAAAAGGAATATTATAGAATGGAGTAAGGTTCTGTAATATTGTATGTAGGTATATAGAGCTTCTACGATAACGCTACGTTTAAATTAAATTCATTTTTGCCTTGCCTTTCTGTTACTTAAGAATTGTATATATATAAGTATTCTATATATTTTAGTAATTATTATTTGTTATAAATACATTAGCGCGAATGTCTATTTTTTATATGAATATTTTATTTATGAATATTATATGTAATGAATACACTTATTGCTATTGCTAACTATTTGCACAGCGCTTGAAAGGTTTACTTTTAGCATTGTTTGGTGTTCAATGAAGTAGTTTATTATTAATATAATTTTAGCTCTTAGGCCCGCATTACAATGAATACATACAAATACGATGTCGCTGGCACCGCTATGTATCTGTATGTAAGTTTCTGTAAGTTAATGTAGAGAGGAAAACCGAAACCAAACTAAGTGTAAACTATTTCTTTGTGTTTACGTTTAAACGAAAATACTTAGTCTTCGAATATAATTTCAGTAGAATTTGTATGCACAAAGTGAATCGGATTTTAATTCATTTTCCTGAAAGCGGTGAGCGATCCCTTGTTTTGTAGAACTTGCGGTGAGTGATCTCGTAGACAGAGACTCAGTTGAATCGAGTTGCACGAAGTTATCTATTTTTCGCACTTTTTTTGCTTTTAACGTCACGGACTTTTGTTTAAAAGCTGATTGAAGTCTCTAGAGGTGTGGCCAGCATAAAATTTGTTGAATTGAGATTTTTTTAAAGCTACGGATAGTGATGGCGTAAAAGAAGATTTTTTTTAATTTAATAGTTTTTTTAGTTTTAATTAAATAAAACCTATACTTCGAGATTTTAAACAAATGTTACTACTCGTATCTTAGAATATTACAATAACAACAACATTGAATACAAATGTTGTGTAATGTAAAATAATAACATGGCAATTATTGTAGCGAAATGTATCTCTTAACCATAACCATTGGAAAAGAGATAGGGTTGGCAAAAATCTATAGAATACCTACAATAATAATAACACCTTAACTTTGATTTTTAAAAAGATCGTTACTTATCCTTAAAAAAAGTATAAAACAACATATATTCTACATCGTTAGGATGAAGACATTCTTAAGAATGTTATTAAAAAAAATTGGATTGAATATGTCATTGATTGACAGATTCCACAATATAATATGACAAAAAGTTTACACGTGGCGAAAATATGTCTAGCTTCTAGATTTATTGAGTCAAGAGTCGGGTATTACTTGCTAGCAATGTTCTCTAAAAATAATGATTCGTAATACTTTTAGACGATGAATATTTTCGCAGAATTGAAATTCAAAACATTACTATGCTTTGTGAACAAATGTTCGAGTGGAAAGAAGGTTGATTTACACGGATTTACACTACTACTATTAGGTCTTATAGGTCTTATACTACTAGGTCTTATACGGTCTTTTTTTGTCCCAAGAGTAAGATTTACCTTCACCGTTTTCTCAGTAATTAAAAAAGAGTCGACATCGACGTTCCTGCTCTTAGTATGCCGTGTAGTCGTGATGATGGCAAAAGACCTGATGAGCTGAAAGTAGTTGAACTGAAACTTGCAAGATCTGTATTGCGGGACTACTATTTGTATAAGAGGAAGAAGGAACGAATTCTTCTTGTATGTATAGGTGTTCGGAAAACATTTTTTTAAAATTTTCTGCCAGCCCTGTGCTTACGGGTTAGCAATATATGCACGCACGTGCCTACAGATAACAAAGAGAGACAACAAATGCATGAATAAAACAGAAGCGGCCACCTTGAATATTTTACATGGACCAGTTGCGAACTCGCCATGCAAGCATCGGAACTGTTTTGTTGGAAAAGCTGTGCGTGAGTATATTCAGATTACTGTGTGTGTCATGTGTGCGTGTGTATCTACTTCGAGTTAGGTCGTATTATTACAAGTTTTGAAAATGTTAAGTAACATTACATAATCGTTATTTGTTTCAGTGACGACTACAAATTTTATTTTATTTAAATAAAATTTTAGAATATTTTTTTTATAAAATCTTAATATATTTGCGGCAATGTAGACTATAAAAAAACTACATAGTATCAAAGTTTTAGATAAATTTTTCATTAATGCCTTAAAATATGATGATGATCGCTGAAGATGTCGACGAAAAAAATCATGACAAATAGGACCTTTAGTGGCGTGCGCTCTGTACATCAATACTATTACGTATTATGCATTGTAATATAAACATTTACGGACAGGTAGCTAGTAAGCAGATTTATTAAATTACTACTTAAAACAAAAATATATATAATAAAGATGTATTTAGTTGTGTCAGGAATATATTACAAAATTTCGTCTATATATAATATCGCAAATAATATTATATACATGAATGGTAAATATATCAAAAAATTGTTCTACCTCATAACAAAAGATCCAATATTTAAACTTCCAATAATTAAAAGCGAAGAGAAATTAATTGATTTTACAGATTTAATTTTTAATGTAATATTTAAAACGAAGAAAGGAATGAAAACAAGTAAATAATATAAAGTAATGAATTTTAATAAAAACAATTTAGATTTTATTTACAATTTTTCCTCCCAAAAGATAAGTAGAAAAGTGTCTCTCACGTTCAAGTTACATTCAAGCGCCTTTCGCATCAAAGACAAAAATCGCACGACTTCTTTATCATTACACTCACTCAATTCAAATAATGCATATAAATCCTCCATATTATTTTAATTTTAGGCATTCCTGTCAATTAAATCATATTTTAAAATTGACTAAATTAAAGTAAATTCGTATTATGATTCCGCTATAGAAGAAAGACCGCCATATGTGCATCCTATCAACCCGTATTATAGCAGCGTGGTGGAATAATCTCCAAACGTTCTCTTTTGACTTACTAATATTTCAATTAATAAACCTTAAATAACGGTTGTAAAATGTAAATCGCCACAAGAATACCTTTTATGGAATCAATTTGTGTCACTTCAATGTTTCTATTGCAAAGAAATATGGAGTCCCTTTCATTCGCTCGTTAAATATACCTGTAAAAGGAATGAAAATCATAAAGGCAGGCGTTTCTAGGTTATCTTATACTCAACAACGCGTTTTTCATTGTGCGTTGTTAAACGAGGCATTAGGTAAAGAAATAAATATAGGCTGGGACAAAGAGTAAGTAAGGAGACAGTTTTATTTTTTTGATGGTTAAATTTAATTAATTTTGAAATTTGACCGAAATAAGGTATTTTATTGCTTCATTAAATAGCTTCGAATAAAGAATTGATATTAAAGTTTCCCTCGTAGAAATTAAAGAGGATTTATTATTCGTTAACAGTGTATGCCTCGTAAAATTCAAATCAAATATTTATTTACCATAGGTTTATTTGCCATAGTACGAATATCGATGAACTGGTTTTTGTACAATATTTATCTGGCTTTATTTATTTCAATATATTGTTGACTTGTTTGGGATATGAACCCTATTCAATTTGAACGTGAACAACATGCCAATGATTCATTTTGTAATAAGAAAGACCTTCAAGTAAAGATGCCGTGTGCGAAATATTCTTATTATGAAATTATGAATAAATAATATATTCAATACTAGGCGTGTTTATATTACAAATACAAGATATGCTTGTTTGCATGTTATCTTGTTTGGTACTATTTTATAAATTAAACGTACAATATAATCAATAATATCAAATCAGTTGCGTTGTTTTATAGAAATAGTATTTTACAAAGACTTTCAAGTCGTGAATTCACACAGTTCAGAATTAACGATGCAATGAATAGAATAAGCTAGTCTAGTCTAGTCTATATACTGGTATATAGGAAGACTCTCAAGTAGTCACGATTGTTCAAAGAAATTAGCACTTCAATAAATATTCCCCATACTACTTTTTCATTGCACTGCCAACCTTGGAAACTAAGATGTCCCTTAGTACCTGTAGTTACATTGGCTCTTACATTGGTTCACTCAGTCACTTTTAAAACCGGAAGACAACTCTAATTCATTTTATATTATTATAGTAAGAAATTTGTGATTTTTTACTATATCTCATTTGTATGGATTTCTGTTGTCTGAAATAAATGATAATTATATTTACCTATTATTAATACGTGTTGCATTCGGCGGTAGACCAAGTGACATGTGAGTTGTTACATCCAATTTAGATTGCACAAAGCACTGGTTTATATGTATAGTAGACGCAAACTAAAATATTCCAGTTTTAATTTTCCTACTTTTCTGTAAACTTTTAAAATGTTCTAGTTTATGTTGTTTCAACGTTATTTTCTTGTTTGAAGCGTACGTACAGGTTTAATAACTCGGAGAAGGCAGAGCGTAACAAAGAGAGCAAATATCGGTATTTTCTTACCAGTTGCCGTGAATTATTACGCCCTGGGATATTTTAAAATAAAATACCCTGTTCAGACAGGTATTTATGCATTTTTATGTAAACTATAATAGCCGAGGTAAGCGTTGGACTGGCTAGCATAATAAAGTTAATAAAGTCTTAGAAATATGAGAAAATTATACCTGATAAATTTTTCATTAAAAACAAAAATGTCTTATCACAGATATTATTCACTCAGGCGAAGTCGTGATCGACAAGCTAGTAATTTATATGCAGTGCTGCTTTGAACTTTTTGCTATCGGATCTTTTTTCTTATTAAGTTAAAAAATTAGAACAATTGAAGATTCTATGGATAATAACAGTTTGATCTTGATTTTATGTTTAGTTATTTAGACAATACGACCCATAGGATGAATTTCGTCGAATGAAAGTAGTTAGGTCTATTTGTTGTTCGGAACCGCGTGAGACTTCTTAACAGTTAATATTGTAATAATAGTTTCAATGTGTCATTTTAATATAAATATAAATTGTTTGAGATTTTTAACGAACCAATGAAAAGTTTTAAGTTATTTTTTTACTAGAATCGCCTTTTATGAACTAAAATATAGATAAAATATTAATTCATAAAACATTTATTGCATTTCGTATAGAAATTTTAATATAAATTGATATACTCATTACATATTTAATAAAAAACTAAAAGTACTTAATACGAAGGGTCCAATTTAATATAAATACTAATATTCTTATATATTACTTCAACAAAAAAAGATTATAAAATCAACCATATGGTTAATATCATAGCATTACCTCATGAATATAAATTTCAGCGCCATTATTATACACGAGGAAACTGGTAGTACACCTAGGTTCTCATAACAGTGCATTTTAATGCTCGTATAGGAACTAGTATGCAACGTAAATTTTAATCAATGCGAGTCGTGGAGATTGCGTTGTGGTTCTAGCGGGGAATGAACCCTTATCGTACTGATATTATACTGAGTTAAGTTGGCCTGTTGGTTTGTTTCATATTAAACTTAGTGGCAAGTCTAGTGTCATAAATGGGTTCAAATTCCGGGCCGTTAGAAAAAAATTATATTTTCTGTCGGAAAATTCTCAGTAGCTGAAGGAAGCTGGGAGGTTTGCAGTAGTGAGCTGCCATTTTTTGAACCCGTAGTGTTAAGCTCTCGTGCCTCAGAAAGCACGAAAAACGGTTAATTCTATGCCTGCTATCTAATCGTGTTGCATGGCTTTCCCATCGGATTATTAGCGTTGGGGAACATATAGCATTCCTGTGCTAGTGCACACATTTTTTCATTACTAGCGACCCGCTTAGGGTTCGCCCGGGTAGCAGAGTAAATATTCCTAAAAAATTTTTTGTCGTAGTATTATATCAGCTTTTAGCGTGTCGCGCGTCGTTGCAACACGCATTAGTATAATCGGCGTGGGACCGCTTGAATTTATTTAGTGCGCGATAGTTTTAATTTTACGATAACTCCTAAGGCATTAATTTAAATTGGGTAGTGTAAACGGCATTATAATACACATGAAATGCTTAAAGTAAATAACGTATGTAATTTGATAAGGAATAATGTCATATCCGTTTTTATAGCTTTCCAATTATAACATTATTATGTAACCATTTTCTTAAACATTAAAGTTGGTATAGTAAGTTATCCTTAAAAGACAGACATATGCCATCATGGACTTTTCTATAGATCTATGAAAGGGGAACAATTTCACCATACATTATTTTATTATATTTCAAAGGGATTTTACAGCGTTTTTGATGAAAGCTCGTAATCGGACTTTTTTTGCCGACTTCATCAACAATTATCGTCATATTTCAACAAATTTAGACAAAACATTAATGAATGATACACGTTCACCTTTCTATTGAATGACTACGTCCATTGGTAAAAACCGTATGGCAATCCGTTCAGGAGGTTTTTAGATTATCGCGTTCATACAGACAGACAGGAAACGCGGGGGACTATTAGGCTAGTCCTTGAGATTAGTTGCCGTGGCCAAAACCAACTATAATATTACACATTCTAAAAAGCTCGATCATAGTAATACAGAACCATCGAATATGACTTCATTAAAAACTCTACAGTTTTCGTCATATTCGCACGTTTTTGGAATATGTGAAAGGCCATATTTCATACGTCACAGCTACTAGGGGTATTTTCAGTTATATTCCATATAGTACGATAGATCTTAATTAAGAGCCTTATTGCTCTAGCGGCTAGCTTATAATGCATATACGGTAAGGTAGTTTTTGAAAAAATATACCATGTACGATTTCGACGCAAAAAGGTTTCATATCTGTCACATATAAGTTTCTCACACTTTCTTCCCTCTATACAAAACATCTTAAGATCGTCTTCACAAACAATGAATTTATTCTTTAAGAGCTAGTCAAACCCGATGAACAATTATTCCGAACAATAGTAAGCCTGTAACGCGACCGCGTTTGTCGCTCAGACAAAGCGCCTTTTTATATTGTGGAGCACGAACTCAATCTTCTTATTGCTCTGCCGCCGTGCGTCACCCTTGTTTATTGCTTGCAATTCCATCTTAATGCAATGGGGAGCCGCGAATACTATGACAGATTCCTCATTATCTTTTATATTCTAACTTTGTCCGCGTTGACATAAAAACTGTATTGAACTGTTGCATTTGCTTATTCCTATAATTGCTTATAGTGCAGTACATACATTCCATAGCGCATTCAGGAATACATCGTTGAAACCAAAGTATTGGTCAAAGGAAACGTGTTGACAATTTTTCTTTCGGGAAATAGATTAATAACTACTAGTGAGAGGAAATAATTTCATAAATAATAGCATTAACGATTAAGCGATGGTAAGTTGATTCATAAATATATATTCATCCCATTTTATATAACTTGAGTGATGTGAAATATTATGTGTAGTTAAACTATGCAGAGGTTGCATAATGAGCTCTTGCTGAGACTCAGCTCATATTTGTTGTCAGCAAAAATTTGTTGGCCAAGAAGGATTCCAGATATTTGTGCAGTTCCATTCGTGTTCCAGTGGTAAGAAAGCGTGAATCTTGACCGATGATCGTGGGTTCAAACCCGGGCAGGCACCGCTGAATTTCATGTGCTTAATTTGTGATTATAATTCATCTCGTGCTTGGCGGTGAAGGAAAACATCGCGAGGAAACCTGCATGTGTGCAATTTCATTGAAATTCTGTCACATGTGTATTCCACCAACCCGCATTGGAGCAGCGTGGTGGAATAAGCTCCAAAACCTTCTCCTCACAAAGAGGAGAGGAGGCCTTAGCCCAGCAGTGGGACACAGGCTGTTACTGTATTTGTGTTTAGCTAGTTAGCCACTGTAACAACAGGCCTACCATCAAATGTTCCACTCACCATCCTACCCAATACAAGAACTAAAATTTCACACAATGTCAATAGCATCAGACCACCTCAACTAATAGTAAAATTAAAGAAAACTTAAGTAAGCTTTTTTTTGGTCCTCCTTTGCTTTTGTACGCTTACTATGTATATGATAAAATCTACAAGTATTTATTATTTAGCTGTGTGCATTTTCTGCTATAGAACAATTGATAATAGTTACCGACATTGCGTTGCTTTTGCCTGTGTCTGTAATTAACGCATATAGTGCAGTAGATACATCCATAGCGCATTCAAGCCTATCCAATCTATTCGCGAATCAGTAACAATGCGGGCTTTAACGAGATAGCAAACAGTTATTACTGAAAACGATTTGGATGCGTTCAATTTAATGCTTTCAACTTTCCGTTTTGACGGTAAAAACGAATGCATATTTATAACTATAATCAAACTGTTAACGTTATTGGAAATTATATTTGTCTTGCCCAAATATGGTAAGACATGATTAAGCAAAAAAAAAAATAATATTTTTTTATTAGTCATTCTGTTCAAACATGACAATCTGATTTTCATAAACAAAAATCATTTACTATATTGTTTATGATAAAATATAATATTGAAAATTACTTACATTGTTTTTCGAGTATGAAGTGATAATAACAAAAAGAAAACAAAAAATAATAAAATAGAATGAGCAAGCACATACATATATGTCTTAGACATACATTTAAAGAATAAGGAAATGAAACATAAAGGACTTATCTAACGTAAAGAATTCACGACATACGGTCTTATGTCATCTTTAAATTCCTTTAAACAATTAGCATTGAATATTATATCTTAGTCATTATTTATTCTGTCAGTTCCAGGGTCGAGAACGCAATGGTAACGCTATGCTAAGATTTTGGAAGTCGGTTGCTCTTGACAGGCATTATGTTATTCATCAAGTTACCTGCTCCATTAAAGATGAATAGGCCGGTTCAAACAGTCTGAATACGTTTACTAACTCGCTCAAACTCAGTTGCAGGTTGCCGTCGAACTTTAATGAGTGGCAAGCATTAAAACCAACTAATGAATTAAATAAAGTACGGCCCCTGTTGAACTTTGGCTTGCATTACACGTTTCATTTGAGTGAACATACAAATATGGTTTTTATATGTATGCAACTAAATGCTACTTCCCTTTGTATGGTCCCATTAGACCGACTATAATAACTACGAATTTGCATTGAGAGCGGCTGCATGTCGATGGGTTTTGGAAAGGTTTATGTAAAAATAATTTTCATTTGACACCTTACAGATGTGACATCATCTTTTTTAACTACTGTAAAAGTTTTCATGTCGTTTTACAATTACTTAGTAAATATTTAGATAATAGATATATATGTACATCAAAAATAGTGACGATTAAACATTTCAATTTGCTTATATGAAAGTGGTTTTTAATCACACAGAATCAGAATTATTAAATGCTTCGCAATATTTTGTTTCTTAATTATTATTTGCTAAAAAATTATTTATTTTCAATATTGAATATAGATGACAATTATTTTTTATTTAAATTGATTATTAATTTGTTTACGTCTATGTGTCTTCATAAATCTGAAATTAACTGTGTGCTTACATAAATATATGTCTGAATGTTAGAATCAGTTTTGGTAAGGGTATCATTACTTAGAAACTGATCATTATTTAATATAAGTTTTATGATAATAATAATAATAATAATAATAATCATCCCTTTTTCGTCCAGTGTTGAACATAGGCTTCTCCAATGGCACACCACTGAGATCGATCTTCAGCTCTCAATCTCCATGCGCTGCCAGCCACTTTGCGTATAATGAAACATCTGCAAACAACTGCATCTTAACTGAGGATTTCATATTCAAACCCGGGCAACGCACAAATAAGTTTCAATGTGCATAGCTTATGTAAAAAAAACATCGGATTTGGCGATCGCATATGTAATCAACCTGCAATAGATCGTCATAGTGAATTAAGCTCAAAACCGTAACCTCTTTCAAGGAGGCCTTTGACTAGAAGCAGGACATTTTCAAGTATTTTTATTTGTCCAGCTTAAGGTAACTTAATAAACAATACATACATACATGATGTGATTATACATTCTTTTTAAATGAAGACTAAATAATATAACACGCATGCGTCGTTTCCCTAAAAAGACGATAAGATTTTTTCAGCAAACTCAAGAAAAAAGAATTTTAGATAGTATATGTCAGTTTGACCTTTCGTTTTTCATAAACTCCGATGTTTGATGCCTCAAATACATTTATTTCTTTCATTCTATTTAAAAACAATCCAAAAGTAAACAAAGAACAATTTCGACGCAAAACAATACCCGAACGCTCTCATGGACTTAATTAATAAAGCCTGGCTGGATGGCGTTCATTTGAGACGTTTTTCGCTGTTAAGTCTAATTTTATTCTTAGGAAAAGGAAGGTTTCAAAGTTTAATTAAAAAAAAAATACCTTACTCAATTTATATTTCAAACATTTTTTAATTCATAAAAAATGATATTTTTTAAACATCGTATACAAAGTGAAAATCGCGTTCAAAAATTCTCTGCAAATGAACATTCGAGACGCGCTAAATGCCATCGCCTCAGACAACCATCAGCAATGAGCAACGCACTTAACAAAAGTCACGTATACGTCCGCTACCCAATAAGGTACTTTAAGCATTTACAACATTATTTCTCTCATCAAAATATTTGTTATTTGAAAATAAATCTTATGGCGTAGATTTTATTCTTCAACTTTGAACAAAAAGTCGGTACGGAAAAATATTTAACTTTGTATAAAATTTCAGTCTAGGCTGAACAGAAAGTGAAGTATATTATTTTAATAATGATGAGAGTCATTACACAATAGTCCTCGTAATTTTTGGTAGAGTTCGTTATTTTTGTGTTTCGGAATGCAATCGTTTGTTTTTTTATATACATAGCGATGAAATGCTTATTGTTTTTATAAATTAGATTGTATTACCCAATATGAATGAATACTTATTTTATGCTCAGTTTAAACCAAGTATTATTATTATTATTTTTTTATTTCATAGGAAGGTTGACGAGCGTATGGGCCACCTGATGGTAAGTGGTCACCAACGCCCATAGACAATGGAAATGTAAGAAATGTTAACCATCGCTTACATCGCCAATGCGCCACCAACCTTGGGAACTAAGATGTTATGTCCCTTGTGCCTGTAATTACGCTGGCTCACTCACCCTTCACACCGGAACACAACAATACAAAGTACTGCTGTTTTGCGGTAGAATATCTGATGAGTGGGTGGTACCTACCCAGACGAGCATGCACAAAGCTCTACCACCAAGTGTATTTGCATCCTAATCAATCCCATTCATCTTAAGTAAAAAAAGGATAATATTACACAATAAAATTATTTATATTTAATACTTAAAGGAATGTGATTATGGAAATCGGTATTTAAAATATTTAATGTGCAAATCATCACGACGTGGTATGTTAGCAAGAATATTAGCAGCTATTTCTCGTCGAGTACCTAATTACTAGGTGAAAAGAAAAACCAGCTCTCTCGTTATTAATTATACATTATATTTACATTTTCTGTATAAATTCAATTTTTAATTTTTATTTTAATATTTGACAAATTATATTGTGCAATGCCGTCAGTAATATAACTGTGTCAGGATTCCTCATTTATTTTTTAACTATTTTTTTTAATCAATTTCTTTTAGATAACATATTCATATGTATACTATGTAATTTAATAAATAACTATGATATTAATTATTAACTGTCACTGCGATTTCATTGAAAATAAGTAAGAAATCACAATGATTAATCTTTAGGGATATATTTACTTCCCGAACAGAATAACTTATGTTAGTGTATTGGTAAAACTTTTATTAGCGTTCCTTACGAAATTGCTTGGAACAGCAATTTGCTCTGCGAAATAATTAATTACTACGAGTAACTCAGCTTATCTCTTGGATAATAAAACTTCTCAGTATATATAATAGGTTATATGTTATTAGACACTAGAGCACACTGCTAAATATTTTAACTGTTTTTTTATATATAACAAATAAAATAATATAACATTTTTTTTAATTGTATTCTTCTATTCTTATTGTGTATTTGTATACATTGCATTCTTGTATGAATAATGTTTTTAAATTTTCTATTCATACTGTTTTACATATTGTCGTAGAGATGCTACGAGAACTCTACAGCTCCGTAGATGAGCTACGTTGATCTTTGTGCTTCTGATAGATTATTATTTATTACTTTGCATGACTTTATTTATTTTTTATATATTCATTCTTGTAATGTATTTTTCGTTATTAAATGTTGGTGGCACGGCTTAAAAGATTAACATTTTATATCGGAAATCTTTTTATCTGCGCAATTTATTTTTGTGGATATTGAAATATTCGAGAAGCTTACCCGGAATCAGGATGATATCGGCTTAACCCAGATTATTTTTTAATATTTAATAAAAAACTTCGTTTAATGTATTTTCATACCTGTCTAAAAGTGTTTTGGAATTATACATATTATATGATTATGAATAAAATATTATATTCTAGCAAATATTATATAAAGCTCTAATATAATATAAAGAATCATATTATATTGCTGCCGATGTCAGCATAATAAAGGGGGACATTTCCATAAAAGTCAAATTCGTAGAAATGTCCGCAGTTATCAGCCTAATAAGCGCGGACCATTATTGGTCACAGCCGTGTTAAAGTGTTTCCAAACATTACACCCATTGTTTCTTTATAACGTGGAAAATAAATACTTATTTTTATGTAAAATAAAAAGCTATATGTATTATAAGTTCATGGCGTGCAATCACCTAATGCAAAAGTCGAGGATATTTAATGCCGTGTAGCGGCTCCCATGGGACGGACCGTCAAAACAGGAAATATTGTGATGATATTTCTTCTATCTCTAGAGGTTAACTGGCCAACGTTGGTGCCAACGATTAGATCTACTATATTCTCCTAAACCCTGCAATATACATACTTTAAAAGAGATAACATATAATTTGATACAATATAAATATGTGTTTTAATAATAAAATTAATGTTTTCGAAATATTTTTAAGCACATTAAAAATGCCTATTAAGTATTTCCTGTATTGGTTGGCGTGTTATTTAAATTTTCCGGCTCCTTAGAAAGCAATTTATTTTGGGCTAGCGACGACGAACGTCACATATTTTATTGCCAAACAACAATACTTAATGAGTGAGTGAGTGAGCCAGTGTAACAAAGTGTGTACAGTCACTTACCTACCTAAATCAAACATATATATGTCGCGGATTCCAATGGATAGCCATATAAATGATCACCATTGTCGTCCGACATGTTAATTTTTACAAGATCAGTCAGTACGCACGTCCGGCGCTGGCGCTGTCCCAAAAGCAAGAGACCAAGTAAGTCACTAGACAAACGATCACACGCACTACTGACAGATACACCATGAATCCAACATCAAATCATTAAGCTAATCTTTATATTTCCATTAGTCGGCTGTATAACAAATAGGTGCCCGTCTTACATTTTTTACAATTGACGTCTGACAACTGACAACCTATATAACGTAGCCACGTTGTGTATTATTGTCATTCTTATAAATGAGGTCGTATACCCGTGTAAATTAATTATCTCTAACACGGCCATTCTGCTCCTCAACGCGCTCTCGCGTTGCTTCTCGACGTCACTTCTAGCCTAGATGGCACAGCGCATGGCACGTACGCAGGCAAAGCGTTTACAGACAGCTTTCAACCTCACACAAAGCAAAGCGTAAAAGCTTTCAGCACGTTACAAATCTAGCGTATAGCAAAGCGTTGGACCTTTTAGCATTGCTCAGCAGCAGGACTAGGAACACGTTGCAAAGCGTTGTAGCTTTCAGCATCAACCTTGGGTCAAGACAGACTTTAAAGCAAAGCGTAAAAGCTTTCAGCACGTTACAAATCTAGCGTATAGCAAAGCGTTGGACCTTTTAGCATTGCTCAGCAGCAGGACTAGGAACACATTGCAAAGCGTTTTAGCTTTCAACAAATCACCAGGACAAAGCGATAAGGCTTTCAATCCACCTTTCAAAAATTTGAGTCCAACTTCACTGCAAAGCGTAGTAGCTTTCAACAGATCACCAGGACAAAGCGATAAAGCTTTCAATCCACCTTTCAAAGATTTGAGTCCAACTTCACTGCAAAGCGTAGTAGCTTTCAACAGATCACCAGGACAAAGCGATAAAGCTTTCAATCCACCTTTCAAAGATTTAAGCCCAACCTGAATGCAAAGCGTAGTAGCTTTCAACAGATCACCAGGACAAAGCGATAAAGCTTTCAATCCACCTTTCAAAGATTTAAGCCCAACCTGAATGCAAAGCGTAGTAGCTTTCAACAGATCACCATGATCACATCCATCTTCTCTTCAATTGATACCCCTCAGGTACCAAACTAGAAGCATCGCCTACTACGGCAACATTTTACGGCACACGGCACACTTAACATATCAAGTATCACCTACCTCTGCGTGCTTATCACACATGGTTAGTCCATACAGAGACCATACCGACAAAAGCTCGCCTGCGCGCTCGTCACGCTCGGTTACCAGAACCACGCGTCGTGCGTGCCGCAAGTAGACTTCAACAGATGAACAAGCTTGTGCTAGGCCACCACCACCACGCGCCGTGTGCGCTACACACACCACCCGCAGACTCGCCACCCGCAGACGGTTTCAACACGAAGCTCTAGATCCGTGTAGGCTGGACAGCCCGCTGACTGAAGATGGTCAGCCCGCAGCACCAGTGGTGAGCAGACTGATGTATTGCACCCAAAGCACTGAAGCATCAGCTTCGTGAGCTACTCTGAAACATTGTTTGTCACACAGTATCACTTAGCTCGGTCACTCCTGACCACATACTACATTTTAGGGGAAAAGTACAAAGACATCAAACTAGACAATAGGAAGTATAAAATTTATCATGCTAATAGCCAAAGCCACATATTACAGTCATTCGAACTAAATTGCAAAACATCTCAGTAAAATTTTACACAGCTTTCATAAATCGACCCTAGAAACTCCCGTATAAAACATTTAGCGCCCTTTTAAATCATTTCGCGGTCACATTAACACTAAATCTCCGCGACAACATTTCGCGCCCTAGCATGATATCAATAAAAATTCGATTAAATTATTATCAATCTCGAAAATACACAGAACAGTGCTGAGAACATTTAATTGACTAATGCCTCTTTCCTTTACGTTTTGTGCAAGTTTCCCACCAAATTTACAAGAAATACTTTCTTTAATAACAGAACACTCAGCACCTGAATCATAATGTAATGTGAAAGACTGACTAGTAGGGTCAGTACAGTCTCTTATTACTTTAGATAATTACAAATATAAAACAAACGCTCATTATCACACCATTAGCATTAAAAGTTAGCGTGATTAAAAATATTGGTTTGATCTCACCGTAGTATTGATAGATCGTATCGCATCAATGATACGATTGTTCGGACCAGCATCGTGATTCATGGCAGCATATTCTTACGTGGAGCTAGCGTCTCTGCTGTCAGAGACGTGTTCGGCATGGTTAGAGCATGGCAGGACTCGGGGCTCGCCAACGATGCAGATTGAAGCTCGCTTTCACGTGTCCGCTCCTCTAGGTCTTAAAACCTTTTCAAAATCTCGTTCAGCGTATTAAAAGAAGGAGTCGTGAACAACGCTTCCTTTTACTATTGCCATCAGAAGACATTACATCTCTGCCCATCTTCGTTTAAAAAATGTATTACGCCATAAGTAAGATAGAAAACTAGAGAAACTGTCCATATTTATAAAATCAGAGTAGGCAATCGAGCGGTTTGGGCTTAATTCAATCCCAAGTCTTGCACAACGGGTATGAACATACAGCCCATTTCTTAGCGCGTCCCTGCAGGCGAGTGAAGGCAGCATTTCTGGTTTCATAATCCGTCCACGAGTTGTTCTTCATGTGGTTTTCAATCTCGTCGCACCACTGAGCCGCAGTGAACTTACAATCGTCTGGATCAAATGACGGTAGATAAATCTCGCTCGCCCTTAACTTTCTAGAATCGCTGCCGCTCGTAGGAGATTTTGAATTGGAATTCTGGAAGCCCGTTATCATATTTTGGAAAAACAAAGTCCACGTTTCAGGTGAAGGCACGCCATGTCCTTCGTTTTTTTTTTGATGTCGATGTATCCGTCGCATTATTTTCTTGATCTTCACGTTCTGACCGAAAATAGTCTTGATTTCTAGTAGCAGGTATTGCGGTAGATATGTGGGATAATTTTGGAATCGATCCCACCGCTGCTGTCGCGGATTCCAATGGATAGCCATATAAATGATCACCATTGTCGTCCGACATGTTAATTTTTACAAGATCAGTCAGTACGCACGTCCGGCGCTGGCGCTGTCCCAAAAGCAAGAGACCAAGTAAGTCACTAGACAAACGATCACACGCACTACTGACAGATACACCATGAATCCAACATCAAATCATTAAGCTAATCTTTATATTTCCATTAGTCGGCTGTATAACAAATAGGTGCCCGTCTTACATTTTTTACAATTGACGTCTGACAACTGACAACCTATATAACGTAGCCACGTTGTGTATTATTGTCATTCTTATAAATGAGGTCGTATACCCGTGTAAATTAATTATCTCTAACATATATATATACTTTGTTACACTGGCTCACTCACTCACTCATTAAGTATTGTTGTTTATATATACATACATAGAGCACGTAATGAACAGGCTATCTAGCGCAAGAAGTAATTCATATATAACATTATTCATATAATTTTGTACTTAGTGTATGTTTTATTACATTTTATTCATAATACGATATTGATATACAAGTGCGACTAGCACATGTTCAAACGACTTTTGCTTTTGTCGCATTCTATGCACAAAGGTTGTCTGGAAGAGATCACTCGTTTAATACAATCAGCATTTGTACGTCTTCCTTTTCTTGTACAGTGATTTTCGAATATGTAATAAATATATTTGAATTTGATATTTTTATTATAACATGAATTTATTTCTTTACAATTCATAATATCAAAACAAATTAAAACATTAAAACAAAATATTACATAGATAGACCTACGGGCGCGAGTACTTTCAATATAAATGCAAGTTGTGAGTAATATTAATAGTTGGGATTGTTAAGATTTTTTTTAATTAATGATCGACTAATAATATAAGGCCGCAGGGCCGCTAGTCCTGGGTTCAATTTTCAGGTCGGGACAATAAATAGTTATTGGACTTTTTCTGTCAGAAAATTCTCAGTAGCAGCCCAGAGCCTGGAAGTTGGAAGTGTGTACACTCCCGTGCCTCGGAAAGCACGTTAAGCCGTTGGTCCTGCGCCTAAACTCTTTCCGGTCGTGTCGGATTGCCGTCCCATCGGATTTTGAGAGCTAAGGAAAAGAGAGTGCACCTGTGTTTGCGCACACACTTGTGCTCTATAATATCTCCTGCGCAATTGGCTAATTTCTCTTGAGATTGGCCGCCGTGGCCGATAAAATCGGTCTGGAGGACCTTATTGTTGATACATTACCATAGCGCTCCACTACATACTTGCATTGTAGCGATTGGAAAAAAGCATGGGATGAAAATGCTATAAATATGAAATATTTTATTACAAGTGTGCACATTTGTTTGTTAGTTCTTTACAAGTACTATATTATTAAAGGAGTTATGATTAGCGGTCATAATTTTATATATGATTAGATCTCCCAATATAAAGAAGTAATTAATTAAAATATCCTGTAAATGTGACATTGCTAGTAAAGGCCGTTGACCTGCGACGAATAGTGAGATTGTTCAGTTGACTGAACTTCTATTCGTAACAGGGTAGAGACCCTGCTCTACTATAAAGTAGAATAAAAAAGATATCTAAATCAAAACATACTTTATTCAAGTAGGCTCTAATATAATCTTAAAGTAATGGTAACCTCCGGTTTGGAACGTAAATTATACCTAAAAGAGCCGACAAGCAAAGCAGTAGTAACGTCTTCCAACAGTTAAATTACATTATTTATCCTGCAGGGAAATCAACGAATTCTAACTCCACGCATTTTTATTCTATATATATTTTATTATCAAGCAATACGACTCATTTATCATCGTTGGCAAAGCTAACTGTGTTTGAGGATTTTTTTTAAATAGAAACGAACCTCTTGCTTTTGTAGAGGCTATGTATGATCAAACATAAAATTATAAATCACAAAATTAAGCATTTAAATCAAATGTCTACTCAAATACTTAGGTTGCCTAGGTAATCTAATAAAATATAATCTGAGGCGAGCTGGCTCTATTGTAAGAGCACTAGTTTCAATCTAAAGTGAAGACTGTGGGCGTAAACTCAACTCAACTGTTGTATGAGCTTCATGAGCTGGATTTTTGTTGCGTGGTGGAATTAACTTTAAAACCTCCCACGGAAATGAGGCTTCAGCCCAGCACTGACTGAACGACCTTTTATTATGCATATTTTCGTAATAACTCATGTTCTTCTTTCTTCATCATAAATAGTATTAGGGGTTCCCAGGGATGACTCGAAGATAAGCCAAATTTATTTCCTGTTATCTTAAAAGGGAAGGGTCTTTTGTATTAGGCATAATATAGTATTTTATTATGATTATATATGTTATAGTTAATTTATACATAAGTTTACCTAATTAAAGCCTATTTCTAAGTTACTACTAATATTAAAAGTGGTATAGATAAAAAAATATTATTATTGATTAAAAATGTAACAAATTTTAAAGCAACAAAAAATTCAAAAAGTACTCGGAAATTGAATCGTTTGTTGACATGTATATATCTAATTATTATTAGTACTATATGTATTAATAATGAAATATTTTATTTATTCTCATAGAAATATCATTCAGTACATACAATGTATGCGGTTGTTACATAAAGTTTTTGATACCAATATATAAGTATTAAGATTTGCGTTTATGTTGTGCTACTTAATAAAGAAAACATCTGAAGCTGAATATGTTTTATTCTGATAATGAAATATCCTTGCGAGGTAAACATCTAATATATTTAATGCTAAAACAAGAGTGGGCGTTCGAACTGCCGCCGCTCAATCCGTGATTGTTACTCGCATCTGTTGTGTTATTTCATAAGATCCGTTTGCAGACAGGTAAATGGGTTAACCTGAACGGTAAGTGGTCATCACTATCCGTTGACATTAGCGCTTTAAGTAATATTAACCGTTCCGTAATAACCAATGCGTCACCAATGGCTCGCCCTAAAAACCGGAACACAGCCTATGTATTAAAAAAGGCATAAGACGATTGTAAATCAGTCTTCTCAAATACCATGGTTCAAAATATTAAAATGTTAAGGTCGCATACTAAGATATTTTGTAGACTTCGCTCCGGTCAGTACATTTGTAACAATTTTCTTTTTTTCATGAAACAGGCTAATTCCCGTAATTGTAATGATTGTGGTAAGATACTAAGTACTAAGTTTTTCAATATGTGCAATAATTTGTCAGTGCAATGCAAAAGTTTTTTGCTTTCTATTTGACCCAATATAAGTAAAATATTTTTCAAGTCTTGGTAGATCAGATCAAATATTTCCTTCATAGGACAAAATCCAGTCAACAAATTGTATTATTTGTAAAGGCAAAAACGTTTCTAAAACATTATGACAGGCTTTTTAAAATCGAGTAAGTTATATTGACACAGAATTCATTATCTCCAAATAAAGTAGACCTTGGAACTTAATGTAGCGGAAGAAAATTTGATTGTTCGAACAATGAGTTTTACCCAATTGCTCTTCACGATGTCAAAACATTTTCGGTAAAATATTGTATCAATTTATTTCATCATAAAGAATAGACGTATTATAAACAAGTTCGTTCACGTGACTTCGTTCTTTAATAAAATGTGTATAATTGAGATGAAAAGTATGTTATTTTTCGAGTTATTGATATAATTACAGCATGTGCATTTAAAAAGGTTTCAGTTAAAACTAATCTAATAAATTAAAGTGTTTAAATATTTTCTCTTAAAACGAGGTTACTTACGTATGTTTTGACTTAATCTATTTTATGGGTAATAAAATTTTACAAATATAATAATAATAATAATAAAGCCACAACACGCTACACTACGCTACAAGTTTGGCAATACATATTTTCCAATCCTATTTACTATAGTATGTCTTGCAATTCGGCGTGCCTCCTGGCATAGGCCTCCTTTAGCTCTCTCCACTGAGCTCTATCTTCTGCTACTCTGGTCCAGTAAGGCCCCAAGGTTAGGCGGATATCGTCCCTCCATTTTGCTTTCGGGCGCCGCTTACTTCTTGTGTCCTCTCCTGTTGTTTGCTCCTTTGTACAAATATATAATAAACTGTTATTCGTGTCAAAAAACGGCAGTTATCTATAAACAAAAAGAGGTTATTAAGCCGCGGTTTTAAGACTGGGATGCTAATATTCATAATGATTTAAATAAAATAATTCTACAGAATCCACGCCACATCAGTCTAAAGGTCTGTTATGTTGTTATAACTTCCTAAACATCGTTCTGATAAAAGTGTTTCAATGGGCATTTTTGGCCGTTAAACCTAATGTTTTTTGGAGTAGCGTTCGAAAAATTCCCCGATAAATTGCAATAAACTAGTGGAGGACACAGAAGTGAGAGCCTTTGAAATGATTGAAAAATTGATTGGAATGATTGGTGCTGGCGGTCCGCAGATTGCAGTTCGGCGCGTCGACCGAATTATTGCAGGCTATTGACGAATAGACCTTTGAAGTTAAAACGTATAAACTGTGCACTTAGATTTGAGTACCGGCTACGTCGTAAGCGTTTCATTGATGTTTAGCTATTTAGTTTAATATATGTTATATGATTTTAATTGTTTCGTTTTATATTCAGATTTAACTGATGTGTAAAAATACTTGTTTTTATTATGACCATTTTATACATAAATATAATTGTATTTGATTCAATTTGTACATTTTTTTATTGATAAGAAAGAGTAAGTACTCTGTTTCATGCCGGTTCTTCTCTATATGATTCATATTTTGAACCGATGGTGGCTTTAAATAAAAAAACTTTTAATATTAACTTATCATTGATTAAGTGTAATCATAACATGCTCACGGAAGCTATTCTTCCCATGGTTGGCGCCACTTGAACGGTGTAAGTAGAGGTTTATATTTTTTGCATTGCCAGTGCTTACAACGTAATTAAACTATCTTATATTAAAATCCTATTTTATGTAGAAAGATAGTATTTCTGGGGTAAAGCAATAAAGGTCAGTAGCGTTAAAAGCCGTTTAAATTAAAAAGTGCATTTGCACGCCATTTTGTCAAAGGTTGACAAAATGGCGTGGAATAGCGCTATGTTTGAAATTTCCGTAGGAAAATTAGATCAACTAGTATTATACCTACTATTGCTTTTAGTGTTGGATATCAAAGTATTCTTATAGTCTTTGTTTATATTAAGAGTGTAAATTCTCTCAAAGTAACTGTTATATGCGGTGAATGTGACATTTCTTTTAATTTATATTTTTTGGCTAATTTGAGCAAAAATGAGCAATCAATAAGCTAAGTGACCACTCATATAGGTCACTACAGCTTATGAGCTGTAGCTGTAGACGAGGAGGTATAATCTATGCATGCATTCTAAAATTGCAGAGTAGGTAGAATTTTAATCATGTCTTAAAAATGAAACAGAACCATATTAAATATAAGTAAGTATAAACAATAACATTTGTTTGAAACTAAAAAAAAATAATTATAAAACATTTTATTTAAATTTCTTTATAAAAACGATTTTCTTACGTAAGTTTGCTGAAAAGGAATAGGTTAAAAAAATATGGCGTAATAACGTTTTGCCTCTCCATTGTGTTGTTACCAGCGCAAAGTATAAAGCTACGTCAATGTTTTTTTGATGCCACTCCATGAAAAGTTATACAACCTTTTGTCAATATTTCAAGCCTTATAAATTTGCGTTTTATTTTAAGTTAATATTTTGATTTGCCATTATACCAAGAACATTATACATATATTACGAGACGAGCCGGTTGGCGTGGTTGGTAAGACCTTTCACGCCGCAGGACGTGGGTTCGATAGCAATCGACAGACATTTGTGTGCATGAACATGTCTGTTTGTTCTGAGTCTGGGTGTAATTATTATCTATTATAAGTATGTATTTACAATAGAAAAGTAGTATATGTAAGTATATTAGTTGTCTGGTTTCCATAGTACAAGCTGTGCTTAGTTTGGGATCAGATGGCCGTGTGTGAATAATGTCCCTGGATATTTAATTATTATTGGCTTTCAAATTTCTTAAAAAAATTATATTAGACCATTTTAATTTTCTACGAAATGAATACAATAAATTGAAAAATCTTCTGAAGATGATAATGATAGATGGAGATAGAACATTAACACTAATCCTTCAGTGCGAATAGTAACTTTTTAAAATTAAAATTTTTCGTAATTATCTGTGATCGGCAACACTAAAAAGTTGTAGAGGAATTTTTTACACCACTGATTTTTGTGATAATTGCTTTTTAAGCTAATAACGTGCTGCTATGATTTATAAAATTATGGTCTGTTGTCCGCGATCTACGCAGGTGTTGCCAATCACAAAATAGTAATTTAAAATGATTTTATGTTAATTCAAATCAGAAGCTATTTTCAGCAAATATACTATATACCTATTTATAAAAGCATATAATAGAATAAGTAGTACGTTTTATATAGAATTAACACAGACAGACCATAGTATAATGTTTATTATATATTGTAAATAAACATTTTGGTGGTCTGAGCATAAACATATGTTGTCTACAATATTGAATGCAGCCCCAATATCAATCACGAACAGGTGACCAACGGTTAAGTGTTCATTCATTTGATTGATGGCGCAATTCGTCAATGTCAATGACCCCTGGAATAATAAGGGGTACATCCTTGTTCCTTATTCTCCATAACGTATACTGTTTCTGTAATTTTAATGATAATAATTAATCGATTAAAAAGTGCATAGCAGTAATCATTATAATAATATATAAAAGTAATTTTGTTTTTAATTAAATTCCGTCTTCACATATAAACGTAGCTTAGCGGCTGTTTACCTAAACATCTCTTTCTGTCATTATGGATTTGACATTCGAAAGAAGAAGACGCAGTATTACTTAACTAATCACCCGCTAAACAATATTTATATGTAACTCGATTCATCTTTAAATGTAAGGGGGCAAACGAGCAGGAGGCTCATCTGATGGAAAGTGACTACCACCGTCCATGAACATCTGCAACATCCGAGGACTTGCAGGTGCGTTGCCGGCCTTTGAGGAAAGAGTACGCTCTCGTCTTGAAGGTTTTATGCCGTATATGGTTGTACACGACCACCATACACAAGTATGGTTCGGAAAGTCGCCGGCGAAAGCTGGTTCCACAGTGATTGTACGTGACAGGAAATCAAGGTGGTAAGGATGAACTTTTGAGTTCTGGTGCGATGTCCGGTGGTGAAATTCAGCGGCCGGGACTAAACCAAACAACCTGTGATATATGCGATAGAGGATGCAGAGTGATCCAACATCTCTACGCAAATCTAAAGAATCAAGCCGGTCGGTAATAGCTTGATCGTCGACAATTCGAACTGCTCTACGTTGAATGCAATCAAAAGGAAGAAGCTGGTAGGTACTGTGGAGCTCCCACCCAGAGGTGAGAGCAGTACTCCATGTGGAGCCAAATTTGCGCCTTGTAAAGTTTTAGGCGATGGGCCGACGTGTAGTACTGTCTCGCCTTGTTGAGCACTCAAAGCTTTTTGGAAGCCAATTTGGCTTTAACTTCCAGTCGACCGCGGAACTGAACAACGTTCGAAATCACGACGCCAATTATCCCAATACTGGATGTGGCAGCAAGGGGAGTATTTTCAAAAAGAAGGGAATACGACAAAAGGAGACTTTTTAGCGGTTAACGCGCAAACTTGAGTCTTATTGGGGTTGAATTGGACTAAGTTTAGTTGGCCCTAGTCCGAGAATTTGGTTATCAAGATCTCGACTTCAGACACAAGTTTGTCCCGACATTCGTGATCCCGAGAAATATTAGCACAGCCGTTGTAAAGGACGTCTACAGTTCTGTTATTCGCATATTAGTGAATGTTACTGATTTGTAACAAATCATTGATATGCAGAAGAAACAGAGTAGGTAAAAGAACGTAGCCTTATGGAACACCAGAATTGACGAATTTTAAGTCAAAGCATGCACCGTTGACAACGACCTTGATCCTCCGATCTGACTGACTCCAGACTGACTGCTTATACTTCCCCCTTAGACTCAACCACTGCAGCCCACCTGTGAGTCAGATAAACTAGAAGATCACCAGCTGAGCGACCTCTACGGAAGCCGTACAGGAAGGCGCTGAACAGCTGTTGCTCCTCTAGGTACCGCAGGAGCTGGCAGTTGATAATGGACTCCATTATCTTGGAGAACAAGGAGGTGATAGCAATAGCCAATAATTAGTTGGATCCAAGTGATTGCCTTTTTATGGATCGCGTGCACCTAAGCAGTCTTCTTTTTTTAAATTGAAATAAACAAAACTTAAGTTTAAGCAAGTGAAACGTAAATGAACTACGAATTAGTTTACGAAAATTTTAGCTAAACACATATTTAATTAAGACATCGTAGCATCTACCCTATGTGCTACGAACTTGCAGCGCATACTAGCAGCTCGTACCAAACTCGCAATGGTCAATAAAAGTTTATCCTTTTTATATTTTTTAAGTTACGTTTTATATATTATATATATAATGATATGTTAACAAATCTTATAGCACAAATTACTATCGAGCTAAGCAATTTATCCATTCGTACTGAGCTTATACGTTTCACCGCAATCCGAACGCATGCCACATTTGTACTCACAAGCTTTTATTAAACTTTGCCTGTTACTTTATATACATATACATTAATATCATTTTCTCAGGTTTACCTGATCCGATAATTTTATGTCATACATTTGTATAATTATGAGACAATATATAACATGCATGTCATTAGAGGTGCTTTTTCGTAAATCCGAAATATAGCTTGAATGTTGGCTCAGAAATTATGAATCCATGTTGCATATACAATACATAACAATAATTTGACTGTAAAACTCGTTACTATTCAATTGAGTAGAAAAAAACAAAATAAAACCAATTCTATGAAATAATCCAGAGACTAAAATTTTACATCTAACGCCTTTTTATAATCCAAAGTATAAGCTATTTATTATATCGCTGATGTATTAAGCTACCTATAAAATGGTAATGATGATATAAATTTATATTTCATACATTTTTTTAATACTGTGCTTTTATTTCATTTTCTCACTAGTAAACTATGTGATGAGTAATTTATTTCCATAACAGCATTGCTATTTTTTAAGAACTCACTTTTTAACGTGCTCGTGAAATATTTAAAAGTGACTCCCGGTGCTTTGTTGTTATTACTGTGTTTTCGATCGGCTTCGAACTTATTTATATTTTTTTCTGTAAGAATTCATTTAATAATAATATTGAAAACAGCTTTATGCTGTTAAGCTATTTTGATGATTATAGTTAATGTCGCATATCACTTAAAAGTTTTACGAGGAGTTTTGAGTATTTACAAATTATCTCCACTGATCTTTGCTCGCATCTAGCTCGCTCTTATATTTTTAAGAAATATATTATTTTATTCTTATTATTGTATATGTTAATGGAATGTATGATTTTATTAGCGATAGCTGAGTTTGTTCTACATTTTCCTCTAACAGGTAGCCGGAGCTGCTCTGGCGTAGACTGCTTGGTGAATAACGTATTTGAAGATAATATGGTGACCACGTAACAGTTATGTGCGAAAATTACTTTTTTTCTTTTTTTCTTTTATTTTATACTTGTAAGTTTGTTACCGTTTTATTGCGATAGCATTTACATTTCAAACCAGTGGTAACTTTAAATTTTAATTAAACTTGCAAAATGACGTGTAAATGATTTATAAGCGCTTGCAAGTGTTTGTTTTAATAAAGTATACTTTGATTTGCCCTTTTGCTATCTCTCTTAGAGAGTCTGTTTGCTTTAGTACAATATTTAATAGCCATTAAACAATACAACATGGATTATGTTTAAAAACAAAATGACCTCCTCAAACAGAGAATAAGCCAACAGCGGGACACTTAGGAACATTTTGTTATTCTGTTAAAATAAATAACGTCCAATAACAAATTGACAAATAAATAAATTATTAGAATATCAAAGGTCTTTCTTTTATGATCCTTGTGAAAATTTGAGCTACTAATTAAACTGAAAGCAATGAATCATAAATTAATAAAAAATTTTTAAATTACAGTCGTAATTCTTAAATTTGTAAATAGATCTACATTTATTTAGAAAAGTTATCTTTATAAGCTTGATAGTGTCGTAGTAACTAGTATTTTTTTCATAAAAGTCTATGAAAAAAATCACCGATCGTCTAAATATGTTTAGTGTAATGCTTAGTGTAAATAATTAAATTTACAATACAAAGTCTATAGATACATAGTGACTGTTATAATACATTATCAACGAAAAAAATGATAAATTTATCTTTGATAGATTGACACCATCTGCCTCATCAATCATCGGATTGAATTATGTTGTTATCAAATTTTTTATACATTCATTAATGAAACAATATAATTTTTAGGGCAACTTTGAAACAAAAACGATTTGCTTAAAATAAATTATTTTATAGCCTCACTAAGGGAGTTATGAAGCGAGACGAGACTAATCAATCTTGGCTGGCAGCCTGCCCGTGAAACTTGATCCTTTCATTCGGCTACGAAGCCGGGTGGGTTGGATAGTACAGATTGAAACCCGTATTAGTTCCAAACCTCGTTACGGCAGCAAATGAGTGTTTAGGTTTAGAACTTCATTAAACTTTCTTGCTAAGAAGTTAAAAAACACAGATCCGGTTGTATTTGTTAGGTTATTTTTTCAGTATAATATTAATATATCTTTCTTTATAATACACGAACGCTATTTAATATTATATCGAATATACAGTACAACGAATGTTTTTGTTAATAAGTTAAATCTAAGAATAATTAAAAAACAACAATTAAAGATAATAAATTTTAATATTTTATAAAATATTAATAACAAACATATATTGTTTGAAAAAACATTATCTAAATCATTGTTATTATTTTATTATAAGAAATTGTTGTCACCCTTCAGATTGAAGCGATGTCTGCTGGAGTATCGCCAACATCTACACAAGAACGTATTTCGTAGTAATTTATAAAATATTTTCCCACAAACATATAAAGTGTTGTCATTCTAACTCGCATCAGAAGCTTGTACATTAGAACCTCCACTTACAATATTCAGTAGCACTTAACAAATTGTTATTAACAAAAATAGTTTATTGCGGTTTTGCTACACAACAGTTAAGGAGTTTAATGTTGTTTAAAGCATCCTAAAGAATATAATATTTCGTACGTTGTCGTATAATATACGACTACGTACGAAATTATACAGTCTGGTCCTGCGATTTTAGGGCGTGGATTATTATTAATTCTTAATAATGTTCATATCACCGACCACACAGCCCATAGACGCCTAATGTTTGATTTCACGTATTGAATTAATTCCGCCGAAAGCCGAGGTAAGACGAAGCGGGGTTGCAACGCCGTGATTGGCTAATTCAAGGCCACAATGAAAGATAGTAATGTACAGTGCATATTCTTCGGTTAATGATTGTCGATAGACTTATTGATAAAATATTAAATGTATTCCACGTATGTATATCAATATTAAATGTATGTACGCTTAGGGGACACCCTTAACCTAATCCAATCAAAAAATTGAGTAGTGGGATTTTATGCAGAGCGAACGCATTCGCTGGTGCTAAAATTCGTGGACTACAACACTTTTGTAAATTTATAAAAGTTACAGCTTAATAGCTTTTTAATTATTAATACAGTTTTTATTAAATAAATAAACAAAAAACAAAAGCGTTGATAACATTTATGAATAAAAATAAATAATAAAAATAAAATAAATATATTATCGACAACGAATTTGCTACGCCGCTAGATACACGTGCCACGAAACGTTAGAACGAAATAGATTACTTTACGCAACGGGAAAGAATGAGATGGCACGATAGTTTGAGTACTTTGTTTTAAAACCACGACCAGTGAACCGTGAACTCCGTTCTAGCGAAAAAATTCGAAATAGATTCGTAGTTTTCGAAAACAAATAAAGATAATAGTTACTTACAAGTGAAATGTTATTCCATCTTTATTCATATTAGATGTGCTACTGCTTTTACCGCACCATTTAATGCTGCACTGTGGCATTTTGATTTTTTTTTAACTTTCTTAACTCACTCCGACACTCGTGTTGACAGGTCACAGTACTGGTCGACACTGATTGAATGTTTTCGCGCGGACATTGATATGAGCGTTATAAGGCTGATTGTTTGTGAAAATCGTTCGCCTGTTATTAGGCGTCTATAGGTTGTGTGGTCGATGGTTCATATCAATGCCCAACAAATCATCGATAGCAATAACACCGTTTCAATCAACGATTTCTTTCCTGAAATTTAAATACAATATTTTCTTATGTGCTCGTAGATCATATAATAATAATTTTGTTTCACGTTTATTAACCACTAGCGTTTTGTCCGTGGTTTTACTTGCGTATTTCCCGTTCCCGTGGGAAATCGGGGACTAAATGTAGCGTATGCTACTCGCAGATAAAGTAACTTTCCATTGATGAAAGAATTGTTAAAATCGGTTTAGCGGCTTAGCCGTAACAAACAAACTTACATTCGCATTTATAATATTAGAATGGTTTGTAAATATGATAAATCACGTATAAAATTAATTAGTTACTTAGTATATGTAAGTATATGAGTCGTAATGCGTGACTGTTTAAATAACTCACACAAACAACCGACGTAGTTATACAGACAACAGCTTACATTTGAATGCAATTAAATACCTGAATATTAAATACCAGAATCGAATTAATGTACGTTCGTTAAATGTTACGTTTACAAGTGCCATACATTATAAATGCACTACACATTGCTAGTCCTTTTGTTTTTTGATACTAATTACTTTACCCGCTTTTCTGGGTAATATTTAATAGTTATTGTGAGTATTGAAGTTATTATTAATTAATGTTGAAACTCCAACACTTTAATTATTATTTTCATTGTGATTTATATATTATGTGATTCAAATATGACTGTTATTCAATTTCGACGAGAGCAAATTCACAATTCATAAAATGTAATTTCATTTAAATTAACATAATTTTTTTCGTCTCTTATTCCATATTATATTTTTGTTCCGTTTGCAGTTGAAACGCTTGGACCTTGGAGTAATAGTGCCAAAAAATTCATCCAAACTATTACTCCCCGCCTTATTGCCTCAACTGGTGACAGGAGGGCTGGTTCATTTGTTGCCCAGAGAATCGGAGTTGCGATTCAAAGGGGAAATGCTGCTAGCATTCTTGCCACCATTCATCGCGGTCACGACTTGTATAGTAATTATTATTTCATGTAAATTTACGTCTTGAATAATTACAAATAAAATATTCGAATACGGTATAATCGTTATACTAAACGATATTGTTGTACCTAAATGCATCGACTTTTTTTTATTTTATAAGTAGGCGGGCGCGCGTATGGGTCCCCTGATGTTATGTGGTCACCAACGCCCATAGACAATGGCATTGTAAGAAATGTTAACCATCGCTTACATCGCCAATGCGCCACCAACCTTGGGAACTAAGATGTTATGTCCCTTGTGCCTGTAGTTATACTGGCACACTCACCCTTCATACCGGAACACAACAATACAAAATCCACTTGTTCGGATGTAGTTGCGCCGTAGAACCGTAGAATAAGTTCCAAACGAATTTCATTCCATTATAATTTACACTTTTCAATTATAATACAAGACTGTGACAATGGAACTGTCATAGTAATTAACTAAAAAAAACCTATTTGTTTTCAGGAGAGATCAAGATCCTAATAATATTTTTATAGGGACTTGGCGTTAACAATTATGACAATAATTGCATACATAAACACACACTATTACGTAAAATTTATTGTTTAATTTAAACGTGTTTGTTTCGTAGTTTCATAATTATTATTTTTTTTGTTATTGATTAATTTTGCTTTAAATATTTTAGTATATAATAACTAGAGTCTAAAGGTACAAGAAAGACATAACAAGAAATTATTCAATGATTTTTATAAACCATCTATGTAGGCGAGGAAGCAGTAGTAACTAATTGATTGCGAGCTGCACCGTAGCTGACTTTTATTCTTCTCTTATTTGTTTAGCCGGTTGTAGTGTTTGTATTTAATAATAACTATAGTAATAGTTATTTACACTGTCTCATGATCACCTTATGGTGGGGGCGAACGTCATTCACTCTCGTTAGAGAGTAGTATATTCTTTGGGCATTCAAGTGAGAGCCATTGGCGAGAGCGGACGTGTCGCTTGCGCATACGGTGTGTTGTCGAGCCAGTGAACCGTTAGTGTAGTGTACAGTATATAGTGAACACTACAAATGGCGACGAGGATAAAGGTCAGTTGGCACAAATATATAAAAACAAAAAAAAAAAAATCAACATAAAAGGGAGCAATGTGTCGAACTTTACTAATTAAATAAAACTATTATTTTCGATGAAATATCGTAGAACATACTTATAAATAGTATGAAACATCGGTATTATATGTAGATTTATTAACAATTATTACCTAAAGATACGATATAGTAGGGTAGTTGGAAAAAGATTAAAATTATTTTGATCATATTATATTGTGCAGGCTATATAAATTAATTAATTAACTAGGCCATTGATTAATATTTAATACAATTACGTGTTACGTGTGTAATTGTGTGATAGAATCACATTAATAAAGAACGCCTACAATATTTGCAATTTTATAAGTATTGTTATCAAGATCAAAATTAACGTATCTATTATTTTCTTTGTATTGTTGCCAGGCGTATGACCCATGAATCCGATAGCCCGATGGTCATTACACTTTAAAAAAAAAAAACCTTAATGTATTAAACATACTTGGTCAATGTAGTAAAGACAAATAATAATAATAAAACCTAGCGAAATGAGTAGATTATTAAATATTTGCTAACGGTAAAAGCATAAATCCTACTTCCTACTAACATTATAAACGCGAATGTTTCTGGGGATGATTATTATTCTTTACCGCAAAAAACTACAAATGGATTTTAATGAAACTTTACAACAGTATAGCTTATACATCAAACCGTAAGAAAAACGCCGCAAAAAACCGTAAGTTACACGAATATAATGTTTAATGGAAATGTATCTCTTAAATACTTCCACAAAAAGTCCGCGACACTAAATTTGTTTATGTTTTATGTGTAAGTCATTATCACTAAAATAGTGAATCAAAAATACAATAAAATTTGATATGTATTTCCGAAATGCACATACTGTATTAACAAATTGATTCTTATGAAAACAAATACTTCTATCACCTCTAATATTAAAGTAGATAAACTTTGTGTTTTACATTATGTTATTAAGACAAATATTTCACATGTTACGATGATTGTTAAAGATGCACTTTACCGGTTTGTAATGGAAAGGTTAATAATAATATAAATTGAAAGGTTTTTGGAAAGAAGTTCTTTTACGCGGCTTACAATAGAGTGAAATGGCGGTGACCCAAGGTATTAAGATATAACGAAATTGCGTTCATACCGTGCCTACCAAATGCGATGCGTTACGCGTTCGAATTATTGAGCGCCAAACCACACCAACAATAAAGCGTGAACTGTATAATGCGCCTATCATTTAATTATGAATTATGTTATATAGTTAAATATAAGCAAACTAAATCAAGATAATAAGTGTTATTAAAATACATGTCTGGCTTGCTTAAAAAACAAAATATAAACGTAATACAAGAGCATATAAGTACCAAAAGCGGTACGTACGTAAGTTTCAGTTTCGAGCTTTGGACTATTCTCACAATTGCCATCATAAACTTTGTTTGGTTAGAGGGATAAATTATAAAAATAATATTAAACTATTAATAGGTGCGTTAGACTGGGGATTGCTATAATAAAAAAATAATAATAATAATAGCTAGATCATGTATCTGTTTGTATGTTTGCCTGTGTGTATACGCTTATCTTAAAAATGGCGTAACAGTGGCGTAGTAACGTAAGTACTAATGGAAAAAAAAGATTTGTTAAAAAGAATAAGGTGAGATGAGGTTAAAAATTTATTATAATATTTCACAATGCAAGCAAGATTTCTTATCACACCTGTCGACCAGCCGCGCTAAGTCTTGTTGTTTACCACATTTTATTGTATATTCCTGATGAGTTTAACTAATAATAAGTGAATGTAAGATGAATGTATATATTGACGAGCGTATTCGATAGAATAACTTAATTAAGCTATCTTGAGCTTATCTATGTTATCGGTACAAATTAATTGTTAAGATTTGTTAAGAATATAATTTTTTTTAACGAAAGGTTTGATATGCCACGCCTTATGTATTATATACTTATGTTAGTGTGTATTTAAGATGTTTGTGTATATAATGGGTATATTTGTGTTTATTCGTAAGGAATAAATACCTAATCACATTTATGTATTGTGAATTTATATAATAAAAGACATATAAGTACAAAATGAGAAAGTGATAAAATAAAAGGAAATATAAGTTTATTTTCTTAGAAGACCAATATGACGGGTCACAAATGGTGTGAAAGTTGACAGAGGGCACCATGTTTATTGTGAGGTCAATATGAGAGGCCCTGTGTAAATAAGAGGTCAATAAGGTAGACTGTATTGTTTAAGTGAAAGGGTTGTTTTGACTGATTAGGTGTTCAACCGGCGTAGCGTGCGGGTGTGCGTCATAGCTCTGTAGATATAGCGGTGTGCCTTAACGTGCATTTTACAAGTGGTTTTGTGGTCACATGATACCTCCATTAAATTGGAAAATCATGGTACTAAGATGCTTTCCATTAAATTGGAAAATTGGTACAAATGTATTCCATTAAATTGGGATTTTGTGGTAATATGGTACCTCCATCAGATTGGTAAATCATGATACTAAGATGGCTCCATTAAATTGGAAATTGGTTTAAAGGTACCTCCATCAAATTGGTAAATCATGGTACTAAGATGGCTCCATTAAATTGGTAAATCATGGTACTAAGATGGCTCCATTAAATTGGAAATTGGTTTAAAGATACCTCCATCAAATTGGAAAATCATGAAACTAAGATGGCTCCATTGAATTGGAAATTGGTTTAAAGGTACCTCCATCAAATTGGTAAATCATGGTACTAAGATGGCTCCATTAAATTGGAAATTGGTTTAAAGGTACCTCCATCAAATTGGAAAATCATGAAACTAAGATGGCTCCATTGAATTGGAAATTGGTTTAAAGGTACCTCCATCAAATTGGAAAATCATGAAACTAAAATGGCTCCTTTGAATTGGAAATTGGTTTAAAGGTACCTCCATCAAATTGGAAAATCATGAAACTAAGATGGCTCCATTGAATTGGAAATTGGTTTAAAGGTACCTCCATCAAACTGGAAATTGGTACAAATGCACCTCCATTAAATTGGAAATATCCGGCATAATATGCCAACACTTGACGACCCGGTGGGCGTGATTGGTGAATACCTGTCTTGAGATTATGTCAGAAGCAAACTGGGATATTGTTGTCAAATATGGTCACCCTCATATCAAGTTTATGTCGGTCGTGGGTTCGATTCCCAACCAGGACAGTGTAAAGGCCTTGTGTAAATGGTGTCCAGGTTTATTACATTATTATTGAATTATATTAACTGCCTCGTCGATCTAGTGGCTTGGTATGGGGCCGCGGACTCTGTGGTCCTGGGTTCGATTCCCGGGTCGGTCCAGTGAATGCTTGTTGGGGTTTTCTGTCAGAGAATTCTCATCATCATTCTTTATGTGTGCACTCCCGTGCCTCGGAGGGCACGTTGAGCCGTTGGTCCTGCGCCTCCTGAGCTCCTTCCGGTCGTGTCGGATTGCCGTCCCACCGGATTGTGAGAGCTGGGGAAGAGAGAGTGCACTTGCGTTTGCGCGAACACTTGTGTACTGGAATATCTCCTGCGCAGTTGCCTAGTCTCTCGGGATTGGCCGTCGTGGCCGGGGTCGGTCTGGAGGACTTTATTAGTTATATTAACAATATACATTTTTAGTCGATTAGGTTTCCCTTAATATATCACAGCAGCTAATAGTCGACAATGTAACCGCGAAGTTGAAAGGACGAATCGCGACATATTAAAAGTTACAAGGAAATCACCAACCAAACTCTACAAGACTTAAATAATAATGAAGATGACACTGAGGTCAGGGACCGGGATCAAGAACAAAAGTAAAAAGAGAAGGGGTATGGAGATAAGAGAGGGAATGCACGGGATGCAGATTTGAATGAAGGACAAAGTATAAGTAAAAGAAATTAATAAAACAAATAAATAAATAAGTTATACCAAATTAAAACGCCTCATACCGTGGAGAAAGCAAAAGATGGAGATATAGCCCTCAGAAGCGAAGAAACTGGACTATATTGCATTTGGAAAGAATTGAAGGCGAATGGATATTTATTCAAGGAAAGAAAGCTTGGAATTATGATATGGAGTAAGAGTATTCGTAATCAAGACAATGATAAATTAAATTAAATTATTGAATTCTAATGATTATTCAATTTTCAATAAGGAAGGGATGTAGTGTTTGTATTTAATAATAACTATAGTAATAGTTATTTACACTGTCTCATGATCACCTTATGGTGGGGGCGAACGTCATTCACTCTCGTTAGAGAGTAGTATATTCTTTGGGCATTCAAGTGAGAGCCATTGGCGAGAGCGGACGTGTCGCTTGCGCATACGGTGTGTTGTCGAGCCAGTGAACCGTTAGTGTAGTGTACAGTATATAGCGAACACTACACCGGTGCTTCGCTATTATTACCATATATTGTGCTACGTGATTTGAGTTGCAGAGAGCGCATCGCTTTACTCTTCTACGTTATATAATAATGTATTGAAAATGTATGTTTTACTGTTGCCTTTTGTAATTTTATTTAATATTAGCTTATATCGGCGGTTTTTACAGCGTAGATGTTTGTCGGAGTGGTCGGTAATAAACCCGCATACCCAATAGTTCACCTTATACCTTTTGAAGTTTTCCCCTGTGTAATAAGTTAAAATTATACCATCCAATCACCAGTTATGCTAACATTAATGTATAGCTGTGTTTTGGTATCAAGGGTGTGTGAACTAGTTTAACTACCGACACAGGGGACAGCAACAATCTCGTACGAATGCAATGTAAATGTTACCGACGAAGTGGTCTCTTGATATATCAATATTTATAAGAAGCACCAATTATGTTATTTACATTTAAAATTTATTTATAAACAAAGCTCGCCCGTAACTATTAGAAATAGAGTTTGTGGCAAGCGCAGTCAACTTGACTGATTTAAATATTTTTATACCAGTTCCTTACAAGTTTATTTACTGAGTCGGACCGTTTATGAGATTGTAAAAACACATTTAAGATGGCGGACAACGCTCGCCCGCTTCCGCGGCTAAAACTTGAATTTAAACTAAGAAATCTGCAAGCTGAATCTTCAATTTAATTTACAAAATCTATTAAGATTACTAAATTTACTGCCTTGCAATAGCCTATCTTGCATTAACTATAGTGGTTTTAGTGAGACGAGTAAATATATACAATTCCTACCATACATTATTTTTCTATATTTCCAATAATGACTAATATCTAAGAATTAAATGGCTGGAACAAATCTGTAAGCAGTTAAATAACGGAAGAGAATTGGATTGGTTTGTTTGTGATAATGATGATTTGAATCTGTCTTCATCTCAAAGAGAAGATAATAAGACAGCAATACTCATAACACGGATAGACATGGCCGACAACTGCCGCTATTGCAAACGAAAACATATAAAAACATATGTTTTCAAATAATGTTTTAATTTGAGTATAAATTAACAGATTACAGATGAGAATAACTGCTCAGTAAATTGTTCTAAGCCTTATTAAATTATGAGCTTGATGTCTCTAGAGGTCGCATCAAAACCAAACTAAAGTTGGTGTAAAGGCTTGAGCCGCATGGAGTTGGAATAACGCCAATAGTATTTGTTTGTTCCATATTTGGAAATACGTCGTGATATTTGTGAAAGGATTGAAAATCATTTTTCGCGATAAAATTTTCATGGTAATGTTTGATGGAAAATACTTTTTTGATATTTTCTGATTTGATATATTATTTTAATGTGAAAGTATTGAAGTGATGGTATACGGCATGGCGCTCTCAACTTCTTTATGGCTACATTTCACTGCTTTAAATTATTATTAAAAAAAAAAACAAAATCAAAAATATATTACCCTTTTTTATTTATTGATTGGTTATATAATTTCAATAACCATAATTTTCATGTTTCACATTCGCCGGGCGATATTATTTCACTACTTATGCTTAAGAAAAAAGCAAAAAATTTAATAAATAAGGCATACTACACAACGCACGATAATATGAAAAGATAAAAGCGTGGAGTTATTTTTAATGACTTGTAGGTGTTATATACATAAAATTAATTTTATTTGATTGGCTCTGTAATTCAAAGGACGAAAAAGAGTAATTAGTGAGCTTCTTACCGGTTCTTATTGGTCAAATCAAACATATTCTGAACCGTTGATAGTTTTACATTTAATTTAATACTGAACATGAAGATTAAAAATTATTCTTATGTCTACTTGAATAAAGAACTATTCAATACACCCGTTTTCGCGCACGTGAACCTAGTAAATAATAAGTTTCAACGACGATAAATAGCAAGAAAACAAAAGCCATTCTAGCTTAAGAGTAATAATTTGTACAAATATATGGTACTATATTTAGCAAACCGTTGCCTAATAGATCAGGTTCGTATCGGCCACGTAGTCCGTAAAGTGTACTCACATAAACAATGCTCCCACTACACGTATCCCTAACTTCAGGCCCTGCTCAGCTCAGTGTACCGTAACAGGCTGTTCCCGAGGGAAGGGCTTGGGCACATGCACGTTCTCTAAGTTTTTTCTATGCTGTTTAATTCGGTAAACGTATAAATATTATATGATACCTTTCGTGGCCTTTTATATTTACATGTATTAGAAGTAATTTATTAGTACAATAAAATGTGTTATATACAATGCACAGATCCTATGTTTAACTAATCGTTATTTTATAAGAATATCCGAGCGTTTTTGAATAAAGAATATCGTGCAGTTAAAGACTTTGAAGGGTGAGTGAGCCAGTGTAATTACAGGCACAAGGGACATAACATCTTAGTTCCCAAGGTTGGTGGCGCATTGGCGATGTAAGAGATGGTTAACAGCTCTTATAACGCCAATGTCTATGGGCGTTGGTGACCACTTACCATCAGGTGGCCCATATGATCGTCCGCCTTCCTATGCAATAAAAAAAAAAAAACTTCTTAGTCTTCCGAACTTACTAAACGCTTATATAATTTCCATTCCAGAATTGTGTTTTTCAATAAACCATAAGGGTCGTATAATCTAATGTTTAATATTATTGAAAAGCTTTTGAATTACGTCATGTAGGCAATTAGACCATCCGTAAGCAAAACGAATCGTTTCTTAAGTACTACTACTATAGGAATAATAGAATAGAAACAATAGTAGGAATTGTTTTTTAATAAAATATTATTAATAAAAGTTTTGTATTAACTATTCACTCACTTCGTTGCTATTCAAAAGTATTGGAAATTACAGAATAGATTTCAATAAGTTTCCAACAAAAATATGACTTCAAGTTTCTGAGAACTAAAGTTTCTTACTCGGTTCAAAATTTAGTTTTAGTACCCCTGGGCTGGATATCGCTTGAAATGAATGTACGAACTTAAACGGAATGTCTATTAACTGTATTCACGTCTCAGTACACATCTTTACCAATTAATAAGTTTGAATCGATAGTTAAAATAAAGAAATAATGAATGAAGTGTAGTAGTCAATATAGTCAATAAGTTTCGTTGATGATAATGAATGGTCGTATTCGTTGATTTTCATCCTGGATAAATTAATATTACCTTTGAAAAACAAAAAACAACTGCGTCGCTTAGAATTTTGATTACAAACCGTTCGTAAAGTTTAAACTATTCATATGGAAAATATTAATTTTAAATATTTAAACAAACATACAAACAATTAACATTCATATAAATGTTTTTGCTGTTGTTTCGCTTTTAATATAATTAGTCTCGTCTTAATGAACGTTCTTTAATATAATTAATGTCACAAAACTTTTAAAAAGGGATTTTATTTTCCCTTTTCATTCGTATTCTTGTAGGTTGTAAATTTAAGAGGCTAACAAAAGAACTTTTGAAAACCTTCTTCATTAAAAATGCATTAAGAGAAAGGTGAACGCTTTTTAGCCGAGGTCAAAAAGCAGGAGGTTGTACGTTTGAAGCTTATGAGTTATGTGTATGTATTTTTTTGTTTATCGTTTACTCAAAAACGGTCGCTTTGGATTTTGACGATTTAATCTTTGGTAGCTACTACTTCTAGTAAAAATAAAAATAATAAAAGGTCTTAAAATTAACTCAATAGGGTTTTATTAATAAAATGCTTTGTATTTAGGTACTTTAAAACTGTTTAAAATCGGTGCCAACCAAGCCTTTATTATTTTCGATTAAAGAAAATTTTAATAAATAATTTATCGAAAGCTAAATGATTATATTTATTGCTTAAAAAACATGAAAATGTGAAAATAGTAAAAATACACATGATGATGACTATGTTTTTTTTTTATTTACGACGACGTATTAAAATTTATTTTACCGCATTTTTGGACAGTTGTTTATTTTGTAAATTGTTTTTATCCATTAAACAACTTGATTGATATACATTTATATTATTTAGTAGACGTATTTATTATCACGGATAACTCACAACTGTTGAAAATTTAAAAGTTTAAAACAAGAATAATAATAATAATAGTGGCGGCCAATCCCAAGAGATGTTAGCCAACTGCGCGGGAAATATTATAATTTATAGTGCACAAATGTGTGCGCAAACACAGGTGCAGTCTCTATTCCCTAGCTCTCATAAATCGATGGGACGGCAATCCGACACAACCGGAAAGAGTTCAGGCGCAGGACCAACGGCTTTACGTGCTTTGCGAGGCACGGGAGTATACACACTGCCAACTTCCAGACTCAGGGCTGCTACTGAGAATATTCTGACAGAAAAACCCAATAACTTTTTATTGGCCCGACCTGGGAATTGGACCCAGGACCACCGAGTCTGCGGCCTTATATCTAGCCACTAGACCAACGAGGCAGTGAAAAATATAACATACACAGTATGAATTTGGCAGAAGCACTGTTGCAATGTATCATTAGTATTTATTTAGAATAGTAGGTATACTTCTTAGATATCTAATTATTACAATAATAAAAGGATAAACTATATAAAAAGCATATATAAAGTATTTAATAAGAAACATAATTTGGGTCACCTCAGAAACCCTACCAGAATGAACGAATAACCCACATCATTAATTATTTATTTATCGTACGTACTAGCACAGTATGTGGTTGAATATTATATGCAATCTTGTTTCAAAGCAAATTTCAATATTTTGTATATTTATGAAAGTAAAATACCAATACAGGCGTTTACATATTTCCACTTAATTTTTTTTAATTCGTCCTTTAAAATATTGAACTATCTTTGTTAGTAAAACAATTGCGGTGAAAAGAGTTTCTTTACATATATGGTACAGAATTACTGTGGAGTTCATTCATGTTTTAAAATGAATAATAAAGTTTTTTTTTAATATTGTAATAAATAATAAAAAATAAGTTTTTTTTTAAATAAGTAAGTTTATTATGTGATCTTCTACTATTTACTGTAATGGATAGATTGAATAATCGTATTTTGATTTTCTTAGAGACACGATCATTTTGAAACCTGTTAGATTCCTCACGCTTGCGACATATACAATATTCTTAAGCAATATTATGAGTTACTAAGTGAATACTATTCTAAATTGTTAGGCACAAAGTAAATACAATAAGCTCGAGGCTTTGTATTTTCTGCTTCAACAATGTCTTTGTGGTGTTTTATTGAAGATTGAAATTCGTTATGGAAAGGAAATTGTTACTTAACGTTTCTCTCCGTTATAAGGCTTTCAACGAATTCTTTATTTGGCATTGGAGAAAATTGAATTACCTTTGTAGTATTCAAGGCTATATATATTCATTAAAAATGAAAATCTAATAATGTCTATTCGGGTGGTTGTATTGTTAGAATATAATTATAATATATTCTACTGCCCCTCGTAAGCAATGCTAACGGCGGTGGCACGTCGCCATGATAGTGACATATCATCCGCCATGGTGGCTCATGGCTGTCATTTAACAATTCATTGACAATTGTAAAAACGAACCTTATGTAAGTTTATTAAAAACAAGCACATCGCCCGCGACTTCGCGAAAATTTAAAAACTATTATTATTTAACGTAAATTAGTATTTGTTAATAGACAGACAGAGTACAAACGTTGACATTTCTAATTAACTTTTTTTTTATTGTATAGGAAGGCGGACGATCATATGGGCCATCTGATGGTAAATGGTCACCAGCGCCCATAGACAATGGCATTGTAAGAAATGTTAACCATCGCTTACATCGCCATTGCGCCACCAACCTTGGGAACTAAGATGTTATGTCCCTTGTGCCTGTAATTACACTGGCTCACTCACCCTTCAAACCGGAACACAGCTATACAAAGTACTGCTGTTTTGCGGCAGAAAATCGGATGAATAATGACTTTTAAAGGCAACATTTTAATAGGTACTTTGAAATACATTATTTCATTTTAGGCAGAGATTTCTAATTAAAAAAATATATATATAGCCTATGATACTCGGTAAGGATGTAGCTGTAATAAATTACTTGTGTTTAATATTTTAGTAATAATATAGTTTAGAGTAATAACGAAGCTTATAATTTATCTTATTATTCAACCTTTGTTGTTCTTGGGAAAGGATTAATTAGGAAATTGCCACTATCTATTATGTTTAGCTTCAAAATTTAACTAATTTTGTTCTATCGACCGCACCAATTATTTTTTTTGTGTCTTCTTCATTATATGTGGCATTGGCGAAATATTCTTTGTCCTGTTGACACAACTAAAATTCTTTAAATTCAAAAGGAATTCAATTTTAAAAATACAGAGAAATAATGAAAAATAAAATGTTTTATTTTTAATTAAATAAAATGATGTTTTTTACATTTATGATAAATAAAAGGCTTGATTTTTTTTTATTTTAATTTAAGGACATTAAAATATTCTTTAATTGAGTCTTTATTTCATAAAGCTAGGTCAAGTACTTTTGAAGTTATTGAAGATTTTCTAACCGACCCTTTTTCTTGGCGGTCCAGTGTATAGTCCATATTTATAAATATGGGTTAAAAGATAATATGAATATATTTTATTCCAACACGACTTTTTATATAATATGTACTGAATATTCTAGTAAGTTAAATTATATTTACGTAACATCGCCTTACATTATTTTCTTATAGAAAATCAATACCAGAAAGAAATAACAAAGTCAATATGTCCTTATACGAGTATGTCAAATGAATATAAAGGTTTTTTTTTTATGAAGCTTAAACAAATGTTTGCATAGTGAGGTGAATGGTTGTTTAATGAAACGGCACGCGTATAGTTCTAGCTTTACGTGCATATATGAATATGTTTATTTTATATGTTTTGTGTAACAGTAACAAATTATGATACAAAAATATAATAAAAAACCGGAGTCGAGTCGGATTCGCTCACCGAGGGTTCCGTACATATTTAGGGTTGTGTTAATTTGTTAAAATTTCAAATGTCAAAATTTTAACTCTTCACGTGCACCGTTGGAGAGGTGACATAATAAAACTAATAATAATAATTAGCCTAGAATTTATACGCATTTTATAACGATTATCAAATAAGAAATGCTAATAAATAAAAGTTATAATGACGTAGATATTATACATACATATAGTAATAGATAGCCCAGTGGTTAGAACACGTCAATATTGACCGAAGTTCGCTAACTAACTAAACTTAATAACTTATAACTTATTCCGTGCTCGACGAAAACAGTGGCCAGCGGTGGACATTTACAATATATTAATTGAATATATAATATTTAAGAAGAATTGGCTATATTCTTTAAAATAAATTGACGGCTGTTGTATATATTTTTTTACTCCGACGAAAATATAGAGTTGGTCCACCTCGTTGTATGTACATATTACCGTCATCTATAAACCTTTTATTTTATACTTTTGAGGAAAGCTCTAGAATGGTATGGATTTTACTCACTCAATAATTGTTGTATACACCTCGTACACAACAATTATTATAACAACATCTTTTTAAATGAAAGTACTATTATAGTATTAAATTTTTTCGTCTTAAATGTTTTTACGTTTATATGTTATAGCATATATTTAACGTACATGTATATTTGTTACCATAAAATATTGTAATAATGACTGTCGACTATAATGCAATTGAATTATAGCTACTTTCATTCGTAGTGGAAATTCAGCTTAGTAGTAATCCAACTAAGTGCTTTACGGCCGAGATGGATCCAATGATACTTTGATATAGCCTAATGTGGTTATAGGTCACTTCTACATACATATGTAACAAAGATGGTTCAATGGCCGCCTATTACACTGTAGCGAATATTGATTTTTTTATAAGTGTAATATTTTCTAATCGAACAACAAATAATCTAAAATTATTTTACTTACTTTTTATATATTACATATTCATTATTTGCTTTATTTACTACAAAGTTAACGACTTAGTATAGTAATAAACACTTACTATACACACACCGACGTCTCGTTACAAGTCATAAATAGCAAAAAAAACGGCTTAATTCTAAACGTTTCAAAATTAATATTGGCTAATAGTATTGTACGTAAAATAAATTGCAAAAATATGGTATTATTGAGCATAATATTAACATAATTATAAGGCCATTTGCTAATGTAATTTTTGTACGTTCATTTATGCATTTTAAATCTTATATATAATAATTATATAGATACGCTTTGATGTATCAGTCGGAGAGCGTACAAAGAGCTATCGCTGGCATTGTTACTCGCAAGTAATTGTCGAGACGTGATTGGCTGCAGCGCTTGGAACCTGCATCGTGATTGATTTATTATCTGTGTCCTTGCATAACCGAATAATTTAGTTAATCTGTGCATAACGCAGTTATTGCGCTATTTGTATTAGATTTTAATAATTTCAATTACAACTTTACTTTTAGGTAATAATAATATATTTCACATTTAAATAATTATAAGTACCTACATAATCAACGTAAGAAATTCCACAAAAATGGATACATTTTTTTATTTAAGTTGTTGTTAAAATTTGTAAATTCAAATTTCGAACACCATTTTAATCGGGCGTTCCCTCTTTAATAGGTAATAATGAAAAAATCCATTACTTACACTAAAACCGAAATGCAATTGGAAATACCGCGCTGAAATTAGCACGAGAGTGCAAAGGGTTCGCTTCCAGTCCATGCAAAGAGCTCCACTTAGTTTATTTTGACCGGACCACAGCAAACATAGCCTCTCGCCTGAAAGGAAAAATAAAAAAAAATCGTGTGGCTGTTTACTTTTAGCCATAGCAAAGAGATTTATTTTAGTAAACATATTTTAAGAAAATTAGAGTTTAATTATTAATATCTGATACCAGCATGATATCGGCAAATTATTTTGAAAATAAAAATAAAAATAGTCGAAGTATAATTAACATTTGATAACCTACACGTTGATGGTCTATGTATTTGATCTATCCTTCGTATTGATCATGATCGATGTAAGAAAATATGTGTCTTATTGCATACCTTTGTAGAAAATCATAAAGAAACAGTTTCTTTCTATACATATATACTAACGATGAGTATATCTGTATATATATACAAGGTAATTAAACGACACCTATTAGAAACAGACAAAAACCAATAAAAGCCTACGCTTAGAACGATACAATCAATTAACGATTCCGAGTCCAAGATAACTTCCTTTTGACTGCTTTTCTAACGATTGCCAATGGAAACTAAGCCGTGAGTGCTTAAATTAGAGTTCATTGTTAAGAAAGTTATACAAATGATTACAGTTTCATTGCTTTCCACTCGCCTAAGGGCTCTAGAGTGAACGTAAACAGTTGTTATGACTAGTCTGATAGTCAAAAGTTCGTCGACGTTGCCAAGTTTGTGTTTTATTACTTGAGAAACTTACTTCTGCCAAAAACTTTGAACTAGAATTTGAAATACGCCGATTCCGCTCTTTGTAGTTAAATCTACATACATTTTCATTGTACTTCAAAATTGAGACAAAACATTAGAGCGATTTGGATTCATTCGAAAATGAATGACCGTTATTATTATTAAAATTTTATTAAGTACAAATTTAGCATATTTAAATTATACAACAAATAAGATCATATTAGGAATTCATTATATAAAATATGGTCTATGAATATTTTTCTATATTTCATTTAATATTTTCAGTACGTTCCAGCCAATACACCACAGAAAATAATAAAACAACATATTCTTAAGTCTTATGTAACTTTTTTTAAAACAAATAGTTATTCCCGTTATATTAATATAGTTATTACTATATTGTTTAATAGTAATGTTGAAGCTTAAAAGTTTTATAAAACATTTCTGAAACAGCCAATCAATCATTCTTGCTTATTAAAAGGCCACAATTGATTAAGAGGCAAAAGGTCTACCTCGTCTTGGTATATTTTTATGTCCTTAAATTATTATTATGACGCTATGTAAAACGTATTCGATATGAGCACTGAAGTTTAGTGCTGCTGTAAATAGGATACTAAAAACTGCATGGCGAATGAGCAACGCGGGCACTTCATGTTTTCCTATATTTTAATAATTGACTTCATCTTCCATTTGCCAGTAAGGTAAAACTATGTACGTACGCTGCAGCTCTAAAAAGGAAATTCTAAAGCTAAGCACATATTTCAGCTTTTGCTATTTAAATTATGTTTCAGAAAATGGATTCTTTACAAATATGGAAATTCTATCCTTTGCGGGGGGGTCTTGTGGTCCACAATTCCAATTATTCTACCGCCCTACGACAATGCTTTGTATTGTTGTATATCTCGAAACTCTTAAATACCTAAGTATTATAAAATTCATTTAGTATTAAAAATAAATAATCTATGTAGAACGCTCATATATATCTTTATTTGTAAATCAGCAGGTAATTATTATTTTTTTATTTAAGCCAAAAATTATAAGAATATCAAATGTGCTACCTACCCTTAATTCAACTATATTTAATATACGTCACCTGCGTATATAATTATTAAAATGAATGAACCTTAAGAATTATTAACTTTGTTTATTTATATTTTAACGTATAACATAGTTTTAAACAATCCGTGCAATAATAAGAAAAACGGGTTAATCGCAAAGCATGCAAATACCTCTTTATAATTTGCGGCGAATGAATTAATTGCCTTTTCATTTTATAAGAATGAACAAAATGAATGAGAGTCAATTAATTTCTGGTTTTATAATATGCTATTAGTATTCAATATTTTTCATATGTGTATTACTTAGCTTTATTTTTATATTTATATGTGTGTTCATTATCTTCCAACATTTTGTTGGTTGGTTGGTTTTTGTTTTGGTGGGTTGGTCTTTTGTTGATGGGATTTCCTGTAAGAGGTTGTTACTAGTCATAATATTTTCTTGTGCGAAATAATGACATGATGTCCGAACTTTACACTGCAATTACGTAGATTACAAAGATGAATAAATTATATAAACAATATATACTAACGGTTTTAATAATGGGTTCACATCGTTCTATCTCAGTCCATCAATCGAAATTTTCCATAACAGAGAAGAAAACAACCGCACATCGTTAACATATTTCAAAATAATTAAAGAAAAAAGTATTTTATATTTATTTATTTTAATTTGCTTCCTGGGTTAAATTAGGACAACTCTAAATAAATCTTCAATTCAAGAAGTTAACGTAAATGAATTCGACGTCGCTTGTCAGAACTTTGATATGCAAATATTCTTAGCGAGTAAAGCAAATCGTAGCCATCGTCTTAGCCATTCTTAAACAGGAAAAAATCCTTTTCGTAAGATTTCTGTAGCAGCTTGATGGGGGAAAAGCGTGTTGACTTTTACTTTGTATAATTTTCTTCTTTTATTTAACAAATAAACAACCTTTTTGATTCAGGATTTAGTTAAAATTTAACATAAAATATGTACATTTTATATTTTAGGATATATGGTTAGGACCGCATTAGCTGTTTATTGTTATTGACAGACATTATAAAACATAGGAATTACTCGGTGGTAGAGCTTTGTGCAAGCTCGTCTGGGTAGGTACCGTTCTACCGTAAAACAGCTGTACTTTGTATTGTTGTGTTCCGGTTTGAAGGATGAGTGGCCAGTGTAATTACAGGCACAAGAAATATAAAATCTTAGTTCCCAAGGTTGGTGGCGCATTGGCGATAGAAGTGATGGTTAACATTTTGGTTCTTCTCAGGTCTGAGGTGTTTATTTCACAGTACAATCAATAAGTAAGTGTAACGCTTGAATATTGAATAAAGATTTTGACTTTGACTTGACTTCTTATAATGTCTATGAGCATTGGTGACCATTTACCATCAGGTGGCTCATATGTTCGTCCGCCTACCAATAAAAAAACGAAAAAAAAATATCATGTCTATATAGATACATATTAAATTCCTGAATATTAAAGAATTGTTCTTTTATTACACATAAAAAATGTTAACAATTTAATTTCCCAATCTCCAATATTATACAAGTTTAAGTAAAATATAATTATTTCCAATATAGACCGTCAGCTTCATGAATTCTATGAAAAGGTGGTCGATGAAAGATCCTTTATCATAAAGTTAGGCCGAAGAATTTTTGTATTGATATTTTCTGCCTCCAAATAATTTTACCCTTCGGGATAAGAATGTTGTATATATATGACAAGTGGGAAAAATACTATTTTTCATGAAACATTTTTTATCTTATAAATGATTTATTAAATGTAAGCTGCAATACAAAATGGGTACAAACGATTTATGATTTTTGTTAAGATCTTTATTTGTTAATGTGTATAACATCATAATGGATATAATATCAAGGGATATTCTTTAAACAAATATTATTTTCTCATTTTAATGGATTGGCTGTTAATGATATTCTTTTGGCCATTTAATTTATTTAATAAAGTAAACCTTTGTTTTCTTTTGTTTCTTAAAAGTTGACGAATTCATTAGGAACTTTCCTACCAACTTCAAATTAGATAGGGCTTATCCTATTAGTTTCAAAAACGTTAAGATAAGTTTAAGTAAGGCTCGAACAACTGGATTCTAATGAAATTTAACTTCTATACAAGAAATGCAAAGGGCATTGCTAACTATGCTCTTATTTAATTTAGATTAATAAAATACTTAATTATCAGACCATTCGAAAAAAGAACACAGAGCGACGCTCTCACAAAGAAGCTTGTTGAGAAGAATGTGAATTTGAAATAGGGAGATCGCATTCAAGTATATCGCGATACGAGACGACTTTCAGCATCAAGATTAGATTCCATTCTCTGTTGTAAATGATTGTATAAATAAAAGAATAGCTCATAAAAGGTTATTTACAACCTATGCAATAAAAATAGAATTACGAATATAATTGTAAATTATATTCTACCTTATGTTTGAAGGGTGAGTGAGCCAGTGTAGTTACATGCTCAAGGAACATAACATCTTAGTTCCTAGGGTTGGTGGCCCCATTGGTGATGTAAGCGATAGTTAACATCTCTTAAAATGCCAATGTCTACGGGCGTTGGTGACCACCATCAGCTGGCCCATATGCTCCGCCTACCTATGCTTTAAAAAAATAGTATATGATATGGTTAATGTGAAATAAAAATACAAAAAAAATATTCGTCATACAAATTAAGTAGAGGAAAAAACCTCACGTAATTTCACCGTTGTCACCAGTATCATACATGCGGGTGATGTGCGACGGTATTATTAGGATTATGTGTTAATCTTAGTATTCATTTCCGTAACGATTAACACTTCAGTGTTAGTATTATTTGGTTTGAATTACAATGTAATCTACATTCCGATCCGGTTGTAACTTCAATTTTAAATTAATCTTGTCAAACGATGGCTCCAAAAGTGCTCGTCTGTTACGAGACTTGAATAAAGTATACGTTAATTTTTGTTAAATTATGGTAATATTGAACATCGTGGATCAATCTTTACTTACATTATAAATGCGAAAGGCTGTCTATCTATTACCCCTAAAGGGCTAAAAAAACGATTTTGATAAAATTTGGTACACAGCAAGCTAAAAGCCCTAAGACGGAAGTAGGCTACTTTTACCTAGAACCTGACTTCTCGCCCTTTCTAACTACTACTACTAGTGGAAACTAGTGTACTATTTGCTAAATCATCATATAATAATCATGTTAATTAAAACCAAAACTGAATGTATTTGTATAAACTAAACATTCGTTTTATATTCCTTTGTGCCATGCCATCATTATTTCATTCTCATATTATTATTTATATACTCATACTCATATTATTTCATATTCAAAATTTGGCTAAATAGTTTCTTTAATATCATTTTTTTAATTAACACACAGGTGCAACTAATGTGTTTACGATACAAGATCACACACACAACTCATGTGCGCTATTTACCTTTTTTATATAATTAATAATAATATTTTTTTAATAAGCTGTTATTTTTTATAACAAATATAAACATAAAAACTGTCATTAGTTCTAAATTAGTAACTTGGATTAGAGTAAGTAAAAAAAACAAATGTCTATGATAAACGTATATGAGAAGTTCATAATAGTTCTTACGGAATAAAGTGAAGCTTACAGCGGTCGGGCATGTTATGGCGGATGAAGTGGTTTATCGACGTTACTTTGTTGACAACAACGAGAAACGTCTGCACCGGCCGGATGAGAGCTCATGAAAACCGACTAGACTGATGTTGCCAGTAATAAAAACTGTTATGAAAGTATAACATTTTCTATTTATTAAAAAAAAACCGAGATAACGAAAACATTATGTGTTACATTAATAACGCGTTCGTACTTTTTTGTTGATATGACTAGAATTGTTTAATTAAATAGAAATGGTTACAAAGTATGCAATATTATAATATAATTCAAATAAGCAGTCTCGCTGCTAAAAATAAAGAGAAAAATCTTCCAAACTATTCATTACTAAAATTAACTATTACAATATACATTTTATAGGTTTTGGTTTAGGTCAATTTGAGCTTTATATATTTATTTTAAAGATAAGGCGTTTTTTAATAAGGTAAATTATAACTGTAATAGTTTATTACTCAATTATAAAAAAATACTTTATATAATATAAATATGGATGTTTGAAGTTTACTTACTCTGAGTTCCTAAGCCGTTCATCCGATTGTGATCAAACTTTCGGCAAGTAGTAATCCGGCACAAAATAATACTAATGATGATAGTAATAATAATATATTAAAAATTTCTTCAGCATAAATTTATTAACATCTTAATCGACCTGTAGGATACAATCTGGTCTTTAATACAGGTAATGAAACTTTCAATTTACTTTTATACCGTACATACGGGGTACACGGCGGTATAGAGGTTCAATGACGTAGCTCGCAGTAACTGCCGGACGCGCAGTCCAATTTGACTCCATTTCCGTTTGCTGTAGGACATTTGCACAGCGAGATTTTCTTCTTTTCATTTTTCTAGAGTATTTTCCCCTGTTTTATGAAGAGGAGCCGCTAGATAGTTTGTATCAATAAAACTAGCTATTTATAAGTTGGTTTATTTACTTAAAAATCTTAAAATATATTAAAATAAGTTATACAGCATACAAATGTTTCAATGCTCTTTTAAATTATCCTAATAAAGGTCGGATTAATAGTCATACTCCGTACAATTATATATTTAAAATAAAAGTAAATAAATAGCACATGCTTAAACTAAATACACGTGATAAATATGAAACTATGAAGTATGCAACTCAAGTCATCGTAGTCGATTGTATCACTTCGAAGATACTTACCGTTGATTTTAAAATAACTAATAGAAATAACACGTTGGAAAGGGTTAAATTTCGACTATATCTGAAACATTCAACATTGATATCGTCTATGATACAATGTTATTTGACAATATACAGTTATATAAGTGAAAAGTATCATGCAGTAACTCATCTATTATGTAACTATTATGTAAACAATCTTATCAAAATCTAGCCAAATAACATTAGGAAGGATTTTTTGTGGTGAAATTGTTATGATAAAGGCACAGCACAGCAAGCAGCTTATTAGTTTTTTTATGGATTGCTATTTATAGGAGTTTTAGAAAATTGCTTTACTTAAATAGGAAAAGTATAAGAGTTATTATGGAATAGCTAGAAATACACAGAGCGGCGCGACTAAGATCGTAAAAAATAATCACGCTCTATACAACGTTTGCGGAATTATATTACCACAGAGAATAAAAGTTTCATATAAATACAGAGTATAAACGGTTTTACAAATTAAATATTACATTGTTTTTATGCTGTGACAAAAACGTCTTCGGGTGTATTAAATATTTTGTACTCAATAAAATGGTTTTACGGCGAATTTTATGCGGTTTTACAGAGAAGAATTGTTAAATGTTATATAAAATTACATTATTTACGATTAAGTGTTGTGTTAAAATACAGTAGAAATCTAGTTTTTTTATTTTACTAGACTTCATGAAGATCAGCTATGGATCACCTATTGATGAAAATTATAATTTTTGCTTAATATAAACTATTGTTTTAAGTGTGAAAGTAAAATATAAGAGTAATTAATTTTTAAATATATTTTTATATATATATATATATAAATTATCGTCAGAATACAGTAGTATCTTCGCCAATGTATTTCATATTAATATAAGAATTAATATTTATATACCACATAGTTTTACAGCACAGTCTTCCAAGCTCAGGAGTTAATATTTGATATCTTAAAAGTTCAAACGAGAAAACCTAGAGGCGATAGCACTTTCCGATACCTCATAAAATATTATTTGCATCCGCAAGTAGGGCATCGGGCATCTACCGACCGTTCTGTGACCTCTTACATTTATACCTGTACTCGGTACTGTGAACCCTATAATATAGTCAGTATATTGTATATAGATAACGTATAACTTGAAACGCAATAACTTGTTATTGGGTTTGTTCTGTCGAAATAAGATCAACAGCAGTACGGACTCTAGAAGTTTGAAGTGTAGATACTCGGTACATTCCCGTGCCTTTCAAAGCACGTAAAGTCTTTGGTCCAGCGCTTGATATCTTTCTGGTAGTGGTATACTTGCAGTCCAATTGGATTGTAAATAAATTTATGATCTGATTGAAATAAAACTGAAATATTCTATTATTCAAACCTAAAGTAAATATTATTTCATGTATAATATTAAGTATGTAATAAATTTCTGCATTCGAAATAGTAAATGCTTCCCTTTGTTTTCAAATTTTCCTCAATTCAGATACGGTAGTAAGCACCGAGCCAAATTAAAATTAAAATTCTAACCACGTTAGTACTTTAATGAAATTCTTTGTTTTAGAATTAAACATGAAGTCGGTATTTGGTTCTTTTTTAGTCTGATTGGAAATCTTTAATTAAAGTGGAAACATAAAATTTAAAGTATAAATTAATACAAAAAAAATAGCTCTTTGTTTATATGGATTGAGAAATGTCACAAATTCACTCCTGGTTTTCTCCATTGAAAGATGCCTATTAAAAACCGTGTTATTTTATCTAGTTTACTCTATTATCGAAAAATAGTTTTGTTTTCTTTAATCCTACTGGCAGTAATTTTTTTAAAACTAATTTGTAAACTGTAAATTAATACGAACAATAAATTCTAAGATTCAACGTATACCTACGTAAAAAACTAGGACAAGCTTTCGAATATTTTGAAAATATTTAGAACTCACATCGAAGTTACTCGTAGCTCTCGAGTTTATCTGGTTTAAGTTTACGAAGAGTATAAGTTAGTTCTTGAGTGATTTATTATTCGGGTCGCATATTTTCATATCGTATCCACTCGACTATAACCGTGTTATTATTAAATATTTGACGCGAAGGTTCCATATGTAAATTCTTTCGCGCCATTAATTCGAGAGGGTGCACGCGAAACGTAATACGCAATAAAAACGATTTACTGCAGTTTTTCCACTTTTTTGAACACTCGTATCTCATAAACCGCTGTATTATTGATGATTGTCGTTTCTTACGACGGTGATATACGGATTTACTTTTCGAAATCCTTGCTTGAGTGTAGGAAACAATTTTCAAATGTAATGTGTTTTTAGAAAAGTTAAACGCATGCTTGCGATCATAAGTACAGGTTATAAATTCGTAGCCTTTTTATTATTGCAAGTTACTGTAGGTAGATGTGCTCTTTATGATTTAAAACAGTATTTTTGGAAGCACATTTGCTTAGGTATGTTTGGGTTCTTATTAAAAGACTAACTGACTGCTATGCTAAACTAAACCACTAGGGCACTAAAACAGGTTCGTTGTAGACATTGGGTTAGGCTCTAAGGGAGAAAGGGGATTAGTTTCTTCAAAAATATGATATAGTATGGTATGGCAACTTTTATTTACCAATTCTGACTCGATATCAAAATAAGCAATACAATACATAGATTTGTGACGACGGTGAAAGTAATGTTTTATAATACACGGGTGACGATGGTACTAACCCAATACCATCAGAGGGTCAGTTAGCCTGCCTTCTTAAATAATTAATTTGTAATTACAGGCACAAGGGACATAACATCTTAGTTCCCAAGGTTGGTGGCGCATTGGTTATGTAACGCGATTGTCTATGGGCGTTGGTGTGGTGACCACTTACCATCAGGTGGCCCATATGCTCGTCCGTCTACCTATGAAATAAAAATAAAAAAATAAGGTTTTATACGCCATGCTTTAACACAGATAGTAATATTTTTGAATATTTTTGAATATCTTTACATTTCGAACAGGAAAAGTTGCAGCGTTTCGAAACAAAAGGAAATAAAGAAGGAAACTGTAACAAAATTGTTTTAGTTATATTTGTGTGCGGTGAAGGCGATTATTATTATATTAAGAACCGTAAAAAGGCTAACACGACTAGTACCTTAACGAACCAAAATTTAAAATTACAATCAAATTTATTACTAGCTGCATATGTTTCACGGCTTTACTATTGTTATTAAATTTGTTTTATACTACAATTTGCCAGATTGATTAACGTGAATTTTATTTTTATCTATATTTAGATATCCATATCTATAAAGATCACAATGTTCAACTGCAAATCAATGCTTTTATTATATTTTTAAATTGTAACATAAGAAGCACTTTATTTTATAGTAAAAACCAAATTTAATTTATCAAAATTGATTTTCGCAAAGCTGTCGGATATAAAGTCGAGTACTCTAGAAAACGTCAACCACTAGAAAATAATGATGTGAAATGGAATTTTCATCCACAGACTCGTCCCTTCGTAGTGCATCGATGCGCTGACGAAATATAAAAATGCTGTTGGCTCCGGGCCCGTATATGCACTGCCTTAACGTCTCACGAGAATATCTAAGTCTTTTGAGATCGGATAACCGCCCGAGATTAGAATATAGAATGTCTTTTAAAATTTTCAACAGAATATAGTCAAGACAAGATTTTTCGATGTTTATATTATCATATATGATACATTTATGCACAACGGATTTTTTTTAATATAACCTTAAATAATTATTTAACAAAACATAAAAAAATATTTATTGTTTTTAATTATGCTAAATAACTTTTTACTTACTCTCGAAGTCCAGTGACTGATATTATGTAAAATAAAAGCATTGCTTTAGCTGACGTAGAAAAAATTAACTAACATACCCATTAAATATTGTTATGTAAAAATATTGCATCATCACATTTATATTTGCTAAATCACCGGGTGGTTTAAGAGTATTAATTAAAAAAATGTCTACGAAGAGTCAATTTAAAATATCTTAAAATATGGAGATAAAAAAACACATTTTTCTTTATGTTATAAGATGATGTAAATGTATGTTAAGATTTAAAGGAAAAAGCGGTATAATTAAAGGGTACATATGTCTTAAGTGCGTGCTAAGCACGTTAATGTCTGTGGGCTGAGGGCCCCCTCAAGACGTCGACGCGCTACGAGAGGGCGGGGAACTTAATATAATCTTCGTCTCTGGGATATTTTTAGCTTCTAGCGCGTTCTAAGTACTTAATCCCAGTTTTAAATGTGGTACAATTATAATTCATTTTGTTTACCTGTTTTTCATTCAAGTAAGGATTTGTAGAAATATTTTAGTATATAATGTATTTTCTCATAAACTTAATATCTTTGATTATATTAAGAAAAATATAGTTACTTTTGATTTATAAAAAGATGAATATAATGAAATTACAAAAAAAATATATTTAAATTTCATGATATTTATCAGTGACAATAAAAGGGATGAATCTTTAAATAAAACTAATGTCAACGAAGAAATATTGATGGTAATCGACAAATCCGTTTATATTTCAACTTTATCGTCGATTGTTCTGACGAGACCAGACACTGATGGGTATAAAATCTCCCCTACGGGATAGTTCCATCAACTCTTAAAAAATATATTCATCTATTGCTTGATTTAAGGTTTTAAGATATTTAAATACACTTAAAAAAAGCGTTGGAAACGTAAAAAGGTTTCTTATTTGTATTGATCTTATTAAAAAAAGGAAAAACAATTTCATAGTTTGTTAATAATATTTGAAATGAAATTAAAAGCTTATCATCACATTAATGAATTACTATTAATTTTTATACAGAATATTTTTTTTTATTTAGACCAAATTAAATCTAATTTAATAAGCATAGATGGCGCTATTATAGGCGGTAATAATTACTTTATAGTTAATAATTAATTTGAACATTTAAATCATCAATTATGTACTCAGAACTCTCACTAACATAGTAATTAGTATTTAGGTTAATGAATATGCTAACTATTCTCGACGCAAATAATTAAGATTGTAATCAAAGGAAACTATTCTTGTCACATTTGTTACCTGTATTGTAGAAATGAAATAGTTCAGTGGATAGAGACAGTCGAATTAAACAAATTAAATAACAATAAGTAGCGTAAAACAATGTATTGAATTAGATGTAATAATTAAAGTCAAATCAAAAGATTTAATTTGCGATTTTAAATTATATGACTAACATAATGTAAAATCGCAAATTAAATTATCTAGAACATATGTTTGAACTATAATTTACGAAGTAATAAATTCGTGGTTTTGTCATGTGCATGTCGTATTCGTTTTAACCGTATTTAATTAAAATACTTCTGAGCTCACCTCTCATTTGGTTTTCTGTATAATCAAACTACAAATATATTATTATATACATTATTTACTATATATATATATATATGGAGAGCGCGATCCGAAATGGCCCAGTGGTAAGACCGCGTAAATCTTAACCGACGATCGTGGGTTCAAACCCGGGCAAGCACCACTGAATTTCATGTGCGTGCTTGACAGAGAAGGAAAACATCGTGAGGAAACCTGGATGTGCCTAATGAAACTCTGTCACATGTGTATTCCACCGACCCGCATTGGAGCAGCGTGGTGGGATAAGCTCCAAACCTTCTTCTCAAAAAAAGAGAAGAAGAAGCCTTAGCCCAGCAGTGGGACATTTACAGGCTGTTACTGAATATCACAGCTTTTTAACTTATAACTTTACTATCTACATAATTGCGGGTTGTAATGAGTCTATCAGTTTTAACTTAGAATGGATTTCTTTCTTATGTTTTTATTTTAATTTTTAATATATTAATTTTAAAGGTTAAGCTCAACACATAAAAGACAAGAAAAATTACACGTATCTTCTAACTGGAAGTAAAATATATAACAAGATAAGGGTCGCGTCTATTTCATTCAATAATAAGACATCGTGCCTTGTTGGAGACGTCAAAGAGACAAGAACGGGAAGTCCTTCGGCAACAGGAAGTGACGGAGCCCGGAGAGCTGAACTTGGCGGCTAAATTATTTCTTCAGACAACATTTTCTTATAAAAAATAAAAAAAATATTTACTCTTTGCAGCCAGTATTTTCTTAAGTGGCATTAGTGCGATGATATTTTGTTCCATATTTGAAACTAGTTTTCGACCGCGGCTTCGGTCGCGTCTTGGGGGAAGGTAGGTATATAGAAAGTAGCTTTTGTCCTTCCTTTGAGTTCAAGCTTGTTTCAAAACAAATTTTAATTATAATCGCCTTAGTGGTTTATCAGTTATACTACTACAAATACAATTCTACTTATATGTAGTTTATCTTATTATTATTTTTAAGAAATTGTAACCTTTAATATATAAGAATAGTACCTTGCGAAGTTTTTTTTTTAAACTATTTTCAACATAAAGTCAGGCATATACTGTATTGTATTACAAGTCTAACATTATAATATTTCGGTTCTTGCCTTACATTTACGCGAGGACAGCGTCAGCGTCATTCAGCGTTTCACATAATTTCCGTCACCTTAGAATACTTCATTAATTTATGAGTTTCCGTCGTTAAATACCCTTGAACCGTGAGTTTTCGCGAGCACATTCAGACACATACCTCTACCTCGTAAAATCTCGACTCGCGTATTATCTAAAACATTCACTGTTAACCCAAATACCTCAAAGTAAATGAGAATAACTAAGTTCATTTTTATCTACATAAAGTAAAAGTCTTATAATTTTTTTGCTTATATAATATGACTATTAAATTATTAATGTAATTTGTATATAATTTAGGTCGTACATATTTATTTACGTCGTTGAATTTGGTTCTCATGGATGTTATATTTAACTACATTATATCTATTTATTCAATACTGTTTTTGTGTGTACATTTCTAAATGTTGAGTGAGAGATCAGTGCCTAAAGGTTAACTGAAAGAGAACGCTTTCTTAGCGATACGACCGTCTCTGAGCATTTTCCTTACCTTGATTGCTTATAATTGTATATGTATCTATCTATGTGGTGTTTACTAAATAGTATTTTATTTGAAAGTATGAATAATATAAAATATTAATGTTTATTTACATACGTTTTTGATTAGGTAGAGGTGGTAGAGCTCTGACCAAGCTCGTCAGGGTAAGTACCACCCTTTCATCAGATATTCTACCGCAAAACAAGAGTACTTGGTATTGTTGCGTTCCGGTTTGAAGGGTGAGTGAGCCAGTGTAATTACAGGCACAAGGAACATAACATCATAGTTCTCAAGGTTGGTGGCGCATTGGCGATGTAAGCGATGGTTAACATATCTTACAATGTCAATGTTTTTGAGCGTGGTGGTAACCACGTACCATCAGGTGGCCCATATGCTCGTCCTATCTATGCTATAAAAAAGCAGCATTATGTGTATTATGTAGGAGCATAATATATAATATGTTGACCTATTTGACTTCCGTATTTCATATGGTCGATTATGTTTGTGTCTAATTAAATTTAGTGTCGGATTCAACATCCAGTCGCAGGGAATTTATACTACTCTATATTTCGTGCTGCAGTTTAATTCATGTCAATAGTTTACGGACGTTTATTGGTGTCAGGGTTACAACCTGTATTAAATGCCATCACAATTTACAACTAACAGCACCACGGAATTTTTTGTTTGTGTCACCCGCATGTTAGAGGGGATGTGGATGTAAAAAATAGCCTATCCATCTTCGGGGTTTAAGCTTTAGAGCTATATAGCCTTTATAACAATAATTTCGTAATGAATACATCGTCATACTCATATTTAAATATTAGTAACTGATGAGTGTCATTAGGATATCCTTAAGTTATTGATAAACAACAAAGACTTAATAATAAAGCTTTGGTATTAGGGGACAATGTGACCCTCGCTGATTTGTTCAACAAAGCGGGAAGTCACGGACAGAAGCGGTGGGACGCGTAACCTTTAAACTGGGTCACGCTTCATCCCCAGGCTACGCGTAAATAACTCACTTATCTATTTATTATTTTATTAATAAGAAATTATTTGATAATCTATATTTATAAATTCGTTTGCCTTGAATGACTATCAATACTCAGCTATTAAAACTACTAAGTCTTATCTAGACTTAGCTATAGTTTGAAATATCGGTTCATTTTAAATAATTTTGAAAATAATTTTGAAATATGAACTTTATGGGCAGGAAATGAGAGGGACTTTATTTGAATGTATTTGTTCTTTAAGTAAGAAAAGTGAAAGTTTGAATACTTATAACCGTACAAAGTCAGGACGGGCAGCTAGTTTGAAATAAAAAACACAGCCGTTTAACAATTGAAAGGCGGGTGATTAATTCTATTAAAGCAACAAAGTTATTACCAACCTTGCCTTTTATATAAATAATTGAATAAATGAAAATGACTTATTATCACATTATATATTTTGTATATATTATTATTGTTATTAAAACTTCTCGTTTTATTTTGTCCCTGACAGATAAAGTCAGTTTATAAATAACATAGAAATAATAGTAATGAAAATACATTTATAATAAAATTTACCTTTATTTATAACCATTAAAAAAACCCAAAAAATAATTAATTATAAATGATAACAAAAAAACGTACTATATTTTTTTACTATAATCATCTTACTTAATGGTAGAGATACGCAATAAAAATATAATGCAAAAATTCGCAAATAATTATTTGTCTATAAGGTTAATTTATGAAAATGCTTATGCTACCAGAGCTGTGTTTATCCATAACACATTGTTTTATAATACTGGTAGCTCGTAATTTTAAATTTTGTGTGTTACATTTTTCAATATTTTTTACAATCTGATGAACAAGTGCAGTCATCGCAACGCTTGAAAGTTTCCCCGTCGCGACATACACAAACGCAACTTTTTCCGTCAGTTGGAATGCAAACACATCCAGACTTACTGCATTTGTTGGAAGATTTGTCACACTCACAGTCGTCGCAGCGAACCACGTTGCCCTTGGTGTCAAGACAAACGCAAATACACGCCTTTCCATCAGTTGCGATGCACTCGCAACCGCTCTTGTCGCACTTCTTAGAATCTATTCCACAATCTGACGAGCAAGCACAGTCATCGCAACGCTTGAAAGTTTCCCCGTCGCGGCATACACAAACGCAACTTTTTCCGTCAGTTGGAATGCAAACACATCCAGACTTATTGCATCTGTTGGAGGATTTGTCACACTCACAGTCGTCGCAGCGAATGATGTTATTTTTTTCATCAAGACACACGCAAATACAGTTCTTGCCTTCTGATGAAATACAAAAGCAACCCGACTTGTCGCACTTCATGTCGCAGATACTGGTTTTATTGATTGTTACTTTGCAGCACGACATTTTCGTTGTAAATTAATATTGTAATAGAAACTGATATCTGTAAATATAAAAAATATATATATTACAAACTAAGTTCATACGCATATTGCGTTGCAATGCAAGAACTATTTGCTTAAAATTTTTTGATGACACACAAGTGGCAGATGTCCTATGAACTATCCAATTAATCAATTTTTAGACAGCATCACGAACTAAAACTTTGAAAACCTAATCAGCATTTTATTTCGAGCCGATAAGTATATTGAGGAAATAAAAATTTATATTGTTGTAATATAGTGCATATGTTTCAGCTAAAGGTACTCTACTAATAAAACATTAAATTAATATATAATATTATAATTAATAATAAGAATATTATTTAAACTCGGTTTTCTTTAAACAAAATTTGTTTGTATTTTTCTGTTATACAAATTTTAGTCGTAACCCAAATATTTTTAAGTCATCACATCGATGACTTAAAAAAGAAGCATCTTTAACGTATGTAAATGTGAAAATAATTATACTTTATAAATAATAACATAAGAAATATTTACAGGAATGTATGTTTCGAAAATATAAAATTAATAAAATATACTAATTTAATATTTGTATATTCTAAAAGTACATTGAACACATATAAAACAATACGTATACAATTATACAGTAGGTACTCACACTAAAACGCTGTCGATTGGTCTATCAACTATACGTTATAGGAATAACTTGTTTCTGATAACTAAACACAGATTAAAGTATATCTGCATTTATATACAAATACATAATATCGTGTGCAAAGATAATGTGAAGAGTCATAGTGCCGTGCGACCGCGCTGAGCGCAAACATCGTGCCGTGTGAACGAATTATCAATTATGTATGTTGTGACTTGATGATTAATTACAGTTGATGAAATATTTACAAACAATAGATCCCTTATCAGATTTATTCTTACGTAGGTTACGTTACGATAGTATTCGTATATAATATTAGGATGTTATGTATATTTTTAGGAAAATATATTGAATATTATTCTGTTTTAAGGCGTCAGTTGTTTCTAAAACCTTCTATAGTGGAGACTATAATATAGGGTAATATTAAATGAAAATTAAAAAAATAATGAGATTTATTCATTCCATCTTCTATTGTAATTGGTAGTACTATGCTAATATATTTTAGCACACGGTCTACGTCTTATTTTCATGTTTATTCATCTATTGTCTGATTCCAATTGTAACAGCCATATTAATATTCAGGAAACGCTCACGATTATCATGTTATTTATTTAAATATAAATTACAACTGTCACAAATAAATGTAACTAAAACTCGTTTACTTCATTCAATTTTTGCCAGCATTCGTTCGATAATCTCCCAAAACGATACTATATTAACTGAGTACGTGTATATAGCTAATACACATATATAATAATCCGGAAACGAAACAAATATACTTTAGAATCGATCTAAAGCTATCACTATTTTTTCTTTATCGTTTAATATTTATGTATATTGAATTATTGCATTAGACATATTAGTGGTTTGAAAACGAATAAATTACTATTGATTTCGTTTTAGCAAGTATGTATATATTTTTTATGTTATAGGTAAGGATGACGGGCAAACGGGCCACTTGATGGTAATTGGTCGCCATCATCAACAGACATTAGCGATGTAAGAAATTTTACCCATTCCTTATATCGCCAATGCACCAACCTTGGGAGGAAGAATGTTATGTCCCTTGTGCCTGTAATACACTGACTCACTCACCGGAACATAACAATACTAAGTACTGCTGTTTAGCAGTAGAATTTAAGATGAATGGGTGGTTCCTAACCAGCCAGGCTTGCACAAAAGCCGTATTACACAGTGATTATTTATAAGACGGTAAAGCAGCCATTCGATCAATCTTTATTATTTTGGCCTGTTCAGCTTTTTTTTTATTTTTTTAAATATTAAATAATGAACTGAAATTTTTATCTTATTGTAAATTGTAGAATGTGTTTGCTAGTGACGTTATCGTTCCAAGCAGTGCTGATAGCAAATACCTGTTGTTTCTTCGGCCGGTAAACACAAAACCACTATGATAATATCGGAGTGACTTTAACAGTTGGGATTTATAATTTATTTTATTTCACTTACGTCACTAATATTTTTAAGTTATTTATTTTACAGTATTTAAATAGAACAAATACAATAATTGCGTTTATATAACAACATTAATTGTCTTTATAATAAACCATTTTGTTCATGAGACATAATGACCCAGTAGTTACAACACGGAGATTTGAACAGAAGATCACGGGTTCAAGTCCAGGCAAACCATTTGACTTATAATTGAATTGAGCGCGACTTTCCAGGGTTAACTTCACGAAGAAACTTATAGGTGTCCGATGATATAATGTGCCATATATGTATCCACTAAGACGCATGGTAGAATAATCAACATAGTTCGCCTCGAAAGCAGAGAACGTTCCTTTAATTTATTATTTATGTAAACGGAGTACCAGAATTATATAGACTATGTTTACAGTGAATTAATTCTGAGTTCTGACGCACTCAAATTAAATGAACTGTCTTACAAGGATCTTCAAATTACAACTACTACAAACATTCAACTCTCTCTCAACTTCTTAATTGCTGTAACGTGAAATTGTTAATAGTTAAGGTTGACATACAGACGTCTACGAGATGTCATTCACATGCTCCTTAGAATTCTTAGATGGTTCCAAGTGGAATGACGAGCTGAAAATTAGGAGCTATTTTACTAGCACGTGTTTGTAAACGTAAATATTATTCAAACTAGTTTTTTACTTCCTAAAATAATGTAACAGCTTGCAGCTTGCATTTTCTCAGATAAACAACGTCTTCACCAGCGAACATGTGGTGGATTTATTATAAACACAAATAGCACTATTTTACATAGTAATAGGCGGACGAACAAGCCATAAATTAAAAAAAAAATGTGATCACCAATGCTCATAGACATTGTAAGAGATAACTATCGCTTACATCGCCAATGCACCACCAACCTTAGGAACTGAGATGTTATGTCACTTGTGCACACCCTTTAAAACGGAACACAACAATATATACCAAGTACTGTGTACAAGTTTTGTGGTAGAATATCTGATGAGTACCCACTCACCTACCGACGACCGACGACCTTGCACAAAGCTCTACCACCGATAAAAGCACAACTACATTAAAGTTAATTTGCCTAGGTTTGAACCCGCCATCTATTTGTTTAGATTCACGTGTTCTTTATCCTTTCTAGCAACTCAACATCTTGGCTCTCATCTTCACATACATGTGTTTAAATTTTTAATAGTTTTTCAACATTTGCGTTTTTTTTTGCGAAAATATATCATTATTAAAAAAATAAAAAGTTTTAATAAAGAAAAGAAAATTGCGTCTTTTTTAGGTAAAATCAGAAATATATATTAAGTTGTCAAATCGAACAATATAAGGGTCTAATTACCCATTTTAGGTAAAAAATTACCTATTCAATGTTAGCCAGAGTCAACGTCGATAAAATCTATAATTCGTCGTTTAAGTATCAAAAGGATAAGCGATGATGTCTTTAAATACATTCGTTCATGTACTCGATTTAATTTCATTCATACATGGTAAAACAAGTTCATGAATTAAAAACTTTATTTAGGCAAACCTGACTAGGTATTCTTAACGCTGATTGATTTTATTGTATAATATACTTTAAATAACTTTTTAAACTGTTCTAATAGATTTGTATCTTTATTTCTATTCTACGTCTAATAATAAAATTCAACAAAACTTTAGATTTGGTTAAGTTCATTTTAGTTTAAACAAGCCAGCAGACATGAAATTGGCTCAAAAATGAATAAGCAATCTAAAGCGGAGATGAGAAGATTAAATTTAAATTGATGATGATCAAGTATCAAAGCAGTGACATTCAACGAATTCAGAAGAGATCGATCTCGTCTTTCAAAACATCTTAGCGACGTCATAAGCTTATTATATCTAAATCTAATGATATTACCTGTGAAAGGGTTTTATGCAAGCCCACTTGAGTGTGTACTATCCACTCAGAATCAAAATATCTATTATTCAAACAGGCTAATCGTCAATATACAAGATTTAAGTAATGTACTCCTATTACTACTGACAGTAAATGACTTGACTACCGCTATTATTTTTTTTATATTCTACCACCGTTTCTGAAGATTCGAACGAGACGAAACGACAAGAAACTAAGAAAACATTAATAATAACCTGTACATGTCCCACTGCTGGCCTAAGGCCTCATCTCGTTTGTAAATAGAAGGGTTGGAGCTCATTCCATCAAATCACCAAATAAAATAAACATAAGAAAATTTAGAGGTGGTTGTCCGGGTTTTCACTCGGAACCAACGATTACTCTCATCTTTTACTACTGAGCCATCACGGCTTCCAATATGTCTATACTTTATTATGTTTTATTCAATTTTTTTTCCAATTACCTATTGATGTATAAAGAAATGCTCTATAAGATGAATGAATTTCAGTCCACTTAAGATGATTAGTTATAGAGGATTAATTAATGAGCGCCTTTCATCCACACCCATCCATCTTATCCCTGCTGCGGATATTCGATTGGTGGATTACAATCGATCACGTGCAGATGTAAAAATAAATTATGATATTGCATTACGATAAATTCGAACTTAAGTACCAGTTAAGCAGTATTACATTTTCAAAAGTGTTAACTAAATATTTCATTACACCACTAAAAGTTTAAAAAAAAATTTACAGACGAATTGATAACCTCCTCCTTTTTTTGAAGTCGGTTAAAAAAACATATATTAAGCATTTGTCAGTCGAGTATTCAACTGCACCACAAAAGATCTTTTCATCTATTGTTTCCACAATTCCTTTAACAAAACTCTATATAACATTTAAATTTATTAACCAACTAAAGAATACGTTACAAATTCGAAGGTAACGGCGATCTATTTAAATATCTATATGTCACAATATTATGTGTCATATATGACACATAATATAACAAATTCTTATATTTTAAAACAAAAAAAAAACAGTATATCACAATTGCTGAAAATAAAAATCTTTTATTAAATTTAGTATAATGAAATACTGGCATATTTGATTTTACTAATTCAATTTATTCGTGCGTTATTCAATAAAGTACTTCATTCGTGAGTGGAGTCCCTGATTCCTTCCGCAACGATAAATCTTAGAGACAGGATGTCAATAGGTATCAAATAAAGAGAGAAAATCATTTTCAAGATAGTTTTTCTTATTTATTTGTAATAATAAATATTTGATATTGATGTTTTTCTTATTCTCCTTTTTTTAAAATAAATACATAGGTAGTATTTAGCAACCATTACACATCGAAGCAAATATTATATTATTTATTTATTTATTAATTTACATCAAATTAGAACGGTAATACCACTTATACGAACCACACACAGAATAAATAATAATTAAATTTATCAACAATATTGTGATTATATCAAATTAAATATCAATACCTAAATATATATATATATATATATATATATATATATATGTCACAGTTACACCTTCCCCGACATAGACGCTTACTGAGAACGGATTTTACGCAAATCATATTCAAAATACATTTTTCTTCTACATCAGCTAGGGCTCTGTCAAGTGTCAGCAAGTTATTCAACTTTCACTATAACAGAGAACATGGAACGAAGAAAAATTTATTTTGGCATGTACGATTATTTTTAAGGGCACGTTTGCGACACAGACTCCAGACAGAGCTGAGATGGCCCACTTGTTAAAACGCGCCTTTCTTAACCCATAACCACGGGCGCCCAGGTAAGCACCACTGGATTTTCATGTGCTTACTACGAGTTTACAGTAACAGCCTGTGAATGTCCCACTGCTGGGATAAGGCCTCCTCTCCTCTTTTGAGGAGAAGGTTTGAAGCTTTTTCCGCCACGCTGCTCCAATGCGGGTTGGTGGAATCCACATGTGGCAGAATTTCAGTGAAATTAGACACGTGCAGGTTTCCTCACGATGTTTTCCTTCACTGTCAAGCACGAGATGAATTATAATCACAAATTAAGCACATGAAATCAGCGGTGCTTGCCCGGGTTTGAACCCACGATCATCGGTTAAGAGTCGCGCGTTCTTACCACTTGGCAATTTCGGCTTATAATTCCTACATGCTTATAATTCCTTATATAACAATCGAATTGGCTGTGAAGGATAATATCGTATAAAAACATACAAAAGTGTAGAGAGAAGAAGAAGCAAACCTTTTCCGCAAAGGGAGAGGGAACCCTTAGCCCAGCATCGGAACATTCACAGTTATGGGCCACCATTGGGTAAATTTGGTTTGGTATACAAGTACATTTTTTTGACTGCCTCGTTGGTCTAGTGGCTAGGATTAAGGCTGCTAACTCGGGGGTTCTGGGTTCAATTCCCAGGTCGGGCCAATAAAATGTTATTTAGATTTTCTGTCGAAAATTCTCAATAGCAGCCCGAAGTCTGGAAGTTGGAAGTGTGAACACTCCCGTGCCTCGGAAAGCACGTAAAGCCGTTGGTCCTGCGCCTAAACTCTTTCCGGTCGTGTCGGATCGCCGTCCCATCGGATTATGAGAGTTAGGGAATAGAGAGTGCACCTGTGTTTGCGCACACACTTGTGCACTATAATATGTCCTGCGCAGTTGGCTGATCTCTCTTGAGATTGGCCGCCGTGGCCGAAATCGGTCAGGAGGACCATTATTACATTTTTTCTAATGTAAGTTCGACTTATTTTCAGGCAGGTAAAAGTACTTTTTTTTCGCAGACGCTTGTTTCTAGTTTGTTACTATGTTAAAGCATAATATTACTAACCATATTACTAAAGGACTGTGAAACTCAAATACATATTTGTTTTATAAATAGAAATAAATAAATCGAAAAGAACCTATGTACTTAACATTTCTTATCTGCAAACTAATCTGACTCTTATCTCAAAGGGAACGAATAAAGCTTAAAATCCATTAAAGGCAAAGGTTTTCACTTCGCGTCTGCAGAGATATCTCGAATATGTCGATTTCCTGTCGATGCCCGTTTCAATAGTAAATTAAGTTACGTAGTACAAATTGAGCCTATTTCTATTTATATATAAAGATAATAGGTAAACGCGAGACAGGATCATTACCATTTTAATGAAATATGAATTACTTTATGAAAAGTAACTATAGTTATATTTATATATTGATAGAAATTAGTTTAGTGATATTATTACACATCACTAAACTAATCATTTCCTTTATTTTCTTACTACGCTAACAGCGTACAATAATTAATTGTTAAATTTACTTCCTTGTAATCCATAAAAGATAGCGCCACGAACTAATTTAATGGTTGTTTTGGTCATCTTGCTAAATATAAGAGAAGCGAATAAAATAACAATAATCTAAGTTTATATCTCGAAACATATTCACTAGAGAAAATGTTGAATATACTCGTACGATACAAAATATTATAAAAAAAAGTTCTTTTACATCTTTATCGGCGCGTTTAGCAACAAAGTATTTAGGCGTTACTTTCAAAAATTCATTTTAGATGGTGACTACGTTCTATACTTATTGAACGCTAATTCCTAGATAATTCATTAATAATAAGAACTAAATAACTACTAATTCATCTTTATAATAGTGTAGATATTATTTTGTAATTTATGGCTCTTACAAATAACAACATCATAACCATTTTGTCTAAGCTCACTTAAGTTTAACTTGAGTAAGTTAAGACAAATTTGTCGCAACCTCGTATATAGTCTATAACGCCGTCAAAATTAAATCTCAAACTGATTTTCACACGCGACTAGTTTCGTAAGGGATTAAAGCGGCAGACGTCGGCTGATACATCTACGAGTATCTGTAAATCTTATTTATAGATGCTTCAACATTTCTTTGATCTTGTTTAGAATCTATAATATTCTATTGATTTTCACATATTTGTCTACAGCCTTTTTACATTAAGAATACATTTATAGTTATTATATATTCTATCCAATTCTTTATAAGATTGATTCGCTAAAATGCGTTATGTAATATTTTAATTATATATAATATATGTTTCAGTTATTTTTTTGACAATGATGACATTTAAATTCTATTACTTTTTTTAATCAAAATAACAGTCATAACAGTTATTTGTGGTGTCTTAAATTATACGAATGCATTGTTTATTCTAAATTTGAAAAATAAAGGATTAATAAAGATTTAAATATTTGAACATCGAATGATTTTCAAAAGTATCATACTTTTTCATCATCTTATTTTGAAATAAAGTTAGAGAATGTTGTTTTACTTATTAATCTTGGAGAGGGCAATCCAGGATTTCCAGAGGAAGGTTTCTTTTCTTCAAGCTCCATCAGGGACGTGATCTGAACAAATATATTTCTTTAATAATAATTGTAACTTACCTTTTTTAAATATCTTAAATTTAGAATCACAAACGTATTTATAATTTATTAGATACCTTTGTAGTTTAAATAGCTCTTTCTTAATAATAAATACAATAGTATTTAATTGACTCTGTAATTACAATGGTCAGATTAGCCGACGTCGTCGAAATTCAGTAAGGACATTATTATTTTATATTATAAACCTGTAATATTAATAATAACATACATTCGTTAATAACGACTATTGCTACGATTTATTACATAATAACGATAAAATAATCGTTATTTACAGCACTACAACGTAAAGGCTTCTCTCGTTAATGTCAGTTTCGCGTGTAAGTAAGCAATTACTTATAAGGGTTATAACTTGTGCCTACTTTCCCTTTAAATAATTTTCTCGTGGCGATGGGGAGATAACGCCTATTAATATCATCTTAACGAATACTTGATATATTATTATTGGAAATTTGTGTTGATTTGTCATGGTCATGTCTACTTAAAAGTTAAATATGTTATAATATCTTAATTATTTATTTTAAGACATCGTTTAATGTTAAGATTAATACAGTAACAGCCAGTGAATGTCCCACTGCTGGGCCTCGTCTCCTTTTTTTTGAAGAAATGGTTTACAGCTTATTCCACCACGCTGCTCCAATGCGGTTCGGTGGAATTCGCATGTGGCAGGATTTCGGTGAAATTAGAGAAATGCAGGTTTCCTCACGATGTTTTCCTTCGTCCTCAAGCACGAGATGAATTATAAATACAAATTAAACATGATAATTCAGCGGTGCTTGCCTGTGCTTGAACCCACAATTAATGGTTGGTATCCACGCGTGCTAATCACTAGGCCATCTAGGCTTCCTACATTTTTAATATTATACGGTGTTACTTATAAAGGTTGATTTGAATGATTAAGAAATGCTGTAATGCAACCCTGCAAATCGGGATACAACAATACTAGGTATTACTGTTTGACGGTAGAACGTGATAAGAAACTCCACAATTACTGTTCCTTTAAGCAAGTAAAGTCAGTTAAATTCGTCGGAGTTCGTAAAGAGATTAGTGTTTGACCAATTCGTAAACTTTAACTACCGGTTGGATAATTTAGCCAAACAACTAAATACTATCTACCTACCTACCCTTTACTTATTATATTCACAGTAACTGAAATAAAAAACAAAAAATTATAACAGTTTGCATACACAATATTTTTCTTAAATACTACTTAGGAATAATAATTTAGGAAAAAATATAATGCTATTCCCGTTTCACATTTTATAAGAAATAAATAAGTGATGACTAAAGTTTAAAGTTGTTGCGTATTGCAGTAGAATATTAATAGTCATAAAACTTAATTAGAATAAATACTAATAAACTGGACAAAGACTACTCATCTTTAAGTCGTAGAGCTAGCTCGTCTGGGTAGGTACCACCCACTCATCAGATATTCTACCGCAAAACAGCAGTACTTTGTATCGTTGTGTTCCGGTTTGAAGGGTGAGTGAGCCAGTGATGGTTAACATTTCTTACAATGCCATTCTCTGTGGACGTTGGTGACCACTTACCATCAGGTGGCCCAAATGCTCGTCCGCCTACCTATACAATAAAAAAATACATTTTGTAATTTATTTCACCACGTTGCTTTAGTGTAGTGTGAGTTGGTTAACCCATGTGAAAGCATTTCATGTAACACATGCATGTATTACATGTGGTTTATCACGACGTATTTCTTTCTTGCCTTGACTTATAAATACAAACAAAGTACATGCAAGCAAGCGCATTATCGCACTATTATTATCGAAGGAATATCCGAGATATACAAAGAAAAAACATTTTTATTTAATAGTTATATTGTGTATTAGCGTAGCTTGAAAATGTTCCATTGCTTGTCAAAAGATTTCTGTTCTTTTTATTATTGTATAGATAGGCGGACGAACGTATAAGCCACCTGATGGTAAGTGGTAACCAATGATTTTATTTAAGTCGCACTGATTTTCTAGTATGCGTTCAATCCCCTTCGCCCAACCCCAGTTTTTTGCTATAAGAATACACAACATAATATAATGATATGTAGGTACATGACGACCACGACCACTCTGCCAAGAGTGTGACGACAGAGAAGATAAACTGATTGTGGTACAAGCCATGTAAATTTTGATTAATTTAATTTCTGCCTAAGCGTAGCGTTCTTGTTTTATTTCGACGTAAAGTTTATGGTTGTTTAACTTGACATAACAAGCAATGTAAAGTAGTCTATGTTTGATTAGGACTCGGGACCTCCTCACTGTCTGACAATATTGAAATTCGTTAAATTTAAGCAACAATTCTAAAGAAGCAATTTAAAATAATTACAGCTTGGTTGATAACTGTTGATGACATAGATAATGTACTCCATCCAAACAACAGCGTTATTAAAAAACTAACTGTTTAAATACAAATAAATACAAATACTAAACTAATACTAAAATACTAAAGTGTTAAGATTTAAAACTAATTTTAACCACACATAAAGGTAACGTAATTTATTAATTATTATTGGCGCGACTTATGATTTCATTTCTTACATAACGTCCTACTTCGAGCCTCAAGCGCAATGAATATCATAACTATCTTCGACCCGTTTCTGAACTTGCATGTTATTTATATTAGAGCCATATGCGAAGGTGCATAAGTGTTATCTAAATAAGTGAAATTTATTATTACCTACCTTTCATAGGTTGATTACAAAATAATCTGACAGGACTTGGAACCCAACGACTATCTTAATAATCCTAGGATTTGAACACGACCTCTTTTTCATTTCAATGAATTCTGAATTATCTCGTAATGTATGAACTACTCCATAAGGCTACGGAAAAGAATAATAAAAAAAAATTGTAATTACAGCGTACGCTTTGATATTTTTAAATAAATTACGTTGTATGTTTTAATTAACGATAACAAAACTTTTGTAATTCCCGCTATTGTTGAATTCCGTCCTTTATTTAGTATGACTAATGCACAAATTTTCTTTAATCGGAGGCCTTGATTTGTTTCCCGAGGGGAGATAATTAGTCGGGATATCAATTCGAGCTTGACTTTTGGCGGATGCTAAATACGCTCCCGAGTGCTCTGACGAATTTATCTTTTGTCAGCGTTTCCTTTCACTTCTCTTAACGAGAGCCACGTTGGAGAGGCAAACTAATTAATTTTGAATCGTATTGTGATGCTCCGATACAAATATTATTCTTATAAACACATTTAGAAATAACGATTCGTCTTAAGTTTTCGATTTTATCTGAATTACTATGTAATTTCTTAAAACCTGTTTATTTAATATAACATAATGTATTTACCACATAAATTAACGCAAAAGCTTCCTTCCTTCTGAATACCGATAAAAGTAATTATCATGGAGATAATTATCATTATCTTATGTGGTAATTTAAATATTTCCTACAATTACTTTAATCGAATTTACGTCCTCATATAATTTGGTAAAGTTTTTGTATTCTTTTAACTAATTTATCGCCCACTAAAATTCAGATAATAATATACTGCTGCCTAAGTTGGTTCAAGTTAACTGTTTGTATATTGATATATCATTACAACACATACACAGTGGTTTGGGTCTACCTCACCTTTATAAACTAGTCATGAAACCTACCGAAGACCAATTGTTAGATTCATTTCATTCACAAGTATTCTTAACACACACACTCACATACCATATTTCTATTTCCCTTATAAGATATCTCTAAAATCAACTATATATATTCACTAAATTTGGCTTTAATAAAGTTGGAGATTTGCCAAAAAGCACCTCTCGGGTGGATATTTCCCGCTTTCAACTTCACCTCGTGTAATTTTCATCTTCACCACGATATTGCTTCAGACCTCAATCTCTGGATCGTCCGTTATCAGGTGCTTGCTATTTATTAAATAGTAGTATTAAACTGTATAAAATAAATATTATGTCAATCATATCAGCATCTCTCTCTCTCTCGTCTTACTAGTCGACTGCATATATATATATATGACAGTTGTCATATCGTTTGTGACCATTGCCACCCGAAAATGGACCAAGTGCAAGTCGGACTACGGTCTCTCTCGCGATTGATACATTGCATTCCTACAAAGGATAAACGTTTATGTCAATGATAAAATGTCAATATACTTATTCAAAATGTCAAACATCTATATTTAATATTGATATAATTGAACAGTGGCAGGTCTCCATACTAAAAAATGTCTGGGTGCAAATTGCAGCATCCCGTTATGAAAAAATTGTCAAAGGTTCGGCGTGAGTTTCAGAGTCTATAAATAGGTCCATTTTTATTTGGGAAAGCCGGAAAATAAAGATAATTGGGTTTCATTTTTTGGAGGTTATGAACAGCGTATTTGAAAATAGCCCATTATAGTAAATACTTATAATAGCCCATTATAGTAAGTTATACTTCATGCACATAAAATCAAATGGCAACGGATATAGAGAAAGAAAAAACGTCAATTGTCAATTTAAAGTACCAAAATACAGTGTGCTATCATGGTCAGATCCGACTGTGTTTAATATCGATACAATATCGTAATGATTCTTAGCTATTTTAATCAGTTACGAATTTGATACGGGTAGCTTCGCTTTAATGATGACCATTTTCATTGAAAATAAATTGCCACAATTCCACGCGGTCACTTGTATAGTAATTATTTTTTGTATTTATTTAAGGTTTTTAATGTAAATAAAGTATATTATATTTTTTATTAAAGATAAAAAACAGCACATTTCATTCAAAACATAAGCAACCAGTCCATATCGATTTTTCGTTTAATTGAATCGATGCAGTAACTACTTATACTAATACTTGTACTCTACATCCCTATTGTTGGGATGACATTTTATTCGTACAATTCGTACATCAGTTGATATACTTTTAATAAAAATAAATAACATCGACTAACAAAAATGAGGATATATTTATAAAATCTTAAAAAAATAATTTTTTTTTTTTGCTATAAGTGAAATCTAAGGACGTTAAAAAACTTCCAGACATAGATCTGCCATTGTTATTTAGTCAGGTTATAGAATTGCACATTGTGTGCGTGCTGCGTTCGAAATCACGTCGCATTCGTTTTATTTTTATTTTATTAGAGCATTTGAAACGGTCGACCTCAATTAAGGTTGTGTGCAATGTGCATGCCCAGCGAGCCCACAGGGGTGGATTCGCACCTGCTTGTGGCCTTGAACGTAACGGGTGGTGTGAGGTACACGTTGTAACCGCACCATTGTAAATATTCGGCTATAGTTTCATTTCGTTGGATATTTTGAGTTTGCAGTTATCTGTTCTGTATAACTAAACCAAATATAGGTACTTTATCAAGTAGATCAAGATTTAAACAATTCTATGTATTCAAACCATTTCTAACGTTACATCACTTTTCGAAAGTCACGTCGCTACAAAATAACCTTAAAATTAAGTTATATCTATATATGAGGAGACGTTGGATTGGTTAGTTCGATAATTAAATATTGAAAATCTTTACTCAACAAAGAAATATTAGATTTTCTTTTGATTGTCAAAACTCTACCAAATATGACAGATTCAATAATTATAATAAGTTATAATAACGATGTTCAAAATTAACTTATGTATATATAGAATCAGATAGAAGTAGAAGATACCTGTAACACAAGCTTAAGGACAATGTCCAATAAATTTGGCATTATTATACCTAACTTGGTAGACCATTATGTTCAAAGAACGGAAACGCCAATGTGGACATTAGTTTCAATGAGAAATCAATTCGAGACCAATAACTTTTAAGCACATAGTCATTTATTGACCTCATTCCAGTCAAGTGACCCAGCATTGAAGCCACATTTAATACTGTCCCGATTCAAGGGATCAAGTATAAAGAACGATTCACATCAATGGCATCGCATCGAATCGAATCGCTTCGCAACGCGTTTTATTTAAAGTCCATATTCGCAGGGAACATTCATACCATGGAATACTCGCATGCTACAGCATACGATTACAAACGACTTTGTTCCTTGATATGCGAATATAGACTTTAATTGCTGCGTAGACACTAATTTTCCTTCACCACGTACACGTATGTGCTCTTGTCCTATTTAAATGTATTTTCAATTCAATGTATGGGTTTAATTGTTATTGGCATTACATATTTCAGAAGTTGATGATAATTAAATATTTTTTTTATATTATAGGTAGGCGGACGGCTGTTGAGCCAACGGTAAGTGGTAACCACTGCCATTGACATCGCCAATTTGCCACCAACCTTGGGAAGTAACATGTTATGTCTTGTATATCTATGTGGGAATCTTGTGTCAGAAGCATGAGCAAATATTACTATTTGGCGGTGGACAATCTGATAAATGGATAGTACCCAGCCAGGCCTGTAATGATATTTTTATAAATGCCCCCATGGTTAAGGGTTTTCTTGTTATTATTTAATTGTCAACGTATTATTTTGACGGAAGGAAAAAAAACAAATCACAAGTCATCATTAAGAAATAAAAATTTTTATTATTATCAGTTCAAATATCGTATTTACATTCTTTCAAATGATTAGAAGCACATTGTTTAAACAATTATAATAAATCGAAATAAACTCGACGGCCGCACAACGTCAGCGATATGAACAATATAAATCAAATTAATAAAATTGTAAATATCCTATTACATAATTAATATTAAAATAAATCTCATAAATTCCCATGGATGCGCGGCAACTTCGTATCTGTCAATATCTTCGTGCATATATAAATTCGAATACAGATTATAAAAATCAATGTATCAATTATAATCTGTAGGTAATTGAAAAAGTTACTTTTTACAAGAATTAAAGTTCATTTTGTTTTTATAAAAATAATAATAATATCCTACTATAAAATAATAGCCACCAAGTTCAAAGAACGAGGCGCAGTAATATTGCACGCTGTAACGAAGAGGCGCGCGTATGAAATATGTATGTAGTCGCAACGTCCTTTGTTGTTCACATACTTACAGGGTTGGATAAACTAAAAGGAGCACGAACATATCAACAATATTACACTTTTACAAAACGACGCGTTTAAATTATACAAATCACTTTTATATAGTACAAAGTATTGCACAACACATTTATTAATTGATTATCCTCTTAAAAATAATAGAAAACTTTCCTTTACTACTAAAAAAAATAAGGAACAATGGCCAGCAGGCCAACCAAACAAATAGAAACAAAGTGCTATAGAAGCGTCGTTTTGTAAAATACAAAGTTACCGCTATGAAACTCACACAGCAATGGCAACTTGTCCAGGACTGGAGAAACTAAAGTATACAATAAACTAATATGACTATTTACAAATAACTTTCGTCTACTCGTCCACTTCGTAACATCAGTTCTTCATTATACAAATGCAAATTACATTTTACGCGACAATACATCGCCATTCGCCTAATTACACTCGTTTCGTAATTACGTTTCGTTTACGCATAAGTGACATTTATTTCTTACGTGATAAGAACTAAATTCGTTAAAACGTTTCATTTGAGTTAATCAATAAAAATAATCCTACGCAGTTCGTTCCGAGAATAGGATTTAGCTAAAAATAGATAGATCATATGAATTCGTAATGAAAATTAATTATGAAACAAGTGTACGTTAGTGATAAACACATTCAGTTAAATGCTCCGTAATCATCGTACACTATACACTTATGTTACATGTCACATCTCGAGGATGCCAGTGCCTCACTCGACGGGTGATCATCATCATCTGCACTAATTACACAAATGGAACAAACTCAACAAATCATGTACACTGATAAGTATTGCGTTATTTTTTTCTATACAATTTACTCGCTAGTTTGGTGTTTGAAACCGAATTAGGATTAACTAAGCCGAGAGAGTGGAGAACGGCCCTCGACTTTATAATTATAAATATTGTCAATAGGTTTTAAGAATATTTTTATTATTAATGATTAGAAAAAACGCTAAATAAATATTTTCTTAGATCGCTACAAAACCGAATCGCGTTCGCGTTACGAAAAAAGAAATCAAAAAAGATTCAATAGATTGAGCGAATTTATAGCCTGTGCAAAGTTTGCTTCCAGACGATTATCCTAAACAAATAAAGCTTCTAAACGCGGCATGATACAAAATACATATTTGAATTAATTTCGAAATTTTGTGCTAAAACGTTATCGAGCGACGTTCCCCACTCAATACAATCGTCTCTAAAGCTCTGTATTCACTACACTACACTAATTATACTCGCACTAGTGTCCGCGCACACTGACAACTCGACACTACTATGTCCTGCCTAACTCAAACTTTTCTGTCTTAAACAGTGGCAGTGAAATATGACCTATTTTTTAGGCTAAGCCTTATTAGGCTATTATTATTATTTTTTATTCGATTGATTTAAGTAAAAACGCATTTTTACAGCTATATTTTTTTTTATAGAAATTTATCTCAATTATCCTAATAAGGTGTAATTATTGTACCTAATTCATTATGAGAATTAAAATTATTATTGTATAAATTATTTATCCTTTTTTTTCTGACCGTACGTGTAGCCTCCTAATAAGCGGAGCAACATTGTAAACCTGTCAAAACAGTTCCATAACATGGTTCTATTGGTTCGTTCTTCATTCATATTCCGAGCGAATGAAATGAGAAAATCTCGTCGCAGACTTGCATTGTCTTTGTGAGATGTTCACGAGATTGAAAACTATAATAAAACTTTAAGGACTCTCTCGCTGAATCCGAACATTTTCTAACGTTTACTTGGAATATGAAACTGTCTAAAAGGATATGATTTTTCTACCATCTTTGAGGAAATTTGAAATTTCGAGAATTAACTTGGTACGTCAGTTTTTATCGACATTCTCAAGTCTATATTTTCATTTCTAGTACATAATCGCGATTTTTATTCTATTATAGATGTTAAACATTCAAGTTGCCAATGCGCCGGTACCTACATTGCGACCCTAACCTTACAATGTGAGGGACCACTAAAAATTTCGCTAAAACGGTAAATTCCCTAACAGCTAGAAATCTAGCTTCATTCTACATTCTTGTACAGATTAATTAATAAAATTTTCATAATAATCGAACCTATCACGTTACAATTTACAAAAGGACGGTCCCACACTTAATAAATTTGAGATCTGTCACGATACTTTAAATAAATTTTGGTTGACGTCTCATTTATTATTTAATTGTATCGCTGAAAGCGATCCATTGCTCGCTTTCCCCGAATCAGGTCGGTGAGGATACTTGATACTTTAAGGTATAATACTCGATGTATTCATTTCCTATTGGAACTAAAACGCTTTATTTTTACCAAAAAGTTTCGACATCCCGATTTTAAATCATGACAAATATTTTTTTAAAAACATAACTCACCACCATTTGGTTCCTTCGATAGCACCTCAGGAATGTGCACGTTAAGACAGACGCCAAATAAATTTACTAAAGCATTCATAGAAATGACAATTGATTTTCTCCGATCGTCTTTGTTCGGCAAGTATTAACTTAAAGATTATAGATTAGCTCATCCGGTGCTCGGTGATTATGATACGAGGGTCACTTCATAAGACTGCACTGTTTTCATATATCCCATAGTAAATATAAATAAACATCTTCAAAATTTTTACCAAAATTATGAGCATATATCCAGCATAAAAATCTTTTTTTTAAAATAACTCGTACTCTCAGTTATAGATATACATGGCACACTGCTCTGTTTATATATATATTTATACAAATAAACGGTACACTCGACACCTATCAGTATACCTTGTCACCATAGAATAATTGAATTACATGGATGGATATTATTAGAAGCTTAACAAGCGCTAATGTAACATTAAAGTCGAAGCGATCGACGGATGGATGGAGTTCGACGCGAGCTCGTGGGAGAGTGACGACGGTCGCTGCGCGTTCGAGTGTTTATACTAGGAGGGGGGGGGGGGGGGCATTGTGGACTATCAGGAAACGTTGGTCCGTCGAAATGAGTGAACCGTATTTCGACCGTTGATTAAAACTATAGGAATCGATAGGTACTAACTAAGAATGTCCCGCTCGGGGAGGAACAAGTGAACAGATTCTACTACGCGTGCGGTGGGCGCCTAGTCCTCGGGGTGCAGGCTCACGCCTTCCACCGTGAAGATCGACACCTCTGCAACAAACGAACATTACACGTTATCATCCGCTGACAGGTACCGGCGAGCGAATGGACGCGAATTCTTTATAACATTTAAATAAAAGGCTTTGTTGACTCTACACTCGTCAAAACAAATCCACGTTAAGGTAAAACTAGAGGAGTTTACTAATATTCTTTGCAGTCCATTATCCAGTTCTCAGCTTCGTGATACTACATTATGGTTTTGTCATCCGAATTACATAATTATGAAGTAAGTCCTCAGTAATCCGATGAAACGTTTTGCAAGGCGATGTCGGATTATGTTTGTCGGATTACAGTGTTGAGTGACATTATAGTCTAGATTTCTGCCTCTTTGGTTACTGAACCAAAGGAAAGTTATTGGGTCTGTCAGAAAATTCTCAGTAGCAGCCCGGAGTCTGGAAGTTGGAAGTGTGTATACTCCCGTGCCTTGGAAAGCACGCAAGCCGTTGGTCCTGCGCCTGAATTCTTTCCGGTCGTGTCGGATTTCCGTCCCATCGGATTATAAGAGCTAGGGAATAGAGGGTGCACTTGTGTTTGCGCACAAATTTTTGCACTATAATAACTCCTACGCAGTTGACTAACCTCTCTCGAGATTGGCCGCCGTGGCTGAAATCGGTCAGGAGGACATTTTTATAGTGTGGATTTTTTTCAATGAATACCCTGTAATCCGACACTTGCAATGTTAGAAAGCCGCAGGAAAACTGAAGAAACAGGAATCGCGACACTTGACGGTTGTCGCACACGTTCCACCCACAAATTGGTCGTCGATTGTCGGATCACCGAGGAATCTAATCAATTAGCAAAGTTTCAAATGTATACGGGCACTAGTGGTGCGTGCGTTACCGTCGGGCAGGTGGTCGAGGCGCGCCGGCAGCGGCGAGAAGTAGTCGTGCGCGAGCGCGCGCGGGGCGGGCAGGCGGCGCGCGGGGTCGGGCTGCAGCAGCGCGGCGGCGAGGCGCTGCGCGTCGCGGCCGGCGTCGCGCAGGCGCGGGAAGGCCGCCGCCAGCGGCCGCGCCGGGCACGCGCCCCAGCGCGCCACGTGCGCGCGCAGCCCCGGCAGCCGCGACACGCCGTTCCAGCTGTCCTCCGTCGGCGTGCCCACCACCTAGCCGAAGTGACCGATTTGTACCAGATTCGCTATTGACTGTTACGAATTTGACTCAATCGTAGCTTCTCCATCCTCAGAGTATTATAGGTGAATAACATAAAAATGATTCAGTCATTTGACAACTTCAAAAAGAATTAGACTTTGACTAGCGAATGCGAAAGAAATTCGGTAAAATGTCATAATTGGTGCAATCCATTTATGAATAAAGTTACACGGCATTTGAACATTGATCTATATGAAGAGTTACATAAAAAAGTATAAGAGTTAGGTACCTTAAAAATTTTGTCGAGTTGATCGTTCGTATCCCTGACTCCAGGGAACGTGGGTACGCCGCAGAGCATTTCTACGAATATGCACCCGACTCCCCACATGTCCAACGACGTTGAATATTCCGTGCTCCCGAGTAGAACGTCTAGTTAAAAACAAAAAAAGGTTAATAAAATTTTCTATTTTAGTTTATGAACTTTATCAGTAAATATACATTTCAATATTTTTATATCGAACGATTTTCGTTAAAGATTAGATTATGTTACCAATAAACCGAACCATATTTGGAAAAAGCGTATTATGGTATATACTGTTTGGCTTGGTTTCATCAATAGACTGGCCTCCTCCACCTGTACCACTCGAAATAAATTGGGCGAGATCTGAAGCGTTTCAATTGTAGTATCATCCTCGAAAAATCGATATTCTAATGGCAGGCCGATTCAAGAGATATTAAAATAGAATGTTTATAACGTCACTAAGTTTAAGAAGATATCATAGTATAGAATATAGTCCTATAAAAGACTTTGTACGGATGTGCGCTAATCTCAATCAGCTATATTACGATTTGAGAAATTAAATATACATTAAATAGCCTATTTATGGGAATTGTTTATATGCTATATAGCTACAGCCAACTACACCGAGGAGCGGATCAATAACCATAAATATCAACCAATCCAGTGAACTATATTTAAATAAGGAGATATACTTATGTAGTCATTAACAGTAAAAAACAGGCATAAAGTTGTAAAAGCTGTTTGATGACCCACTGCTGGACATAGATATCCAAAGTTTTGGAGCTAATTCCACCACGTTGTTTGAAAACGAGTTGATGTTATGTGAGAGAATGACATTCGACTCATGAGTCGTGCATGCACGAGACAAGTTATAACCAAAAATTAAGCACATTAAACCTTGCTTGCTTGTGTTTGAAACTGACATATTTGCCGATTCATGTAACCATAGGCTCAAAGTAGACATGTATACAATGTTAAATTTAGATTATATTAATGCAGATTTACGCGTTAAGCATTACGCGTGCAAAACCTTACGTTGACCTGATTTCATAGCAATATGGACATTGTAAAATGATTATGCAAGAACCGGTACATCTAACAAGCTTATATGAGCGCAATATCTGTGAGGTATTTAGGCCATTAACATATATATTTCAATACTAAAATTTCGTTCCACACCCGCTGCGGTTCATCTGGTTAGGATATCAATTCAAGTATTATGTAGCACAAATGGTCGCTTAAATGGTATAATTATATATGCATTTCGTATATCAAATACGATTTGCAAATTGCAATTAATTTGAAATAACTATATATATAAGTCCTATTATTGTATGATAACTGGAACGAAATAATAACGGAAATAATATGAAGTCCTTTTGAATTTCGACCACGGCGTTCAACAAATTTTACTAGTTAACTGCTTAGGATATATTACAGTACACAAGTGTGTGTGTGTGTGTGTGTGTGTGTGTGTGTGTATGTATGTGTGTGTGTGTGTGTGTGTGTGTGTGTGTGTGTATGTGTGTGTTTGTGTGTGTGTGTGTGTGTGTGTGCTTTAAAAACATATACACACTCTATTCCTTCACCCTAATTAAACGCGATAATCCGAAGATAGGTCAGATGCACTAAATGTATATAATATAAGTAGTTACTAACCTGGCGGCCTGTACCATAATGTGACGACTTCGTGCGAGTATGTGTGGCTAGGAACAGATTTCGCGCGCGCGAGCCCAAAGTCTGCCAGTTTCAGTTCACCGTGCGAGCTTATTAATAAGTTTTGTGGCTTAACATCCCTGTTACAAATAAAACACATCGGTCACACATAATATTGGGTATAGAATATAAGAGATAGTATTAATTGATATGATTCTAATTACCTGTGTAAAACTCGTCTCCTATGGCAGTAGGCGAGACCTCGGAGAAGTTGGAACATAAATAGTCGGACATTATGCCGATTGAGGCCACCTGGGTGCATCTCCATGTATTGCGATAAGTCTGTGTCCTGTGTGGAAAAATGTACCTTTGTATATAATTATAATTAATAAGAAATTATAATAATTTGAACGAAAATTTGATGAATTCCCGACTGACTCATTTATTTCATGTGTTGAATTTAAAAATAAAGACGATATAAAACAATTTATTGAATACAATTTTAATAAATAAGCATGTAAATTTTATAAGTTTCTATAATATATTTTTTAAGAAACTATAAAGCATATTGTATTGTATAAAACACGTCTCCATAAAACATTTTGAATGTGAGCTTAACTGAAATTGATGTAATTTTTGTGAAACTGGATTACTTTTATATAAATCCGAGACGTTCGAATAAGTTTTCTAACAACTAGGTGCAGCTGGTAAGGAGCTGATCCTAATATTTGCATTCACCCGTCACTGAATGTTTTTCTGTAACCAACTCACCACGAACTCGAACACGAACGTCAACGTTTCCCTCGTGTGCACGATGTCATGTAACGTTACAATGTTGGCGTGTTTCAGTTCCTTGAGGAGTGACGCCTCGCGTATCGCTGTGAACGGCGCGCCCTCCTCCTCTTGCAGTCTGATCTCTTTTAAAGCCACAACTTGCTGTGTTAAACTGCGAACAATTATTATATGATAACATTTGTCGATCGGATGTATCATTATAGTTTCATTTTACAATTAATTGTACACTCTTCATCCAATTCTGATACAATATTATATGGTCACTATCGGGAAATAAGATAAACATTGTAAGAAATATTAGCTATTTCTTACAACGTAAATACTTCGCAGGCTGGATCTAAGCTGTTGTATCCTTTTGCCTGGAATTGAATCGGCTCACTCACCCTTTAAACCAAAACTCACCAATATTAAGTATTGGCAAAGCAAATATAAATATTGCGTTATTATTTTTATAACATCAGAGGCACTGAGTGACATGTCACAACGAGTATATATTTGTTAAATTAGAATTCAAATCAAATAATAATTCATTTAATTCTGTAAGAGTTAATCTTTAGATAATATGATATGAATTATTTTTTAGATAATAAAAACAAGTTTGGTGTGAATGTATAAACAAAGAAGACAGCACCAAGATAACTAAAAGGTGCATTAAAGGAACTATGATGTCAGCCGAGCGCACCGCCCACGCCACGTCTCATTGTATGAGACTACATAATATTAAACACAAGACGCGACGCCATCGGAACTCTCACGTACACGGGTTCCTCAACACCAACTTGTAATGGGGAGTTAATTATTCAATCTCAAGTATTCGTAAGCTAATTTGTTGGGTTGTTACTTGCTTCTACGGAGACAACGTTATGTTTCGCAGTTCTGATATTTTTATTAAATAAATACGAGATTAATTCATTTAAATTATTCCCTAGTCCAATTTTACTTACATACATTTTTTAAGAAACGGTTTCTATTGTCATGGAACAGACGCGTCGGAATCAAGTGAAACCGGTTTGATAATAATTATATTATAATATTATGCATACTACCTATTCATTTAGAAACACAATTATAAATAAATTAATAGCGGATGACGTGCATCGAATGTAAGCATAATACACTCATTTGTCGTCATCATCATCATCAGCAAGTCTCTAGTGGCCTAGTAGGTAGCTTAAAAACCTGCAGTTCTTGAGGTCCTGTGAGTTAAACTCCGGTTGGATCAATACAAAATATTGAGAGTTTTCTTTTGACAAATTCTCAGTTGCAACCTGGATTTTGGAAGATGGCAGTATTAACACTGCTCTTCCCCCTAAAGCACTGACACTGAACTCTTTCGGTCACGTCAGATTAGCTGTAATGTCGATTTTGATAGTTAGAGAATAGAGACACACTTGTGCACTCTATGGTCTGCGCAATTGGCTAGTCTCCCTTGAGAATGACCGCCGAGGCCGAAATTGGTCAGAAGGTTGGTTATATAATCAAAAGCATAAATTTGCGAAGGATTTTCACTAACTACAAAATAAAATTGGACACATAGCATTACTGACAGGTGTTACCTACTAATCTCTGGCGTCAATATTTAAATAGAATATAATGATAAATTGACTAGAATTTTAAAATACTGATAAGGCTTCATTTGAATAATATAGTTATTAAACTAGTATGTAAATACTAAGCCTCACTACTATTCTATGCAACCCGCTGCTGCACTCTAAAAGAAAATTATCCCAAAAGTCCGTATATTACAAGTGGGGGCATTTGTAGTCTGTTACGCCACTTTTATTATAGCAACAAGACTATTCTATACAATTAGTATGACATATACACACTAATGTACAAAAATAGTAGCGCATATTAATCTTTAACGAATAACGAATAAATTACACATTCTAAAAGTTAAAGTATTCATGAAAAGTTAAATGCTTTCACGACTCCTAAATCTGATAAAGTTACCGCTGAAACTTTCATGCGATATGAACATGGCAATTCAGCAAATCGTACGTGCTCGTTACTTCTCTTTGATTTTGTGAGAAATACAATTTCACATATAAAATCGGCAGCAGTAAAGCAGTAACCAGTTTTACAACTGCTAATTCATTTCGACCTAAAACTAACTTGCCGACGAAAAGTTGTGCATTAATTGGAGTTACCCTAACATGTCTAATTACGGTCTAGTAATTCAGTGAGCGTACACAAGTGCGGCAATTAAAAGGTCTCAATTGATCTTATACGAGTAGCACGTCTAACGTGCTAATCGATTGGAATAATTGATTAATCATTAATTAATTATCATGGATCATTTGTCAAATATAACAAAGACCTATTATACAATACAATTAGTCTGTCTGATTAAGAAAGTAGATATGATTTTAGAAGAAGCTGAAAGAATTTTAAATGTAAACAATACTAATGCTATGATCCTAACAATGATTATTATTAAAGCAAAAATGAATCCAAACACACGCGGCGAACCGAATTTAAAAATACAGAGAGAAAAACATACATGTCCAATAGTAGTAGCTTGGGTCTATACTATACTCTACAAATAAATATCCATGTCAAGTGGGAACATATCTCATATTTCAAATCCATTCAGAAGCTCTACAATCCAGCATAGAGCATGCAACGATGCCCGAGTTATGCAAACCGGTGTCAACAATTCAACAAAATATTCAGCGAAGCCAACAATACACCATTGAATATTTCAGAGCTCGTTTTAAAGCGAGAGGTCCGCATAAAACACGGTCGGTTCAGAACAAAGTAGGCTAAGAGGATCCTGTTTTGCATATCGACCAAAGTCAAAGGGTTCACCGAATGCATAACGCCCCACTCCGTTCGGTATATTGCGCGATATAACAAAAGGAAATATCGATTCTCCTAATGAAACTAACCATATCGAAGGTATAGAGATTATGGTCTTAGTTAACTATAAATAGATATTATTAAATCATTTTTGTATTACGTTGATTAATATATATTTTTTATATTAATAATTCCAATAAAAGTTGAAAAATAGTATTTTCTTAGAATAAGTGTTATACGTGCGATATCTGGAACTGATATGAATACAAAATAATTCTTAGACTTGTCATTACGTCATCGTAACATTCCATTTTTACCAACTGTAGGTGACGAAATAAAATATATAAAATATAATATATTTAATTTTATAAGTTGAAAGTTATTTTTATTACAAAATTTATAACGATTGTCTGTTTTATGATAATTTGTTACACATGAAATTATACACAATGAACAATATTTATAATTATTTATAAAAATTTTAGGTTAAAAAGTCTGTTAAAATGATTTGTAGTAAATATTATAAATAAGTTTTATTATAATGTAGTTACTCACTTGCTATATCCCTTATATACTGTAGCGTAGGAGCCTTCGCCGAGCTGCTCCAGTTTAATATAAGCCTCGGATTTTCCGAAGGGGGAGTCACCCTGCCGACAATAAGATGATCATTCGTCAATGTTCACTCGACAATTGAATCGCCCACAGCCATCGCGAGACTGAACAACTGCGACTATCCTCTTTCGTTTCATATTAAATATTAGAATAAAACTTAAATACTACATTTCTTAAAAATATTAATTTATAAGTTGATTAATATTAAGAAAAAAAATTGAAAATGCGAAAAAGTATTTGAGAAACTTAAATAACTCGAAGGTTTTTTTTTATTAGGTAGGAACACTACTAGGCAAATGGGCCACCTGATGTTATGTGTTCTTCACCGCCCCCATAGACATTTTCATTGTAAGAAATATTAACTATCCCTTACATAACCAGCGTCCCACCAACCTTAGGAAATAAGATAATTTAACACACAAGAGGTACAAGAGGCATAATATACACTACTGATTATTGCTGCTTAGCAGTAGAATATCTGGGTATAACCAGACGGGTTTGCACAGATTATATTACCATCTAATTATTACGATATTTAATTTGATATATTAGACTTTAAATATTAATATAATTAGGATAAAATAACAGACACCTGTGATTTATATCCATACGAATAACTTCAAAAGTTTTTTTAAGCGAGTGAACAGTATGAAATAACATTGACAAACATCGATAAACATTGTATGGTCTGATATATAATATTGATATAACATATAACAAACCTAAGTCGACATGATATATTAATATTTAATAAACATAACCTAGAAATACTAGTTTTCAATACATTAAATCGACGTAGGCTTTACAACCCGCTCACGTTATTGCCAATAAAATAAAACCTGAAAAACTACATGGCACTGAATTGACAGGGCCGACGTGAGGTCCGGATTAAAAATACAGCCCGATATTTTATAAAATTTTCAGAGGTTACTCATTTTTACCTCGATTCCAATCTGCCTTTTTTATAAAAGAATTTAAATCAACTATGAAAATGCATTTTGTATGTAATTTCTTTCATTTACTTGCACACACGTATGCTTAGAAAGATACAGCACGGTCGAAATGATTTTACAATTTAAAAGAAACAGAATGTATTGTCTATGCGACTAAGCTGGTAGTAATTATTGGGATTGCCTAATTTTCAATTTATAGCTTTGTAACATGTAGCAACTAACATACATACTAATATTTATTTTTATACTAAATATAAAATACAATTCATTTGAATAAGCGCCTACAACAACTTTTAAACAGTCATTTTACTAATCACAATCAACACTCGCTGCATCCATCATCTATTTGATTATATCACAATTTAAATATGCATTCATTATTTACAATAACTATTTTATATATCCAACAAAATAAATCAACGAATACCTACTAATATTACACATTTGTACCATCCACACTTTTATCGTTTTTATTTTTTATAAGTATTTTTTTAATATAAGCCTTAAACATGATAAATGTATTACCAAAAATGATCGCAATCATTACTTCAGTAGGTTCCATGCCATTATGAAAGCAAAAACCTTTTTATATAGTATAATAAATATCTATCACGAAGCTGTTCATTCGGGAAATGTATATAAATAAGTACATACACATATACTCCGAACGTACGATTCCGTAGCGAATGAATGTGGATACCGTAAGTAATGTCGCGGCAATTTATTATCGCTTAGAATATCTTCCGCAGCAGTTGTTTATAACGATTAGTCTATCTTGAAGTGCTTTCAGCTCCACAGCTGTGCCGCCGTACGTTTTGTATCTTATCTTTGTAACCGTACATGTAAACTATATACTTATAGAATAACTATATTAAGATCAATATTAAACAAGCGTATATCAGTAATACATATTTTTAATATGGTATGTTATCTATTTTCGCGATGTTTTCCGAAACCTTCATTAAAGTCTTATATATTATATTATGTCACATATATGATGTGTACATATGGGCAGGTTCTTGTCAATAAGCGTTTAATTAGGATAGGTGATCGTATTATGTCAGTGTACATCAGTTCAAATAAAAAAAAACACATTTTTAATTTTGTTTAATGTACTAGTTCCGTTGACTCAGCCTTTATAAATATAGCGTAGTTTTTTAAAGGTATGTTTAGTGCGCGTGCTTGTTCACGTTATCTCCCGTTGCTTAGTTCCCGCTTACTTCGTTTCGCTTTCTTCGCTAGCGCCTGTCTAAATATTTGATTTAACTAATGTGATACGGTTTGTTACGGCAGTCGGTATGCGGGCTCAGGCGTCGGGGAAGTTAGAAATAGATGTTAGCTGTCGTTTTCTTAATAAATATTTATTTTCTTTGGAATTAAACGCTACAGTAATTGATGAATACATTCCTAATAAATAATTATCAAAGATTATTATTTTAGTTGCCTGAAGTACGTTATTCAATATGTTAGAACACAAAAAAAATGATAAATTACATTATTAAGAAGTCAACGGTTACATAAAATAATTATTTTAGTAAAAAATTATTATAATTAAATAAACACAACCGAAGTCACAACCGAATCAGTTCCCACGAGAACCGACATAAAAGGATTTGAGTTTAGGTAAAAATTACAAAAATGTAATAAATAGAGCAGATATTTCAAACATTAACACACAATGCATAATGGTTACATTCGTTTCGTTTCACTCTCCGTCCCCCGAGTGCGGTACAATCAGAGATTTCATTGTCTACATACTGTTCGAACGATTTTAATAAGACAGTTCTCACCTTATACGGATATTGTATGCTAAAGCAATGTCGCGGGTTATATTTATATGCTAATATCACGTAAAGCCTTTAAGTGACCGACGCCTCGTTCTCCGACTTCAAACGTACTGATATACGTGCTATTCTTATGTCAACAAAAGAAAATATCTTATTTCCATTGAACATTGCGACACCAAGAATTCTAATTTAAAAAAACGTGTGAGATAACTTTGAATATGACTTAATATCGGAGAGCACATCTCTATGATATGAAAATATCACATCCATCACTGTCTCAGCTTTCTTTTTGTATTCATCATCAATGCGAGTCACTGAGCGAACAGTGGCTCCATTATTTATCCCTCATGGGACCTTTACGTATGACCGCCCTGACTTGCTAAATGATCCACGAAGATCTCGACACATAAAACGGTTCTATGACCGCAAAAAACATTGTTATTATTCTCACTAAACCCCCAATTAACATAGATTTAGGAAATCTTTTTCGTGTACCTAAATAATTAATAATGTATACAATTTATAATTATCACATATTTGCATTAAACACACAATTAAATAACAAACTTCATGTACTGCGAATGAGATACACAATTAATCCAAATATGAAAGCAAATATGTAACAACAGATGTTCCGAATTAATTAGCACTGTAATAACATTAATACACCATACAAACCACTAAACTAGTTACACTCACCCCAAAGGCACTAAACCGCTTGGTCCGACGATTAGAACTTTCGTGTGGACCAAGGAAAGCCTCCGACTTCGGCCTGGGTGGTCGTTTCGGCCTCATCACTACCCTCGCGTCCTCCCTCGCACCCTCGTCTAGGAGTTTCGAGTCTGAAGATACTGACAGCTGCCTGCGAACACGGTATTCGCCGTTGCCGCCGCCGCCACTCCACTCTACGACAATATATAATGTTGTTAATATCATAAATGGAAGAGCATTCCCAGAGGCGATCCCAGCACTTTGGTAAATTAAATTTTTAGTAATTCTTTTCCTTCTCTTTGTTAAATCCTTGTTTCCTTCGGAGGAGGCGAGAGGTATGCGTTTCATATCAAATAAACATTCGATTTCTACTGAAGTATATATATAGTATATATAATGATAATTATCAATAAACAACAATAACCGGAAAAACTTAATTGTCTTACGACTTTATTCGAAAGTAGAAACATTCGGTATATACATTAAAATTATACGTAATAAATAAGAGCGTTTATTATATTCTTTCGATTGCTATACGAATTCTCTTTCAAAAGGAAAAGCAATTTTTTACGGCTTCAATATTACCGCTCTGAAGGGCTCTCCGAAGCGTTAGCGTCACAAAGGCGCTATCGGCGCGATGTAAACACGATGCGAATAAATCAAAGCAGGCAGTGAAATCGGTTGTATTATACAAATCGATTATGAAGACAATCGATCACGTTGGATAAATGAAGGATAAGGTGAGAGAGATATTTTCTGATAGCGATTTTCAATATTTAGCCAGAATATTTATGAGAGGTTCATTAATAATATAATTTATTACAAACGAAGTTATTATTTCGTTTTTACATTACATTAAATTAATGTAATTTATAGCAATAAAGTACATTAAAAAACTATTTTGTGCTAAACAAATATTATCCTCTAAATTCCCTTTAAACATATGCATGAAATGCACAGCATCTGTTACACAATAACAATTAAACGAAACAAATTATCCATATAATGAGGTAATTACAACAAATTTCAAAACAAACAAATGTCGCATAATAAAATTGGAAGCGTATTACTTCAGAGATGTCCCCGATACGTATTTCTATATAAAATAAATTCCCCAGTCATTGCAGGACACTGCGATTCTACACTGAAAATAGGTCAGAGCCACAACTTTTTACCTTTATTTTCTAAACAAATGAAACTATATAGAGCTAAAACATCGTACGTATAAATTAAATTAAAATTGCATGCATAATACTTGTACACGCAATAAACATCTATATAATAATGTAAGTAGGTCACAGGAACATCGTTGAGGCGCGGTTGGTACCAAATTCAGAGATGGGTGTGGGTATACAAATTATATCATTTATAATTTACACGTAACGCTTACTTAACTAATCTAACTAATGTAGTAAATGCGAATGTGAGTTTTTTTGTTACGCTATTATGCCTAAAGCACTAAATTGATTTTAAAAATTCTTTCGGCAATGGAAAGCTTCTTTATCAACGAGTAACATAAGCTACATTGTCCCCGTATTCCCGCGGGCAAAACGCTAGTAAATAATAAAGTATATAAACAATTTTATTACATATATTTAAAAAATATTTAAATTTAATGATTATGTGAAATTGAATAGACACAATTTATGCCCAGAAGAGGCTTTTACACAATAATTAGTTAATTACACTAAAAGCTAGTTTCTTCATCGGCATATACATATATATAATAGCAAATTTTGGCGTTTTATGTAAACATAAAATTTATCTCGCACTACTCTTGACTACTGAAGTATAAAATTTAGAGAGATTTATGACATTGGCACCAGTAAGAAAGGATTTTTTAAAATTCCACCTTAAGAATTAGATTATCAATTTCGTTGCATAATGGAATGTGACATCTTATTTATGCAGAGGTTTACGAGAAGTCGCCGGCAATTGTCTGACTTGTAAAAAATGTCTCAAACCTCGTTCGGCTTGCATAGAAGATCAAAAATGTTAATAAGTTATTTTAAAAAATACAACATTCAATTCTACATCTCAGATTCACGCTAACACGTCGACTGCATAACGGAGTCTCGCAAGATGTACCGAACGGATTTAATTATACTTTACAGTTATACATACCACCGTAATAACGTCTTTGAAATAAAGAAAATAAAATATGGACGCTTGTATTGAAAATAAAAAGACACATGGAAGAGTTTATAAAAATCTCATGAATAAGTTATATATTAACATTTTAAAAAAAATCGCACATGGAAGAAGTGAAACTCCGAACATCAGAAATGTTGCATATAGCGACGTTGTATTATACTAAATTACTAACTTTGTTTACACCGAAATAATATCGGGGGATCAAACGGTAAATAAAACCAAGCAAGAGCTTTCCACTAGTCACACTACAATTTATTGTGTCTGATCAATTTAACAAAATTTCTTTGACATTATATTATGTGTTGATTAGCGAATCTAGACAGCGCGATTCAGAAAACTGACATATTTTATTAACGCCATCTATCGCTATAAAATAGTAACACACACCACTATACAAACTTGATAATTAACCCTCATCGCACCCTATAATTAGTAAATTGGTAATTTAGTTCCAAATTCTAAAAGCTACATAAATTATTATTTACTGACATTTAGTTATCGCAGGCTCGTTTTACGGCTTATGGTCTTTTGACATTCGTTATGCGGCATGTGACGTACAAGCGGAATTCGTTGGTATCGTAATTCATAGAAGAGAATAAAAATGTTTATTGGGCCCTAAAGCGACAGTCAATTTCAGCCGGCCGGCCGTTCGTTTTCGGTGACATTTCCGTAATTAAAATGGACATTTGGACATTTGCCATTTGTCATTTCAGGTGTGGGGTAATGTTAAAATATGATTTATGCAATAATTAAAAAAATGGTTTACTTTATGGAAAAAATTTAACCATTTAATATTTTTTTTATAAATCATCTTGTTTGTTTGTCATTGTACACAAATTTGAAATAAACACATGCCAGTTTTACATGAGTTCAACTGATTTCAGATGTAAGTACCCAAATAAGTCTAAATTATGTCAGTTGATTTTTAGAAGTTTTAATGACATAATAACTTAAAAATATATCTTATAGCTACCAATTTTTTAATTACCACATATGGGATACAGGTCATTCACCTTCTCACGGTGCACCCTGAGCATGGTCGGTTAGTCTTTCAAGTACTTTCAGTCCAGAGTGATCGACTGGTATTCTCTAATCAGCCGGATGGAATGCGTACGTAATTCTGCCGACGAGGTCGGGATCGAGATAGTTTCGCCAACCTGGGTCAGTAGTAACTTAGCTCGAAAATGATCGAGCCTTTCCCCTTCTCTGAAGAGCATCCTGCTGAATGCACCATAAGCGAAGGTAAAATAAAACAATAATAAGGAGATAAAAAATCATAAAGTTGTTTTAATTATGATGATTCACAAAAAAATATATATAAAATTTTTATTTAAATTTTAATTAATTTACAATTGTTTAGGTTAACGTCAAAAAAAAATGCGTATATATGTATATTCCCTCCGGGTGATTGAAGTACGTAAAGTGGGAGTGCCAGACGCGGGATTACTATGATTGATTACAACATTTATGTATTAACTACATGATATTTTAATATAATAACGTCAAACGCAACACACATTAATGGGACCCGCGCGTTCGTATAACTAGTACTAATGTCGTAGAAAATGTTAATCGATTACACATCGACCCCAATCATCTTAATACATACAAGATGTAGACGTGTTTAACATTTAATCAAAATGTACTTATATTAAATAGAACCTTCGAACATAGTTATCGGTATATCTAGTTACATGATTAATACCCCGAAATTCATGCATTACTTTATTCAATTAAATACCCAATTAAATACAAGTATAGTAACCCGAGTATCAGGCAACGCTTCCTGAAACCGCCGGAGGGTAAATTTGTATTGTATTATCCGTGTTGATTTAGAAGGAACTAATTACTAAATTAATTATACTGGAATAAGTTTATATTAATAGTTACAATATTGTCTTTCGTTACATTTCTTACTTTATAAATTTATCGACTTTGAAATGCATTTTGTATTTTTTTTTAATGTATAGGAAGGCGGACGAGCATATGGGCCACCTGATGGTAAGTGGACACCAACGCCCATAGACAATGGCATTGTAAGAAATGTTAACCATCGCTTACATCGCCAATGCGCCACCAACCTTGGGAACTAAGATGTTATGTCCCACTGGCTCACTCACCCTTCAAACCGGAACACAGCAATACGAAGTACTGCTGTTTTGCGGCAGAATATCTGATGAGTGGGTGGTACCTACCCAGACGAGCTTGCACAAAGTTCTACCACCAAGTATATTCACAATAATGTTGATCACTTTGATAGAACATGTGATAATACCTGTATAAACACGGAAAGTAAGGATAAGCTTTTAAGATAAGTTCTTGTTGTGGTAAGGTATTCGATTTTTTATTAAGACATCGCACATATTTCAATTTGCACTTTGTTTAATTTAACTAGTTAGTTATAAAAAATAAAAAACTATTAATAAATAAGACAAATATTACTCAACACAATATTATATAGATGATAAAAAAGCGTGGGGTATATACTTTCTGTCAGGATGTGTATATAAATTGAATATTGAATTTCACGAACTCTTGGCGTTTCTTCTCAGTAGAACGACAATTCGTAAGAACCAAATGAACCAGAATTATGTCCACGTGTATATTTTGATATTGATATATATGTACATAATTAATTGATTAATTTTTAAAAAATTACCATTTCAAAAAAAAACATTAATAATAACGCGTTTTCTCCTTTATAATTTATTAAGTATTTTGCCGGTCCTTCTCATTTATTATTTACATCCCAAATCAGTGCTGCAGAAAAATGTTTAATTGTGCCCTTCTTTTACTCTTAGTTGTGCCTTAGATTTTATCTCTCATACAGTTAGCTTGGACAGGTTAGCCTGTAACCCTCCTAAATTATTTATATTTGCCTATCGTTTTTTCGAATCGGCTGTTCAACCGTACACACTCCAGCTTTATAATATAAATATAGATATATGTTCCAGTTGTCAAAACAGATATTATTCTGAATGTAGACAAAGGATAAACAGAAATTAAGTAGGCCCACGGGCTGCGACATGCAAAGTTGTGTCCGAAACACAAACATTTCTTTCTATACTCGTTTACTCGTATCTATATTTACTCGTTTATTCATTACGGTTTAGAAATTCCCTTTTGTGGTACGATTATTGTTTGCCGAATGTTTTGTGTAACGCTGAAACACTAGTAACCATTTCTTTTTTTTAATTTATTCAAATGACAAATAAATGCCAAAAAGACGAGCGATTTTTTTTTACTTGAAATGGAATTAAATAAATTAAATTTGTACTTCTTAACAAAAAAAAAATTACGTTTATTCGGAAGGATTAACCTTTACCTGTTAATATTTTTGGGTCAATTCTTGCACCTGAATTTTAACCACATCCACTCAAATCGATTAAACTGAAGTTTTGCAAACACTTTTCATTCTGGTAATAACGCAAAATATAACCAATATTATTTATTTTAGTAAACAGATTAAATAAAAGTTTGTTTTTAGATAGCTACTTCTTATTTAAATTGTATACTATGAAATATATTCGTTTATATATTTAATATGTTAGTCAATAATCAATACATTTTGAGCGAAGTGATGGTGCGAATTATCGAATTCCTTACATTCATATATCAGGAACATAATTACGGCAGAGTTAATAACTCAAAAAGTTGGGTGGAATGTATTTCAAGCATCTTAACAGTTATTTTTAACTTGCTCGCGGCTGTAGATCAAAAGTTCTTAAGTTTGAACCGAGGGTTATTTTATAAATCGAGACATCAATTTATTATCACTTACAATGCACTATAATATCTCCTTCACAGGTGACCAAACCCAAATTCGTCTGTCGTGCCGCGGCAAAAATTATATCAGGAGTGCATTTATTATAATGAAAGACAAAAAACATCAAGAAGAAACATGCCTGTATTGGACTTATAGACGTGTCAATTTTGTAAAATGCAATTAAACTAATCCGCAGAAGAACAGCGTGGACCGCTCTTTGCTCAGAAGTGGAACATTTACGATCTGCTGTTTTACTGTAGCATTTTTACTATAAGAGTTAGTTATGTAGTGCAGAAATAGTAACTTTTATTTAAATTAAAAGTATAGATTAAGATGTAGTTTACTACTTTAAGAAACAAGAGGGAAAGAATTAAAAACCGAACAAGTTTTAAAAACACATCTTTCCATGCTCTTCGGGTTCATAAATATTTATGTAGGCGGTTTATTTACTCGTGTCAACCTCGCGCAGCCGATGTCAGAATGTCAGTGTGGGCACCGGCGTATGTTTGGGGGCATTTATTTAAAGAGTTAAAAAGCCACATGCAAGATGAGTCAGAATAAATATATATTTTAAGAATTATTCAACATTAATTTTATAATTATAATGAAAAATATTATATTTTCAAAGTAATCTCATAATTGGAATTCGACACTGTGTCAAAACAAATCCAAATGAACCGGGTCTTTTTTAAAATATTATTTAATAATTATGATTTGCGACAATTGAATTGCAAAATATAATTTACAAATAAGAAATATGATTGCAATTTCTTATTAAAATATTGTGAAAAAATCTCAACTCAATTAGAGCGAGATCGATCGACATACATAACAAACGCCTAGCGATTTGTGTTCTCAGATGCATTCGTGCGTAGTATCACGTAAATTGTCATCAACAATGTAAATCGGCCAACCGTCTGTTTGCCCGAACGTATATGGTTGAGTCGTTTACTATTCACATTGTAGATTTGTACATACAGTAGGATATGTCTGTGATCAGGATATCGTCGTCGTCGTGTTAAGCTAAAATACACTTGCAAGCGGCCGTCAAGGAACGGCCGGCGGATTTGAAGCATCGACGAAGAAATACAACAAGTATTTAAAGTAAAATAAATAAAGGCTTAGTCTATAAAAATGATAAAATTGAAGTGTTTCTCTGTGATTACAAGCTTGTATTAAAAATATTTTATATGTACATAGGATAAGATATATGCAAGGTTTCAATTAAAAAGAAAACACAGTTTTTTTTTACATTATATTGTTCTTTGTTTATTGAATTATAGACTAAACAAGATAATTTTATGTATAAAATAGCACATATTATGGCGAATAAGTTGATGTTTTGTTATCATGTCGCGTTATGGAGCACCAGTAACAGCCACTGCTTGACTAGTCTCATTTAAAAGAATTATGTATCCCATGATGCTGGCGGCATCGAATTATCAACAGGCCCGAAATCACACCAAGCAATCGATGCATTTGTCTTTAACTCTCACATTTAGGTTCTTTTGACGATTGTCCAAGCTGTTAAGGTAAAAATGTGCTTCATCGCTTAGTAAAACAGCTTCTTGAAATTTGACGACATTCTTGCTACGAATTGATTTTCATTGAGTTCTCACCAACACTCAACATGCACTGCATATCGGAATTGACGTTCGAACGGCTTGTTTTGGACGAGCAGCGTATTCAGCTGCACCGATCGTTCCAGTTGTTCTGAATTTTGTAATTATTCTCTTTGAAGTTGATTATGTTAAATGAATATTCCGAACAAATATTTTATAAAATTTTCGTACTATGGCCGCCGTATTTTCAACAATGAAGAATCGTTGTTCTCTCGTGTAACACTTCAATCTTACTAAGTTCAGCATCAGCTATCAAACTGTTGATTTACTCATTTCGTTAATGAAATTAATGTTTAGGTGTAATTATAATGATAGCAATGAAGTATATACACGTATTATATACGCCACGCACACAAGGGAGTAGAGTTCGAGTTCAACAAAAAGACGTATAGATATAATAAAAGATAATTTAATTAATACCAAAAAAATCTTTGTCTTGAAATAGAACATTCAAAGTGATTAAAATGATGTATCCGATGTTCATTTCGCTGTAAAGCTTCAAAGAAATTATTTTGTAACTTGATAAGCAGAAATGGATTACGTCATCATTGATAGCTATTCACCGCGCCGCGCTGTAATGGGTTCGGCTATAGCTGTCTAATTAGCGAAGTAAGAGCTTGAAGCGCTCCATAACGATCCCATTAACGCATAACGAATCCGGTGCTCCTCTGCTAAAAATATCGACTCCAAAATGTTGAGAAGAGTTGAAAAGGCTCGTAATTACAAAAAAAAAACAGACATTGTGTATTTATAATAGAAATAACAATATATACATTTTTTTAAATATAAGCCTATTTCAAAAATTGGCTTTGAATAAAACTTAAGTATGCATGTCCAATAACAATGAAATTCTGATGGGTTTATTTTGTGACAATATAATATCGAAACGGAAAAATATTATCAAAATCGATACATAAAGGAAATACAGACGAACTAGAATTTCCTCTTATTTTGAATTCAGTTAAAAAAACTGAAAATCATAAACTTGCAAAAAAAAAAACCTTTTTTGTTTAAAGATAAACAAATTCAACAATATAAACAGTACAAAATAACTTATAAGCAATAAATATCAAGATGATGAGATTTAGATAAGGATAATTCATCTGCTCTATAGCTTAACTAAATACAGATACGAATATTTGTGTCTCTAAACTGGCGTAATATATTTCCTGACAGTAATAATAGTAAATCCTCCGGGCAGCTCTCAGCAACTTGTACTTAATGACACTACCGGCTCGAATGCCTATGGGAATCTCCAAACTTCGTAAATGTGCAGAAGCCGAATGTTAGAATTGAAACACGATGCTGGTAATTGTGATGCGAGTCTACAATATATCATTTATAGCTACTTATCAATGTTGTGCGGTCCGTGTGCAAGTACAAAGGCCGGGGTGTTGAATATCACACGTGTTGCGGCGGATAGTTCTACTGTTTGAGACTTGCGACGTATATTGTTCGTGTATTACGTCTAACATAATAGACTTATCGACAAACAAATAAGTAAAGATATCTAAATAATTCAAAGTACCATTCGTTCGCTCTCCGAAGATGAAACAAGTAACTTATGTTTTTATTAAGAATTTATCAAACGGGCATTATATGGACGTAAATGTTAAGAACAATTCTAAAGCAACTACGTATAGACTTAGCTAGTTCTTGTAATTTTAAAAACTCGATATCGTTTTTCGAATTCTAGTTCCTTTTATGAATTCTCAAGTGCGTTTTAGCAGAATTTAAAAAGATATAAGATCCGTATACTTAGATATATTCCTTATTGTTCTTTTAGTTGAAGTACTGTCATAAAAATATCTTCAGATATACTTGGACTGAAGTATTATACAACGCCATTGTTATCTGCAACTTTCGGTAAACTTCTTCTGTTTCTACTTCCCATACGAGGTTCGGTTTTAAGTGTGTACTCACCATAATGGGAATCCTTATCATTAGGTATGTTGCCGTTGGGCTCTAGTCGATCGAGGCACTCTTCCGAGTATCCGTTGTAGGGTAGCTTCCCGCGTGCACCAGCGCCACCGTTTTGTCGACCCCGACACTCCCCTTCAACTTCTGACTCGTCTTTTGTTGCTGTAACAAATAAAACGCGTTTTATTTCATTTTCCTGTTACGATTTAATTAATTCGAAACAAATGAACACCCATTGACCCCGTTATATTTCCGCTTATATCTATGACGTCATTGTTGAATAAAGGATAACATTAAATAATATTGCTATATTATATATCCGAACGTAAGGCTAAGTTTGATACAGGTACGTATAAGCTAAGTTTTATTCGAATCAAACAATTACTATTAGTTTATAAACAATAGTAAGGTCATAGCCATTTTTATCGTCTGGAATGTAAAGATTTATACGGAATGTTCATTTTATTACTTACATTAGCTATAATTAATTATTTTAGCCTTCTCCTCTAAAGGAAAGGAGGCCTTAGGCCACAAGTAGAATATTTACAGGCTGTTCCTTATTCATTTACTTTACTCAATTTCGCATTGATAAAATAAATAAAATTGTATCACACGTCACTGTTTATAAAGAAAAAAAAATGTGCACAACATTAAAGTTAGTATTTTGTTGATTTTCATTTCAAGAATAATTAAATGACTTGAAGAAAAGCTACTGTTTACTTTACTTTTTTAACATAAAAATGTTATGACTACGTTAATGTTATGGTTCTTCGCCGTCGCGGATATTTCGTTAGGTATTTTCCACCGATAGTACTTATACTCAATTTAATGTATCTGTTATGGTTTAATCAGCGTATGGCTATGTTAGCCCTCTAAAATCACCTGTGACGACAAAACAACAAACTCTACTGTTACGAAACTAGTTGAATTTATATAAAAACAAAATTGTAAGCCTCATCAAAATTAACCGGTTAGTGTAAAAGAAATAAGCGAGATCACTGACAAATTCTAAAAGCGACTTTGTTTTATACCATTGAAATATTTAACCATTTATTTGTTGTATATTAATAACCGAATGTTTGAGATAGTGCATAATACTTTTGGAATATAAAAGGCCGTTCCATTTCGCGAAGGGATGAAAATAAGTAGCTATAAAAGCCAGATATTTTACGACAGTAAACCTTTGTTGCAGGATAACGGGACGTGTTGGTATTGATTAATTCTTCTGCAAACTAACACTTTTTTTTTTGTTTTTTTTTTTTTTTTCGCTGTGGAAATGCATTTACGCATACCCCCCGCAAGATGAAAAGCGGGGGGTTATGTGGGACTCGACGGCTGAAGTGCAAGGCCGTAATACCCACTAAAACTAGCGTATACTTCACCGCCGTTAGGGGGGTGCCAAGGGGTCGCGTGAGCATTCTACCCTGACACTGCAAACTAACACCTACACTATTATTCCATTTAGTTTAATTAAATATATATCAAATATAGATTTCTATTTCGACGAAATTTGTACTGTATGTGAAATAATGGAGAGACATGATTTATTGATTGGTTTTAAAACAACGTCACGTGTCTTTTATAAGATTATAAAAGAAAAAGGTTTGTTTTAAAATACATTGTATTGAATAGCCTTTAGCGTCAATTATATAACTGATTCCGAAAGTTTTTTTTTTTAATTTAATAAGAAAGTTTCAGTACATCTCTAACGTAAGTAGCGTCAATTTATTCAAAACTTTAGTATAAAATCGATATCAAGGATAAAGTTACATTGTAATTTATATTTAAAAGAGCAACAATAAAACATATTAGAAACAGGTGACAAAAAAAATAATTTCATATAAATCTTTTATAAATGCTTCAAGTCAAAGGCTGGGCCGGCTCAAATGTAACTTACACACGATTCCGGTAAAGAGAAACAAACGCGTTGTAAATTCGAGAGAATTCAGCCTGTCTACGGAATTCAAAACACAATCCGGGACAAATTGCGCAGCTTATCTTTTGTCTCCGGTGTTCGTCTCGTCTGCCGCCACTGAGTAACCGATTTTCTGGAGCACAACGGATATTATGAAGACGGCAACTGACGCTCCCGGCTGTAATTGAAACCCAGCTCTAGCGAGAATCTTCGCTATTCACCTGATATAGTTCTCACTCCGAAACGCGTTAATTAGGCGATACGAGAGCGCGACGAGTGATACGCCGTTCCCAGCGGAGCGGCAGAAATCAGATAACTCTATTAAAATATCACAGTGTTCACACGGGCGATAATTCTTGCAAACAGTTCGTGCAAATATAGTCAAAAAAACAAAGGCTCTTGGATATTTTCCGGATGGGATTAAGGGATTAAGTCGAGTCGTGTTGGAGCACGTGCGGAGAGCGGATGCGATAAGACCGTCTTGTAGTATGTGTAAACAATGGACGTGCATGTATGCGTGCCAATAGTACCGGTTCTACTATGTCGAGATGCAATTAAATAGATTGCATTGTTTCTTATATTCAACCAATTCCGGTATCGATTTTATCGCTGTAGCTGATCCATCTCGACTTCCTCGTGTCACATTTGACAAACGTGAGCCATTTGTCAGGGAATATTGAGTTGGCGTGAGGGATGTTATTATGAAGTTTATCCATTTCATCGTATAATAATATCATACACACGTAGCGCTTTGTTATTAATACATTAACACATTAAATTATGCCTTTCACAAGTCTCATGGATAGTATAGAAAATAATATAATTTTACGAATTGTAAACGAACTCTAGACATATTCGTCATGCATTTTTATGTCTTTGTTTTCGATACAAACTGCAGTCGAGTAACGAGCTTGTTATTTTCGTTTGCAGATAAGTTCTTTGTCTCGAAGTTAAAATTAACATATCATGAACTTGATCCGCTGAAGCGCTGTCATTGTCAATGTATTTAACACAGTTATTTAGTTATAATCACCGCTGCATAAGATTAAGTACCGCTTGCATTATTTTGTACCTATAATCATAATATATTGAATACTAACATTTTAAAAAGAAAAATATTACGACAGCAAATGTAAATTATCGAATCGTTACTTAGTAAATTGTTGTATAGGGTATACGTATGTATTAGTTATGTAGATGATTTCTGGCAATTACCAGTACATGAATTTACTAAAGGGGGTTTAACATGAAATACGATATTACTATATTTTGGTTCCTAGAACTCTTAAAGGACAAATTCTCGACAAAAGGTTTCAAATACTTGAGTCACAGTGCGGAGAGCGTTGTGGCTACGTGACTCATAAACTCGGCAACTATTCGACCTAAGGTCAAGACATAACATGAATGTTTTATTGTAGCATGAAACTTGCTCAGTATATGTGCGGTATCACAATTTATGAGCACAAAGGGTTGTTTATAAACCAATTATTTTGGATATATCATAGCACCCGTGACATCGAGAAATGATTTATTTTTAATTTGTTTAACATATTATAATAACAATAAAGTCAATTTATATTCTGCGTATCTTTATTTATTTGGCGTACTTATTATACCCGGTGTGATTTATGTTCGTGTAACTTGTGTTTTAAGATGGCTTTTTGTGAGTAGTTGGTAGTAATTGTTACCGATATTATTTTTTTTAAACAATAACATTACAATGCAATACATGCATTTATAGAAATAGTGTTTTATAGAAAAACGGAATAAATAACAATATTGCAACTATATAAATATTTTTACAACTATAGTATTCCCCAAAAAAAATACATAGTTTACAAAATCAAAACAACTCTGCTCTAGATTAATTTAAAAGCTGTGTAAATATTTGAATCATAACAATATTGAACTACGATAAATATGAAAGAAACATTTCATTGTACATAAAAGTATCGGGTTGCGGAAATGAATCGCATGACCAACGACCTTGCAACGGCGGTGGTTTCATTTGTAGATATCAAAATACAATTGTATGCGATATCCATTACCTGTGCAATAATATCGTAATACTATATTGGATGTACTTTGCGATTTTATTTATGTGAAAATACATACAAATTTATCGAAATAGCATATTTATGTAAAACCTTATTACAGAAATGTTGTATAAAAATGTAATCTTAAAATTTAACTCTCATAGCGATATTATAATCTGTGAACTTTTTACATTATGGTTATGCTTGGTGGTGTAAACTTAATAAGAAGTTAAAGTAAAATATAATATATATTTTTTATTTATGGACTAGCAAATATGTCACATGATCGTTAGCGATGATCGTTAGCGATCACCATCATCCCTTATATAGTCTATGACTAGTCTATGTCTCATCACTCTGGGGAACTAAGATGTATGTCCTATGTGGCTGTAGTTAAACTGGCTCAATCACTTTCAAACCGAAACAAAATAATACCAAGTATTCGTAGAATATGTGATGATAAGTACCTAGTAGTCTTACAACAAGTAAAAAAAATATTTTCATAAGTAAATTAAATAATAAATAAAATATTTCTACGGTTATTCTATATTTATGAATACGACACAGTGACACGCTTGTATTTTTTTTAACAAAAATGTATTCATTCATTCATCCATTCAAGTTATTCAGCATAATAACGAGATTTAACACGGCTATAAAATACGTGATTCATCAGATGTATAATGACATATGTACGTAGTTATACATCTTGAACTGAGAGGAATTTTACACATATAACTTTATACAAAATATTTTGTCGATAGAAATTTAATAAAAAGTTGTACACAGTTTATTACTTATAAAGTAAATTATGCAATTATCTGCAACTATTAAAATGATAGCAAATAAGATCAATTTTCGGTTGAGTTTAACACTATCTCTTGCAAATATACATACCAGGTACATACATCTCAAATCAAGTAATTCTAAGTAGAAAACTTTTTGATTATAAAAAAATAGAAGGGATTATCTCGCAACAAGCAGTTACATCGTATAAAATTTAACAAAATGTATACTTGGTGCAAGCTCGTCTGGGTGGGTACCACCCTCTCATCAGATATTCTACCGCAAAACAGCAATACTTGCTATTGTTGTTCCGGTTTGAAGGGTGAGTGAGCCAGTGTAATTACAGGCACAAAGGACATAACATCTTAGTTCCCAAGTTTGGTGGTGCATTGGCGATGTAGGCGATGGTTAATATCTCTTACGATGCCAATGTCTATGGGCGTTGGTGACCACTTACCATCAGGTGGCCCATATGCTCGTCCGCCTTCCTATGCAATAAAACTAAACTAAAATGATGGATTTGATTACGTCATAGTTAATTTTTTTCTTTTTAGTTAAAAGCTTATTTAAAAAAAATGTTTGTTTTCTAGATTTCACTGGGCATTTTTCTTAGTAAGTCCATTTCAATTAATGCGCCATTGTTACTTGATCGCTTGCCTGTTAATTTACTACAAAATAGTTCTTCAATAAAGATACCTTCTACTGACTTAGCGTAACATCGGCTTGGCCAATACCGAGGAAGCTTGAGAAGAAAATGTCATAGTCGACACTCTATAACCATTTTACAACGGGCTATCATAACTGAATACGTATATTTTGTGTCTGTGCTCTTGAAGACTTCCTCCTCATTGAGGAGGTTGTTCGTTTTTCGAGAGCCAACCCGTAAGTGCGATAGACATGTTTTGGTGACGTAAATAACTTACTAACATAATTACATATTTATACAAAATGTATGCACAGTGCAAACCGTTGAGGAGTTCCTAGGTCCGGAGCCAATCCTGACTGTAGAATCAGGTTATACATTCTACATTGTCAACTGAATTAAACCATGTGCAAGTGGTTCTTATTCTTGCAAAATATGACCAAACAAACAAACATTTCAAGCTAAATAAAAACATGTAAAAAAATATAATTTGGAATAATAAATATTCGTCACCGTCAATAAAAACATGTATTCATATGTCGAACGAAATAAAACTACAACTGTTGCGCATTCATAAAAAAACAATAATCATTAATTTATGTACTTAAATAAACGAGTCCGTTATTCTTGCAAAACTATATCAATAACATCAGGATTTCAACAGAAACATCGTGTTTTATGAAAGACTTGTACATGCTTATGCAACTGTACCGTAATGGATCGGTGAGATTGCACTTCGACTTCGTAAGAAGCGCTCTACCTTTCTTCGGAACTCCTTACGTGGCCGTAATTTTTACGACTATTATACGCAATGCAGGGAAACTTCGAAACGATTCAAACTTAGGTATTTTTCTTTAGTGAGGAACAAGAAAGTAGTACGTAACACAATCAGAGTATTTGTTTTTAGAGTTCCGATGCAGATTGATGGATTACTTTTCCAATCTTCTCTATAAATGCGGAAATCTCCTTCACAGCCTGTTACTCTATTTTTGTAATAGTTATATATAGCAATTAATAATCTCGTATTATAATCATACTAAATCAAACAACACGACTTCGATACGTATCAATATCGATAATAAAAATACGATACACGTTACACGATTATTTTCTTAAAATAGTTTAGCGTTAACTATCACAGACCATTAGCGAAGCTAAAAATATTTCTAATATTTACATATTTTGTTATATGTCACAAGCAAAGTGAAATGCAAATAGTAATTATTTACAAACGAGAATGTTAAACTGAACACAGTGGACAAAACCAAGCGGTAGCACGATTTATATATATTATATCATTTTGATCGCTTAATTATTAAATTTCAATAATTTTATTAGTTTCAATAATTCTGAACTAAATATAGAGCGCAAAATTCTCAATATGAACGAAGTGTATATGTACGTGGTACGTACATTCTATTTGCATTCGCTTTCATTCGATGGATGTACATATTATTATGTGTTAAAGTTTTCTAGCGCATGTGTTTACAATAAATATGCGGTAGAGACCAGCGGTAGAAATGTACTAATTAACAAAGTTTCATTGGAATCAAAGCGATATTATAATCTGTGAACTTTTTATATTATGGTTATGCTTGGTAGTGTAAACTTTTAATAAGTAATGTTTTAATTATAATTTTTGTAGAAACGTAATTGGTTATCATTTAAATAAATAAAAAAACTGTATATGTTCATTTAATAAATAGATAAATACCCATTCAAACCTATTAACCAAGATATAGTCGACAATTTCTTCCATTCGTTTTCTTTTAAATGAAGTTTTATATAAATAAATAAAAAAATGAAAAGGTAGATGACGTCATCATAAAGTTCACCGCATCATTGCCATTTCCATGATACGTTATCACTTCGACTCGTTAAAAATACCGTAAAATCTTAACGCCTAATATTGTTTACACAAATCAATAATATAACTAAAACAAAGTACAGTCGCGCAGCGAAGTTTCAATCGTTAAGTTTGAGAAGGAGAAAAAAAAAAGACGAAAGAGGAATGGTTCCGCAACTCATTAGCGTTAAGTTAAAGAAAAAGTGCAAAGCGCGGAAACATAAATGAATGAATGATGAAGGTATAAAAGAGAGGGGGAAGTTCTACGCAGTTTGTATTATACTTACATAGGTATGATACTTTTCCTCGAGCGAGGTTAGAGAGGCATAAAGCAATTGCACTTTATGAGGCCATGTTCAGTGGTATTCATGATTGTAGATGGGAAAATATTTAGAAAAATACTAAATCGTAATTCTTAACTTTGATGATAAATTATGATGTACAACAAATTTCTGATTTTATTACATGAATCATAGTGTACTCCCGCAAACGTGTCATACATATAATACATACATTAAATCTATAACTGTAATATTCTCTATACACGTGCCAAGGAATACGCCATAAAATAAATGATTCAACTCACTCGAGGAAAAACATACTTGTAAACAAATTTGAGGACTTGAGGAATTAAATGGAAGCCATCTGTATTTCTGAAACAAATATTTACAACTTCCGTTCCGTAACAGCAAACATAATACTAACAAGGATGTCAAACTTGTAAGTACTTTTGTAGATTTAAATCTCCCCGAGAAGTTTTACGGAGGCACTATAACTACCGATATCGAGTTCAAAGGGATGACTAAAAGTTGTTTGACGACGCAGAGTTGAGAAGGGTCGAGATAGTTTGCGGTCAGCGATGTTCTCAACGATACCGTCCTGTGGACAATTGATGTTAGATTCCGATAGCTGTATTGATATTTAAGATTAGTTTTATATAACACAGGATAAATGTTTAATCTCTACAATGTACTTTCATCAAAATGATAATAATCATCAAAAGTATATCTAAGAAATTCAAGCACGTTTGAATCGTCTTGTTAGTGTTGCTAGAGATAAACATATATCAACAAGCATATAACTAGCAAGTTTAAAATATAATGAGTTGCTAATGAATTAAAGAGAAAGTTTTATGAAAATCCATTACTGACTAAAATCAGGATTTTAATCATCACGCAAGGCATTAGAAACATTTTTTTTTTCTGCTTTACATTTGCCGCGTCACGGTGGTGGCGAAGGGCAGACGATTTATTCGTTACTTTCCATACTAACATTTAATTTAGGTCACGCTGACAAATAATATTTGTCCTCGAGTATCACATTTTCTGAAAGTCTTATATGAAGTCCCGCTTAATATTTGAATGACGTTTCAGTATTCGGCCATTTATTATGTAATTGTTCGATGTATCGAACTCATCGACTTTTCTGTCGTATATACCTATTTGAATTCAAATGCAGAGCTTGTAAGCCAAAATATCCTACAGAAGTTGTTAAATATATATTTGAAGATAAATTTTGTTCATGTAATACCCTGGCATAGCATTTTGCAGGGCATAGTGACTCGTTCTGCGGAAAGTTTAACCTTTTCGTCGGGATTTCGGTCGTCCTTGTGTTGAATAGGTCGCTTAAGTCCCTTTAGTCAGTTTAGTGACCATGCAGAGACGATTTAAACACATGTGGACGTCGTTAACTCAAGTCACTTAATTAGTGAAGACTAAGTATTTGCCTTATTTTCATTTTGTCGAATGATTTATATTTATATTTCGAAAACATAATTAACCTATAATCTTAAATGTAAGGAGTGCGATCGACGAACTTATATAAATGCTACACTCATACGAAAATATTTCATAAAATCTATTATATCTATTCGGCCTTTATAACATCGTTTTAGAGCATCATCATTTAGTACCAACATGATAAAAGTGTGACTCTTAAAAGGGTAGGTAGGAATATCGATTCCTACAAAGGTCAAGTTAAGTTGCTAGCAGCGAACAGGTAGAATATTGTGCTTGAGTTTAACCTTTGCATCGTTAAACTATTACGTTAACGCTCTAGTGATTTGGAAACTGAAATATAAATATTATTAATAATAATAATCCTCTGTATATTCAAATAAAAGCTTTTGTATCATGGCATTTAATTGCTTGTATAGTTAAAATAATTACAACAAGCTATTCATATGTATTATATATCTAAATAGATTTTTCTCAAACAACTAGTTGTCAATAAATCAAGTACGTAAAACGTAGGTTGGCTTGAGTTATTAAATGAACGATCAATGACCAAATAGACGCCATTAACGTAACAACTTTAAGGAACCGTGCTAAGAAACTTTCCCAGGAGGCTGTAGGAGTCAGGGCCAGTCATTAACCCGTTAACAATCCAGGTCACACTCGCCGGCGCAGACTTAAACAAACCGACTGACGATACGTCAGGAGCAGACGCGTGACTCATTGTAAACTGTGTTAACACATAATACGTCATCGCCATGTTTAACTGAACTTTAAGTGGTTTAAAGAACTTTGGCCTTATTGTGTAACTGTTGACAACTCACCACTCACGTAGTCGTACACTCGTAACAAGCTATGAATGGTTTGAGACTCTTGAATATGATCCATTAAATCACCGACAAGGTTTATTATGTCGTTATGTTCCAAAATACGGGTTAATTGAACCGTCTTCAGTCAAGACGTTGAGAGGTTTTGCTATACAAATAAAATAAATAAAGCTTAAGATACCAAATATTATATAACTGAATTAAAATATTTAAAATAATAAAACGTTTTCTATAATTTTATAGAAGTGTTTTTGGACGTCACTATTATAAAAATAGCAGAACATAAGTAGATCAGATAATCTTAACATGAAGTCAATCTTGAAATACATGGCATTTGATAATTTGCCAAACGCAATGTAGTATGTAAAATATTATACGAACAGGTTCGTTGAACCGGTGGCTTTATCAGTCCCGAGAACAGAACTTGTATTAATAGAATAGGATAAATAATTCATTACGAAATGTCAATAAATAAATCGAAGAGTTATAATTCAAGTGCGAAGTGTAAGTTATGACGGCAATAAGCGCTGATAATAATCGTAATAGCCTGCAGCGATCATGCACATGCCAAGAGTGCTATTATCATTGCAAATTATTTCGTTCTTTAGTAGTTACAAACTAAGAAATACAGAAAAGCCAGTTTCTGTGCATAGAGTTCACAAAAAAGAATTGGCAAATTATTTAACAACACTGGACGAATAGGTTTTTATTATATTTAAGACGATTTATATTTATTTACGCTATAGTAGCTTAAAGTAGTTTAAGCAATCGTTCAGTTATACTATATTAATAAACACTAACCTAAATTTACTTATTACCAACAACATCAACAAGTCACAAGGAAATAACGAGACGACTCTGTTTTACTACGACACACGCACACAGGCATAAACGTAAAATGATTTGATCAATAAAACAGTGCAAGTGCATTAGTGCACCGAACTCAGGGCGTAACAACAAAGCTTGCATAACGTACGTTAAGTAACAAATAATAGAAGCTACGAAGGTAAACATAGTTGAATCTATTAAAACAACATTAGGAGCATATTCATATTTACCTATCGTTAAGGACATCGTTTTAAACCAGCAAACGAGCGAGTTAAACCATCAAGAATTTGTTTAATTGTAAAAAAGCTGTTGCCTTTGTTTGTGTTAGTTAAACAATGGGGAGTCTACAAAAGGCCTTCCAGATTTCATGGCAGCGTTGGAGGGAAACAATGCAATGTTCCTGCCGGTCGAGTGACTCAACACACCCGCGTTAGGGCGTTTATTAAATTAAAAAAAAAACTTTTTAAAGTAACGTCGAAATATTTTAGACAGTATTATTCAATGTTAATGGCGACCAAGCATAAAGAAATACATGAAATACAACAATAACTAAGAAACATGATATGGTGACTTTGTGAATGCGTTTAGAGATTTGTATCAAGTTTAAACGGTGATGGGTATCAAAACTAACGCGGGGCATTTATTCGTGAATACACGGAAGTCTGCTATCAATCAACAGCTAGATAATGGAGATGTTGAACCCCTGTGACGCGTGCCGGAAGACACCGATTCTGCTATCGTGTCAGGGTTTTTGGAGTTACAACATATTCGTTTATAAATAATATGTCGTTGAATTGTATATTATATTAAATCACTTTTGCTGTCGCAGTTTCGCATGAAAGTTAAAACAAATACATAGATTAATACATACAACGCAACACCTTTGTGCGATATAAAACCGCATAAATAATAACACAGTACGACTGGACACATATACCAATAAGATCCTTTGTAAGAGCGTCTATACAATCGAAAATTGCGAAACAAAAATCTTCTTCAAATTTTAAGTACGTTGATAATAATTTATCAGCACGATATCCCTTTAATATATGTATTTAAATAAAAACACACAGATTTTCTCTAAAAAATACTGTAATACTATTTCATTTTGCGAATATGTTTTGCCTTGAGTAGGTACAATAACGAACAGTTATCATTTACTTATGACAGATTTAGCAGGAAATAGTTTCAAACATTGCAAGTCAACATTAACTGTCGATAACTAACTACTATAGAATCTGAATAATATTAACGAGACGGTTCCTCATATGGTCTTTGTGAGTCACAGTCGTAATTAACTGATTCATACCTTGAAGGTTACACCTACATCGTGAGATAATAATCAATTAAAGGTTACTTCTTCCGGCGTAGCAACAATTATCAAAAATAACGCTAATAATTAATTATTATTTTACTGCCTCGTGTCTCGTTCGTGTCGTCGTTCTAGTGGTTACTTTGTACGATTGAATATCACGAGGTCTTTGGTTCGAGTTTCAAGTCGGGCCGGTACAATTAAGGATTCATGTCAAGGATTTATCAGTATCCAGAAGCCAGTATTAAAACATGTATTGATTACGTAAAAATAATAATATTTACAAACAATAAAAGTGACTAAATTAATTATAATTTGATAAATATCAGTATGTTTTTTATATAAGTAACATGAACACAAACTGTATTTTAGGTATAATTAAAGTTATTATAACGCAGCGGCTGTTTAGTTTTGCATGTACAAAATTTTACCAGTTTTTGAAACTACGTATGTATCTTCAACAAAAACATTCATTAATAACAATATTCACTGATGAACCCAACATTTAAGTATTTCCAAATAACGGATTTGCTAATAACAGTCGTTACATAATAATTTAAACAATTCGATTAGTACCTTTTCGATATTTCAAGTTTTGTGTAAACTGAGAATCGAATAAATTATTAAAAATTAAAATGAAAGTATTAAGATAAGATTAACTGGGGATGGGTCTAGAATAGATAAAAATATAAATTATACAAATCAAAAATATCTTAAGAGATATTATTATAATACTAAAGACTTTACATATGACAAGAAACAAAATGTATTTTATAGTATATAACAATTGCCTTTAATAAAAAGTTTGTTAGGCTCATTCTGCTGTTTAAATAAGACGTATTTCTTTCCGAACGTAAATTGTCTTCGGTTAGCAACGGTTTGATGATCCACTAATTAGCTATTAAAAACCAGCCATAAATGTTTTAGTATATTGTTAAGCTTAAACAAAGATATGAATTCATTATGTATTGTGATATTATGCTAAGATGACCGTGATGAGAATAATATGTCGTGTTATTATTTCAATAACAATTGTGATTCACAGTACTGTTTTGATGCCTTTTATGTGATGCCGTATCAAATTAAAAACATTTTAGCATGTAATGTGACTAACTTAAGCGCTAACTGAATATAGTACAATATGTTTTAATTTAAAAGATACTTTTATTGTATTTTAATAATATGACATATTTCATATTAAGATTAAGTAGCTGATGGCAAAACAGTGCTTCAATAGATTTAAAATATTGTGTACACGTGCAAGCGTGATGCACCACTTAAAATGTAAACAAGAGGGACCCCTATAGCTAACAATTAGTATGTTTTTCTATTAAACCAAAAAGAAAAAAAAACTAAACAAAAAACTAGAATGACAAAAGCAAGAGCGACATAATAGAAACTTGCTGCACTAAACAACGCAATTTATTACAGCGTAAGTATTTATTGTTTCAATGAAAACAATGTCAGTCGAAACTTTTCAACGTTCGGCACTCAAGCGATCCGTAAACAAACCGCGTAACAGCTTATAAACGGCGTAAACGATTGATGTAATCGCGTTCCCTCGTAGTAAATAACAATTGTATTCGATATCATAACGTGAAACCGTTCCGACGCACGATAGTGGCGCACGCGTTATCTGTTTTACGTAACGCATACGTGACGCTGTCAATTACATATTTGACTGACCAAAGTCAACGAAGGAAAAGTGTTATTATTTACAAACAAATATACCAGCGTCGATATGCTGTTTCATCATATTTGTTGTTTTTTGTTCATCAAACTAATTATTTAGATATAACATGAAATTATACATTTTTTTTAAATTATTTTGATATTTATGAATATTGAGCTCATGAACATATTTCATGTGAGTTGCAAAATAAACCTCATGAATTTGGATGAATAATAATTTTTTAAAAAGTAAAACTGTCAAGAGTATCAATATTTATAGCATTATATTTCTTGTATAACTAAATAAATTAATTTAGTTCAATTTATCTATTTACCAATCCGTCTAAAATCTAGAAGATAACTGTCAAATAACAAACTCATGTCTTATAACTTCAATAGGAATACCTACATTGAATTATGTATTTTAGAAAAATCGCCTCATTTATATTATAAATTTCAGATGATTTGTATTCATTATAACATACAATATTTGCTTCATAAAAATAATCTTAGAATCAATTTGAACCATTGTAATGTATAAATCAAAACATTGTGGTAAACCACACGTAGAGAGCGGGTACTGAACTCTACGCATAAATGATTTATAAACAACTGTTCGGAGAAGGTCATCGAGTTGTTGATCCAAATAACCGGAATTAATGCATTTTAACATGAAAAACTTCCATAGATTATCTTAATAAAGATAAGTTCTTTATTATCGAGTTTATCAATTCCAAATCAAGTTATTGTCCGTTTGTCGTATTTTATTGTATACTAGCTGTGCCCCACGATTTCAGCCTTGTATAATTAATAATAATATAATGAATATAAATCGGCCTAGAACCTTCCTCGATAAAAGGACTTTACAGCACAAAAAAAAATAAAATTTGAAGCAGTACCTTCCTGAGATTAGCCGGATCAAACAAACAAACTCCTCAGCTTTTTATATTAAGTATAATAATAATTACCACCATGATATCTGCTATGTAGACTAGGATTTATATTTAACTGTTTATATAAAAGTACAGCCTGTGAATGTCCCATTGATGAGCTAAGGCCTCTTCTCCTTTTTTTTTGAGAAAAAGAGGCTTTGAGAGGTTTGAAGCTTATTCCACCATGCTGCTCGAATGAGGGTTGGTGGAATACACATGTGGCAGAATCTCAGTGATATTAGTCACAATGTTTTCCTTCACCGTCAAGCACGGGATGAATTATAAACATAAATTAAGCACATGAAAATTCAATGGCGTCGGTGCCTGCTCGGGTTTGAACCTACGATCGTCGGTTAAGATTCACGCGTTCTAGCCACTAGGGCTAGGCCATCTCGGCTTTTACTGTTTATATAATTTACCTTTATCACAAGAAGTAGTTAGTATGGTTTTGAATTTAATTTTAATAGCATCTAACTATTTATCAATAAACATTTATGTTTCGTGTTTTATTTTCATATGATTACATTGATTTAATTAAAGAATTACTTATAAGCTAGATATATTCTACCTTATCCACATTTTATTACTTTGCTATATAATTACAGTAATCACAACTCCGCTTTTATAGCGCTGGACTTCCGCATTTTGTTCTTTGATTATAAAATTTACAGTTTTCACGTTAATATTATTTGGTATTTATTCTATTCCAGTACCTACCTCATTTACTGTTAAGAGAAATTCTATAAGAATTTTATCAATAATGCCGTTTCCTTGCAGATTAGAGTATTTTAAAAATATTTGTATTATTTTTCATCTTTGGCTCACATGCATACGATCTATCTACCGTACCAACTCAGCTTTAAAATTTTAAATGTGTACGTTTTAATTTTTTTATTTACAATCAAGCATCTTATATATTATTATCATTACTATAACAAACATCTTCCTCATTGCGCTAGGGGCTAGCGACCCGATTCGAATTTCTGATCTGTCCAATAATAATTTATTAGTTTCTCTTTCAAGCAATTCTCATAAAAGTCCGAGGTTAATAAATTACACTGGTCTGCAAAAAAAAAATTTTTTTTTCTCCTTCTTGTTTTCATGCATGAATTCATCATATTTTGTGCTCTAAAAACGGAATCTGACATACAATTAAGTACCACACGTAAATTTCCAATATAATATTTATTTAATTACCAAAAAATATTATTAAAATATCAATTATCATAACGAAATGAAAAAATATTACAGTCTAAGTTTTACAGCGAAAAATCCTTAATTATAGTCACAAAATGAATAAATATCGGTCAACTATCTCATTATATGGTGAGAAAATTTGTTATTTTGTGGTTTTTTTCCTTTTCATCGTTTCTATTGGAGTTTCTCGACGAATTGACCAACAGAAATCAGCAAGCATTGCTGCTGACCATTTCCCACTGTAGCGTTTTTCAATCTGCATTATATCCTGATGAAATCTTTCACCATGCTCATCTGATACGGCTCCAAGATTTTCAGGAAAGAAATCTAAATGAGAGTCCAAAAAATGAATCTTGAGTGACATATTGCATCCTAAAGCTTTATAAGCAGAAAGAAGCTCCCGAATGATTTGTCGGTAGTTCTCACTTTTTGTATTCCCAAGAAAACTATGGCAAACCTCCACAAAAGCCACCCAAGTTCTTTTTTCTGCTTCGCTCAACTTCGAATCAAAAGCTTCATCTTTCATCAGCTCACGTATCTGCGGACCTACAAAAATTCCTTCCTTCAATTTTGCGTCACTGATTCGAGGAAATTTTGTTTTTAAATATTGAAAACCGGCACCATCTTTATTTATAGCTTTCACAAAGTTTTTCATGAGTCCCAATTTTATGTGAAGTGGTGGCAGAAAAATTTTCTCACTTGGCACTAAAGGTTTCTGAGACACATTTTTTAGCCCAGGTGTTAAACTTTTTCTTAGTGGCCAAGTTTTTATTTTGTAATGTTTTTGTCTTGCACGACTGTCCCACTCACAAAGAAAACAGCAAAACTTTGTGTATCCTCCTTGTAATCCAGTGAGTATAGCGACGACTTTTAAATCAGCACAAATATTCCATAAGTATTGAGAATATTCCATTTTTTCGAGTAATACCTCTAGGTTTGCATAATTTTCCTTCATGTTTGTAGCATGTGCAACGGGCACAGATGGGTATTTATTACCATTATGGAGTAGAACGGCTTTTAAGCTTATTTTTGAAGCATCAACAAAAAGTCTCCATTCACTAGAATCTTCTGGAAAACTCAGTTCTTGAAGAAGCCCTGCAGCATCATTACAATATACCAAATCATCTTCCTTGGAAAAGTAACTCGTAAAATCTTCTTGCCTCGTACGAAAATATGAAACTCTGGTACTTTTATTCAATAGATTCCACTGTTTTAATCTTGATCCAAGTAATTGCGCCTTAGATTTTGAAAGTCCCAAGTCTCTAACAAGATCATTTAAGTCACATTGTTTGTGGTAGAGCTTTGTGCAAGCTCGTCTGGGTAGGTACCACCCACTCATCAGATATTCTGCCGCAAAACAGCAGTACTTGTTATTGTTGTGTTCCGGTTTGAAGGGTGAGTGAGCCAGTGTAATTACAGGCACAAGGGACATAACATCTTAGTTCCCAAGGTTGGTGGCGCATTGGCGATGTAAGTGATGGTTAACAGCTCTAACAACGCCAATGTCTATGGGCGTTGGTGACCACTTACCATCAGGTGGCCCATATGCTCGTCCGCCTTCCTATGCAATAAAAAAAAAAAAAAAAAAGTAAATGAGGTTCTTTAGATGGACTGGAAGATCCAGACAAAGTGTCTGAAGCTGAAGATTTACCGGTAGAAAGAAAACTCGATTGAGATTGAAGACCAGAAATATTTTCATTTTCCACCTTCTCATTAATTGGTGGAATTGGAGGTAAAGTACCTTCACTACGAGGAATTGGTCTTTTTGCAGATGGGACGTTCGGGTATACAATCTTATTTTTATTTTTTTTCGAGAATCCTCGTGTTGATGTCATGCAGAAATAACAATCATTTTTATGATTCTGAGGCTCACTCCAAATCATTGGCATTGTAAACGGCATGGATTTGTGGCTTCCTTCAAGCCAACCTCTCAACGTTCTTGAGCAGCTATTGCAACATACTTTTGGCAACCAACTCTTATCTCGCTCATCGATAGAAAATCCAAAATATAGCTTATAAGCTGTTTTAACAAGATCTGTCATGACATTTCGCTGTGTTTTAAGTACGAATTCCCCGCAAATGTAGCAAAAACAGTCGGTAGAATTTTTACAAGTTCGAGGCATTTTATAACCTAAAATTACATAAAATTTTATTAAAATAATCTTCAAACATCTATTTTATATTTATTGGCTCTGCTCATATAAAATATATAAAATACACATAAAATACTCAAAACCAATATAGAGAATATGAACTTTATGCAAAACTTACCAAAATATTTGATACAAAATGTAAACAATTAAGAGACAAGTCACTACTCAACTGCTGTGAAGTCACAGCGAATACTGCGCATGCGCATATGTACTACCATAAAAATCACCTTCTGCACTTTCTTTCTTTCTCTTACAACTCACTAAAACTTATTTTGTACATACACTGTTTGTATATACACTGTTTGTAACATTGACGCGCAAAAAAATTGAAAAAAGAACACCCAAATTTTTGAAATTTAAAAAAAATTAATATAAAAAAATCTAGACGTGATGGAAAAAATCGACCAACGGGGATAGATTCAGAACATTTGAATCGTAATATTTATGACAAAATTTTTTAAAGGAGGATTTCATTGCAGACCAGTGTTATCAGTGTTTGAGTCCCGAGCCTGGAAGAACGTCAGGCCATTTTGTCTCGTGTCTTATCATTTCAAGTTAAATTGTACATCCTACTTATAACTACAAACTACTAATAAAGCTTAAATGCGGTGTATTTTATCTTTTAATTGATATTATCTTAATTTGGTACTACATAATCTAATAAATATAATAACTTTCAAAGAAAAATCAGACCACTTCCAACATATCGTTCACACTCATATATTTACAGCTATAGGCAATAGGTAAGGTATTATTGTAGAAACGGAAGTACTATTTGTATGTAATTTCTTGTAACTAAAACTTAATCATCGTCCGGTACTTCGCTGTTGAAGTGAGTGACTGATAAGATTTAATCAAAGAGGACAGCAGCCGCCCCGTTTAATCGATGAATCACTTCCTATCGTGACAAAACAAACATTAACTATTTATTGTTGTTATAAAGATAACTTATAAAGATTATCGAAAATTTAATTCTAGTACGACTTATCTGTGGTAAAATTGCATTAAATACCATTTTACAAGTCTATACGTGGCTGCGGGAATTAAATATATTATTCAGTTAGTATTAATTACAACAATACATTACATATAATATTGACAATATCATACATAATTAACGCCACCGTTTATAATTGATTATTTAATAAATTAGTAGTAGTAAGTAATATATTTGTTACAAATACTAGTCTGACGTCATATGGATATGATTAACTATAAAATAAAAGCCTTATAAGTTATGACATATACTTGATATTTTAAGGGAACTTTTGTTTCGTAATGTAGGCACCCACTGAAATGGGATTTTCGAAATTTTAACTTTAAGAGGTCATTGCTCTCGGTCTTATCAACTTCGAATCCACCGGTAAAAATCGTCATTATTTTTAGCACACCTTGACAAATAAAACATAAATATATGTAATGTGTTTAATAGTTTTTTAATAGCTAATAATTACTTTTACATCTTTATTGTTACGTCGCCATCAACGCCACGACGGTTAATGATAGTTTAATTTGTAAAAAAGATAAGCGAATCATTAAAGTAAACACACGATGACATTATAATCTAGATTCTGCGAGACACAAAGAACGATCTACATAACCTTAATCTATCAAACCATATTTTTCTTTGAACATAATTTTTAAACAATTTTCGGCGCCTCTCACTCTTGTATACTCGTAAACATGACATGATTTATAGCCCGTATCTCTTACTAGGTATAGTGCAAAGCATCGTATTAAACGAACAATATTTTAAAATGTACATTCAATTTTCGACTTTATTTTGAAGACGTTAAATAGATATTTGGTTTTTCTCAAGAAACAAAGTTAACTGAATGTGTTATAGGCAATATGTTATCAATAGCCTGAGCTAAATTTAATAAACTATTAATCATGATAAAACTTATTTATGTGATATAGTAAGAAATATAATTCACTTGTGAAGAGTATAAGATATAAGAGGTATGAGAAGACTTAATTATATGGATATGAACTGAAAATGTGATTGTGAGCAACGAGCACCTTTTCGGTTGTATATTTTATTTCGGTTGTATTGTATAGTCTGACGAGGAGTTGAGAATCTTGATGATGGTAATGATGTCCTTTTTAACATAGTCATAATTTATCACTTTCAAGCTTCATATGCACATATATAGTAAAAACTAATACGTATATAATACTTATATAAACAACAGGTGTATGTATATCGGTTACAAGTCTAAATCCGAGTCAAATAAGGCAAATATTTGCGCAAAATATCCATACTTTATTCGCTTTGATCTAAGTCAAAAGTCAAGTCAAAAAAGTTAACTTAAAATTTCGTCAATAACTTATGTAACAAACTGTAATTTAATATAATAAAGATTATTAAAATAAAACCAAAACATCCTATACTAAATATACTGAATATTTCATCTATTTTTTATTTATGTAACAACATTTAAAACAAACAATAAACATATTGTAATAGTTAATAATTATACAGAATCCATCAACTGAATGGATATTAAGCATTTTATGGCTACATAAATACATTTAAGTTTCAAACCAATTGCTGTCTAAAATACGAAACGATTTGCAATAGAAAAAAGCAGTTTCGTATAAGATAAAGACGTGTTTAAATCTTTACGAGGTAAACGGCCCTTTAAGGAAAATAGCTCCATCGAGGGGAGAGAATCATCAGGGATTATGGAAACGGCTAAATAAACAAACGAAGTCTCGGTGTGAAGGTTAAAACAAATGAAGCAATGGACATCGATTTGTGAAATGGGGAAAGCCTATTAAAGAAATTGCTTGATTACTTGTTGCATTTCTGAGCAATGGTATCTTAATGGAAGATAGAAACTAAGCCTAACTCAGGTCGCTACTTTCATACAGATTATACATGTTGTGTCAAATCCTTTAAGTTACATGTAAATGTTTGCTCAAAAAGTACCATCGAACAATAGAACGAATGAATATTACGATGTATACTATCTATTTATATAAATATAATCGTCCGTAAAGGTTTTGTAATATCTAAATATAAATTAATTGTTAAGAAAAATTTAACCCCTGAAAAACTCAGCAATGAATATAATGAACCCGCGACCAGCGAACGATCTCGACTTAAATAACGGTAATAAATTAAAAAAATTGTAACAGTTATTTTTTAGTAATAATATCTTGAAAACTAACTGCAATATCCGCTTTAATTATTATTTCATTAACAATGTTATCTATATTTAATTGAGGTTGCAATTTAAAAAAAATATATTAAACCACAATAAAAAGCACAAAGTTACCAATGCCAGCATTATAATATATATACAAAATCATAATTCAAATTTACGTAGCTCATTTATGTACAATTTAAGCGGCGTTTAGTTTTTATTACAGGTCATATTTATTTATTTCAGCATTTCATATGCGAGCATCGAATAACTCGCGCAACTTAATGTTATTACACATGAGGTGTATTAAAGAATTACGACGGGCAAATCTCCAAAACCTCTTCACTTGATTGGTACTCGAAAACATGGTTCGTATGTTGTAAAAATAAACATTTTACCTTTAAATGGTACACTGCATCCAATGAGTGGTATACGCGGCCTTCTAAATATATACGCGCACATGTTTCATAACAAGAATTTACTGCAAGCTACGCGTACCCCAGGACAGTCGTAAACAGAGTATTTTATTCGATACTAGGTCGCACGAAAGTGTCATATAATCATAATGTAGGGCGCCATTATTGAAGTAAATACGAATTACATTTCAGTAAGAAAGCCTATATGAATGGTTACTTTGAAAATGTAGAATGGTATTTAAAGGTCAATAACTCTTCTATATTACTATATCTGGGGTAAGGTAGTAAAAATGGTCATATTGATAAATTTAAAACATTAAAAAATAGTAAATAAAATATAAACACAACGCTTATCACACAATACGATAGTGTATACGTGATAATGATAAAAAGCGTCATATTCAGAAAGTGTAATTTCATGCCGATTCTACTCGATAGAAAAATTCCGAGCCGGTATTAGGTTGATGTTTAATTAATTCTTTTAGCATGACAATTTCAAAGTACCCGAAAATACATAAATGCCTATTCGAATTAATATAATGTTTTTAATGTAAGAGGGGGCAAACGAGCAGGAGGCTCACCTGATGGAAAGTGACTAACACCCGCCCGCCCAAGGACATCTGCAATATTTGAGGACTTGCAGATGCGTTGCCGGCCTTTAAATCATTTATCGAAAATTTCCTAAACATCCTTAAAAGAATCGATTTAGGGAAATGACCGTTTCCTGTTTTACGTTGTTTTTTATATTAACGTATAAAAAATGTAGTCCAGTAGGTATATATAGGTATGTAATCAATGCCAAAATTCGATTACGCCTCGTGCGTCAACAGTCCGATTTGGCATGGCATGCGCTATCAGCTGTATCATACGTCTATGTGACTGTTGAGCTAATGTGTGTTGATGAGATGGACGGAGACAAATGCTATGTTAATAAAGCCCGTTTCCACGCTGTCTGCTTGTACCGTTTACAATTAACAATTTGCATTGTCGTGGGAAACTTGATATAAAATTATAGTATGAGCTTTGAGGTGGATATCAGGCTTGTTATTGTGAACGTAAATATTATATTCGAAATAAATAATCATTATTATTGGTATCATTATACTATTCATCATTTCACATTTGTTGGTAAGTATGTTTGCAATTGCTTTATCCATAAACTTGTAGCAAGTTAAACATCAAAATATTGATTGACCATTGTCTCAAGTACATACAATATCCCAAGTTCCCAGACAATGTTCAACCATATCACAAAAATTATTGTATAAATATTATTAGAACAGATAAAACGCAATATGAAACATCAAATCATTATATATTCAATATTGACTTTATAGTACAACATTTCATGATAAAGATATTTCTTAATGTTATTTCTTCCATTACCATAACATTCGTAGACAAACAATATTATACTTTACATTTGTGTGGGCGACGCCCAACGTTAGCGTGTAAATTAGAACGTAATGAATTTGATATTTTTGTTCTGTCCAAAAATAACCTCCTTATTTATACATCATTCATTGTCACTGTTATTTTCGTTTCAACATTAAGTCTCGTGGCGATGTCCCCACCCAATTAATTAGTTTATTATGTAATTAATTTTAATGTTACGTATGTATGTAAAATAAAAAAAGTTCTCATTTGAAAACACTTTTTTATTTTCATAAATATAAAATGAAAAATAAAACAAAAACATATATTATATACTTACATAATCTACCGAAGCTTAGGGACAGGCGTTTCCTGAGCTTTTGCATTTTGCTCATAGCGCCTCCCCTTTTTTCTCTCATTGTCACGCCTGCGGACAAAAACATATTGATAAAAACTATACCAACAATATACACATAACTATATGTTCATTTCTTAATAAAAAAAATAGACTATTTATTAATAGTATTGTACTATCAGCGTCGAGTAAGACAAGTGGAGTTCAATGATTTAAAAGAACGCAGCCCTAACATAACAAATAATATAATTATGCCTATAGAACCTTGTAATGAATATTAAGTTGCAATTTCTATATTTCCACTAAGCATTATCATTAATCGTGTTAATCTTATAATATATTGTATTTTTAACACGCGAGAATTTCTAACTATGTGCCTTTGATTACAATCGGTTGTTACCGTGGAAACATCCGACAATTTGGTAAAATTGTATGCAATTTTGTTCATCGTTAGAGCTTGTTTGAATGCTTTTTATGGTGGATTAGCATCTTAATCTTACGTGGCGCAAACGGTTGCCTATTATTATAGCGAATAATATTCATACGTAATGTTACGTCCAATATAAATGTTATAACAAGTTATTTTCAGTAACAAGATATTCATTAACGAGCCCGTTGGCGTGGTTGGTAAGACACTTGCTTTTCACGCCGCAGGTCGTGGGTTCGATTCCCACCCAGGACAGACATTTGTGTGCATGAACATGTCTGTTTGTCCTGAGTCTGGGTGTAATTATCTATATAAGTATGTATTTACAAAAGAAAAAGTAGTATATGTAGTATATCAGTTGTCTGGTTTCCATAGTACAAGCTCTGCTTAGTTTGGGATCAGATGGCCGTGTGTGAATAATGTCCCAAGATATTATTATTATTATTATTATTAATCTATACCTTTTTAGCTACGATAAGTAAGACGAAATAAAGATTTAAAGGAATAATTAAATAATACGTAAGTACGTATATACAGGTTATAAAATTATAAAAATTAACAATAAAGCATATACGAGCAGAGTACGAACTGGCTCCAACTCCATCCATTGGTATAATTGGATGTAGATTAACAGTAGATTTACCTATGTCAAAAAAAATTGGTTGCCTGTAAAGTCGGTATACGGGCGAAAGTTTTACGTGACAACGACTTTGAGTGGTAAAATAATTTTAATGTGAATATTCATTCGTATAGTAGGAAGAAGGATGAAATAATAGTAACAATTTAAAACATTTATTTATACAAAGAATTATATTTAAAACATTAATTTATACAAAGAATCTCGCACTGTCTTATTTATTTTATGTCTGTCTCTCTCGCTCTTAGGCGGGCTAACCATGCCCGAGTGGAAGGGACGCGTGCCTCTCACTCGCTCTCATTGTGAGCGCATAACGTGAGCGGAGCGTAACGCAGTTTCTTGAAGTGTCACCCGGCAAACCAATTTATAAGACGTTGTCACGTCAAAAATTGTATCATCATCATTTAAAAACATTGAACCGAAATGACTATGTAGTTCGAACTTCGAACAAGTAAATCTCATCTGAGAAACTATGGTGCATATAATTATCGCATTAAATTTTCGCATGTAATACTTTTGTTCGTAATTAAGTTCGGTTGAAGCATAACCTTACTATTTTTAAATAAAAATCTGTACTCCTATTTTCAAAGTACATATAATATATAAATATCGGCGTGGTGGAGAAATCTCCAAACCCACTACTTACCACCACTACGGAAGAACGCCATTGCTTTATTCATTATTTCTGATAAAATTGTAATTTATAACAAATAATTTAATTTCTCTGATAAAAAAAATTTGAAGTTAAGAAGTTACTTTATCTCAAAGGAATACTTAGCTACTGACCTATTTAATTCGTTTCGCTAATGAAAGCAAATTAAAAAAACAACAACATCTCAGTAAAAACTTGTAACGTCAACGTAAATTAAACGACAAATTACAGGAGTAAAGCAGTTCGAAAGTGGCTGAGAAATTTTCTATTAAATTTCAGAATTCTCTGAGTGAGTCAAATGAGATTCGGTAAAATGTTCAACATAAATTGAAATTATGTAAGTCTAAAATAACATCATTTGCAATAAAAATAGTAATGAATACATGAAATAGGTAAATAAACGCATATAATATAAATGTTACTTCTGATCTTTGCCAATATCGAAAATATCTACGTAAAGAGTAAATGTATTAAGTAGAAAAAATATGCAGATTAAAATTTTATAACTCATAACATTGACTATATCTTTTTTCGATTTAAAATAGTAAAATATGGTGAAAATTATAAGCACAAGAATACAAAATACAAAGTTGATATCGTTCTTACAAATCCTAATGGTTGCCAAGAGTATCTCACAAGCGACATCGTGTCGCCACGCCATCGCCATACCGCGTAAACCGATTATTCCTACTAAATTTCACATACAAGGGTTTTCACAAAAAAATATGCATTAGATACGCGAGCTATGATACCCATTACAATTATTCATATAAAGCAAGATTGCATTATAAAAAGATTGAAAAAATATTAAAAGATAACAACACACAGCGTTAAATTTTTTATCGATCAATCTGACGAGCTAATCCTCAAAAGGCCCGCGACATGACCCAAATAATTCCGGGTTGACGCAGATGGGAGCAATAACGAACTCATAAACAACTCTCAAGGAAAAAAAAAATGAGGAATACGCCAATTAAACGATAAAACGGTTTCGGTCCGATCGACTGGTTTTCTTAAGTTTGGCGCGCGGCCGAGTGCGAGACGAACCGCAATCTGCAGTCATTGAGGCTAGTTTATCACAAGTAAACTGCATTGAATTAGATTGCACTGACCCAGAAAACGATAAACTATTTACCTACACTCATATAAAAATTTCTTTTCGTTCTATTTAAAGCCGTATAACATATTATTGTTTGTTAATATTAGAACTGATTTAGTAAATACAATATTTACAATTGAATATAAGCTAAGTAGAATAACTAAAGATGTACTTCATATATGATGTCTAAAATGAAAGTACACATAGCCTAGATAGTTTTGAAGAACGAGGTATATTTATTCAGTCTGATTATAACCTGAGTGAGCTGCCCTAGAAAGGCTGATAAATTTTCGAATGTAAGTGTTGGACGCCAATAAAATCGATTGGATGATGCGAGTTGGAATCATAAAGCCAAATTGCAGGGTTCAATATTGAATGTTAGCTTCATTCGAATAGGATTCGGCGTCAGTGTATAGTGCGTCAGTCAACACGCCTAGGGCTTGCACAAACATGGCCACCATTGACAAACATTCACGATGTCAACGCTATCTAATCTGGAAAGCGACAGGAACGATATTCGTTTTTTTTACATAGTTTTATATATTAACATGGGTTAAAATAATTTTGTTTTATTTATTATATTTTTAAGGCATTAATCTTAATAATTTACAGTGAATCGGTGCTCAGTACTTATAACGTAATAAATCATGTCATTCCTTATAACGGTTTTTATGAATAACATGTTTTTAATTCACTAATTATGTATTTTATTTTTGTTTTTCACCTAGTTCATGAAGTACCATTCATATTTTTAACATTTTAGTTTTAATTTACGAAACATTTTATTCAGTTAAAATATTAGAGAGGTTTTATAAAGCGGCAGAGACCTACATTTGAAGCACCATTTGCAATTTTACAAACATAGACAAAACTTTAAATATTATGAAATCGCTATACATACGAAAACTCACGCGGTTAGCTGTCTGATGGAGGTCTAAAATTACATAAAGCACAATGTTATGATATTCAAGTATAAGTGCCAGTAGAATTGACACTTTATTCGATATAAAAACAACAGACAATATAGATTGGTGGATACAAGTAATTTACATCCGATACATACAGGCTTCCTTGCGAAGTTTTCTTTTACCAACAAACATGAAACGAGCTATGAAAATCATGTAGTGCTTGTATGAGTTTCAATAATAAGCAATCGATTATTATTATATTATATATCGGTACATAATAACCAATCGCTTATCTGCACTTATACAACATATTAAACATTAAAATATTTTTAAATGATAACACGATATCAAAAGGAATGCATTTCCGTATCTGTGATAACGGCCTTGTTATCTTGTTTCTTCCGTGTAAAGGATAAAAATGTAATTAAAACATTGCTAACAACGTGTAACTTCTAATACTTTATACATTTATTTTAAGATAGTAATATAAAATTGTATATTTATGCGTTTGAATAAAGTAGTGATATTACGAACTAGAGAACTAATTACAAATGATAATGACAACCTTCTTTTTCTTATTGACATGTCGTCCTGTAAATTACGAGAAAACACTTTCATGCTCTTTCAACCATGCATTATTGAGATATACATATATTGAGAAGAAAAAATATAATCAATACTCATTTCGTAATGAATTTCGAATAGTATACACACATGCATATTCTAATTTAACGTACATATATATATTTATGTAAATTGGCTTACTCATGTTTCTTTTACTCAGGTAATAAATGCGGTCGTGTGGTAATACTCTCGTCGCTTCCCGCGGGAAACAGTTTAACTGGCAATTTAAGACCGTAATCCATGATTAATGATGTAAAACATGAAATTAACCAATTTATGTTGATTACACTGTTACGTTACGTCTTACATAATACACTTAAAACCACGTGTCGAAAACTAAATTCCATTATCCAGTAACAGCCTGTGAATGTCCCAATGCTGGGCTTAGGCCTCATCTCCTTTTTGGAGGAGAAAGTTTGGAACTTAATTCATGAACATGTATTGCAATGTGAATAGTCTTATATAAAATAATGTAGGTAATATTGTTACTATGTATAGTTAATAACTTGAAGGCTTCGATCGATTTCTATTATTTTTTCAGTATAGGTATAATGAGGCCGACTGTAACGTGCGTGCAAGGTCTTTGCTTGACGAGCCGCAAATTAATTAATGAGTTATTCTTCATTAACCGCTATTATAAAGTTCTCGGACTTCTACATATTTTTATATTAATTATTTTATTATAATCATATTTATCATATTTATAAATGCGAATGTAAATGTTTACCTGTGATATTTCAACGGTAAAACCGCTATACCGATTTAATTTTTTGTACGTAGTTATAGAGATTGAGCCCTTGATAAACACACTAAATTTTAAATGAATGAAATATAGAGGAACAACCCAACAAAAACGTTACTAAAGCTATGTAGTATCAAATATACATAACGTTTACGTTTTTAAATTTTTATCCACTCAATGTTTATATGTGAAATAGAGTTTTTGTGTAACTTGTTTATTTAAAATATAATTATAATCGAATATACTTTAAAAAAATCCAAATACACCATCAATTATAAATACATATCTTTTGTATAAATATTTGATATTTCATTAGAATCGTATACGTTTTAACTCTTGTGCATATTATTTTTTGTTAAACACGTCTTACTGACTTCAAATTTTTGTTCTTTAATCTTCATTGACGTAATGCAGTATTGCACTACGATGCAAATTTATTTAAGACGCTTGAATTTCTAGTTTATTGTGATACAATATCTCTTAAAATGTAAGGTTACAAATCTAAAACTTGTAACTGAAAACAAATTATCGTCGAAAAAGAGCGGACCGAACAAGGATGGATGGAATCCCGTTTGCGAGAAACAAAGTCGAAAACTTTTAATGGATTTCACCACACACGTATGCCCCAAACTTGTTTAGAATGATCGATAAATTATTTTTGACCTGAATATGATAACAAAACTTTCCAAACCATTATTGTATTATTAATATTTGTAATAACATAATTTATCTTTAACTTTATTAGTTTATTTGTGAATAGACCAATATTGACTAATCATACAATAATGTTGTCACTATTAGGGTGTCTACATTAATCATTCGCCCTACTTGCAGTCAAGTGCACTGGTGACAATAAATTGGAGAGCAGACGAACCAGATACCCAGTTCCGCATACCGGGATTGTCCGATGAACCCGATGTTCTCGTCTCGCCCACGCCGACCATCGCCACTCGACATTAATCCAGCTAAATGTAAGTGCTTTGTGCCAAGCTGATATACTCAATACGATTTTCAGAATTTTTCATTATAAATAAACTTAATTAAACCACAGCTGGAATATATTATTTAATTTTTAAAATTATTTATTGGTTACAAATTAAAAAAAAATGGTGACATATAACAAAACAAAACCTACGTCAGTTTAAAATATTAAATATAAGTCTATTAATAATCAAATCGTGTATTTATTTCATCAATTACTCACACTTCTAGAACAAAAAGGGTGAACTATATCCTTTTAAATCAAATAGTACTAATTACAATAACGCCAAGGGGTTCGAGAGTACGTACTCTCGAAACATAATTTATTACAAAAGGATAAAATTATCGTATTTGTTTACAACACGATTTTACTTTCACGAGTCATACAGACACTCGTTCTATTGTTATACCTAAACAAATAAAATAACACGGAGTTCTACGTTCAGATTGTTACCAGAAACAGTGATTCATTTATTACTGAAATAAAAAAACTCTTGGTAAATCAGAAATCATTTGAAAGTGAATATGAGATCTTGAGCAACTCAAACTTTCGTGGGTGGCCAGCGCGTGTATCACCCACATTTAGCCCTTGAAGTCAGGGTTTTTTAACACCTTTTTATTTACGTACTATTACAAAAATCGACAACTACTTATACAAACTTAAACAATTTTTTTTTTTTAAGAGAATATTATTTCTTAAATAGAATTGTACAATATATGTACTAAAACAAAACACAAACAGCACACAGATCATTACAAAATTGAATATTTAGGAAGTTTTACTTTACAAAGTGGTAAATCAAAGAAATAATATTTTATTTATATATTATTTATAAATACTCAATAACTTATTTTGGTTTATAAATGGTACTAAATAGATTGCTTACACTAGAGTTAAGCCTTTAACAAAAGTCTTAAATAACTATTTTACGAGTTATAACTTATAACGCTCTGTACCGATTTGTGGATTTAAATGGAAAATTACTTAATGTGGTTTCACTAGTGCATATAACGCTTCAAAGCGAAAGCCAGAAAGAATCTGCAATTATTGTGCAGTTGAATTAACATTTCATTCTATACGTGCATTTAAATGTAAATTACAATATAGCCAAATTACTGTTAAACAATTTGAATAAAAAAATCTCAAAAGCCAGAAAAAATAATACATATACCAAAAAATATTTAGACCATAATTTCTTAGAGGAGAATAATATGTTTAGCCTTTTGGAGTATGTTATTCTTATTATTATAGTTGGATAGTATTACATTTCTCAATATTAAATGTCAGTGTATAAGTAAAAATACATATATTTATCGTATAAGTGATTATGTAAATATATCTTAAACGAAAACAAATCAATCAATCATTATTACTACACATCATAAACACTATTGCACATCTAAGCAAACTAAGCAACAAAACCAACACGGCGACTAGCGTGTTTTGAACGTGCGAAAGTCGTTCGTCGACCTTGCGCGGCGGACCGCGTGCCATTCCACCCACCGCGCTGCGCCTGCGCCGCTGCAGTTAAACTGGTGCAGTCACGGTGTGATCATTTAGTTACAATATATATTAATAGATTACGCTTATACTTATATATTTATAATAAAAACATAATTGTCCAATTAAAGAATAAAGAGTATCAGTTAATTCGGTAATCGTTAAAATTACGGGTAATGTAGAACGTAACATGAAAGTCGTAATCTCCATCAACGCCTTGCGTTAAAACTCTGAATCATCTCAAGCTATAAAACTAAGTGACCATTCTGTTTGAGTAATTATTGTTTGACTTTTTGAAGTAATAAGAGTCTCGGAAAGTATAATGTTGAAAGATAAAATGTCAATAAATGATGAGAAGACTGGCGCCGTTACGCGATGGAACTCATACCGTAGGCATTTGAATGTGAGCCAAAAATATGTTTTAATACGCTCCAGTTCTCGGATGTGACAATTTTCTGACTATACGAACCAGTATAGTAGCTAATGTGACATTTGCTGTTACACATACTCTTATATTGTCTCACAATTGGACAACATTTTACAAAGCGAGGGTACAAATATCCACCATGGTGGTAAGACGTAAATATCGTTGATAATTTTCACAAGAATACTAGTAAATACATAATATAAACAAGAAACATTGGAATGCTTATTATTGCTCGCATCCTACTATTATCGTAAGTGTTAGCTAGAAACAGAACAGTACTATTATATTGATGATTCAGACGGTAATGAGGCATATTATTGTTAAAAGAGCCACTAACAAGTGCGTGGGTGATGACGGACTTGATTAGAGCGTTGGTTACTGCCAATCTGAGGGAGAACCAGTACACGGTAAATCCTTTAAAAAAAGAATATTGACGTATACAAAAAACCTAACAATACACTATGTGTGGATTAGATTAAAAACTACAAATTTTTGAACTAATCTCGAAGAACACCCTCGAAGCTCAATTCGAAACGCAAGGATCAATATAGCGTTTTTTCAAAATCACGCGTGTGAGATAGTGTTCTTGCGAAACTCACTGCCGGTCTAAGGCCTAGTAGCTAGAAACACGGAATAGAATAGACAGTGCGCCTGTGTTTGCGCACACACTTGTACACTAAAATATTTTCTGCGCAGTTAGCTAGTAGATAGTGGTAAATCGATCAGGAGGACATAACATCACTACAGTAAGATTTAATTCGAGTTTATTTTGTATAATCTCTTCTGAGTATAATTAAAAATGTTATTCTCTTGGGAAACTAATTCAGCTAATCTGTTCAGCCACACCTTGGTAGTCTAATAAATGACTGTTATCCTCTATAATAAATCAGAGTTCCGATACTCCAATTGTGCCTACACACATTGCGTCAGCACTTACGGCCAATTCAGAACGATTCACAGGATCGGAATTTAACGATGATTTAGGTTTATATGAATCATTTCTTTATAGAATCGTGATTCTAATATAATTTCTTATCGACTACCAAATAATTCATAATTGGATTGTCGCTTTATAATGACTTCCAATAATTTTAATTACTAATTAATTACATTTCCAACAACAATCGCACCAAGTACCTAGTATTAAAAGATACACTTAATTACCTACAACGTTAAAAGTTTAAAAAATTAAGATGTTTTAGTCGATGTAATTAATTTAAATAAACGAAGTAAAGACATAACAAAATTACGGTAAAATGCTTTTAAAGGTTGAGTTATAATTATGGCTATCAATCATAATCATAAAAAGGTTTGTTCATCGTCGTACATGGTTGATTTTTTTCTTTTAAAAGAAAGAAGAACTATCCTTTTAATTAATTCATATACTAATTCATGTACTATATATAAATGTTCTATCACTATTTAAATATGGGTAATTTATGGAAGTATTTCCCCAAAATTTTATTTATTTGATTTGTTAAATCTACCTCGGAATGTTACTGTCATATGACATAATTATCAAAACAAGGACCGCTTAAGACGTTTTCAAACAAAGCGAGTTTGCATTGCGTTTAATTATCTCATATTTATGTATCATATCTAACGTGAAAGTGAATAGATAATTTATGAAAAGAAGATAAAACACGATGGCATTTTCGAAAAATATAATCTGACATTTTCCTATTCATTCTTAAATTTAGAATTATGATATAAGGATGTAATAGGAAAACTAATATATATTATAATACTGTACATACGTACTTAAGACATATATATGTCATTAATAATTGTTAAATAGACAACATTAATTCAAATTGCATTGCACAAGGTTGCAGTTTTATTACCAGCAATAGTTTAACACGAAGAAATCACTGAGAATCCAAAATAAAACGTTAGCTACTTTAAAACGATATCTTTGAATGTAATTGATAGCAATCTAAGAAACAATTTAACCGTTCAATTTTAAAATAAAACACTGCGGTAGGTTAATACTACGATTATCATTCACATACTCGAGATAGAGGCCATTCAGGACAAGGTTGAGAACAATAGATGGTACACAAAACCTATAACAATAAGCGACGAAAAACTATTCAACCAGAACTGAAATGAGATCCCCGCCTCGCTCCGAAACCCGCTTGGAATAGTAAGCGTTCAAATTTTTTTTATATATATACATATATAGTGCAGCAGGTGTTTATAGTGTTTTCTGTTCCCGAAATTGTTAATAAAGTCTACGTTTTAACATCCTTCACCTTGTCTGCTTTGGGACTATCTGTAACTTCTTATTTTGCTTAAACTTTGACAATGATTATTATTGTTACTTTTTCGAAATTTTAACTGAATTTCTAGCGTTTCAAGTATAAGATCAGAAGGTGAAATTATCTTATAATAAAGTATAATTTAATGAGCCTCTATTGTATGAACTGTTCTTTTTGAAAATATAAGAGGATGTAAGGGGCAGATAAGAAACGTAATATAGCATGATCACAAAGGCATTGCGAGTTGCACACGTTACACGACCTCGAACCTGTGACCCTGCACACATAGCGATCTATTATAATGTAAATGCGAATTGAGCTATGCAACTCTTTGTATACCGTTTACGAACAGATCAATTGAATAGATTTGGTGCTTGCATATTTTTAAATAAAACTTAACATTTAAAATATCAATAGATCGCAAAATAATACACGTACACACACACATACAATCTTTATGGACAAAACTTATTACATGTTTATATATACGTAAATCACGTTACTATGGTATAATGTTATTTCTTTTTATTATCTGCACTTAAACGTTTAATTTATCTGCAAACATTTACTTATATTAACAGATCACGAGATTGTTATACTTTATCCACATACACTTCTTCTCGTGACTAATATATATAAAAAATATAGTATCTCTATTGAACGTCTTAATCATTTTCATAATGCACTCTATTTTCTATATTCCGTGTAGATTCCTAAGTGAGTGCAGCTCTGACCTCGTCGTGGTCAACCAAGCGTTCATTTTGCTCGCCAGACTTCGAATACCAGTACATATCTAAAAGTATCAATTCTGATTTATTAGCTTTTCGCTATAGACTCCTCGCTAACGTAAAGATTAGCTATGCTTCATTTATTAAGCATCTTTAATCTTACTTTCGCATGTTAACTTGATCAACGATACGATTTTTAAAATTCTCTTGTTGAATTTATAAGTATGTAATTTAAACTGTGCTAACAGAGAAAGCAAGTAAAATATTAACTTTCCGTCTTCATTTTGGATCCATTAAGTCTTTCAAGGAGTGAAAGACGGTTTTTACAACGTTATAAAGCATAATGCTGTCGACCGAACAGATTAATTTATACGTCGCGATAAAATCTTATTTTCCTCCACCCATATATTAAGCCCTGTCAACGCTTCCACAGGTAATGAAAGTCACCTCAAAATTGCGAATAGACACAACAAAGACAAGATATGTATACAGATTACTTGAGTTAAATAATTGACTATTATTATAAATTCAAGGAAGACGATAAAATATCACTATTGTAATAGTATTACTAACATAGCTAATGTTACTATTAATAACTAAAGAGGTAATAAATATAACGCGCTAAAGTATCCACCGACCGTCTCGTGTTCTCGTCCGAGCATTTTAAGCGGAGCAACTAAGTAGCAATTATTTTTTCCACAAATTATACTGGAGCCATTATTTAAAAGAAACTTTAGCTCTTTTATATTTTAAATGGTACAAATTGTAAACAATTTATTTAAATAGCTTTTTCAGTTAAGGTATCAGAAGACTGACTTCGGTGGAAAATTATCTCAATGATTTAAAATAATTTTCGTTTTAACAGTTCGTAATTTAAACTAAAATTCATAAAAATAAATAATTATATGAATAGTATAAACAACGACTTATGTAATGTTCTTTATGTGATCTCAAACAGATGAAAGATTGATGCAAGGTCCAATCTTAAAATTTATTATCTCGCCAAGGTTTTCAAACATACTATTCACAAGGTTTAAGTTTGTTATTTTCATTATTTATTTAATACTTGTAATGTAAATAACATTAAAACCTTAAATAAATACAAATAAAAATTAAAAATAATTACTATACAAGTGGTGGCCGCGTGGAATGGTGGCAAGAGATCTACGTCTGTATAACAAAGTCGTAAATGTTAAAGAAAAAAATATACATATGTATGTAATAGTGTTGTATATGTATGTAAAGTTAAGTTATGCTAAGTCGATTCGATTTAAAAAATAATATGTACTCAATGCGTCTACATATAAAAGAATTTCGTCGTAATGTTTTTATAATTACAACAGCGTCTATGAATGTCGCCAGACAAGTCTATGAATATTTTTAATTGTAAGAACAAAAAGTAGTAAATCCATAAAAGTTTACAAGCAATAGTTGATTCAACAAAGTGATGATTATTTTAGTAACCTGGATGCGAAATATAACCTGACATGTATATCTTTACCAATTTTTTTATTTATTTTAAAGGAAGGCGGCCGAGCATATGGGTCAACTGATGGTATGTGGTCACCAACGCGCATAGACAATGGCATTGTAAGAAATGTTAACCATCTCTTACATCGCCAATGTGCCATCAACCTTGGGAACTAAGATGTTATGTCCCTTGTGCTTGTAATTACACTGGCTCACTCACCATTCAAACCGGAACACAACAATAACAATTTCTACTGTTTTGCGGTAGAAAATCTAATGAGTGGGTTGTACACCTACCCAGACGGGCTTGCACAAAGCTCTATCACCGAGTTAATACCATGACCAATGACCAAAATGTTATAAACTGATTAAAATTACCTAAATAATATGTTTATCCGTCAGTCTGTATTCCAGTAAACGTATTAAACGTCATATAGCACGCAATAAATCTAAGTGATATCGATCAATATGCGAGCGTTAAATAAGAAATTATCGACTCATCGAAATGCTGGTTACATACCACATGTAACGCTGTGAATACGTAATGAGCTCAGTATGGCGCATGCGCTACAAAAAATAATTTACCGAATCAAGTATTAAATTGATCAAATTGATTCATTACTTATAATTTATTTACATCCTGTAGTCATTGACCTGGGTGTGTCAGCACCTGCGCTTGCTACTAACATCTGACGCCTGGCGGATGCATCGTCAAGGTTCATCTGTCCAGTTTGAATCGATTGCTTTACTGAGATTTCCGATATGCGGGTCGTGCTAAGCATCTGGTGCCACTTCCTATCAGAGCCAAGCGCACAAGGAACAAATAACCTGTTTTAATAAAATGCATCAAGCAAAAGTGAGACGATTTTTATCAAGACACCGATTTACTAAACCCTTTATTTCCTTAACAGCAGCTATGTCAATAAATTGTAACAAGTTAGTTTACTCGTGATATTATATCAAAACATTGAGTGACTAATTGTATTTTTTTAATCAGCAATCGGGTCATGTACATATGAGTCAGTTCCTTATTACTGACCTTCATAAAATTTATTGTTTAACATTAAAAGTAAATTATATAAACAGATACCGACGAAAACGCAAATAAAATTTGAAAATATAAGTATTTCGATAAATTATTATAAAACTAATTAACTCTTAGAAAATAATAAGAAAATGAGCAATTTATTGTTTGTAATTTACACTAACTTAAAATATATTTCGGATATCAACAGTAGCAAAGTAAAATATGAGTGTATAAAGATATGCAGTCGTGTGTTTATAATTTGAAATTACGAGACCGTTAACGTTAAAACTAACTTTACTCAAACAGGGCGGAAAAAACATGGCAACAAAAAGTAGACGGCCTTTAGCAAAATACGTCTTTTGTTCAACTGTTTCTTTACGAGCATTTAAAAATAAAATCATTCGAACTATTCATTCGACTTAACTTAGACTATGATGATTTATTGCTTAGATAATGGTAAAATAATAATTTGATTTATTCATATTAATAAGAAAACTTGAAAACAACCGTGGATATCCTATAATGCTGATATAAATAACATCGTTTATGATCAAAAACTATCATATTATAATAATAAAGACTTAAGCCTTAATACAGAAATAATGCCATAAAATTATACATCAACCTACATAACTTGTTAATTCGCAAAATCAACGTTGTATTTTTAAAAAAAAACAAGCTTCCATTAATTTCGCTTGTTCTACTGCATATATGATTTTCACTATTAGTCATACAAGTGTATTTAAAATCAATAAATGACTGAAGCGTTACTAGACAGTTATAATAAGCAATTCTTTGGTTACACTTGATGTGGTGTATCAAGTTTATGTAACTAACAAGATAGAACACGCGCCGAGGGTTAGAAACACCTTAAGTGCAGGTCTCAAACGTCGAAGGGTGAGAAAAACAAGACATTTTTAATAAAACAATATCAATACCTTGCTTATGATGTTTTGTTTAAGAAATACAAAAAAATAAATTTAACATAATATTATAAATTTCGGTTTTTATTAAACATTGCTTTCGGATTTTAGATCGTTATAATCAATATATACTTTCATTCGGAAACAAAAAAAAAAGTGGCTTAAAATAAATACAGCTACAACATTAAGAACATCAGTAGAGACATTATAGTAGTAATATTACCTTCCGAGATCGTGGGCAGCACGTTGACGAAGTTAACAATCCCGACGCCTGTTAGCTGACTCATTCACAAAATCAATTCAGCACTTCTAAGAAACGTCTGCAGACTGTATCCGGTCGGATAACAACAAATAAAAGCCTCAATTACGTTAACACTGCGGCATCACATAAACCACATAGATATATCCGCCATATTTTGACACTTTAAATTTTTGTAATCACACATGTGCATTGAGAGAGCGGAGAGATTATATTTTGTAAACCGTTAGAATTATTAACGCGGTGCGGTCACTGAGCACTTTTTCTCATGAGCGAGAGAAATGTGAACTATCACATGAGTGCGACCTAGATTTGTATATGCGCTGCGCGCGCGCCGTCCTCTCGCATTGAAGCGCAGGGGCCTACTGGACAAACGAGTCGACAAACGCCCGTTCACTAGTTTACATACTCTTATCTCTCGATGACAGCGCATTCGCTGACTTACTCGAGACTGCACTTACTTTGCCGCTTTCATATGAACTGCATAAGGCTACACACTCTTGGAAAACCAAGTTAAACAACCTAACCTAACCTAACCAATTGAAATCGATCTCAAAATATCCTTTAAACTTTGACGAGAGCCGCAAAAATTACTCAACCAGAAACGAAACTATTCCCGGCGGTTTAGGGAAATGGAGGACGATAACGTGTCACTGTGGTACTTCATTTTCCTATGAAACTCCAACGTTAAATGACTTAATTATATTTCAAACTAATGTTTTATTGAGAAAACTTTTTGTTGAATGCAATCATAAATATAAGAAATATAAATACTAACTTTAAAAAACAACAAACCCATTCAAATTAAACTTTTACAAAATGCAAACAAATCAATGACTACATAAAACATTTAACTCGTTTAAAAAGTTTTACTTGAAATTCTAATGGATAAATTATAAATAAATGTTCCAACCAATTTCCTAAAACACTTTATCGTATATAAAATTATTGCTAATTCATGGTACGCATTCCTCAAATATCGTTATAAATATAAGTGGCAAATTTACCACATTTTCCAGGTATATGCTAATGAATTTTTGTCGCCATTAGTCCCACAATTATTGTCAGTGCTTGAAAGCCTAGTTTCATTATAATAATTGAACAATTTAGTTTAGATAGCACAAAAATAGTTTTCTATCTCGCACAATGAAAAAGGAAGGGGGAAATTATTGGTGAAGATATTATCTTGAAGACTTCATTCTATAATATCCGTCTTACAATTTTTTTAAGTTCCCTTTGTTTCATCTTCATTCAGTTGCAAAAAACATAATTAACAATAAAATTGATTCCTGAATTTGTCGCTCTAGGTTAGATCATACTCAGCCTGCCGGTAAATCCAACACGCTAAAAATACTGGCATGGGTTTTAATGTCGAAGGTTGAAGGTTGGAGGACAATGTTACAAGTAGATTTTTCCAAACGTTGAAAATGAAGCGACCCACTCATACATGTTGTTGGAACGGATGGAAAAAAGTATTAATTTGATAAAATATTCCTACATAGTATCGCTGTACCATTGTACTAATCTTAATATTGTTTTTTAAACAAAATTGAGTTTAATAAAATAATAATCAATATAATTTAAACCATTTTTATATAATGTAGTAAAAAATACACAGAATCTCATGTAGTTGTAAAATAATTGATTTCAACGGAGTACGACACAGTTAACGTGTATAGATTTGTGTGGCCTCGCACATTTTTGGTTGAGGGCCAATGTCAACAAGGGTTTCATCGTTAGTTATCGTGAAAATAAATAAAACATTCTTAGATAATCTAAAATAAATTATATATGTATTTCCTTGCAATTCAAATACTATTAACTTATATTTTTTTCCCTAATAATAATAATCATGCGAATGTACTTAAAACTAATTTAATAGGTGTAAAAAAGTTCTCACGGCTAGGCATAAGAGCAGACCGTTCTGCAGTACGTGTTAGTTGATATCGTATATACATTTCAAATGTCGCGTATGATTCAGAATGACATCTGACACATACAGGTTACATCACAATGTATCCCTTCACCACCGAGCACGTGGTGAATTATAAACACATATAAAGCACGTGAAAACTTGGCGGTAAAATAAATAACATGATTATATGACATACTAGCTGATACCCGCGACTTCGTCCGCGTTGCTTAATATATTAACAAAGCTTTCTTATGTACGAAGGAAAAAACATCAAAAAGATCGCAAGCTAAAATATACTTTGTTAAAACATACATCACTAAACACGCAGTGTATATACAAATCGTTGTTTCTTGAAACGTTAATGACTTTTTATTAAATGATGATATATCAATCATTTTTTTTTGATAAGGGCCAAGTGTCTAACAAAATAAAATTTAGAAAATTTCATTAAAATCTATTCAGTACTTTTTCCGTGATGCGCGCACAATTGCAGACCTCTACCATTTTATTTATATAGATATAATCATCTACAAATGAATATCATTTGTAAAATTATTACATAAAACAGTTCTACCCTGTAAGAGGGTCTACTTAACATACATACATAACGACATACATATCTTTCGTATTCTAACGTAAAACATATTATTCCTGAATAACACTCACACAGTAAAACTTGACTGTAGGTATTTCATATACGCATATAAGTTGTGAGTTATTCTCGATTTGATGTTTATTTTATGTTTAGGTTATGAGGTATCTTCAGTAAGATCTAACTGTTAGCCGTTTATCGTTAATATAATATTATTAACTTAGAGTTAATTAAATTCCAACATCTTATATTACATGCAAACGAAATGAAATCGTCATTAAAAAAATTGTATCATAAAGTTCAATGCAATAAAAAAAACTCCGCGTCATTAATTTAGAAGTTCATGCAACATGTACCTTAATTTAAATCAACTTAATTAAGCTGCTACGTTATAGAAATTAATTATTATCAACCGCATTACAATTCTTGCCTTTTGAGAATATATTTGCGGTTACAAGTCTTGTATATCAACAATTGCAAGAGACATTCGTTAAGACAAATGATGATTCGATTTAAAATTATATCAAACATTTAAAATCACTTCAATATAATATATTCTCTAATTGATGATATATAAAGCGACGTCTCGCAAAAACACCCTTCGAATGTAAGTCAGTCCTCAGATCTCTCTCGAGTTCTACTATCCCGTCTGAGTAGACATCCCCGTAGCGAAGCTATCGAGGCCAGAGGGTCTTAAAAAATAAACAAAACATCATCACATGTGCGAATTGAATCACGCTATTTAGTAAAACACCACAACAAACCGTTATCAGTTATTAAGGTTAAAGTGGCTTCGAACTCACACGGACAGCTCGTGACTGCTAATTTTAGACCATAAGGAAACATATGTATAAACAATTATTGTTGTACAAATAATAACATTGATTCATTCTTCCCGAGCTTATGTAGCTCCGCTAAGTAATAGTTTATTTGGATAACAATTTTAACGTACATGTCTAAATGTTATCAGGTCTTTATTTTGTAATGTGTCACACGGGTTATTTATAAATAATTTTAAAATTAATCATTCTAAAAATGTATATTAATAACATAACTTCGAAATGAAATTAAATTTTAAGATATATGATACTCCAGAAATTTCTGAGAAAGTAATTATGAAATTTGAAACACGAAGCCCAGAATGAAAACACAATTAAAAAAACTAATCAAGTTTTAAAGTCTATATTATTCAATATATTATGTATTTATATTGTATACAATATATTTGAAATATATTTAAAAAAAATAAAACTAATAACACCGTGCAAACACGGGACGAGCGAATCGTGAACGTTTGCATACAAAGCATTAATTATTCGTATACGAGACAATATCGGGGACAATGAAATATTTGTTAGCCCGTATCCTTACAAATGTGTGTCATCGATAATATCGCATGTGAAAACATCACGACGCTTATTTATCGATTGAATACTTCATACATTACATGTTATCATTAAAATTTCATGAGACGACTTCTAGGAGCACGACTGTTTGATGTAACGCCTTTTGTATTAATATCCAATTGAGATTTCATATTATTGCATTTTTATTTGTTCAAGTTATGTGATTAATTGATATCGTGTTCGATTTTCGAATTTAAATCTAGAATAATCAGATTCCAAGTTAGTATTCTTATACATTGATCATTCTATTTAATATTTAAACTAATGTAATCTTTTAATCGAACGACTATATAAGACAAGTTAATGACGTTTTACTTGCCCATGACTTAATCTTAGTAATTATGCACTTTGCAAGTGTGAACATGGGGAGTAGTTACTAGAAGTGCACACTTGGTGCACATACAAACGCCCTCTGTCTATTTACAAACTAGATTAAACCTTTGAGAGAGCATTTTCTTCATTGCATATTTCATTCTCATTCGTTGCTGGAACGGTTACGTCATAATATGCTATCTATTATCTGTACAATAATACAATATAAACATAATGGCGTAATTTACATTTCATTATATATAACTATTATTTATTTAACAATTCGTAGACTTTGACCTCCACATAAGGTTAAAATAAAATGGAAACCGAAATTGCATTCAATTATAAGCGGTTTAATTAAAATCCTTAATTTGCGTTTAATTTGAATTCACTGTACGTTACACTGTTAGTGTATTCATTACTATGACTAAACTAAAGTTTTAAAAAATGCAAGTTTAAGATATGAAAACAATTTGAATTACCGTAAAACATTTTACTGCAAAATATCAATTAACCTATGGCTGTCGTTATCCATTAAATAATCTAGTACATTAAATGTATTTTAAATACATCTACAAGCTACTACTACAATCAAATGAAATATAAATTCAATTAATATGAACTTACTTTTCTTATGAGTCCCGAAGGTGTCCTCATGACTGTTGTACGCTCTGTCTTCATCGTACTCGTACTCCTTAAAACTGTCGAAGGAATACAGTTTGACGGCTTTCTGATCTCTCTTTCACTTGAATAAAAGCTCTTTTATTATACAACTTTTAGTTTTGAAACGCGTTAATCTTTATGACCGAATTATTCTTAATTTGGTAAGTTTTTTAACAAACAAATCGTAAAAACGTCACTGTACGGTTTTTGTCAAGAAAACTTCGTCAGCACGTTCAAAGACAATTCAATAATCCGAGCCGGAAGCGGTATTACGCACGTAGCATTGTATATTCGAACAATGGATTTTCAACGAGATAGGTTCGAACGGAATTCGGTATTCGAATTTTAAAATGCACGAGTTCGTAATATGTTCCGGAGTCAGTTAGGCGGTAGCGCTCGTCAGGATGACCGCGTGTCGTCTGGCTGGGTTGCAGTCTCCCGACTCGCCGCGCCGGCGCCCGGAATTGTGTCAGACGGCACCCGGAGCACCCCGGCCTTTCATGAATACACCTCGCACGAAGCTTGACGCATCAATACATTCGTTACCGTATGCACGTCGGCTTCGTAATTGCCGCTTACCCTTTATTTGCTCGGATATAAAATATTATGACATAAATTACGTACTATTTAAAGCTAAACTGCACAGCAATTAGAAATGACTTCTTTTTTACATTTTTATAAACTACGAACAATAAAAGAAATTATTTTGACACAAATAAAAATTAAAAAAATACAAAAGAATGACGTATATTCGTGTTCCGATTTCGTAATCGAGAACGCAGATAATAAAGATAGCGACATTAATCAGACAATTTTTGAACTGATATGTAAATAAAATACTTCACTACAGTATCGCGGAATGAATAAACTCAATCAATGTATTGTACGACGCCAGGTGCAAAATTAAATCGAACATTTGTGATTTGCGAGGCAGTTTATTCAATACAGGCACAATGTACACACTACAAAATACTAATAATAACGAGGCCTTTGTTTATTTGTACGTTAAAGTTAAAGTACGTCTTGATATATTCAATTGAATTAAAAAATCAAGTTCCTATATGAATACTCGAGTGCGTCTCATACTTCCTGTATTCATTGTTGTTATTAATTAAGTTTTATCAAATATCGAAACAAAACATTTTTTACAATTTATAAAGGCATTGTTTACAAAATTTGCTTATAATTTTTTAACATTAAAATGTCAATGTTATAATTATTTCTTAAATGTTTTCAAAGTTCAAATACATTCCAAATATAATAAATTACTTCGCGTAGGAGAAATTTCTAAGACAAAATTCGAAATATGCAAAATTAGAAGTCTAACGGCCGAATACTGAAACGTCCCTCAAAGTTAAACGCTACTTAACATTGAGAAGCTCCTAAATTAGTATGCGAAATTTGAAATTAACGACGTCTCAAATAATTAAGTTGCATTTAATATTTAAGTGACGTTTCAGTATTCGGTCGTTATTGTCTCTTCGTTTTACTTTAAACGAATGTAAGGAAAATTATTAATTATTGAATATTTTCATTGGCAGAAATATTAACACATTTCAATAAAAAATAACATGGAAATGGAAATGTCACAAATAGTAATAGTCTTAAAATTTAATATTTTTGCAGTGGAGTATAAAAATCGAATGACACGATTAAAAACAAAAATATTCAATGCACAAAGTTTGAACACGTGGATTAAATCATTAATACAATAAATACATTTATTTACACGTGCGGTGAAATGTAGCGCAAACTGCAGAGGATATATTTTCACCTCATAACCTCTGACATTTGTAAGAGCATTACAGGCCAGCAACCTGGGAAACGTCCCGAAACTAGGACGAACTAGTGCTTACGTATCTGTTCGGTTTTAAAGACGCCCCCAACCCTCACGCCGCTTACAAAAGCAATCTTATTATATTTGTAAAAACGGAGGTTGAGTTATCTGGTTACGGTTAACAATTCGACACCGCTTGACAGATTGTCATATATATGTATGTTTTTATACTGCGACACAAACTTACACGCGCCACTTGTGCATTTGAGAACGGAGAACATTTTAGCGCAAGTCGTATACGATAATAAATAGTTTACAAATAAAGTTTTGAAAATGGGCGTTGCAAAGTATACGAGGCATTAAGTAACTTTTATTTATTTATACCAAGCACTGTAATGTACGATTCAATTCATATATATGACCAAAACAAATCAAAGCAATTCGAACAGTACACGCGACAGGAGTGAATATTTTCGTCAAAAACTTTTAACGCAAACGTTACAAATAAAATCATTCGAACTCGAACGTGATAACGCTTTACTTTAAAAACGGACAAATTGTAATTTAAAAAGTGCCAAAAAATTCATCCAAAATATTACTCCCCGCCTTATTGCCTCCACTGGTGACAGGAGGGCTGGTTCATTTTTCGCCCAGAGTCATCGCCAATCGGAATTGCGATTCAAAGGGGAAATGCTGCTAGCATTCTTGCCACCATTCCACGAGGTCACGACACTCACGACTTGTATAATAATTATTTTTAAATGTTATTTGTATTTAGTTAAGGTTCCAATATAATACAATTTGATTAGTTTTAAAGTTTCTTTTCGATTAAAATAATATTTCATCGCATTCAATAGACACGTGACTAAATTATGAGTAACCGTTTATTTACTTTACATAACTTACATAAATATTTTTTAAATTAATTTAATAAAGTTGTATTGTTATTTAAATAACAATAAACACTAGTATTATTGATAATGTTAATGATTAATTGAGTAAACAATTAATCGTTGTTGACAATTCGAATGATGCGACAGTTATTGTCAGTTTTCTTTGTGGCTTGGTAAATTACTCGATCAAAAACGGTTTAGATAACAATCGATTTTGATTTACTTAATTTCGTACGGATGGAGGGATCTGGAATATTGGTTAAGGATACTTTATCTCACTATCTTAGTATCTGTTCCATTAAAAAGGGTAACGAAGGGAACGGAGACACGGGCAATTTTTTTTTATAAATAGGACTCTGTTTTAACTGTTTTTTTTTTTAAATAAGTATATTTTTTTTTATTACAATCAAATGTTAAATTATGCGTACGTATGTTTATTATTTCACGACATCATGGAACATATATCGAACTTAATGTTAGTACGGTAGTGTAGTAATTTTGTACACCCCATGTATAAATTTGGGTCTCAGTCGATTTGAATTTACAGGACTGCCAGTCCGCAGAAATTCTATAATAAATCGTCGGCAAATCAAAGGATAAAAGCCTGCTGATTTCAAAGCTATTCAAAAACTTGTAATTTGTATAATATCAACACAAGCAAAATAATTATGAGCAAGTTGAGTTTATCTTAATAAATATTTATTGCTTATCTGTTCAAAAGTGTACAGACTTTGGTACTGGATATATGTTTATATAAAACTCGCTTCGTTTTCCGTTCGAATAGTAAAATAATATTCTACGATGAGAAACTCAAGTGTCTATTAAAAACGTTTTGTAACTTTCGAAGTAACAGGAAATGTCACATACAGTGACGTCAAAACTTAAAGGAGCGACGGCTCATTACTGATAGATCGATCGGTTTCTGATACACAATAACGATTCGTAATAATAGGAACCGGACACTGTAAGCGATACATGATACAATTTCAATGTTCTCTATCAACTCTATATATCAGCATTATGGTGATCTTTGATTTATTTTTGGTAAAAAAATGCTATTATTAATTAATATCGCAGTCGTGAGTCGACCACACGAAGTGAACTGCATTATAGGAGGAAGGAGCAATCAAATGGTTTTAACGATTCTCTGTCATTAATAAATTCATACGCTGAAACTAACGGCGTCTTAAATCTTAAGTTGCACTTAATATTTGAATGACGTTTCAGTATTCGACCGTAAGTATATTACAAGTCGATATTTGAAATTAATCTGAACATGATTAGGTTATTAAATGTTCGATTGTTTTAATTCCAATTAAGAGAGTATAGTTAAAATCGTTATATAAAACGTATCATTCTTTGATACTCTCGCGACACACAATCTATGAAATACGCGACGTGATAAGCCGTATTAGAACCATCTTACGGAAACATATCGGACATTCCTCGATAAAATTCGCAAAACAATAATGAATTAATTATTATATTGTACTATTATTCTTAAACGTCACCTTATTGGTAACGTCAATCTCGTAATTATATACGAGAATACGAGTACGTAAACTAAATTATTTTAGTTTTGTTAATTCATATTTATGTTATACATATTATCAAAACTATTCTGGTGAATGTTATGTTCTCCAATAATAGGGGTTTTTTTATGTAAGAGGTGGCAAACGAGCAGGATGCTCACCTGATGGAAAGTGACTACCACCGCCCATGGACATCTGCAACATCCGAGGACATGCAGATGCGCTGCCGGCCTTTAGGTTATCATTTAAATACAATCAACTAAGCTCGATTTTTAAATGTGCCTCCGTTGGATTTCCTTATTATCACATATAATAATAAATGAGCCCTTACGGTTCATTGATACGAACGCTCACGGAGCAGTAAAATCTGCAAGTTTACGAGAAATGGCGTAATGATATTTGATTTTAATTGCGAACGTTAAACAAGCCGTAACGTTGTACCTAAAGTTGATTTTATTAAAACAACTAACATTTGTTACTGTTAGTGCAAATAGTTGTGTCAAAATTGTTCACTATGCAGGAGAGCTCAAAAACTAAGTAGGATCTCCTTATTTTTTATTAGAATAGTATTCAAATGCTCGCTCGTGTTTCGCAGTAACCAAAGATTCCTAAGTTTTAAACAAAAAATTTAAAAAAAAATGCACGTATTAGAATAAAGAGTTTAATAACTTTACATACATTTTGAACTTACAGTACATTTAAGACAGGCACAGCGAGATTGTCAGTGCAAATAATTATTGTAGTTTCAATAACCGCTTTTAACAATGACCGTATAGGCCATGCGGGTGTTTTAGTAGCATAAAAATTCATTGAAAGATTACACATTTAAATTAGAATTATTCACAATCAGGCTTAACGTATATAATACGTATACGTATATAAAAATTAAAAATAGCTACTATGCAAATCATGATCGCGTGGATCGATTTCAAGAATGGTAGAAGCATTTCCAGTTAGATTCCGGTCCAGGGCAACAAGAGGAGGTGTTATATTTTTAATAAAGCTATATGCTCTATTACTCTAACTTTCAAATGAAAATGGAACAAGGAGATAATTTGAAATAAGAGACGAATATTTGTATCGTTTGTTCGCTTCAGCTATTTCCGCGGCGGCTTTCGGCTTTTAATGTTTATATATGTAAAAGTAAAGTTGTTACTTTCCTACAAGTTTTAATTTCACTCTCCCTAAATTTTCTCGAAACCGAAGATAGAATATCGATCTACCTTCCGAAATAGATGCGCTATTCACGATACACGCAGCCTTGACCTTAGAATCGGCGAAATATCTCAAAGAAAGTTTTTTGTCTATGAATCATCAGTTATTAGAAATAAAATATGATTGATTTTATTTTTATCAGGATTTTTAAGTGTAAATACGTAATTATAACAGCATGTGAGTCTTGTATTTTAATAGGTACATATTGATATATTATTAGTACAACAATAAATGTGATATATACACAAAATTAAATAAGGTAATCAATATTAAAACATTGAGCATATATACCTATTTATTCAACATTATTTGCCTCTATGATATGATTTATTGCAAATAACACAAAAGGAATTTTAAAAAACCTTTCTATTAATAAATGGTTTCCAGTCAAAACTTTTAATAAACATTTCTAATTAAATAAAGTAATAAAAAAGTGACAAGTAATGTTATTCAAGAACTTTGTATTTTTTAACGTGTTAATATATTTTTTTATTCAACAATCTATTTTCAATCTATTATGCATCATTCTGAATCTTTAAGAACTTTAACAGATATTATTTATATTCGAGGGATATGAAATACTAGAATATTTGCAGTATGTATAGTCTTAACCAAATTAACTTTATTCAAATAGTTGTACCTATCTGTAACATATTACTCAAAATAATATTAATATATTTTAAAATAGAGATCATATATTTGTTTTATAACAATTATTCTATAAAAATATCGGCGGCAGTCCACAGTCGTGCGACACGAATTTGAGGTGGAAATGTATTGTATCTGGTAGAGCTTTGGTCTCTGATCATTTAATGTTCTTACTTACATTATCATGAAATGCGCCGTTTTTGAGAAAATTAAGAAAAACTGTTTAACCTCGAAATTAGTTAAATATGAAGAATACGATATAATATATCACTGTAAAAGCAACTTATCACATATAATTTGGTCGTTGATCAAAACAATATCACTCACAGTAAACTGAAATGCACTATTTTTGAGAAAATTAATAAAAACATTTATAACTCGAAATGGGTTTTATACGAATTTACTGTCATTTACGGTAAACATAACATAGATAAAAAATAATATAAATAATTATGATCATGTAACAAAACGTTTCCCGCCAATTTACGATAAGTTCGATATTACACATAACATTGTAGGCAAAGGCAAAGTCATGTAGGTTTTAAAGTAGTTACAAAACCGACTCGGTTAACCCCGACTCCACTTAGTCTTGTCTATCTTACCCCTAGAGTGTTTTTTTAGAGCCGGAGGCGCGGAGGGAGGGCAGCCCCCGCCTGCCGTAATAAAGCACAGGCTCCAGCGTCAGCTGGAGCCTGTGCTTTGTTACGCAAAGGCGAAGGGGCTGCACTTCCCGTAGCGCCGGAGCCGTCACAATTTGAAATTTTGGTAAAAATGTTGTAACATTGAGATTAGGTGTCTTATTCAAGAAAAAAAATTAATTTCATAAATTGTGCAATATTTAAAATTAAATAATAAAATAATTCATAAAAATCTAGACTTCTTGGCTGTATGTTAAAGACCGGTGTATAAAGTCTATTCTCGATGTATAATCTGTGCCCATGAATTTTAAGCGGCAACTAAAATTGACAATAGTTTTTAATGACAAGTTTGAATGCAAACAACGCTCGTAGTGATTAAGTGATTATTTGTTATTTTAAACACTGATCTTGAAGTCTTACTTTAGTTAACTTATATATAACTATTTTTACGCGTTAATTTGCTTTTACAGTGATATATTATATCGTATTTTTCATATTTAACTAATTTCGAGGTTGAACAGTTTTTCTTAATTTTCTCAAAAACGGCGCATTTCATGATAATGTAAGTAAGAACATTAAATGATCAGGGACCAAAGCTCTACCAGATACAATACATTTCCACCTCAAATTCGTGTCGCACGACTATGGACTTTTACCAAAATATCTTCCTAATGTTATGAAAAACAAATAAAACTATTTATATTAATTATATTTTTGATCAATAAAGTAAGTATAGGATCAATAATTATTATAATGTATTTCAATCAATAAATAAGTATTAAAACTTGTGTGTTATCACCAAAAGCTTATCCTTTTGCCTTATCATATGATTATAAAATTTTTTCAAATCTCTATTAGAAATAGGCTCCTTGAGTTTTGATTATATATCTTTACCAATGAAAGTTATAAGGATAACAAAAGCTTTCCACAAATTTGAAAATATTTACTAGTTTAATGCTTAAATGTGGCGATATGTAATAAAACCCTATATCGTTAAAAATAATCGACAAAATAACTGATCAAAATATTTACATTATAACAACTGCGATATTTTTGTATGTTCGGTGCAATACAGAATATAATGTTCTAAGTACCATCGTCCACAATAAGTCTCATATATTATTTATTCAAAACTTAAACAATTTCATTTACCTACATAACCAAAAACGTTAAAATTCTAAATTGACAACTACAAACTTACCATCTTTGACATTCTTCGAAGACTGCGAGGATGACACTCCGGGTATAGTTTTATCACTCGCACAGTACATCGTAATTGTCTTCACAAAAAATTGTGTTGCTTAAAACTATATTGCTTAGTACAATGTAGCATATTATTATCTAACAATCAGTATAATAACACAATACATTCGCACATAATGCGAAACGCGTCGGCCATTCCACATTCCGATTGTAAATATGGCGTCATAGACAAGAGACAAATAAGGCTACATAACTACAATGGATGTTCGTTGTTCCTAATAATTTTTAGTTGAACATTCTCACAAATCAAATATTATTTAAAATATTCAATATTTTTTAAAATTAAGCGATATAATTGTAATAAATATTTAAAAATATTTACACCTATTTTTTAATATGACGGTTCTAATATAAGCTGTGAAAATTGACATTTTCTTATCTTTCAGTGATTCAGTCGGAGACCGGAGTCGCTAATCTAAAAACCGAACGTCACTGTTTTCATTATTTTCAGGAGCAAAATGATGATTTTTGTGATTATACTATAGATTTTCATATTTAAGTAAATAAAGTGTAGCAAATATGATGCAACACCAATATTGGGTGACTAAAAAGACCGTTTTAAAAAGATTAGGAACTAAAGAAGACGATTGTATTGTTTCCTCCGACGCCGAGCTTGATGCAAAATTAGAATTATTTCGATCAATATCCGATAGTTGTTTGCAATTACAACGAGTTTTAGATCACTACCAAGAACGCTTATGTATTTTAGCTCAAGAAGAGAACGCTTTAGGAAAATTTTTACGTGATGCGGGAAAAGCTGGCGATGCTTCTGGGAAACACATGATATCGGCTGGTAAGGCAATTTCTTACTCTGGGCAGCAGCGCCTATCCATAAGACCGCCTCTGTTAAGACTTTATCACGAAGTGGAGACATTTAGAGTTCGAGCTGTGAAGGATATGCGAGCAACAGTGGCCGCGATGGAAAAAGCCCGTATCGAGTATCGCGCTGCTCTTAGCTGGATGAAATCTACTAGCACCCAACTAGATCCCGACACCGGACGTGGGCTTGATAATTACCGAAAAGCCCAACGACAGGTTCGCGAAAGTAAGAAGAGTTTTGATAAGTTGACCTTAGACGTTTTGCAGAAGGTAAGAAAATAATTATTAAATATATATAAGTATACACTTTTACTACATTATTAATATTCTTAACATATCTATGAACAAATTAATAACTTTTCATGCTTTTAACTTTCAATATTCTTAACTTTAAGTAATTTATAACAAATTAATTTTTTAGATTGATTTATTAGCTGCTGCAAGATGTAACATGTTTTCACATGTTCTATTAAACTACCAAAATTCGTTTTTAAATTTCTCAACAAAGGTTACTCAAACTTTACAAGCTACAGTGGAAACGATGAATGAAACTCCACAGTATGAATTTAGCATTCTAAAAAGTTTGGGTGAAATGGAACCCAACCAAGATGAAGACGCAGCACCAGATAAAGATCAGATGTTATTTTTCCAGGTAATCATTGAAAGTTATAATTACCTCAAACTACCTATATTTAAAAATAGTTTTTTGATATTATTATAAATAATTTATTAGTTTTTATATTTTAGTGTTACTTTAGTAACATGTCTAGTTAATCTGTTTAATTACTCAAATTCAGGATGATTATAAAGATGAAAATCACGAAAAACCATTAGGCTTAGCTAAAGACCCTAAAAATGAGAATGAAAAACAACTGTCCAATGACAACAATAATGAAGAAGCAACCACATCGAGCAATCTTATTGATACTGACAATGAGGCTTCCACTAATAATAAAGATATTAATGAAGATTTAGCAGGCCTGCAGTTTGATTGTGGTGATATGCCAGCTAATTTTGGATCTTTTATGCCATCCCAACTTTTACAGGTAACAATATTATTAAATAAGTACTATATGTACTTATTACTACTACTATTTTTATCTTTAATTAATATATTTTATTGTGAGTAAAACCATGAGTAAAAGCATGTGTTGTACAAAATTCTACTTCATTTGTATCCATCATCATATGCTACATACTTAACACAATAAGTCATCTTACTATTTTGTAAAAGACAGATGTATCATAAACAACTTACGTGTTTTGTGTTCAGCGATAATTTCTTACTAAATTCTTATAATATACCTGGTGAATTCATTATTCTCAAGTTTTTGTCAAATAATCAAGTACATTTTTTTTAGTTGGCTGTAGTTACTTTAAACATTGTTTGACTACAACTGACTGGGTAACAGCATTTAAATTTGCTTCTTATAAATAATAGTTTTTTTAATGATATTAAAAGTTATTGACTTATAGTATTTGTGTCAGATTTATATATATAACGTACTCCACCATAAGTAGAGTATTAAAATACTTAATAAGTCAGTAATTTAATATAAATTCAATAAAATGAACATTTGATGGTTGATATTTTGTTAAAACCGTAAGCGACATGTAATTCATGAAGCATAATTGCGAATAATTCAATCAAGAAGCGCTCAATCGCTAACATTCTTTAATGATCAATACGAGTTAATGAAAACTTAGTCTAAGAATTTTAGACATTCCAGACAGCTAGCTTTTCTGAGACGGACGGACGGACTACTTTTATTGCGCTAGAACTCAGCAACTATTGATTTTACAAGAAAATGTTTTATACAAAAACTATAGGAAATTTAATTTTCTCCAACTTGATGATGATGATGAAGATATTTTACGAAAATCAAAATTTGTTTTTTTTAATTAACTATCTCGGAAAATATTAATAGTAGAAAAATGGGAAATTCAATCCTCTACAAAAAAGGTCTTTACCGATTTTAACGTAAAACACTGTTTTTGAGATATTTGCTAAGAGACGTTTTTCAAGATGGCGGCTGACGCTCGCGGTTTAGGATCCCAGCAACTCGGTTTTATACTTAGGGGACACCCCCTAACATAATCCAATCAAAAAATCGAGTAGCGAGATTTTATGCGGAGCGAACGCCTTTTTGGTGCTAAAATTCCTGGAGTAACTTCCTTGGAGAGCAAATCAGTGGTAATAGACAAACTAGAAAAAGACAAATTAGTGCTTCAAAATTCACTAACCTACTTAAAAAAAAAAAATCATCAAAATCGATTCACCCAGTCGAAAGTTATGAGGTAACAACACCAAAAAAAAAAAAACATACAGACGAATTGATAACCTCCTCCTTTTTTTGAAGTCGGTTAAAAACGAATTGGCACTATGGAACAACATGATATACCTCGAATATGTAGACAAGTGAGACAGTGAATTCGCAAAAATAATCTAAATTAATTTTAAAATAAATTTTAGAATATAAAATAAATTTTAAAATAAAATAAAGTAATTCATTTATTCATTCTATTTGTTTTTAGTATTGGTTTTATTCTTATATTACTTTTTAAGTTTTTCAAAATTTTTGTCATTTGTAGTTTTGTACATTTTTTTCTGTTTTAGTTTTAGTTTGTTTAGTAATTTGTAAGGTCGTTAATTTTAAATCTTACTTTAATAGTTGTTTCTTAGTTACATAAGATGGAGGTTGTGGTTTCCTGTAACTGAGGAAGCACATAGACATGTAACTAGCATAATTTATTTAAGCATGCCTTCCTTGTTGGAAATTATTTTAAAATAAAATCAACTTAGATAAATTAAACTTCCAACCACATATGACAACTTTACAATATATCAAAAAAAAGAAAAAAAAATTGGGCTTGTGACAATGTCTACTGTATAGATAACTTATACAAGTTTAAAATAAAATAAATCTACTGTTTCAGAATATAAATAGCAACCTTTTACAAGGATCATTGGCACCAGTCCACATCAATAATGTAAAATCAACCACCCAGCCAACAACCAGTCAACAAGTTATAAAAACTGCTCCAAAGAAGGAAGATAAGGCTGCTTGGTTTAAACTATTTGCTGAACTGGACCCACTTGCAAATCCGGACAATTTACCTGGATCTAATTCTAATCAAAGTCATGCAGCTTAATTATTAAAAATAAAACAAGACAATTGTAAAGGGAGTCCATTGTTAACAATTAATAATAATTATTATTTTTCTTATGCATTACTATTAATATCATCTATATAATATAGATAATAAAATTTATAACTATGGTGTGAAACATGCTAAATAATATTAGAAAACATCAACAATGTTTTTTTCATAGTAAAAACATCTTAATTTTGCAAATTCCAACAATTACATGTTTAGAGTTTTATACAAATTACATAATTAATTATTTTGATAAAATGTTAGTGCAGTGTAATACATATTAAAGTAGTATTTCAGTTTATATAAACAACATTTTTGTTGTTATGTTTGTAATAATCTGATGCTTTATGCTTTTAAAATTGACTCTGATCAAGTATGTTATAAATGTGCAAACAATATTTATCCTATTTCAACCTTCAACATATTATAACAACATGTAGGTTTAAAAAGGTTGTCAAATTGACACAGGTGAAATTTCAGTATCTTGTACAAAGTACAGAAAGAAGTTGAGAATTTTATTTTTTCTCAAACAAAGCTCTATCACACTGATTTGCAATTGATGTGTGCAAAAACGAAAATTTAACTACAACATAGTCATGACAACAATTTTTATTGACTGCATACTTTAATTTTATTCATATATATCTATGTAATACTAATTTAGGCTTAGGGTGCACTGTTTGATTATAAAAAATGTAGCTGTAGTAAGTATATATATATATATATGAAGTTAGTTAATATTTACCAAAGAAAATATGTATGGGGTAAACTTGCCAGACCATTAAATTTTTTTGATTATGATCCTGTTGGTACAATTTTTAGCATTAATGTGTAATCAAAAACATGTCTAGTTAAATCAACATCATACAAAACTCTAATTGGAAAATTTGACCATGAAAATTAAATAGGATTTTAGAATTAACTAATTATACTATGATTTATTGAATTACAATGTTTAATACTACAATTAATTTCGTTCAGAACTTTATGATAAAATTTTTAATTGAAAAATAGTTAATTTTTAGAAAATATATATTGCAAATTACTTAATGTTATATGATTAATTTATAAAAATTATTATGCTTTTATTTACTATTAAAGATATAAGAAATGTTAGATTGAACATTCAATTTGATAATTATATTATCATAACATATGGTTATGTTTTCGCATCATTGACATTTTTGATTTAAATTAAGTGAAACATTCCATAATCGACTAGTAAATAGACATTATTGTCTCATACAACAAATTATATGTGGTGGTGGTCGACTTTCTTCAGCTGTCTTTATTTAAAGTATAAAATATTCCTTCATGCACAGCCCTATCTAGTCAAGTGAATTTGTTTTAAACTGAATTGAATACCAAAGATCTAATATATATAGTAAAAATATTTATAGTTCATTTACATTCCATAATATTATTGTAATCTCTATATTTTAATCTATAAATATAAAATTGGTGTTCTACTTTATTACTGTGTTTTATTTTATATTGAATAAAGTAATTATATTATATGTATAATAATTTAGTATTATTGCATTGGTATATATCCATAATTTTCTTTTGTCATCAATATACAAAATTAAGAAAAGTTTTCAAAAAAAAAAGTTAAATCCATCTGGCAGACTGCTATGCATTGCCACGCGATAGGCACACAACATAAAACGGAAAACCCCTCGTAATTTCATCGTGAAATTGAAAACAAATTTTATTTTAAAAACCCTTAAACAATCATCATTCAAGTATTGTTTATTTGTTATTTTCGTGAATCTTTATGTTTTATTTTATACATACAATTAAAATAAAGCATAAAAATTGAATATATTTCGAATAATTTTCATATAAAGTGACATGATTCCTAATTAAAGATTAGTAAGGAGTGATCGTTTCTTCCACAAATGTTCACTAAATCAACTTAAATAAATATTATTACTCTTATTTTAATCATATTATAGAATACAAGCCCCACGGTTTCACCCGCGTATAATTAATAAAAATATAATGAAAAAATTGGTTGCCTGTAAAGTCGGTATACGGGCGAAAGTTTTACGTGACAACGACTTTGAGTGGTAAAATAATTTTAATGTGAATATTCATTCGTATAGTAGGAAGAAGACGCGTGCCTTTCACTTTTTATGTCTGTCTCTCTCGCTCTTAGGCGGGCTAACCATGCCCGAGTGGAAGGGACGCGTGCCTCTCACTCGCTCTCATTGTGAGCGCATAACGTGAGCGGAGCGTAACGCAGTTTCTTGAAGTGTCACCCGGCAAACCAATTTATAAGACGTTGTCACGTCAAAAAAATCAGCTAGAACATTTCTCGGTAAAAGGACTATACAACACAAAAATATATTTAAATTTGAACCAGTAGTTCCTGAGACTAGCCAGATCATACAAACAAACTCTTCAGCTTTATATATTAGTAAGTAAAAATAAGTAACATGTCTCTTTTAAAATATAGCAACATTCTGAGACTGCAGCCATTCGCTATTCCACGAAGAAATGAGGATTTGTTTAATACGCATTCTATTATATTATCTGAAAATAGCAGGTCTAGGAAGAAGGAAGCATTAAAAATAAAGTTTTGAACAATAATTAACCGACTCCGTCACTACTAAAAGAAGCATAATATCATTTTATATATTGTGAAAATTACAAAAAATATTCTTTTTTAGATCATTAAAGGATCATTGGACTTCACATGCCGCATAATCTCATTCAATCTAATCTATTAGATGTTAAAAAATTAAAATATTTGATTGAATTCATAGGCATGCATATTCTAATATGAATCTGTGGTTCAATGTCATATTATTAAAAACTAAAATACAAATCAGAAATCATTATACCAAATCTGTCAAAACTCAAAAACTGTCAGCAGAGAATGAAATCGATTCATAGAACATGTACGTATAATGTGTTTCTAATCATAATTATTATTTATTATTTGTCTTGTAAAGCCGTCACCAAATAGATTATAATCGCTACGTTTTTTTTAATTTTGGCCAATATTGAAACAATGCAGTGACGTGTTATAAGTAATAAGTAAGCTCTGTAATAATTTTATTGAATTTTCATTTACAGTTTAAACAGTATTACAACAAAATTAAATTAAATTCGAAATAATTATATGACTGTTATCTGCATTATTCATCCAAGATGTTGAATTCATGTAAGTTATTTTTTTACAAAATACATAAAATTTTTACATACATTTTTAAAAATATTAATAATGATTGATTTTGCTACAGTTATTCGCGGAATTTTTAACATCGAGGAAGCGCCAAATAAAGTCTTAGAAGTAAGATCAGACCAATATATATCTCGGCCCATACAATATAGAGCTGATTCAATGTTGCTTTATGGACCAACTCCATCTTCGGATCGTAATAACCCTCGGGATAAATATTATGAAATTATTTTACACAAGCCATTTACAGTGAGCTTGCATCATATGTATAGGTATGTCATTATTCTTTATTTTAATGTCTGTACACATGTATGTGTATAACTATGTACATTATGCAGTATTCAACAGTGATTATTTTTTATTTGTCGTCAGTTTGATGCGTTCTGAGGATCTTCAGACTGCTGAAGAACTGTTTATTGTATATAAAGAAAAGATTCCACACTATATCAAAGTAACTAAAGATGTGAGTAAATCCACATAATTTAAATGTACAAAAGATATGTAATACACATGGGATTACATAACATATAAATAATTATAATATCTATTAAAATGGATTAAATGATAAGAATTAGACTGCACTCTATTTTTAATTACGAAAGCATGAAGTTAATTAATCTTTAGTAAATTATATGTTTATTTTATTTATCTATACTTCTATACTAATATATAAAGCTGAAGTTTGTTTGTTTTTTTTTATTGCATAGGAAAGCGGACGAAACCACACATCACAGCTAGTTAATAATATTTTTTAAAATATGAGATACGTAAAAGCCTTTTTTCTTGTTATTTGTTGTATTAAATGGCCATATTCTAAAATGTCTTTTTGATTTTGAATTTATGGTATTTGATTTTGTATGATTTGATTTGTTTAGTAAAATTATTTTGTATGTAATATTTAATAATATAAACAATGAAAAACTCAATTCAATTGAAAAAAATCATGGTTGTTGTTGGATTATAATTTGAATATTATAATATCAAGTCATCATGACTACACACAAATAAGAGTTAATCTTATTAGTTATCTTATAGTCATATTATCATTAATTGAATAATTGTTGTGTCATTATTTATTTATCATGTATTGTTTTTTAGTGTTCAGTAGCGAGTTTGCAGAAAATCTGCGATACCTTAACCCAGAACAAGTCATGGTCACTAGCCCACATGGTGGCTCATTTTGGCCAGCACGAACTATTTAATGATCCAGATATACAGAGACAAATAAATGAAGTGGATGCGTTTACAGGAATCACACCGCTAATGGTATAACTGATATTTATTTTTACAAATATATTAAAGTTTAGACTAACAGAATTAACATGGGTTCATTATTAACAAGGGTATTCACTTAATAAACTATCAAATTACAGAGCTGCAGTATAACTGCATTAATGTTATTATTTTTATAACAAGTTTTAATGGAGCGGGACCCTTAATTTAATAAGGCTATTGTAAATATATTATCAAATAAAAATATCATCCGTGTATAACATATTTTTTATCTATGCAGTTATCAATAAAAAATGCAAATCCTCGTATGGTGCAGAGCTTAGTCTCATTAAACTCTGCTCTGGACACACTCGATCATGAAGGGAACACTGTACTACATTTTGCAGCTGCTAGCAACAAAGATATTGTTAATGTAAGTTATTTACTGTACATATTGTTATTCACAAATTGCATAATTATAGCTTCAAAAGCAAAAAGCTTCCCTTTATTTTGTTTTTTGAAACAAAAACTAAAGCATTAATTTATGTGTATGTAATGTATAACTTAATTTGACAATTAAATTATACATTATATATATAATTAAATTATGTTATGTTATTTTATGCAAATTATCATAAAGTACCATTTTCATTCATTGTTTAGATCCTAATAGGCAAAACTGCAAATTTGCTAAATAAATATAACAAACAAGGCTACACTCCTCTTCACATGGCATGCATTGCAAATGCTCCGGACTGTGTGCGAGCCCTGATAATGGCTGGGGCTGATGTTAACTTACCTGCAACTCCAGGTGGCAATCACTTCACTAGTACAATACCAGGTATGTATAATTTTTTTTTACAGAATAATCTTATGATAAAAAAAAAATTTAAACTTAAATAGCAGTTAAATAAATGGACATAATATATATTTTTTGGTACGGATATTAAATAATTGTATCAAAGTGCGTAAAACAAACAATTCGACTAAAACGATCTTAGATATATAGACACAGCTTATATAAACATCTTATTTTTTATTTAGCTAGAAACAGAATAAATAATATTTTCTGACCATACCGAACAAATTGTGAAACAATATTTATTTATGTTAATTTTTTTTTTCTATTTGTATTCATACTCTTTATAGTAATGTTTTATACATTACATAGTTAAAAATAAGCCAATAGTATATGTTTAATACATGAGGCGCCTTTTCTCTTATTAATGAGTTACCCCAAATTGGGAGCGGGCATAATCGAGCTGGGGCAATTTATTAATTCATGCATCACAAAACAGGCTATAACTAAATACAAACAACAAATAATTAAACAGTACAATTTGTCTAAGTTCCAATCTAAAGTTAATTAAATATTAATTATTATTACATTGTCAATGTCTATGGGTGCATCAGGTGGCTCATTTGACCGTCCGCTTACCAATACTATAAAACAATGTGAACAGAAATATTTGATACTGCAATAAATTGTATTTGATAATATTGTTAGGTTTTTTATTTTAATTTTAAGAGCAATGTATTCTTTTACTCATGAACTTTATCCAATTAACCCATTCAGTGTCATTCTTTTTACCGCAACAAGACAAAGTTTATGCATTTCTATTATAATTATTTAATGTGTGGCGCTGAAAACGAACAAATACATTTTTTTTTATTTCTGTGCTTCAAGCCGTGTCGGATGTTTCACGTTTATTTTTGCTTTCGTAGAATCACAATATGAACACGGGAATCCCGATCTTCAATCGAAACGTGTTATACGTCAATATTTGGCGATCTTCCTAAACTTTGAAGTCATTGAAACATCGAACAATAGTAAATAAACTATAATATTTGTAGTCACACTCTTGATACGGCCCAGCTGACTAAGCCACCGAAATACATTACGGCACTAATATAGCATAGCAAGTGATATGATTATATGGTTTCAGTCTAAAGCGATTTGTTGTCGATTGTTCTTGTGCAAAATGGATTCGAAATGTTTTCTTGCTGAATTTCTACCGGAATTAACGAGTAATTATCTTAAAATTTAATGTATTTTGTGTGTTTTGGAGATATTCTGTAAAGTGTGTAAATTTTTTTGCTTTTTTTTTTTCTTCAAATAGTTGAATGTTGTTTGTATACGACTTACAGGTATAGTCGGTGATGTTCTCCAAGACAGTCAATCAAAATTATTCCAACAAGACATGAAACGCGGCGGCACGCCGTTGCATTGGGCTATATCTAGAGAAGTCTTAGAAGCGTTAGCAGATAAAAACTGTGATATTCACGCTAAGAATTTCGATGGAAGAACTGCACTGCACATGATGGTGATGCGAGGCAGATTGGAGTGTGCCATAGCTCTATTGTCGAGAGGAGCGGAACATTCGATTGGAGATAACGATGGAAACACACCACTCCACTTGGCGGTCAAACAAAAGAATATAACGTTAGTCCAAGCTCTGATCGTTTTCGGTGCTGATCTCGAAGCGAAGAACAAAGCGGGTTATACCGCGAGGCACGTCGTACCGACAGAAATGACTAACAGCAACTTTGACAAGATTTTATATGTTCTGCACGCGGTCGGGGCTCAAAGGTAAATTGTTTTCTTTTGTTTAATATAAACATAAAAAAATAAGTAAAATAAACAATTTTGTGATTCCAACATAAAGTAAATATTAGAGAAGACCTATGATTGGTTAGGACCACTGTCTGTTTTCAATTCAATGTCAATTAAAAATAATAATATTAATAAAAATAAATTATATATATGACAGGAACTGCTAAGAAGTGAGAAATAACCCAATTGAGCTATTTATCAAAATATTCTTTACATTTGTATTACATTACATACCATAAAAATGACATATTGGAAATATAATGTTTCACTTAACAATAAAATTATAATTCTTTATGAATTAACTAGCGGTTTACCCGCGGCATAATAAAATAATCAAAAGTCCAAAATATGTTATATTTTTAGCTTTGATAAAGCTTGAAGAGGTAATATAATAATCAAAACTCACACGACCTTTGGTATTTATGATATGGATGTTGTTTTGGTGTTGCTATCTCGCAATTAGCGATATTAACTTCAACAGAGGCAGTTATTTTAAAACAGATAGACACTCCATTTTATTTATTTGTATTGATTCTTAAATATTCAGATTAAACAAAACTATTTAACTCGAGACTCATATTCTTGAGAACATTATTTATAATTAATGATCCTAGCACCTCTTAGTACACAGCTCTCGGTGTTTCCTTTTGGGACTAACATTACGAAGAGTTTAATCTGGAGCATGCAACATAATTTTTTTTTATGTGAAAAATAAACCTCACTTAAATCAATGCCGATCATGGTCAGTGACTGGCCTCGGGACTTATTGATTGTTATGGTGAAGAACACATTGACCATGTCCATCGTCAATGGGCGGAGGTGGCACACGAGCCCGTCCGCCTACTCCCGCGTACACAGTCGCTCGGGCGCAGGTGCTCGTCGGCGGCGAGCGGGTGCGGCGCGGGCTGCGCGTCGCGCGGCGAGTACAACGGCGTGCCGCCGCCCGCCGTCGCCAGCGCGGCGCCGCGCGCGCACGTGCGCGACATGCTCGCCGCCGCCGCCATGGACCGCGCCGCCAGCGACCGCGCCGCGCACACCGACAAGCGCGGACGGTGAGACGCTCGCTATAGCTGTTTAAATGTGCCTCCTTTCCTCTTCAGAAATATATTATTTCGCCACTCTGCGCCACTGCGGGACGGTGGCGTACGTGTGGCACCAAAAATTGGCATCGTGACTTCTATCTGTCGTCCGGGACGGTGGTCGTTTTCAAACGCTTCATTGATGAATTTGACCGTGACACTCGTAAACTAACTCGTTTTACTGAGACACCGATCCCCTTAGACCACTGTAATATGGTTTGTACGAAAATGGCTAATGAGCCAATTTAGATTCCAATGGTGACTGGGTGATAATTTTGACCATGCCTTTTATGATACCTTGGCCAGTGATTATCACTTACTATACTTACTTATGTATGCCCTCATAGGGCTCAATAATGGGCAGCTGTTGTCACTTACTGCTTATATTTATACTAGTATAACCTCGTGGCTTGCCCCGTGTAAAAGAAAAGGGAAAATTGTTGCTAAATGTTACTAAATCTGTATAAATTTAATTTGTTTAGCTTACTCTGCTTAGACGGAGGCGGTATTAAAGGACTGGTTTTGGTGCAAATGTTGTTGAATCTCGAGGCAGTTGTCGGGAAACCGATCATCGAATGCTTCGATTGGGTGGCCGGCACCAGCACTGGAGGTATACTGGCGTTAGCTTTGGCCTGTGGTAAAAGCCTCAGAGACTGCCAGAAGTTATATTTCAGAATGAAAGAACATGCTTTTGTCGGTACCAGGCCATATCCGACAGAACCTTTGGAGACCATACTTAAGGATTGTTTAGGTTTGTATTTTTTTTATTTTTATATTGCTATAAAGACAATTAATGCACTTGTATATTGATATTACTTTTTTGTATAATAATTTTGTATAATCTTTGTACATTAATTGCAAATTGAAGAAACTTTAAATCACCAACACATAACTTATTTTCTATGCAAATCATTTAAACATTTAATGAATTATTTGTAAATGTTCCCCCTTTTGAAGTTTTTTTTATTTATTTAATATTTCTATTTCTCGTTATGTTTTGTAAATTTTTACTGTAATATACTTTCTCAGGAACTGAAAGAGTAATGGCAGATATCGACCATCCGAAATTGATGATACTGGCCGTACTAGCGGATAGGAAACCATTAGATCTACATATGTTTAGAAATTATCAGTCCGCACAAGAAATTCTTACCGAATATAATGGCACCTATAGTGAGTGTTTTATTTATTACTTAATACTGGGCAGGTACCACTCACACATGTTGTGTTCCATTTGCTAGGGTGAGTGAGTGAGCCAATGTAACCTCGGGTACAAGGAACATAACTTTTCAGTTCCCAAGGTTGGTGGCGCTTAACGGTTAATATTTCTTACAGCCCCAATGTCTAGGGGGGCTGTGTGTGGTTGTAACCACCTACCATCAAGTGACAGGTAGTTTTAATAGAGTTTAACAAAAAAAATGTTCAAGTTAACACCATTCACTATTTATTACCGCCGAGTAATTACTTATGTATATTAATTAACCTATGTTCATCAATTTGATTGACCATTCCAGGCCCCCTGATGGAGGGCGGCGACCAGTCGTGGGTGCTGTCCCCCCCACTGCCGCCGGCCGAGCAGCTCGTGTGGCAGGCCGCGCGCGCCACCGGAGCCGCGCCCTCCTACTTCCGCTCCTCGGGCAGGTAGACACAGTCAGATGTGAAGTGATAAAGGGAGATATGAGTGTGTGTGTGTGTGTGTGTGTCAGAGAGAGAGAAAACATATTTAGATATTGTACTATGTGAAAAATGATTGTACTATGTGAAATCGATTGCTAATATGATCGAAACAAATCGTCAATTTTTTTTTTATAATAGGTAGGTGGACTGGCAAATAGCCCACCTGATGTTAGATTATCACCACAGTCCCTAGAAAATTGGTAGTGAAGTAAACATTAACCATTCCTTATAACACCTACCTTGCACCACGTAGGTGGTGATCTTGGGAACTAAAAAGTTATGTCTTATGTTTGAATTTACATTGGCTTACTCATGTTTCAAACCGTAGCACAACAATGAGTTGTAGTGCAGTTTAGCGGTGTAATAGCTGATGAGTGGGTGGTACCTACCGAGACGGGCTTGCACAAGTCCTACTACCAATAATATGTTCAGAATGCCACTTGATCGGTTTCATCTCTTTTTACAGATTTCTAGATGGCGGACTTATCGGTAACAATCCGACTTTGGACGCGTTGACTGAACTAACTGAACTGAGTTACGCTTTGGAGGCTACGGGTCAACATGATAAAGCTAATGTGGCGCGGCCGAAGGTGATTGTTTCCTGCGGAACAGGTTAGTGAATGCTGCAAGCTATAGTTGTCCAATTTCTATTATATTATTTAAATTAACCCTTGGGGTTTGGAGCGCTGTTCCAATGCAGTGTGATCCATACATATTTTGCAAGCTTTCATAGTCATAGAAGAAAGTAGAATTTATTATAAATGTTGATTATTACTATTGCAATTTATTTCAAATTTCAGGACTGGTGCCGCTGACAGAGTTAAAAGATATTGATATTTTTAAGCCTGAAGGTCTGTTTGAAACGGCAGCGTTAGCCTGGAAACTACCGAAAATGGGAAGCCTTTTAGTTGATCAGGTTAGTGCTTGCATTGTTTATGAATATAATGAAGCATATAATCATGTCTTTAGGCTCTTATCAAGTCTCGTGTGCGCTAGTACCCTAAATCCGGCCCTGATTTACATATATGGCTATTTACAAAAGACATTAAGAATGAACGTTTGTATGTGTGTCAATGCAATTAGAACTAATGAATTTCACAAAAATAAATAAAAATAAATACAGTGTAATATCTATGTGATGCCGATCTAGCTTTTAACGTGGCTCAAGCATAATTAACACAAGATTTTCCTTAGGTATTCCAGTGGTATTTATATCCTTTGTACTCTGCGAAAAGCCGTGTAAGAGAAAGTAGTCGTTTTATGGTAAGCTGTTCCGAGACTATGATGGAGGTGTCTATTACTTTTAGACCTTGATGTTTGATAACAGAGCTTTATATATTATAATTTTGTATGTCGTGGGCTCTTATGTCTATAGAATATTTGGTTTAAAAATTAAGGTAACTAATATTACGGAGGTTTTCACAACTTCCCTTTTTCTTAACTTTCGCTCTATAGTATAAACTTTATATGTCCAATAGGATGAATTTTTTTATCAATATGGGTAATTTTTTTTTAATGTCTGTTTTCGTCTTTAGTTTACCTTATCTTAAATCATATTATATGTCATCTATATGAATTATATGTTTAGTTGGCCCTTCGTTTTTTTTTAACTCTTTGTTACTAGTGAGGCAATGTGTGTGAGATTAGTTTTATGGCTTTTGAGCGCGTGTTTTTGCGCTATGACCTCGATATTATTATGTCTTCTTTAAACACACCTAGTCTAACAATAATGGTCAATCGGAATCAAAATGTTTTAATATAATCAAAGCCGATTGACGGTATTAAAAAAATGATCTTATCGTTTCATACATGAGTCGAATAACTCGAATAGTTTTCTCCATTGGATTGAAAGTTTTCTGGATCTGTGGCACGTAAAGTATCAGTTTACGACCGTTCTCAAACTATAAACAATCATAACTTCCATCAAAAATCTAAATTTTTCGGGTCGGTAGTTGTATCATTTCGGAAAAGGAATAATTAATTTTCCATATAATGTTTGCACGACAAAACATAGTACAGTTATAATAACACGGGCGCGCGGGTCGCAGGCGACGCAGTCGGACGGGCGCGTGGTGGAGCGCGCGCGCGCGTGGGCGGCGGCGCTGGGCGCGCCCTACTACCGGTTCGCGCCGCAGCTGTCGGAGGACGTGGCGCTCAACGAGCGCGCCGACGAGCGCCTCGTGCCCGCGCTGTGGGAGGCGCACGCCTACATGCGCGCGCACCGCGACAGCCTGGCCGAGCTCGCCGCCGTGCTGCTGCAGTGCGTACCCCGCGTACCCCCCGCGCACCCCGCGCGTCGCTCGACCCCTCGGCCCGTGTGTTCCGCACACGTGCTGATGTCGACGCACGTTGCTAATATTTTAATTGTTTTAATTGCTATTATTGTGGATAATTTAATCTTAAGTTATCAGCTCTGTCCGATGAAACAAATGCGTTTCATCCTTGTCTTTACTACCACTTACCGCCTCCTTGAATTGCTTTGAATGTTATTTATACTACCAAATATATATAAATATATTACCAAATATAGAACTTCTAACCATATAAGATATTTTAATTTGAAATGCGTGCTTGGTTTTTCATTTAAAATGTTAATGAATTAAATTTTTGTTTTCAGGTGAATATTGATATAGAATATATGCTACACGCACACGGCTTGGCTGTCAAGTGTCCGGTACCCTGCTAGGTGTAATCGAACTGCGAGCATTATTTCCAATATAGCTTATGGGTATTTCCTTTAGTTCATAGAGTAATGTGCATTGAGCCAGTTGTTACGGGTTAGTTTTAATAGAACAAAGAAACTCCATATAGTTTATAATAAGCATTTGTCAGTGTATTTAAATAGAAAATTTAGTAATTATAAGACATAATATATATAGTGTATATTGAATACATTGACATGAAATAGTAATTTATTATTAATTTTCAAATGTTTTTGCTGTTGTGAGTTGTGTACTGTATCGTACATTATATACAGGTATTCTAGAATTAGAATATGACTAGTCAACGTTTATAACATTATATCTGACTTGGTATATCATGAAAATGAACTCTGAGCTTTCATTATTATGTATTAAATGTAATGTAAACCTTAAAACTAAATAAGGTTGATATTAGCGTTATTTTTTTTTCATCTTGTATTGTAACTGTGATACTTCGAAATTCTGTAAAATGAAATAAATAGCTGTTAACAAGGTAAAATGTATTTTATTACAAAAACACAGGGTTTAATTTGCAAAGCACTTTATTTGTAAAAGTTTTCACTAATGGAGGCTCATACAAAGACTCAATAATATCACATTTCTGATGTGGATATTATTAATCCACAAACTAAGCTAATTCTAATAAAAATGCTATACTAAATTAACTAACTATTCTAAGTACCAACAATAAGTGTTTTGAAGCGAAACAAAATAATAATGTGCCTCTCACGGTCAACAGTGTGGTAACGTATTCAGATAAAGACGGAAATTTTGAATAACTATATCTTTTTTAAATTTACATACGAAAAACTTTGAGATTCTACAAAAAATATATTTGACACCAATAATTGTAATAAACGGCATACTATACTATTTTTTATATTTAAATATTTAGAGCTGGCAACACTTGAAAAAGGTTGGCAGCACCAACTTGAAGCTACAAAATGATTTACAAAACGCAATACAAACTTCGGACTACATAGTAAACTGATTGCATGTCATGTCTCCACATGTAAAAAGTTATCAGGTGGGTCTTTATTGAACACCGAATTAAGAATGCCAAGCGAATGCTCCGAGGTACTTAAAATGATTATACAAATATAGGAACGTAGACTCTTATTCTAAATGGATCTTTAACAAAATTATACCGAATATTATTTGGAAACTTAAAATAAACGACACACGCGTAGGATTTTCACAAGTTAAAAAGTCCACAATGCTTTCAATTTATTATCAATCATAATATATTGGGTTTTTTTAAAAATAATGTAATTAAATATACCATTGCTCTTTTGTTGATTTTAAAAATGGAATAATACGTACATTATTAATACCAGAAATATATAAATGGAAAATAATAAATTGAGAGCTAACGGACCATTTCGCTCATTCGTTAAGTGTTTAAAATAAATAAAACATTGATATTATATTAAATAATTAAATGATAATCAGTTATGTATGTGTATTGCTTGGTGCAAGTTTTAATAATTGTCAAAAACGTAAAACCTAAGAATATTTGTTTTATTCAGTTTTATATATGTAACAAGTTTTTTTATTAAATATATTGTGTTGTAGGTTAAAATTTATGAAACGGCGTTTACGCTTTTTTGTTTTTGATTTGCAATTATGTTATTTTTAATAAAGTTCTTGTCCTTATTTTTTTAATTAAAATAAGGGGTGAAACGGAATTCTGAAATTAAATTAATTTTAATAAAAGTCCTATCAATAAATTATTAATTTTGATTACTTCAAAAACTTAATTTTTATCATACAATGTCTCTAAGAATGATAAGTATGAAATTATAAATATATTATTATAAATTATTTTCATTAAATATAAATGCGCCTAATGATTTTTAATGATACTTTTATGGAAATTGAGAACAAAAAAAACTAAATGAAAACAACAGATTTTTCAACAAATAATAATTAATTGAACCTAAAAATGTATTTGATGGTACGTGAAATTTTAAAACGTCTTTTTATAAAATCCTATTAGAAGCCTGAGTTTAACTTTATAAATGAACATCGTGTGAAAAGGCACCTTGTGATACATCAAATCATACCAAATCAATAATCCGAAATACATTCCAATCTTTTGTACAACCTTAGAATAGGTTACCTTAAAATCTAATTCTATTGGACTTTTAGCTGCCTTACGAAATCTATGGGGTCATAGGTTATAAAATTTACTTATTAACATTAAAACCTGACAGTCAAGTAACGGTATTGCTGTGTTAAGTATCAAAAAATATTTTGTAAATGGCAACCTCGTATTCATAACCTACAATCCAACGAAACCAAAATAACTTTAACGTAACCAGTTAACATGGTTGTCGCGCCCTACATCGAATATCACAATAACCTTTGGACTCATCACCAAGTACATAAGTACGTAAGATATGATTTTCTTTTTTTTTTAATAAATATCGTCTTGTTCCATATTTGCGATTAAATTTCGCTTCTCTTCTTTACCAGGCTTCGCATCAACTAGAGTCGGTCGTATCGCGTTCCTTGGTTCGAAGCAGGGCTGAAACAAAAAATTAAATTAAAATGGTTGTACGGGTTAATACCTCAGCTTTTTCCTTTACAAAATAAATAAACATAAAAACTAGTAAAGATTTTAAAGTATTCGAATATTGTAATAATTATTATTTTTATTTAAGCAAGCGAGAATCGTAAACTTTTGTTATATTTACGTTTAAAAACAAAATACTGTAATGAATACGCGTTGACATTATTAATTACCATATATTAGAGTTAATAAATATTCATTATATATCAGTGAATTACTGTTTACATTGAGGTTAATTAAATAGGTAGTCTATTTCAGTATTATGTTGCGTTTACATTTAAATAGTCGGCAATTTGTGTGCCTGGAACTGTGCTACTGAAGTTATTACAGAAAGTCTTTGATAGAACTGTGTTCAATAAAATTTGAAATATTTTTTTATAATAAAAGAACTCGGTATATACAATGGCGTGCTATTGGTTTGATGCGTCTTTTTATTATATTAATAAACACAAACACACACACATTATTTCATTACAAAAGGACACATAACAGACTTAATTGTGCGAAATGTTTAAGTACGCGTGGCGAGTATTAAAATGACGTTGTGTTATGAATTAAATGTATTTTTTTAATTAAAAATTGGTATTGATCGAGTTAAGTAATACCACAAATGTCCGATAAACAAAAAGTTAGCTTCAAAAACATATAATTAATACAATTTGTTATTATGTATCACATAAATCTATGTGCGTGTATTTATATAAGTACTATATATTTTTTATCAACGTGTAAAACCAAACATATAAATAGTTAGTAGTGAAAACGTAATATTAAATCTTTGTTTTGAAATTTCGAACTCAGTATTTTAAAAGCTTGAGTTTTTCTAGCACATTAGTTACCGCTAGAAAGATTTTATAGGTACTTTCTAGAATATTCTATGTATCTACATATATATCTATTAAGATACCAATATATCACTTTCCTTTTAGATAAACTGTAGGTGGCAGCTATCTTTAAATAGGTATAATTTAATAGATATCTTTGTACTATCTGTAAGGTCAGTTCTTAAACGTAATTTCTGGATGTTTCGTTATATGTTTAAACAAAATTAGTCATTATGGTAAGAAGACATAAGTATTATTTTTCGATTGAATATCTTCGTATCGATTGCGCTAATATGCGATTATTAGCTGCAAGACGATAATTAAAAGTGGGAGCGGTGTTACTAGAGTTACCAACTCTTATTCACGGGCGTGTAAACAGAAATTAATATACAAATAATTAAGTTGCTCTTAATATTTAAAGACGTTTCAGAATCCGGCCGTTAGAATCCCGCAAACATGTATGTATCGCAGGACTCATTATTTGAACCATGGAAACGATACGACGGTTGACAAGCCTAGGTGTGTATCTATAAACGAATATAAAACCTATAAGAAAGTATACAGGATATAAAGGATTGTTATCTCTTCTCCGTATCTCTACAAAAAACTATATTCGCCAGAAATAAATTCTTACTTGTTTAATTATTATTGTTAGTTATTTTAACTTCGGAAATATTCTTCTTTTTCGTCTCTTAAGAAAACGAGTGAATTATTTCAATGTATGCGAAATATTTGTGTTTGAAACTTTACATTTGTATATTGTAAACAATATCTTACTTCCTTTAGTTTAATAAAATGATTATAACACGTTTGTGATTCGATTAAAGTATTAACGTGTTAATAATTTCATACGCTGAGAATGTCCAAAAGGTTAACTGCTAAATCGAAACAAACATATTTCCGAGCGGAAATCGAATCTATATTAATTGGCATTGAGGGATCGGTCGTTATCACTACGTCGACAGTCGTTTTCTATTCATATAATTGAGATATTAATGGCCGAATACTGAAACGTCTTTCAAATTTGAAGTGGCACTTGATTATTTGGAACGCCATTAATTTCAAATTTCGCATACAAAATTTCATTCTTCATTTTGAATGACGTTTGAGTATTCGGCCGTAAGTGTCTTTATGTTTGTCGTGTTTTGTAGTCAATATTTTCAATTTTGCTTCTAAATATAGTTTTTGAAATTACATTCTGCGTCCGCTGAAAAGATTGAAATTAAATTTCTTATATTATATTGTTTGTATTAGATTTGACTCAAGGTTGATATTATATATTTTACGTTAATACATAGAAATTGTGTACAATATACTTAATTTAAAAGTAACTAACTACAGCCAATAATGTTTCATATTTATACTTCATACCTTCATAAAATCATATTATCAATTTGTCAATATATAGTTTTTTAACTACGATTAGCAATTTTGTAACAATAGTTTCATATATAAGCTTATCTAAACTTTATTAATGACGTAATCATTACGTGTATCGTACGCTTGTTATGTATGTTATATAAACGGTCAATACACTCAATCATTCGTCAGTTTTTAACTCAGTCAATAAAATATTTTTTCATAATATTTATAATATTTTTTATATTATATAGTTTTTATTTAGTTATAAAGCTGGACAGTTGGTATGGTTGAACGCTCTAATCATAGAATCATTAAGTTCGATTTCAATCAATAATATCCTGGGACATTCTTCACATAAAGCTATCTGATCCCAAACGAAGTAGAGCTTGTACTATAGAAACCAGACGACTGACGACAAATACTATTTTTCTTTTACAATACATACTAATAGACAATTACACCCTGACAGGACAAAAATGATTGTCCTGGATGGGAATCGAACCCACGACCTACGGCGCCTCAATATTTTGACGTTAGATACCTATAATCATCATTACGTAACACTACCGTAAGAACCGACACATTACCCATAAACGTCAACCAACATGTCAAGTTAAACCGAGGGTCACAGCTTATTCAGTATATTATAAAACAAAACACTTGCAGTTTTGCAAAATATATCTATGACCCCGACAAGGTTTTTTATTATGATGCAGTATAAAATAATCACGATATTAAAAAAGTTAACATTATCTTATATTTAAAAAAACTACCGACGAACGTGACGTTCACCTTGGACGTAAAAAATAAAAATAATATTAAAGTTACAATTACGTACAATATTTTTGGCATTCGTAATTACTTGTACGTTTATTTTTTTACTTTAAAATAAATTCTCCTTGAACGAAGAAACTTTGTTTTATTGTTTCTAAAATCATTGTTGATCGCTGACAAACTATTTGTAGAGAATTCAGGGTTAAAGATAATTAATAATCTTGTCTATTGTTTGAATGTGTTTAAAAAATTTTCAAGTTCAACAAAACTTTTGAAGAACACGGTTTCATTAAATTCATTTATAATTGAATTTAGTAGCTATACTAGATTGTGTTGCCACACGCAAAATTTCATTAATTCAGTTCAACTGTTTAAATGGAACTAGTTTATAATTCAGTTGCAAGATTTGACCCATAAATATAAACAGGGATTTTTTTTAAATTAAAAATAGGTAGGCGATGGTAACCTGATGATTAGTGGTGCAAAGGTCACCAAGTAAGCAGCCAAAAGAAATATTTAAATAGAACAACCGAACAAAAATTAGTTTTTATATTACAGATTGTTTAATATATTGTTTATTAGTTTTTGTATGTAACGGCTTTAGCTTTTACTAATAAGTCCTTCATTAGGGTTCAAACTTGCTTCATACCAAATTTCACCAAGCTCGCTTCTCTGATTTAGCCATTACAGCGGACCAAACAAAAGTACATTATTGCAAAGTTGATGGGCGTATCGGCTATTTAAGGTATGATTAATATTTCTTACGGCGCCAATGTCTATGTGTTGTGGTGCCCACTTTTCATCAGGTGGTCCAATAGCCCGCCTATCGATATTATAAAAAAAATCCACTCTGTTAAGTCAATCACTATGAAAGTTGGCACATATTTTCACACTAATAAGCACCTATTGTCACGCCGTCGCTACGGCATATTATACACTTCTATAGCGTCCACCCGATCACCATTTGAATATGGTGATTATTATTACATGAGTCATATCGAATAATATAATAATAATCGACAAGTTTAAAGAGACATTGTATTTATACGTTAGTTGATATTTTAACAAATGAATAGTTAAAAAATGTATACAAAATTTCGTGTCTATGGTAAGGAATTCCTTAGTCATGGTGTAGAATACATTAATTTACCATTTATATTGATTATCATCGAAACTGAACCGAAATGAAAAATTCCAACTTTTCATCAAACATTACAAGTTAAAAAAAATAATAACTTTCCATAAAAAAAGCGTGACAGTTAACGATAACAGATTAATTATCGTTTCACGTCGAGAAATACGCGTTCATAGGAATGTATAAAGTGCACTTCGAATAAAATTATAAACAAATACAAGCGTAACAAATCAATCAGATAACAATAAGTTGAACTTGACCTGTTGATCTCGATTCATTTACGTGACAATTTTACCATTCACTGTATAATAATAGCACGTTTTTTTATGGTAATTTCTAGTTACTATAATTTACTATATTTTGTTAATTAATTTTATTGTAAAGAAATAAATTGTAAAAATTGGGATAAATACTTGTGAAATTACGAAAATTTTCAAATGATTTGTTAAAGTACTTTATAAGATTTGTTTTTTTATTTATATCTGGAAAGAAGACGCATAAATGGGCCGTCCTGTTTATACGCTATATATTACCTTGATTATCTACACTAATATATAAAGGTGAATAGTTTGTTTGTTTGATCTATGTTTGTTTAATCTCTGGAACTACTGGTACGAATTTAAAAATTATATTTATGTCGAATAGTCGTTTTATCGAGGAAGGTGTTAGGCTGATTTTTATTCATTATATTTTTATTAATTATACGTGGGTAAAACCGCAGGGCATTTTCAAGAAATTTTCACTTTTACAAACTGCAAATATAAAAGGATTTATGTTCGCTGCTATATATTTACATATATACTTAAACTGTAAATATAGCATAATGTAATAATTTTTAAGTATGTGCCACTGTTTATAATGAAAAGTGACACCAAAGAGAATACAATGTAACTGAACAAGACATAATATAAACAATTGGATCATTTGTTTGAACAGTGTCTAACTGCTCTAAGCATTACTGCAAGGTTTGGTATCACGTGCGAACTGTGAACTAACGAGTATAATGTCATTCAAGTCCGAGTGACATTAGAGCAACTAGTTACATTCACAGAGCAGTCCGTTGTATTTCATACGTTTTTTTTTTTTTTAACGATGACGTTAATACTTGGTTGTACGAACGTTTTCACATACACGACAATATACAAGATCCACTAAAAATACCGGTCCGAGAATATATACAGCTGTACGTTTTATCGGTCCGTCCGTCACTTGCACTGATCAGTTGAAAACGATCCTGTAAGTACGGACCTCTTCTATGAATATGAATGAGGGCCAATTCTACTAACAAATTGCCTTTATCGCAATCAAACCGAAGCGTGATCGTTGCCGTTTATCCGTTTTCCTATACTTTAATTTAATTATCGACTATTGGAATAATAGTTAACAATTTTGGTTTCGCCATAACGGTATATGTTAACATTATATCAGTTCGGTACTTTTTCATACCTAAATTTGCCCCCCCCCCTCCTCCCTCCATTAAAAAACGAGAGCTAAGCCGCGCGCGAAAACTACGTAATGACAAATGTGTCTTTGAAGTAGGCAAGGTTGTCAATATCACGCTATTTCGTTGTCTTATAGTTATTAGTTGCTAAGTGATATTATTACAATTCACTCGACTATCGCTACGTAGAATCACATGTAGTTTCATGCTTGGTATCATTACATGATATGAAATGTGTTAAAAAAATGGACGCGAAATCCGTTAGCTTGTGAAATGATAATTACTGACATTAGTATTCGTATTTGTTTTAATCAATGTATCTAGCACATATTTTAATTGTCTAAAAATACTTATACAATTACTGGTGTCTCGTTCTATTGTCATAAATTTGACATATGAAAGAAGGAGAAAGGGCAACAGGGCAACTAGTCACCCCTTTATAACATTTATAGGTAAACCCGTAAGACGTTAACCTCACATTATGTCATATAATATGGGAGGTCTAATTTATCTTTTAGGATGCTCCTGGAATTCTATCAGGTTAAAAAAAATATATTTATTTACAAAAAACCAAAATTATAAATGCAAGAAAACATAAATATAAGCTCTGAAACACTGGAATGCTGATAATGGGTAATCGTATATAGAAATATTTACAAATACATTACATATATAAAACCAAACCAAACAGTACAGCTATTCTCTAATCTGAACAAACCCGAAACGTCTGCACAATCTTAGAATTTCACAAAATTAACTTCGACATAAATATTGCGTATCACCCGCGTTGGTTTCTAATATTTCATGTCTAAGTTTAATTTGTACCAAAAAATTGACAAATAAACGTCGAGGGATATACGAAGCGAGTTTCTCAAATAATAAAACCGTTGCTAAGGAGGCGCACGATATTTCATCTGTCAATAATATAAACTTACCGTTTCACAGATGTTCATGTTGCAGCAGTTCTCGATTGTGATCTCGCACTGGTCGGGTCGCGCCGTCAGCGGCGTCACGTTCTTGTTAACAATTATACGCTTCTTAATCCTAAAAATAACGTTTTCAAATTTTTATACAATAAAATAATAATAATAATAACACTGGTCCTCTCCTCCTGACCGATTTCGGCCACGGCGGCCAATCTCATGGGAGATTAGCCAACTGCGCAGGATATACTATAGTGCACAAGTGTGTGCGCAAACACAGGTGCACTCTCTATTCCCTAACTCCCATATCCCGATGGGACGGCAATCCGACACGACCGGAAAGAAATCAGGCGCAGGACCAACGGCTTTACGTGCTTTCCGAGGCACGGGAGGGTACACACTTCCAACTTCCAGACTCCGGGCTGCTACTAAGAAATTTCAATAACATTTTATTGGCCCGACCTGGGAATTGAACCCGGGACCCTTTCTGCGGCCTTACATGTAGCCACTAGACGAAAGAGGCAGTCTATACATGAGAACATTTACGATATCTCCTACGTGAGATAATTATTTATAATAAATACGTTTTTTTTTAATTTGTCAGCGTCATATATATAAAATAAACACAGAGGACCATTGACGACATTTCTTATCTTTATGTTATGAAATAAAGCAGTAACTGTATTCTTTTTTTTTTCGGAAGATTTATCGTAATTGTAACTGTATGCAATCGAAATACAAGTTTTATACATTGTCAATGGTAATGTAAAATTTATATAATCTTAAAAAGTAAATGAGCAATTCTTGTACATAAATTTATTTGGTGTATCTCGGAGACGGCTGAAAGAGATATCTTGTTATTTAAATTAGTAGCTTCTAAGAGTGGGTGTGGGCTGTGGCATTAACAATAGTTTAACAAGTTTAAGGACTCGATAACAGTCCTACGACTATCCAGACGCTACGATTACTAATGATATATATTTAGTACCAGAATCCAGATGTTTATGTATGACTTTTATATTTTATTTCGAGTGTGATAAACTTTAATGATTTGTAAACAATTACAATACAATTATTAGCGAAAATATTCTATACATTGCGTAACAGTATATGATAAAATCAGACGAATTAAGAAAATATTTAAAGTTAATTAATTTGATTTGAATTATATTAAATATGAATCTAAATTACACGATAAAACTGAAAAGGCTTATAAGCACCGTTCGTGCTCTCGACGGGCTTTTAGTCAATAAAGGAGGACTCTAACGGTTTTGTAATTTTGGCACTTTCTAAATACATACACACACTTACATACATTTACATAAAACGTATACCTTTGAGTGATGAGTACGAATTTGTTAAATTTAAAGCGTACAAGCAGTCACACTCACTCAGACACGAGTATTCAGAATACACATGCTCATGCGCGTCATTCTTAGATATTTACCTTGGGCGTCTCTTCAGATACAAAATCTTGGTTATTAGCATAGTACACACGAGGCAAAGCAGACCACAGAGTGTTCCCAGCACCATCAGTATGGGATCACGTATGGGGTCCCATCCTGACGAGCAGTTTTCATCTATGTAAAGGTCGTCAGAAGCAGAAGTTCCTATACTCTTTGTGGCGTTTTCTCCTTTTGTGCAACTGGAACGAGAAAAAAGATATTATTATTATATATATTAAAATTATTTTTTCAAAAAGTAATTATTCAACAAGTTATAAAAACTTTTCTAGAAACAATTTACTAAGTATATTGTATTGTCATCGATACTACTGTGTTTGTTGACCCACACACACACATACTACTGGTGAAGTTTAGTAAAAGCTTGTGCAGTAATGTCGTTTCAAAGATAGATCTAGAGACTATATAATATATTATCTATATATAAGATATAATCTAACAAAAATATGCCGAAACAACCAGTTAAGAGTTTAAAATATCAACTTTATTAACAATTCATTAATATATATAAACATATAATTATGTAGTTTTTTTACAAAATGTATAGGTCTTATTATTATATGTATACAAAAATGCATATTGCCACAGTCATAGACCAAAATATTGTCCTGGCTGTTTTTAAATTAATCACATAAACTGTCATTTGAATGGCAGCATTAACTTACTTGCAATCTTTAATGGTTGGAGCTATTTTGGGTTCAATTTTTCGCGATTCACATCGTTCGCCAACAAAGTCGTTTGTACATTTACAAACAAGCTTTTCATTGTTGCCCAAAGAGCACACGCCTTCGTTCAAACAATATTGTGAACAAATATGGGTTTCGCATCTCGTACCTTTGTAGCCGTGTTTACATCTGTAGCGAAATTACATAATTAACTATACATGATTTAAGATTTTATAAAATTATGCATGAGAGATGATCGCTTAATTTTGTTGGCTCTTAATTTCATAGAAAATATACTTTTAATTTTTAACATCTATAGTGAAAAATGCAATTATAGGCATAATCAACTTTTATTAAATATTAAATAAAGACATTAGATTGTGGTTGATAAAGTAATAAATTGGTTAATGCGTCTTTCACGGTCGAGAGACGTAATCAACTGTTAAATTAATCGACTGCTGTTGTATATGTTTTATATTTTTGTAAAACTCACGTGCATTCAGGTTGACCTTTGCCGTTGAGAGTACAATCGCCATTAAAACAGAAATTTTGGCAAACCGATATTTCGCATCGTTCGCCAGTAAAACCGGGAGAACATTTACAATCAGAAATTCCAGTTTTAACTCCGTGCAAGCAGAACAAACCGACGTCCTTTGGTATATTGATTGCATCATTGATGAGAGTCTTGTTGTTAGACAGACCAGCTAAAATGGAGCAGTCAGTAACACCAGCCGTTTGGTCCGCTATTTGATAATTCGCTACAATTCCAAACGGAACTTCATTGTTGAAGGCTATCAGTTCTTCAGGTTCTGTATTAGGAGGAGCATTCTTTGATAGTTTCCAAACTGATTTAAAACCCCAATCGACCCAATAAATATTATCTTTCGACACGGTTAAAGCGTTTGGTTGGTGATAAGTTCCGACTAATTTTGTTTTTCTATCTTTTCCTTCCAAATCTGACGATTCAATTGAGTAGTGAATGCCTTCTTTATCGTCGGCCCAGTACAGTCGCTTCGTTCTCTGATCTATAGCGATACTGACAGGCATGTGGATATTAGTGTCAACGATAATTTTCCTTTCACTGCCGTCGAAGCGTGCTCTCTCGATTGTTGGTTTTGTAATGTTTGTATTCGTCCAATAAATGTAGCTGTAATATAATAATAATGCATAAAAAAATATTCTCAAAAATAGAATTTTAGTAGATTTTAGTCTGCAAACTTACCCTCTACAACTGTCAACGGCAATGTCTCTCGGGATTTCGTCATCCATCTTTATCAAAAGATTACCATAGATGTTGTTCTTCGGTCTCGGCCAAAGGGATATCCAGTATATACTTCTCTCGTTAGTGTCGGTCCAGAACATTTTGCCCGTAACAGGATCGAAAGCTAGCCCCTGAATGTTTTCATAAGATCTCCGACCGACTAGAGGTTGGTATTTTCTCGTGAGTAAATTGTAGCTAAATATCGAAGCATTGTCATTTTGTTTATCGACGAATAACAGCATGTTGTGAACCGCGTCGTACGCTAATGCTGTGAGATCTCTAAACCTGATACCTTCATTGCTCGTTTTTGTTTGATTCGTATAAAATTCAAGTTGGTCCCCAGTTGTTATGGCTATATCTGAAACAATAAAATTTAACAATAAAGTAAAGATTAAAAAAAAACAAATCACTATTATTATACGTGAGTATTATAACAATGTTACGTTTTTTTAAAAAAATGAGGAGTAAGTCTTCTCTAATCTGAACTTAAGCCCACGAGTGGGAAAAGATCAAAGATTGAGAAGAAGATTATGGAATAACGACTGGATTTTTTTTAAATATACATTGACGCCCCAATGCATGTATGATACACATTAGGCATAAACATGCAGGTTTTCTCACGATGTTTTCTTTCACCGCCGAGCACAAGGTGACTCATAACACATATTAAGCACATGAAAATTCCGTGTCGCTTGCACGAGTTTGAGTCAGCCGTCAGTTTAAAATTCACTTATTTTGACTATTGAGGCATTTAAGCTCAATTTTAAAATTAATTAATTTATAATTTAATACCTAAAGAATACGTTTGTTTATAAACAAAGGTTATTTTAATGACATATCCAACTACGAGTATTCACCGTTTGGATGCAGTCTATTAATATCGACATTATGTAATCCGGTAAGCGTTAAAAATATTTCAGCCATTGATACATAATTTGGCAGCAATGCATATTGTACTCATCTCGTGACCACTTCGAAGTTAATATCATTTAGTTACAGTTATGTAATAACTCTCATTAGTGATCTATGATGTTGCTACACACGGAAACTGTTTCTAGATTTCAATTACATAAACACAAATAAGTTTTGATTAGACTGAGTAGAAGGACATGCTAGATACGAAACAAAATACCTCATATTTTAGTTTTAATTTAAAGTCATAGAGATTAGGTTTATCATTACATAACAATTTCTTACTTTGAACTCAAGTTACTGTCTCCAAATATCTCATTAAAGAGCACGAAATTAAGTATAAGAAAAACTAATTAGCGTTGGTTCTGGAAACAGCTAGATAATCACAGCTCTTATAATATCGAAATGAAAAATTTAATTAAATTTCTTATTATAATCATTATTAAATTGTAAAATCGCTTGTTCTCATGTTACATTGAATGTTAATTATGTTCGGGTAGCAACTGTCAGACTTCACGTTGTCCGTTATTTATAAATCACATCTTAACAGAGGTCAAATATTTTAATTTATTTGCTACCCATGCATTGCTGGATATTTATGAGATATGAAAATCAATGGTATACGACTAACGTATTTCTCAGTATTAAATACTTTTATTTGCAATTCCGTATTAACTTATGATGAGACGGTCGTTTAAAACAGTTCTTTTTTTCCAAAAAAACCATTGGTTCCATGAAACAATGAATAAATTATGTACCTAACATGTATAATTCATTATAAATAATTTGAATAAAAAGAATATCGAAACATAAAGCGATGGCATACAATAAACATACTTTTAAAAGTTTAGTTAAACACATATTTGTCTCTTTCTGTCATTATTGATTTGACGTACGAAAGAAGAAGTCACAACATTTATAAGTAAACCCGAATTTTCATTTTCTAAGCTAAGTATGAATATCAAGCGATATGTGTATCGGAATCCGCCCAGGTGACTACGTAGTTTTACGACGAACGCGGACACCTTGTTTACGTTTGCATGACGTACGTGCGCGTGCGCATTCGCAATAACACAATTATACCTAGTTTCTGTCCGTCGCAAGATTTGCATAGATTTTAAAGATTACCTACTTATACGTACGTATACTTTTGCTAAATTAAAAACGATAATATATATGAATAGTCTTTTAAATGAACAAGCTTTTATATTTTGTCACATAACATAATTATACTTCCATAAATTGTATTTAACTTAAGGAAATTTTGTTTACAAGCAATAAATTATTAAATAAGGTCCCTGTCATTGTCAATATAAATAATAAGATATAAATAAAGTTATTAATTATCATATTTATAATTATAATTAATTCAAAGTACGATGGATAAGGAGTAAGAGATACATTTTTCAAGGATAGTGAAGTGCTACGGTGTAATATAAATTATGTTAATTAAAATTGCAATAGTTTTGTTCCATGAAATATGTCAAAGAACAATTGATTAAATAACAATTAGAAATACCGGTTTTCCTATTAAAAACTACGTCTATAACTATTGTATTTAATTAATATCATTCTTTGAAAATGTAAGTCAATTATTAATTATATTAAGATCTTTGAAGGCTATTTATAATAATTGTAATAAAAAAAAAGGTTAAAGAAAACAAAAAGCTTTTAAAGTTCATCCCTCAGTAGATTTGTAGATACAAATAATGCTACTTAAATTCAACGATTTACAAAGCAATGCAATTGGAAGAATATTATATTAGGATCATTATAAAATTGTTTTAAGTAGATTGTTTTCTAAATGGAACAAATTTAATTCGACTATTAAATGTGATAATATATTTTTTAGTCAACGTACATAACTATACTAACGTCCATCTGAGTCTTATTGCGATCTTTCTGCTTAGATCTCTGTAAGAACAAATTCTAAACTCAGCAACTCTATCATAAAATTAGAGAGATATATATTCAACATTGTATATAATAATTATAACATTCAAAGGAAACACGCATCAAATTGAATCGGCGTTTATAATTTGATTTTCAAGATTTCACTCGTGAATGAGTGTTAGAACGAAGTGACTTCTTCCAGGATAGCACTACTTCGACTTTACATTTGACGCCCTTAAAGGTTCTATTTCTGCAATACAACTAAATTGACAGGCCTAATATATTCTCTATTTTTTTTAACCCATACGAATATATACCCTTTATTCGTATAGGTTAAAAAGAGTCAACTAATCATATATTTTATTTAATATAATAAAAACTTCTGTATCAAATTCAATGAATACTTAATCAGGATTTCGGAAGTCGGTAACAGCCGATACCGTCATTTGTTTTTAAAATTAGCATGACAAAACAAAACAAGCACGCGTATATATATAAACAGACGAACTTAAATAATAACTAAGAAGTTGATAAATAAAACGTAAAAGAGCTTGTTTACTAACAATTAATGTTTGTCATTATCTATACTAATATATAAGCTGAAGAGTTTGTTTGATCCGGCTAATCTCAGGAACTACTGGTTCGAATTTAAAAAATATTATTGTGTCGTATAGTCCTTTTATCGTGGAAGGTTCTAGGCTAATTTTTATTAATTATACGAGGGTGAAATCGCGGGGCACAGCTATTACACAATATAAATAACAATATCACCTACATTCAATGATGTTGATACGGGTTTTGTGTGTAGGTACCTCGTGTTACGTCGTTTCTAGTCAACGGGAGTCAGTACCGTATTCGGAAACTTATAAATTACATATTAATGAGAAGAAATGATTATGTACATGTATCTAAATACGCAATTTCAATATGTCATTGGTATGCAATATAAATCTTCTATATCAGCTACCATGAGTCATATGATATAAATTAGCATTATGTTTTCGTAACCAAATTATATACCTACTATATCTTTATAATATATATACCTAATTCATCCGTACTTGTGTACGTCCATCACTGAATGGCTGGTATTTTTGTTTAATTTTTGCATTATATGGTCTCAATTGGAACCGATATGTGGCGGTGTATAGGATTTCAGGATTTATTTAAAAAAATATATTATTTCACCGATATGTAGAGAGTAACTAATTTGATATATCTATACATCTATACATATAAATAAAATTGGAGTGTCTGTTTGTAATATTGTAATAACCGTTTTTTACTACATGCATATGAATATATATACGTTACATACACCAAAATATTTTTTTTACAATTTTTGTCTGTCTGTCTGTTTGTTCCGGCTAATCTCTGAAATGGCTGGACCGATTTTGACGGGACTTTTATTTGCAGGTGCTGATGTAATAAGGAGTAACAGGCTACTTTTATTTTAGAAAAAAATGATTATAAAAACAAAAAAAAATAAAACTAATTAACTTTTTTGTTAAATTCGACGCGGACGAAAACGCAGGTACAGCTAGTGTTATAGTAAGAGATAACCTGAATCAATATATTATGATATTATACGTCTTAATAGATATTACGTTTTCTACTGATTATTATTTATGGGTTTCTGAATGATATAAAACTATTTGTTCATATTAAAGTAATTTCTCAATTCAATAATTTCTCGTGTAATTTTTTTTATGTAGCTGTTAAAAGTAGGTTTGAGAGATTGAAGTTTTTATTTACAAATTAAGTTTTTTTTTAAAATAAAGTAGCAGTATTTAAAACACATAATTCATAAACCATGTTCATACCCAACTAGCTTGTCCCCACGACTCATGTCTTCAGCGATTTGGTCGTGATAAAACAAGACAAATAAGTACCTAAATGTCAGTTCATTTAGGTATTTCCGCTATTGTAATATTCACCTTTTGGGCACATTGTGTCTTTCTGCTGCAAAACTTTTCGGACGAGACAATAGTGTTGCACCACACATTAATTAATTAATTAATTGTTACTCTACGTATTTATTTTTTTAATATACAAAAATAAGCTGGCAAAGAAACAATATAAACTTCCTTCTTTTTTCATCATTAAAAAAAAAACGAGTAATTTTGCAACTTTTTCAATTAATATGTACTATAAAATATATATATTGTATAAGTAATCATATATGTGAATATAATGATGAATAATTTTATAATGAATACGATTCTATAATTTCCTTAAAAGATTATTTATACTGATTGATTTGTTACAGATAAAAAAGAATTATCATTCATAATATATGGAGGTTAACATTTTATACATTTATATTTATTTATTGATATGTGTGTTAGTACGTGACATATCGTTAGTAAAAGATTAAACTTTGCGTACATTTTATCGATTAATATTATAAACGATAAAACACAATGTTGTTTATCTGTGCACTTATCACGCGAGTACATTTAACATAGTTTAAATGCACCGAAAGTAACAGTTTCGGTTGTTTCAAGAACAACAATAAAAACCGGCCAAGTGCGAGTCGGACTCGCGCACGAAGGGTTCCGTTATCCATTATCTAGAAAAACGGCAAACAAATGTTTTATGGAAGCCCAACTTAAATATTTATTTTATTCTGTTAGTATTAGTTTGCTACAAAAATAGGTACATAATCTGTGAAAATTTCAACTGTCTAACTATCACGGCTCATGAGATACAGCCTGGTGACAGACGGACGGACGGATAGCGGAGTCTTAGTAATAGGGTCCCGTTTTACCCTTTTGGTACGGAACCCTAAAAAACAGTCGGTTTCTGTTAACTGTTTCCAGACCAGAGGCCCTAGCCAAGTTGTCATTCTACAATCGTGAACGCTAATAGAAAACTAAAAAAAATGTATGAGAGCGACATCTCCTAGGGTATCCTAACGCCAAACAGCAATACTTATTCTTGTTTCTGTTTGATAGGTGAGAGAGCTAGTATAAATACAGAACAAGGAACATACCATCAGAATTCCCAAGAACGATGCAAAAGATGGTTTATTCTTCTTGCAGTGCTCTGTGGGCGGTGGTGGCCACTTATCGTCAGATGGATATGCCATTCAGTCATATAGACAATCTACCAGTTTATTTTAAATAAAAAAAAAACATTTAGTTCATAATAATATGCCTAAATTTTCATAAACAAATAATATATTTAATTTGCCTGTGGGATTTGGTTGTTCACTTATCAACTTCCCATTTTTCGTCCGTTACATTTTGCTGATTTGACGATAAAAACTGCAGAATACGAGGAAAACCAATAATAAATACGACCAAGCGTTTATTATTCCGTTACGCTTTGGTTCAATTTAGTTCAGAGTCAATATGATTATTTATAATTAAGATAATATGTAAGATGAAAGTTCACATTCGTATGTACACACACTCACTTACGCAGAGACTTATACAGATATATTTTCTAAAGCTGACGTCCACGGTCTGTGATTACTCGAGTCTTTGAAGTCACCGATCTGACGGACGCGTCCAGGAAAGCCCGCGTTAGCACAGACGCAACGCTTTCCACTACGCGTGCTGACGTGAAATAATATAGCGTGTTAAGCCAGTTTTATGGACTTTAAAGTCCAAGCCCAAGTTATTGGTTACATCTAGTTCGAACTGGATAGTCAGTAACTTTATTCTACTCTACATCTATTAGTATCTGGTTGGTAACCAATATTTTACTCAATAAGGATTTTTCCTAAACTTATAATTACAATAATTGTAAGTAATACAAGGAAATACATAAACGGAAATTCTATAGTTAGCTACATTCTAACTTACAAATTATAGGAAGATAGGAGTTAATTGTTTATCCTGTTAGATTACCTAACTCTGCAAATTACTATTTATAATATGCGCGGCGGTAGGTATAACTAGGTAGGTAAATGTTTTTCTTATTTCCAAGTATTATTTGTTCTTCAAATAATATCGTCTTATGGAAATACTAAATAAATAGGTAACTTATATTGAATATTGAGTTGGGTATTTTGTACATTATCTAGTTTTAATAAATAAATAAAAAGTAAATAATTCTTATGTAAACAAAATATATAGATACCAAAAATAGACAAAGACAATATAAAAATTACCGAAAATAAATTTCAACCACAAAATATTTCACGCTCTTGATGATTAGCACAAAAAAGTAATTGTAAAAATACAGTAAATGTAGCGCTGAAGTAACCGACCGGAAAAATACTAAAAATTGCAAAACTCAATAGTTACCGACAATAACTGAATAAAGCAGTTTTAAAATTAACCGTTTCGTTAGCAATTTCTTGGTTTTAACCGGATTTGGCTGGTTTTCACGTATACTCGAAATTTTTAGACCCAGTGATTTAAAAAAGTCCTTGACGGACGAATGGACGTTCTATAATAATAGGATTGCAACGTGTAGTAGGTACATTAGAATAAAATACCAAATAGGGCTCAATGGTTCACTGGCCGTTTTTCGCTTTAAAAAAAAAACAATAAATTTATTTTAAATTATAATTAATTTTCATCTCCTGGTTTGAACAAAAATAAATAAAAATAATTTTTAATCTTTTTGAATATTGACATTTTCCAATAACCGAATAATATGCGAATATTTGTTACACATCTAATAGATATAGTAGTTGGTACCATAATATAGTATTTATTATAAAAAAATCAACCATTACTGAGAAGGGTCTTGACAGACTGATGGATAATGAAGTGACCGTAACTGTTTCGTTTTTCATTTTGGTACGTCGTCTTAAAATACTTGAATAATCTAATCAAAGATTGTTTTGAATCTTAATTTATTTTTTTAGACTTTAGAATTAGAATTTAGCCTTTTTCTAATACAATATACATATACAAAGTAACACTGGTTAGTAAGAAGAACCGACAAAAACCTCATTTGTTAACCGACTTCAAAAAAGGAGGAGGTTATCAATTCGTCTGTATTTTTTTTTCTGTTTGTAAATAACTCAGTAATTTAAAATGTATAGGTTAGGTACGTATTTCGTTTCGCCGCGTATATTTTTTCTCATTGTTTTATTAAGTTTATACTCAGCCGGTTAGTTGGTAGTCTTTTTTTTTAATACACAGATTTACTTTTCACTTTTAAAAGGACACAATTTCCTGTTAAGGTTCCTTTTGTAATAATAATTAAAGCACAGGGAAAACCATTCAAGTTTCTCGGTATACATTTAAGGGAATGCTGTTTGTCTCATGGCCGATTGTATGATGCCCAATCTAGATCCGGGTTTTCCGAAAATAAAACTAAAAATATTGTATATACTGTAATATTATAAGTCTGCTCTTAGGGATAAACGCCGGCATAGCTAGGTTTTTTATAATGCACGTTAGTTGTCTTATTCATTGTCGTCATTCATTCAGGATTGAACAAGTTTGTTTTTCGGCTCATTAAGAACCTATCAACACAACCCATATTCCCATCTATTGCCTTAACTACGATATAGTCGAAGAGCTAAGCGCTTTTATTATGAAGTTTTTGCGTACGTCTTGTCAGTTGTAGGGGTACAGTAAAGGACATAGGGTACCTACTCTTAATCGTCCCACTTCAATTTATTTCAAACTGCTGCAATTTTATTTACCATATTTTGAATTTTAATATTATTGAAGTAATAGAAAATGTTATGTTTATAATTCAATAACACGTTATCAATAATAAGTTATTTTTAAATCATGTCATGAACATGATGATAATCATTTAACAATGCAATAAACAATTAAATATAAATGTATATGTATCATATTATATTTTAATGCATTGTGTAGAAATTCACATGAAATATGCTTTTTCTTATAAGATATTTTTATAAGAAAATGGCTTTATTATATGTTGTCCGGATGTACGCTGCATAGTCGTATTTTGTCATCGATTTCTTATAGCGCGTCTCTTAGACTATGACCCTATCAATTCTTGGCGTACGTGACCCAAGGCTCCAAGCAAGCAAATACTTAGGCTTCGTATTTCAAAGGCTTCTTGTTCGTAAACTATCCGAGTATCATTATTATGAAACGTGAGCGAATATTCATGTACTTGTTAATAAAACTTGCATTTCATAAACTTGTAATACGATACTCTATTCGGTCCTAAACGCATTGTCAACCCATTTGATCGGTAATCGTCGTTGAGTATGACTAAAAAAGTCAGCATGTGTTTAATTTTTTTTAATAATTCTCAATATCTAACTTCATTGGACTCAAAAAAATGTTTCCTATAAATGAAAAAGCTTTTTTGAACATTTTAATTAAATTCCGGTAATTACAATAATTTATTAAAAAATCAATAAAACATGTTTCTAAGCTTTATACTTACACCCGCCTCAAAGCGTAGAGCTTCCCGAACAATAAATCCGTATAATTTGTACGAATGCGAATAATACTTGAAACTAGAAGAGATTTACCAAAATTCTGTTATGAAATCGTTACAGACAGACTGGCTTAATTGAACATATCCAAATACTACCATAAATTATACTTTTTTTTTCGAATACTCGAAGAAACAACAAAATAAGATTTATATTATTTTATCTTCACGTTGCGTTATGTAATTGGGTCGATATCTTCATGAATATCAGATTATAATATAGTTGAAAAAACCGTTAGTGTGAGCGAACTGTTTTGAATTGAAAAGAAACAATATTTGCAAGTTTTATACCAGCACGATCGCATTTTTTTAAGTCTATAATGCAGTCCGCATCAGCGAGATTTAAGTTATAAAACTTATACCTAAATAAATTTCATATAAATTATAACCTATTTTTATAGCATGTAATAAAAAACAAACTTCTTTATACTGTGTAATACATTAGTTAAGTACTTTGGCGACTATCTGTTTTATTATAATATTATAATACAATAAATGTAAAATATTCTGCATTGTAATTATTAAAAAACTTCATGTTTATCGCCCACATTACAAAAAAAAAATTAAACAATTATATTGTATGTTGAAAATGATAATACAAACTGCGTCGATGTCAATCTAATTTTAAATTGAAATACAGATAATAATAATAAGTTATAACCAGTTTTCACAAAAAACAAACCAGTAGGATTATATTGAAAATTTGTTGCGCATATAGTCTGGACGTACGTCATAATATAGCAATTATCTTACAGATATTTGTGATCCGGTATTTAAGTCCGAGATTCCGACTCGCACTTGGCAAAACTGTCAAGCGCGAGTCGGCTAGATTTGTATGTGACACATAAGGTCTATTGGCATAATGTATAATTTGTACATTAAATAAATATACCTACTAAAATATAAATCGACGAATATTCGAAGCATATATCTTGTATAGTATTTGTAAAAAATTGTATTGAAAGAGGACTTGTATGTTGTGTTTGTTTTTTAATATCTTATCGAAACGAGTATAGCGAGTAATGGTACAGTATTTCAGAAAACCTGACAGAATATCATTGTCTCTATAATTTTTTTAACCATTGGTTCGCTGGTGAATTCCTTTTGTTATGTCACCTTACCATATTAATAATAAAACAAGTGCTTAGAATTTATTCGCTTCGTTATTCACTTAAAGCTTATCGTTCTCGGATACTATAAATAAATTTTCAGATGAAAAGAGGAGTAAAAAGATTTATATTATTGCGACTGAAGTCTCTTCAGGCGTATCAACTGGACTGAACGATAATTGCACACTTATCTATCTAGAAAAGCATCAAAACGGTTATCTAACCGAGGCCCTAGCCAAGTTGACATTCTACAATCGTAAACGCTATAGAAAACTAATCAAATATATGAGAATGACATCTATCAACGATAAGTCACGTGGTCATTCTCATACATTTCTTTAGTTTTCTATAGCGTTTACAATTGTAGAATGTCAACTTGGCTAGGGCCTCTGCATAGACTGAATTTTTAAGACATTATTAGCGTATTGTAATAAAATGAGTTTATATATAAATTTAAAGTAAAAATAAATCATCAGGAAGTATAGCAGTTCGTGTGGGGTGAAATTGCAGTTCGGTCCGCCCATATAAAACATTATCAGGCCTCTTCAACTCAAAACAGATAAAGATTTAAATAGATTAATACGTTCCAAGTGTGGAGGAAACATTTCTATTAACTATTTGATATGTATCGATCAATCATTTTCCGAGTAAGTTTAACCTTTCTCGACCTGTCATAATCTAGACGATTTGAACTGTATTAGTATCAAGACGTGGAACATAAAACTCATGTTATTGTGACTTTTGACGATTATAGTAGCTATTGATTCATGTTTTATCATTAATTTATATAATAACTTTCATGTGACACTTACAGTTTTATATTTCTCAACATATTAGATATATTTTGTTCTTTATTCAAATAGGCACAAATAAGCTCTTTTCAATTGACACGTTACTTGATTAAATTGAATATTAAGCCACTGCCGGTTCTCAATGTACCTAAATCATACCAAAATACCGAGAGGAAACTTATTTACTCTATTTCTCAAATTAAATTCAAAGTCAACTATTTAATTATTTGCGTCTCTCGCAAAATCAATACACTTACAATTAAAGGTAAAATACTATTGATTGGATTTCTAATTGGCTGGCCGACGACCGTTGAGCTTACTGTAAGCTCGCTTGGGTCGGAACCACCCACTTATCAGTTTATTAAGGAGCCTATTTGACCCTATTCAATGTAGTTGTATTATAATTATATCGTAAGTAATGAACGGCAACTTGAATGGAAAAGAACGACTATAAATTAAAAACAAATGAATTCGGTATCCGAAATAAAAATATTTTAAAAGTATTTCAAGTTAAAAGATAATCGTGAACACCTGTGAAAACGGCTAGTAAGAAATTATAAAGTTGAATTGGCAAAATTGTTTTGATAACAGAACAAATTAATAATAATAATACTTTTTATTTAAAACTGTAACATACTACCTATATATAATAGTGTAATTATCTTTAATAATTATTTTATAAATTAAATTACCTTAACACTTCAGTGTCAATAAAAAAACCGTTTAAAATCTATAATTTGTAATATATTCTGTACGATATAAAGCAACTATTAGACAATACCTACTTTTTTCTATTTTACAGATCGTTATCAAAGTTCCTCGTGTCCTTCAAAGCTTATTGTGAATATTATTATTGCGCAAATTTTTTAAATTCGTCGCAAAAACTTTTTACAGAATATTACTGAATTTATTTGTTGAAACTTGTAACACATTAGTACGTATAGGATTTCCTATTAGGTAAATATTACGCTAAAAATAAATATTTTGATATGCATAAAATATATTATAAATTATCCTTTACATTATCCTTCCTCTTTTAATTATAATGTGGAAATGATCGATATAGAATAAATATAAAATATGCTATTACATTTAAAAATATTTAAGTATTTTTTTCCATTTTGTTTTTTGTCTTAAACAATATCAGGGATTGCTGTTAATGATAAAAAAAATGTTTGTTTGTATAAATTAACTGTTTAGCTTGTTATCTTGAAGTAGATACTTAAGACTGAAACATTTGATAAAATTATTTATTTCTTAATTATCATTAATTAAAACACTACTTATAGCGAGTAGGTACTTGTAGTATGTACGAAGTAATTTCCGAGTTTATTATAAGTTGCATTTAAGAATGTACCCAGTTACGTCCTCATAACTTACATATTATCCTTATCCTCGGGAAACGCTACGATCTAGATTTCTGTGTCAAAATTTGGAAATGAAATAAAATTTAGGTATGTAATTGCAACTTCACTCAATCGAGATGAAACATCAGAGACGTGTGCGGGCTGTAAACTATACCTAATAAGTTTTGTTTATTTTTATAGAGATTGAATGAAAGTGCTTTTTAAATATCATTTCTACTTTATACTTTCACAGACTTTTCTTAACTTTAAGTAAGTTGAGCCGAAATGAAAGCACATTCGCGAGGAAGAATATAGAGCTCTTATAGTGCAAAAGAGTGTGTACACTATAGGCTTATGTTAAGTTAAATAATTAAATACAATATTGACAAAATAAGCTAAAGATACATACCATATTAAAAAAAAAAACGTGTCGCAGATAACGAGAATCCAGATCGTACTACTAAAACCTCAACCAGATATTACAACAGTGTAGTCGTTGATCTTACGCCTGAACACAATCCAATAATGTTTTAACTGTAACTATAGGACTATGAAAATGAAGGAATAAAAAGTACAAATGTCTTTGTATACAATCGTGTACACTTATTCTCCTACACTATTACTCTACTTCAAAAATGGCGATGTCAGGAGAAAAACTGCCAAAAGCATGTACTAGAACATAATCATATTGTCTAATATGTGCTGTCTCTGATAACATTTTGATTAATATGCGCAATAAACCTGCCAAAATTCGCTTATCAAAAGAAATCCTGTTAGGCTGTACATTCGTATGATGGTACTTTCTCAGTTGCCACGGGATCTTAATAACGTCGGCCCGCCGATAAAAATAACATAACACAACATAGTAACAATTGCAATCATTTATTGCATTATCTGAGCTATATTTATAGCTCTTGCAAGTCTGTTGCTATATTCTTACATTGTAACAATCTCTTGATCCTTATGATAAACGGTCTTAATCGCTAATTTGTTATTCGAAACATTTTATTATCGAGTTCCACTAGTAATCATTACATAATATATATTACTGATTGATATATATATATATATATATATATTTATTTATTTATTTATTGCATAGGAAGGTGGACGAGCGTATGGGCCACCTGATAGTAAGTGGTCACCAACGCCCATAGACATTGGCATTGTAGGAGATGTTAACCATCACTTACATCACCAATGCGCCACCAACCTTGAAAACTAAGATGTTATGTCCCTTGTGCCTGGAATTACACTGGCTCACTCATCCTTCAAACTGGAACACAACAATAGCAAGTACTGCTCATTACACAGCCCAACTCACTGGGGCCATAACACAGTAGGTTATCACAAAGGAAGGTTTTTTGAAAATATAGCCACTAAGCAGATGAAAGTTTGTATGAACATCCTTAATTTTGCTAGACCTATGGAAATTGATAGCGTTTTTGCCTGGTTGGTTTGCTTCACCTTTAAGTCGGTGCATTAGAATAAGTGATGCGTATGTCCAGGAACTGACCTAGTGTTTGCATAAAGCCGTGCAATTTGTATATTTGAATGATGCAATTAAATTAGTTGAATATAAAAAATATCTTCGGATTGTGTTGCTGATAATATGTTTTTTATGTAAACGTACAAAAAAGGTTGGTTGAACCACTTGGCACATTTCATAAATTGAGTTCCAAAGAAAAGAATACTTACTAATTTAGGTAGTTGCGAGCCAAACTCTGTCATACTAACATTAAAAAAAAAAACAGAAACAGGTAGATACATACATATATGCATAAGCATCGAAAACCTAATCGCACGTTTTCTTAATTAATTTGTCAAGATATTCTGTAACAGCAATTTCAACGTCTTTAATTAAATGTATAATTAAAGTAAAAATTAAGGTTTAATAAAGTATAAAACTTATTGTTATTGTAGTTATTTATGTAGACTTCACGTTTAGTATTCATGCCAAAGGCCAATGGTCCATATTACACGCCAATGACATACGAAAAATTTGCTCTTAATTTAAGCCAAAATACAATGTAACCTAATGTGTTATTACGTATTGTTGTTAGTTTGGAAAATTCAATTTAAATAAAACTAAATTATCAGATTAGAAAAGTGTATAAGGCTTTAGGCTACTAAATAACATGAAATAATTACCAAGAATATTGTGAATATACGTTGTGTGTTCACGATTAAAAAGTTATAAAAACAATATTGATAATGCCATCCGGACCGATTTCGGCCACTGCGCAGAACATATTATAGTGCAAAAGAGTGAGCCCAAACACAGATGCAATCTACATATATACACTTACTCTCACAATCCAATAGGACGGCAATAATTCGACACGATTGGAAGTTCAGGTGCAGAAACAACGATTTTTCGTGCTTTCGGGCGCACAAGAGTGAACATACTTTCATATTACAGAGTCCGGGCTACTGAGAATCTTCCACAAAAAACCCTTAGTTTGAATCTAAGACCTCGAAATCGGCGATCTTAGCCACAAGACCAACACGGGTTAGCATCAATTCTATTACAAGATCATTTGTCCATTCGGTTGAATTCGAATTAACTCAATTCGTTAATGTTCATAACTATTTATTTCTCACCCAAAAAAAATTATTATAGAATAATTTCTATACAAAATCTTAGAGGACAACCCAAAAAATATCCCAAAAGTTTTACCATTTTAGTAAATATATTAGGTACCTTCCAAGATATTGTTACAAAAACAATCGTGTTCTATGAACTTAAGACTAATAAAAATTTACCAGTCGTACCTAAAACTGACCATGCCCCAGTTACTTAGCTGGTCGTGTACTGAACATTGACAACAATGAGAGGTTACGATTAGGCAATAGGTGATTAATGTCATCGGATTTCATTATTCTTCGATTGAAGCGACGAGAATTTTCGATTGCTATGCAATTAACCCATTTTTGAAGATACATTTAATTACTATTTCAAGTTTTTAATCATCGTTTTAATGAGCAAGGTGTTTGTTGTGGAAAATTAATAATTAAATAATAATAATTGATAAAAATCTGTTTAAATTCATAAACATTTATTGCTAGAAGATTCCGCGTTTCATACGCTACCATGATTGTTTTGAAAATCTAATTCTCAAGAATGAGACAAAATATTCTAATTACTAACAATCTTTATGAGCTATTGAAGCAAAATTTGTGGAAAGATTATCTTAATTTTGTGTTATGAAGTTTTAAGAATAATGTCAATTGTTTAGTACCTTAAGAACAGCTTTACCTTCAAATAGATAGCAGCTAATTTGTTCTTTGAACTGAGCACACTAAGCAGTAAGCTCATTCATTGATAAAATGTAAATGTAAATAATTGAATTTATGCTATTTACAATATATAATACCGATGTGATAATTTTAATCTGCTGATTTTAAATTCTTAAAAATTAATACGGAAGCAAATTTTTGATAAAAAACAACGGATAGTAATTATTGCGATAATTTTTTAAACAAATTAACGACAACTTTTTTGTTTGTAGCATAAAACGTGAAGACTACACGAATATAAGTATCCCTGTAAAATCATTCCCAAGGTTTAGCGGTGTAGTTGCAATTTTTTCGTCACGTAAATTCATGTCTAGGAATAACAATCTCAAATGTTTCTCATATTCAAAACTAGATGGCGGTGATATTATTTTTATAATAAATACTATGTACTTAACCCCGACGCAAAAGATGATTATTTAAAGTCCCCAAATCTTAGTATAACAATTAAATCTTTTATTACAATAAAACAAATATACACGGTTTTAAAAAATATTCTACCTTATTTTATTGTATCATTATTACTGTTGTTATTAAATAAAAACTAAATTCCATAAAGTGATATAAATATGCACCAATAAATGTTATATAGAATTTAAAAACATTATAATTACTTTATTAAAAATTAATGCAGCGTAAATCATTTCACATATCGTATAATATTATTAATATCTACTTTCTTCGCCTTGAACTTATCAACTCTGAACCACAGATAAAATCTACCAGCAAAGACTTCACATAAAATATATTTACAATTATTTATGTATTCGTTATTTCTTAAAATAAAGTTAATCTGCGAATAAAATATAAGCTTTTATAAATAACAATTTTGATCTCAAAGTAACATCAATGTTACCAGCAATATTAAATTCATAAAATTCATATTGTTTGTGGTCCTGGTCTAAAATTGGTTTCATAAAAGTATAAAAAAGGTAATAATTAAATATCAATTAATTTTTAGTTAGTTAATTTTAAGAACTAATACTCTACAATACTTTTGACCATTACTTATACATAGTTAGTTAATTTTGAGTAAAAATTTAATCGTGGATGTTGAACAAAGACTACATTTTGGGCATTTGCTGATATCAGGTGCTTTGGCATGTTTTGTATACCTGCTCTTCGAATACAATTTCAGGTACACTATGCCACTATGGCAAACTTTGAGAATTGTGGATCTTAAATCGTAAACGTAGTACGCGGCGCTACATATCCGGTCGCCATGCTAAAAGAATCTTATTTATGTGTTTAGAGAATTATAATATATACCCATATTTAATATTTATAATATTACCCGTTTTAATAATGTTATTAAATATTTCAGTAAACATTTTTTATTATCTGTATGTTATAAAATACTTCAGGATAATTATGTTTTTTATCAACTAATAAAAAAATTTAAGTATGGATTGATAATAATAATATGTACTTAGAAATCTATAACATTTTTTTACAATACTCCCTATTATTGTAAAAAAAATGCTATGTAACGATTTGTACATAAAAATTAACTTTGTCGTCAAAGATAGAACTTTAATAGCATACTACTAGGGATTTTTAATAAAAACTTATTTCTGTTATATATTTTAAATACAAATTTCCTTTTCAATATCTTGTTTTTGTACTTTCACTGATTAAGTAAAAAAAACCTTGACGTAGAATATTTTTTTATTTTTTTACATAATTTAGGAGTCAAACTGTGTTACAATACAACTAATTAACACTGATTTCATCTTATAACTTTTGAAATAATATTTTCGTATTGTAATTTAATGTGATTAGGTTATAAAATCAGTTGGCTTATACATAACTACCTACCTTTTAATACCTATATTTTTAATTTGTGTAAAGTGTATAACTCAGACAAGTTTTTCTTTGAACATAAGATGTATTATAACAATAAATCTTTTAAATATATAAGCAATTACTTGTACCTATTTAAGAAGTTATTAGCTTATCTATTGACGATTATTAATTTATTTAACTGAAAAACAGTAATGTTGTTCTATCAGAAAGGTAATATTAATCTCAGAGCCTCAGGAAGGTATTTGGTCAGAGTAATTTATTTAGATTTTAAAAAAGTTCATGTTCTTAAACAGTACAATATCCGCAAAGCGCTTTTCATTTTCCATACTTTCAGGATTATTATCCGAATTTGTTGTATAGTACAGAATATGTTTACGCGTGATAAAATTTCTCCGTCTTCCCAATTCGGCCGAGTTACCAGCGGGCCGCTCGAAGTGCCTACGTGACTAGCGGCCCCCTCACATCGGCGTCGTGGCGCCAAGCGAATTACCGCCTTATTGACATCTAGCGGTACTACACTTTATTGAATAAAAAAACGTTCAAATAGTTCATTCTTGTATCATTCCGCAATTATACAAACTTAACCCTCATCGTTGCGTAACATCGAAAAAATCGCACGTGTTAAAAAGTCACGCATCAGCTGATCTTTTTGCGATACTTACCCCAGGAGTTCACTAGGTTGATCGAGATCGCGAGGATAGCGAACAAACACTGCGTTCTACACATTTTGTTTCATAAATTTCGAATATTTCCCATTAAATGCACATTAGATTGGATAGTATATTTGTGCGAGTTTCAGCCAATGTCAGATAGAGGGCGCACGCTCGCAACGACCGCACCGACCGCGTGTTAGACCGAAACTAAATACTCAAATCGCCGTCAGGCCGTCCGTTTTGCCGCGAAGAGAAACACAAAATAGGTTCATTGAAGCCACTGAGCGCATGCTCATGGAACAAGTACGCGAAGCGATATCTTATCAAGCCGCGAATTTGAAAGATTCGGAAATTGCAAGGCGCTTTGCCTTGGTTTACAATTATCTTATAATCAAAAGATAATTAGTTATATAACGCAATGTCTGCATTATATGGTACAACTGTACGTTGATTTATATTATACTTTGATACTTGATAGTACAAAGTTTTATAATTACCTACATTGGCTACATTATACAATGTTATTACCACAATATTATTACCTCTATATAATGACTTGCGATATATTATATATATCAATATTAAGACATAAATAATCAAGAATGTTATACAATTAATGCAAATAGAACATAGGTATTTAAGAAAACCTAAAGATTTCATAAATTATAATTATATGTTTACAGGAATTTACATTTAACTATATTAAAAATTTACTCTATATTTTATTATGTAATTGCTTTAATTATTTTTTTCTTTTATTGTAATTTATGCGCGTTGACGTCTAATTTATGTATTTTCATGCGTTTTAATTAAACTAAATAATAATTTATTGACACATATTATATATATCTGCATTACTTAGCTTTATAGTTTTATTTTATATTCTGTAAGCTATGAGACTTTTAATAGGTTATATCTATTATCTATACCTATCAATGTCACCAATCACCATCATTTTAGTATTATTTTCCCGCTCCTGAGTATAACCTCAAACTTAAAACGCCTAAAGCCCTAACATTTTATAAAAAATAAAATTGAAACGCATGTCGAAAAGGTCATCGGACTTTTATTTTCCTGAACATATTTTTAAGTAAGTATGTCATTTAACTTGTTTTGACAGTTATTATCAAAATAATGATTAAATGCAAAAACTGCAATTGTGAATATTATTTTATGTAATACATTTTTTATTCCCTTTTTAAAAAACATTGTAGTTTTCTACTACGAAATGTTGTTAGGAAAACTCAAGTTACATTGTTAATTATTAATTTTAACGGTTGGTTGGATACATTAGGTTTTCGTTATAAGAAAAAATTGTATTTTTTAACATAATTTAAATAAAACGAATGTGTTAACAATTGTTTAATTAATGTAGGCCAATGTCAGGAAGTTATACTACTTTAAAAAAAGTTTTACTCTATTAACAAGCTACCTATTCAAGTTTAATTTATAATTATACACTTTGAAATAGTAATACGTAGTATAGATTAATTATAAGATTCTATGAACAATGTTTATGAATTAAAAAGTACTAGTAGACTTTATATAATAGAATTATTCAACATAATTAAATATACCTTTTTTACGCTAGTAAAACGCATGATGCGTTTCCCCTACGGGAACAGGTTGGGGGGGGGGGATTATGTGGGACTCGCCATATGTCCAGGGCACCGAGTGACCCCGGTCATCGGAATTCCCACTAAAAAACCAGCGGTACCCTTCCTGTCTTAAGGGGAGCGCCACGGGATCGCTTGTACCTCCGTAATTTGATAAGATGCTAAAGCCAAAGCTTTCGATATCAGAAAGCCCTACTACTAAAATAAACACATGTTTTTCTGCTCCCTAAATTTTGCCACCCTTAGTTCAGGACGTACTTGGCTTGTTCGTCGAGTGAAGTCCGCCCCTGGTTGATTGAATTTGATGGATTTGACCTAGAAGAATTCTTTTTAAACCACGTAATTTATTCATTTCATCTCGATAGCATTATACGGAACAGCTTTTGGAAATAGATGTTACAAAATGAAATAAAAAAGCTTAGGTATATGCAAATCATAGTATACTATTACGCCGTAGGCATTATATAAATTGATTACTTATTACCATTGACAGCAGGATATAGAACAGCGTAAAGTCCATTTGATATAATATATACCTTTTTGTTAAGTCGTTGACCACATAAATGTTTATTGTTAATTGAAGGCGGATATCCGGTATTCAAACTTCCTGAAACAACAATTCCTTGAAAGCGTCTGTACGGACATTTCAGGAAATATGTCGCCGTTAATTCTATAAAGTGTTAATGTTTTTATTTATGTTAATTATCTTTATATGTGTGAAAGTTCAAACATGTTTTTTAATTATAGACAAATCTGAAAACTATTAAAGATTAATTTTATTGTTATAACGTCATAACTCAACAAAGCGTGAATAAACATGTTACTTGTAATTAATTATTTACTTATCACATAAATATATAATTGAGATTGTATATAAAATGTTGTTGTAAATACTAAAGTATCAAACTTAGATTTTTTACTTTAGTAAAAGTTTTAACTTATGGTTTTTATGATATTTAAATTAAAAACAAGACTGAAGATATAACAAGTTACACTGCATATATTATTATAGTTTTATAAAATTACTAATTAAAACGTTAGACAAAAATTAATTTCCGACATGGACGACGACGAACGCGCTTGTAAGGATCAAGCATAGCAATGTTCTAAGCTTCAATTACGATTATTTATTTCATTATCCGGAAATACTACATGTATAGTGCGAGTTATATGTACATAAAATAAATAAATCTATCACATCTAGATTTAAAAATCATAGCCATTCGAAATTTGTATAAATATGTCATAATCATGATCATTTGACTATGTAGTTGCAGTTAACCTCTAAATATCGGGCACTAAAGCTCTGGTCCGGCCTAGATGGAGGGTGCCTTAGTGTTCATGTTTGTTCCTAATAATTCTTCAAAATACTTTAATTTGTGTAGTATTGGAGATCTGTATTAGTCATAAAGTAAATTGGTAAAAGCTCATTGTTCCGACATTGTATGCGGTTGCGATGTGGAAGGTTATTCATACGATCTATGAATAAACTTGTACATATAATATGTACATAGTTACTATAACATAATTATTATTCCATATATCATTGTTGTGTTATTGCACTTATGTTTAAAAATGCATATTTTTATTATCATGAATAAATAATTTGCTTTATGAATATTTTGGACTAGAAACTATATTTATAGCCTGTACCTACTTTCCGGCTTCGTCCGTGTAGATTAGACGCCCTGCTTATACATTCATACTTCATAGTATGAAATAATTACATTAAGTTTAAATAGAAATATACTTTCCAAGATAATAGTAATACGACACACATACCTAAACAAGTAATCGGCTTTCTTATCACTTTTTAATTAAAAGTATTAATCTACTACTATTTGTTATTTATTATAATATAATAAATAATATATATATATATATAATGTATAAAAAAGAATTTGTTAAATTATAAATCTGAACATAAACTACATTATGTACATCAGTCATAAAATTACATTTTGTATTATTTGAAAGACATGCAACGCCATCTAGTGATCCGATTTGTTAACACTAAGTTTCAAGTAATACTGGTTCAGTAGTTTGTAAGTTCGACGACAGATGGAGCTGTAAAGAAAATCAAGTTTATGAATAAAATATATTCGATACTAGTTTCCCGTCCCGGCTTGGAATGGGTAAAATAATAATCAACATCATAGTAAAAATAAAAATGTTTTTGATCAGTTAATGCCATATATTTTAAGTTTTATCTTAAGAAAAATAATTGTATGCCGGTGTACATTTGCTACATAGTTTTATAAATAATTAATTTCAGACTATCTTATATTTTTGAAGTATAATAATTGAGTTATTATAATTTGCAACTTAAAAATATCATTAGTTTTCATTGTCTGCCATATGTCGTAACGGTAGTTACTTTATAAAGTAATGGGTTGGGAGGGATATTTTTTGTCAGATGTAGAACTCTCTCGTCCATCTGTTCAAATTGTAGTTGTTTTTTTGAAATATAGGACGTACCATAATCAAGTAATATCGATTTATTAAAATTATGGTACCTATTGTTTAAAAAATATATATTTTATAATGAATATTTATATTTGTTGAATATATTATATGGCTTTATTATTAAAAAATTGCGGGCTCGTCTGGGTAGATACCACCCATTCATCAGATATTCTACCTCAAAAAATCATTACTTGGTACTGTTGTTTTCCGGTTTGAAGGGTGAGTGAGCCAGTGTAATTACAGGCACAAGGGACATAACATCTTAGTTCCCAGGGTTGGTGGGGTATTAGATTGCGCGGCGGGAGGATTCTCCCTTCTGCCACGAGTATGGTGCGCCATTGGATACGGCGCACCACACCCTGAGAGAGTGTGCCGCGTGGGGGCCCTAGAGGCATTCCCTGGCGGCGGTTGTTGGCGGAGACCTCTCCTTGCCGAGCATCATTAGATGTCGCAGAAGGAGGCCGCGGAGCGGGAGCGGGAGCGGGAGGAGAAAGCCGCTGAAGACTCGCTCCGTCGTAGAAGACCGGGGGAAGGAAGCGACGTTTTGCGCACCTTCTCCCCCCGCCACAATAGGCGCCGCCGGGAATAAGGGAGGATCCCAGTACCCTGGGATTCCTCCCTAGTGAATGGAGGCCCGCATTAGGCAGGCCGGCCGTCGGAGCGTCACGGTAGCATGCGCAAGCGATCCCGTGGCGCTCCCCTTAAGACGGGAAGGGTACCGTGGAGGGTATCAATGATGGATTTCCCAACGAAAAAAAAAAAAGAAAAAAGAAAAGGGTATTGGTGATGTAAGCGATGGTAAACATCTCTTACAACGCCATTGTCTATGGGCATTGGTGACCACTTACCATCAGGTGGCCCACATGCTCGTCCGCCTAACAATGAAAAAAAAAATTGGTTTTTAAATATTGTGAAGGTATTATTACATAAAATATTTATAGCACACCTTTTATAGTAAACATTATTTATAGAATTTTTCAAAAACGCAGGCAAATCTGCGGTCATCAACTCATATTATATGATCGTGTGAACAAACACACATTTTCAATCCATTGGGGGATGCGGGGTAAATGGATTAAGCAAACCATTATTGTATTAGCGGCACTTGTTTGCCGCTCCCCAAGGTCTACGGGTATGAAATAGGGGCGTCGAATTCAGAAAAAGTATTAAATAAAAATAATATACCGCTTACATAACGTTATGTTATTTTAAATTAATCAAATAAGTAAAATTAACCGTTTCATTTCGCTCAATACTTTTGATATTACTTCAGGCAAATTTTATTTTCTTTAACGACGTACTATTATTTACGTTAGTCTTGTAGTAATGATCACAAATCTAATATTTCAATTCATTAATCCACCATTTTTACCCCGGGCTATATTCTAGATCAAATTGCTAAAACACTTCTCAACGTAGACATCTATTATATTGTACTCACTTTTAGGTGATTTCACTGGCAGGACGAATAAACATAAAAAAAGCAAAGGACTTGGATATGACATAATCTGTGGTATTCATTACGGATTCTAGAGAAAATGACGGTTCGATTTTTGAATGTCAACGAAGTTGTTATCGAAATTTTGGAAGTAAAATTATTATAATACATACGAAATAATCTGTGCCTTGTTAGTATAAAAACGTTATAGAAGTTAAGTATAATATAAATAAAGATTAATCAAGAACTATTTGTAGTGCATATTGGTAGAGCTTTGTGCAAGCTACTTGGTGGTAGAGCTTTGTGCAAGCTCGTCTGGGTAGGTACCACCCACTCATCAGATATTCTACCGCAAAACAGCAGTACTTGTTATTGCTGTGTTCCGGTTTGAAGGGTGAGTGAGCCAGTGTAATTACAGGCACAAGGGACATAACATCTTAGTTCCCAAGGTTGGTGGCGCATTGGCGATGTAAGAGATGGTTAACAGCTCTTACAACGCCAATGTCTATGGGCGTTGGTGACCACTTTACCATCAGGTGGCCCAAATGCTCGTCCGACTTCCTATGCAATTGAATATTTTTTTACATTAATAGTTATTTTAAACAGAAATTATAATAATAACGCTAATGCTTGCAACCGTAAAGTACCAGGGTGCCATGAATATGAAATTAGTTAATCCTTTCCCAACTAGACCGTGGAATTTTATGTCAAAAGTTTGGTCGAACGACTCAACTTCGGTGAACTCAGTTTTGTCGAATTTAGTAAAAGACCAAGCGCGAATAGCGAGTTTCATAAGAGAAATTGTAGGTGTTTATTTAAATTGTATAAATTAACAAATTCGTCAGAAACATCATGGAAGGAAGGAAGGCAATTGATTTCGTTATTACAATATAATCAGTTATATTGTGTTAGAAATATGATAAATCATTTAAAAAATACATTGTCAATGATTTTATCTTAAATTTTTTTGACAACATACTTTCATATTTCAACGACTTAGTAGCATTTTCAATATTGGTGTATCTTTAGTTTAATTAATTGCTTCAAGTGACATATGACGCGAAAGAAGTCCGGAACTACTATAACAGAAAGGAGAAACTAGGTATAGGGCGAGATTGTGTTAACTTTATTCTAAATATGATGATGATGATGAAGAATTTTATTTTTCACGAAGTCCGATGTGATGAAAGGACAATCAACTTTTGAACTCATCTTTAAACAATATACATATATACATTTCTAAACATTTCTAAACGGGGTGTTATACTCACCTTATGGCCTCTTTTGGAGACAGGAAGGTGAGTTCATTTTTGAGCATTCTTCCGATTCAAGAGGGAAATCACACGCGATCACGATTTGAACAGTGATTATTTTTATTTTTCATATATTTTAATTTTCATACATTATGTAAGTCCTCTAATTAAATCATTTAATGTATAATATAAATATATTTTATTGTAAATGTAATCTGTTCCCGAATACTATAATGATTTATCTGTATTCTGTACGTAGGCAGAATATTTTAACACTTTTCCGTAACTTTTTTTTGTCAATGCAAATTTAAAACTTCGAAAGGATGAACGTGTTTTGTACGCAATCGGTCTAAAAGGAGCGTCATCACTAGCCTGCGCCTACAGAATTCAAACGAGCAATATTTGGAAAGGATTCAATTACCTACCTACATACTACATATCGACATACGTAATCTAGATACGTATTTACATTTTGTTCTGCACGTGTTACAATATCGCTTGTATCGGCATCGAGTTTGTTTTCCTTGTAACCGAAGATTTTATCTAAAGATATTGTATTTATTTGGAAAAAAGATTTCTCAATCATTTTTTTTGTTTCGTTTGTATCTTAGAAGTGACAGGGTAATGATTTTGAGCCTAGTTCACCACGTTTCTCTAATGTTCATTGCTATATGCGACAGATATTCATATTTTTTTTTATTGTATAGTAAGGCGGACGAGCATATGGGCCACCTGATGGTAAGTGGTCACCAATGCCCATAGACAATGGCATTGTAAGAAATGTTAACCATCGCTTACATCACCAATGCGCCACCAAACTTGGGAACTAAGATGTTATGTCCCTTGTGCCTGTAATTACACTGGCTCACTCACCCTTCAAACCGGAACACAGCAATACAAAGTACTGCTGTTTTGCGGCAGAATATCTGATGAGAGGGTGGTACCTACCCAGACGAGCTTGCACAAAGCTCTACCACCAAGTGAATGACACATGACGGGCTCCTTACGATGTCTAACTTCACCGCCTAGTATCTACGAATCATAAACACGAATTAGGTACACGTATGAAAGTTCAGAGGTGCTTATTCGTGTTTGAATCAGCTATCTTGGTAAAATATTAATATGTAATTGTATCATCGCGGTTCCAATGTCTTAAGCTGTTACTCTCTGGTGGTATCTTACAAGTACCTACATCTAGGTGGGTAGAAACTATTTCTTATTCTGTCGGTTTTTTAGGTATATTGGGTGTATTAGGCTTATCTACTAGACTGTCAACCTATTTGAAAAAAAAAAAAAACAAAAAATATAGATGACTCTATTGCTGACCTCAGCCATTCTTTTGTTACAAAATATATATTATACAAAACGGCTTAAAAATACACTATTTATAATATACATATTATATAGTAAATAACATAAAATATATGAAAACAATCTCGAAATATAATGGATAGAACAACTAAAGCCGATAATGTAAATCTGTCGTCAATATTTTTATATTCCAAACTAGTATACATATAGGTAAGAAAATGGGCTTAATTTTTTTTTTTATGTAAGAGGGTGCAAACGAGCTGGAAGCTCACCTGGTGGAAAGTACTACCGCCCATGGACATCTGCAACATCCGAGGACTTGCAGGTGCGTTGCCGGCCTTTGAGGAAAGAGTACGCTCTCTTCTTGAAGGTTTTTACGTCGTATCGGTTCGGAAAAGTCGCCGGCGAAAGCTGGTTCCACAGAGTGATTGTACGAGGCAGGAAATGCATTAGGAAACGAATTTCCCGCTTAAAACGGTTTCCAAATGTCGTGTGATTCATGGTGTGCCAGTAATTACTATGAACGTGCAAATTTTTTTTCGCGTAGGCAGCGTATGTATCTTAACACTGTTGGATACGTTCAATTATTAGAAAAACATCTCTTATACCATTTTCTAGCATTTATTTCAAGTCACAATTGCCATCTCCATTCGCGTCTATTTTACAATTCGCTATATCTTTGTCTTAACGTCATTTCATGAATTCATTTGAAAACAGAATCTTATGATAATAAAAACTCTTTAGTAACTTTACAAACCGTTATTATTAACCTAACAATAATAAATCAATATAAATATTTCCTCTGATATAAGGTAAATAGGCAATGATCATAACACAAGTTATACACAGTAATAACTACGGTTACTTGCGGTTACTTACGGTTTACTAAGTCTTCCTTAGCTGTTAAAACAGGTAAACAAAAACATTTAAAAAAAAACGTTAGTCAACGTCAGTATCATCAACGCGTTTGCATCCAACATTAAAAGTTACAAAATAAATTAAAGAATATTTCTTTTTTTTTCGTTGTACCTTAACTATAATACATATATTTTCACAATTACAGTAAAACAGATATAATCCTAGTACACATAACATTTCTTATTCTCGAATAACGAAGTTACCTTTTCAAATGTTGCGTGCATTACCGTCCCTTGGTGCGCGTCCGACACCCGAAGCTGTGAAAAACTTAAAATATTTACATCGACGGAACGGTGTGGACTGTGCGGGGTTATTTCGAACGACCTCGCCCGTTTCCCGTACCGATTGCATGTCAAAAACAGTCCTAACTAATATTATAAATGCGAAAGTTTGTTCGTTTGTTTCGACTTCACGCCTCAACCACTTAGCCAATTTCAAAAATTCACCAAAGGAAAGCTAAGCTAGCAGCGAGTAATATAAGCTACATTTGGACCCGTATGGCCAAGGGAACAGTAACTACACGGCTAAACCGCGGGCAAAACTGGTATAATATATAACACTAATAACTTAAATAATAATTCTTGCTGATTGATTTTTTAAAGAAAGAATAACGTTTGCTACAGCCTCAGCCATTGGAAAACGAATGGGCTTTTAAGAAAGCCTCAACTCTTAAATGAATGGTAGTTTATTTTTGACCACAAATGATAAAATAGCGATTAAAGGGGGGTAATGTTTCTAGCTCTACTATTCCACGGTGTCATGATATTTTGTACAATAGATATTTAAAATTTGCATCAATTGTAATAGTAATAAAAGTATAATATTTACGCTTACATTTTTTATTAATTCACAATTTTTTTTTAAAAAGAAAGTTTATTTTCGTAATTATTAAAGGTTTACAATTATAATTGCTATCAACGTAGTCAGAGAGCAAACCGTTTTAATTTTACCATCCTCAGACCTTCAAACAGAATCTGAATCGAGCGGAAAGTTGGTATTAAAGTATGAATATTTAATAACAGTCTGCTATCCTACTTTGTTTTGATGCTTAGTTATCATTTTGGATACATTTTATCGTAATTCATTTAAAATTGAGATTTATTTCATAACAATAATAATAATATTTTTTGCTCAAAGATTTGAAATTCGCGATTTAACGAGGAACGCTGTTGGTATTCTTGCTAGTATTCCACACGGTTACAGTTTATTTTTTACTTGATAACTAAGAGTAAGAGTAGAAAAAACAACAAACGACTGATTTATATGTATATTTTAAACTTTCGCGACGTGTATATTATCCCTTAGATTGATATTATAAAGCTCTTGATCATGACATATATATATATATATATTTTAAAACATCGAGCAAAGAAGAAAAACTGTATGATCGCGACTTCTTCATCATCATCGGGTTGATGATGAAGAAGTCGCGAGTGGTGTGGTGACATAGTCTCTTCAATGGCACGCCAGCTCGATCTTCAGCTCTCGATTTTCATCCTCTGCCAGTCACTTTGTGTATATCGTCACTCCACCTAGCAGGAGGGTGCCCTACGCTACGTTTGCCAAAGCGTGGTCCAGAACACGTCGCGACTTAAAATCGAATAAAATATATAAAAGTCTCTTGTTATACATTTTATTCGCTTATAATTATAATAAAACTTAATTTAAATTGAAATTAATGAATAGACGCATCGTATGTTACACAAGGGCCGGTTCATTTATAGCATTTATTATAAGAATTGCCATTTGCCTTGTCACCATAACACGCGATTATGTTTTGCTTGTAGATTTTTAAATTAATATTATATTCACTTAACATGTACCGTCAGCAACAAACACATGAATAATACTAATTAACGTGTATCGGACTTAAGAATATTGTTTTTAATTTTATTTCTCATTTTATGGATAGCGAGTGAGATTTTGCTAACAATATTGTCTATACACAAGTGATTGGCTCGTTGGTCTAGTGGCTTGATATGAGGCCACAGACTCGGTGGTCCTGGGTTCAATTCCCAGGTCGGGCCAATATATAGTTATTGGGGTTTTCTGTCAGAAAACTCTCATTAGCAGCCCGGAGTCTGGAAGTTGAAAGTGTGTACACTCCCGTGCCTCGGAAAGCACGTTAAGCCGTTGGGCCTGCGCCTGAAATCTTTCCGGTCGTGTCGGATTGCCGTCCCATCGGATTATGAGAGCTAAGGAAAAGAGAGTGCACCTGTGTTTGCGCACACACTTGTGCACTATAATATCTCCTGCGCAGTTGGCTAGTCTCTCTTGAGATTGGCCGCCGTGGCCGAAATCGGTCTGGAGGACCTTACCTTACACAAGTGACATATATTTAGATGTATGTTTGTGTATCATTGTAAAGTCAGTGGATAGTTGTAAGATAAAATATGGAGTACTTTTATCACGGAAAATTTTCTACGGGGATTATAAAATAAATTATGAATGGTGTCATGGGTATAACATATGGTTGAAATGAAATATTTGACGAGCCGGTTGGCGTGGTTGGTAAGACACTTGCCTTACACGCCGCAGGTCGTGGGTTCGATTCCCACCCAGGACGGACATTTGTGTGCATGAACATGTTTGTTTGTCCTGAGTCTGGGTGTAATTATCTATATAAGTAGGTATTTACAAAAAAAAAAAAAAGTAGTAGGTATATGTAGTATATCAGTTGTCTGGTTTCCATAGTACAAGCTCTGCTTAGTTTGGGATCAGATGGCCGTGTGTGAATAATGTCCCAGGATATTTATTTATTATTTATTTAATATAAAATGTTTATTCTTATATATTGTATGCTGATGATGCGTTTACTTATTATTTAGTTATGTGAAATTTAGAAATATTTTTATATTAAGCGAAATGTTATTATATTCTATATCCTATAGTTGTTGACCTTAGAGAACTAAAGCTGTTCGACAATTTTTAAGAAATTAATCCGTTCTTGTACCATAGTAACACTCTTATTAGTTTATTTATAGGAAGTCAATACAATGTACAATGTTTATATTATATATCGGTCCTAATAATTAATAATTTTAAATAATGACATTTATGATTTATTAACTCTATGCATCGCAACTATAGACTAACTCATCATGCAATTATACAAATCTAGGTTTGCTCACTTCAATTTAACATTTTTTAAATGCATCGATAAAAAAAAAACTGTAAAAAGAAACATGAATTCAAGTAAAACAATACGTACACAATAAGTTAAAGAAGAAATATAAAAAAAAAAACTTTATTTAAAAAAATATGTACACAAAAATGCAAGGGGTCAATCTATTCGTGGCAGTACTTTAACATTTAAATACATATATAAATTGTCATAGTATATTTTTATTTTAGTCTTGATCTAAATTATTATTAATAGGTATTATAACTATAAAACAACAGTTTCAAAAGCAATTTACTAATACAGTAATAGTAATAAAAACTACAAAGCACATCACAAGCGCCCTATTGTCAAGAAATTACTCAAAGACAAGTTTCCAACAAGTCGGAAAGAGCTGACTTCTCGGAGTTGCTACAAACATCTTCAAATAGTGAGATACGCTGACGATGAGTCGTTGAACACTTGGATTAGTTTAGTTACGATACTTATTGAAGTAACAGAACAGGAACTTATGTTTTCATGTGAAATTTGACTCGGTCGCTGGTGTAGATGATTTTTTTAATAATATTTAATCTGCAGTTCATGTGTGCGGATGTTTGCTACTTAATGTGATAGGGTTGTTATTAAAACTAGGTCGTTTATGGAGTAGGAATTACACTCAATAGTAATTACTAAAATTTAATTTCAGATAAGCGAAGAGGGCTGTAGTATGTACATTTAATACGATCATAGGATATGGGAGCATCTGAATATCCAACATACTTACATACATACTCTCTCTTTTTCACACACGCACACACAGACACACACCCTCGCATATGCACAATTTATAGTTGGGAATATAAAAATATATTTATTTGAAGTAATAAATATCATTCGTTCATTTATCTAAGTAGACCGTAATAAAGTGAAGCCCATGCATAGATTTTAAATTCGCCCGTTCCCGGGTTAGAACCCATAGTCTTCATTAAGATTGACGTGTTCGAACCACAGGGTAGCTCAGCCACATCCTTACTATGATCAAAATAATAAATGTCAGCGTGAACTAAGGGTAATTTATTTTTTTATACTATTTTAGTAATAGGGGATAACTTCACGGCATCAGGGCTGTATTTAAAGAGCTTAGTTATAACACAGAACTCGGACATACGGCAGCCGCCCGCACGTGTGCGATAACACAAGGGAGAATTCTCTTGTTTGTGGACCCTTGTCGTCTGCATATTATTGTTAAGTTTGTACAATACATACATTTTACTTGGTGGTAGAGCTTTGTGCAAGCTCGTCTGGGTAGGTACCACCCACTCATCAGATATTCTACCGCAAAACAGCAGTACTTGGTACTGTTGTGTTCCGGTTTGAAGGGTGAGTGAGCCAGTGTAATTACAGGCACAAGGGGCATAACATCTTAGTTCCCAAGTTTGGTGGCGCATTTAAAAAAATGCAAGCGATGGTTAACAACTACAATGTCTATGAGCGTTGGTGACCACATACCATCCGATGGTCCATATGCTCGTCCGCATACCTATACAAAAAGAAACGAATCAAAGACTAAATGATAAAGCTAATAAAAAAATAAACAAGGAATTCTATATATTCGAGCTGTACATTAATATATTTAATAAATGAGTAGTTTATTCCGTATGGACAAAAACTTTTAGACATTTTATTTATAAAATCTTCTTAAGTAACATGTAAATAATAAGTTTTGAGAAAACACACATACGTGTTTGCTTCGTAAGTTTCTCAGAAATACTTTTTCTTTTGTAACTCCCGAACAAACTTTGTAATACAATAGTATTTACCGAGACTCGTGTTAATAATTCTTACAAATATTATTTTAAGTAAAATTATTACGGTACTTGTTACGATTTTAGGAATCGTCCCGTTTTTATTGTTATTTCATATCATTAATTAAATAAATTTATATTAACAATAAGCATTATCGTTCGCTACCGAAGTTATCTATGTACCTTTCTATATATTTTTACTTGGTGGAATTAATTGGTGGTAGAGCTTTGTGCAAGCTCGTCTGGGTAGGTACCACCCACTCATCAGATATTCTACCGCAAAATAACAGTACTTAGTATTGTTGTGATCCGGTTTGAAAGCTTAGAGAGCCTAGGAGCCTAGCCTGAGTGTACCTAGGCACAAGGAACATTTTACCGTTTTATTTCCCAAGGTTGGTGGCACATTGACTTTGTACGGAATGGTACACAAAGGTACACTTCTCATCAGGTGGATTCTCTGTTTTACAGTCCTCCTACCTATTTCATAAAAAGTGGACTATATAATTCAGTAAAGTTTTCGTGTATAATGGTTTCAAAATTTATTATTATTTCTTGCTCTATTTTAAAAATGTTAGATATTCTTATATTTTACTTGTTAGCTATGTAGAGCTGTTAACGAAAACGGTTGCAACGTTAGTTAGCAATAAATCGCTTAAAATAATCCAGAAATGCAAATAATTCAAAACAATTGCCATTATTTTGATAAATCGCTGTAATATCCAAAAATACATCTTACCACTTAAACCGACACTGTTCTAATTGCAAACGTATTAACTGACATAAATCTCTCATTCAATAATAGAGTTAGCTGAACTTTTGGAACTTTATCGCATTAACATATGATTGCACCGAATTGCAGTTTTAATTACACCAAAGAAAATATATTTGTCTCTTTCTATTCTATAGTATAACGCATAGTAGGAGTGCGTGAGAGATACATGAGGTAGTATTTACAAGGTTCGCTGTCGCTTGTGCGTTGGATGGACATCGTCGCCTCAGTCAGTGCAGTGTTTCGTAAGGAGGCAGAAGTGTCGTTCGCTTGTCCCGTAACCGATATCGTATTTACAAACTTTATGAAATTGTTTTGATAGTGACACTTTTGAACTGTAAACGGCGTTAAATGACCGGAAAAACGTGATTTGTTTATTTTTTTTTGTTTGTTTTGTTTTAATTTGTGTTAAACTAGTTAGTGCAGCCTTGTGTTTGTTGACCGACGTGCTGTCGGCAGGAGTTATTTTGGCGGTTATGATGTAACCGGCAGGTCCCAGGTTCGATTTCCGTGGGATGGGACAGAGCTGAAACGATGCACACCTCTATGATGATGGTGAGTCCTAGTTTATTTTAGGATATTAGCGTTTACATAATAGCGTTATTTACAAAACTAAAATTCTATCATATATACACCATTTTAAATAATTCATGAAATAGTACTGTATCTAAATGTTTGTATTATTTAAAATATCAATAAAAAAATATATTAAATTTGATAAAAATATAAAATTCACAATGATGTTCAACGTAACTATTGAAATCACCTTATCAAATGTGTAGTCTGATAAATTGAATTACGTGAAACACCTTACACTGTAATATAGATTAAATATCTTTGAAAAAAAAAAATTCTACTTTTGTAAGGTTTGTCTAGTATAATTTTTCATTTTAAATTTCCAGCACTATTTTTTAGTATTTGAAAATCGAAGAACAACTTCTATAAGGTAGCGATGAGAGAAAAATGACTAGAATTGAAGTGCAACGTTTGTATGTAACGTTTAAAGTGAAACGATTCTGACTTGTATTTTTTTTTATTCTACTTGCTTTAACGGTGAGCACGGTAATAGTTTACGTAATAAGGAAGCGATAGGCCATGTGTCATCTCTCACCTTTTATTGTTGACGTTCAGCTTGTCCTTACATTTTTTATATTAACCCTTTTCGGCAGGCGACGGTATAAAAACTCATATTATACGCCGTCCCTTATATCGTAAGGGTTTATGCTTACAAGAGTTATTTTTATTATTGTATATTAAATATAGTAAAGGTAATAAGAATTCTGAGAAGAAAAATGGATATCATAAGAATCATGGTGCTATATGTGGTGGTAGGGCTTTGTGCATACCCTCCAGGGTAGGCACCACCCACTTATCAGATATTCAAACGACAAACAGCAATACTTAGTATTATTGTGTTCCAGTTTGAAGGCTGAGTAAGTCAGTGTAGGTACAAGGGACATAACATCTTAATTCGCATAATTGGTGGCAAATTGGCGATGTAAATGATGCGGCTGCTAACTATTTTATACCTATACATATTTCTTTTGTTTTAGATTTAATATTAAAAGATGTGTCAGGACGATTTGAAAGAGTATTGTGCCATATATAGCCCCTTTATTGAGGAAAGTCACTTAGGCTAACGTCACGCTGTCAACAGTAACTGTTAACGCAGGTGAAGTCGCGTTAAACATACTATCTACTGTCTATCTATTCTCTATACTAGTAATAATTGTAGTTTGAAGTTCCCTTAGAATAAACTATTGAAGCGTAAATAAATAGATATTTCAATTTGAATTTCGAATTCTAATAGTACTTCTATCGCAGAAGTAATGATTTTGTAGTATTTTCTATTAAGCATACTTTTTTGCGCATGCGCTGCCGACCATGAACTTGTGAGAATTATTTTTTATCTGTAATTATACTTGTTACTGGATGTGCACCTTATATTAAAAACATAATAGAATTATATATGCAATAAATAATATACTTAAGAACTTACACAGTATTCTACTTACAATATTGTACTTAGTGATTTTCAAAGTTTCGCCCAAGGGATTATTTAATACCGTTTTCCAGACTTCAGAAAACATTATGTCAGGTTAATGACCTTTTGGTCTTATATGCTTTTAATGGACGAATATTATTTATCAAAGGGAATAATATATTTAAAGTAGTATGGCGTATTAACATCCCTGGATTAACTTATATTCAGTGGAAACAAAAAGGATGAAAAGAAAGCGTTTGAAAGATATTTCATGAAATAGGTATATTATTGACATCTGTGTGTCATTGTGATTACACTACAGCATATAACGTTGTAGAAACGGACAAACATTGTAAATATTCTTTTCCAAATTATGTCTTTGTTTCGTTAGCAATTAAAATGGTACATGGAGAAGTAGTGCAAAGTTTATTAAAAATGTAACATATCGTCATGATGAATTTTCGCCCAAACCAGAAATGTGATTCAAAGAGGAAATGCTAGCATTCCTCCCACCCATCCACGCGGTCATGATTTGCACAGGAGCTATTTGAAATATAAATTTGTATAAATTTATGGCTAGAGGGTATTTCTTTACTGTGTTAGTTTCTAATTTTACAATTAATGAGTAAGTGTAATGCTTCTGTTTTGCACAAAGCACTGCTGATAGGGAGATCAATTCTACTAACATAATTTTCATATTATCGGAATCGAATGGCAAAATAATCGTTGACGTTGACGAGCTTCCCTATTCTACTAATACAACGATTCAGTTCCGATTCGATTTCTCCTTGATGGAATGTCAAAAGTTAACAATTAAATTTGACGCGATATTTTGGCTATATATTCTAACATCATACCGATTAGTCAAAGCTGGATTGGAGTCGAATCGAGAACGTTTATAAATGTTTTACAGTAGTGGAATTGACCTTAGTTTTAATAATTTCAAATTAATATCTATGAACCACTTTAAATCTGTTGCGTTATACATTCAACACATCTTTTTTTACTTATATGAATTGCTTTATAGTGTTACAATTGATATGATATCGAACTCAATAGAGTGTGTGACCGTGAATACGATAATTGTGTAATTATTACGTTGTTAACAAGGTCGTTCACAGCTATGATGCTTACACGTATTTTTTCTATTTATTACTTAACTAAATCGCTTTATATTACTAAATTATTTATCAAATATTACAAGTTATATATAGTGGATTTTCAGATTTGATTGTATGTCTGCCTTATGAGTCAATTAAACGAAAATTGCTATAAAAATCATATAATTATTTATTTTTGTTAATTTTTGAAATATAATTTGTCGTTGATTCTTGATGATCACTTTTCGGAATTTTAAGATGGTCGTTGTACGTACAACTCATTGCTAGTTGACAATTATTTGTTTTGGCTAGTCACTAAAACAGCATTTGTTTCATGTACACAAGCATGCCTCCAAGATCATGTTATGCTTCTTGGTTATTATATAAATTCCTGGTTATATGTAAAGTATATATAAATGTTATCGTAGAAAAACGTCTTATGAGCCAGCTCTACATTCATTTTAACTAAAATTCAAAAGTGCTCATTAAAGTTTTGATTTTTGAGATTGTACAGTTACATATATGGTCGCAAGATTCAATTTGGAATAATATTGTATCTAATGCTTATTCCGCTTAGTTCTTTTCTTTTTTGGATTTCACCATTTTTAAAGAGTGTTCTAGAACATCGGGAGAGAATGAGATCAAGTAAATCAGACGTAAGTTTTAACTGTCTTAAGAGTTAATTGTGTATTAGCTTGTACAATTATATATTTAACTAATTGTTTATAAATGTAAATACAATTTTTTTCAATTTTTTCAACATTTATAATGTGTTTAATTAGACATCGATTTCAAGCTTTCAGTCATTTATTAATATTTTGACATTCTAAAGAAGAACACATCATTCTTTAACTAATCATTCGCTAAGAGACGTTTATAAGTGAGACTGTAATTTCTCTCTTTTTGTCAACATTGATTTGATATTGATCTTTAATCGCATAATAACATTTTATATAAATAGTTGTTTTTTATATTAAAGAAAATAGCTGCTATTATAATAAATATTATATTATATTGAAATTATTTGAAATATAATGTTACCTATATTTTTTATAATTAATTACCATCTACCATTAACAAATACCAAGTCTGACCATCTTATGGTTACTTAGTTAATCGAATAGATTATAAACAAATGTCTTGAAAGTATAAAATAAAATGATTTTATTAAAAATAACGCGTAAAAACATTTGCATTGCTGTTTGGGGCAAAATAAGTGGTGAGGTGATGGTACCAACCAGAGGGATCGTCACAAAGTCCTAAGAAAAATGATATGTAATATACGACTACGTATCTTTCGATTGAAGTTTACAATATTATTTCAAAGAAGTAAGTTTGATGAAACATAAGTAATTTTATTTAAAACACAAAGACAAAATGCTATTAATTATGGACTGTTAAAACGACTCTCAAAGGCATCAAGAATTTATATGAGTATTTCGCATTCAGCAAAGTTGAATGAAAATTTCTAACAATCTTACTTCGCTAAGTTTTAAATATTAATACTTCAAGTCTCAACAGAAAAACAAGTTAAAAACCTTTTACACAGAAAAGTGAAATGCATGTACTTTGTTATCTATCTTGCAGCGAGCCATCGATACATAATGTAAAGGTATCTAACTCTATAAATACTCAAAGAAAAATAAAACGTATATTAAACGTAATAAGGTCAAATATCGTATCATATAATTTAATTTGTATTAGACTCTATCAATGTATCCGTAATAGAGTTTTCGGATAAGCGAAGATAACCGCCAGGCGACGTCAAGGACACACCGACTTGTAGACTTTTTGATAAATATTGTAAATATTGATATATTAATAATGTAATATGTTTTTAATATTTGTTGATTCCTTTTTGATGTAGCGTCGGTAATATATCGAGGATTACTCGATGTTTACTTAAAGTGATAATGTTAAGGATATATGGTTTTTTGTCTATTGATGTAGGTATTTGGATAGAACTATAAAGGAAAACTGTTGATATATAGAGAATATTTTATAGTAAACCACACGCATGATATGTGAAGAACTTTTAAATATTTGCCAAATTAAACCGATTGTTATTTTATTAATCAAAATCTGTTTGTAGCGCATAATATAGCAGAGCTATTAGCATATGGTAATTTAAGGTTTGATTATATTTACTCCTTAGTTTGGTATAGGCTTACATATATGATAAGTTACTTAGCTTGAGAATACTGATCCAAAATAGCGCGTAGGCGGATACGAAGCTAAAATTAACGCATCGCGTGGAAAAACGCGTAAACAACGCCCTTCATGCGTTAATTATGTAGTTTATAATATGTAGTTTATAATAGTTTTATGTTTATTTAAGTATGTTTATGTAAAGTAATAAATAAAATTTAATTATTCTCTTTGTCACCAAAATTAAAGATGTACCTACCTTCTCTTTAATTTGACATAATATTACTCACACTCCAGGGTGGCTGGAAGAGATCTCTCATAGAGATAAGCTTTCCTATGTATCACTTTGTTTCTTTGTTATTTTTCTGTGTTACTTGTTTTTGGTACATGAATAAATAAATAAATAAATAAATAATTACGAAGGTACTTGAGATAAAATGAACTTATTTAGCTCTATTGTTCATTTACGTAAGTTGAGTGTGTTCATTATTAACGGTGTTTTTCGTGAAGATTTCATTTCTCTTATTTTCTATTTATTTGATTTTGATTTCGACTCTGGGTTTTTACAAGTATTTAATAAATATATAAGTAGGTATGATATAGATTAATTTTATCATTGGTATAAAATGAATACTGAAATGACTCTGTGTAGAGCTTCGTGCAAGCTCGTCTGGTTAGCTACCCATTCATCAGATATTCTACCGCAAAACAGCAGTACTTGTTATTGTTGTGTTCCGGTTTGAAAGTTGAGTGAGCCAGTGTCATTACAGTCACAAGGGATATAACATCTTAGTTCCCAAGGTTGGTGGCGCATTGGCGATCTAATAGATGGTTAACATTTCTTACACTGCCAATGTCTAGGGGCGTTGCTGACCACTTACCATCAGATGGCCCATATGCTCGTCCGCCTACCTATCCTATAAAAAAATGACAAAAAAAACGCTTAAAATACAACGTCTTAAAAATAGACCAAAAAGTAAAGAGCAATTTGTCTTACAGTCCTATACAGATGTATTATTAAAGGTTCTGAAAAGAAATTTGTGAGATCGGTTATTATCGAGGATTTTAAAATAATTGACTAGACGAAGTGAATATCCGTGTTGCAATAAGTAAATTAATAATTCCTATCGACACCCGAGCTTTGAAGATTTATTGGAGGATTACAGAATTTGAATCACCGCCGATGTTTTGGCACACCTCCAGTTATGTGTAAGAGCTTTCATTAGCAACGTGCGTATAGTTTATTCGTTTTAATATTCAAGAAATTATTTAATACTATAAAAAAATCTTCGATATCAGTTTATCTACTGACCTCGTTCTATCATAAAGTCCGCCAATCAGTATTCATCGATATATATCTTCTGCCACCAGCCACTTTGGTTACGGTCTAGTCCGAGGACATTCTCTATCACATTTGCCACTTAAGAACTGTTCTATCCCATCAGTTATCGGTTCTGCAGCAGGTGATAACTGAAAAGCCAGTTGTATTTGCTAATTTCTTTTTTGAGATATAGCGATTACTTCGCGTGATTCGACAAGGATCACTTCTGTTCCTTATCGAATCACGCATTGAATAATCCAAAAGGAAAATAAAATGATACAAGGTAAGAAATCTAATTAAATTAAATAGTTTTTAATATATGTATATTTTAGTTCAAGTAGACTACTTAAATAAAGTATATCTTGATTATAATGTGCAACTCGTAGATTCGATAGATAACAGAAGTAAATGTGCTTATTACTGTAATTGTAATGGCACTTATATTACCAGCTGTTTATGTGAAAGTGTAAATAAATTAAGTCGCTGGGCTATTCCGGATGCGTAGTTAAAATAAAATGTAAGAAAATAAAAAAGTGGTTTATCAATGCTCATAAAGATGTTGCGTAAAAAACGATATCAAATATACTTATTTGTTGATTTTGTATCTTAATATAGATATTTTCCAAATATTTTTACTTATAAAAAATACAATACAAATTACTCTATAACGTACACAAATGAAACTTAAACATCCTATAGACACAAAAAATATATAAGAGGTTATTTTTAACATTTTTTAGTTTAGAAAGGAAGTCGTTCCTTGTAAGCATCTTGTTATATTTTGGTTGATCCAATTTGTCATATCTTAATTAGTGCTTTAACTGTAAGATATCGTTTAGTAAATAATGAAGACACTCAACATGGTTCTACATAATAATATATTCAGGAGTTAGTAATACAGTGTTGTCTTCTTTCCTCGAATGTCCAATCAATGATGACAAAAAGAGATACATTGATGTTTAACTAAACGTTTATAAGTAGCTTTAATAAGGTAATTAAATGCTTGTTAAATGATTTTCACTATTTGAAATTCGAAATGAAAGTTTTTACTCATGATAAGTAAGCCATATTTCTTACAGTACCAAAGTCTATGGGCGACAATTTACTCAGACATTAAAAAAAAGATATGATATCTAAAATAGTTATTAATAGTTGAAAGCCCTGCTGAATCATCGCACCTACTTATTCACGCTCGGATAACAGACTGGAATCATTTCACTTTGACGGAGTCGCGTTCGATTTCACCGTCTCGTCGCACGCGCATACAAGTGCTAATAAAAAAATATTTCATACGCTTTTTCTTGCTTAACGTGTTTAATACGCGTCGTTAACAGATAGTATTTACATTAGTATTTAATAAGAAAAACCAGTTGAAACGTTATTAAAGTACGCTTTTAAAAGCATTTCTTATTAATCTTCATTTACAAGATTAATCTGATGAGTGTTACAATTAATGCTGCAAAAAAGCGTACGTAACGTACGAGTATATACTAACTTCTTTTACATAGATGTAATGATGTAACACTTACATGAATTATATAATTATTGATAGTTTCTGTATGCATTGCATTGAAATCAACGGTTTTTAATTTCACGTATTTTTATATTGGTGTATATTATATTATATTTTATGAAATATATGACTTGATACTAATAGCTTTTAAATATTTATTGATCTTACATAAAAGAGACTCCTTAAAATTGACGTAATTTATATCGAAAGTTAACAATGTATGTAAAAAAATTATCGCTGTCAAGTAAAAAAAAAGTCAAAATTTTTTACCTTTATTATTATTATCATCAATCAATGTCAAGTAAATAAATTAATAACCGATGCAGTCACAATTTCTCTTATTAATAAAATACTTTATTCAGTCGAAAGTAAAATATTTTATGGGCATAATTATTCCCAGCTCTGATCAATGACTTTGTTTCGGATTAAATTTGAAAAAAAAAACATGTTGCTGGTAAGCATTTTGGGTATTAAGCCTCATGTCAATCAGCTCTGCGGGTAATCAAAAACTGTCAGATTTGTTTGGCGTAACTGTCAGGTTAAACTTTTGTAATTATTATTTTAATTTAGAAAATTGATTTTAGAATATTTATTTTTAAAATAGACTTAACAAAAGTTTAAAATTAAAGTAAATATTTATTTTTATAAAGAGTAAAAACAGGTTATAACAATGTACAAACTGTTTTTGTAAATTATTCCGCTATAATTGCTTTAAGTAATAACTGCTGCGGTGATAATTATGTAATTAAATGAATAACCTAATTTAAGAAATAATTTTCTTATTGATAAATAAAATAATTACAACATTTATATTATAACATCAACTCGCAAATGTGAATTGAATAGTGTGATTGGTTTTAAAGATTACGGCAATTTTTATGAACATAAATGTAATTGCATATTATGATGATTACATATAATTTTGTGGTTGTTAAAAAGAGTTACAGCTGTGTTTCTTGTCGGTTCTTCTCAGTTCTTCTCGGAATAATCTATATTCCGAACCGGTGGTAGCTTTATATTAAAATGTTGTTAAACGACGATTCAAAAGCGCGTTAAGTAAAAGTATTTGTTCTGTTCTGTGTAGGAGATTTTAATGTGGATTATAGTACGTAAAAAGTTAAGAGGTAGCTCATATTGGATAAAGAACACACGAAGAAGATGGTATATGATGTGATATCTGTACTTAAAGTGCAGTCCACGTAACAATGTTGAGTAATAAATTTTGAAAACTATTAAAAACCCAATGAAAAGTCTTGTCAACATTTCGGCCACAACGGTTAATCTCAATGACTAATGTCTTCGCAGGAGATTATAAGTGCGTGCATAAAACACAATATATTCTTTCTTTCTCTTCGATGTCTTAACCCCATGGAAAAACAATCCTACCTATTTGGAGAAAGATCCGGTGTAGGAGCAATTGTTTTACGTGTTCTCCAACATCAAACTACTTTTGAAAAAAGAACTTCATTTTATATTTCACTCGGTCTGGATGTAGTCTTCTTCCGAAGTTTTATGAAATAGCGACAATAGTTCTAAAGTAATAATTAAAAAAGTCATATTCTATATTTAAAGTCACGTGAACGAATTCATTATTCCCATTCCTAAATCATTCATCAAGTTGAAATATCATCCGAATGTAACAACCAGTTAAGTTAACAGGGTTGTTTGATTAGAATCGTTTGTTCCACTTTATTTGTTGTGATTAAAACGATTTGAACTGAGTGCAGTATCATTAATGATATACGATTCGTTAGACAAGGACACAAGAACGAAATGGCCTCTTTTATTTCGGCACACCGAATTATGTTTAAGGGCATATCTATCAGCTGAAGTTTTATATTGTCAGGTGTATTTATAATGTCAGGGTTACAATAAAGGTTAAAACTATGTTTCAGTTATGTAAATATTTAATAAGCCATTAAGGATAATTGTCGAAAATCGATCAAAGGCGGCGCGTTATGTACATATCTTTGCTTGTTTTTTTATTTAATAATTTCATTTAAAAAAATACATAGTTAATCATTATCACATAAAGAGCGGTTTGTTTCTCTTCAAAAATGTTTTCATGAAATAGCTAAATATTATTTAATATTTACTACATACATATATATATATTTATCAGTTTTGATAGTATTTGTAATCTGAGATAACAATCACGTGACCATTATATCTATCTAAGTAAACATATACTTTCGTATTGTGTCATATCATAGCGCTTGCGATAACCAGCATATGACACACTATCTATATAAATACATACTTATAATATGAATAGTACACTATAATATATAAATAGGCAATGAAACCAAGGTTCAGTATTTTTTCCTCTTGTTTGTGAAAAAACTGTAGTATGCAAATAACGGGACAATAATATAATAAAGTATGTAATAAAATTAACATTGTCATCTAAAACGATTAATTATGCTTATTTATTTATATATTGTACTGTTATACTGTAAGGCGCGCTTTGTATCTCACTCTTAGAATATTGAAAACCGATTTACATCGATACGCTATTTTGATGCGATTATACTATAATATTTAAAGGATTAAATATTATAATTATTATTAAAGTTAATGTCGCATATCACCTTTCGATAGTGCACGATCGTGTTCTGCGGTGAGTTTCGAGTTTGTTCTTATATATTTGTTTTGTTTTCGCACAATAATCGAGTTTTACGTATAATCCCGCCAAATTAGATAGACAGCGGGTACGATACGATCGCTTATAATTATGTAGTTTATTAATTTTAAACTGCTATTACTATACGCGGACAAAAATGTATGCGTAAATATGTGTCAATGCACACAAGTTGCTATCTATATAAAGTATTATATGGCTGAATCTACTGACGGAATGAAGCCAGTGGCCTGTTGCATAACCTAGTTGACTTGTAAGGTGCACTAATATGGTACGTTCGCTTAAATGTGGTGCGATTACTTACAAAAAAAAATTACCCTTCGTAAAAACTTAGAAGTGAGGTTTTCAACGTAGTGTGTAATTTCAAGTATTCAATTCTGCATTTGGTGGGGTATATTCGTGTGTAGAACTAATTGGGAAATGCATTAGGCAAACTGCTTTTGAAAACCAGTACATTTTGTTATGAAGCACCTCAATGAAACATATTCATACAATACCTTATCTTTTGTTACAACTATCGCATCTATAAATTATTTTTTATACTAAAAACATAATCTTCTATTTTAAATAGATCTAATAACTCATTATATTCTGAATATGCGAGTATATATAAATATAACATATGCTATAATTTGAAACAACACTCATATTAAAGGCACATTAATACATATATATTACGATAATCAAAACTCCATCATATTATCCAATGTACAATACATTAAAAATATAGTATACCATTGCTATGATTGTCGGTTTTTGTCTATTGTCCATAGGTGTTTTTTTTTAAGATTGTTTTCAACGAAGCGAGAAATAACGTCAGTTTCAAGGTTTTGGCAAAGAAACCTGGTCAATTCGTCGATGTAAATAAACAGAAAGTCTATTTCTATTGTCGAAGAAGGTTATCTAAGAATTATCGTTTAAATGTTAGCTGTTTTAAAAATAGGCGTATTTTTTTTGCTAATTAATTAAGAAATAGTTTGACATATAATAATTTTGATTGTGTTTTAATGGTAATGTAATAATTAATAAATTTAATAAATATGTAAAATTATAAGAAATAAATGCTTTACCAGACGGTGAGTGGTCACTATCGACTTTTTATATTGGCTCAAAAAAAATCTAATGCGCCACCAACCATAGGACCCATAACGTAAGCGTTATGACAGTTACTACAGTCTCACCTTCTTTTTAGAAGTGGCTAGCTTATTAGGTTATTTATTCTGAGCCAATGGGTTAAAGTCTGGCCAAGTTATTGTGTTTTTTGTCAAGGAAATCTCAATAACAATACATGCATCTAAATCACGTAAGGCCGTAGGGTTGAACTCCCTTCGGTCGTGACGGATTACAATTAACAGTCCTATGATTATGCTAAGACTGCAGGTGTGTGTTGTGCAACAAAACACTGTTGCCCCATAACATCGTGCTTATTCGGCTATTCTCCTTTGTAAAATGCCGGCGTGGCCGTAATCGGTCATGAGCAAATCATCATCACACTGGCTCACTCAACCTTTAAAATCATAGTAATACAAAGCATTTCTTTTGATAGACGGTGGGCTACATTTTAAATGGACTGACCGAATTGAATGTGCACGAACCAAACACCAAAACCAATAAAAACTTTTAATAAAAAAATGCACCTATATCTATTGTGTCGGTTGTTAAGTTGAGTACATAAAGTGCGTTTTATAATTAACTGATAAAGATGCGTGTACATTGTAAACATGGTCGCATCCTGAATTCTTGATAAGTTCAAGTAACGTAGTAGGTTATTTTCATCTACATATTAATTTGATGAATTTATTTATAAGCATTAAGAGTACATAAGGCTATAAATAAAAAAGTCATTGACAATTTGCGGCGTTGTTCATAAAATTAATATACTCGATTTAATTTTGTTTAAAGTTTTATAGAAGTTTCATATGAAACAAGATTATCTTGAATTTGTTTAAGATTAAAATGATTTCATTCAGTCTAGAGAGAGACTTTGTATTTAGAGGCTCCATTTATCAACAAATACAACAAAAATTAACAAAGAAATTTACTTGGTGGTAAGGCTTTGGTTGCGTTGGTTGGATGGCTTTGCAACCATCAAGATAGGAAGCACCTGTCAAACAACAACAATTACTATTGTTTTGTTCCGGATGAGTGAGCCAGTGTAGCTGCAGGCACAAGGAACATAACATCTTAGTTCCCAAAGGTTGTTGCGCATTGGCGATATAAACAATGGTTAATATTTTAAGAGCACCATTATCTATGGGTGGTGGTGGTCCATTTGCCAATCCACCTGTCAACGTCATTAAAAAAATCGGAGAAATCTTGGGCCATAACATAAGTTGGGTTTTGTCATCACTTAAGTTTACGATATTTGTTAATCATATAAAGATGTAAAAGTAAGAACACTTCAAGACAAATTGATTTTGTATTTTCTGTAAGTAGGGAGTAAGCGTAATAGTCCAAGTCGTGTACAGGAATGCGGTCGTTTCCTGCTTCAACGCCTGACGCGTAACGAGGACATATAGAAGTGCTAATTCTTCACAAGGAATAAAGTAGTAACCAAGAAAAAAAAATGCTGCAAAAGTTTCGTAGAAGGATTGCAGTTAATTCCACCCTGTTTCTCGGTTTGGAAGATTCTTACGTCAGAATATCTTTCATGATGATTTCTTTTATCGTTTAGCACGTTTTTGCCCTTGGAATCTTATGCATCAATGAACATGCTACGTAGACATCCAGTACGTTCAATTAAAAAAGAACATTTATATAATATGGATTTACTCAGGTTAGGGTTATAATATCTTACATTTATTGGTTGTCACCACATTTACATTAATAATAATAATAATAATGTCATCCAGACCGAATTCGACCACGACGGGCAACCTCAAGAGAGATTAGTCAATTGTGCGGGAGATATTAAAGTGCACAAGTATGTGCGCAAACACAGATGTACTCTTTATTCCGTAGCTTTCATAATCCGATACGACGGCTATCCGACACGACCGAAAAGAGTTTCGACGCAGGACCAACGGCTTTACGTGCTTTCCGAGGCACGGGAGTGTACGACACTCCAACTTCCAGACTCCCGGCTGCTACAGAGAATTTTCTGACAGAAAAACCCAATAACTTTTTACTGGCCCGACCTGGGAATTGAATCCAGGACCTCCCGGTCAGCGGCCTTATATCTAGCCACTAGACCAAAGATAGATAGATAGAGATAGAAATATATGATACTTTTTTACCCTCTATTCATAGACATTACTAGTGGGTGGATCGCATGACTGTCTGACACTACTGTCCTATTATGACGAAACAAGTCAAAGTCAAGAATTAGTTTTTTTTTTTTTTTTATTGCATAGGAAGGCGGACGAGCATATGGGCCACCTGATGGTAAGTGGTCACCAATGCCCATAGACATTGGCGTTATAAGAGATGTTAACCATCGCTCACATCCCCAATGCGCCACCAACCTTGGGAACTAAGATATTATGTCCCTGTGCCTGTAATTACACTGGCTCACTCACCCTTCATACCGGAACACAACAGTACCAAGTACTGCTGTTTTGCGGCAGAATATCTGATGAGTGGGTGGTACCTACCCAGACGAGCTTGCACAAAGCTCTACCACCAAGTAGATGAGTATATATTTTGTTAATAGTAATATGTAATTACAATGTTTTGACGTTAATGAAACAGTATAATTATCAGTAATTAGAAACACGATCAAATTAGTTTTACCTTAATTGGCAATTTAATTAATATCCACAATCCACATCTAAGAATTTAAACAGTGAAACTATCGTCTGATCAATTAATTCACAATGTAAAAGATAAATCCGCAAACATGTCTATGTAATATCATAAGCACCGGATCATTAACTTAGATACTTTGCATCTTTTCTCAAATCGAAGTCCCAAAGATGATAAGGGCGCCCTACTTTCCTGTAATCTACATTTATTACTCAATATCTTTTGATATTTAAGTAAGGATAATGTTATGGTTGCCCGAGACTACATTTAAGTAGATGGTCGAGACTCTAGAGGATAGAACCGCATGTAATGTGTTCCAAACAGGTCAGCATCAAACTAGAAACCTATCATACTTGAATTAGAGTAAGAAAGATATAATATTAAGTACATGGAAGATATTTTAACTAATGTAATTTGCATGCAATTGGCAAATTAGAAGCTTAATGACACATTCGTATTTAATTGATATTACTACGAAATGTTTATTCGTTTTCAGAATTTCATAATTCATATTAATGACAGTGACATTTTAACTTTTTCATAAAACGGCGATAACCAAGCAAAGACATTTTAAATGGGTCTTAAAGAATTTCACTTTTTTTTAATAAAATCGTTGTAAATGTTTTTATATTACTTTTGAACGTTTTCGCTTGATGTTTTATTAAAGAATAGGAGTGCTTAAATAATTAAAGTGCTTTATTAGTTGCTTCAAAAATATGAACGAAACAACCAGTTCTAGATATTTCTAAATTTTAGTAGTTTTAAGTATTGCTTCACGTTTTAGAATTTTCATGTTTACTTTAACTAGCTTTAAGTCGTTAGTTTGGCGCGCGAACTGTTGATGTCTACGGAAATAGAGCGTTGCTCATGACGGAAAGAGTCAATGAAAGTTTTGTTGATGCTTCGATTATAGCGTTGGATTTTAATCTGATTAATTAGGTTCGGCGCCTATTCGTCGTCTCTTTATTCACGGTTTTTTTTTTATTTCGACTGTGAAAGTTGAAGCAAATTTCTAGTTTTTCTTTTAAATTGCCGTTACTATAATTTGCGTAGAGTCGTCTTTGTAATTTGTGGTTTTTTTTTGCTACTTCTTTTTATTAGTGTATTTAGTACAATTATTTGTAAATAGTACGCAATAAAGTTTTATTTGTATTTTTATTTTTATTTATAAGAAGTTCAGGATTATGATATCACTTACGCATTTTTTTATATTAATTAACATAAATATAAATTTGGTAATGTTTTAGGTATTAATTATACTACAATTCATACTATGTATATTTGCCTGTTACGTTTTAACAAGTGATCTGAAGTTTATATAAAGTCCTTAAATGATAAACTTTGTAGCACCAATTTTGCGCAAAACAAAGTCGCTTCAAAGCTCGCTTGAAATGTATCCTTCTAGGTGAATATTAAATATTATTAAAAAAGGAAAAAATATAGATATATTTCAATTGAAATATTTACATAATACTTACATAATGAACACTGGGCCCAGAGCCAGATCGCAACACAAATGTTCGACCTATCTAAATAGTAACAATACGCGTGTGTACTAAATATATAAATAGCTTTTTTAAATTTTAATTAACTCACACCAAACCTTGTATATGTTGACTTAAGGACTTACATATTTTTGGTTCTTTCTGCCATTATTGATTAAAAACTCGAAAGAAAAAGACACCATTATTTAACAATTTATCACCCACAAAATACAGTATATAAGTAAGTATTTATAGTTTAAGTTATATAATACTATTTCGAGAAATATCTCGACAAACTAAACATTTACCTGATGGAGACGATAAGGGTCATTAGCCACTGCAAATAGCGGCTTCGGGGTTGTGAAATTTTAGCGCAGATAATGATCATAAAACGTGATTTTTTGAGTGCTTTTATTTTCTACCGTATCTGCTTTTTGTGAACACAAAACAATTAAAAATATATAAAAAAGTAATATCCTTGTCTCCCTTTGAGGAGAAGGTTTGGAGCTTATACCACCACCCTATAACAATGCGGGTTGGTGGAATAACATGTGGCAAAATTTCAGTGAATTTAGACATAATATGCAGGTTTGTTCATAATGTGGATAACATCACCGTTCACCATCATTCACCAGCGAAGAGGAAATGAATTATAAATAAAAATTAATTACGTGAAAATTTATATTGTCTAGAAATGAACCTGCGTAAGATTCACACATTTTAACCACTGGGCCATGTCGAATTGAATAATATTCGCACACTATGCTGAGTTTCTTTCGCCGGTTCTCCTCAGGTCTGAGGTGTTTATTTCCGAACCGGTGGTAGATTTATGACAATCAATAAGTAAGTGTAACGCTAACGAATATTGAATAAAGATTTTGACTTTGATTTTGACTATTGTTATAAATTACAAATATGAATTGTTTGTATGTCTTTATCACAATAACCTTGACTTTAACCGATCGATATGAAACGAGCTTAGCTGTGACGGACGGTTCAATGACCTAATAAGATGACTGAATTACCTAGATATTTAATTTAATGCATTCTGTCACTTCTATTTGGGAACGCTTTCAAAACCGGTTATTTAATGCCGAACTGACAAGCCGTCCGACACGATTGACGAATGTAGGTGAAGTGAAAGTGATATAGGATCTTATTGAATTTCTTTTTATATAGATATATTATTTTCTTAGTTTTATTAGGAAGCCAACAATACTCAATGAGCGCATTATATGACAGTTAAATTACGCACTTACGGCTTATATAAATATAACATATAAATATGTAGAGGGAACCATCCTCTAACAATACTGGGGACAATTCTACTAACAAATTGCCATTTTATCGCAAACGAATCGAAGCGTTATCGTCGCCATTTAATTCCTATTCTTTAATTTAAATATCGAATATTGGTTTGACAGTTAACAGTTTAAGTTTGTTTTTGACATGGTGGTTGTTAACATATCGGATCGGTTCCAATCCGAATAAATCTAGATACGTCAATGATTGGAATTGAATCGGGAGGTATCGTAACCGTTATGGTTGCTTTAGGCCTTGTTTCTTCTTCTTCTTTTATAAACAACTAAGGTTTTGCCCGTGGTTTCACTCGCGGAGTTCCCGTTCCTGTGGGAATTCGGGGACAAAATATAGCCTATGTTAAGCCCTGATAATGTAGCTTTCCATTGGTGAAAGAATTTTTAAAATCGGTTTAGTGGTTTAGGCGTAAAAGCGTAACAAACAAACTTACATTCGCATTTATAATATTTCATAATTAAAATTATGATTAAAATTGAAGTTTAGGTTTTTTACTGTATGGAATATGAAAGTTTGGGGTAAAAAAACTGAAAGTGTCCTAAACGTAATAAGTTAATACATACAATAATTTGTAAACAAAGTCATCACATCACGATTTATACGTGCGATTTTATCATCAATTTCGTAGCCACATTAATAACTATGAATGTTTCGCGAGATAGCGCGAATTAGGGCACCACGCCTGTTATAGGGCTGCCAGATTTACTTAAAAATCTAGCTTTATTCATCTCGAAACACAAATTTTATAATTCTTTTTGGTATTTTTTTTCTATGATTAAATTATAATCGATGAATGACACACAAATATTACATAATATATGAGTATATATTTCTATTACTTATATAGATTTTTTATCAACGTTTTATTTTTTATATACGAATGAAACTCTGTTATATATAAGTTAACCTGAAGTTTGGTGGTACCAAACCCGTCTGGATACGTACCACCCACCCTACATTCCGCAAAACACCAATTCATATATTTGTGTGTTCCGTATCCTAGGGTTAGCTAGTACAGTTGCAAAGGACATAACATCTTCGGTCCCAAGGTTGGAGGCGCATTGGCTATGTAAATGATGGTTAAAATGGTGTCAATGTCTATGGTTTGTGGTGACCACTTACCATCAGCTGTCCTATTAATACTTGGCATTTTAACAAATTTTTCCTTAATATTCCACGAATCCAGGGAGAAGCATTACAATGGCAACCCTGTCGACACACCTTAGATTTGTAGATTAGTATTAAGTACTCCGATAATTACTTTTATTTACTTTATTACTTTACCTTACTTTATTAGTGGTAATTACGAGTGTGTTGTAATTGATTTCAGTTTCACTCTTAAAGTTACATAACAAATGTTACAATTTATTATTTATGTAATATTTAAAAATTAAGTAATTAATTGCATTCATCTGATGCAACTAATTAAAACAACGGTTACGATAATATATTTTATACTTATTTAAAAAAGAAATGTAAAATAACTTTGTATGTTTGTCCTCTATGCGTTGGTAAGCCATTCATCTGATTATGGTGAAACTTTGCTGTGTTATTTTTTTCATATCCGCGAAGGTTCCTGGCCCAAAAAAGGAGTTTTATTTATTTGTTTGCAAAACCGAGGCGGGTAGCTAATGTACACACAAAGGGCATGCCTTGATTATTATATGCCTTAGCGAATAGACACAGTTTAGTCTATATGACATAGTGACTCAGTATTTCGTGTATATTGCCAAATGTTAATGATATATTTAAAAACGCAGTGCGGCAGAACTTTTGCCGGAATCTTGCGAGGACATCTAAATAACGACAATGTCGAAGGAAATACACTTGGCAAGATATCATGTCGTTCATTTTTAAGAAAAACAAGACGTATTTATTATTGTTATCATATTTTTCACATATGCTTTTTATTTTTATTTATTGAACTATTAAATCATAACAATGTACTTTTAAATTTATAAATTTACCTTTAATTATATTCATAAGCTTTAAGGTTCTCATGTAGTTTATAAAACGGCGCGACTATTTTTTAATTTCGGTGGTAGAGGCTGTATGGAGGTATACTTTTGTCTTAAATGCATAATAATATAATAAAAAGATCCATGATCTCGTTTACTAAATATGAATTGCAAAAAAAAGTTTTGCTAAATAGCATTATTCGCTCGCTCTTCTCCGATCAATTTGTTTCGGTGTAAGCTGCATTCTCGTTAAGGTTTTGACAGTATTTTACGACCGGCCGCCTGCCTGACGCCACCCCTGGAATGCTTTTACTACTGCACTCCTTCCCCGTCACTTTGCGGGTGGTTGAACCACTTAGGTGTTAAATAAAATATTTGTCTTTATTGATATATATGTTTACTTTGATTTATTATTAAATTGACTAGTAGCATTTCATTCATCTTGTAACATATTTTATTCAACATTTAAAGGTACTTAGTAATGTTCATAATGTTTTGGTACACTTACGTCATATTATAAAATAAAAATCCGTTTGCAAAAAAAAAATGCAAAAATTGAATGCAGTCTTCCATATGAATTACTATTAACAATGGTATACGTTATTTAACGCAAAATCAATAATCAAAATTGGTTCTAAATTCAAATTTATATTATTTTACGTATATACACTATACAGATGCATTGAAAACCTATTACTACCTATTTTTGAAGACGATTAAAACGGGCGTAAATCTGCCTCCATAATAACACCCATCACGTGTAATGCTTCAAAATAGGCCATCAATATAAATTTCAACACTAACACGCGGCTACTACATTTTTCTAATAAAACTAATGTGCGTTTATCAGGGTCCAATCAATATGGCCTTGTTTGAACAATCAATCACAATTTAATAACAATAATAATGGCCCTTTTTTAGAAGTCGTTTAAATGGTCAGCCCCTAAATGTCCCCCTAATTGAACAATAATGATCGATGATTATGTTATACCAACAGTATTTTACTTGAAATCTTGTATTTTAACGAAATAATATAAAAACTTCTTATATGAAACAGGTAGTAAAGACACTTTATAAAAAAAAAAACGTGATTCGAGATTGATAGAACACGTTTATCTTAAACGACGATTCAGGTGAAATTCGTACAAAACCACACGATTAATTTGTGTTTATATCTCATGCTTGGTGAAAGAAAACCACGCCTTTACTCGCCAAGCTGCAATGGAGTAGCTTGGTGGAACATTTTTCTTAATGGCCTTACCCTAATTGTGGAACATTAACGGTCTGTTAGCGCCGTAAATATCTAACGGCTGAGCAAAGACTTCTTATCTCCTTCTTGTTCCATCATCACCCACGGTATTCTACCGAATACAAAATTAAATGTGAGCACCAATTTTTAAAACAACTGATTCTTGGACGAATGAAATTGACTTTCTTATTTAATCTATTGAAGTTTTTGTTTTGTTGTTTGTCCAGTTGGTAGGTATTAAACAGCCAACTGTTATTATTATTATTGTATGTAAAAAAACAATAAGCCTAATCTTTGTTTGTGCTCCTCGTCATTATTTATATCTATCATGTAATTAATTTACATTTTCGTCGATTTTGTTATTTAAATTGTTGTTCTTGTTATAATATCTGTTGGAAGTAAATAGACCACAGGTTTAACTAATAAATATACCATAATAGTATCACATGAGATACATTATTTATTAAACAAAACCAAATTATAATGTATCTAAATTTATTTAACAATTTTGAACACGCAAATAAATGTTGCAATTAATATTGTCGGTGAGAAATGTTCATTAATTTGTGGCGAAATAAATCATGATTATTCATAATATTTACCAACGGCATCAGCTGTCAGTTTATATAAATATAAACTACTAACAGTAATTTTGTTTAACATTAAAAACTTGTATTAGTGAAATAACAACAAGTTAATAAATATGTCACTGTCGGATAAATAACTCCTGCTTCATTGATGCGGGGCTAACTCCACCACGCTCGGTCTTCGGTCACTAATGTACGGTGGATTTATTTCTTGGCTTTTAAAAGCGCTTTGGAATCGTCATGATGCAGAGATAATTGCTAACACTTGGACTAAACAGAGTAGCTTCCACAAAACGCAACAAATTCAGTACATTCTATTTTCTCAATTGAATAACACCGTCAATTATATAGCATTTTGATTGTTCATAATTATGATACCAAGTTTTTCTTAGTAAAACATAAGTACTCTACTTCTAGAGTACAAAGGCCGAAAGAAATGAGTTTCCAATACCGTCCAACTCCCTAAGAAAGGGCTAATGTCTAAGGCCAGCCATTACCATACTAACGTCCGAATTTTCACTCCATAATGACGGTCTTGTATTCTAAAGATCAGGTCGTCTTACGAAAAATATTTCGCCTTTGGAAAGTGCTGAATGTTTGAGTTGAATTGCACTATACATTATACACTCAACTATGTTTTGGTTTTAAGGGTGAGTTAAACTGCTCCAGCAGTTATCCCTCGTGTTTCGCATTTCATTGGAGTTTTTTAGCAAAGATGAGAAACATTCGGCTTTTTAAATATGAATTATTAATAAAAGCAGGCTGTTACTGAGAGAGTTTTGTAATAAATATGAATTTTAAAATAAAAAATATGTACCAAAAGCTTTATTAATTATTAATTGGACGGTGACACTGTTTTTTTTTAATTTAAAAATAATTAACGTTCTGAGTTAAAACCTTACTATTCAGTCAATTACAGTCCCTTGCAGTACATAGACCATTTTCAAATGTCAAAGCTCTCTGTTCTTCATCTTCTGTATTTAGAGTCAACGCCTCATTCTAATAATCGGTCTACCAGACTGGAAGGTGGCACGTTTGCCTATACGCGATCTTCACTCTTCTGCTTCGTTGGTTCTCGCTACTGCGAGCGCTTCATAGAGCGGTTATGTAGCTGGAACTCGTAAAGCCCTGGGGTATCCACGTTTCGGCACCATAGGCCATGAAAGTTTTGGAAAAGTACAATATTTTCCATAAAATATGATTAAATTGTATGTGGAAGTTCGTTCTACATTATTTGTTTTGTTGCGTTTGTAGTTTATAAGCTCGTATAAAATATACACTTAAAAGGGCCATATTCAATTTGTTATACCTGAGAGCGAAAATTAAGATGAAAAGTGGAATCAGGCTAAGAAAGTAAAACTTAATCATGTTACGCTTTACTTCTCCTTATAATAAATCATTTTATAAATTGAGCATATTAAAAGTTATGACAGGTTTTATGTCGACGAGACAGCCATAACAAGATTGATTTTCTTTGACGTTACGTTGCCATAGTGGAAAATGTGAGTCATAACCACGCCATGACCACGCCATCATTACGATCTTTTCGTCTGGGTAATCAAACGAGTTATCGTACTTTCACGGTGGCAACAGGTTATGGACATCTTGATGTGGAAAGGCCCTTTAACACGGCGAAATGAGGAATGCATGCATTTTCTTTTTAACTAACCCTTTACTAATTACATGTTAAATTTGGAATAAAGTTAGCTATGCTTCTTTCATGTAGATGCATTAAGTCATTACATAATGCATGAACTTGTGGATTTTTTATTTAAAAATATGGGAAGACTGACACAAGCGTAACCTGATGATTAGCAGCGATCACTGACGATAAACATTTGCATTATAAATTTAATAATTCTTTATACTGTCAGTGCTCCATGAACCAAGGGGTGTAAAATATTAAGAGGTCTTCTGTATACTGACTCTTATTTATGTTGATTTTTAACCGGAACCCAGTAGTGAAATGTATTGCTATTTAGGGGTAGAAAAAAAGGATCCTCACGGTGACACACAAACAAATGGACATGGACAGAGAAATCAAAATATTATACTTATCATTTATGTTTGTAGACATAAATGAAATAGTGATATCTCATCTAAATATTTGTAACTCAGGAAACAATAGTGTACGTGATGACATCTGCGCCTTACTCTGCATCCAATAAGGTAAAAAAGGTTCACAAAATTATACAAGGGCAGAACGAGAACAAAAGAGTCTTATTCAAATATTCCTTTAAAGGCCGTACGCATTTCCACTTCGCGTCATAAAAAGATACTCATGCGGGTGTAATTTGGTCGAGAATCTTAAATTTTTCCGAACACATCGAGAACGCGGAGTTCCTACGCGTTTTATTACGGAATATTCCTTGCTCGTGAGTTTTCTCGTGTGCCAAATTATTACTTCTACTGTTTTTGTCTTCACCTGCACGTTCAGTCAGTTACATACGAAAACCTATTATTACCGCTTTCGAAGTTTTTTTTACTCGCTATGTGAGTTTCTTTCCTCTTAAAATGTAAAAATACAAGGATCTGTCGAAAATGACGTAGTATCAGGTTTCATAGAAGCTGTTTAAGGACTGTTTCAAATAAAAAAGTTCCTACATTTGGTCACGTGTGTTATAATTCATTTATTTATTTTTGGGACAAAAACAGTATAATTACACCGAAATAATAAATAATTATAATATTGTGAAAAGTTACTACGATTGCAGATTATAAGTGAATGTCACAATCAAAAACATTGTCACAAGCAAAAAACAAGAAGCAATTTACTTATGTATGTTTAAAAAAAGATAATTGCTTATGGCATTGCCACTTCTGTGTCGGCTTTACTCGATTTTAAAACTTATTAAATTATAAATTCACGCATGACGATTGGTTTCTGCATAATGTTGAGGAATTCTTAACCCGTACTATTAATGAACTGGAAAGTGGTCTGTCAAGCTTGAAGTTCAACTTGTTATTTTCACCTCTTATGTTGAAAAGGATGTATCGACATATTGCGACATCAATAGTATTCAAGTTTTAAAGAAAGCGTATTGTGGTATTACAAGTAAGAATTCAGTATTCTTGCAAAACGACGTAAATATTTTCAACATACTCGTACATTGATTTAGCTTGTCTGGGTATGTACCACCCACTCATCTTATATTCTAACGCTAAACATCAATACTTAGTACCGATTTGTTCCGGTTTGAAAGGCGAATGAGCCAGTGTAACTGAAATCCAGTGTAAAGAGGGACATTACGTCTTAGTTCTTGAGGTTGATGGCGCATTGAGGGTAGTTGATATTTCTTATAATATCAATTTCTACAGACGATGTGTATGTGCCACTTGATGGTAAATGGTCACTCATTTACCATCAAGTGGCACATATGCTTGTAAGTCTCCCATTATATATATAAAAATTAAACGGCTGAGAAGTAACGTTGAACGCAGGTGAAAACGCGCGGAGCAGCTAGCAAGCCGAAAACTGTAATGGTGTACTTAATTATTTAAACTCCTTTTTTTAATATTTTATTTTATTCTTATCAGTATTTTTAGTGTTATAGAATCAAATAAACTATTCATTCATACAATTCCAATACAGAATACATTGAATTTGTTCTTGTTCACGAAACAGTTTACCTTCATACGGTATAAGACTCGCCCCATTCGCCCCAAGAGAGTAATTTCTGTTAACATTAAACGAAATACTTTCCAGTTGAAGTCGAAACGAAATAAAATATTAAGTACATCGCACTCTACCTTACGACCCTAATCTAGTATTCGAATGCGATAAAAAGGAAGAAATCCCCTAGACAATTCCACATACGTATACTGATTTGCAAATTGCAGCCCCCCCTTTATGTTTACTTTGCCTTCGTGTTTACTTTGTATATACATATGTATGTATGTATATGTTGCAGAGTTGCTGCTAAAGCCGTTTTAATAGTAGAGACATTTCAAACAAGATGTAATTGTATAACATAATAATTTTATTAATTTAATTCATGAAAAACAATAACTAATGAATTTATCGTCAGGTTTTGCCGTAGGATCTTTATTTGGAGTACTTATAAGAGGTTGTACTGATTTTGATTTTGGAATGTAAAGTCGTCCTTTATTATTCATGGATGGACAGATAGCATATTTATAGTAGCTTTATTAATAACTAGCTGCCCGCCTCGACTTGGTACAAATGAAATTCCATTTGATAATGAGTTAATTTTTGATAGGAATTGCGTAAAAACTGTTCTTAGTGAATGACTACGAAAGGAGTAGGTAACTATGCTAAATTACTAATTACTAGGGCCTATCAATCGGTTTTGTAGTTTGTCAAGTGAGTCAGTCAGTGATATTTTACATTTATATATTTAATGTAAACACAGCGTCTGTATTATGTTATATAAATATGGATGTCAGCTCTCACTCCATCTATTCAGTCGTACTTCATTCATGGAATGTTTTATGAATGATTTCAACCTTCGTTGAATCTTCGTTGTGACTTTATCGTTCATTGCTATTTTTAAAATATTTCGTATTTACGTAAAAGCTGTGATTAGTGGCTTTTTTAGGTAATTTATTTTGGTAGTGTAGCCGTGCTTTAAAATAAATACAATTGAATATATTTCAATATTTAATATTAGTGTAATCAATAATATATGTAAAAAGCAAGATTGAAAATGATTCGATATTTGATTATTTTTTTATAGCATAAGAAGGCGGACGAGCATATGGGCCACCTGATGGACCAACGCCCATAGACATTGGCGTTGTAAGAGATTTTAACCATCGCTTACATCGCCAATGCGCCACCAATCTTGGGAACTAAGATATTATGTCCCTGTGCCTGTAATTACACTGGCTCAATCACCCTTCAAACCGGAACACAACAATAACAAGTACTGCTGTTTTGCGGTAGAATATCTGATGAGTGTGTGGTACCTACCCAGACGAGCTTGCACAAAGCTCTACCACCAAGTAAATGGATGGGGAGGTTTGAATGATTTTTAATGGAATAGACTGTAGAATGGTTAGTGGAATGGTTAATATCCCTTGCGGCGCTGTGGCGATAACTTACCACCGCCCATAGACATTAGCGATAGCAGATAGCTTTCTGCCAGTAAGCCTACCTACAATGTATACAATGTATTCGTTATTTTATATACACATGAAATCTAATCATTATCTTTGTATTATTTATTTGTTGTATATTTACTATAACGATTTGGTCTGAAATAAATGGTTAATGGGTAAGCCATAAGACCACCCCCATGTAATGTGTAGTACATTAAACATTTATAAGCATATCATATTTTCCTGTGTCGTGCAATCTCAAATGGAATCGCATCAAACAATCACTGCACGAATGTGCAATCACCACATTCCTGTCTTCAAAAACATTCACCTCAAATTACCATTGATATGTCAAGGTCTCAATATTGCTTGACTTTTGATATATGGTTCTGGTTGATTTCTTTTGCCAAATACGATTGAATTTTAATTTCTTTTATTTCACAATTACTACATCTCGTCATCGTCTTTAACTTTCGTATTGATTTCTGAGCTGGAATCAGGAACTGAGTCAATTAATATTATTTCATAGAAAAAAGCTATGTATTTTCAGAAGTCAGACTCGTCTGTTTTTTCTTTAAAAAAAAATAGTACAGATTTCTAAGCTATTGCACTTTCTGTAAAAAAATATGACAAGTTCACCATCACCAACATCAAAGTAGAATTAGATCGCTAATGATGTTACGTCAAATTATCCGACGTATGAAACCGAGTAAATAACGTTCGTAAGCTGATACTCCGTGGGTAGTAGAGTTCACACGAAGATAGCTTCGTCTGTGGTCTCTTGACCAATGATGAATACTAGTCCATTCATTACGTTCAAGTTGATTACTGATAGTCTGATATAAGAATAAAAAAGATAAATATATCTCGTACGATTTTATTGTGTGAATTTCTGCTTTAATTGGTGAAGTTGAACATCGAGTTCTCTGCATGTTCCAAAAGAAATTTAAATACATACAATATGTACATGAATTCTCAAGACATATGGCAATCCGCTATGAAGCAATGAGATGGATTCATCTTTCATCCTTTTCTTTAAATTGAGAGGAACAAGGATGGAAACATTTACACGCTGTATTTATTGATATAGTTGCTCTTGTACTTTTACAACTGAAATTATAAAATATGTTAACATTATTTTAAGAAATAATAACGAAACATAATGGAAACTAATATTTATTTGATCTTTTCCCTTTCTTTGCAAACAGGTCATTAACTTTTCTGACTAGGCTATTATAATCTTTAGTAATATAACGGCCCCTTTCTCTTTATTCAGGTCTGATTCGATGAATGAAGGGTATCTTATTAAAACGCAATCTAATCATGTATTCAATTCAAATTCCAACCATTGTTTTCAGACTATAGAATCATGCCTGATCCTTTTACATATCAATGAATTTTCTAGAAACTCTCGTGTAGGATTTCAACCGTTATTTCGCAAATATTAAGAACCACAATTGCATGTATTAGGTAATGTGTATTTACATTCGTAGACCACACATGGTTTATTATGGCGTGGTTGAATTTTCGCGCTAATAATACGATAGAAGTAAACATAACTTGTTTGTTTTCTCCAACTTCAGAATTCCTTAATTTATAATTAAGGAATACTTCTAATTCTCTATATGTATTTTATTGTTCATTCGAATTGTTGGTTGTGTATTGCGACGTTTGTTAATCGAGAATTATACTGTTTTTAGTATACGACAGCAATGTAATTACAATAGAGATTTATGGTATTTTGCTCGTATCTTGGTTGTTACATTCGAGCCGCTTAAGAAGCTGTGTTAAATATGTAGCATTACTGGAACACAGAGTGCTCTTGAAATTGTGTTACGAGAATTGTACCGATGTACTCTTGGTATTTAATTTCAAGTTGAGTGTAGATTATTGACATTTCGCTTCTATAACCTTTTACAAATAACACTCGTGTTCTGAGACTACTAATGTTTTGTTTTGTGAGGCTTCGCTATAAGAGACTGTTGGCTTCGTGTTTAATAACAAGATTTTTATTTCAAAATTATAGTCTGGTATTGTTTTATTTATCTATTTGTTTTTCAGTAGAATATGTATACTATAAAATAAATGTTGATAAAAACTACTTATTATAAAAACATGTTTTGGCGCCTTAAAGGGATTAACTACAGTCCAATCCCCAGATCAGCTCTACATAATTAAGTTATTGTATTGTCGTGTGTATTTTCAACAGCTGAAAGTAAGGATTTCAATCTAATCTAACAATTGTTGGAGTATATTATAATCATTATCCAAAGTTTAAAGTTTTTACTTAGTGGTAGGGTTTACTGGGCAGGTACCACCCACTCATTAGATATTCTACCGCAAAACAGCGGTACTTAGTATTGTTGTGTTCCGGTCTGAAGGTACTCTACCTTCAGACCGGAACACAACAATGTAATTGTAAGAGCCAGTGTAATTACAGGCACAAGGGACATAACATCTTAGTTCCCTAGGTTGGTGGCGCATTGGCGATGTAAGCGATGATTAACGTCTCTTGCATCGCCAATGACTAACTGCGTTGGTGACCACTTACCATCAGGTGGCCCATATGCTCGTCTTCCTTTCTATGCAATAAAAAAAAAGTTTACATAATAACTTATTTAAGAAAGGCGTATGTCGTGTATGTTTCATTTGGGCCGATTTATCGATTTCGACTTCCAATATCATTGATTCATCAGTTATTTTTTTATACTTAAATGATTAGATTGGTGAATGTTAGAATTTTCAATACATTTTTATATTTCTATTTCTAAAAATCTTATCACAATGAATCACATTTCCAAAAAATCACACCAAACATTGATCAACACAATCACGCAAATTGCCTATATAATAAATAATCCGTTTTCCTTATTCCGAAAATATGCTATCAAAACCGAGTCAAATATTAAAATTGCGTTTTGAAAAACGACATACCATAATTCTTGGGAAATATTATTCACATCACGCGTTGCCGAGTGAGATTATATAGGGATGGTGAATCGATTCCGAAAAATCCTCTCAATCGAGAACAGGCATTCGCTTTCAATTTATTACCGATACTTTTATCGTTAACTCGATATTTTTTACACGAGGGTTGGACTTGATAAGCATCATTAATTTTCAAAAATGGAACGATGACATCGATATCTTGTTCGCGTTTATTTTGTTAGTAAAATTTTTCCTGTCCATTGAAAACAAACCGTTGACATTCTATGATTAAAATACACGAAGGACGCAATGGGCTAATACTGCGAAAAGCTTAGCAAGCAATACTGTTTCCAATCTAACCACGTAACAAATAAACCTTCTGATGGTAAGTGGTCGCCATCGCTCATAACCTAGGCTGTAAGGAATGAACCATCTATTACATCATTAATGCGCCACCAACCTTGGAATGAGATTAAGATGAGTCTCTGGGTCTCTAGTTAAACTGGCTCACTCACGCTTCAACTCGGAACATACTGGTCTCCGTCGAGTATGACGGCCTTTGCCGAAACTCCTAATTCCGAATTGCCGAATGTCACTATAAAGTGCCACAAAAGTGCCTGCCCGGTAAAATAAAAAAAAAGTAAAAACTAATTACTATTATTATAAATAATTTTTATTATTGGATGAATCCTTAGGTATGTTAGTCTGTATTTCAATACCTAACGTCTAACTTTACAAAATAGCATACATACTTAGCTCTCGTTACGGAGACAGTTATGAATGAATTGCTTATTGTATTCATACTAAGCATATATTTTTGTATATACGTTGAATATGATCCTATTAAGGAAACAGATAATATAGTTTGTTCCTAGAAATTGTCTAAGTGTAACACTAATGGCCGAATACTGAAACGTCTATATAAAATATATATATATATATATATTATTATTTTGAATCCGTTCACTATTTATTATTTATTTAGTTTTTACTTGGTAAAATATTCAGTATGTGTTGTGTAATAAAATATTCCGCGTATATTTATGACTTTTTAATACGTTTGTGACTTCATTGTTGGTATTATTTCTGAAGTAAATAAATAAAATAAGTTTTAATGCAGTCATAGCTCGACGATATACTTTCCGTCTATTTATGTGATGTTCGATTTTTAATTTACAATCGCTTTTAGCAAAAACGTTACGCTTAGATGGAGCGGAAAACAATAATTGATGTATTGCTAATATATTCATAACAGCAGTGTATAAAACGACTTTAGTGTTACGCAATTTTGATGCGTGTATTATTTATGTATTTATAATTATTATAGTCAATGTCGCTGGTGTTGCTAGTATTAAAAAAAAATATTAACACCTAAGTTATCCTACGATTATAATTATATTACACAAAATATTTTTAGGGATCAAATTTTGAGACGAAAGTGTGCTAAATATGTTTTAGAGTAATAAATAAAATTACAATTATAATTAAATAAAAAAATTGGTTGCCTGTAAAGTCGGTATACGGGCGAAAGTTTTACGTGACAACGACTTTGAGTGGTAAAATAATTTTAATGTGAATATTCATTCGTATAGTAGGAAGAAGGATGAAATAATAGTAACAATTTAAAACATTTATTTATACAAAGAATTATATTTAAAACATTAATTTATACAAAGAATCTCGCACTGAATTTCACTTTTTATGTCTGTCTCTCTCGCTCTTAGGCGGGCTAACCATGCCCGAGTGGAAGGGACGCGTGCCTCTCACTCGCTCTCATTGTGAGCGCATAACGTGAGCGGAGCGTAACGCAGTTTCTTGAAGTGTCACCCGGCAAACCAATTTATAAGACGTTGTCACGTCAAAATTATTTGAATTTAGAGCATAAAAACGCAATTCTATGTGAGGTAATTTTATTTATTACTTTCAACAGTACTAAAATTACACAAATAGTATGAAAATATCTTAAAATTTTTTACCCGTTCCCTTCCCTAAAATTCTCGTGGAATATTGTATTTTAAGGGAAAAATCAACATTTTCGCGTGTAATATCTCTCGGTATTGCCACGCTAAATTGCTTTTTACGACATTCGTAATCGAAGAACGTTTACGGCACTTACACAACCATGTAGGGAGGGACAACCGGTTCCCATGTAGAAAGGGACAGGGGTCACTTTCCCACATGAATCAATGGTTCTTACCCTTTAAGGGTATACCCTCGATGTGAATTCTTTGCGAACGCGTGTTCGAATTTCTTTTATTGAATTTTTTGTTAAGCCTTTTCAGTTGAAATGTATTCGAGATGTTTGTTTTTTTTACATTTGTGAAACCCGTTGATAGATTCTGACGTGCCTTACCCTGTTGTATTAATTAAATTGACATATATGAGTATTAAAATAAATTGTATATTTTTTATTTTTAAAATAAATGTAAGTAAAAGAAAAAGCCGATGGGCCACCTCATGGTAACTGGTCACCATTGCTCATACACATGTTAATCATTCCTTATATCACCAATACGCTATTAAACTTGGGAGCTAAGATGTTATGTGCCTGTAACATTGGCTCACTCACCTTTCGAACCGGAACACAACAATATCAATTAAATATAAAGAATAATAAATAACAATTATTTATCAGAAAGATGATAAAAACTGATTAAAAAAACAACGAATCGTTCATTTTGATTTTGATATTTATAACTATAATCTAATATTCCTTTATTACAAAAGCAATATAAATTTATTGTAAAAATCCGGTATCCCATAAGCTAAACAATTAATAATAGCAGATCCATTAAGAAGTATAAAAGAATGAATTTAGTTTATATTGAAAATTGATAAGAATCGAGGAGTTTTTAATTTATTCGTGTACAACGAAACAATTGAATATAATGGACCTCTTATAAAATTACTTAACTTTATGTAATAAATGTGTAGTTTATTTTTATTTAGCTTAGTTTTAGAATATAATAATATGTTATATAAATTTAATATTAGATATTAACCTTATTGTTAAGACACATTCGTAGAATAAAAAACTTTATTAAACCATTATATTAATCTATACTAATATATAACCCTGAAGATTGAAGAGTTTGTGTGTTTGATCCGGCTAATCTCAAGAACTACTGGTTCGAATTGTAAAAATATTATTGCGTTGTAGAGTCCTTTTATCGAGTAAGGCTCTAAGAGTCTAGGCTTATTTTTTTCATTACATTTTTATGAATTATACGCGGTAGTAACCGCGGGGCACAGCTAGTAATAAATAAAATTGAAATTAAATAAACTTAATTTCAGATAAGTAAACTGAAACTATAGTCGTATGTTAGTGAATATTTATTATATGGTCACAGGTTCGTTGCCAGTTATACATGTACAAATATATATTATGTTATGTAAATTTTATTCCTAAATATGTGATATATTAAACACATAAACGTTATGAGAAAGATTAAAGTTTTCATATAAAAGAGAATGGATGTTTTTATAAAACTCACTCCTGTTGGGATAATGTTATGAGAATTTATCTTTATTTTCACCTCACTGTACCTACGTATAATATTATGGAGAGATCGAAAAAAAAATCGTATCATAAAGCATATTGTCTTCATATATTATTTATGACACAGACAATTTTTTTTTCATGTACAAATACCTACAGTGTGTTGATCTTCCCACACGTACACTTGGTAAAACAGCCGTACTGTTGTATTCCGATTTAAAGGGTGAGTGAGCCCGTGTAATTACACGCACAAGGGACATGACATCTTAGTTCTCAAGGTTGGTGGCGCATTGGCGATATAAGCGATGGTTAACATTTCTTACAATGCTAATATCTATGGGCGTCATATGCTCGTCCGTCTACCTATGCCGTAAAATAATAAAATGAAATAAATTGTGCGCTCCTAACCGACAATACGATTAATTAAAAATACTTTTCACTAAGAACGTAGGTTATTTTATTTATGTAATATTACTTTACAATGTGAACTCTCCCTAACTTTGTGAAGACACGGTGTGAAATTTCGATAAAGTTCAAGATACTCAAACAAAAACGTAAAAATAAATTTTAAATGAAAACTGTTTTGTATATGCGGTGTAGTTTTTTGCGGCCGCAAAATCTTTGTTTTTTTATTAACAGTGTCTTTGATAAAAATTATCTTAAAAGCATTTTTCGCTGCTGTTAAAATGCTCGTACATTTTAAACAAAGTCCTCCAGTATCATCGGAAAAATGTCGCCATCAAAATAGTCTTAGTTATTACATTATATTCTTTAACTATTAAAAATACGCAAGCGACTAAATAAATAAACATTTTGAATTTGGAAAACTGTGTGAAGTTAATTATAAAAGCTAAACTAAATATAATAAATTATAATTTTGCTGGTACTACGGAACCCTTAACTATGCGTGAATTACGGCCGAATACTGAAACGTCACTCAAAGTTAAACACTACTTAACATTGAGAATCTCCTAAATTAGTATGCGAAATTTGAATTTAACGGCGTCTCAAATAATTAAGTTGCATTTAATATTTAAGTGACGTTTCTGTATTCGACCGTTAGGCATGTACTCCGCTGTTTTGATTTTTAAATATAACAAAGGTTAACCAATCATGTTATCATAACTTCTATATGGCTAGACAATATATAACTATAATATTAAATTCATATCATTAATGTATTTGTACATCTGTTTGTTACAGGTAAGATCTTCAAAGCAGTATCAACGGAGATTTGGTAACGTAATATCTTTGGTAAGGAGATGAAAGGCAAAGGACCTCTCTCTGTGTGTGAGCTTTGTCTGTGACCGACGTCACTTGGTATTATAACTTTTAACGTTCTAAGAATATGTAGTACTTAAGATATAGAAAGACATGTATGTTTGTTCATTTTTAATATTTTACTTTAGTAAAATAGCAGATAAAAGATTAAGATATATGACAGAATAAAAAAAATTACGTTTGAAAGAATCGTAGCATTTTTTGTAATTGCAATATCATTGATGCAACTTTTTCAATTATTTAGAGCAATTATTAAGATTACACAACATGTTATACATTTTGTTGACATCTTCAGTTAGCTACAGACACGTTGACGAAAACAAAATTAGACAAAATTTCCATTGGCGCGCATTATGATTCACAATTGTACTTTGATTTCTTTGAACAATATGATATAATTGATTGCTTAACCTCTATTGAACTGTTTGTATCACTGTTCATAGTATTATTTTGTTTACAAATTATATATAATATTTTTTATTTGTCGACTCCATGGCTTATTAAACGAATTCTATTCGGCGGTATTCAATGATTGTAGGATTCAAACGCTTTTGTACCACTATGTGATTTTCGATCATACTATTTGTAATTGTTTGTGTTGATTTAAATGACATAAAAAGGTATGGGATGCCTTTTCGACAGTTTTGATATTATCATTGCTTTCTATGAAGCATATTTGTCGTTAAGCATAATATATTTATTAAAAAAAAACCACCTATCATCGTACATAAATGTCTCAGGCGACTTGATAAAAAATCTCAAAACGAAAAGACGTAAAAAAATGTGGTGTAACTAATGTCATTATATTTGTTGTCTCCCTCTTTTTACACGGAATAATAAGAGATAATACAATTGATCCCATTTTATCCTGATGACTTTGAAAACGTACAAATATGGGATTCCCTAGCAGGTAATAAATAGACGGTGTTCTCAATTGAATGGAATTAACACCATATAAGAACATCACATCAGACACGCTGATATTTCAATGTCATGGGCCAGATGTCCATCTTATATGTAGGTAAATAGAATACTTAGGACAGGAAGTTTAAATATCAACACAATTATGTTAATGTTTAAACGGATTCTAAAAAAATAACTAGAAGTCAGAAAACTAAAAAAATTTTTTTATTTTTATCTGTGCTTTAAATATATGTATATGTTTTTCATTAGAATATATTAACAAAACTTACCTGTTTACACTGTTTATTAAGCTCTTGTAAACTACAATAATAGTAATTGAGGCCATTGCGATTTTCATTTTACAAAAATAATATTACACTTATTTAATTTATTAAATGTTCGTCTTACAAAATTTGGTCCATATATGAGAAATTTGAAAGTCGAACTTTGGGAATATTAGTGATATATATAATAAAACAAATAAATACTTCTCTCAAAATCTTTGTTGTGGTAACCTTTAGTACATACTATTACGTATAATATTAGTTCATACATGTGAATACGTTTGACGATATTTATAAATACCTATTCCATATAAGCAAACCAACACATTGATACAATGACGTCATGTCTATTTAATTTTTTTGCAATTGTTATGTGTAATTATAAATAAATATAAATACTTTTTACAATATAATGTTTGCGAGGTGAATGACCGCCCAACATATGTTTTTATCAGACAAGAACAATTATTATGATATTTACACTTGCAAGAATGGGAACGCGTTCTTAATTGCAGAATATATATTATATATTATATTGTATATATTTTTTTATTGTACAGATAAGCGAACGAGCATATGGGCCACCTGATGGTAAGTGGTCACCAACGTGCATAGACAATGGCATTGTAAGAAATCGCCACCAACCTTGGGAAATAACATGTTATGTCCCTTGTGCCTGTAATTACACTGGCTTACTCACCCGTCAAACTGTAACACAACAATACAAAGTACTGCTGTTATGTGGTAGAATATCTGATGGTTGGTATTTACCCAGGTAAATTTCACCTATAACCTGGGTAAATATCAACCTCGTCTGGACGAGCTTCCACAAAGCCCTCCCACCGAGTAAGTATAATGTTACTTTGGTTATATAATAAATTTGTTATAGCAGTTTATTCATAGGAAAATACACGAATATGTTTACCAATACTAATGGACACTAATAGGTTTACTAGTCGAATGTTATATGATCACCTCATTTACATTTTCGTAGTATACATTCAATACTTTATAGCGGATCACCCTATAATTAATTCTATATAATATGAAATAGTAACAGTGAAGTGAACATTGTTATAATATTGTATAATAGAAATATAATGAACTTTATTTTTTTATATTCACTTCTTGTTGCCTTTCCGTTTATAACAAATCTCTAAATCCGATATTCAATCATTATTATCATACAAGTCATTACTCGCGATATCAATGAATCATAGATCGTAAATAATATTTACACTTTTAAAAATATTTAGTTATTTACATATACGGGCTATTAGCACTATTACTTTTTATTTATAGCATAGGAAGGCGGACGAGCATATGGGCCACCTGATGGTAAGTGGTCACCAATGCCCATAGACATTGGCGTTGTAAGAGATGTTAACCATCGCTCACATCGCCAATGCGCCACCAACCTTGGGAACTAAGATATTATGTCCCTGTGCCTGTAATTACACTGGCTCACTCACCCTTCAAACCGGAACACAACAGTACCAAGTACTGCTGTTTTGCGGTAGAATATCTGTTGAGTGGGTGGTACCTACCCAGACGAGCTTGCACAAAGCTCTACCACCAAGTCAATGTGTGTCTTGAAATACTTGAGCAATGTTGTGTCTTCTTCATTCGAATATCAAATCTATAATGACAGAAAGAGAGAAAAATCTACCGTTATACATATATAGTTAAAAATATAATGCGAAATCTTTTCTAAATACACGAAATAAATTTATATACATATGTATGTAAAATAATTTCTCATTTAAAATATAATAAAATAATATAAATTATGAAACGCATTTACTCGTAGTGCTGTAAATCGAGTTCCAATTAAATAACTTTTTTGCTAAATAATTTTGAAATCTCATAATAAAATGAGTAAAACAATAAAATCATTTAATTGTTCAAAGTCGAAATTCCATTTAAAATTTATTTTTATCGTAAATTGAACAATGGATTTTCAATAGAGCTGTAGATTCGATGACGAGAGAGTTTTTTCAAATAAAACGCACTAACGACCTAGCAACGGCTTTACAAGTGCATTCAAATAGATTCAATTTTGAACGATGGAATCTACTCGGTTCGGACATTTTCCGCATAATTGGAATCGACAAATGATATTAGATGTTTTTATATAATAACTACATATATTAGATATATAATAATAGAATAGTCCTTATGGATATTTACATTTAGAACTTAATTAATTAATAGGGATAGTTAAACCTTAATAATGTTATCAAATTATTATCCTAGAGATTTTTAGTGAATTATGTATCAAAGTCAAAGATCTTTATTCAGTATACACTTATTTATTGGGCATCAATTTTGGTGCAAACATTCGACACCTAATGACAAATATTTAAAAAAGTGATGCCATTAAAAAAAACAAAATTCCCCTACCTACTTGGATTTTGTCGTCATTTACTTTAATTAGCATCGAGTCCCTGTTGTGATTAACAATTAGCAAGTTCGAAACTTTTGGAATTAATTAAGCACTTTCTTTGGTCTGATTACCCTATGAATATTAATAAAAAGTGAAAGTAAAATAATGCAAAAAAAAGTGTGCATTTTTTGTGTCTTGTTATTTGAATTTGAAAGTGACAAAATATTTATGTCTTGGTGGTAAATAAAAAACAGGCAACGTGGACCAGTGCTTAGATCATGTGAATCTTAACCGAAAAGGGCGGGTTCAAAGCCGACTAAGCAACCTTGAGTCTTCATGTGCTTAATTTGATTTAATAGTTCATGTCGTTCTCGGTGTTAAAGACCTCCAAATGGAATTATATGGAATGACTTCCAAATAATGTCAAAAGTATTTTTATTTGGTGGTAGATTATTTGATGAGTGGTAGTATACATCCAGACTAAAAATGTCCTACCACCAAGAATATAGTAATTATAATAGTCGTAATAATTATAATGCCGACATACAATACTCATTTTATCGGTATGACCTTCATAGGCGTATTTAAAACGTTGGTACTCGTTTCAGTTACGCTTTGTTTTTAATTCAGACATGCTTCACGACCAAGGCCGGTTATAAACAATATTATTTACATACTAATCATATGTAACACTTGGTGGTAGAGCTTTGTGCAAGCTCGTCTGGGTAGGTACCACCCACTCATCAGATATTCTACCGCAAAACAGCAGTACTTGTCATTGCTGTGTTCCGGTTTGAAGGGTGAGTGAGCCAGTGTAATTACAGGCACAAGGGACATAACATCTTAGTTCCCAAGGTTGGTGGCGCATTGGCGATGTAAGAGATGGTCGACAGCTCTTACAACGCCAATGTCTATGGGCGTTGGTGACCACTTACCATCAGGTGGCCCATATGCTCGTCCGCCTTCCTATGCAATAAAAAAAAAATAAAAAAAAAAATAAAAAAACCTAGGATTAGCAGTTGCTTAAAATTAACAGTGAATATCAGTTGTTCTTAATCTTGAAAGTCGGTGAACTTTAAACCTTGATATTTTGTGGCGAAACCTTTACGATCCATCGTGAGGTCACTTTTTACCGGTAGCATTTATATATAAGAGCTAATATACAACTCTAATCTTAACGTGAACACAGAACAGTTCCTGCTTAAAACTGTTTTTTTAAAACAAAAATATTGAGATATTTCAATACTTTGAAATTATGAAAGGGCACATATAAAAAAGCAACATTTTCTTATGAAACAGTCCTTAATTTCCGCGCATAATACTTGAAGCGGCTTCACGATCACGACGTATTTCGTCCACATCTTGAGAAACTGTAAATTAAAAAAAAATCAACTACAAGCACTTTTATCATTTTATTATTTAAAAAATAATGTCAATTAATCGTATACTAATCATTGGATTATGAAAAACACCGGAAGGAAACTCGGCAATTAATTTTTTAAACAAACATCGTCTCAAGTCAAATTAAATATTCTCAATAATAAAAAGCAAAATTTAATCGGAGTTTTTATAAAACAAACTTGTTATACACGCTTCGTTGCAAATTAAAACACATAGCGGGAAGATATCATTATTCATTAATTAATTATTTATAAAACTAAATACTTTCAATTCGTAAGCGCAAGTAGTATGGAATTTATAGTCGGAAACTTGGTGCTATATCATTTTAAATTTATGTATCAATCGATTTTCAAACAAGAGCTACATTTCCGTAATCCGTTCATGCTTAATCAACTAGAGCTAATTATGAATTTAATCGATTGTGCAGCTAATCGATTTTATCGTGTGTCTGTGAGCAGTGGAAATCAATTGCCTGAAACTTTATTAATATTATATATACACCTGTATTATGTGCCCTATATCCCTACTGTACCCCTAAATGCAAAATTTACTGCATTATATTTATGCACGTTATTAGCGGTACAGTAGAGGTACAGGGTACCTAATACCTCCACCAAGACACTGCTACTTTAATACAGGTTATGCTCCACCATTGTGCTTGTTATATAATATCTCTTTCTATGACAGTTTGGAGGTGGTTGCAACACGCTTCTACACTGTGAGTTGGTGGCAAATGTGAGAGAATTATTCGTTTTCCTGATTATGTATGTTATTCTTCACCGGCGAGGACGACCTGATTTACAAACCAGGCGTTAATGTATGATCACCCAATATATTCTAGACTAACTTAAACATTTATTATGTTATTTTAATTCTGTGGACATTTCAATTTTGACGTGACAACGTCTTATAAATTGGTTTGCCGGGTGACACTTCAAGAAACTGCGTTACGCTCCGCTCACGTTATGCGCTCACAATGAGAGCGAGTGAGAGGCACGCGTCCCTTCCACTCGGGCATGGTTAGCCCGCCTAAGAGCGAGAGAGACAGACATAAAAAGTGAAATTCAGTGCGAGATTCTTTGTATAAATTAATGTTTTAAATATAATTCTTTGTATAAATAAATGTTTTAAATTGTTACTATTATTTCATCCTTCTTCCTACTATACGAATGAATATTCACATTAAAATTATTTTACCACTCAAAGTCGTTGTCACGTAAAACTTTCGCCCGTATACCGACTTTACAGGCAACCAATTTTTTTTTAATGAAATATCGATAATACTACTTTTTTTTATAAAATAGGCGGACTGGTGAATAGGCCTTCTGATCGTACGTCACTCCATTCCGTAGATCTGGTACACGTGTTCCATACTCGTGGTACGAACCCAAACGGGCTTGCACAAAGCTATACCAACATGTAAATATTATAACATTTTAAGTGTAGTAATTAAATATTTAAAAAAAATTATTTATTATTATCTGGTTTATGAATCTGTGTTGCCATATTCACAATCAACACCACGTCGTAATGGAAAATCATATTATATGTATAACATAACGTTTTTGTTAAACATATTATTTACATTATTATACTTATAATATAATTATACATATATTATACAACAACCAAACTCCCACACTTTTCATTCAGTTTTCTACCTCATAGTCTGAATGTAAATGTTCTGTAATAAACTTAGTTTCCTACGGTGCTTATCGTGCATTGGAACGATAACTGTTCATAGAAAACGTGCCTTTGTCTATCTCTATGACGCAATTTAGAATCGCTTTATAATTATCTGCTTACCCCATTGTTGTAACGCAATGTTATCACAACAATTATTTTGTAAAACTTATGAAAACGTTCGTGTATCGACTAGAGTCAAGGCATTCATACAATTACCCTTAAAACGTCTAATTACTACTTTATATCTCGTAATTTTAATTGCGTGATGCATCTATACTAATATTATAAATGCGAAAATAACTCTGTTTGTCTGTAATATTTTCAGGGCTAAACCTCTGAACCGATTTCCTTGTAGTATAAAACGAACTTGATACCTAATGGCATAAGATCCATATACATATGTATATTGTTTAAAACCTAAGACCTGCTTCCTCTTCTAAAATGCGGGTGAAGCAGCGGGTGACAATTACAATTCAGTAAACATACATTCAACATTAAAAAGTATTTTCAAGTAAATTTTCTTTAGTTAAAGCATTTCCATAGATACTGTTGAACTATATCTTAACCAAATTACATCTGCAACTCTTAATCGGTATGTAAACGAGCTATATCTAACTTTACAATTTTTTCATTTGTTGAGACACTTGACGAGCCCGTTGGCGTGGTTGTTAGATACTTGTCTTTCGCACCGCAGGTCGTGGGCTCGATTCCCACCCAGGATAGACATTTGTGTGCATGAACATTTCTGTTTGTCTTGAGTCTAGGTGTAATTATCTATATAAGTATGTATTTACAAAAGAAAAGTAGTGTGTGTACATACACTCATTTGGGGCGAAGGTGAACTAATAGAGTAATAAACTATAAGTTCAGCAGATGTTCATCTGCAATCCAAAATACCTATATTACATATATTTAGAAATCTATAAACAAACATCTAAATGTGCTTCGCGAATTATACTTACTGCGTATAAATGATAGCAGTAAAGGCTATTTCAGTACTAACATCTGTTTATTGCATACATTACACGTCTTATAGACTTAATAAATACCTTGTAGACTAGGAACTACGTGGGACATGAGAGTATTTCAAATTAAATGCTTGTGAAATTACTGGCTGGGTATATTTTGACAGTAATGTTGAAGTCGTTTTTTTTGTAGGATAAGTATATAAATTTTGATACATACGCTTACAACTTTACGAGCGATTTTAATGTTCATGAGTATGAGTAATATCGAAAAACTAAAAGATCGTTCGTTTTAACTTTATGCAATATATTTTCTTATCTAAAAAGTGTTCTTTACATTCATTTTCAAAAATCTTAGTGTGTTTGATATTCTACTTAATCAGAATGATCAGAACAGATAATGTAATTAATTATAATTAAAAAAAAGTATTTTTTTGTGATAAGACAAAAATAATGTACGATTAGTCTTAGTTGAAAGGTCATTGCACTTGATTATGTTTCTGTGTTAATTGCATTTTTCATTGTCTACTTATTCAAATCTGATGTACGAGATATGATATTTTTTTATAATTTTTAATAAAAAAGTAATAATAGTTCTGTTATTTCTTTATTTAATTAAGATAAATAAATCGATATGATGCTACGTGGTAACCACTCATTGGTTTAGACACTCCTTGCTAATTTCTTAGTCACTTCAAACTAGATATTTATAAGTGGGTGGTACCCACGCAGGCGGGTCTGCACAAAGTTCTATGTCTAGATTATTTTTCTAATAAATAATTACGAGTTACTAACATCAATAATAACATGATTGTAAATTGACAGAATTGTATATGAAAGTGCCTCCACCCATAGACATTGGCGCCGTAAGAAATATTACTCTAAATATTTCTTACACCGCGCCACCAACTTTGGGAACTAAGATGTTATATACCTTTTACCTGTAGTAGTTACACACACTCAACCTTCCGACCGGAATACAACTGTTAGCTGTTTGGAGTTAGATCATTAGATGAGTAGGTGGTGCCTACCCAGACGAGCTTGTACAAACCCATGCACTATGTAAGTTTATTTGCCATAATTGCGATTATCTTTACTAACATGTAAATCTGAAGAGTTTGTTTGTTTGATCCGGCTAATCTCAGGAACTAATGGTCCGAATTTAAAAAAATATTTAGTGTTGTATAGGCCATTTATCGAGGAAGGTTCTGGGCTGAATTTTATTCATTATACGCGGTCGAAACCACGGGCCACAGCTAGTACATAATATTTAACGTCTATTATTATTAATTTTCATTATCGTAGGAGTCTATTTATCTCAAACAGATACACTAACGATCATACATATATTTGGAATTCACAGTCAACCATACATATATTTTTTTGAAGGGTTGAATTAAGCACGTTTTTAAAATAAATGTTATATAAAAACTAGTTAAATAAAAATATATATAAACACAAATTAAAAAAGTTAATGGTAGTTGGTTTCACCGCGTACTTGTACCGTCTGAGTGTCTCAGTATTTCCATATCCTGTGGAGTTAAATTGCGGAAATGTACTAACATGGCCGACGAGGAAAACATCGCATCGCTTTAAAATAGAAAATTATGTTGATATTTTTAATATATACATAGACCTGGATTACTATATGTATTTATGTATGTATTTAAATGGTGTCATATGTTATAATATAATATTATATTCAGAAACTGTACGTAATTTAAATTTATGTATGTGTGTTCATTCTTCTTCTTCTTAGTCGTACACTCCTGACGGAGTGGTCGTGGTCATTGATGTCTGATGAGTTGGTTGCGTCTTTTGCGAGACATCTCCATTTCTCTCTATTGATGGCACTGCGTGTACATTCAATAGTGTTCCCTACACTTCGTAGAGTATTTAATTTGGTCTGTCCATCTTGTGGGTATTCGGCCGCGAGAACGTTGGCCTTCTACTCTTCCTTGTACCACCAAACGTTCCAAGGAGCTTTCATTGCGGATTATATGTCCAAACATAGTGAGGATTCGCATTTGTACAATTGACGAAAGTCTTTGTTTGATGCGAATCTCTTTAAGAATATATATTTGTGTACATATGTATCCACAAATGTACGAATGATTATAACATTATACATGTATGTATGTATAAGTATCACATTAGGTATATGATTTGATTGAAGGTAAATCTGTCATTATCCTATATATAGTGATGATTGATTTGTTGATTTCAATCAAAACTTGCCCCAATAATGTATAATTTGTAGCAATTAATTTAAATTCAATCGACATAGCTAACATTATCAAGTTGAAATAACATTATCGAGCTATTGCACGAATGCATGTTTGTTTGTATACCTCGCCGTGTATCGAATACGGAATTAGTATTCACAACATACAAATATTTGGGATAATAGGTGACCTAGAGTTGGATTTAGTACGAAAGAGAGGTTCGATAAAATGCCGTAGAAAGTCGCATCACGTCTCACTTACACTATAACAAAATGTCAGTAACTGTCCCAGGGTAGCAAGTTGTCGATAAAAATGGCCAGCACTTAGGGACAGTTTGTATAAATATACGAAGTACTGTACAAGATACGTGACATAGTTTCAAAAGTGGGTATAGGCACATGAATGAATTCATATTAGTTCGGTGATCGAGACAATTAAAAATATCATTCGAGCTATTTTACAAGAGCTATTTGGCTTGGTGGTAGAGCTTTGTGCAAGCTCGTCTGGGTAGGTACCACCCATTCATCAGATATTCTACCGCAAAACAGCAGTATTTTGTATTGTTGTGTTTCGGTTTGAAGGGTGAGTGAGTCAGTGTAATTACAGGCACAAGGGACATAACATCTTAGTTCCCAAGGTTGGTGGCGCATTGGCGATGTAAGCGATGGTTAATATCTCTTGCAATGCCAATGTCTATGGACGTTTTACTTAATGGATACAGGTAGATATTAAAATCGCATATCACCTTAGGTCAGTCCTCAACATTTCCAACTTCCAGATTCTACTACATGGAATTTTCGACGGAACACCCAAAAACCTTTTTATTGACCTGACCTAGGTCTTTTATCTACCCACTAGATCAAATAGACAGTCAACAACTAATTAAGGAAATAATAAAGGGATTTACGGTCATTATGAAGTATTCAAATTCGCTTCCTACTACGTTAAAAAGGAATATGTACATTTGACGAACTTTTTATTTTACAAAACTTGAACTTTTGAAAGCTAAACTTTCATAGCGAGCGAGATATAAACGAAAAGCGAGATCTCGAGTCAGATATGACTTTTTTCTTAATTAGTGATATTTTCGAAACGAAATGGTCGTTCGCTAAAAAATATGTTTTAGCTGGTGATTATTATCTGCGCTTATATACCTACTATTATATTTATCTACGAGTATATATCATTTGCGAGTTTCAAATATATCGTAACGTTTGAGCTTAAAACGAATTTGTAAAAGTATTTACTATATCTCTGTAATCTCTGTAATCTCTGTAACCTTTTTTTGTGACTAATTGATAATGGCCGGACAACGATCCAAATTTTCTGTTTTAAGTACGTCGCCTTAGGGTTTCTTCGGTCACTCTACATATAGTGAGTAGTTTCTCTAACAATGTTTTTATTCCTCGTCAAGCATAAAATAAATTAAGAAAGCAAAAATTGATTTGAACCCGAAATCTTTGTTCGTCATCGTGGTAGATTTTGGTAACTCATCAGACGAACGCTAGAAGCATTACTTTAAATCGAATAATTATTTTGAATTTGACATTGGTTAATATTTACCGTCTTCACGCTGCTTGGCTTTTGTAAAAGGACACTTTGGATTAGTACACAAGTTATACAAAGGTGTCTCGTATTGAGAACAGAAGAGCCATTATATTTGCAGGACTATATTATTATCATATAATTTTAACTAACGTCACTGGGTCAAATAACAATGCGCTGAACACGGCTGTGCCAAAAAACAGTACATAATATGGCCGGTTCTGCATTGTTACGTGATTCGTTAACAAATGCTTTGCAATGCTGACGAAGACTTTGAATCTGTGATCAAGTCTTGTTTGCTCCGAGCCCCAATCTTGTTATGTCTTAGAAGATCCAAAGTTCGGAACAAAGGGATTGTGTTGATCTTATCCTTTTTGTCAGTTCGTTTGTTCTGTTTTTATTTTTGTTGTATAGTTGTGACAAGTTAACCAACGGTTACATTTGTAGTCCGTTTAAATACGTTTATCGAGAAATAGTTGTCAATTAGCTGTAAGTAAAACTTTCTTAGTTTTTACTATAAAAAAAACTTTGGCGTTGACAATAATTTGAACGAAATATTATAGCGTCTCGGTTTTATCAGTTTATGTGATATATTATGAAAACCGCAGAGTTTGTGTTTGTTTATTATATACTTGACTTTGTTCAGTTATTTTCCTGTAATGTGACGTTCTAATTGTTTCAAGACAAGGTCACTTGAATAACATAATGAGATTGTTTTGAAGGAAAGAAAACGTAAGCACAAAGAACAACCGATTCCTTATAATTTCAATATGCAATCAACCGTGGCAATTTCAAAAATTATGTCACTATCACCTATTATATACACTAACATATTTTGTTAAACTTAATAATCTGGTTCTTAAAACAAACATAAGTACTGTTTCTTATAACATACATAGATTGTGAGTTTCTAGAGAAGAATATAATATATCGGCCGCTCAACATAAAAGCCTTTCTAATACAAGGATATCATTATTATTCCTCAAAAAATCCTATATATACATATATACAAGTACACTTAGAGGTTAGACGGCTAAATTAATACATTAATATGATCAATGCTTTTAACAATTTAATTTTAACACAATTAATGTTATCTACCCAGTATATCATGTGACAAAACAATAACATTAGTTATGGAATAATAAACTAATGTAATTAATTACGTCATCATTACAAAATTATTTAATTAACTCAGAGCCCTAATGTTATTACGTTCCTAATTTAATACCTGGTGTGGTATTTTTCTTATTACTTTCGCCTGCCGGCCCGTGTCATCTAATTATCTCGGGCCGAACACGTGATATCTCGACAAATAAACCAAAACAAATAATGGATGCTGTGGGGAATTTATCGGATTGCAAAGATATTATTTATTAGGAGAAGCCGTTGACGTGACGAACTTGATATTACTTTCATATATAAACGAGTCGAAAAATAAAGTCGTCTATTTTAGTTTGAACTATTTTCGTAAATTAAAGAATATTTGCAGATATTTAGATCAAAGGTTGTACGTAACACCATATAATTAATAAATGAATAAATCTGAATGGGATTTTATAATAACTATTCTACTTCATTATATAGATGTAAAAAAGGTTTTAAATAATTATATCATCAGTGTAAAAGTCATTTTCAAAACGAGATGACTATTTATTTGAAAGACTATATCAGATTATGTAAATATGTTACAATACTGCTGCTGACGTACTGCGTACGTATATACTAGGGCGTTAATTTTGCAAACATATTCTATGGAATTCTACATACATATATGAAGAGCTCGTCATAAAGTTCCGACCACGGCGGTCAATTTGAAATACTACTCTAATCTACACAAGAGGTATTATAGTGCATAAGTATAAGCAATGTCTTCAATCTGGTCGCTTCTGAGAATTTTTGGAGCTCGCATTTCAAGCTACTAAACCACAGTCCGTAAGTGTGAATATAAGGTGTTTCAGTGTGTAAGAATTTCAATCTTTCTAACAGCTATGTCTTTCATATCAATATATACTTATATTCATCTATGTTCTTCTTGTTCTATAATCTATTTTTGGGTTTATTAGGCCAACAACGCACTTGCAAGCTAGTGCTGCAGGTATTCATGGGCGTTGGTAATCAGGTAAGTCTTCCTTCCCGAATGCACCCTCTTATATAAAAGTAATACAAACTGAGACCTCTTGTAACGGTAGCAAATATGCTAGCAGCGTTTCCTATCGAATCATAATAATTCAGATGTTGTATTAAAATAAACCAACCCTTCACTGTCACCAGTGGACGTTATAAGTCGAGGTGTTTGTTGAAGAAATTATTTCGCACTACTCGAATGTCCAAGAGCTTTGACTGCAAACGGAACAAAGATATAAGTTTAAAATATTTGAGTATCAAAATATGATAAATCTAATCCCTGATTATGATTTCGTATTCCATACGTACTTAAGATTCCTCGAGAGTGATTCCCACATATCAAACATCAAAACACAATAGCTATTAATACTTATGAAGAGAATTATTGTAGGAAACGTGATTTGTGTTTGAATGCAGTGATATGTTTCTGTCATTGACACCGCCTCGCATTCCCTTTGCATATTTTATTTAAATGTTAATAATAATAATATCCTGGGATATTATTCACACACGGCCATCTGAGCCCAATCTAAGCAGAGCTTGTACTATGGAAACCAGACTGATATACTTACATATAATACTTTTCTTTTGTAACACTGCCAACTGTCTAACTACGAGCTGCTGTTATGAGCGTCTTGACAAAAAACATAATAACGTTTACAGGTCCTATCTAGTATTTAAAAACCTCGGGCTTTCCAGTATTATCAAATAATATTTAAAATAATTATTTAAAATAAATTCGGCATTCTTATATCTCACACGACTGAATAATTACATAAGATTTGAACATATTTTTATCTTATTTAATTTAAAGCTAGAATAATGAGTTCATCTGACAACATAGTGTGTCGGCACTTTATCATAATTTCCTCTTCTTTCATAAGCGTTTTAATAAAACAACTTCCTGTAACAAATCTTTTGAAACAGGTAATTTTCCCACAAATTCATTCACACGATATTGAATCACTCGTCTGTTTATATCAGAAAAATGTTTACATTATGTAAAATATGTAATATAGCGAGGTCGTGGTCTTGAGAGGCCGAATATTTAAATAACTGAGTCAAGGTTAAATCGCCATCTAGTCAGTTAATTATATAGTAAATATAACAATCAAACTAACCTTAACATTTATCATTACTATCTCTTCTGTTTTATTACTATTCTTTTTTTTATGTTTGTGTGTATGTTTGTTCTCAATTAGTTCTTACCTATCCAGGTGTATAGCAATTAAAAAAAATTGGCACATTCAAAATATAGAAGCGTTGAACTTACTTATTGACAGTCAAAGAAAAAGCTAAAAACATATTCTTAAATAAATAAACACTGACCTGAGTAGAAGCGACTAAAGAAACTCGGTGAGATTTTTTTTTCATAAATTTTCAATTAAATAAAGTAATAGCCACAAAGCAATCGTCTCATTCCTATCATCTTAGAACTCAATAAATATAAAAACCCGTTTGCATACAATCGAGCCATTTTTTAGCAACAGATACAGTTTGGAATTTATTTTGCATATAAGTCGATTTTACCATGGCTAGGACATAGATTTGTAATGATTTTATTTATCATTATGTTATTTCTCATATAATTCCGTATATCATTTTTTATTTACCTTCGAATAATCAATAACTGCTAGTAATAAACGATCGTTATTGAAATCATAAATTGAAAATATAAGGACAATAGGACATACATGTATACATGGGTATGTTTCAGACGAACGAAAAATGATATAGTATCAATCAAAACATTTATTGGATTCAGATCACCAAACAACAACCACAAATAACGGTTTCGATCAAAATAGCAAAAAAAAAGTAATTTCCTGCGTTCAATGTCCATGTATTGAATGAAGTAATAATATACATATTTTGTTCTTATTGTAACTCACACGGTGTTATATGTCACTTGACTTTTTATTTCTAGATATAACTGTTATCTGCGGTGATATTCTAGTCACTTCGTTTCTCAGTAACATTTTAAGCAGAACGGAAATGACGTAACAAATTCACTACGAAGGCAGTTGCTAAAGAGAATTACCTAAATGTATCTTATACGTTCGTTCATTCATTATAGTTAATTTAAAATTCGTAATAAAATATTTAATCAACCTAATCTCACTTAATTATCTTATTCATTACTTCCTGCTGATATTAACTACTTAAATGTATCAATTTCACAGAAAAGAAAGATAATTTTCATGAGTACAAATATTAAGGCACAAAATTAATAAATAAAGTGTAACTTCTAACACGCGTAGTACACGTAAATAAATATAAAGTAATGTACAAAGATATGTAACATACTGTATTTGGCCCACTGCTGGACTAAGGCTGGGCTAGGCCTCCTCTCAATTGGATACACATGTCGGAGAAATTCATTGTAATTATACATATAGTTTTCTCATTATGTTGTCTGAGTTTGATCCCGCAATCATTGGTTAAGATTTACGCGTTCTAACCACGGGACAATCTCGCACGTACCTAAGTGCACTCACTTTTTTACAGTCAATGTCGCATATGACTTTTTGACATTTCATGATAATGTTCTGCGGTGAAATTTGAGTTTAGTTTTAATACAGACACGATGAAAAAAACGCTATTCGGACTGTTCTATGCGTTTCTTATAAATGTTTTTCATAGAAATTGATAGTTGACGTAAAGGGCGTGTCAGATCTTCAATAAAAAAAATGTTTAGTTCGAATTTAAATGTAACTAGCGTAACGTCTATAATTCCCTGCGCAAACAGTTTTTACTTCTGTTGAGCACTAAGCCGTACGCACATTTTTCTTTAAATAATAATATGAGTTAGTTCTCAATTCCCAAAAGGTCCGGGTATTTTTCTATTCGCGAAGGTTCAATGAATTGTTTATGAGTGTTAGACGCTAATCTTTACGTATAAGGGTGCGAGTGACGTATTACAGTAACAAAGTCGGACTTGTTTATTACTGAAACGTGACTTATATTTTATTTTACGTCTTAATTTTTAATGTCACCTCCTGGATCACGTGCTCGTTAAATTATTTAAATCAATTATGGAATATTCTTATTAACATATTGACAATTTAATATAATGTCCAGATTTACGCGATATCCTTATTTATTTATTTATTTAATAATCACACTAAAATATACATATTTAATGGTGGCATACAAATTCCTAAGAAAAAAAACAAGACTCCTGAGGCCCTAGCCAAGTTGACATTCTACAATCGTAAACGCTAATAGAAAACTAAAAATTGTATGAGAATGACCACGTGACTTATCGTTGAGAGATGTAATTCTCATACATTTGTCTAGTTTTCTATTAACGTTTACGATTGTAGAATGTCAACTTGGCTAGGGCCTCTGGTATGTATATCGATTATAAGGGTACACAACATTTACAAAGTATCGCGTCAACATGTTTTTTTTAAAGTTGAAATTAAATTTAAAAAAAAAATAGTTAAAAACAACTATTGAGCTATACTTTTATCATTAAACAAAATAAGATGGAGAATAATATTATGACCTACAATCAGTTTTTTGTTTTTTGTTTATTAATAAAATTACTCGGTGGTAATGTTTTTCGCAAGCTGGATAGGTACGACCCACTGATCCCACCACCACCCCATCAGATAATTGATAATATATATTTTTTAATTTATTATAGTGCCAATTTATATGATAAGATATAAATATATATGAATATATATTTTCACAACGACCTAGTTATCAATCGTCTATGTCAGTCAAAGATACAATATCGGATATCTCTCGTTGAATATGCCCTTCAGCGGTAATCATCCAATTACATACCAGCGTAAGATCTCAGATTAGGTCATATATCGTCAACCCGTGGTATACATAAAATTAACTACCCCGAACCAAGTAAAAAATATATAAATATTCAGACTTAATCTACACTGTCGTCAGAAGTAGTTGCCATCATCTGCCATACAACAACATTCTGTTCTGTACAAACAACAACACAACATAGTTAAATTTTCACAACAAAAAATAGTACTTTTTTTGTTTAACAAATATACATATCTTACAAAATTTCTTACACCACACGATTTTTTAAGGGCTCGCTGTAAATTACAAGATTGATGTCAATTTTATTCCTTATAATTTTTTATTTTTTTGTTTCCTTGTTCCTTGCATAACGTGTAATTAAAAATTCAAATTATGAATGAAAAAAGGTTGAGCACCCCTGTCTTGTTATTCCGACAATATTTTATTCTCACCCCAAGGTTAGCGCCACAATGTATTGCGTAACAGGCGGTAAGATTAAGAGTACCGTTTAAGGATACCATTTTTTAGCTAACCTGTTTAACATAAAACTCGTTTTCGTAAGTATAATACGAAAGAATTTCTCGCCGGCTACACACTAACCTATAGGTGGGGCGTGTTGATCCAAACCAAAAGTTAAGCACCCCTGTTTTCAAGCATTTAATTTGAATGAATTATCTTAAAAGCCTGTGTAGTAAAACAAAGATAATATTTTATGGATTAAAAAATTTTCCAATAAATTTGAATTTGGAATTTTTGTAATATTATTTTAAGAATGTTTAATTAATTTCAAATATAGAAAGTTGGTGGAGTAGGTGTCAAAATTATATTATCTAGTTTTGAATTAAAAAGTTCGCACAGTTTATAGTTTGAATGAGTTCTCTAATGAAATGCTTTAATATTTTTTTTTACAAAGATATTGAAAGATTTTTTTTTCTTGGAATTGAAATAAGATTACTTTCAATAGGAATTATCCGTTAAAAAAACATCAATAATTGTACACAAACTCACCGCCGAAAATGGTCGTAAAATGTCAGAAAGTGATATGCAACATTGACCATTATAATGATAACATTTCAAGAATACACACATCGAAATAGTATATCACAATAAGTCGGTTATCAACATTACACGGGTAACTAATATGATGAAATAAGTTCTTACAGAATAGCACTGCAGTTCATATATATTGAGGATTAAATTTAAAATTTACAAAAAAAAAAATCTAATTCTTACTCTACTTCGTAGAATAATATAAGAAGCAAAAATAGATACATTTATACAGTACAAATTTTGACCAAAATATCTGTATCTGTATATTTCTTGTAAACACAAACAAAACTGTCGAACGGTTCTCACAGCTGATTATCGCTATTATTAAAACATCTTACGACTTGGCACTTTCGTCGTACGCGATCGCCAGACCGAACGTTATGTTATCCATGAAATGCCAGCTGATATAAGGTCAGCCACATCATTTGGAATTCTTTCAAGCATTTTATAGTGTTAGTGGATATTTGCGAAAAGTAAAATAATAATACCCAGTAACACTGGTTTTAGGGTGATTTTAACCATTTTTTTTATTGCATAGGAAGGCCAGCCAACGACCATAGACATTGGCATTGTAAGAGATGTTAACTATCGGTTACATCGCCAATGCGCCACCAACCTTGGGAACTAAGATCTTATGTCCCTTGTGCCTGTAATTACACTGGCGCACTCACACTTCACACCGGAACACAACAATAGCAAGTTTTGCTGTATTCCGGTAGAATATCTGATGAGTGGATGGTACCTACCCAGACGAGCTTGCGCAAAGCTCTACCATCAAGTTGCAAAAACCTCTACCACCAAGTAATGTGATTTATACAGTTCGAAAAACTGGATTCGATTACAATAACATACATAAACGGCAGATATTTTTATTTGTTGTAAACTATTATTTTTAATATAAGTAATACTTGACATGAACATAAATATACTATTAAAATTAAATGTATGTGTATTGTATGTGCAAAAATTACTTTTACTCACTACCAGTTTATGACAGAGGAAAGCAAGCAATGTTTACGATATTGCATGTTGTAAAATTTACACTTTAGTATTTGACTAGAAACTGTAAATTTTACAAATGAAATATACAGAACAAAAGTAAATACGTATCGAATTAAAATAATTTATCTTTAAATAGAAGACAACAAAATCTATATCTATGTCAATATCTATGCTAACTTCTTCTTAACCACGCAAAGGATTTAAATAAGGTTTTCACTATTAATAATTGCGTATTCTTCTATAATTTGTTAAATAACTAACTATTTTCTACTCATGAATATGTAGATACGAATGTGTTGTGTGGTTGATAATGTATTTACAATTATTGTTACTTTTGGAGTCGATGTCAGCCAAGGTGGGTTTATAACTACATACATAGTTAGTTATAGGTGAGATGTGATTGTGTCGCACGCGCAACTTTACGAGGCGAATGAAAGTCAATCTGTAATGTGTATGTTTTTGTTTGTTTTTAGAAGATTCCCGTATTGCTAGGTATATTAAGTGTTTCCTTAGCTGACATCGACTCCAAAAATAACAATAATTGTAAATACATTATCAACCACACAACAGATTCGTATCTACATATTCATGAGTAGAAAATAGTTAGTTATTTAACAAATTATAGAAGAATACGCAATTATTTTTTTACTTTTTAGTGCATATTAATTTGTTTTTCTTATGAAGTCGGTTTTTGTTTTGTTAAAATTTTTATTTATTTTTCGATTTTTAGTGAATCTGAAGTATACTCACTAATTTGTAGAATATGGGTAGACCTACTAAACGTGCAGCTCATATGAGACAGCGCCGTTTATATTATTATTTAAATATATTAATCTTAAATAGTAAAACTTAAAGTAAAATGCATTTTGGTACTTAATTAATAAATATTAGTTAATATGGTTAAATGTATGAATATCAATTAACACGTTTTGATTAAATAGATTTAGTTGGTGGGGTGTTGGGCAGCCATAACATAATCAAATAATTATTTCTAGTAATAATTAAATAAACTGTATGTTTATAGATGTTGTGTTATACCATTCTTCGACATAAAATATGACGGAATGTCTGTATATTAAAAAAAGGGGAAGTATCTGTATTATCCTAACTAATATTATAAATGCGAAAGTAAGTCTGTTGTGACGCTTTCACGCATAAACTACTAAGCCGATTTAAAAAAATCTTTCGCCAATGGAAAGCTACATTATCAGGGAGTAACATAGGCTACATTTTGTCCCCACATTCCCACGGGAACGGGAACTACTTGGGTTAAACCGCGAGAAAAACACTAGTAATTAATATTATATAAATATAACATGTATATAAGAGTACTTATACGATTCTATATATATACAGGGGAAGGTCGGTTATTTTGGACCATTTTTAAAAAAATGTGGTTTTGAAATGCTTCTTTGAAAAAAGCACCGATAACAACTGTATTAAATGAAACTATATTTATTTGGCTTCACATATAACTAATAAAAATCAACATAATTATAGTAACACTTCAGATAATTATCATTTTATGAGATTAAATATTTGTTTCAATTTAACCAACCGGTAGGATTAATTGGACCACGCGGTTGGTAATTTGGACTTAGAAAAACTTACCTATAAAACTAAACAAAAACACTTTTAAGAAAAATATCTCTCGTACTACAAACAACAACGATAGAAAATCTAACTTAAGACTAAAAAGACTTTAAAAAATCAGTCAAAATTCTGAATAAGTTTGAAAAAGATTAATTCAAACAATCATCACAAATATCGGGGTTAGTGGTGCAAGTTTCATTATAACAGTTATAGCAACGTATACATTCTATCCAATCCATTTTTGGTCCTTTCTTATCGTAGTAACTTTGCCCACATTTCGAACAATCATTTTCTTTATCTTCTGAATCGTCAAAGACTATGACTTCTTCTTCTTCATCAGTCGACTTCACTGTCTTCAATTTTTATCTTCTTCTTATTGCGAGTTTTTATCATTAAGTTTCTTGTTTTGTTTAACACGAGTTGTATTTACTTTTGTTCTTTTTTTATCCGCTCTCATCTACATTAAATATTTTGTTAGCATTTAGCTTGTTAGTATCAACCTACCTAATAGCATTAAGGATATTCAATCTTTAAGTTTATACAAAAAATCCCTAAAACACCACATCTTAAAACAGTTCTCTAGGCCCTAAAGTATTTGCGTTTGTTATGAAATTGTTTTAAGAGTTTTATTTAATATTATTAACGACTAATTTTCTTACAAAATTATAATGAGTAATTTATCTAAAGAAAATAATATCAATTGCTATGCAATTGCTATAACACAAACGATACGTAATATTGCATCCTGTTTTGTCATACCCACATTATTTTAAGTGAAGAGTCTAATGTTCTTCTTTATTTTTGTGTACCGTCCGTATGCTGAATATTGTAAATAATAAATTTATGTTAATATTGTTTTCTCAAATTTTAAGTGCATTGTATTCTTTTTTTTGAGAAATAAATTCTTAAACCAGAACTATTTGCTAATAAATATCTAAAAAGTTTTGAATGCTTTCCCGGTTAAATCTTTTAGCTCGATTTAAAGAAGTTGCCTCAGGTTGTCGAAGATTAATCTTGTCCTTATGCCGTTTCATGAAGGCGTAATACCAGGCCTTCCCAGCCATTTCCTTTGTTCCATTGAAGTTGTGTTTTAATCCATTTTTCTCGGCAATTTGGTAAGCAAGTCTCCTAACATCTGCAATAGTTAACCCAAACATGTGTTCCTCCAAAAATAATATGTGCTCAACTAGAACATTTTCAAATATTCTGCCAAATGCCGTTGGTCTGCCTTTATTAATTTAAATAAGTTTTTCTGAGCAACCTTTATCCAAATGTATGTTTAATGTTGCTTTAGCAATCTTGTATAATCGTGCACACGTTCAAACCAATATTTGAATTCTTATAATCATGTATAACATTTTAGATCTGCTTTCTATTTAAAATAATTTTGTTCACTCAATGTAACAAGCAGGAAAAAGTTCAATAAATTGGACCAGTCCATTTTAACCGACCATGTGTGGTCCATTTAAGCCAACTGTATACCCGCATAAAAAAACGAATTTGTTAAGAACAACCAATCTAAGCCGGCTAATTTTCATCACCAGTTAATTGTTAATTAATAACGAATCTCAATTAAAAATATAAATATAGAAAGCTTACCTTTGCCTTAATTATACCACTAGCAAAGAACTCCAAAATTTACATTAAAACTAATGAAATTCGTTTTTCGTTAATGACAACTAGTCGCGCTATTTTATGAGAAATCCACAATGGCGGATTTGTATTGAAGTTAGTTGATTGTCGTTTGGCTTTGCCAATTATACAATCAATAAACTACTTAACGATAATTTGATAGTGGTCCAACTTAACGAATGGTCCAATATACCAAACTTTCCCATATATATAATTTTCGAAATTGGTCTCAACTTTTAGGAGATGTTCAAATATGTTTCAATTACAAACATATACATATATACAATGCTTACATGCATAACTCATATTTTAAAGCGGAAAGATTTGATTTTTGTTTGATTTTGTATTACGATTTAACTCAAAAACTACTCGACCGATTTTAAAAATTCTTTCACCCTTAGAAAGCTACGTCTTTACCGAGTAATATAGGCTTTATTACATTTTCAAAAACTTATAGATCTCTACTTAAAATGGAGCAATGTAACCCAAACGTATGAAACTGTTGCCTATAAAAGTTATTATTTCGCGTGCGCTGCGAAAACTATTGACGGTATATAAAGAAGTGTTTTATACAATATTACTAGAATTACTTTATCATAACGATGTTATGGTAGGTGAATGATAAATCTAGATAGCCTATAAAAGATTCGGCCGCGTATCGTTAATTGTCTACGAAGAATTGAATATTTCCGTTACTTTGTCATGGATCCTATAATCAGAATCTAACCAAACTATCATCAAATAACCCTTGAAGTATACTCTTTCAAATAAAAATAAAATCATCGAAATCGGTTGGCTCGCTATTGAGTTATTCGTCCATTTGTCGCGCACATACCTCATGCAAATTTACGACTTATATGGTTTTCTCATGGATTCCACTGTCAAACCTGGACCAAAAAAAAATGGGACCCCATGGGAAGCAACTCCTTTCAAATAAAAAAAAAATCATCAAAATCGATTCACCCAGTAGAAAGTTATGAGGTAACAAACACAAAAAAAAAAAAAAACATACAGACGAATTGATAACCTCCTCCTTTTTTTGAAGTCGGTTAAAAAGCGCATTAAATGAGGAAGGTATATATAAGGCTAAATAACAATATACATGCACACAATATATGTTATTGTGTGCCCTAAAGCTAAAGCTAAAGCCCTGTACTGAATGGACGAATAGATCGATCAACGAATGTTTATATCTCAATGATTAAAAAAAAACCCTGGTGTTGTCCGTACGAAGTCGAAATGAGCTGCTACTATATCTATACTCATTACTCATATATAAAGCTGAAGAGTTTGTTTGTTCCGGCTAATCTCAGGAAATACTGGTTCGAATTGAAAAAATCTTTTTGTGTTGTATTGTCTTCTTATCGAAGAAGATTCTAGGCTTATTTTTATTAATTATTCGCGGGTGAAAACGCGGGGCACAGCTACTAATATATAAAGCTGAAGAACTTGTCTGTGTAATCCGGCTAACCTCAGGAACTACATAATGGATGTTTCTCGCCTTTTTACTCTGTCATCTAACTTTCTCCGTTCTTGAATATTCATTGACTATCTGAATGAAAGCAAATGTCTATTGTTTAGCTTTTTCTTCATTTTATCTACGAATAATAAAATAACTATCAATAAGTCAATGTAAATATTGCTTTGATTTCGTTTTACAAATAGTGTAATAAATCAGACGAATGGGTCAGGTTATTCGCGGTACCTAACCGTTGCTCGGATATTGGTTTTCCACTGTTTCACGTTGCTTCAGTGACGCTTAATTATGGATCGTATTAATACGAAACTTGTCACTAGCTGATAGAATAACTGTTTCTTAACAATTTTCTAATTGCAAAAAATAAGTACGATCTTGAACAACAAAAAAAAAATAAAAGTATACAAAGACAAATCTGCCACGTGTTTAGCCATCAGTTCGCCTTGTAGCAGCGTTGTGGAGTTAACTCTAATTCTTCTTCTTCTACTTTCTCATAAATGAGAGGAGACCATACCTCAATAGTGATCTACAGGATGTCACATTACTTTATTTTTTTTATTGTATAATAATGTGAGCAAACCAAAAGTACTCTGAGTATCAATATTGCCTGATAATCACCACGCAGAGTGAGAGTTGGTATGTAATTATTATCTTCCATGAATACATCATATGATTTTCTATTGTATTGTTTAATCGCTTTCCAGTCGACAGAGTTATTCAAAATAATTAACTCTCGAACAAAATCTTTTTAATGTATTCTACTATCCATACAACTCATGTACACGTACAAAAATATAGGCTTTATTGTAAATAGATACGTTTCATAATCGAATGACAGATGACAAAAATAATCAAGATGTTTCGTTACATTGAAATGACGTATTACTTTAGGTAAGATAGAGCAAAAAATTAACAATTTATTTGTAGTTTTTGCTCGACTAATGTTTTGCAATGTTTTTGAACTGCCCTTGAGGTTCATGTGGGTTGTACATATTTAAAGTGAGTATGACATGATGTTATGTTAACAAACTGATCAGTTATAATAGTTATCTGTTTGTTTTGTTGTATGATATGGAGACGACACCACTGAATTTTCAAGTGCTTAATTTGTGTTTATAATTCATCTCGTGCTTGACGGTGAAGGAAAACATCGTGAGGAAACCTGCATGTGTCAAATTTCACTCAAACTCTGCCACATGTGTATTCCACCAACCCGCATTGGAGCAGCATGGTGGGATAAGCTCTAAAACCTTCTCCCCAAAAAAGGAGAAGAGGCCTTAGCTCAGCAGTGGGACATTCACAGGCTGCTACTTTACTTTACTTTTAGGATAATTTGTTTGTATGATTAATATCGTTGTTATCAATATCACACAAAGCACCCAATGGTATTTGAAATGAATAGTATACAAAAAGCCACTTATCCCAAACAAGGATCTGATAAAGTACTGGTTGGGATTAAAAGATAATCTTTAGATTTAAAAGTATTATATGAACATAAATAACATATGTTACACATACTAACTATACATAGAGTACATCATTTATTGAAATAAAGGGATTTTTTTTTTTAAAAAAAGCTATATACTGGAAACAAAACGTTTTTTCATTACTGTTGCGTATTTTTGTCACTCTTTGTCTTTTGTGATTTAGAAATGATCCACCACACATTAAGGTGACGTCATAAATTCTGGGACTCCGTGTGCGCACAACATTACTCGTTTTTGTCATACTTTTATGAATATGCATCTTCCAGGAAACATTTTGTAAGTACGAATTTGTATATTTGACATTTTTATGTGTAAATTTTATTTTTCTTTCGTTGCTTATAGGGAAAACAGCATTTCAGCAATAAACAAATAGATCTTGAGAAGCTATATTGCACTAAAAACATACATACATAACATAATCTAAATTTGTATGTTATTTTGACTGTATGAAAATGCTTGTCAAACTTGACTCGAAATTTGGAATCCTTTCGTTATGTAGTACGGCTAAATGTATATGTCAAAATTTCCATTTTATGTTAGGTGTTGCACCCTCCACTTTTAATTGCATGCAATTGACTCGTAAAACGTTTTATTGCTTTTAAGGAACCAAAACTAGCAATTTCGTTATTTGGGGGATGGCGAGGAATAGGGACACATCACCATTGAAAAGGAGGTACCCTCCGACCAGACGGGTGTTGTGTCTGTTGGCAACTGCCCGACGATTGATGTCAGGTTCTTGTATTTTATGTTCAAACGCTCTGATAACTAATATCGCGATGTAGGATACGTCTGTTCATAGTTCGTATGTGTTTAAGTTATTTAATTAAGTTTTTGGGGCGAGATAAAGACGTCATAGTGACATTTTTAGGTTTTCTTACAACCGATCTAATAACAAAACCGTTATCACGATCGCGAAGGTCTGTCCGTTTGTCACAGTCAATCTCTGTTCAACTCTAAGCGAGTGAAGCCAAAAATAGTAATAATTTTATCAGATGTATATAACTGACTATTTCTTTAAAGCTCTATATTCCAATAAGCCCAGTCTATGTTTTTGTAATACCAACTTTATTGTTGCCGTCGCAGCATTTAATGTCAATATTAGCAGTAAGTCAAATATAACAAAACCATTTAGGTTAATATTGCTGAGCTCATGTGTGTACTGTGTACCTCAACCCGAATAAACATCCTACGCCTACAGAATGATATATTACGCAATTATAGATCATAATGTAAATAACATAAGCATTATAATACAATGTTAAATGACTGTCTGTGTGGTTGCGGTTGTTTTCGTACCTCATTATTAGGTTCAGGCCACACGTGTTTTTCGACATGTCTTAAGTCATTTGTAAAGTCGATTGTGTTTTTCTTTTGTGTTATATTATTTTAATTTTGTTTATTATAAAGAAGCAATAGACAGATATCATATAATAATAATTATTGATTGTAACGTTATTGTCTGTTTCAATTTTTACGTTGTTGTTAAAAAAAAATCTAATTTTTTTAAAGAAAGACAGAATTTTTATCTGATTTGGTTCTTGATGTCATTTATTTTTGGACTTGTTGTAGTTAATGTTTGTATGTCAAATTGATGTGAATCTTATCTGGTATTGTAAAATTTGAATTAACATTTTCGAATCAAGAAGGTTTTATATGTGCCCATTATTAAGAAAACACACACTGTGCCTAAATGTTTATCGAAAAAAATATACAAAATAACATAACGTTGAACTCGCAATTTGTACAAGTCGTTCGATTGGAAAAACACACACACATTTAAAAAACATTGATTAATCTAAAATCCGAGAAAGCCGAAGCGTATCACAGACGGACACAATGAAAATAAAAAACTTTTTTCCATCTGTCTAGATGAATGACATAAAAGTCTTTGTATGGAGTTGTACCGTCGATCAAATGAATGGACATCGACTCAGTGACATAAATACGATATCTTTGTTTGTTCAACAAAGATTTTTGAAGAAAGGACTACATACTTCTGTATATCGGCTTTTAAACAAGTGTTTGTATTATATTATCCCGCTATTAATTTTCTTCTAGCACTTTGGTAAATTGTTGATTGTTTTCTATTTCTAACCTATAGTCCTTGTTGGTAGCGCAGGCTTTCTTAATCTAGAGATAAGGTAAAGGTCCTACGTCTGAATTCTCAACAGTCGTGTCGTGCCCCCGAATCGGCTAAAGGCTCCAGTACACCTTGGCCGAGTGCGCTTGGCAGATTTTCGTGATGCTGTTCATACGTTGGCGTGTTTCATTCTGCGTTGGGCGGCTTGCGCCAAATTCCTTTGATTTGTGCAAGAAAAACCGACACTAATCGGGTTGGCGGCGAGTGTTGGCCGCAAACGCCAAATACAATACAAAACGGCCCAGTACACGTTGGCCGAGTGCGCTCGGCGAGTGCGGAGCCATAACAAGAGAATAGAGAGTACACAAACGTTGTGAACACATACTAAATCTAAATTGAATAGTTACATAATGTGCTCGATCTGTAATAAATCTGGCATTTGTAAGCGTTTTATGAGATTACTCCGGAATTAACTTTGATAAGGTTTCATAGAAAATGAATGAGATTTTTTAAACGTTACAATTTCCGTTTCAATTGTATACAGGCGTCAAATAACAATGAATCATTGAATGGGGTTTCGAGTTGCTTGCGATTAAAAAGTAAATATAATTGAATAGTAGCGTACCTGGGACATCTATACATCTAAAGATCTATACATATAAATAAAATTGGAGTGTATGTTTGTAATATTGAAATAACCGCTTTTTACTACATGCATATGAATATATATACGGTACATACAACAAAATAACATTTTTTACAATTTTTGTCTGTCTGTCTGTCTGTCTGTTTGTTCCGGCTAATCTCTGAAATGGCTGGTCCGATTTTGACGGGACTTTTATTGGCAGGTAGCTGATGTAATAAGGAGTAACTTAGGCTACTTTTATTTTAGAAAAATGTGACTTTTTTGTTAAAAAATTCCACGCGGACGAAGTTGCGGGTACAGCTAGTATGTATATATACGTTCTATGTACGTTGGTTTTACTTCAAGTTTGTTCTGGAAATGTATCATCCTTTGATCAGCTATTGTACTTTAACGTCAATACTTGTGTCTGAATCATACTTTTGACAGGTCACTGAAGCAGTATAATCACGGACACTTGTAAGTGGTCTCCAATCACATAGTAGCATTGAGTGTTTTTTTTTTTGTTAATAGGCCAGCGTTTGACCGCTGTCTCGTCTGATGGTAAGCAACGACACGGTCTAGGGTGTAGCAAGCTTGCCTAGAAGGAACTTCTTTACTCTGTATTTGGATTTTTTAAGCAATGTTTACTATTTCTGGCAATTCTATAATTTCAATGGACACAGATAACATATTGCTATTAGTTGCATATTTTGCAAGATCGGTGTCCTATAATATAAAGCAACACAAAAGATGAAACTATTGACAAGTGATTCAGAGATTGATAAGTGAGTCAGAGGTTTTTTTAAAGACAACATAAAGATAAAGGCATACAATAGACTACTTTACTTTAAAACTTGAAAGTGAATAAAAAAAAATATAGAAAAGATTGCTGAATTCTTATCATTTAAAAGACAGTTTATCATTATCGACAAACATTATCTACAAACATTTGTTGCAACATTTCAATACAACGGTAGGTAGTTTGACCTACTCACCGTTCACTTTTAACAAATATCCTTTTTCACTTTTCGACGGCAAAGGTTCAAAAGATTTGACAGGATATACTTTTTAAATGTATGATACATTTTGACCAGCGTATTACTTATGATGCCTAAAAATTTAAAAAAAAACTGAGGTATTAAAAAGTACTAAACGTATTAACAATTCGAACATGATGTATGTATGAATAATTTTTTGAATATTTTTTTATTTTAATTAGAAAATATAAGGTGTGACTATAGGTTCATACCAATGTCATCAAATGCGTCATGGTACAACAAATTGGTATAAATGTCTAAGCCCGATCGACGTTTTGTTGTGCTACATATAAAAGCACCTTAACATAAATTTTAAATAAATTTTTCAAACTCCACTGCTATCCAACATATTAATATGAAATGATGATATTAAATGTCATTGTGTTTAGTTTTTGGGCGATATTAGCATGTCGCTTAATTCTGTAAGCAAATTAGTTTAAAATCACGCCTCGGTTGTCAAATTAACGATTGATTAACCACCCGCTCGCTTTGATGAGTCACTCAATATGAATTAATTTTATTAAAATCTAATTATTGTTTGTATTTTGAATTTATATTTTATTTAATGTTCATTATAAATTAATCTCAATTAATATATAAATAAAAGTCAGCTAAGTGATTAAAAGCAATTGAAGCAAAAACCAATTTATTATAAGAATCAAGAGGACGCAAGGAAGTCTTGGGCATATAACGATTACGCCTAAAAACGTTCTTTTGCTTTTAATATTTTCTCTTGAATAGTCAGGAGACATAGCGTTTCACGAGTGACTGCTTTTATAATTAATATTGATCGATTTCGCTCATGTAATGAAAGTAGGAGCCAGCAGCGCTTTCATTAACAACTTAAATACATAAATGTTGCAACTCTCAACTCGTGCGTACAATTTACATCTTTAACTCAATGATATAAGATTCAGAAACTCTTAACTAGAACCAACGACGGTTTATTAGGTATAGCAGACTGATTAATCAAAGGTTAAGTGATGGGCAGGAAGAAAATCTCAATTCTCGTATGTCAATAAAATTGTAAGTTTTGAGTATTATGAGGTCAATTGTATGATAAGGTCTTATAACCATTTAATATCCCTCGGTTAATTCTTTTATGTTTTTTTTAAGTAGTAATAAAGTCAATCTTTGTACATATTTAACGGTGAAACATCGGATCAGTGGGTGGTATAAATCCCGACTATTTAGCACCTTTATCATTAAAAAGCTACAAAAAAAGAAGACATATACATAAGAAAAGAAAAATACAAATATTTCTGGAACTTTTCCTCCTCATAATATTTGTCTACCGATTTTATTTTTGCTAGATTTCTACGAACAGCGTTATAAATAAAAAAATGGAATAAAAGTTTGAAACATAGTTTTTCGTCAATCTATAAATAATTCGAATTTCGAACATTGTGCGATTACTAGTATATGAAGTTTGAACAAATAGATATATACATGTCTCTTTCATTTCTTTATATTGAATAATGCTTCTTTTCAGTTCAATTCAAATGTAATGCTTAAAGCGATTTTTATAGTATCCACTATCCTGAAAAACAGACCACTTCGATTGGCCTTTTTTACAGATCAGCAACCATCTGGGTTATTCGGTTTCCGTGTCAAGAATTAATTTGGAACTGATTGGTTTTGTTACTCTTTTAAATGAGTCGCCCTCAGGCTTATTTGTCTTGAAGTTTTCATTGCTTGTTCGTGTCATGGAAGCCTTTTCACACTTTTCCTTATCATAAATCTTTTGAAATATTAATCTCGTTAAAAGATTCATTCTTTCTTATTTTTTTTGTTTATGACAGACTACGGCCCTTCAGTTAATATTAAATTACTCTTAAAATTCACCAGTGCCCTTTCGTCATAATTAGGTAAAATATTACTCAGAAATGCTGAAAGCATTTTTTACACAAAACTTGTTATGAAAACGCTTTTCTACTACTAAAGGTACAAACGCTATGCATTCTAGATTTTTCCTTTAGATTTTCTTATTTTCCCGACCCTCTTGAGACTTAACGCAAGAGTCAAAGACTATACTGAATTGTATATTGATATTCATATTTTGTATAAAAGCTGAGTTTGTATATATTATATTTAAACATTTCAGTACAAAGGTTATTTATGGTTAAAAAGATAGTTTAAAAGTATTATAACGCCATTGAGGCAAAGGAACAAATAGCTGTTATTTTTTAACATATAGTTTTAAATTTGGAAACTGATCTGACAAACCAATTCCAAATTCAAATTTTCCACGCCGCCGACTCACTTACAGCAATTATTTATTTACGAAGTAGTTAATTCCATTCCTAATCTCTTTTGACAATTCAAATCAGCTTGTCAAAAATGTCTCCTGAATAAAAAATTATCTTTCTATTTTTGGATTCCAAAAATATCCTCGATACTTCTAGTATCGGATACGATACATGCTCGTGTAATTTAACATCCACGGTTCAAAAGCTGGTGTATTGGACAATAAATTCATGCTGTATTGCAAATTTTCTAAGATTGGTCTTTCGATAGAGGTTGTTTTCAAGGGGAAATAGGCGATTTCTTTTGATTGGACGAACGGCTTTCGGCACTCCGATCGGAAAGAACCTGTCCCTTTAAATCTGGGTCTCAATTGAGATTTATTAGCCATATTACCTTATTCCATTCATTACGTCTGTACTGGTAATACTGTATAAAATAGTTTATACATTTTAAGTATAATTATATAATCATTATACGGCGCTCAGTCTTTACTAGTATTTAATCAATTTAAATAGAAAAATACTTTTGCAAAACTTGTGCTAGTTTTGTGAGAAAAAATTAAAAATTTAATTTCGAATTAAATTTCGAACAAAAATACGTGTATGTATGAGATAATATCAAATAGTTTCGTACGTCTTGTTATTTATAAAGTAACTTTTTAAATTTGCATATATTTAAATATCAACTTTCGCTTTACATGGAGCAATTAAATATAATTATCATACTAATATTATAAACGCGTTGTTAAATGGAAAGTAATTTTATTTATATGTTCTTTAAATACTATCGAATTGGTTGGATTTTAATGTATTCGTTATTTGGCATAGAAGTTTATTACCCAAGTTACAGAACAACATTCAAAATAATACGATGGAATGAGACGATCACCGCGTGGCTATATATTTTTTTAATTCGTACCTAAGCTTGAATGTATCAGTGGAAGCATTATTTACTATGATTGCATTGCGTAACATTAATACATAATTTGTGGCTGGTGCACAATAACGTCTAATGCATATATAGACAATGGTCGCAGAAATCATCATCCACCATCAGTGGCGCATAGAGAAAGAATTGGGCCCTCCCCCCTCTTTCCATGTCGCTTGAACTTATATATATGTATTCTCTCTTTTTCTTATAGGCCCCTCTGTTTTCAAAGCAAAGGTTAGAGGGCCCTCTTAGCTCCGGGGCCCTGGTGCACTGCACCGCCGGGCCCTACGATAGCTACGCCACTGTCCACCATCTTTGTTTTTTTTTTTTTTTTTTTTTTTTTTTTTTTTTTTTTTTTTTTTTTTTTTTTTTTTTTTTTTTTTTTTTTTTTTTTTTTATAGCCCGGGAGGGCAAATGACTGTACTCCACCTGATGGTAAGTGGTAGTAGAGTCCAAACGCGACGACGGCTAGTGCAGTCGGGAAAAATGATCTGCACTAGCCGCCCCCGCCTTGCCGGCCCGCAAGATGCCTCTTCACGCCTCGTTTGAAGGAACCCAGGTCATAAGAGGAGGGGAAGACGTGTGCTGGTAAAGAATTCCATGTTTTGGAGGTGCGACAAAGAAAAGAGTTGCCAAATTTCTTCGTTCGCGATGGAATTGATGTCACAGTTAGGCGGTGACATCGAGAGCCAGCACGCGTAGACTTGTGAAGGAAAGGGGAAGCAGGAATTAGGGAGAATAGTTCCTCTGAGCACTCGCCGTGGTACATTCGATAGAAAGCGCTGAGTGCCGCTATCTCTCGACGCAATTGTAAAGGCTCGAGGGTGTTGGTGGCCTTTACGTCGCCAATAATGCGAACCGCACGTCGCTGCAACCGATCCAAGGCCTCCAGTAAGTACTTGGCGGAGCCATCCCAAAGGTGCGAGCAATATTCAACGCAGGACCGCACCTGTGTTTTATACAACAGGAGCAGTTGTTGTGGCGTGAAAAAACGCCGCACCTTGTTCAGGACTCCGAGTTTACGTTTTAATACATATCAAGAAAGATATGTAATTTAATTACTATTGCCAATACAAATTACTACCAACACAAGAAGCTTAGTTCAATTATAATATAACTCTTTATACAACATAATATTAAAGAATCCAACTAGAAAACGAGTTAAATCGCATTTAATTTTACAATTTCTCCCGATGATAACGATCATAGCATTAACTTTCCCTAATATTGTGTTGTTAGAACTAACTTGCGGTTGTTTGAATTAGCTATCTTTATAGTCTTCATTCATGAATTTTTCGCCTGCAAAAGTTTTCGCCTGCAGCTTCGCGGGCGTTTTGTGAGGGGTGTTCGGTATAAAATAGCCTTCCTTGGAGCTTAAGTTCATACCTAATTTAATCAAAGTCGGTACAGTGGTTTAATCTTGAAAGCGTAACTAACAGACAGAATTATTTTCAGATTTATTTCCAGTTAATAGCATTAGTCAGCCATTACTCACTAATGTTATAAATGATAATGCGAGTTAGTTTGTTTGATTGTCACGTCTTAACTTCTCAACCGATCCTTATGACATTTTGCATACACACGTTATAAGGGGTAGAGAAAATGACATTAAATACCTAACCTGACCTAACACCCATAATACGCTCTGGAAGCAGGGTGGACACTATCATTGAGACAGGCATACATCTGGTATTAAAATCTTATAACATTAAGAACAACTTTCGAATGGTTAAAATCAATAAAATTTCTAATTAAATCGTTTTCTTTTTATTTTCAATTGGTTGGTCACCATTGCCCATAAATATTGACACTATGAAATATTAACTATCACTTTCCTGGTCAGCCTACGCGTTACCCGCTTCCTCCACGAAAACAAGGCGATTGTGCCCATAACATTACCCACTAAAAACCAGCGGTACCCTTCCCGTCTTAACAAGGAGCGCCGCAGGATCGCTTGCGCATGATACCGTGGGTTTTAACATAGTCAGCTTAACCTAACCTTCAGAACTGTGGTGTTACGTCTGTGTCTGTAGTTATTTTTTATTTATTGTACAGGTAGACGGACGATCATATGGGCCACCTGATGGTAAGCGATCACCAACGCCCATAGACATTGGCATTGTAAGAGATGTGAACTATCGCTAACAATGCGCCACCAACCTTGGGAACTAAGATGTTATGTCCCTTGTGCCTGTAATCACACTGGCTCACTCACCCTTCAAACCGGAACACAACAGTAATAAGTTATATTGAAGCGTTAAATATTTTAAACGCGACACGGTAATATAAATGATTACTTTTGGTGGTAGAATATGTGATGGTACTCATCCTACCAAACCTACTGGTGCATAAGATCCTACCACAAAGATCTTAAATAAATTATCACCATTATTTCATTAAGAGTAAGGAGCAAGTCATTGTTGAATATTGCGTTAGTATCTTGAAGGTTAATTAATAATGATTATAGGCATCAGTAATTTGTTTTAATTTGATTAAAATGCTTAACTACTTATAATTGTTTTTAATGTTAATGTTTCTTTGTTTCCTAATCGATTACAGAAAATGCTATTTCCATTTTCTTTATTATTATTATTGAAATTGCTGCAGTATTATGCGAAATGTTGTAACAAAACTTGTATGTTGTTAAATATTTATCTGAATATTAAATACCGTCATAATAGTACCATCGCTGTAGTTTAATATTTTTTTGTTTATTTAAGGAATAAACAATAACAATAATTTTAACCATTTTTTCAATCACAATGCACTCATCTCCCTAGCCGGCTTGCGTGGTTGGTAGGAAACTTGCCTTTCACGCCGCAGCTCGCAGGTCGTGGGTTCGATTCTCACACAGGGCAGTCATTTGTGTGATTTTTGTCCTGAGTCTGGATGTAATTATCTATATAATATTTTAATATTTATTTGCAAAAGAAAAGTAGTATATATAGTATATCAGTTGTCTGGTTGCCATAGTACAAGCTCTGCTTAGTTTGGGGTCAGATGGCCTTGTGTGAATAATGTCCCACGATATTATTATTATTATCTCACTCGGTAGAATTTTGTGAACTCGACTCCTAAGCTTTACCATTGCAATTTGACGAGATTACTCTCGAACTATTGTAGATTTAATATCGCAATATATAGCTCGACAAACGATGAGAGAATCGCATGTTCAATTCTAATCCCGTTGTCTATTGTCGTCCCAACTAAGCTCATTGAGCAATTGGAGTGGCAACAGTTATATTTGTTTCCTTTTCGTCCATTCAACATTACACACACACACACACACACACACACACACACACACACACACACACACACACACACACACACACACACACACACACACACACACATACATACAAATATAATAATAATGTAACCGATATAAGAACCCACTCACCTTTACCTCGACCCTTTTAAAGTGCATTAATATAATCCTTTATCGTTTAAGGTAACTTTTTATATTTTCCTGCACAATTTTAACATAGATGAATAAAAGATAATAAGGTTAATATATATAGCTATATGGTAACGCGTTAATATATATAGTTATATGGTAACATCAGTCTTGGTATAGATATTGGCAATACTAGAAATGTATATTAAGATCAAAATCCATAAATGACCATAAATAACTATCCGCTGTCAGCAGTATGAGCTGATATGCATATTATCTTAATTGCCTCGTTGATATAGTGTCTAGCTTATAAGGTGGCAGATCTCCAGGTCGTAGGGTCACGCTAAAAAAGTTATTGGTTTTTTTGTCCAGATCAACAATTTTTCAGAAAAACTTCGGAATTCGGAAGTTAGAAGTGATAATCATCCCTCGCCTAGGATAACACGTAAGCCTTTGGTCCCACTTGGATACTTTTTGGTCGTATGGAACATGACATATAGTATTCGCCTCCAGGGTATTTCAAATAAAGAAAAAATCTGTTATTGTATAAATTGCATATATTGTAAAGATGAGATTTATATATAAAAAAAAAACCCGCTGAGTTTCTTTCGCCGGTTCTTCTCAGGTCTGAGGTGTTTATTTCCGAACCAGTGGTAGATTTATGACAATCAATAAGTAAGTGTAACGCTTGAATATTGAATAAAGATTTTGACTTTGACTTTGACTTTGACTATATATGTGTAATGTTTATCCCGTACAGATATAACAGAAATTTGATTTAGTGTTTGTCTTCGTGACTTTATCAAAACAATTGTAAGTGTTCGTGTAAAAGCAATTTGAACTTACAACGAAATTCCATGAAATCTCTAGAGTAATCTTTGTTACAAAATGTAATTTCGTTTCTTTTGTCTTATATGACAAACCAAAGGAACTTATAAATATTCTCTACCGAGATGGCATAACACATTTCACGAGTCGTTTTAGAAGAACTGTTTCTTTCCATTTTATCTTACAGACTAGGGTAAAATATAAGAGCTAAGTCCTCGACTGCATCTGGATATTAACTTATATTTCTAAAGCTATAAGGTTTAAAACAGATTGTAAAGGAATCAAGGAATCTTTCACAATATTCCCGACACTACACTACAATTCCATTACGCAATCATATCCCATCGAGACAATATACGTACTCTACAATACGAATGATTACATGTCAGACTACCCACTCATTGTGCTATTTATTTGTAGAAGACAGAACGCATTGTATGCAAATGTCGAGAAATATTCGCAGATGAGAAACGATGATGAGATTTTAATGGAGGCCAAAGGAAAAACTTTTTTTTAATTGTTCGATTTCATATTGGTTTAACAGATACTTTATTGTTCCTTGTTAAATATATTATTATCTTATGTTATGTTTATTTTACTGGTAGGGCTTTGTGCAAGCCTTGGTTCGGTTTTGGTTCTTGAAGGATGAGTGAGCCAGTGTAACTTGAATAAGGGACATAACATCGTTGTTCCCAAGGTTTGTGGCAAATTTGCGAGTCTGACTAACTATTTGAAATGTAAAGTATATATCCCTATTCATAATTGTTTAAATTTCTATGTTTATAAGTTGTGGTAATGAAACATATACATATATTACGAAAATCAATGATAAAAAAAATTATCGAAACGTGCTGAAATAGTATAAAAAATCAAATAATGCTAATAGACATTTAAAACTCGATTTAATTAACAGTTACAATGAGTTTTAATTAAGCCTGAAATAATAAAAAAAAAACGTAGAATTTCAATTAGAAACAAAAACTTTCCTTAGTTGTTTTTGATTCCGAACAATTTTCTTATTAGAAAACTTATGTAAACGTACTTTATTTACGAATTTCATTATAATTTTTTTTGTTACGTGTAATTATGTCTTTTGAAAATGATTTTGTTTCAGACAAATTGTGGACGTCTAATTGGATATTTTTTTATATTAGCCTGACGTGACATAAATTCTACTTCAAATCCAATTTATAAAACGTATCTTATTTCAAAACATTCAAAAACCGAACGCATATTTTTATCATAAAAAATATTGGTTGCCTGTAAAGTCGGTATACGGGCGAAAGTTTTACGTGACAACGACTTTGAGTGGTAAAATAATTTTAATGTGAATATTCATTCGTATAGTAGGAAGAAGGATGAAATAATAGTAACAATTTAAAACATTTATTTATACAAAGAATTATATTTAAAACATTAATTTATACAAAGAATCTCGCACTGAATTTCATATTAACAAAATTTTATTTTTTATGTCTGTCTCTCTCGCTCTTAGGCGGGCTAACCATGCCCGAGTGGAAGGGACGCGTGCCTCTCACTCGCTCTCATTGTGAGCGCATAACGTGAGCGGAGCGTAACGCAGTTTCTTGAAGTGTCACCCGGCAAACCAATTTATAAGACGTTGTCACGTCAAAAACAATACACCTATTATTTTTTATATGCTGTTCGGTAGAATAATATTATAGACAGTACAGTATTAGTCATAAATAAACGTCGTCCTGAAGAAATTATGTATATTGTAATTGGCAGACCTAAGACATTTGGGACGGCACTAAAAAAACAAGTAGGTAATAATAATAAAGCAGTAATAATATAAAAACATTTATAAATGGGTCGAAATTGTGGCAATTGTCTTATTTCGACGTGTAAAGTTCTTGATAAAGCAATGTACAGGCAGGTCGCGTTCGACTCATTCGATAATGAGTTTTATTACCGACCCGCCGGGACAAATACTGCGGGACGAAATATCACAATTCGACTTTTTTCTTTGAAAAATTTTTTTTGGAGTTAAAGGAAAAAGTAAGATTTCAAGTATCTCTTAAGATTACGAAAGCTTTGTTATTTTATTCTGTTGTTATCATAGAAAATTCTTCTTTTGTATATTATAAGTAAATAACAAATATATTATGTATTCTAATGGTCAATTGTAAAGGGGGTACGTAGTCATGTGGTTTTTATAGCTAACAATAACATACTTCTCTGATATTCAAGTTATACGTTAGGTCTTATTCGAGAAGTTTCAGCAAAATAAGATATTTTGTCGTAAAATGAATTGTTCGTATCGTAAAGTGGAATTGTGGGAGATGTACATGCTGAGGTCAGAAGGCCTGATTTGATTGATCGCAATTTTATACGCTACGTTTGTTTGAAATATAATATTACTTATTTAGATCCATCGTAAAACAAATGTAGAGGGAATTTATTTCAACATTTATATGCATACTTATCTTTTTAATAGTTATACTACAACAAACGTGTTATTACTTTTCTGAGTAAACATAAATCATTTGTAAATTATGACGTAATCAAAAAACAGGCAATGATCAAGATTGAGGCTTATGCTGAAAGCTAACGCATTTGAGCTCTATCAACATACTGAAGGGTAAAAAAAAATTAAAAAAAATCATACGAACATACCAAATAGCCGTTAATAAAACTCCGAATTTAAATTCGCATAAAACGTACCAAGAAATCGTTACAAGTAGTAAAATGAATACTTATAAAAATGTTTTAATTTAAATAATTATTTATTCCTGGTTATTTACATAAGTGCTTTGCAATATTTAATAAAGGTCAAGGTTTCCAATATCAGGTTTTAAAACAATAAGGAAACGAAACAAAATTCGAATTATAAACGGTATTTTTTTTATAACTAAAGGGACATTTACTAGTTGATTATAGATAAAATAATTACGATTATTCTTTGAAAAATAATAATAACATTGCTTGTTTTTCTCGTACTAATAAAAAAAAATAACACTATTTGAATATAAAAGTAATGCTTAAAATCCTCTTTTTCTACACGAAGTGTAACTTTTAAAAGGAAATATTTTTATCATTCCTTCTAATATCTTCAACCTTAAATATAAAAATAGTTTAAATAATAAAAATGATGAACGGGCTCCTTATAGAGATACTTTAGCAACAAATCCAAGAATCCGTCGGTGTCTAAGCGAATCCCGTAATAAATTTGGTCGGAGGCGGAGATTGGATGTGTTTCCATTGACTTACGATTTCTTATCGGTTATATAATATTCCATTTTCTTAGTCCGCATTTTTTATATAGATCTTCAGTCGAGCTTAATTTGTCGTATGTGAGAAAAATACGTTTAGTATACTGTATATACGTACGTCGTACATATTAATCGAATTTAAGTAAACTAAAAATAGTTTTTTGATTCACAAAATGCAAGCTAGCTTTGTTTAGGTTTCATCGACTTACCGCTTTTTCTACGGCCAACCAGCATTATTTACTTTTGTTGTAATCTGGTTTAAAAGTTGACTGAGCCAGACACATATACAATTTGCCAGCCTGCATACCTACTTAAGATCAAAAAAATAAGAAAAATCTCTTGATCTTTTATTTAACAATTTGTGCCTTAGTATATCTCAAAAAATCATCTTAAGCTTAATTTAATAATGAAATTTAAAAAAACATGTCACCAAAATAACTGCCAAAAAATAAGTTCATTATTCAAAACACCGAACAATGAACTCAAAAAAGTCTGATGTAACAAGAATTTTTGACCCACTCAGCATAAAATTGGGGCTAAAAAGGCACAAGGACCCTAGGTTTTGTTTTGTGACTTATTAAGTCACAAGGGCCCTAGTAGTAAAAGCGTAGTGTAATATTAACGATAAAGCTGGCCTAGATTAAATCCATCCGACGATTTAATATAATAAAAGTTTATCACATATTAAATTTAAAAAAAGTTTATACTTATTGCAATCATAATTTGAAAAGCAAACAAGATTTTATATACTCGTATATCGTCAAATAAATAATTGACTTATTTTTTTTTCAAACTCATCTCGAGTAGTTATCTGAGTTTCTATGTCTAAGTCTACACCAAATTTTATATATATCAAAGAATAATAGTCTTCCAGGCCGATTTCGGCCACGGTGGCCCATCTCAAATGAAATTAGCCTACAGTGCAGGAGATATAGTGCATAAGTGTGTGCGCAAACACAGAGGCACTCTCTCTTCCCTAGCTCTCATAATCCGATTGGACGGTGATCCGACACGACCGGAAAGAGTTCAGGCGCAGGACCAACGGCTTAACGTGCTTTCCAAAGCATGTAGCGTGTACAGCGTGTGTAAGCGTGTACAACTTCCAGATTCCGGGCTGCTACTGAGAATTTTCTGAACAGAAAAGCACAATAACTATTATTGACTAGAACTGGAATTGAACCCAGGACAACCAAGTCTGCGGCCTTATATCTAACCACAAGACCAACGTAACATAAAAGAATAACTGACTTATTGACAGAGAGACATATCAACGCACGGCCCAAACTACTGTGGTATTACATAGGGGACTTATAATCTTCCAGTTTTGATGAAAGAGCTATGAAAATTTGTTAACAATTCTGAAGCCGGGAAAACTGCTAGTTTATTATATAGACACAAAAACATAGCCGAGTTTTCATCCGATATTTAATAAAAATTTCAAGTGTATCGTAGACAATGGAAACATTCTATTACACTAGTAAGATTACGCACGACACCTGCTTCTAACTTGTGAGTTCATATTGAGTTTCATTTTGTATATTTTTTATATAAGAGGGACAGACAGGCAAACGGGTAGGAAGCTCGCTGATGGGAAATGACTACTACTGCTCATGGAGCCCTGCTACACAGGAGGGAATATGCAGTTTCTCTAATAAACGGTACTTTTCTTACAGTAATATTCGCTTTTTTTCAAAAAACATATTTTTAAATTAGAACGAAGTAGAAAAGGTTTCTATAGTAATATATATTTATATATTATGAGTTTTATTTTTTTAACGGTGATTCCTAACGGTGTCAAGGTTAGTTTAATATGAAGATGTTTTCCATATTTTTCATCGTTTACAGATTTAAATTATAGATACAAAGATGAATAAAAAAATATATAAAAATAAATAAATAATTAAACATAAATTATAAAAGTGAAATTAAACATAAATTACAAAAAATGTGACATGAATGACTTATCTATTAGGTTATATGTATATTTATAATGTGAGCTATCTTCGTTTATATTGATAATATAATAATATTAATATAAATTTAAATATAACATATATATTTAATTTCTACATAAACTTCCTTCGCATTACGAGTGTAACACTAAGTTATACGTAGATAAATTCCAATAAAAAAATAAAACTGTCATAATCCCAAAAAAAAGGCCTTAAACGACACGCGCCATTACGTTCACTTTGGCTTTAATAACGTTACTGTCTCATAAATTCAGAACAAATCCGGGCCAGGTTCACGTAATTAGTTCATTGTGTGCCTACATAGCGTTGAATTAGGATAAAAAAGGTAAGGAATGCAATTAAATTCACGAGGTTTTTCGGAACATAGGTTTGGGAGTAGAGATATAAATCCTGCTGGGTAAGCTGTCAGTTGTGAATACAGATTAAACAGAATTATTTAGTCGCTTGAACCGATACGGTTGGAAGTGCTCATAAATTACTTTTGTTCCTCCGACATATGAAATAAGCTATGCTTTATGTCTATGATTAATATCTATCTTTAACTCGTTGAAATTTGGATAGAAAAACAAAAATTGATTCCTGTGGATTACCAAAAATCTTGTAATCTTACGTACTACTTTTTATATTAATACTTTTTTTTAGTTTATACAAATAATATTGTTATGTAAAACTGAGTACAGTTATTATTAAGTTTATAGGTAACAGAAGATAATTGCAATCACCATGCGTGATATTGGCAGAATATAAAGCGAGCTCCAAACTCTTGCGTGAATCACAGTGTAACTTGTTATTGGGGGTGGAAAATTATGTCTTATGGGCATAACTTAAATTATGTCCTCAAATTTAATTCAAAATTAACTCAATTCATGCGCTTAAGATACTGAAATATTAGCTTGTTTCCTACTATAACATTGTATTAAAAAATAAACTAAACCTGCTCGAGAGAAGAGGAGGCCTTTTCCCAGCTTTGCGATATAAACAGGCTATTACTTATTGTATTCACCACCGATTGGTATGAGTAAGTTCTACGTAGGCTACACTACTCAGAACGAAGCGGTAACATGTGCAAAAATAATAATCAGGCGCGAAAACTATGAACATTCTTGTCGGCGCATGAGGTATAATTAAAAAATATATATTATGATTGTAAAATCTGAATTAATCTATACACTAATATATATTTTTAAATCCTCATTATATTTAGTCCTACCCAAATTAAATACCGAATTTGTTTACACAATGCTGCGCCAATTTGTCCTTTCATAGCAGTAGCTGATTGTATGGTCGATTTCCGTCACTATTACTAAGCAAGCGAGAGCCCCGCGGCGACGGACGAACAAAATGGGTAATTACTATTAATTGCTTCCCAGCAGTGCACTAATATTTTACTCCGATGTCCTTGTTAGTCGTTAATTTTGATTACATTCGAAATTTTAAAGATGAGAGTTTTCTTATTGCCATTCAAAACGTTTCGAAAATAAAAACATAATAGTTTTAACTCTATTTACAAAATACAGTCGCTTTGTAAATAAGTTCATTTTGTTAATTTTCGATTTAACATAATGTTTTTTTAATCATATGTCATATTTAAAATCAGTTTTTTTTATCAATATTTTTCTATTCGCAATATTTATAATATTATATATAATAATAAAATCAAAAGTAAAGCAATGGGGATAAATTCAATATTCACAAGTACCAGGATCGCAGCTTAAGCAAGGAAGTGGTCGTTTCTTTCTGCTTACAAAGAGATTTCGTGTTTATTGAGAGGACCCACGGTTGCTACACAATGCGCTATAAACGACTATATGAAGAGAATTTTGTAAACAGACCATAAATAATGTGTTTTGTCGTGAATCGCCTTCAATACAAACAGCTCGGGTTAATCTTATGTACTATCTATGTATGTTAATACTACTCGCTACTACGGAACTATGTTTTTCTATGGTTATATTGTACCGAAGATATATATATATATATATATATATATATAAGAAGATATATATATATCAATTAAGCGACATCCACAGGCTCATAGCCCGTGAAAAATGTTACAATAGTTACTCCAGTATGGCTTCAATATTCTAATAACTACTGCAACACTAAAAACAGCAAGATCTTCTTCGTACCGTATATTTAAGGATATTTTATTTTGCGATTGCTAATACTTCTATTGCAAGTCAAGTGGTAATAACTTGTGCATGCCCCACCGTTGGGCTTAGATCACCAAGCTGCTCTAATACGAAATCTACGAGCTCGAATAAAAAACGTGACACGATAGAAAGTGCCATGCAAATGCCATAACAAAAAGCTTAGAGTATGGTGTTTCTACGCCGTAATATATGTTAAGGGACATATTAAGAGCCAAAGTTAGTCATTTTTGTACATGTTTAAAGTTTATGTCATGTAGTATGATACACACACATACATGGTGAATAAATGTTTCTTGTTAAGTCCGTATTTGGGAAAAATACATATGTAGTACTAAAGGTCTTACCCTCAAATGAACCTTGTGTTGCTAAAGAAGGTAATTGACTTAAAGAAATTGGATTAAGGTTGAAATCCCGCTTTTAAAAGGCTTACAAATAAATAAGATATTATTTTGCTTATTGATGTGTAAAGTATATAATTATTTCACTATTGTAAAATAGTTGAACTTTTTATTTTATTATTAATATAGAGTATACCTGAAAGTATTATTATATTATTATATATATGTATAATAATTATGATAATAAAAAAATGCAAGACATTGTTATCATTTTGAATACTTCCTATTATGAGGATTTCTATACAATACAAAACAATGGTGTACGCTATCGCGTAGCTGTTTATTTACTAATAATCTTAATAGACTAACGCCTGTCTGTAAACGTAAACAGAAACCATTCATATAACCCTAGAAAGATTTCTTGCTGCTTTGTAAAGAGGATGTTCTTTTATCTTTTATGTTACTGTTTTGTCAGATCTTCTACTGTTCAGTCTGACACTGATGCCAACGTTGGCCTCGCCTTTTCTGTTAAATAATTCTTGGAAACAATTGCATACAAATTTCATTTATAAAGTATTTTATTAAAATTTAAATTTATTATAGGCGGACGAGCATATGGACCACCTGATGGTCAGTGGTCACCAACCCTTAGACATTGGCTTAATCATCGCTTACATCGCTAATGCGTCACCAACCTTTGAAACTTAGATGTTATGTCCCTTGTGCCTGTAATTACACTGGCTCACTTACCCTTCAAACCGGAACACAACAATAACAAGTACTGCTGTTTTGCGGTAGAATATCTGATGAGTGGGTGGCACCTACCCAGACGAGCTTGCACAAGGCTCTACCACAGAGTAAAGTGACTTAAATGTAATCCCCTTTAATGTGGTTTTAAAATTAAGGAAAAACGACTTCCGATATAAAAAGTTGAATACTAAAACAGTTAAAAACAGTGCGAATGCGGGAATGGCTTGTTCAAATTTGCATAAATTCTCAACCAATATTTGTTCCAACGTTGCGTTAACCTTATAACAGGGTTGATGAACTTCTTGTTTATATTGCATAGTGAATGTCGGTATATCTTATTCATATAAACATTCATAAAAAGTCACATATGTATGTGATTTTGTATTATTTTATTTATCGATTCCCAATACATAAGCTGACATAATTCGTCTTTATTCTTATCCACTACTCCGCTACTACAGTAGTTTAATCAAAAGTTTGTAAATTTTAAAAAGCGTTGCAATTGTTCTATTAATATATATTTTTATTAAAGAATATATTTACATTAAAACCTTAAACAAATACAAATAAAAATTAAAAATAATTACTATACAAGTCGTGACCGCGTTGAATGGTGGCAAGAATGCTACCAGCATTTAACCTTTGAATCGCAATTTCGATTCTCTGGGCGAAAAATGAACCAGCCCTCCTGTCACCAGTTTAGGCAAAAAGATGGGTAATATTTTAATAATGTGTAATGGGTAATAGTGTAATATTTTGGATAATTAATTATTTTATTAATATTAATATTTAGATTTATAAAGTTTATATATATTTTTTATCGGCAACCCTGTTTACTGGTTTGGGCGACGTTGGCCCCAACTACTGATTCAGTAAAACAATGGGTATCTTTTGCCAGGTGGTAGTGAGGCGGTGCGCCGTCACGACGGCATTCGCATTAGTGCTAATGGGTTCATGTCGGCCTCTCCTTCCTGTCTACACACCTATCGTTAATTAAAAGAACGTTTGCACACACTCGTTTAATATTAATTATATTATTTTTAGATAAATCTGCGGAGAACTACTCGGTAATGTCATATGAAATTTATATATTTTTTAAAGAACAATAGATTGCTCGTATTTTTAATGAATTACTTATATTCCTATTTAATCCCCCTAATAATTCTCCAATTAAGCGTACAGCTTGTTTTCGTACATGAATTATATTATACATAATTATTTTTATCACAAAATCTATAAATACTAATTCTACGATATTTTAACATCTATATAATCTTGTATAGAGTAATTATATTAAGGAACCCTATTACAACTACAGTTGTAATGACGTTCATCGTATTTAATTATATTTTATTTCCTGTTCTATTTTAATTGATTACGTTATTTCCTTATTTAAATATTGATTTTATTAAAAACTTTTTTCTTCCTAACAATTCTATATCCATTCCCGCCCGAGCAGTCGTTTTCGCCCAGTGACGCCCAGGACTGAATTTTTTTTTATAAACAACTTATGTAGAATATAATAGCTATTTTTACGTTAACTGCAATACGCAACGTAAATATTTCGAAACGGTCTTTAAAACGTTTGTGTATCCACTCACAAGTGATCCTTAGTAGTTCGTTACTTGTGTTAATGACAACGGTAATGCAATACAATGCAACGCTAACACTCCTATTAAGGTTTTATAAATGAACAATTGAACACTCAACAATCATTTTAATATATAAATAGGTACTTTTGTATAATATTAGCAACAAATATCTATTAAATAATATTATAAAAGTAGGTATTTTAATTCACATTTGAATCAAATCATATGAAATTAATTAAGCCTATTAAGTTTATTTAAGCTGGAAAACAACAATATTAAATATTTATTTATTGATCAAATCTTTATTGAACACAATTTACATTATATAAAAGACTTTTAGTACATAAAGTATACTAAGGCGGCCTTATCGCTTATAGTGAACTCTTCCAGGCAGCCTCTATAAAAAGGAACATATTTTTGTTTTTTAGTCAGAACAATAATGGGGGTAGTGTGCAATCAACTTATAATTAAGATATTGCTCGTTCGAAAGGAGATTATGTAAAAAGTATGTGATATCTACCAAGATGGAAAACGCCATGGAATTCAACCAGCACACGTGTTCCCCTCCTCTTATGACCTGGGTACCTTCAAACGAGGCGTGAAGAGGCATCTTGCGGGCCGGCAAGGCGGGGGCAGCTAGTGCAAATCATTCTTCATGACTACACTAGCCGTCGTCGCGTTTGGACTCTACTACCACTTACCATCAGGTGGAGTAGTCATTTGCCTACCCGGGCTATAAAAAAAAATAAAAATCCATCACTGATTTACTTGTCTATTTAAATAAATGCCTATTCAAACTCATTAAGAAATATCGTTCGTTTCTCCCGATGGCATCTAGAACTGGCACCGACAGTGCATTACTATCAGAGAGTTCAGAGACAATGCAAGGTTGCTATTATTGAGTCGCTATAAATAATTAAACGATTGCATTAATCGAGTCCTATATACGATAAGAGCGCCAATACTTATATTTTATTAACAGTCTGTGTAATACTATGCAAATGCTCCTTATTGTTAACCAATAAACGAAGTCATAAAAAACATACAAGATACGGTCTCTTCGGTATAACAGCGATCTCTTCCAAAACCATTTACCTCTCCAGTAACCTCTTCCATTAACCTTAAGGTATAATATAATTTAATTAACTATTATACAAACGTTTTCCTTCGTGTGCCCTGCAGACCCATTTAGCGTCGTCACTACAATCCATTTTGTAGTGTAAAGACTAAGCCCAGTCTGTGTACTCTTGTACTTGTGGCCACTTACGTCATAATCGGTCTACCGTTGCAAACAGAAATGAAAGAAATAGTAAATAGCATTACGTGTTCACGTGCATATAAATATTTATACACAAGCGATCCGTTTGTTTAATTTACATATATAAATTATTTACTTAACATAATTACATGTGGCCCACGTGGAGTGCCCAGCCTTAGCCTTGGTCGTAACCCACTTTACGACTAAACAGCAAGTCGCAGATTAGCTGAGATGGTATCGCTTGACCTACATTTTACGACTATTACGTTTTTTTTATGTTTTCCACGTATTTAACTTTAGTCAGCCGGTAATTGTCACTAGATTATACAGTTAACGATTATTTCTAGTACAATAAATATGTATTTAAAAAATAGACGTGTTTGTATTTGTTTCATTTACAAAATGAATTAAGATTTTTATTTCAGCCTGTTATGTACTCATATTGCTGCTTGTTTATTTATTTTAGATAACAACAAAACACTAATACTAAATCTTTTGTTTTCAGGTACGTAAACAGTGTCAAGCGTTTTGTAATCCCACTGCAGGGCTGATGCGTCCTATCCTTTTTCACGAGAATTTATGGAGTTTTTCCACCAAGCTCCAATGCAGGTTGGTGACATGTGGCAGATATTTTCCTTTACCGAAGTTGTATGTTTTACTTATATAAATATTATTTTATTTAAGAAAAACACTATTGGAAATTATAGCTGTATTGAGGCTAAAAGCATTTACAGTTCAATTTAATATTTTCCTTGATTAATTAAATTTGCTTTCAAAGTTATTACAATATTGATATTTTTTATACAACTTCTAATAAAATACCATATTATATTGTTTCATTTAGTATTTTATTCGCCTTTCAATTTCTAATTAAAAATGTCTGAAGTTTGACCGGTTTGCTAGGTCACAGCGCCGCACCTTGTTTGGTTATTAGGGTACCGTATTGAAATCATTAATAACAAATATAAAAAAGTTAATTTACTTAAAGTAAATAACAACTGAAAATAGAATATAATAAAATATTTTATTCAATATATGTATTAAAATTTTATGTATTTGGTATAATAGATTGTAACGTTACTGAAAGTTAGTGTCACAAAATGAACTTGCCGAGAGGTCTCGATAACATCATTGTGGGTCGGACCATAAATGCGATCACTGATGGTTCTAGAATAGCAACGGTATGGGCACTAACCAGTACTTACGAGGTGGTATCGGGACAATACAGACCGGGCACCTCGTTCGAAATTATAGACGCGGGTATTATTTGCAATATCAAAAATCTATGACTTCGGTGTAGTAAAAAACTCTGTAACAATATTGAGCCACACATAATAATACACAAACTAACAACGAATATACTTCTGACAAGTGAAAAGTCATCCTAAAACTGTTAGGTAAGGTGATTGATGTTATGTGGTGAAGAATGTGTGTTCCAATCGCAAGTAAATAACGAAACTATGACTATTATACATTTTGCCTAACAATAATAAAACTAATTACAAAAAGAATAAATATATCCGGAACCTTAATTTAAATATAATCTACGACCTCTTAGAGCAAGTTCTTTATTTAAATTTCTATTCAAACTTAGCGGTAAAACATGGTGTTATCTTATAAAATACTAATATGACAACATATCAATTAAATTGTTTTATAACAATACACGAACCATTACATACGACATGTATAATTAATTAACATGTGCGTTATCACTTTGCGTATTGCTTAAGTAATCCAAGTAATTTGTATTACGTGTTCTTCGTGATTTAACATCGTTATATACTATGGGCCATGTTTAATGTAATGTCACTTAGTGAGTGCTGACACGCGAAGTAAAATCGAGAAAGCTCTGGGAAAAACGAGTGTGGCACTTAGTGTTATAGTCTAAGAGCAAATAATTGTTATTTAATATTGGTAAATGAATTTTTTGGTTACATTTCTTTCTCAGACGATACAATTATTACATTAGCCAGACAGAAGTTAAGTCGTTGACGATGATAAACTGCTGAACGCCTCAGAACTTCGGAAAACACGTGAGTCCGTTGATCCTGGGTTTGACTACCTTCTATCGTGTTGGATTGCGAGAGAAAAGGAATAGAGAGTGCAAATGTGTTTATTTATTGCTCAATTTCTAATTCTTAGGATTGGACGTAGTGATTGAAATTCTGCCATTATTTATTTTTGTTAATTTACTTTCTTTATTACTAATTGGCTATAATTAGTTTATATTATACTTACTAGAAATGAAGATAACGAGGAAATAACTATAAAAACAGACGATATTTTAAGTTAAAGATATTTTGACAATTAGAAACATTTGAATGATTTGAATGTTGAGTACGCCTATAATTGGTATATAATTTGTTACACTTTCTATATACGGAATTAGAAAAAGTTAGTATTTTCTTTAAACATATATAAAATATGTTTCCTATTAAATTATGAATAGATATTTTGGTACATAAAATTACCTGACACGAGGAGATCGAACAAGTAGGTACTCATTAATGCAAAGGCATGTTCCCTGCGCTGATCGATTGTAAAAAAACAAACAAAATCCTAATTTTGTCTCCTAAAGTATAACTTCACATTAATAAGTTACAAAGAGCTAAGAGTGAGGTTTCCAGTTAAAACGCGATTACCTCTTTATTGTTAGAATCTCGCTTTCAACGATCGAAATTGATATTTGATACATAAAAATGTACTCTAGTGATATAGGTAAAATTAATGTAGCCAAAAAGTAAACTAACAGCCTCTAACGTCCCACAGTTGGGTAAAGCCTTTAATTATTTTTTTCGGAGAGAATTATTGCAGGTTATTTCATAATTTCATCAGACACGTAAAGGTTTCCTCACGATGTTTTCCTCCACCGCTGAGCGCTCAACTCATTGTTATATATACATAATAATAACGTCCTCCAGACCGATTTCGGCCACGACGGCCACAATAGTGCACAAGTGTGTGCGCAAACACAGATGCACTCACTATTTCCTAGCTCTCATAATCCAATGGGACGACAATCCGACACGGCCGTAAAGAGTTCAGGCACAGGACCAACGGCTTTACGTGCTTTCCGAGGCACGGGAGTGTACACACTTACAACTTCCAGACTCCAGGCAGCTACTGGACCTGGGAATTGAATCCAAGATCACCGGGTCTGCAGCCTTATATATAGCCAGTAGACCAACGAGACTCCGGCCTTATATCTAGCCACTAGACCAACGAGGCAGTCAGTTATATATACATATTATGTATTTTATATATAGCCGATTTTTGAGTAGCTATCATTTTTGGTCCGATGACTGATTCAGGGGCTTGTTCGTGCAAATGTTTAAAGTACATATTTAATGTAGGTATATTATATATATCGGCGCAATATCATTTACTTAAGTTATTTACTTAAGTTACTTGAGATATTGTGACTTAAAACTAGTTACAATTATATGAATGATTTATTTACATTGTCTAAAGAGGTTCTCATAAAAAACTCATTTGATTAATATTCTAAAATTGTTATTTTAAATTATAAATTATTAATTGTCATTATTTTGAATTTAGAACTGTCGTTTGGTATCAATACGAGTAATGGTCTTTACAAAAAAGAAAGGTTCAGTATAAGCAGCCGAGCTGTACGGAGCTCTACTCTGTTATTAACATTCAATAAAAGTGTTATTGGAAGAAGTTGTCGTTTTTAATTATTACTACTATGAATAATGAAGATAGTAATGAAGAGAATAACGTCAGCAACGCTGACGTTATTATTTTTAACAATACGACGTCCGGACCTTCGACAATCAGTCTACCATTCCGATATCAGAAGTGGGATCGCTTGCCACTTCCGCTCGACAACAACCTGATGCAACAACAAGGAAGTAACCTCCAACCATAACAATAAAGCAACAATCTGTTCATTTTGCAATTCACAATTTATTGCATAAAATGGAAGCCTTCTAGTCGGGAATCCTGAAGACTTCGTAATTACCTCAAGCATCGAAAAAGACGACGCGTCATCTATGAAGAACAAGAAGCTAACTGACAGTTCAATGAATAACGCTTCCTAGGGACATGCAACGATGCAATCTACGGAGTCATTGCGCAAATATTGTCGTGGACATCGAGAAGATATCGATACAACCCGAGTGACTTGCGGAGGCACCCAACTCCTATGCTAACGAAGACCTGCTACCGATATCTTGATTACATCATCCGATTATGTGAATATCAATGAAGAGAGACGCACGAGGACGTGCGAATGTCAGAATGGTCGTAACGGCACATTTGAATACGATAGTAGACGATCTGGCACGAATGGTAACCTAGCAACTGTTATCTGCCAGTCTTGTTTACTCTAACGCAACACCGAGCGTTAGTACGACAGATCTGACAAGACCGCCATTACCGAAAAGGAAGAGGTAACCGACGGATGTCAAGAATAACGTGCTACGTGTTGAAGCGTTATCCTTCTGGTTATTGAAATAATCTCCTCGCCCGAAAATAACCATGTTAAACAAAATATGTCACAAAATGCAGAACAAGACAGACAACGTTTCAATTCAACAAAAGCAAGGATCTGTCAGTTCCGAAGATGTGATTATGTTCTTAAAAAAAAATAATCCTCGCAATCAGACTTCATTTGATTTGAAATTCAGCAAGCCCTACGAAATAAAAAATCCTGGACAATGACCGCTATCCAAGAAAAGTTGCGCATGATCAACTTCGTCGGGCACCTCATCCAGGAGACCAGATGACCGTATCGGCGGAAGCAGACAACTCTCCAGTATCAACCAATGAGGCTATACCATTGACTTCGCGAGCCAATATTGTCGAACAACAAAATCAAGAGTCAGATGATTCAAACAGCAGGTATAAGTAGATCACCACAACAATTACACATACATCACATAGTACCACAGAGTACATAACAACATAGTACCACAGAGTACGCAACGACATAGTACCACAGAGTACGCAACGACATAGTACCACAGAGTACGCAACGACATAGTACCACAGAGTACGCAACGACATAGTACCACAGAGTACGCAACGACATAGTACCACAGAGTACGCAACAACATAGTACCACAGAGTACGCAACACCATAGTACCACAGTGTACGTCACAATATAAACTACTTAAATTAAACTACTGCGATAACATTTTATCGTGTATTACATAAGGTACACAGATACCAATCTCAAAAAGGATTAACCACTGTTTCAGATTAACTTCAAGAACTCTCCGATGAAAATTCATACTCGCGGCTGGTGCAGAGCGCGCACCGCCGATGAACTTCATGAACTCTCCGATGAAAATTCATACTCGCGGCTGGTGCAGAGCGCGCACCGCCGATGAACTTCAAGAACTCTCCGATGAAAATTCATACTCGCGGCTGGTGCAGAGCGCGCACCGCCGATGAACTTCAAGAACTCTCCGATGAAAATTCATACTCGCGGCTGGTGCAGAGCGCGCACCGCCGGTCAGAACGGCCGTATCGGCGCAATATCATTTACTTAAGTTATTTACTTAAGTTACTTGAGATATTGTGACTTAAAACTAGTTACAATTATATGAATGATTTATTTACATTGTCTAAAGAGGTTCTCATAAAAAACTCATTTGATTAATATTCTAAAATTGTTATTTTAAATTATAAATTATTAATTGTCATTATTTTGAATTTAGAACTGTCGTTTGGTATCAATACGAGTAATGGTCTTTACAAAAAAGAAAGGTTCAGTATAAGCAGCCGAGCTGTACGGAGCTCTACTCTGTTATTAACATTCAATAAAAGTGTTATTGGAAGAAGTTGTCGTTTTTAATTATTACTACTATGAATAATGAAGATAGTAATGAAGAGAATAACGTCAGCAACGCTGACGTTATTATTTTTAACAATACGACGTCCGGACCTTCGACAATCAGTCCACCATTCCGATATATATAATATAACTAATTCTTTATAACAAGACATTATAAGAGAAAATTGTAAAAAGAGATCACTCCGGGGCCTTGTTTCCTTATCTGCCTTAAGAATAAAACTTCTAAAGCGTGAAGAATTTCTTCACTAAAAAGCAGAATACCTCGCAGTATTTACCATCCGACATATGAAGTTCAAGGCAAACAAGTTCATAGGCTAAGTTTTATGAACTTGGTATTGAGTTTCCAAACTTCGATTAAATTGACGGTATCCTGTCCACTATTCGTCTCAGGTCAGTTCTTAATTATAAACAAAATATGACAATGGCGAAATGTTTAGAAAGTGTAAAACTAAACCAGTTCTTTTAGTAGTTTTTTTTACGTCTTTCGGACGCAGTAAATTTATCTTTATTTTATTAGCAAAACGGTTTGTGTGTCATTCGGTTATTAGACTCTTCCTGATCAGGTTTAGAATTTTAATTGATACCTACGTATTATTTTTAAGCAAAATTCATTTATTTAATTAAGATTCAGTTAATCATTTGTTTTAATTCCTCCTTCCTAATTGCTTAACTAATAAATATGTATCGTAAATAAATCCGCCCAAAGCTTATCTTTATTCAATATCTTGTTTAAGGAAACTGTAAGTATTTAATTTCAAGTAATAAAATTTTACAGTATTATTATATTTTTTAATTTCATTTTGCGGGCTTGTTGCTTGATGTAAGTGATTACTACCAACTATGAGCACAGAGTTGGAGCTACCTGGGACTCTGCCAATGCAGTGTCGACTTTTGAGGTATATTTTAATCTGTCCCTTGAATAGTTCTATATTATAATGTTGAGAGAAAATATTTGCTGGAAATTGTTTCTATAGGGTACAGGTACATGACTGATAACCCTGTAATAGTGATGTAAAAGAATCCAAGCTCCAGAGATAAAACTTTTTGCTGCGACGTTAAGGATCGATAATAAAAAAGGGAAAGTTGTATTTGTTCAAACAGACTTCCGAAGACTCGTCCGTTGGAGAGTAGACCACACAAAGAGAACAGACCTCTTGTCGATGCTCTAGAGTCTAGAGCATAAATAAGTGGTCTTATAGTGCACTCTGTATTTCCCTCTATAATACCCTCGCTTTCATAATCTAATGGATTGACATGTCGACTCATTTTAACAGAGATCATAACCAAACGCATTATGTGCTGTCATAAGGCTTGGAAGTTGGGACAGCTACTGCAGATTCTTGAAAAAATAACTTTTTTTGATCCAATCCAAATTTCTACCCCAGGTAGTCTTGTGTTCTTAAATATGTAATGATATTTTGTAATTAGAATTCGTTATCATAATAAAAAGAGAGATGACACGAAGACGCTTTGTCTAGTGATAACATATTCCAAAGAATTACGTTACTTTATACTTTTAAGAGCAATTTTATCGTGAACACTTTTTACGTACACGTTTAAGTTCGTTTTTACCATTTGTATCATAGAGAACACGCCGTTACAAACTACGCCTGCATTCGTAAACTAGATTTCGAATTTGCATTTTTCTAGAATTTCAATCGAGCTACAAAGGCTTTGCTTGGTATCGCTTGTCGAACACCGTGAAATACTGTCTGAAATCACTTTGAAAAGCACTTGGAAATATTGCACTATTGTGTTTATTTACCGCTCGCCATCCGTTTGGAAGACAAAGCTTTAAGACACTCGTTTACTTTATTATTCAGATTTCATGATAATATTCCGTCGTAATAGTAAAAGTATAGAACCAATAGCTCAAGGGTTAAAACAGGGTTATCTTACCTAAAAATGGCGGGCTCAAACTTGAGGCTGTTTCATTAAATTTGACGATCTGTCATTAAATCTGACATTTATGTCGTATCAGCAACACGCATTGGAGTAGTATGGTGGATTTAACTCCAAAACCTTCACCACGATACGAAAAGATTTCTGCCTAACGGTGGAACATGTGCAGGCCATTGTCATAAAATTGTTAAGATAATTTTCCAACTAATCGTGTTAAGAAAATTTTTCAACTAACGTTAACAAATATCTCATGCAATGGCTTACAATAACTTCCCACAAAGATAATGTCGATAAAGATGAACAGGTTCCTGTTTGTTATATGATGAGTCAGCGTGAACACATGACAACAACACATGCAATAGTTTTTTTTTTAAGTTTAGTTCACAATAGTATATTTGGTGGTAGGACTATGCAATCCCATCCGAGTAGATACCACCCAATCATCGCATATTCTACTGCTAAACTGCAATATAGTACAATTGAATTTCAGATTTAAATCTTGTAAAATGCTTTAAATGAACCAGTAAAACTACAGGGACACTACACAAGGGATATTCCCAAGGTATGCGGCACATAGGCGATAGATATAACAATTATTACGATTAGTTAATATTTCTTACAGCGTCAATATTTATTGGCGGTGCTGACCACTTACCATCAGGTGGTCCATTGGCCCATCCGTATATAAACCATACCTTAAAATTCGCCTGTAGTTGCACTGGCTAACTCTTTAAACAACAACACTAAAACTGCAAAACTAAGTATTCCTCGATAGAATATGGATCAACACATGTAATAATAATAAAACTATTAAATATAACATAACTTTTTTGTATCAGTCAAAATCCGTAGTGGAAAATCATTGCGAGGAAAACGTGACCCTACATTGAAACAAAACCACTTCCGTACCGAGATTTGTAGCGTCATTTCTTATGAAATGTTTATATTTATTGTTATAAAGTGACGTTTTACAGAGGAAAACCTATTACGGAAACCCTCGTTTATTTTCTATGTTAATTTAATATTTTTTTAATAAATATTATGAAACTGCTTGATTTAACGAACATTAAAAATGTTATTATAATTTCAGCTGTGTCCCGCCGTTTCGGCCGCGTTCATTTATATTATACAAATCAATTTCTAATAGATTGTCCGGGTAAACAATGTTTGTGTTCAAATCTTTAAGTTAGTTGAGTAAAATTAAATAGTCTATAACTTATAAAATGGATCATTAACACAAAAATAGTTTTCAAATCCGAATCTTAGCTATCCGAGATTAGCGCGTTGAACTATTTAACACCTATTATTATATAAATATACAAATAACATTATATAAATAAAAACAATATATAAATAACATTCAATTTACATAATTTTATATTATGTGTAATACTACATGAGCCGCGTAAGTACGTAAGTATTTATAATAGTAGATATTGTAATTGATTTTTTGTTTCGCTTACGTCATTCATCAAGGAATGGATGACACATGTCGGTAAAGCTACAGCCCATCATCGTGAAGCTTACCCCTCCAAATCATATACATATTTTCTTAAGCTTTTATTCTATTTTTAAAAATGTTGCTACTATACTATCATTAGATATGTGTCAATAATAAAATAAGATTTTATAACACAATTAGAGAAGCTTAGGTATATTAGTATACAAACGAACTGTCAAGCTTGGATCCTTATTTATGAAGATTATTTATGAAGATTATTTATCACAATATTGCAACATCCTAGCATTTCATATACAACTATTTCAGTAGCAAACAGCACAATGTACATGTTCAACCTCTTTCATTTACACAAAAGCAGGTGTAACTATAAAACTGAGTGTTTTATCGTTTCGGAAATAGATGAACGTAGCGTGGCCCGCTCGCTTGTTTATTTTCTATTGAAACAATTGAACGTAACTGACCGAAGCCATCTGAGCCCGGATCAATGACCAACGCGCAATCCAATTAGTTTTTTAATCATGATAAAATCGATCTTTGTACCTCTCTACTTTATACACATGATTGATAGATATCAATCAATCGTTTGAGAATGGCAAACTACGGTACGTTTACACAATGAGTTAGATTTCTAAAGAGAAGTCGCTTCGTGTGTTACAGAAAACACTCAGACTCAACAAGGCTTTTCTTAGAATACAAAAAATATCTAAAAAAACCCGGATACATATGGCGAAGAAACGATTTTGAAGAAATCAAATTAGTTTAATTAGGAGCATGATATTTGATATACCATCTTGGATCCTTATCCTTATAGGTCACTTTTGACAGTTCACAGTGCCAATGTGAACGGTCAATAGTAACCAATAAGGAAACATGGTCACTCGACTGCTATGGTATAATTTAAAAAAACAATTGGACGAGTAAACCAGCTGTCGAATGAAAAAACTGATTAGCGACGACGAAATCAGTATGGTTCATATGTTGTTTTACGAAACCGTAGCAATTAAAAAAAACGGTAAAGACCGATGAGGGTGCCAACAAAGGCGCAGGATGTTGACATAAATAATATCTTGAGCCAAGGTCGCGAACGTAGTTCTATGGATAGTTATTACATGAACTAGATGTCGTTTAAAATCACAGATAAAAAAAAACATTGTACAAATACTTTAGTTACAGAGCTATTGGAATGTGTTGGCTAACAATAACAAAAACACTCACTTCTTTATAATTATATATTTCGTATTTATATAAACCACGGGATAGATTTAATAGTATAATTACAGGCTATGTTAAGTCTATTTAATATCAAAACGTTACTAATGTACTAATATCTGAGTAAATCTATGTGATGAAAATAGTATAACTATATAGACATTTTGTCAACCTTTACTAATGGCCAAACTAACTGGCATGGTTGATTCAAGGAACGAACTTATAACGATGACTCTAGTCAAATTAAAAAAAAAAATGTTTTCGGAACGACTGCCAAGCCCGGCCGGAACGACGTATTTATTAAACAGATTAATTCACCCCCAACTACAACACACTAAAACATTATCGTCACGTCATAATACGGATATTAGTTAAAGCTTTTCGAAGTGATTGTTCATTTGTATATCTGTATATCTCATATATATTTATATTATATAATATTAACTGACAGATTCGAAATAGATACAATGCTTATCATCTCGTAATCTTACTTGTAAAACAAGAATTGATTTATTGGTCACGATCCGCGTATCAAATTGTATTTCGGATAAAAACAGAGGCATTGACCTTTCATTATTACATAGTGTTATAAATATAGTCCGTTAGTATGCTCGTGGGTGTATTAAGATATTAACCACAATCTACCAACTGTTTCTGGGACTATGTCCGAATTATGTGTAGGTAAATGCGTTGAAATACTAATTTAGGTCAATAATATACCAATATATAGTTAGTATAACTTGTTATTTACAATGTTGTTAGTGTGACTTTATTTTAAAAGAGAGTTAATTTTAATTGTCATTTGACACAGACTCCGAGATCCTGGATAATAATAACCCTTCTCAGTAAAAATATAGTTAGATTTTTCAGTTGACAATTTTTCAGTTTCAGCGCAGTCCTGCTCGTATGTTCATCATTCACAACATCATATTTTTCTTGACAGTTTATGTTGGTAGAATCCACATTTTTTAGGAGCATTTTTTATATCATAGTCAGGTGGACGAGCATATGGGCCACCTGATGGTAAGTGGTCACCAACGCCATCCACCATCGTTTACATCGCCAATGCGCCACCAACCTTGGGAACTAAGATGTTATGTCCCTTGTGCCTGTAATTACACTGGCTCACTCACCCTTCGAACCGGAACACAACGATACCAAGTACTGCTGTTTTGCGGTAAAATATCTGACGAGTGGGTGGTACCTACGCAGACGAGCTTGCACAAAGCTCTACCACCGAGTAAATCTAGAGCATAAAGTTTATCGGCCATAATACACTTTAAAATTGAATACATTTGGATATTATGTTTTATAAGAGTACTTGAACTCGATATTTATCCATTCAAGAAACAAAAATATATTATGAAAAGTAAATCAACTAGAAATACAATTAAATTAAAAAAAAAACAAATATAACAAAGTTATTTTACAATCGTACGTCGGGATTACATGTCGCTACAGGAAAATATATGGAATTTTCATTACGTTATTTCGCAATAGCAGGACTGTTGATATGAATATCTAGGTAAAGAAAAAACATTCGGAATTTTCGCTTATATGGGAACAAGCTGTAGTAGTTATATGGAACATTTGTAGCCTCGAAAACGTTTTGTATGCATGAATTATAAAAAACTTATATGACCTACCTTTAGGTTTACCGTCGATCCATTTTCTCATTAAATATGCGATACATAAAAGCTTAAAACACGAAGTACTTTGAGAGTGTAATACTTTGAACAATGTTGATTAAATCCTTTAATGATATCATAAATAAATTCTCTGCCGTTACGGTCGTTTATAATAAAATATATTGAGTTATGGTACATTCGTTAGCGAGTAGGTCAAGTGCCAACGAGTGGTAGTGCATACTAGGTCGGGTGGCAAACTAACAGACTGAAATAGCCCCGAAGCAGTTCAACAATCCTGAAGAACGCTTGCATGCGCTACAACACATTCGCGTTACACCTGACAGACGTTTGGCGTTGTATGAATTTTCTTAATGTTAATCTTTCATTTCTTTTAAAAATGTGAATAAATAAAAAAAATCCTATAAATGCCTATCCTATAAATGTTCTATTGCTGTCTCTTTTCCTTTTGAGAAGTCTTGCTACTTATTCTACAATGATTCTTAGCTTTGGCGCATGTTTGTTGGTAGACACTAGACACATGTAGCAGATTATTATCTGACATTGCCTATTTCATAAAAAAATATCAATAAAATAATGAAGGTATCATCAAAAAGAACAGGCAGTAATTTCATAAAATGACAAATAAAGATAGATCAAGAAAATATAAGCCCAAATTAATACAAAGATTCCGCAAATGTACCTAAATACATTTACACCTCCACCTCCGTGAGGTCGGAATTTATAAACAAAAATCCTAGTTATTCGGAAACTTCCAGAAATTTCGATCCCGGGTCACTCTGGAACATTGTCACGTCCCTAATGTCCTACTTTACGTTATTAGGACATTTCATAAAGCCGGACTTTATAGATATTACTAAAATTCGTTTCTAGAAATTGTAATTTCCGCGTATAAAGTTCAGCTTTATTTTTTGAAAATAGCAATATTACTTTAACGTGCTCAGTTTTATTTTACGGGAAAAAATCCCAAATCTGAAACGTTGTAATATTTTTTAATCTTTAAAGTGGACTCGTTTTTTGATCAAATACATCGTGTGATGAAAAATGTATTTGATATATTGGCAATGTTAGAAGCATTTTTTAACCGACTTCAAAAAAAGGAGGAGGTTATCAATTCGTCTGTATGTTTTTTTATTTTTTTTTTGTGTTTGTTACCTCATAACTTTCGACTGGGTGTATCGATTTTGATGATTTTTTTTTTATTTGAAAGGGTTTGCTTCCCATGGGGTCCCATTTTTTTAGTCCAGTTTTGACACTGGCATCCATGACAAAACCATATAAGTCGTAAATTTGCAAAAATATGTGCGCGACAAATGGACAAATAACTCGATATCTATTCAACCGATTTCGATGATTTTTTTTTATTGCAAAGAGTGTACTTCAAGGGTTGTTTGATGACAGTTTGGCTAGATTCTGATTATAGGATCCATGACAAAGTAACGGAAATCTTCAATTCTTAGTAGCAAAGTAACGATACACGGCCGAATCTTTTATAGGCTATCTAGATTTTTCATTCACCTACCATAACATCGTTATGATCAAGTAATTGTAGTATTATTGTATAAAACACTTCTTTATATACCGTCAATAGTTTTCGCAGCGCGCGCGAAATAATAACTTTTATAGGCAACAGTTTGATACGTTGAGTTACATTGCTCCATATTAAGTAGGGATCTATAAGTTTTGAAAATATAATATAGCCTATGTTACTCGGTAGAGACATAGTCTTCTAAGGGTGAAAATTTTTTTAAAATCGGTCGAGTAGTTTTTGAGTTAAATCGTAATAAAAAATCAAACAAAAATCAAATCTTTCCTCTTTATAATATGAGTTATGCATGTAAGCATTAGTATATATGTATATGTTTGTAATTGAAACATATTTGAACATCTCCTTAAAGTTGAGACCAATTTTGAAAATTATACATATATATATATATATATTGGCAATGTCAAATACATTATCAACCACACAACACATTCGTACCTACATATTGATGAGTAGAAAATAGTAAGTTAATTATCAAATTATAGAAGAATACGCAATTATTTTTTTACTTTTTAGTGCATATTAATTTGCTTTTCCCACGAAGTCGGTTTTTGTTTTGTTAAAATTTTGATTTATCTATTCCTTACATTACCTTACCGAATATGTTTCTTCACTTCTATATTAATAGAAAGTCTATTTTTATAGTATTGTTCAGGGTTGGTCTTCGTAAAAAAATTGGATAGCTGGTGAATCACAGTATTATATATCTGTCATCACCTATGTATATATAAATAAGCAAATAGAACACAGCGCATTTCTTTTTTCTTCTAGCTGCCTTATTTCTTAGCTGTTGACGAACTCTAGTGATATCAATAAAATTTATATATGTATTCCTCAGTAATAACTGTATTCGAATTTCATCTTCAATTTACAGTAAATAATTTACAAGCATTTAGTACAAGCTTAAAGGATTGCTTTACATCATTTATCAAAAGTAATAATTAACTGTAATTCAACAGACATTAAGCGCTTTTGACAGCGTCTAATCGTTAAGAAAAAAAAACATTAGTTTTTTATCAGGGGTCAGTAACTTGAGATGAAGTCGTGTGTTACATTGTATAAAATTGTATGTTCCTTGCCGTCACATGTCTAATGTTTATTATTTCCGTTGTAATATATTTCTCATCAACACATTGCTGGAGAAATATTTTTTTTCATTTTTTATCTGTGTTTTTAACGTTCTTATATTTTTTTTTAGTTTCACACGTGTTCTCATCCTCTTATGACCTGGGTTCCTTCAAACGAGACCTAAGGAGGCATCTTGCGGGCCGCCAAGGCGGAGGCGGCTAGTGCAGATCACTCTTCCCGACGGCACTAGCCGTCGTTGCTTTGGACGCTACTAATACTTTAGTCAGGTGGAGAAGTCATTTGCACTCCCGGGAAATATATAAAAGAGTTTCCTACGATGGAATGGTACAATGGATAAATGGACACGTGATAAATTGAAATTATATAACAATATAAGATAAATATTAAGATTAAATAATACATATTATATACCGCTAACCGCATGTCGTTTTTAAACATTTTGTTCTGTGTAGCCTACATACCATAAAAATTAAATAATCTTTTCATTACTTTATTTCATTTATCGCATATGGGTCTAATCTTGTAGCTAATTTTTAAATCTGTTCCATGTTTGACATCTTGTTAACTAGATTTAATTATTTTTTCTAGATCGATTCACTAATGATAATAAACTTATTTTTTATAAGTATTAACAAGACACGATCTCTTATTAATTTATTAAATTGTTATGTGTTGGTAAAATAAATTGAATTTTTTAAATATTAAATTCGGTTAACAGTTTGCGACAAGATTGCGACCCCAGATATAACTAACGGCTGTTGGGGGTTGATAAAAACAGATTACATTGTAGTTTTATATCAGGCAGCTATTTAAGCTTAATTAAATAATAGTTTTATTATTATAAAAATATTTCTGTAGAATTTCCATTTATAATTTTGCTACGAAGATTTTCACATTAGTTTAAAATTTTCATTCGTTCATTTTAACTTGAATGCGATTTACAAACGATCCCTGCTACTCGAAGTAAAACCGATACGACTAATGCATTTACCTTGTTTCGATTTTATTTGATTAACAGACTTACTTGATAAAAAGACTTTGCAGTAGGATTTATAAACTAAAATCTTACTAGTAGAATTAAAAGAATGAACAAGAAACTACGGTACCATAATAATATATAAAAGGTACGCGTTAAACTTCGCCGTTCATTGCAATCTCTGCAAGCCAGTTTTCAATATATGGATGTTATATGGATGTTATACATTAAGTTGTTGCAGATTAGCAAGACTTTTATTTACTTTGCGGCTGTGTTGTATATTTGTAAAAATGTATTAGCATATTTGGAAAATATTGCCAATTACTTGCTAGGTTTGCAAAGGCAAAAGATTGGCGATCATTAAGATCATTACAACATTCTGTCCGACTGCTTTCGTATAATTTTCTATAACATTGTATCAATATATTTATCATATTTCATCAATTTATTGCTCTGGATAAATCATTTACTCTAGTTATCTAGGTAAACTTTATCAGCACGGCAGAGAAAATGTATTTCACCCTATCTTTTTAGATATCTATGAAAATTTTACATTATTTTCAACTTTCTTTAACGTTAAAGTACAATTCGATTCGAGATATATTCAATCATTCAATTAATTGGTAAAGCAAAAGAATGTTTTTTATTCATAGAAATCGTTACAAAGTTTAAATGTGACAGTTTCAAGGTATGTTCAAGTGTTTGTTGACGGAGACTGCAGCGAGCTGGGTCAGGTCATACGTCACTACATTGTTAAATATTTTATAACTAACGATTACTGCCGTACCACTGTATACGACTGCCAAGTTTTATTATTATTTTCAAGGTCTAAGGACAAAGGAACTTATTAGCTGGTCAATAATTACGAAAAAAATGTCAAGATATTTTTCTCTGATTCATAAAAGTAAAAATAAAAATAAAGAAACAGCCTCTACGTGTGCCTTTACTGGGCTCAGGTCTTTTCCCATTCCAATTTTTCACGGAAATTAGATACATGCAGGTACCCCTGACAACTCATATGTAAAATTCCTTGATGATTGGTCTAGTTAAGACGTGAAAACGTAACAAACAAACTCATTTACACATATACAATAGGATGAATTAGTAACAATTTGTATTGTAAATAAAAAGTAAGTATTTGATTAAAAAATATATATGAAACACGAATATCAGCAATTGTTTTATGAGCACGCCGTCATTTTCCAAAACGAGAAATCCTTTCGTTTTATTTTTCATGATAAATGTTTCCATTCTAATGGATGACTAGATTTTGCGCTTATTCCATGCATATTTATATTCAACATCCGCTGATACCCAAATGGACAGCCGGAAACGTCATAGTTCACGTCACTGTCTCTTTTAGTTTTGCATTAGGCTACCACAGATTAACAGACCATATGAGTTGAATACGATATGACGCAACCGGATACTGTACAGCTATTGCCTCTTTTTACTAATTTTACCAGGATCTGTTTGTTGTCAACTGTATTACTTTTTTTCTGATTTCATTTAGGGACTATTTAGCGCTGACGCTAAATGTCAGTCCCATCATTTACTTGGTGGTAGCGCTTTGTGCAAGCTCGTCTGGGTAGGTACCACCCACTCATCAGATATTCTACCGCAAAACAGCAGTACTTGTTATTGCTGTGTTCCGGTTTGAAGGGTGAGTGAGCCAGTGTAATTACAGGCACAGGGGACATAACATCTTAGTTCCCAAGGTTGGTGGCGCATTGGCAATGTAAGAGATAGTTAACAGCTCTTACAACGCCAATGTCTATGGGCGTTGGTGGTCCTATGCAATAAAAAAAAAAAAAAACATTCCCATAGCAAATAGTCACCACTAACAATAATATTACCAACACCTACTTACTACTTACATTATGCACTTATTTTAGCTTAAACTGGTAAAGCATTTTGGCTAAATCTGAGTTAGGTACAGACAGTGGACTTTGAAAGATTCCCACATCCTTTAAATTTATATTAAAACGACGCGTCAACTATCTGTATTACTTGGTTATAGTTATTATTGCTGTGTTCCAGTGTGACGATTGAGTGAGGGGGGTGATGGGCGACTTGTCCGGCATCGGGTTGGTTGCGGCGTTCCACAGGGGTCGGTTCTCGGCCCAATTCTGTGGAACGTTGGCTTCGACTGGCTCCTGCGTGGACCCGTCCTTCGCGGGATGTTGGTGTTTTGCTACGCGGACGACACTCTCATCACGGCGACAGGGCGAAACTTCCAGGAGGCGGCCCGCCTGGCATAGGTCGGGACGTCGCTCATGGTGGACCACATTGGAATGTTGGGCTTGAGGGTCTCCATCTCAAAAACGGAGGCCCTCTTATTCCATGGTCCTCGTCGGGGCCCCCCTCGAGGAGCGAGTATCACCGTCCAGGGGACGGTGATAAAAGTAAAGGCCCAGATGAGGTATCTGGGCCTGATCCTGGACGGAAGATGGAGCTTCGGGCAGCACTTTGTCCAACTGGGCCCGAAGCTTATCAACGCTGCTGCTGCCTTGGGCCGCCTCCTACCCAACGTAGGAGGGCCGGAATCACCATGTCGGCGTCTATACGCCGGCGTGGTGCGCTCCATGGCACTGTACGGTGCACCCATATGGGTGGATGCTCTCACCGCTAAGAACAAGGCCCTTCTGCGGAGACCACAGAGGGTCATAGCGGTGAGGACGATACGTGGATACCGTACGGTGTCGTGGACGGCGGCTACACTTCTCGCGGGCGATCCGCCCTGGGAGCTTCAGGCGGAGGTGCTCGCAGAAGTGTATCGGTTTCGGGTAGAAGCCAGGGCGAGCGGTGACCGTCCAGGATCCGCGGAGGTGGAGGGAATCAGGGCTCTAGCCCAACGAGCTCTGATTCGCAGATGGGAGGAGGATCTGAGGTCCCCATCGGCAGGCCTGGCGACAGTGGAGGCGATCCGCCCCCACTTGAGTCGCTGGGTAGCAAGGAAAGACGGCACACTCACATATAGGCTGACGCAGGTGCTTACCGGACATGGTTGTTTCGGTAAGTACCTGCATAAGATAGTGAGGCGGGAGGTATCACCCTCCTGCCATGAGTGTGGTGCGCTACTGGACACGGCGCACCATACCCTGACGGAGTGTGCTGCGTGGGGGCCTCAGAGGCATTCCCTGGCGGCGATTATCGGCGGAGATCTCTCGCTGCCGAGTGTGATTAACGCTATGCTCGACAGCGAGAGGTGCTGGTTGGAAATGGTCTCCTTCTGCGAGAATTTCATGTTGCAGAAGGAGGCCGCGGAGCGACAGCGTGAGGAAATTGCCTCCGCTGATTCGATCCGCCGAAGAAGACCGGGGAGAAGGCGTCGGCGCTATGCGCACCTTCTCCCCACGCCGTAATGGCCGCCGCTTGGGCTAGGTGGGTTCCCTGTATCCGGGAACCCCCCTAGAAATGGAGGCCCGCAAAGGCGGGCCGACCGTCGGGGCGTCTCGGTAGCATGCGCAAGCGATCCCGTGGCGCCCCCCGACCAGACGGAGAGGATACCGCTGGTTTTTTAGTGGGTATTCCGGCGCCTTCAGTGCCGGTGAGCCCCACATACCCCCCCCACCTCAAGTGGGGGAAACGCGTAAACGCGTTTTTCCAGCGAGAAAAAAAAAAAAAAAAAAAAAAACAAAGTGTGACGATTGAGTGAACATACTACAGGCACAAGAGAATAATAACTTCGATAAGATAGGGTCTAGAAATACTTATCATCTTACATCACCAATTATAATGCAAAACAAAATTTATTATATTTTAGATTACACTTTAATAAATTACACTTTCATTTTTAAACACGTTTATATATTTTTTTATTCGGGTATCGAAATTTACTGATAGGATAGGATACTTGATTTATAGAACTGTTATCGCAAAATAAACGCGACATGCAAGTGTCAAGGTAAGACAAATGCAACAATTCTATATGTGGGTTTGTTTGTCACGTGTCTAATTTGGAAGTGGACTTTAATAAGACTTTAATATTGTTTTTCAATAAATGTTGCAAACAAACATGCTATAATTAAACCTTAATTTAAACAATAGGTATTAAAATATTAAAGCCCACGGAAACTTCCATGATCCTATTAATAACATACAAGAAATTTCAACGCAATCTCTAAGCGCATCATTGCAACTGTTTATTTATAATAAAATAATCCCACACAGTTTCAATCCAGCGTGCACGTAATGGAGGGGAAGTGTAGTATTTTATTTGTCGAACTCCCGGCTATCGGATGGGCAAGGACGTCATATCCTCTGACATCATAATGCACACGTGGGTATGTTTTAATCATAAACAGCATCGCAAACTAATTTACTAACTGTACTTAAAATAATGTTATTGAATAGTTGCCTCTGTCCATTTTTTTTAAAAACAAAAGTATCGTTATGTAGATGCGATTAAATTTCAGTTTAAATTCTAAGACATTTTCCATTTTTTTTAATCAATAAAACTGAAATAGTACACGAGTAAATCAGACATTTATTTCAATTTTATTATTTCCAGAACTATTCTACTTAGATGACTTTTATTGAACATTAAGGTTTGAACCCAAGGTCTTAGGATATACAGCCTAAAAGACTAAACATTCGCACATTAACAACATGGTAAAATATCCAATTTCCGTTTGACGCAGCTGTTGAGAACTGTTTTCATAAGACAAACAAATGAGCAATATATTTGTCTATTTGAGAAAATATTGATCATTTGTTTTATTTTTTTACAAAAAAACAGTAATTTCCGACATCTAAACCGGACGAGAAACAGGAAGTTTATTTCGACTGCACGAGGAAAGTGGTCCTTTTTTCGAACGCAAAAATAAAACTGTAAAAGGCTTACACGGCAAAAGTTTTTAGTCTAGTTAAATATTCTTGAATGCTTTTAACTTCACTTCGCTACACACACATATATATAAAATTACACTAACAAAATTTATTATATTTTAGATTACACTTTAAAAATTACACTTTCATTTTTGAACACGTTTATATTTTTTTATTCGGATATCGAAATTTACTGATAGGGGGAGGGATACTTGATCTATAAAACTGTTATCGCAAAATAAACGCGGCATGCAAGTGTCAAGGTAAGACAAATGCAACAATTCTATATGTGGGTTTGTTTGTCACGTGTCTAATTTGGTAGTGGATTTTAATAAGACTTTAATATTGTTTTTCAATACGTGTTGCAAACTTCTTCTTCTTCTTCTTATAAGTCGGTATCTTCATTGCTGAAGGTCGTGTTTAGTATGAAGAGGTGATCGCTCGTTGCACTATGCTCTTCCACGTGTTTCTGTCTTCGGCGGTCTTAATGCCTTTAGGTATTGGCAGGCCAGTGAGCGTTTTTATTTGGTCTGACCAACGGGTAGGTAAGCGACCTCGCGGTCTTTTCCCTTCGACCTGCCCAACTACCATAAGCTTTTCCAGGCTATCAGGTGCGAGCGACGTGTCCGAAATATTTAATTATTCGTTGGAAGCAGATAGTAGACAGCCTTGTGGTTATTCTGAGCTCATGTTTCATGTTGCAAACAAACATACATAAAATTTGATGTTATAATTGCTTTATTATACACATATAAAAGTCGACAAGTTCTGGGTAAACCTTAATAGGTCGTAACCGACTTACTATTATTGACCTAGGTCTTCAATGTAAGACTAGTATAAGATTATAAGAATAAGTACTAAAATGGAAACCTGAAAATCTAGGTCATACATAGACCCTGACTCAATCTAAGGCATAATGTATACAATTACTATATATCCTTTCGTGTAATTGATTAATATTTATGGAATAAATAATAATAATATAATTTTAGTAAAATAACGTTAAAAACTTGCTTTTATTTTTGAAGGTAGGTCTGAGTAGATATACCCACCGATCTTTTTATCAACCACAAAACTAATGTTTTGTATTGTTGTATGCCGACATGTTAACGGTGTAAATAATTATTATTAAACAGATAAGATGCCATGAAAATATGAATATTGAATCAGAGTAAGGCAAGCCGACAATTACTTACAGTGAACATTTCTTTTAATTCGAAAATAATACGTAATATATTTATGTATATATAATTTTATTTTTAAACTGGTTTATTTTATTTTTCTTTTTATACTGGGTTATAAGTTACTTTAAGCAATAATACACTGGCCTTTATCAATAAACAAAGTATACGGATATCTTTTATTATAATTTTATTTTTTGGTAATAGTAACAATAATTGTAACATTTATATCAACGTAAATAATGGATAAAAACCGTAGAAGAATTATATTATGTAATCTTCGTTTACCGTCCTGCTAGGACGAAATTAGGCTACTTTCCAAATAAAAAAATAAGGACAGACCCGATGCTAGGAACAAAGGCATTATTTATTATGATATAAGTTCATAAATTTTGTTAACGATTTGTCAAAAATATACTAAAATTTATAAGGAGTCTAGGCGGTTGATTTATTCCATGACATATTTAACATTCGTGGTATGTCAGACGAACGTGACACGAGCTGAAATGGGTTCTGTATATTGTTCAGTTAGAACTGAGTTATTTCGGTAGTTATAACACATAATCACAAAACTGTTTACGTTTAATATTGTGCTTTATGTGGGCTGCAATCGTTATATTTGGCTAAAGCATCAATTGTAAGTTTAGTATAATACTAAAAATATATCCAAATTATTTATATATACACAAATTCAATGACAATCATTGCAATATTATAGTTGCTCGTAGTAAAAAAAAAAACTAAAATAGGTGGTATTTGATGTGATTTTTACAGCAATTTTTATTAGGATTTTTAAGAACCTATCTAGGTAGATAACACCCCCTCATCAGAGATTTTACCGCCAAACCGCAATGCTTAGTATATTTGTGTTCGTGTTTGATCTAGTTTGAAAGGTGAGTGAGCCACTGTACAAGCACGAGGGACATAATATTTTAGTTCACATTATATTACTATTAGCGTTGTAAGGAATGGTTATTTAATACTGTGGTACTCATTATCACGTGGCTCAATTGCTCGTCCATTTACCTGCTTCATAAAAAAAATACAAATCGATCCATATAAGGATCATTTACGTTTTACGTAAGTTAGATGTTATCAAACAAAACTACGAAAGCACCTACAAACACATTGCACAAACAGCCTAGTAATGACAACGCTACTGACTAGGAAATGACGGCTTAATGATGACTAATGTCTTCTCATGCTGCAATACGTTACGTATGTAAGAAACAAAAAATCCATGTATAACATAGCAATATAATGAAATATAGCACAACTACTTGCCGCCTGTTGATATGTTGACCTTATGAGTTCATGTGTTGGATACATTTTGTTCTTTTTCGTTCGTTCGTTCTCTGACATCGTCTTCGTCATTTTGTGATGATCGTTTGTGTAGTTAAGACGTAAAAGCATAACAAACAGACAAGCAAACACTTCCATTTATAATGTTGATGGTGATTATTTCCTTCTGACTGATTGCGGCAGGGCGACCAATCTCAAGGGTGATTAGCCAACTGTTGTATGTGGACAAACACAGATAAACTATCTAGTCTGTCTCTTTCATAATCAGATGGGACGGCAATTCGATATGCTGAGACACAAGTCTAACGGCTTAACGTGCTTTCAACCTCCAACATCCACTGTTTGACAGTTTGAAAAACTAGGCCACCTCGGATCTGCTTAGGTTATTCGTTAGAATGCATTTAGGTTATTATTAATCATAGTGTTGTTTCCACTTTTTAGAATACAATTTTTTTCGTAGTTGGAACTTATTATCGTTGGATGATATTATCGGTCCATGAAGAGATTTTATTTCGCAATGGTATGGTAAAGAAAATGAATGTGTATGAAAAAACCTTTGTTTTTGAGCTATAGAAATTTAGTTTTTTAGTAATTCTGAATTATAAAACGAGCGAAGACGCGGATAAACCGCTATTATTTTATAATTATACGCTATTAAGCAAACTAGTTTTAAAAGTCAAGCTTCATAGAGTTTTCTTATCAATTGTATAGCCGTAAAATAGTAATAAATAAGGCGTATTTCACACCGGATGCGCGTAGTTGTCACGCTAAGACGACGCTCCTGTCACGTATCGCCAAACTAATAAACACGCTTGACATTTTAAAACTGCTCTCGTTCGGTAACAGATTATCAAAGAAAACGGAAGTTGTTCCCTTTTAGTTTAAAAATAAAGATATATGACGCTTGGCATTGTTGTTTAGGATAATTAATGGTTTTTTATAAGGGGCAGAACTTCTGGCTTAAAACAGAGCTTAGTGTGAGTTACATATAGGCTTAATTATTATTTTTTAAATAATATGTAGTACAAAATTTGAACGATAACTTCTTTATAAAATTATTGTTATATTGATTAATTAATTATTACTAAAACGGAGCGATGTGTAAAAAATAGTAAAATATAATTCTATGTAAGAAAAAAAAAACGTACTATACATAAGTATGCACCCGGGTCGTAAGCAGAAGGTCAACTAAACCACTTACATTGATGCTCGAATTCAGTGCCCTTTTCCGTTAAAACAGATCGCATCCCTTCACCTAACACCAGTACACTCTGTCCGGTGTTTACAGTACGGCATTTCACAGAGTACCTAAACTATAACATTTTACGGCGGATGTCAAATTCACGCTGAGAAAAAAATCGGGGTAATCTTAAAACGACCCATTTCATGGGAAGGTAATATTCCGTTACGGTTCCTTTGAAAGGCAAACGTTGTCAGAACAAAAAGTTCCTTAGGAATATCGTGCTAATAAGCTTACTATTACTTTATAGTTTTATAGTTTATGGTTAGCAAAAGTAATAATAACTTAGAATCCCTTCGACTATAGTCTAATATATCCTTTACATAAAATAAAATATACATAATATAAAAAAAGCCGAGATGGCCCAGTGGTAAGAACGCGTGAATCTTAACCGATGATCGTGGGTTCACCCGGGCAAGCACCACTGAATTTTCATGTGCTTAATTTGTGATTATAATTCATCTTGTGCTTGACGGAGAAGGAAAACATCGTGAGGAAACCAGCATGTGTCAAATTTCATTGAAATCCTCTCACATGTGTATATGTATCCACCAACCCGCATTGGAGCAGCGTGGTGGAATAAGCTCCAAACCTTCTCTTTACAAAGAGGAGAAGAGGCCTTAGCCCAGCAGTGGGCAGTCACAGGCTGTTACTTACTATAATATAAAATCAACATCATTATATTGTATTAAATTCTCGACGACATGAAACATGTGTTAAATTAATTTTTGACAAATTCAAAGAGTATAAACGTTACACACTGGTCTCTGTTAACGTCGACATCTTCTAATCGTATGTATAATACGATACTAAACTGAAGGGATTGAACTTGACTCATGCGATATATTTGGACGTTCGAAAACGTACGCGAGTCAGACAGAATACCTTTGCTATTTATTCGATTTTTTTTTATCGTTGTTTCAATTTAATTTTAGAATATTCACGTAGGTATATTTTTTTAGAACATTTTCTAGATTCAAGCACTGACTACACTTACAGTAAATCTCTTTGGGATAATTTATATAGAGTAAATAAAATAATATAGCCGTCACGGGACGTCCGGCCAATCCGATAAATAGAAATTGATGGTTAATTATTTTGTTGTAACAAGTAATTAATTAAAACGAATACATAAAATACATATTTGTAATTATAATATGCGTTTATTCAAAATAATATTTTCTGTTAAATATTATTTCAAAAAATAATATTATGATACATGTACTGCCACTTTAAAATACTATATTTTATCTTATTTTTATTATGTAAAACAAATGTTACATTATTTAGTAATTTTCGACGTCCAGTTACGTATATTTAAAGACAAAGTTTATTTAAATCTTAACTTATTACATTTAACCGATAAGACGAATAGAACTACTACACTAACATTTATCAAGACGTCTTTAAGCTATTTATTTAAGTAAATTGGTGTTTTATTTACTGTCTGGAATTAAATCAGTTCTCCTCTAAATCACAGTTTATTTTCGTAAACATTGACTTAACTAAAAAAAACACATCTAATCTATGGTGTGTCAAATAAATTCCGAACGTTCCTTTACGGAATTGCACTGGTTAAAAAATAAATAATACGGTCTAACTTTATAAATAACTATATTTGTAGAGCAACGGACTGTTTTATTATAGGTAACGATATAAAATGAACAAGGTACGTTTACATCTTCAGATATTTCGATAATACTGTATTAAGACTATATATTCTTATCTTTATAGTTATACTAGGGAATAAATTATGCAAGCAGCTTAGTATACAAATATGAAATAATATAAAAATATCTGATTTATGTCGTATGGTATAAACGGTTTCAGCTCCCTGAAATAATCAAGAGTTACCGCGTAGAGCTCGGAACGGCGCACACGCGTCTCGCGTTGAAATCTTAGATTTTCGATCGCTGTTGTGATACTAAAAAAATATTAATATTAAATTCGTAAAATAATTCCATTTCAAATAGCAATAATAATTAAATACTTTAAAAAATGTGAAACTAAACAAGTGTTAAACGAACTGTAAATACAGTGTAAAATAAAAAAAAATGCAAATATTATCTACGTGTTTAAAACATATATAATTAAAGCTCAAATAATGTACCAAGTACGAAATAAAGATATAAAAATAATTGTCATGTGTAATTCTTATATTTAACAAATTGATCTAGCTTTCGGAATCATAATAAATGATAGTATAAAGTTCTATAAAATATCTGTGCCGTTTTCGTGCCAAAAGCCATGTGGGTGTGAATGTATTTTAAATAAGTGTTTATGATTTAAACATGGTGGCTATTCTTGAAGTCGGTACTAATAATAACTACTTCGCTTCGTTTTTACCTGTAAGTTAGCGATATTTTTTTGTAAATTTTGTATTAAATTGCATAAACCGTTTATTCTTTTTATCTACTAAAGATATAAAGAAAAATCAAATGGTTGTGGTAAATTTTTTGTGAGCGTTATGCACTGTTTGTTGAATCTTGGATTGGTTTAGTGCTAGTAATATAATTTTAAACATTTCTGAATAATTCGCAGGTTACCAAACTTTTTATTATCTTTTTTATATAATTTTCTTAGAGTAACGACTCTTAAATTGAGCTAATTAAACATCCGACGAATTCAAAACACTTTTAAAATCATTCTTAATTCGAATAAACACAATTTAAATATAATTATAATATAAATTTATATACACATCACAATCACATAAGGAATATCTAAACTGCCAATATTTGTTTGTGCTAAAATGTTTCCTATAAAATAATATGTAACAACGCGATTGAACTTCCGACCTCATTATCTTAATACAGTTCGTCTTCTTACATTAAAGACTTCCTTGATCTGACGCGAATATCTAGATAACGTAATTTTAATATAAAATATAAATAAATTAAAATGATTCTTTTTCCAATTTCAGGCTGTCAATTCTCCACCTGTTCCTCATCGCGACATCACTGGAGCATCAACAGCATCTTACAGGCCCTATAACGAAGAGTATGCTTCCGTCCAGCGTCAATTAGATCGACCAATTCAAACAGAACTCGATGTCGAACGAACGAAAAAGGATAAAAAATGGTCTATTGGAAAGCTTTTTAGAAGAAAAAAGAAAGATGAAGATAGTGGTTCGTCATCACAAACCGATGAAGGTGGTAATCGTTCTCCATCAAAAAAGAAAAGTAAAAAGAAAAAACGTGCTCCAGCTGTGAATAACTTTGATCACATAGTAATCAGAGATGGTAGACGTGCTCAAAGCTTAGCTAACTCCAATATAAGAGATGCTAACGACGACGGTGTTCTCTCTGATCCCTCAGCAGGATTTATTAAATACAAAGCAGATAAGCAAGAAACACACAATGCTTCTAAAGAATCGATGCAAATTAAAGATAATATTTCCAGAGCTGGAAAGGGAATCCTAGAGACACCTTCACGTAAAAAGAGGAAAACCAGACTGAAGGCTCGCGTAGAAGCTTTAAGAAACAGTATGAGAGGAGAATCAAGCAGTGATGAAGAATCATTAAAATCCTCTTCTAATTCTTCTTCCATGATTAGATTTCGAAGTGATGATTCACTAATGAGATCACGAGACAGTTCACTTAATAAAAGATCTCGAAGCGCTCGTAACGAAAGATATATTAAAAGATTGTCGCGTGATGAAGAAAATCAGTTAAATAAGGAAGCAGAATTACTTCAGCAGGGCTATACGAAGGCGGAAGTTGAAATGTTGACAAGGACACCGACAAGTCAAAGCAGTGGCTATGGAACATGTAAACGAGATACAACAACGAAAATAGCGCCAGAACCATTAGCTATAAATGATATTAACATGCGTCCATTAAAATCTGAATCAATATCCTCTTTTCCATCTACACAAAGCTACCCATCATCCATTAACTTTAATGCTAAAGTTAACAATGAGCGTATTAACTATTCCATACAATATCCAAATAACAACACTAATCGAGGATCAATATACCTTAACAATAACAGAGAGAGTAGTATTTCGAACCAATATGAAACTCCCGAAAATATTATGTGTGTGAAATTTCCATTAGGAAACGTTACCAACATTACTAAAGAAGAAAAAGCCCCACCAATTCCACCTCCTCGTGATATGCACCGAAAAGTAGTAACACCTTTGTCAATGTACTATGAAAATAATTCTTCTGTGGCCGATAGAAGAATTAATTGTAACATAAAGCATGGCGTTCCTAATAATGACTTTGAAAGAATAATGAGACGAAGTCAAGAAAGATTAGTTAGTTACGGACTCAATGGGTTGCGACGTCCGATATCGAATTCTGAAGATCATATAGCTATACAAAATAATGAAAATATTCAGAACTATATGGTTAGGAATGAGCAGCCCCGACGACCAGCATCTGTCTCAGCAGAACCTAATCATTATGGATCTTTTATTAATAGTCCTCCATGGAGAAGACAGATAAATCAAATGGGCGTAGTAAAACCTGAACCTGTTCAATTAAGACAAGATTATTTGTACTACGCTGATCATAGTCCAAGATCACGTAGGCCAATAAGTATTAAAAATACTCAAAATGGTTTTCAAAACCAATACTTAAGCGATTCTCAAGTATCTGCGAATGCTAATGAAAAAGTAATGCAAAGACCAAGAAATGCTTCGGAGTTTTGGAAAAAAATCGATGACGCTGAGAGACAACGAAAACAACAAAATATATTTGCTAATTCAAGAAGCAGCAGTGAATATACAAATTCTTCTCAAATTAATAAATCTTATCCGGATCAGAAAAAGGCAACGTGGAATAAAATTAGAGACAGCACTGAAAGTGCTGACAGTTTAAATAAAAGTAAATCTATTGATATTATAGATGGTGCTAGAGTATGGAAAGCAACAACTGAGTATAAAAGATCAACTACTGTAGAGCCACAAAAAACGGTATCATCACCCCCAAAAACACACATCCGTCACAAATCAGATACATATGTTTCGGGTACATACCAACACCCATCTGATGATGAAAAAAGTTCAGAAAGGCGAAAATCTACTAACCTTGATGATGCATTAAATGAGTTAGAAGCAATTTACAATAGTTTGGGTTTAGGCGATGAAGATTTATTAGATAGAGCTGAGCGCCGAGAGCTAATGACGCCGAAATTTTATGACCATTTAAATGATTGGAATGGGAACGATGATGATGTTCAATTGAGAAGCCAACCTACGACGCCGCTTAGGCGAATATCGAGAAGATCAACGTTACCTGACAAATTACAAGATGATATGGCTTTTCGCAGAATGAATTCATTTTCAAACAAAGAAAAGTCAAACCACAAAGATGCACAGGCTCAAATTAGTTATATGCTAGCTTCGCCTGTCTATGTTCCCTATGCATCAGATGACGACAAGCAATCAGAGCGTAATGAACCAGACGTAGTGTTTGATGATGTTGTTTACAGAAACATTAAACAAACGAATAATCGACTCAAAACTGTAGATCCACAACCCCCATTCGGTATACCTGTGGGCCCTATCTCGCCAGCTCCACAAAGTGATTACTTGCACGCTACGCCTGAAAATAAAGGACGATCTCATTTTATACCAAAGAGGTCACCTGATATTGTAGCTGATGATTTAGCTTACAGAAGTTTGAGAAAAGACAGTAGACATTCATCTCTATTTAATGGTGAAAGTTATAATGGCTATGTTAATAACAATGGCTATGCTGAATTTCCCTATACTAAAGATTCAGCCGCTAACATTAAAAAGAAACGAGCTGTAAGATCTCTTTCAGCGAATATCTTCACTATGATACAAAAAGAAATCGATGACGCTTTGAACATGAGTAAGATGCCGTCATTACAAAAAACGCATAGTAATAGTGACGTCATGAAGAGGCTTCGTGATACTTTTGAAAAAAATGATAACCAAAAGGAATACTATCCTCGCAATAAGGTAAAACAGCGACATAATACTGTCAATTTATTTGCCAATAGCACCCATGCACCTTCACATCATTTTGCAAAAGATGACTCATTCATTTATAATGACGATGTATGTCTTGCTAAACCACCATCATGTGATAAATCAAAAAGTTCATCCCCATCAAATCGATCACCACAAACATCTAAACGGTCATCAAAAGATGAATTTCAACAGGTTCTTAGTATGCTAGCGCAAGAAGCTATGGATACTAGTAATAAGTTAGGGGTTGCTTTAGCTGAATTAGACAAAAATCGAAACAAAAGTGAGAAATCAGACATTCAGAATAGAATATCAGATAGTAGAACTAATTTTTTAAACGGTTTAACCGATAAAACTTGTGAAAGTTCCATAACTGAATTAAATCAATACACGGAAAAACCAACTCAAGTCTCGAATACTGACGATCAGTCTAAAGCAAAAAAAACTGAAGATAGTTTACTTTTAATATCGGATCAATTGCATAAAGTTGAAGACCAGTTAAAATGTACTTTTGATAAAGAACTTCAGCTTAAAAATGAACATTCAACAGTTTGCAATCAAGACAATTCAAATAAGACATTTGAAGAAATAGAGACATTATCTCTTGAAAATAGTATAATTCCCGATATTGTATCACAAGTAATACAAAAAGAAAATATCTTAACTGACAACACATTCGAGAGGCTGGAAAATAAGTCACCGCCGCGATTTAATTCTCTAAATCCATTTTTAAATACTGACGATAAAGTTAAAGAATTAAATGAAATAAAAGCATTTAAAGAATTAAAGGATGGAATATCTGATTTAATAGCCGGAATAGCTGAGGTCAACGAAAAGATTTTTGTTTCTAAATCCTCAACAGTCGAGCAAAACGCTCCCCCGGCTAGTGATATAATAATTTCAAAATGTAGCGAAGCTCTGAATGAAATTGCTGAAAAAGATAGTCACATAGATTCATCTAATAGAGCATCTATTAGTTTATCTATATACGAAGATGATATCGAAAATAAAAAAGATACAGCTGATTCAACTGAGTATAACTCTTCAGAAGAACTTGCAACGATATTTAAACTTGAATATAGCAAAGACACTCAGTCCAATAATAACGATAGTCATAATAATAATGACAAAAAAGAACGTAACGATTTGAACTCTCCAAATCTTGTAAATACAGTGAGTCAACATTTGAGGAGATTTTCTGTAGATGAAAGTACTAGTCAAAGTAACAATACACTGCCAACTACCGTAGTCCCATGGAGAGCTAAACGGCAAAACAATAATTCACAAAACGAAAACAAAGGTACGTGGTCTCTTATCATGCACGGTGTTTGGATTTCACTTTGATCATTTGCATCCCGCTCGATGTTTTGTCCGATTCATTTTATGTTCATCATACCTGGTTATGTTTTAAGTGTTTTAACCATTTATTTATATCTAACTTATTTTCGAATGTAGATATATTTTATTTTTATAGTTTGTCTTGTCTCTGTTATTTCGGCAGGCGATAATACGAAGTCAAAGCGCAATTGGCACGACTCAGGCACGTTGATGTTAGCTTGTTCCTACACCTTAATGTTCTCGCAGCACCTGGCAGACCTGGATTGGTTGACGCTGCTCGGCTTGCTGTTGGCAATGATTACAATCATCGCAATGCTTATAATTTGATTTTAGACGCTATAACGTATTAACTGTAAGAATGTTATGTACCATAGTTACGTCTTAAGTATTATATAATATAAACATCTTAAGGCACACAAATTACAACTTGAAATAGAATAATAGATTTTTGTTCGAAATTTGTATTAAGAAATTATCAAATAAATCATTGAAAAAAGGTTTTATAAAATGTAAAAAGAATTGTGATTAATTTTAATATATTATAGTACTTAATACGATTTTATACTGTGATTTTATATTTTAATTATTTGTGCTTATGTAATAAAAAATACCTTAAATGTGTGCCAAATATGACCACAGCGAATGAAGATTACCTATATGTTATTTTTTACTTTCGTAAGTAATTATGCATGACTTACCTGTTTGCATGTTATTATGTTTGTAATGTCGTTGTGTTTTTAGATTTTATTAATATAAAAAAGTAACAAACAATAAAAGACCCACTGCTGACCCAATGTTATTTAGTTAAGGATAACGATTCGATAAAATTCAGACAAAATTTCTTATCAAAATGCTCTTTTACTTTTTAAATATTTTATAATCCGATTTTATTTGGTCGATGTATTTTAGTTAAGTACCTAATATTTTTTTTAATATATACTCATATAATAAGTATTTTGAAATACATTTCATATTGTAAGCAGTAACCTATGTATACTCTGTCCATTTGGTTTCACATTCACATTTTGAAAAGAGAAGTAAGTGACATTTTGATTTTTATTGATAAAAATATTGACACTGGTATTGATATTGGTATTATGATGCTCGATTAACGAATTTTGTCGTAAAAAAACATGTTCGATTAAAAAAAAATGTTTGTTGGCAGTATGTTCTCTGACTTGTGTTTAGTGTGGACACATTGCAAAATACATTTTGCTTTTAATAAAACTTGTTAAAATTTATTTGGTTAACCTTCGATGTAGCAAAACCAACAGCCATAGAGTTCTATTTTAAAATATAAATGTATTAAGAATTATTTAATTTTATTTATATTTGAGTGAATGCAAATGCTTTTCCTATTCAGATTTACCAATTCATATAAAACAATTATATTTGATTTATTAATTCGCGACATATGAACTCGTTCCCGCACTAATGTTGACTGGTAATGGCGAACTAAGCTTTATATTTATGATATATGTAAATTATGCATGTCAATTATCCTTTAAAAAAAAATAGTCGGTTTTATAATGTATTTTAGAAGACTTAAGGTGGCCTATAATATACCAGGCATATAATATACCTATGTCAAAAAGTGAATAAAGAAATGGACACAGTATACACTGAGTGCACTTTTTTTTTGATAATATAATTTCCTCTTTTTTTGTCTTAAATAATCACACGTATTTACTATTAAATAATATCGATATTATTAAGATTTTATTGTAATTTCATAAATATGACGTATTAATCCACTTTCAAGCGGATCTCTATTTTGATTTTTTAATTCGTCGGTCTGATGCGAAAAGGGCCAAATTACATTTATGAGTAAAAATTTAACCGCATCTTACCATTTCCAAAAACATTTTAAAAAATATACAAAAGTTTATTTTTGTTATAACGACATAAGTTTAGCATTACTAATACTAATAATATTACGAAAATATCATAACAACCAGCATCTGGTCATTGTTTCTATTCTATTTACCAAAATTAAGAATTATTTATATTGACCCTTTCTGCTTCAGACCACGTCATTAAGTTGTTTATAATTTTCAATCGTATGTTATTGATCGAAGCTTATTCTGCCTAATACATAGTGACAAAGTATTTTAACATAAGATCGGAGAGATGCATTAAAATAATAATAACAAAGAGCTTAAATGACAATACATAATATATTGACAATTTTCTCTTATTTTAGATGGACATTAAGATTATTAATATACAGAATAATAACAATATAAAACATATTTTTAAACCTTAACGTCTATCCGTAATATACATGTATTATAGAATGTATTGTATGTATTGTAGAATGCAATTTATCTAAGAATATGACGTGAATTCGATACAAACTTTGCGCAATGCAATTTAAAGCAAATGGAGCATATCTATGACGTCGAGATGCAGAAATAACTCCTGCCTGAGTGTTAAATACAATGTTATTAGCAGCTCTTAGTAGTAATAACGCTTCTAATTTGATTTACTCTATCAAATTGTATTCATGTTTTTTTAATTCACTTTCAAAAGTTGTCTGGAATTTTGTTTATGTTTCTTTTTTCATTAGCTGCATGAATGAATGTTTGTTAATATATTTAAATACTATTATGAGTTTAATTATTGTAGTAAATAAATTTATATGTATTAATTAAAATGTCTTTTTCTAGGTGAAAATCAATTGCCACGATAAGTGCTCTGCCGGCCAATTTTAAGAGTTTACTCCGATATTATTTTTTAAGCTATTGTAATTAATTTGTGTATAATTATTACCCACTATTGTCCTTTATTCTATTGTTGTATATGTAAATCCTACTTACTTTTATGTAGAGGCTTCCAGTTACGATTTAAAAGAGCGTTATTTATATGAAAACAAGTTATGATTCAAATAAAATGTTTCAGTTAATGTGTTGTTTCATTTACTTACTCAAATATAATATAAATATAAATAATAAGTATAAGGTCCTCTAGAAGTCCAGACCGATTTTGGAAGGTAATAAAATTAATTAAAATATTACAAAATTTGTAATAATGAAGCTTATTCTATTTCCGATACATTTAAACAATTAAAATACATCAAAATATGTGTTTCATTTTAGTTCAGTAAATAAAAAAATATGACATATTAAATAGTAACAGCACAATCTATACGTAAAATTAAAATGTTTATAAGTAAAACTGTTATTGGGGACCTTTATTTACTTGCAATTTTTGTCTGTTTCAACTGTGTCGTGGTTGTCTGTGCATTTGTGCGTGCTGATCTTAAGAACGCAATTGAGTTGGGTGCGATTTTCACTAATGTATTGTGAAACTTCAATTTTCAATCGGCTTATAAAATCTATAAAAGTTTGGTCAATTTGAGGGAATGCTATTTTCTCATGGCCAATTGTAAGCTGCAGTTAATCCGGGTGCGGCGAAAACAAATAAATACGAATATCCCACGAAAGTAAAACTAAAAATGTTGTTTATAGCTTATACTGAAATATTACTTGCAGTGTTTTGAAAAAGTTAGTGTTATAATTTATAGAGACACCTTCATTACAATTTACGAACTAATGACACAGCTGTTCTGCCTTACGTCAAAGAATGTAGTACCAAACTATTTAAATAGATGGCGATAGAGTGTGGTCTATATAATTTATTTAGTACTTCATAAAATGAATCATTTTAAATAAATATTACTGACAGTCCTGTTATTACACACAATTAAGAAAATTATTGATATTTCTTTTGACACTATAGTTTATTTATTTTCTATAAAACACTAACAACTGGTAACATTGTACTGAACTTGACATCTGTCTAACAATGTGCAATACCAATACAAGAAAAACTGACGATGGTTGCGTCGCGTAACATGCTGTGAAATGTTTTAGCTTACGGTTTTATTAATTTTTTGAATTAACGATACATTTATCATTGGTTGTTAATTATCGAAAGTAACTGTTGTATATTTGTAGTATTTCGAGTTATACAGACGTTGTTATGTGAGATTGCACGTGTATTTTTACTGTAGAGTTCATAACATCAACCTACTTTGTTCCTGAAACCTGCCAGTGCTGTGGTTTTTAAAAGGTAACGGTTTTATATACTTTTGTTATTTGTGAATATTCGAGACTGTTTTATATATTTAAAAAAATACTTTTTTATTTATTTCACAACCGTATTTTGTTGTCAGATAAGTAAGATGTCGAGTTGATTGACGTTATCACTTATTGTATTGTATTTACTAAATCGTATGACTTCATACGAATATTTTAACGCTATGTTTGTACATTTTTTGTTACTTATGTTTTGTTCATGCTCATGCAACAAGTTATTAGAATTTAAAATGACGTATTTTGGGTCATTTTTTGTAACAGTTTCGAGAAACGACTAAGTATGCTTTAGTTTGGAAGCTATCTTATCGACGAGCCGGTTGGCGTGGTTGGTAAGATGCTTGCCTTACACGCCGCAGGTCGTGGGTTCGATTCCCACCCAGGACAGACATTTGTGTGCATGAACATGTCTGTTTGTCCTGAGTCTGGGTGTAATTATCTATATAAGTATGTATTTACAAAAAAAAAAAAAAAAAAGTAGTTTATGTAGTTTATCAGTTGTCTGGTTTCCATAGTACAAGCTCTGCTTAGTTTGGGATCAGATGGCTGTGTGTGAATAATGTCCCAGGATGTATGTATGTATGTATCTTAAGAGTTTTTCAAACATTTATTTAAATTATTGTTAAATAAGAGTCAACAACAATTATGTTTATTATAATTTTAAAATCTTAATGTTAAAAGCAATAGTAATATTTGTGAAATATGTGTCACAAAATGTAAATTTAAAGTTTTAATCAATTATTCATTCCTATAAACTTCTTTCATGACTTAAGATTATGAAAATTTCATTTCATACATAATATAGAGTATAATATTTTATAATTAAAGTAGTATCAATTTAAACAAGGTCTTTAATAAGCATTTAGTGCCCAAAATTTAAATATAGTTTATTTTTTATTATTTAAACAAATGAATGATTATTATTTATACAAGAACATTTTAATTCACTCAAATTATATTTGTTTATTAATATAGTTGTGTAACTAAGATATGAAGTAAAATCTCTTCAAACCTCTTAGTGAGATATAATAATAAATGACATTTTTATTAACTATCTATTTATATAATCTGTTTTATTTGCTAATAAATATACAAAACGTATATATATATAACTTATTTAGTTGATGATAGCTAGATGATTTTTTTTAAACAGTTAAGATTACAATAGTATGTAAGAAAGCAAAAAAAATAATATAAAATTTATAAGCTTGTAAGTAACATTTGAGACTATAAAAAACAAACATATCATCTGGGAAGCAATAAATCTAAACCATCATCTCATTGGGCAAAGAAACTCGTGCTATTTTTAGTGTCCATTCATAAAATATCTTCCGGGACCTTAAGGCCAAACTTGTTACAATCAGGATAACATCCTACACGGCGGTTATATAAAAGTGAATTGTCATAAATGAGAGTACTATATATTTATAATATCTTATTAATTTAATATTCAAATATGGTGCTCCTCCGTTTAGTGTAAGAAATCAAACATTGTTTTTCATATCTACATTTAAGTTGAACTATATTTTTTTGTTTACAGTGCAGATATCAGAGACATTGCTTAAGTTTAACTATTTTTCCAAAAAAATTAATGATTCTTCTTTATTTCAAACAGTGTTCCCATTTAGAAGTAACTTAATTAATAACTTTGTACTTAATAATAATAATAACTAATCTCATAGTTTTATTATGTGTACTAAAACACAAAGAAATAAAGATAAAACAATAAAATAAATAAACTAATAATTGTTAATATGTACTTAAATGAATTATTATTGATCATGATATTATTTTTTTTTTAAATTAGCTAGTTCAATTAAGGTTTACATGTACCTATTTAAGCGTATAGATAATCTTGATTTAGAAGTTGTATTGTATGTGTTTTCATGAACATGTCTATGGGCGTTAACAACCACTTACAATCAGGTGGCCCATATCCTCAGATATTCTACCGCAAAACAGCAGTCCTTGTTATTGTTGTGTTCCGGTTTGAAGGATGAGTGAGCCAGTGTAATTACAGGCACAAGGGACATAACATCTTAGTTCCCAAGGTTGGTGGAGCATTGGCGATGTAAGAGATGGTTAACAGCTCTAACAACGCCAATGTCTATGGGCGTTGGTGACCACTTACCATCAGGTGGCCCATATGCTCGTCCGCCTTCCTATGTAATAAAAAAAAAATGCTCGTCCACCTTCCGATACCGTAAAAAAAACATCGTTTGGCAGAACTATACTTTTCTCATTGTGTTAGTATAATAATAAATCAATGTGCTATAGAATTATATTGTTTTCTATTCCGTTGTTAGCTTTAATGGCTTTTAACACAGATCATTTCGCTTGACATTTATGATTTGTTGTAACATATTAAGCTACCGGTTACATTTACGGTTAGTAGCAACGGGATTAACTTTCATAATTTAAATCCTAGGATTTTACTCATGGCGCGCCATTTTCATAGTAATAACTTTTCATTTTAGAGAAATTAATCTAATTATACATGAGCGTTTGTCACAGCTTCCGTTACAAAATCATCTAATCTTAATCTCAGCGTGTATTTTCAAAGAGAAATAATATTAGAATAGTATGATAAATCAGTCTAAAGCTCATGTTCTATTTATAAACTAATTAAATTGAAACACAGAAAACAAATTTGCATTTAAATGTAATCATGAATAGGATTATTATTTATAGTAATAAACTGTTACCGTGCCCCTAAAAGAACGTCATTTTAAAAATACTGTCGACTTCCAATATTTAAAAAAACGACCATTAATATTTTTTTGAACGAAGTTCTTTTACGCTACCTACAGTAGTGAAAGAGCAGTGGCCCAAGGTCACGTCATGTAACGAAATGGCGTTCATACTGTGCCTACTAAACTACAAAATATGCTACAAAATACCATGCGATGGGCGTTTAGGAAGATGATATATAGGAGGTTGAGATGTTTTTGGTACGGCAGAAATACAGTAATATCTATACATATAAATAAAATTGGAGTGTCTGTTTTTAATATCGAAATAACCGCTTTTTACTACATGCATATGAATATATATACGGTACATACACCGAAATAACATTTTTTACAATTTTTGTCTGTCTGTCTGTATGTCTGTCTGTCTGTCTGTCTGTCTGTCTGTCTGTTTGTTCCGGCTAATCTCTGAAATGGCTGGACCGATTTTGACGGGAGTTTTATTGGCAGGTAGCTGATCTAATAAGGAGTAACTTAGGCTACTTTTATTTTAGAAAAAAAATGATAATCTATACATCTATACATATAAATAAAATTGGAGTGTCTGTTTTTAATATCGAAATAACCGCTTTTTACTACATGCATATGAAATATGAATATATATACGGTACATACACCGAAATAACATTTTTTACAATTTTTGTCTGTCTGTCTGTCTGTCTGTTTGTTCCGGCTAATCTCTGAAATGGCTGGACCGATTTTGACGGGAGTTTTATTGGCAGGTAGCTGATCTAATAAGGAGTAACTTAGGCTACTTTTATTTTAGAAAAAAATGATAATCTATACATATAAATAAAATTGGAGTGTCTGTTTTTAATATCGAAATAACCGCTTTTTACTACATGCATATGAATATATATACGGTACATACACCGAAATAACATTTTTTACAATTTTTGTCTGTCTGTCTGTATGTCTGTCTGTCTGTCTGTCTGTCTGTCTGTCTGTTTGTTCCGGCTAATCTCTGAAATGGCTGGACCGATTTTGACGGGAGTTTTATTGGCAGGTAGCTGATCTAATAAGGAGTAACTTAGGCTACTTTTATTTTAGAAAAAAAATGATAATCTATACATCTATACACATAAATAAAATTGGAGTGTCTGTTTTTAATATCGAAATAACCGCTTTTTACTACATGCATATGAATATATATACGGTACATACACCGAAATAACATTTTTTACAATTTTTGTCTGTCTGTCTGTCTGTCTGTCTGTTTGTTCCGGCTAATCTCTGAAATGGCTGGCCCGATTTTGACGGGACTTTTATTGGCAGGTAGCTGATGTAATAAGGAGTAACTTAGGCTACTTTTATTTTAGAAAAAAATGATAATCTATACATATAAATAAAATTGGAGTGTCTGTTTTTAATATCGAAATAACCGCTTTTTACTACATGCATATGAATATATATACGGTACATACACCGAAATAACATTTTTTACAATTTTTGTCTGTCTGTCTGTCTGTCTGTCTGTCTGTTTGTTCCGGCTAATCTCTGAAATGGCTGGCCCGATTTTGACGGGACTTTTATTGGCAGGTAGCTGATGTAATAAGAAGTAACTTAGGCTACTTTTATTTTAGAAAAAAATGATAATCTATACATCTATACATATAAATAAAATTGGAGTGTCTGTTTTTAATATCGAAATAACCGCTTTTTACTACATGCATATGAATATATATACGGTACATACACCGAAATAATATTTTTTACAATTTTTGTCTGTCTGTCTGTCTGTTTGTTCCGGCTAATCTCTGAAATGGCTGGACCGATTTTGACGGGACTTTTATTGGCAAGTAGCTGATGTGATTAGGAATAACTTAGGCTACTTTTATTTTAGAAAAAAATGATAATAAAAATAAAAATGATTAACTTTTTTGTTTAATTCTACGCGGACAAAGTCGCGGGTACAGCTAGTAAGTAATATAATGACAACATCCTTGGGTGGGCTGACCGCTTATCACGTGGTCAAGGGTCCAATGCGCAATCGGAAAAATACAAATAAAAAAATAAATAAATATGTTGTCTCCTGTTATTTGTTTAGTTAAAATTAACCTCTTTTAATTATCATATTTTAAACATATTTATTTGTTTAACTAGAACTGCATATTTATATTTTAATTAGTTAAAATATGTCAATTCTATTTAATTATTATTAATGCGTTATATACAACATAAAACAAACAAATATTTAGAATATTGTTAATGTTGTTGGACTAGGTGAATAACTGTCGTTACGATAACGAAACAATTTAAATTAAGTTTATATGTACATTGAAACAATAGTGCAATATATTCATAGTCATATACTTCTCTGAACGTTCTCGCGACTATGTCTCGGGAAAAGTAATGTATTGTTTCTGTAATTGCTGTACGAAAGTAGGGTACAAGGCCGCGATTTATATTGCTACCGTGGAGACGGAAGTCGGAGAGTTGTAGACGAATGCTTGTTGATATCACCTTACACATTTACTTACCATCACGAGAAAATTTATCGCCCGGCGGCTTCCAATTTCATAATGAGCTTACTCTTCCAGCATTTGTTTTTATTTTTTGAATTTGGAATCATTGCAATTTATCTAAAATGATCGATTCATTATACACTGATTCAACGGAAATTGTTATGTTATGTGGTCACCATCGCCAATGTGCCTGTACTTTTGTATTGCATAGGAAGCCGACCACCTGACGGCCGGACACCGAGCATATGCGCCACCTGATGGTAAATGGTCACCAATGCCCATAGACATTGGCGATGTAAGAGATGTTAATTATCGCTTACATCGCCAATGCGCCACCATCCTTGGGAACTAAAATGTTATGTCCCTTGTGCCTGTAATTACTCTGGCTCACTCACCCTTAAAACCGGAACAACAATACCAAGTACAGGTAGAATATCTGATGAGTGAGTGGTACCTATCCAGACGAGCTCGCACGAAGCCCTACCACCAAGTGAACCGACATTACCCTTCATCGAAACATAATAACACTAAATATTTGGCAGAACATCTGATGAGTAGGTTGTATCTACCCAGACCTTGCACAAAGAAGTACAAAAAAGTACATAACGTAATCTTTTTTATATATGTTTTGAAATTATTCCACAAAATCCATGAGCAATATTGACAATACCACTTACTCACTTATCACTAATTCCTCGAAATGATAAGAAATTAAAGCAAGGACGTTGCTTCTGTGACTGCACTTAAAAAGTGAATAGGGCTAATTTAGGGATTTTGGTGAACGATATTTTCTCTAAGCCAAAATATAAGATAACTTACACATTGTAGGCTTAGTCCTTATGTCCGCATTATTATTAATCTTTACTAATATATAAAACTGAAGAGTTTGTTTGTTTGATCCGGCTAGTCTCAGGACCTACTGGTTTGAATTGAAAATTATATAGTCCTTTTATCAAGGAAGATTCGAGTCTGATTGTTATTAATTATATTACCTGTGGTACTGCATAGTATAGGTATTTTGTGTCGGGCTACTCACTCACCGGTTACGGAAATTAAATACCAAGGACACTATTTGAAATGTCTTTGGTATATAAATATATATTATTATAAACATCCAGTAAAATTTTTGTAAATCAAATTTTACGGCAATCAAGTTTTGAGTTAGTAAAAAGAGATAGAAATATCCAAATGCCAAAGCTATAAAAACCCATGAGCTCGAAATTTAGCATAATATCTAGTCTTGCACAAAGCCCAACCACCAACTAAAGTGCATAATATATTCAGTACAATTTAAAGCCTTATTAAGACGCGCCTTAATAAGTCGGAGATAAAAAAAGAAAATTGCATCTTCGAGAATATCAATTGGTTATCTTTCAGATGACGTGACGTATCGAGAGAATTAAACAAGGAAAACCCGTTTAATATGATAATTGATTGCTATTAAATGTTTTATAAAACGGTGTTGACCAAGTGAGCTCACTTTCACCACATTTGGCTCGCCATAAGGTCACCATGGCAAAAATTAACTCCTTATTAGAAATGTCTTATTTCCTGTATGTAACTTTACCGCTATGGTATCATGATGCAATTTTATAAAACCATAACGGAAATAACTTTCGTCGTATACTCGTTCGCCTTACATTGTTCAATATGTTAAGTAATTTAAAATATACCACAACGTATTATTTATTCTTGCTCAACTTTGGTATTAAGTTAGTTTCCATAAGACCTTTGTTGCAAGCTTGATGATATTTAAATCAATATGTTAAAGAGCTTAGTGCTTATAACTATTAATAGGTTTTATTTGTTGTATTATTTAATTTTTCTCGCGTACATAATAAGTAATTGATATTAATGAAAAGTAATATAAAATGGTTTTTTTTATATCAACATATGCATCTGCTTCTTGATTTTATTCCAAGTTAGAGGTGTCCAGGACAGAACCGGCTTCCGCGTGACGTGTTCTGAGCGCGACTAATGGGTCGCTTCGTGCCAGTAACGTTCTTATCGTCGCGCTAGCAGGTGCGCTCTTGTGTCTCTCTGTTATCCTGGTACATTTCGCGATTTAACCAAACAAGGAAAGTGGTGGTTTTGTGTATGCTAATTAATGTCGACCTGGAAATCGAATATTCTCGCAACCCAAGCCGATAACTCCTATATAAGGTAAACCGTGACACCTATAAAATATTTTTTTGTATATTTTTTTTTTCGGTATCATTTACGAAACATGCAATGGACGCAATTTATCGATATAATCGCAGCCGTTAATTTTACTGGTCGCGCATTCAATTATCGGTAAATTTAACATCTATCTGTTAAATTGAGAGAAAGTTGCACAACTAAATCGAATAAATCAAGATAATTTGTCCGTGTTTGTATTACTTTCTTCCGAAACCGCCATAGAATTTTTTTTTGAAAAAAAAAAAAAATTAAATCTAGTCATGTTTAACATATTAAACGATGATGTATCGAGCCGTTACTTTAATCTAGACATGACCTAACGGTCATGAATATTAAATATGGTTTAAACGGACATGTCTCGCACTTAAATAGCGCGTGTCGATGAACTTGATAGTTGTTTAATAACGCGCTATATTTATCTAGTATCATTTTGTCATTAAAAATAGCAACTAATCTTATGTCCTATGTATCACAATAGCCGACGGAAATACATTTGATAAGGTTGTTTTTATCGCACAATTAAACATTTTAATTTATACCTTTATTAAAACATCGTTGACTCGTCGCTAAGCTGAAACGACTAGTTATATCAGATTTGCATCAAATGTTGTTGTTTGAAATAACAATTAAACTCAATGAAATTAATAATAATTCGATTCAAAATTCTAAAGTCACAAATAATTTCATATGTACCAAAATAGTCGCACTAAAACAATTTGTTTTATGTGAATAGTAACAACATTGTTAAATTAGTACCTCCTCTATTTGACTGAGTGACCTATTGAAATAATTAGTGTTAATTTTAAATGATGTTGATATAAAATAAAACATCATCCTAAATAGTTTATTGCATGACAAGGATGGAATAAAAAGTTGCAGAACTGTATGATGTCGAATCTTAATAAGGGCAGATGTATCAAGTTAACCAAGCATACGAATTTTTTATTTCGGAAGCTGCATCTATAGTTCGACGTTAAAAAGCCGGATCGTGACTCATTAAGTCGAAAATGACACAATTTATACTAAAGTTGATATTAACATGAGTTAATTCAAGTTTCTTTATCGATTATTTTTTATTTTTACTAGTTTCCAGCCTAGGCTTCGCTCGCGTGTGTGTATGCAAAATAACATATAGATTGTTTGAATAGTTAGAAGTGAAAGCGTAAAAATCAAACTAATTAATTTTATAAAAAAACTATCTGTGCCCCGCTGTTTCACCCGCGTATAAATTATAAAATTATAATGAATAAAAATCAGCCTAGAACCTCCTCGATAAAAGAACAACACAGCAATAAAGGATTTTTTGAATTCGAACCAGTAGTTCCTGAGATTAGCCGGAAGAAACAAAAAAAAATCTTCATTTTTATATATTAGTATAGATATATTTTGTACACTGTAATTACACCGTATATAATAAAATGCATTAATGTTTATCCATTCTTGTAAAACTTCGTTGACTGATCTATATTTATCGTTGAATCATTCGCTTTGTGGTTATATATCTCAAAAGAAGTATATACTATGACATTCATATTAGCATTACAAGTTATTTTTAAAACGGAATAACACTTTACATATTATGTTATATTTGATTTACAAATCTCTGTATTTAAAATAACGATGATATCTGTATTATATTTAATTTTAGAATGTATAAAATTATATGAAAAAGATTTCATACTTTATTGATATGTGTTTTTAATGTATGGCAATTTATATTTTAATATTATTTATATAAAGGAAGGGATGTAGTATTTTTGTTCTTTTCTCGATAAAGTAAACCGATCAAATCCTCATTGTAGCTTAAAGTATAAAATCCTTTTATAAAGTGATGTAAAGGCGAGTCGATAAAGTTGATCAGACGTTTCATTTATTTACACAGTATACGACGCAGTGAGCATATTACGACATTAAGGATGTGCACACTTTTCTTGGTTGAGCAAGTATAGGTATAGAGCTATCCTACATTATGTAGGTATATCATTATTAAGAAATCTCTGTTTTATATATCTATTATCGATTATTTTATATAATCATATAATTATCATATGTAAATATATCTATATTTATTTTTAGAAATAAGATAATCTTATCAATGAAAAACAACGTATAAAGGATTCCCTGAAATAATCGTTGTAAATACGTATTTTGATTAGTACGTATTCGTATATATATAAAGAAGTCGACATAGTACTGGAACCGGAACATGTAGCTTAAAATTGAGAAACCATTGAGATTTCATCTTATACAGCTTAATTTAGTCTTACAATTCACCTGGTTCTAGGTAGTGAAGGAAACCATCGTAAGGAAACCTGCATATTTCAAATGAAATTTCATTATTTAATCTTGTGTTAGGCAATCTTAGTGAAATAAATTCTTCTCCAATGTAGGCCTTTGAAATTCAACTCGTACTATCTGGCTGCTCCTTTACTTTTATGTGGTGGTTAAATGTTAAGAAACAAAGAACAATGCAACATAAAAATCATATCTCGCATTTAACGGCATCTTTAAAGTATTGCATTAACTAAACCTGCGTTTTTGAAGCATTCCCCAATTATTGACAATAATTCTTTTCTATTTAAAATTGAAGTACGTTATTGTAATATTGTTTCCAATTATTGATAAAATTGTAATTTGAGAATTATTGTTGTTGATAAGATTAAAGAAAGTTTCCGATTCCGCGTAGTAAATCAATCCTTCGTGGCGTAAGTTGTTCGATTTTGCGTCATAATAAATATATAAATATACAAAATATATAACAACATATATAAATGTTAAGCGTGATAATCAACGAATATGAAATTAACAAGTAGATGTAAATAGAAAATAATAATTAAGAAAGCATGTAGAAGTTTCTCATGCGCGTACATGAAGCCGGTTACGATGTTATTTATATAGATAATGCTGTTGCGTCTCCAAGTCAATCACAGTCCAATACTTATTACGCAAAAATCCATATTTAAACTATAGCCGTTGCAACAGAAACTGTTACGTAATATTTTTTTTGTTTTAAAAATAACACCAATTAATATTATTGTAAAAGAATAATGTACAGTTATTCAAACCTGACCTACTTGAAGTGGCTACAGATACATCAGAATGCGGTTGGTGATTGGTCCAATTTTTTTTTTTTGCGAGACGAATTTATTTTGAAGAACAATCTTGTACGCTTGTTGACATAGCGACACCGCATTCAGATAATAAATCCATGTAATGTTTTATTACAACAATTATTGTTATGATAACGAAGTTCTGTTATTTGAAATATAATTTTCACCTATTGTATGTTATAGGTAGGCGAATGAGTAGACCAAGTAACGGTATGTAGTCACCACCTTCTACAGACATTAGCGCTGTGAGAAATAAAGACGAAACTTATTAAGAAATCCTTCGATTAAAATAAAATCATACTAAAAAATTGCACCCAAGTTCAACCAACATTCCATTGGTTGAATATTACATCTATACTAATATATAAAGCTGAAGAGTTTGTTTGTTTGATCCGGCTAATCTCAGGAATTTTCGAATTTTAAAATTGTTTGTGTTATATAGTCCTTTTATTGAGGAAGGTTCTAGGCTGATTTATATTCATTATATTTTTTATTAATTATACGCGAGTGAAACTGCAGTGCACAGCTAGTATTTAATATTATAGTATTCTGTACTTCTGACAACGTATAATATATAATATCCATGTTTATCGCTTGAGTAGGTAACACGGGAAAGCGGAATATAGATAAATAAACAAACTCACTTTCGCGTTTACAATATTAACAGAGATACTATGTTTGGTACCTTCATTTGTCAGCCGTCACATTATGGCATAGGAAAAAGACGGCGAAACCCTATTGAATAACTGGTTTACCTTGTCATATTGCGGAGGTTAGACAATTAATAACCTCTCAATTCTCCTATAGACCTATATAGTAATATGTTTTTATAACTAACTATTGTCATAACATAAAAATATGATATTTGATAAGTTATTATTTTAATACACTTATTATCATATTATATATAATAATACTCTCAAGACGAATGATATTATTAAAATCACGTTTCTATTTTTAAAATATCACAAGTCTATAATAATTTGTCACGAGCGAACCATTTAAGTATTTTCTATTGTATTGAACACTGATTAATTTGTATATTTCAGTGTATTCTGAACAACTACGCAATGTACGTAAATTACCATAAGTGAACATCAATCCTTAATATTTCAGTCATATTAATTGACGAACCATTAAATAAATGAAGACATAGAGAAATTGATTTGTTTAAATGGATATATTATATGTCCACTTGCTCGAGATTAAACTGTTTGACGGGCATTTCTAATCAACTTAATAGCTTCCTAGCAAGAGTCGCAGTATGTAGCTCTGATTCATCGAAGACTTTTGTAAATTGCGATAATATATTGCACATGACTCGTATGACGTGAATGATTTACAGAATGTTAAGTAACTTCTGATTTAAAATATTCTTACATCGGTTACATTGTTCAAAAATATCCATGGTTTTTTGGCGCGACAGTTCGACTCTGTTATTACCAATCTCTTTAGCAGGGAACTCCTTTTTTTGAAACAATGAACCTTGCCCTTAGTAACTTGAAATGCATATTTTTTATTTGCAATTAGAATTCAGATGAAGTAAATAACCTGTTTGTTAGCAGTCGTAACCACTCATACTGGCACTCTAGAAACATTAGCCGTTCCTTATACTGTAGAATCTCTGTAAGTCGAGCGTCGATAAATCGAAAACCCTCAACAACTTGCAAGAAGCCCTTGTTCTCTCTTCCCTTCAAGTCGAAATTACTCGAAATCGGAACCCTCGAAAAGTTGAAAAAAATCAGTGTTTCCCAACAAGGTATTAATGTACACATTTTCCAAAAATGTGCCGCAAATGATGCGAAATAAAAGTAAGATATTATGTCTCTAGTACATACAGTACTGACTCGCTCATCTATAAAATTCGAACATCGTAATCATGTACTGATATATAGCGGTGAATATAAGTTGATCGTAACTATTCAAAAGGGTCTGCGTTGCCACCAGGAAATAGTCGATGTGCGATTTGATGTGTCTGGTCTACAAAACATTTTAGGACAACAACCAAACTGTAATTGTATGATTATGATTACTAATTATTAACAAACATAAACGTGTTGACATCATATTTAAAAAAATAATTACGTGATGAAATTTCAATACTAAAATGATTATTTTCAACTTTCGTAAATGAACAAAGAAAGTATCGAGGGAGTGTTTCGTAAAACGAGTTTGTGTGGCAAGGAAAGTCATCCAAACGTACTGTCGACTGTTCGTCGCATATGTGATTATGAGCTGTGTTAATATTTACATATAGTATTATCGTGTCTATATCATATGTCACAGTGAAGTTAAGCTCACATTCAAAGATAAACTTCCAGGAATTAATATAGTTACAGCGTCAAACACTCGACTGAAATGAAAACATGTAGTGTACACGCTTATCCTAAATAGATTTATGGAAATTATAGATATAATATTTATAGAAAAAATAAAATTAGACCTAATAACACGTTATATGGTAATAAAATCGTAATATGTTTAAAATTGTCGCCGAATAAAATGCTTAGTTTTATTTGTATATATTATATTGACTTTATTGTATAAATTATCGTACTATTGTACGGTTTTTTTTTAATTTAAATATAAATTGCAATATTTGACCTACACACACCTACTCGTAAAAAAAGCAGAATAAAGAACATTCTATTAGCTAATAATATATATGAATTATCATTTATAACGCTATGTTCGTATGCATTATTTAATTGTTGTGTAATCAGATGTTTTAATAAAGATCGTTGAATACCGATATGCGGTCATATCTGCCTATCGCATAATATTGTCACAATAACTACAACGCTATTGCTATTGATAGACTCTAATTAACCTCATACAGCACAGCTTTTGCATTCGATTTATCAATGTCATGTGCAAATATATCATAACTTGTTTGCTTCGCATAACCATCAAGTTGCTTTTTATTTACAGTAAAGTTTAATCAATTTAGCTCTATCACATGTAATAAAATGGAGAAATCCAAAGTCAAATATATTTTTTTAATGTTGAAGTGTTACACTTTCTTATTGATTGTCATAAATCTACCACCGGTTCGGAAATAAACACCTCAGACCTGAGAAGAACCGGCGAAAGTAACTCAGTGGGATTTCTTTTTCAGCTTATTTTTTTAAATTATAGATTTACACAATACCAATACAATAATAATATTCTTCTTTATTTGAAACATTTTATAGTACAATAATATCCCATGTGTGTTGTCTTTCTGTCCTGTTTGGGCCATGGCGGCCATTTTTTTGGAGACAAGATTTGCGGGACATCCTATAGCACAAGTTTGCGCAAATGAAAGCGTTTCTCTATTCCCTCACTCTAAACTATTTGGGACGGGAAATCCGATACGCCCGGAAAGCATTCAATCGGAACACTAACGTGCTTTCCGTGGCTTGGACGTTTAAAAACTACCAACTCCCAGACCTAGCTGCTACTGAGACTTTCTCGAAAGAAAAAATCAGTAACTTTTTTTACTGACCTAGACCAGCGAGGCGTCCCATGTGTATAGCTTTAATGATCTCGCTGTTTTCTTTATATTTATGTCGTAAGTGTTTATCGTTAATGTTCTTAAGAGACGGGGACTCGGGACTCCTTTTATATGAAAATGTCCTCCGATCCCTTATCGCGAATACTCGAGACCTCGTGCAGAGATCGTTTTCAGTGTGATCCGAATTTATTTTTGTTTCGCTCCCGGAGCGGGATGTGGCGTGAATAATGATTTATGCATTGAACTCTGCGAATAAGTCTTATATAACGATTGTGTCGATTGTGATTGTGTCTCTTATCAATCACACCGTTTATATTTTCTTTATTAATTTATTTTTTGTTCTTTAGTTATTTTACATTATTATATTACCACTGTATTTTTTGTATAAAGAAACTTTATTTTTATTTAACTCTCTATGGGATTTTATAACGCCCGAGCCACTGTATAAACGTGAGAAAGTATAACTGGTAGTTGGTACCCGCAAGACAGGCTTGCCTAGTGCGGGGCCACTGGATGGTTTGTGACTATGTAATCTTTTATGTTAATAAATATATTTTTATTTATTTATTTATTTATTTTATTATCGTCTGCATTGGTAATACCGAGACTGATAGAAGTCAATGTAGTTTTTTTGCATCATGATCGAATGCTATGATGATGTAATTCATGTTGTGTTTTTTTTTTGTCTTCATGTATTTTTTGCTCATTTAAAAAGGTAAGTTGGCTAGGTCCGTTGTCGTCACATTTGATCTCACATTTGCCTATTGGCAGTTGAAATCTATTTTCATTTAAATTTTCGGCAATGTCGATGCGCTGCCAACCGACAAGGTTAGATATCATCGATTTGTATAACTTATATAAATATATACAAAATATATATATCAATGATAATAATTTAACCAAAATCGGTGAAGTTTATCAAAAGAACAACTTAAAGTTTTTCTATCTATTTCTTTAACGTTATTTTAGACGGTACAGAGCGTTGTTTCAATCTTAACCAATCTTAAATATATCCAAAGACGTACCAATTCTATTAGTACCTAATATATTGAGTGAATTAAAATCCTCAGCGAACTTATCTGTTGAGTTTGAAACATTCGTGGCATATTTCAAAGACATTGAAACAGATAAGGTCGTTTAGTGGGGTATCAGAATCCGTTCTAGTTTTTATTCGTGAGAACGATAACATGGCTATCATACGTAATCATGACTGGTCTCGTTTTAAAATTTATCCTCAAATATTGAAATTGATGTTGAAGCTGACGAGCTCGGTGACTAAGGGATATACATTGGAGATATCACAAATATGATAAAATATTGCTCGCTACGTCGAAACGCGATGATTTATAACCTTCGCTATGAATACACATAGGTATTTCACGTTTAGATGACTTTAAATATTATGCTAAAGTACATTTAGTACCGAATATTATAATATGGTATGGAATGATACGTTCCGTATTTTACATTTATAAATTATATAAAGGTATAGCCCGTGAATGTACCAATGCTGGACAAAGGTCTACTAGTGAAGGGTTTGCGTCTTATTCCACCACTATGCTCCAATTGTGTATACACATGTGGTGAATGTTCGTTTGATACATGCAAATTTCTTCAAGACGTTTTCCTTCACGACTGAACATAGATGAATTATGATAAAGACAAATTAAGCATATTTAAAATAATTAGTGCGTGCCTGTGTTCTGAACATTGGAAAATTTTGCCAGTAAAAGTAAAGGTAAAATTTTATTTAAGTATATGTTTACGATGTTGAAATTGTGAATATTTATTTCATAAGAAAAGTTATCACCGGTTCGAAAGAAGATTCCAGAAAAAGCTGTCAGACACTACGTAGTTACTATTTTCGAACAATTCAATTACATACATATATTATTATTTATCCTGAATGTCAATCGAGGAATTGTTAGTCTTCGCTTTTTATCATTTATAATATCTTTTATTGAATAATATGCTGGAATCGAAGATTTATATAAGATTTAAATTTATTAATTAAAAACGTAATATGTCATATATTCGGATATAGAATGAAGACTGTTCCAATAACAATTTACCCTCAGATTATTGATTTTTCCTTTAATAACTTGTGGTGTTATGTTTAATCTCAACGACTTTTATTTTCTGCGCTATTAATCTTGCAAAAGTCTATTCGTGTTAAGTGCTAGTCATCGCGCGGACCCGTTGTTCACTTATGCTTAAACAACTAATTATGTATAGTTAAATACATAGCATTCCTGCTATTTGCTATTATGTACTAGAGTAGATAGTAGTGCTTTCCTAATATTATATATATTCATAATTTTCTACTATAATTTATATTATGAAACAACTTTATATGGTTATAAAAATGACAAAATGTTATTCAGTTACACAACAAATTACACAATTTGACCTCTTCGCTTCATTTATACCTATCAACCCCATTGGCCGTGACGATGTGACAAACATACTAACAGCTGTCAACGTTTATAATAATAAAATCGCTTTGTTTGTATTATCGGTAACTTGTGATTCATGCTACAGTTCAACTTCACTTAAGTAATAAAATTAAATGACGATGAGTTTAATATTCTGGGATTCGCGATGGCCCATCGGTTAGGACTCCTGAATCTCAACAGGATTGCATGTTCAAACCCAGGCAACAATTGAAGTTCCATGTGCTAGATTAGTGATTATAATATTATCTCGTTCTCGGCGGTGAAGGAAAAATGTTGCATCTGCATGTGTAAGATACAATGCATATGCTTTGCTTTGCCCTTTGCTTCGAAAGGAAGGCTAAGCGTAATTTTGTGAGTTTTAGAGTTACCTATTTATAATTTTCTCACCCTTAGCGTTAAGTGTTGGTCAAATATTTTCCACTCGTTCATAAAAAAAGAGCCTTACATTTAAAGTCGTAGTATATATATTGGTTAAGTTAATGCGTAACCGGCTTGGGTGTGTAAAAACAACGTAAGTCATCGATGTGCATAGACATAATCATTGCGTCTCTGACGTGCGAATCAGAGTGTGAGAGATGAGCACGGTACGATAAAAAACTGTGGAATTGTTCAGTTGATCACTTCTAGAGATACATTAAGATAACTTGGCACCTATTTGTTTGCTGTTATTTAAATATGGCAACATTATAAAAAAATAAAACATAAAACGATTTGATTTTTGTCTTATATTACTTCAAAATTCATATTTTAATGACTGAATGTCACAATTATGTAGATCAAATAAATATATAAAGTTATCTTATTTTAAACGTGTTATATTAATTAACCAAATTGTCCATTTAACGTTCTTAATGTTTATTATGTTTATTCAATATTGAAAAATTTCCTTAGCTAGCTTACCTAACTACCCGTCTGCAATGTAGAAATATGAATAAAATGCTTTATAGTCTGGGTAACGTAATTTATTTAGAACTAGCTGATACCCGCGACTTCGTCCGCGTTGCTTGATATATTAACAAAGTTTTCTTATGTACGTAGGAAAAATAATCAAAAAGATCGCAAGCAAAAATATACTTTGTTTAAACATACATCACTGAACACGCAGTGCATATACAAATCGTTGTTTCATGAAACTTTAATAACTTTTTATTAAATGAAGATATCGCAATAATTTTTTTTTGATAAGGGCCTAAGTCTAAGAAATAAAATTTAGAAAATTTTATTGAAATCTATCCAGTAGTTTTTTCCGTGACGCGCGCACAACTGCAGACCTCTATCATTTTATTTATATAGATAGATGAATTGTTTACCTTCCTATTGTGTGCATATTTTAAAACAGAATTGCATAATACTTAATTTATTTCATTCATTTCGTTTTATATTCGATTATTCTTTTTTCAAAAAAATTAACAACATAATTATCATCCGATGTGATCGATGCTGCGAACAAACGGCTCACGGAACGTGTCTGTTCACGGTGTATTGTTTAAGAGTGATTACTTTATTGATCTATGTTATGAGGTTATCTGTTTAATACAGCACGCTCGTAACGATTAATATTATCTCGACGATGCATTTATCACACGATGTACGCATTTGCAGATTTATGTGTCGAAGATATACGAGTTCGATTTTAATGCGTTTATTCACGTTTGTTCATTAACCCATCTTGAACTGATTGGATAATAATTTGAATTGTACCTAAACAATGTACATACGATGTGTGTTACATTAGTGTTTGTGTTTTATATAATATGTGAGTATGGGAATATGACTAACGCGAATTAAAAAATTAAATGCTTAAAAGCAGATACAGGTAATTGTTAGTTAGCATAAGAGTTTTTTAAGTAAATGCTTTCATAAAATTAATGATTTTAGTAGGTTTTAAGAAGGGACTAAAAGTGATTGATTTTCGCAGCGTAAACGATTAATAGTAACGACACTTGTTCTGCTGATTACATAAAGCGACTCATAACGTTGTTCTGTACTATTATTTATTTATTTATTAGTATTCATATGATAATTGTGCCTACTGCTAATGAGTTGAATTATACTTTCATTTATTGATTCGTACTTCCGTGGGTTTCAATTTTTATATCTACCTTAAATGTTTGGGTTTGTGAAAGGACAAAATATTGTTGCGATAGCGACCGAAAACTTTTTTCTCGCTTTGTTAGCTAAAGCTAATGATGTCTCGAACTCATTATAAAACATTCAATGAAATACGATAACGTGTAAATTAGGTTACATTATCAAATTAAAAAAATATATGTAAACATCGTTTTAATAGAAGATATACATGACGAATAATCATATAATAGTAGTATTTCAGACATTTAGGCCAACATACGATTAAAATGAAATTGATCTATCCCTGATATGATGTTGATTGATATGTCTCTGTTTACTTGGTGGAAGAGCTTTGTGCAAGCTCGTCTGGGTAGGTACCACCCACTCATCAGGTATTCTACCGCAAAACAGCAGTACTTTGTATTGTTGTGTTCCGGTTTGTAGAGTGAGTGAGCCAGTGTAGTTACACGCACAAGGGACATGACATCTTAGTTTCCAAGGTTGGTGGCGCATTGGCGATGTAAGCGATGGTTAACATTTCTTATAATGACATTGTCTATGGGCGTTGGTGAACACTTACCATCAGGTGGCCCACATGCTCGTCCTCCTTCCTATACAATAAATAATAAAAAAAACAGCGACAGAGCACTGCCTCATAAAGCAGTGTGAGGAATACAGGCTATATAATATGTAGAAACCCTCATTTCAATCTGATAATATAATGTTAAACAATTATTTTCAACAATTATGCGAAAATATTATTTCAGAGCGGGTCGATTTTATTGTAAGCTTGGATGAATGCTATTCGTAAAAAGTGAATAATTTAGATATTTTGGTCCATTTAAAATGACACGAGATATAAAAAGTATTTCGTTCATATTATTTATAAAATTATGATATTATATTATATGCATGCTTAATGCGTATAAAAAAGGTAATAATTATATAACCGTTTTAAAATGGTTTCGCGTAGTATGACTCATGCGCTGCATCAGCCTCGTCGCGTCCTGAATCTTCATTTCTTATTTATCTCAGAATCTATTAAGCTTATGGTTTATGAAAATTAATTTACTTTTATTATTTTACATACTCTTTGTTATGTTGTGGTATCATTATAAAAACTTATAAATTACTTGTGGTAATCATATAAAAATATGTAGACTACAGTACCAAACTGCATTAATTTCACTTATAATGAGGTTACACCCATTGATAAAACAAAATAGATATGAAATTGCCATAGATGTACCAAATACACAATTCGCAGACGACAATAGCAAAAATGACGAAATACACTTACAAATACAATAGCGATTAAATAATTGATCAATGATTTGAACCACCCAGGCGGCCCTTCACAAGCTCTATCGCCTGCTTTACAAATCAGTATGGATGTAACAATACAAAATGAAAATGAAATAATCTCCATGTTTTTTCATATTCAATTAAACACATCGAATCATTATTATTGATGATATGGCATAGAAAGGTTTGGTGGGTACCTTAGTAAATATAACGCTACACGAAGTAAATGTTCATTGGAAGAGATCTGAGAGATATTAAATTGAGGATAACATTATTTTGTTGGTTTGATATTCAAAAGAAATCGAAATGTATAATAAAAAAAGTATACATTTTTCCCATGAAAATTGCCTGCAATTCAGAATTCGATTTGTATCGTCATTAATATGTCGACTATTTTTTCTAGCGCAGGTTAAACAATTATTGTATTAATTATAAAATGACTAACAGACAATTCATAATAATTAATAACATAACAAAAGCGTAATGAAAGATGATTAATACCAAACAAAAAACAAGCCATTTCTTAAGTGTGACGGTTAATGTAGTGCGTAACACAACCATTCCTATTACCCATACTTTACGGGAGAAGCGTAACAATAGAACAAAGGCCGATGTGCCTTGAAACGCAATCTAAGCTTCGTGATAAAGTTAAACAGCATTGTTTTATTCTCCGATTTTGCTAACCGCCCTCTCTCGTATTGCACGCGAGAATGATGTCACACCAGATCTAATTTCACACGTGCGGTCCACTTGGTTATAATGGATATGTGGTTTGTATTGCTACAAAAACATAACCTAATTAATTTGCAGAAACTGAATGTTAATTTGATCTTCTAAAATGTTATAAGATCATTGAAGTTTAAATTGCATACTGAATTGGTTTAAGATTCGAACTTTTTGTCGATGTCGTCGGCAGCTTCATATATGTTCATGTATTCAAAATGAAAGTATATTAAAGAGATTTAAGTATTTATTAAGATGTTTTAAATTTCAGATACCGCACGAGCTTTCAACGCCTACCTCCAGCCTTAGCCTGTATACATCACTGCCAACTATTCCGCCCTACAACTTGCTTAATGTCGCGATGCTAGACAAGATTCATCCTAGATTTAAGGACGCTCAAACCTTCAGAAAAGACAAACATTGTTGGCGTACGTGACATCATCTGAACTTCGAGGACGAGATGAGTCAGTCAGCGGATGAGGCCCGAGCGGCCAGGATACAAAAATATAAAGAAGAGCGAAGAAAACAACTGACAGCAAGGACAGCGACTCTATTCTCCGCTAACGTGACTGAGAGGTGAGCCCAAATACTCAGTAATATAAATCAGTTTTTTTTACGTTGATCATACACTTTTCATGGTTTAGCGGTCCATAACCTATTGAACTATTATATATTTAAAATTAAGCTTAAAATCCTTTTCATTTCAGGCGTCCAAAGAAAGCAGCGAGCCGGTCTCCATTAGAAGATACAGTAACTAATCTTAAGTCTTCTTCCGAATTAAATCTCAACACAGCCTCTACTTCAGTTCCTATTAGAACAACACGAACGTCACGCCTGAGAGCCGCCGCTACTAACAGTTCTGACTCTTGCCAGTCGCCAAAAAAATCAATTAGAAGCTCTTCAGTGCTATCCCTATTAGAAGAAGAAAAAAATAAATCGCCTAAAAATGCCAAAATAGTAGATAGAGATAAAACGCGAATAAATTCTAATAGAAGACAAAGCCATGAAAAAGAAAATTTGAAAAACTCGTCAACCACGAGCTTTTCGGAAAAAGAAAATGGTGCTACTAGATCGAAATTAAAACATTCCATTAATAAGAATATTTTAGAAAAAGACAAAAGTAATTGTTTAGTGATTAGTCCTAAAGGAAAAATTGTTGACGATAAAAGTTGTTTAAAATTAGACGAAAGGAAAAATAGAATATCTTTGACTGATGAATCTAAAATAGTTTGTTTAAATGACGAAGATAAGAGCGTTAACGTCGATGATATATTGAATGATATCCTTGGTGATAAAAACCAATCAATGAATTCGGAAAAGGATAAATTTGAAGATTTGTTTAATGACCTGGTAGATGAAAATAAGAAAATTGAATGTCAGGTTAATGATGTTATTGTAAAAGACGAAACGCCGCCGCAGAACAACGAGCTCAAAACTAGTTACAGTAATTCATACATTCCCATTAAAGAAACAATAGCTGTTAATAAAACTGACGATAAGGTGAAAGTGGATAAAGGTGTTGTGCCAAAAGTAATTGAGTCTGAAGTTGGGTTATTAGGTGCTGTGTGTGTTCGAAGAGTAGAAAGATTCAGTGAATTGCTCAGTAATCTTTGTTCACCGTGCGAAGCCGATGTATTGTTTGAGGATATTCTCGTTGAAAATGGGATAGATGGTGAAAATAATTCGGTGAGTAAAACGTAGAATGAACTTTATTTAGAATAGTTTATTAATTAATTAAACATTAAGTTTTTTTAATTGTTAATGCTAGAGGTTTATTATTGTGAATTAAAAACGTAGGTAGCGATTTAAATTAGCTTTGTAAAATTCATATGGGCATTTTTATCGTTTTACTAACCTAGGCTTGATCTTAAACATTACCGAAGCCTCGAAGAGAAAAATGGCTTAAAATTAAATGAAATTTGAATAAATGTTTAAATATCACTTTATAATAGCATCATAGTTTAGTGTATGTAATTTTTAATTAAGACGATATTAAAAGGCTTCTTATGTTACTTCCGTTTCTTCGAAGACTAGAAATCAATACGTGTGGGCGGTTAACAAGTCGGCTGACACCCACGTTTAATTTCCGATTATCTTTAAAGTTAAAACTTGGTATAGAAAGCAGTACATTTACTACAACTATTCGTACAATTTACTTTAAACGTCGAATAAACATGAACTATTCATAATATAAGAGATGTTTAATTCTTTAAATGTTTAGACATTTACTGTAGATCAATACTGCTATTAATCTTTGGTAATTTTAAAAATGAATATACCTTTTACGTCTATTCATATATCTCGCTATTTATTGGCTCTATTGAATCTAATACAAGTATGTATTTGTTCGATTTTCGTGGGTTAATTTTTTTTATTATTACTTTCTTACATTGATAATTATAACACACGTTTGTTATATTATTATCGAGCCGAATTAGCCCAGTGGCTGTCAATAGTAACCCAATATTGTGGGTTAAAATTTAGGCTAGAACAACGGAGTTTTTTGCTTAGAATTAAAAAGATATATTTCGTGATTGAAGGATGGATGAATGATTGAAATACATCGTGAGATTTCATTCGATTCGATTGCTATGTTGCCACATATTACGTATTTACCGACACGAATAGCGTGGTGGTATAAGTTCCAAATGTTCAAGAGAAGGCCCTTTGCCTAGCCGAAGCAGTACTAGATGTTGTGCTAGATGTAGTTAACACCGTAGAAGGGAACAGTTACAGTACCTTTTAATGACTATCGGGTTAGTCCGGGTGTGAGGACGGGTGGGAGGGAGGAGGCAGGTATTATGTATCCTATGTCTTTATGAGTATGCAAAATTGCATGGTGATCAGTTGAGTAGTTTAGACGTGAAAGCGTTACAAACAATCTTATAAATATACTCACTTCCGCATTTATACTATCATTAAGGATATACAATAAAATATTTAAATTTTATTAAAGATAACTGCATTATTTAAAATTTTGATAAACAGCAATGTAGTTTATATTGATATTAAGTCATTGCTCTGTATTTATATGTAGCATTTGTAAGTCCTTCGTTCGTTTCTTATCTTATCTTATACTTAATAGTAATTAAGGATTTTTTGTATTTTATTATATTGTGTAGCTCGGAAATAGCTCTTAACGATTTGGCTCATTTTTTTGTATTTAGATAAGGTATTGCTTATTGCGTTTATCTAATTATATAGGTTAATTACCTGAAAAAGCGATGCAAAAAAATGCGTTCGTACTCGCTGTTAGGTAATATTCGATAAATAAATAATATCTTTACTAATAATAATAATATTGTATAGAGAATAGATTCGATTTGTTGTTTGTAAGTAATAAACTCAAAAATTATATCACCGTTTTTATAACTTATAGAAAACTACATTATCAGCGATTGACATGGGCTCATTTCCTGACGAAGTCGGGGTGGGTCACTAGATAATTATAACATCATTCATATTAATTCATATAAATTTGTGTCGTGTACCAAATTGCATTGTCAAAGTAACAATTATTTTGTTGAAAGGGTTTTTATGTTTTTATTTTAGCCGTCGTCATTGTCACAAATGTTTATTAATATTACCGCACGATGATGAGTATTGAATAAATAAACTGTTAACAGAACGGATGAAAAAGACTTAACTATCAGGATTTTCTGTGCTCAGTTTAAAGCCTAAGAACAAGAAATATAAAACAAGATAGTAGAATTTTTCGTGAAACAAACAACAAATCAAAAGTAATTTTATTTTATATTTTTGCATCGATGGTAATCATTTAATAATGACGTAAGTAAATAGAGACCTAAGTGTTTTGTTTACCTTTTAATATTGACATATCGATTCGTGTTTGATCGTCGTATGAAAAATCGATGATATATGACATGCTCGATGTCCTTTGTTAATGTCACGGTGCTCAAGTGTGTGCATAAAAACCTATGTTTAAACACCTACTCTTCATTCTCTCACTATCATCAATGTGACGGGACGACAATACGACAAAACGGAGAGAATACAGCACGTGATGCCATTTGTCTATCTATACAAATAACTACAATTTTATTTTTTATTACAATTGAAGTGTCTGTTTGGAATATGGCTATTTGTGAGTGACAAAAAAAATATCTTCGTTTACCGCTGCTACCTATCAATTTAAATATTTTGTTTATAATTTAAATTGACTTTATGTACAATTGACGGTAGTTTTTGAAAGATTTAAGTCACACCCTGAATTCTTCCTTAATACCATTTGCTAGTATTGAATAGACGAATGGCTTCACGTGCATTAAGAAAAAAAATCGAAGCTGTTACTGAGTATTTATCTATAGAAAAACTTTTAATTGACCAACCAAGGGCTCGAACTGAGTCTACAGACTAAAAAGTAATAAATAATAAATGATTTCTGATTAGTCTTCTACGACTATAACTAACGAGTTGCCATCAACATGTCATACTTGACACCATTTTCTGCTCGTTCATGCACTGCTTGGCAGCCTTTTATCTCCAATTGGACATAAGGAAGTATATTTAAGGGCAAACTAAACCTAATTTAATAAGAATTATTTATAAGTTATTTTGTAATTTAATTACAAGTTATATTATATTGAGATTTAAATTGCATTAATAAATGCTAATGGTTTAAGGTGGCTAAGTGGATAGACTGTAGATTTTCAACTAAGATTGTGGGCACAAATCCGGGACACATCAGTGATATCTAACGATAAAAAATTATAATTTTTTATCGTGTTTTATATGTTCTATAGGTTTTGATTGTCGTCATTATTGTGGAACACTTTAAATTCATTTAATAAGTTTTTCGATTTATTTATAAGCTGTATTAACTTTTGCTTATGAATACAATATTTATAAATAAACGAAAAAAAGTCAACCCATCCGTCCGTGAGTCCTCCAATACGTTGCTTGGATATTAATAAATTACTTAAATCAACTTTTTGTCACGAGTATGTGAAAATGAATTCAAACTGATCTAGAATTCGAAGGCTGACTAATAATAGTATACTTGTTATTATTATTAATAGTATATTTTTTAAATAATAGTAAGTTGTTAAACTTGATTCTCCGTTAGTTACTACATACCAAATACGGTCACCACGTACAACCTTCACCTCTGCGCGTTGCTAGTGCGAGATAATCTACACTCAACAGCTATTTGCTTGGCTTTTCTGAGGGAACTGCGGTCGGCTATTGAAGTCAAGGTTTCGTCTTAAATTTATAATAAATAAAATAATATTTCCTCTATAATAAAACGTTTAAATGATTGTCAGTGTTGTGTTGTACAATGTCGTTTCCGTTTGTGACTTTTTTTGTAAATGTTCACACTGTCTTTTTATATAGTAAGTTTTTCCGTTAAATAAGAGCTATTGCTCTGCCTTCGTAGGTTTTGGCTTGGTTTTATTTAGTCCATAAACTTTCTCCATAAATGCCACTTTACTAGGTTTAAAATATGTTCGAAAATCGAACTTTCATATCTTGAAATCATTGTATAAAAACAAATGAACTTTGTCAACTTTATACTATTAATTGATTTGATTACAATCATATGATTACAATCATCTCCAGTTTTCCTTCCATAGACAATGTATCGGTACGAAATGTGAACCATTGATTACACTGTCAATACCTTACCTTAGATAGATGCTGTATTCCTTGTGTCTGTAATTCCACCGGCTTACTCATCCTTCAAACTAAGAACTGAAGAACCCCGTAATTAACGTAACGTTGTCAATTTGTAATCGGTTCAATAAAAGCCACAACTTAACTGCAATTAGGCCACTGTGATCGCGTTCGATAATCAAACTGATCACATGCAAAGGGGTCAAGTGTTCGAGCGAATATGGCCGTGTCATGATATTGCATGTAAATTATCGAAGCTTCATTTAAACGCCTCATATGGTACTGCCCTAACATGGTAGGAGCTTGTAGTATGCGTAATTTGTAAGCCAATTATGTACAACGTCCGCGCATTAAATTTTTTATTAAATAATTTGTTAGCCTTAATAGTTTTAACGGTTAAGAGTTGCGAGTTCGAATGAAACAGACAATTCAATGACAGCTTTGTATTGGTTCTGTTACGTATTTTATTTTTTTATCGGTTGTAACAACTCTGTTTTATTCTACGTTTCTTAGATAATAATATTTAGTCGAGCCCAGTAGTCTGCTAATTGACTTGTTCGTATAAAAATGTACTTATTTTTTTTTTTAATAAATTGGTGATTGTCAAATTTTTTTATAGTTTTATTTTATTTCTTTAATAATTTTAATAGTATTTTTAGTCAATTGATTCAGTAACACGATTGTCGTTCTATTTTTCTATCAATAGCAATCATTGGATTACCCAAAACTATATCATATAATTCGCCATATATTGATATGGCGAATTATATGATCCCTGTGAACACGACTAAGGCTCTACACAAAATGCGGTGCGACGTCTCAACGCCAAACTCAGCGACGCCAGCATAGCAGAAACTAATACGTGCATCGCGTCGCTCGTTCCGCTGATGTGACGTCACACTCGTCATTGAATATTATTTTAGTTAACTTATAATGCATTAAGAAAATACATTTAAAATGGTAGTTATTGTCATGCATTGTAGATTATTAACTTACTTATTGCGTTTCCCTAAAAAAATAAAAAAAACCTAAATATCCCACTGCTGGGGCTCTTTTTTCTGTCTTCTTTGTAATGAGATTTACTTCTTCTTCGTGTGCTTCATTACTGAAGGTCGTGCTTGTCCTGAAATGCTTTCACAGATGTATCTACTAGCTTTCTCCACAGCACTGTACTCGGCTTGCCTCAGGGTAGTCTGAATATTGAGTCCCGTTAAATTTTTAATCTGGTCGGATCAGCGGGTAGGTTTTCGACCGCGTGATCTTTTGCCTTCGACCTTCCCTACTACAACCAGTTTATCCAGATTGTCTGGTTGTCTTCGGGAAATATGACCAAAATAACTTACGACTCGTTGGTAGCATTTAGTGTTGTCGCACAACTTTAGCAAATGTTCATTATCATTGGGAATAAATAAATAAAGAAGCCTTTTATTCTCTTATTTTTCATGCAAATACAGTAACGAACCTTTGGAGCTATATAATATAATAAATAACGTATTAGAAAAAAAAAGAAATAAAAACATATAGTATATTGTAAAAAAACAATAATTACCTATAAAACTAATTATAGTTATCATTGGGAATACAATCAATTTAACGTTAATTTAACGTTTCGTTTCTCAGAAATTCTAAGATGTTTCGTAAAATTTATTGTGCTTACCGAACGCAGTTGTACTGTAGACCGTTATACTGAATTAATAGTTCCCAAATGGATTCGGTGGATGTAGTCTATTTGTATCATTTAGTTTTTCTTAAAAAAGTTTTTTTTCGGTGTTGCAATATCAAATTTAAATTAAAAAGAAATCAATAAGAATAATATCCAACTAAAAAGGCCTGTTTTTAAAACATTTTTTTTTATCATCAATCAAATTATAAAAACAAAATTATTTAGGACAGTTTTTTATATATAATTATTGCTTTTTATTTATAATTTACCCAATCAGCTCGGTTCTAAGCTTGCCTTGCGTCGGTTGATTCTACGAAATAAAAACCTTTTTTTTTATCGCGTGTTGTTTGAATAATATTTTTTTTGGTATGAATAATCGATTTGTTTTAATCATATCATCATCAATCATAATAATTTAAATGTTTATAAGGATTCGTTGTCTCCGTTCATAAATCATTTTCCTTTAGCTTAACTTCACATGAACCATCGTCTTTACACGACTCTCCACTTTTAGCCAATTGTGTAAGACCTGTGTGAAATAATGTTTTTTTGCATCGAATTCTTCATTCTTTTTTTAAAATATATTTGGCTCAAGTTGCGTCGGGAGGTCTTAAGAAATTGGTCAAGCTCTGTTGCCAATTTTGGTAGCACCCACAGTATTAATTGTATTGTATTGTATGGAGACGCGTTGATATGCGGGCGACCTCGTCTGTTCTGTACAAGATATCTTCGTATTTGGTTATGATCATCGATCTGACCTTATTTATTATTATGAAATAAACGTTCGTTTCCAAGAAAACCTGAAGCTTTTGTGTCAAAATTTTTATTATTATATACTATTCTTATTATTATATTCTTATCACCTCGGTACTTAATAAATTAGAAAAGTGTATCGTGTAGGTTTGCCGGCAAGGGTACCACTCACTCGTCAGTTATTTTATCATTGGTTAAAAAAGTTTAGTAAGTACAGTTAGGTGTTATCCCAAAATGGATCTCCTACGACTAGTAGAGATCGTTTTATGGGATAACTACGCCTTTCCACACTTTCATTCTCTTATATAGATTTAGTTACTGCTTTAATGATAATTTATTTACAATATAGAGATAAAGGATAAGATTTGAAAGGAGTGTGTTGCAGAATCGTTACAGACTATAGATAAACACAAGATATTTTTTAAGAATTCTGGGATTTCCACAATTTAAGAAATTACTAATATTATTTTTTACTTCTAAAATTTAGCGTATAGCTTATGTTAGGAGTGAAGATGACAATAGCCCGAGGGGTCAGAATCGAACAAGCGACTTTTATATCGCTAAGCGGCCCGTAACCCATTTCTTTATTGGCGCTTAATTATATGTGTGATTGTTGATAAAACATCTTGTACTGACAGTAGTGTCTATGAGCGAAGATGAGATGACCTCTCTACTGTACTATAATAACGTAAGATAAATAATATATCCATGGTTGAAAGATTTTTGTTGACTCATTACAAGATTTACGTTGGTTACATCGCATTATTTTGAGTCATTCATGTCAGCTCTAAATATAAACAAAAACGAGAAGGTTTGGAGCTTGTTTCACCAGGCTGCTTCAATGGGGATTGGTGGAATATTTCAGGACACTTGCAGGTTTCCTCACGAATCACGATGGTTTCCGTCATCGTCAAGCACGAGATGAATTATAATCACAAATTAAGCACATGGAATTCAGTGGTGCTTGCCCGGGTTTGAAACCACAATCATCGGTTAAGATTCATGCGTTCAGTCCATTAGGGATTAAAAAAACATAGAATATTGTGCAATTTATCTATAACTTGGGCTTTTATGTGTGTGTTTTACTTAAATAAACACTTATAAGTATGTTAATGTTTGATTCACGTACTATTCTAATTAATGACTAAGATAAATTAAACATTTCCTAAGTACCTATATCTAAATGTATTGAGTAAATATATATTTTAATATTGTCATTAGTTCAAAAAATTGTCACAAAAGACAAAATATATATTTGTTACAATCATATTTTTGTGAATAGCAGACATTTCAAAGCAAATGGTCAAGACATATCATTAGCACTACAATGCGTTACCTATTATTTTGACATTTCTATTGCGTTGCCCACCATGGGAACTAGGACCCATTACACCACATACTACATAATATATAACATATGTATATGTTCGTATTAGATTTTAATTATCCAGGCATTTCTTCATACAAGTCGTGTATCGTTTAACATAATAGTAATGATTATCGCATTTGTAAGTGTGTGTTATGAATGTGTCGTTCATGCATGAAATTCGAAATGTTCACGGCAGTGAGACCGGCTTGCTTCCTAATGGGAACATTGTTTATTGTAAATTTATATTAATGAAATGTTATTTTTATTTTGTGCCATTTTCTCAAATTCAATCAATAGTTGAGATATTGAGATAATGGATAAAATATTAGCAATTCCCTGAAAATAGGTATTGCTCGTGTACTAAAAAATAGTTTTGTATAAATTTTTGGTTAATTTTCTTGGAAGATTAATATATAATAGATCTTCAGTTAATTATTTATACACATTGTTGATTTCCATCTTCAGATACCGCATGTTTCAATATAGAAATGTATTTTTACGATTTCACAAAGTTCATTTCAAAAGTCATTGCATATGCATTGATAATATATTTGCACCTTAAGACGTCGAGCTATAATGTCCTAGGATAGAAATTTAGTTATGTGTATGATAACTGTATAATGTCCTGGGATAGATTTCTAGTTATGTATATGACAACTGATTCTTGATATAGGTATTATTGACGGTAATACGCCGAGTTTCTTTATTACCTATTAGTTTCTCTTATGCATGCATACATAGTCAAGAGGAGGGGGAATACTTGGTCTAAAGACCAGGCTACATATAGAAATAACTTTCGTTTAGTTTAGAATTACGATGTATTTTAACGATGACGACTTCAATATTCAACTAGGTAATCAAGTTTATTTTTTATCGAATACAAACAATAATAAATAATTTTAAAAAACCTTTTCCTTCAGTAAACAGTTAAACACTATTTTTTTATTACCTACGTTTAATGATGAAATATTACATTTGACTAATAAATGGTTACAAAATTAACAATGCAAACTATGTAGGCTTATATTTTAATGTTCATTTTATTAGTTTGATGGTCGGGGGCACACATTTACCGACAATCGAAACTAAGTGAAAGACATCTGCGCTTGCGCACCTCCAGTTGCGAATACGACGCGCACGCGACGCGCATGTACTGTCTGTGTTGTAAATTAACTGCTGTTAAATCGGTTATTAATCATTGTTGCTTAATCTTTAAACCTTTTTCATTCATTATACGTTTGATCTTAACACGTGTAACGTTTGTTTACGTATGTGTCGTTTTCATACATTTTCTTGTTATTTGTTTGTTATTTGGTCACATTACGAAGTGTTGTTTATTTATATATTGCTTTTGAAATTGTATAGTGTATCGTTGCTCGGTGTTTGATTACATTATTGTAAACTATAACGAAATTATTATATGGTGAAAGTTGCGTTCTTACATAGAAGTGACGTCAGAAACTAAACCACAATTTAGTATTATATATATTTCTAAGGAATGATTCAAGTATTTTTTATAAAGTTGATTATATGATTTTAATTGACATTTAGTTAAATATATGAAAGTAGTAATGTTGTAACATTGATTGTATTTAATCAGTGAAAACATTTCTGCGTAAATATAAATAACTTCCGTCCGTTCGCCACGTCAGTTCACATGTTAACATTATCAACAATTAAATTTCATATCACAAACGAAATGGTCCAGTGGTTTGACCACGTAATACTTAATCGAAGATTTCAGGTTCGAACCCGAGCAAGAACCACTGAGTTTCATGTGATTCATTTGTCTACATTGCATATCGTGCTCGGCTGTGTAATACTGCAACGTCGCCACTCTGGTGGAATAAGTTCCAAGCCTTCTCAAAAGAAGATGAGGCCGTAGTCCAGCAGTGGGTCATTTACATGCCTTTACTTATTTTAATCTTCATATCACAATAAGCTTACATACGGTTGTCAAAGATTTCGTGTTCCATAAAGTCATCTGTTATTGAATTGGTATCAATTAGTCTTCTATAGTGAGTTGGTAATAAGTCGGTGTGGGGATAACCTCGTTTATTCGATCGGTCCTTATAAGGCGAACTGTTAATAACTCATGGTGCCCTAGTACTCGCGACAGGATATTATTGCAAGCGTACTTTATTTATTTATCTTTTCTATGTGTTTTTTTGGTTTTGTGTTCTATATGATTTTAAATATTTCCTCGAATAAACATAGTCAATAAAACAACAAACAATATAGTCAAAAAAACGATTCTATTTCAATTGAAGTAAAATTAATATTGAAAAGTATTTAGAAATAGCTTTATTAATAGTTTGCAAGCTCTTCATAAATCTTAAAAATATGTTTTATTTTAATTAGGTAACCAATTGTTAAACTGTAGTTAGTGTCTGTTAATGTTCTCCTAATTTAAGATCTCTCCTTTTGAGGCAATGGTTCGAAGCTGTGTACAATGTACATACATATATAACAACCGCGCTGCTCTGCGGATAGGTATTGGTTAACACATGCGGCTGAATTTTATTCGACTCAAGCAAGTTCTATCAAGAGAATCTTTATAAACATAAATAAAACATATAAAAATTCAGTTGTTATGTTCGTTTGTTCAACAAACGATTTTCGGTTAATTGCGTGGGTTCTATCCACTGGACCATCTCGATTCTTAAATTTAATTACACAGATTACCTACTTTGCTGTTTCCAAAGATGCTATTCCATTATAAAATTAAATACCTATATTTGACGTAACATATTTTATTATTACTTCGTTCATTTAATTTTGGTGTTCCAGTTAACGCAGTTGCATCACTCATGCAACGATATTAAGTATCAAATAAACGGATAAATATTTTAAAATTTTTTGTTTAAAGTTAGACCACGATGCAAAGTTATGCAAAGTGACAATATCTATGTAAAAAACGTGTCATTATTCAACAGCAATCACCGGTGACTCATACAAGATATAATGTGTTAGTAAAGTAATTAAACAAGTGATATATACAAAGAGAGATTAATATATTTCTTATATCCATAACTCATAACTAGCGGAAGCTTAAACACGTGTATATAATTACTAATCATTAAATCATAACCGAAATCAAAATCATTTCTTAATATAAAGTTGCTTTTAATGTTCAATAATTGGCTGCATTTTGTTACAAAACTATGATAATCATAGAAACGGCTAATTTATCACGCTCTGCATTGTCGATAAACATCGTAGAGAAACTGCGTGTCTAAATAGATTCCAATATTTATAACGAGCTCTCGTTAACTGATAAAACGAGTTTCACTTTAAAAGCTATCACGTCAATAGATGAAATTACTTACGTATCGAGGAAATTGAAATATAGAACGTTTTAGCATCTTATTCTATGCCGAATAGGGTTGACAGGTTCTTTAATATAATATAACAATAGTCATACTACGCAATCAATTAGTCTGGCCTTAAAATCGGATACTATTTGTACATACAGTACTTTTAAAAAGTCAAAAATATGTTTTTCGAAACCTATATCGTTTTATAATATTCAGCGTCATTTTGTTCTGCAATCGCTGCATGTGACTGCAATATAATAAATGTAATTAATTGACAAAAAAATATAACAAAAACCAATCTAGACACGTAAAATAATTATTCGAGAACGATAAAAAAAAAACATGCCCGGCGAAGCTGGCAACCCTAATCCCGGTAATAGAATTTTCAACCGGTTATGAATTTGTAGGGACACCGGCTATTAATTTGATAGTTTTGCGTGACGAGTTTGCATTGTGGGCGGTGTACTGAGTTTATCTAGATCGACATTCTAGTCTGCGAAGGACGCTGTCTGAGTCGTTCGGACCTAGCTATATATTTCGCAATGATATCTCGTACCTGCTTCTCAGTTATTCGATATTAGTATCGAATTACATTTGTGGTAGTTGATACTGATTTCGTAATTTTCGTCTGTTACGTGTTCTGGTATGCGCTCTAGGAATTGTAAGTTATCGGAATTACCGTATTTATCCAAAAGGGTTTCATTTGTATTTGTGATAGGTGTTCTGTTTCTCTTTTAATATTGGTATATTTTGGTTTTTTAAATATTTTTATCCTTATGATATACTTTCCATTCAAGTCATTTTTAATTAACTATTATTTTAAATGTATGTAGGCCCAAAGATAAAGTAAAATACGAGAAATTCTTGAATCTTATGCAAAAAGTATCATAAAATTCATGAGTGTTATCTGAAATCAAAATGAGAATATATTTTAAGGAGAGCAAAGTTAAGCAGGTGAGTAGGTTTTATGCTATCACTAAACGTCACGAAAGTCTTCAAGATTTCTGTATGATAATTTATTATACTTACATTAAAAAAACTATATTTTAAAGATTTATTAGTCTGTATTCGTTTATAATAGGATTTTATTTACTATTTACATTTATGTAAACTTAAGATTGCTTTTTTTATATTAATTATTTTGTTGCCAGCGTGCAAAGGCACCAGAATGCACGCCGCCATGTCGCCGCGCGCAACCTCGAATAACAAGCACGCCGAAACGTTCCATCGATGCGCGTGCGCAGCCAACGATCGAGTCAGACGGTAAGTTGCCGACTATCTATTGATGTCAATATTACATTTCTGTTAGATTGTATTACACTGAGGTCGAAGCAACATAATAATTTGATTCGTAAATAATAATGAATATATTTTTAACGATTGACCCGAATTATACTTATCACCTTAACTTTCAATTAACAAGTGAATTAAAATAACTTAAAAGTTTTTATTAATTAATGTAACCGTTGGGATCCTGGTTAATTATATTTAACTAAATAGATGCAGGTATTAACAACGAAGTAAAAATAATATTCTTTAGTCTGGAAATTTAAAATTACATGAAAAGTATTTTTCATTACCTATAACTTCAGCTCAAAGGTCAAAAGTCAAAGTAAAAATTGTACTCTATCTGACCTGTTTCTTTTTATAAAAAATTATTAATATTACACATAGTTTACAGTTTTATGTGCGGTAATAAAAACTAAAACATGAATCTTGTCCGCGTGTCTGTTGTATGCTTTTGCGTGCGCGCGTGCGTATTTTTGTGCGTGCGCGTGCGTGTGTGTTTGCGTGTGCGAGAGTTGCCAAAATACAATTAGTTAGAGGAAGTAAAATGACTTTTAAAACTCGGTCGAATGAAATTATAATTGCAACTGAATATATAAAGAGAAACTCTAAAATGGTAAGTGCATGACATATAAAACATGTTATATCTACTAAAGATAAAACAAATCTTGAATATTTTCCTACAAATGGCTCCGTTTTATTTCTGAAACATGTAGGTATAACATGTTTCCTTTATGGACTTTCTTATCATAACAAGTTCTGTTATAAACAAATTCTTGACACGCGAAGATATTTTTAATAAGTAGACGAAAATAACTTCATTTTAAAAATATGGCACCGTTTCTGTCGTGTAATATCAAAACTAATTTGACTTAAAGTATTGCCATCTCTCTCTCGCGTATACGTTTAAAATTGATAGCAAATCTTTCAGTCATTTTCCTATGTCTTCACGTACTTTGCCTTCAATAATTTTGCATCACACTATGCATAATATTATAAGTAGGTAATTTCATATAAGTTAACCTTTTTGTATGATTTCCCTGTTTCAAAGTTTGTATTGAGATTATTGAGATTAAAATAAGCGCTTTTATTTTAAAACAATAAATACAGTAAAATTATTTGTGGATTAGTCTTAAATAAAAAAATAGGGAGCTGTGGAAAGAGATTAGAGGTGCAGCAGTGCACATATAAAGCTAATAATAAAAGAGCTTGTGCAATTATGTCAATATGTTCTTAGAACTTTCAAACATATTTGTTTTTAAGCCTCATAGCTTAAAATGCCTAATTTTAAGATATTATTAATAGATATGAGTATTTATTTATTGAGGATGATATCCCAACGGATAAGCAACGAAACTGCGATTTTATATACCTAAAGTATTATAAGGTTTTTAACTCTTATCGTAAATGCACATGTTATATTAGGAATCACTCTTTAACGTCCAACAGAAACTTTATTCACGTATAAAGAAAGGCTTTTATTATTTAAACGTTCCATTTAAAAACTAGGTAAAACAGTCGTGGGTACCAGGAGAGTAGAATCGTGCAGCGTTCGAAGCTAACAGGACGTATAAATTATTAAGCCAGAGTTCTGAAGGTTACTAAAATATCGAGACTCGTAGCCTCAGGTGGTATATAGGGCAAGGATGTTTGCTACATGCACGGTAACTTCATATAACTTATTTTATCGAGCTATTGTCTTGTGCACAATGACACGCTGGCGATAAGTGAACTTGTTTCGAAATTTCGCTTAGCTCGTAAAAATGGTATAACCTGGTTTTTCTAGATATCACGCTATCGCAATAATTAAAATTTATTAGTAAAGAGTATAATGGTTTTTATATTTTTTATGAATTCTATATTTTTTTTAGAATGGTATTGAAATATGGCTATATTCGCCATCAGCTCGCACTGAATGAGCTTCAAACTTTCTCCTGATCAGGAGACGAGATCAGTAGTGGTATATTTAAGTCCAGCTATGTCCAACTGTCGATTCAAAATTATAATACTTGCGCAAAAGTTCATTTTAATATATATGATTTGATAAGACTCGTTACTTCATATTTAGATTCTTCTGTAAATATAAATGCATTCAATGTCTGAATGAAACAATGTCTTCCTGTCCGAGTTCCATCGGGTTTCATTAATTTAGAGCTTACGCCCGCCTATTCGGAAAATAAGTAGATTCGACTGATAAGAACCAGCAGGAAACTCGTTAGTTAATCTTCGACAATATCAATTATATAAATAGTATTGGTACTAATGATGTGACGAAAGGACAGTCAGTCAGAACAGATACCTAACATAATTCCAAGCCATTGAAATTTATCATCATATCCAAGTTGTCCTTATAGTAATCGTTTTAAACTTGAATGAAATGCCTTTGTTGCATACTTATGTATGTTTACATTTATCGTCGTTTCGAGTCGAGACCTTCTGAATATAATTTAGATTTTGCTTTTAATGAATGATTCATTGATAAATTCGCCCAAGGCATGCGTTTGCTGCGGCCACATTGTCGCGATAATGTGGATATTTTCTTTGTTGTGACACGTCTGGAATTCATCATATCGCGAACTATTCTGGCCAACTCGAATGAGCGGACACGGCTTCGCATGAGATGTTGTGATTGTGTGAGTTTTATCAAACTGCGAAGTTTTTAACAATTTGGCCAATATTCGGCTAATTCGTGGTGTCGTAGACAAACATGAAGTGATTTCTACAACTCGACACGAAAGTTTGCGCAAAAATATGGCCGAAGCATTACTGAATTTAAATTAACTCCATTTTACATTTCATTTTTATTCCGCGAATTCAGAAATTGTGTTTATTTTGTTCGCCGCTGCATGAAAGTTAATAAAACTAAGATGGAGGTCAAAGCATGTTGGTTCCCGAGGAAGTTATCCTATGTTACAAGTTTACAAGGGCACTGGATGGCAGTCCTGACCTTTCTCATATTATTTTCTCATTTTCTTTTTAATATAACCTTCGCTAGAAAAATAATTAAGAGTAGATTTTTAAAATGTACTAACATCTCTCTGAAGTTTTTGCTAAAATTAATTAATTGAAAATATTTGATTGCAAGCAATGCTACTGTAATTAATTAATGATATGTCTTCATTATTTATTTTTTTAATTACTGCATGCGACGTATATACGTTGCATATTCATATAATATTCATATAATCACAAGTTTGATTCTCGTATTTCAAAATTAATTTATTTAATAAATATAATTGACGACTAGTTTTATTTACTTCAATTTAATATTGAAAGGGTAAAACTCTCGTGAGCAATTATGTTAAATCGAGATGCCATAAATAATTTAAATGTAATTTGTTACTTTCTCTCCTCGTAACTCAATCGGAAAGGGTTAACGGTCAGTCATTAAATACTTGTTAATTAATATAAACAAACAGTTCGATTCGAGTAATCCTTTTGTTGAAATACATGGACAACACAACATACATACACATACGTTGAAGGTATTTGTCCGTTGTATACGTCCGAGGTACTTGTTTTAAGCCGTCGTCATTCTAATTTTAAAATATACATAGTTCTAATAAGTATTCGTTAAGTTAATGTGAACTAGTGTTTGTCCAGAACATAATCGATCTTTATTTAAATTAAAAGTTCGTCGATAAATTAAAAAAAAACAACGGTTTGCACTCCGTGAGTGCCGGCTGAAGTGAAAACTTGAATGTTAACGTCGTGCATTTTTGATATTTTGGAATGGTTAGGAAAAAAGATTGTACGAATTGCTTTAATTAATCAGTATAAAAGTACTTTCATTTATGTGATAAAATACAATATTCATTTAATGCGCTATCGTACACGAACATGACAATTTATATTACATTAAAAATTTAATACTTCAGAATCCGTCTTACGAATTTTCAATCAGGGTCACGTGACCTGACGCGAGTTTAAATTTTTTTACCCATCACAAAAAAGTGCACAACGCCGCTTAAGAAGTTTTCACTTCAAAAAAGAAAATCGGTAATCTTCAATTCATTTGTTTTTATCATGTATAGACCAGCGTTTGACTGTTGACTTGCCTGATGTATAGCAATGATTCACGAACCCCCAATTTTCTCTTTCATTTAAATATTCCGGGGACGATATATTTCACTTTGAAAATGATTGTACCAACTGATATATTTGTATATAATATATCAGACACATAAACACATTGAGTGTTTCCGATCTACATAAGTTTAGAGTTATATTTTAGCGAGAAGTCTTAAAATCGGAACTGAGAGGTAAATAAGTGCGCTCTAAAATGTGAGATTATTTTTAGTAAGTGTTTTATCAACATATTAAACAACGCCTACATACTACTAACATCGCTGTTAATTTGAACTGTTTGCGGTGATCGTAATCACTACAATTAATGTTCGCTTTGAAGAAAAAAAAAGTGGTGATTTTTAGCGTAGATGCATATACATTTTTATCTTTTACCATTCGGGCACAAGTACAACACACTGTAGCTCGCCCATTGAACAAGAAATGAGTAATAAAACGGAGAAAAATTCTTCATCTAGTCCTTAACATCTAGACTGCTAACAAACAGCTATACTACTTTTTATTTTTGTTTATATTCCTTTATAACATAGGTACTTGTTGTAGTTGACTGCCTCGTTGGTCTAGTGGCTTGATATAAGGCCGCAGACGCGGTGGTCCTGGGTTCAATTCCCAGGTCGGGCCAATATATAATTATTGGGGTTTTCTGTCAGAAAATTCTCAGTAGCAACCCGGAGTCTGGAAATTGGAAGTGTGTACATTCCCGTGCCTCGGAAAGCGCCTTAAGCCGTTGGTCCTGCGCCTGAACTCTTTCCGGTACGTGTCGGATTGCCGTCCCATCGGATTATGAGAGCTAAGGAAAAAAGAGTGCACCTGTGTTTGCGCACACACTTGTGCACTATAATATCTCCTGCGCAGTTGGCTAATCTCTCTTAAGGTTGGCCGCCGTGGCCGAAATCGGTCTGGAGGACCTTATTCTTATTCTTAACATAGGTAGGTGGACGGGTTGACATTGGTGCCATAAATAATATTAACCATGCATCATCAACCTTGGGAACTAAGATGTTCTATCTCTTGTGTCTTATGCAACACAGGCTCTCTTACCCTTTCAACTGGAACACAAAAATACGAAATATTGATGTTTGACGGATAAATTGTGATGAGAGGGGTGCTACCAACCCAGGCCGGCTTGCAAAGAGCCCTATCAATAAGTAATACTTATCAATTGGCAAAGAGGCTTATTATTTACTTAAGCCACGTATATTTGTAGGCAAATTTAATTAAATCTTATAAAAATAATTATCAATTAAGAACTTTGTATACAATTACTAAGCTTGATCCAGACATAATAGATATTTTTCACTTATATTTAGGTAATATAAATTCGTATGAAATTAGATTTCCCTTGAGGCTCTGTTCCGCTCAGAATACCTGGCACTTAAGCAAGACTAGAATGCTTAATCATATCTGTATCATATTATATTCTGCTTCAGAAATCTTTATTGTACCATTCGTAAAATTATGTAATCAATTCCGATTAAGTACTTATTTGTTTGCATAATCTTCGCTTTTAAATCGATTTCGATGATGTTTTTTATTAAATTAATTATAGGTCCCACTTAGTTAATTGTAAAAATAATATATTTAATTACTTTAAAGAAACGTTTAAAATGATGTTATGTAAAATTATTGTTATTTTAATATTTACTTTAAAATAAATAATCGTAATAGTTGATTTTGAAGAGTATACGAATGCGTGTAAGCCAAAGCAAGGCGAGGAAAATGGTCTACATTTGTATAGTTTTAGTTTAAATGTACATACATGCAGGTATTTATTTTGGGTTTAAATATTAAGAAGTAATCTTCATCCGCCGCTTCGTGGAGGTTTTTGATATGAGGACAGGTGTTACATATAAAATAGCCTGTGGTTTAAAAATATTCTTTCGGTTCAAACATCCTTCACACCAAACTTCATCAAAAACGGTTCAATAGTTTAGCCATGAAAGTGTAACAGACATACAGAGTTACTTTCGCATTTATAATATTACTGGCACCGCGGTTTCACCACCCGCGTGTAATTACTTAAAATAGAATGAATAAAGATCAGCTTTCATCGATAAAAGGACTATACAACATAAATATAATTTTTAAATTCGGACATGTAGTTCCTGAGATTAGCCGGATCAAACGAACAAACTCTTCAGTTTTAAATATTAAGTATAGATTATAAATATGACAATATCGCATCGCCTTTAATTTAATTCTCGAAATGGCTTCATGCAAACAATAAAACGAAATATTTGTAGTTTATTTGGATAGCTTAAGGCGGATTCATTCATTTATTTATTCTAGTGTCTAGACAATATACAGTGAAGCAGAAAATATGCTTTTCTATTGAGAGGAATATCTTTTATATTATTATTTTTACTAGTTTAAATATTGTAAAAAAAACAAATCATCTAAGTCTTGTTATTAGTGTTGCAATGTATAATTGTATATCTTACCCACGCGTATAATGATTAGCTAGCAATGAAAATATGGAATGTTACATATTCCTTTAAGAAACTTTCTGGAGTAAATTGTTTTCGTTAAATTCAAATAAAACTGCTTCAAAGAGTACGGTTTTAATGTTCCATAGAAAATAAGCGTTATTCATAGAATTACAAGTTTAAGGGTTTGTTAACACTTGTATCGTTTTATCGTGTCGCTGGTGTATTCAAGGGTAGGGTCCTCTTTGCTCGCCTTACCGAACTTCCAGTCAATCACATTAGGCAATCTGGTCGAAACCGTATTCCCGACTGAAACCGAATGACCGGAACAGTCTCGATAAATAATGTGACGGATAATAAAATCGGTCTTACTTATAAACTTTAATTAGCGGGTAGATCAGTTAAACACCGATTGCTCTGTCTCTGTCTTCAATGCTTTGACATTCGAATGAAAAAGACAGACATTGCTTAAGTAATCACCTTCTAAAAACAATTTATTAGGTAGTAAGGCCGTATATTATTATAAACACTTACAGATCATTAGGCAGTTAAAGAATACAAATATTATTTCTCAAAGTATTCAGTATCTGAGACTCCTGGGATATGTGTACTGTGTAGTAGAGAAATACCACCTCTGTCACTGGTTCAAGTATGGGAACATAATTACCATACCTTTGTAATGGTTACCTTAATTACGTGAATATTTACTTATTTATAAAGCTATGTATCACAGTTATGTCGAGAATGAAATTCCGTAAAGACTGACAAAATGGAACGTGCCACATTGCTCACTGTGCAATAAATATTCTCAGTTATGTAATATCACATACAAGTTTTTTAGTATATTGTAAGATGATCATTTGTTTATTTATTTCTGTTAATGTCGTAACTGTAAACTGAGAATTTTTCAAAGTAATTAACTATAACTGCGCAAGAATTTGCGTTAATTATAAACAAGCTTTTGGATTTATGTTATTCGTATTAGTATAATATATTTTTTTATTTGAACGGAAAAAATTGCTACATGACTGGTGGCGGTTTCGAAAGTCCGACCAAGTCAGTCTTATCAGTTGAATCATTCTTCTAATATATGAATTGGGTAAATTAATATTATTTTACAGTTGGACTATAAAGGAAAAAAACACGAGGTCGATTGAATTTCCTTTTTGTGAATAAAAACAAAAAGGCGCCCGTGAATCAGTGTCTGGGTCACGGTAAAGGTTAGCTTCAAATTGAACACCAAATTGAATCCGATAACAATACTGTATAGTTTAAATTGATAATAAATGATTATTGAGTGATCATGTTTTTAAACAAAATGGTGTTTATTAAATTAAATGAGTATAAAATACGGCAGGTTCGTACTCATATTAAGTAGAATAGTAAATAGTAAATAGCCTCCGCCCGCGGCTTCGACCGCTTTTAGTACATTCATATATTGGTCTAAAACTGTCATTAAATGAATTTTAAATATTTTTTATCATTCCATCATTGGATGGATGTTTTCATTCAAATGTATTTTTATGTAATTATTATATTATTTAATCTTTGAAAAGAATCGTCATTTTCACATCGATAACATTAATTATTTATATACGTTAAAGTAAGACACGAACGGATATAAATTAAATTATTTTAATTCATTGGATACAAAACTGTTTCACGTTGTTTTGTTTGTATACCAGTTCGTCGACACCTAAAATGTCTTAAGTATCAATCAAATTGACGCAGTTAAGCTTTCTTCGCTTCCATGATTGGTTTTTTGTTTAATTTGCCCCTTGGGAGGCGGTTTTATTTTCGTTATCATTCAAGTATACTCCGACAGATGTTAGGACGCGTGCGCCGGAGCATGTCAGTCTACGATTCGGGTTCGTTGCGCGCGCTTATCTGATTAGAGATTTTATCGGGGACCTCGTTTAAGGCTATATTAATTACAATTAATCGCAATAAATTAATAAAGACTGATAATAAATTTGTTATTTGTTAATCGTAAATGTCGATAGATATCATAAACAGCCAAGCAGTATATTTCCAAACATGTGACTCATTTAATTATTTGTGTTTCTGTGAAATCACGTAAGAAAAATAATTAAAAGACACGAAATTATTTTACCGTTTTATTTTTCAACTTTTTTTTTTTTTTGCAAGGCGGGTAATTGAACGAGTTTTCATACGCTTGGATCGAAACTCGCGCGCATGTGCCAAGCGGTCGGCGCATATCTTTAGTGTCAGCTAGTGACATCGACCCGTCTACCCACATAATCACGCACAAGGAAACAAAGAGAGCCTGTGTTTTATTTTCTAGTTTGAAAAAATAATTCATCCCGTTCTGTGGTTTTGTACGTGTTGTTGTTGTGACAATGGAGACTTTGTTAGTGCAAGAAGGTCCTATAGTTATATCATGGATTGTCTTTTTAGTTTTGATATGCCGTTGTTATTATAATATAGGTGAGTTTTTATAAATTATATTTTCTTATAATACTATCCAGTTGTATTAGTTAATGCGACAGTACCCGGTTAATGTTAAATTTATTTTTATTCGATATTTGAATTTCTAAATGAATATATTTTGTAGCTGTGTGCTGTTGTAAATGTTTTCATTGTGTAGAAAAATGTTGGTTTATTTTTGGTGTATTACATATAATGTTTTGTATGCTTCAATACTCAATACAATACAAATAATACACTAACGTTCAGTGTCAACACATGTACATTTCACTCGCACGCGCTCATCATCATACACTGCATGCGAATAATTCTTAAAATGCATTCTAGCCCTTATGCACATTAGTTTAAGAGTTATCGTCAATATACACATATACATACTGTGTATATATCTATACACTCTTTCCATTACTTTTTCTTGGAAGTTATAAGGATTATATTGGCTTGAATCTATGATAGACTATCGTCTGAGAGCAACCATGCGTACTTTAATCTTCGCCGACATTTCTGACAATTTGTCATTCGAAACTTGATAAATTCATAGCTACTATATATAATACTATTATCATCATTATCTATAATTATCGTCTTTCATTATTGCATGTATATATGTTATATACGATTCACGTGGTCGACTGCGGAATTAGTTGCATTTCCATCGTATTTGAATGCTACACACTCGATGTGTTCGAAAAATTATATTTCGCAGACATATTTCTTATTAATGACGTTGTATCTATGTATAACATAATCAAAATAGAATTTTGGTGTTTTTCGATGAGTAATTGGTCAATCACACTCTTGCCCGGATTATATTGCAATGTAGTATGTGCCTAATGCCTATATCGATTATGTCGTAGAACTACACGAAATACAAAATGTATATTCGTTTTTTTTTAGATTAAGAATGTATAATTATGCCTAGAAGAAGACGAAATAGGTTCTATATATAATAATAATACTTAGATATTGATTTAAATTAATATTTTAATTTAGTTAATTATATTCGAATTCATTAATCGCTTCCCAATTCATGTATTTGTTTAGTTTTTTTTTTAAATCGGAGTGATTGTAATCTAATTATATTGATTCTATTTTTGTATTGTCATTTAATTATCTCATTGGAACAAACTATTGTTTATAATTACATACTAAGTACTTAGCGTTGTCTATAGAAATATTTATAGCAACATATTTTAAGTTTATTAACGCATCGTTACACAACTACATTTTCTCAAAGTTAATTTAATTACTGTATTTCTCGAGAAATGGTTATTCTATTAATTAACCAATTCTAAATATAAACGCGTTAAACACTTTTCCATTTCTGAATTAGGTCAGTAGGGAAAGTGCCTAACAAGTCTTACGTTTCTAGCCTTTTCCTACTTGTACGGAACGAGCAGTCGCTCGTCTCATACAAGATCCCCTCGAGAACACGAGAGGCGCTCTGCAACGCTTTTCATCTGAACTTTTACTACTTACCCCAGGACACGAGTGGTATATATTTTTATTGGTGCCGTAAATTGCAATACTTTATCGTAATGGACGTTTACTTGCTACTTGAAGTAATTAATCTTTTAGTGAACGTTGTTCGATGTTTTTTATTGAATGTTTTATCTCTTTTTAACTCGACTTATTTGAAGCGAAACGCATGTATATAGCTTACTTCGTGCGTTATGTTATTATTAAAACGTGTATGTAGATCAACTATAATTAAACGCTTTAGTACCTAGATTGATAGGCTATAAAAGCGGTGTGCATATAAATAGCTTTAAACTAAACATTTAATCTATCGTTCTTCGAGCGTTCGTCAATATATATAGGTATATAATAATGGAGATGCCTTTTGATAATTGTCTTGGATTCTGTTTATCGTATTTAAATACGTCGAACACCACTATTGTCATTCTCATATTTATGTCGGCACACAAGTTAATAAAGTTTGTGGACCAATGGTCACATTGTTGTCACCTAGCCTCGTTGGTAGAGGATCATTTTTCAAGAGGATTGATTTCCCTTCATCGTGAGGGTTGTTGAGTCGCTAAGTGCTGATCGTATTAATGAAAGTGCACTACTTGCCCTAAGCTACAACAAAAACCACCAAGGAACTCAATAGTATCATATTAACGAAACCGAGTTCCATGTTTTATATTAACTATAAATTATAATATTGTGAAATAAGCCTTATCTATTGATATGAAAATATTTTAATTTATTTTTGGGCAAAAAAAAATCTACCGTACACCACGGAACATGAAACAACAACCATATAATCATTACATTGAAAACATACGATACAGACCGACATTAATTACTTTAAAATTTTAAAATAATAGGTACAATCGCCTTTCCTTTTCGCATCGATCGATGAGGCGAATTCTGTGTCGGTCATTGCTTTTATCTTTTCACCGTGATTCTGTTATATTTTCGATTATATCGGATATGTATGTTATTTGTTTATGGGCTATAAACCGGGTCGTGTCCGTCCGTACTGAAGCAGTATACATTAAAAGTGATAATAAAAACACGTGCGCAAAATATTCGTCGGTTGCGCGTTATCGATACGCATATTAGTTGTGGCTTAGCTTTTATGATCGTGACGATATTCGTGGTTTATTGTTATTAGAACTATACAAAGGTCAAATGTATTAACAGTCGTTACCTTATATTTATTCATTAATATCGGATTCATTTATTTAATTTATGGTGGAATGCATGATGTATTTCGGGAAGACGGTTCCAATCGTCCTGCAGAAGATGTGTGTCTTGTCGTCGACAGTCTGCCGATAGTCTCACCAAAATGTTTCGAGTTGAGTTTTTTTTTTATTGCATAGGAAGGCGGTCGAGCGTATGGGCCACCTGATGGTAATTGGTCACCAAGGCCCCTAGACATTGGGCATAGTAAGAGATGTTAATCATCACTTACAACACCAATGCGCAACCAACCTTGGGAACTAAGATGTTAGGGCCGTTGTGCCTGGAATTACACTGGTTCACTCACCCTTCAAACCGGAACACAACAATAGCAAGTACTGCTGTTTTGCGGTAGAATATCTGATGAGTGGGTGGTACTTGCCCAGACGAGCTTGCACAAAGCTCTACGTAAAGTCTGTGTCAGGATTAGTCGTTTAGTATGATGAGATTGAATAGGTATTTGGTCACGTTCTCGGTTGAAACGTGGAATATTTACCGGCTCTTATAAACCATAGCGACCAGCTTCAGAGGAGTGTAACGAAAATCTTTATTATTATTTACATATGTTTTATGTAACAATGCGGTCGTATGCAGTAGCAATTATGTGGGCTATGTATGTTAAACAGACCTTTAAAAAACGATTTGTTATATCAATAATATTCATATTACTAAAACCTATTTATATTAATGTATAGTGAAGATATGGAGACAATTGTTATTTCAAATGACACTAAGAGAAATGTTCGCCTAAATTGGACGATATAACCCGGTTACATATGACTGCAAACTCAGAACAATATTCATGCGTTACGAATTTATTGAATACGTTTTTTTTTCGATAATGGAAGACTATTTTCAGCCAGGTGATCTATGAGTAAAAACATAATGTAAACTGTTTACATCAACAAATGCTGATAAATTATAGGAAAATTAGTAATACTTTGATAGAAAAATATAATTTTTTGTTGTTTTTTTTTTTAAGATGAATGTTCTCGGTGATGAGCGAGTATTCGAATAGTAACCGCATTATTCGAATACCGGATATTGATTGACTATTTGTGGAATCTATGGCATTCCTCGATAAATAACTTAAGTGAGCTGGAGTAGTTAATAATAATAGTTTATTATAAAGTGTTCATACGCTTACGGTTAATTTATTAGTTAGAATATATGATTAAAACTCTGCCAGGTACAGCGTGTCCCAATACTTGGTAAAAATCTCCTTTTCTGAGGATAGTTTTGATCTTTTTTCCCCACCGTCGTTTCGCTTCAGGTTAATAGATGAACCTACGTGTGCCAGAATAACATACATGAAGGACATATGATGTCTTGCTTCTGAGGAATTGTGAACCCAAATTATGTAATGAAATTAGTCAATTGTGTTTTTAAGATTTCAGTTAACTGGACCACTCGGCTCGTAAATCTTTGCAGCTTTTTTTTTAAAATAGATTATTTATTGTCCAGATAGTTACACATTGACCTAAAATTTTGTTAGACTTTATTTTATGTAACAGCAGTCATAATAATCTATACTAATAAATGTGAAGACGTTTTTTAATAATGTCTAACTGAAAAAAAGTTCTTAACTAATATACATAAAACAAAATAGATATATAAGTTAGGTTATCATTTTAAATAAGAATTCAAATGGTATAATAATGCAAAATTAATATATAGCTAGAACATTGTTGAAAAATATTTTATTTGTCCAAATATGGCTTGCCTCATTCAGTACTGTCTGACGTATAAAGTCCTTAGTGCTATTCGGATCTAGGTGACCTGGTTTGTGCCTCGGTGCCGTTGCAACTGTCCGATGCGCTTTGCGAACTGTTTTGTTACTTCAATTTCGAGGATTTTGTTACGTGGTCTACTATTTGTGGCTAACATAATAGTACACTTGATTCTATTGTCTTTTACTGTGTCAATGCGATCCTCTTTATTACAAGAGACTAGGTAACCGCTTCGCTTTCGCACGGTAACTGTTACGAATTTAAACCACGGTGTGTTTTTTTTATTGTATCAAAATAATTCCGACGGTGAGAATTGAAGCAAAGCAAATTCAAGACGCTCGTCATGTGCCAAAGTAAATAAGTTATTTATTGACATATGCATATTCATATCTACTAAACGTGCATTGAGCAGGGCTGTGGATTACGCTCCAAACTTTATCAGCAGAGAAAGCCATCGCCTAGCTGTATTTAGGGGCAGTTTATATTTGATTTTAATCATAAAATACAAATAGTGTATAAATAATACTAGATTGGCTTACGTTGGCTTCCTATTAGATAAATAAATAAATAAATAAATTGTTTATACAGAAACTTTATCAATGAAAAATAATTTAGTGCAAGGCCCACGCTAAGCCATAGTTCGATTAAAATATCTCGGATTAATTTAACTTCAGCGATATCGAGATTAATCAAATACATATGTTATTTAGGTTGAACTAATAAATTGTAACAATAAATGTAACGCAGACGCATTCCTCGCTGAATTCAGTGTGAAGTAATAACAATGTCAATCTTTGGTTGCTTTGGTTGGTTGCTCACAAAACGTATATAATATAAAGTGTTACTTTCAAATTATTCAGTAGCCAGCTCTGACATTGCACGGGGAGCTGATAGACATTCGGCCTTACTTATAAACGTTGCTTGGTGGCTGTTTAATTAAATACTGATTTTCTCTTTCTGTCATATTGATTACACATTCGAAAGAAGAAGACATAGCGTTGTTTAAGTAATCTAAAGATGTATACTGTATATATACCTCCTTATTGCTACAACAGCAGCTATTTAAAAAATCATACCTATACTTACTCAAACATTACTTTTGATATTCACTCTAGTAATGAAAACAGAATGAAAATTCCCACGGCCTCATAAGTTACTAGTTAATGTCCGTCACGAGTTGTTCTGCCTCTCATTTTGTTGAAGAATATCCGAAACGACTGGCGCGCCACCTACTGTACGTTGGTACTATGCCAGAAACCTCACTCACAACTGTCGACAACAAATGTACAAAGTTACGAAGCAGTCGGATGAATGGTTTAAGAACTTATACTACACAGACAAAGAATCAATAATTTGTATATATATACAGACCAATATTATTTATTAGTAACTGTTTATTATTTTTATTTTTTTTATTATAAGTAAATGTTTTACTTTCTTATAAATATTTCAGTCGATTTCCGAAAATATTACTTGGTTGTAGGGCTTAGTGCAAGCTCGTCTGGGTTGGTACCACCCACTCATTAGATATTCTACCGCAAAACAGCATTACTTGCTATTGTTGTGTTCCGGTTTGAAGGATGAGTGATATTTGAATTACGTTTCAGTATTCGGCTGTAAGCCATTTCTTCTAGACATTAATAGAATACCAAGCAAATATTATTATATATGAAGTAAAGGAAAAGTGATTAAAAATTGTAATAAGAAAGTATTATTCAGTTATCTGCATTTCGGTATGCAGTGTGAAGCAGTTACACGGAAGAGGCACGAACTCATAAATGATCTTTCGTAATAATGTCTCGAATTGACATAATATACATATATTTTTAGATCAATTTACTTAACAGAATATTTTGTAGTCGTATTTGTTCGTGCGTGTCATGGAAGTTCATCGCACTAAGATTTAGCCGTCGACTGACTCATCATTTAAAAACACACGTTACTCATGATAAATCACGTACCTAAGTGTAATTTATTCCTCATTACATTGTATTTCATATTTTAATTTAATTACTCTAATGACCAGATAGTCATTTGTTTATTGCTTGGTTTAAATATAGATATTATTATATTATTGAGTGACACATATATCTCGACGCTAACAAATTATATTGACTTCCTAATAAAAATAGATATTTGTATATTTTAATGTGATTAATAAACTGTGACACTGTTTGACCGATCACTATGATAACTCGTTGATAGATAGCGCTGCAGCATATCATGTTAAATTGTTGATTCCGTTAAACCGATTTTTATAGTAATTGGTTTCGCTATATTCATATAAGCAGGAGAATGTCTGCTTGGTAGAACGGCTATAGACCGGCTGGACAGATCCTACAAAAAATTGGCAAAGAAGTCGATTAACGGCCGAATACTGAAACGTCATTCAAATATGATTGGGACTTAATTATTTGGAACGTCATTAATTTCAAAATTTAGTATGCGAAATTTTGAAATTGATGACGTTCCAAATAATTAAGTCCCACTTCATTTTGAATGACGTTTCAGTATTTGGCCGTAAATCGAGTAATAATGGTATTTCACTAAATACTTGCTTGAATTTAATTTATGTCAAGCGAAGAACTTCCGTAACAGCTAGTTGATAAAATATACCTTATGAAATTTATTTAATAAGTAAATATAATTAGATTAATACAATTATAATTAATTATAAACTCGTCAACACTATTTATTCAATCTGTTTTAAAGTAAATAAGGATGTAAAGACGTTGAATATATTTAGTTAGTATTCATAATTGCGTGTTATTTTTATAAGTACAAAGTTTAGTTTAGTAATCAATTATTTGCTTCCACTTTATGCGTTGCACGAGTGACGAGTCCTTACCTACTCGTACCTACGGGTCGTCTCGAGCGCGCGATAAAAGCCGTACAGCGTCGAGCGTAGACATCAATTAATTCCAAGTTATTCATATTTATTATTTCTGTAAAAAATGTTCATACATTTTTTAATATCTTTCGTATGAATAATATAAAATATATGTAAATGTAAATAGTAGGTACTAAAATATTTTTGAATGGTTATAAAATGAATGTTTGTTTTTGTTCGTGTTTTATGCGTTCACGCGTCGTTCATCGCATTAAGTTTATAATGTTGTTGTTGGCACTTGCATGATCGTTTCTAACAAAACAGAATGTACTTTAAAATTGTTAGTACGAGTCGTGTCGAATAATAGTTTAAAAAATATTAAAAAGGCTTTGTATAACTTGTATTTAGAAGGCACTAACTCGTAACTATTAGTTTTCGAAAATGGCTTCGCCATGTCAGGAAGCCTTGGTCACGGAAACATAGATATAAATAACTTAATAATGTACTAACAACGGAGAGTAACTTTTTTTTAATTTTTATTGTATAGGTAGGCGAACGAGTGGTCACCGACGCCCATAGACAATGGCATTGTAAGAAATGTTAATCATCGCTGATATTGCCAATGCGCCACTAACCTAGGGAACTAAGATGTTATGTCCCTTGTGTCTGTAGTTACTCTGGCTCACTCACCCTTCAAACCGGAACACAACAATACAAAGTACTACTGTTTTGCGGTAGAATATCTGATGAGTGGGTGGTACTCAGCTTGCACAAAGTTCTACCACCGAGTGAATAACTTGGTTCTTGTTAAATTTTATATATTTTTGTTTCACCTGAAACTTAATTAAGATTGGGGAACAAAGATAACTTGGGAATACATGACGCAAGAAGATATTACAGTAGCTGGTATTAAATAAGGTTAACGTACATACATCGGAATCGTTTTAGGCTAGCGGACATAATATATAGTCGTTCAGTATTTTTCCTCTAACTCATGTATATATATTATTTGAAGTACCTGTAATTGTTCGTGTAATATCGTTTAAAATCGGTGACATATTTATATATACGTTTTAGGGTTAGCGATTTCTTTTGTTTTTCTATGAAAATAACCAGGACGAAATTTCAAGTAATTACAAAGACATACATTAGCGTTTACTCTATAAAAATAACGACGATATTTGACGAGCCGGTTGGCGTGGTTGGTAAGACGCTTGCCTTACACGCCGCAGGTCGTGGGTTCGATTCCCACCAAGGACAGACATTTGTGTGCATGAACATGTCTGTTTGTCCTGAGTCTGGGTGTAATTATCTATATAAGTATGTATTTACAAAAAAAAAAAAGTAGTTTATGTAGTATATCAGTTGTCTGGTTTCCATAGTACAAGCTTTGCTTAGTTTGGGATCAGATGGCCGTGTGTGAATAATGTCCCAAGATATTTATTATTATTTATTATTATTATTATAATTATGCATTATGTATATGATTAAAATTTTTTATATTAAAAATATTTATCTATCAGTCGTAGTATTCAAAATTTAATTACTTTGAATGACTGTGCTCGGGTATTGAGGTTGAACCAGTTTAATTAAAATGTGTAAAATAATATGTGACTCGACGTAAGGGACGCGTCATTAAGAAGCTAATATCTTTGGACGTGTTATGCCTTTCCCGTCTCCACTGCTCGCGATGACGTCACCAAAACCTTTTTTGTTTCAATCTCTTAGGTGAGTATTCACATATTATATGCTTCCACTTCTCTGCTCATTTTCCTGCTCACTGGCGTCGAATTGGGCTTAATGTGAACGTGGTATTAAGCGAGTGATCGTTATTTCTTTTGAATTCCCTTCAACAAATGTTCAAGATTGTCCCGTTATATAATTCGGGTCGTCCTCTCTATAGGCATTAACAATAAAGCGTTGTCTATTTCTAAACCGAATACCGATATTTCTCTGTATGTCTAACTTTAGATGAGATGTAAATCTAACCCGATTTCGGACAAGGGTGGTATTTTTTCGATTTTACATAATGGTCTGTCGACTTTCTGTAAGTAGTTTTATTTTATATGCTTAAAATAGTTTTTTCTTTAAGATCAAAAAGTAATATAAAATATTATGCCAATAGTAGTAAAGATAGAGAACTTTCCTCTTTTGTCATATTTTCTGGTAGTGAAACCGCATCAAAATCCTTTGAGTGGCTTAGAAGTAATCAGAGATATAGACAGGCAGAAAACGATTGTGTTATATACTATTTAGAGATACTCTGAAGTGTAATAACAGCTACCCAAACAATTTAAGCAGTAACGTATCTCACAGTTGGTACGGTTGCATATTTATGCAAATTTTATTGTACAAAACCAAAATTATCGAAGTAATCTACCGGGTTAACATCCACACAAGCTTTGAGTTTTCGTTTGCTGTATTTGGCTCGTTGGTGAAGGAAAACGCAGCGATGGAAAGCTCATGAATGTTAAATTCGGAATTTTGTAGATATACGACTACATCACACAGTTCAGAGGAGCAGCGTGGTGGAAAATGCTTTACTTTACTTTGTATAAAAAAACTTGACAAGACGCTTGATAAAATTGAAATTTATGCTTATTGAATGAAGAATAAAATAGTATTACATATGTAAATAGTAAATACCTAAACTTTGTTTACTTGTTTGTTGAGTTTTTACGCCTTAACTATTCAACCGATCACTGTGAAACTTTGCATACGCGTTGTCAGATGTACAGAAAAGGACATAGGGTATCTAACACCTGCCCTCAATAGATAGCAATGAAGTTACTTACCACCACGAATACAAGGGGAAAGAAGTAGGGGGGGGGGCGATTCTGGGCGTTGGACGGTATAAGAAAGCGTCTTCCCGTTTGCTGTGACGGCTCACGAGTCGATATTGACCTCACGACGCGCTAATAATGTTTCAAAAAAATGTTTCGAAATGTATCCGATTATTTTATTTATAAAAGACTCATAAAATTTTCATAGTTGTTAATCAAACTTCTATCATCAGCGACAGGCCCGTTTGTCGACTCGAATACACTAAGCTTGAAATTACCATCTGAAGCATCACGTTGAATATTTAACAAGTGACCTTTATACAGCTAACGGAGTTGACAATTTTTTTTTAAGAAATGCAACATGAATTGCATTTCCAAGTGACGATAAGATCAGATGTCGTAGTTATAATATACTGCAAAGGCAATTAATAATATCTACCATGAATTATAGGATGAATTACCAACTTTACTGACTGAAAATGGGCTTTTCTTTTGATATTTGAGTGTGCCAGTGTAACTACAGGCACAAGAGACAACGTGGCGATGAAAGTTAACGAGAAATAATAGATAGAATGGGCAGTAGGGACAACTTAACATCGGTGGCACATTTACTAGTCCGTCTACGATTTTCTTTATAAATACATATGTATAAAGGTAAAATATATTTATTGTACATATGTCTTAATTTACATTATTTTCCTTTATAGAGTAAATTTCCTTTTGGTTGTATTCCTTATTATTTTTTCTGTTCGGTCAGTCAAACGTTGTGATTGTGTAAAAGCATAAAATAAAATCTATAACAATTAAATCCATGTCTTTATCTGTTTCTTTAGTTAAACACTAATTCTGTTCATGCACTGTTTGTTTGAAATTCGTTTACGGTGCAAGCAGTAACATGAAACTGTGAAGATGTCTAGAAGTCTCCAGACGAGTCTGGGCGATTGAATCGATATTGTACAAATGCATTCGAGGAGATGAACTTAAACGAAATACTTTGAATGGATATTGATCATTATAACCATTACCACAAATGCTATTATTCTGCATTATAATAAATACCCTCCTAAATTCCATTCATATTAAATGAAACTTGTACTGATTTTTTGTACTTGTATAAATACGACTATGAGACAAAATCAGTATAGAAACAACCGATCAATATTTTATGCTAATACATCTTACTGCATGGCCCACGTCTTACGTGTGTTTTTATTCAAATGTCTTGAATTGTCAACTACTTTAATTCGTTTATGTAAAGGACACAATTGAATATTATATTTTTTTAAAGCTATAAATGTATATACAATGTCTTTATAATTTAAGATTAAGAAGAGTGATACTGTGTGGGGTTTCTCTGTTCGGTTTTAAAGCGTTTCCCTGTAATGGGAGTTTTTCAAAATATATTAATATTCTATATTTCCTATATTCATTTTGAAAATAAATAATAACGCTGAATTTCCATATATAAAAAAACAAGCAATCAATATGCTTGTGGTAAACACATATTGAAATTAGGATAATACTAATGTCTGGTATTATTTTGATGTATTTTGCAATTTGCAGATTAGAATTAGCAGTCTTTGAATGTTAAAGTTTAACGATATTCATTATTTAAATTAGGTGCATTATAATGTACTCGAACTCATTTGCATTTTTCATTAAGCTTTTAAATTGTATTACTTTTATTTTATAATTAATTATACTTTTTATTACTTTACCTACTTACTTACCTTTTAAGTATACTGAGTACATTGTAGACGAGTGCTGTTATATTTATTTATTTTGATTCCCTTTTTTTGATGTATCATAAATCGTATTTGTTATCTGTTGTTCTGTGTGTCTGGTTTTATAACACTTGTTTATTATGCGATCTGTTTGTCTATCAGAAATATTATAAAAAATCATTTTTAACTTCATAATAGTGAAGTCACAATGCTAAAGATCTAATATAATACGTCATTCTAAATTTGTAAATAATTATATGTAATTGGTCATGATCTCCTGACCTATTTCGGCAGCGGTGATCACTTTTATCAAAGACTTGCCGACTGTACAAGAGATTACTATTGAGAATTTATTGACAAAAAATAAACCAATAGCTTTTTGGCCTGAACCGTTGTTTGAACCAAGTACCTCGTTATCTACAGCCCTGTTAACTACTAAACTGAAGAGATAGTCGGGTCTTAGCATTATTATTACTTTTAAGTAATGACAATTCAATCTCAGCCGACCCGGTCCCTGTGTCACTTGAATTAGAATGTTTTATTGTATGAATAAGCTCCAAACCTTCTCCTCCAAAAAGGAGAGGAGGCCTTAGTCCCTTGGTTACAGTTATTGTATTTTTTGCACTATTATCGTTGAAAAACTTTATATGCAATATGACGGAGCGCAGCTTTATTTATCTCAAGTATAATTTAATGCATGAAGTTTCCGATTTAACTTATGCAGCTGAACTTGATTGTTACAAGCTTCCCGCAAAAATAAACTTAAAATTATATAAGTTTTTCAAATTTGCATGGATTGCAGGGATGAAAGATCCAATATTGAAATTGATATTTAAAAATATTATAATTATCATGGATTTTCGCATAAACGTTATCAGTAGTACAGAAAAATACATAGGTTTCCTATGCTTTGATTGGCAAAATCTATGAATAAGATATACATAAATAAATCTATAACATACATATATAACAATGACCTCAAACAGGATGATGTAAGTTAGTGAGGGGTATCAGCTGATTTCAGGTGATTCCCATTTTGGATTTTGAATCTGAAGCTGATGATCTTATTCATTGAATGCATTTTCTTTAATCACCGATAAGAACATTCTCGAACAAGTATCCTCTCAATAAAAATGTCAAAGTGATTCATTTGTTTAGGTGGTATGATGCTACAGGCATCCATCCAGATAGACAACTAAACTTATATCAATACTCTTTTGGTTGGATTTTTAAAATATATTTCTGAAAGATATATAACATATTTTTTTAACCTCTACGTAATATGAGTAAATAATATATTACAGAGAAACATCAATGTTTACTGTACATAAGTGACTCACAATTATTGAGAAAGGGGACGGTAGCACCATGGCATTATTTCCCGCGATGACGTCATACCTATGGCCTTCACGGCCGGTCGATGACCTCTACGTACCGTTAGTGCGAATACTATTCTGTTTGTGTATTCAATAGAAACTAAATGTTGAATGGGTTCGTATTATTGAAAGTAAAAAAAATATTGTTATATAAAATAATGTTAAAAATAAGCAATACAATGATCGCCTTGACATTTTTTTATTTATTTATTTATTACTTATATGATACGAACTACAACACATAGTTTTTTCTAATCAGCGCAACAAAATTCTTATTATTTAAGATAAGTAACAGTATAAAATAAAGTATGAGCGTATACATAATATGTAGGTATAATGAAATTTTTGCTTAGCGGCCGTATAATAAGATCGCAGGCCAGCATGTAGATTATTATTATTTGTAGCTAAATTAGAGGCTATGTCTGCGTTGACCATAAATATATTGTTTAATTTTTCTTTTAAAATTTTGCTTTTTAACTTTTTCTATTACTTTTTTAATGCTATGTTGTGTCCTGTATGGTGTAAGTGCTCACCAACGCCCAAGACCCTAGAAATATTGTTCATAGTTATTCCATACTGTTTTTCTGTTGTTGTATTTCGTTGTTCAGCTGTTTTTGTTTTTAAATTGAAATTTGGATATTGTTGATATGTCCCTTTTAAAAATATGATTCCTAAGACGCTTTTATTTTAGTCACAAAAAACGTGACTAATGTGACTGTGATGAGACTAGCATCTAGAAATAGCCGATCTTGAACTTTTGTCACGGCATCGATGATTCAGTATTGATGTATTTTTATATATCTTCGTTCTTTTTTACTAATTGATTTTTTAATTATGAACAAGACTTTATAATATTTATCGTCGACATTTACTTTTCATAAAAAAATTAAATATAGAGTACCTACGTTTACTAGGCCTAGGTCTCAATATTATAAAGCTTGCTTGAAGTTTGATTTTTAATGCACAGGTTTTTTGTAAATGTATAAAGTGTTACGTAAACGCGTAAACATGTACAAAACAACCGCACTGTACTTCGTAAATATTTGTATATAGGGTTAAAAACTAAATTTTATTGTGAAACGACTAATTTTATGGTACATAAACTAGTACATTTGCATGCTTGCATAAAACTATGTTAATTTATTTATATAGAAGATACAATTAGCATTTATGTATATATGTAATAAAAGCGTCAAATATAGTCTGTCCGTTTCAGTGCTGTTTCGTAATAAATTTGTCACTTTATTGTAATTTTAAGTGCATAATATTTCACTGAGTTTAGTACAAGTTAGTTGCTAAGAAGTTAACTTTAATTCGCGCACATAAAGTAAATGGCTAAGGCGCTTCATTCGAAAGGAATCAACGAGCTCGGGGATTACGGCAACAATTTTAGATATTCGTGGAACGTGAAACTAAACAGCATATTTTACTTAGTTAATCATTTGCAATATTCAAATGAATACTGTTTTTTTTCATAGGAATGCGGACGAGCATATGGGCCACCTGATGGTAAATGGTCACCAACGCCCATATACAATGGCATTGTAAGAGATGTTGAGCATCGCTTACATCGCCAATGCGCCACCAACCTTGGGAACTAAGATGTTATGTCCCTTGTGTAATTACACTGGCTCACTCACCCTTCAAACCGGAACACAACAGTACCGACTATCAAGTACTGCTGTTTTGTGGTATAATATGAGTCGGTGGTACCTATCCAGACGACCCTGCACAAAGCTCTACCACCAAGTAAATAATAAATAATACGATCTTATTTATTTCAATCATCAAAGTAATATTAATTACTAAAGTTATATACTTATTATTAGAAAATCCTCGGATTTGTGAGTTGTTTTTTTTTTCAAGAAGGAACTTAATTGAACGAGACCTTTATTCGATTTCCGTCGCAATAACGAGATGAACGAGCTACTAGTGACGCCGATATTTCGGTCTGTTCCTATTTCCCGGTTTGGTCGTTTCGTGCAAATTTAATGAATCTGCGGCTAGCTGCCTCTATTTCGGTTTACGTAAAATGTAAGAGAAACTATGTAACTGAATAACCCACGTTATAGCCGCCTACGTTCTCGAAATGATCACTTAGTAACAGTTTGATTGTTATCGAACGAAGATAAGGCACTGGCTTTATTACACGAACAGAAAAACACTGGAATACAATAGAACACACTGCCCATTGTTCAACTCACTACGTTTACGAGAAGTGTCACTTCTTTGGTCGCAATACGAGTCAAATTTAAAGTCAAATTTATATTTCAAAGGTAAAGTTATTAGTGCAACGTTTCGACGTGTAACGTTATCAAATGTAACGTTTCTTTTGTTTTTACATGAATACTTTATGAATAGATAGATGTAATTAACGACGTATGTGTTAATTTTTGCATTAATTCATTTGATATGTGTATTAATGACGTATATGCTTAGCTGTATCCGCAGCTTCGCTTGGTTGGAATTCATTTTGTTAATATAAAAGTACATACTTTGCAAATTGATTTTCCTTACTCATTTTTAAATAGTGGATTAAGTAAAGTAAGACATCGACTTTTTAATATATATACTTCAACGCTAGAAACACTAGTTTTAAACTTTTTAGTTTCATGAACAAGTTAGCAGTAACCTCATGATAGACGTAGTCGTGAAAAGATTTCTTATTGAATGTTGAACATTCTCATCAAGTAGAAGTTGTTGTGAAAAACTTCTTAGTCAGAAGGACGAGTGCCATTTTTATTTGTTTTTTTTTTACTCAACGTCGAAGGTCTTCTTTGTACGACTAAACTTATAAAGTCGTAACTTTTTTAGATTCGATCGCTGAGTCAGGGCGGAATAAGTTATTAGGTTTTATATAACAAAAATACGTGTACTCAGCCTGTCGATAGAATGTTAACAGAGTTACATTTACAGGCGTGATAAGATGTGACGTTTTTGGTTCTTAGTCTAACATTTCGAATGACGTAGATATTAAGGAATATTTGTATTTTTCGTTGAAACATCTCACTCGTACTTTTAGAAAAGCTATCTAACTGTCTCATTTAATATAATTATTTTCCCCAATTGTAAATCAATTGCATAACACTGAAGTTCCTAAAACGAACAATGTTTTGATATATAAATAGAATCAATAATTTTTATTATTACTTATTTGAATAACTTTATAAACTAATCTTAATACTTTATGGTAATTCAGTTGGAAAGTTAACATCGTTTACGCCAAGGGAAAACTTGTTGGACTAAATGGGCGATTACAGTCAAGATTCCTAACAATATGTAAACACGATTTAGATCGCTGCGGAGCTGTTCATTGGCTTATATATTTGTAATATATTAATATGTTTGCTATTTTGAATTGCTACATTATATTATACAGAAGATATATAGCAGATGGATCTGTAAAAGTTATCTTTACGATTCACACTGATCTTCATTTATAATATTTAAGAAAACTTTAATTAATAATGTTCAATACGAATAACGTTGATAAAGGAGCTGTACTGAATCCAATGCATAAAAAATAATCAAAGTCAGTTCATAACAAAAAGGCTATAGACGAACATATAAAAGTTTAGGTCAGTATGTACATGTATGAAACATATAAAGAGATCCTTTTTTTTTGAAGATTAAATATGATTACTAAATTAAGCAAAACTAAAACGTAATCTATCATCTCATAAATAACTAAATTAAAACTTTATTTATTATCTCACAGATTTTTAATTCATAAAATATAAATTCTTTAAAATTAATTTGTAATCTCATTAGTTGATGTAATAGAATCACGTTGATTCTGTTACATCAACGGTTGAAGTAATTTCTCTACACTAATCTGTACACTAATAATCTCTACACTAGACTGACTAGCAGCTTAGCGTTTATACTATTCCCCTTATATATAGTTTCAAACTATATTACTTTCAAGTCTGTACAAATTATTAATTTTAAATTCACTGTGCCTTTAACATCACTTGGAACGTCAAAAGCTTAAACGCAAAGGAATTACTTATTCAAATATCTTACCTACAATATGAATACATCCGAGATGCCCTCGTGGATAAAACACGTGTGTCTTAATCGGAGATCGTGGGTACAAATCCGTGCAAGTACAACTGAGTTTAATAGTAATTAAAAAGAAGTATACTTCGTCTAGTGTTCAGCGGTGAAGGGAAACGTCGTTATTAAATTGCATGCATTACATGCTGTGGACTAGCTAGGTGTAATAAGATCCAAACAGTCAGTATTGAGTCATTCACTGGCTGTTGCTCTAGTTGCTTTTACTTTAGCTATACCTACTCGTACTAAATGATTGTCTATTAATAAAAGATCAATTAATCTACAGTAATAACTGAAAAGATCTTTAGTAACGCTTAGCTGAAAACTATTTCTATTAAACCAATATAAATGGTTTTCTGGTATATCAGACGACGTAGCGTATTCGGAGAAAATTTAAGTAAGTTGATACTTATATGACAATATGCTTTTATACTTAAACGCAGATGCGTTTCACAGTTTTAAATTTAGACTATTTATATGACGAGCATAGAGTTGACATTTTTGTGATTTATATAAAGAAAGCAAGCGTGTTATAAACTTTTTGAATGTATTTCATATAAACATACCCCTTATGTAAACGTATTTACCTACTCGTTATGCGTTTCTTCTCGTTTAGTTTGTAAAATAACGCCTTTCAAGTCGAGTTCGCAATTAAAATTTTAACATTAAGGCGGACTTTTAAGCTATTTACTTGAAGCCGTACTTTCAAAGAAACTAATTTTTTTTATAATTTACACAGGAACCCATAAAGTTTAATTAACGTCGTTTTTATTTAAATGCGATCATAAAATACTTCTTTCGTTAACCAACACTTATTATTGTAAGGGATAAAGTCGGTGAATATTGTTTGTTGACATTTTCTTCAAATCCGACTTACCTATATTTACTAAGATGAACGCTTTCAAATATACGAAACCTATAATAATAATATAATATGCATATGTTTATTTACAAACTAGCTGATACCCGCGACTTCGTCCGCGTTGCTTGATATATTAACAAAGTTTTCTTATGTACGAAGGAAAACATATCAAAAAGAACGCAAGCAAAAATATACTTTGTTTAAACATACATCACTGAACAGGTAATGCATATAAAAATCTTGAAACTTTAATAACTTTTTATTAAATAAAGATATCGCAATATTTTTTTTATAAGGGCCAAGTGTCTAAGAAATAAAATTTAGAAAATTTCATTGAAATCTATTTAGTAGTTTTTCCGTGATGCGCGCACAACTGCAGACCTCTATCATTTTATTTATATAGATAAAATATCCATAGTGTTATTTACAAACTTAAAAACTATAGCCTAATTATTTGTAACAATTAAAATGTAATTACAAAGTTACTTTTATTTAATCGAAAACTATTTATAAATAAAATGCTGTTCGAATTATTATATTTGTGTTCATATTTAACCGACTTCAAAAAAAGGAGGAGGTTATCAATTCGTCTGTATGTTTTTTTTTTTTTTTTGTGTTTGTTACCTCATAACTTTCGACTGGGTGAATCGATTTTGATGATTTTTTTTTTATTTGAAAGGGGTTGCTTCCCATGGGGTCCCATTTTTTTTTTAGTCCAGGTTTGACAATGGAATCCATGAGAAAACCATATAAGTCGTAAATTTGCATGAGGTATGTGCGCGACAAATGGACGAATAACTTAATATCGCGCCAACCGATTTCGATGATTTTTTTTTTATTAGAAAGAGTATACTTCAAGGGTTGTTTGATGATAGTTTGGTTAGATTCTGATTATAGGATCCATGACAAAGTAACGGAAATCTTCAATTCTTAGTAGCAAATTAACGATACACGGCCGAATCTTTTATAGGCTATCTAGATTTATCATTCACCTACCATAACATCGTTATGATCAAGTAATTATAGTACTATTGTAAAAAACACTTCTTTATATACCGTCAATAGTTTTCGCAGCGCACGCGAAATAATAACTTTTATAGGCAACAGTTTGATACGTTGGGTTACATTGCTCCATTTTAAGTAGGGATCTATAAGATTTTGAAAATATAATATAGCCTATGTTACTCGGTAAAGACGTAGCTTTCTAAGGGTGAAAGAATTTTTAAAATCGGTCGAGTAGTTTTTGATTTAATTCGTAATAAAAAATCAAACAAAAATCAAATCTTTCCTCTTTATAATATGAGTTATGCATGTAAGCATTAGTATATATGTATATGTTTGTAATTGAAACATATTTGAACATCTCTTAAAAGTTGAGACCAATTTGCAAATTATATATATCGTATAAGTACTCTTATATACATGTTATATTTATGTATATTTATATATTGATTACTAGTGTTTTTCCCGCGGTTTCACCCGCTTAGTTCCCGTTCCCGTGGGAATATGGGGACAAAATGTAGTCTATGTTACTCCCTGATAATGTAGCTTTCCATTGGTGAAAGAATTTTTTAAATCGGCTTAGTGGTTTAGGCGTGAAAGCGTCAGTAACAAACTTACTTTCGCATTTATAATATTAGTTAGGATAATATAGATACTTCCCCTTTTTTTTAATATACAGACATTCCGTCATATTTTATAGTGAAGAATGGTATAACACAACGTCTATAAACATACAGTTTATTTAATTATTACTAGAAATAACTATTTGATTATGTTATGGCTGCCCAACTAAATTACCCCACCAACTAAATCTATTTAATCAAAACATGTTAATTTATATTCATACATTTAACCATATTAACTAATATTTATTAATTCAATACCAAAATGCATTTTTCTTTACGTTTCACTGTTTTAGATTAATATATTTAAATAATAATATAAATGGCGCTGTCTCATATGAGCTGCACGTTTAGTAGGTCTACCCATATTCTACAAATTAGTGAGTGTACTTCAGATTCACTAAAAATCGAAAAATAAATAAAAATTTTAACAAAACAAAAACCGACTTCATTGGAAAAACAAATTAATATGCACTAAAAAGTAAAAAAATAATTGCGTATTCTTCTATAATTTGATAATTAACTTACTATTTTCTACTCAACAATATGTAGGTACGAATTTGTTGTGTGGTTGATAATTTATTTACAATTATTGTTATTTTTGGAGTCGATGTCAGCTAAGGAAACAGTATAATATACCTAGCAATAATAATACGGGAATCTTTTAAAAACAAACAAAAACATACACATTACAAATTGACTTTTATTTGCCTCGTTAAGTTGCGCGTGCGGCACAAGCACATCTCACCTATAACTAACTATGTATGTAGTTATAAACCCATCTTGGCTGACATCGACTCCAAAAATAACAATAATTGTAAATAAATTATCAACCACACAACAAATTCGTACCTACATATTGTTGAGTAGAAAATAGTAAGTTAATTATCAAATTATAGAAGAATACGCAATTATTTTTTTACTTTTTAGTGCATATTAATTTGTTTTTCCAATGAAGTCGGTTTTTGTTTTGTTAAAATTTTTATTTATTTCTGATCTTTTCGATACGAAACTGTGAAACGGAAATTAAGACTGGCGATTGTGGTGCGCTGAAGTTTTCCAGTAGGTACAAAGTTATATTTGAAAACCGTTATCAGAGTCGGGAGCCCGGCGCGGCGGCTTTGGATGTTTCATTACTTTATTTGTTTCGTCGTTTCGTGGACCTTTGATTATGTTTAATCTGCTACTAATATTTCAACATTATTGTTAAACATTTGTAGGTGTTGTATAATAAAAATTATAAGTATAAAGTTTTAAGAGTAATGTTTGAAAGTTTTAAATAAATTATACACTAGTCTGTCTGTGATTTGTTTTATTTGTATTCAATTGTAACTAAAAAATATATTTATTGTTAGTAAATTATTGATTTGTGTTATATGCAACTGGATAGACGAACAAACTTTTCATTTGATTAAAATAATAAAATATTCCAGACAGACTTACTAATTTAATGTCTTTGTATAAAAGTTTCAGAGAAAATATCCAACTTTAATCCTAGTACAGTTTGTAATAAAACTTTTTAATGCTTGTTACATTGTTTTACCGTTTGACGATACTTGGGTTTTGTTATGGTCTGGAGCATCGTCGCTGGCCAGCGGAGCGTTCTGCATTCATGATTGAAATGTCCCTTTATCATGAGACAGGTTACCTACCCGGTTTTTATTTAAACCTTTTTTACACTTGACATCTAGAATAATACGTAAGTTAACGTAAGTTACATCTAATGTTCTCAACATTTGATATGTTGAGCTTGAGACCCTCTTTAAATTGTAAGAATACTCTTATTTTGGAAGAACTATCTCTATCAGTTACTTTACGATAACGATGATTATGTTCAAAGTATAAGCTAATAAACATAAGAATTATTCAAGTAATTAAATTTTATGTTTCGGAAAAAAGTAAATGTGTTGAGTGCCTATATGTATGTGTTAGTTGTAACTTTCCTAAGCCTTCATAAGTATTTTTTTTAATATTTATATTACAATTGTAGGATGTTAACAAAAAACTTTAATAACTATAATATATATTTTTTTACGTTCTCTTAATTCCGAAATATTAAAATCTATACTAATATATAAGCTGAAGAGTTTGTTTGTTTGATCCGGCTATTCTCAGGAACAACTGGTTCGAATTAAAAAAATATTTTTGTTGTATAGTCCTTTTATAGAGGAAGGTTTTAGGCTTATTTTTATTAATTATACGCGGGTGAAACCGCAGGGCACAGCTAGTCATCTGATATGTTATACATTTTCCGCCATATTAAATGATATAGAAAGTAAATGGAATATTAAAAACAAGTACTTTTCAGATCAAATCAGGTTCTATAGCTCGTTGTCGGATGCCGTCCCAGCGGACTCTTGCATTCTTGATTAAAGCGTTCTTATAACATGAATCATGTTTCCAGAGAGAAATGTTTATTTCTTAATAATTTCACTTAAGATAATAATTAATAATTCTCAGTAGAATCTACATACCATACCGGTGGTTTAGATTTAAAATCAATCTCGTAAAATGACAATTAAAAAATGCTCGTGAATTTCCCCGATTTAGAAAAGACATTTGTTTTTACGCCTGAATTAATAAGGGGGGACCAAATAATGAATGAAATAAGAACTATATTTCACTGTTCACAAAACTTGAATGGGTGAAATCATGTAAGATTGGCATAACGCGTACGTACTATGTGGAATAAATAATGAACGCCACGTATTGAAAAATAATAACAAACATGTTTTACTCTTAAACAAAGTTTTTAAAAGGTTAATAAATAATGAAACGTTAAAGTTTTCTTGATATTCCATGTAGAATGTAGATCAAGAGGTACGTGGTATTGAGTTTGTTGCATTTTTGATAGCGGCTTAAGTCTGACGATGAGTTCAGAATAAGTCAACTGCATCCTTGCATTTTATATAACGTAAATGTCGTCAATTTCTTAGCAATATTCTCCCTATCTATTATTTATTTTATAAAAGATAAAATGAAATATGTTTCCGATTTAATATTTATTACAAAAGCATTCGACGTTCGAATGAAATGTTGATAGATTGAATTATTTTGCTACAAATTTTGCATTTAAATTTACTATTTTCTGTTACACGATGGCAATTGTTGATCTTTTATCTTTTTGAAATCCTGTTATCCTGAGTAATATTGGCGATTGTCAAATGTTTGTTTTTAGTAATAACTATCGCTTAAAGTCTTTTCGAAAATAAATGTTACTAACGAAACGTTTAAGGAACGATTGTAAAATAAAGCTCGTAGAGATTACTCGTTTCGTGAATGTGGTGATATGTACGTAATTATACGGATGTGATAGGAGATTAACGGTATGTATTTGTATCAGAAACACGTACTGTGTGACAATCAATGCCAGTAAATACAATTATTGTGAGTTAATTTGGAATATAATTACAATACGTGCGTCGTTTTAGAAACGGCCCTTAGTAAATTGTAGCAAAATGCAACACTAATAAAGATATTATGGATACAATTGTTTTAGTTTGGTATTCCTAATGATCTTAAATAAGACTAGTTGTTGTTTTGTGGCTAGCTATAATGTCACAGATCCTGCTATCCTAGGTTCAAACCTCGGCTCGGACGAATAAAAAGTTGTTTGGGATATTTTGTCGAAATATTCTCACCTGGAAGTGTGCAAACCTAGCCGCGGAAAAATCAGTCGTATTACTTGACCCATAAACTATTATATAACCCAAATTTGAAGTTAAATAAAAGCTTGTAAATGTATACTCGTTGCCACTAATCGTACGTCAATTACTGTTTTTGCAGTAATTGATCGTACTTCCTATTTCATTTATCAATTCCGTATGTGTTTATGTATTCCGTATGTCTAACCATGCGTTTAATTTATTTTACGAAATCACGTACTTTTATGTCACATAGAAATATTACCTGTCAAATTGAAATATATCATATATACTTGTATTACATATACCTACTTGTATTATAATTATATAGTCGACTAGTCTAGACACGGTGTCTGTCTCCAATTTAACATTCTTGACATTTTACAAAATATCACGTGACGAGTTTTAATACAACAGATTTTTTAAAAGCTTTTTGAATAAGAATAACAGATACGTTATACGTACAACGGAATCGTTCTTCTATTACTTTTGGTTCCAAATTTGAATTTCGATCGATCAATCGGCATAGTGTCTATTCTAGTCGGGGAAAAATAATAACTCTTAATTTTAAAATCACTATGTAAATTGAAAAGATATTTTTTTCAGTAAGATACGGTGAAACATTTGCCTTATTGCATTACATGTCCATGACGTGTAAAGTCCTCGCATTTCTTGATTAAGGTTGTTAACTTTACATCTGGTCGTCAATTTCGTTTGAAACTAGAAGATAGATAGAGACTTGTATATTTATTTATATATTTTATAGGCAAGGTATAATAGGTCTGAACAGATTAATGTATTGCATAACAAGAAGTAACAGCCTGGTAGTACAAATTATGTCTCTCATTCCGCCACGCTGCTCCAATGCGGTTTGGTGGATACACATTTGACAGAATTTCATTCGAAACAAACAAAAACTAAGCAAATAAAATTCAACGGTGCTTGATCGGGCTTGAATCCGCAATATTGGGTCAAGATTTATGTGTTTGAACCACTACGCCGTCTCGGTATGAGTATGTACATAATGTTGATCTCAACATGTATCTCATAATGTATCTACATTGCAAGATATTTTGGCAGAATAGGTATTACATATTCGATTCAGTAAAGCAATGAGGCGGATTTATTTATGTTGATGATAATGATTTAATAATATCTTATTAATGACTTGTATCAAGTGCTAACGAATCATTAACGAAAAGGTTATTTATCATAAAGTGTATGTAGCCTTTGTTTCATCGTAATATCCTAAATGGCTGTAAGACGATCTCCTTTATGCAGACGTGTTCGTTCTCACTCATATACAAAATTAAAATGTAAATATTTATGTATGTAAATGCAAGCGGTTTATGGTGTGTATAAATATTGTTTTGATATTTTTAACAATTTTTCTTTTTTAATTTATACTTTTGTTTTTTTCACTAGTCGAAATTAGTTGTATGTTTTGTATGAAAGTCGGTCTTTTACTACTACGTGATAAATCACATTAAATAATAAGTTCTGAAAACGCTCTATAATAATAAGTTCATAACGTACAAAGATAAATCAAATAATTCTAAGATTGAATGATATCAATTTAAAAGAAACTGTTCGTCTAATAAACTTTATCGTTGCTCTGTACACTAGCCAGCTTTATATCTAGTTAGTTAGCTAGCTATCGTTTTGCTTGATCGTTTTGTTTGATATTTTAATTATAATAAAAAAAGTATTGATGTTTTCCTATCCACAATTTTATCGTCGATCCTTATTAAAACACGATCCTCTGATTACTGATATGGATGGCGCCTATGTGATATTGTTACTAAGAACGCATTTTGTTATCAATTTTTCATATACCGTAACCTTTCATGAAAAATCAATTATGTAAGTAGTTGCCATATAATATCCGTTGATTGAGTTATGTATGATTTAATTTAAGTACTGAAAACATCGCTTGCAATTATCCCATTTGCTTGGAACTGACGTAGTGTAATAAAAAGCACTTGGCTTACGCCATAAGAATGATTTTTTATTGTGGATTGTTGACGCTTGCGTGTTATTGACGAGCTATGGTAGCTATTTGATAGTATTGAGCTTAACAAAAGTTCTATTGAAAATCATACAGATAAATTCATTTATCAAAATTCCATATATACAGTATATATGGCTACACAGGCAAATTGCTGTCACCGCGTTTTGATGGCTAAACTTTTTTTAATTACCTAAAGCTGTCAATAAAAGTGGATTCATGTTGATAATGTCTAAATTGTTGAAACATTGTAAGAGTTGTGAACGCAGAAATTGCCACCTATATTACCAGCTTATATGTATAAATGTACGATAATGCGAAATTCCGAAAGAAGATTTTTACAAAAAAACTCATGAAATAATTTATATTTATAATTAAATTATATATGTAAAAAATCAACGAATACAAATTCCACGTCTTTTCTGTTCATCTACATAGTCAATTTAATTTAATTTATAAAACATCTTTCAAAATAAGTTTAACAATTATTTAATAAGTAACTACGGCTTATATAAAATAGTTTCGAGTTAGCAACTAAAAGGAAACGAATCCTATAAGGCTTTGTGGACAAGCCTTGCTAACTCATTACGCGGTAAATAGAGGCGACTGTAACTGTTTCATCAATAAGAAGGTTCGCTTTAATTAAAATACGTGTTATATTACTTTTTTTATGATTGATTTCTTTTATATAATATAATATAATTTTATTTTAGATATATACGTTTTTATTGTGGATCAATAGACTTTTGATTAGTACCTATATGATATGATATTGATAGCGCTATGATATTGTCTATTAGGTTAATATAAACGTATATCTAGTATCAATAAATAAGGCCGCAGATACAATTTACTGGAGATTTTCTATCGATAGTAGCCCGAGAGTGAAGGAATAGAGAGTGCATCTGTGTTTACGGTACACACGTGCGCTATAATATATGCTGCGCAATTGGCTATACCTATTCTTTTGAGATTTGCCGCCATAGCCGAAATCAGTCGAAGAACATCATCATCATCATGTATTACATTATCTTAGATAATCCTTAATGTGAGGTATTTACAATCTACACTCTAACAGAATCCTAATACACTTTAATCAATTAACCCTTAAGGCACACTCTCTGATATGTTATATCACAAAATTAAGTTGATTTGGAAGTGGTGGTAGAGCTTTGTGCAGACTCGTCTGGGTAGGTACCACTCACTCATCAGATATTCTACCGCAAAAAAGGCAGAACTTTGTATTATTGTGTTCCGGTTTGAAGGGTGAGTGAGCCAATGTAATTACATGTACAAGAGACAATAATATCTTAGTTCCCGTGCATTGGCGATGTAAGCGATGGTTATCATTTCTTACAATGCCATTGTCTATGGGCGTCGGTGACCACTTACCATTAGGTGACCCATATGCTCGTCCGCTTTCCTATAAAATAAAAAATAAAAAGTGATCAGCGGTTCGGAATATATATGCAGAAATATATAAACATAAAGTAAATGAAAGTAAGTTGTTAATCTTTTCTAACAATAAAATGACCTAAGTGTGTTAATTGAATACAATTAAATTATTATCTATATTTATATAATCTATTGCCCTGAAAATTTGGTAATTTATGTGAACTAACAAAAAAAGGCGAACGATATTTTTTGTCCGTACTCCCATTAACCTCGTGCGGTCGTCAAAGGCGAATAAATAAATAGTTTTATTTTTTTTAAATGTAAGACGCTGAATCGATTTTAATGAAAACTTCGTCAGTAGTTCGCTATGCAATTACGCTACGGATAAAATTAGTTTAAGAGTTAATATCATGATTTTATACACAAAATATGCGAGACGAAAGAAACTCAAGAATAATTAATAAAATTTTATTCATGCCTGGGCTTATGGCTACTCGAATTCTCTGCCAGACAACCTAAAAATCTACACGACAGGTACACGGCTCTACAAAACGATATTTAAATATCAAAATAAATAATTATTATGATTTATATGTTATTCGAATACATAAATAATATCACAGATAAATATCCACATTATATGTAATTAAAGTGTCTTCCGGGGACGCTGAATCGATTTCTGGATACCTCAAAAACATTCAAAAATGTCGGTGATTTGTCAGAACAAACTTCTAATTTTACATACAAAATCAAATAAAGATATACCTTACTAATGTCTGCCCGCATCTTCGCCCGCGTGTGGTAATCGGGCGTACGGTATAAAGAATTAGTCTGTTATATGCAAAAAAATGTTGATATATATATAATATATGAACTTGGTGGTAGAGCTTTGTGCAAGCTCGCCTGGGTAGGTACCACCCACTAATCAGATATTCTACCGCGAAACAGTAGTACTTTGTATTTTTGTGTTCCGGTTTGAAGGGTGAGTGAGCCAGTGTAATTACAGGCACAAGGGACATAACAACTTCATTCCCAAGGTTGGTGGTGCATTGGCAATGTCTATGGGCGTTAAGTGGTCACACTTACCATCAGGCGGCCCATATGCTCGTCCGCCTACCTATGATATAAAAAAGCCCTACGAAGGATGCATAAAATTCCCCTTACTTCGTGTTTATAGATTTTTCGTCATCATTTCATTGATATGAGTATATATATATATATATATATATATATATATATATATATATATATATATATTTATACAATTAGTATATATATATATATATATATATATATATATACTAATTGCTGTTTACGCAAAATGTAATCAACGAATGGATATAACTGAGACTTGTGTGAATTGCGCGTTTTTAATAACAGATTATAATTAGTAATATCCATAAATAAATATTTTCATATAAAACGTACTGTAACAAAGCAATTTAAAGAATTACTGTATTGTCTTTGTGTTTTGATGAAGTCGAATTAATTATTAAATGAATAATTAAAGAAAATAGCATTAATCTCATTTATCTATTGTTGTTAACGCTTTGCAATTGTTTACTATATTATACAAAACTACACTACACAAGATACTTCAAACAACTTGCGAAATGATATAACAAAACATACATAGCGCCGTGGATAAGCTGTGAAGGTTAGAGTATGATTTACATACAGATAAGATATAATACACTCTCGATAATTATCTCTTTTATCAGTTTCGATATCGCATCAGCTACATAGTATATTCTGTCACACCTCATTTTCATACCTGACCGTTTTGTTCTCAAACTACAGCTGCACCGCACCACGCGTTCGGGTCCGTTGTCCGTTGTCAGTCAGTCCTCCACCGACTGTCGCCGGAGACGCACGTCCTTCGTCCTCCGATAACCTAACCCTTTAATTAAATCGGGAGTGTATTTTAAAACATTCACACACAAACCCGGTGTACTAAAGTGGTCCAAACTAGTCCAGTGTGAGGAAGTTTAACACACTCGATGTGAATGTAAACACATCGTGTTTCGATACCGGAATATTGTGTTTACAGTAATATAAGGTGAGTCTGTTTATATGTCGATCAGCTGTAAAACATAGGACCCTCCTGACGATTGAGTGATTGATTACTTAAAAAACTTTTTGTTTTTTTATTTATAATTTACTAACTCAAATATGCTTTTCAATTTGTATAATAAAAATAATATAAAACACTAAATTTACGTTTTAAAAGATGTATTCCATAATACATGCTCTTTTGTTTTGAAGTTGAAAAACTTAGATTATATTAATTGTAGTGTGTGCCCATAATGATTTATCGTGAGTTTTTGTGTCACGTTTCTCATCTTTTGACTGAAAGTAAATAGAGAATGTATCTTGCGTCACTAAAGATCGAGAAGTTATATATTTTTGTACAGCTGTATGTGGTATAATTGTTGTTTGTAATTGTTTTATAGTATTGTCTGAGTATGTGACGCACGTATTTTGTAAATTAAAATAACTTAAAGCGAACAAGCGAAGCGTACTATTCACGAATAGTTTTTTTATTCAGACTGAATTTTAAAATTCAAGTATAAATTCTGTTCGTAAAATTTCCAGCACTTTTTTACGTTTGATCAGTTTCATAAAATAAATTCGTTTACAAAAAAGTTTGTATTTAATATTTTTGTCAACGGTTTGATTTTACGGTTGGATAAAATGTACGATTTGTGTATATAAATAAACGTTTTTTTTTGTTTTTACGTTAGTGAAGTTATGATTTCTATGTTAAACGTATGTAATATATGTGAAACCATTATAAAACTATATCAAATCGCATTATTCATTCATATTTTACACTATATAAACAAGACATAAAATAATTTTGAATGTTATATTTATTTAAAATGTATTGCCCACAAACAATTGCATTATGCAAAAATCAGAGTTATATAACTTCTTTGTCAATCAACCTGATGCTAATGCTAATCTTCTGTTCACGAATTGTAAATAATGAATATAATTACGTATTAATTTATACAAACCATATTAATAAAATGTAGTACAGTTATTAAGCTATAAGTATGCAGTATAATATTTAGTAACCGGTACATGCCTCACAGCTGGGCAAAGGCTTCTTATACGGATACTATGTGGCTGATCAGCTCATTTTGGTAAACATTCAGGCCGGTTTCCTTACGGTGTGTTTCTTCGTCGCCGAACACGAAGTGAATAATTCTATGAACACGTACATCAATTAGTAATGAAAACATTCATTACCATTCTTAAGAATTCCTATTCGTTACCTTATTAATAATTTTATTTTACACAATACCGTTTTTAAATGCTTGTAAGAATGTACAAGAAAAAACCATATATTTTTTTTAAATGACGCATTACATTTTTAAACGAAATAGTAATATAATATAGATTGATGCTTATTTGATAAAAATGTTAGCTACGTTATCACGCTATGCCAAAAACGGAATTGTTTTGATGAAATTATCAAATCTTATCTATGTCAAAAAAATCATTGCCTTTCTCCCGTCGATAGAAAGATATGATTGAATTGTGATTAAAGCAATCATGATTAATTATTATATATGTTCTAATTAATTATCATATCGTTTCACGAGGGGAAATGCAATTTTGTCAATATAATTAATTTTACGATAAATACAATATCACGAACCAGTTTCAGTTTACTTACACACTCAGTGATATTACGAATATATTTTTTAATGACTTCACGAAACTAAATAGAAAAATGTACAAACCTTTTACCAAAACCAGTCTAATATTATAGGTGAACAAATCGTGGAAATTAAAGAAAGCTATATGCAATAATAAAGCAACAATAATTAAGCCGAGATGGCTCAGTGCTTAGAATACGCGAATCTTTTTTTATAGCATAGAGAGGCGAACGAACATATCGGCCGCCTGATGGTAAATGGTCACCAACTGACATAGATATTGCCATTGTAAGAGATGTTAACCATCACATTACATGACATCGCCAATTTGCCACCAACGTTGGGAACTAAGAGGTTATGTGTCCCTTGTACCTGTAATTACATCGGCTCACTTACCCTTCAAACCGGAACGCAAAAATACCAAGTACTGCTGTTCTGCGGTAGAGTATCTAATGAGTGGGTGGTATCTACCCAGACGAGCTTGCATAAAGCCCTACCACCAAGTGTCTTAACCAAAGATTGCATCTTCGTGAACCGGGTAAGCACCACTGAATTTTCATGCGCTTAATTTCTTTGATCAAGGGATACATTTTTGAGCGAACCTGTATAGAGAAATATATGTTTATCACTTGTTTCTCTGTATGAAACCCAAATCGAGACCCTAACTAGAACTTTGCAGTGTTCGTAGCAATTATGTTTAGCGTTAATTATTGCGGTTTCGATTGCTACTCGTGAATAATATTCGCGCGTGTTTCGTGGTCGGTATAGTTTTGTTATATGTAGGCTTTTCGAGCTTCTAGTCATCCCCACCCTCACACGAAGCAAGCAAAAGTAATTTTAAATAATATGTGTTTATTTATTAATGTCTCATTTAAATCAATACTTAATGTAAGTCGTCTCGGCTCTGGGATGAAGGAAAACACGCGAGAACACCAACCCACATCGGATCAGCCTGGTGGGATAAGTTCTAAACCTTCTCAATAGCAGAGCATGGCTTAGTCCAGCAGTGGGACGATTACAGGCTTTTAACTTACTTTTACTTATTTAGTAGATTGTCTAACAAGTAGAGCGTGAAATGAATATTTAGCACATACCTTACCACAATAATACTAATAATTAATGCAGTCAGCATTCGAACCTATAACCTTAAGGTACGACCAGTGTAGTCTATCCACTAATCCTTCTTTTCGACGAACAAAGTAATTTGTATATTTCAACATAAAATATTAAAATATTCAATTACTCCGTTGGTTTGAAAAGCACTCGAATGAAAAATATTACGACAGTTTTCAACGAATGTTAATTTTGAGAGGATTCGAGTGTGAGGTAACCAACGAACCTCGTTTATAACATGAACTATAAAATTAAATAAACATAATTGTTATCTTGTTTGTATTGAAATAGGATGTCCACACACGTGTTTATGTAAACAAAGACTTGCTTTAGTCCAATCTAGACGGAATGATAAAGAAAAACAACGTTGTAACTATTTTATAACAATTCTATATTTGTTTCTTTATTGTTCTTTTTTTAAATTATTTTGATTAACGTTTCGTTTGTTTTTTTTAACGCTTGTGTATTATAATAGCCTAAGAAATCAGGATAGATCCTATAATAATTCAAAATCGCTAAGCGGCTTGCTTACCATTGAGATATTTAGGTTACAAACATTGTTTATTAACAATTTTATGTACTCAAGCTTAGCTTTATTTTTGGGAGGAGGATGTGTGTATTAAATTAGTGCAATATTATGAAGTGGTAGCGTAAATATTAAAACGCGACGAAAGTCAGTAGTTACACTTCAATCAAATTATTAATATTTAGGTGTTTTTTTTATTGTATAGGAAGGCGGATGAGCATATGGGCTACCTGATGGTAAGTGGTCCCCAACCATAGACAATGGCATTGTAAGAAATGTTAACCATCGCTTACATCGCCAATGCGCCACCAACCTTGGGAACTAAGATGTTATGTCCCTTGTGCCTGTAATTACACTGGCTCACTCACACTTCAAACCGGAACACAGCAATACAAAGTACTGCTGTTTTGCGGCTGAATATCTGATGAGTGGGTGGTACCTACCCAGACGACCTTGCACAAAGCTCTACCACCAAGTAAAAATAGGTACATAAATCACACAATTTGGTACTTCTTTCGAAATTATGAAATAATATCGGACATCGGTTTTAAGTGTTATGAACTCTCGGTTATACTTGAACATAAATATTTACATAGAACATATAGTTACGTATAGCTATTTCAAACGCGAACGATGCCCTACTAAAATAAAATGAAAATAAAAAAGAAAATCATTTCCCGCCATACGTGCCGTCAGATTCCGTTGATTTTTACAGCGACTATTTTATTATATTTCAGTTCGAACATTTCCATGTCACAATTTGTCTTTGTTTTTATAAATACGAGTAAATTATTATTTTTTTTTATAAAATTCTACGTTTAAAAATCGAACATGCATTTCTGGAACTAGAATGTAAGTTCCAGTTATTTTATTTATAGTAAAAAAATCTGTAGAGCTATATTCTAAGGATAAAATCGAACCTCGTTGCAGAAAATGATCGTGTAATATCAGAATGTGATATGCGACATTGACTAATAATTACATTTAAAGGATATACATACGTATCAAAATAGCGTATCATCGTTAGTCGGTATTCAACATTTAACAAGTGAGATAGAAGTGAATTCTGAAAGAAAAGAATTCTTTCTATTGATTTTCCAAATCTGTTTATAAATGACAGAGTTCTGTCAATTAATAACATCTTTCTTTATAGTTTGGTGCCTCATTTTAGATAATTTTGCAGTACATAAAAAATAAAAACTAGTTGTATAAAAATTTATTAATAAAATGTTTTGTGTGTACCTAATATAAGGCACTAGGCCTTCTCTGTTTTTTCATTACTCTGTTTATATTTTATTATTTTATTTCTATCATATATTAGTATCATCATATCATATATTAGTATATATTATATCATATATTAGTTTTATTAGTCAGTTAGTCGTTTCTAGTTGTGTTACGTTTAGTTTGTGGTTCATATTTTAGTACGACCTACTTTCGTTAACTAAACGTACAAGTCTAAGAGTAATCAACATTGACCTATATCGATAATGAGATAGACATGTTTATTAAACTTATACCTATTTCAGCGATTATTGCGTTGTGCAGTCACTTTTATGGTTAACTAACTACCCGGCTTCGTGTGGGTGGAATAAGGGTATGTCTACATAAAACATTTATATCGTAATACATGTGATATCTCTATTAGTTTACACGACGTACGCCAGTGAAGCTCCCATTCGCCATTTTTTTCCGTAACAGTCATCGTCATATTTTAGCCAATTTACACAAACGAATAAAAAATCTACACCTTCCTCATAAATCAATTTGTTCATTGATGGGGACTATATCAATATCCGTTATTAGCGATACTACCGATTTGAAATTTAGACAATTTTGAATCCATTCTTAACACAAGCTCACAAGTAAATTTACACTCTCTCACTCGCCCTCTAAAACGGAATAACACATTGTGGTAGAATAAATGTGAAGTGGATTCAGAAAGACTATTTCGCAGAATCAATATTGAGTAGAGTTGGTTCTGGAATGTAAGCTTTTACAAATTTCACCATTAATTAGTCAAAGTCCACCGGTTTAAAATCGAATATAAAGCATACACATAAATAATTCAACGTTCTAATTTGCTAATTCTATCTTTGGATTGCATTCGAAAACCAAAACATATATAAATCTGTTCAAAATACCAACTTAATCCTTGCATTAATGTCGCGTTTTGTCGTAAAATGTATTTTGTTAGTCAAATACTATCGGTGTGACCATTAATTTAATGTTGAAATTTTAGTTATTTTAATCTTTGACGATTTACTGACTTTAAATTGTTTTTAACATAATTTTAAAGTTGTTATTTCACGTCCTTTATAAGAACTTACGTCGATGCCTGAAACGGGCAATTGTTTGAGATGAAGACGGTCCAGTGGATCAGTGAATACGTCCATCTCGAATCTTAAAGAGCGAGTTCAAATATCGGTAATAACCAATTAGATTTACGTGCTATATTTGTGTTCATTATTCATTTCGCGAATCCTCACGTTCCTCTTTTAAATGTGTATTGTGTAATGGAGGAAATCTCATTTCTGAGACATAAATAATTTATTTACTATATTTAATTTTTTAAATAAACATTGTGTTCACACGTAACGTACAAAATATTTACAGAATAAATAATTTCTTATTAGCGAATGACTCGTGTGGCTATTGTTATTTGATCAAATGTATACCATATACAATAAACTGAGTTGATTGCATTTAATGATGCATTTGATCCGCCTTCATTAAAGTATACTTATTTGAGTTCCGTATACGTATAATATTACTTCAGAAATGATTGTATAATTAAAAATTTTATATTAGTATTTATTTAGATTTATATCAGTAATTACAGTAATAAAAAAGCACAATTTTCGGAAACTGGACTGTATCTGTTTGTCCATGCATCTCGTTAAAACTATCGACGCGTCACGGTTAATGTCGTTAACATAAGATAATTTTATCCCTGTAATTAAAACTCGTACAGACGTTAGCATTAGCGTTCGCTTTCGGCTCGGGTGCGCGTTTTGTATCAGAGATTGTTTCAGCTTTGTGTGTAATACTAATTATAATAGAGCTTATTTTAAACCTCTCTACGAGCTCCACGTATGCGCAGCCTACGAGCTGCACCCACGCGGTATCCTTGTCGCTTCACAACGGACAATCGATGTAAATGCGTCTTAAAAAAATATGTTCGTGTATTAAAACGAATACTGTTATATATACTATATTGTATTGTCAGAAGCCATAAAACGACTGGAGCTTGTTTAAAATTGAGTATCAATATTTAACATTAACACATACTAACAGGGAAAATTAAATAAAAACTTGTAATAAATTCAAATCATATAAGGGTCGTCTCGTATAGAGGTATCTATGAGTATATTGTAAGGCCACGTATCCCATAGAAAACTGCGACTCGCTGATTAACGAAATGAAACAATCATCGCAAATTATATTTTTAGTAGTGACTTGTCCAATAAAGTGATGAGTCTAAGATGCCAAATGTTCGTCTTAATAATATATCACTCAAACAGCTCTGTATAAATGTATTGAATTATATGCTAATAAATGCCAAGCGAATTATCAACCTCACTATACAAACGGACGTTATAAATTCAACTCTTTGATCTTCCGGATACACATTTTCTCGACTTGCATAAAATCGTTTTCGATTTTAACAGACGTAAATTTAATTAAGATACTAAATCGAACGACTTTATTTAAAACATTTATACTTTATAAAGAAATTTTATAAGATCTGTCGTTTTCTTTAATACATATTTGTTAAATATACTTAAATTTTGATTATACATAGGTTTATCAGGAATGATGAAATTAATCGAGCCAAAAAAAAGCATACCACTTCTTGATTTTCTAAAGAGATATTAAAAATATTTAAATATCGAAGTTCGAAAAGTAAAGACACAGTAAGGACACTTATATTAAATTTATAGCATAAATTTAATCTTGTAAAATAAAAAACTTCCATTATTAATACTTAAACATTGTTGTTATTTGGATTATACTTATGAAAGCGGTGAAATATTGCATATAACAATATTTGATATATTCGTCACATATGTAGTTAATCCAGTATTAATCTGTTTGAACTGCTCACCAGAAATAACGTGGAGTCGACGATAAGTTTGCCAGCGTGTATCCCAAGAACAAATATGAAATGTTTACTCTTTAATGCAAACTCCGCTGGATATTTGTGTTTTATTATATAAGAACAGTTCACTATTTACTTGAAGAACATTTTCGAGTAGTTATTTCGTTGAGAAGTTTCATATTAACTCATATTACGTCTGGTCGAAATCTTTTGTGAAGTAATTCAATCGATAATTTTTAATTTTTAATATTCTATATGTACTAATTTGAAGTTATTTATTTAGATTTATAAGAAAAGCAGCCGTTTGATTCTAATTTGGAACCTTGGTTAACATGTGCGTAATTTGTGTTTGTAATTAATCTCGTGCTTGGTGCTAAAGGAAAATATAGTGAGGATATGCATGTGGTCGATAAAAATCTGCCACGCGGTGTTTGTTGTCAGGAGACGGTAGCCTAGCTGTGGGTCATTTATAGCCTCTTACATTATTAGAAGAATTTATAATTAATTTAGCGGGACATATATAGTTAAACAGTGATTTCTCTTTCTGCCATCATTTATTTGATATTTGAAAGAAAAAGGCAGAGGATATTTTAACGAATCACTTTTTAAACAACCTTTGTAGTTAAAGCCGTTAATGCTTAGAACATAAAATAAAGATAATTAAATAAACGGGTAATCTTGTAAAGCTTAGCAGCACGCTAATAAATTACTTTCATTTAGGTTGATGAAAAAAATGTGCTTTTCGCACTTCGTATTGTTTTCCTTTGTGTGGACGAAATAAAGCGAAAAATTTGGAAACCGTTGATACGTATTTAAACATAATATCTACACCATTATTTAAAAAAATGTTTGTTTGTACGCGCAAGTTATTAAGTAAACTTATTGACTATGTAACACCACGCTCCGATCTACAGGGACGGTGTAGTTACTTTAACGTGGGCGGATATAACAACCATATTTAATATACATTGAAATTCCAACTGATAGTATATATAGTATAGTAATAATATAGTAATAAAACATATTTTAAGAATTTACATGAACACCTTCATCCATAGACATAGACATCACTCTATATATTATCAAAACGCGTCTGACGTTATGTATCTTACCTGTACTTACACTGCCTGCCTCACTGGAACAGCAAAACAATATATATATATATATTGTTTAATTTCAACGAATTCTTTCGGATTATATCGATATTCCGTTTTCTCTGTAAACAGAGACTGTGTTTACGTTCCTGTTTATTAGCAAATTGTAAATGTAATTTAGATGTTAATTGCCCTCGTATCTAGTAACTAGTGTATCCTATCCACGTGGGAACTTATCTACATATTGCAATTAGGTAAACTGAGTACGGACTAGATGAGCTTGAAATGTTTGAGACATTGAATAATTGATATTCTATAAAAGTTTTAATTTCTTTTTCCCCATATTATACCCTCAAACTAACTCTAAAAGATATAAACTTGTTTTTAATAAAAAATAATAGGGCTTTAAATTTATATTTTTTTATATTATTTGCAATATTAAATACATTAAATGCAATACCGATTCAGTCGCGTATAATTAATAAAAATGTAATGAATAAAGAACCTTCCCCCATAAAAGGAGTATACGACACAATTTTTTTTTAAATTCGTACCAGTAGTTCCTGAGATTAGCCGGACCAAAGAAACAAACTCTTAAGCTTTATATATTAGTATAGATTTAAAACTACCTTGGATGTTTGAACTCACTCCCTCGTTTTTCTTGTACAATTTGAAAAAATATTTTGTGTTAGTCTTCCTCGAAAATATTTTTCAAATCGGACTGAATATATAACGTATAATAATATATTACATACCTATATAAATATATTTGGATGCGGGCTGCCCAAGATCGGGATGGTTGGCGTTGTTTGGGGGAGGCTTTCGTCCAGCAGTGGACGGCGATAAGCTGGAAAAAAAAACAAATATCACGCTACCCATGGGTGACGATTCTATAGTCGAAACGTCGAAGACCAGCTAGTATTTAATATTATATTAAGTGTTATTAACCACCCCAATTGAAATGACCTATGTATCTATATTAATATATATATATATATATATATCTATAGTGTTTGCTTATTATTATATTAATCTTTATAACTATCGTCTATACCTTTTTACTTTCTGAATTTTACGATTATTATTTCTTATGCCGAAGTAAACGTGTTTAATTACCGCCATCAATATCGACTAAAGAAGGTAATAAAATTTTATTCTCCTGGATATTGAAATATTTTAGTGTCTTCATTAAATTTTTATTAAAATTGATATAATGTTTTAAGCTTAAATGACGGTTAATAAATGAATATCGAATTTTCTGTAAAATGAATTTCACACGCAATGAATGTTCATATAATTTTCATTTGCGTCACGTTTAATTACATTATTTTCTCGATGGAGTTTTCGTTTCGGTAGAACGCAATTTTGATACCATACCCGTATTGGTTGTTTTATTCGTAGCGTATATTATTTTGTGAATAGTTATTAGTTCTTTAATCTGATTGATCTCTATCGAAAAAAATCCGAATATCGTTCCAAATCAATTGCGAGCATTTGTCGTTCAAAGCTATTGTTATAAAAGTAATTATGGTTAAATATCCCTTAAAATGATATAATTTTATTGTGAATATTACAAATTAAGTAAGCCGAGATGCCCAGTGGTAAGAACGCGTGACTCTTAACAGATGATCGTAGGTTCAAACCCGGGCAAGTACCGATTTCATGTTCTTAATTTGTGATTATAATTCATCTCGTGCTTGACGGTGAATGAAAACATAGTGAAGAAACTTGCAGGTGTCTAATTTCACTGAATTTCCACCTTGTCACATGTGTATTCCACTAACCTGCATTGGAGAAGCGTGGTGGACCAAGCTCCAAAAACCTTCTCCTCAAAAGAGGAGAGGAGGCCTTAGCTCAGTAGTGGGACATTGACAGGCTGTTACTGTATTACAAATTGAATTAGTAAGATAATAATTTTATATTAATTTGAATTTATATTTGAATGTTTCATTATGCAATGCGAACCGTTGCGTTGCGTTGGTTCGTATTCATAAGTAGTTAAATAAAACACGTTTTAGTATTTATTGCCTTTCATTCCTAACAGTTCTATTTTATTAGATCGCATAGCTTGAATACTTAATTATAAATTAGCAGTTATTGAACATTTTCAATAAATAATCGACGTATAATGTTCAGTTCACGTTCCAGGGTCCTCAGCCAACCCATACGGCTGCAGTGCGATCTCTAAATGGTCGTTAAGTAGAGAAACCTAGTATTAACGATAATTAATAATTACGTTTTCATTTCTATACTATATTTAATGGTTTATAGTTATATTTTATTATATGTGTGTAGTCATGTTTCGTTTTAAAAACATTGATTTTAAATAATATTTACGAACTATTACAACACAACGCAATTTGAAATTTCTTCAATGAAACGTACGCACTACGCAGTAACGAACCTATTGAATGATTTCTTTGTATATGTTTTGGTTGTAAGGTTGCAGCGTTAAAGCTTACTGAAAAAAAAATTGTACAACAGCTTAGTAATATTTAATTTTCAAAGTACAGCCTAATTATTGTTTATTTTAAGTATATGTACTATTTTCTTTGTCGCACCTCCAAAACATGGAATTCTTTACCAGCACACGTGTCCCCCCCCCCCCTCTAATGCCCTGGGTTCCTTCAAACGAGGCGTGAAGAGGCATCTTGCGGGTCGGCAAGGCGGGGGGCGACTAGTGCATATCATTCTTCCCGACTGTACTATCCGTCCTCGCGTTTGGACTCTATAACACTTAACATCAGGTGGAATAGCCTCCCGGGTTATATAAAGTAAAAAACCTTTACTCACTAATACTCTAAATATATGAGATAACACTCTAAACATATCTAATCATCGCTTGTTTTTATTTCCAACACAATATAAATAAATAAGCCGGTATTCGCTTCGCAACAGCATAATCTATCATGTTATTATTAAATTATCGTTATCTCAAAGTTTCATAATAATTTTGATGGTGTTCCTCGGCTCAATTACGATGGAATTATAGCCTTCCTTAAATGTGTCGAGTATTTCGCGCTAAGTAACTCGAATAAAATCTTTAATAATATTATAATGTACAATACACTTTTGAATCATTTAAATCAACAAAACTTTCATTATTATATAATTATGGATAGCGTCCAAAGTAGACTTCTCTTCACTTGCATTTTTTGTTACATATTTAATCTTATATGTTTTTATTATGTTCAATAATTTTTTCATTCTATAGTTATGTATGTTCGGTACAGTTTCATTTTATTTATAGAATAATAAATAAATATTTTATTGCTTATTTTTTATGTTTAATTCGCTTACTCGTTTAGTACGAGTGATTTTTTATTGGGTTGATGTAGTTTAATGGAAATACATACTATAGCAAATATAGCATAGTGACATCGAATGACTTTTTATTAAGTTCTACTCAATTTGCAGTTTTTTTAATTTTTGTTATTATAGTACTATATGGCCGGAACAAATGGCACAATTAGCTTTTGTTTTTATTTGTTATCAGAACTACCTTTTGTAAAATATTGAATATCTTTCAAATTGAAATCATAGATTCGAAAACTGTAGTATTGTTCACTCAGTTAACATTTTAAATAAACGAATTTAAAAATATACAACGACAGCAATTTATTTGATGCGATTTGACATGGCAAACTTGAAAAATAATTATTGTTGCCTATTTTCGTTTGTTTGTATTATGAGCTCGTTATTATTTGTATTGTACATAATAATTGTTGTTTAAATAGTTTTTTCGTAGAAAATTGTATTTCGCTGCGTGGGCTGGTAATCTTGTTTTAATACCTTCTTATTTTTCATTGTTCGACCTTACTTGGTATCAGCCTATTGTAAAACGAACTAGTAATTGATTGGCGTCTGTGATTGCGAACAATCTATCAATTGAATAGAGCATGTATTTTTTTTATTGCATAAGAAGGCGGACGAGCGCATGGGCCACCTGATGGTAAGTGGTCACCAAATTGACATTGGCATTGTAAGAGATGTTAACCATCACACCAATGCGCCACCAACCTTGGAAACTAAGATGTTATGTCCCTTGTGCCTGTAATTACACTGGCTTGCTCACCCTTCAAACCGGAACCCAACAATAGCAAGTACTGCTGTTTTGCGGTAGAATATCTGATGAGTAGTATAATATTAATAATATGATATAATATTAATAATACATACTTCAATTAATATAAGGTTATAAATTCATTTTTTTGTACGTCGATATAGTTGCGAGATTGTATCTAATACTGTTACATAAATTAAGAATAGTTAAATAATTTTATTATTTAGATTTATTTAATTATTATTTTATTGAATTAATTTTAAAATAGATTCAAAGTTGTTTGAATAAAGTAGTTTTTCAATGAAAATATTGTATAGTCATGCACTTAAGAACTTATTGTTAGATAAAATAAAACACTATTACCGGTTCTGTAAAGAAAACATCCGGAAAAGAGCCAGCAAAGAATCTCAAGGTTTTTTTTGTTTAATTCTGTAATCATTTTTTTCAGATTGCAAGCAGTCTTTATTTATACATTAATTAATTATTAAAACTTAAAATATAGTAATAGTGAAAATAATAATCGTGTTACCTTCACTAAGACATTATATAATGTCCATTAAATTGTTTATCAAATTTTATTTTAGACGAAAAATTCACAAGCCATGATAAAAGACCCATTTATCGCAAACAATTATGAATTTAAAATATAAGAAATGACGTCTTTATGGTCGCTCTGCGTATTGTAATTTTCGCCAGGCTGTCAAATACATTAGAATTTCCACTTGTTAAAGCTTCAACCGACTGTAATTTTATGATAAAACAAATTATAATATACTTACGTCTTCTGTACATGCTTTGAACCAAATTTGAAATTTCAATATAAATTATTATAATGTAATGTTTATTAAAATTGTAATTTGTTTCGATACTAGAATGTTACATATTTTTGTTTAGTCGTATTATTTTAAACATATTTAGTTCTGTTGTAGCTGATTCAATACAATAAGTAAAGTTTCTTTATTCTTAATAAAACGAAAGTATAATCCCATAGTCGAAAAAATGCGAAATAAGAAGATAAAAAGAATTCAAGAAGTTGGGTTTATGATAAAACTTTGAGATATAATATTCTATTTGGCTTTATATTATAACATTAGTTAAAAAGAAGAAAATGACATAAAATATGAGTATGTTATATTGTAATCATTTATATATATATAATATGTATATATTATCTACAGTATATTCACTCATACTTCATAAGTAATCATTTTATTTGTAGTACCTGTAATATTTTGTATTAATAAAATTAAAGCTACTTTTACAGTATTTGGTGTTAGAGCTTTGTGCAAGCTCGTCTGGGTAGGTACCACCCACTCATCAGATATTCTGCCGCAAAACAGCAGTACTTTGTATTGCTGTGTTTCGGTTTGAAGGGTGAGTGAGCCAGTGTATTACAGGCACAAGGGACATAACATCGTAGTTCCCAAGGTTGGTGGCACATTGGCGATGTAAGCGATGGTTAAAATTTCTTACAATGCCATTGTCTATGGGCGTTGGTGACCACTTACCATCAGGTGGCTCATATGCTCGACCGCCTTCCTATACAATAAAAAAAACCTAATTGATATATATATATATATATTGTGCCACGAGCAACTATAATTAAAAAAATACCTTCGTAATTATTATAATCATAAATCAGTTCTCTAAAGTGGCTTAACACAGGAGACATAGGTTGAGTAGTAATTTATTTAGTCGGGATATTATTTAATCGGACAGGTCATTATCCCTATACGTTCTTCGAACCTGCGACCTCGTGTCATTGAAACCATTAGCCAGCCGGGATAGTGGGACTGTCGTTGACCTCGCCTTCTTTCATTCATCTTTTATCATAGATTTTTTCACTTGACTTGTCATATATTTATTTATTCAGTGTGTATAAAAAACTTTATGAAAATCAATGATTTGACTAACATAATACTGCATGTTATGGTACTTTAATTAACTACATATATTACTAATAATGTATACATATAAAACGTACATAAAACAAAGTAAATAGTATAAAAATAAGAGAAGTTTGTATGTATTCGCTGAGTTATATTAATATTTTCTAAATTAATTGTCTCGGCTCAGATGGCCCAGCGATTAGAATTGTGAAATCTTAATGGATGATTGCGGGTTCATAGCCTTCTGCTTCTTCGATTTCCATGTGCTCATTGTATAATTTATTTCGTGATCGGTAATGAAGGAAAAGATAGTCAGGAAACCAGCATGTGTTGGATGAAAATCTGCCTCATGTTGATTTATCCACCAACCTTGATTGTATCAGCGTTGTGGAATAAGCCCTAAATCATCTCATCAAAAGGAGTCGAAGCCTAAGCTCAGTAATGAGTTATTTACGCTCTTACTTTTTTTATATACAATACTTAAATATTAATTTAAACAATAAAACACCTAATTTAAAACGTTTTATTGGATTTGATTTTACTACGGCTGTTATTGAAGCCATAAACTGTTCACTTTATGACTTATCGTCGAAGTTGATTTTATTAACGTCAAAATCTCACAAGATTATTATCTTAAAATTACTAATAAAGATAATAATAAAACATAATAATAGTAATAGTTATTATTATGGACTTAGATATCCACATCAGCATAGTTTTCAGTTTCCAAGTCGCTTAATTCTTGTATACTAGTTTTAATCATGAATATTAAATTGACGTTTATCAATAGTATTTTTTTAAAGCGGGTGGATTTGCTAAGCGCTTTTATTCATATGATAGATATACCAATACCTTCAGGAAAAGCGCTGTATCTGCTGCATACATTGACTAAGTCGTTTTTTCAGTTAGGCATTACAAAAAAACATCTTCCAATTTATTAGTAAACATTTGAATTAATCATGTATAAAGATGCTTTGCAAGCTTTTAGCTTGCGAATATTGTAGAACTACTAATAGATTACAATTTATAGCAAATAGTTCTTAGTTACAATATTTTGATTATTAAATAATCTGTTAAAAATGTGATATAAATTTTCAATATATTTACCATGTTATATGTATTTTTCATTGTTTCGTAGAATTTATTTATTTACATATGACTTTTTTAATATGGCTGACTATTAGTTTATTTGTAATACAATTACTTATAAAATAAAAAGAATGATATATCTAAACGAACATTTCAATGTCCGATTCCTAGCCATTTCCCGATTAAAGATATCCGGAAGGACATAAAACGGCGTCTTGTCCGTCGATAGCTGCCTTATTTTATTTTATTTTTTACTGTACCTACATCTCATTTTATTGTCCTCGCATAAACATTCCATTGCCTCTTCAAAACTGAGGATATACGACGCACTTCAAACGGAAGTTTAAAGTTAGACTTATTTGATGTAGATATAATTCATTCTCTCGTAATTTCGCCTTCGCCATAATTGGGTGCCATTTCGCTAACTACATATATCAGAGTGGGTTCTCGTGGCTTGTAACGTCGTACTTAATCAGGATTACGTAAGATGAAACCTTTTGCGTGTAAGTTACTATTTCCTGTAGTAGCTTAGTGTATAAAATTATTATCCTGTGTTATATGCTGTCAACTATATTTAAAATTATTTAGCGATACTTTTATAAAAATAATAAATATGTAATCTCGTCTTTGGGAATCGTGTTTAATTGCCTTTAAATTGATTTTTACGCTTCGCTGGGTGCGTGCCAGGTCAAGGTTGTTATCAACAGGCTAGGCTGCGAATCTTGTTAAGTACCTATAGCGGGTTAAATAATATTCAAAATTAATAACTCGTGTTAATTCTTAATGATATGAAATGATCATGCTGTCCATTTGACTCACATCTCAACGAAGACCAGCCCTCCCTCTTATTTCTCACTCTCGCAATCCAATGTGATGTCAACCCGACACAAGTGCAAAGAACTCAGTTACGGGACCAGTTGCTTTACGTGTTTTCCTAGTTCCTTAAGATCTGCAGCCTTGAAATTATCAGTCGACCAACGAGGTAATATAAAATAATAACCAACTAAACAACAAGTTTGTAAAATTTTCCGTTATAAGTAATACAGTGGAATCGTAATCATATCGTGGTCCCCAATCGTATTCTACGATCGTAGCAAATTATGTTGTTAATTCGAAATTGATATTCCCATTGCACGTAAGGTTTTCCGACCTCACCCTATTTGTCCGCGGGTTCGCCACATCTGTCTAGGACGATGACATTGTAACCTGAACTCTATATACATTTTTATTTCAATTCACTTTGAACTGTGTTGACTTTGATGGAAATTAAATCATCTCTAGTACACTTTGATCTGAAGCTCGTGAAAATTAGTAATTTACTTTCGATAATGTTTGTTTATTTTATTTTTTTACCAGAAGGTTAGACGTATGTAAAATCTGCATAAGTTCTGTATATACATATGGTTTTCTTTATTATTTTTTTAATTGAATTGTCTTTTTAAAACAGGTTAGGTACTTGACGACTAAATCATTGATTTAAATGCGAATTCATGATTTTAACGTGTTAAAACTAAAGAATGATAACCCAAAAATATGTAGTTAAATAAAAAAAACAGTGATATTTAAAAAAAACCAGTTTCGTCAATTTATTTGATAAAGAAAATGGTTGTCTGAAAATGGTTGATTTGTTTTTGACGAGGCGAAATAAATCAATTACTGAGGTTTCACAGAAAGTTGACTTATACAAACAGCCTTTGACACATGACTCGTGTAATAAAGTTTTAGATTTAAATGCTAAAAAATATCTTGTATTAGTTTATTTTTTATATAACACAGAATAAATTCGTTATCGAAGAAATATGTCTTTACAAAGGGATAACTTTATTTACTGAGTTGAAAAAGATATTCGAGACGAATATCTATAATTCTATATCAATAAAAGATATATTTTGAAGGATTTTTCAAGAAATCTCTTTACAATTATTTGAATAAACGATCGTGAGTAGCTTATCATTTTGAAGAGGTATAGAAAATACAAAGGCCTACCTCTACGACGCCTAAACTAGATGGACTTTTCAACCATATTACATTCTCTTTTGTTACCAACCGTGGTCGAAACTGGGACAAACGAAGTATTGGTTTGGCTTTGTCAAATGTAATTTTTGCTTCGAAACGCCGTTCGCTCTTGTTATTCGAGTCGTTTGAAAACATTGCTCTTTTATCCGATACAACGGATGTGTCGCACCGGTTGGTTTTACGTTAATAATTGTTTTAACTCTTGTAACAATAGTGTTGCTGACTCTTCGTATCTTCGAATTTCAAACATAATATTTGTACACACTGCTAAACCGAGACATTTAAATATTATTTTGAAAAAGATTATCAACATTTTTTTAATTAAAGTAATGCTTTTCAATCCATGACCAAAACGGCTATATGGTTAGAATTTGCATTAAATGAAATCTCATTTTCAAATTTCCTTAGACAGCTACTATCTTGGAAAAATTACACCTATGTCATAAAATGAGCTATGTCACTTAAGGTATTAATAATATTAAAGCTTATATTAACATAAAAAGGTTTTTGCAAATGAACCTCTAGACTAGTCTAGACATATAATTTTATGAGCAAATTTTGTACGCATTAAAAGTCAATATAGTCAACAATTACTGGATACGCCAGCTAATGGATTTCTGTGAACAGAAAACCGTTAATGATGACACGATGAATGAACAATTAATGTATGAGGTTATTTTGCATGACCTCTATGAGTCAATAAAAATATAAAAACAATAAAAAGTGTAGTATATGTTTTTCAAATAATTCATGTTATATAAAATTTATTAGACATAGTTAAATATTGTTTCGACATAAAACTAAGTATAGTACAAGATCCCTGGTACACCTTTTATCATTTATTACTAACAAGCTGATTTTTCGTGAGTAGCTTCCTTTTGACTAGTCGCCCAACTTTTTTCCTTACAGTAACGTTGGTAAATGGTAGCTTACTAGGGTAGCAAGGATAAAATATGTTGGTTTCACGAATTTAAAAAAATTATTACTAACCGAATTTTTCTTTGTTAGTTATCGAGATAATTATCTAAATAACGTGAAAAAGTATTTGTCCTACAAAATATAAGGTTTCGTCAGGGAGTCCCCCCTCTCCAACGTGTATCATAAACAAGGTCATGAAAACTGATTACTAACCAGCTGATTATTTTTTTATTGGTTAGCTAACATATGCATAGTTTACCACCCACATTGTCCTACAAATTGCGTGGTATGTCATCTTGGTCCTACGCTCAAAAGTTGTAGTACTAATACTTAATGTAAAAATAATTACTATCAAGCTGAATGTTCCAGAATAGCTTCGTTTCAATGAGACGCCCAACTAATTCTTATACGAAAATTCTCGATTGTGGTTTATAACTAAGATAATAGGGACGAAATATGTTGCTTTGACGAATAAAAAAAAATTATTACTAACCGTTTTTTTTTTGTTAGTTATCAACATAATTATCTAAATAACATGAAAAAATATTTGTCCTACAAAATATAAGGTTTTATCTGAGAGTCCCCCCTCTCCAACATGTATCATAAATAAGTTCATGAAAAATAATTACTAACTAGCTGATATTTTTTTTATTGGTTAGCTAACATTTGCATAGTTTACCACCTACATTGTCCTACAAATTGCGTGGTACGTTATTCCAGTCCTCCAGTTACATAGTTGAAATTCATGAAATTAAAAATAATGCATCTAACAAAAAGACAGATGGATAATGTATGTGTCGCTGGTTTAACTGAGCATCTTACTAATATAAGTTCACTTTTTAATGTACAAATGCCTAACAAAATTACGGAAATCTGACTATGAAATGATTCTACTTCGCTGATAAACGTTAATATTATAATTATCTTTCGATTCCTTTTATTTAATATTAAAGTTATATTTATCTTTATAGTGGGAATGGTTGGTATCTATTACTTCCCATGCTTGCCATTTTCCCATGAAAATTCAGTGGTGCCTGCCCGGGTTTGAACCCACGATCATCGACGATCATTCATAGAAAACAATTTGGATTCACAAGGGGTCGTTCAACAACTGATGCTGGCATTGAACTAATTAATAATATCTATGAAGCATGAGAGAAGTACAGTATGACGATGTAAACAATGGTATCTCTGATATAGTACATTGGTTTAGTGTTAATAATCTTATGTTAAATAATAAAAAAGCAAAAGTTGTAAAATTTAGCGCGCCAAATGTAAAAAATGTAAAAGCTAATGTATCAATGGGGAGTCGATGGATCCAGTTGAGTCCGCTGTATTTCTTGGCATTACTGTTGATGCCAAATTGCAGTGGGCCCCCCATATTGACGGATTGGCGAATAGACTAAGCTCAGCGGCTTTTGCAGTTAAGAAAATAAGATTTTTTACCGATATCGATACGGATTTATATATTTCTTGTATACATCTTGTATATTTTAGTTATTTTCACAGTATCATGTCTTACGGCATTATGCTGTGGGGTAATGCGGCCGCTATCAATACGATATTTGTATTGCAGAATAGGGCTATTCGCGCGATCTATAACCTAGGAGCTAGAGAATCCCTAAGACAGAAATTTAAAGAAATTAGAATATTAACTGTTGGTTATCAATACATATGTAATGTTATTTATGGACGGAAACACATTAATGATTTTGTGTTTCTTTTCCGAACCGGTAGTAGTTTCTAGTTTGACAATCAATAAGTAAGTGTAATACATCAATATTGAATAAAGTATTTTGAATTTGAATTTGAATCGGTTAAGATTCACGCGTTGTAGCCACTGGACCATCTCGGCTTTATGTTTATATATTATATATTACTTCATTTCATATTGTAAACTCAAAAATTACGAATATTGTAGGACTAATAAAACATACCTTTTTTATGTAGGACATTGTTTTATTTGGACGAAAAATATATTAACCTATCACGTGAAACCTTTGTCCTACAGTTACTAATAAAAAAAAAAGTCCTGCTGTATTGACAACTTTTGAGCGTAGGACCAAGATGACATACCACGCAATTTGTAGGACAATGTGGGTGGTAAACTATGCATATGTTAGCTAACCAATAAAAAAAAAATCAGCTGGTTAGTAATCAGTTTTCATGACCTTGTTTATGATACACGTTGGAGAGGGGGGACTCCCTGACGAAACCTTATATTTTGTAGGACAAATACTTTTTCACGTTATTTAGATAATTATCTCGATAACTAACAAAGAAAAATTCGGTTAGTAATAAATTTTTTAAATTCGTGAAACCAACATATTTTATCCTTGCCACCCTAGTAAGCTACCATTTACCAACGTTACTGTAAGGAAAAAAGTTGGGCGACTAGTCAAAAGGAAGCTACTCACGAAAAATCAGCTTGTTAGTAATAAATGATAAAAGGTGTACCAGGGATCTTGTACTAGTAGGTTTAGTTGATATTGCTGGCGTTTAACTGGTAAGCACGTTTTTAATAAAGAATCAAGTATTTAATTTAATCACCAGTGGATCTAACTGTCGTTGCATATAAATGCAATGTTGTTTATTTATTCATAGAAATGATTATACTCTGTAATTTATCACTTTGGCTTAGAATTTGCAAGTTTAATTCCGAAGTTAATGTTGTTGGGTGTAAATACATAGATTATAAGTATCAAGTTTCTCGCTAATGGATGCGTATAGGATAATTATAGAAGATAATTTATTTCGCTATATGACTATAACGAAAAGTTTTATTTATATTTTTGTTGAACGTACTAAGAACAATCGTAATGACACCTTGGCGTTGACCGCTTACTAGAACGAAGCTATTTGCAATGAGACTATTTTTACCGGACTACAGCAAGGCAAAAAGAAGGGTTTGCAGTCGATGTATGTGTATTATGTTCCGGTTATATCCTACATATCGTATTTTGACAAATGAGTAATGATCTAATGAATTTTCACCACTAATCTTGAACCAATATTCTGTGGCGGTATGTTTAACATAGTCGGGTGTGACTCAAACCACTTCAACCGCAGCTTTTGCTTTGCCACGTTCCCAGGAAACATATCCCAAGCATACAAGTACTACGAGTGTATTGGCTTCAATAATTAAATAATGAATTTACTTGATAAATTATTTTCATATTAACATTTTCCTCAGATATTAATAAAACATAATAAAACGAAGAAGCTTCCGCTATTTTAATAATGTATTATAAATAATATTTGTTTGCGTTAATCTAAGTTTGTTTAATAAACATAGGAATGACTCACTTTAAATAGTAAACATTCGTTAGAAACAGACCTGGATATTATTTCTTTAAACATAATAATTACACAATGCAACACGTGCTACGTTGAGGTCGCATAACAATCTATGACCATATCGCACTAAATGGCACGATCGACGTTTGCGCAGCTGTCAGTGAACTCGTATAGAACAATGCGTTCGTTGGTTTACAATTTCTTCTTCCGTTTAAATCTCGATAGACATTATGTATCATTTTTTAACCATACATTTTATTTTGTTTCAGGAACTATTACAAAGACAAAAAACCGTCGGTCTCTAGAAGCAACACATCTCAAGAACGAAGTTTCGCATCAGTCTTCCAAAGTATCACCTAAAAATAATTTACAATTTGGTTTCAAATCAATTTCTAACAAAAATACTGCAACAAAAATCACTGACAAACGACGCAGTGTTGAAAGTGGCATCAAACCTAGTTGTATACCTTTGTCCAAAAAAACTCTCGAAAAATCATTTCATAATAATTCAACGTCACCCATTAAGCAGGAATCGGTAAAAGAAACGACAACGAAAGTGGATAATCCTAAAACGAAGGATTTACATAGAGGACGGTCTTTACTTAGAAGTCCTGAAAAATCTAAAAGTGATTCAGAAAACGGTCGTAAAGACAAAGTTAATCGAGCTCAAAAAGGTAGTGAAAGTCTTAAAGAAAAATATCATAATTCAAAGAAAAGACTGACTAGTTTAGATAATTCTCCAAAAGGTGGGAGTGATACTACAAATATATCTAGTAAAATTATATTCAATGATAACTTGAACACGAATTCATCCGTTATTCCTAATGTTGGTGAGTTAGGAAGTTTAAAAAATAGTGCAAACATGTCCACACTCCATGATACTGTTAGACCACATGCAAGCAGACTTTCCCAGGAAATGGACAGTTTAGCTGCTTTGACGAAACAAACATTAGATAGGGTTAACAAATTATCGAATAACTTAACTAGTAATAAGTTACATGTGACTATACCAGATTCTCCTCGTTATGACACATTATTTGCATCGACATCGGAACAAAAAAATAATAGTCATACATACAACTATGGATTGGTTAACGAACCTGCTGTTGTAAATAGAGGCGTCTCTGAAAGGTTAAAAGATATAGACACGGCAGCACAGAGACTGATCGATTTTGAAAAACAAAGTGCAATGTTCTCTGATCTCAATAACGATTCCTCTAGTCAAAATCGTCGTCTTGATAACTCTTCGACGTGTCTTCATACGCCTGTGTCGATATTAAAGAGAAAATCAATTCATGAAGAAAATAATATCACAAACCCTCAAAACAATACCATTACTTCTCCACCTGTTACTTTCTCTCCAAGCGTTATTGAATCACGCAATAAATGCCGTTCTGAAAACCGACAACGTCAAGGTATATTAAAAAAACGTCGCAGTTTGGATGAGTCACAAGTCGCTAGGCGAAGGTCTTGCAGTCCTGAAGTATCGTTTGCTGATGATGGTTCATCTGATACATGTAAACCAATATTGAAAAATAGAAGATCATCATTAGAAGATGTTGTGAGGACTCGCTCGCCAGATGGCCAAATACAGGGCATCTTAAAAAGAAAAATGAGTAGGGAAGAAGATCATTTGACCGACGATATATCACATGGTTCTCCGGAACCACATGGAATTTTAAAACGAAAATCGAATTCTAGTTCCAGTAGCAGTACCACTTCATCTCACGTATCTATAGCACAAGCCGTGCTGCTGGCAGCTGCAGGTGGTGCTGAGTTAGAAGAAGAAGACAAAGAAGCGGTACGACCTATTCTGAAGAAAAAAAGTTTTTCTGAAGAAAGACCTTCACCCGATTTATTGTCCTCAGACACACCAAAACCAATATTAAAGAAAAAATTGACAGAACACGACGATTACGATTTTGAGTTTCCTAAAAAGCCAATTCTAAAATCCTCGAAAAAATTGTCCGGTGATGAGGGTCATACTTCTAGTTTCGATATGAGCGAAGACGACAGAAGTTCGCGAAGACCATCCCTACTTAGATCACGAACCTCTGATCATTCTGGTTCAGAGTGTGAGGCGCCAGTTAAGCCAATTTTAAAGCAGAGAGGCTCGAGTCTAACTAGGGAACGCAGCCAATCGCCACGCCCACGGCTTTCATTTTGTGCAGACAGCGATGTGAATATTAGTGCGACGAATTTTAGTAGCGATGCGAACGACTTGTTGGCGGCTGGTCCGCGACGAGTCTTGAGTCTCGACCCGGAAGAAAATTATCCAAGTGCAGTGATCCGACGGAGAAATTTGCGACCTAAAGCAAACCCTCGGTCAATGAGTTTGGTGTGTGACGTGAATGACGAACTACTCTCGATTTTAAATAATCGCCGATTGAAAGTAGACGAAACTAGTGAGAACGGACATTGTGACACTTGGGAACGGGATAAGCTTACAGTCGATAACAATTCTAAAACATTTCCATCGATTGCGTCTCGAATAAAGAGCATGGAACAAGCTCTTACTAAAGATAATTTCTTAAAAGATCAACCTTCAACATCCAAAGTGAAAAATCGTGATAAAGAGCGCCATAAAACTCAACCTGTCACCATCGACGAAATGAGATCGATTGCAACAAGGTAAGATACATGTAAATATAAAGTTTTATTGTAGTAGCTTAGTCTTACCTAGGCACATAATACGAAATCTATTACTAGTTTGTGAGTCATGAAATTATTGGCTTGGAATTTTTAATCTATTTCATTTCACCATTTAAGTTTCTGTTATATTGCATTGCCAAAATGTCACGATTTCTAAATGTTGTCGTTACTTTATTGCAAGTAACTTTGATTTTCCGCATGGACGGTGTCCTTAAATATTGTTTTCCTAATATAAAGGTGATTATACGCTTTGTGTCGATTATAGAGAAAGAAGCTGAATCTTGGCAAGTGTCCATTATTTTGATGAACAAATACATCGTGGGCGTATATCAAATGTTACTCTGATTTCACTTTTTTGCCTTTGTTTTCTTATTAAATACACTTTAGTTCGAAAAGTTTACTCTGAGGTCAATTTAACAATTAGGTTAATCTTTACAATCAATATATATATATAAAGAAATAAAATTGATATGTTTTAAATTTAAAAAGTAACTCTTTTTAAAGTAATATGGCTATTTGCAACTTAACAAAGCCAAAGAAATATATTTTTACCTTTTTCCGCTTTATTTGTGTGGACTAATCTTCAAAACGACTAAAAATTTCAAATGCTGAATGGTAACAAGGAGTATTCCGTAAATCCGGATTCCGGAGTAGTAATAATTCCATAAAAATCGGTTGAGCCTATCAAAAGTAATAACAACTTAAGTTTAAATTGTTTTTACTAATTTATTTGTGAGTATAACAATATATGAATATATTTTATATATGGAACTATTGAAATTTCGTAGCTATATTCCTGTTATTGTAATAAAAATATAGATAAAACAATGTTTGTAACAAAAATTAAATAACGAGTTTAATTAAATACATTTGAAATGAAATAGATCTCTATATCGCACTATTCTTTCGTCGAGCTGTCTCGTTTTGACCTAATTGTTTTTGTTCTCAAATGGATAAAACTAGTTAACCAGATAATGTCTTCTAATTAACGTTTCGTAACTTCGGTAAACATTTGATGCTAATTTTGTGAAGAGCAGTCGTCTGACATCATCTAGTGGTTCAGTTTACTGTTTGAATCATTTACAGTCTGGAAGCGTAACAATTAAATTTGGATCGTGTCGCTCTTACGGATAATTATTATTTTTAATATTTTATGCTGTAAATAATAACGAAAGTTAAAAATGTACCGGTTACTTGAAGGTTGGCCGCAATTTAACTTGTAAGTATTGTAAATATCTATTCTCGCTCAAGTATTAACTCTTTATTAAATTCGTTATGTTTCCAAACGGATTGTATCTATTGATTACCTTGCTTAAATATATAAACAGTGGTTACATCTCATGTTATAAATTGTTAAAAGGTCAATTAGTCATTCTATCAAATTACCTACTATGCGTGATATTCAAGACATCGTTATTTATAATTGGAATTCTAACCAACTATATGTCTTCTTGGTCGTATTTTTATTATAATGTCGCGTTCACTTTATCGGTCTCTTCTAATTTGGGACGATATAATTCGTCTTTTTTGTACGTCTGCGATTGCATTAATCTGTTCAGTGATTAAGTTCGGTCGTGGTAGCATTTACTGGTACAGTGCTAGTTAAGACGGGGCATGTTGATGACGGAAATAAGCGCTCCAGTCGTTACTGGGTCAGCACTATTTCTGGCTCTGTTGTGCTACGCAGCAGGCATTCAATATTTTATGACCAGAACATCTGATGCGGCGAACTCTTGATGCCCTTAATTGTTGCTTTCTGACTTTGTTTTTTTTATATTGTTTTATATGGCTTAAAAAACATGTCATAGCTAACTGAATCTTTCATGTTTACTACTATAAAGCAAAATAAATTGTAAAGCCAATCAATAATACTATAAAATAGAAAGAAAATAACATGAAACAATTTTTTTTTAATTATAGAAAAAAATATTTTTTTTTAAATAAATTAAAACAGTATCAAAAGGATACATTATAAACTCGTGATAAAGTCTCAGTCTCATGGTAATAAATCACGCGATATCAAACTGGAAATTTATATTTAGAATATATTGCCAATGGTGTCGAACTCCTTTAAATCCATAAACAAGGCTGCCAGTCCAAATCACTCATGCTATAACTCATCAGAACATATAAAATGAAACTGAAATATCAACTATCTCTTTCTAACCAACGACGAATGTTCTACATTAACGCATTTCTTTTCTCATTTCGCAGTTTGGAGCCGGGCCAAGCGAATTTCCAAGCGTTCAGTATCGCGGGCTGTAGTTTTCCGACCCGTTCCGTCGAGTCCGGTGCTGTTCTCTCGGCCAAGGGCCCCTGTCTAGGGGAGCCCGAAAGAGATCCATTTACAGACCTCGAGTCACCGCCATTTGATTCAAACTTGTTTTATGCAAATTTACCAACAGAGAATGGCGTTTTAAAAAATGTCGTCGCTAAGAGCGATAGTTTTGGTGAGGCTACTTTTCTAGATTTCGAAAAGATCTGCGCCGATAATGAAGCGAAACAATCTACTCTAGACGAAATCGAACGAGAAGTAAACAAAGTTCGCGTCGCTCTGGATGAGGACTGTCGTGCTTTAGATGAAGACGAATGTAACCAAGCCGAAGCAGATAATTGGAGTCTGAACGTGTCTTGTGATAGCGGAGTTTACAATCGCGCCTCGTCCCGCGACTCCGGGCCGCATTCTGGTTAGTATTACATTAAATGTGTTATTAATCACCGTTAGTAAATAGCTATTGGTCGGTTTGAATAATCATTAAATTTATTTTTAACAAATTGAACGCGCTGGATTAATGTGCGTCGAAAGTTACTTTTGACTTATTTAGTGTTTGGGGCAATCAAAGCTAACTGTTACAGCGGTCATAAAGGAAACATGTGTAAAGAATCGAAATAGTCGGCTTGCATTAAACGATGTTTGTTTATGTTTATCGTTAAAATTAGAACTGTCTCGCTATTCATATTAGGATGGTTTTCAAAATAATTCTGTTTAACCTTGTCGATGTGTTTCTGTCCTTTCATTTGGGTCAATGTAATACGTATAATATTCATTGTCAGCGTTAACATTTAAAAGGTTGCTGGTAAATTTTATCAGTTAAGAGTCCATTATTGTATTTTTGTATAAACTCGATTAACGAGTTTTAATTTCAGCTTTAATGTAACATTGTAGTCAAATTTCTTACACGCAATACTGTATTTTGTGTATGTCTATTTTTGTTCATACTCGAGACTAATATTGAAAATATCGATTTTCAGGCGAGGAGTTGGGTTTGATAGAGTGTCAAGAAATACATGAAAATCAAACTACGAATAGCAGTAACGATTGGTCATCAACGTCTATAGAACAAGGTCTGCTCAACATGGACCGTAACAGGAAGTCGACGGAGAACGAAGCTCTTCGAAGCCCGGAGGAAAATCACAGTGACGACGAGAGTAACGGTCACTCCGGATTCGCTCTCGGTTTGGTGAAAAGCAACAGTGTGGTTGCTAGAGCCAGTATGTGGCAACAGTTACAACAACAAGCTAAAGGTTGGTTGTAATTAAATTTAAAACATAACATTATTATTTTCCATCTTCATTATCGTTAGATTTTTTGGTTATGGAATACTTATATCGTGAACAAAATGCTCGAAAAGATCAAGATTAAATGCATATTGTAATTTTATTAGCGTACTACACTGAAATAGCATATTAGTGTTATAGTAACTTGCTCAGGCTACACACCTGTACCTAATTATTCTTCCCCTATTTTAGTTGTCTGTTTAATATGTATTTTTATTTCCTGTAAATATGTTTTATAAATGTTCATATATAACTATTTATGTTATTGCATCGCTATTGTATTAAAATGTTAACCAAATTTTAATTTTAGAATCCCTATTTTTAATATGACTATCTATGCGTCTATTTTTGTGTATTTTTGTTCATTTCTGATCAATTTTATTCTCAATTACAGGAACACCGAAGCCGCTAATTCGTCACAGTCGCTCAAAGATAAAGGAGGGGCCATCGGTGACGGAGCGGTTCAAAACTCAAGCCATCCCAACACAGTCTCCAGAGACTACCAGCCCCCCCAATGAAGGGTTCTCTCTTTCTCAATCCAAAAGCACTGCAAATGTGTTAGACAGAGATGAAGATGGTAAGCCTATTTAAATATGTTGAATTGCACATTTAATATAGTATATTTTAATTTATTTTCATAGCGGTCAATATTCATTTGCATTATTATTCGAAATTGTACGCCGTGATTAGTTATTACCGGTGACATTATGGAAACATTACTTAAATAGCATGTAAATTGCATATGGTACCGACGAAACGCTTTCTGTCTTTTGATTGTCGGCTTTATTTCTTTTTTGCATGTCCTCGACTACTCTACTATGTGTATGTCCCGGGCTCTGTTAAATGCACAATGTAATGTATATACGCACATTCTCACCGGTGGCAGCTAAGTTAGACGAGGACGATCCGGCCAAGATGTCTCTAGCTGAGAAGATGAAGATGTTCAACGCGAAACTAACGCACAAACCTCCCGTCGCTGGACTGCCCCGACCCAAAGATGATAGGGTGCCCAGAGCGTCGAGGCTTAGGACGATGCCGGTTCTTGCTAGCCAAGTCCAGGAGGCGATGGAGCAAAACGAGAGACTCACCAAGTCTTTGACCCACGAAGACGTACCTCGCAATTCAGATTTTCAACTCAAAATGGAACTATTCCGATCGGCGAGTGCGAGAAACACGTCCTTAGAATATCTCATGAGGCAGAACGCGAAATTCAGAAGCTTAGGTCTGACTTAGTTCTTTAATTTGTGTTTTTTTTGTCGATTTTTCCGCTTGTCGTTTCGCTTATTTGGGTTCAGCACTAATTTCTTTCTTAAAAGATTCGCAAGGTAAGTGGATACATTTTCTTCGCATGCTTTTCTTGCACGAAATATACTAATTATATTTATTGATTAGATTTTGTTTTATTTTTAAGGTATATTAATAAATATATTATATAATATTGTGGTGATTTACTTATTTTTATAAACACTAACATGTATTTCCTACTCCTTGGATTGATTTTATGATTTTACCTAAAAAACAAAATAATTAACACTTTGTCGCATGCACTGGGAATATTTAATTATAATTTCATCAACCAAAGAGGATCTTGTGTAGAACAATTAGTAGTAGTAATTAGATATAACCATATTTTTTTCTTCAAATGTACCTATGAGTAATTTGAGGTTGATTAATTTGCGAGATAAATAAAGTACAGAATTTATTCAAACTCTTTGGACGTAATCTACGTGTAAAGTCCAACGGTTTACTGGAACCATGTGAAGTTATTTTCATATATCATGAGAAATTACAAATCGAGTGCGCATATAATGTTAATATATCAATGATTTTACACGAATAATAATAATAATATGAATAATACATATTTCTAAATATATTAGAATGACCTAAGCAAAAAAAATCCCTTATTACATACATCCGAAAATAACTCGATATTTCAACATCCTTTCACTTTAACATTTTGACATTGTATATAATTTGTACTGCACCAAACTGGAATCTATTTCGAGAGTGCAAACATGATATGGCACATTGTTTTCGTAATAACAGAAGATTGACTTCTTAATACTAAAACAGGTGTTTTATTTGGCAAATGGACAATAATCGCTCTTTATTTATAGGATACGAAACCTTTACGTTTTATTGTCTGCCGCCTTTATATATACGCTGGGTAAGACATTGATGCCTTAAAATTGTATTGAAAAATGCTGGGTTACGTATTTGTATACAAGTTTTTTTGGGTAATTTGAATATATTAACCAATCGCTTTAAATATATTGTACGGATATTGTTTTCATCTGTATGGGTGTTATTGATTTCTTAACTCTTTTTCTTTATATATAATTGTCTGAACAGATCTCGACGATGACTCGCCTACCGAAAGAGCTCAGAGGATGATAACGCCTGAGGTTAGAGGCATTCTGAAGTCGGGGTCGACTGTAGTCCCTTCGAAGCCCAAAACGTTGACAAAAGGAGAAAGTTCTGAGGTACTTAAATATGTTTTGTTTTCATGTTTTAAAGAATTTCCTAACAAAAAATTCTATAGATTTCGTAAAAAAAGTATGAGCAAATAAAAACTAATTAATATTTTCTAGATGTATGTATTTTCATATAACTTTTTCTTTTAAATATCCGTATTTTATTCTGTACAGGGCTTAAAGGACGAAGGCATTGACAGTTCATCAGAAGATGAATCTGCATCTGCGTCCAGCGTCTCATCATCAGAGAAAAGCTGTTCCTCGTCTGATAGTTCAGAAGATATACCAGACCCAAAGCCTCGAAGATTCCAACGCAAGAACAACAAGCTGAAATCGTCGAGAACCGACTCAGATCTTACGAGAGTACTTCAAGATCCATTCCCTCGCAAGATCCAGCTACCAGGAGCTAATGAATTAAAGGAGCGCATTAATCAAGCTAAAAATCCAGACGTGAAAATACCAATGTTGGGTAAACTTGGTAGAAAACCATCAGAAGAACCGAAGAGCGAAGAAGACAAGGCCAGATACAGAAGATTCGTCAAGAAAGTCGACGAACCCTTGCAACTCGGGAAGTTAAGACGGCCAATGGAGAAAGTTTCATCTATGGAGGAAAAACCGCCGGTCCTAAAGATATCCGCCTTGAACCAAGCGGCGAAGAACAAGTTCTTCGGCTTGGAAGGAGATAAGAAGGAGAAGAGTATTGATGAATTAGCTGCAGCTGTTCGGAAGTACATACCAACGGTCAGTATATATTATACACTTTTTGTAACGAGACAAAAATAATATCACTTTTACAAATTTTACCATCATCGCTACAAATCTATTGGTAAATCTTATAATGCACATATTTGTTGCGACATTGATTAGATTTCGTTGGAATCGATAAATTTTTATTAAAGACAATTGAATGTTACACCTATGTTGGGAGCCCGCGTTGACCCGAGTCCGTCCGCAGATGTGCAAGTCGGTGTCGAGCCACGCCATGGAGGGCGCGTCGGGCAGCGACGGCGAGTCCAGCGGCGGCCGCGAGGTGCGCCGCATCAACGCGCGCCGACACCGGTCAGTCACAGTTATTATTATTGAAATGATAACTTCTTATGGGTAGTAGAGGGTAAACGTACGCTTTGTAACGTAACGCGATACGGTGCCGTACCGACGCGGACTGCTTTACCTGAGAGTTACCAAACTACCGCCATCTAGCGTATACAGATAGTACTTATAATAATTTAGCAACTCTCAAGTACTAATTTAGTTATCACTTCTGTCGAGTGTCCCGAGACGTTATGACGTGTATCTGAGTTAGTAGATGAAATATATTCTGCCAATGGCCTATATAATGCAGAATTTCATTACTGTTTTTTATTATATAAAAGTATTCTAAAATTAATCTTATTTCAATCAAAATCATACGGCACACAATTTTATTTTAAAAGTGAAACTGGACATTATTTAACGTGTAAAATGAGATTGCGATGATAACATTTTTAGCAGCTATAATACTGTTAAGATAAAATATATATACAGGATGTAACAAAAACCCTGTCCGACCCTTGAACTGGTTATCAGGTATTGTTAGTCGGTTCTATTTATCTAATCATTTTTAAAATTCGAAAAAAAAAAATTACCCATTAAAAATGTTAATTGTGATTTTCAATTGTAATTGACGAAAATTCCATGGACAATTGAGGATCATGACCTCGTGTCCGAGCTACTCGATAAGTAAGAGCTATCGAGCACTGCCGCCCGCTCCAGTGTTACCATGTAATTTTCGTTATTTATGTAAATTAAAAAAAATGGTACATTTTTACCCTACTAACGATACCTGATAACCAGTTCACGGGTCGAACAGGGTTTTTGTTACAACATCCTGTATTATACAAGACGACTATAATAAAAGAAAAAAATATTACAAAACAACTATAAGATGCACATAAATTATTATCTTTCAATTTAGCAATCAAAGCAAAATAAAAATTTATCAACAGAATGTAAAATGTAATATTCTTACTTTAATAGATATGCTGTTTATTTTATCTAAATAGTTAATGTTCTTGAATTTTCAATACGAATACTAATGGCAAAGATTTTTAAATATAAAAAATATATATTAATTACATTTCTGAACACGATACTATTATGTTGATGCAACGATTATGCAGTCGCGGTTATTATAATATTGGGTGACGTAATTGCGTGGCTCTAAGATTGTGCCGTTTGCACAATATTTTATCTGTGTTTGAGTTAATATTGCGAATTCTCAAAGCCATTTGAATCTTAAATATATTTTCGAATTTCGTCAATATCTTCAATTAATTCTTGTAACAAGATAATTAGTTGTCTATTAATACTATAATCCTTACGATTATTATAGTATACTGACAATTTCGTCTGAATGTTTATTGATACGAATATATTATTTCATGTGATATTTCATCCACGTTCGAGCAATTACGGTATGTTGTAGTAACAGTAGTAGTACCCACTGCTGAGTTAAGACCTCCTCTCCTTTTTTGAGTAGAAGGTTCTGGAGCTTATTCCACCACGCTGCTCCAATGCGGGTTGGTGAAACACATGGGGCAGAATTTCAGTGAAATTCAACACATGCAGGTTTCCTCACGATATTTTCCTTCACCGTCATGCAGAAGGTGAATTAAGCACATGAAATTTAGTGGTGCTTGCCCGCGTTTGAACCCACGATCATCGGTTAAGATTCACGCGTTCTTGCCACTGGGCCATCTCGGCTTACTATAATAAAAAAATAAAATAGTTTCTAAATTCCTTTGCCCAGCCCTGGTAATACAAATACAATAAATTAAATATACTTCACCTTCCATAGAAGTTGATTGTATTCTAACTATTAGTTGAAATATAAATCCAAGGTCATCGTTCAGTCAACCATCGTGTAGATTTTTTCCTTAGATTTGCATAACTTTAGTCAAAGATTACATCGATACTGTACAAGGTCTAAAAACATTTATTAAAATAAATGCAATCGAAGGCAGTGGTGCGTTGAAGTGCTAGAGTGAAATTTTCATTCGCGTTTCGTCACGGTTTTTCTTGTTACGATTTCGTTTTTAATGAACCAAGTAATTAGGGGATAATGTTTTATACTTAATATAAAAAAAAAAAAACAATCCGGTGAAAGTGTTGCCAATTTATCATTTTAATGGTTAGGTTAGTTATATAATGTGCTTATCGTTTCAGATGATTTAATGATTTTAGACAAATTAATTTTAATTTATTTTGCTATGACACATGAAAATTGAGAAATATGTTTTTGAGGTAATAAAGTTCGTTCAATTTGAATCTGAATTATGTATGGCCTATTCGAACCACAACAGGGATAAACCCGAATAAACAACGTTGACACCGAATTAATGTGATATCATTGGTCGAGATCTTGAATAATCTATGATATTCACTATGGACACGCGAAATTATGGGTTTTTTCTATGTTTGCGAAGCTGTAATCGGAACTTTGAAAGTTAAATTAATTTGGTTATATCTACATATCTACTTAATTGGAACAGTGTTGTATTTTAAATAAGGGTAAAATAATCAAGAACTGTTTATAGTAATAAATACAGCAGAACGATAGAAAATCGCATACAATTTGTGTGTACATTTGATTTAAATAAGAATATTCTTGGAATATTGGTTTTTCATCATTAATTCAAGACTTTGTATATTTTATCTACCTTGAAATAAAAATATTCTTGAAATATTATTTAAACCTTATTATTTATTTATTTCGTTCGCAAAACTGTGTACAATAAATTAGGTAGTACAGGAACAGAATAAATAAGACAAATTGTATCCCACTAGATGCAAACACAGCGTGCATAAATATAAAAGTAATTTCTTAAGAAATATTATATGTACGTCTTAAGAACACCCTTTTTTAATAGTATCTTATGTTATCTTCATTATTTTTAAATATATATCTTACTTCTATTTCTAATAATACATATGGGTTGATAGTCCAAAAGATTGCCTTTGATTCAGGACTTATGAGCCCAATGATCCAATGAGGCCAAGTATTTCTAATTGAAATCTATACTAATATATAAAGCAGAAGAGTTTGTTTGTTTGATCCGGCTAATCTCAGGAAATACTGGTTCGAATTTAAAAAATATTGTTGTGTTAGATAGTGCTTTTATCAAGGAAGTCTCTGGAAGTATTTTTATTAATTATACGCGGATGAAACCGCGGTGCACAGCTAGTAAAAATATATTTTCTTAAAGTTACTCTTATTTTATTAAATCTCATTGCCATCGAAGCTTAAGTTGGTAAACATTTCGCCGAAGTTTAAGTTTATTGATTATTTATACAGATTGTGACCTTCACTTTGAAAGTACACGAGTAAGGTTGGGCTCATTGTCGAAATACATTGTAATGACTCTTATATTGCACAACTATCCCCACTTATGTCACACTTGTGGAACAAAAGCTTATCATTATACACAGTAACGACCTACTGACCGTTATGCGTATACCAGTAACCATAGCTCCTATATTCTATTGGTATACTCAAATATGGGCGCTAAAATAGGCGTACTCTCCATTTCCTAACTCTCTTATAGCACAGTCCAAAGCAATCCGACACTATTTGATTGAAATTTGTAAGCGTGTTTATCGTCATTAATAAATTTCTTCTTTGTCACGCAGTTTATCACTGAAATTTCTGGACGTTTTATAATTTGTTTTTTTTTTAAATTAATTTTACAAAATAATATTCAGACGTTGAATATATTTCGAAGCTTTTTTTTATGAAGTTTGCGCGATCCATGTGGGTCAAGTACGGTATCGATGCTTGCTACAATAAACGATGAATTACCACCTAAATGAAATACTTTTTGCACATTCATAAAGTAAATTAAGTGGATATATAAATTTATACAAGTATTTTAAGCAATAAGTCATCAATTTTAATAAGTTTCCTTTCGTAATGCTTTGTATTTGATAGATTTTCTTGTCGTAACAAAGTGTACTCTTTATTTATAACTACGGTATTCGAAATAAATCTTTATTTAATATTGTTGCAAAATTTAGCAGATTGAATTAAAAAATATATAATTAACTAATTACGTAGTCCTAATGCTTATAATATTGAATTAAATTTTATAATCTTTTAAATTACAGTCCGTATACGATTTCCATTGCTATTATTATTTAAACTACTAAACTTTAAGGAAGACATCGATAGACTCCTAGACAAATAATAATGAACTTATGGTTTCTATATTTATATAGGTTTAACGAAATCATGAGTCATCATTTATTTCTAGAGCGGTTTATTTACGTTACATAAATCTATAGATTTTTTTTTGTTTAGGCACTATTATATTGCCCTTTGGTCATAAATAAAAAAAAACATATATTAGTATGTGTAAGTAAGTATAACCAATCAACATTTGAATGGTTATTATAAAACAACTTCATAGCTTTCACTCGGGAGCCGGTATACGGCAAGGTATCTTGCGCCCGCGGCGTGCTTAGTCATACCAATTGACGTAAGTCTGGGCAACACCGTTTACAATTCAAGGTGCTCGTTTCGAAGGTTTACATTTGTTCTTTGTAATATACTTTACATTATAAAGAGAAACATGTTTATCTTATACAATAACAGCCTGTGAATGTCCCACTGCTGATTAAGGCCTCTTCTCTTTTGAGAAGGTTTTGGAGCTTATTCTACCACGCTGCTCCAATGCGGGGTGGTGGAATACACATGTAACAGAATTTCATTGAAATTTGACACATGGAGGCTTCCACACGATGTTATCCTTCACCGTCAAGCACGAGATGAATTATAATCAGTAATTAAGCCCATGAAAATTCAGCGGTGCTTGCTCGGGTTTGAACCTACGATCATCGCTTAAGAGTCACGCGTTCTTACCACTGGGCCTCATCTCGGCTCTCGGGGATATAGCTCAGTGGTAGAGCATTCTATTGCAACTAAATATTAGATTCATATTATAGTGTGTAACGGGGCATTGTTTAAAAAATAATATTGGTTTTAGAAAGAATGATTTAAAATTGTGCGTTTGACAGTTCGTTTTTATCGGAGCAGAAATCGTTATACATCGAGCTCATTGTCTTATTTCATAAACAATATACATTTTAATTATATAGTTATCATATTATATGTAGTGTTTACATATTGTTATGTAGTTCTCAATAGCTTGCTAGCAAGTTTATATCGTGATAAATTGTTGTTTCTATTTCATTAAAAATCTAGATTGTTTGAATAAATAAGAATAAAAAATTGTATTGGGACATTTATAAATTCATCAGACACATCGCTAAAAAGTCTGTGGCAGCAAATACCTGTTTATTTTTTTATTGATAATCCACAATAACAATTACAATAACAAGTTTTTAATAAAATGAGAATAATTTAACGGTAGTTTGTCTTGATTTCCACACAATACAGTATATACTATATATGTATATATCCAATATTATATAACATTCATCAAGATGTAATGATTGTTTTCGTTATAGCGTTGAATCTTTTGATATAACGTATAAGAAAAAAAAATGAATAGTTGTGAATGTGTCCGTGTTTAGTGATAGGCTGAATAGATACCGGTGTGATTGCAAGTTTTTTTTTTTTATTATAATACTCGTAAATGTCGTCATATTCTTGGTAGAATGACGTATCTGCTATTTTCTATTCTGACTATTTATTCTGGTGGCTAAAAAAGACAAGTGCAGACAGAGGTTTTGGGTTCAAACGCTTTTCGTCCGAGAACTTTTTAATGAGAGTCCGGTTTTGGGAATATTGAAGTGTCTACAATCTCGTGCCTCGTCAAACGAGGCCGTTACTGCCCTACTCCTGAACTTTTCTTTATATGTAGGCAGACAATTGGGCCACCTGATGATAAGTCATAAATGTCAGAAATGTTAAACAATATTTACATTCCCAATGGGCCAGCAATATTAGAAACCAGGATGTTGTGCCTGTAGTTACACTGGGTCACTCAACCATCAAACCGGAACATAATAATACTAAGTTTTTCTGTTTGGCGGTAGAATATGTGATGATTGGCTTGTAGGTTCAAGCCACTCATCAGATATTCGATGGGATTGCACAAAGCCCTACCGCCAAGTAAAAGTGGTTCTCTGACATGTAGATAACCCAATTGAAGAATTAGCTCGACGTGCTCCGATTTTCGCAGCTGTAGGTCATTACTTATTAGTCATATTACTTTAATATTGCTACACTACACTCATTGCAAACAATTGATTCTGTATGTATGAATATATTTTACTCTTTATCAATACGAGAAGTCGTAAAGCCTACTTTTGTTTTTAGCTCACACGCGAACAATATCGTGGTAATTATTCATTACACAATACAACACAATAACGCGTTCAAAGCGAATGGCCCACAAACCTAGCTTTTGTAACGCGCCGGGTAATTGCGCCCGCGCATATAATGTATGTAGGTACGATCTCGCGTCAAATGTTTTGATATATCTATGACTCGTTGAGTAGCGCGATATTTTTAATTGTTTTGTTTAATATGCTTTCGATAAAACTAAATAGATAAGAAATTATGATTAATATCATAGAAGATAACCGATTGTTTGTCATGAGGAGACTCAGGTAATATTGTTTTGTTAGGATGATGAAATAAATTATTTTTTAAGTTTTTAACTTTCTTGACAGGGCATGTTGAAATAAGAATGCACGCGATTAAATAATTACAGGATTAAACTAAATTAAAACTACCATCGGTTCATAAGTAAAGTGTAATAAACACTCTTCCCCCTTCTAGGAGTAATTTTGAAGCTTATTTCACCTCGTTGCTCCACTTCTGGTTCCTGTTAATAATGTAGATAAAAACGCTTATAACCGGCAATGAACTCAGTAGCTTGTGTTTTTCACAAATGTGAATGACTTCATCAACTTGAAAAATCCTGCATGGAAAATAATGCATAGTATTAGAGTGAACTCAACAACAACAATTTTCAACAATTAAGTAAATTATGTATTGAGCAAAATGTCTTATTTTTAGCAAAATTAAATTTATGGGAAATAATAAAATCATGGATTTTTATCGAAATGTCTTATGTATTCACATAAAATCATTCGATTTTCTTTTTATTACTAAGTAATAATTAAGTCAGAAGCCATAATTTCGTAATTTATTGCCACTATCTTCAGACGCGATACTTTATATTAGGTTCATTGACATTTTAAAAATGTTACGCGGATTAATAGTAATATTGTTTCGCATATTAATATATCTTAATATATAAGTTATTGTTATTTAGATTTCGATTAACATATAAATACCTATATTTATATGGAAATCAAATCTAAGATCTAATGATATAGTCAATTTTTCAGCTCGCATAATTCAATGTATTTCATTTGGATGTATTTATAAAAAACTCGACAATATACATTAAAAGTCTAATTGGTGTACATATGCCACTTCTTCCCTTGGTGATTTGCCGCTGCTATAATACGGGTTGTAAACACATGATTCTAATCCGACACATGACAGTTTCCAACGCCCGAGCACTAGATGAATAATACACAAATTAAGCACCGGAAAAATCAGTACATGTCCGGTCTTGAAGACACGATCTTCGGTTTGTTCACATGTTTGTAACCGCTCGCGCTGATTCAATAAATATCTCCGCAATTTCTATTATGATAGCGAGGCTAATAATAAACTAGTTTTGTAAATAAACAGTTTATTTTTAATTTAGTTTAAATTGTAATAACTCCCATATATCAATTGTATAAATGCGTTATGAAGCAAGGTGACATATAGATAAGGGCAAAAACTACTTTTTTGTACCTATCACCTGATCCCCAAACACGCAGGTGAAGTCGCGTTCATAAAGTTATTCTTACTTAAAATGCTAATACAGTAAAATATTCATAATTCAATGTTACGAAAATAAATGACCTACGTTTATATATAAGGTCAATGCTGAGATGTTTTACTAGAATACTTCCGGTCCTTATAAGGTAATAAGTAAACGCAAGCGCGTGTAGATGATCGTACTCTCTTAGTTATATTATTACAACGATACGAATCACTAGTGTGTTTGAATGTTTGTTAATCAATCACGCTCTAATAGCTTAACGAATAAAAATAATTATAAACAGATATAATATGGAATCTATGTCATCCGTTCGACTCTTTAATTAATCTATATTAATATATAAAAATCGAAAGTAACTCTGTTTGTTACGGCTTCGCGGCTGAACAACCTAATTGGTTACAAATATATTTGGTATAAAGCAAGCTTGAACCCCTAGGAAGGACATAGGCTACTTTTAGAAGTAGCCTATGCCTCGTTGGTTTAGTAGCTAGTTACAAGGCCGCAGACTCGGTAGTCCTGGGCTCAATTCCCAGGTCGGGCCAATGATTGGGTTTTTCTGTCAGAAAATTCTCAGTAGCAGCCCGGAGTCTAGAAGTTGGAAGTGTGTACCCTCCCGTGCGTCAAAAAGCACGTTAAGCCGTTGGTCCTGCATCTGAAATCTTTCAGCTCGTGTCATTGATAGTTGATTATGAGAGCTAAGGAAAAGAGAGTGCACTAGTGTTTGCGCACATACTTGTGCACTATAATATCTCATGCGCAGTTATATCTCTGGAGATTGGCCTTATCTCTTATTTTATAAGTAGCAACTGCCCCCGTCCCTCTTAACACGCGGATAAAGCCTGGGACGATAACTAACTATTTAGCTATTCTTTAGTTATATTTATAATTTATACAATAGCTAACGATATATTAACACATAACTATTACAACTTTCAATTAAATGTTGACCTTTATAAATTTGCAAATCGCCTTGAAAGTCAAGATATCTTCTTAAGAGTTGAGATTGCACAAAAGAAAAACACGTGCATCTTAACCGAAGCACTATGTGTTTTCATGTGCCTCATTGTGTATAGCAATCGTGTAGTGTGAGTGTAATTCTGATTTGTATCCACGAATCAACAACAATGCAGCATGGTGGAGTAATTAAGAGGATAAGGCCGAGGCCTTTCATCATTTGCTGTTACGGTCATTTTACTGGTTGTTATTGTTTTAATCTTTTAACTTCTTAATGTCCTAAATAATACTTCGCCTATGGTTAAATTTCATATAAAGACTAAAGGGATAAAAATATTTGACGCTAACATAGAAAAATTGAAATTAATTAAGCTGTTCCCGTCTTATCAAAGCTTACTTATAACGGTGTTGGGCGAATAATACGTTGATTTTATAGGTCATCAACTCATCAGGCAAAGGATAATAAGAAGGCGAGAGGTTATTGCCATTATATCGTCTGGGCTGTTATATTAACGCGCATGACTCAAAAATCATAAATGCAATATATGATACTAAGAATTCATGGACCGTGTTAAAATTTTCTAGGTCTTACATTCTGTCATGCTTTCACATCTCAATGTTTCAACCGATCGTCATGAAATTAGGTTCACGGATTGTTTAGCAAATAGAGAAACGGAGATCGATAATAGATGTGGGCTATGAGCGAAAACCGTGCCATAGTTTATATTATACTGTTACTAGTCGTTGCCCTTTAGCTTCACTCGACGTAAATTAGTCTATAGATTTTCTTTTAATAAAAAATAAGTATTATACTCCATGAATAACCTCCAGCATTGTAAACGTTGATCAAAGTCAGATTAAACAATTTGTAGATTGAACGGTGATTGGTCAATGAAAACCGATGACGCCATAAGCGAGCAATAAGGGCCCCGGATTTAGTAAGTAGTAAATCTTTGATTGATCAATGTATCAAAAACTGGCGGCTAGTTTCTTTCTATACCAAATTTCATGGAATCATTTCGAGCGTATTGGGTAGTATGAATCATATAACCATATGCATCTTCTCTATTTTATAAGTAAGATATATAAAGTTCATTCCATGAGCATATTTCTTATTAGTAAGACTCGTATATATGTAAAATCTAGGTTTCAAGTATAGAACGGAAGTCTAGCTCAACGTAGCGTATAGTTATTTAATATTCATATTATTCTGTTTATTATTATATAAACATAATATATAAAGAGTTAGACTTAATAGTATTGCATAAAGATATTTTTTGTTTTGTATCGTAAATTTGATATTAAGAACATATTTTGTATAAATACTATATAATACATATATGTATATCTTATTTCACAATGTTATCCGACTAAAAACGAAGAATGCATAATTGATTATGTATTCTTCGATTAAGACAGACGATACGTCAAACATTTCATGTACATATCTATATACTAATAATTCAACAGTCAATTAGTTAGACGTGTCGACAATGTCTCGTCCGAACGAGGCTTTCCGATATGTCCATATTGGAGAGTAGGAAACGATTATAGGAAACTTATATAAGATAAGTGTAATGTCTAAGATGTTGGTTATTGCATCTAGTTCCGTAGATTTCACCTTGTTTACGAGAATGAGTCGAGATGGTGCAGCGGTTAGGAAACGTGATTCAAACGAAATACAATCAAAATAATACCTTATTTTTTTGGGTAGGACAATATTCGAACTGTTACCTAACAAGGAATACGTTAAAATACGAAAATTTTGCCCACAGATGTCCACAAAAGGTAGAATTTTTACAATAGATGATATTTTCATAAGTATTAGAAATATTTCAAAATATAAATTTTAAAGTCGATTTGTGAAAACTAACCCAAAAAGGGAAGTGTGAACTAGTTTCAGTAATGATAAATAAATTCAATGTTAAGAGGGTACAAAAATATTCAATTTACGTTAAATAATTAATAACATGTATATAGTCCGAATCTGTTTCGTTTTGTATTCAAAATAGCTATAAAATATATTGTACAATAGTTCGAATAAAAATATATATAAACTATAACGTCTAGACATTCAAATTAATAAAATTCCATTTCACTTTTGTTGAAATATTTCATTCAGAAACTTTTATTAGAAAATTTGTTTTACTGAAAATTATTATCATTACTTCCTAGACTAGTTTATCGATTTAGTCCTGAGGTCATAAACACCGTTCCGAGTCAACTTTGCCAGAATCCTGTGTCTAGACCGAGTCTAGACTTAAACCGTGCTCAAGTGAAATTCGAGATAGTCCGTGAGAACCATTTAAAAACGTTCATACTCGATAACTCACTTATTGTATTAGCTAAAAATGTGACTAGTTGTTACCTACGGTTTTATCTGCGTTATTTTTTTACATTAAACATATGTATTATGTACATGTAAACCTATTTCTTTCCCATGATGTAAACAATAAACGGGCTGTCTCATCAATTATATATTTTTCAAATTCATCAATTAGTTGCTGAGATACGCGTGATCAACCATACATACACTCAACCTTTTTAATTCTCGTATATATGTATAATTAAATTACTCATCAAAGCCAGTAACTGTGGATCCAACACATGCACAAGGGACATAACATCTTAGTTCCCAAGGTTGGTGGCGCATTGGCAATGTAAGCGATGGTAACATCTCTTACAACGCCAATGTTTTTGGGCGTTGGTTACCACTTACCATCAGGTGGCCCACATACTCGTCCGCTTTCCTATGCAATAAAAACAAAAAATATATGTAAAGCTCTATATTGTATTAAAATCTTTTCGCCATAATTTCAGTCAACCGCGTTAAAATATGTTACGTCACGTCACAGAGAACGATTCAGTAATTCAATTCTTATGTTTTACGGCGAAAATTCCATCTAGTGTATTATTATTTTTTTAACTTTCGGTTTCGACATAAATGTGTAATGCGTTAGTGTCGGTGCACTGATTCCGCTTTACTTCATACGCAATCTGTTATGAGTTACAATTCGTATGTAGGTTAATGTTTCTGAGATCGACTTCTGATGGACTTCATGTTTTAGTCAGTTTCAATGATAATTTGATAATGCACGACGCACATTCTCGTACCAGTCGTACATTCTCGTTTAGTTTCAGTTGTGTGGTCTGAGAGATCCTATGAAATTTATTATTGCCCTAAGGAGATATTTTTACGCATTGTATTATGAAAGGATCATCAATAAATAATTTCCTGTACTATAAAGTTGGAATAATATATAACACATCACAAACGATGTTTCTTTAACGATATCATTGAAGTATTATTTAAATTTGATGTTTATAAAAAGTAGAATGTTGACCAATTTTACATTAAAAAAATCTACCGTGTTTCCCCGATTATATTTATTCGTTATCTAACAAAACTAGTTTCGTCTGTTTATTTAAGTAGTGTTTTTTTTATTCCTTGTATGTTGTAAGTAAGGTTCGATTATAGAACTCTATCGTAAGCTCTATATTATATGAATAAATTCGAAGGATTTTAATAATAGCTTCGCACATTTCAATTTAAAATGCCAAAGTGCCGTGCTATTTAGAATCATTGCATCGCACGTGCACGACAGAGACGGACGATGCTCATGTTCAAAGGTCAGACATTGAATAGAATATCGCAGATGCTTTTTAACACAATACAGTAACATTAATTCAACATCACTTGCGTAAATCGGGAAGACAGTCTGGCGATGGCGTAAATTGTTGATATTTGACGGTCGCTAGTGATTTGTCTTTGAATGCTTGCATCTGTCAGTTGTAAGTTTCTATAGAATTTCCACATCCCGTCGTCGTTCGGCCTATACAGCTAGAGCTGTTTCAATATCGATAGCCTCTCCGCGGAGGTCGTCATTGTCTATTCAAACTCGAAGTATATTATAAAATAGAGCTTTTGTTTTAATTTATTATCGTTTTTGTATCACGTAGAACGCCGCGAACGGTTCTCATCACATCACATAGTATTCACTATTGTTTAATCAAGTGTTCCTTGTTTGAATAAACGATACAATAAATCGATGATTGATACGTCACGGCTGATTGCTCCTTTCATTTTATATTTCTTTTAATAATTAAGTAAAATATCTATACATCTTCCATATTATTTTACTAATATCGATTTGAATAAGAACTTTTTTGTCAACAAAGTGTATCAAAAAAGTATGATATTTAAATATCAGGGAAAAAAATAAACATAAACATCCGTGGGATTGAACCACTAATTTATTCAATAGGGGATTTGTTTTTTTTTTGAGTGCACTATCGACTATAAACTAAGACAAGAATACGAGTTGTTTGTTTACATGTCCGCTGTAGTACGTCCGCGTGTAGGTAACGGGCCGTTAAGATGCCGCGGGGCGCTTCCACGGCCCGACATCGACATGACGATACGGACAAAACCAGCCACTCCAGCCAGGCAGTCGCGCGCGGCTAACGCGACCGTTTACACACGGCGCCGGTCGCTCGCACCAGCTGATCGTAACACAACGTATTAAACAAATATCAATTACAGTACACGTGTGAACAAATGCTCGTTTAGTCTAGTCGATTATTTGTAACCGATGCGATGTTACGCGTAACACGGTGAACGACGACGGATCGATAAAGCGATCCCGCGCTCCAGCGAGAGCTTAGCAATATTTCGGTGCAATATGTTTAGCGTTGCAATCAATTGTAGAGTTAATGTATAATAATTCGCAATAGTTTCTAACGAAGGGCAAGGACTGGGACTGACCGCAAGTGTTCGCCTTACAAGTGCAGTGTTCGTGAGAATGGATTTCCTTGATTGATTCCCTCCGTGTAGTTGTTGCCGTTTGTTTATTGTATTCTAAAACCAGAGTGAGTATATATTTACTAATACAATTCTCACGCTATGATTTGTTTATATTACCGCGCTTCGCCGACTTATGTTTGTTCGTTACTTATAGCTTTATAAGTATTTTACTAAAGAAAACTAATATACAACGAAATTTCTTTTCGAACTGAACTTCTTTATTGAAAATTGTAGGTATCTTGTTATTTTTCTATTATTATAATGTTTTCGTTATTAGTTTTATATATTTCTCGCAAATCAATCGTTTCCTCATGCGACCGATATTGTTTGCATGTGTGTGTTGTTGTAGTCGCAACCCCGGCTGACTGTGAACTTGAAGGGTGCGTTACCCCCTAATTCCGTACAATACAGAGTCACTATACAAGGAGTTTTAAATACTTAGTGTCCGACATCTTTCAAAATAGAATATATTCAACAATTGATATCTTGATGTTTTATTTAATACGCTTCGAACTAATGATTGTTTAAACGCTATGTTAATAGGTAATAAAGATTGTTCTTATCTCCTCGTAATGTATTGATTTTCATATTTGTAATTAAATTGTTTTAAAACTTGCTAAGTAATTGATAAATTGTAGTGAAATCAAGTAAAATCATCTCGCCGGCTTATCTAATAATTGCACGCGACGACGCCTGGTAACAGCCAGGACTTTCACTGTCGACATGTACCTATTATGAGGAACTTGATTATTCACACATTGGACTACTTTCTACTCTTTGGGTTTCTCAACTACCTCTTTCTTATCGATCATCTCTTTGTGACTAGACACTTGATCGATCTTCCTTGGAGTTCTATATTACTTTAAATTTGTTCCGAATTAATTTATCTACGTGATAATTTATTATCAATAAAATCAAGACAATATTTGCATATATTTTATCCTTAAGGTTGTTTGTGTCTATTCACCAAGCAAACATTGAGGATTTTTTAATCCAACGAAGTCGTCCCGGCTTCGCACGGCTGGATAAGAATAAAAATTATTATTATTATTAAAAGTGTACCTGTGCTTAGGTTTTGCGTAAAAACCGTTCTCAATGAATGTCTTATCTATATTAAATTGTGACAAATTTCAAGTCAATTGGGGGCATAGTTCAGGAGGTGTCGATGATAAGTAGTATTTCGCTTAGATATATATGATATACTAGCTGTGCCCCGCGGTTTTACTCGCGTATAATTAATAAAAATACAAATAATAAAAATAAGCCTAGAGCCTTCCTCGATATAAGGACTATACAACACAAAAATATTTTTTAAATTCCACAGAACCAGTAGTTCCTGGATCAAACAAACAAACTCTTCAGCTTTATTTATTAGTATAGATATAAGTTAACTAAATGTAAAATAATGTGAAGAAGTTGATTTCTTTTGTAACAAATCTATTGCATATGATACGTATTCAATGCGTGAATTCCGGATCCACGGAAGGCGGTCAGATCTTTGTGATTCGTTCGAGTCATGAGTTTCACCTTCTTTCGTATTCCAGGAAGTGTCAGGGAACGTTTCCTAGAGATACGTCCGTATATTAAGCTATTGCATATTATATACATTGTTGGCTTTTATTGCATTCGTAATAAATCAAACTGAATTCATACTAATTGCACTGTTTGTTGTTTCAACACGAGCATCATGCAACTTTTTATATGTAATTACATTTTTAATTAATGTTTGTTAATAAAATATATAATATTTAGGACGAGATTGTCTGATATAAATTATGTTTCAAAGAATTTTGTGTATGTTTTTTTATGCACATAATCTTTAGTAAAAGTTATTATTTTTCGTTAGTTTCATCAAAATCAATTCAAATTATTTTGAAGTGATGGGTGTTTATCTATATCTATACTAATATATAAAGCTGAAAAGTTTGTTTGTTTGATCCGGCTAATCTCAGAACCTACTGGTTCGAATTTAAAAATTATTTTTGTGTTGTTTAGTCCTTTTATCGAGGAAGTTTCTAGGCTGATTTTTATTAATTATACGTGGGTGATGCCGTGGGGCACAGCTAGTGTTGAACAAAATCTTCTTCTCATACCGTTTTAACAAGGATATATTTATAAGGAATATGTTATTAATGACATCGTGTGTATTCATTGTGAATTGACTTGTTAATTTTGTTGAACGTTTTGGTACACAGTACAAACCCTATACAAGATCGCGTGCTGTCGACCGTGACTTAAGTTTTTTCATCACCGTTAACCAAACTATTTACGGACGGTAGACGTTATGGTGACCGAATGAGAGAAGAAATTATTATATAAAATTAGATTATCTGTTATTTTATATAAGGAGGTTGTTGTTACAGCGCGTGTATTTTTTATTTATACTTTTGAATAATTTCTTAAGAATGTTTCAACAGACATTTTTTTCTTAAACAAACAGTTTTAATTTTCGAATCGTGTATCGAATAAAATGTGATGAATTTATAAAATAACGATTAAAAAATGCTCGTTAAAGTACCTACGTACTTGAAAAAAAAGTGTACTATTGGTTTTGAAATGCATATTTAGAAGGATCGAACGAAAATTAGAATTTCATAATTGGTTTATGCCAGCAAAGAATAATAAGCCTTATACGCATTGTATTAAAATAAATGCAAGTAATTTTAGCATACAGTTATTTTCGCGGTTTATTATTCAATTACACGTAAATGAATTTTGTGGTACAATTTTGCTCTCGGTTTGCGGACAACGTAGACACGTCCAAGGCTGGTTAGTCACGTCTCTATGTAATTTTTTCTACCGGCGTTTATTATGTTTGACCTTAACATTGTTAGTTTTTGAAACATTCTTGTAACTTTTACACTTGCTTACTTATACATAATTTAATGTCAGAATTATACACGTGAAATATTGTATAAGTAATAGCCTGTGAATGTCCCACTGCTGGGCTAAGGCCTCTTCTCCTCTTTGTGAGGAGAAGGTTTTGGAGCTTATACTACTATTTTACCGCTTATTGAGCTTATTTGTTGGTGGAATACACATGTGACAGAATTCACAAATTAAGCACATGAAATACAGTCGTGTTTGCCCGGGTTTGAACCCACGATCATCGGTTAAGATTCACGCGTTCTTACCACTGGACCATCTCGGCTAATATTGTATACTCGGTGCTTACTGCGACTTCATCCATATTGAGCAATGATCTCACATACAGTCTATAAGCTTTCTCAATAAATCGATTCATCGTATGCAAATATATGTTTTCTCATCGGATTTGTAGATTGCTCCTCAGCTTTATAGAGACGTAACGATATTAACTTTATATTTATATATAATAGAAAAAATAATTAACTGGTTTTTTTTTCGAGAAAAAAATTACAGGATTAAATATCCCATCGAATCGGATTAGCGTATTGGTTGGTGGAATAAATTCCAGCAGGACAACAATTTGCCCAGCTGTGGGAAGTTTACGGACGTTACTGTTAACAATAAATCGTATATCAGTCTGTTTGTATAAGTTAAAATTAAAATTTATACGAACCACGTTTGATGTTGATATTTTAGTAACTCTAACGACGGGAGCGTTCAAAACCAAAGGTGTGTTCAAATTAAACTACTCGAAGTAATTAACTGACGTACTGGGGTTTGTCTTCCGTAGCCAAATTTAGACAGTTGATTGACTCTACCCTAAGTTGTCTATTTTTATATTGTTTGAGTTGTTTCCTTTGTTATGAAATTTTAACTTAGATGATTGAAACGCGTTCATGGCACTAATTTTAGGATGTCAAAATGTAATAAGTTCCAGCCTTTGAGAATTGAGTAAGAGAATAGAGAGAGAATTGAGATTGAGAAGGTTCTGTAATAACTAGAAGAATGTCTGTGCCAATATTGCCCGCGATATGTATTAAAGAAAATGTATCCGGAATTGTTTGATTGAATTTATATGAAAGTTCATTTATAACGTCTTTTATATTAAATAATAAATGCTTATGTCCAACTAATGGAATTTTGAAAGCTTATGTTTTCCAAATCGCTCCCAGATTGATTTTAACGTTAATATAAATAAATATAAAAAAATATATTTTTCTATATATATATATTATACGGGAGTAGATTTACCGTTCAAATATTTAATAATTTCCCTAAAAAAATAATGTCGAATTAAATTATATACGCCATAAAATAGTCGTAGCCTTTCTGCATAGAATAATTTTTGAAATTTTTTATCTTCTATTATATTTAATAAAAGTCCTCGAACTCAAGTGTTGTGGTAGCGCTCTGTTATTGCCACAAATGTTCCTGACAATCTGTCTTGGTATCACTTCCCAAATATTAAATTCAGCATAGATCCTTAATAACAACAATAGACAGAGGCTAATGGTAATTAAAGAATGGCAAGTATAGGATAGAAGAGGATATCAAAAAAAATTGAATACATGTTAATACGCGAAATTAGAATCAGAAGATTTGAAATAACGTTTTTTTTATTATTAAAAACTTAGCGATGATTCGTCTAATGAAAAAAAAATAAAGTAATAGTTATATATGAATTTATGATACACAATAATTATTCCTCTATTTATAATAACATATGGAATTATACGGAAACTAATATCTACAAGGAAATACGATGTATTACAATATGATGTACGAGTAAAGTAACTACCGTAAGATCACTAACACATACGTAATTCAACAGTTGCGAGATAAACTCGTTTTTGATTGCGACTTCTTTCAAGAACCGTTATTGTTTTAATTTTCATGTTATGATTATCATAATTTTATTCTTCATCAGGCTGCCTTGTTACCAATTGAGCACATCCTAATATTCAATAACAAACGGCCGATTACAAAAAATCTTTGTGACTGTTTTTTATTATTATTATTTTGATGTTAGTTGATTATTTTAAAGAAAACTATTTAGATATCGATATACCTAATCAAAAATCTAATATTTTCAAAACCATTTGTGGCGCAGACAACTCCCTGACTTTGTTGTACTCGTATCATAGCTATACTAATACAAAAAGCTGAAGAGTTTGTTTGTTTGATCCGGTTTATCTCAGGATCTACTGGTTCGAATTTAAAAACTATACTATTCTTGTGGTGTATAGTCCCTTTATCCAGGAAGGTACTAGGCTGATTTTTATTAATTATATATATTTATTAATTATACGCGGATGAAACCGCGTGGCACAACTAGTATGATATACATTTACATCATGTGAATATAAAGTGCGCAGTGAAAAGCTTTAATTAGTATTGAATGATACGTGCACCGGCTGTTCGAATCATTTATATTTATTTGCAGCATCAAAGCTTTTAATTAATCCTAAGTGCAAAGTGAAGTCTCTTTTATTTTATTTATATATTCGAATAATCACCTATTTACTACCAACAGTAAAATGACTTATTTATATTTAAGTTTTGATTATTTTAAATGTAATTAAAATAAATAATTTGCGTTTAATATGCTGCTTAAAAAACGGTTCATATTTATGAGATATGAGACAGTCATTCGTTTCTTTGTTGTTGCATAGAAGGACAATCGCACTGGAAACCAATAAAAACACTTCAAGTATTGATATAATAACAATGTATGAAGTAGTCAACTGATTGTTGCTATGTTGAAAAATCTAAGCTATGTTTATTCGTAATCTGTAACAGGTATTTTGTAATGAGAGGAAAGTAAAGATATATTATTTTTTGGTTTTATTAGTGAAGCATTAATAGAGCATCGCTGCAGGGTCGAGCGTGCGATTCAGCTCGTTGAAGGGCCACGCCCATCTCTCATAGCGCGCATGCGAACGCCGCAATATCTACAAAACGCATTTAAAACTAGGCATGTACCGCCATCGGTTCAAATAAGAGATTTTTCTATAAGTAACACGATATAAATTTATTGTAATAATTTTGCTTATTATACGAATTCTTGTTTCGATTTTTTTTTTTAACAACATCGTTTTTCTATAGTAATTATATTTGTATTGCTCATACATATATACTGCACAAGGTTACCTCTAATTTAGGTCGTACGTTATTAATTATATTATGAGAAGCAATCTCGTTAATCGACAATTTTTGTTTTAAAAGCGACTCGGTCCAACACTATTTAACGCCATTGCAGACCTCGGAAACGCACTGCGAAATTTTGGTCGTAGTGTTTTTATTTAGATTTAGTCGATAGTTTTAGTTGATAGTTGAAATAAATAAGAATAATTTGAATAGATAGCGTTATAAAAGGTACTTTGTCAATATTACATTATGATGGTTTTTTTTTAAGAAATTAATCAGAAAAAAGTCCTAATTAGGATTATGATATATTTAATAATAATGATTATTTTTTAATGTTTGTGTGCTTTTTAAAACAAAAGTATTAATTTATATATATTCCTAAAGGAATATTACTTAGTACGAGACGTTTTTCGTAGAATTCGATAATTTAAATTTATCTTTATTTTGTAAATGACTTTCTCTTCTCAGTATCTCAATGGTAAGCTTTGACAGATCCTTTATTGGGATAACTCCGCCTTTGTACATTTTCATTGCATGGAATAGTTGTTACTTGTAGTTTACATCTAGTAAACAATAAATACATTAAGAGTAATAATATAATTTAAGTTCACATTATAAATCACGATTGTACTTTTATTTGCAACTTTATTGCTACATCGTGAAGTCAGTACGACGGTCGTGTGTCGTCGTTTACAATCGAACGTAACATTCATGAATCCTTGTGTACGAAACGACATGTTTATCAATATCATTACCTACATAATCGTATGGATGAATGGCTGCTCGTCCGAGTACGGTAATCAATCGCTTGATTATAGAATATTAAAAAATTAAATCATTAATCAGAACTATTGCGTTAATTGCAGTTATAATCGTATTTTTTTAATTCTAAATTTGAATTGTGACGCAAACAAACATTTTCATTTTAATTTGAAATCAGAATATGAAGTTATCTAAGAAGACATACGTATGTACCTCGTTTGTAACGTAGATCTAGGTATTACGACGAGTGAATGTGAGCTACTATTCAACTTACCCTACTTTAATAATTTAATTTAAAAAATACTTGAAATTTCAAAACACATATATATGTAGGTTAAATACATAAAAAAGTAAACACGTCAGTGTTGCAAGCGTAAATACTTTGACTATATAGGCAAATATCATATGTAATTAGTATTATGAATACAGATGCAATTATTTGTACACTATGTATTCATATAATGATGTCGCCTAGCCAAATAAATAAAGATACATGTATTATAGTAGTCATGCATTAGTGCAATACAACTATACAGTTAATAATGACACTACTGTTTAGAATAATGAAAGAAAAAAGAAATATATTAAATAATATTATTATTTCATTAAAAACTTATTTTATGATTTCATTAAAAACTCTATATTATGTGCATACGACATGATGTAGTTAAGGCTAATAAATCGTATGATTTCCATCATAAACGCAACGTCGTATGCGCTATCATTGTACTGTATTTGAAGCGTCAATAGCACAATGGTGTCCGGGTCGCTTAGCGATGAAAATATCGCAGTTTCAATCCTGACCACTTGGGGTATTGTTTTCTCCAAACCCAAAATAAGCTTTAGGCTTAATTTGAGGGGTAAATTACACTCTTAGAAATTCCTTAAATATTTTTTATATTTTTCCTTGTTTTTTTTTCCTTTTAAGTTATACAATCATTTAGGGTTTTATTAAAACACTTGTTTGCACAAAAATAATCTTGAACAAAAACGATCCAGCCAGTGACAAACACAGCACTGGAAATATTAGTGCTTAACTATGTGTGCAGCTGTATTTATTTCCTCGACACAAATTAAGCATAATTAAGAAAACTCAGTGGTGCATGCCTGGGTTTGAACCCGCAATATTTGGTTAAGATTCACGCGATCTAACCACTGGGCCATCTCGGATCATATTTTCCTATATAATAAATGCGAAACGAATAGCAATGAATAAAATCACGTCGTCATACATACATATATATGTAATATATAAAGCGATGCGGTCACGTAATGCATAATAGTTTCGTGTAATAATAACTTGCGGCGTAACCCGATATTAGAACCAACCGCGACATTATCTTGATTAATTTTATTTCATATTAAATCTTCAATTGTTTGTATTTAGGTTAATTGAATACAATAAAAACAAGCTTCGGTACACGGGACCTAATTAATAAAAACTAGTTCCTGCCGAACTCGCTGCTAATTTAACGCTTTCATTAAAAAAGAAAACTATATACAGCGTGATCTAATAAAGCGTTTTATATATCACTAGCTGTTCCCCGCGGTTTCACCTACGTTCAATTAATTAAAATATAATACATAAAAATAAGCCTATAACATTCCTCGATAAAAGGACTATACAACACAAAAATATTTTTTAAGTTCGAACCAGTAGTTCCTGAGATCAGCCGGGTCAAACTAACAAACTCTTCAGCTTTATATATTAGTATAGATAATTATCGAAGCATCATCGTATGTAGGTACTACTATTTTAAATGTATGTACAATTTATTTAATAATTGTACAATTACATATAGGTGTTAATGATACTTATTTATACGAGTAAAAAAGATTTTGAACAAAGGGCAGATGCTATCGAAGTTTAGCTTTATTAACATCTTTTATCAACGTGCGAAACACTAACCCTTACCTTGAACCAACTTCACATTACAGTACTATGACGTAATATCTTCATTTCGATAATTAAATTGTTCTAATAATAAATTTCTTAATGATGATTGGTTGCGGTTTGTCCGATATATGGCCGAATACTGAAACGTCTTTCAAATATGAAGGGTGCTCAAATATTTGAAACGTCTTCGAATTTCAAATTTCGCATACTAAATTTTGAAAAATAATGACATTCCAAGCAATTGAGTCCTAATCATATTTGAATGACGTTTCAGTATTCGGCCGATAGACTATTTACTTCGCTTATATTCCATAGATAATATTAGGGTTTTTTTTTAAATAATTACAGATTTTTAATTAGTTAAAGAACGATATACATTCATTAAAATATACCCTATTATATATTTTACGCTTTTCCTTTACATTTATTTCGAAGAATTTCCTTTTAATTGGTATACTAATACTAACCATAATATAATAATCATCACGGCTATTATTAACAAAAGACTGTCATGAAGGCAAATGATTTAACGGGAAGTTTTTAACAAAGTTTTCCTCAAAATTTTAAAAATAAAACTAAAAATATACATACATACATACAGTTTTAGTTAAAGTAATGTAAGATAACCGCTCGCTAATGTAACACCGCTGCAGGTCAAAGGCCTTTCAGTTAACGCAGTTTGTATTGAACAAACTTATTTTGACATTGCACGTGACATTAATGAGAATTTCTACGTATGTAGGTTTCACGATTCCCTTCACCGCCATTGAGAACTTATCGGTAATTGTTCTTGTCGTATTTGAACCAGCGACCTTCGCCGTCCATCCATGATCCAGTCTATTCGCTGAGCAATTACGGCTTAGTCGTTGATTATTATCACTGAATTGGTCTAATTAAGAATGATTTAACGTGCTTGTAGTGTTTTCTATGTTCTATGTTTTCGAGTGTTTTTTTTTCACTGATGTTATTGACGCCTTTTAGAGTTGCTCCATGACAATATGCATGTTGGTCTGTTTATTATTTAAATCGTTAACTGTTTACTATTCATACGGCTTGGTATTCATGGCGCGGTTGTTATGCAACATCAAAGTCATTATCTCGTGACACAGATTCATAATAGTGTATTTAAATGTTATGATATTTTTATAATACCTACGAATCTATATACGATTCATCTCATCGTGAATTGGCCTTTAAAATTATATCATTCACTTATGTCAATTATGTCCCTTATTTTAAAATGATAAATTTTAAAAATATTATTTAATATGATATTAATTATATATTATACAATATTAATCAAATGATTAATTATCATATTTTTTATGTTAATGACGTAACTAAACCGGGTTATTATAGAAAAAAATGTAACAACTTTCTCTATCGGTGTAGTTGTTTATTTTTTTTACTTCAACTATAATTAGGGCATCGGTCGAAACGGTCGATTAACTAATGATCGTCAAAAATGTCCGCTCCACGAGTTATCTAATATGACGTAATGAACATTAGTACGTAGCTTATGTATGTTTGTTTTTTTGCGTTGAAGTAAAAACGGAGAATATTGCTTAACGATGCGTACGCACCATCGCCGTGGGAATAACTTTTATAATAACTTTACGGTTACTTTTTGTAAATAAATTACTCTCTATGTGAATGTTTAATAGAATATCTGTGTAATAAGGCTTTTTTGTTTAAAATGTTTAAACGGATCTCATTTCATTCGATCTATTTGAAAATCGAAGCTTAAATAAATTTACTTATTGTAAATCATTTTATTAAATTTAAAGCTATCTTCGAAATTGAAATGAAGAACTGACAAGAAATTCTCTACTCTTTTCTACCAATTAAATCTGCTAATCTTTTTAATATAAGTAATTATAATCTTACATCTGAGATAATTAAAAAAAAGTGTGAGCATTTATAATAATACTTACTCTACAGTTCAAAGTTCCAACTTGTATTTCAACATAAAATACATAATACCGTAACGTGCTTAATATATTTGATATATTTACAAAGATAGGCCGCTGAATGGTCCGTGACAGTTATAAATGATTTTAATTCGCTTCTCAATGAAACAGTGCACGCGAAGGTAAACGTCAGCATGACATCTAAGGACAGTCCCAACATTCACCGAATCGCAAAGTGCAGCGACTAATGAACGGCGGTCGTACTTGAGACCGAGTAAGAGGCAGGTAGGCTGTGGGAGGTGGACGTCCTCTAATCTAACGGTGGTTATACAGGGTCTACTACACTTAAGGCAAATGAGGCGCGTTAGAGTATTGCTTATAAGTTTCAATTATATCACATGGGTTTTTGCAAAGCGTTTAAAAAGGATGAGTTTTGAAATAATACACTTGAACTTAAGTAACAGCTTGTATCTGTTTTCTATTGACGGGATCTCATTCCTTTTGATTAAGTTTGGAGATTATTTCACCATGCTGCCTTTATGCGGATTGGTGGATACACATGTGACACACGTAGCATAATCACAATGGTATCCTTCACCAACGAGCACGAGATGAATTATATACAATGAAAATAAAGTGTTTCGTTCTTCGGTGTAAACTGCTCAACTTTTAATTATTAAGATCGTAGCCCATTACTGTTGTGTTTTTTACAAAAGTTTTTCTCAAAGTTTATCTTATCTCAGGCGAATTACGTCATCCATTTGTTGTATGCCAATAATAAGCAATGTTTCCATACCATATGTATGTATATATATGTAATAATAAATCTCTATCTTTGTTCGCTAACGAGAATTATTACGAGTTAACACCGACAACATTACTATCCATTGTTAGGACAGTTCTAAAAACATTGTTTATGAATGTCATCTTATAGTCAGTTTTTCTTATATGTATTGTAACAATGATGTATTGTATAGTTCCCTAAACCGTTGCTTAATTATGGTAATAGAGCGAGTTTTTATATTACCTATTTAGTTACCTAATTAGACTAAATAGAACACCAGCTAATATGGATGAGCGTATGGAACGAAAATAACTCTCAAATGGAGTAGTGTTTCTATTTTTGTTTTAATGCCCTTTTCTGTCTGGTCTTGAGGGAATTTAGATTTTAGAAATACGATTTCAAAACTAACTTACATATTTTAATGACGAGATGCATTCCGTGATTTGTATTGTATAATATAATACAAGTATGTAGGTATATCTTACTGCTTCTAAAATTGACCTTAAGGCTCTTCGCTTGTGTCTCGCCGCGCTGAATTTTACATTTTTGGCGCTACTGTCGCAATGATCGAGGCTCGGGCACTGTACACGCACACATATACGTAGGCAGAGTGGAGTCGTTGAACTTCGGAGTCTCGCAAACTAACTTTTACTTTATTGTCACTAATTTTGAAATGTTGTCAAATACTTGTCAAAAATTTTACTTATTATAATTTTAGTTGCACAATACCTACAAAATATAATTAGGAAGACTATATATGCCTGGGCACGTTAGCTAATAAAATAAAACGACGATATAAGTAATTATATATACTAATATTTATAAATCCTTAAACAACCCGTCTTGACAGGTTTTTCCTAAATTTTAGTTTTTCCGATAATTATCCGGGATCCGTACTCCCGACGATCCCGATTTTCCACAAGAACCCGGGGGCCGCCGTCCCGAATCGAACGATCGGCCGTTTCCAAGATTTTCGTGAAAAACAGCTATTTTTGGACTTAGAATATATTCTAAGACTAGTACGAATTCACCTAAGCGAGCGCATTTTATAAATACGATAATATACAAATTTTCAAATATTGACCGATTCCGTTCGTTGAAAAACATTTTCTTTACAAACATTTACTTTAAAACTTTTACTATCAACTTATAACGCGTCATTACACAATGTATATAATATAAATTGTCGCTAGATTTACCTATAGGCATGCGTCATATATATGAATCTATTCACAATCATCGACCTTACTAGAAGTACTTAAAGACTATATTTGCCTGGGCACGTTAGCTAATAAAATACAATTATAAGTTTTTTTTTATATTATTGCTTTATTTTTATTTACAATAACAAATGATATATTAGAAGTTTTATCCGTCCGATATATCAAAACGAATTAATATAAAATAAGCACTCTCTTTCTAACCAATAGGAATAAAGCGGAGTAAAAAGGATAGCATTATGATACGGAAATCTATTACACAATCTTCGACCTTACTTATAAAGTACTTAAAGACTATATTTGCATAAAATAAAACGACGAAATAAGTAATTATATATTATACAAATATTTCAAATTAAACTTCTAAAGAAAAATGTATAATTCCTGTTTTTGTTCAAAACACTATTTATAAATATAAGCACGTTGTTTAGTTCTTCGTTATGAATGAACATAATAATTTGAATTTTTAGCAGGCCGAGGTGGCTCAGTGGTAACAACGCGGCAATTTTCAAACTAAGTGAATACGAGTACAAATATCGCTCTTATAAAAAAAATTAGTTTATTTTACTACATTTATTCTTTAAAACATAAAATATATAAATACATAATATAAAAAATTTAAAATCCAATTTACAATGCAGCTTACTATATATATAAGCGTGGCAACCTACTAAGTTGAATTGAATTCCTTAGTCTCATGCCACTGCTTTGCTTAGAACATTAGCTCTAGTTAGACGTTATCGTTGTATGCGTGGAAATGGCAGAAGAACCTAATGATTTTGTCACATGCATCACGCGTCATCACGCGTTTCGTTATTTGCATAAATGGAATTTGGTCATTTTTATTATTTAGTGTTCAAAACACTTTATAAATATAAGCACGTTGTTTAGTTTTACGTTATCAATGAATATAATAATTTGATTTTTTAACAGGCCGAGGTGGCTCAGTGGTAAGAACCCGATCGATGATCGTAGGTTCAAGCCCGAGCAAGCACCACTTTATGATTATAATTAATCTCGTGCTTGACGGTGAAGGAAAAAATGATCGTGAGGAAATATGGATTTGTCAAATTTCACTGAAATTCTGTCAATTGTGTATTCCACCAACCCGCATTGGAGCAGCGTGGTGGAATAAGCTCCAAACCTTCCCTCAACACAAGTAAAAATAATTTGATGATTGATTTTATCTATTCAAATTTTCAAACTAAGCATAAGCGAGTACATAACTCGCTCTTTTATAAAAATAATAATAATAATAAATAAAAAAAAAACAAATATTTATTTTACAATATTTATTCTTTAAAATATAAAATAAAATTGTTAGTTATTACTTATTATGAATATGCTGAGTTCTAACTAGCTAGCGTTTCTAAGATATTTGCCTAGAGACGTTTTTCAAGATGGCAGCTGACGCTCGCAGTCTAAGATGACACAAACTCGGTTTTATACTTAGAGGGCACCCCTAACATATAAATCAACAATAAAAAAATAATATCAATGAACATAATAATTTCAATTTTTAACAGGCCCCGTGGCCCAGTGGTAAGAACGCGATCGATGATCGTGGGTTCAAGCCCGGACAAGCACCACTTTGTGATTATAATTAATCTCATGCTTGACGGTGAAGGAAAACATCGACCTTATCGCGAGATTTACTTGTGTAGATAAACAAGTAAAAATAATTGATGATTGATTTTATCTATTCAAATTTTCAAACTAAGTGAATACGAGTACAAATCTCGCTCTTATATAAAAAATTAAATAAATATCCATTTTACAACATTTATTCTATAAAACAAAATATATTCGTTAATTATTATGAATATAAAAAATTAAAAATCCAATTTACAAAATTAACCTGGCCTAACCAAATACCTACGATCTTCAGATCGATAATATCCAACAGCAAACTTGTTGTTCCGTACTATGAAATTCGCTTTCTCTTTCTAACCAATAGAAACAAAGCGGAGTAAAAAGGATAGCATTATGATACGGAAATCTATTACACAATCTTCGACCTTACTTATAAAGTACTTAAAGACTATATTTGCCTGGGCACGTTAGCTAATAAAATAAAACGACGAAATAAGTAATTATATATTATACAAATATTTCAAATTAAACTTCTAAAGAAAAATCTATAATTCCTGTTTTTGTTCAAAACACTATTTATGAATATAAGCACGTTGTTTAGTTCTTCGTTATGAATGAACATAATAATTTTAATTTTTAGCAGGCCGAGGTGGCTCAGTGGTAAGAACGCGGCAATTTTCAAACTAAGTGAATACGAGTACAAATCTCGCTCTTATATAAAAAATTAAATAAATATTTATTTTACAACATTTATTCTTTAAAACAAAATATATTCGTTAATTATTATGAATATAAAAAATTAAAAATCCAATTTACAAAATTAACCTGGCCTAACCAAATACCTACGATCTTTAGATCGATAATATCCAACAGCAAACTTGTTGTTCCGTACTATGAAATTCGCTTTCTCTTTCTAACCAATAGAAACAAAGCGGAGTAAAAAGGATAGCATTATGATACGGAAATCTATTACACAATCTTCGACCTTACTTATAAAGTACTTAAAGACTATATTTGCCTGGGCACGTTAGCTAATAAAATAAAACGACGAAATAAGTAATTATATATACAAATATTTGTAAATCTGAACTCGGATAAATATATAAGTTTGCGAAACCAATGATGACGATTATGCATGAAAACGTTTCATATATTCTCACTAAATGGCCCTTTGAGATAACAAAAAACTAAGAGTAACTTTTTTGCTAAAATAATAAAAACAATATTATTATTACTGTAAAAATAAATGTTTTATATTTTTAATTGCTCAATATAAATAATATAAAAGAATAAATAACACAAATGTCTGTCCTGGGTGGGAATCGAACCCACGACCTGCGGCGCGAAAGGCAGGGTATCTATCAATCACGCCCACCGGCTCGTCATAAATACAATTTTATTATTACTGGAAAAATTTATGTTTTATTTTTTTAATTACTCAATATAAATAATATAAAAGAATAAATAACACATATGTCTGTCCTGGTTGATAATCGAACCCACGACCTGCGGCGCGAAAGGCAGGGTATCTATCAATCACGCCCACTGGCTCGTCATAAATACAATTTTATTATTACTGGAAAAATTAATCTTTTATTTTTTTAATTACTCAATATAAAAAAGTATGTAAATAAATACATGAAATAATTAAACTTTTAAAGAAATATGTATAATTCCTGTTTTTGTTAAAAACACTGTTTATAAATATAAGCACGTTGTTTAGTTCTTCGTTATGAATGAACATAATAATTTGAATTTTTAGCAGGCCGAGGTGGCTCAGTGGTAAGAACGCGGCAATTTTCAAACTAAGTGAATACGAGTACGATACTCTTATATAAAAAAATTAATAAATAATAAATAATTATTCTTAAAATAAATGTTTTATATTTTTAATTACTCAATATAAATAATATAAAAAAATAAATAACACATATGTCTGTCCTGGTTGATAATCGAACCCACGACCTGCGGCGCGAAAGGCAGGGTATCTATCAATCACGCCCACCGGCTCGTCATAAATACAATTTTATTATTACTGGAAAAATTAATGTTTTATTTTTTTAATTACTCAATATAAAAAAAGTATGTAAATAAATACATAAAATAATTAAACTTTTAAAGAAGTATGTATAATTCCTGTTTTTGTTCAAAACACTGTTTATAAATATAAGCACGTTGTATAGTTCTACGTTATGAATGAAAATAATAATTTGAATTTTTAACAGGCCGAGGTAGCCCAGTGGTAAGAACGCGATCGACGATCGTTGGTTCAAGCCCGGGCAAGCACCACTTTGTGATTATAATTGATCTCGTGCTTGACGGTGAAGGAAAACATCGACGTTATCGCGAGATTTACTTGTGTAGATAAACAAGTAAAAATAGTTTGATAGCTTTATTCTACGGAAATCTATTACACAAATAACGACCTTACTAGAAGTACTTAAAGACTATATTTGCCTGAACACGTAGCTAATAAAATATAATTATAAGTTTTTTTTTATATTATTGCTTTATTTTTATTTACAATAACAAATGATATATTTGATGTTTTATCCGTCCGATATATCAAAACGAATTAATATAAAATAAGCACTCTCTTTCTAACCAATAGAAACAAAGCGGAGTAAAAAGGATAGCATTATGATACGGAAATCTATTACACAATCTTCGACCTTACTTATAAAGTACTTAAAGACTATATATGCCTGGGCACGTTAGCTAATAAAATAAAACGACGAAATAAGTAATTATATATTATACAAATATTTCAAATTAAACTTCTAAAGAAAAATCTATAATTCCTGTTTTTGTTCAAAACACTATTTATGAATATAAGCACGTTGTTTAGTTCTTCGTTATGAATGAACATAATAATTTTAATTTTTAGCAGGCCGAGGTGGCTCAGTGGTAAGAACGCGGCAATTTTCAAACTAAGTGAATACGAGTACGATACTCTTATATAAAAAAAATAATAAATAATTTATTTAACAACATTTACTCTTAAAAACATAAAATATATAAATACATAATATAAAAAATTAAAAATCCAATTTACAAAATTAACCTTTTATCTATTCAAATTTTCAAACTAAGTGAATACGAGTACAAATCTCGCTCTTATATAAAAAAATAAATATATATTTATTTTACAACATTTATTCTTTAAAACAAAATATATTCGTTAATTATTATGAATATAAAAAATTAAAAATCCAATTTACAAAATTAACCTGGCCTAACCAAATACCTACGATCTTCAGATCGATAATATCCAACAGCAAACTTGTTGTTCCGTACTATGAAATTCGCTTTCTCTTTCTAACCAATAGAAACAAAGCGGAGTAAAAAGGATAGCTTTTTTCTACGGAAATCTATTACACAAATAACGACCTTACTAATTAAGTACTTAAAGACTATATTTGCCTGAACACGTTAGCTAATAAAATAAAACGACGAAATAAGTAATTATATATTATAAAATTATTTCAAAAAATTATATATATTTATAAAAAAATTGGCAATGTATAATTGTATATGAGAGTGTTATAATTCTGTAACTAGTTAGAATTTTAACTAGAGTTATATTTTTGTTTTTTTATCAAACTACAAAATATACAAATTTATTATCAGTAAAATTACGTATCAAATTATAAAGCACTGAAACTACCAAACAAAATAGAATACATAAGCAGGTGCGCGTCCTAAAATTTATGATGAACAGTCTTGTCACTTGTAAAATGTTCAAATAAAATATACTAAATACGCTATTTACGCAACACTGATCGTGGCTGCGCAAACCGACGTGCTCTCACTCCGAAGGCGCTCGGCCAACTGGTCTGTGAGAGCTATCTAGTCGCGCTTGTATGAAAATTGGACCCAAAAAGCATATTGTGATTGTTTTAAACAAAATAAGAATATGTTTATTAAGAAATGAAGACTTCAGATACTTCATTATAGTTTTAACTTTATTATTTGATAAAATTAATTTCAAAATTCTCGATGATTACGATAACTGAGTCCAAGTACGGGAGTGCCATTAACATTTTTTTAGTGATTTTCTGATTTTTTTTTACACTTATCCATGAACATTATCTTAAATTCGAAAGTTCCACAAATAAGTTAAACTCATTGGCTAACTGTGTGATTTATTTCAAGGTTGTGGAGCATCGTTTTCTATATAATTCTTACCAAATCCCGACCTTCGATTGCCAGAGAAGCCTCTTAATAGTTACCGATGGTCTCTGTGTGGGTCGTAGAATAAAGCCATAATTTATCATATAACTTTTATAATAATGTGACTATCTAACACAAAGATAATTTATCAATTCGTAGTTTCTGAGTAACACTCGTTCAAACGTACAATCTCCTGTTTAGTATATTATATATTATATTATATACATAGATGAAGAGGCAAAAAGTCATTTTATACGTTACGTTACAAAGTGGTATTTGCGAAGCGGTGACTCAAGTTATGTCCGTTTATTCTACGGTCAAACATATTACAAGGTCTTGCGGAAAATAAACTAAACTAACTTTATTTTTTATTTGAAAACAAACGAAGGTACCAGGTTTTTAAGTATAAACAGCTGGTTTCTAAGTGAACAATTTATATGAAATATATATAACAGCTTTTATTGTCCCACTGCTGAGGTTAGGCTTTCTCTCCCAAGAAAAAAAAAAGGTAGAATAGAGACCTAAGAGTCTATCGACGTAGCCTAAGTTGCATGAAATATTTAGTCATTAATAAATGATGAATGTACGTTGATCTTACGAAAGATATACACAAAATAGCCGGTTAGAAAAATGATTGTAGCATCAAAGTGCCTAGTTGTCGATGATAAATTGGTGGCCATTTCGAAATGACCACCTGCAACGTACCATTACAAGTTTACGATAATACGCTAGCAGAATACACGCTCGGTACGAAGTTTCATATGTGCTTAGGAGGTGCAATTACGTACGCTTGAAGTCTTGATGTGAAAATTGCAATATTAATTATTGCTTGTATTAAATATATCCATTTACTGGAAATACATTTACAGTATCGCTGATGTAAAATCAGCATTACAAATTAACTATTCATAATTTAAAAATATTTTGTTGATTATTTAATTTATCTTTTTTCTGTCATATCAAATATTACTTAAAATTGATATATTTTAGTTACATCTAATTATAGATAGATATTCTAGTATCGACTATTGAAATTAAATATTGTATTTATATGTTTGATACTTGACTGACCTATACAACTCATCAAAGTGATTTAACACAGCTCTACATAATAATTTATACTTTAACAAAGCGCGAATTCTACGCAATTAATATGTTTTGTTTAAAAAAAAAAACGTTCGTAAAGATCTTCCCGTCTATCTACCATTGCGTCACACTGAGGTATGAAAATATTTATACATAAATATATGTATGTAAAAGTAAATACCGAGTCCTATATTTTTATCTTTGCAATTACTCGCCTCTCTATGGATGTCAAATGCGAACGTTAGTTGAAAGGTGTTCGCCTGCGTTATGAAATCGCGTGTGATATCGCAAGTCTTTACGCAATTAACGGAGCCCTTTCTAAGCTTAGCAGGATGTCGTTAGATTTCTACTTGTGTACCTTTTACAGTAGGTACACTAGTATGTATGTGACACCATACTTTTTCAATATATTTAATTCCGTTTAGCTCAGTGGACAGAACATGTGGATTTTCATCGAAGCTAGTTGATTTAAATCCGATTAAATGTATAACCCCATTGACTTTATGAATAAAATTATTGTGTGTTCGGTGATATACGAAAATATAATAAGAAAACACACTTGTTTTGATTGAAATTCTAACCTTACGTAGCCCGCAGTGGACGAGGATGGTGAAACCCTACCCTTGATTAGAATAGGAGTTTACGGGCAAAGGACGTCAGTATTATTATGGTATTGAAATGGTACATTTACTTTTAAAATGTATAAAATATTATTTCCTCAATTATTTTTTTGTAGTTCTAAGTAAAAACCTTGATATTATAATGTCGCTATACTACTACAGTTTTGAGTCATCTGTATTCCATGGAAGCTTTCAATTTCGCAGGATGTTAATTTAAGCAGAGAATTAGATCAAATCTTGCAAAACACTGCTTATCTTACATCTGTTTTTTATCTCTTAATGACTATAAGAATTATCAACTTAACTAAAACTTAGAGAAAGATAAATGGGGTTCCGCTTTGCTAAATATTGTTTTGTTGAAGCGCCGAAAATATCAAATCATTTATTTTATTTTTTAATTAAAATATGTCTTCGGTTATAAAAAAATAATTATTACTAAAAATATTGATAATCTTATTTATAGTCCAACTTTGCATATCGCACTTAAGGGCTGTATGGACATACTAAACTTATGTCTGTATGTTGTTGAGTATGTAAATAATATATAATATTCTTGATAATTATTAGAGGATAATTACAGAGCACAATAATAGACGTCCGTTCGGTTAAGCGTTTAATTGCGAGAGAGCAAGCATACATATATTTACAATTAGTCACAATTATAAAAGTAAAAACATATTATAAAACCACCCCATACATTACATCTGTAAACATAAAATTCGATTAAGAAATAGTTAATACGTATCGTATTAAAAAAAATAAAAATACTACTAAAACAAGGCTTTTATAATAACAATAATATGAAAAAAAAATCATTACTTCAAAATAAAATGAAGTTAATAAACTATTTTTAGCAATAACAAACAGTAAACATCATTTTTTATATTTTTACAATTATGTAATAATTATTATAGTATAATCAGATATCATTTACGAATATTTTACTTGGTGGTAGAGCTTTGTGCAGGCTCGTCTGGGTAGGTACCACCCACTCATCAGATATTCTACCGCAAAACAGCAGTACTTGGTACTGTTGTGTTCCGGTTTGAAGGGTGAGTGAGCCAGTGTAATTACAGGCACGAGGGACATAACATCTTAGTTTCCAAGGTTGCAATTATTGGGCAAGCATTGGCGATGTAAGAGATGGTTAACAACTCTTATAATGCCATTGTCTATGGGCGTTGGTGATCACTTACCATCAGGTGGCCCATATGCTCGTCCGTCTTCCTATGAAATAAAAAAAAAAAAATTCAATTCAATGCGGATCGGAATGTAGATTTTGACGAAAAGAATCGACAAAACTATGTTGTACTCTTTGCCGCTAATTAAATAACATACGTATGTTAATCACACGTTCTATTACAAACAACTATACTAACACTAACTTTCTTAATCTAGTTTACGAATCCGTAATGTAACTGGCGGTTCAGAAGCGGAAAATATGACGGAAATAAGGGGGTTGGATTGATAAGCAGACCGCGTCAATACTTATCATTGAGACGTGATCGTTTTCGAGCTTATTTAGAACATGTCCGCCAAACTACAATGCTTTGTTTTGTTTTGTACGAGTTTGATGGGTGATCGAGCCAGTATATCTATAAGCAGAAGGGACATATCATTTTAATCCCAAGTTAGCACATTATTAATATTTTTATTAGTATTGGTATTTGGTAATATTATTTTAAACAAAAAAAAAAAATGTTTATCATAAACTTTTAAATAAAAATCTCAGAAATAATTGTTGAAAATATTTGTTGCATAAAATTTATTTCAAAGCTACGAGAGCAATTTTAATTTAATATTTTTAAAATCATACCTAAATGCACTCGAAGTACATTTGTAACAAGAACGCATACCTACTACATTAACGCTCGACTGAAAATGTTAACGATCAGAATCTAGGTCATTTCTACCGTGTAGCTGAAAAGCTTTTTTTTTAACGTATCATGAAATATGAGTAAGCTTCGAGAGCGTATTCTTGAGATATAATAAATACGGGTACGGCGAATATTTTTAAATGTAGTTTTAATATAGTTAATGCATAAAGCCCAGTGGTAAGTAACGCGTGAATCTTTCCCGATGATCGTGGGTTCAAACCCGTGCAAGCAACACTGAATTTCGTGTGCTTTATTTGTGATTATAATTCATCTCGTGCTTGATGATGAAGGAAAACATCGTGAGGAAACCTGCATGTGTCAAATTTCATTTAAATTTTGTCACATGTGTATTCCACCAACCCGCATTGGAGCAGCGTGGTGGAATAAGCTCCAAACTTCTTACAAAGAGGAGAAAAGGCCTTAGCCTAGCAGTGGGACATTAACAGGCTGTTACTTTTACTTTACTTTATATAGTAAACAAAGTTGTTCATCTGTAATTATAAAACAACAGACATCGATGCACACTAAAAACTACTGAGTCTAGATAGCTGAAATTTAGAACTTAGGTTAAAAGCGTGAGAACTTTAGAAATTCCTTTTGGAAATTTCAACTTTAAGGGTGGGAAATGAAAGAGAATCATCAGAGTTAATATAACCGTATCATTATTGTTTCGATTTCGTTTACGTTAGTTATCGAGATGCTTCGTTATGATTACGGTTCCCATCGTCGTGGACCGGACGTGAAGTGAATTTGACGTCACGACTTAGTCTTATAAATGTATTTACTGATTGTGTTTTTTAATATGAGACCTTTTTTAAAACGATTAGTGACAGCGGTAAATGAAATAGAGATAACCATTAGCGTTCTTTGTATTATTGTTAACTATAATGATTTTACTTATATGTTAGTTATAGATGAATATTCAAAGTGTTTCGGGAAGGTTCCGGTTCACAGTTATAATATAATTTATTCCATAAAAATATCTAAGCATGGGTAGTTGCTAGCATCTGTTTGGCGTCAATGGTAAACGATAAAAGTCATCGTCTAGACTAACTTATCTTTAATTTCATCAACACCATCAAGTCAAGTATAATTCTATCCATAAAAAATTGGTTGTCTGTAAAGTCGGTTTACGGATGATAGATTAACGTGACGACATAACAAAAATTTTAACTTTTCACTTCACTTTATAAACAGTCGACGAAATAGTTCACGTGTAGATGTTTGTGCTGCCGCTGTCTTTCTTCTCCTCGGACGCATAGGCCAATCGAGTGAAAGAGAGATAGATGCGGCGCAAGCGTACAATCAGCGTAACGGGACAATGAGTTATCCTTTTTCGTGCATGCAGCCAGCGTTCATCGATTTATTAGACGTTGTCACGTCAAAAAAAACATAAATCGTTAATACATAGCTTAATAATCAGGTTCACTTACAATTTATCCATGTATCTTTCGTAACTACACGTGTATACATCAGATAAACAAGGATTATAGCGCACTATACTGGAGCATCGCTCTTCAATAATCCATTGTATCAGACTAACGAGTACTAAACAGCGCATCACAAATTGTAGCGTCACGTTATACTAATGCAACCTTAATGGGATTTTCCTTGATCCACGTACACTACTTTATAGATGACTAGTTTTCAAATGCCTGTTATTCAGTTGTTAGGTATATAGAAGTTACAACCTTCATTAGGTTTGAAACTTGCTTCATATCAAATTTCATCAAAATCGATTCAATGGTTTCGCTTTGAAAGCGTAACAGACAGACTGAGTTACTTTTTCATAATACATGTAGATATTTCCTTAATAGACGTTACTTTTCTTTTTCATTAAATGATAGCATGCATGGCTTTACTAGCTATGAGATGGATGTTTAACTTGATAAAGTAATTTAGAGCTTCGACTTATTGAGTTATATATTTTGACATTAGTTACATTTTTGAACAATTAAAAATCCACATTACGGACGGACAGCTTTTATAAGATTTTTTTATTGTAAATAAGTAAACTATGCTTTTATGGAATGTATGGCTTTTATATATTATGTATATTAATTCATTAATTTATTTATTTTTAAAGAAGACAAACTATTGTAAAATCAATCAAGGCAAATATTTATTGCTTTAGAAGCTGTTTTCATCTTTTATCTCTAAGCCAACCTTTTGACATTTTAATATTTATTTATTTCAATAAAGTAAGATATCTTATTTAGTATAATCTATCTACGCTGATTTAAATTGTAGAAACCATATAATTGTAATCGTTTATCTTGGTGTCTCGGCGACTTATTTTTAATCCTTCGCAATTGATACGATTAGATGCAAAAAGTGCAATTTCATGTGACGCTTCTAGGGTCTCCCGTAAGAAGCCCGGAATGTGCCAGATGGTACCCTTGTACCTAAAAGGTTTACGCTCTTGACAGAATTCCCTTTTTTAAATGACTACCTGTGCCCCGCGTATAATCAATAAAAATATAAAGAATAAAAATCAGCCTAGAATTTTCCTCGATAAAAGACTCCTCGACAAAAATATTTTTTAAATTCGAACCAGTAATTCCTGAGTTAGACGGATAAAACAAACAAACTCTTCAGCTTTATATATTAGTATAGATACAATAAAATGTGTTCATAAAATAGTTGAAACAGAGTACAGAATATTTAAACATGCTTCCTGAAAAACCTATAAGTAAACACGGTTATTTTATCCCATTGTGTTATATAACTTAAAGATATTGTATTGCAACACACGTTATTCAACATTAACAATATAACATAATTTACCACATTAAATTATAATACATAACAGTAACCGTTTTGTTTTGTTAAGATTTTGTGAATGTAAATATAAAATTAAGAGTTAATTTAAATTATTTCAAACACCGTACAAAATATAAAATTTTATCGTATAATCTTAAACAATGACATAAATATAACCTATCTCATATACTACGACTTTTACGAAGAAGCGAATTTTATGTCTTTCATTACAATCCCTTGAAGATATTAATACCGTTAGTCTCAAGCAAAAAACATTAAAATACAAAATTCCGCGTTAATAATATTAGCAACGTCTCGAGAACTTAACGCGTTACTCGACGTTATTTAATTAAATCTTCATTACGGTGTTTAAAATTTTGTTGCGGATTTCAATTGCTTTCGCGACAATTAAGTTTCCAACCTCACAACCGGTATATAATTGGGTTAATGAGTTACAGTACTAGTAAACCTTATATTGCTTGTAGTCCGGCCGGTGTAGGCGTGTTAACTCGACTTACGTGTGGGCGCACTGACTTCACTCTTACTGGGATACATTAATAATGATGCGTTTTCGTTTGGACACAATCTCTTAAACTAGTATAATTTGACAGTACTACTTGCTTTTTAATTTTATGAAACTTCACTGATTTTCAATTTATAAAAATAAAAATATTTTTATTTTAAATGTTTGTTTCAACAAAGCCGTACGCGTCGGTGCCTTTTTCAAAGTTTTATTTACTTATTCAATAATATGTTAATGTTTGCCTCATAACAAAAGTTAATTTGCCTCATAATATTTGTGTTGTATATACAAATATATTTAGTCCTATAACTGGAGTACTAATAAATTTTTTATTTTATATTTCTTAGTTGAGTATTTTTTTTTTTGTATAATTGTGAATCCCAAATTATAGATATCATTTAAGTCAGCCTAAATCGAGTAATAGCGAATTTAACAAAGCGTCCCTTAGTAGTTTTTAATTTCACGGAAACCTCATTATATTTGGACTTCAGGGAAATTTGGTGGATGGGTCATAGTATCATCCGTGATTAGTTTAGTTTTTAAATTGTATACAATGTAATCTGCAGTATTATGTCCTGACGAACCAGCTGTTAAGACTTATAGCAGCGAAAACTACTTTATTTAAAACGTACTATTGTAGGATGATGGAAGCACTTTTGAATTTTCACACGATAAATAACATATATTTTCATGTGAAAATTCAAAAGTACTAATAATCTATATATAAAATGAATAAAAATAATTGTAAATAATCTCGCGCTCGGCGATTCATGCTCGAATTCATGTTTCGGATTAAAGTCTGCCACATGTATCCTTTAATCTGAACAGGAGCAGCGTGACGGAGTAAGCTTGAAACTTAATTAACACGAAAGGCTCAGCAATATTTCTTTATTGTAATATATGTATTTGCGTTTTTTTTAATGTTAGCGTTTTATTAATTATGGCCTTTTTTCTTGTTGCAGGTACGTATTTCCTTAAATTATAAGCCACAAATGAAACATAAAATCATGGTAACGGTAAGTGGGTAAATAATAAATAATTTCAGTAATATTTAATAAAATATCAACCTTGATTTGTTTTTACACAGTTATATATATACTTAAATGTTCCTTGAACTATTTTAACATTGAAAAAAAATACAATTACCTATGTAGATACGTACATACAAGCGTTTTACCTGCGGCTTCGCTCGCATCATTATTCAGAAAGGACTACATACACTACCAAGTTTCATAGCTCTCATTTAAAAAATAAATAAAGGATTTTCACAAACTCTTTCATCCCCTTACTAAACTACTAACCTTAAGGGTAAATTTTCAAAAATCTTTGGTTAGTGCTAGTAGACATTGTAAAAGAACCACTATGTAAATACTCAACTCAGTAGGTTTTGGCTGTCCGTTTATATGTCAGTCAGTCGGTTTAGTTATTCTTTTAATATATTGTACAAGTATCCAGTAGTAGTGGCCCAGTAGTAAGAACGCGTGAATCTTAACCGATGGTCGTTGTTTCAAACCCGGGCAAGCACCGCTGAATTTCGTGTGCTTAATTTGTGATTATAATTCATCTCTTGCTTGACGGTGAAGGAAAATATTGTAAGGAAACCGGCATGTGTCAAATTTCATTTAAATTCTATGACATGTGTATTCCGCCAACCCGCATAGGAGCAGCATCGTGGAATAAGATCAAAACCTCCTCAAAGGAGGAGAAGAGGCCTTAGCCCAGCAGTGTGACATTCGCAGGCTGTTTCTGTACTGTACTGTACAAGTATCCATGTATGGATCGTATCGATCGATACATGAAACAAAGCCGGCACTGACTACTAAGAATAAGTACACAAAACCTCTCCATACTGTAACTTGATACTGAACACCCGGTGATACGATTCTATTTTCGAGGAAGGAAATACATTTTAGTTGCACTTGACCACGATCACTTAGCGGATCGGAATAAATGTTTTCGAAAAGGTCAGAGACCTATACGCTACCGCTTCTATTATGCTCGGTTTATACTTTGTAAGTACAATAATGCTTCATCTATTGTTTATAGACATTCAACGATTGTTTCAAATACGTTGAGTTGCCTTTATTAAGTTTCATTATAAACTAAATTATTAATAAAACAACAAAACCAGACTACGAAAAAAAATCAATACTATTATTGCGCAAAAATGCTATAAATTAATAATATCTAGAATTTACGTCTTAAAACTATTTATTTTGATTGAGCGAGATAACTCAAAAAATGTATTTCTTATTGTTCACGGCGGGATATCTGTTGATAAAAAGATACAATAGGGAATAATTTCATTTACAAAATGTCGCGGACAGGTTTTTTCATACAGTCACAGGTGTATATTACTTCTGTCCGCGCCATGTCCAAGGTGATACTTCAATATTACATCTAGGGTTGCCAGATGCCATTTGTCCAAAGTCTCCCGACATTCTACACGATCTCCAGATTCGCGAAAATCCATATGAAGTAGCCAGAACAAAAAAACTTAGATAAAAATTAAATAAATAAATAAATTTGACAACCCAAGTTGTCTATTTAAAAATAAATAATTAAAATTTGGTATTTATTTCTCTCGATAAGAGCAAAAAAATATGTATCGAACATTTTAAAATGTTGACCAGATAATATAGTCGTCCGATCCGTCAGCCCTAATTACAACGTAGGCTGCTCGTAATAGAAATTTCTTTTTCACGGTCCCGTACCTCATGTAATAACATATTTTTTTCCATGATATGATCGACGTGAAAGTCATTCGATATGGTGTATTTTAATAAAGCTTGTACCGTAGGCATAGAGTAGTAGAGTAGGCATACTTCGCAAAGTCTCGTCAAATTGACAGCTCTCTCTATATGGACACAATTCGACTGTGAGGCCAATATCCGCCGCAAACAATTACTAGCTTGTTTGATAGCGAGTTCGGTAGCGAATGCTCATCTTGGGTCTATATTGACGTGTTCCAAGAGTATCACGAATAATATTAGGGGGCATCCATAAATTACGTGAGGCGTTTAGGAGGGAGGGGGGGTCAAGCTAAACCTCACCCAATCTCACGTAGGGGAGAGGGTGGTCTTGGGAAATATCACGTAATTTTTTTTTCAGTGTAAAATTGCGAGAAAATTGGATTAAATTAAGTAATAAATGGTTCTCCACTAAAATATGACTAAATCATGCATAATAATATTTATCGCGGTTTAATTATACACTTACACAATAATTTATTAACTATTTCTACTTCGCTTGTTTGCCACTACCGGCTAGCCAAACACACGACTTCTATGCTATTACGTTATTAGATATCTTAAATACTAGTCTTAACTAGTCTTAAATAAAAGTTTTTTATAAGTAAATTGCTTTTTTAAATAAATCTAATGTAATGAAGCACAGATTAACGTATTTACATAAAAAATATGCATTTTTAAAAATCTCACGTGAGATTGGGGCATGGAGGAGGGGGTCGAGCAAAATCTCACGACATCTCACCAAGGGGAAAGGGGGGGTCGAAAAATCGCCAAAATTACCTCACGTAATTTATGGATGCCCCCTTATGAACACAACGCTGACGACGAGATGACGCATAGATAATTACGGCTTTGGGCTTTAACTAACCGAATTCGTTACTATCATAAATATCTCATTTTTAAATTTAGAATCCATATGAAGCATTAGATGGTGAATGAGGTGACATTAACATTAATCTCTTGTGTGTATATATTTTGTACTTATAAACTCGTAACAAATATGACAACAATTTATTCACGTAAATCGATTAAATTCCGTAGTTCGCTCCAACAAAACCACACATTCCCGTAACTCGTATGTCAATAAATATAAGGGCTATAGTACGCAACCTAAATGAAATTGTAGACCGATATGCGCATCCGACCAAGCACTTCCGGTCTGCTGGCGGGAAATCAACTTACCTACCTGACAAACATGGCGGTGTTTACGCCATGTTGTCAGTTTATTGAAAGCTATTGAATATGCTTCATAGATTTTGTGATATTTATATCTCAAGGGTTGAAATAATATTGTTCAATATCAATAATAGCAAAGTAGTATATTAATTAAAATGTTTGTTTGTATGTGTGTTTGTTGTACTTTCGAAAAATAGTAAACTTAAAATAGGATTTTATCGTGAAGAGTTTTACTTGTCATGGAATAAAACGTCAATTTTTTAACCTTGCAACACCACGATTTAAAAAAAAAAACAATTTTTAATAATGTTAAGTTAATGTCATCATATCTAATAAATACCAGCAGAGTTCTATATAGGGACTAGGGAGACTAGACATTGTCAGCCAGAGCCATACTTTTTTGTCTACATAATCATATCGTATTTTACAGACGTAATCTCTTTCATTGAAAATTGTAATCAAGATATACAATTATTTAATTACTTTATTCCTTAGCTCCGATATTAATTTGGATTACTTTTATTCATCATAGAGTAAAATATTTCATTAAAGACAATACTTATTTACAATAATTTAAGACTTGTGATTGCGTGTACAGTCATTAATTAATGACTCAATAATAATAGTGATAAATCGATTTGTTATCGATTTCATTCGTCATTCGAATGAATTGAAGCTTGATTAGACTTTAACTATCGCTTGTTTTAGAACTCATACGGCACGAGTGAAACACATTAAGTAACATTTTAAATTCAATATACATATATCTATTTATGTTAAAAGTCACGACGCTTCTAACAACCAACCCGCTCAATATACCCTGGTGACATTTGTTAGCAGAGTTATTATTGTTAATGTCTAAATAATAAATATATCAGGAGAGGGCAAGTATATTTTTATCGCCTGCCATTGATGTAGAGTCGGCTCTGACGTAGGTGTTTTGTCATTCAAAGATTTCACTCATGGCAGGGGCTTATCTTAATCAAGGACGCTTGAATTGTGAAGTGGTGTGCACCCTGTACACCTTCGTCAAAGTAGAAATATTTTTTTTTTTTTATAAATTTAAAAGAACATATTCTAATTTATATTTCGAACTTAAAACTTCATGATTATTATTTAGAGCGTAATTTTTATCTATGCCACATTTATTCAAAATATCAAATTTGTTTGTTTTAATTAACTTATCAATTAAAAAAAATACGTATGTCACTTAAATCAATCACATAATAAATTACTTTGACTAATTAATTCATAGTGAGTTTTTGTTTTTAAACAATTAGTACGGTAACATGATAATAAACAAGTTTGTATATGTTACGGGTGTTATGTAAACATTTTGAACTCGTAAAGGTTGGTCGCTTGTTATCGAATTAATTAATATAATATGCGATATGTAAATCATATTAATTGTCCGTATCGTTTTAATGTATTTATTATTTATTACGTCGGTTTCTTTTGAAGACAAATTGATAACAATTCATTTGATAACATTATAATGTGATATTAATCGATTTTGAAACTTCATTTGTACCGTTTGCATTGCTATTTAAAGCGTTTAATTTTAGATATGCGAATCTTTGTTTTAGAATATCATATTTTTAATGGTATAATAATATTAATAAGCGCCTGTTGTAATTTACAAGCAATGTGCGAAGCGTTGCATTGCTATACGTTTTAATGATGTATTTATCTTTGTTACTTACCTATAATTATTTAAAGTACGCAGTGTTCCAGTGATGATGTCACGGTCTATCCATGTACATAGCGCGAAAGTAACTAGCAGTAGAAAATTAACATTTCATCTCGCAAGTATAACAAACGTTAGCTTTGTGTTTTTTTTTGTACTAGAGTCTAGCAAGGGTATGGGGTGGAGGGAACAAGAGGGTTCTTCTCGCTGACTTCACCCTTTAGAAGGTCTTATTATTTTCTCTTATGAGAACTTTTCTTCGTATTTTTTCACTGTTTAGTTCTTTTGTCAGCATATTTTTTGTTCACCTCCGTAGAAAGTTTTTTTGTTTGTAGCAATATTTTCTTAACAAGTCAGCTATTTTGCTAATAATAGTAGTTTTTTTGTAATCTCTTGGCTTAATGAATTTTCTATTATGACTGAAAATTATAGTTGACTATTTAATTATTTATTTCATTTGTGCAGAGTATCGACTGGGGGTTTCTAGCCTTTTTCAGTAGAATCTCTATTTCGAATTAGGAGTAGTTTTACATTTAACTTCATGCTGTAACATAACGATTTAAAACCATTTGTAAGTCTACTTGAATAATGAATATTCTGGGTTGATTAGACTAATTTCTTGTTCCGGTTAAAGATTTTAGTAAATGGAAATTATTGTAGTGTTTTCTGTTTATAACGTTAGTATCGTGATCATGGAGCGGACGACGATATTACATCGCTAACGGATGAAACATGACAACAAACACCGAGTATTCATAAATAACATGCGGAGCTTACTAAAAATAATATAAATCATAAATTCCCATATCGAATCCTTTTTTGAATGGCATTTAAAAAGTGACTTCTATATTAAAAATAATCTATATCCGCATATGTGTACACGGAGATTGGTTGCTTGCTGAATACGAGTGAGCTGTTTAAAACGAACACAAAGCACAAAGCGATTACCGTACGGTATAATTGTTATGGGAAAGCCTAGGAAATATGACGCATGTTTGAAAATGTACAGTGCAGAGCAATTATGTACGTCCCTTGTAATTTTGTGCGCAGAACTCGAGAACGATTTTTTGATGGAATTTATTCTCCCATGTATCGAATAATGATAATTAATATACGAGTCACCATCATTAGACTAAAGTAATTTATTTAAATTACGTATTAACGGCGAATGTATTTTTTTAATTCTTTAATGTGCCATTATAACAGGCGAGAAATATATATTATACATCCAAATAAAATTAAAAAAATCCTATAAGCATAAAAAAAACTATTACGTAATTAAAATTAAATTCACAATTCGCTTACAGTACGCAATGTATTTCGGGTTAGCTGGTAGTACTTGTACCGTGAAAAATTAAAAAAAAAAACACCGAATGTATACTGCTGGTCAGATAGTGTAATCTCTCACATAAATAAATTGGCCTAGTCTTATTAAGTAGTTACAAGAAAACGCGATGTAGAGACAATTAGCAGCACCTATTAAGTAAAGATTTTTTTTTAAATGATATTTGGTATAATGTCATTTGATTTTAAACACATTGTTTCACTATTGGCGGGAGTAAAATATAATACAATGTTAGTAGAGTGAGCGGTGTCATGAAAATGTGACCGAGTACAATTCTCAAGTCGTCGCAAGCCGAGTCCTGCTTTCATTTCCTCTTCAAACTGTCAGTGTTTCCGTGTACGCTATGTGTATTAGAAAATGATATTTCTGAATACCGTTGGCGAACGTAATATTTGCAGTGAAATTGTTGGTTATTTACATAGACAAACGTCTTAAGGTGGTTATATGCCATAAAATTGCACCAGTGCTGCAAACTTACTCGTGACGCTTCTTCCTTCACAGCCGAGAATTCGAGAAAATTTATAGATTACATTTTTTCATGTTGGTCTTTTTGATGAATCACACTGTAACTTCGGAAAGTTACAAAACATTTTATTCTTAAAATTCATTAATAAAATATTTTAGTGATTAAATTTAAAACGACATCCTTTAAAATCTTTAAATAATTGATTATAGTAGATTATTAAATAATAGATATAAATTTGCTTTACGTATTAAACGTACTTTCGAGTTGTCACAGTAAAAGATAAATAACACTACAGGTACAGAATGAAGATTCTACCTACAAGTACCGGTACAAAAACTTATTACTTTTTTCCATAAATTATATACTTTTAATAAATAAATTTATAAATCCACTATGAATATTAACGAATACTAACTCGACGTTCGAACACGATGTTTATCAAAGTCAGTATTTGCAAATGTTGGACCATTCCTTATCTGTATTCCCCTTCGAAATCTAGACAATGACGTATGCGTCTCGCCGTCTCTGACAATTCATGAAAGACGGTAAAGTTTCAACGTGTTTCGACATGTTGTCCTTTCACATTTCACGGAAACAGACGGGGAGTAAAGAGCCTATCAGTCGCATTGTGGGAGTCTGAACAGCCCGTACTCCCTCGTCACAGTCGCTTGGTTAAGGTTTTCATTGTTATATAAGGAAGACGAGATGTTTCTATGTTTAGTTTGTTTGACGTGATGTCTGATAAATGCACGTATATATAAGTTTTCAACCTTGGCTTCGCCCGCATATTGAGGGGTGAGGTTTCAAGTATGCGAACAAAAGCCCTCGTAATTTCTTGAGGTGCAAACTTGCTTCGAATTTTATCGAAATTGTTTCAGTGATTCGTGGATGCGTAACAGACAAACTGACAGAGATACTTTCGCATTTATAATATTAGCGTAGATAATATGTATCTTTTCGAATAAGTAACACAATATTTAAAAAAAAAAGTATAGTCGCGCTCTACCTCCACATACAGAATGTATTAAGTCTATTATTCTTTCAAGCAAATATACCAACAGCACTATTATCCATACATATATAAAAATTAAAAACCTCAATTTATGTATTTAATATCAACATTGCTGCTTGCCTTAATTATGTTAATTTATCAATAAAATAAAAGGTTTAATAGTCGGGGGGTTACATATCGCGGTTTTCCGAACGATAAAATACTGTTAAATGCAGGGGTGGCGTACATTGTAATGTATGGTTTTCCGGAATCGCTATCGACTTTGGCCGGCGAGTATTTAAATCTACGCTTTAAAGTTACAGAGTCGGGATTGATTTAAATATTTTCATTGTGGAAAATAATACTCATAAAAATAAAGAACTTATTACTTAGTACAACTTCGAATAAGACACACGTGATGGCAAAATAATTTATATTGAAGTTATTTAAAGTTATAACGGCGCCTACATTACTGCTCGACAAAATCATCTCTACTGTTGAGAAGAAAATTTAATTAACTCTGAATGTTCTAAACATTAATATGCAGTGTTGCTTGGCTAGATTTGAACCCAAAACCCTTCGTAAATATCCATTGCCTTGAAATTTTATAAATCGGCAAAAATAATTCAATTTCTTTAATAACTAACAAAGCGTTTGACAATTTAGAACTATAGTAAACATGTAGATATATTATACAGTTAGAAAAAGTTAATAGCATTTATCGAACTTATTACCGGAATTATTCAAATAATTCAGTAGCTTATATTTGACTAGACATCATTGATAAATGACGAATTAGTCGAATGCTGATACGAGTCAAATATAGAATAAATAAATAATTTAATAAGTTAGTAGTTGTGAGCCACCAGCTTAAAGGTACAAGCTCATAATTGTCCTGCTGAACGACATAGACTTACTCTCATCTTATATACTTGAAGCTTGTACCTCATCGCTTCTTAATTACAGGTTAGTGAATAATATGGCACATAGCATCCGACACATGTAGGTTTTCTCTTCACTTTTTTTTATTGTATAGGAAGGCGGACGAGCAAATGAGCCACCTGATGGTAAGTGGTCACCAACGCCCATAGACAATGGCATTGTAAGAAACGTTAACCATCGCTTACATCGCCAATGCGCTATCAACCTTGGGAACTAAGATGTTATGTCCCTTGTGCCTGTAATAACACTGGCCCACTAACCCTTCAAACTGGAACACAACAATACCATGTACTCCTATTTGCGGTAAAATATCTGATGAATGGGTGGTACCAACCCAGACGAGCTTGCACATAGCTCCACCACCAAGTAAAATGTTTTATCTTCACCGTAGATCACGAAAATTTAGCAAGTATAAACTCAGTTATGTTTATTCGAACTTGGACGCGCTAACTTCATCTCTTAGATTTAGATCCACGTGTTCTATTCCCCGAACAGACGGAGAGGATACTGCTGGTTTTTTACTCGGTATTTTGGTATTTTTATTTTCACACTTAACGCCGGTGAATCTCACATACCACTTCATGTGAGGGAAATGCGTAAATGCGTTTTTCCAGCGAAGAAAATTTAAAGTAAAAAGTCTGTCTTTTAAACCAACTCGGCTCACTACGATGAAAAAAATATATAGAAATATTTTATCATAAAACATGAATAGAACAAAAAATTGAATTCGAAGACGACAAGATATTCGAGCGAGATTGAGTTACAAACATCACCAACATATAACAAAATTACGTATTTACATAGAAATGGAAATAATCTTCACTTGAAAAACTCAGTCCCGTTGGTTGGATTCCCGATCCCTACTCTATAAAAATACCCTACAATAAAAATAATACAAATTTAATGTCATTATTACAAAATAGATACGTCAATTCGAATTATACACTACATTTATTAAATAGATAAAAAAAAATCGTTATCTATACGGATAAAACTTGTTACTTATCAAACGCTAATTTATCCAGTGCAATTTGTTTCGCGGTGTTACTGTTTGTTGCGCGTTAAATACGGTTACTATTTAAGATAGTCCGATTAATTATTTATATTCGTGTTCGTAGAATCGGAGACTATTTGTTTGTATATTATAATACATATATATAATGTGTATATAAATTGAATATAATACAAAGTTAATATAATTTAAATGTGATAATGGGGAATAAGTAAGGATATTTTCTCATTTGTGTATATATTATAATTGTTTATGTATAAAAGTGAACTTTACTAGTGGTTGCTCGAGTGTTAAAGCAGTGCTGACAATTAAATTCACATAATTGTCACATTACATATTTGTTATACATATATTATAATAATCGGTCTCTTCAGTGACTAGAATGAAATAGATACTCGACTATTTCATTTGAGAATAAGGATTAAAACATCGTCTCATGACGGTGATTCTCTGTATTTCAACCGTCCGTAATAAATTTAATAAATAATATGTAACCACGATTTTATCGCTTCCAATTAAATTTTGCTGGCTCGAAAACCAAAAACCTTAAAATAGCTTGAGATTTTTTTTAAAACGCGGTAGTTTAAATGTAGTACAACAAATACTTATCTTAAAATCGTATTGATTTACTATAGTTTCTAATTTGTAAAAAAAAGAAATGCCATTCAATTACAATGTGTTAAAAAACCATCGTGGCAAAAGTAATCTTATTGCTGAAACCGTAACGCCTTCAATTGCTTAAACTTTAAATCTGTTACAGTGTAGTTAAGGTTAGATTTAAACGGACAAGTTATTTTATGAGCAGCTATGACACCCACCAACGTTCAAGTCGATTCAATTACTCTTCTCGTATCAAGTCTTTGCATCGAACAAATTATTCTTACTATTTGATATTCATCTTTAACACTTTGTTAATAAAGATCATATTTGATTGTGATATAATTCGTTTATTTATCATACATTGTATTGATATGTCTATTTGTGTCAATGTGCTTATTAATTTATGACATTGATTAAAGTCTTATAACGCACTATTTCGTTGTAATGATCGTTTGTGATGTTTATGTAAATAAACTAAATTTACGTTGTTTTTTTTCTTCGATTATTCGATGAAACACAAAACAATTTAAACTAGATAGACAGATAGATCTAACTATCATTGAAATACAAGAAAACTCACTCTATAGAAACAAAAACGAGTTTTACAGTTTTTTTTTACAGAATGCAAAGATTAATCGAGCGAATAATTAATATAGCGATGTAGGTAGGATATACCTACTTATTATAACGTTAGTAGTTTTGTTAGGGCTTTTTGTTGTTATTCTACCACTCTGCGTGTTGTTGCGTAACGGTTGAGTGGTGATTTAGCCAGTATAATTACAGGCACAAGGTTATAGCATATTTCGCGATTGGCGTTTCTTTGCTCGTCTAGTTTCCTAAAATAAACCAAATACATGAGTTTAAATTTAAATTTACAGAAAACGATAGAAATAATATACTATATATATTTGGTGCTTTCATATAAATATGTGTAACTAGTTGATACCCGCGACTTCGTCCGCGTTGCTTGATATATTAACAAAGTTTTCTTATGTACGAAGGAAAAAACATCAAAAAGTTCGCAAGCAAAAATATACTCTGTTTAAACATACTTCACTGAACACGCAGTGCATATACAAATCGTTGTTTCTTGAAACTTTAATAACTTTTTATTAAATGAAGATATCGCAATCATTTTTTTTTTGATAAGGTGTCTAAGAAATAAAATTTAGAAAATTTCATTGAAATCTATTCAGTAGTGTTTCCGTGATGCGCGCACAACTGCAGACCTCTATCATTTTATTTATATAGATAAATGATACACTTTGTATTGTTATATTATTTTCAAAACACCGCTCTTTGTACACATATATTATTATAGTGAACTATTATAGTAAATGCCGTTCCTCACCGCCCGCGGTCCGGAATCGCATTTTCACCATGCTCCGAAAACCCGACATTTTCGAATGAACATTTTCAGTCGAGCGCTTTGGTACACAGCTATAGGGCTAATAATGCAAGCGATGCGGTGTGTTTCGTCCGGTGGTAGTATATACTATTTTGAATTGTTTGAATGCTATCGTTGTGTTAAATTAATCTGTAACTGATTCGTTTATTTATTCTTATCCTACTGTGAGAAATGTTCATAGATGCAAATACATGTTTATTTTATCTGTTTACTAGCTAATAGTCTTGCAAGCTTTGCAATCTATTAATTAGTTTGTAAACAATAATACGATACTACGTGCGCGTCAACTATTGTACGTTCTATGCCGGAAACTATTACAGAAATGTTCAGAACATTATATTGTCTCAATCACTCAAAAATGTCAACGACAACTTTATACAATAAATCCTTAACAAACTCATAATAAAGAAAGATTAGAATTAATTTATAATTATTAAAAATATACAAATTTGTTTATCGACTGCTTCAAACGTATCGTTAGTTAACATAACGGTGAAACGGAATCATAATTAGTACGTCATGTTCGCTGCAACAGCTGGGACTTAGTCTAGACGTGTCAGGTGATTGGAATATTCGAATGTGTGCGAATACACACATTGGAATATTGAACTTACACTTACACTGTATGTGTACGAATGAATGTCGATGTGTGCGTTTGTGCAAACGTATTGATGATGATCCTTTACTATTCGATTTTCGAAATGTCAAACACCTCAACCGATTGCTTCTCTAATATTTCCGCTACGTGACTTCTTAGTGTAAATTGTAAATTAGTTCGTTCGCCACTAGATGTCGTGCAAGCCCAGCGCTTCGCTGGTGTTATATTTTAATGAGCGTCGCGTCGCCATAACCCTTTGTTTGCACACAATGCAGTCTGAGTATACAACTATAAAAGCAGGAAAAGTTTCATTGTTAATATTCTATGTTAGGAGCTTGTTAAACGCCAGCCTCCTGTATCGGTAAGTCGCAATGGATGCTAATGAAGTATAGGATAAAGATGAAGTATATTATTTAATTCAAGATAATTATTCGTAAAAATACGAATGTTTTAATTTTTAAAGATATATAAATAACTTTAAACGTCTTTGCCAAGTAGTGAGCCTGTAAATATCCCATAATGGACTAAAGCCTGCTCTCCTTTTTGAGGATGAGTGTGATATTGTGATAATGACACTTGCAGGAATTTCAAATTTTCTTTAAACGCCGAGTAAGTAATGAGTTTTAGACAATATATTAGCACTAGTTAAAATTGACCATAGGAAAAGCTAAGCTATATCTTTGCTAAAAAATATTGCATACAAGTTTCCGCCCGTGGCGTCGCCCGCTTGTATGAAGGGGACTGGTGTTAGGTATGGTATCCTTATCTGTAACCCTTATAACATGTATGCAAATTTTAACTATGATGTGTAGGTAAGAGGTGAAAGCATAACTAACAAATAAACATCAATATAAGTAGGTAAGTTGTTTATATATATTAGAAGTTTCATTAATAACAGTAAAGCAAATTAAGGTAATAGGGCAAATTAATTTTAACCTGTCTCTATTACATCGTTAGTACATCAAAAAGCTTTAACCGTACCTCACAGCGGCTAAGGTGTCCCTTGTGGCTGTGATTAAACAGGTTCACTGACCCTCATACTTAGAAATACCGAAATTTTGTATATATCAGTTGTAAATTTTATTTAGCGTTTGATATATATAAATAATAATTGTTGTATATATAACAATACATTATGTTAACGACCTATAATGAGCTCAGACATAATAAAAGCTAGTTCTAGCGCGTGACGTTAAGGCTTTATACACTGTAAACCTGTAAGCGGCAATTGCAATTAATTACGTTTGCAGTGTCATAAACAGTGAAGCCAATAAAAGCCGGATATACTCGCTGCTCGCTGTATCTGCGGATTTTGCCGTGTCTCTACTAGACAGACGTACCTACTATTGAAACTCGAAGAGTTATATTCTATAAACAGCGGACGTCCGTTGATCGAAATCCAATAGTTACTAAAATATATTGATTCGAAAGACACAAAAAATAAGCTCAGCTGGACGCTACCTTGTCGTTATTAAATTTAAAAAAAAACGTTATCGATTTTGAAGTTTGACATGTCTGTTGTCAGTATAAACTATGAATATTGTATTTCATATAATGTATTTGCTCGCATCTTATTTATAAATTATATCTTTCTTCTCTGTATAAACTTTAACAGTGCCAAATCTCACAAGCCTCCGTACGCGCAATATGCTTAAAATGGGGTACAAAATTTTCTTTTTAAATATGTTATCACAGTTTGGATATATTGTTAAATATGTATTTAAATTACATTATTTCATTATTTACAATACAATAAATACATTTGAGGTACATTCTTTCCTTCATCACGTAGTTGTCCTTTCAAACACGAAATTCATTTCGTATACATGAAAATTGTTGGTCGGCTTATTACTTTCAGTCTTTGTTAATGTTCACATATTCTATCCATTATTGGTTATTATTCAAGAATGGTATATAAAAAATGTAATTTTAATATAAATTTCAAATTTTAATATCGATTTCAAACCTATCTATTAGTCATGAGATACGATTAAATAAGAGTAGTACTAACAAGTATTTATGTGTTAGTTTATTTAATGGCTCGACAAAACGTATAATAAGTCGTAATCATAGATATGATTGAACGCGCCGCCCGCCCAGCCGCACTTCGTTCGTACTAGACTAGAGTGCATTCACATTTTGCATCTGAGGACTAGGCGACAAGCCGGCACGTGTTCTTTGTTTGTTTTCTAGTTGCTTCTGTAACTGTATGTAGTTTGTCTTCATTACATTATATGTATCCTTACTTTGTAATGTTTATGTCATTTATAATATTAACATACGAATGGTTCTAAGATGAAAAAAACAAATGAAAGGCTTCAATGTTTAAGTATGTTTAAGATTAGTTTAAGAAATGAAACCTTTGTTTCGTATTTGGATGCGTAATGTAGCGACCTCGTCGTATAGAGGCTGTTAAAGTTGTGATAAAACCTTAAAAGAAAGTCACCGATCCTAATGTAGTACATTAAGGTAATGTTGAAAAAGCCTATTTTCTCCAGTGTGAATAGTCTCTAATTTTCCTTTTGTGAAAACGCAGCTTAACACGTCAAAGCGCCGCCCGCCCAGTTGCGATGCAAACGCGGTAGGGCGCGCTCGCGTGTAACGAACGCCTCCTTTCAGAGTAAATATTTAAATAACACGTGGTCTTAGTTTTAACTAACGGTAGGTGTTGTATGTAATTATTTAACATTAACAAAATTATTACTTTTAATTTCAGTTATTACTTTTAATCACATTACTTTTTTCATTTAAAAATATAATTCGTAAGGCTGTATAAATCCGTTCAATTTGCCGTTACCCTTAGTTCGATATCATTTGACATAAAAAGATAGGCCGTTGAAATGGCAGCGTAATCTTTGTTCATGTTATTGATAACGCGAAGCACGTGAAATCCTGCAATACACGAATTTATTAATTGCTAAATTTAGTAAATTATGAGAAGTTTAAAAATCTTTAACACAGTATAGTATGCAAGTTTGGTATTTGATACGAAACTATTATACATATTTATATCATAATTATCTTTAGTCCGTATCATATATATATTAAACAAAATAAAATTACAAATAAACAATATAATACATATCGTACTATTTTATTTACATAAAAAACGTTTATTGTGTACTTAAGTATATAATCCGGTCATAACAGTTATTTAACGAGAATACGATTAAAAATATCTTATGATAAATCTTTATACTCGTAGTATTATATATTTTAAGTGCAAGATTTAAAATATTTATATAAACGATCTTAAATTTTCGTTTATTATAGTGTTCACTCGTTCACCGAAATTGGTATAGTGATAATTATAATCTTAAACGACAAAACCCATAGTATTTCACTGTCAACTTTAATTATACTTGTATATAGGGCGGCTTATCACCACACTTTACTCCGATTTAACTGTAAACTAACGGTATATTATCGTCGACCGAGTACGTTTATAACAACATGCAACAGTTTCCTCTAAGCGATATATCAATGTACTATTGAAAATATTTGTAGTTATAATTGTATAAGGATGTTGAAATATTTTGAATAATAATAATAACTGTTTTTTTTTTAGAACCGTGATGGTAGTGTTCATTTATTGTTTCTGTTCTGTGTTTCGAATTTTAACATTAATTTTGCCAGTTGAGTTCGGGTCTTTGACATTTTGGATAATATTATATAAGTCAAATTAATTAATGTATCGACTAATACCAATAACTAATATTGTTATAGGTATATAGTAATGTACATTTTCGTCTCGTAATCATTGTCATCGATAATACAGTGTGAAATATATAAACATTTATTTTAACTTTATTTACATTATAAGTGAGTGAGTGAGGTTTTAAAACTCTGAATCTCGATATGGTTATATTTTTTTTATTGGTTTTCAGACCTTAAATTATAAATAAGAAATTTAAAAGTTTCTCAAAAAATAATTTGAACATTTATCTAATGAAAATGATTGTTACCATTAAATTTTAGTAAATAAATTATACCGTCATCCGTATTCATGATTATTTGTGTGCCTACGGGCACAAGACTAATTCTAGATCTTTATAGAAATCAAAAATAAATTAACTATTACTAAAGTTACGATTCGTACAAAGTACCAACCATCCTAACATTTAGTTCATTTTGTTTATATTACGATAAACAATAAACACATTAATGGCACACAAGGATAACGGAGTCGCCTGTGACGAATGCAAGGGTTTTATATACAAACTCATCAGTTAACGTCTGAACGCGAACGAAATCGTACCGATGACAGAGCGTCACGTCGACGTCCGTAGTACGCTGTCACAACGAGCCCCCTTATTTATACCCTTTTCTTTGTTATAGTTTTTGTTACATTTGCTAAGATGTTAGTTTGAGAGTTGCGATCGATTCGTTTCTAACTTAGTGGTTCGTTTTAAGTGAAATTTTATAAGTAGTATTTTTTTTTTGTTATCTCAAAATGTTGTCATTAAGACCGGTGGACGAGAGACTCTACAGTTTTAAGAGTCTCAAAGAGAAATTCGAAAAACCAAGGTAAACAGTTAATTCATGATTTTATATAATTTTGATTCAATTGTATCGCAATAATATATGTAAAAATATTTATATAAATCAATTTTTCACACTGATCCGGTATTTTAAGCTCGTTCGTTAATTTAAGAACGTATGTGAATGTGTTTTACTCGAAATTTTCGTTTTTATTACTAAGTATGGATGTATATGAAAAATGCTTTCGAAACCTTATTAGAAAAGAAGAAAAAATATTATTTAATAATTATTTCGGGTAATTATTTTGTTATTTAATTTGAATGTTTATATTATTGTCTGCAGGTTCGGTGGTGGCGTCCAGCGGAGCGCCACACACTCCGATATGCCGAATCGAGGTGGCACTATCGCTGAGAGGTATGTATCTAGTCTGTAGTATCTACTTCGAACATTTATATTTTAAGTACTTAAAACCTCTTCCTTTGAGGATAATGTTTGGAGCTTATTATATGCACACTATTCCTACGGGGTTGACGGATACACACGTGGCAGAATGTGGGTGGAATAAGATATGTGCAGGTTCATAAGATGTTTTCCTTCACCGCCGAGATGTATTACACATTACGCAAATAAAAAGCCAACGGGTACTTGCACGGATTTGAATCCGCAATCATCGATTAAGATTCACGGGCTCTAACCACAGCACCAATTCGACTTATTTATATATTGTAAGAAAAGTTTGTATCAACGCTTAATGTAGTGAATCACAGTATCTGTCAATTTGAAAAATATATTTTTCATTTTATAATTTCCATACGTTACATTAAGGAAAGTTAGTTAGTTAGTATATAACATCACGCTATGACCCACGAGGGCGAAGCTGTCACGTTATACATACAACCCAGCGAGCAAATACTGCTACATTCAAAAGTTCCAGAATTTGTATGATAAATCGCGCTAATCTCAGGAACAACTTTTAATTTTCTCGAATAATTTTTCTGCTTTAGAATAGTACTTATCTAATAATGCGACGTATCAATTAAAAAATACCAACGAATGTAATACATATTTAGCTAATGAAGCGCAAATGATATGTTTACATGTAATCGTCATAATATGTAAAAAAATATTCTCTATATATTTCGATAACACACTATAAATATATTCTGTAAATAATTTTTAACTAGTAATTAGTATCGACTATAATATAAACAATTTTTCTCACAATTTCGTTTCATGGTTAATATTATTATTGTCATGTTACGTAAGTGCATATAATATTTTTCGTATTATTACTCTTTGTAAATATTTTATTTATCAAGTTATACAAATAATGTCTGCGTGTCAGTTTGCTACTAGAGCTTTTGGTAAAAGTTAATGATTATTACCTAAAATCAAATAATAATAGACTTACTATTTACTAATAGAAACTTTTGTAGCCGTAGGAACTTATTGTTATTATTGAGACGGCGTGAACTATAACTTAAAGGATAATAATTAATAAAGCCAGTATTATTATTACCCTATTTATTTTTAAATATGGAATGTAAACAGGTAAATTAATATAATTATTATTTTTATTTAATAACTCTTTGTACCTAATAGAATGGATCGACCACCTAAACCACATATTAATTACGAGTATAATAACATGTGTATTACATTCCTGTCACGTAAATAGTATTATATATATTAAACAAACAATTTCCTTTGTATTGTTTTCTAATAGTTTGCACAGATAAAATGCGAATGTGACAGACAAGTATATTAGTATGAGACAGACAGCAATAATTAATTTTAATCTGTATTTCCTCTAGGGCTGAGAGGCGCGCACTTGAGGCGATAATAGTGTGGGTCGTTGACATTGTGCATTGGTTTCGATTGCATCTATTTTAATTTTATCAAACATCTTAATATAAGTATCTAATGTTCCTTACCGGTGCGCATCTTTTGTATTTAAACATACACTTCTTATATCCCGCTATTTTATTATAACGTAGGAATTTTTATGTTTAGTATAGTGTCATGTTAAAAAGCTTGTAAATGTCTCATATCCAATAATAACATAATACCAACATAAAAAAAAATAAAATATTTATAGTTTTATTTTGCTTGAATGTCCTGGAACCTTTTGCAGCATCAGGAATTTTAATAAAACACCTAAGTAATTTTATTGTTCTACAAAAGCTTTCATATTACATATTCATTGATAAATCATATAATATACTTCTAGCTTATTTCGAAGGTTGCTTAAAATATTTGGTGACGTCTATTTTCATATTATCTTACCGTGTCCTATATTATATTTAGTCAAGACAAACTCTGATCATGTTAAATTGTTAATAATAACTACCCAGTTTACTTTCCTGCCGATAAATCTAATGAACAAAATAATTTATTTAAATATAGTAGTCTATTATTTCCCGTAAAATTTATTTGTGTGATCATATAATTTTATGATCTGACCTTAAGTTCATTTTTTTTTAAACAAAGAAATGTCTAATATTTGCAGTACGTTGTATAAAACAATTGAATCGTATTTAGAAATATGGCTTATCGCTTATATTTAAGGTAACCGTTGTACATCGATCCCGGTCTTTATGTTTACAGACAATGGTGGTTTCTTAAAAGTAATATATTCGAAGTAAAACCGACTCGTAAAAAGCTTAAATTTATGACTCACGATAGTATAAAAACTGGAATAGAAGTAAATGAAATGCAAATCTCTGATAAAGAGTATTAAAGACGAAAGCCCTTTGTAAAGCCGCGGTTGCGTTAGTCATTAGTTAATGTATCACCTACTGTCATGAGGCGTCATTTTTAAGTAAGGAGCCCAAGACACAGAACCCTATTGAAAGGCTTTAAGAAACTAAAAAGACACGAGCAAGCGTAGGTGATTATAAATTTATATTTCTTTTACGCTTTTATTTTAAATTTATTGAATGTATATATATGTACCAATTGCTCGCCTCCGTTTCCACCTTTTCTTAGTTCTTTAAAAGCGTAAGTTTTCCTAGATACGTATAAATTTACGTTAGATGTTAGCTGGTCTTGATAGCGTTATCGGGTTGGGGTGAGAAATAAGATTCAGCCAAGAAAAAGATAGTTTACTTAAGAGATTAGTTAGACGAGTGTTTCCCCAACAGGTGCAACATTGCGCTTCTTTTACAATACTTGTAAATTAGCTTATATGTATAAATATTCAAACAAATTCACATTTCAATTGCGTATTTATGACCCTTGTAATAAGGATTAAAATGTAATTCATTATTTTTATTGACGTATAATCTTTGATGACTATTCAAGAAACGATAAGCCCCCAAACACATTAAGATATCTTATCTCATAATCATTATTACTTGGAAATGAGCGATTTGTTTTAGTTCTACTTTTGTTATCATTATAACGAAAACTTTTTTTTGTTTTATCGTCTGTGGATAAGGGTCGCATTGATCCCTTTTTTGTAAAACTATTTATTATTTTAGACATCCCTTTTCGAATATTTATAGTTTAACTATTTAAGAATGGCGCATCTATTTCTTTAACACTCATGTAACCATTCGATCCTTGAAAAAAATAATAATAAAGGGTTAGTGAGCCAGTGTGATCAATTGATCATATTATAGTTGAAGGGCGATTACAGGCCCATGAAACTCAACATCTAATATTCTACGGTTGCCAAGGCGTAGGGATACTTTTATTTTTATTAAATTTTTTAATCTGCTGACACTAGCAGACTGCTTGTCTATGCTTCTTGTATTTTACAAGTAGCTAATTAATTATTATGCCAACCATAATGAACGAGATGTCGAGCATCCTAAAGTGCCACTTGTTTTTTCACAGCTTCCAACCTCTTCAGCGATACGTAATCTATGTTTACATAAATTTATAACATAACATAACAAATATATAACATAACATACAAATTGTAGTAGTATGTATATAAAAAGCTGAACGTTAGAAAATCTTGCCTTCAATATAAGTTTCAAATGTCACATGAACTTATTTGACCTTCTATTTATTTATTTTTAGAAATTCAAATAGATTACTGAATAATATAACTTTTTATTTGTATGTACATATGTTGAGCCTCGCTGGTTCAGTGGTAGAGAATCTTGATCAAAGATCCTGGGCAAGCATCTCTGAATTTTCATACGCTTAATTTTTATTCATGATTCATCTCGTGATCGGCGGTGCAAGAGAATATCGTTAGGATATCTGCGTGTGTGGGATGAAATCTGCCACATTTTTGTCGACCATTGGTGCAGTCTGGTGAGAAAACCACCAACAGGAAAGGATGCCCAATAGGCTGTTACGGGCTGTTACTTTGCTTTACGTATGGAAACACATCATTTTACTTATCAACTACTACAATGGTATGTTACTTGTGTGTATGGTCTCTACCGGTCGAATACTGAAACCTCACTTAAATATTAAATGCAACTTAATTATTTGAGATGCCGTTCAATTCAAATTTCGCACACTAATTTAGGAGCTTCTCAGTGTTAAGTAGCGTTTAACTTTGAGGGACGTTTCAATATTTGGCCGTAAAATTATCAGATTGGAACTTGCCCGTTTTAGATTTTTAAAAGCACGAATGTTAAGTACCTACAGAAGTACTGTCTTTACATGGTACTACTTTACTTGTCAGATCATAGTGAATTCCCATGTGCTCAAATTTCAGTTTTTAAGTCGACGCGACATCCGGTCATTGTTGTTACTGCAGTTTACTGATAGGAATTAAACTTTTTCCAGATTGGCGGCACTTCAAGCGGCGGGCGCGAACGATTGGCGAGCGAGAGTGTGTCGACTCAGTCCTGAGCGTGAAGACAGCAAGGCAATAGAACGGGCCAAGAACAGAATTAACGTAAGTAGTAGTATAATAAATTTTTCGCACGAATTTAGCGTTCGAAAACTATTTTTTTAAACATATGATTAAATATCCACTACACGTGATAAAAGTTAAGATATATTTATAAATAATTAAGTTTGTTCTTTTTTTTTGTTAGGAGTTCAGTAGTAACTGTTGTCCGATTTTAGTTCGATAGGTAAATAAAAAAAAAAGTTGCAAACAATACAACGGCCCGTTCATTCATACCATTACAATGACCCTTGCTATATAATGACATAACACAAGTCTCAAATCCTTATAAGAGCTTCGTGGTCAGGACATTGTCTTGTATTTGCAGTACAATATCTCTGCAGGCAATAAAATAATATTTGTTTCATTTATGAGTAAGGTGATTATTGTAATACCTATATATAATTTTAAAAAAAGAACCTGGAAGTAACAATTGATTTTTTATCTTATCTTAATATATAATTTATTACCTTTTTATTGGTTATGCTTATTATTGACTTGTAGTTTAATAAACAAAATTTGCAAATGATGTAGGCAAACTGGCACTACGGGAATACATTGGCGCTGAAAGAAATATTAACCAATACATCGCCAATGCGCCACCAACGTTTGGGAACTAAGATGTGTCCTTTTCGCCTGTAGTTACGTTTCCAATAGTTTGCTTATATTGATTTGATTAATTTTCGACTACTTAAATTAGTAGCGTTAAGTTATATAGTCTTTGGCCTCAAAAAACCAAAGACATTAACTAACTAAACTATTCAACTTAATATATAACACAAATATTTTTTAAACTTGTACTGTTGTTTTTAAACCAAAATAATTAAGTTTAGTTTTTGAATCAAATTGTCTAGCCATTTGGCTATATGCATTTGGGTTATATGAATTTACTTACAACAGATATTTTAATGTTGAAATTGTAAAAACGTTGAAAATTAATATGCGATATTAATTCTAATAATTATAACATTCAAATGATACACGCATCAAAATAGCGTATCGCCGTAATTCGGTTTACAACATTTCACAAGTGAGATACGTAATCTTTACGAAGTCAGTTGTTACAGAATGTCACTTCAGATTCCGTACGAGTCTAAATTCCCCTTATATTTTATCTGTATTTTCAAAGGTTCATTCACCAGGAGTTGGAATATAAGTCATCTCCTATACTATGTCCTGTACCTATTAGCCTAGCTCTTAAACTTCATTGGACAGTATTTATGTAATACATTAGTGTTTGCAATGAAGCTTAGCTACATTAATCAAGCTATTGTGAGTTATTACGCGGAAATGTCGTGTATCCCGTCGTTAACAATTAAACATGGTAACTCTAGCTTTATTATTAAACTAATCTATTTGCGTACATATAATTAAATTGTTAATGTAATAAAAAAATAATTTCGCTAATAACTTATTTTATTACATTATTTCTGCTCCGTGGTTTAGCGTTTAGAGTATAGAGTGTTTTGTATTTTGTCGTATTTTTATTGAGTTGTATAGCAAAAAAAAAATGCAAAAATAATTATTATAATATTCCTGCGACATTATTCACACATGGCCATCTAATCCCAAACTAAGCGGAGCTCGTACTATGGAAACCAGACAACTGATATACTACATATACTACTTTTCTTTTGTAAATACATAAATACTTATATAGATAATTACACCAAGACCCAGGACAAACAGACATGTTCATGCACACAAATGTCTGTCCTGGGTGGGAATCGAACCCACAACCTGCGGCGCGAAAGGCATCTAACAATCACACCAACCGGCTCGTGTTATTGCCAAATGTACAGTTTTATTACTATTTTTGACAGTTTGAATTATTTCTAAGTTACACTGACTCGGAATATTATTACATCGTATCATGTAATATCTCTACAATTTTTATTTACGAAAACCATTTAAAATTAATATGTCATAGTCTGATAAGGAATAATGTATGATTATTAATATAGATCAATACTTCTATTTGACCTGAAGTTAACAATAACTTTTCCCATATCAACGTAAAGGTACCCTGAAAATTATTATTATTATTAAAAATAATATTATTGGCAGCGATATTTCTAGGTTTGATCGAGAACAGGGTGCGTCCATTCTACGTCACAGTGAAATTACTAATAAATCTAGCGTGCTTGGTTCTTGAGTTCGACGCGTAAAAAGGAGATATCTCCGCCTGGTACATAGCTTCGACCTTGATGTTCCAAAGCATTGATTATTGTATTGTAAAGACGTCTAACATCGCTAAGCGACGTTCGTCATTCATAGTGCCTTTCCAAACTTTTATTTATTGAGTTGTTATATTAATTTCGTACACTGTCACGCAGTGTTAAATGCATTCAGAATATGCAAGTGTTCTCCATTTCAAATTCATTCAAATTGTCTAGTTCGCCTTAATTAATGGTAACGCAGAAGCTCCCAGAAATGTAACTCCCGTCAACAATACAAAGTTTCAACTCATTAGAAAAAAAAAACATAACAAAATTTTGGATATTCATTAAAGTACAAAATACGTAACCATTGAAAATGACGCAAAAAAAACATGTGATAAATACTCGACAATGATATGTCATATTATGGTATACTAAAATGTTGAACAATTTAAAAAGTTAATAGATATGAAGAAATATACTATAATTGTGTCTGATCCAACATAGAAAGGAAATTCTCAAACATTAGTAGTATGGAAGCCGCATATCTTATCTATCTATCTATCTAAGATTGTCAATTAGGAGATCTAAATTGATTGAGAATCCATTAGCGACGTTTCGTAAAACACAATTACTTAAGCCTTTACGTAAAATTTAAGTCTTCACAAAGTTTGCGTAGCGAACATCAACCCGAGTTTTGGCAAAGCGATCTTCTTTAATTAAACAAATGTGCAAAGCATTTTCAGCGTTATCCCTTAAGAAAAACGTTTCAAAATCGATCAATATTTAAGTGAACGTTGACATGTTCCTTCCTATTTTAAGTTCGGTAAAACATTAACCTCAATAACTCTCGTCCCATTAGTTATCCGTGACATTACATTAGCGTTTTAATTTGAACAAGACAGATGAGAATTCATTGATCTTTCTGTATAATTTTTCCTTTTAAATTTTAATAGCAAATACACTAACTGTTTGTATTGTACATGGTAGACTTGTCGAACTTCTGTTAACATAGGTTGAAAAAATTAAAAGTTATATGCCATAGAGAAGATACTCGTTAATTTCATGTATGTATAAATATTATATTAGAAAACGATTTGATACTTAGTGGTAGAGCTTTGTGCAAGCTCGTCTGGGTAGGTACCACCTACTCATCAGATATTCTACCGCAAAACAGCAGTAATTTGTATTGTTGTGTTCCGGTTTGAAGGGTGAATAAGCCAATGTAATTACAGGCACAAGGGACATCTTAGTTCCCAAGGTTGTTGGCGCATTGATGATGTAAGCGATGGTTAACATTTCTTACAATGCCAATGGGCGTTGTTGACCACTTACCATCTCGTCGTCTGCCTACCTATAGGGCCAATAAATAAATTAAAATTAAAAAAAACATTTTTAGAACTTTTTATTTATGCTTAATCGACGTTGATACTGACATTTAATAGTAGCATGTCATACCTGTAGCTTATATGTTTTATAGTCTAGTTATATGTCAGCAGCTAAGTTCTATGGTAAATAAAATATTGTTCGTTGTACCGGCACAAATGTCAGCATTACCTTTTACCTTTCGTGGTAAATTTAATATCACTTCTTGACACGATTATGACTTTCGACTTGCGTTTAAAGATTTATGGCACAAATAATGATCACTTCCATGTCTTAAAAAATATAAGTTATTGTTTTTTCTTTAAAAAAATTAGGAAGTTAAATAGTTTAAGTTAAGCGCCATCTAGTGTCAAAACGTTGAATCAGTAGGGTGTCGTGCTCAGCGCCACCTAGTGTTAACATCCATGATTCAAACCATCTATTTTATTTATATGTTGGGAAACGAATGAAGATGGAATTTTTTGGCGCTAAAATACAAGTTTACATTTAATTTTTATTTATTCATAATATTAAATTTTCTATTCTCTCTATGATACTTAAATTGCGAATATGAGAAATTGCGTAGTATGCGTATAAAATACAATTATCAAAATTGCAAACAGGAAATTCCTTATTCGAGTGGAAACTGTAAATATTTTCAAAACGCTACCTAATACAGTTTCATCGTACAATTAAAATATTATTCATAATTTGTATGCTTTGTTCATATCGTAAGTACAAAATGTATATATGACACTAATGCATACAACGCCTTATAAGTCGCTTAAACCTCCTAAGTTGGTGCAAAGAGGTCGCCACTTCCAACGTTAACTTAATCGGATTACGATTTAAGGTCGCAGATTTCTATTAATCTTTAAACGTTACAAATGCGAGAGCTAACGATTGCTTTAATTAACACTCGACCTTAAAGAGCAATTTGTTTATATATTTATTTTATAAATGTTTTTTAATATTTTGTATACATATAACATTTTATACACTTGCATCATTTATTTATTATGAATATGATATTTATGCCATGAAAAGCCATATTAATTTTTATATTTCTAATGCTATGTGTGCTATTTGTATATGTATGTGTGATGTCAAATTGTATATGTATGTGATATTGTCTCATAATTCAAATGCTATTAATAATAATAATAATATAGCCTTTTTTCGGACAGGACAGTATTACTTTAATTATTCGTAAATTGCTCTTTTGTTCTACTTTTGCGTGTCCGTTTGCCAGGTGGCAAAGGCCTCCTCTAATCTTCTCCATTCTGTTCTTTCTATGGCCACTCTACCCCATGATTTACTCGCTACTTGTCTAATGCGTGTTCTATGTAGGTCCATGATCACTTCAAATCTAATTTGCAGCGTGCAAAGCATGGGTATTTCAATTTTTTATTTATTTATAAACAGCACATGATACAATAAATAAAGACAAAAAAATACCCGCTGAGTTTCTTTCGCCGGTTCTTCTCAGGGCTGGGTGTTTCTATTTCGAACCGGTGGGCGGTGGTAGTTTCTTGATTGACTATCAATAAGAAAGTGTAATACTCCAATGTTGAATAAAGTATTTTGAATTTGAATTAAAATACAAACCTACAACCCGAATACACCAATTAGATTAACATAAAAATGAAATTAATTCATAACTGGATTAAAATGTACTGTATTTGAATATAAAAACATATCAATTATGTATATTAAAATTCTGCTCTTTGCAAAAAGAACCTTGTTTTTTCTTTGTTCGTCCCATATACGTACGTTAGTTACTTTTTTGGATTGCAATGAAAAATGAGTTATGTTTAGTTCAAACCTGACAATAACACTTATTATTTAATTAAATACTTAAATAACGTGTAGGTATTTAAAATACTGATCGTCTAGACAAAGTTTTTTAAGCAATCAAGTACTTCGTTTTCGTCTGCTAATTGGTTGAAAAACAAATGTTGATGTTGATTTTTCAATCGTCATTTATTCACGCGATATATAAACTAAATAATAGTAATTCATTCTCATAAATGTTGGTATTTTTTACAAATGAATCGCTATGGGATTTTCGGTAAAGCAAATGGACGTGAATTACGTAATACGTAATTATATTTACATATATATACATTTCATGTAACAAAATTAGTTTATACCACACCTCGGCAAAGAAAGTAATCATTTTAATTAATTAATTTTTACCATTGTACAATTAAGATTCGTATGTTTATGAGTTTCGTTCGATGGTCGTGAAGATAATCTATTAAAAAAAGCAAAAGTTTTACAAACACATAAATAAAAAAGTCGTAATGTTTCAAAGATTCTTCTATATATTGTATACAGCCTCTTATATCAAGGATGTCACTTCCTTAAACATATTTACAATTGTAAATTTAAATTCAATAAAATAACGAGATAAGTTACAGTAATTATGATTTGACAATTATATAAATTAAGATATACCTACTATATTATGTTAGTGTTAAAATAAAAAAGGCCAAGATTATCAGTAGTCAGGCTTTATTTAAATGTATAGAGAGCCGCGATGTCAAAGTGTATAAAACGCGTTCAAATCCGGGCAAGAATCACTTATTTTGTTCATGTGCTTAAAATTATAATTCAGCTCGTTCTGGCGATGAAGAAGACATTGTGAGGAAACCTGCACGTGTTTCTAACAACCATGTGTATAAAATCTTTTAACCATCTTCTATTAGATAAAGAGATCCTTCCCTTTGATGTCTCGTTCTAGTAAATGAAAGGTATATAGATTCAACCCTATTTAAAGCGCTCGGTACTGAGATAGCGCGTCACGATCGGAGAACAGGTTTCTCGAGGCGGTTGCAAGGCTCGCGCATTTCGTATTCCTTATTTTTTCAAATGTATGCAAACCGCATTGCTTTGTTTGATTTATTTTCATGCGATATTTTATAGTTGAATAGGAAAACGGCTAAACGTAAACCTTTGTCGATATTTATATGAGTAATAGTTTAAATAAATATTGTTCTATTTAATATTATCTTACTTCCTATTCAAATTATAAATTTGATAATTTTGTTCGTTTGTTCCCTTATCCTGAATGCCCCTTTATCGCTCCCGAAGGTCTGAACGGATTCTAGTAGGCGTAGGACGTGGATGATGTCGGGAAATAGGATATAAGTGATAAATATAAAAAACTACATTTTAATTAACGTCTAGCTAAGCGGGTGGCATGAAGAAATATAAATTAACAAATACTTATAAAAATAAATTATAACGGTAGTTTAATAACTATAACAGCAATTTTCCTTTTAAAGCTATTAAAAAAAGTGCTTATAAATGCAACAAAAGTTTTAGTGAACGGTGCGATATCTTTTTTTTTAATTTAATTATTTGTACGTAACTGTTGACTTTTATTAAAAGAAATTTAATTTTTTTTGTCTATGCGTATATATAATACAAATAAATATTAGCAAGGAGGTTTTTATAATTATTTCGTAAGTACAATATTTATATGCACAATGCAAAATACTTGTTACCCACAAAACTACCATCGCTTACCCCATGCGAATACTAATAAGGCTTACCTGTATACCTTACATATATAACTAGTACTATTCATTACTAAAATAGTTAAAGCGTAAAGTTTTTATTATTCACCATTCTAAGCGCCTAAAAATAAACACCTTGCATATTTTACATTTCATTCAAAATAATTATCACAAATAGTTAGTGATCTCATTAGCAGAGAAACTATGCCAACGCACTCGATACCGTAGACGCTCTACATAATTTTTGGCGCGAACTCGTATTCTAATAATACATTTTGACCAACGCCGTGTTTATGAACATAATGAAGAAAAAATGAAGCTTAAAGTTCTCGAGTAAATATTTTATGAGCATATCATTACTTGTTTAAGTTTGTGCTTAATAAGCTTGACTCTATTTCCACATTCAATATAATAAATAAAGCGAAGTTGAAGCTGATAGGAGTTTCAACTAGAAATAACATTTTTCAAAGAGTCGCCGGAAGTGTACAAGTATTTGCACAAACGCAAAAATATACTATGCTCTCAGTTTGATAGTCCTGTGTAATGGTAATGAGTGTGGCTATGCGAAGTGCGACCTACAGCTTTACGCGCTTCTCGATGCGCGGGAGTATAACTGAACCAACTTCCTAAATCTGACCTGCTGCTAGAATGCCTTGATATAAAGAAAAAAAACATTTGAATCTCTACCTTACGATCTATACCCATGCTAGCGAGTGTATCAACTAGGCGATATACAAACAAACAATAACTGTTGAGGTCGTGTGAATAACCCTTTCTATATTTCAAAGAGAAAATAAGTATTAACTAGACGAACTAGCACAAAGGTATAAATAAAGCGCATGGTTTTAGTCGTCGCAACGGCCCCTGTGAACAGTAAAATGGATCTCCGTAGGAGATTGGATATGGGGGAGAACTAAGCAAGAACTCTACTGATTGCTCCTCGCCCTTCGCTGAAGAAGTCTTCAGTTAAGTCGTAGAAATTGTAATAATAGCTCAGCTGTCGGATATTAAAAACCTGTTACATATCAAGTATTTTGTAATAAAGTAATATCTGTGTGTATTAGTTTTCAACAACCATTTCACGGGAAAACAGATAAAACAATATTATATTGTTATCGCAGTAATTAAATTCAATTATTATTGTGTTAATATTACTGTGTAATAAACATAATTATATGAAGTATTCAAAAACAAAACAATAAAATAAAATTGTTTATTTCGTTAAAATGTTTATTTACTATGTAACGAGTCAATTTACGTAAGATCTGATCTTGAAATACAATCTCCTATAGCTAGGTGTACTTGATTTTAATAATTGGGTCCATGCAGTGTATTATGTACACCGGATTAAATATTATAATGACTTATTAACAGCTCGTTCCGTCTCTCTTATGGCTAAAATAGAGATTTTATCCTGATTTTTTTAAAACTGCAATTGTAATTTATTTAATAAAGGCTGTGAAATAAATTCCCTTAAACGTACATTTATTAAATATCTTATCGTATAACGGTTACAATTATAACGTGAAATAGTAAATATTTAATAATAAGTTAATACTTTTAATTGGTGCATTATAAATCATGCGATGAACGCTAATGGAGCTTGTAAAGGATGTTACCACATAATGTCTACGAAATTCAATCGTTCAAACGATTAGTAGTATTAACACGTAATAGCCAAATAATGGTTCTTAATTTAAAACCATATGTGGTATTCGTATTGCGTACACGATGACCCTCTAGTCTCGACACAGACTCGCCGGCACCGCACGCGCACTACCAGTTGTTTTGACGTTCCCGGCGGACGTGCGCGCGCGCATACACACACGTATAAACATACGTACCAAAATTTCGCTTTCACCTCGATTTCGTGAATCTAAATTGAAAAGTGCCAAGTAATATAAAACATCTTGTATAAATTCGTATATCGGTGAAATTTCACTATCATTCTTAAGTTTTTATATAAATTAAAATAAAATACGTGAAACCCGGATTAAATTTCGTATGTTATGATTGAGTGTGATGATTCATAATACAGTACAAGTGTTTTGTTTGAATCGTTTTGTCCAAAGATTTTTATGTGTATAATCTTTTTCATAATATTATAGGTATAGGTATCGTTAAGATATTTGTTTGTTTTACGGATTATTATACCCGTTATCTTATTTTTTTTTATCTTGACAGTTCTTTATTACGTCGTTATCTTGCTGAATATTCAAGGAAATTTCTTTCTGTTGTGCAGTTTTACGAATTTTAATATAAAACTGCCTTCCTTAGAGTTTTGTTTGACATAATTCGAACATGACTCGAAAGTCTCGCAAAATTCTTTCCTTATGGAAAGCGATAAGTCTAAAACATACATTTCCTTATTTAATATTTATGTCAATGTAATTGAAACCATCCATAATTATCATATGGATTGATTTCATACATGCAGCGAATTATAATAATTAATTAATCAAATTATTTTATCTTGATCCATTTCCTTCTATTTAATCACAATATAAACCCTCTTTTTATTATCCTCGTTTTTTAATCGTTATTGCGCTGATATTGTTTTTGTATAACTACAACACTATTTAGTATTGTTTGACTTTTATTTTATAACATGTATGTAGCATGATTTATCGATAAATCAATAAATGGTTAATTAATTTACATATCATTTTAATGTTGGTAATAAATTATTTATTAGTTTGTTATTGAAAACAATGTAGGTATTGCAAATTGTATCTTGCTACTGATGTAGCCAAAGATTTCTTCAAAGCCCAATGCTTTCGTTTTTTCCCAAAATGTTGTGTTATATTACCTTCTTATTTACAATAATTATTCATAACAATACCGGTTCACTATTTTGACGAAACTTGAATCGCTAAAGCAATTAATATATGTATCTAAAATTTAATAATGCTTATAGCATTCGATCAGGATTTATTTCGAATAAAAACGTCTCGCAAATATGTTTATGATTCTCAATCAACATCGTGCTCGTTAACATACCGAACCGTTTTAGGTTCGATCAACTTTACATATTTGGAACGTTGTGTCCGTCACTTAAATGTTATTAATAATAAAAAAATATTATAATTTAATAAAAATTATGTATGAGGAAAATTTTAAGGAAATTTTGTTTAATTTTTGGATTACATGATTCAGAAATGCATGTCCGATACATGCATTTTTGGTTTGTTCATTTGAAATAATCTATGACTTTTTTTTCACTTGGTTCTCTTGGTAATTATTATAAAATTGATATCAAAATTACCTTATATATTTATAGAACTTGTCATAATTATCTTATCTATAAGGTCATTGGTAGTTCTGTTGCACCCTGTTTAGTAGATAAACTTCATACTTTTCCAATTACAAGCTCTCTTTGTTGGTTCACAAACAAGGTTTTATCTCAATCGTAAATCGCCGTCATGCATTATTTATTAGTCTTATATTATACTAGATCGTTTATGTAATTGTTGTATTATGTATTAAAAGTTTTAGATTGTAACAATAAGGGTCAATACTCTTTTGTTGGGCTCGGCTAGTTTTCTCCAGTCAAGGTTACGATACGACGATATACTGGTTTTGGCGCACCTTCAGTATTTACGATTCTCGCATCACGTATGATGCGTCATTTGTAACAGCCACTGGGTCGATAATGTTTACCAACGTTCTAGGATCTGCGCCTGAGTCACAGTCAGTCCGGTGCCAGATAATTGCAACTGTTCGCGTTCGATCAGTCCGCGTTTGTCAACCTCTCGATGCACTCGCATCGTATCTTGCTCCATATTGTCCATCAAGTTTTGTTTATCTTTTTTACAGCCATACTAATTGAGGCCAATTGCATCGTTAAGTTTTCATGCCTGATCAATAACAACGTAATGAACATAAACTATCAGTGATATACAGTGCAAAACAATTAATTATTTTATTATAAATGGAGCACGTCTTACGCGTGTTATTGAATATAAACTTATTCTAGTCAGTGATGTGATTGGACTTAATCGAAATGTTTTACGGAGTGATAATTGCGTTTGGCGCGTTTCTATACCTCTTATGGAAGTTTTTGTTTGCAAACAGTCTTCAGCCGAGTTTGAAAGCTAGTGCACCTTTATTTGAAGATAATGAAGATGTTAAATATGTAAGAAAAGATGAAGAAACAAAGAAAGGATCAGACCCTGAATGTATGCCTGATAATGCCAAGATAGGCACGGATGTAGCTGACCATAATCTTAAGAATTTAAATTTAAGTAATGACGAAGAAAGCAATACTAATAATCATGACAATTATATTGATATCAAAGATTCCTTTCAAGAAAAACAACATAAAGAAAAAACTGAAAATATAATCGGTAATATACCGAAAATAACAGAAGTGCAAAGGTCAACCGTAATAACGCCAAAATTAGAGACTGAAATATTTGAATCTAAAAAATTAATTACTCCTAGTTTACTTATAAAGCAACAAAATGAAAAAAATAGTCACGATAATTTATTGAAAAGGGATAGTCCACCTAGGGAACGATTCGCTGAATTTCTTGAAAAGACTGTTTTAAATGACGACAAACTGCAATCGATTATCCATAACTTGTCTCTTAATGAATTTTCCATTAATACTTCACAGTTTAATGAAATACAACAAGAGCCTGTTAAAAAGGCAAGTCCAATAAGCGAAAAGGCGGCTGAATTGCAAAAGTCAATAGACGAAATCGGCGATAAGTTCAAACATTTAAATGAAAAAATTTGTTACGAAGAAAATATAAATGACGATTCAAAGTTCGAGGATCGTAAACCTTCACTGCTTAAACGTTTTGAGAAACAATCAGGAGTGCCAGCTGGACTAAACTTTGGTTCAGTTATCGGGGAATTGAAAAATCGAACAAAAAATGCTAGTAACGGTGCTCTTAAACCTGTTTTCAAGAAATTTGAAACCGACACAGTGGATAATCAGGCACGTTATTTGAACAAATCTTGAATCCATCAAATTAAGATCGTTTTAACATAATATAGCAAGACTATAACTATGTTAGATTGAAGTCATTGTTTAAATAATTATATGTTTCTCTTTCTTATAACATGTTATACAATATTTACGGTGCGAATGTGGTATCATTGTCATTCTCATAGTATAACGTAACAGGGCTTGCGTTGAGGGCTATGATTAAAATTGTATACACTATCTTATAGCGTTACTTAACACTAGTCATAGCAGTATTACGAAATTAAATTAAATGAAAATTCATCTTAAATTTGACGTCCAATTGAACTCAGTATTTTGCGATGTCGCACTCGACTTAATTTGTCTTTTAAATAATCTGTGGAAATAATGTAATACGGCTAAAATAGAAGCTTATAAATTTAACATTTATTTACTAAAACAAAGCACACACACAAACACTAGCATTGTCTTCTTTGACATTAATATCTGTACGTATAAACTGTGTATTAACATTGTCATTTTATTGTTTCAGGAAACATTAAACGCAACAGTCGATGACAAGAAAAAAGTTCACATCGAAGAAACTGAATTAGGATCAAATATTTTAGCAGATAGACGGAATAAATTAGAAACTGCAGCACAGGTATGATTCATTTCTCATTAGACAGTACCCGCTATTTTAGAAACGTTACCTTCACGTATTCGTATCGTCTCAGATGGATCTTACTTCAGTATGTTGTTTACGAATATATCAAGAACTTATCCTGGTCAGGTACCTTTCTCTAATCAATTATTTTACCGTGAGACGACGCTGTGTCATGAATATTTATTCTCAAACTGTGTTCCTTTTTGAAGGCGCTCTGAATGTTTTCTACGTGAGCTTGATTTATAACTAACTATAAGCAAAAATGATATCAAAATATATTTCACTAGCTGTGCACGCGGTTTCTCCCGCTTATAATTTATAAAAATATAATGAATAAAAATTATCCTAGAGCCTCTCTCGATAAAAGGACTATACAACACAAAAATATTTTTTAAATTCGAACCAGTAATTCCTAAGATTAGCCGGATCAAACAAGCAAATTCTTCAGCTTTATATATTAGTATAGATTAAAGTAGCCTTACAAACACATTTGAATCATGATTTTACAAGATTTATTTACGTAGGGATTTAAGAATCATTATTTTACGCATACGCGATGGAAGGGATCGTTTATACTTTTTAGAGTGCCAACAATTTAACCCTATATAATTGCCTAGCTAAATACAGATTATTGATTAATTCAGATGATAAACTCAGATAATGTTTTTCATAGAATTTGTAACTCCTCAAGTCTATTAATCAAAAATGTTCATTGCAATATCTAATAAATAAACAATCAAACAAGGATTGTTTACGTATTTAGTCAGAAGTAAAACTTGAAGTCAGGAGATGAATATTTGGATATTTACATCGATTAATCTGCAACTGAATGGGAACATAGAATATTTGTATTAAAGCTTTTGTTAAACCGACAAACAGATGTTAATTTCTTGTCTCAAATATAACTGAATGTATGGACAAGTGTCTTGGATTTGCATGAAACTTCGAACTGAGAAAGCGGTCAGACGGTCACGCTCCGCGGCCCTAAAACACTCAGTACTTTGTAATGTAATGCTAGTATCAGATATGTGCTGAACAACTTACTGGATGATCTTTACATTTGCGAACCATTTGTTTAAATGATACAATAAGCTTCGTCTTCATCGTATGATAATAATAATTGGAAACTTTTGTGTTGTCAACATGATAATTGTAACTGTGTTCTGAAGTTATAATCGAAAATATGATATAATTTTGTATTATTGTTGGTAACTGTTTTGGAAAAAGTTGGGAATTGAACCCAGGACCACCGAGTCTGCGGCATTATATCAAGCCACTAGACCAACGAGGCAGTCGTCAACAACAACTAACAAATAATATATATATGATAGTAACTACATTGGTATTAAATTGTTTCCTAACTGCTATTCACACCCTCCAATTCGACATCACATTTCACGAAACCATATTAACCATTAACCATAAGAAATAATAGATAGATACATTGATGACCATGTATGTGTAAACCATTTTATATACAGTACATTAGCTCAATTATAATAACAAAGCTAATATTATGTATCCTCAACATCTGTATTAAAAGGGTTTGTGAAATTATCAAGGCCTTACTATGTATTGTTTCGCTGTTAATTGGATCGACCTATATTATCAATATGAATGTTTCCGTCTTTCGAAATCCTTTGTAAAAGTCGGTCGAGATTTTGAACTTATATATATGTATATTATTTACCTCTTAATGGTATTTACCATGTTTCAATAAGGAAGAAGGAAAATGATATATAAATGTATACTTTGTCACTACACAAGCTGTCTTTATAAAGTAAAATGATGTGTTTCAAGTCTGTTGTCTCAAGCCAATTTATAACAGAAAATAATTTTATGAGATTGTTGTCAGACGAATGTGATTTATTGCTAATTAAATTATAGGTAAAAAATATTTGAAGTAAACATTATTCACAAATATTAGGTTTTCAATAAGAGTAAGCTCAGGTTAAGTATATAATATAAGTGCTTCGTTTGTCTAGTGATAGCTTATCATAAGCCCAAAAAACCAGGCTTCTCCAGTTTTCGGATATCTTAAAAAGGTATACAATGAATGAAAATAGTGGATAGCTCTAGGATAGGTCTTAAGGTATCTAGTGATATTCTGAGTAGCATGGAAGGCACATAAAGACTTCTGAGCAGATCTTTCGTTGGTCTAATCGGATTATAAGACTGACTGGATAAAGTGCATCTGTGTTTGCTACAAACGTTTATATAAAATACTAGTTGTGCCCCGCGGTTTCACTCGCGTATAATTAATAAAAATATAATGAATAAAAATCAGCCTAGAGCATTCCTTTATAAAAGGTCTATACAATACAAAAATATTTTTTAAATTCGATCCAGTAGTTCCTGAGATTGGCCGGATCAAACAAACAAACTCTTCAATCATAATTTATTTGATTGATTTAACTTTCATTCATCTTATTCGAATTTAATCTCTGTCTCACATGATCAAACTAAACATGTTTTCAATTATTTTTTTAAACCGCAGTTGCAACAGCGTTTAGGCATTTTAGCGGTATGAGTAATTTCGAACCTTAGCCATAATGAGTCATTGACCGCATACTGATATAATGCAATACGCAGAATTACTAACTACATTCCTACTGTAAATAAACGTAACCGCTATTTTGTATTTTTTTCATAACCCTTTGAAGTTTTTAAGATAATTTTTGGTAACAATATTTTTAAAAAAGTAAGTGGGAATAATATTAAATATAAATTATATCAAATCTCTTGCTAATTACATTTACAGGGGTTGCATTGTGACCCATTTCTGTCTTTTTCACACAAATGTCAAATTACTGATGACAGGAAGAGAAAAATCTGCGTGTTCATGTCCATGTATTCCTACTATACTGTGTTTATTTGTAAGACAGGAAACTTATAACCGAATAAACGCTGCTTAGTTCGTAAAAATATATAAATAGTCTTGAATAAAAAAATCCATTTAAGCTCCTAAAAATATTCAACCCTTTTGAACGTAATCTTTAGTGCGAAAAATCCAAGAAATTGACACAGTCGCATGTACGCGAATTGTGTTTCGAAATAGAAGCGGGTGTAATATCTTGTATCAACAATGCTTTAAAAGGTTCTGCGAAAATAAATAAGTAAATAACCAAATATTTGCTATAACACGTGAAACGTCACGTGACCTCTCGCTCAATGCATTTGGGCTTAAGTCGTTTATAAGCTATGATTGTTATTTAACAGGGATGGCGAAAACGTGTCCCTCAAACCGACGCGTCACTGTTCACCGTCGCGGGACGATTGGAACGCGACAAAGTAATTGCAACACCACCCGTAACTCCGCCACCAATTACCACTCCGCCTGCGTCGTCACCAGCGGTCACGCCCGCTGTTCCAGCACCAAATAGGTTCAGGTAAGATTAAAGAGAATACTTAAGTTAAGATAATTCCTAAATCGAATAGTTAAATTTAAAATAATAAACATTTCGTTTTTATGATATATTTATGGATCTATAGAGTTCAATGTATAATAATGAAATTAAACCTAAAATGTATACAATTGGAGCGTTTCAGGCGTTTTTTTTGAAATAACAAATGATTTCAACACTTGTCACTTCCTTGAGAAAATCTCTCGAATCGGACGGATTGTTAAAAAGATAATCGTTTATGAATAATAAATAAACGATTTTATATCGATATTATCTTTCACCTCGGAGCAATTGATTAATAAACATATTTAAATTGTACTTCAAGGCGACTTTGTCTCGAGGTGACACAGCATCCGCTGACAATGCGACCGCACACAGCTTCAGTTCATATAACCAAATAAAGACAGTCATTCTGTTTAATCATTGCATTTAATCTGTTCGACTTACGATACCATAAAAGGTTTTCGGACCGAATTACTTTGTCTTAGGTGCAAGGAATTTGTTCCCAATTTAATTTGCTAAGAGTTCATTAATTTATATAATTAACGTTAACAGTCATCGAAATTATACATATACATATTATTTTTGCAAGATAACTAACGAATAAATTTTTTTAAGGTTATTTAACTTTTGTTTTGTGCAGGTCACGAAAAGCTCCCACATCTCCTACCAATGGCTTCGCATCTGGGCCGCTAAGGTCGGCATCGTGCGCTGTTATGAGCGCAGTTGTTGACAACAAACCAAAAGAAACTCCGAAGATAGATCGCGAATCATTTAAACGAAGTCACTCCGTCAGCGAAAGTATTAGTCGAGTTGATGAGAGTAAGTAAAACGAGTTTAGAGTTTAAATTGTATTAAATTCAATACCTATAAGTAATTCATTTACCGAAACCCATTTACCAATTAACGAAAAATAAAATAATGAATGTATATTTTATGAATAGAAGGAGGATTTTATTCAGTTTTACAACATTTCCGTGAAATTTATCTCACTACAATTAATATTGCCTTATTTTTAAACTCAAGGGAATACAGTTCAATGTTTGCCAAGACTTTCTCTTTGTATATTAAAACAATATTAATTTATGATTACATTCAATTATTCTGTAGATGAGGAAACTTCTGGAGCAGAGAAGACTGGGTGTCCCGTGCGAGTTCCGCGGGCGGACGACGAGACATTCCAGGCCTTCTTCACGCCTGCCCTGCAGCAGGAGAAGTCGCAGCCGACTGACGTCGAGGTCGACCTCGACGCCATCGACAGCGGTTCGAGACAACTGTGAGTATGATTTGTAAAACATATTACATAAAAAGCCAAGACCTATTAATTGGTAAAATAAAAATATTCATTTTTGCAATGGTGATGTAAAATTGGCAGAGGCAATCTGAAACCGTTACCGTCTCCTTGCTTTAGTAATGCCAAAAATTAGATTTTATTTTAAACTTGGTTGGCGTTAAATCATAATAGAACAATTGCTGCGAAAAATGGTTCTCGTAGTCGTTTAATTTTCGTAATATATAATATAAATATCAATGTCGCTACAGGCTAGCGAGCGAGTGGGCCCGGCGCGCCAAGCGCGAGCGGCGCCACGCGTCGTCGCGCAACCCGCTGCGGGCGCTCGCCGCGCGCACCGACCTGCGCCAGGAGTACCTCGCGCAGCCGCTCACCGCCAGGGACCAGCTGCTCAAGGAGAAGAGTGAGTATCGCGCGACGGCTCACCGACACGCCGGCGAAACCTCGACCCGACCTTCGACGATACCGGTGGTGTTCATTATGTCTTGCCAACACTTAATCCTAAGAATACGACAGTTTTATTCGATCCTAATTATCTGAATTATCTATTGCTTTATTTATATAAGACATACGTATCAATACGCATCCGAGTATTGTAATGTTGACCAGCTTGTAGGTCGGCGGATGGTACATCCGACCACTAACCGACATAGTTCTAAAATTGCATACCATGACGAACGACGAACCGCAATAATATAATGTAATGGTTATAAGTCATAACAATGTAAGCGCTGAACAATCTTCAGCGACAGAGCCACCAGTTTTGTTATCAAACAATCCTCATCCTCTCTCCTTTCTTATTTTTAATGATATTTTATCTTGGCTTAGATAAAGTGTTTTCTCTTTAGTTCTTTACAACATGCAGTCCTTTTAATATTTCGATTAATAAATCTAATTATTTTGTCGTCACTTATAAAGTTGGCTAATTATTTCATATTGCACTCACATCACCAGTAACGGCAAACTGCGGGCTCGCGGCGGAAGCGCTGGCAGCGCTGGCGAGTAAGGAGGACTTCTCCAACGTCGCGCTGCGCAGCGCTGCAGCGTCTCAGACGCTCAGCCCCGGTACGCGGGCCCTAATGCTGTTGCACGTCAAGGGACGACGACGAGTGCAGGTAAATGAGCTTTCAGGATCTTTAATAAATTCAAAACTAATCTAAGTTTATTTGAATACGATAAACTACGGTTTTCCATGTCACTATAACCTGATCAGACGTATTCCATACTCGAAGGGACTACAGCTATTATATATTAAGATCTGTGTGTGAAAAACGTGAATATATATTATATAATAATAAATTAAGAATGCATTTTTAATAATGGCTATTATCGTATTGATTGATAAAATACTGACATTCTAAAATTGAATGTAAAATATTATATAAATATATTTTTTTAAAAGAAAATCAATTAACAAATACTCAATTTATAACTTTCGTAGTACGAAATGTCACACTGTGACAAGCGTGAGAAATTCGATACTTAATTAATTACAAGGATATTTACTCAGTTATAAACATATAAAATGAGGAAATGTATTTTATTACAAAGAACGTATCGTTTTACGTGGGTTTTTTTATTGCGTCGCGGTATTTATTTAAATATTTATGTGAACAATTAATTTGTTTCCGTAAATATCATTTTTTATCTGTTCTCTTTTGTGTTTGTGTACACAAACATAAACAAACATTTCAGTAAAATTCCACTATCTATATTAAACTGTCACAGTAATATTATAATTGAGTAGTTTACTTTATTATTTATTTAAAATAAGTATAATATATGTATGTATTCAAAATGATTACAGACGCGACTCGTTGAACCCGTTCATACAAATGTGAACCGCGGCGACTGTTTCCTGTTGGTCACTCCGGATCAATTGTTCCTGTATATTGGACTTTATGCCAATGTCATTGAAAGGTAATCATTATATAAATATAAAATAAAATAATGAAGAAATTTGTAATTAATCAAATTGTAAGTATTAAATGTTTTTTTTTCCGTTTTGCTTTTAGAAACCGAAGCACAGACATCGCACAACATATACAAAACACAAAGGATCTTGGCTGCAAGAGCTCAACTGGACTCATCAAAATAGATGAGCAAACTAAAAACTTCTCCAACAAACATTGGAACCAATTCTGGTCGCTGCTCGGTGTCACCGAAGGCATAGAAGAATACAAACCCATAGAAACCGGCCCCGCGGATGAAGACGAAATCTACGAATCCTGCATCTTACAAACTAATATGTGCTACGAGGTTGCGGATGATGAATTAGTGCCAATAAAAGAATATTGGGGTCAAGTACCAAAGATAGCCATGTTGCACCAATCAAAAGTTATCGTTTTCGACTTCGGTTCAGAAATGTATATTTGGTACGGGAAGAATGTTCCACTCGAAAGTCGCAGACGGGCAGCACAACTAGCACAAGAGCTCTTCGATGAAGGTTACAATTACGAAGAGTGCCACGTGAACCCCTTAAACGCCGCTGCGACGCAAGGTGCTAGAGAAGATTCTAGTCTTTCTACTAAATCCGCTAAAAGTCGACCAGAATGGGCCATTCTGTCTAAAATCACCCAACACATGGAAACTATCCTGTTCAAAGAAAAGTTCCTCGATTGGCCCGATTACAGTCGCGTAATCAAGGTCAAACCTCAAGAATTTAAAACAAACAGTATTGAAATAACCCCCTGCGACGCCGAAGAGATGTGGTCCAATGAATACCAAGATCCCGACCTCGTTTTAGAAGGTTCCCACATCGGTCGCGGCACGCATTACTACGACAAGGAATCGATGCGTCACTACGATATTAAAACGAAATCTGTCTGCAAGTGGGTTATTCAGGAATACGACTACCAGAAAGTCGAAAATGAGGATGAAATCGGGGAGTTCTTTTCGGGCGACAGTTACATTATCAGATGGGAGTATCAGATCACTGTGACGGGGCGCGAGTTGAACGGGAAACCTTCGAAACACAACTTAACGGGTAGAGATCGATGCGCGTACTTCTGCTGGCAAGGAAAGGATGCTTCCTCCAACGAAAAAGGTGCTGCGGCCCTATTGACCGTAGAATTAGACAGGGAGAAGGGTCCCCAGGTGAGGGTGGCTCAGGGCAACGAACCGCCCGCGTTTTTGAATCTCTTCCAAGGTAAATTGGTAATCCACCAAGGAAAGAAAGGAACGGACAAGAGTAGGTACAGACTGTTCGTCACTCGCGGCAATATTTCCAATGAAGCGTATTTGTTACAAGTACCATGTTCCGTGCGACAGTTGCGTAGTCGCGGATCGTTAATTCTAGTCGATACGGAGAAAGCCTGCTTATACATATGGCATGGTTCGCGAAGTATGAAGCATACGAAACAAATAGCGATCGAGCTCGCGAATAAATTGGTTGCGCGACAGTCGAGCTACTTATTCGGAAGTCAAGACATCAATATTAGTGAAGTCAAAGAAGGCGAGGAATCGAAAGATTTCCTCGACTGTCTGGGAGTCACTAACAAGCAGTACTACAACTCCGTTCTCAGCGGGGGAAGGGACTGCGGAGGCGATGTAACCGCTCGCTTGTTCCATTTCACGGATCTGGGCGGTCAGTTCGAAGCCAATGAGGTGCTGTCACCGCTAAGGCATGAACATCTGGTGACACCCTTTCCTTTTGAACAAAAGGAGTTGTATTCGGCTTCGCAACCCGGTGAGCTTTTATAAACATTATATATAACATTATTTGATAAGATTAAGTATATATATGCTATTATAAATACTACTTTATTATTTAAATGTATTACAACAGTCTGGTGTTATTTTTTCAGCCCTGTTCCTACTGGACGACGGACAGAACGTGTGGGTGTGGCAAGGCTGGTGGCCACATCACGCGGACCTCGATCCCGCGGAAAGGAACGGTGCGTCTACATTCTAAATTAATACATATTATCGACACCAAATATTACAGTTTTCCATGATCTTGACGCGTATTTTTTAGTTTGATTTTTAAAAATATCGAACATTAATACGCCACGGAGGGCGAACGTATAGTGACGTGTGTGCGTGCGCAGGCGTGGGCGCGTTCGCGGCGCGCTGGCAGGCGCTGCGCGCGGCGGCGCTGCGCTCGGCGGACGCGTACTGGCGCGCGTCGCGCTCGGCCGCGCCCGACGTGCGCGTGGTGGCGGCCGGCCTCGAGCCGCTCGCCTTCACGCGCCTGTTCGACGCCTGGCTCGAGCACGACGACGCCGCCGACGCCAACATCGCGGTGAGTTTACATTACTTTGCACCTCATTTGTATAAATTATATGGCCTAGTGTATAAATGATGAAATGGTGACGGTGAAATCTGGTGAACGGTGGATCGGGTACGATAAGAGAAAACGAAAGTCGACTGGAGGAATTAAATAGCTACCGGCTTTGCACACTGGTTCCAATATTTGATGAGAGATAAATTCTGTAGAAAAATGTTTAACTATCAATTGTCATAAACCTAAAAAAAAAAACAAATGATAACCGACCCGCCCCGCGCGCACTATCCGCACTCGCTTGACCCCGCTGGCCCCGCAGCACGGCTACAAGGCGGGCGAGCAGCTGTCGGGCGCGCGCGAGCTGTCGCGGCTGACGAGCTGCGACGCGGTGTTGCCGCTCGGCGAGCTGCAGCGCCGCCCGCTGCCCGACCACGTCGACCCGCACCACCTCGAGCGACACCTCGCCTCGCCCGACTTCCTGGTACGACGACCACCCCGCCCCACACTCTGTCTCGCTCTACTCACGGACACCCGTGCCTCTTGTCTCCCTTTACTGGCGGACTTTGGCATCTCATACCCTGAGTAGAGCGAGTGAGATATTTAATAAATACAGGTTAAATAAGACTTAGATATTCATCTAAAAACTATAGATATTTATCTGTAGCCCATTCAATAATAAGTAATATTTACTTTATTGTTACAGATGATATAATAACTTAACGCAATATCTTATTAGTTCTAAGACATGTATATAAACATATGCACTTATAGTTTAAACTGTATCATATATATTACAGCACAAATGTATATTTAAAACACATACACATTGCTTGTAATTATGCTATTATATAAATATTATTGAAATGAAAATGATCGAATTGTATATTGAAGGCTGTGTAAGCCAGTGTTATTTAAGACATGACAACTTGGTTTCTAAAGTTGGTGACATTTTAACGATGTGAGGAATGAATGTATACCTAATACCTATATATACATACATACATACATACATACATACATACATATATATAATATATATATATGAATGTTCGTGACGGGAAATTTATATCCATTAAAGATTGAAATCCATTGGACCTAAATAAAAACCTTATTTTTATTTCTCAATATGTAATTAATTTTAAGAAAAATATTTGAACTTGTTTTTCCAGGAGGCATTCGGCATGACCAAAGAAGAATTTTCAGTTCTGCCAGCATGGAAGCAGACGAACATGAAGAAGGACATCGGCCTGTTTTGACCCGCCGGCACAGTTCACGCCGGGTTCAGTTTCACCGCCAGGGTCGCGGGTTGATGTCCTCCGAGGGGACGTAGTCTTAAACTTTTTGTACAACCGCCGCTATTTCGTACTTTTTTACCGAAAATGTCGATGGATTTGATACGATTAATGTTAAGAGCACGCTTTAAATTTGATAGCATTGAAGAACATTTTTTTACTAACGGAATGTAACTGTGTATTCGTTGACGTGATATTTTCATGTAAACCGCGTAGACTAGGCAAGTAGGAAGCGATAGGATTTGAAATTCGGAATTGTATGATGTTGTATTTTGCCGTATCCATGCCGTGGTATTTATTAGCTGTTTTGTATATAGTCGTTTTTTGTTTTGTTTTTTTTTTTTAATTTATTATTGCTATTATTTTTAATTTCATATACTATTTTAACTGTACTCATACTATTCTATACATTTGTAATATAATAATGTATTAAAATTTTTAGACATATATATTTATATATACATATATATTTTTATTAATATTTCCCGCATGGAGACGTCAAAACGACAACGATGTGAACGTGATATTTTTATATTTTGCGTCTTAGTGTTATTTGTATGAAAATGACGTTTATATTATAACGCATTTTTATATGACATTATACGCGAAATCTATTTAGCGATAATGTATCTGGTCAATGTATGAATATCGTTTAAATCGCTAGAAAAATCGATACTTATACTATTATATACGCTTTAGGGTAGGCTTTTATAGTCTGTGGCGTACGGAAATGACACGAAACTTGTGATATCTAAATATGTAATCGATACGAGGTCCAGTCAATGTGAATGTTTCCGGGTCACAGATAATCTATACATTTTAACACATCACATATCTACTCATTAGCTACTTTTATACTGAGCGTTGGGAGGACCATGTTTGAAATTGTTGATTCACTCCTTACTACGAAATTATCTTAGAAACTATACCGTTATACATTTTTCTAATGTATCTTATATTTAAATGTATCCAGACATAATGTGATTTCTCAACTAAAGTTACAATACGACTAACTAATTAAATTATTCAACGAATCTTACATTCGAATGGAATTCGTTTTTTTATTTGTTTCTAGATCAATCTGCGTCCGATAATTTAGAAGAATTTACTTCATATTGGCTTGCAATTTATTTATTACGCTATTTCTATGTTGTCTACAATTTTAGATGTTTATTTTTGTAACTATTTTAGCTTTAACATAACGTCTAATCTATGTTCGCACTGGCATCTGTTCGTGAAGATGTCAGTGTTGTCAAATCGTTCTAATAACTGCCAATGAGTAGAAAATAACATTTTAACTATCGAGTCATACTTCAGTTAACGTACTTAGTTAACACAGTGTAATCTTTGTTTAATGCATTTACGGTCGGCCCGGGCCGGGCCCAGGCCGGGTCCAGTCCGGGCGCCCGCGGCAAGAACTTCTCTCAAATCCAATGTTTAATGTTTTGCTTTGGTTGTGTTACTTATACTATAATTATTATTGTATTTGAGATTTATTTTGTATAATAATGATGTAATAAATTTGGCTAAAAATTTGTATGTCTGTATTATTAAATTCCCACCCAATACACTTTACCAATATTCCGTAACGATATCCAGTCTTAATGTTGTTAAATGAATATTATGAGAAGATATTCATTCAAGTAATCTCATTCAAAATAGTAAATACATTTGTATCACAATGTTATATGACTAAATAAAATTTAAATTTTAATGTGAACTCCGATGAGGAGAGTCAGATATAATAATATAATTAGTTAATAAATAATTTATGTATCTGTGCGATGTCAGTGAATCAGTTAAGTCGTTTTTAAGATAAGAGCGCACAAACAATCAGTCAAAAATTCTAACAACGTTTTTTTTGGGTTCTACTGCCTTGATAAAACCTCCTTTAGTAGTTCTATTCATATAATTATACCTTCCATGTTCACACAGCGATTATTTATATTTCAAATAAAATAGTTATAGTAATATAATAATTTATTACACACGCTCGTCAGTTTATTTACAAAATTGCACAAAGTGAAATCCTACTCGCAACACTTAAATCTAATATTAAAAATTAAATTGGTTTCATAAGTACCTAACTACCTAATTTTCAAGTGAGCACTCATAGTAGAGATACTTTTGAAATCAAACGCCTGTCGTTTTAAGCGAATGCACTAAGAAATCTTTTGAAAAACTTTTTTACCTCGAATTCTTCGTCGTCGGTTTCATTTTCAGTTTCTTCATTTTCATCATTTTCATCATTATCCTCATTGTCATCATTGACATCGTCGTCATCGCCATCACCACCATCTTCAGCATCGCTATTATCATCATCATCACTATCATTATCATCACCATCGTCTTCACCATTGGTATCCTCATCATCATTATCATCGTTGCCCTCGTCGTTATCATCACCATCGCTGTTATCATCGCCATTACCATTATCTTCATCATCGCCGTTGTCATCGCCATCGCCATCATCATCACCATCATCGTTGTCATCGCCATCACCATTATCATCGCCATCATCGTTGTCATCACCATCACCGTTATCTTCGTCATCACCGTTATCTTCGTCATCACCGTTACCTTCGTCATCACCGTTATCTTCATCATCGCCGTTATCCTCGCTATCATCGTTAGCATCGTCATCGTTATCGCCGTTTTCGCTGTCATCGTCGTCTTCACCTTCGCTATTATTTTCATCATTGTTATTGCCCTCGTCATCATTGTTATCATCACCAGTATTGTCATCAACATTACCCTCGTCATTTTCAGTTTCTTCTTCTAGCACTTCTTGTTGCTTAATATGCCTTGGTGACCTAATAAAATCTACGACAGCGTCTTCCTCATCTTCCTCTCCCGATCCTTCGATATCGTTAGAACAAGGTTTACCGTGGTGATGGCCATGATGGTGACCGTGGTCGTGATTGTGTCCATGCCCATAATGATAATGTTGGTTACGACTAAGCGATGCCACGCGGACAAGATCATCTTCAATTATTTCTTCATCATTCGATTCTTCACCATTGTTTTCCTCCTCTTGTAGTTCAGTTTCCTCTTCATCTTCATCGTCATCTTCCGCTTCCTGTTCCACTAGATTTTCTTCTTCTTCCTGTACCTCTACATCCTGTTCTTCTCCTTCCTGGCCTCCTAATTCCTGCTCTTCTTCGTCCTCTTCCTCGTCCTCCTGGTCAGAAGGGATTTGCTCCTCTTCATTTTCTTCATCATCTGTGTTCTGTTCCTCCTGTTGTAATTTGAACTCTTCAACTTCCTGATCATTGTCTTCTTCACCATTTTCTTGTTCTTCAACTTCTTGTTCATCTACCTCTTCGCCTTCTTGTTCATCTGTCTCTTCTTCTTCTTCAACTTCTTGTTCATCTACCTCTTCTTCTCCTTCAACTTCTTGTTCATCTTCCTCTACTTCTTCTTCAACCTCATCCTCTTCCTCGTTTACTTCCTCTGATTCCTCTTCACTAATTTCTGCATCTTCTTCATCCTCAATTTGACAATTTTCCGGTGGTGTTGATCTATCGCAAATCTATAAAAAATAAAAATAAACACATATTATAACGTTTGTACACAAAACTAACAAATCTAAGAATTAATACATTTACTTATTACGAAAAAGAGGATCTAATAACAAAGTTCTATGTTTATTGTTAAATATACCACCAATGTATAATTAGCAACTTTAATATATTAAATATTTGAATCTTAAGTATCCAGAAATTGATAAGTTTACCTGCTCCTCCTCATTAAACCACGTGCCAGAAGGACATTGCATAAGATAAGCACGACTGGAATAACATTGGTAATAGTGCACGCAACTGTCGACGTAGGCGATTCGTAGGAAATTTTCTTGGCCAATGCACAGTGTCTCCGGATTTTGTCTCAAATTTATTGAGAACGCGGAAGCGCTGGCCAGCGCCGCCACTAACAACAGCAGCCCTGTGGTCACTATCAAGAAAAAAATGCTTAGGTCAATTGTTAATATAAAGAAAACATTAAGGTTGCCACATGATTAACGCAAAGCTTCGTACCATGACCATCTTAGTACTTATCAAATTCTTAATATCGAATATCTTATATTATTAATTACATTGATCGTTATTGTATTAATAAATATGTTATTAAATAACAGTGGGCAATGATCAACCTTCGAAACCTCAGATTAATGACAAATTAACTGATTTTTGGAAATAGATTTACCGTCATTTAAACTTTTACACTTAATTATTCAAACATTTAAACTACACATCATCTCACGAGTTTGTTATCACGTGATCAAAGTTACATAATGCACTGATAAAACTTTAAATAATGAAAAATTATAACGTATTTTTAATAAAAAAAACAGTTACTATTAATTGCGTGTCGGTTTAAGGTTATCTGAAAGTTCGTTTTAGACTTTAAGGGTGATGGTACTTACCGTTCATTTTGACCGCAAATTGGCTCGTGTCGTGATGCGATCTGCTAACAAAATAAATTTATTCCGAGGTAAGACATCAATTTTATCGAGACTATTATATCAAAAGAATCAAAGATAACGTCAGACAGTATTGTTACTGTAGAGATATTGTCGATCACAACTTATCATACATTTTTCCGTCCCTTAAGCCGTGTCAGGAACTATAGCTTTTTTTTGCGACTAATATAATATCGTAAAATTTAATTAATAATTTACAAAAGATTACCCCGTTTCCTTTTTATGTAATATAAAACACCTAAATTGAAACTAAAACAACAATATTTTACTAATTTATTACGTTTAACGGCGCTGCCTAAAGACTAATAAACTAAGTTTTAATCATGATAAAACTTGAATGAAGCAGCTTGTTCATCTTTAAGCAATTATCTCAATAAACGAGGCCTTTTCTTTCAAATAAATTTGAGCACATTAGGTCTAATTTATCATGTAGGCTGACACACAACGATCGTTTATGCCGTCTTTTTGCGGTCTTTTTGCAAACAAAATCTACAAAGGTATATAAATATTTCGTTAAAGATTTTTTGCATAAGTTATTATGTGGAATATACTATATAGCAGTTGGTGAAAGCACGGGTGTTCTAGTATATAAGCCTGTAAATCTCGTGGTTGCCCGGAGAGTGCCAGGCCAAGAAAAGTTGAGAGGGTTTTTCTGTTGAGAAATACTCATTAGTAAACCGGAGTCTAGAAGTTTATACAGCTTACTTCTCCTGGTGGTCATGCGCCTGAATTGTGCCTTTGGTCGTGTCGGAGTTGCCATCCCATGGGATTATATAGCACTTGTATTTGCACATAGAAACCTCTTTGATAAAATATTTATTCAAACTTATATTTTTTGCGTGCGTGATAAAAATGCATATAACACGGCTTTATAATTCCGGTTGTCAATGAAATGCCATTTTTGCGTTCTTCGCGTGTTCATCAGTATGACCTTGTACTTGATGATTGCTTTTATAGAATACCTTCTTAAATGATTCAACGATTGAGTGAATACTACATATAGAATTCGAACTTGTGAACATTTATATAAGGATTCTATTAAATTTTAATTTGGTTTTAAAAATAAACAACTTTCAAAATATTCTGTTATGTTAGCCTGCGTTTAAGACGACTTACCTTCGAAACTCTAAATAAATCTTTCTTAGATTTAAATAAAACCGAATGACATTTTCTTAAGGACTTGTGGAGGTGCGGTGTTTCTTAATTTCGTGATTTTAAGCTCGTTATATTAAGGTATATGTGAAATAATATTATATTTAAAATTGATTTATTTGTATTCATAATTTAAAATAAATTTTGCCCCCATTTCAATATAGTTATTTCAAAGTTATTTATGTTTCAAATGAATGTAGTAGAACTTTATATTTATTATGATAATTATTTACCATATATGGTAAACATGCGTAACAGCATCCATTTACTTATGGCGTAGATAGATCGATAGGATATCATTAAGATGTTGATATTATTGTTATCTAATAACGTACTCTACATTTAACAGTATTTTTTTATGTTTTACGTTTGCACATTAAAATCTTATGAATATAATATATTATATAAAAATGTGTACATACTATTTTACATTTGTTTATTTGAAGTTTATTAAATTATTACACCTGGTTTTTATTATACATGGAATAACCAGTACCAGTAACAACCTGTGAATGTCCCACTGCTGGGCTAAGGCCTCCTCTCCTCTTTGGAGGAGAAGGTTTGGAGCTTATTCCAACACGCTGCTAACATGCGAGTTGGTGAATGCACATGTGGCAGAATTTCAGTGAAATTACACACATGCAGGGTTCCTCATGCTGTTTTCCTTCACCGTCAAGCACGAAATGAAATATAATCACAAATTAAGCACATGAAATCGGCGGTGCTTGCCCGTGTTTGAACCCATGATCATCGGTTAAGAGTCATGCGTTCTTACCACTGGGTCATATCGCCTTTTCCATATGGAATAAGACGTCCGAATACCGAAAAAATATGACGTTTTTTTTAACGACTTTTGCTTAGCTTACAAGGTTTTATCGTAAACAACCTAATATATTTATTATTCTTGTTAAAAAATTAAAGGGTGTATATTTGTATATCGATGTTATTACCTCGTTAATGAGGTGGCTATAAGGCTGTATCTACACATGTACATGCTGCGTTTTATGAATTTCTTATGTTGTTTTGTTATTACTTATTACTATTTATCTCTCATGTATGTAAGTCTGGTAACTTTGTCGTCTATTGGCAATCTTATAAAAATGCACATCTCGAGTTCTTGGGCTCGAATCAATAACATTTTATTGGGTTTATCCGTGGAAGTTCGTCAGCAAGCACGTACAAGTAACACCGTTATTTTTGTACTTGTACTCTCTACGGTCGTGTTGGATTACCTTCTCATTGGATTATTAGAGTGAAGGAATATATTGTGCACCTGTGTTTGTGGACACTTGTGGTCGTGTGCCCTATAGTGTCTCCTGTGCATTTGTGTAATGTAGAACAGACGCTTCGACCGAATTCGGTTATCATGAAACATAATTATCACAGTTATTTGCATCTCAATATATCTCCCAAAAATTACTAAAGGTATCTTATTTAGCTTGACGTGCCGGTTGGCGTGATTGGTAGATACGTGCCTTTTGCACAGCAGGTCGTAGGCTTCATTCCCACCCAGGACCGGCATTTGTGTGCATGAACATGTCTGTATGTCCCGAGTCTGGGACGAATTATCTACATAAGTATTTCATTTTCAAAAGAAAAGTAGTATATGTACTTAGTACATCAGTTGTCTGGTTTTCATAGTACATGCTCTGCTTAGTTTGGGACTAGATAGCCGTGTGTGAATAATATCCCAGGATATTATAATTATTATTAAAACTCAATTAATTATGACAAATTATTTTAAAATTTAAGGAAAAACATGTTTTTTTTAATTCGCGTTTTTCCAGAATATTCCCATATCTAAAACCTACGCAGACAATTGCAGATCATATGTCTAAAAGTTATTACACTAAATACATAATTCAGCAATGCAAACGATGCAGCTATTCACGGTCATCAATCATAATCGAGAATCCGTGCCACAAACTAATTCTTAACAAGATAAGATAGCTTTCAGATAGTATGCCAATAGTTTTAACAGCGAACTTGAGATAACGTTCTAGAAATTTTACACCTGTTTTGTTTCTATGTAACGATCATTATCGCAAATGTGACAGTTCATGATTATCACACGATTTCTAGTTATTTCCATCCCGTCAAAGTCTTGTAACGCCCGTCAATGTTTTCCATCGGAAAATGTTTTGAGATCTCATGGTAACAATGGAAGCAGCGGCAAAATCATAAATTGTTTCCTAATTATTTACTTAACGTCATTTATAATATACGAATCAGTATGACAAAATTTATTTTTATAATAATATATTATGATTTATGTGATTTTATTTACGACCAAATTAATTTTGACTCCACAACCGTAGCTTGTCATAGTTTAATTAAATACCTACAGTTGGTAGCATGATGATATAAAAAATCTTATTTGACCTCTTATAGATTATTCTCGACTAAACTCAAATAAAGAATATTTTGATTTTTTATTTGATTTCTCTCTTCGTAAACACGCGACGGTCAACATGTCACATCCGTGGCGCCGTGCAGCATCATAACGTAATCTCGATTTTTATCAAGCAGCATCCCAGCGTTAAGTGGCAAATGTGATAAACGATGGTTATCATCAAAGTATATTTTCTTATTTCTTAAATCTTTCAAAGGTTGAACGATTAAGGAAATTTTACTTATGATATTAAAACGGATCGTGCTTTAACATAAATATACGAAAATATTAATCATGTTGTGGACATTATTAGCGATACAGAGAATAAAACAGTTTGTCGGTTGGTACGCGTTCAAAAGATAATTTATGACTCCTTGAATTTGAATATTACAAAAATGGACGTGACGGGATACTATTGTATCTCGTATCTCTTTCGCTCATGGTTACTAAACTGATGAAGAGTTTTTGTTTATCATTATAATATCAAAATTAATCAAGTGCAATATAATTTAGGGCCTTTTAATTGTTTTTTCGCGCGTTATTTATACAGTGTTGTCTTTTTCTTCCGAATGTCAAATCAATATTATCAAAAAGAGCGAAATCATAGAGGGCCTTACAAGTAAGGCCTTTTATTTTATGCCTAGTAACCTTTTATTTTAACGCTGGAAAAACGGATTAAGCGTTTCCCCCACGGGAAAAGGAGCGTATTTGTGGCTCGCGGGTGTAAAAGGCGCCGAGTGCGCACCGAACATCGGAATACTATAATAAGTAGCACCACGGGACTGCTTGCGCTTGCACCTTACGTGTTAACCAAGCTTTAGCGTTTAACTGATTTCTCTTTTTCTGTCTTTATTGATTTAATATGCTAAAGACGACGACAACACTGTATCATAATCAGACGTTAAAAAACGTTTATAAGATAGACCGTTGGTGTTTTGTTAACAGCCGCTTTAACAGCGAGTAAGGTCGAAAACGGCTTAATCATATGTATAATGATAGACAAAAAGGTAAAAGTAGTATTTTCTTTAAAAAAATATTTAAAATATTTTATCCAACAATATTTTAATTATACACCAAAAACACACACAGTGAACAGTTATATAGTAGTTTTCAATTTGGCCGAAAGATAAGGATACGGGTAAATAAAAATGTTTTATCAGTGTCTGTCAATACTGTGAAGTAATTTAATCTATATAAATAAAATGATAGAGGTCTGCAGTTGTGCGCGCATCACGGAAAAACTACTGGATAGATTTCAATGAAATTTTCTAAATTTTATTTCTTAGACAGTTGGCCCTTATCAAACAAAAAAAAAATGATTGCGATTTAATAAAAAGTTATTAAAGTTTCAAGAAACAAAGATTTGTATATGCACTGCGTGTTCAGTGATGTATGTTTAAACAAAGTATATTTTTGCTTGCGATCTATTTGATGTTTTTTCCTTCGTACATAAGAAAACTTTGTTAATATATCAAGCAACGCGGAGGAAGTCGCGGGTATCAGCTAGTTATAATATACCTGTATGATGTGATTATTTACATCTATATGTATATTATGTATTAGGAATTACCGGAGCGCGAACACATACAAAGAAATGCCAAGGAGACACGTCTATAAGAGACATAATTAAAAAAAAACGATATTATAAATTGAGATATTCGTTAAATGCCAACTCCAAACGATAACTGTACCAAGGAAACCATATAAAAGATATATTTCCAGTTCAATTGAGGTTAAAAATTAATTTTTAAACTTTGTAAGGCTACCTTCGAAGTGCATTGAATGTTTTTAATTAGCAGCAATCATCTGAGTAAGTTTGTTTTTGTTGAAAAACCCCGAACAGGTTCACGGGTTTCCTCTGGAACGACTAGTTTTATCGAATTTACGTAATCATAATTTTTTTACTTTTTACTTGCACGCAATAGTAAATATTTAGCGAGAGTGCTGGCTAAGTATATATGAAAGTTGAAGGTGCAAGACAAAATCTTGGGTAGGTTTTTACTTTTTTGATTGATTGATTTTTATATTGTGAAAAATATGTTTTAATATTGCTCTAATTTATATTATGTACTTTTAAATGAAGCTACCCTGGGCGTGTAATGTTTAATAAAAAAAAATCTATACTCAATAGAGATGCGACGAAATAATGTTTGAAACTACTAATTTATTCACCAAATCGGCGATGACACCTGTAGCCTGAAGTACCGAAGTGTTTTGGGCTTGGGATTAATGAAAATGGACATGTTTATTTTTGCCGTGTGAAATGAAACTGGTTAAATAATTACAAAAAATACAAAGGAATAAGAAAGAAAAAAAATAGTATATAAATTATAACGATAACAACTAAAGTATTTAAGCTGCCTGTGTCGAACACACAACAATTAATGTATAAATAACTATAAAAATACATAATAATAGTAACGCCAGTAAACTTCCCACATGTTAGGGCCTCCTCTCCGTTTTGAGGAGAAAGTTTGAAGTTTACTCCACCATGCTACAACAATACGGATTGATGGATACACATTTGAATGATTTTTATCCCACACATGCAGATTTCTCCACGATGTTTTCCTTCATTGACGAAAACTGGTTGCTTGGGATTGAGGCAACAATCATGGACTAAGATTAAGGCATTATACCCACTGGCGCCATTTCGACAATTACAATAATGCTTAAATAATATTAATATTCATTTATCATCATTTGTTTTTTTATTCATACAGTTTTTATTTACACATATAAAGTCAAACTCAATTTAATTTAAGGAAAATATAGACGATATTTTCGTGAATATTACGGTTAAATTCGATTAACTCCTAAGTACATCAATAACATTAGCATAACAAGCGAAGAGCCCAAGCTATTGCTGTGTTATTAGACAGGGGCAGTTAGCAGTGGCGACTCAGGCACCGATACTCATGATTATTGTCTCGTAAATGAACGGTAAATACTTAATAAATGAGTCTAATTAAATTTCCTCGGCGCCGCTTTACAATTACTTAAGCCTCAATTGAATACTCTCTTCCGCTGAATAGATTCCAAGTGTATTGCGGTCTCGTATAAACACTTCTGGAGTCAATTCTCTGATAATTTATGTTCCTTAGTATTAGATGAGGTTTTATATATATTATATTATGAGTGGACATGGCCCAGTGGTAAGAACATGTCAATCTTAATGATGATAGCGGATTCAAGCCGAGGAAAGCGTCACTGAAGTTTGTATGTGCTTAATGTATTTATAATTCATCTCGTGGTGGAATTCTGCCACATGTGTCGTGTTAAACTCTGCCCGCATTGGAACTCCCTTCCCCTCGAATTGAGTGGAGGCATTTGTTAAAAAGTAGGAAATTTATTGGTTGTTGTATTGACTAACAGTTTTCATATATTCCCTAGTAAATATCATTGAAATCTATGTGTTGCAAAATAATCTACTAGCTAAATCAGTTTTAGTGAGTAATAGTGGCTGAAATTCGAAATGAGACGTTAAATTTATAGCAAACTATAATCCAATTTTCTTTGATTTCCTACAATTATTGCGTGATGTGATTAAAGACAGCCAAGTTCATTGAGTTCGGTATATAATGTATTTTTCATTAAATAGCTCGATCTTCAATTTACTTTACACTTTAGCTCCAAAATTTAATAAGAATTGATCTATAGTCCACCTAAATAAATCGTAACAACTTGAGACTCCGTGATATATCGCAATAAAAGCCGTACGTGGAAAGATGGCGAATAATAGCAATATATTTTCTACTGCTTTTATATCGACGCATAAAAATTAATAAGATCTTAGTTGTTAGGTTGGCAGTACTGTAGTGATATATTGTATTCTATATACAACGTTCGAAGCATTTGTATATGTATTAGTATTTATGACGTGTTTTATTATTATATGTACTAATTATTATTATTGTATATCGGCATCTCGGATTACAAATAGGTAAATAATAAACGACTTTGTTAAAGCAAGCTAATTAGGAAAATAAAACCAGTTCTTGGGTTGTATTTTTGTATTTTGATAGTTATATGATTTAGTTAATGATTGTAAATTCTCGATATATAATGCAAATAAACACTTTCCAATCGTCTGGGATATCGAAAAACTTACACACAACAAATTTATATTATACTATATTGATAAATAAAGGTGTTTTTTGATTAACAATAACTAAATTCATAAAAATTGTTTACAACAAAAATAAGCTGAAATATATACAATTAAAAAAATAAATACCTAGCAGTTAGCTACTGTCCAAATAATTGCGTAGAATGGTGGCAAGAATTTTAGCAGATTTTTTTTATTGTATAGGAAAGCTGACGAGCATATGGGCCACCTGATGGTAAGTGGTCACCAACGCCCATAGCCAATGGCATTGTAAGAAATGTTAACCATCGCTTACATTGCCAATGCGCCACCAACCTTGGGAACTAAGATGTTATGTCCCTTGTGCCTGTAATTACACTGGCTCACTCACCCTTCAAACCGGAACACAGCAATACAAAGTACTGCTGTTTTGCGGCAGAATATCTGATGAGTGGGTGGTACCTACCCAGACGAGCTTGCACAAAGCTCTACCACCAAGTAAACTTTAAACTAAGTAAACTTTTCCACTTTGAATCGCAATTCTGATCCACCTGGTCGAATTATGAACTATCCCTCCTGCGACTAGTAAAGGCAATAACAGGTGTTCGATTTTAAATGAGTTAAAAATAAATAAAGTCTCATTAAAATCCGAGACGATAAGTCTGAGGGTAAAACTAAAATGGCGTAATTGCCAATAGGACTAATATAATAAATATAAATATTTTGTAATACCATAATACAAAATACACAAACATTACACAAAACTTTTTAGGTAAAGAAAAATATTATTTACTGAGCTTATGAACGAATCGATCACTAACCGTCAGCATCACGTGGTCCACAAACTCATAATAAACGTTTCTCTTGATTCGGATCAGTTAAACAGTTAACAAGTGTGTATAATATAGTTGTTGGAATATGCCTGGTAATTTGTTACTTAATTTGGGAAGATTTTGAATCAGATTGACCCAACATAAATTAAAATAAAATAAATACAAGTCTTTCTTCCATCGTTCAAGTTTTGTCGTATTGAGAATACGGATATATTACACGTCGAGAGGACACGCCTGTGGAGCGACTCGTGGTTCAGGGCAAAATTGAGGGCACGAGGGTGCGCGGTAGAACACCAATGCGCTGAACCGACCAAGTTAAAGCTGCGCTAAATGGTCCACTCCACGAATGCACGAGGCAAGCAACACGACGAGAGGAATGGCGACGAATGTGAAGTAAAGCTTGCCACCACCCCTGACACGACGACTACGACCTCCTGCCAAGAGTGTGACGACAGAGAAGAAGAAGAAATACAATTTTAGTTTTTATAGACTAGCCTAAATTTGAACTACTTATTTAAGTAAGGTTATGATGTGAAATTTGAACTACTTAAATAAGTAACCGTAATACATCAAAAGATTTGAATAAGACGCAAGTATATTCACGCAACGCGTGACGTAAGCTTATTCACTTTAAGTCGTAGAAAACAATTCATTACAAACAATAATATAGATTATTATAACAATATAATAAATGACTAAGTTCCAAATATATACTGTAACACAAGCGTCATTAATAAGGATTTAGTTGCGATGATAGATCATATTATTAGATAATAATAGAGTAGTAATTAATAAAGTATTTTTAGTATTTTAAAGGAAAATATTTACGAAACTTAAAATATTAATTTTAATATGATTTTATGAAATGATCGCGACCGATTTCTACGTTTAGATCATTTATTAGTTTAACAAATTAAAACTACTTATTTCTCGCGATTCTCGGCGTTAAAGATTTCGATACGGTCTTCAATTGGTAATTCAAATATATGATGACCCCGTGAAGATATATGAATCTTAAACAAAGCGTGGACGGTCAAACTCAGACAACACCACTGAATTTTGTAAGCTTAATGTGATTGTAATTCATCATTCATTTATTTGCATGTATCGAATGATTGTCAAATGTTTGACATTTATAAGCTTTTACTTAATATAGAATATCATAATTATAATTCATGTTAATACGCCAAGAGTGCAATTTCAATATTATTAATATTAGCGATCACTTATTATTATACCGTATGCCAATTGCAATGAAATTAAATAAGAGATTATTTAAACGCTTAAGAAATACAGTCAAAACAGCTTGGAGACGTGTTTGCGTTTGTAGTAGAGTACCGTCAGTAGATACTTTAATAAATATAATACTTTTATATTTATGGGGATATTTTTTATATTATTACTACGTTTTTTTAACCAACTAGTTTATTTACATTAAAACCTTAACTGAATACAAATAACATTTAAAAATAATTATTATACAAGTCGTGACCGCGTGGAATGGTGGCAAGAATGCTAGCAGCATTTCCCCTTTGAATCGCAATTCCGATTCTCTGGGTGAAAAATGAACCAGCCCTCCTGTCACCATGGAGGCAATGAGGCGGAGAGTAACATTTTGGATGCATTTTTTGGCACTATTACTCCAAGGTCCAAGCGTTTCGACTGCAAACGGAACAAAAATATAATTTGGAATAAGAATCTTTGTTACGTTTGTTCGTTTCAGCTTTTTCCGCGGCAGCTCCGGCATGTAACATTGTTTCCCTGATATGAGACGGGGCCAGTGTGTCAACACATGTTGCGTCCCACACAAGGGCCCGTCCCCGTTCCCAGGGAACCAATGTCAGTCCATCAGGTATTGCCATCATCACGACTAATTCCATGAGGCTCAATAAGAGCAGGAACGTCAATGGTGGCAAGAGCCCTTTTAATAATATCATGAATTACTACATAAAAAACGTAATTTTTAATCATAAATATCTTAAACTCCAGACATTCGAAGTCGTCCTCATCCTCGCTTTCATCCGGTAAATCATTCATTTTCATCACAATTCATTCTAATGTTGTATCTAAGGCCTCGTCTCTACATTGCAATTACTTTTCGTCTCGAATACCATGTAGACAAACATGTCTCCATTCCTCTACTTATAAAATCAGTATTTGAAATACCTTTTAAAAAAATCTAGGTAGCTTTTAGTTTTCTTACATTAGAATAAAAATGTAAACTAAACATTTGAAACATAAAATAATTTTGTATTCATCAGACAAGGACAAAAAATACAAAATATAGAAGTGGACGCGGCAATCTGATTCAATAAATATCTAGTTAAATGTAACCGTGTCGAGACGTATCTGATGAAAAAAAAGACAAAAGCCAAAGAAAAAGCGGCTCCTCAACAATTTGCATTCAAATCAGTTAAAACGACGTTCAAGAACGCGAGACATACTTTTATCTACATATTCAAACCGCCATGGCTTGAGGCTTTTAGTAAATTGACTTGATGACATCTCGCTCAATAAAAATGTAAACATTATATCTTTTCGGTTTGAATTTAAGACCATTTGAATGCTAGATATGACCAAAGAATAGAATACATTTGTCTAAAGTCTGAGTACGAAGGTATTTTTAATATCCCTTTTTCTTTAACGTGTCGTCACATTGCTGAAAACATTCTACCATCGCTATTAAAACCTTTTTTGCCACTACTGATATTCCGCTTTTTTATTATGCAAAAAAAAAAAAACTTTTATAAATTCTATACTTTAAAACTCTACCTTTATTTTAAGTCGCCTTTTCATATCTTTATTTTCATAAACATACATAAGCGTGAAAATAATTAAGCGTTAAAAATAATTATCTGCTCTAAACCCAATAAGTGCATCATTATATTCGAAACTCGGTAAAAGAAAAAATAAACAACTTATTAAAAATGTTTGTTATTTTTTTCTTTTGAGAAAATTCTACTTATATATAATATGTATGTATTATAAATGTAGTTATCGTTACATACGAGATTACATTTTTGACTTTTTCCATGCAAAATCAAATAAAAGATTACCAATTTTGCTTTATTTATCTTAATTGAAGTTTGTCAAATCACGCAAATATATCAAGACAGGATATAAAATAAAGGAAATATATATATATAAATAAAATCCGCCCAATAATTAAAAATGTAAAATAGGTACGAACTTTAAAAAAAATCATAGCGTAAATATTACATAAGATATATTTTAGTTAATGAGATAAACATTACTGTTAAAATAACTGCTTAATTACGAGAAGAGCTTGCATTAACGTTTTCTGTAGCAATTAAAAGTTCATATCTCATTTTATATTTGAATAGGGTTCAGTTTGAATTAAAACAAAATATTACGCTCGCCTCGAATAGTACATCATTACATTTTATCCAGCTAAAAATAATTGCAATAACTTCGTTATAAATATTTCATAAGAATTATATTATTTTCTTATACTTCTGTCATTTAAACATTATAACTTTGAAATGAGAAAAAATTAAAACAATTTTCCTAAATAATATCCGTTTTACACAGCCCACTACTGGACCAAGTCAAAGTCAAAGTCAAAATCTTTATTCAAGCGTTACACTTACTTATTGATTGTAATAAATCTACCACAGGTTTGGAAAAAACACTGAGACTAAAAGACCTGAGAAGAACCGGCGAAAGAAACTCAGAGAGAGAAGAGACACCTCGGTTCACTGTGGGTTGATGGACTTATGTTATTAAACTTCATCCGACACATGACACAATATGTATGCAGTATGATACTGTCATAGTTTTATTTACAAACTCTTTTTTTATTGAACTTACAATTGAACATTATTTTTCGTCGTTTCTGAAGAATTTAATGTGTTATGATTGATCTTTTATCAAAATATAAAATTTACAATTAAATAAAAAATGTTACAATATAATAATTCAACAAATGTAACGTACTCGTATATCACTTGTATTCCAAATTGACTTTCGCAACTTAAACTTACGTATTATAATTTATATTCCACTAATTTTATTATGACTTCGCTCAAATTGTTCCCAAGTTCAATAAACTTGAGCCAGATATTGACGCAGTCCGCGTGCACTTTTCCACGTAAATCCCGTGACATATAAGTAGCTTAGTATTGTCTTTTTCCAGGAATCTTAATGTCGGATTTCATTACATACTGTTTAGTACTTAGCTGTGAGTGAAAGAGATAGAATTAATTTCAAATGTATAATATTTATATAGGTAAGTTTTATATATTAGAATAATAATAATTAAATTTTATTAAAGCTAAATTTTTATAGAGAAATATTAACACGAAATATGAAACTATCAATATTTTAAACCTACCCAAATGCAATTTTCTTTTAATGATCTACGTATTTAGTAGTTTAGAAAGACTTTGTAAAACGATCCTCGTTACGGGACTACTATAAAGACCAATTAGTCTTATTAGTTTATTAACTATTTATTTAAATCAAGCTACGACCAATTGGGCCACCGGATGATAAGTGGTCACCAACGCCCATAGACATTGGCAGTGGCCACCTTACCACCCACCAACCTTGGGAACTAAGATGTTATGTCTCTCGTGCCTGTAATTACACTGGCTAACTCACCCTTCCGGAACACAACAGTACAAAGTACTGCTGGTTTGTGGTAGAATATCTGATGAGTAGGTGGTACCTATCCAGACGAGCTTGCACAAAGCTCTACCACCGAGCAAATTTATTAGAAAAGAAAGATTAAATATAATTCTGCGGGAAAACATAAAAGGTGCCATAATTGTTTTTAACTAAACTATTTTTCACATATTCATTTAACATACGGAAGATTGTGCCGATTCTGAACAGCACGACAGTTAATTTAATTTTTTAAAACGCTTGTCAAAGTGAGTTTTCCTTAAGCTAAATACTGATCGATGATTGGTCATTTATCACGTCATCGGCCGCCATCGACCAATCAAAATTTAGATAGTTACTTTGTTTAAAATTATATCTTTAATTAATATGACGTGTTAAAATTTCTTATATAGTGAAGTAAAAATAAAACAACAATGACGACACGAAGTGTATCTATAACTTTGTAAAGACGTCACTACGTGAAAGACTGGCTAATACCAGTCGCAACGAATGGCACACTGTAATGGACTCCATCTATTGTTGTTCAACAATAACTTGTACTCTTTGTTCATAACTTCAACTGTTATCTTGTTGTATGGGATGCCTAACTTCGTATTCATAGACTTCGATGTTGAATTAGGTTAATGTGGTATTAACATTATTTCTCTGCATTTCAAACGTGTTTTGTGACGGAGGCGTTTGAAGTTTCGTTACAAATGAAATCAAGTGCGTTGAACTTGGAGAAGAATATGTGAATAGTAAAAATGAATAAAAGTAGGATTTATTTTAAATCTATTTGATACATATAATGTATGACAATTAATGCACTTATGTTACTTTGGATTTTTAATAAATAATCAAAGAAATGTCTGCCACACTCAAATAGGTCACCAGTTGACGATAAGTCACCTTGACCAAGAATCCCTCGTGTGTTTACACTGGCTTGCACACTGAGCCAGACACTCGAATAAACAAAAAAAAATGTCTTTATTGGATATGGAATGTCATATAGGAGCAGTGATTTATGGCATAGGAAGGCGGACAAGCATTTGGGTCACTTGATGGTAAGTGATCACGCCCATATGACAGTGGCATTGTACATTACGTTTAAAAAAACTTCTCCAACGCGCCGACAACCTTGGAACTTGGGAAGAAATTAACCATTCTTTGGCGATATGTATGGTGGTGACCAACTTGGTCCACTTATTTGGTCCATACGCCAATCCGTCACACTATATAATAAAAAAATCCAACTGAGAGGTACTAACATGATCACTAGTGATTTCATATTATATTATAATTTAAGAGGTAATTTTGTTTATTCATTTAAATATATTTAATGTCGAAAAATGGTTTATTAACATAATATTGAAATTCCCGGAGGCGATTGAAAATCATGGCGTAATACGGCATATCATGCATGAAAAACATCTACTATTTAAATAGCTCTTTAGATTTTCCTCATAACGTTTTGTTTTTCATATATTGTTTAAATATTCATAGGAATACAGAGTAGACATTATACTAATATTAACCTTTAAAATGTAAACAGATATTCTGTATACAAATGTTATTTGTTTAATTTTTAATTTGTGCTTATTTATAGTTAGTTAATAAGCACACTAATATAATATACTAGTTCGATTTAAAAAAAACCGGCTAGTGGTTACAAAACCACGTATGTAACCATACCGGTGGTAATTTGGTATTTATTGTATGTACCATATCAAAAAATATCCATACATATAATTTCAATGCATATTGAAAGGCTATGGTCAATAACGTTAAGACCCACAGGCCACAGGGGCTTTCAATCTGCATGAAACCGCACTGAGTAAATAAAGAAATTAATTATTTTTTTAGTTAACAAAGATACAAAATCTTTTTGGTTAAATACTCAAATTAAGTTTTTGGTTAAATACTCGAGATTATTTAGGAGATAACTCAAAGCCTTCTACATATAGGTTTTAATTGAAGATCGCTCAAGCAATTACCTTTAATTTAATGATCTTAAGTGCGGCAGTCTTTTAATCTATAATAAATGTATTTTAATTATACTCTCGTGGAGGTAACAGTGATAATATCACCTGTTCGCCTGAAGATTTTGAAACCACCTTCAATTACTATTTTGTACTAATTTATTGGCTAAAATGATTTCTAGGCTCTAATGATTTGGCTGAAATTTTGTATTAGATAAGGTTTTTAAAGTGTATTTTCTAAAAAAGAAATAAAAAAAGGTACACAAATATTATTTTATAACTAAGTACAGAAGCCGAGCGAAGCTTGGTCGCACAGATACTATTTAATTAAAGTTAGAAGAATAGTGTGACGTCAATAATAAATAAAGGTTTAATTAATACGACTGATTCTTTTAGAAGAACCATAAATATGATAAATGCTTTTAATATCGATGTTTAAATCATACAAGTCACTCGATTATGTATCGAATACTAATTATTGTTTTACTGCGAGCTATTACGCTTAACGTAATTAATTTCTGCTGTATCAGCGATTTAATTTACGTTTTTACATATTTAAATATACAAATGACATGATATAACTATGAATAATTATGAGTCACCTAATGATATTAATTATGTTAATTATTTAAGTACGTTAAATTAAAAACTAACGTATCACGATAATTTATCGATAACTATTAATATGTCTATGTATATCTGACTTGGTCTGATATATTCAAACCAAGTCTATTTATTCAATATTAGTCAGCTATCAGAATTTGTAATTTAAACAACATAAGCTAATTCACGTTCAACACCTTAACGGAAAAGCTGAATTGGCTAATTATTTACGAGCAGTTTAGCTTTAGAAGATATTTTAATCGTTCAGACTAGAATACTTTCAAGACACGTATTGCAGATACATATTTTTTTTATTATGGTGGTTTTTGGATACACCGTTAATAAGTTATTTTTCCTGATGTGGTGATCTTTTGTCCGTGAAAGGAGCTTCATTAAGAAATGTTATTTTTTCGTAATGTATGGTGGCGGACGGGTAAAGATACCGCCTGATGGTACCAATAGACATAAGTGCCGTAAGAAATATTGATCATTCCTTACATCGCCAATGCGTCACCAACCTTGTGAACTAAGATGTTTCTTTTGCCTGAAGTTACACTAGACCATTAAAACCGGAACACACGTCTAACGCTAAGTGTTGCTATTTGGCGGTCGAATATTTGAAAAGAGGGTGGTAACTACCCAGATGGGCTTGCTCGAAGCCCTACCACCGAGTCAATAATGTGATCGTCATTTTAACCAAGTTAAATTATTTGTGTACAGGATAATTAAAAAATTTACAGTGTTATTGTAAAATATAAAAAATAAAAAAGCCAGTGTCCTTGAAATAAATTAAAAGTTTATCTTTTTACCAATGAGCGCGTTTATTTCTTTGAACATCAAATATTAATACTCTGTTACGTATAATCGTAAACTTCGTTTTTTATTGTATTTAATATTGACTTGTTTAATTGACTTGAATTTTAAATTTTACAATTTCGCAAATTATTCACACCTCGGCCTTGTTAAAAACATATATATTATTACAAGAAAAAGTATAATTGACCCATACATCGTGTAGCCAGTAATGTCACATGTAAAACCTTATTACATTTATTAAATTTTAAAAATATCAACATACTTTTAAAAAAATATACACTTATTACACGAGGCTTATATACCTGCATTATAATACAATTTTATCATCACCATAAGCCATAACTATACCATATACTCGTGTTTAATGTTAGAATACAGTCAATATTACCCCATTTAAAATGTTTTTATTTCTGCATGCTTCATTTGGTTATTGGTAATCGATTAAAATGCCGTAATATCAATACGCAAAACTAATCAATTTATTGTATCGACGAATCAAAAATAACTGTAATCACTATTATAATAAGATAGAATAATTTTATATAATAATTACTAGTTTCCGATCATGGCTTCGGCCACATATGAAGTTGGGTCAGCTTTTAGGTAAAAGTAGCCTATGTCTGATCTTGCGGTTGAATTTGCTGGATACCATCAAGATCGGTTCAGTAGCTATTCGTTAAAGCGTACGATTTTTGGAGTCGATGTCAGCTAAGGAACAGTATCATATACCTAGCAATAATAATACGGGAATCTTTTAAAAACAAACAAAAACATACACATTACAAATTGACTTTTATTCGCCTCGTTAAGTTGCGCGTGCGACACAAGCACATCTCACCTATAACTAACTATGTATGTAGTTATAAACTCATCTTGGCTGACATCGACTCCAAAAGTAACAATAATTGTAAATACATTATCAACCACACAACACATTCGTACCTACATATTGTTGAGTAGAAAATAGTAAGCTAATTATCAAATTATAGAAGAATACGCAATTATTTTTTTACTTTTTAGTGCATATTAATTTGTTTTTCCTATGAAGTCGGTTTTTGTTTTGTTAAAATTTTTATTTATTATCGTATAGGTAGGCGGACGAGCATTCGGACCACCTGATGGTATGTGGTCACCAAAGCCCATAGACATTGGCACTGTAAGAAATGTTAACCATCGCTTACACCGCCAATGCGCCACCATCCTTGGGAACTAAGATGTTACGTCCCTTGTGCATGTAATTACACTGGCTCACTCACCATACAAACCGGAACACAACAATACAAAAAACTGCTGTTTTGCGGTTGAATATCTGATGATTGGGTGGTACCTACTACCTACCCAGACGAGTTTGCACAAAGCTAAACCACCGAGTGAGCTGAATATGAGCTACTTTAGCTAATCGTTAAGGCTAAGTAGTAAACTTCAGAATGAACAAGGACATTATAACAGTTACCACTCCTTACATAGCCAATCCCATAAGAGCCATGGGACTGAAATTGATATGTCCCTTGTGCCCCCTATTATATTATATAGTAGCTAGCAAATAAGGCTGCAAATCTGGGCAATAAAAATGATTAGGTTTTTCTGACTAGATATTTAAAATTTCAGTTGGAAGTTGGCTGTGCTAAAAGGGGTTTAAAGCAAATTGCTAATTTTACTTGATTTTGTATGAGTAAATGTATTTTAAAGTTAAAATTAAAATTTTGTATGTAGGTGTAATACAAAGGAATTTATATGCTACATTTACTTGGTAAGGCTTAGTGCAAGCTCGTCTGGGTAGTAACCACCCACTCAATTCTACCGCAAACCAGCCGTTCTTGCTATTGTTGTGTTCCGGTTTGAAGGGTGAGTAAGCCAGTGTAATTACAGGCACAAGGGACATAACCTTAGTTCCCAAGGTTGGTGGCGCATTGACGATGTAAGCGATGGTAAACATTTCTTACAATGCCAATGTCTATGGGCGTTGGTGACCACATACCATCAGGTGGCTTATATGCTCGTCCGCCTTCTTATGCAATAAAAAAAATATATTTTAGCAATTCTGGATTTAACTTTTTCGCCTTCCGTAGCACCGCTTGATGAGCTTAAATGATTTGATATTTCGCAGAATAGGGGATCAATTAGTATAGTAGTATCAAGTTGTTCATTTAAATCTGTATTAAAAAAAAATAACTTTAATTTAACATGAACATAAAAGCCTAGATGGCCCAGTGAGGAAACCTGCATGTGTCAAATTTCACTCAAATTTTGCCACGTCACGTTCCACCAACCCGCATTGGAGCAGCGTGGTGGAATAAGCTCCAAAACTTCTCCTCAAAAAAGGAGAAGAGGCCTTAGCTCAGCAGCTTTTAGTTTAAGTTCATCATATACTCTTATACATAGTTGATGTAGTAAAAGAAGAGGGATTGTAGATTATTCTACCACATGTTTCAAGCGCGGATTGATGGGTACACACACTTGTGGCATAATTTTATTCGTGCTTTTACAGTTTTACTCACATCATTTCTAATAATTTATTTTTTAAATATCACTATTATAAATTCTAATGACTTTATGTTAATTTAAAGTAACAGTAAGTAAAGTAAAGCAGTAATGTTTTTATTTTTATGTGGTTAAATTAAACATGAGGTAAAACATTAATGACGTACGTTGAAATTGGATACTTTTAAGGGATAATATTTATAAAAGAGATAGAAAGGTAAAAAGGAAAGGTTTATGTAAAAAAGATAATACGCCTTTACCCGATAAAATTGAAGCGATGAAATCGGTACATATATTGTTTCTCGTGTCAAACGCGCCGTGTCGTAGTGTTTGGATCAGGTGCATACTGTCAGACCCAAGGAAAAATATATTATATATCGTACTTACCTGAGTCGAGATGGAATAATGCTAGGAAAACGTGAATCTCAAGCGAAGATTGCGGGTTCAAAGCTAAGCAAGCACTAAATTTTCAAGTGTTTTATTTGTGTTTATAATTGATCTCTTGTTCGTTGGTGAAAACATGCATATAGCATGTGTCGGATGAAAATCTATTACAAGAGTATCGACCGACCCGCATTGAAGCAGCTTGGTGGAATGAGTTCCAAGCCTTCTTTTCAAAAAGAGATAAGGCCTTAAACCAGCAGTGAGTCAATAACAAACTGTTACTTATTACTTCGTACTTATTTGGACTTACATACTGTCCATGTTTTGTGTTTATAACACGGAAAAAGTTTATTAAATGCAACACAATTTGTGTAACGCTTATTTTTAGAAATTAACAAGAAAAGTGTGCAATTATATAACATAGGCCATGAAATATGATTTTAGAAGCGGCTATGACAAGTTAAAGACTTGAGGAAATGGATAACTAAGGTAAGATTTGATGTTACGAAAAACAAAACGACGTTTTGCAAGATATTTCTGTACGTTTTAAATAAATATTGTATTAGGTTTACGTAACAGTTACGGTTCATATTGGCTACCCTAGAAATCTAAAACTTAGTTTTTAGCTAAAAAATGGGCGTCTATAAGAAGGTATGTGCACATTCTGTCACTGCTATATTATAAGATAGTTCTTTATATATTCGCTTCCTGCCTAAATGAGCGTTTTAATTATTATTTGTCTGAGGTCCGTGGTGTTCGACTGACGACGAGACCGAGCAGCAATCTAACGCTCGCAATACCCGTAAGTTCCTCACGTATCTACTCTAGGTCATGTCTTTATTTCATTCTACTTTTTATTGGCAATTCTCATTCTTCAGCATCATTGCAAGACACTATGGGTTATTGTATTTTACTATTTTATTGTATATTTATTTATGTATATGCTTTGGTATATAGGTATATATGTATTACTATCTAAGTACGTTAATTTATTTTTCTATTATTATATCTATATGTATAGTAATATCGGCGGTTTAGGCGTGGAAAGAACGGGCGCGTCTTCACATCGGTACATTGACTGAGTTAAGAATAATTTATCGTGTATTTTTTTAATTTACAAGTTTTCTTAAATCCTTGGCTGCTCAGATCTTAATTCCATTTAGTATTTTATCGTTATTTATTTTGAAACTAGAGTAATAAATTGTCCTTATAATTTATTCATTAAATTGAAGCAAACATTCAGCTTTACTTATAATTGCTGAACAATACTGTGTATTATTCTTTCAAATGTAAAATAAATGATGAGAGAAGCTAAACAACCAGCGTTGTTCGTAAGTAAACTGTTAGTAATAAAGTAACAATGGAGATATTTACTCAAACATCGCTACTAACTAATACCATTGAACACGACATGTTTGAACTGGATTTTCTAATTCCATCCAAGAGTTAGCTTACGTAATAGCAAAAAGTAAAAAAAAAAAACACAATAAGAATTTTTCCAGCTTACGTTCTATAGTTCTATAAAACGTAGTTTGTAAATATCCTCGTGTGTTTGAAATGAGCACATTGTGTATTTAATACGGAAACATGTACGTCTATACGGTTTTTCATCGGCAATTTTATTTTTAATCTGTTGTTCTCTAGTACCTACTTTTCTAAATAAGCAAAGTCAATACAATCTATTGGAAATACTGAATCTAGTATAAGCTGTTATACTAACATTATTACAAGACATAGAAATAAATTTGTGGTACACATTAAGGTTTTTTTTATTGTATAAGTAGGCGGACGAGCATATGACACCAGATGGTAAGTGGTCACCAACGCCCGTAGACAATGGCATTGTAAGAAATGTTAACCATCGCTTACATCGCTAATGCGCCACCAACCTTGGGAAATAAGATATTATGTCCCTGGCTCACTCACCCTTCAAACGGAACACAACAATACAAAGTACCAATTTCCAGACTCCGGGCTACTACTGAGAATTTTCGACATAGAATCTCAATAACATTAAATTGTCCCGACCTTGGATTTGAACCCAGGACCACCGTGTCTGCGGCCTTACATGCAGCCACTAGACGAACGAACACTTAACTTAAAAAAAGAAAACTTAAAACGAAGATATTAACAGAAGTAAACTAAAAAATATTAAGAAATAAAATAAACGAGAACTGCTTAGAATTAAAATCGTATAGTCATTATGAACACTTAAGGTACTTAGTGCTTTTTAAAAATAAAGTATCATTCGGTGACGTAAAGCAATGCTATTTATGTACTTGTTATATGCGCGTCAGTGAATGCGTTGATAATAATTACTAACATCGAGCTTTTGATTTAGTTGCATCTGCTAATGCGCATTGGATTTTACACCATCCACTTAATTTAAGTTCAGCACTCCGGAATGGGAGAAATAGCAATTTCGTTTAAATGTTACGTAATATTTATTGTGATGTTTATATATCTATGTCAACTACATAAATCCAGTTTGTTAATAATATTTTATTGACATCATAACCAAATTAAATTGATTCTGAATGGACGCTTAAAAAACAATTAAATTTAGTTATTTTTAGTTGTATACTATGAATCTTTATTTCTCTTGAGAATGACCGTCGTAGCTAAAACCATGATGATGATGCTCAGATAATTTATAGTTTGGTTTCCATGCTTCAGATGCGCATATGTACATATATATATATATATATATATATATATATATATATATATATATATATATATATATATATATATAGAAGCATATATATCTATATATATTGTGTAGCTTTATACTTTAATTATTCAGTCTACGAAATAATTTTGAAATAAAAATTTTGATAGATTTCCCTAAGGTGACCTACCGTGGTAAAAAAGTTTTTTTTATAGGGTAATATGTACGGAAATAATACAAACAAATCTCATAAAGATTTCACCAATAAAATGATCAAATTGCACTTTTATTTTTTTTATAACTTTTATTAATCAATATTTATCTAAATGGCATAGCAAGCAATCTCTATTTCTCATCTAAAAACATCTACTGCATAATAATAGAGAATTATCTATGACGTCTTTAATGAGAGCAAGACTTAACTTAAGTGAGACCCGTGAAACTTAACTCTCTGTGTCAAGTTGTTGTGCCCCGAAGTTTTAGTCCTAATTTCATATTAGAGTTGAAAGGTGAACAGTCTTTATCGTGGTTTAATTACAAGCTTACCTTAATGAACCGGAAGTAGTTTATTGACTATGGTTTAAGGTTAAGTTTTTACGGCAATATATACATATAATATTGTTGTAAATATATTGTGACGCAACTGTAAGTATAACTCTTATAAGATCATCCCAAAGGGATTTCTAAGCTTCGAGATTATAAATAGACTGGACAGTTCTTTTAAGTAGAATGGAAAAGTTTCAGTTTCAGTAAAAAATATATTGTATGTAGTTATATTAATATAATATTAGATATTATTTAATGATGTACTAAATTGTGTGTATAGAATCACTTTGTTGTCCGTTCGTCCGTCCGTCCGCCCGTCCGTCTGTCTGTATGTCTCCATGTCTGTCTGTCAAGACCCTTTATTGCGGGAACGCGTGGAGGAGGTATCGAGTAGAAATTAAAACTACATACTTCAGTCTGCAGTCTCTTGAAGCTGTGAAAAATCAAACATCTTAGTTAACGAAAAAAAAGATACGGCTGTTTATGCCGCAAAAAAACGTATATTTCGACACTCAAGGAAATCAAAATTCATAGAGTTTTTCCCGTTGACCTAGAACTACGAAATTTGGCAAGTAATACCGTCTTATACTACAAGTATAGGGAAAAATCTGAAAACTATACATTTGTAATTAAATCATAAAAAACAGGGTCTTTATCCAAAAAACGGCAGTCCAATTTTTGAATTGAGTTAACCGTGTCATTTGGGGTATCGTATGAAAGGGCTTCATTGGCACAAGCTTAAACAGATTATTAATTATTTTTATGATGTATAAGTTTCGATTTATGCCTTTTTCCTTTTTATAAGTTATTAAGTTATAAGTTAATATTTAGGTAGGTACCTAATAATGTTGGTGTAGGTATGTAGTACCTAACAGTTTACACTGTTATGCATACCTGCTTATTTAAATTAAAATTTTGTAATTAAACATAACCCTAAATAAGTACGGAACCCTCGGTGGGCGAGTCCAAATTATAAGTGTTTTTTCATACGTACAATGTTACATTAAATTCTTCTTTGAAGTCTTGACATACATACACAAAATTATATTAAATTTGACACAGTAGAAAATTACATTTTTGAAATTTGAATACAATTTCGTTTTATTAAATAAAACGAAATGAAGGGAAAATATTATACACTCTGTGGTCATGTAAATAAAGAGGTAAACAAATGAAACGATTCGTCAGACTTTTGTACCGCGTTTAGGACGCGATATATGCCAACGGTTAACTTTACACAGAAAGGCACTCTGCTTTCCACATCACAATTTAGATAGTATTTATCACATCACATGTTTAATATCTGAATATATTCGAATAAAAATTACATAACGTAATTAATTCCCCGAACTATATAAACGAATAAGAAATAGTTTTCACAAATTAACGTATCTTACTTGTTACTCGTTTGTGATAATGATAACGTCATCTTGACCGATTCGACTTGATGACGGTCATTTCCGATTAGGAGGATTGTCAAATACACAAGACACATTCTAGCATTCTCAAAGGCTCAAATACAAGTGCACTCTCTCGTACCGGAAAGTGTTTACTCGCATGTCGGTGGATGTACGGTGGATAGATAAGTGTAAATACTGTCATCATATCTTCAATCCCATGACTGGCTAATAATTGAATGTCAGCTGTTATTGAATGTAGTTGTTGTTAGTCAGTGCCTTTCTAGTATAAATAAAAAAAAGACTGCAGTCATCTTATCCGGACATTTTTATATCATTTTCTAAAAAATGCCTTTAATTCTACCGTTACTTTTCAAATATATGAATATTATCATGGAATAAAAATAAACTATAACTCCATATAAATCATCCTCGCTTGCCCGCGAGGAGAGCAACTCCTGGCATAATATTTTTAATGTATATTATCCTTTATAAAGTGAGCTCTTCATACTTCATAATGTTCACGCGCGGAACAACTACAGTCACGTGTAGGAGAGAAATGGAGTTTTGAGAACAGTTTAAATGTGAAACATTCATATATTAAAATCTAAATGCATTCGTTCTTATTTAGATATGTTGTTTAGTGGGTGCTTATTTAAACAATGCTGTGTCTTCTTCATTCGAATGTCAAATCAAAAATGTCAGAAAGAGTCAAATACAATTACTATTTTACTGAAGTTAAATGAACCTCCGTTAAGCCGTTTATAACTTAGTTTAATATATTTTAATATCCCAATAATATTAACAACGTTAAATATAAATATACGAAACGCGTTTCCGAACGTATTACTATATTTTTTTTTATCAGAACTACCAATCTATATGTATTTGTAAATGTTATTGATGTTTCATTATAAAATACACAGTAAAGTATTTTATTCTGTAGAGGATGATATACATCACTTTTTAGTTGAATGTGCTCGAAATGCTGACAGGAGACAGGAGTTGACGCGTCGTTTTAATATAAATTTAAAAGATGTGGGAATCTTTCAAAGTGCACTGTCTGTCCCTAACTCAGATTTAGCCAAAATGCTTTACCAGTTTAAGCTAAAATAAGTAAATAATGTAAGTAGTAAGTAAGTAGGTGGTGGTAATATTATTGTTAGTAGTGACTATTTGCTATGGGAATGATGGGACTGACATTTAGCGTCAGCGCTAAAAAGTCCCTAAATAAAATCAGAAAAAAAAGTATTTTATTCGGGTTTTACCCGCAATCATATTTTTGATAATTTTCATATGATGCAAGACTGCTCGGCATCGATAGTAGCGATAGCAGTTAAGTACAGTTAAATCTGTTTGGAGAAGTTTTTACGTTTGTAGTAATGCACTGTCGGCAGTTAAAAAATAAACAAATATATAAATATTTATAGGTGCTAAAATAAATTCTTTAAAAAATAAACAAATATATAAATATTTATAGGTGCTAAAATAAATTAATTATATTATATATTAAAAGTAATCAATCGAGATGGCCCGGTGGAGGTAAGATTCACGCTTGAATCTTAACAGATGAACGTGGGTTCAAATCCGGGTAAGCACCACTGAATTTCATGTGCTTAATTTGTTATTATAATTCATCTCGTGCTTGACGTTAAAGGAAAACATCGTGAGGAAACCTGCACGTGTCGAGTCGTGCGTTACTGAAATTCTGTCATACCCTCGGTGGTAGGGCTTTCAGGACATTCACAGGCTGTTACTGAAACAATTTTTAATTATGAATTTCTTTAACTATAGATCAGTGTTTCTCAACCTTTTTTAAGCCATGTCCCACCTTAACATTTCTAAAATGTTTATGCCCCCATACATAATTTTTAATCTTTATAAATTGTTTTGTTCCCTTAAGAAATATAAATGATAACTTTTAGGAAGAAATCACTATGAAATTGTTATCAAAACACTTTGTCACCGATATCTAGCATTACATTCAAATAATCCAAAGCGAAAGGGTAAAGTCGTGTCGAGTCCATTTTTAAATTGCCCCCTTTAACTCCCAAATTGCGCCCCTGTGGGACGTGGGCCCCACGTTGAGAAACACTGCTATAGATATTTCGTAGTCATCCTCAACCTCGCTTTCATCCGATAAATCATGTTTGTTAATGACAATTCCTTCTCATATTGTATCTAAGACCTCGGCTCTACTCTGAAATTACTTTTTAAATACCATGTAGGCAAACATTTCTCCATTCCTCTACAGCTATAACATTACTTTTTTTCCTTAGACAATACCAGAATAAAATATTGATTTCGTTTTTTCTGCTACGTAAGTTTTTACTTTACCCGATATATTATATTACGTTCTAATTAGTAAGAAAATAATAATAAACGAAATTACTATTCTAACGCTACTTTTGTATGTATATACTCCGATCGAGGATCGTTCTAATAAACAGCTAGATTTTTATATGTAATATAAAAAATAGGCAAATTATTAGAGCGGTGTTTGAGATATACAATATAATTATTTATATTAAAGAATTGCTCATTTATTAATAAATTTATAAAGTTATATACTGGCAATATTAAACAGAAAATAGTAAATTTTTTTGATATACAATATCGAAATAAAAAGCTAGAGTCTTAGTTATTGTAAATTTTATACCATATATGTCAAGCTGACTAAATGAGGTCAAGCTATTTATTTGACTCTTTCTAGCAGTCGTAATTGAGTAATTGAGGGTCGCAATTTCCCTTTGTGAAACCAACATGGTCCAGAAGGCGTGTTGGCAGCTAAGAAGAAAGCAAGTCTTTCTTAAAGAAAATAGCACAGAGTACATTATAGTACCTAATATGTATATGGTGGTAATATGTACTCGATGGTACTCATCAGATATTCTACCTCAAAACAGCAGTACTTTGCATTGTTGAGTTCCGATTTGAAGGATGAGTAAGCTAATGTCATTATAGGCACGGGGGACGTAACATCTTGGTTCCCATGGTTGTTGGCGCAATGGCGATGTAAGCGCTGGTTAAATTTTTTTACAATGCCAATGTCTATGGGCGTGGGTGCCCACTTACAATTAGGTGACCCATATGCTTGTCCACCTATCTATACATTTAAAAAAATGTATTAGTAAGGAAATAAAGCATTTTAAATGATAAATACATTTCGTATTAGGTTCCCAGGTGGAAAGAAATGTCAAGGTGACGCACCGTTGTATTTGCATTTCCATATTTTATCTTCACCCACGCGGACAGATGTGTCACATTTTGTTTTAAGATTATATTCTTTGAAATCCATTACAAAATGATATAAACAATGTTTATATTAAAACTTATACTAGCTATATCTATGAGTTATTGTACTAAAAACGCAAACTTCAACACTATACTCCGGTAAAACCAATTAACACCAGGAACACTATATAGTTGTTTGCTTTTTGTTGTAAGTGGCCGCCTAATGGTAAGTTATTTTTTATGTTAGAGGGGGCAAACGAGCAGGAGGCTCACCTGATGGAAAGTGACTACCACCGCCCATGGACATCTGCAACATCCGAGGACATGCAGATGCGTTGCCGGCCTTTTAGGAAAGAGTACGCTCTCTTCTTGAAGGTTTTTAAGTCATATCGGTTCGGAAAAGTCGCCGGCGAAAGCTGGTTCCACACCACCACCACAAGTGATCACCACCGTCTATAGACATTAGGGATGTAAGAAACATTAGCTATTACTGAAATGAATGCACTGCCAACCTTAGGAACGAAGGTGTTATGTCCCTGTAGTTACATTTGCTGACTCATCCTTGAAATTGGAACAAAAATAAACCCAGAAGCCATACCACCAAGTAAATATAAGCCGACTTGATATAATTTTGTTAAAACATTTTCATTTATGTTTTCATCGACACTTTACACACCAGTGCTTCGAAAATCACAAGAAAACGAGCTCCTACGTCATGTCGGGTACTCTGTACTATCTCCTGTGCAGTTGCGCGGTAGAACATCGTTACATTTTTTAAAATAGCATACATTTAAAATTACTCATCAACTGACCTCGTACATATCTAAACAAAAAATGCTATTTATTCTACAAATAAAATATCATGAATAGATATAAGTGTACACTTTTATAACCACAATGGTGATGAAATTAGCGATTAGCTATTGCGTCGTCAGTCAGATGTGAAAGAACATCTAAAATTTCAAAATATATACCATTATAGAGTTAAGTTTACGTAAGTAATATAAAATTATAATAATTTTAATCAACACGACTGTACACGGTCATGCGTTAATAACAAAAGGTTACTGCCTGAACGCACGCACATCAAATTATTTCACAGGGGACTTTAAGTCCAAATGTTTACACCTAATTCACATTTCCACCTTTCCATTCGACTCTCTTAATAAGATGAAATTTTATAAGCTAATGTTTTGTTACCTGTTCGCTATTTACGAGTCCCATCCCTTATAAATATTTATTATATGGACTGATTTTTGTAAGTTTGTCAGCTTTTCTCTAACAGTATATGTATAACATGTATATGTATAACATTTCAGACTGACATGTTCGTATTTAAAGCAGAGAACGCATGCTTGGCAAAAACCATTGAATTTTCAAGTGTATAGGTATATATTTAGGTTCTGATGCATTTTTTTTTGAAGTGAAGTGAGGAAACTATAAACATGCAGTGTGATGAACGCTCTTTAAATCTTCTGCTAGTGTTACTTTAACCTACATTAGTTAATGAATAAGGTTGTTTTTAACTTGTACGTTTATCAAGTGCCAAATCGACGTCGATTAAGTTAAAATTAGGTAATAAGCTGTTACTCTGTAGTACACGTCGTGTCTGTATACGAGAGAGCGGCCCTTAAAAGTTCTTTTCACCAATGGAAAGCTAAATTATCAGCGAGTCAACATCAAGCGAGATAACATCACTTATTTGTTTTTCTTTTGTGTTTAAGTAACTGTTTCATAATATCTTACATTATCGTTATTAAATATTTATTTATATTATATTAATTCCAAGGACCGATCTCACAAACACTGTATATATTTTACTGTATATATATTCACTTTGCTATAATGAATATTGTATGGATAACTTTCCAAAGTTTCTCCTTTAATAACAACACCTGTCTCTATGTAAGCAACTCCTTTAAAGTTCAAGTATCTGTAAACCATTCAGGAATATCCGGACCCTTCAATATGGCCTTTCTCCAAACAATATTTTATTAACGAGGCCTTCAATATTACTTACTTTAACGTATTTTGAATTCAAAATTTAGAGGTTCTAGAAAATTGTTAGCTGTTATGTCTAGAATCTAAATATAGGGATATCATAAATGGGTCTATGAATTTCTGAGTACGCAATAAATAATTAAGTAAACAGAGAAATATGATGATGGATTATTTCAAACTGCAATTTGTATTATACAGTAACTGCCTGTGCCCATTAGGTCCCAGTGCTGGGCTAAAGCTTTTACTCGGTTTGGAGCTTATTCCTCCACGCTGCTTCAATTTGGTTTGGTGGATACACATGTGGTAGAATTTCAGTGAATTAATTTCACTTTCACATGTTGTTAACGTTCATTCTCAAGCACGAGATGAATTATAAATTTTTACTATAAAACGTACAGACTATATTAAGTACTAAATAGTTTATTCTTTACCTTTATTTATATAAAAAAATAAACACTATTTTTTCTATAATTCATGCATTAAGAATGTATTATTAATTTATACGTATTACAGAAACTGCCATTATGATTGTCAATAAGACATCGCATGACATTTCATAATCTATATAAATAAAATGATAGAGGTCTGCAGTTGTGCGCGCATCACAGAAAAACTACTAGAGAGATTTCAATGAAATTTTCTAAATTTTATTTCTTTGATACTTGGCCCTTATCAAAAACAAAAATTATTGCGATATCTTCATTTAATAAAAAGTTATTAAAGTTTCAAGGAAACAAAGTATATTTTTGCTTGTGATCTTTTTGATGCTTTTTCCTTCGTACATAAGAAAACTTTGTTAATATATCAAGCAACGCGGACGAAGTCGTGGGTATCAGCTAGTGAGACATAAAGTGACAATAAACACGTCTCTAACACATGAAAAACAACTCGCGTAATTTTAACCAATAACGAGAATAGAGTCATCAAAATGTAAACAACGGTTACACAAAACGCAATCAGAATCGTGCGCAATAATGCATAATCCTTTGACATCATAAACAGGGTGTTATTCGCAATTACACTGAGTATAATCCCATTATTCCGATCATTATTCTCCTTATGAGATCATAAAGGTGCCAACATATAAATTTTGTCACCTTTATTATTAACTTGTTCATTTTTCGCTCATTAATTTAGTTATTGTCTAACTATAATTTATATTCGGTTAATTATTATTAAAGTTTAGTACTTAATAATTGTAAATATTTCAATTACTTATATTTAATAATATATAAATAATAATAGTTATCGTAATATTAAAAAGTAGCTAAGTTCCTACAAAAAAATACCCAACACAATTAAAAATTAAAAAGGCAACAATAAAAGAAACTGGAAACCCCATCATGGACAAATTTATGAATCCAGGATTCCAATGGGATGAAAAAAGATCGCAGTCCAAACATATTTATTGTGATGCTGTCTGGAAATGCCATTGACTGGAATTATGCAGGCACACAAAAACCATCTATGGGGACTACAATACATCATAACAAAATTGAAAAGGAAAGAAAAACTTATGTTCATTATATTCAACTTTATGGTTATTACAAAATGTATCAATAATTTGGAATTATTTACGCGTGAACTTTTAGTTCAATATCTCCGGTGTCTCTTAGCGTCAACTCCATATTGTCTCAAATTTATTCGTATAATCATCTTATTAATAAAATAAAGTAAGTAATAATTATTTCGGAAGTCAAAATTTTCATAATGTTGTTGCTCACGGGGAGGCCCTAAGCTCAAATAAAATAAAAGTTTTTTTAATCGTCAGCTCGAAATAGCAGTTGCGGCTTTCTTAAGTCAAGTTAAGTTGCAACTGCTATTTCTAACATGAGACAAAAATGCCGATAATTTTCGTACCGTTTAATTTGATAATATTTTTATTTTATGTTAAGATAGGGCAAACGGGCAGGAGGCTCACTTGATGGAAAGTGACTAGCCCCGCTCATGGACATCTGCAACATCCGAAGTCTTGCAGGTGCGTTGCCGGCCTTTAAAATCAACAACTGCATTGCCGTATTGTTAAATAGCATATAAATAATTATAGCTGTATCAGTACTGTTTAAAATTTTCTTGGTTGCCACTGCCACTTTTTCGATTTTTTTCGCATTGTAGTCTTTATTTCGTAACACTGAATGCGAAAAAAGTCTTATCCTGGAAGCCCACGGGGGCGCTTAGTCCGCTTATCGTTAAAGCCGCCAGCGTCTATGAGTTGTGATTAACTTCTTAATTATCAGTGTAATTAAACGTTAAACAAAGTTAAAATTTATATAAGCAATGTCTGTTTTTCTGTCTACGCAATCCCCATTGAAATAACAGCATTTTTTTAAAGTGCGTAAAGACTTTGTTGCCGAGTTCAAATCAGTTTCTAGTGTAATTTTAACGTACATAATGCCTTTTCGAATATATAATTTTTAATTGTATAGGCAGGACGAGCATTTGGACCTGATGGTAAGGGGTCACCAACGTGCCCATAGACAATGACATTGTTAGAAATGTTAACCATCGCTTACATCGCCAATGCGCCACCAACCTTGGGAACTTTTAGATGTTATGTCCCTTGTGCCTGGCTCAATCATCCTTCAAACCGAACACAAACATACAAAGTACTCCTTTTTTGCGGTAGAATATCAGAGGAGTGGGTGGTACATAACCAGACGACCTAGCACAAGCCTCTACCACCGAGAAGATTATTTATTATTAAACATAATATATAAAAATTATCAGCTACTAGCGGTATTCTGACATAAGAAAATGTTTTGGTAACTCACAATACGCATATTAACTAAGCTACTTTAAAATCGCAGACAGATATTTTTTTTTTTTTTTATATTTGTATGGATTATAACGTGGAAATTAAAACGAAATAGAAAAAAATACTAGTACGTATAGTTTTTATTTTTAGTTTTTTTTTAAACAGTGTATTATTTGGTTTTCATTTTCGTTATTCATTAGATTGACATTGATTGGTGACACAAGTATAATTGCGTAAACATAAACATTTTGATTTAATTATAAAATTTGTTTCAAACAATAAATATCAAAACGGCAACCCTTTTTCTTTTTCCTAAAGAATGAGTATTAAGAAATCTTTTCTTAAAGTTTTAAAACATTGTTAAGAAAATCCAATTGTTTGAAATTAAACGTCATTCTTACAGACAATGTAATTTTAACTTTAAAATATTTACGTTTTATCAAGCGTTTGCGACTCGCTTAAATTAAAAACAATATTTTATTACGAAATTCCTTAGAAAACTTAAATTTCAGGGCTTTGAATAAACTTTAGAAGTTTTTCTGTAAACATAGAATAAACAGACTCAAATGATTATAACTTATTCACTCAACCCAACTCTTTACGGACAAAATTAATGTTTTAGGAGATTATTTTTTATAAATAACAAGCGTTTTGTCAACTAACAAAATGGAAGCTGTTAATTTTTATTTTTTTTTACAACATTGTTCTGTGGACCAAGGAGTCTCCTAACTCGGCCTTTCCTGACATCGCGTCGTTCTCGTAGCACAGACATCGTTGACTTGGCTTTAAGAAGCAACCACAGCCCAAACGAACCAGAACACACGGCGTAAGGATCCAGGTTCACCGACAATAGTTCTACTTTTGGATAATATTCGTCATTATGCAGAACATTTGCATATCTAGGAATATGCTACAATTCGCATAACCAGTAAAGTAACTCATTACAACTTTTAATTCGCATATTCAGTAAAGTAATACACAGTAACAGTAAGATAGTAATCACACACAGCAAAAAATAAAACAAAAATAAACACTGAGAGCTCTCATTACTAATTTTCACCAATATCACCTCCACCATTTTTATAGCGGTGATTCATCCGAAGACAAATCCAGGCATTGTGAAACTTGTGAACAGAGCAGGCGTCCCAACCGTTTGAAAGGTACACTCATCCAGCATGAGCAACATACCATACGTCTTCCAAGACTACACGTCTGCCAAAACTGAAAGTCAATGAAGCCTTTACATTTAGTTAAGTTTTACAAAATATGAATTTAGTTCACTGAAATATTTAACACGTCAATAAAATATAATATGAAATTTCTCGGTACTTACTTCGAAAGCCAATAATTTTAATTATCTATTAAGAGACTCTGTAAGCACTCTCATAACTGGAACACAAAAGGTAAAACAATATTTAGATTCAAGACATTCCTCTGCCTTATAAATTATACAAAGGAAGTAATATTTAAAATGATTTTGCGATCCTCTAATATTTTCAAGTGATGTTGAGTAAATTTTTTATTCCACTTCGACTCATGACCATTTTAATATACGCTTTCTGTGTAATAATATTATTTTATTACATAATAAGTAAGTTATACTTGATCTATGTATTCGTGTTGTAATAAGCCTTGTGTATTTTTTATTAAATTTGGTGTATGATAAATGATAATTTGATGATAGAATTTGGTTTTGACATCACCAAACTATCCTAGGTTGGTGATGTCGTATTTCGAATTACAAAGAAACATTTTTTTTACTATTTGATGTAAAAATTTGATTGGTGTAGGATAGATCGATGTTGTCAAAAAACATTCCTAGTAGTGATAAAATAGGTGCTGAGAGTTTATAAGATTGTTTATGGATGTTATTTTGTTTCTATGGTTACATTAAAAGCAGATACACATAACATATGTGTTAAGAGCCGCGTCCCACTTTTTTTTTAAAACTGCCACAAGAGCAACAATTCATCTTTTAAACACCTCTTAAACTTTATAATTTAACTAGGTACGTATATATCAATAAACAAAACATGCTTGTGTCCAGCTTGTTACCAGAGGCTTTCTTAATCCCAGTACATGTTTATGTAAATACGTCTGTAAGATGCATTAACACCTCAATGTAATACCTAGACTACACTGTATGCAAGTTCTATTTAAAAGGCTTCCGTGTAAACTTCTAATCCCTTTGCAATTCTCTTTATGGTTTTTGTTAATTCTTAATAGCTTACGTTTAAATATTAAACATTTACTCTCAAATAATGAAGTATTTTCGTAAAGGTTAATTGTGTATTAATGTATTTTGTTTGGCTGTCTCGATTTTCTATTGGCTAGCTTTTTAGGCTGTTTATCTGTTAATTTACAGGTTTATAATATAATAGGTAATTAAAAAAAAAAACATAACTGTCACTTTTGTACTACGAATGTGTATGTCACATGGCGTATTAACTTAATTATATTATTTGGTTATGAATAGTTTATTAGGTAATTGTGAATAATGTCTACCGTCACTAAACGAATTCATTCGTTCATTCATCACTCGGCGAACTGTGACAAAACTAACTAATGTAATACGAAATAAGACTTTATATATATTTGTACTAAGCCTATAACCCTTATAAAGCCCGTTATTTTAAGGATGTTTTTTTTTTTTTTATGACAAAGGAAGGCGAACGAGCGTTTGGGCCACCCGATGGCAAATGGTCACCAATGCCCATAGACATTGGCATTGTAAGAGATGTTAACCATCGCTTACACTGCCAATGCGCCACCAACCTTGGGAACTTAGATGTTATGTCCCTGGTGCCTGTAATTACACTGGCTCACTCACCCTTCAAACCGGAACACAACTGTACCAAGTACTGCTGTTTTGCGGTAGAATATCTGATGAGTGGGTGGTACCTACCCAGACGAGCTTGCACAAAGCTCTACCACCAAGTAAATGTAACAGCAGTTTCATCTTTAAAACCTATTTAAGAAAAAAATAACGCTGTTGAGTTATGATTTTTTTTTAATGTGAAATCATAATTCATAAAAGTAAAATGTATATTTTATTTATAATAATTGTTCTTGATTTGTTTATTATTTGGTATTAGAGATTTTGATGATGACTATATATGAATTTCAAGTCAAGTAATTTCAGTATTTCAAGATAAATGAACATATCTCATATATTATTTTGCTTGCAACTCAAATTTATTTTTTTAATACTTAGTAACATTAAAATGTTATTAATTAAAAATAATTATTAATTAAAATCTGATTTTATTGAATAAATATAAATTGGATTTATATTATAGAGAAATGCAAATAATAAAATTATTCAGTTTTCTTAACGTTGTGTGAAGGGATAAAATAAAATAAAATCTTTTTCGATACCCAATTTATTAATATTTATTTATTTGACAGTAATAAATAAACAAACTAATTACATACAGTGGGCACTCAGTAGTACACACACGAATAGTTGACATATATCCTACAATCTATTTAGACAAATTTCAATAAATGTATGTATGTAGAGCATTAAATGAATCTACAATCTACATCATGTCAATTGACCCAGCCTATAATATAATAAATATAACAGTAACAATTAAATCGCCAAGGTTAGCCTTTCCCCTTTCTTAAACAATAAATAATTTGAAGTTAATTAAATAATCCTTAAAAGAAAAAAAATATAAATACATATGATAAATAAATAATATTAAATAAGTCTTTTATCTCTTATATTTGCTTTCAATCTCAAGAACATATATTTTTAAATAGATAATTTTTTATTCGAGAAACAACTACAAAGTTACAAGGATTAACTATTATGTTCAATTGAGAGTTTATGATGCGTTTACACTTTCGCTAAGACAATTAAAAAGTTTTAATATCTTTATTTACTTATGACGATTCTAATCGCAGATCGGAAAATTGCAATCATCAACCGAATGTCTCGCTAAGACGTTAATCGCATCATAACATTGACATTGGTATCTATTTACAAGAATATATAGTTCATAAATATAACTTATAATTTATAAAAATAAAGGCATAAAATAATTTTCAAATTTATATATTTTTAAGGAAGAAGATAATATTTAACATCATATCACAGTACCATAAGTTACAAACATAGTTATAACTCAAATAAATAATCTATATAAAAATATCCATAGAGTAACCGATTTGAAACGTATTCGAGAGTATTAACTAGAAATTGTCTATGGCTTAAACGTTCCTGAGGAGTTCGTCTGATGATAGCATGCCGTCCTGAAACAAAAAATATATCATTCACCTGTTAACGCGACTGTTAGACTTTTTTATGTGGCTGAATGTGTTTTACTTTGAACCAATAAATGCAAAAAAAAAATATTAAAATCTTACAATTTTAAGTAAAACTATACATTTTAGCGTACGGTTAAGGACAACAATAAATAAAATAGAAAAAAAAATCAGACATAAATAGTGTCTTTTCTTACAATTTCACGTGAATATATTAGATTAAACATTACACTCTCCGAAGATAAGGGTCGACTTGATATTGTAATCTGTGATAAGAGTAGCCAATGTTTTGATTTGATCATCTCATGATATCAAAGAGAAACATACGAATAAAAATGTGACCGCTTAAAAATATATTTTTGTTGCTAAAACAGAGTACACCCAAAAATAACATTATTACAAAATGTAATATTTTCCATACAAAATATTACATAAATACGTATTTTTTAATTCGCATTATAATATGTAAATAATATACTGTAAACATCATTTAATAAAATAATACATTATTATAACATTTTCGCTAATTTCGGAATACTAATTAAATTATAAGCATTTTGAGTATTACAAGTTGTTACTTCAATTAATAATTTCAACGTAATTTTGGTGAAACCGTCACATTTTGCGGAAAAAGCCATAACATGATTAAAATGATTACCTGATTAAGGTCGATGAACTTGCGTACGACGGATCGGGCGAAGTCGGGGTTGTTAATCATCTCGTTGACAAACCAGTCCAGGGGGATACTAAGAAACAAATTATATCGAGTAAATTTAGAAAATTAAAAAAGTCACAGATAAAACAATGTTGTTTAATGTTGTTGTTTAACCTGTGACTTTTGTAATTTTTTTACTACTAAAATATATTAGAAAAATATATTGATACATGAGAAATATAAACTATTAATTTATTATAATAAGAATGTAAAGGTGTTGCCAGGTCGGCATATACAATGTATATGGCCCTATACATATATATATTTCGGGCCATAATTTAATTTTAATACAAAAAAAAAGTATAAAAGTAAATACTTAAGGCGCATTGTCTATATATGTATATTGTTTATATTATGTACATTATTTAATCATTATTATTAGCGTTGCTTATTTAGCCTATTGGTAAAAATTACAAATCTACATACAAGATAGTATTAGAAAAACACCATAGATTTATTCAATGTAACGAAAATAAAAATGAAGTTGATAAGGTATCCTATCGTAATCAGATTTATTCGTCCAAATTGTTATTTGGTTTCCGTGATCCTTTGGATTAGTATTTCAACTTGGGTCGGAACGAATTACGTACTTTTAATTTGTGGAGTATCAACGTCTCTCGAACATTTAGTATGGAGTTTAAACATATGTACATTATATATATGTTTGAAAAAAGTGACCGAATGACTACGTCGTTTTTTTGATGTCCAACTGATAATGTTGCATATCTTGAGATGTTGGGTTCAATTACCAGGTCGGACTAATAAAATAGTTAATTTTTGGGTTGAGAAATTCTCATTAGTAGCCCGTGTCTTGGAAAGGACATAAAGCTGAACTCTTTCCGGTCGGATTAAGAGTGTGATGGAGTAGAGTCGTGTTTAGGTACACTTGTGTATTACAATATTTAGCTAGTCCCTTGAGAATGGCCGCCATGGCTGCATTCAGGATGGACATCATCATCATATATACACATATACATATTATGTATTTATACTATATATAAAACCTTTTGTATGTTCATTTAGTGTAATCCGTATAGTTAGTATGTGTGATAAAAGTTTCCGCTAAAACTAAAATATATTTTAAGTTTTGTTAATATAGTAACCGGTCTCAAGAAAGTACAAAGACAAAGATTAAAAACATGTCAAAAGATTTAAAAGACGTTCCTTATTATTAAGTTATCGTTAGTTAAACTTTATAATTTACGTAATTCTTTGTCTCTTTCTTTTGTTATTTACGATAAAGTCATTATTTATTTCTTTTAATACATAACGTGCTTTATATTAAACCATGAAAAAGATGCTGCTAATGGACTTTTTTGTTGTTTCATTTTTCAGGTCAACCTTCTACTTATATCATCTTATAAGCTTTTAAATTCAATTAAGCTTAGAAGCTATCAGAGTAAAATTTTTGGTGTATTTTATAAGATATAAAACATAAATGATTTATGATAATTGATTTGTAATCATAATTCTTATATAATATTGAATATACAATGAAAAATAACTTGTTTTTTTGGACGTAAACCTGCAGGTTTTTGTAATTATAATTCACCAACATCATCGGAGGAATCAGAGAACAAACATACGAAGAAACATTCATAGTTAAATATTTAAAAAAAAAACTTGTTTACATGGTAGGGGTTTGTGCAAAGGGTAGTTACCACCCATCATATATTCTACCACCAAATAGTAAATACTCAATACTGTTCCCGTTGGAAGTATAAGTGAGGAAGTGAAATGTCAGGCACAGGGATATTACATTTTAGATTAAGATTGGCGCCGCATTAAAAATAAGTAAGATATTAATAATCTGTACCAAAAAATATATTTTTTGGGATTTCAATTTTAATGCCTAATGCAGGTTTCCAAATATTATATTATTTACAATATATTGTAAAACACGATTCCATTTAGAAAATAGGATAAAACTTTCTTGTTTTAATCTAAAAGCCCTTTTTCGGTAAACATAAATAATAAAGTCAACTTTTTCGTTGAAAGCATGAAGAGAGAGACCCGTTGTCTCAATGTCTATTAAATAAGATTTTCTTATAACTAATCCTGTACATGTATTTTGTTTAGAAATAGTAATATCTCTTTACTATTTACGTATTAATGTACTCCTTATTATGGATACCTAACAATATTTATATATATAAACAAAATAATGTATATAAATCTTATAGATACATAAGTCTATATATTTATGTTTGATATAAGTACAAAAGCTAACTTAATATTCATATATACTTACTCATAGATACTTTGAAAAGCAACATAATATGCTACATGTTCTAGTAGCTAGGAATTGCAAGCTAGTTCATGAGGTCTCGGATTGACATCCCAGATCGTGTTTATTTTTTTTAAAGGATAGTAGGAATAGAGAGTATATTTGCATTTGCGCACACAATTTAGAATTATAATGGCTCCCACGTGGAACTAGTAAAGGTGAATCATTTGAGTATGACATAGAAACTATTACTAATTTAAAGAATATTTTCTTACCTGTCCAATGTTTTCTCATCAGCACCGTCTTGTCCTTCCTTCTCCTGTGCCTCGAGGTTTTCCCAGAAGTTGTCCAAACCGTAAACTGTTAAAAAAATATTATTTATTTATTTGAATAAGCCGAGATGGCCCAGTGGCCAGAACGCGTAAATCTTAACCGATGACCGTGGGTTCAAACCTGGGCAGGCACCACTGAATTTTCTAGTGCTTAATTTGAGTTTATAATTCATCTCGTGCTTGATGGTGAAGGAAAACATCGTGAGAAAATCTGCATGTGTCAAATTTCACTCAGAATCTTCTCCTCAAAAAAGGAGAAGAGGCCTTAGCTCAGAAGTGGAACATTCATAGGCTGTTACTTTACTTTATTTGAATACCATTTATTAGAATCCAGCGCTGTCACGAGCGCCACCGTTTTTGTCATCAAATGATCTATATAATCTTCGTAACATATCGAAAATACTCTATTACTACATTAGATGCATGAATTACTTCCGTACATTTTAATGGGTCGTTCAGTTCAAATCTCACAATATCACTATCGAAAATAGCTTTTGAATATAGAACTACCTTTATTATGAAGATCCTTAAAATAATATTAATTATTATTTATTACATGAATAATATTTATTATCTTACTTACATATCTGTTGCTCTGAAAACGTCTAACTAATAAAATATTTAATCAATAAAATATAATAGTAATACAATCTGTTGCGTCGTAGACAAAACAACAATAGAAAAAAATTGAGGACAATACCACAAATTATATTGTAATAATCATTACACGTCAACATTTACAAGCGAATATATTCCTTATACATTAACATATAAGTATAAATATTGTTTTAACATTTAGATCACATATAACTTAAGCTCACTAAGCGTTTATATTTATTAGTACGGTCATTGCTTTAACATTGCGTTTGGTATTCCTTGTAATGTTTCTGACAATCGCCCAGCGTGTCTGGAACAAACTTGCTACTTACGATTTGCCTATCGTTGAACTGTTGAGGCTTCATCGTATAAGCTTGTCGAGTTTATTCATTTGTTTATAACACAAATGCATTATTTTTGTCAGTAAATGACAAAAAGCAAACAATTAAAGCGATGCGAAGTATTGCTTTGTAAATGTTTAGTATTTGTTGGTGTGTTCGCATGTTTCATGTGCACCAACCAATCCCCAAGGTGTTCTGAAGAAATACATATGATGGTTAATTACTTTAATATTAGAAGTTGGGGCATCAGTCGAATCGTCCAATATTGGAAGCGAATTGCTTATAAGTTGGAGCTTAAGTCAAGTCCAATATAGGAAGGAATTCTCCAATATTCTATTATTGGGTTCGTATTATTGTTTTAAGCGTGATATTGTTATGGGTGTGATGTACCTCCATTTCCTGTTCCCTGTCTTTTCCCATAACCCCTAGCGAATAGCACATTGGATTTAGGTTGGAAACTTCCTCGGGTCATTCTTACTTCGTCGTCTGTCAGAACATTTGTACATAACAAAAAAGAATCTTGAAGTTTTTGTTAACATGATTTTATTTATATAAAAGTTTTGTTTCATTTTATTAAATTTAAAACACGAAAACTTTGTAAATTAATGTTTAATTATGCTAATAGAATCGTGAGTCAATTTTCGATTCTTCATCATTGACATTTGTTCATTGAGTCAACGATATGATATACTTTCATGTATTTTACCTCCATTCCTCATTCCCTCTCTCTTCCCATATCCCCTCGCGATAAGTACACTGGTGTTTGGCCTGAAAGTGCCTCTGGTCACCCTAATTTCCTCCTCTGTTAGAATGTCAATGCAATTACTTTAACCGAATTTGCACGCAATCTTAAGACGGATTTAGAAAAGCGCCAATAAATATATAAAGTTATTTTTATATAGCATTAAAAATACACGTTCGAAATAATTTTACAAAGTCCTTTATATTTTATATTACTGAAGAACACTACTAATAGCAAGCGTGGTCTTCACAATTAATTTTTATGTTTTTAAATTATATATGAAAGCTTGGAAGCGCTTAAGCAGTCGACAGCTCGCTTTTTACCTTCCTCATTGAGGTCATCGTTACTCCTTTTGCCAAATTCATAAGCCACCATCAAGGGCCCTTTAGGGTTAAACTTCCTGCGAACTGGTTCATCTGTTGAATTAGTGATATGTGCAAAGTGTAATGTATATGTAGTGAAAATATGTATGTAACGAGTAAACGTTGAAGCAAAATCCGGTCTACGGATAAAATAACTCTCATACATTGGAACATTTATATAAACTACATAATAGACACAGTCGGTTAAAAATTAATTGTCTACGATAGCTCTCTTGTTAAACCTCGTGTTGACTAAAGTGTAACCAAATAATTTTGAACGCATCATTAAAATATTCATAAAATATTTTTCAAAAAAGAAACAAAAGCATTCGATCGCAACAATTTAAACTTGAAACTTTCCACTTTAGCCTTTAGGGATTCGTTAAAATTATAACACAATAAAAAAAGTAAGGCCCTCGACTAAGATAGAAACTTTCAATCTAGTTTTTATCTCGTAGTAAATTACATTTCATTGGCTCCAACGACACACAAGCTGCGAACAAAGAGAGCTCATCAGAAGGTTTTTTAACCAGCCCAAATGGATTTTCCTTTCAAGCTGTACTGTGTACTTGTATTACCACAGCACTCCTTTGCAATTTGCTGGTCATTCAGCGACCGGAACACCAATTACGTTCTTTATGGTACCTTCTGTTTCCAATTCTGGCGTTCTTTTGCCAAAATCTCTTGCTATTCCGACGGAAGGACTCTTAAATGTTGGCGTACCACGATTTGTGCGATCTGACGATGTTTGATGATCGACGTCGCCTTTAGAATAATGCTTGAATGAAGTTTGCTTCTTATTTTGTTGGAATACAGACTAATTTACCGTTTTGTGAAATATGTGGGAACTTCTTATCAATAGAATAAGATCTTAAGTACATGTTGTAACTGTGATACGTGGCACTTTAATACAAAGTAAAATATTTTAATAATATTATAGTATTATAAAATTAATGTAATAGTTTTTTTATCAAATTTTATCAAAATCTATTATTACTACTCGAATCCAATTAACTAAATTTATTTTATGTTTTTGAAGTAAATTTAACATTTGAAACTTACTCTAACAGTTTGTTTGAAGTAGTTGCAGCCTAAGCATCTCTTTGTGTAAGATAACAAAACACAAGCGGAATTCTCTCGTTAATCTGTTTGATAAATAGTTTTAATAACCATCTAACAATTGTTGAATAGATATAACAAAGTTTACTATGTCTTATATAAAAATTGGTAAATAATAATAATGATATTTCATATAACTACATTTAGAATGAAAACATTCGAAATGTTCTTTTCTTACAATCGAATTAAATATATTTGTAGTTTTAAAACTGTAAGTAATTTGCTACTCACGCTCAGTCCTGGCGCGCTTCCCGAAACCTCTAGCCGTCATCATTTCAACGTTCTTGAAGCCGCGAGTGGGGCGTTGTTGTTTTCTTGTGAGCCGGCCGTCGGGAGCGCCCTCGGAGACGCAGAGGCACACCGCCACAATAACCGCCAATAACGTGATATTCATGACTGAAAAACACGCTACACTATAGTAAACCTACTAATTATTTTTAAGTAAATGCTAGACCGTTTCATTAGTTTAATTCCATACACGTTTTAGAAGTATTGCAAAACTCTTTGAAGTCGTATCGTGTGCGATCATCAGTCATATTATTTGATATAATTAAAAAATATTAGGTACCTACGAGTAGATAGAAAATAGCATTTAAAATTGGCGAACTTTAATAAAATATCTGTTAATTCTGAATTTTTTTTGGGTAAACCAACAAAAATTATAAGTCGATTATGAATACATTTTATATTCCGTATTCTTCATTATATTATATATTTAAATTTGTTTAATTGTATCAAAGAAATTGTTAAAAAAAGCCATCGGCATTTGCATTTATCAAAACTCAAATCAAAAATCATAACAGTTATTCGTATTACCTAAACGAATCATATAGTAAATATCATAATATTAAATTGATTGAACTACAAGTACAGTATAACGCCTAATATCCAGCTAATGTCTCAAGTTGTTTTTATAACAAATTGTCAACGTTCGTCACCAAACGTGCCTGTTGAATCTCACACAACTTAGCACTTAGTGCAAAAAGACGAAACATAATGGAGCCACTCGGACTCCATTTACAAGGTTTGCCTTAAACTAATGTACTGTTGAATTTGTTCAACGGGAAAAATAAATAAAGAACAAATTCGCCGCTCTTAAATTTGTACTTTTAAAGTCACCTGTGAAAATGTGACGAACTCAATTACGAGGCTACAGCAATGAGCTGGATTTTATATAATTAAAATATTGGATTTATTAAATGCGCCTGATACCCTCGACCACCATTGACGTAGTTAACTTTAAATGAATTTTGTATCGCTGAACGAATATTTTTAGAACTTTAAGCTTACAGCTATAAATTTCAACCTACACTGCAACCAATTCCACTACGAATGAAAGTAATTATATTAATTACTTAATCACTCACTGGTCGAAATTCGATTTTATTACTGAAAATGTAAGGAAAACATTATGAAATTGAATGTTTCGAACTTTTATTTCTAAACTTTCTTTATTTTATCCATGACAAGTCGTCAAGGAGAAAAAGGCACTGAAATGGTTATGTTTTACCTATTTATATGTATATATATATAGATAAAATAATAAGGTATTAGTTATGTATCATCGAAATAAATACCTATTTAAAAATAAAAAATTACACCCTGGTGTGATAAATCAAGTTAGTATTTCAAAAGTATTTACTTCGCCCTTTCGTCGTATCTACCTTACTTAAATTTACGTTTTAGTAGTAAATTATACTCTGCAAGCTAACAAGGCGTGACATGCCAGCAGGTTTATTGGTCATTACAGGAACACTAACTCCACACTCAGACTTTTATAGTTGTCACATAGAGAGCGCCTGTTAGTAGGCTTTTACGATATCGTAATAGATTTCCCCGACGATATATATGTAAAAGGTGAGGCTATAAAAACTATGATATATATTGTGAAATAATAATTTTAATAATACATAGTAAAACATTTGAGCCGGTTCGCGTGGTTGGTAGAAAATTGCCTTCGCGCTGCAGGTCGTGGGTTCGATTCCCACCCAGAACATACATTTGTGTGCATAAATATGTCTGTTTGTCTTGAGTCTGGGTGTATGTATTTATAAAAGAAAATTAGTTATCTGGTTTCCATAGTACGAGCTCTGCTTAGTTTGGGATCAGATTATCAGATATGTTTTACAAAAACAATAACAATTAATCAACTATTTATCATATTAGTTCAGTATTGTTTCCGTTTTCATTAACTAACTAAATAGAAACTATAAAAGAAGCCTTAGCAAGCTAATCCAACTGCCTATCATCAATACAGTTCTATTATTATCCGACTATATTGCAATGACGAGCTATTTAAGGAACATACGTTATTCGTATTATAACTGTTAATCGTGTAAGTTGCAAATAACACATAGTATATAAGTTACGTGTTTAATACTCTGTTACTAATTTTGCTGACATTATAACCTAGGCGATCATATCTTCGCTCGGTTCGGATAATAATGAAAAAGGATATTTTTATTGTGAGAAATTTCATTTTTTCAAGAACAACACTTATATACTCTTATATAATACTACTAACTTAGCTAAAAAGCTGGTCATTAAATAAAAGAAAAGAAATGTAAAATTTAAGCCAGATTATTATTATTATTATTATTATTATTGGTAGAGGCATTGTATGGCTCAAATTATTATATAATTTAATATATTACGTTTCAACCACTGGACTCTTCCGACCAGCGTATTTTCCATTACGTTAATAAATAAGTTACACTTACTATATTAGTGAATGGAATTACAATTAAGAAGTTTATATAATCTTTGGATATTATATATCTATTATATAGATAATGATGGCTTGTTATATTATATATATACAACGATGAAGATAGGAAAATCCAATACGACCGGAGAAATATCGGGTGCAGGACAAACGGCTTTACACGATATTGACTTATATTGACTTAATCCGCGATTGGAACCTGGGCTTTCGCGACGTACAGCCATACTATCTAGCAACTAATCCAATCTAATAATTTACGTTTATTCAATGTTTGTATTACATAAAACAAAAACACAATATATTTTAAAAATCAACCTTATGTAATCTAATTCCTTAAGTTACCCAAAAATAATTTTTCAATTCAATGCAAATATAAATTTCGAAATTTTAATTTTAATTCAGCCAAGACTTATTTCGGTCTTCCTGTCAAAGTGTAAAAAAATGTAAATAATAATTAGTTGTAATTTTTACACACAACGTCTGCGGTGCTATTCTTTAAGAACACATTTCATGTTAACAATCGACTTTGGATGACAATCATTATGGTTAGCTGACTAGCTTATTTTTTTTTCAACTCTTATTGTTTAGTTATAATGATATAATTATATAGATAGTATTTTTTTATTTATTATATCTGAAACATACATTGATACTGTTTTATTAGATATATGTATGTATGTCTCTTGCCTAATTATATTGAAATTTCTGAACGTGCGTTTGACATGCATTTCAAGCAGACAGTGCGCTCAAACGAATAAGCATGTACCTGCATATGTTTATTTAGAACGTACAAACATTTTCAACTCTGTTTATGTAAATGTTAGAAGTTTCGACCGCTTCAAATGCGCTTTATATAGGATTACTCTTTATATAGTTTGTATTCAAATATAAAAATATCCACACTAATAAATTAAATAATATGAATAAAATTTATTATTTTATTGATTTATTTGCAATTTTAACACTTCTTATATTAAATATTTTGAATTTAAATTTCAAAAACATGAACGTTCAATTTATAAAAGACATCTGAAAAGCATATTTATAATTAAGTCTATGTTTATATATAAAACGAAAATAAAAATAATACAAAAAGATAAATTATCCATAGTAACAATTTATTATATTCTTTATTGCACTAAAATTTGTTACAATGATGGTACAGTAATATATGTACAGGCAAAGGTGGACTTATCTCTAAAAGAGATTTCTTCCAGTCAACCTATGGAGGTGAGTGACAGGGTGGTGTAGCGGGCAAAATAGTGCAGACTGTATATATGAAAATATAAATACTTACATTAATAAAAATATAATACATAAACATACATAAAAATACAATACATAAACATACATAAAAATACAATACACAAAATACATATACTACGTATATTATTTATATATACTATATGAATACATATACATACATATTTACAAATCAATACAAAATATAAATGTTAATTTAGTATGCAAAATAAAACAGAAAAGACATGGGGAGAAGTAAGGTTAAGATGAAGGGTTAGCTTGTGAGAGAAAATAATGTTTCAAGCGGCTTTTAAATAATTCAATACTATCACTGTTTTGGATTGATTTCGGCAGGTTATTCCACAGTATCGGAGCTCGTACTGTAAACGATTGCAATCGAAATTTTGTATTACTCCTAGGCACATCAAGCATCGAAGTGATGCAAGAGCGCCTGGAGCGTATGGGAGTGGGTAGGAGGATGATCCGGGAGCTAAGGTACGAAGGAGTATGCGGGTTATTGAGTATGTTGAAAAGGACTGAAAGGATGTGCATATCTCGGCGAAATCGGATAGGGAGCCATTTAAGTTGAGCGCGGAAATGAGAAACATGGTCATACTTACGTAGCCCGAAAATAAAACGAATAGCGAGGTTTTGTAGGCGCTCTAACTTATTAAGTTGCTCCTCCGTCACATCTAGAAAGCAGGCATCGGCGTAGTCAATAATTGGGAGAAGAAGTGATTGAGCGAGCATAATTTTGGTATTGAAGGGGAGAAAATATTGGAGACGTTTGAGAGAGTGAAAAGTGTAATGAAAACGCTTACTGATATAGTTGAGGTGAGCAGTCCAAGACATGTTGCAGTCTATGATCAGGCCCAAATTTTTTACTTTGTCATGGTATGCTATTGGAACCCCAGCATACATGACACAGGGTACAGACGACCAGTCTATTTTGCTTCTTAATCTACTGCTACCAACAATCATGGCCTGAGATTTGTCGGGGTTAACCAGTAGACCAAAGGATTTAGCCCAGGACTGAACAGCCGAAAGATCTTCATTAAGGCATTTGACAGTGTCAGACAGCTCACTCAACTCAAAATGACGATACAATTGCAAATCATCTGCATACAGATGAAAGGGAGAAGAAATAACACGCGATATATTATTAATAAAAATAGAGAAGAGCAGAGGTGAGAGAACGCCACCTTGAGGAACACCGGCAGTAAGGTTTGTCCAATCAGAGGATGAATCCTTTGTTTTTACACATTGCCGGCGCCCGAAGAGATAGGAGTGGAACCAATCAATGGTAGATGAAGAGATGTTAACTGCTCGGAGGGCACCGAGAAGAATGTCAAAATCAACAGAGTTGAAGGCACTGCTGAAGTCCAACAAGGCAATTACAGTAAGCTTGGTATTATCCATAGCATACCGCATGTCCTCAGTTATATTCAGCAGTGCTCCAACAGTGCTGTGGGAAGGTCGGAAGCCGGATTGGTAAGGACACAAGAGATTGTTGATGGTGAAATAGGAATAGAGTTGCTTGTGAACCACAGACTCTAGGACTTTAGAAAGGATAGGCAGTATAGATATGGGTCGGAATTGCGAAGGGGAGGAGGGATTGGAGGTTTTTGGTAATGGAATGACATAGGCATTCCTCCACAGTGATGGAAAGACATTGCACGATAGTGAGAAATTAATAATGTGTGTGATCACAGGTGCAATATCCTCCAGCACAGGAAGAATCATGTCCAGGCTGAGATTGTCACTGCCGATGGCTTTCGTGGAGATAGACCTGACATTCCTCTTTACGGTATCCTCCGAAACTGGTTCAAAAGTGAAAGGGGGTAGGTCTGGTGGGACAAGACGAGACAAATAAGACAGGGTAGCTGTTTTAGTGTCATTATCAAGTGTTATAGGCGGAGTGGTAAAGTGATGATTTAAAGCATTTATTGAATAATAAAATAGAATATATATTTTTACAAATTAAATCTTATTTGTGTGTGAGACAGGTCTTCAGTAAAAGTTGAGCCGTATTCATCAAAGTAAATTATGTAGGAAAAGTTTAATTTATCTCATGATACACCTAGAAATATATTTAAAATCTATTTAATTCGTTTTAGAATAGGAATGTAGAGACGGTTGGCGTGGTTGGTAAGATACTTGTCTTGAACGCCGCAGGTCGTGGGTTCGATTCCCACCCAGGTCAGACATTTGTGTACATGAACATGTCTGTTTGTCCTAAGTCTGGGGTTAATTATCTATATAATATCTATGTGTTTACAAAGTAAAATTAAGTGTATGTAAGTATATCAGTTGTCTGGTTTCCATAGTACAAGCTCTGCTTAGTTTGGTATCAGATGGCCTTGTGTGAATAATGTAAAAAAAAGGAATTATTATCTGTTAACAATTAATTGACTGTTATTATAAAGATGAGATTTATTTACAAACGAGACAACTACTTTCCGCCTCAGGCTTCGCCCTTATATAAGGAGTGTGGATGTAGCTACCTCAATTCTAAATTTCATTCAAATATAACCAACCATTTTTGCGCTAAATTACTATAAAATATATAAAAAAGTACTTATAGTAAAGTAAGTATATAAAATATGTAATATAAAAATGTAACGCTGTTCGTATGTGGAAATAACTGTAAATGTTCTCGATTTCAACATTTAACTCGATTTGTCTTTAACGGTCACTGTATCCAATACCATTACTAATACGACCATTGGACAAACTATATATTTATTTGATCGATTTTTTTAATGAATATAGAACGCACTTTTGCATTACGTAAGTAAATGTTTCATAATTGGTCCATACACAACTCTGGTAACCATTGTTTTGGAAATATGACCCTCTATCCGTTCATTATAAAGTACTAAATCGTTTGTAATAACTTCATTTTTAATACTTCTTACAAAATGTATGATAAAACCATGTATATATTAATTAGTATGTAGGCTAATACAAATATATTTTTCTTTCACTCTTGCAATATAATACAAATGCAACAAAATACCCGTTTTTAAATCGACAATGACAAAATTTTACAAAAATAAACAGTAAACAAAAACGAGGTACATTAATAACATTGTAACATCTTTTCGGTTCAATTATTATTAACGGATTGAGAAACGAATCAAAAATAATATTTTAATTTTAATCATTACAGATTCTCTGTCTTTGCATATTCCGAGGTTATTTAACTTGTTCGGAGGCGGTTTGTCATTACAGAGTAATCTCATTATCTTCTATTCTTATACAATCTCCGAAGTTTATATTAATGTTTTTGTTTACGCCAATATTAACGAAAATTTAATATTTTTCTGAGGCTATCCTTAAGAAATAAATTAAATTAATATTATAATTTAATTCGAGCTATTTATTTTTTCGAAATTACATGATCGCAAATTAGATACCTATGAAAAGAAAATTGTTTTATTTTTAATATAAAAAAGCGGACGGCCCACCTAACGGTACAAGATGATCGTAGATTTTTGCAAAAATTGTAAGAAATCGAAGGTGACAGAGCTTAAAGAACTAAGATTTTATAAATAATGTCGGCTCTCACACTTGAAATCGAAACACAAGAAAATATAGTATTTGGAAATTTTGAATTCCGGAATACGGATTAGTATTTTATCTACCCAGAAATCTTGAAATCTTCATTACCACTATGAAGTCCCTATGAAATAAAACTATTTAATACTAGAAAACTATTGATTTTGTAATAAAATAAATAATTTATTTTATTTAAATTATTAACTTTTAAGTAGTCGCTCGCATATGATCTCACAGATCTATGATAACTTCATGACGACAATATTGAAGAAAAAAACTATTTAAAGAAAATAAATTTACTAAATGACAAATTTGAATAGCAAATATATACGCAAATATATAAAAACAACCCCGAAAGCGAATAATCTTCACAAAATAAATATACGACTCCCAGTGTTAAATATACGACGTTTTCTCAATAAAGAAATCCTAGAGTCGCTATCGTTCGTTATTTTGCATTTTCAAGTGACGTTCTTTCTTTTGAAACGAAGATGATGAATGTCGAGGTGTCTTATATACGGATGAAACCTTATAACACCCACGCAATACAATACTGGCATCGCAATAAAAAGAGGTCTTGAAATCATTGTTAGAATACTAAGGAACATAAAATACTAGCTGACAAACATCACTTCGGTATAATATTAACTATTCAGAAATGTTCATTCTCTAACCAGTATGAAGTTATAGTTACTATTTGAAACTTTAAAATGTATAGAAGTTGCTTGACAATATTTTTAAACTATTCATTATAATTGCTAGGATATGAATGTTTAATAAGTCGCAGTTAGTCATCGTTTAAAATGAATCGTAAAAGACAGTAATATACGACGGTCTTAATATTTAATTTTATAGTTTAAGTATACTTTTATATTAAAAATATAATTTTGAACTCAATACACTTAAGCATTGGATTGAAATTACAATGTCGGGAACATCTGAAAAAATAGTTTGTTTATTGAATGCTTATTTCTGTAAACTGTGTTGAGATTGACCAATATTACCTATGAGTTTTCTTCGTAATTTCGAAAAAAGACGTGAAATTATTTACATATCTAAAAACGCCAATGTATATGGGCGTTGGTGACCACTAACCCATTGTTGGTGGCCCATATGATGGTCCGCCTTCCTATATAATAAAAAAAAAAAAACTTCAGCCCTAAGCGTTTTATTACTACTCAATAAATTACTTATTATACAATCAATTTGATTCATAATGGTGTTATTTTACGACATACATTACAATGTTATTTAATAAAATAATTAAATTACAGATTCCTATGGGAAATGCATAAAGTGGTTGAATTGTAATTAAAATAGTCACCAAATAAAACCACACCCAAAACGTTATGACGATAAAAGGCTTTATAAAGAATTATATAATACACATAGTCCTAAATTGAATAACCCCAAGGTCGGTTTAGTTATAGTATTTACTTGTATAACTCTTCCATATTACGTATGTCGTTCAAATATCTTATTGGAAAACACATTATTCTTATTTTAAAACAAAAGATCTCAACTACTGATTGGCTGACTGATTTAAAAATTGAAGTTTAACGTTCCAGACTATGTCCCAAAATACGCAAAAAATAAGCTTTTAAAATGACGATTTAAAAGAGGTTGTAAGAATTATGACAAAAAGTAATCTCGGATATGGTATTTTATTGTACGTTATATAAAACACAAAACTACGTCAAAATCATATAAAACCTCGTATTCAACTACATGCAATGCGTACTGGCCAGCTTTGGTGAAATAATTAGTGATATCGTTTCGTTTCAACTAATCCAATTTACTCCATTCAATATCACCTTTGATTCAATGACTATTGACTGCGCTGTAATATAGCTGAGATGGATCTATCTTCTTGGCACATGCTCTGTAATTACAGAAACGATATTGAACTTAATCGAATCCATATCCCTATAATTTGTTAGCGATTTAAAGCAATTATCAACTTTAACCATTCGAGGCGCTGATGACGATAGATTACCAATTGAATTTACGATATTCTGATAAATGGCTTATATATTTATATATATATTTATAAATATAATAGATATATAGCTTTATTACAAAGAACATAAAGTACATAAGAGAGAAGAAATAGAAGTAAAATAAATACAGTAGTAAGTACATAAGTGTCTGAACAAAAACAATACGGTACATAATATTTTGTATTACAGTTTTTATTTTATTTTATGTTCATAGGTCTACAAAACAAAATGACAATCAATGAATACATATGATTACATTTCTCTTGACGTAGACACGACATGCGCTTATTATTAAGTAAAAATTAGCGTCTAGCCTATGATAGCAACAAAAACCAAGCTTACTTTATTATTAATAATTAAATTCAAACCAATGAAACAGTTTTTTTAATAAAAAATTTAATGAGGCTATAGAACGTTTTGACAATACTATCTAATAATATAAGTAATAAAAAGTTTATTTATGTAAAAAGAATGTCATTTGGATGATGAATTAAAAACGAGTTCTATCAAAATTGATTCAGTCGAACTTTTCATCCTTCAATACAATTTAGAACCTAAACAAATCTTCTAATTTCTTCAAAATCATAAATAAAAGTTTAATTAAATAAAATGGATATTTGTTTTTTATATTTTGTTTGATATTAAAATTTATGTTAATTTTGATCCTCAAAAACATACTCGATGATAAGACCTTATTAATCTAAACACTACAAACGTTAAGGAACAGTTAATTATATTCTATGTATAAATTGAATTTCCTTTGAGTAATTAAGCTTTAGTGGGCAAGTTTAATTGATCAGAAGCGGTTTACCTTTACTCAGTCTGTTTAATTTTATAGATATTTGATACCAAACTATTTAAATAAAGTTTATTACAAAATATTTCGATATAATTACTGTTAAAAACATTAAAAAAATATAATTATTGTACAGACTGATAAAAGTTTCTTCTGGCTTTATTTATCTAAACTATCTATTTTAATATTAAAGGTTTTCTTTATCTAATAGAAATCTCTTTTGTTAAACCTCTTTTGTGATCACTGAACCAGCTCTTATATAAACAAAGACGGATATGTAATATGAATCACCTTTTGTTTTGAGCACAAAAATGAAAACTTTAAGGCTTTTGCTAGAGAAATTTAGGATTTAAATAAAAATGTTCTTCACATACACCAAAGCATACAGCTTATAAATATTATTTTTACATGATGAGATATAATAAAATGTAAAAGAACCGAGATGACGAGAATTAATAGATACTAACCGAATAACACAGGTTCAAATCAAAGCCACTACTCATGTAATATTTTTTATTTATAATTTTTGACCTTGTTCGTTAGAGATAGAAATTCGAAGAAATATAACAGGGATGTAATAAGCTCCATACATACTCCTTAAGTGGGGAGGACGTTCAAAAGTGTGTGTGTGTGTTCTTAAGTATTACTTTTACCTACTTAATTATATTTTATCCTATACTTTATTGATCGTCTGTTTAACTTTTACGCATGGCAGCCATGATGATATAATCAGCCATGCATCAGATCGCAAGTGATGTTATGGCTTATTAAACTAAGGTACCCGGGTCGAATATGGCCACCTTAAGGTTTCACGCGTAGTATCTTTCAGTTTTGCGGATTTAAAGAAAATCAGGTGACTGAATTCAAAGTTAACTTTGTTCAACAATAATAATAAAAAGGCAGAATTTCAAAAATATTGCAGCTTTACCGAATTTTGTCATTTTTTTATTTATTTGAGAAGTGGCCATATTTACGTACACTGTCGTAAATATGGCCATGTACGGAGTACTCGTTGAGTCAATGGATATCCTACGTTGCAAAGACGGATAACACGAGATACTAATAGGTTTTCCAGTACTACACTGAGAAGTGGTTTTCTACCCAAAGTAGATTTAATATTTTTTTTCTTGCAAATAACGCCTTAGAGTCCGCCTTGGTACGTTATTTAATTTTGCAGATGTTGCAACTTTTTTACCATTTTTAACATCTGTTATGGCCTTATCCATATTTTCCATGGTCCATGTCCCTCGAATATTTCGAGATTTATAACGCCCCATTTTGCCTAAAACAAAAAAAAAATTGGTAAAATATGGTAAATATGGCCAGCCAATGGCCATATTTTCCGTAACGCCATTTTGTTTTTGTAATGACATGGTGCAAAAACTAATTACTACTTTGAAAAACATACATTAAATTTTCATATTACGATAGTCAAACAACATTTTAGACATTAAAATAACGCAATAATATCCAATATAAACAAAAATATAAACAAAAACTTACGATGAATTTTTATAACACCGACGCAGCCACACACTTTACAGACCTCTGAGCGAATGGCGGGTGCGCGACAGCGCGGGAAGGGGCGCCATTCGGGAACGTTCCTCAGGCCCGATTGTTTAACATTGCATTTTGTTCTATATAGTAGTTTATTCATACTTAAATGAACTTGTGGCCATATTTACCGGCTGGCCATATTCGACCCAGGTCCCTTATTTTACAAAGTAACCCGGACAAGCAACGAAACTATTACATTTTCCTATCACATTTCAACAACAAAAAAATATAGGAAAATTATAGAAATTAAGAACATAACTAAAACTGATGAAACGAGAATGACTAATGATATTTTAGTTTAGAAACTGCATTTACGTAAACGTACGCTTTATTTGATTGAAGATATTTTCATAATAAATCATGAGAGCTGGCAACATTCAACTAATTCTTGTTTAGTGTTACCAACAGGAAATTTCATCTGTTGTTTTGCTGGTACGTAGTATTTTATGTATCATATTCTCACAGTGACGTGGCTTCCTCGTTAATTTAGTGCCTTATATAGACGTCCATATATTTACATAAGGCCGAGTTCCAGAGTTTAAGCCCAAGGTCGGGAAAGATTATCAGACTTTAAATTTACACAAAACCTTAATAAATTATTATTAGTACCCCTGTATATGTATTACTCTTTCCATTGGTGAAAATAGTATCAAAATCTATTTAGTAGTTTTTCAGTTAATCATTGTCAGACAGATAGTCAAATAATTATTACTTTTCTAATTCCATTTTTGTTTATATTTCATAATTGACATGACAAATAATAATTTATTTAATCCGTATAATATTTCATAGTTGACAAACATTGAGGGCTGAAAGGGATTATATTATACAAATAAGCCTCTATAATTTATATTTAAGCTCAATAAACCAGGGTAAGTTTCAGACCGAAGATTAAATACCGATAAATATTTGCTTTGCGATGGTAAATAATTCACAACTCATTTGGGATTTGCTTTGGCAATCTCAGATATTTGCGTCGGCCTTTCGATATATGGTTATTCTAAGCCTGCTGGACTGCCTCGTTGGTCTAGTGGCTACGTGTAAAGCCGCAGACACGGTGGTCCTGGGTTCAATTCCCAGGTCGAGCCAATAAAATCTTAATGAGATTTTCTGTCGAAATTTCTTAGTAGCGGCCCGGAGTCTGGAAGTTGGAATTGTGCACACTCCCGTGCCTCGGGAAGCACGTAAAGTCGTTGGTCCTGCGCCTGAACTCTTTCCGGTCGTATCGGGTTGCCGTGCCATCGGGTTATGAGAGTAAGAGAATAAAGAGTGCACCTGTGTTTGCGCACACATTTGTGCACTATAATATGTCCTGCGCAGTTGGCTAATCTCTCTTGAGATTGGCCGCCGTGGCCGAAATCGGTCAGGAAGACCTTATTATAAGTAGAGTGTTAATCGTTACACGATATATTTAAATGAAATAAAACATGTGAGTAAAGTGATAAAGTGATAGTATTAATGCGAATATGAGTTTTTTTGTGTGTTTGTTACTCATTCACGTCTAAACCTCTGAACCGGTTTTAAAAATTCTTTCACCAATGGAAAGCTACATTATTACCGAGTAACATAGGCTACATTTTGTGTTTGTATTCTCATGGGAACGGGAAAGTCGCGTGTGAAACCGAGGGCAAAACGCTATATATAGGCATAGGCACATTACAGTATAACATATACTGTAAAGTGAACAACCAGAATTGTATAAGAGTCAGAATGGAATGGAGAAAAAGAAGGAGTTCTCAGAAAAATATCCTTTGTCTGATGTGTGCGTATTTTCTTTGTTAAGTAGATAGAATCCAGACACGGCTATCTTAGTAATAGTAAATTAAATAATTATATATGTCATTTATAAATACCCGTTAAACACTCCTCCATGATATGAGACTAAAAAGAACATGTTGAATGAGACGACATGGGAAGAGTTACAAAACTCTATTACTCTACTTATAGAGCTATTTGGATGTGAACGACAGCGTGATATGGTCGGCGTAAAACAAACTTCAATGAAATTGCATAGACAAGCAATAGACTCATACTCATCATGTTTCAAAGACTAAACAAACGTACATACATGAAGCAATTAAATCCCTTGGAAATGAAATCTGCATCACTGATCATTGATAATCACTACATTCGTTGCTTAGCAACCAGATTCAAATTAAGCCTCTAGTACTATTAAGATTGCAATATTCTTCATCTTTACATATGCCATAAACAGTTGAACTTCGACTAAGTAACTTATTATAAACAGCAGTGCGCGTTATATTATGTACTTCATACATTTTATATTTTTGCTATCGAAAAATTTTAATTTTTTGATTCTGCATTTGTGAAAGGAAAAAGCCGTTAACGATATTTTGTTAAATCTAACAAATTTATTTAATAATATTATTAAAGAACAATTCAAAAGTGCTCACCAAAAATAATTAAGCATAATAACTTAACAATATGATAAATGGCATCAAAGGATGAAATATAATATGAATAATTATTTGAGAGCGAGTTTTTTTTTCAGTCGAAACCTTTTTATTAAATCTTTCCCTCCATCATCTCGTCAAAAATTCTAATTCGACGGTTAATCCCATTAGTTTCATTAAAAAAAATCTAGTTAACTTTACAAGGTTTCTAATAAAATCTGTTAGGTCGAATTAATTAAATACGAAGGAAAATACCACTCTGGCGCTTATAAAATGGACGAACATAAACCACCTGTGGCGTTAAGACTGTCACAAGTACTATTTTCACTAGAAATATTTATCATTTTAGTCATTTACTTTAACAGTTTAAAAAAAATTGTTAAATAACACGAGCCAAAAACTTTTGATAAAATATTTTCATCTGCTTATCGTATCATACGAAAGCTGATGGTTTGCCAAAAATCCAATGAACCTACAAACTTCGGCATTAAGGCAACCTGATTTTATTAAAAGACTATTACAGTTATGACAGATAAACTCGAAATTTACCGCGGAACAGGATCGTCAAATGTCAAAAAGTGACATACATAGTGAAAAGTGAAATACGATATTGATCATAATAATAATATTATTTAAATAATATATGCATCACAATAGCGTAACGCCGTCGGTTCTTAACATACATAGTGCGACATAAGAGTTCTTAAAAAACAGCACTATAGGAAATTATATCTCAGAGGACTGAGTAACTAAATTGATAATCATTTACATATTATAATTAATAGTACGAATACATTATCTTGTTATTTAGCTTTCGAGCTTAATGGAAACAGATTATTTCCCCAAAGTCTTAATCTTATATTAATTTGGCGTTGACAGAGTTAACAAAATACTAATTATAATGTATACGCTGCCGTGTCTGATATTTACTTAGCTCTGTTACCGAATCGGTTGAGTTGTTAATAACGTAATGAAGAAGCTCCCATTAATTACCTTTTCATATAAACGCTGTGTCATTCTCTTTTTAAATGAACCAACTCAGCATCCATTATTTGTTAAAAGGAATACTAAAAATATCGTTATTATTTATAATATTTTTTTAACAATAATAAAATATAAATTGACATTTAACACTTGGAAAAAAATTATATTATTCCTATTTTTATTGTATAGATAGGCAGACGAGCATATGAACCAACGCCCATAGACAAATGCATTGTAAATTTGTTAACCATCGCTTAAATAGCCAGTGCGCCACCAACCTTCGGAACTAAGACGTTATCTCATGTTAGGTTTCCACTTTTTATATCTGATTAATTAATATGCATGGAAAAATTATCAATTATAAATTTATCAGTCAGATCAATAAAGTATATTGTTAGAGTTTGATAACAATATTTCCATTAAATTTTTTATATATTATATATATTTCAATCAGTCGTTATTATTGGAATTGAATATAAAAGTATATATTTGAAATTGTATTTTGTCAAAGTTTTTTTTGGAAATCTATAAAAATTTAAATATTTTCTCCTTTTACAAAACCAAGTGTTTGAATATTCACGCGATGTCGTATCACGCATAATACCTCACACCAGAGGAATATTTATGATTTTTCTTTGTCATGGAGATAGTATCTGATATCGTTTTATAAATTTCAGTTTTATGCTATCGAAAAATGTGAATTTTTTCATGTACAAAACGTTCTCGAAAATACTTTGATATATTCATTTGAAAATATTTAATAGCGTAATGTTGAAATCATTACTAATATTAAACATAAGTGAGCGAGTTTGTTTGTTTGTTATGCTTTCACGTCTAAACTAATCAACCTAACTTGAAATATTGCATACCTTTATTAAAGGTACAGAAAAGGACATGGAGTTCCTAACACTTCGCCCCCGTCCTCACACAAAAGTCGAATATTTGAAATATATTTTAAAGTAATAATATTTAAAGCAATAATGATTGTTATATTCACCGCAAATTTCTTTACACATTCTCAGTGTCGTGAGTTAAATTTCATATAAAAGCTTTTCATACATGCGAATACTTTTATAAAGTCCTCGAGATGAACTAGACGTGCGATGTCAAGACGTTAATATATCTTCCAGGTTATTTTTGTTAGAAACTGGAATGGTTTCCCACTCCGTTTTACGTTAAAACTCAATAACTTACACGCTTTATATTGTCTGAGAGCTCTACAAGTTTCAACGAGTTCTCCTATGTGACCATAGTATGATAAACATCGTGTTCAAACGACGATCGCTAAGTATTACAAAAGTTTTAATCTACGTCTTACTTTTCCGTTTGCAGAATAGTAGTAGACTAAAGTGCAGATCGAGGTCTTACGTTATAACGCCGAGTGTAGCCAACAAAAAATATTCTAATTCGTAGAGAAAATCCCATGTCGTAGAGGGTTATCAGTGATATATTACCGCGCTTCAGACAGTCTGATCCGTCTCTAATTGCATCTGTTGCCATTTTATGGGACAATGTATTGATATGAGATATAAAGAAGAGTTTACGTATTTTGTTTTTATTGTATAGGAAGGCGGACGAGCATATGGGCCAGCTGATGGTAAGTGGTCACCAACGCCCATAGACAATGGCATTGTAAGAAATGTTAACCATCGCTTACATCGCCAATGCGCCACCCATTTTGGGAACTAAGATGTTATGTCCCTTGTGCCTGTAATTACACTGGCTCACTCACCCTTCAAACCGGAACACAGCATTACGAAGTACTGCTGTTTTGCGGCAGAATATCTGATGAGTGGGTGGTACCTACCCAGACGAGCTTGCACAAAGCTCTACCACCATGTATATATTATTATTGATATCCTACGGATATGGCTTTTATATTAGATTAGCCGCGTTGAATGAAATTCGATCAAGAGGATTTTGTATCCGCACTTTTATATTAGCACGTAGGTGTAAATGGAAAACTTTCCCTATTTATAAAATGTAGTTAATAAGTTCACTATTATATTACTTTATTGAAAATATATTTCTTAAGACACGGCCAGTTAGTTCTGAGCATAAGCGAACCAAGGAAATTAAAAATAAAACAAATTTACGACGAAGCTCGTGAAGTTTTGAACTAAAGAGCGTTTGAAAAACAAGTTTTCGACTCTCTGATATGATGAGTTTGGACCGCGACTACATTTTCACTTTGAACGAATTAACCTTTGTACTTGAATTTGTATTATCTCTGTTTACTGACTTTTTGAATTACGCTTCGTACTTATAAACGAAACGCTTAAAATTGTTCTCATTTGAATTACTCATATTTTTTCTAAATGTCATTTTTATTATACTTAATTAATAATTTTAAAAAATAAACTGTTAAGTCGTAATAAAACATTTTTGCGTCATAAGCGTTTCACTCGAACGTTACATAATAACCAGGGTTTGGGTCCCGGGACGTCTCGTGTCTCGAAGTCCCGGGAATTTTCGTAATTTTAGCTGTCTCGAGTCCCGGGACTTTCGGGTCGAGACTCGAGACGAGACAAAATTGTTTAAATTGTTATGGTATCATTTTTATTTTCAAATAATTAAGGAGCCTAGCGTAGCCTAATAAAGCCTTTAACACCATTGAACCGACATCTGTTAAAACAAGAGTGTTCTCCTTGTCCGGTGTTTATTTATACTACAAAAATCAGAAGCAAACTCGGACAAAGCTGTGAACACTGATTATTTTAAAGGCGTATTTTATTTTATTTTTATTTATAGGTAGATCGACGAGTATATGGGCCACCTGAAGGTAAGTGGTCACCAACGCTCATAGATAACGGCATTGTAAAAAATGTTAACATCGCCAATGCGCTACCAACCTTGGGAACTAAGATGTTATGTCCCCTGTGACTGTAATTACACTGGCTCACTCACCCTTCAAACCGGAACACAACAATACAAAGTACTGCTGTTTTGTGGTAGAATATTTGATGAGTAGGTGGGTGACCGTACCCAGACGAGCTTGTACAAAACTTTATCACCAAGTAAAATCATCACTGAAGTCTGTTTAATGTGTTAGGTGATTATTATTTAAAATACTGATTTATTAGTCTGTTTTATTATTTATATTTAGATTATTTAACTATGAATCAAATTTGTGATTATGAGAATTAACCTTGGATTAACAATGTTGTGAATTTGTGTTTGTGACTAACTAGCTGATACCCGCGACTCCGTCCGCGTTGCTTGATACATTAACAAAGTTTTCTTATATACGAAGAAAAAAAAAGATCGCAAGCAAAAATATAGTTTGTGTAAACATACATCACTGAACACGCAGTGCATATACAAATCTTTGTTTCTTGAAACTTTAATAACTTTCTATTAAATTAAGATATCGCAATATTTTTTTTTGATAAGGGCCAAGTGGCTAAGAAATAAAATTTAGAAAATTTCATTGAAATCTATCCAGTAGTTTTTCCGTGATGCGCGCACAACTGCGGACCTCTATCATTTTATTTATATAGATTAACTAAAATTAGGTACGGTACTAGATAAAATTAAATTTGTGAAGAATTAGTATGATTTTTAACTATGTTCGTTTTATAACTATAAGATTTAACTGCTTAAAGGTCTATGTGTGATTAAAAGAACTAAACAAAGCAATTATTAAGATTGAAATAAACGTTAATGTTATTAAGAATTAATTTTCTGCCTAATAAATGTTGATTTTACAAAAAAATGCATTTTGTGAATATGTCAGAAATGAACTCAATTAAAATTCTACAAAAAAGGCTTATTCCTCTTAAAAAAAACAGAAAAAATCTTAAGTCTCGAAGTCCCGGGAATTCCCGGGACTTGGCTTGTAGGCTGTCTCGTGTCCCGGGACTTTGAAATGGTCGGGAATTCCCAAACCCTAATAATAACGTTTCAATCTTCAACCGTGACATTTAAACGTTAATTAAAAATATAGATTTCTGTCATTTTTAAGGTTCTCACTCTTTTGTCGTTCTTTAATAAGAAATCCTATTAACGCATTCCCTTTTTAATTGTAAGGAGTTTATTCCACCTCGATGATCTGATTGTAAAATTATTTTTATCTCCAATGTTAATCCTAAATAGAACCAGCAAGATTTTTCCTGTTTACAGATAAACCCATTCATGTGTTAAATTACTTAAAACCATAAAAACTGAACCATAATTGTAAACATTTTTTTAATATATTTTTAGATTAGCATGATATTTGATTTTAATAATGAAATAAATTTCATAAAAATATATAATTGAAAATATCTCTAATATAAATTGTAATTGATAATGCTTTCAAAACACAAACGTTAAACATCACTCTATTCATTACCGAAAACCATATCAAAATCCGTTAGGTTTTTGAGTCAATCGTGTTCAGACAGACAGACACAAACGCCACAGGATGTACTTTTTTTATAATATAAAGTCAAAAAATGGAGTTTAATTATTTCTAGTAATGTTTTTTGGGATTATTCTTAAGACTGATATGTGCGATGATACCTACTATTATTACTATTATTTAAAAAAAAACATTTTCGGTTTCTAAGTATTTGTAGTTTTATATCAAACCCAATCGCTTCGAAACACGATAGATCGCTTATCTTGTGATACGATTTTCTGTTCACCAATTACATTAAAAGAGAATATATTTTTAAACCAGTACTACTATACTAATACTTAAAATTATATTAATTAATATGTAAAAGAAATCATAAGGCGAAGGTTAGGAAGGTTATTTCTATGAATTATGAATGGATAAGATTTTACAATTAAATATTATTTTTAAACAATACTTTTTAGTTTTTTAAGCTTATGAAATAACCAAAGTAACGATTGAAATAATTTATACGTGTATAATATCATACGAGGCAAGATCGCCGTGTTTAGATCATGTGAAGATGAGCCAATGATTGCAATTTCAAAACCGCACACATTCACCAATGACTATCATGTGCTTGGTTTGTGTTTATAATTCTGCTCGGTGATGAATCAAAATTTTAATGAAACCTGCATTTGCCGGATATGTATCCGTATTGGGGCGGTGTCCAAGCCCTCTTAAGGAATCCCTTTCTACTGTATCCCTTAGCGCAGAAATAGGACATACTGTTACTTTTCTACTACTTTATAATATTATAATCATATAGATTTTCATTTATATATTTTTATAATACATTTATTTACTGTATAAATAATTAATATAATAATTAAAAAAACGAAGTTAATGATGCAGTTTACAATCCATGAATTAAAAACATTGCGGCCAAATATTTTTGCAGGTAATGTGACGTCATTATGTATGCTGAATATTTTTTTTTATTTCATATTAAATAATTTAAGCAGACTATGAGAATAAGAATGTGGAAATTTTGTTTTATCAATCCTGACTAAGAAAGTCAAGCTATTCGTATTGTTCCATACTACCCAATGAGCTTAGCAAACATTGGTTGAAGTCAGTATTATTTATTTTCAATGTATTAGGGTTGAGCACAGTTAAATAAATTTCGTCGAGACGAAACAGTTCTTAAAGTGTTTATTGTCTTCTAAGAAAGAAACAAAAACCCTTCAATTTATTGCAGAGAATTTCTCGTGAAACATTTAGGTTTTCAACAGATATTTATAGAAGTGAAGACTTATTCCGACTAATGTGGATGCTTGCCTTTAAACAAATCTTTTAATCTACAGCTTAGAATTCCATGAAATCCAATATTAAATGTTTCGGTCCATTTTCTCTATTTACATGAAAAGAGGATTAGTAATTTGATATAAGACTAGATTGAAACGAAAGGTTCTAATTTTTGTAAATATCATTTATGTTGGGATATTTTATTTGTTCATTTTTTATTTTACCACATTTCAATAATAATAAATTAATATTTTCATCGAATAAATGACATAAAAAAAGCAATTCTGAAAGCTTAGAAATTTTAAGGTTTTTTTTATTATTATTATAAAACTATAAAAATAGTATTCTGTAAGAATATTATAACCTATATTCCGACGATGACTCAAAAGTCCTTACTGATTATGTTTAAATTAAAATAATTTCATTGATTGATTCAAATGTTACTGACAGTTTCTAAATTGTTCTTAGAATTTTTGTTTCTATTCAAAATAAAAAATCAATTAATCCTTTATTATTTTATAGCGAATGTATAATATTTAATCCGTGAATATTACGTTATGGGCTTTTAAATTCTTATCTTAATGTTATACCAGATTTCTTTTAAAGATAGAGTACGTGTTTGCTTTATAATTTTTATTATAATTTATTTATCTTTAAATTATCAATAGTTCTTACCCCTTTCTTAATGCCAAAGGTTTAATTATGCTTTATACAACTTAAAGGTTCTCAACCTATATATATATATGCGTGTTATGAATATAGAATGAACTTTTAAGGGTATTTGTTTTTTATTTTTAAAATTACTTTGTACTCTGAGTTATACTAGATTTATACATATATAAATGTTTGAAGCAAATAATTATACCACAAATTTTAGATCTAACTTCTTAATACTTATAACAGTAGTAGTTTCCAGTTTGACAATCAATAAGAAAGTGTTATATCTTCAAAATTTATTAAAGTTTTGTCAATAAGAAAAGTCAATTTAGAATTTGAACAGATAATTATATAAATTTAAAGAATGTAATCGTTAGTATAATATCTAATCAAGTATTTTGTTATATATTTTTTTCACTATTTAATTGACATATAATATAATATTTTCTTTTTTATATGTTACTATATTTGATTTACTTAAACGGTATGACCTTAAAGCTTGTTGCAAAAAAAATCACATGAGAATCTATAGTTGCAATAGTTTAGTTATATATTTTATTGCATATTATAAATAAAAATGAATGATTTTATTGACTTTTTGTGATAGATATTGGTGAAATAGCCGTTGAAGGACTTTATATGTGGATCACATCACATAGGTCAGCAAGCACCCTCGATGCATGCAGCGGTCTGATAAATTAAAAATAACTTTTTACCTTACAATATATACCGCTATTGTCACTATACTATAATTAATTGAATACGTTTGTATTAATATTTTAAAAATAAGTTCGTTATTACGAGGATTTTACATTGTATGTGGGTTGTAATTTTTTAAAATTGTATATTTTTTGTTCTGTACCCTACAATTGGTTTCCTAGTGATTTAAAATATCGTATCTATAAGTTCCTTAGAAACTTTTTTTCTACATGTGTTATTTATCATGATGATAAATTAACCCTATCAAATTAAAATCTATGAAGTCCTTAACCCAGACGAACTTACCTGCAAGTTTCGTAATGTTACGGGCACTTCACTGACAGTTCGCGTGAGTTGCGTAGTGGTTCAACCCGGAATGGCCTAGGCGGGCCAGTGTGGTCCGTTTTATAGTAACGCGAGTACGTAGCGGTTGGTCTCTTGCACGCCGCGCCCAGCGTAGGCGTGCGTAGGCTCCGGCCTACGGCGTTCTACGATACAGCTAGTATATATAATTGTTAAAATTCATACGAAATATTAATTTAATTTATAAAATAAAAAAAATGTTTAAGTATTATATTATGAAAAAATACAAACAAATAAAGCCAAGAAATTCACATATTAATATATAAATTAACTAATTCAAAGTAAATAATTATAAAGTATACAGACTCAAATGTACCTTTGAGGTGAATGTTACTAAGTTTCATTTAGCGGAAAGTAATTAATAAGATATATTATGTTGTTAATTTAAAAAAAAAAACATTACAGTGAAACATTGGTTTTTAAATGATTTGAAAAGTGTAGTGTGTGTGTGTGTGTGTGTGTGTGTGTGTGTTAACTGTTTTTTTAACAATTTATTAAAAAAAGATATTTTTTTTCTTACTAACTATAAATGTATTTATTTTAATTTTAATACATTATATAAAACACAAATATTTCTACGATGCATAAAATTTTATTATTACCGGATATTTTATAATTAAAACCTTAACTAAATAAAAATATTACGAAGGATGATATAATACGTATATTGGATATTTATCTCTTTCTTCTAGCAAATCCCTCAAATATAATCAAGTTTAAATATTATTTAATTTAATGGAAAACGATTACTAACAGCAATAAAGTATTTTTCGGAACGAGAAATTTATTCCCACTTGAATGATTTTAATTAAGAAAAGAGTAACACTATCAACACGCTAAAGTTTTTTTTCTCTTATTGAATAAAATTATGCATTCTTTTATAGTGAAAAGAATTACTGACATAAAAAGAATATTTTATTACACTAACTATTTGATCAAAACCAAGAATTCTTTGAAGATGTACATTAAGTTATTAATCTAGGCATTTTATATTTCTCTATTAAGAAAATAATTCAATATTGTCGTATTCTTGGAATAAAAATATCAAGTCAAATTAAAATATATACTTCACTCGCAGAAGACTTTTGCGAGAATTTATGTCATTTTACAAGGTTCAATTATATTTTAAGCTACAACCGTGCACCGAGAAGAACCGGAAAGAAATTCAGTAGATTCTCTTTTTAAACAATCAATGTACATAGATAATTAAATACAATTGAAATTTTATTTATCCTGTATGAAAATCAATTTATACGAATGTGACTTTTTTATCTTCTTTATAATTCAAATACTATGAGCTTTAACACCAACCAACCAATTTAATTACCAAATTAATTTATTAATTGGTAAAGCTATATTTGAATGATTATATTATAAAAGCGAACACTTTGCCCAATATGGATGCAAGTACTTAGTACCGGAAAACATTTTAATTTTTAAATAAACTTAAAATTTATATTAATTTCATTTAATTTTTAATTATTATATCATTTTACTTGGTAGGGATGGTGGTACCTATCTAAATGGGCTGTCTATTGAGACCACCCACTCATCAGATATACTGTCGCCAAATAGAAATACTTAGTAATGTTGTGTTCTGTTTTGAAGGGTAAGTGAGTCAGCGCAACAAGCACCATGGTTAAATTTATTTTTTTATAACTTATTAGTTGATAGGTCATAGGCGATGTAAGGAATAGTTAATATTTCTTACATACTCATACATACACATACATTTACTTGGTGGTAGAGCTTTGTGTAAGCTCGTCTGGATAGGTACCTCCCACTCATCAGATACGCTACCGCAAAACAGCAGTGCTAGGTACTGTTGTGTTCCGGTTTGAAGGGTGAGCGAGCCAGTGTAATTACAAGCGCAAGGAACATAGCATCTTAGTTGCCAAGGTTGGTGGCGCATTGGCGATGTAAGCGATGGTTAACATCTCTTACAAAGTAATTGTCTATGGGTGTTGGTGACCACTTATCATGTGCTCGTACACAATACAATAAAAAAATACACATATGTACAAATAAAAATAGATAAATTGAAATTATTAATGAATTTCAGGTTCGACGAGATATACTAACAATATATCATTAAGTACAATACAAACAAACACAACATTTATCAAAATTCAAAAGTATATCAGAATGCAAGTCCAACACAAATAATGCTTTAGCAAGTAAACTCAAAAGAGTATGTAGCAGTTATTATTAAAATAATCTTATATATGAAAAGTCGTTTGATCCTTTAGTAAACAAATACGCATATTGTTCAAAGCACTATAAAGGAAGCTTTTGTAAACTTTTACTTTTATATATAACAAGTAATTTTATTCTTTAACTGTTTTATTAAAATAATACATTATAATGATACAGCAAAGGCGCTTAATTAAAATTCCTTCTTAATTATAAAACAATAACATTAACTCTGCAGCTATTTTCCACGTACGATTTTTACGTACGTACGTAACGTAGAGTAAAAAAAAATTGTACAAAGAAAAATATATGCTCTTTGTCATTTTATTTATTCTTTTATTTTGTTTTAAGGTAAATTATGAATTGATACAAGTCCGTTACTTTCATCTTCACAGGCTGTTACTTTACTTTTATTTTCAAATAACATATCATAAAACCGCTAAAATAAAAAGACAAACTTCTTATCTTTAATCTTTTCAAAGCAACAGTAAGATATCCGATATTCCTTTTCAACGTCTTGAAGTTACGAGTATCGTAGCAGTTCGTAGTATAAGAGGATAATGTTTTTATACATTATTGAGAAATAACTATCTTTGCGCTTGTTTGTTATATTTTGCGCTTTGTGCAAGTCCGTCTGGGTCGATACCGCCCACTCATGACCACTAAACAGTTGAGTATTGTTGTAATTAATATTCTACCATCAGATAGCAATACTCAGTATTATCCAGTGTAACTACAGGCACAAGGGACCTAACGTCTTCTATTCCAAGATCGGTGATGATTAACAGTGTAAGGAATTACATCGTCAATATCTATGGATGATGGTGACCACTAAACATCAGGTGACCCATATGCCCATCTGCCAACCTATAACAATTATATCCTTCGCTTTCATTTTATTAAATTCGATAAAATCAAATCATTCAATATAACATAAGTTAAAACCGTCACAGTAAGTAATTTGTCAGAATAAATTCAAGTATTGACAATTCAGCTTAATTAAAAGAGAAAAAAATGTAGATCGAAATGAAAAAGACGTCCGGGAAATATGAAGCCAAACAATTATTATCTGGGAGTATAAATAGCGGTACAATTTCTTTTACTTTTAATCAATTTTTTTAATCATTTAAATCCATGAGGGGGCAACATATTTATTAGTAATTATCATTCTTTTTTTGACGATTCAAATTTTACAAGAGATAAATATAATTATGGAAATATCCAGGCATAGAGGAATTTGTGTTCCATAGTAGCTCATGCCTCTAAACTTCCACCTTCTACTTCTACTAATGTGCGTCTCTGGTGAAATAGTCTTTAGGGGTTACTTTGTATACTCTTTTAGGGATTTAAATATAACGATTTTCATGCATAAACTCATACCAATTTTCATTAAATATCTTTGCCTTTTTCCGCTTTTAAATAATAATTTAAAAGCGAGTGCATTTAATAAAAGTTAAGCCCTTCTTTCTTTAAAAAGGTTCCATTTTGTAACACCTATGAAAGCGTTGAACTAAAATTCAACCTTGATATTTTACTCTCATCGTACATAAAGAGGTAACTCATAAAAATAATTAATAGACTAAGGGCCGAATACTGAAACGTCACTCAAAGTTAAACACTACTTAACATTGAGAAGCTCCTTAATTAGTATGCGAAATTTGAATTTAACGGCGTCTCAAATAATTAAGTTGCATTTAATATTTAAGTGACGTTTCAGTATTCGGCCGTAATTCTATTATTCTGTCATTTGCAGACAAAATAATAATTAAGATCCACAAACGTAGATTATCCAATATAACATGCTATTCCTTTTCCAATATTTGGATACCAAAATCAATAGAAAAATATAAGCCCTTACTCTATATATCTATTATACTAAAGCATTTTATATTCATAAACGTTAATCTTGCTCCTTTGCTTAACACAACACACTTGTACAACATTTCACCTTATAAAGACGGTGTATGTGTGTGAATACAAGTTTAACTTTTGCAAGTTCCTCAGGTTCATACTTGACCAGCAGAAGACCTTACTTGGTGGTAGAGCTTTGTGCAGGCTCGTCTGGCTAGGTACCACCCACTCATCAGATATTCTACCGCAAAACAGCAGTACTTAGTACTGTTGTGTTCCGGTTTGAAGGGTGAGTGAGCCAGTGTAATTACAGGCACAAGGGACATAACATCTTAGTTCCCAAGGTTGGTGGCGCATTGCCGATGTAAGCGATGGTTAAAAATCTCTTACAATGCCATTGTCTATGGGCGTTGGTGACCACTTATCATCAGGTGGCCCATAGGCTCGTCCGCCTTCCTATGAAATAAAAAAAACTATTTAATCATCTACCTTCATACCCAAAAAAGGAAAAATTAATGATCATAATTTGCCTCATTTAACGAAAGAGTAATATCATCAAAAAGAGAAAGGTTCCTTCATTCCGATAAAGAATTATCCAACTTTGCCTTATAAGCAACGTCAATTGACGTTTGTTACTTTCGATAAAAAAATCATTAGATATGATATTTGAATATTGTCATCATTCCACACGACCGCTGTTTGTGCAGTATTTATAAATTATTATTATTATTATTTGTTTATACAAATACATATGTAAATACCGTTTTTAATTAATTAATTTTTATCTTAGCTTAAATGTTGACTCTCTATTAAGTCGCGATAGCACAGAGAATGCCTAAATGGCGTTAAGTTCGTCTTTTTACTATACAATATTATTTGGGGATGATAAAATTTAAAATATAAATGTCTTCTATATAGAGAGATCATACTTATTGAACTTTTAAATTTGTGCGAATATTCTACACTAATAAGATTAATATGAATTTAACTTGTAAACCTTATTTTAATTTAACTTTAGTCTTTCGTTGTTTGATAGCATATAACAAATTTATAGTTTCATATATCATTCTATATTTATATATTTATTTATGAAACAGTCTGTACTATACTAGAATATGTAGGTATATACTTATTTTCATCTCGCCAACGTACGTGCCATCGTAGAACTAACTCTATCCAGCATTATTAGGTCACTGACAATTTCTAAAGCAAGTTTGTTTAATGACTATTTATATAATACAAAAAACATTTAGTAAAGGAGTGTACAATATACTTTTTATTATCTATGGCGTAGTAGGGATTGCTTCATATTTTTTACGGTGCCAAATAGTATGGTCTTACTTAAGTGGTCAATTAGCAGACTTACAAAAAACATATAATGTCGGTTTATACGGCACATGCAGGTTTTTTGTAAGTAGTCATGTATGGTAAAAAAAAATAATTGATAAGTAAAAAAATTGGTTGCCTGTAAAGTCGGTATACGGGCGAAAGTTTTACGTGACAACGACTTTGAGTGGTAAAATAATTTTAATGTGAATATTCATTCGTATAGTAGGAAGAAGGATGAAATAATAGTAACAATTTAAAACATTTATTTATACAAAGAATTATATTTAAAACATTAATTTATACAAAGAATCTCGCACTGAATTTCATATTAACAAAATTTTATTTTTACCACACAATCATTTGGTAAAAATAAAATACTAATTCGTTTGGTAAATATAATATTACTACACAATCGTTTTACAATTAACTGGCAACGTGTAAACTTGTATGCAGGCGCCTAAGCGAAATAGAAGCGCAAGACATGAACCGGTGTGTATGCCTATCTCTCTCACTCTCTCTCTCTCGCTCTGTCTCTCTCGCTCTTAGGCGGGCTAACTGTGCTCGAGTGGAAGGGACGCGTGCCTTTCACTTTTTATGTCTGTCTCTCTCGCTCTTAGGCGGGCTAACCATGCCCGAGTGGAAGGGACGCGTGCCTCTCACTCGCTCTCATTGTGAGCGCATAACGTGAGCGGAGCGTAACGCAGTTTCTTGAAGTGTCACCCGGCAAAACAATTTATAAGACGTTGTCACGTCAAAATCATTACAAATTATTATGTAAAAGTACAAATATTTATGAATTACATAGATCAAATGTATACAAATTGGCCGAATACTAAATAACGAGTATTGGGTATCATCAAAATTAATCATAAAACCAAAACTATACTCAATTTAATTACGGTTGGAGTCATTCCTTTTAATTCAATAAATTAAATTAAACCACTGACTCTGAATGTAGCTTCTATATGAACTGATAAGAATCTTAATAGATTATCTTCTCTATTAAAAATATTCATGTAATAATCACATAAAATTAAATTCATATCCTGTATAAACGTCAATGATTATTTAATAAAAGCTCGTTCATCACCTACTATTATCGTGTACGGAATCATTATAAACTTTATTCATTAATATTTTTTAAGCTCATGAACCTTACATTTATTATTAAATATATTCGATGCCTTCATTTAATATAAGCTTTTTGATGAACTTTCTACGGCAACGTTACCTAATGAAAGATAAGAAGATATTAATTCATGTAAGCGGTTTTGTGATGAATAATTGCAGAATCATTTTTATCATTAAGTTAATAAAACAAGCATGCCACATACATTTGAGGCAACGACAGTGAAGCAGATTGACGAACTGATTTTTACTCAGTGGTAGAGCTTTGTTCAAGCTCGTCTGTGTAGGTATCACCCACTCACTAGACATTCTACCGCAAAACAGCAGTACTTCGTATTGTTGTGTTCCGGTTTAAAGAATGAGAGAGGCAGAAGGAACATAACATCTTAGTTTAGAACCATAAAGATTAAATATAAACTTTCTAGAACTAGCAATATATCTACAGAATTAATAAAAGTTACATCATTAAATTATTCTCTGTATTTCTTAATTCTGTTTTTTAAGCATTAGTATATAAAATATATATACATAATACATAAACTCTTCGAAAACTAGAACTCAGTCATAAATACCTATTAACTAAGTGTCGCGTAGGTAGGTATGTACGACATAAAAAACGAACTACGACTACTACGACTTTTATTACGCCTTTTAAATCATTTGCATTTACTGCTCCATGGAGCCAATAAAATAATGTTACGTGAAAATTAGCTATATTGTTTCACTCGGAAGGTCTCTAGGTACATATGTATACCTCATTTGCAAAGTGATTTTATTAAAGTACGTTTATTAAAGTCATTAAATAAATAATTATAAAATATATATGTAACACACGCCAGAAAAATAAAAAAAAATTAACAACAGATACTCTACCGAAAAACAGCAATACCAAGTACTGCTACACATATATACTTATCGTCTTCCTATGACATAAAAAAAATTGGAAAATCAAAATAGGCACAGAAAAGAAAGTGCGTATTATTTTATTGTATTTGAAGTGTAATAACATAATAACAATAAGGTTTATTGAATGCAAAGAAAATTACACTTCATGAGGTACAAGATAAACAGTGAACATAATTGTGAGCAAATTGAATAGTCTATCAGCGAATCTTGATGGAGACCAGAATAGAATTCGGACTTGGAGTGTTTTTTGTCAGCGAAAAGGTTACACGAGCTTCATTTGTTTTGATTTTATCTTATTCTAGCAGTAATTAATATCAAATACTCAGAAAACAGACCGTTCGTTTTACTTTTGTTACAGTAAAATAATTAAATATTATTATTATTTTCTATTTGAGTATATTCTTTATTCTATATTATAGCTCTATTGTTATGAGTAAAATAATATTATATAATTTCTAATGTAATAAATATGGTTTCAGATTAACAGGAACGCAGTTGTTTGTCGCGTGTTGGCCAATACAAAAGCAAATGCAATGTAGGTAATAATCAATTTATTTGTTTTACACAATTATAGGCTGATTATGACTTAGTCAGTTTGCTTTCTTGACACAAAAAAAAATCTTAACAAATTAAAAAAGGTTGCATATTTATTGAAAATACTTTATATTACTTTGTGTTTTATTGTATATATATATATATGTATGTTTTAACATGACTTAATTCCAACTCCAGTACCGTTTGGTAGATTGCGTCACGATTTTTGCTTCTGCTAACTTAGGGTCGTAACGCATAGCCGTAAGCATTCCTTAATATACGAACCATCTTTTAACACCACACCGATTTCTGGAAATCCAGAAGAGCGATTTCTAAGGCATTATCTACCACACAACCATTATATAGAACTAGCTTTCTCCGATGGTTTTTTGAACGTATATAACTTAGGAACTTTAACTATACGCCTCGTTGATATAGTGGTCAGCTTGAAAGGCTGCAAACGCGGAGTTAGGTAGTTGGCGGTATAACGTTACCGTACTTTGAAAATCATGTAAACTCTTGGGATCTTGCAACAAAATACTCTCGGACATTGTCGATTATTACCCTACCGTTATAGAAATTGCACCTGTGTTTACGCTGGAATTAATTGTCTTTAAAATAGTATACACCCTCGGAAATTTATGCATTTAAAATAGGCCCAAAAAAATAAAATCAGACAAGATTGAATATTGGAGATATTTAAAAAAAAAAGAGCAGGGCCTTTTATCTCTTTCTATCATTATTGATTTGACATTCATAAGAAGAGGACACAGCATGGTTTAACTAATCACCCGCTAAACAACTTGTATTTCCAAGAAATATTTAAGTATTGTGAAAAACTAGGAGAGTTTTATCAATCAGTAAGAGTATGTGCTTTCTAAATTGAGGAAAAAATATTATATAGGTAGTATGTTTTGTACATTTTCTTTTGTAGTTTTTATATCCATCTTTTTATTGATCTAAAAATTAATGTCAATTGATAATGGAGTAATAGTGAAAAATATAACGCCTCGCCATATTGCCTCTACTGGTAACAGGAAGGCTGGTTCATTATTTGCCCAGAGGATCGGGATTCAAAAGGACCTACTAGCAATCTTGCCACTATTCCACGCAGTCATGATTTGTACAGTAGCTTTTTTTAAAGTTTATTTGTATATTTAAGGTTTTAATTAATATAAATATTTTTATGTGAATTAATATATACTTTTTAAAATAAAATGCAATAATTCAATTTAGCTGATATTCTATTAAGAACAAAATGGAATTTCAGAGCTTATTTGTACAAAGTATTGCGTTTTTCATTAATGAAATAATATAGTTCTTTTTTTATATATTGCAAAACTTTCCTGGCGTTAATAGCCGTGTAAATTATTTAATATAACGTAGATTAATATCTTCGTTCAGTTTTAATTAGCTAAAAAATCTGGAATTGGGTTCGCAATGGTATAATATCATCGTACAAAAAATATATTAAAGCCTTTTATTACAAGGTAACTTTATAACTTAGCTTTTACCGCTACCTTCGTGCGGATTTTTTAATAATATTTAGTAGTGTTACAATTAGAAATCAAGCAAAAAAAGATAGCATTTTTGTAGAATATTTCAACTTTATTTATTTTGTATAGACATGTATATATTCATATTATATACTTACAAATTATGTAGGTCGTACTTGACCTCACTTCACACGGAGTTATCAAGGTATGTTTTTTTTTTATTGCATAGGAAGGCGCAGGCGCATATGGGCCACCTGATGGTAAGTGGTCACCAACGCCCATAGACAATGGCATTGTAAGAAATGTTAACCATCGGTTACATCGCCAATGCGCCACGTAATTACACTGGCTCACTCACCCTTCAAACCGGAACACAACAATAGCAAGTATTGCTGTTTTGCGGTAGAATAGCTGATGAGTGGGTGGTACCTACCCAGACGAGCTTGCACAAAGCTCTACCACCAATGTTATCAATTATGTATCACAAAATAACTTAGTTTCATTTCAATATATCTTTTAAAACAGAAACAAATGTGAAACAATATACCGAATAACTCACAATTTCTTTAAAAAATGTTTACGACAAATAAATTAAGAAGCGATAGTCATAATTTGGATTTCCTAAAATTGATTACTTGACAAAAATTTTGATTCCTGTGGTTATCTCCAAAAACAAGATGAATTACAAACATACATTTGACGACAACATACATTGACGAGCCGGTTGGCGTGGTTGGTAAGTCACTTGCCTTACACGCCGCAGGTCGTGGGTTCGATTCCCACCCAGGACAGACATTTGTGTGCATGATCATGTCTGTTTGTCCTGAGTCTGGGTGAAATTATCTATTTAAGTATGTATTTACAAAAAAAAAGTAGTATATGTAGTATATCAGTTGTCTGGTTACCATAGTACAAGCTCTGCTTAGTTTGGAATCAGATGGCCGTGTGTGTACCGGTGGATTTACACTAGGGGCAGTCGGGGCAAGTGCCCAGGGCAGCAAAATTTTTAGGGCGGCAATTTTTTTAAATTGAAAACAATTTTTTTAGCCTTATCAATTTGCTCAATATAATTAATTAATTCTGTTAATTAATAATTTTTGGTTTAATTGATAATTCAAGAAATTCAATTTATCCATTATTTGTAAATTATAATTTTGGCACGTTTAGTTATTTAATCAATTTATTTCCTTGGAGATTTAAAATAATAATCGTTTTTTTTTATTTTCTGGAATTAAAGAAATTTAATTAGTATTTTTTTTGAAAAATTGAAAAAAGTTCTAATTCCGAACTTTTTTCAATTTTTTTTGCATTTTTCAAAACATAAACTTTAATCATGATTTTTTTTCCGGTGCCCAGGGGCGGCATTGAGGTTAACTCCGGCCCTGCGTGTGTGAATAATGTGCCAAGATATTTATTTATTTATTTATCGCACATGAAAAACTCAACAGGTACTTGACTGGATTTGAACCTCAATCTACGGTTAAGATTAAGTATTCCTTCGCATAGCATAATCCATTATAATATTAGTTTATAAAGATTAATTTAAGTAAGTATATGGAATGTAAAGAGCTGAGAGATGGCCTAGAGATAGAAAGAGAGAGCGAGAACTACAGTTGAAAAACGTTGTAAGGAAACCTGCATGTGCTTAATTTCAATGTAATTACACTTGGCAAGAAGCTAAGGAATATCAACAATGTTTTTACGAGCATATTGTAATCTTCAATACACCAGGTTTTTCTTGTAGATTCTACTTCGAACAACCGGGAAAAGACTCAGCACTTCCAGGAGCAGATTTCCCTCTAGGCCAAGTTTTATTTAGAATAATAACCTGACAGGTAGAATAAATTGACTTTGCGAAGTCGAAAATTTGTTGTTACAAGTTAATCTTTAATTCTCGACTCTCGTAGTTAATTAATTTTATTTGATATTATTTTAAATGTAACGCTATAACGTTAGTATTCATGCTTTACTAATACCATTCCATACGGACCTTCAAGATAACATATATATTATCTGAACTACATACACTTTTCCGAACCTATATGACATAAAAATCTTTAAGGGAGCGTACTCTTTCCTTAAAGGCCGGCAACGCACCTGCAAGGCCACAGATCTCCATTAGCGGTTGGAGTCACTTTCCATCAGGTGAGCCTGCGGTGTCCCCTCTTACATAAAAAAAAATTAACATTATGAAGATAACAAATGAAAATTTAATTCAATTCGATTAAATCGCCATAGCGATATTTACTCCAAGATAAAAATGAGGATTTTAGTTTGTCATAATAAAAATATTTTATATTGTAGAGTAAATAAATATATTATCTAGTATATCACATATGGAAACAAGCTGTTAACGAATATTACTATATTTTCTGGATTATTTTTCAAAGATTAATAATAATGTATATGTATATATATATGTACCTATTTTTTCTCAGTGTCAACAAACTCAGTTACTGGTCAAAGATTGAACTTAAATCCAATCAAAAAGGGTATAAATCTAATATATCGGAGAAAATTCGATGTTTGTGGTTGGGTGGTTTTATCGTATTGCTATTTTAATAAAATAAAGCAGAAGCCAATGTATCTGTTTTTAAGGCAATTTTTTTTTTATTATTTTTGGACAACTCAACTATAGATTTATTTTAAAATTAAATACCTCTTTTATTACTTCTAAGGATATTATTTTTATTTTTATTTGTATTGTGAATTTACTTTGTTATCGACTAAAGCGTATATCTAGGCCAATTTTGAAAGTCGGTTATAATTGTATTTAAAAAAAAAATATTTATATAATAATTAAAAAATAATTATTACACTTACAGTAAAAAAAAATTACGGTGTACTTTTATCACAATAAATTTCATGAAAATACGGCAAACTCAATGAAATTTGTATTCATTATAATAATAAGGGAAGCTAAGGACATAAAGATTCGCTTTTAATAAAAAAAAAAAATTTTTTTTTAATTACAGATATAAAGATATCTAAGAAATATACCATTTACTCTCATTGTCTCACTGGTGACAGGAGGGTTGGTTTATTTCTCACACAGAGAATCGAAATTAAGTCAACAGGAAAAGGTTGCTAGTATTCTCGTCAACATTTAATTCTTATTAAGTTTCACTATAGAAATATTTGGTTCAAATTTTTATGTAAATAAATTTATTAAAATTAAATTAAATATAAACTCTCTTTTAATATATTCTTAAAACCCTTATATAAATATTTTTATCGGGTAACAAACAATCCGAAACGGGAGCTTATGTATAAGATAAATTTTAACAAATACGTTAAGCTAAATTTGCTCGTACTAAGTGTTCGTTTGCGTGACAATAGAACCTTCTTTGCTTAACTTTAACTTTAACCAAAACATTCAAATGTAAATCTTGTCACAATTACAAGAAAAAAACAATATAATTAATTGTTTTTTTTTGTTTCAAAACAGATTCAATAGATATGGATGCATAACTTTCTAAAGATCGAATAATTTACCTTTTTGAACATCATTAATTACAGGATAATGAACGGGGATTTAAATGTGTTAATTTGAAACATCAGTAAATGTCACAGCTTAAGTGAGATCGGGTTTAAGAATTATTAAGAGATAATTGCTAAACGATTTTATAACGATTTGTGATGAACAGTGAAAGGCTTTAGGAATAATAAATCCTTATAAAACAGTTTTTATATTAATGTGTCTATAATTGTAATTATGTGATTATGTTAAATTCATATTGGCATTGCTTATTTATATTAACTGTGCGGTTTCAACTTAACGTAAATTACAACGTAAACGTTATTGTTCCATCCCCTTGGCCTGATGTTATAGTATAATCTACAACCATTTCCTATACATACATACATGTATATATTTCATAAAGGTGCGTATTTAACAATGAATATAATAAACGACCTAGTACTGGACAACGGCTTTCCTCTTGAGATGAAGGTGTAGGCTTATTTCACCATACTGTTCTAATGGTTGTTGGAGGATCGCACCTATACACACGTGGCATCTTTCATCAGAAAGAATTTTATCGCAGTGAGGTATCACTATTTTTTGCTTTCACCGCCAAGGACGAGATGCTTATAAAGTTTTTAAAATGATAACACCACTCATGCTCATGCACAAAGTAAACTAAAATGTATTTAAGAATTTATTTTTGTAATAGGAAAGTGCTACTAACGTAAGTAAGCTATTTTACTAAAAGGTCGTTTATAATCTTAACGCCCACGAACTTCTACTTGGAATGTGCTAAAAGATGAATTAAATAACACGATATTTAAAGACTCGACGCCGTAGAATATTCAATTATATTTTAATTATAATATCAATTTCATTGAAATGTTTATAGCATAAACGAGCTATTGTTAACTACTGAGTAGATTAAAAAAAACAATTACAGAATATTATACTTTCTTGTAACGGAATTTGATGATTTTTTTATTCTATACTTTTTTTACTTTTTTAATAAATATATAAGTAGTGGTGCTACAGATGCAGATAAAGAAAGTAATTTAAAATACACCCCACGGTCACACGCTGCCCTTATCCTTCACTATAAAAAGCATCGCCATTTTCAACCACAATCTTTATGTGCACGGGTAGTATGATTGATAAAATATCGTTGAAAGACGCTTCGTCTTCATTTTAAACTAAGTATGTTAGCCCGTTAGCAGGCGTGATTTTAAAGTTTGTTATTTGTTAATGTAACTAATACATTTTTTTTAAAATAGACTTAATTAATTATTAATATTTCTTAACTGGCAACATAATATACCAATTCTTATCATGTGGCGGACATTTTAATTAAACGAAAGGTTTGAAAGGTTCGAATTGTGTACCGAGCAACGGCTTTGTAGAAATTTTATCAAAGAGATATCTTAGTGCAAAATTGTTTGGCGAAATTAAGAGGGAAATTTAATACCCTAAAAACCTCTCGATTAAAGGTGTGGATGATAATTAAAACTTACTTCTTCTGACTTCAAACATAATAAGTATAGTTATTGCGTCTATATGAACGAGTAGTGATCGACGAAGAAACGTAAAATAAAAAAGATCAGTTGTTTCGGAAATATTCCATTAATAGTAATGACTTAAAGAATCATTTTTTTATAAAAAAATATATTTAATTATATTATACCTATATTATTCTATACTTGTAATGCCGATCATATATGTAAATTTACATTAACTTAATATATATCAATCAAAAACAGCAAAGAAACTTCTATTTATGTATGATTGTCCTTGCGAATCATTTAATTATTATTGGAAATGTAATTATTAATTAGTATTATAACATAATATTTAATAACATAAGATTTTCTTTAAATAAAATAAAAACTATTTAACGATCACCGAAAAGTTAGCACTAGAACAATAATATTACTTCTTTAAATAGAATGAAACTTAACTAAATAATGTTTAAAAAAATGTGTACACGACCGTCGTGTCACGACGACATAAGTCTCATTATTACTTTTACTAGCTTACACCTATAAAAGTCCAACGGCTAAGGTAAGATCCCCTCTCCTTTTAAAGAAAGGTGGGAGTAGATAGTTACAATACTTTTATTAGATATTAATCCTTATTAAAATAAATAAAATATTAATTATAAGCGATTGTTTGTCCTAAAATATTTTTCTTACATTTATCCAATTTCCTCATGAAACTTTATTTCTTTTAGAGTATTAAATTGAGCAATCTTGAAACACAAAGCGTATTCGTATAAATTGTAGAGAAGCTCTCAGTGAATTTGTCTCGATACATTTCCAATCTACATTGCTTTCAGCTTTCGAATAGCAGTAAAATTTGCATAGATTCCTACTCATGTATGCACTCAATGGAAACTAAAGACTGGCTTATAAGCTAAAGAAATATATCAAACCAATATATAATGTAGAAATAGCAATTTCGTTTATGAGTAATACTAGCGTTTTGCCCAACGTTTCACCCGCACAGTTTTCGTACCCGTTTTTTTCACTTTTGCATTTATAATATTTATTAGGATCAGGGCCGGATCTACCTTATGGCTTTATGGGCTTCAGCCCAGGGCCCCGTGGATTCTAGGGGCCCCCAGCTAAGACAAGTCAAAGTAAAAAATTGATGATTGTGCAAAATAATCCATAATTTTATTCAATTAAACAGATCGTATCAATCAGATCAATCCCATCAATCAAACCCATTCAATTCATTTAATTCAAGTCTACTGTTTCACTGTCTACTTACTGTCTCATTTTTTTCTATACTTTGACTAATTAGGTGGGCCCCTAAGTAATATTAGCCCAGGGCCCCCTAATGTAAGTACAAAAGGCGGTCTTATCGCTAAAATAGCGACCTCTTCCAGACAACCTATGGGTAGAGGACACGTAGGTAACTACCTATTTATTAGCAATTTATCAACAAATGTTATAGTGAGAACAAAAACATAGAATACTAATTCCAAAAAAGTTTAAAATAAATTCTAAATTTGAATTTTAACTATTCAATTATCTCACAAATGACAATATCTAATTTCTTTGTAATTAAACTAATTATACCGTAAATTTAACAACTTATTATTATAAATGTATATTATAATTATGTACTTATCTACCTACCTATGTACGGACCTGTATTACTGTTGACTCTGCGATATTGTATTGTACCTTGGATAAACAGTTGATCTAGAACTTCATACGAACATCTTATTTGCAAAGTAAACAAATATATGGGTTATATTCTGAGACATTATTAAAATTCATACTATCCTTGTTCAATTTGTTGGATTTCTATACATTATAAATAGATAAGTGCGCATGTAATATTTGTTTTATGTTCGATATTTGATTAGCATAACTAAAGTATTTGTTAATCCATTCACAGAAGGCATAATGATTAAAAAAAAAAAATTAGCAATTTTGACATTGAATCGACGCGATTAAATTGGTCGAAATCAATAGAGTAGGGTATCACTATTCTGTAAGCAAATAATCAGAGCTCAGCGCAGAAAAACGTTGGTGAAATGTTAGAAAGTGTTTTTTTTTTATTATTGCATAGGAAGGCGGGCGAGCATATGGGCCACCTCATGATATGTGGTCACCAACGCGAATAGACATTGACATCGTAAGAGATGTTAACCATCGCTTGCATCGCCAATGCGCCACCAACCTAGGGAACTAAGACGTTATGTCCCTTGTGCCTGTAATTACACTGACTCACTCACCCTTCAAACCGGAACACAGTAATAGCAAGTACTGCTGTTTTGCAGTAGAATATCTGATGAGTGGGTGGTACCTACCCAGACGAGCTTGCACTAAGCTCTACCACTAAGTGTTGTTCAACATAGACCATAATAGTTCAGAATATTTCAAGAATACACTAATCAATCAACGAAAATCATTTGTCAACGTTTCATGGGCTAGTAACGAAGTAAGTTCTTACAGAATAGTACTACTGGAACAATCTATAATATTCATTAAGGATTCGCAAAAAATGACGTATTTAATTTCGATTAAATTAGTATCGGAACTTTAAGTGTAAAATAAAAGTGGAGCAGTTAAGTGGTGTTAACAGTGGTGTTATATGAATAAAGATATATGATAAAGAACTGAGGGTGCAGGATGTTGTACCTCTGACAACGTATTTGCAAAATTCAAACAAACAAATAATAATCTTACAGACGTTCTTTATTACATTTACTTATTCAAATATATACGAAGTGTGATCACACTACCAAAAAAAACTATTAAATACAAAAAACAATAACAATAAAAAAAAACAATAAAAATAAGAAGGAGAGAAATGAATGACCACGATATGTGCGGTGTGCACTAAGGTAAAAATTGGTTTTTCAATTTTACTCTTAAATGACACGGCAGAGTTGTGTTATTAACATAACACTACATTTTTTAAACTCTTCATAGTTCTAAATAAAGCACGACCGAATATATATTTGGACAGTTTTTTTTTTATTTCAATTAATAATCTTAATTAAAATATACATAGGTACATTTCAATTAAAAGTATATTTTTAATAATCTTTTACAAAATAACAAATTCAACTGGTTTCCACCCAATCAAATGGAATGTTATAGTCTATACATAGAATAGCACAATTATTGATAAGAAACAAATTGGGATACAAAGTGTAAAATAATACTAAATAAACATTTAAGAAAAGTCTTATATGAAAAATAATCTACACCGCATCACGTAGCAGCCGAATTAGGCGCCTTGACCAAACAGGACAATATTTGTTAAGATAAGAGGCCCTCTAATAGAATATTTGAGATCGTAGGCAGGTGATGGTGACGCACGTATTTACAGGGTCGGTTCATCCGCCGATATAATGCGATGTGACGTCAGATAAATATGAAATGCCCAAAGATTTTTATACAGTTGATTCCTATTTTGGTTCAGATAATATAACTTTAATGTTGCTAAGTATGTCATGATGGATTTTTAGTTTATCTTAACTCTTATAGGCTTAATTTCATGCGTGGGCAAGTGTGCGGCGCTCACTAAAACTCTTCAACGCTATCAATAAGATGAGTTAAGATAAGTATCTTAAAAAAAAATTGAAATTGTAATTTCTTTACTTTTTTTTTAAAAAAAAATCGTTTTTATTTTTTTATATCTGTAGTGAGTATTTTTTTTTTAAAGTAAAATTCGACCCGTCACAAACTGCTGTGCAAAGGGCGGCTTTCATATCTGGCGGTTTATAGGTAGGATAGTTACGCGTACTTGTCTTTTTATACATAATCAGCCCTCTGTCTGTACTTCAAAAAACTTAGAATTGTGATGTACCTAATAGCAATAGTAACCCATTCAAAATAGATCTTTAAAATAAGAGTACCATTCGATACTTTGACTTAATCACTTGTTAGGACTATGACATTGGGACTTATTTAGGAAACTCAGTACCGATTTAATATTTTCCATTAATTAAATAACAACGTTGCATTAAATAGATACAATTAATTTAATATTATACAACGCGTCATTGAGTTTTTCAGCCAAAGTAAGACTTCAATGGGTTTAAATAAAAAAAACGACCGCCATTAAATTGGACCAAGGCGCCCAATCCACCGTCCTGCATCGTCTATGCGTCATAGTCTATAATTGTATAATACATATTACATACTCTCACTGGGCGAAATTAGTTAGCAGGGCAACCGTCATTTTTATAGTACCAGATATTTTGTAATACATTTTTAAAGGTCCACTACGATACCTGGCAAACGTCTGCAAATTCTACTAAATTTCACCATTCAAATTTCTCAAGTTTCACCTTCTCTGTAACTCAGAGAGGTTGTTAATTTTGCATTTAATATGCCAGTCCACAAGTTCACTTTAAATCGATGCTGAGATTTGTATTCTCTCATTGAATGTGGGTTCTTACTACGGTTTTTGGGACACACAATAAATAACTTGCTATGTTTAGCTTACATTCGTTCTTATTCAGAAATAAAATAGTTTTTTTTACTTAGTATCACTATGCTATTATATCTAGCCATAGCAATGTTGATACATATTTTATATCGACAATGTTGTCGAAGCTAATTAAAAGTAAATTATCTGTATTTACAAGGAAAATATTATTACAAAATTAGCGACGTTCTCATTCAATTTGGAAGTTTCACAATTCCAAATGAAACAAGTATATCGGTATGTGTTCAACTTTAGCGTCTGCCAAAAGTCGAAATCGGTCGGAAGTTACATGAGACTTATTGCAATGAAAACCAAAACATACTACATGATGTACTACAACATCAATAGTTGTCTTATTTAATTACGAGTATTATTTTAGTAGTTACTTTAAATATAAGATCACTTCATCGTCACGCATTCTAACAATTATGAATACACACAAATATAAATTAAGTTTTATTTTTTTATCATATTTTAAATATTATTATGTCATTACTATTTACTGCATTTCACAATTAACTTACTCATAATTTGTTTGATTGTTACGATATTCGAATTTAACTATTATATAAAAAATGTAAATACTTAACACATTCTAACCTTCAATCACTTTTACCATAATGTCGAATTTCAATTTTCTAGAATTTCAAATTTAAGTTTCGCGGTCCATGTAATTGTATTGCCATAAATAAATATTATACATAATTTTATTACTAGCAAGAACCATCAAACTTTTTTTATACATTACAAGTGTCATGTTAAATTTAAAATATCTAATATGACAATAAAAGTAGTACAAAAATAAATATTTAATATATTACTTTTACCAAATGAAAATGACAACCAGATATAAAATCTAAAGCGTAGTAGTTATATATTCTGTGAATATTCTCTATAAATAGCTTAACATCCGCTTCAGAATGACAACATGAAATTAAATGTAGCCCTTTCATTGCCTTTGAGCCAAAATCAGCAATACTATTGGCTACACAACCTAAGTTGAAAATGGCGCGGGTTTCGTCACATCCTGTTATGTGTTGGTGAGTGCATGGCCTCGACGTCGATCCAGTTCTAAGATTTTTATTCCGCAACGCCGCAGTTCCTTTGCATATGTAATATTTACCAAGATATTATTCGTAATGGTGTTCTGTAAAAGGCCATGGATTTGATGAAAACGGTAAGGATTACATAGTAGCAGTATTCTAAAAAAATTTGTTTGGCTTTTGTTTCTTGTTTTGGTGATATTGAAACTGGCCATTACATTAGAAAAAATATCTCTTTCCAGAATTTGTGTGCACGTGGGAGGTAAGTTCTAATAGTTTTCATTATGTAGATGGGGTCTGAATTTGAATTAATGCAATAAGAGTCGAAGTTAGTTGATTTGTCAATACATTGCACCCGGCAACCGAGCGTTGTTACGCCATCTTATAGTCCTCCAAATGTTCCGCACATTTGTCGGCTTTAAGTTTTAACGAGAAAAAAATTAAATATAGACGAGCGCTGATAATCATGCTTTAGAGGGATTGAGATGGAAGCTATTTTAAAAACATTGGTTCTAGGTATGTCAATTTCACTTTTGCATTGCATCGTATTACATGACTTGACAAACCACATGTGCATAGAAGGATTTGTTGTTGTTATTTGGTCGGTACCGACTCAATTGCATAATATTTTATGCTGGATAGAATGTTGCTTTTCTTACAATATGTTTATTATTTTATTACTTACGCTTAATATGTAGTTATATGTGTAATCGGATGTATATAACCTACAAATTTGACAAGTGTAATGAGGTCCAATGTTCAGTATATTGTCATTACCGTCCTTTTTGCATCACGTATCAAGGTTAATTTTCTCAATGTTCAGTACTCGTCTATGCTTATGTGGAAGTCATAAAAATATAAAATTAAATAATTTTTTAAAATATTAATAAAATATAACTCCAAGTGATAGTTCAATTATAGCTGCTAAATGTTGCAATGCATTTAAAATGAAAGGTAATTACTTTATTCTATAAACATGTATGCAGTGCAACCTAATGACATTTATTGGTTAATGTGTTTAAATTTTTATTATACGCTATAGAAAAATATAATAAAAGTAATTGTTCTGATAAATTATATGCCAGTGAGTATAAGCTAAATATATATGTATATTATACATATGATAAGACAATGTATTATCATCATCATAAATAGTCTTATCATCCTAACTTCAAAGAAAATACATTATATGCATTATAGAACATCATAAAACATTGTGTTTTATACTAGGAAATGAACACCACACATTATTATTAGCTTAGTAAATATGACACTTGTGCAATGATAATTATTTTCTTGTTGACGAACAATAAGCATATTTGAAGGCATAAGATACTACTGAAATATAATCTGACAACACTGAAATACAATTATTCGACTTCCAGTACATAATTTAGGCTTTGACATGAAATATTTTAATATCAAATCATATATATCTTAGAATAAGTTTTTTTTATCTGAGATTTATAATAAAAATGTTCTCTTAAAGATTGCAAATACCATGTCCACCAAGTTTTTATTCAACGAGTGTATTCGTTAACTTCTGATTATATATATTATATATTTATAAAAAATATGAATATAATTTTTTTTTCTATATAAGAATCAGTTTTCCTACTTAAATGTTCATAATAAAAATTACTCATTTTAAATTATTTATTCAATTAAATATTTTTATAATTTAATATTATTATTTGATTAAACATTAGTTTTCATTGGAAACTCAGACTTAGTTCAATAAGATGAAATGATAATGTTTCATCTTATTTCATTCTAGCTCAGTCTCTTTGATAATAAACCTCTTTCTCAACTCAACATTAAACTTAATAATTTGAATATCAAACAACACAAATTTGGATTTTCATAACTTGCCATTTAGCAGTTCAAGATCTTGAAGATATAAACCATTTTATATACACATTATGTACTTCTTCAGTTCCTAATGCATAATTTAATTTTATAACATAATTTAATTATATAATTTTTTTATTGCACAAAGTGGAATGTTTATTGTAAGTAAACTTTAAAAACAAAACAGCTTTGTATATGCTAAATATGGGAATGCAATTTCTGAATCCTTATTACATAAATATGTAGAACTGATTGTCCAATTAAAAAGCTACTTGGATTGACCCAGACCTGAAAAAAACTGGATAAAGAAATTGACAATTTTTTTGTAAAAATTATAAGGTTTAAAATTTTAATATCGGATAGAAATATAATAATAATAGGAGATGGTCTCATTACCAAGGTGTTTGGACAATAATTGTTTAAAAAAATCTAACATCAAACATTTTTCCCTATCTTTCATTTGGCAACTCGGGTATTTTCAATGTTTTTAAGATACTATTATAAAACCATATACATAAACGGAGTACTGACAAATCCTAAAATATCATTTTTGTATTTTTTTTAATAGTTGCGTCCTCTCCATTGTTTCTTTTGTTTGGCTTTATCAATACAAAAGTGTTTATGACATACACATAATCACATTTTCCTAAAATTTTCAATAATGATTATCATAATTAAACTAGTCACCCTCCACAACTTCTTCTGTTTGAAGTGGAGTTGTTAGTACCCTTTATCCTGACTATACCCTTGAAAATGTGGATGCAAAACTTCATAATGATGACATTCAAAATCTTGAAAATGTAAAAAACAAACTCACTTTCGCATTTATAACATTAGTAAGGATTTTAATCACTGGGCAAATACTAATTTATAATAATGCTTTTAGTTTTTACACAAATATATTCTTCTACTTCGTGGCACTCTTGTCAGAGCGGTTGTGGTTGCCATGTAGTGTTACAAAATTATCGGCAGGGATGTTGTTTGCCTATTATATATACAAACACATATTTCATCTTTATGTATTTAAAATAAATCAATAAAATTGCTTAAAACATTGATAGAATATGACAAAATATAGCAGAATGAATTATATTATATGTATAATTAAAGGATTTAATAATCTTTTATTTATAATGATGATGACACACTCATACATGCTATAGATTTCAATATATCAAAGTTACCTAAAACATACCAATTATGTATATTTTAGGTAATTGAAAGCCATAGTTTTGTCTATTTTGTATTCTTTTTAAACTGTTTTGTTATAAAGTTAATAAGGTATATATGAACATATATATATTTGGTTTTCCTGAAAATATTATAAATACGCATTTGACAGTAATCTTATGATTATTTTTTATTTAAATTGCATATAATATACTTGTGCCTAAAAAACTGAAATCATGGTAAATCTCTTCCTACTTACAATATTGGTTAAAGTAAAAAACAAAGATTTTTTTATAAATTTACTTTGCTTTTAATTCATATTTATTATTTACATATAATTATATTAATTTTAGCTAGTAGTATAAAATAATGACATACATTTTTACTATATTTGTACATAAGATGGTTGGCAGTTGGAGTACTTTTCCGAAAAATTATAGAATCATTTATTTTTTTGTATTTGCTAATTCTATTGTACTATTAATGATATTCCGTCAGAGTGGCTGGATATTTGGGGCTTTGTAGCTGTCAGAAAAACTGTAGTTTTTAAATAAAAGGGATTTGGATGGATGCACATTGCACATACATAAAAATATGTCCTATGTTTTTCGGAAAACTATTCACTGCATCATTACTAATGTTGTTAAGGGGATTCATATGTGGTCATGGGTTAAACAAGATCCATACATATTAAATATAAAAAAATAAATATATAAAATGCTTTATGCTTTAACCACACAAGAGTTTAATATGTTGATGTTAAGATAATCAGAAAAGCAAAATGCACTTAAATTACTAAAATTAACATGTATTGGTGTGTTAGTACCTCGGTGAATTAGAGATGAAAAAATCTTTGAAATTATTTTTATACACACATTCTTGATGTGGTGTAAAAAAGTTACATTAATGATTATTACTTCTAGCTCAGTCTAGTTTACACAAAGGATAAAATTATACTTAAATATTTTCTTTTTATGCTTTTTACAATGACTGGTTTCTATATCAAGAAGAATAAATAAAGCCGCATTCGAAATATATTTGTACTGTCTGAAAAATAGAAAAATTAAGAAGAGTGGTATGTAAAGGGGCGTGTTAGATGTAAGTTCACTTTTGAAAATCTGTGGCGTGTTGCAGGAATATGAGTTCCTAGACTTGTCAGATGTGAAAGAAGCGGAACTAAGCAGTTTGCAGTGTGCACTCTTCGAGAAAAAACCTGAAACTGCGTCCACCATCGCAAACGTCGGTTGGACTGACCCTGCTGTAGGTAAGGATTTTTTTATATTTATAATATGATTTTTTAAAGTGTCCAAACCTTAAAACATGCCCAATAATTCTCTGTGATGCTATTGCTTAATGTAAATATACTTCGTATTATGCATAGTATAGTAGTATTCTGCATCTGATCTTGAATTTTAATCTTCTGAGAAATTTTATAATTAAGTACATATATTTATAAAAAGACAACACAATTAAGAAATTAGTTCTTAAATGGTTTCTTAAATTATGTGTTAATAGATATTTCGTCTTGTTCATCGAGCACGGCGGGACCACCGACCGTGTCGAGCAGTCTGGACAGCCTGTCGGGCGGCGAGTGCGAGATGGCGCCCCACTCGCCGCAGCGGAGCGCCGGAGGGCCGCCACACGCGCCGCCGCCCTATGTGCAGCCGCCCGCATATCCGCCGCCTCCGCCTCATCAGTGGCCGGTTGGCCCCCCTAATGTATATGTGAGCCAGGTCACAGCCAATGTCAATGTACATGGTTACATGGGTCAGTACTATCAACCACCACAACCGCAGTACGTCCCTCCACCTCCGCAACAAGTTGAACGAAATTCCAGAAATCATAGAAGAGAACGTCGTAACAAGCGAGCCCCTTCACCTCCTCCACCGCAACCTCCTCCGTATTATGTACCATATTCACAGTACTACCCGGCAGCCCAAGCTCAAGGAGCGCCATTGTACCACCTGCCGATGTACCAGCCTTTAGTGTATGGGCCGTATGCGTATCCGCCATACTATCAAGAGTATCCGATACCTGTTGAGGGTGATGCGGGTGACAAAGGACCAGATGAATATCAGCAAGAAGTTGTTATGGAACAAGAAGCAGTAGATGCTTATTATGCAAGCGCACACTATGCGGCTCCACCATATGGTCCACCAGTTGAAGGCGCTGTAGAATACATGCCCCCGATGTATCTACCTCCACCACACCACCCGGCGCCTATGCCTATTCCGCAACAACCACCACACCAATCTACACCACATCAATTCAATGTACATGCTAAGAACTTTGTATTGGGTCAAAATCACAACAAAAATTTTACACCTGAAAAAAGTCAAGAACAAAAACCACCCGTAATAACCACAACAACTGCTGTTACAAGCAGCATTGAGGCACTTCCTATTAAGGATCTCAAAATCAGTAAGGGACCAACTAGTCCAAAGCAAGAACGGATACCTGAGGTTATGGCACCAAAACCTACTCCTTCGATTGAAAAGACTTCACCAATTCTTAAGACAGATCCCACTAAACCGGCTTGGATACCTGAAAATAAACCTCAAGAAACTAACCAAGCTCAAAATATGACCAAAACATTCCCTCAAACACCTGCTATAAACACAAATACTCAAACAGCAAGTGCAAAAGTACCTCCTGTGCCTGGAAAGACGCTGAAAGGACCCACTGCACCTTTTTCTACTGGAAATAAGCAACCTCCCAAACCTACTGTCCCTACCGCTGTTCCTGTTCAACAATCAGCCTCTACGCCCAAAGCACCCTTTGGCAATAGACAGAAACGTGATGGAAATACAAATCGTTCTCCATCTACAGAACATGCAGACATTGAAAAGTCAGTTCCAATTGAACACCCTAAACGAGAACCACCTTTGCCTCCTAGTAAGGCTCCCATGCCCATATCGATTACTCTCCACGCTCAAGGGCCACCAGTGATAGTGACAAACAAATCGCCATTTGCACATTCAAGAAAAGCAGCTGCAGTGCCCGAACCTCCTCCGGTGCCACAATTGCCGCCGCCGGCTCCTACTGCATCTGATTTTCCTCCTCCCCCTACACCTAGAAATCGTGGGGAACCAATTCCCCCACCAGTTGTGCAACCACAACCCCAACCAGCTCCTGGAAAATCTTGGGCTAGTCTTTTTTCTAACAAAAGTAACAGTATAACCTCTACAACTTCACCTTCGGCAGTTCCACTCGAGGAACCGTCCAGTCCTACAACTTTGACACCAGCAACAGCTACTAATGTTCAAAAACCAGTAGCCAAAGTGCCTCCATATGATGCATCTCCATTGCTGACTTCTGTAGATAAAGCCTTACCGACTGTACGTCCAACAACTACAGCTGCGCCTACTATATCTTATTCTGAGAAAACATCAGCTAACGCCATGAGCAATGTGAACGCACCAACTCTGGCAACAAAGACAGCAACCACACCAAATACATCGGAGGTCCGAGAAATGCCTATTCAAAAAGAAAGTTCACCAACAGTACCAGTTCAGCCATCGCCATTTAGTGATGATCCTAATTCATACAGAATGGGAGGTATGTATCAGCTAAAATAATTTATCTATAAAATAGTTAATTTATAATATATGAAATTCATTAATAATTTATACTTACATGGACTCATTGACTTAAATATATTTTTATCAATGGAGTCTTCTATTATTTGATAAAACGTTTAATTTAATTAACTAAATCTTTTGTATTTCAGAATTTTTGGCAAAATATCAGTTGGAAAATCGTCCTGTTTCGCTTTTGCCTCGCGGTTTGACTAACCGCTCCAATTACTGCTATGTGAATGCTATTCTACAGGCATTGATTGCCTGTCCTCCCTTCTACAATATGCTAAAAGCACTTCCATATCAGACACGTCGTGGGAAATCAAGCACACCCGTAATTGACTCTATGTAAGTAATATGATATACATATTATATTAATCTGATGTTACATGTACCATCATATATTAAAGTAACTAACCACTTCATTAATAACAAAAAAAAAAATACCTGACAGAGTAACTCATGCATTTGAAATAATAAAAAAACTTACCTTTATAAACTCTTCCACTTTCAGGGTGGAGCTATGCTATGAGTTCAGTCCACTGGCTAGCGCCGCTAGACGCGGGCGAGGTGAAGCTGGACCATCTGGAGCTGGAGCACCTGCAGTACCTGCTGGACCGCCTCTAGACGGATCAACAGGGCTCCGTGTGCTAAGGGCTCTGCGTCCCTTCCCTGGTTCTCAAGAAGGCCGACAAGAGGACGCCGAGGAATTCCTTGGATGTTTGCTCAACTCTCTAAATGATGAAATGCTTGAGGTAAAGAATAAGTTATACTAAAAATATATTACAATTAAGTAATTAAACAATTATATAATTTTTTTCATGGCAAAGGAAGGCTCACCAACGCCCATAGACATTTGCATTGTAAGAGATGATGATGATGATGTTATGTCCCTTGTGCCTGTAATTACACTGCTCACTCACCCTTCAAACCGAAACACAACAATAGCAAGTACTGCTGTTTTGCGGTAGAATAAATGCTGATGAGTGGGTGTGCCTACCCAGACGAGTTGCACAAAGAACACTGATCGAAAAATATAAATCTTGAAAATATTTTTTACATACACAAACATAAAATTTCTGTCGTCAACTCTACGAGAGTTGTCAACTTATATATATTTGTCAACACTCAATAATTGTCAACTTAGAAAATAGAAACTGTGTAAACTTTGACATGTTGTTTTTAGCTTATTAAACTAGTAGAGCCGGAAGAACCAAAAGACAGCAATGGAAGACAGAACGGTGTCGTCGCTCAAGAACAACCCGCCGAAGAAGAAGACGATGATGAATGGAAGGTAAGCTAATAGTGTTTAAGTTTTACAAGATCGCCCGCGTCTCCGAAAAGGTTATCAGGGATTCGGTTCAGTAAAACGCGGGCATGTGACAATAGTTTCCGTGCCGCAGGTGATGGGCCCGCGCAACCGCGGCGCGGTGGAGCGGCGCTGGGCCGCGCGCCGCACGCCCGTGGCCGACATCTTCCGCGGCCGCACGCGCCTGCGGCTGCACCGCGCCCCGCACCACGACGTCACCGACGCCGTGCAGCCTTTCTTCACATTGCAACTCGATATTGAGGTGAGGCCTAGTGAGCTGCTGCAACGACGCTCCGTCTTATATTTCTTATAGAAATTTAAGCGTTAGAAACGAATTTCATAATATCAGAAGAATCGTATAAAGAACTGTTGATTTTTTATTTCGTCTAATTTGATCACTTAAAATAACGATAATATAATTGGCAAGATTTGACTTTATATATGGACCTAGGGATACAAAGAAACTTTGATAGACAAATGTATGTGGATTAGATTTTATACTATTTAATTTGAGACACGAAGTCTTCCTCTGAACGTTTTCCTTCACCGCCGAAAACGAAATGTATATGAACAAAATAATAATTACATACACAAATAAATTACGATTGTTTTTAAATGTATGTCCTTGTTTCGACAGCGTTCTAACACCGTTAAAGATGCTTTAGAGCTCTTAGCGGGCAAGGACACTCTAGAAGGTGTCTCTGATGCCTGGCAGCAGCTTTCTTTAGAACAGCTGCCAGTGGTGTTGCTGCTGCACCTTAAATGCTTCCAACTGGACGCAGAAGGTCACACTGCGAAGATCGTCAAGAATATTGACTTCCCTATTGACCTTAAGATTGATCCCAGTATGTATTCAATAATTAATTATTTTTAAAGTTCTAGTACATTTTACTTACATATTCAAATGCTTCCTTTGCCATTTTAAAAATATTAAAGGATAAAATTAATTTATTTCACAATGATGCTATTTATTTTTCGTCTCTGAAAACAATATTTATATTGTTATATTGTGGACAAACATGACTGAGTTACGAAAATTATTTATATATTACACACTCATTCATAGACAGAATATTTAAAATGTAGTATGATGTTTACAGAGATAATGTCTTCCAAGCATACGACTAAGCAACGTCTGTACAAGCTGTTTGCAGTTGTCTATCACGAAGGTGTGGAGGCAGTTAAGGGACATTATCTTACGGACACTTTCCACGGACAAGCTGGTTGGATAAGGTGAGATCTAACTATCTAACATTTTTATTTTTAGCAGTTTAATTTTCACATTTTATTTGAAAAAATTGCAACCTAAATATGAAATTAGCTGTATAGGTGGTAAGTTAATAAACAGATACTGATATTTTAGTTTAAAATATGCTTGCCTGAGATTTTCTTTATTATAGCATAAATGTTCTTATGTCATATATATATATATAGCATAAAATATTTCAACAAAATGCACTATGATGTTACTTATTTTTCGTCTCTGAAAGTGATGTATCACTATCTATGTAGACAATCTTGACTGAGTAAATTAATTCATTATAAATAAGATTTAAACTAAAAAAAAGTTATTAATATTTAATTAATTAAATTTCAAGGTATGACGACTCAACTGTGACACCAGTGACAGATGCTCAGGTATTGAAACCAAAGCCGCCACGAATGCCGTACCTTCTGATGTACCGTCGTCACGACACACTTGTTCCACATCGTCCACCTGGCAAACCAGAGTAAGATCAATATCTTAGGCCTAAATATTTCAGACAATATTACATTAGTGTTGCTGTGAAATGAATTCAATGTGAGCCCGTGTATATAATAAGTTAACTGTGCCTGTCAAAGACTTGTTACTGCACAACGAATTCACTGTATTTAATGTAAGTACATTTAAAATTGATTTGAAAGGATTGTTAGTTTGCATTTTATTTTTTATTTCTTGGCACAAATGTTTCATGATTTTTATTTGTTTCACCGAAAGTAATTTTGTCTTTGCCTCTTTTAAGTTGTGTATATTTTCTTTTTAAGAAACTGTTAATCTTATTTAAATTTAGTGTAAATAAGACAAGCTGTAAATAAATGTTTTGTATAGTGCAAAATAGAAATATTTTGTTTCATCAATGCATATATTTCATCACAAAATATATTCGATAAAATTATAACTTGCGAGTCATATTATAATATTAGGAAAAATTACATGTATGTAAATATTGTTATTGTATATTGCTCGAGTTGAGATTCTTTGAGTTACCGGTTGTCATTATCGGCTGTCATTTTGAAAAAAGTGAAAACATTCAAAAAGTTTTTTATTTCTAAAATGTACATAAGATTTGTAAATTAATAATTCTATAGAATATATTTCATGTTGATATGTTTAACTACTTTTTAGATTTAAGATCTTGACAATATGGAATTGTGTTATAAATTTTTAAAAAATATAAAAAAAAATTAATGTAATGTATCAACTTTGTACATGGTTCTGTATTGATCATCATTCTTTCAATCATGCATCAACAATTCGATATTGATGTAAAGTACAAAGATTGAATATTGTTGTGATAATAGAAAGAAGGTGCACTTTTTGCTTTTATTCAACAATTTGCATATTGACTATATTTTGCAATATATTGTACTAAAATTATAATGATATTTTCCTGTGCTGCCAGTGCATGCTAATTCAATGGCAATGAGTGTAAATAAAAACAAATTGTGCATTCTACACCAGATTGCATTTTAAAGGATATGCAAACATGTATGAACTACGGAACAAACTGGACTTAAAGATTTCGTCCCAGATTAATTTAATAAGTAAGGGTTTGAATGGATTGTACAATGTTAGAGTTTATGGAATCGGTGCTTCGATGGACTGAAAGTATGGCAGTGAGTGATGTGCCCTCGGTATTGTGATATGGAATGTGAAAGGACGATTACTACAGATTGTTTAGTCTTAAATATTGTTATATTGTAAGTGTTAAATTTAAATAGAATATATGTTATCTCGCCGTTGGCCTCTGTGGACGTCTGTTTTTAATATTATTCAAAATCAACTCTTAAAGTATCATTTCTGTTGGTAAAGAAATTTTTGTAACATGTATGAGTGCTTCATTTTCTGTTGGGGTGTATGGAAATTTTACAAGTATTTAACAATTAATTATTAAATTAATTTTGTTTTATATGTGACTAGTTTGGAGTGTAGCTGCATTTTAGATCAATAATCAACAATGTATTGATTACGATCTTTTGCGATTGCTGATCTCAAATAAATGTTGTTAGAATCACATTTTTAATGTGTATATAACTTTACATACTAGAAAGGCGATATATCAAGGCCTTGAAAAAAAAATATTTTGCTAGAAACAAATTGATCATAATGGAAGTTTTGAGTTTGCTACTAAATAGAGCTTTTTACTTAAGTGTTAAAAAAATGATCAAAAACACAATTTGGTTCAAGTCCAATTGTAATAAAAAATATTTAGTCTTAAACTTAGTCAATTTAACTATTATCATAATGAAGATTGATATAGGTTTAGTTTCATAATTTTCTGGTACAGAGTTATATACGACTAACGTTCTAAGCTTTTATATGTATAACTTGGTTGTTGTTATTCGTTTATTTGGAGTATGGGTAGCTCATAGTATATAGTTAGTGATGTAACGGCATTATTAATAAATATATAAACTTACAACATTACATATGTTTAGTGTTTCGAGTAAAATCTGAGCCAAAAGTATATATCAAATTTTGTTTACATGTGTGATTTATTTAAGTGGGTCATTGAACTGCCTTAGAAAAATTATTATAAATTATTTCGGCTCTAATGGCAGTTATGCATAAGTATAATTTTCGCTCATATTCTTAGAATACCAGAAGATAATATTCACCAAATAGCTCTCTGGTAGAGCTGACATAAATTTTAGATTACAGATCAATATGTATGTTTTTAGGCACAAATCGTTTTTAAGTTAAATATTGTTCCTTGCGGATGACGCTGACTTGTTTGCATGTAATTAAAAAATATATATATATATGGAGCGTAGCATACACCAAATATGAAATTAACTGCTGTCTCGAGTTGTGATATTTGATTAAACAATGCAATTCCTGTACTTCCTCATTGTGGAAGTATAATATCAATTTCATTATTAAAAGATTGTAATTGTAAATTCTACATACCATATTATGGTATATGAATTATGTAATGATTAGTTGTTTTGCTTGAGTAAAACAGACTAAGGTTGAATGAATGCAGAATATATTTATATATATTTGTAAATAATGAGTAAGTGTAGTCCATTATGTGTAATGCTCCTCTTGTGCGTAAGACTGAGCGAGGGAACCCTTAATGCCGGTGTGTAATTTTTATTGAGCACTTTAGAATAAGATTTATTCTTGTAACGATGGCCTGCCTTTTGATTTTGTCTAAGTTGCGTTGGATATTTATTGTTACATGTGTACTGGAGTTGGAATGTGCCGAATTTATGTATGCTTTAGGTGTATCAATTAATTATATCCGATTTGAAATTGTAATTATGATACAGCTTATAAAGATGATCTGTAAAGAGTTTTAATTTTTTTTTAATCGAATTAACTTATGAATAAATATTTGGACCAAAACGAATAGCTAAAAGCCATAAAAACTGTTTGTTTAAAAAAATTGCACATTATTTGAATACGAATCCCTTTCATCCTAATGTTATATAATAATGTTCAGATGTTATTGATCCCACCATCACTTGGCTCCTCTGTGGTTTAAGACATGCGATCTATTACAGCTGCATATAGTTAGTCCATAGGGCAGAGTCTCGAATAACGCGTAAAACGTTTGTGACCATCTCCAGCGCTTTACTGCTGACCGTAGCTCGAAGACCTCAGGCCACAAGCCCGTCACAACATTGAATGTATATTTAACGCATCAATTTTTATCACATTCTTCCAATTTCAGTGTAGATATAATAAACTGTTGAAATGTAAATTAGTTTGTGTACTGAATAGTAAACGTTCCTGATATAGTTATTATTGTCTGAACAACTGTGAGTGAATACGAGATAGTTTTATTACTAATTATATAGAATGCAGCTTTTTGTGTATTACCTTAAATGCTCCTGTGCCAATAATGGGTCATTGAAAAATGAATTTATAATAAAAAAAAATATTAATATCGATGTATATGTGTCTACTATTAATGAGGATTGATTCTGATATTGTACGATTATTAAATATGTAATCCTAATTTATTTTTAACGTTTTACACTGTTTTTAACGATGAGAGTTTAAAAATGATGCATATTTGTTTTCTATTGAATCATTAAGTAATACTTGGCGTTTATTATAGATAGATATATATCTATTTTTTTAATAAGTTTCGAATATTTACGAGTTTATCATGACAGCGCTACGCCGTAGCGTCATCATCGCATCTGTTGTGACAGAAACAAATTGAATAATAGACATTTTAGTTTTCAGTCGCAATAGCAATATTAAAACATTTTTATCTAGTCTCAAACAATTATATTCGGTGCAATGAAATATATCGAAGTGAAGACTTAACAACTAAATTATACGAAATAGTTTTACAAATTCAACTATGTGTGCAATTGATTAAAAATATTCATATACAAAACTGATTTGTTTCCAATGAACACTCGGCGGTCTATCTTAGATTTTAAACATGCAGTATGCTTAACATTATTTTTATATGAGCGGTTCATTATTTAAGTTACGTTTAATATTAGTTTTAAGTTCCAAGGCTGTATTAAAAAAAGTGTTTCCCAATGACTATAATTATGTATAGATTCACTACGATAGCTGTAATTAATTGTGAAAAAAATTATGACATTTATTTATAATAATATATTACCGGACCGGTTATTTATATGAAAAGGTATTTTTAAATATTTTAAAATTGATAATATAAAAACGTAATGAATAATTGTTTTCGAGTTACAGCTCTTGTAGAGGATGATTAATTTCGTTTAACCTATTATTTGAAATGTAAATAAAACGACTGGGTATAATGGATGAAGCGAATTCTAAGATCAAAGGAAACACTAGAGCGTTATCCATTATAGTCAGATTCCTAAGTTGTTGAAGTGGATGTGTGTATGACTAATAAAATAATCCTTTATTTTGGTAACAAATTGGTGTTATGAAAATTTTGTGAATAAAATATGGTGTCATTCTGATTTTTTTATTTTATTTAAATTCACAAAATGTTTTAACAGGTATTGTTTTCTAAGTAAAACATATATACGTCATTATAAAATATAAATATTTATTTCTCATTACCCACGATATTCTGTAACAAAAATCATCGTTAGACAAGAACAACAAGTTGCTTTGAAGTTTTGGTTGAATATACTACGAAATAAGAGGGCCGGGGGACAACCCAACGTTTGGAAGACTGAAAATTTGTGGATTTTTTGTCATAAGTATCATCCGATGTGTATATTGCAAAGAAAGTCAATTTGGTTTAAATGTAAAAACATGCTTAAATAATCGTAAGTACATATAACATATTATTGCCTTCTCTGCGCCCGTTCTTTTGTGACTTTCCCATGTTTTATGGCTTCATTCAACTCTTTATTACTAATGAAAGTACGCAATTTAAATATGACGATCAACAACGAATTCTTCCAATAAATACGTACCCGAACTCTAAATTTGAAGACAAGGTAAAATATCATACAAACTGCCACAGGTACTAAGGATAGCATCACTATTATCCAACCCGCCACAATATCCGCTAGTGGCCAAGACGCTATCCCAGAAACAAAGAATATCTGCAAAGAAAAACATTTTAACAAACTATCGTTACAGTTTACATGCATATATTATATTAGGTTTATTAGTATATATTATTACTTTAATAAATTCGATAATTAAATTATACTGATTTGAATTCCATCTTTTACCAAGTTATTTCAAAACACGGAGCAGAAACCATAAAATGACAGGTTCGTTTAAATATAATACTTATTATCTTTTAATAATGAACTCACCAAAAGCGCGACTGGCGTCATAGCCCAGCAAATCCTGAAGAACACGCAAGGGTATTCCCCTACGGCGAAATAAACATCCTCACAGAACGTTGTCTGTCCATATATATAGGTAATTACTCCGGCTACAAACGCCGCAATGGGCGTTCGTGGCTTGGAAACAGGCCAAGTCATTAGAAAGTTAAGGATATACATTCCACCCTAAGAAAAAATGAAAAGATTATTTCAACTAAAAATAAATGTGGAAAAATTGTGTTGGCGCCCAAGATGGGACAGCATCAATAAACATTAGTGTATGGTATAATTTAGCTACTATATTAATTATTGTCCGTGGAATCGATCACTGAAAAGTATTCGAAACTTCGAGATACTATAAATTATAAATATATTAAATTCGTATAAATAAATATCCACGAAATAGCACAATGCTAAGCAAGGCTTCTTCTTTTAAAGATAAGGTTATAAGCTTATTTTATAATACGAATTTAAATCAAATAAGCACAACGATATATCATGTAAACGATTTTTGATAGTCCTTGCCCGTGTTTGAATCTGCAAACTCCGGTTAACACTCAAATTTAAGTAATAGCAGCGCCCACCCGTTTAGTTAGTAAGTTTAGGTAGGTAATAATTTACCTGTGTACATAAAGTAATGATTCCAATGAAACAGAACAACACGCAGATCAATATAAGGAACACCCATGTGATCTTTCGTACTAATCGTCCAGTGAATGTTGACATTATCGTTTGCACCAATAAAGCCTTATAAAATAAATCAGGTTAGGTACTTCTTTATTTTAAACCAAACATAGTTATTTACGCAATTATTAAATATTTTTATTCATACTAGCATGACAAAAATATGAAATAAAATTCCTTTGACCACTTACCGTGGAAGATATTGAGAGCACGAAAAATGTGAAAAACACAAGAGCGGACCAAAACTGATTTCCCGGTATTCGCGTCACGTAATCTGCCCAAATTATTAACGAAGATGACGAACCTATGATTAAAATATTTTTACTTACGATTAGATCCAAGTTTAGTATTTATATTCTTTCGAAAATATTTATTAGAAACTGGCGCCCAGATTAGGGCGAAGTAAATAAAAGAACTCTAATGGCCAAATACTGAAACGTCATTCAAATAGAAGTGGGACTAACGGCCGAATACTGAAACGTCATTCAAATATGATTGGGACTTAATTATTTGGAGCGTCATTAATTTCAAAATTTAGTATGCGAAATTTGAAATTAATGGCGTTCCAAATAATTAAGTCCCACTTCATATTTGAAAGACGTTTCAGTATTCGGCCATAAGACGCTAAAATACCTTTCCATATATTCGTACTATTGTCGTAATCTTTGTACAGAGCACCATGAGCGGCTCCAAGTATAAAGGCAGTCGCAGTACAGCTAAGTTTCGATACCGCGAACGCGTACATCGACGTGTTACCAAGCATGTGCTTCTGTTTCGGACAGTATGAACCGAGCATTACCAGTGTACCTTGAGACACGGCCATTTGAACGAAACAATATTCGAGAGCATCGCGCCAAATCTGAAATGTAAACAGAATCAAAACTATCATATAGGTAGGTGACTATGATAATACGGTAGTTAAATTATGTTGATGATATTCGACATATAACATGAATAGAAAAAGTGAAAACTTCTTCAGAAGATAGGTAACTAAATTTAAAACTAGCCTCTTACAAAGAGGATTTATAGTTTCCTTTGTTTTCTTAAAATTATATTACCTGTAAACCATCACGGAGAACATTCCAATCGCACTCATAGAACATTCTCGAAGACCCTTTCAACCTGAACACGCCGGCAGCGCTGCTCACAATCACGAAGAAAGCCAACAAATCTTTAAATAGCACCAACTACAAATCCAAGATTATTAACAATAAAATTCATATTACGTCTGCTCTGTACGCTTTTGTTTTATTGTATAGATAGGCGGACGAGCAATTTTATTTTTTGCGCTGGAAAAACTCCAACGCCAACACAAACGGACGGGCTTTGTGCAAGCCCGTCTGGACAGGTACCATCCACTCATCAGATATTCTACCGCTAAACAGCAATAGGTACCTACTTAATATTGTTGCGTTCCGATTTGAAGGTTGAGTGAGCCAGTTTAACTACAGGCCAAGGGACTTAACATCTTCGTTCCTACGGTTGGTGGCGCATTGAAGATGTAAGGAATTGTTAAAATGTACTTCTACACCGCCAATGAACTGTGGTACCCATTTAACATTATGGCCCGTCCCGTCCGCCTACCTAATCATAGAAATGTCAACTCTAACTATGAGCAGTGCTCTCTGACATTATTCTTTAAATTATATCGAAAAGTTGAAAAGAAAGAAGAACTTCAGTTAATATTATGGTGTCACATGCCTTCGAGTAGCTGTATATTCGTTTACAGGACACGAAGTAGACCAGCGCCCACGATATGACGTAATATACTGTCAACTCGGGTACCACGTTTCCGAGCCCGCCTTGCAAGCCATCGCGTTTTAGATTTAATACAAAATTACTGTTGAAAAAAATATTTGTTCATGCATTAAATTTAAATGACTACAACTCTAAGCTTACGCAAATAAAAATTAGAAAATCATTCTAAGCCTAGCTAGGCAGATAAGTCATTTAGGATTGTAGCGCCGACTTTACATTTTTTAAATTAAATATTTACCTGTATATAGACATGTATATGTATAGATAATTAAAAATGACGTTAATAATATACAATAAGGACAAACTAAATCATAAACTAACAAAAAAAATGACTGCGCCGGCGTTTCACTTCCTTTCGGTAGCGGCCTATGTCTCGCCGCGCACGGCGGGTGCGCTGACGCAGCGCAGTGGAGCCACGGTAAGAACGAGTGAATGGAATGAACCACTAGAGCGAGACACCACGCACTCACTGCCCCTAAGGACAAGGCCGTAAATATGCACGATATTAGCATTGCACCACCGATACCTAGAAAATAAAAAGTATATAGATGTCATTATTATAAATAGTTTTAAGTAGGAAAATAAATAAAGGAAATATTTCACACATAAAGTCCTCTATTAAGAGTTAGCTTATAATATATAAAAAAAGCCATATAATATACAACTATTTATTGGCCCGACTTGGGAATTGAACCCAGGACCACCGGGTCTGCGGCCTTATATCAAGCCACTAGACCAACGAGGCACTCAGTCAGATGATTATGATATATATAGTCTATTCCAACCACATCAGGAATAAACCCAAATTAACAACTGATACGATATCATTGGTCACCGATATAAATTGACGCGATATCATTGGTCGAGATCTTAAATAATCTATGATATTCACTATGGACTCGCAAAAAGATGGCGTTTTCAATGTCCGCGAAGTTGTAATCGGAACTTCGAAAGTTAAATTAATGCGGTTATAACTAGTTAATTGGAATAGAACACTTATATTATAAATAAGGGTAAATTAATCAAAAACTGTTTATAGTGCATAATACAGCAGAACGATTTGAAAATAGCATACAATTTAGCTTCTTTTAGTATTTATATTGATGTTTACCTTTGTTCCTACTCCGATTAGAATAGGTATAGCCATATATTCCTGACATTGCCAATGCGCTACTACCATTGGGAATCAGATGTTACGTCCCTTGTGGTAGTGTGGCTCATTCACCTTCAAATCGGAATACAACAATTTTAAAAATATCTGTTTGGCGGTAGAATTTGTGATGAGTGGGTGCTAGCAGACGGGCTTGTACAAAGCCATATCTCGAAGTAACAAAGTTTATTACTTTTTTTTAAGTTAATAACCTAAAATATTTATAAAGTCACCTCTTGCAACAGGAGCCATATCCCAACAGTTCAATACACCTTTCTTTGTAACAACTCCTAGTGCGAGTTCCAGATAGAATGCAGGATAGGCAAAGAACACGCTAAATACATTATAAAGGAAGAGAAATGGCAGCAGCCGCTTTAAGTCGTGTATATAAGGATGCCACCACATTTGGACGATGCCGATACATGAAGATACGACTAGCTGTCGGTAACTTATGTTATTTGTCCATCGGTCTTGAATCTAGTAAATAGATATAGAAATTACTTTGTCTATATTTAAAATAAAACACATTAAACGACTATATATAATGGTAGGTATCATACAATTCCATATTACAGTTTAGGTCTGAATTAGAATAGCAACTAATAATATATAATTATTTGGCATTAATTTTATTGTACAAAAATTAACTGAGTATAATCACAATAGCCATTTAAAGTAAGTACTTTATAAAAATTTAATAAGTTTCTCAATTGAAAGCGTTTTTTTTTAAATCCTCAAAGACTATAATAACATTGAAAATTATTTTTTACCAATGGCTCTTCTGTCGACACCGATTCGATAGATTCTGTTAAAGTTTTTGTTCGACTACTCTGTAAAGAATTTTATTATATTGAATAAAATATTTAAAAAAAAAATTGCATATATTTTTATATGATATAAGTACCAAGCTTTCGGTCATTTTAATTGCTAAATATATAAAGGAATAATATTATAATTTTACATTGATTGATCGTTGACGCTATTAGTTTTTAAAGAAAAGAAATGTCAACGTCGTAAGCGGCACAGATTAAAAACATTTTTTTTAGATTAATTGAAAGTTTAATAATAGTAGTTTTATTAGTAGCCATTAAATAAATGATTATATCCCATACTAATTTAATTACGTAAATAAATGTAACATTTTGTTTATAATGAAAAGGATAAATAAAACACAAGTAGTGTTAATATAACAAAATTTATTATTATATCGCCGATATGTAATTGTCGTCAATTTCAATAGAATTTGCCACATTTATCAACGAAAGCAAAACATTGAAACTTTAAAAAAACCTACTATTTTGTTTTATATGTAGCCAATAAAAAAAATTAATTGTAATTAATTCCTGTTACCTCACACTAAATCAAATTATATGTTGTACAATTTCTATTGAAATGAACGACATGCAGCTAATACAAAATGTATTTTTGCTAAACTACGAAATAAAACTAATTACTCTATTATTTGGCCAATCAAGCTTAACCAATAACTATATAAAATGAAATAATGAAAACTATTATTTTTTTTTGTGATTTTTTTATTTCACAAAAAATTTTACTCGTGTATAACTTTTTAACTTAAGTTATATAAACGGTTTAATATGTGTAGCTTTTTAAATAATGTCGATTCTGTCATGTAGTTTATAAATTAATTATTTGAATGAATACAGTTATTGTTAACGAGAAAAAAAAATCTTTTTGACTTAAAAATCTTACATATCATAATTTTAATTCATAGTATACTCCAATGGCAGGAGAAATAAAAACCAAACGATTTTCTAGTTGTTATATTCTACAATACAAACAGTTAATAATGAATTTATATTTATTTATAATACAATACTATTCCAATTTACTTCAATTTCACTTTCAAATTTTATAACGACTTCAACACTCCAGTTTATATGAATCTAATAGAAATAGTGAATACCATAGACAATCAATTATTAAATTAAGTCAATTGAAGGTTAAATTTACTTTCCTGCTATTGGAGTCTGCTATGAAAATTGCGGATGAGCAGAATCGGTAATTCGGTACTAATATTAACAAATTCAACGATATAACATAATATCAAATTTTAAGTTATCTTGCGTTTTATAAGATGAGTTTTACAAAAAAAATATTTCGTCGTATTTATGGTATGAACATAAAATATTAAACTAGAACAGAATAATAGCCATCACATATGTGTGAAAACTTATAGGTGAAGCATTACTCAAAATAAGTACCAAAAAAATCTTTTAATTAATAACCATCGACTTCAGACGAACCTAAATAAATTACATATGACCCCTCTATATACTTTTTTTTATTAAACACTAATGTGCCTGTGCATTAATGAACATTTTTGTGTCCAAATCTATTTTACGTAAAATAACAATATTTAAGCATACGTACTAGTGCTTGATAGGCAATGACATTTTGTATATTAGAGACAAAAGATGCTAATTTCTTCGAATCAGATTTAATAATTCCTTTTCAACTTTCGAACATTAAAACGATGTTTCTAACGCATACATTTTAAAAAAAATCATATTCTATTTTTAAATTTGAAGCCTCTAGCTACAACGACCGATAATCGTTTAAAGAGTTTATTGCTTTTATCGAATTATATTATAATTTATATGAAATATTGTTCTATAAAACTACATATCTACTACCTCATATGCATAATTGTATACTAAGATATATATTCGTACCAAATATCGTAAAACTGTTTTAGATTTAATGTTGTTAAGTTTAAGAGTCCATTCGCAAAACCCTCATATCAACTTATGGCAAACATTTTTAGTGTGTCAGATATACATATATGATTTAACATGCCTGCCAATAAAATGTCATTATTATTATTCATCGATATTGCTTTAAGGCGTTATTATCATACATTTTAATTAAGATTGAATGAAAAACTAGCATATTATGTGTATCGATGTGAACATTATTATTCATAATATTTAATAAAAAGAAACTGCATATTATAATATTTACTATTTTCTGTAAAACATCATAATATATGTTTAATAAGATTGCTTAATTAACAATTAATATAAATCTTAAAAAACGAACGAACAACGAACAAACGTACAAAAGACACTTGTAAGTTGTAACAAACACGTTAAATATTAAAATTATTATTTACGGATGGCGTTATGCAAACCGTGCAAAGTTTATATGAAAGCAACTATTTACTAGAAAAAACAACAGCGGGCCTAGACAAAGTATCAAAGTGATTGTCGATTTTGTATAAACCACGGTCTTGTTTACAGGTCTAGCAACCGAGTCCAATTTCAGTGGTGCGAGATAGACGAGATTGTGTTGCAACTTTTATTTCGCAACGGCGCCCGCTGTACGTCGCTGCTATCGCCTATCGCACTTGGTTGAGTGACATGCGGCGTATATTTTTTATTAAAAAATATTATCCTAACTAATATTATAAATGCAAAAGTAAGTTTGTTTGTTACGCTTTCACGCCTAAACCACTAAGCCGATTTGAAAAATTCTTTCACCAATGGAAAGCTACATTATCAGCGATTAACATAGGCTACATTTTGTCCCCACATTCCCACGGGAACGGGAACTACGCGGGTGAAACCGCAGGAAAAACGCTAGTTTATTAAAATTTTAATATATTGTAAAATTGTCCATATCAAATTAAAATTCTACTCTGAACTATGATAACTAATTTTACTTTAGCGCACAATAAAACAACTCGTGTTGTGCTTATTATATATGTATGCTACATCTAATGTGCTCGTTATATAATAAAAACATGTTTGAATACAGCACTTTGAAAACAATATTTTGAATTACAGTGTTAGAGTAAAATGCAAAGAAAAAAATATGGTTAACCGTACCATCCCCATCGTTGGAACAGTGTAAAGCGAGGGCATCGACCACATAAACGTTAAACGTGATATAATATTGGACAAATAATATAATTTTATTTTTTATGTCCTTTATTATCTTTATCTGTATCCAGCACGACCCAATCGTCATGCCTCTGGCGGCCGTAAATTAAACTGAACAGCGTCATTAAGTCGACGTACCCCCACTACTGATATTACAAGACCTGTATACAAGACCGTGGATTACAGTATTGCTATCGTTCTTTCATGTGTAGGGTTAAAAAGGATAGCAATTCTTTTACTCTAATTAGATTGGTTGAGTCTTTGAGATATTGTGTACAAAAAAAAACCGATTGTCATAGTAACATAGGGAGAACTATAACGACTACACATTGGTACTAATGACAAAATAGCCTATCAACCCCTTAAGAAAGCTATATAAATAAAGAGACAAAATAAAGAAAAACAAACTTTTACTATACGAGCTAAACATATTACGTGTCTTTGAACACACTTACGTTCAAAAACAACAACTATGAATTTGTATTTTTTGATCATAGACATGTTTTTTTTTTATATTATTTAATATTCGTTACAAGTATTAAAAATCATAACGAAAATAACCTACTTTTAATAATTGTAAAATGTTATGTTACATGAAAAGTGTTATTGCTTTATTCATTTTTAAATTGATTGTTTAATATAACATGTAATTGTATAGATTGTAATTAAATGTAAATTCGATATTATCTCAACGGGAATATGTTAATTTGTACCAATTTAGTACACGTGGAAGACCTTATAGAAGCAATTAGCATTGACCGTGTACCACATTTGTCCATCATTTATTACAAAGTAACTGCAGTTAATACCCCACTGCTGAGCAAAGGCACCATGTTAATTTCTGAACTTTATCCTCCCTTTTTTTTGCTTAAGCCAAGTTATTACTTGAATTTTAAGATATCACTTCACGGCAGATTAAGTAATAAGTTACCAAGTTTAAATCTATCCGATTATCAATAATGCAGCAAAGCTTTTAAATTTATAAAATTGTCCCATATTTGTAGCTATGATCGAAAAGAGGAGAAAAATGTTTATCATCTATAACTATTTAATTTTAGTAACGCTATAACAATATAATTTTTATGCACAAAGCTATCGTAAAGCTTTTATAAATAATTAAATTCTCTAATTCTCAAATACTGAAGAGGTCTCCCGCTGAAGGGAGAGGCGCTAGGCCTCCCGTCACATCTGGCAATCTCGATACGTCAGGCAGGTTATCTATATGAGACTTGACTTCAGCCTTAACTTCATAAATCTTCTGTAGTTTAATATTGTATTCCTGAAATTTATTTCTATGTATGTTATTTCATTATTACCAAAATCAATATGTTATTATATTATAAAACTAATTGATACTAATTAATAAAATATTTTATGTTTAATATATATAATTAAAAGCATTCGGTTTAACGATATAAAAGTTAACGTGCTGTAACGCCATCTGTCGGCAAGTTAAAACAAATTGATATCAATCCTTGAAAATAATTATTTATGCCAATTTTCATGGTGATGGTATTTAATTTAATTAACCTGAAACAACTAGGTATACAAATTCCGTGGAAAAGAAATGATTGATGATGAAGAATATATTTAGAGGGCTCATTGAAACACAGATTTTAAAATCCGTTCTTTGTACACTTATTACAAAACAATCACTGCCTTAAAAATATATAATTTTATAATTATAGTATCTATTCGTCTTGATAAAATAACTATTTCTTCTCACGCTAATTTTTACACTACCCTGCACTGCGTATATCATGCGGATCTTCCATAAACTAATGGTTCGAAGTAGAATCGGAGTAAAATATATACTAATACGACAATATTAATTTACATAAAATGTTAAAAAATAATATATTATTTATTAAGTATTTATATACTTTGCGGCAATTAAACTAAATTAAAGTTATCGATATTGTTTATTTCTAGTCCTTTGAAAATATCAAATGTAATTAAAGAAAAAAATGGCGTATGCATAATAATAAGTAATAACTTCTTTTAGACATTTTGGAGAAATACAAATATCAAAATTAATTATTTTGTATCTGTTATAGTTATAATAGAATTTTATCTCCAAGTATGTCTGCATATATAACTATATCATGCAACATATTATTATACTATATGTCTATGTTGAAGTTACAAATTGAACTGGATAAATAGTTACTTTATTTTAATATGGTATGATGTTGATATATCTACCAACCTCTAGTTTAGCCTCGGCTTTCTTGGCAAGTTCACGTTGAGCCTGTTCGAAATCTCTCAACATCGACGCGACCTTCCTTCGTTTCTCCAATTCATCAGACAGCCTCAAGTTATATTCAGCAAGCAATTCCACAGCTGAATTTACAATGGCGCTGAGACTTACAGCAGATTCTTTATCTATAAAATAATTATTACGATTAAAACACATCATTTTCATTGATAGGTATAAATAATTTTAATTGGTATCTGTTTACATAATGAATATTTACTATATAAACAAAAATTGTGTAAGAAATATAATCAAGTTAAAGTTGTAAAAAAAATCTGTACAGCAGGATTTTTTGGACTACTGATAATAATTATTCATGAGCTAAATGACTTAAAAATAATAACAACCAAATTAAAACTTAACCATTAATACTACAAATTAAGTTATAAATTAATTATGAAACAGTTTTTAATTAAAGAAAAAAAAAATAGAATTTTATCAAATTACAAAATTATAAAGGTAGTTTAAATACGAAAATCCATGAAATATAATGAAAATAAAGGCAGATAGAAAAAAACAGATTTAAGGAAAAAAATAAGGTAGTGTTTTTGTTTTATTGAAAAATGAAACAATGAAGTTTGAAAAATATTTATTTCTGCATATTTTGGTACATATTCTTTAATTGTTCTGTGAATGAGTGTACAATAACAGAATGTCTTTATATACCATTTACCTTCTAGCTTAGATAACAATTGCACTTCGGAAACTTCTGGAGGTAGTGATGCTATTCTCTCTCTTACCGCTTCATCGCTTGAGGCACTCGACTCTAACTCCAACAAGGCCTGCAATTTAAAAATTTAGTTAAAAAAAGTAATACAAAATTCATAATGATTAACAAATAATATCTGTGTTTTTCCTTTCATAATATTTGAGTTTTTGAGTTCTGACGGAAAAGCATATAAGCCAGCAGACTAAGAATCTGCTAAAAAAGTTGAAAAATTGTTCGTTGGACAAAAATCAATTCCATGTAAGTATTTTTACAAGGAAAGATCAACCCCATAGTACTGTTAAAATTTGTATTTTCTACCACTAACCAACCAAACTAATATAATTATTAAGTCAATTGTTTCCATGGTATTTTCTGGTAATTATTTGTCAAATGAATTATTTATATTACCAGTAATTTCTAAAGAGGATAATCTTAGTCATTACTTTTAAGTCAGCTGTTCATAAATGATAAATTAACATTTGATTATGATCATAATTAATATATCAATGCAACATTGCAAAATGAGGATAATGTATGAATTTTATTTATTATAATACATAAGTCTGTGCTTAAAGCATTGATAAATAAAAAAAATATAAATATTATATATTGACCTGATGTTAAGTGGTACCACTGATATATTGGTGATGTAAGAAATATTAATTAAAGTTGGGAACTTTATCAATGCTTCTCAACATTTGGGGACGAAGATGTTATATCTTTTGCGCCTTTAGCTACACTAGCTTGCTCTCCCTTCAAACTAGAACACAACAGTAGTATTTATAAGTAAGTATTGCTATTTAGTGATAGAATATCTGAAGAATAGGTGGTACCTACCCAGACGGGCTTGTACAAACCCTATCTCCTGAAAATATTACTAATTGTAATTATTAATTTGAATATATATTCAAATAATATATAAGTATTTGATTATATTTTATTCAAATTAAAGTTTTTATACCTTAATTAGTTCTTCGGGCTCTGGTGGGTCACCAGGAGGAGTATTTGGACTGACTGATGAATGTTTATCATTTTGTCCATCCGAGTTAGATTTGGACTCACTCTTTCGTTTTTCTTTTTTCTCTTTAACTTTTTCTGACAGCCTTGGCTTTTTTTCTGGTTCTTTTATTTCTGTATCAGTCTTCTTTCGTTTAATTGCATTACTTAGTTCTGCATCATTGGGGTCAACTGAAACACAAATTGAGGTACCATAAATAATTGTTATTGTATGTGGAAAAAAACTGTCACAATAATATTAAAAAGTATAAAAAGTTATATCAAAATTTCATCCACAAAATGCTTTGGCTGTTTATATGTAAGTTTTACGTTAACCTTTGAATAAATGAGTTTAATCATATCTTTATCTCTAACAAAGCACATATTCATTCATTATCTCATACTTCTTATTAACATACTGGTAAAGTATTGAGGCTTCCTCAACTTTTATATATGAAATTGTACTTACCAATAATTTTAAGCTCTATTATTCTCTCCGGGTCATAAACACCTCTTTCTTCCCATATATTCAATATCCTATGAAGAGAATGCTTGGTTTTAGTGTTGATACCAGTCTTAGCCATGTGTTTTAGGGCTTCCGTAAGAACATTGCCAAACTCTTTTCCATATTCTGGTCCCTTCTTTTTACTATTCTGTATAACATCATTAGCTAGGTACATGAATGTTAGCTGCTTGTTATCTTTTGCTACAATATAATTTTAATATTTAGGTTATGTTTGGTACCTAACAAAATGTCGTAAGCTTATGTAACCTAGCGATAACAATAAAATATTGATATATACACGTGTCGAGGTGTGAAAGAAAAACATAATTGAATAATAACACTTTATTTAATAACAAAAACAACTTAAAAAAGTAAATTTGAATCGTATTGGACAGAAAAACTTTATTACTTGAAAGTTAATTGTATCCAAAATTTTAATACTATATGAATACGGGACAAAGAAATAATAAAACTTACCTTTTAGCATTTCTTTAAACCAAGTTTTAACGATAGCGGCGTGGTGTTTTCTATGGTGAATAAGCCATAGAGACAATGTTTGTATACTTTGTTGGCTTGAATTTAAATCTTGTAACTTACGTATTAACGCGTTTTCAGTAAAACCAGACATTTTATGGTATTCAATATTTGCAACCTATAATAAATACCACACACGAGCAGAATTATTTACGAAATTGCAAATGCTCTCTGACATTGACTTGACGACGACGAGTGACGTTTGTTTTCTACATATAAAACGCCATTTTCAAAGCAACAGCGCTACCAACTCTAAAAATATTTTAAGGTAACTATTATATAATAAAAAATATAATATTAAACAAATATTTTTAAAATAATACTGTAATCAGTAATGCGTATAAAATGTAAGCAATATGTAACATACTTGAACTATTTAATTGAAAGAAAGAAATAAAAACATTACATTTGTAAGAAATTCGTAAGACTTAAAAAATCTTCTAAAAATCCAAAAGTATACACGAATCTGTACTTATTTCAGTTTAAAATCATAACTGGTGTTTATAATAGTGACAATACAAAGACGTACAAAATCTAACTGAAATAAGATAAGAATATTAATACATAACTAGTTTATGAAATATCTCCTCTTTGGTTAAGAATTCCAAATACAAATTTATAAATTAATTTAGCTAGTACATTGGAGTTTTGAAAATAGTCATTTATTTGTTTTTTCCTCATTATTTTTTTCTTTGGCGTCTCTTATTACCGCACAATGGAAAACATGAAATATCGGTATATTTACGGGTACGAGTTCTACCGTGGCACCAACGCTGCAGAATTAGCTCGAAGAATTAATTATGTGTACAGCGCTGGTGTCGCAAAAGAAAGCACGGTACGTTTTTGGTTTCAACGTTTTCGTTCCGGAAATTTCATTCAGAACCAAATATAAACATATATAACAACGGTGCATACTTTGATTAATTAGATATAGTTTACAAAAAAAATTGACTTTATATTCCTCCCGTACAAAACGCCAATTTCATATGTCAGGACCTAATATATCATTTTTATTAATAAGATGTTGGGGAAGAATAAAATAATAGATTTATTCAATGATATTATAAGTAAAAAGGTGTAGATAGGTTACAGGCACTCCGTGAGCACTAGTTCGGAATCAGGATTACTATCCACACTTCACCTCAGTATTATGTCACCATTGTCAATGGATAGACGTCACGTAGCGAGTACAATTATAATTAAAAGTAACCCAAAGAACCAGAAATGCCGTCGTGTGTTATGAGAGATTGCACAAGTTATACTAGCAAAACTTCTTAAAGTTAAGGAATCACTTTTCATTAGTAAGTTTACTATTTATCTTAATATTTTCACAAATCAAACATTATATTCGTAAAATATGACGTTAGAAATGAATGAATGCAACAAAAGTATATTAATGAACGAGTGCAATAGAGATAGACGACGTTACTGATCATAGAAACACAAACAGTGGTGGCAGTTGGCACATATATTATAATTTTATATGTTTGTATAATTTATATAAATGAAAAAGAATACTAAATTATTAATTATATCATATTACTAAATTGAAATCAAAAAATAAATAAATATTTTTTATAGTGTCGTAAAGAAGATGTTTATTTAGATGTATAAATGTTTAGATTTTTTTTTTATTGCATAGGAAGGCGGACGAGCATATGGGCCACCTGATGGTAAGTGGTCACCAACGCCCATAGACATTGGCGTTGTAAGAGCTGTTAACCATCTCTTACATCGCCAATGCGCCACCAACCTTGGGAACTAAGGTGTTATGTCCCTTGTGCCTGTAATTACACTGGCTCACTCACCCTTCAAACCGGAACACAGCAATAACAAGTACTGCTGTTTTGCGGTAGAATATCTGATGAGTGGGTGGTACCTACCCAGACGAGCTTGCACAAAGCTCTACCACCAAATGATTAAAGTGATTAAAGTGTTTAGATGTATGATCATGAAATTAATTAATTGTTTCTAGATTTCCATCGAAAGGTGCATCCAGTGGGTTGATATTGTTTATTTGATATTAATTTTTTATAAAATTATTGATAGTTTTTATTTGCCTATTTTCAATGAGTTTTTAGTATTTTGCAAAATGAATGTATGAGTAATCGCATTCATAGGCATAAATCCGGGTAAGAAAAAAACGTATTGTCTGATAATTTATTCTATGTCGTTTCTTTGACACGAGACGATGCACTCTCGCAAATATATTCGTCTTTTTTTCACTGATACTTAAATCATGCCACCCTACTTTAGCGACGAATCGTAATATAGTGTGTATATTGCAATATAAAGTTATTTATGTGTGCGTAACAGTGTCATTTTCGTAGATTGAATAGTATGTATGTAACCTATCTACACCTTTTTACTTATAATATCATTGGATTTATTTATTAAATAGTGAGAGAAATTAAATATAAGTACAATACTGAAATCGTTACTGAGACGATTTTTTGAATTTAGCGTTCGTTGCTACGTATTATTTTCACTAGAACTACATTTATTATTTACACTAAAAATAAATATACATATGCAATTTAGAAGATTAAGGTTTTAATGTAAATAAAAAAAGAATTAGAAGATTTGTAAACAAAAAGTATGAAATAAAAAAAATGCCAAAAAGGTAATATTCTGCCGAAACCCGGGATTGAACCGGGGACCTTTAGATCTTCAGTCTAACGCTCTCCCAACTGAGCTATTTCGGCTATGACGACCAGGTGATTATAATGTATCATAATACAAATTTAAATGCTAAATATTTATGTAATAATTACATTTTTATTTTTGTATTTAAGTTATATTTGATCAAAACTTTTGATATTTATTTTGTTTATAAGCTTAATATGTCGGAGAGGTTTGAGTAACTAACTGAACCAAAAGTCATGAAAATAACGAAACTTCAAGTGTAAATAAAAAATATAGGTTATTAAAAGGGCTTTTTACTTCATTATCGACATCTCATCAATTTAATAATTAGTTGCCCACTTACCTCGCATGCAGCATGTGCATCGTCATTCAGAAAAAGAGTATGATGTTTATAATCATGCAAAAACCAATCTATTAAAAAAACAGCCAGATTTGTATAAAAGTTGAAATAAATATTTTTAAGTAGTTTTTATTATCACCTACCTTACCTAGGCGTTAAATATCAAAGAATTCAGAAAAACATTTCTTTCCGACAATAAAAAAACTATTTATTTTTTTATAAATATTGAACCATTATTATAGTTAATTATTTGAATGTTACTAAAGCCCCCGTTATTATAGGGTTTACGAGGAGGTACACTTAAATATAATCGTTCTTTAAAGAAGAAGAATTCACTAAACAGTGTAATAGCTTAATATAAAAATACAGGCGTCTCAAGTAAAGTAGCCTTTTTTTTAACGAGGGGAAATTCATTTACATGCCGCTCGGTCGGGGGACCGAGACGGGTATGTGGGACTCACGGGGACTCCTACTCGGCTGCACGTCCTATCCACTAAAACCAAATCGGTACCCTTCCCGTCTTAAGGGGAGCGCCACGAGATCGCTTGCGCATTCAACCGTGAGAAGTAAAGTAGCCTGGTATAACAAAGCGGTAATTACTACATTTTGGACGAAGCCAAAAGTTTGACCGAGTGATCGAAGCCGGAGCCGAAAGTTTGGTCAGAAACTACTGTCATATCTGTTGGTTAAAAAGTACCAGGGTAGTATTAACGTGGCATCGACGTCGCGTCAATAGTTTGCCATGGCCGACAAGCACACTGAAAAATACTTATATAATTTTAGGCCATGTTGGCTGATGGACTGGACAGTGATGGCAATAGGCTACTTCAGACGATTGTTAAGGAATTGCACAACTAAATACATACAGTTATTCAACTGCATTCTTTGTGTTAGAGGGTTATTTTCATTTTCACAACTTTTTTATGAGGTCGGTAAAGAGCAGAATTGAAATAAACTACAAACAATAATGTATCTTGTTCAATAGTTATTGTAATACAAATTTATAAATTAAGTTACATATATTTAAAATAAATGCGCAGTGTATCGAGTAACAACTTAGTAGGTCAATATTCCTGATACTATTTTTTAATGAATTGATTGTAGCGTCAGTCGAAAAATGTACCGAATATTGAGTGGTAAGTTCTAGCTATATAGCCATTAGATATAACTCCTTTACAAAGCCAATATCTGCTCAAAATGTTAGTTTTGTTTTTATAGAAATTAAAATTCTAGTTCTAGTATCGTGCAGTAGAACTGGCAGATTTGTCGGATTTCTACTAAACAGCGATACGATACAACCTTTTACCTAGACCTACTTTTCACTGAAAATATAATCTTGATATTCTATACAACAGTATAGTAAAGTACAGTAACAGCCTCTGAATGTCCCACTGCTAAGCTAAGGACTTTTCTCCTCTTTTGAAGAGAAAATAGTATATAACTGTTAATTCTTATTGCCAAGTTATTTATTGAGCGTCTTAAAATATGTTTAAAAATATTTTCTTCTTAAATTTTATCAATTCCCATTAATAGCGAGAAATAAACTCTAAAAACTAAACATTTTAAGTACACCTATTTAGCTGCTATCTTTTACCTACAAAGCTATTTAAAACGATAGACTACAGATTTAAGTATATTAATATTTATGGTTACAAATATTTCTAAGATATTCATTAGTTATGATTAATTAATGTATTATAACTATAAGTGTAATTTACATAATATATTATACCTACTATGATAGGTATATCAATTAAATAAAGAAGCCCTAGTGGACACTGCTCACTCGTTAACCCTGTTAACAAAGCGAACATCAACAAGATCTTTCTCTGCGACAACGCACCTGCGCCGGCGCAGCCTCTTCTCAGTAAGCACACTTTTCAAAGGCCGCACCGCACGCGCCTCTCGAACGCGGCCGCTTGCACGTGAAAATGAAATCGAGTTTCTAAATTAGAATTCATTTTTAAATTTATATTTTCACTTCTTTGCAACGTAACTGGTAGCCTGTCCTATTTGAGTTTTGTTTTTAAAATTAATTTATTAGTGAATCAAAAATGATGATGTTTTTCTTAAATAGAGTACCCAGTGTTTTTATCGTCGTGTCTTTAGTTTTATTGGCCAATGCACAAAAACAAACGAATAATCTACGAGACGTCGGTAAGTTAATTTACATTATATTAAAAAAATAAAAACAAGTATAAATACTATATTTATTTATTTAATAAAATAAACAATAATAAAATAAAAAAAAAAAAACTTAATTTACTAATGTATGTTTGAAGCAGTTAAAGTACCGTTAAAATAAAGATGTTGAGGTTGTATGTTAATTAATATACCTATTTGGGATATTTCTTAAGATATCAGTTAACCTAATCATAACCAAAGTTTATAACCTACATTGTATATTATTTTGAGCCAAGGTAAGAAAACCTGTTAAATAACTCGTATCTGTTTATGTTTTTAAAATTAGAATAATTTGTTTATTTTGTTTCAAGTTTATTATTGAAAATAAAACAAAAAAATAAAGTGCGACAGAAATATTTCGCGCAAAAATGTTGCACTTATATTCGACCTCCAATACTGTATTTAAAAATAAATTTAAAAATGTAGAGACATCTCTTAACCATTAATTATTGACGATAATCTAACATTATATATTTTTTAAATCGGATTGGTGCTCTGTTGCAACAGTGTCTGTTAAAAAGTATTTTAGGAAGAAATTTAATTATTACGATTTCTTTATATAATTATTAAATAAAATACAACAGAGTTATTTAAATAAAAACACAGAAGCAGGTGCTAAGAAATCATCATACGATTAAACATAACGTTATATAATTCATGGCGGTTATTATGTATATTACAATTATGTTTCGAATCGCTGCTGGCCAATATCACTTTTACTTTTAGTGACAACTGAAAGTGATTTCTCTCTCGAAAACGAGTTAATGTCTGGTACAGATATGTCTGTGTAACAAACAAAAAATACATTTACATTTTTCCGGCAGTACAGTTATTATTATATTTTTTTTTTACGACATGACGTAGCGAATATTTAAAAATATACCTTTTCTTTTTTTATTAAATTATAATTTGCCTTAATATAACGGTCGAAATGGCCGTCGTTTTTCCATTCAAAAATTAGTTAACATCGTATTTTATTCAAATATTTATAATTTATGCTGAGTGAATTGTGATTTTTTTGTCTTACAATACTAGAGCGCTATGGCTATTCGTTCGTGGTGGCAACCAAAAGTATATTATTTTGTAGATTATAAATCATTTGATTCATAATCATTTATATAAAATTTTCTGTTTGTATTTTTTTCGTTTCTACATATCTGATGTTAATTAATTTATTTGCAAAATTATATTTATTTTTATATAAATTGATGTGAGTTTAGTTTTTATTAAGATACATAATATATCTTAGATTATAAAATATTTATTTAAATACCCATCTATGTAATCGTTAAACTTGTTTAGTTACATCATTAAAGCAAAACCAAAACTTGACAAAAAATAACAAATCCAAGCGGTCACATTATTAGAAATCTACTATTCGTTTTCTTTTTTTTTAAATTGAGTTTTGTATCATAAAATTTAAACTATCAAGGTAAAATGACCAAAGAAAAACCGCGATAGAATATTAATCTTTTTATATTAAATGCTCGATCGGGTTGTAAAATAATTATTATACTGATCAAAACTTGAAGCTTATTCATTTTTGTAGTAAATATAGAGATAAATTTGACGTCAACATCTTGAATTATAATAAGCCTTATTAGAAAATAAGGTAGGTAAATGTGGTTGTTTTTAATGTACTGTAAAAATATATAAAACAAACAAAACGTTATTTATCAACCGAAATGGCCCAGAAACTAGGACATGATGTTATAGGTATACTACGAACTATTTTAATCTAATTCTAAAAACGAAATGGAATATAAGAACAACAAAACAATAAAAAAGTGACTATGTGTTTAAATTTACCTAATTGATTTAGAGTGATAGAGATATTAAAGAAAGCGTGTTTCAACTTTTAAAGAAGAAATCATATTTTTTACTATTCGTATATGAAGGCTACAAATGTAGGGTAAATGTATGGTAATAACAGATACACGTGTTTTGATAAAAATATTGAAGCTATCGAATCGCTTTTTGAATGTAGTTACTGAACTTTAAATTAAATACATACTTCAAAGTTTGTCCTTCTGGATAAAATTTAAGGGACAAGACGTTCAGTGACTGCTATTTTAACTTTAGGCTTTTAAACATTTTTTATTTTAATTAACAAAAGAAATAAAATCAAAATCTGCAGGATATTTTAAATTAATTCACTTTCAACTTATTTTATTAATATACCCAGTGTCATTGTTGTTTTTCAATTCGACCTATAGCTTTTTTTTTTATTAAAAATTAAAAATATTTAACATAAAAATGACATGTTTTAATATTTTATCTTTAACATTTATGATATTAATAACAATCTTTACCCATTGGTACTTAAATATTCTCGATCCATTATTAATGTCACCATTACTTTTTTATATATAAAATAATAATTTAGAGAATTACATATGTTAACCAGTTCTTGGATGTTAACCGGACATGTTTTTTTTTAATTCGTTAATCATTGTCGTCAAACAGCCACACCACGAATGAAAATAAAACGTCACTTATGCACAACGAACTAATGAGTAAATGGTTAAACAGAAAACGAGTTGCCATGCGTCACCTTTTTCGTTTTTAATCATTATTTAAAGTATATGCTTTCGTAATGATAGCTAGAAAAACTCGCAGTCGGCTTGGTAATAAATAATTTGTAAGTTGAGGCGAACTATCTGAAGAAAATTAGCGAATTTTATTCCATTCTTCAAAAAATTCCTTTGTTTATAATAACAAAGGTCTTTTTTGTTATTAACGAATTCCTTTGTCTAATCAACAAAAGACTTTTTTAAAGTCTAGCTTGCTTGTTATTAGATGTTCTTGTCATCTATTTATTATTATTCAATAGAATATAAATAAATTACCCCCCTTTTCAAAATAAATACATATATAAAAATAAATATATTATTTGCAACTATTATATTTCATTATAAATTAATTTATATCTAATTCTAATTATCACTTTATTTTAAAGCTATTAAAACTTGAAAAATTGTCATGGAGTCATTTATTTTAGATTTGCAAACGAACAAACTTAATCTATATAAAAAAAAAATTGTAAGTTAAATAAATTTGCCATATTTTTTTAAATGAAATAACATATAGTCATAACTGGATCAACAGACAGTCTTGTGGCATTGCACTAAGATGTTTCCGTTGGCGATATTGCTTTTTGAATATTAAATTCTGCCTTTCTCGAATAACCAAGAGTGAGGTGCAATTTTTAAAGTCTTAGCGCACAAACAGTTTCAAACGCTTGAGACAAAAGTATTATCATTTGATAAAAATACTAAATAATTTTATTTTTGGTTCACAATTTTTAATAAAAAATCGCTTGAAACTTAAAATAAATCTTTGAAAGTAACATGAATAAAATATAAAAAAAAACTCCTAGGGGAGAATAAAGACAGCGGTTATCTTCTCGTATGCATTCTTGATTTTTTCCGTTTTGCGTCGTGTCGTCTGCAAAGAGTATAAAATCAGTAAGTTTTATTCGTCTACCTAAATTTTACTAAATCATGTCAGTTCTTATAAATTTAAATGTTTTTGCGCACGTCTACGGATATCGAGACAAAGCACATTGTTTATTTTTTTTAGCAATTGTGAAAACATGCATGTTTTTATTACCTATATATTTTTTAATCATTTGGAGAGTCGAAATAATGGGATATATAAATGGGAATGGGATATCCCCCATATAATGTCATATACGTCAATATTTTGTCATTGTATATATTACGCTTATATAGCTATACCTCGAAAACGTTCTCAATGCTTAATCATGGGAATATGTATATTTATATTTTTTTAATATAAGTAAGTGGACGGGCATATGGGTCAAAACTACCCATAGACACTGGCGCCTTTGAAAATATTAAGCATTCTTTACGTCACCAATGCGGTTCCAAATTTGAAAACTTATATGTTTTGTCCCTTCTGCCTGTATTACTGACTCACTAACACTTTCAACCGCAACAACATTATTAAGTATTGCTGTTTGACATGTAGAATCGCATAATCTGTATTCATATAAGTGGTAACAACTCAAACGGGCTTGCACAAAGCCCTACCAGCAAGTGATGTTTATGACATTAAACTGATATAGTCAACTGTTGCATTGGTATTTAGAGGATTAAACTAATTACACTTAAGTCGCAATAGCGTTTATCTCACGGAGCTTACACAAAGATTAAACGTCAAAGATGTTAAAAAGTCCTACGCAATATAATTTGAGCGTGGGTTTGCCACCTTTTATTTTAAAATCAATGTAGTATTATGTACCGAAGGAGTGACGTAAAGATATTTTATCAAAACATATGGTCATTCATGAACTTTAAACATTTAACGTGAATTTTTAATATTACTTATATGTATATGTTTTTGCTCAAAGATACTAAACCCCATAAGTTTTGGTTTTGGTTAGCGAAGTACTGGTTTTCTGTTAAACCGGAATTAGTGTAATGAGAGACATTTTATTATCATTATAATAATTAAAATTCCGAGTAATATTAAGATTAACAAAAGGACAATATCATATATTATGTATTTTCCTATATGTACATAATATATGGTACTTGTACAAATATATAATATAATAACATTTTTACAAATACATGAAATAAATGATATATCCCGAAAATAATCATTTATTATTTATTTTGCAAGTCATTTATAATATGTACAAAATATTATTTGAACTGTTTATCATAAATCCAAAGAGCGCGAAATATTTTTTTTCAGTAGATTCTGTATTTTTTCGTGAATTATATGTTCTTTTTTCTAATTGGGTTGGCTCGTAACGATTTACTTTTGTATTTAAAAAAAAATAGTCTAATTAAAACATGTTCAATGACGTTACAATTATATTTACACTAGCTGCCCGTCCCGACTTCGTACGGGTAAATTAAAAAAATTATTCCGTGCATTTTTTAATCAATAAGATATAAACATTCACCAATCGATTTATTCGCCCATACAGTACAGTTTATATATGTTCAGTACAGGGCATATAATAATTCTATTTCCTACTAATATAATAAACACGAAATTTTGTATGGATGTATGGACATTTGTTACCCTTTCACGTAAAAGTACTGAATGGATTTTAATGAAACTTTACATTAATATAGCTAATACATCAAAATAACAAATAGGCTATAATTTATAAAGCTATTAATAATTATTAATTTATAAATTGACCAAAATATAACAATAAGAATTTTAAAGAAGATAACTTTTGTCTCTTACACTATATCATTTGGACAAATGTTTTAAAAGTTACGACGATGATAAAGTGAGTGCGCGACACTATGCAGCAGTACACTGTGGGAGAAGAATTCGGTCATCGGCTCATCGCTGGGTGTGCGACTCGCATGCAGGAATACGTCATCGATGGTTGTCCGTTTTGCGGTTTTTCAAGTCCCTAGCGATTGCTTAAAGACGCACTTTACCTGTATGTAATTTATTAATAGGTAGGTTTTTATAGTGCCAGGTTGCATACCTTCGGGTTGTAGCGGAATGGGCCGGCACGCCCAGCCGGAGTTACCACTCTCTCACTTAAAATCGGCGTAAAGTAATAGCTACGCTACCATAATTTTGAGTGCAAATAACAAAATGCTAAACACACAATGTCTTACTGCTACCCTATGACAACCAAAAGTTCTAAGACCTGTCGTTTTCAATGACCGCCTTGGTTGATTTTAGTGAGAACTCTTATCACATGTACACTTATTATAGTGCATGCTCAAACAATGTCCATTCCCTGCATCGCTAATGCGCCATCAACCGTAGGAACGAAGATGTTATGCCCTATGTGCCTGTAGTTTGATAGAATAAAAAAAATTGTACGCTTGCTCTTTTATTGTTTTAACTATACTCAACGGCGTAGATAGGCGGCGGGCTATTTAATATTAACTATAAATATATTAAGTCAAACTACAGGAATTCATAATAAGTCCACTGATGATTATTTATTTATTAAGAATAATCATCAACTTCAAAATAAAAAAAAAACCGTTACTAAAGTTTTTCTTAACAGAAATGCATTTCATACATATTAATTTCAAATCACAGATTTTAAAATTTCAAGCAAACATTTATCCTTTACTTATATTTATGCGGGCAACAGCTAGCGTACGGGCGACAGCGGGACGCGGGGCGCGCAAGCGGTTGCATCACGCGTTTGTATGATGGGTGTTGGACCGCCTGAATTTATTTAGTGCGCGATAATTTTAAAATTACGATTACTCCTAAGATATTGATTTAAATTGGGTGGTGTAAAGGGCAATTATAATATACATTAAATGCTTAAAGTAAATAACGTATTTATTTTAATAAGGATTAATATCATATCCGTTTTTATAGCTTTCCAATTTTACAATTTTTATGTAAACATTTTTTAAACATTAAAATGGGTATAGTTAGCTATCCTTAAAAGATAGACATATGCCATCGCGGACTTTTTTGTAGATCTATGAAAGGGGAACAATTTCACCATACATTATTTTGTTATAACTCAATGGGATTGTACAGCGTTTTCGATGAAAGCTCCCAATCGACTCGTTTTTTTTCCGACTTCTTCAACAATTATCGCTATATTTCAACAAATTTACAGAAAACATTAATGCATTATACACGTAAACCTTCCTCTTGAATCACTTTATCCATTGGTGATAACCGTATGAAAATCCGTTTAGTACTTTTTTAGTTTAGCGCGTTTATACAGAAAGACATGAAACGCGGGGGACTTTGTTTTATAATATTTAAGGAAGCGGTTGCATCACGCGTTTGCATGATGGGTGTTGGACCGCCTGAATTTATTTAGTGCGCGATAATTTTAAAATTACGATTACTCCTAAGATATTGATTTAAATTGGGTGGTGTAAAGGGCAATTATAATATAAATTTAATGCTCAAAGTAAATAACGTATTTATTTTAATAAGGATTAATATCATATCCGTTTTTATAGCTTTCCAATTTGACCATTTTTATGTAAACATTTTTTAAACATTAAAATGGGTATAGTAAGCTATCCTTAAAAGATAGACATATGCCATCGCGGACTTTTTTGTAGATCTATGAAAGGGGAACAATTTCACCATACATTGTTTTGTTATAACTCAAAGGGATTGTACAGCGTTTTCGATGAAAGCTCCCAATATGCTCGTTTTTTTCCGACATCTTCAACAAATTTCGCTATATTTCAATAAATTTACAGAAAATATTAATGAATTATACACGTAAACCATCCACTTGAATCACTTTATCTATTAGTGAAAACCGTATGAAAATCCCTTCAGTAGTTTTTTAGTTTAGCGCGTACATACAGACAGACATGAAACGCGGGGGACTTTGTTTTATAATATTTAAGGATACATACTATACCTGAAAATATTCATCTAAGTATTTTATGTACACTTATTATATAATACACATACATTTTGCTTGTAGTACAATAATTAGTAATGAGAGATTCTATATAAAAAATAAATATACAATGTTAATAGTAGAACCTTAACTAAATACAAATAAAAATTAAAAATTATTAATATAAAAATTAGAATAGAATATGCTTTATTGTACAACACATACAAGATTACAGAAACATATAATTATAAATGCAATTTAAGAAAAGTATTAATATAAGTACAAAAGGCGGTCTTATCGCTAAAAGAGCGATATCTTCCAGACAACCTTTGGGTAGAGGTGCACAGAATAGTATTTTACTTTTTAAATAAATATGTGTAATAAATATTCATGCATTATATATATATGTATGTATATATATTATAATATATATAAAAATACGTAATTAAGATAATTATAATAATAAAAATTAATTATTTCTTTTTCGTTTGTTAATTTATTATTATGTATGATATCGATTATATCAGATAGAAGGTTCCAATTCAGCATTAGAAGTAAGGTTAACGGTAGATTAAACTGTGATAAAATCATTAAGCGATTGTTATTTTTAATTGAACAACGGCAACTTAATTTAATAAACGTTGATTGCTTTATTAATTAATCTTGTATACTTAAAAGTAATATTTATTTCTAAGACAATTATATTTAACATTACTATAGTATTCATATTTTGAGTTTTTTTTATTGTACATAGGTAAGCGGACGAGCATAATATGGGCCACCTGATGGTAAGTGTTCACCAACGCCCATAGACATTGGCATTGTAAGAAATGTCAACCATCGCTTACATCGCCAATGCGCTACCAACCTTGGGAACTAAGATGTTATGTCCCTTGTGCCTGTAATTATATTTCAAATAAATATCTTAGCGACACCATGCACGTAATATCTAGCCACTAGTTATAAATTTTTCAAAATATACAATAATATATTTTGGTATAATATGTAATAAGATATTTATAAATATCAGCTTATGTATCTTATAATGTTACACATTTAGAAGAAGTTTGTTTGCATTCATCTTTATCAGAGCATTTAATGTTTTGTAAAACGAATTTAAAAAGACAATCATTACTCAAGAGAAGAGTAAGTTACATAACATAATTATTATTTGTATGAAAGTCGCCCTACAACCAGACCGTAACAGTCTTATTCTCCACTAAAAATATAGCGGGACTTGACGCGATAAAAATAATTTGCATAACATCGTGGCTAGGCTTGTCTCGATTTGTTCTGTTCGACTATTTGTCACGATTCTCGAGCCTGTCAGCGACAAACGAAACACGACAGTCAAAAACAATAGATATAACTAGCTGCCTGTCTCGACTTCTTACTTCGTACGAGTAGAATAAAGATATTATTCCGAGATATTGCTTAAACCAATGAGCGTCTTAAACCGACGTCCAAAATAAAAAATAGTGTATTACAATGATTAAAGAATTTGCTGCAAATTTATACAAAAAGAATTGAGAGATTAATACTATAGATAAGTAAAAAGAAAATAATATTTCATCGGTCAAGTTGTTTACGGATAGCAAAATAGCGAACACAAGCACAGTATGTCTTTCATAGTCTATCTTTTTGTATATCTACTTGTATATTAAGTATTCTATATACAAGTATCTATAAAAAAGATAGAAAAGAATAATAACAGTATTTCATTTAGTGTTTACCACAGTTATGTGCGATACGATTAAGTCAGTAAGACATGATTTATTTAGTAAAGTTGCACAAATTCACGCTATTAATTCGGTAGAAAGTTAGCCTTACTCCTGCATAATGTGTTGGCAATGATTTGTGATGAGAGTCCAAATACCATGTCAGGGTCAGTGTTTTGTAACATTTGATGAGCAAATGACCATTGTGGAGACGTGGTTAGTGTCTTCCGAGCTGACTATAACTATATCGTTAATGGTCATTTATGGAATGAAATAAAATTAAAAACCTTTCTGGGACCTGCAATAAATATGAGGTTAATACATATTCGATATTCATAAGTAAAATGAAATAAGTATATAAAAAAATTATAAACAAAGTTCGTAGCTTGTCTTATTAAATAATTTTGTATATTAATATTAAGTGAATGTTTCGAAGAAAATAATTAAAGGATTATAATTAAATAGCAATTAAAAATTATTTACTAAAAAAACAGCTTCGGAATTATTTACAAAATCATCTTGTTTTTGTGCCAATTAATCTAAAGCAATCTCTAAAAAATATTAACGAGATAAACGCGAAACAAAATACGCCTACGTATAATAACCTTAGCGTAAATAAGAATTTTCGTTTATTTTAAAGTGTCTTTGTGAGATATATTTTAAATTATATCGAGTAATAAGATACATCATTAAACGATTGATCTTAAGCTAAATCGTTCCCATATTTGTTCGGTTATAGTCTGCCCGCAAAAACTTTGTTCACGGATAAGCTTAAGAAATAAAATCCAGAGTCAATATTACATACGAACACGAACAATACATATTTGTTTATAATGGAAGGTAATCGAATCAACTACTGGCCCACTAGTGCGTATAATGTAAATATATTTTAATTAAATGTTTGTAACTCTTATGTTTAGTTAATGAACATAATAATATTAACTACTTCGTACATAACCTTCATTAAAGGAATAATCTTGTTTTTTTTTAATCCATCGATCATATCAGATTTCAAACACAAAAAACCGTATCAAAATCGATTCACTCGTTTTGGAGCTGCAATGCCATAAACAGATATACACAAGTGAAACTTATAACACGAGAGGAGTTTTTACTTCGGGGTTTTAAAAAACTTTTCATAAATTATTCATGATTAAAATTAATTGATCAGTGTTGATCGCAGTGCAACGAAGACGAAACCGCCAGACATAATATTCAGGGATCCACAATGCTTGCAAAGTATATCGGAAAGAGTAGCGGAACGGTTTGTAAAGTTCCGTTTCACGTTGGCTCATAATTAATATCTTGAAGTTGATATTTCATCTGAAGTAAAATAAAAATAAAAAACCGACGAAATATATCCAATTCATTATTGTTGGAAAAGAGAAAGTCGTACTATGTGTCGTTTCAAATTAATATTAAGACATTGGTTTAAAAAGTCATTACTATAATAACGTTTCAAATACATATATGTCTTATTTGTTTTTCTTTGTACGAACTTATGTAAGTACGTACATCTTACTTACCTACTTTAAATTTTATTGCACACTAAAAAGAAAAAAAAATACAATATAGCCTAAATAAAATTACCAAACAACTTTGACGACATTATCGCTACATAGCGATCTCTTCCAGGCAACCAAACGGTGTGAGGAATAACTCATAGGATCTTATTTCAAATTGTTACTAAAGTCTTTATTTCTCGGACATTTTATTATTGTCTTAAAGCGTCTGCAGCCTGCAGGGAATCGATTTCCGGTGACGATTAATAGGGAAAAGAGGAGCTTGGAACGTTTTTTTTTTTTTAATTTAAACGTAGCGTTTATCTTATCTGTATCTTATAGTTATTTTCAACTGACACTTTATTTTATCTGTCTAATTACCAGTAATATACCTAACTTTTAAAGGAAGTTTCTTTTGTGAAAAATTATTTTATATTATAATATCATTTAATCTTATTTATAATAGTTGTTTATTCGGTTATTAGTTATGTCATATCTTCTTCTTTCAAATGGCAAACCAATAATAACAGAAAGGGAGAAATCATTGTTGAACTAAACAGTCGCTTAGCAACGCTTCTAAGTAACGCCGTAGTTATCAAAGGAAAACTTTTTAGAATGTTAAGCCTTTCAATTTATTTCATTAATTTACTATTTTTGGAAATAGCAACATTTTATAATTAAATCGAATATAATCTACACTGAGCAATAAATTATCAAGTCAATACTGTCAAATCTACATCATAATGCGAAATCATAGAAATCGGTCGGGTCACCGCATACGTTCGTATCGAGTTCGTTTCCATTCAATATCGCATGTCAAGGACTTTGCAATGACATTATATTAGTGTGGTTCATATTGCATTTAATTGACCTTCATGAACAATTATAAACAAGAGAATATATACGCTATACATGTGGTGCTTAGATTTAAATTCTCATAACTTGTTTTTATTATAAACTGAAATATAATTGATCTCAGTAACGGGGTTTTAATCCTATTTAGAATGCAGTCTGAAACTTTTTTTTTTCTTTTTACACTAATATTATGTTATTATTTAAACGCATCCATAACTATAGTGACATATTGATTTTTTTTTCCACTAGCAAAATGCAAACGTATTACACCATACAGTCTCATCTTCATTATTTTTGACATGAATAAAAACTGTTTACGAATCTTATATACTTTTGTTACAAAAGTAAACTTAAATATTATTAACAGCAACCGATATTTAGTTTTTTTCGTTATATAAGTTTGAAACGGGTTTTCTTTTTATTTTACTGCCTGCTTGCTTTTGTCTTCTCTTCTCTTTATTCGAATTTAGAGCTAAAAGCTTAGTATTCAGAGCAATTTATGTCTGCTAAAGGATAAAAGACGTGCTAACTCAGGGAATAAAACACGAGCAATTCTTACTCGCTTTTTGAACGCTGAGATTTAGGAAAGTGGGTTAAGTTTGTTCAGATGGTAATACTTGCTAAATTCTTGAATCTGCTAGTGATGCTTTACTGGTCGACGTTACGACAGTCAATGATAGTGGTGTTATGTACTAGTCACTAAACCGCTATGATTGAATGTCGGTGTTATTATAGTGTAGAAGTGAGAGTGGAAACTCGGAAGCACTCTCTATTCCCTCTATTTCATAATTATATTGGGATCTTATTGACGCTAATCTGACCCGACCGAAATCTATCTTTAAAAATAAGATGTTTTTAATATTTAGGGAATATTGTCCGATATACTTCTAAATAGACTAGACCAAAACAAATACGATGTTTTGACAATTAATTTAATTAACTCTCTCACAAAATGTAAACGAAAATGCCAATTTAAACACAATATAAATATATAAATTAACTAAGCCTCCGTTTAATGAAAGTAATGATCAAAACATTAAGTATTTAGGAAGGGTATTTTTCCAATGACCAATGACTACTAAAAATTTAGAAGTGACAGATGGATGTAAGGATTTTTAATTTTCATTGAGGTATCCTAAAAAGACGTGTCAGCTGTCAACTGCATGTTAATCAGTTGTTATACTTAGAAGGTTGGAGTCATAGTGAAAGTTGTAACGCTTCGTTTCAAATTCATTTAAAACAAAAAATATAATTTCTAAAGTATTATTACTAAAATAGCGAAATGTAAAACGTGTATGAATCTATTTTTATTTTATAATAAAGTTAGAGATTGTATGGTTGAACGTGCTAGCCTTAGGAACTACAGTCAGATTTCAATAATTCTTGCCCGTACAACGGCTTTTTATTTAGGAAGGTTTTAGGCTATATCATTTTAAGCTTAGATACTAAGGAGCGAAGTAGTAGCCTTACATGTAAACGAAAATGGCTAACTCTGAAAGAGGATAAGTAAACTAAGCGCCGTTGAAATCACGGTGCAATAGTGGTACATATAATAAAATAAATATGACAATGAACGTCAATGTTTTTTATTATAAAAACAAATGAAGCTCATGATAATTCACTGGTTCTTTCCTGAGTCAAACCCGCTATCATTGGTTCTAACAACGGACATCTCAACATAAGTTATATGCTACGTATAATATCAAGTACAAATTCTTCGGATTTATATAATTGGATTCGTTGATATATTAATTTAATATTACATACATAATAGTAACAAAACCTAGCAAATCAATCATTTAAATCCAAAGTGCTTCCTGAATTATATCGAAGACGTCTCTGTTTCCTCGTTTTAACCTTCGACTTATTTTTAATCTGTCGTCATTTATAACCGATGATATTTGCTTGAAAGGTAAAAAACTAAGCGAACTTGTTTGTATTTAATTGAGGATTCCATGCATAACCTTAACCTTTCGTTAAAATTATTATGAAATCTAATGTACACATACACTCGTATGTATTTACAAAAAATGTTTGAGTTATAGTCAATAATATATATAATTTCGTGAGTAGATATTTAAATATATCGATGCAGCAATTTAATGGCACATATTATATTATCAAATTGACTATATATTTTTAAATACGCAATATTGAATAATTTATTTTTATTGAATAGATAGGCGAACGAGCATATGGGCCACCTGATTGTAAGTGATCACCTACGCCCATTGACATTGGTATTGTAAGAAATGTTAACCATCGCTTACATCGCCAATGCGCCACCAAATATTAGAACTAAAACGTTATGACGATGGCTCACCCTTCAAACCGAAGCACAACAATACCAAGCATTGCTATAATATGGGGGGAGAATATGACGTGATGCTGGCTTGAACAGTTTTATCACCAACCAATCTTAACTACTACCCAAATGACGTTCAAAGGCATAATGTTATTTTAAATAACAAATCCAGCGCTTTAAGATATTAATTACAATACAGTACAACCGCATGACGTAGCGTATAATTATTGGTACCTGTTACCAATTATCACTTCACGATTTTGACATTGACTTTTAAGGTATTGCATAATTCAGATAAGCATTCCCATATGATTCGATTATTATGAAACAGAAAATAGATAGTGTATGTATTTGTTTTTTTTTATAAAAAAACTGTCAAAGTATCAAAATAGTCCTTGAGAGTTCTTCTCTTATTTCAAATTATGTCAAAATCTCAGCCCAATAAGTTGGTTGAACTCGTTTCAAAATCAATTGATAACATTTGACTTACATTTGGCCAACATTTGCTAAATGGCGTAGTTAACTAGAAGCATGTAAAAAATATAAGTGGTTACTTTGAATGTGCCTATAACTGTAACAAGTCCAGCTAGGACTAGAGTCTAGACGAATCGATTGCACCTTGATCGGTAGCTAGGCAACCTGGTTCACTAATGTCGCCACACCAAAGTTAAATTTAAATTAATAATCGTTAAATATAAACATCGTACCAAATGTACTACAAATTGAAAAATCACCTCTCGGATATTGGTCCTTGATGTTTCTCGTTTTTTTTTTATACTATAGGTAGGCGGACGAGCATATGGGCCGCCTAATGGTAAGTGGTCACCAACGCCCATAGACATTGGCATTGTAAGAGATGTTAACCATCGCTTACATCGCCGATGCGCCACCAACCTATGGCCCTTGTGCCTGTAATTAAACTGGGTTAATTACTTGCCCCGGCTTCACTTCTATTTTATACAGACTAAAATTAACAGGTATCATATATCATAGGTAACTTGATTATTAATAAACATATAAGTAGATGTGGCCGATTAATTATTACGATTTTTAGAATATATCAGTGAGATTCAAGTCATGCCTTATATTCATTGTTAAACAAACGGATTTTAAGTCGGTAACATGAAATATCAATTGAGTTTTGCGTAATGAGACATGATCTTTATAATCTTCTAATGCTACAGTTTCGTCGGTCTTAAATTCAATCCCTGCGTTAAGTAAAAAAAGCGCGTAAAAGCACGTAATTCCTTTATGATGGGCTTTATTGTTATTTATCATATTTCCGGTCGGTAACTCTTTATGATAGTAAGATAATAAATTGAAAGTTGCACTGGTGTATGCAAAGCACAATGTTCGGCTCAATTAGCTGTTCTCTCTTAAGAATTATGGCCTTAATCGGCCCTAATCGGCCTTGATAGCATCATCACTAATTATTATTATATATATTTAGAAGCGATAGTTTGAAATATAAAAAACAGTGAGGCGTTTTAAAACTAAAATATAATAAAAACTATGTAATAAATATGTCTAACATTTTATCATCTATAGAATTATTTAAGCAGTTATTCAATTTACGAGAACGATTTTTTTTAGTACGAGATACTAATAATTTTTAATTATTCATTATATCATCTCCTTCATAAAATTTAAATGTCTGTATGTAGTAATATAAAATATCACAGAAAAACATTACAATTTTGTTACGAAACGACTTTTAAGAGCGGGGTAAGTTGAACTAGATGCCCGGTTAATTGCGACTGACTCGAAATAAAATTGCGATATATATAAATATCGTCGGTATGCTACGGTATTGGAACTTTCTGGATTTGTGACGTAGTCGTGGTTTTATATAATATATGTGAGTATATCAGAGTATTTGTGATCATCGTCTTAACATATTTTTTCGGAATAAACCATACTTCAAACATTTACCCAAATGTACGCTATAATTAAAAATTTACAGTATCAAAAATCAAAACAAACGGATACATAACAGGATCTTCATAGACAATTTGACTTTTAATTTTATAATAGACACATGCAGATTATCATCTCACGATGTTTTCCCTAACACAATGAACATTATATAAAAAAATATCTTCTAATATGTTTCTATGTATATTTTAATATAATAATAAAACATATTTTGACAGAATGTTAAAGAAAATGTTAGTAGAGTAAAAACGCAATAAAGATATCGCAAAAACAATAAACCTTGCGACCATAAATATCACAAAAACTATGATCCTATAACACTTTAGACCAAGGATTGTGTAGCAGCTTAATGTGCGAATTAAATGCAATTAAATTGCACCCAATCGTTTTAAAACCATTGAATGTATCGTTTAGAATGTTAATCCTTTTTTAATTGTTTAAATTATTTCTAAATATTAGCAATAGTAATAAACATTGGCGTTCAATCGTAATTTATAATAAAAAAATATAAAACAGTGTAACTGGATAGTTTTATTTATACTAATGGTCACCGATTAATAAGGTAATTCTTCATAACTTTAACACAAAGTCTCCTGCCGTATTTCTGTCTGAAAACGATAAACTCAAAAATAAATACAGAACCGGTTCTACAGAAATAGTTTTCCATACTAGCAAAACCAAATTTTATATATATTTTCGTGCCAACTTTCATTCTTATTCCAACGTCATTTTTATTATACATTTCTATACTATGGTGCCATCTGTACCTGACAATGCAATGCTGCATCGGGCCCTTTATCCGCTTAACCGCTTATTCAACTGCTCTCGATCTATTAAAGTACACGTTAATCTTACGGATTTAAGTGAAGCAGAGGCGATCGCGAAACATTATCTATATTCCTAAAGCCATGCATGTCTTTATTTGGCAACTGTACAGGTTCCGCTTTGTTAAAACTGAAAAGCATTTCTTCCATAAGATTTACAATAGCAATATGTCAGTTATGTAAATAAAAACCCTTTTTCCTAAATTCACATTCCTAGCCTCCGGTAGCTTCTAGAACTTTCATGACAGTATACTAAAGTTCAAAACCTTACTGATGCTGTAATTAGTTTGTTTATATATATTTCCTCATGTTTAAAATATATGTAATGTCTTATGTATTTTTTACACTTAATAGTTTTGGTTAAATGTTTTGACTTTTGACATTAACATATAACTATATTACAGCCGTATAAAAACCGTATTTTATAGGTAAAAAAACTTTAATTTTCAAATAAAATGGAATGTGGTTTCTAATATCCGATTAAATTAACTGCATACTACACTACATATATGTATGTCTAATTTACCAGTTAATTTAGATAGGATTGCTTTCGTTCCACTGCTTTTACTTTTGCAAGTGGATAAATCAAATACAAATTGCTATGTAGCCATAAAACAAATGTAATTGATAGTTCGAGACGAGGGAGATTGTTAGCAAGTGATCTAGTTAAAATATTAATTAAATTACTTGCCTAAAGTTTGAATGTCTTTAATACTTGTAATTTGTTTATATTCACAGACATAAAAATGATTAAGAAATTTGAAAATGCCAATTGTAAAAATCTCAATTTTAAAATATTCCAATGATCGGGAAAATCTCTCTCCTGTTTAGAAGAAGGGCTTGGAATTCAATACACGTGCTATATGTGGGTTGATGAAGAATTAATAAACATGGATTACTTTTTAACTGCATCTACATATATATAAAGATACCTTATTAGCCTTATCTGTTGTGTAACGAAGGGTAAATAATAAAGAGCAATTAAATATCTTACGGCCTTACTTGTAAACGTTTCATAGTGGCTGTTTTGTCAAACACTGATTTCACTCATTCTGTTATTACATAGGCATGACATACGAAATAAGCAGACTCATCATGTAACTGATCACCAGCTCAACAACGTTTTTAGGAACATAAGTTGATTTTAAACGGGTTTGTACGTGTAACTTTTGGTTTAATCTATTTGGTCGACATACAGCCGAATACTGAAACGTTACTTAAATATTAAATGCAGCTTAATTATTTGAGACGCCGTTAAATTCAAATTTCGCATACTAATTTAGGAGCTTCTCAATGTTAAGTAGTGATTACTTTGAGTGACGTTTCATTATTCGGCCGTTATTGTGTCATCTTTAAAATCTAATAACACTCTAGCTCTTTCTGATTGAATAAGTTTTAGTGCAATTTTCAAGTAATGTATTATTATTTCTAAAGTAACATAAACCGGTTCACTTTTAATATTACGTAAGACAAACATTATCAAATTAGTATTAAACGAATCTGGAACACTTTCACAGTTATCTCAGTCTGAGCTTTCAATATATATCCTGAATTGAACAGCGTATTTAAATCCGTTTGGTATTGAAATTGTTTTAAGAAATGCGATTAGAACATTAAGGATTTATAAGATACTATTAAAATTTGATTTATGTAATGGTCATGCCTCAATATAAATATTTCATATGTGAAATTAAGATAGTCTTCTTCTAAACGTGTCCAATTGCAGACGTAATGAGTATAGGGTATATACAGGACGCTAGTTTTGCGTACTAACTTGAGCACTTTAATATTCGTTTCTCTATATTTACTGTAAAATTGCCTGAGATTGGCTTACGAGGCCAAAGATGGTCAAGTTTATATTAGCTTAAACCTCTTAAATAGAGAAATATATGAATAATTAAAGTAATTAATTACAAAATCTTTTCGTGATGAACCAAATATTAAGACTGAATCAGCTGTTTCTTTAATTATTAACATTCCAAAGGATTGCCGCAATGACAATGTAGATTCTGGATAAGATAAAGTCAGACATGATAGCTAATTTTCATTGTAATCTAGTGTAACACACGCTTTATGTCGGGTAATAAGTATGTAGCATACATACAACTGCAATGTAATTGCTCAATTTCCTGTATGAATGTGATGCTATTAGGACATAATGAAATCATCTTAAGATACGTGACGACATTGTTTTTTGAAATTTGTTTAAGCACGCTGCTTTGCTTGTGTAAAAAATAGTGTTTTTTTATAACCTATTCCAATGGAAGAAGGAGTATATATAAATAATCTTCAGTTTAGAAGATTTACATACTACAGCGATTTGGTATTCAATTGTTATATTATTTTGATAATACGTTAATAAGCTGTAGGTAATATGAATACATTAATCTATATATGAAAGACATCCTTGCAGGTAGTTTTCATAAGTGTCACTACTTATCTATGAAAACTATTAAAAGAGAATTGTACATACTAAAGATAGGGAAAGATAGGGTTCAAGTTTTTTTTTATGTAAGAGGGGGCGAACCTGGAAGAGGCTCCCCGGATGGAAAGTGAATACCACCGCCCATGGACACCTGCGACATCCGAGGGCATCATGTAGTATGATCTGATGTGATTTCACTGTATTACAAATATTTAAGTGTAGTGCGATATATATATTTATTTAAAGTTAAAATGTAAACTGTTTGCATTCTCCACGATAGACCTATCCGAAGTTCTGTTGTATGCAAATTCTGGGGGACAACTTAAATTCAGTTTCAACTTTAGTAGGCCGATATGAACAGAGATAACAATTTGTTACGTGCCAATACTTGCACGGAAAATAGTCTAGCTTGTATTTAGCAATATTGCATATTATCTTGTACGTGCTAAGGTCGAAGCTTGCTTAATACAAAACGGCTCCAAGCTTCACGGAGATTGGAACCATCGAAACGTTTTGCGTTTATGATCCTTTCGTGCAACGGTGAACGGTTATGTTTCTGAATCGATTTTTGTTCAGGTTTTAAAACTGTAGTACTATAAAGAGTTCAATTTTTATTGTAATCTGTTTCGTTGCATTTTAATTCCAAATTTGAATTTCATAGAAGCGGACTGGTGTATTGGAAGTTTAAATTTTAACAAAGCCCTACTTATTAAACCTATAGGTTTTCGATTCTTTTTGAGTGTTTCTTTGTACGGTCTGTAGGTTCGAGAACATTAATTTTATAATGGATTATTTATGATTATTTTACATTAACAAACAATAGTTTTTCTTTCGAATCATTATTATATAATTAACAACTATATTCTATACTCTATTTTATATATGAGTGTGACTTAAAATATATTGAATGTGTTTAGTCGAAATCGTCTCCATATCATTATATTTACGTAAAATTCAGTTTTTCTCAGTTGTCGCGTTATGCAATTACCACTTATCCGTTTCCGCCAAACGTAATAACTGTGTTTCGATTTAAAGGATAAGTGAACCAGTGTTATTACTGGTACAAGGTATATAACATCTTACATCTCATTGGTTAATATTATAATGATGAAAACAAGTTCATATTATGTAAATGTTTAGTCAAAACTATGCGAAAGTCCCCTAAAGCCTATTGCGATAATGTTTTAACGTCAATTTCGATACGGAAGAGAATTTCGAGGTAGTCGTATACAGGAACAGTAGGTATTGTAATTTTGGTTTGCGCAATTCCAAGTTATGAGCAAACTAGACCGATTTGGAGTCCTCTCACTATATTTACTCATAGACATTATTAGTACATACCTTATACTAAATGGAGTCGATGATGTACTTTCCTAGTTAATTGAATTAATTTATAAATTCAGACTATATGTTGAAAAACTAGTCAATGCAGTTCTGAGGAATTCTCACGAAGCTCAATTTCAATTAACTACTTCGTATGTAACTGAGCAATAAATTAATGAGAAATACTTGACAGACCAAATGACTTTTATTTGGCCGACCCGGGGTTCAATTCATCGCTGTCACAATCTGACTCTAAAGGGACAGTTAAACAGTATACATTTATTTATCGAAATATAAAACATACGAGTCAATAATAAACACAATACTGAATATGTACAGAAATCTGATAAATTTATAAAATCTCTGTTACATTTCTATATACGGAATACAAAGAAAGACACTGTAAAGGGGTAGAGTTGACACACAATGCATCATTTCTGCGTCAGCCACAGGCACCATAATTACTTGAAATAGCACGCTACAGATCGTCCTGTACGTTATATAGATCATTATTCTTTACTCGCTGTGTTGTCAAGCTTTAGGCGATGTGTTCACGATGTGTTTAACGATGGGACGAAATTGCAATGTATGTTTATATATTGTAGGTCTGACGAAATTACATTTTGCTTTGTAGCATTTTATACTGTGAACTTAACAAAGGAACTACTAACCGATATTTTATGTCGAGTATTGAAATGGAAAATGAAAAGAATAATTGTTGTCTATTGGTGCGCCTCAAGGGTTCGACCGACTCCTATGTCCTCACGGCAAACGACATGGCCGCCTTCGCTCTCTCGTTTCTCGTCCCTATTCTGTTTTGGCGTTTAAATTCGTTGCTGTATAATACTAAGAAACAGATATCTTTTTTTACCACCGTCAATTTTTTTTACCTTTCATGTTAATTTATTGGTTAATTGAGCCATAAATTCTTTCAATAAACATCTATTTCGATATTTCACATTTGCCGGACGACCAGCGACTGCCACATTTTCTACAATATGTATATCAATTTAACTTAATCAGTTTTTTATTATTGTTTTTGTTTAAATATTCTTCTTGACGTTATAAGTGGACGGCTTGAAATTGCCACCACTTGGTGTAACTTGTTGCTCAGGTGGTCTTGTAACGTCAAAGGATTCGTATTGATTCGAATTTGGAAGAATAATTCTACAGTGCTATAATAATGCACTTCATATCTTACTCATGTAATGATGACAGGATATTTTGATCTATCATTTAATGGTTTAATAATTATTTCGGTAATTTCATAATATTGTTCTACGGTGAGTTTCGAGTTTTACGTTTCTCTACTGGAAACAAATCTGTCTCAATAAACATAGCTTGGCTAAGAATCCAGATCGCTTTTCGAAAACCTTCAACGATGATGACAGATGATAACTTACAATAAATTAAACCAACCAACTCATAAGTTATTATGATTAATTTAGTACCGTGTCATTAATTATGTTGAAACATTCCTATTTAGGAAATAGCCGAGCGAAGATGATTATTATAAGATTACACTGCTCAGACTTACCTTTGATACAAATTCAATCAATTATGACAAAGTTGTTCCGGCCTTTGGTATACTGAGTTTTCTTACTTTCTGTTGCAAATGTGTGTGTATGGACTGTCAATACTTTTAGGGTTGGATTGGAGATTATTTTACCACGCTTCTCTAATGCCGCTTAGTGAATACAAATGTGACAGATTTACCTACAAATGCAGGTTTCCCTACGGTTGTCTCCGAAACACATAAAACAGCTCAAGCTATTACATACGTACATATAAAACTATATATCGTATATAGTCGTAACATATATGAATATATCAAAACTATTATTACAAAACTTATATATTTTTTTGCCAGTACGAAATACAATATTGAAGTCCATCGACCTTTTATTAAACGGCTTATAAATTGGCGTATTTCAAAACCATCATCAATCTTAGTGACGTCGCTTGAAGCGAACCTTATCTCTTACACTGACAAGAGTTGCATTATGCAAATTGTGATAGTTACCATATTTGATTCGATATTTGAAAATTCCATCAGATGCTTTATCTTACCTCTTTTGGTACTAAACCTTAAGCATTTCATAATTAAAGTTATATGTATTAAATTATATTGCAGACAATCATCGTCAAGAGCTCTACTGCATCCCTATTACCATCATATCACATCACGCATTTAAATTGAGTATTAATATGGCAGTAAATATGGACATGACCAATTACATTTGCTTTATAACATGAGTATTTGTTCGTTAATTTGCAAATATCATACAAAGTTACATTAATTATTCAAATAATATATGGTTTTATAGACATTTATTCCTCAAAAAGACAAAACAGTCACTTACATGAGAAATATTTACAATAACAAAGAACATAAATTATGCATGTAGTTCGTCGCTCTTAGGTAGGTAGGTAAGTATAATATTAATCTTATTATAAGAAAAAAAAAAGTTGTATATAGTTACGCATAACAATATGTATTAACAAAAGATAGTAATAAGTAAATAGGGAAATGATACACGAATCAATCAATTTAATATGAAATACAATCATATTCTTCAATTTAACCCTCCTGGGTGGATAGGCTAGTGTTATTACAGACGTAGCATATTAGAACCCATGATTAATAGCCTCTTGTGCTGATTTCGATCATTGCCGTTCCTTCCAAACATAGATTACCTAGTCTAGAAGATATAGAGGCCAAATGTATGCGCAAGCAGAGTGTTCTCCGATATGATAATTTCATTTTTATTTACATATATTTAAGGTTTAAATTTAAATGATTCTTATTTGAATAAATTACATACATTACATATAATTATATTAATTACTAACGTTTTGCCCGTGGTTTCACCCGCGTAGTTCTCGTTTCCGTGGAGATACAGGGACTCGTCGATAATGTAACTTGCTTGCTAGCTCCATTGGTGAAATAATTTTTAAAATCGGTTTAGTGATTTAAGCGTGAAAGAGTAACAAACAAACAAACTCACATTCACATTTATAATATTAGTTAGTATGTATGTACAATTGTACATGCATATATATTGAGACATAATACAAGCACATCGTTAAAAATATGTAATTTATAAGATTTTGATATAATATTGGCTGAGGAAGGAACGAGTCAAGCTATGGTAAACTTGGTGCAAGATTAATCGTAACTGCTCCACACTTCAAGTTTCTAAACTTGAAGTATAGAACACCAACCGTCACCCCATTATCCGTATGGAATTAGCTCTGTTCCGCTCCAAGAAATAATTGCATTGCTTGAGTTAGAAAATAAATATAATAATGTATTAGATTTCTAAGTAGGTATAAAACGGGCATCTTAATCGAAGACTGTGGGCTATAATCCGAAAAAGTATGACTGAGTTTTCATATTTTATTTCTCGAAGAATATCTTGAACTTGTGTTGGATAAAGTTCTGTCAATCTTGACACCAAAAAGATGAAATCTTAATTCAGTAACAAATTTTATTTTACAAGTATATTTTGTATAAAAACACATGCAACAAAGTCTATGAAGAAGTACAAATATAAACATAAAAGAAACTATGTACATATAGCTATTGAATTGATTTTAAATACGTGGTTTGGAAATCGATGCCATTGTTACTCCGATACAAAATCTAAAACTTCACCGAGAGATCACTCTATATGAATAACCCTCCATTGTTTTACGTTCTCGCGAATATCAAAAGGTTTTGTTTTAAGCCAGACTTTAACACAAAAGAACAACATTTTATAGCATCATACTCAAATAATTTGCTTCTCGTATTATTTTATAGCATATAAATACATACTACCTTAATTATCTAGATTGTAGAATATGAACTATAGAGTTTATTTCCACAATGGCCGCATGCTCAAAAACTGAATCAATCAAAATATCAAAAGTGACAACAATAGAACTAGATCTATGGTCAATTCGTTTTTTTTTTAAGTCCAAAGTATGATAAGTACCAGCATCATCATTATGGCGCTATATATTATGTGACAAACGTATCTCGAGACTCGAGATGGCCCAGTGGCCCAGTTTGCGTTATGAACGCATGAACCTTAACCAATTCAAACCCGGGGAAGCACCACTGAATTTTATTTGCTTAATTTGTGATTATAATTCATCTCGCGCTTGACGGTGAAGGAAAACATCGTGAGGAAACCTACATGTTTCAAATTTCACTGAAATTGTATATTCAACATGTCTTTTCTACCAATGCGCATTGGAGCAGCGTGGTGGAATAAGCTCCAAAGGCCTTTTCTCCTGAAGAAGAAGAGGCCTTAGCCCAACAGTGGGACATTTATAGGCTGTTACTGTAGGTATCATTAAACCTGCGACGTCTTAAATAAATAAAAATAATTAGTACGCGTAGTATCTGTAGACTGTATCTTTCACTTCTACTTCCAATTTGTTTCAATAATTTTAGCGTAAATTCTATTTGACGCGAAATGTTCAGCGTTATTCTAAGCACTTTAATGATCGGTTTTAAGATATATTGTGTAACAGACTAATAAACAGTTGTAGCCATGCAAAATTCACTGTGATCATTGTGGTCATTATTATACAAGCTCAGTGCTTTAGAACAATTAATGTTCTATTGTGCGGCTACATCTATCAGCTTTTTGGAGCAATAGTAGCAACAAAGCAAGTAACAGCAAAAATATTATCTAAACTTCTATATCGTTATTATATATTATAAATTTAAACATTGTCACGTATTTTGTATATCAGCATTTTTTTTGAAACTATTAGATTTCTATTCGTTTTCAAAAGACTAATTCATTAGTTTAGCCTATAAGTCGGAGTGTTGTGTTATAGGAATGCTAACTTCATCGTGATAATTATTGTAAATTAATCGGAAACAATCGTATTTACTCTGACGGTACTCTCGATTTGTAAATCGATAGTTGATGTATGTTGGAATTGTCCTAGAGAAAACTCCATGACACTGTTTATCTATTTACTTGACCAATGATGATAGTGATAAAATGCTGAGTGAAACTACACGAACAAAACCACAAAGTGTTGTCCAAATATTAAATAAATCACATTTTTGGATTTCATCAAGTGAACTTTGCACAAACATACACTTGAGCGTACACACTGGCAACAAAAATCTAATATTAACAGTCTTAAATCTTAATAAAGGACTTCGTAAAGTTGTGTAACTATTCAATAAATTTTTGAATTATTGTGGACTAAATTTATTATATTATGTTTTGGACTAAATTTACAAATACAATGTTTTTAAATATTATTCTTATAATGAAATTTGTCATTGAAACGTAATTTTAAGCAATAGGTCACGCTCAAATATTGCTAAATATACTTAGCAAACTAGGTATAATAACCTAATAGAATACTAAAAAAGTAAATATATACATATAGAAATATGTATTAACCATTGATGATTTTTGTTTATATTTGTATACCTAAGTCGATTATAATTGCTTCGAATTAAAGAAGCTATTATGAAATATTGTATACAAAAGTAACTGCAACTTTAAAGTGCTATTTTTTGTCCAAAAAATTGTTTATTAACGTATTAGTTAAGTATATAATTGGGGTTTTCTATAACACTTTCGTGCCTCGGTATGCACGTAAATCCTAGGCCCCGGTCATAAGTTTATCCGGTTGCATGCACTTATATTATCATCTCTACATCTTAACCGTACCATCTTTCCTAACTTTTTTGTATACAATTATTTTTAATTTGGTACAAAATAAAGAGTATTGGCATCTTTATGATTAACCTCTTTAAACTGAAATATAATTAGAATGAGATTATTATTGTTGTATAATGCATACGGTTACGGGAGATGACCCTAAGATTTTCGAATCAAAATTGTAAAATTACTTTAAAATAAAACAAATTTTAAATACCCAATATATTTATTTATATTCGTTAATTTATTTAAACCTCACTTCGTCAGTCAGTGCAAGTGAAATGAAAGTAAGAGTGTAGTAACTACGAAATGGTATGTGGCTATTTTCGTGCGAGTATTCGTTGGTTAATGGAAAAAACTGGATTACATATCAAGGACAAAGTAAAAGTAGTCGCGTTAAGTTATTCAGCCTACATTTAACTTGAACTGTCGAGGATTATAAAACAAGACAAAGTTCCGTTTATTACGTAATTTATTATTTGGAGTAAATTCATGAAGAGCTTTTTGCAGTCTGTTTGAAATTGGAAGCAATCAAGTTGTAATACGCGAATTTCGTATAAATGTTTTCGTGTAATATATCAATAGTTGTTTAACGATGTAATTTTAATTGTATTCATGTTTGAATAACAATTTAAATTAAATTGTTTATTTGTTTTACATGAAATAATTCGGACAGCTTTCTATTAGAACGAATATAACAATCGAATTGGCGGCGTCTATTGAACATCGTGTTCTTTATATTATTTCTATATTTTAAAGTAGCATTTAGTTACCTGAATTTTATTTAAATATTTAAAACTAGTCGGTTCGACTTCTTTTTTTATTAACACTTTTAATCAGCCTATTTTTTATAATAAGTAATGTATCCTGTCTTCCTTTATTCTTTTCGAGCGTCATATCAGTGGCGTATCCTTCCTTAAATATTATAAAACAAAGTCCCCCGCGTTTCATGTCTGTCTGTATGTACGCGCTAAACTAAAAAACTACTGAAGGGATTTTCATACGGTTTTCACTAATAGATAAAGTGATTCAAGTGGATGGTTTACGTGTATAATTCATTAATATTTTCTGTAAATTTGTTGAAATATAGCGAAATTTGTTGAAGAAGTCGGAAAAAAACGAGCATATTGGGAGCTTTCATCGAAAACGCTGCACAATCCCTTTGAGTTATAACAAAACAATGTATGGTGAAATTGTTCCCCTTTCATAGATCTACAAAAAAGTCCGCGATGGCATATGTCTATCTTTTAAGGATAGCTAACTATACCCATTTTAATGTTTAAAAAATTTTTACATAAAAATGGTCAAATTGGAAAGCTATAAAAACGGATATGATATTAATCCTTATTAAAATAAATACGTTATTTACTTTGAGCATTTAATGTATATTATAATTGCCCTTTACACCACCCAATTTAAATCAATATCTTAGGAGTAATCGTAATTTTAAAATTATCGCGCACTAAATAAATTCAGGCGGTCCAACACCCATCATGCAAACGCGTGATGCAACCGCTTCCTTAAATATTATAAAACAAAGTCCCCCGCGTTTCATGTCTTTCTGTATAAACGCGCTAAACTAAAAAAGTACTAAACGGATTTTCATACGGTTATCACCAATGGATAAAGTGATTCAAGAGGAAGGTTTACGTGTATAATGCATTAATGTTTTCTGTAAATTTGTTGAAATATAGCGATAATTGTTGAAGAAGTCGGAAAAAAAACGAGTCGATTGGGAGCTTTCATCGAAAACGCTGTACAATCCCTTTGAGTTATAACAAAATAATGTATGGTGAAATTGTTCCCCTTTCATAGATCTACAAAAAAGTCCGCGATGGCATATGTCTATCTTTTAAGGATAGCTAACTATACCCATTTTAATGTTTAAAAAATGTTTACATAAAAATGGTAAAATTGGAAAGCTATAAAAACGGATATGATATTAATCCTTATTAAAATAAATACGTTATTTACTTTAAGCATTTAATGTATATTATAATTGCCCTTTACACCACCCAATTTAAATCAATATCTTAGGAGTAATCGTAATTTTAAAATTATCGCGCACTAAATAAATTCAGGCGGTCCAACACCCATCATACAAACGCGTGATGCAACCGCTTGCGCGCCCCGCGTCCCGCTGTCGCCCGTACGCTAGCTGTTGCCCGCATAAATATAAGTAAAGGATAAATGTTTGCTTGAAATTTGAAAATCTGTGATTTGAAATTAATATGTATGAAATGCATTTCTGTTAAGAAAAACTTTAGTAACGGTTTTTTTTTTATTTTGAAGTTGATGATTATTCTTTAAATAATCATCAGTGGACTTATTATGAATTCCTGTAGTTTCACTTAATATATTTATAGTTAATATTAAATAGCCCGCCGCCTATCTACGCCGTTGAGTATAGTTAAAACCATAAAAGAGCAAGCGTACAATTTTTTTTATTCTATCAAACTACAGGCACATAGGGCATAACATCTTCGTTCCTACGGTTGATGGCGCATTAGCGATGCAGGGAATGGACTTTGTTTGAGCATGCACTATAATAAGTGTACATGTGATAAGAGTTCTCACTAAAATCAACCAAGGCGGTCATTGAAAACGACAGGTCTTAGAACTTTTGGTTGTCATAGGGTAGCAGTAAGACATTGTGTGTTTAGCATTTTGTTATTTGCACTCAAAATTATGGTAGCGTAGCTATTACTTTACGCCGATTTTAAGTGAGAGAGTGGTAACTCCGGCTGGGCGTGCCGGCCCATTCCGCTACAACCCGAAGGTATGCAGCCTGGCACTATAAAAACCTACCTATTAATAAATTACATACAGGTAAAGTGCGTCTTTAAGCAATCGCTAGGGACTTGAAAAACCGCAAAACGGACAACCATCGATGACGTATTCCTGCATGCGAGTCGCACACCCAGCGATGAGCCGATGACCGAATTCTTCTCCCACAGTGTACTGCTGCATAGTGTCGCGCACTCACTTTGTCATCGTCGTAACTTTTAAAACATTTGTCCAAATGATATAGTGTAAGAGACAAAAGTTATCTTCTTTAAAATTCTTATTGTTATATTTTGGTCAATTTATAAATTAATAATTATTAATAGCTTTATAAATTATAGCCTATTTGTTATTTTGATGTATTAGCTATATTATTGTAGAGTTTCATTAAAATCCATTCAGTACTTTTACGTGAAAGGGTAACAAATGTCCATACATCCATACAAAATTTCGTGTTTATTATATTAGTAGGAAATAGAATTATTATATGCCCTGTACTGAACATATATAAACTGTACTGTATGGGCGAATAAATCGATTGGTGAATGTTTATATCTTATTGATTAAAAAATGCACGGGATAATTTTTTTAATTTACCCGTACGAAGTCGGGACGGGCAGCTAGTTTATAAATAGTTACATAGTTAGGCTTTAATTTACGACTGCAAAATTCTAAAGCGCTTTTTGCTTGTTCTTTATTTTTAGAATTATAATTAAAAACAATTAAGCTGAATGTAGAAATGTTTGTTCCAAATAATAGTACGTCTGCATAACGTTCATTAACCTTACTTCAGGTATATCATATTTAACACTTACAAGTTTTGTATGTTTCAAGGTTGACGGTTCATTGACAATAGTCTGTTAAGTTGTTAATACTACTGCATCGATTGTCTAGGACTCGGCCAAGGCTACGTTTCTGTTGCTAGGAAAGCGAAACCCATGTTATTGAAATGGCATATTTAAGAGGTGGGGTTTTACATCGTTGACTGATTAAGCCTTACCTGATGATTATTCCCCGCGGATAATATTCATATGCAGGGCTCTTTGTTTGCGGACAAATGTGTCACAGATCTGTTCAGTACAATTACGTCTTGTCCGGCATTTATTTATGACATTCCATGACATTCCATGACATTCCATCAATTGTGTAAAAAACAAATAAACATAATATGAATTATGAAACCACAAAACATTCATTAATATTATGAAACTTTTGTCGTCTGTCAATGTGCCCTGATGAGGTTGCAGTCAATTACATTTTGATATTTGATTTTCGAAGGCTCTTCAGATTTTATTACATACCTACATAAAAAAAGAATAAGTAGCTGACACTGTTAACAAATAGCCCACGCTCCGGATACACGCGACGCACACACGGGATATCACCATAAAAAAATGCATACCACAGTCCTTTACTCAGAAGGTAAGCACTAAGGAAGGGTTTTTGAAAATGTAACCCTTAACGTAGCGATTCTTAGGATAAAAGTTTGTATGAATTATTGAAATTCTTATTTTTTTAAGAAAGAGGTATAATATATATGAAAAGATATTAAGCAATTCTGAATTATGACAAAAGTGAAGCCGAGGTTAAATCTATATACTTGTAATTGACTTGTGTATATACAAATCAGTGTAAATTTTCTCGCTCCACTCTTATTTCATAACTAATTTTCGAAGGCAATTTCAATGTTTTAATAGCATGCTATTTAAATCTGAGCTAGTCACTTTCTCCGTACAGAAAACCGGACCGCCTATCAATAGAATGTAACAAATAACTACTCGTATAACATTGATAACATCTTTATGTTCAACTATAAGGCTTATTACGCATCATAAATATATAATATTCACCATTCTTTATCCACTCAGTCCACCATTTTTTATCTAATAAATAATTTCTTATGAGACAAAATTATTATACAGGTGCAATTAAAAGTTTTCAAATAGTATTATTAAAATCATATAAACATAGCTATTTTTCAATGCGCGTTGAATAAATATTAATATTATTTATTATTATTTTTTAAGCTTAATAAACATTTTGGCCTCAAGGAAAAATAATAATGTTCTTAATTATGCCTTAATTATTTTTTTTAGATAATAGATAGGTTATATATACTCGTAATATGGCTCAGGTTATCATTCAAAACAGGTTAGTTTTCAAACAGAATTTACAAACAGACGTATTAGCGACTGCTTAAAATATCTCCAACGATCGAAGCAATACATAAATAAAATATATAACATGAGTATTTCATAGAAATTTGAATGCTATAATTATATAAAAGTTCTCTAGAAATACAAAATCACAAAGGTTTGAATAATCTTTGCCGGTTATACTAAAATTGTACCAAAGTATAATTTATATGTTATAGATATTAAGTATAATCATTTAAATACATACAAATTTTATATATTTATGTCAAACGGCATAAAAATACTGTATTCATAAATAGTTAAAGTAGAAGCCTGTAAATATCCCGCAGACGGGCAAAGGTTTTTACTTGGTGGTAGAGCTTTGTGCAAGCTCGTAGGTAGGTACCACCCACTCATCAGATATTCTACCGCAAAACAGCAGCACTTGGTACTGTTGTGTTCGGTTTGAAGGGTGAGTGAACCAGTGTAATTCCAGGCAGAAGGGACATAACATCTTAGTTCCCAAGGTTGGTGGCGAATTGGTGATGTAAGTGTTGGTTAACATCTCTTACAAGGCCAATGTATAGACGCTCATAGGAGCGTTGGTGACCACTTACCATCAGGTGGCCCATATGCTCGTCCGCCTTCCTATGTAATAAAAAACACTGCTCCACTGCGGGTCGGTGGGTACACTTGTGACAGTATTACATCCGACACAGCTCAACTCAGAACTTTTACCACGAGATGAAAATTATGAACACTAAACATATGATTATTAAAATATCAACAATGATCGATAACTTTACAAAATAACTGATTTATTCATTGCTGGTATTATATCTGATGTGATATTTATCTCGATTCTAATAATTACGATACAAAATCAATTAACTTGCATAGGTACAGGTAGGTATGGCATTTGGTATAGGCACCTGGAACCTAGATTAGATGTAGCCTGGAAGATTTGGCGTTTTGTTTGTAAGTTAAAATCTATGTCGATATATATCGACTAAGTTGCTTTGAAGAAAATAGTTGCTACGAGTAGTTTAGTGATGAACAAACTGGACACCACCACATTGACAGCATTACACTAGCAAACGGCAAAAGTTCTACGTATTTATGTTAAAAGAAATGAGGATGAGTTAGCTAGAGCTCGTAGAAGAAAAAGGACATAATAGCGAATTAAGATAAGGGTATAGTATTACGTTGGTAACATTTCAAACAAAACTATCCCACTTTTTTACGTCCTTTTTGTTACTGCATAAATACTTTATTTGACTACTACAATACCCCTTATTATTACTTCTTGCTATCTAGCATTATAGTAAGTCTTTACTATAATAGCTTCATTCTATAAATAAAAATAATAACTTTCACTGGTCTATAACGATTCGTCAGCATAACTGACAACTATCTATCGACAAAAACTAGTACGAGTTAAAAAAAGGCAAGCAATAATCTCACAAGGGAAGGCAGTGTTTATTTTTTGTAGTATTCGTTTTTAAAAAACTTTAAAAACAACAAGGCAAAATTTTATAATTAGTCTTGATTTTACGACTTAATTTTGTTTTCCTTTCGTTTGAATATATATAAGTTGCTATTTTTAAATATCACGTGGAACAAGGCTTTTTGTATTTAAGTTTAACTAAATCTCTTTAACATGTTAAATTTATTATATCCTATTTCAAAATTATATATTAACAATGAATATCAACGTTGGACAAGTATCGTCCATTCGGTGAAGGAAAACATCGTGAGGAAACTTGCATGTGTCAAATTTCACTCAAATTCTGTCACATGTGTATTCTGCCAACCCGCATTGGAGCAGCGTGGTAGAATAAGCTTCTCCTCAAAAAAGGAGAAGAGGCCTTAGCTCAGCAGTGGGACATTCACAGGCTGCTACTAATGAATATCAACATTGATTTTCCCTTTCGAAACAAACAAATCAATTAAAAAGCATGACCAATTGAGCATATAAATGTATACGAAAAAAATATATTTATTACATTTAAATATAGTTAAAGATTTTAATACATTACAAAAAAGTATGAAAATAAGTATGTATACTTGTAATAAAGTACTAAACAAACACTAACAAAGATATAGGTTTAAGAAATGTATCTGTTGCCATTTCGGTTAGCATTTATTTATATGAATAATAAAATCATAATGTTACATATTATTTTAAAACGGTGTGTAATTACGCTAATTTATTACTAGATAGATTATTTTGATAACATTCAAATAATGAATGTGTATTTCTACAAAAATAGACACGAATATTACCAGGAAATCATGTACTCACATAAATTAAAATATTACAATAACAATTAAAAACACAAAACTTTATTGAACTAATTTTAACTATGCATAAAACAGTTATAAATTTCAAATTAAAAATAACCTAAGCGTTATTAATCCATGCCATATTGTTTTACTTTTTCTTGATACATCCGGTGTTTTTCTTCCAAAGATCTTAAAGCAGTAGAAGGTCTAACCCCACCAACATTAACCGTGAAACTGATTTGCAAGGGAGAGTCACATTTTGTTTGTGTCTTTTCTACTCCTTTTACCTTGGGACTAGATTTGCATCTCGTGCTGTTGGTTTCAGTAACGGGTAGAATATCCTGACCTCTAGCTGATTTTGTTTTCTTTTGTTCCGTCACCTTGTTGTTTTGACTTTTTTCTGCATTATTTCTTAAATTATTTTTTTCTTTTAATTGCTTATCTCTTTCTCGACGTATTTGAACATCTGTCGATTTTGATTTTGTATTGCATATTTTCTTAATCAAGGATGATTTGTCTTGTAGACTTTTGTTTACTAAATATGTAGAACTATATTTACTATATTTTTGACATTGTTTTTTAATCGAATCCTGTCGTGTTACGGAAGCTTCTCTTTCATTTTTTTCATCTTGAACCTCCTTTTTGTAAATTTTAAGACGGTTTTCCATCCTAACTTTTTCTGAATATCTTTGAAGACTTCTAGCTCTTTCTAATCTAGGTTTTATTTTTTCCATATCAGGTCCTAAGCCTCCTAAGGGAACATTATGAACAGGTGAAAATATTTTATTCTTTATTCGTCGACGTGGTTGTGAAACTTCCGAAATACTTTTAAAATGATTATCATTTAGTGTGTCTGCAAATTTTGATTCATCTTCATTCAAATGCAATCCATCTTCAAAAGATTGTTCCAAGTATTGTTCTAGCTCTTTTTTCATAAGCTTATTATAATACATTTCATTATATGATTCAGTATTATAAAAATCACTAACACGATTTGTAGATTCGTCACCAATACTCTCTCTCTCAGTATCTCCGAATTCTGGTGATATGGAGCGGATGTCATTATTAGCCCTTTTGACATGTGTTTCAGGACAGGTTGAAGTAAACTGTTTTCGAAACATTTCAAGATAAGACTTTTTTTTAACTCTTTCTAGATCTTTGTTGACTAAATAATTGGTCACTTCAGCTGTTTCTTGTTTTGATTTATCATTCCTTTTATTACATTTTTTATCAGATTGATTTTGTTTCTTCTTTCTTTTAGGAATTTTTATAAGCACGTCTTTTTCATAGAGTGGTATAAGTATAGTGTCGACATTTTCTTCGGAGGGTCTTTGTTTCAAATTTTTTCTTTTACTATCGTTTTCTAGGCTATCTGAGGAGATATTACAGCTGGATTCTGATTTATTATCCATGATTAATTAGTGCAATTAGAAGTGCTCTTCAAGGAAATTTAATAACAATCGCATGATTTAAGGGTGACGGTTATGACAATAGATCTATCAAATATATCATTTCACAATTCAGTCGATCAGTAATGTAAAAAAAGGTTCGTTTAAAATATCACTTTTTATGCATAAGCATATAAGACATTTAACAGCTTAATTATAATAAAAATTGTAACAATGTTTTTTATTTATTTTAAAACGGAAATCAAATATGCTTTTTAATATATTCATATGATTTAGTTTCTTAAAAAAACTGCACTAGCACTCAATAAATTAGAATTTTATTTTTGTTTCTTTTCCTTAAATAAAATATAATTCAACATAATCAACTTTAAATGTTTTATATATGAATCGAAGTCCTTATTAAGGAGAACAGCTTATCTAAATGTTCTCATATAAATTAGTATATTATTTCTGAAATAAGCCTTAAACATTCAATATCTGAAATGTTACATCTAATAACTTTGTTTTTTGTAATTAATGTATTTCCTTATTTCATTTATAATCTTGTTTCATACTTAAAAATAAAAAGAAAGCACACAACGTGCACGCTTCGTTAATTCGTTTTATGAATAGACAGCTGTTGACCCCTATGTCGTACCTTGTTGTTATAAATGTATACCTTTCTCAACATATCGTATTTAAGGGGAAACTTACTTTAACTTCACTTGGTGGAAGGGCATGGTGTAAGCGGACATTAGGCATTGCACGGGTTAATGAAAATATAAATATATAAAATAAATTTTTTTCACCGCAAAACATGCGATAATCTATATACATAAATAAAGCATTTGAAAAGTCACGTGACCTTCCGTGTAAGTTCCACGTGATCTATCCCCAGAACCACCTAGGCCTATACGTAACAATTATTTATTTTGATATGCAATCCTAGTTTTGGGCCTTATAACTAGATTCCTTTAACATATGTTTTTGAAAAATGCACACATAATTATATATTATATAACTTCTTCACTTATTAATTTTGGTTGAATTTTAGTCAAATACTAAGTAGCTTAAAATTTGCATGCTAGTACGGTGAAATTTGTTCGATCATCATTAGTTGTTGCATGTTTGTAACAGATTTAAAGGTGTTATGTAGGTACTCGAGCAACAATCAGGGCGTGAAGCGAACCAGGGAAGCGAAACGGCGCGTGATCTTGCATTCCAAATGTAATTCCCTTCGTCAATCTATGCAGAGTTAAGGCATTGTTCCGACTTGGACGAGAGCCAGCTCCCAAGAACAACAGATCTGCATAAATCTCAAAAGCTACCAAGCAATAATGATCCCTATTGTTTGAGTAAGTGATATTATATTTGAATCATCAATTGTATTATGAATATATATTATATTAATCTGTACAGTACATATCTTAACTTCTGACAGTTGGACGATTTATGCTTGCAAGTAAGCGAAAAGTTGATGAAAATGGAAGTAAAAATGAGCCGTTAATTACTTATCTCATTAGGGGGAACACTGTTTTATAATTCGTAATATTTGTAACGTTTCTTAAGATAATTTCGTATTATTATTGCACATTTAGTGTCAATCGCCGAAAATAATCTACAAAACAAACGTTGCTCTATTTTATACGAAATATTATTTAAATTTAAAGTTTAAACATCAAATTATGAAAATATATTCAAATAGTTTAATTGGGATAATTTTACTTGACATTTAATTAAAAATATTCCATCAAATTATCATTAATAAATAAACTAGTTCAGTTAATATAAACAATATATTCTTGTATTATTCATTATATAATTGACCCGTGATGAATGTGAATCCGTCTTAATATGTTAAGGTCGTATATGTACATAATATTCGTTTCAAGCTTCATGTTGTTATCTTAAAACAATTGATTTAAACTCAAATTGTTTAGTACAAAAAAAAATTATCGAATGACATGGCCCAGCGGTAAGAACGCGTGAATCTTAACTGATGATCGTGGGTTCAAATCCGGGCAAGCAACACTGATTTCATGTGCTTAATTTGTGATTATAATTCATCTCCTATTTGCGGGTGAAGGAAAACATCGTGAGGAAACCAGCATGTGACAAATTTCACTGAAATTCTGTCACATGTGTATTCCACCAACCCGCATTGGAGTAGCATGGTGGAATAAGCTTCAAACCTTCTCCTCAAAAAGAGGAGAAGAGACCTTAGCTCAGCTGTGGGACATTCACAAGCTGTTTACCTACTTTTACAAAGACAATGATCATCAAACAAAGCAAAAAACAAATACAAAAATACCATTGAATCTGTTTGGGATATACCCTTAAATAAACCAAAACGAATAAATCCTTGTTTGGAAATACAAGCTATGCTATATTTTAGTAAAATGACGCAATTTAAACCAAAAACAGTATGATGTATTCTCCGATTACAGTTCTCAAGGATTATTTAGATCAGTGATGCGAATCAGCCAGACCAGTAGAATGTCAAATATTATGTCACTAGATAAATGTTCAAAATGAGTTCATCCATACACTACTTCTATTCTAACTATAATTACTTTTGGTCACACTATTTAAAATTATTAATAACTGAGCTGTATAGTGGCAAGCTTTTGCCTTAACCTGATAATAGAAAAAAGAGACATTTAATATAAATGTGACTATTCGTATCGAATGATAACCCATATATATACATATATATATAATATATATATATATATATATATATAGCTATATATATAGCTAAGCTCGCTTACACCGCCAATGCGCCACCAACCTTGGGAACTAAGATGGTATGTTCCTACTCCCTTGTGCCTGTAATTACACTGACTTACTCACCCTTCAAACCGGAACACACCACCACAACCACATATATAAAATTGAATGTTTCGATCACATTTTTAGTTAGTTCTGCAACATTATTTGTATTTATCATTATTTGTATAATATAAGAACAATGCAGTTCACAGGCATAAATAACATCGCCCATAAGTATCTAACAGAATTACATGTCCATATTAAGAGTAAACGCGCATACTCAGCAAGATAATCGTGCGTTGGACCATCTGATTTTACATTAGGAGCACTTTTAATGGCGTAAGAAGGGTTGCCATTTTATTTTATTGCATATATAGCTTACAATTGTTTGAACTGAAGACGCGACTAAGAGGGAGGAGATCAGGTTTTAAGCCTACCAGTTTTATTTATTTATTTATTTATATCATTTATATTTCCACTTTGTATATTTAATGTTTTATTGCGTCTTTTTATTGTTGCGTCTGTTTAATGTCATGCAGTATCAGTCAGTTAGTATCAGTAACAGCCTGTGAATGTCCCACTGCTGGACCTTAGAGATCTTAGCGTCTCTTCTCCTCTTTTGAGGAGAAGGTTTTGGAGCTTATTTCACGCTGCTCCAAAGCGGCTTAGTGGAATACATATGTGAATACAGAATTTCAGTGAAATTAGAGACATGCAGGATAGTGAGTCAATTTCAAGATAGTCAGTTGAATAGTTAAACTCACTTTCGCTTTTATAATATTACTTAGGAATTTGGACAAATGTATTTAATATCTATAACTATGTATTTTCATAGTATATTATGTCGCATTAATATAGATGAGAAAAAACAAATATATTTTACTAATATCTAACACTAGCTGATACCCGCGACTTCGTCCGCGTTGCTTGATATATTAACAAAGTTTTCTTATGTACGAAGGAAAAAACATCAAAAAGATCGCAAGCAAAAATATACTTTGTTTAAACATACATCACTGAACACGCAGTGCATACCTATAGAAATCGTGGTTTTCTTGAAACTTTAATTAGTGTCTAAGAAATAAAATTTAGAAAATTTCATTGAAAAAGTAGTTTTCCGTGATGCGCGCACAACTGCAGACCTCTATAATTTTATTTATATAGATAATACACCTAATATTATGAAATTATTATTTTAAAGCAATGAAATGTTGGAAGTACCGTTAACAAAATGTTAACATTTTTAAAGTATTGTAAATACTTCAATAACATACAATGGCGGTAACAGTTTAGATGTTTATTCAATCAAACAAACAATGGAACTTATCTATTTGCAAGAATGGGTGGACGAAAATGGATAGAATTTGGAATAAAGAAGGAATACGCCTAACATCTAAAAAAATAATTACGAAATAATAAATAAGAACAGAAAAAACCTATCGTTTAACTTAATCATTATTAACAAACAATGGAACTTATCTATTTGTATTTACATTAATTTCCATATTCCATCAAAACTCATAACTCATAGTTAACCTATGTGTGACCACTTTCGGAGCGTCACGGTAGCATGCGCAAGCGATCCCGTGGCGCTCCCCTTAAGACGGGAAGGGTAGGTACCGTGGTGGTTTTAGTCGGTAGGAGTCCGACATAACCCTCCATCAAGTTACATCACATATGGAGGGTATCCACGATGGATTTACCCACGAAAAAAAAAAAAGTGTGACCACTTACTATGTTGCCTACGTTTCTATTTTGGAAACATACTAGTTTAAAATTATCTATAGGTGAATTAATTAACAAATTCGTTGAATGAAAAACTTTATTAACGATCTATTTGTGATTGATCGAATGACTTTAAAAAAAAGGAAAATTTCATTTCTTTTACATTACAGTTGATAGATATTGTTATGATGTATCTAATATATAATAATATAGTATTGTTTATATTATCACGATCGTTAAGGTCAAAATATAAAGCAGGGTCAATCTTGATTTTGTTGACATATCAAATAGTATAAGGTTACTTGTTTGCCTCATCCAATTTTAATGATGCGACAACAATCGTCGGCCCAAAATCATCGAATATTAATCTGTTATTCATCAATTATCATTGACATTTAATATAGAACAAGATTTATCTCGAATAACACCAAAGTATTCTATTTATATAAATATGTTAAACATAAATGCTTTATATTTTTAATATACATTTTCGCACATCAACATAAATATTAGATTTAATTATGCGGAACAAAAGCATTATATGAATAAAAAATCGATTTCAAATGATATGTTTTCGGATTGATTTGTAATCATCTAATTTCATATATCACCAAAAGATCTAGATTGCCTTGAAAAACTTCGTAGACTAATTAGTATACTTTTTTTAATTATATGTCATCACATTTTGTTTCGTTTAAAATCATTTGTATTAAATTATACAGCCAATTAATCGGAATATCGATTTTTAAATATTGAACACTTATATAATTATCCGATAAATTCAGATTTGAATTGAATTCATAAGTTTAGCATGCAGTGTTATTTTTAAATTACATTTTTTGTTATTGACGACGAAACGAGATAACTAAATTAGGATAATAATAAGATTGATCCTTAATAGTTTGGCAATACATAGATGTGGGCCAAGGTAACGATTGTTGCAGATTTGGTGACAATGCTCATTGTCGGTATAAATGTTGTAGGTCAGAACATAGCATGTGATAGGCGTGAGGCGTATATCATGAAACATTTAGAATTGTGATTTAAGGTTGGCAACTTTACTGTATTTTAGGAATCCAAAAAAGAATATTTATTTGAATTATTTTTTTGTTGTTTTTTCTTTCATACATTTTTTTAAAATGTTTTATTAAATTTTTTTGCGTGTATCCAATATTTTTGAAAAAACAAAATTGCTAAATTAAATATTTTAAGTCCTGAAACAACTTATTAGAAAAAATAGCCAAAAAGCTAATCTCAACATCCGAGTTGCGTGTAATAAAATTTATTACAATGCTTTTCGAATCAATTAAGACAACAATATTTCATGATAAATAATCACGACTAACGCTTACTTTTATCTGACATCTAAAAAGCGAAGGAAATAATTGACCTTGCTAAAGGTGATTTTATTAGTTTACTTTGCGTAATCGGTTAAAAATATTTCTATAATATAATTATTTCGCCCTCTTCCAAATCGAAATTGTTAAGATTTACAAGTAGCTGGTCGTCTTTTGTAATATCGTTGGAAAGTTTTAAGTTCAAGTTCGGTAATGTTACACCTCTCATTGCATAATCATAGATAACGGTGTAGTTCAGTACAACATTATTTGGTTTATTTTTTTACTTTCTTTTCTTTCTACTTAAAAAAAGTGCAGTATGATTGAAAGTGATAAATAAATATAGCTACTGTATTACTTACAAATGTAAGAGTCGTGAAATTTCCTCTCTAGGGCATCGTTTGTTGTTCTTGATATAACAATGTGTCGCGTCGGATCGTAATGTCATTACGACCGGTGGTACGTCGGTAGAGACGGCGGAACTCGGTATTGCAACCCGAAGTTTGGAAGTTTTCAGGAACCTAAACTCTTATGTATTCATTTCCAATTAGTGTTTAATTAAGTATAAATAAATAAATATATATTATTTCTCAAATAAAAAATCGGATTAATGTCGAAACATCCATTTCTCCTGCTATTCGCCATTACATCTTTAACATTAATATGTACTCGGATTACTTACATATGTAATTATTATACAATTACTTAATTAAATTTTATAGACGATCGATTTAAGGTGCTCACTACCCATACCTTCTGGTCCTAAGAACCAGATTACCTACTGTATTAGCCCTAAAAATAAAAAATAAAGCAATGCAAGACTGACATTTTATTGTCAATATAAATTATTAATTAAAATAAATTAAATATTCAGAGTTGAAAACGATATCATGTTTAATCATGTAAAATTCTTAATTAGCATTTTTAGGATTTTACGTTATAACATAAAATCTAATAATATATATAGTAAAGCTTATTTGCAAATGCATTTATTAAAATATTTTTGTATCATTATCATGCACATTAATTAATATGTTTACATGTATCACAAGCTAAAATTTATGTAACTGATATTTTCACATAATAGTAATAAATTATTCTATGAATTAATAAACATTATTTGATATAAAAAACCTACTTGTATGATTTTAGATATTTTTTCTTTCAAACCGCATTCAACGGTCTTCTAATATTACAAATGTTAGAGTAACTCACCATTATGTGAATTTATACACATTTGTTTGTAAGTAACAGCCTGTGAATGTCCCACTGCTGGGCTAAGGCCTCTTCTCCTCTTTGTGAGGAGAACGTTTTTTGGAGCTTATTCCACCACGCTGCTCCAATGCGGTTTGTTTGTAAAATATGCATAAAATTATTTTGTTTATTCTCTTGTTGAAACCTCGTTTACGAATTTGTTTTACGACCGGAATTACATCAATTATGAACATCTTAAGTAAAACGTATTAAAAATTATGTTTTTGGAGATGGTGTAACGAATCAAGTGGAATTTGGAAATAATTGAGTGAAAATATAATAATACATAAATAATAATATTTATGATCAATATCAAATAACAATTCTTTGATTATTTAGAATACATTATTAATAATCGGAATACAAACGTATTTGTAAAAAAATATTATAAGTAGATTAATTTTATACATATAAATTTTACATACTTATAATATCATTGATATGCGATCAGATTAGTTAAAAGATAATAGTTCTAGTCTAGGATTGAATTGTATTCGTTACAAAAATTCAATTCCATTTAACAATTGAACTTGACCTGAATGCATACAAAGCTTTATTCAACTATATAAGACGATATATATAGTTCATTTATGAATCTATTACACGAAAAATTAAACTCTATCATGATTATAATACGGTCCAATATTATTTTACTGTGTGTGTTTTTAAGGCCTTTGTAGGTAATGATCGTCGTGAACGCGATGACTGTGATCGTAAACACTCAACTTGTAATGATAGCATCGATTATTCTCATTCATGTTTCCGTTCATTCAATTGTGTTCATTTGATGTTCCTAATGATTACGTATAAAGTATATATATATTTTAGCAACTTAGTATCAATAAAAATAGTATTTACATAATTATAATTGTCTTATTTATAATTTACTTAGGTACTGTGCCCCGGGGTCTCACCCGCGTATTATTAATAAAAATAAAATGAATAAAAATCAGCCTAGAACCTTCCTTGATAAAAGGACTATACAACACATTTTTTTTTAAATTCGAATCAGTAGTTCCTGAGATTAGCCGGATCAAACAAACAAACTCTTCAGCTTTAAATATTAGTATAGATGCCCTCAGTCTCCCTATTTATAGAAGGCGTTCTTATCGTTAAAATATCAATAACTTCCAGACAACCTTTGACAAAAGATCGATAAAGCAGTGTAGTAGTACAATTTGTCAAAAAAACCGTGTTAGGACAACAAAACATTTTTAACATTTTCCTGTTAAGTTACAATTACGAATCATAAAGATTTAACATATTAAAAATGATGTAAAATGTAATATTTAATTAATGTACATAACTTTCATATACTCACCTTAGAGAATTTGCTTAGCAGTAATGATAGGCGCTATCATTAAGAATCAACTATCCAACTTTACTACCTATTTAACTAATTTGATTTATGGCTCTGTCTATATAATACCAATTTAAAATACGAATATAAATTTACTTATGTATTTTATTTCCGCTGGTACATTATTTCTTGGATAAATGTTAAACATCGGCTTCTTCATGATTATAAATGTATGTATAATCATATAATCAATTGTAGTAAATATAAATAATTAAATACATATTTACTACAAATAATTTGGCGACGGACACTTGTAGGTATTCATAGTTTTTTTTAAATTTTATATTGAAGTATTAAAGGAAGGAATTGCTTTTTTCTTTCATATCATAACATTTTTGCAATGAAAAAAAATTATGTATTAAATTTTGTATAATTAAACAACTTCGCTTGAAGATTTAATTCCGTAGGTAAATTGTCAGCCGATTATTTATTAATGTTTTAACGTTATATATTGTAATATTTTAACGTTAATTTTTGTATTTACAATTAATATTTTACGACCTTTTTATATTTATAGTATTTTAACAATTACTTCCCACTGTCATTTTAATGAATTTAATATCAACATTATTATTACTTTTAAAATGCACTGTAGGTTTGACTGAATCGCGATTGTTTGATCTCCTTATGGTGTACTGTATTTATAAAGCCATATTTGTTTATGGTTTGAAATACTATATTTTTAAAAATATTTAGAAAAAATAGAAGAAATCTATGGAGAACAACTTAACGATTGTGTATATAAAATTTTGTTTTTAGCTGAAGTGAATATATATAAATTAGTTTAAAACAATAATTATAATTGCATATATAAGTTTTATAATGACATATAGGTACACAAGGGTAAATGGTTCGACTGAATGGTAAATTTTCAACACCATTGACTTTGGCAATGTAAGAAATCATCTAATCATTCAATATCACTAAAGGGTAGCAAACCTTACCAACTATGTAGTACATGTTCAATAATATCCTTTATAAGAAACAAAATGTAAAAATAATTCAAAAACTTTATTTCCAATTCATTTCGTTTGTGTTATATTTATATTGAAATATTCGAATGGTTCGATTACGAAAATGTAATTTCGTAACATCCTATTGTAGATAATATTAATGTACGTCAATGTCAAGTTAATTTCAGTAACAGCTCAGACTTCTGAATTCGGCAGTATTACATTCACATGTAATTTTGTATTGACGTCCCATCGGATTATGAGTGAAGGAATAAAGAATGCATGTGTGTGTGTGGGATGTGAGCAGCGCTGTCGCAGTTAACGTCAACGTTATCGCTAAAAAACGTAAATAAAAACTATGTGTCTAACACAGTTTTTTCACACAGACGCGTGTATAATGTCTATTGTGCAATTGAATTGTCTCCCTTGAGAATGTGTGGCCGAAATCGGTTTGAATAATATTATCACGTATGATGTAAATCTTATTTAGGTATGCAACAAAATTAATTAATAATGCTAGGCCACGACACACCGGTCACTTGTCATTTAAATCATATCAAAAATTATAAAGTTATTTCCTTATTGACACAAAAAATATATTTTATGATCGCGACATCTTCAATTGATCACATATAGGTGTGAGGCCATATTTATGTTATAAATTATACAGTTTATTATGTGCGTAGGTCGGTCTTCCTTTTACGCGTTGAGTAAAAAAGACGATGCAATTTTTCGCAAAAGGATTATTTTTAAGCAATCAGGATTAACATAAAATATTATTAAATATAATTGAAACTTAATTTTAAACACTTGAGATGATCTTAAATCACAAGTACAGAGATAAATAAGGATTAAATTGATATACTTATATGGAATGTGTATGGGAAATTATTGCATGGAATGCCATTTACGTATATTTATGCGCCATAATTTAAAAAAATGGCGATTGAAATCTTCTCTTTCTGATTGTAAAAATTACTTGATATTAAGTGTATTTAACAGCTCAACGGTATATAAGCTGAAAGTTGATGTTTCGATCGTGTCTCATGGTACTGTCGTCTCTCCTCATACATACTTGACACTTCGAAAAATAAAGATAATTTTTTTCTTTGAAAAGAGGCAATATTAGTATTCCTTTTTAAAAAAATGGTTGTCTGTAAAGTCGGTTTACGGACGATAGTGTAACGTGACAACATCATAACAAAACATTGATGAAATGACTGCATACTTTTATGAATAAAATTGAATCATTTTTATTGAATGATCATTATTCTGTATGGATACAAAGAAGGAGTGAAATGAAATCTACAATTTAATTGATAAATATACTTTTATTTGCACTCATAGGCCAATCGAGTGAAAGAGAGATAGATGCGGCCCAAACGTACAATCAGCGTAACCGGACAATGAGCGTAACAGGACAATGAGCGCAACGGGACAATAAGCGTAACGGGACAATTTCGTGCATGCAGCCAGGGTTCATCGATTTATTAGACGTTGTCACGTCTTGAATGTCTCAAAATAATCTTCAATAATTTTAAGTTCAAAGTAATAAACTAATTCTGAGGAAAGCAACACATGTCAATACATGGTAGTAGAGCTTTGTGCAAGCTCGAGTGGGTAGGTACCACCCACTCATCAGTTATTCTACCGTAAAACAGTAGTAGTATTATTGTGTTCCGGGTTGAAGGGCGAGTGAGCCAGTGTAATGACAGGCATAAGGGACATAACATCTTAGTTCCCAAGGTTGGTAGTGCATTGGCGATGTAAGCGATGGTTAACATCTCGTACAAATGTCTATGGGCGTTGGTGACCACTTACCATCAGGTTGCCCATATGATCGTCCGCCTACCTATGCTATAAAAAAAATTGCTTGACCTCTGATGTTATGATATATTTATTATCTTATTTTTCATCTGATATAAAAAGTTATTATTACCGTGAGACAAGTAAAAGGTTTTACCAAAAAAAAGCATTAACGCATTTCTTTTTTTCTTAATAATGTGGTTCCATTTACAAAAATTAAAACGATATTATATATATTAAAATATTATTTTAATACAATTATTTGCGTATATGCAATAGTAATGCTCTCAGATTAATCGGAGTGTCGTAAACGTATTCGTCGATGCAATGCGTTACAAATTTGTTATGTCTATTTTTCGACATGAGAGGTTGAACATGATTATAATTGTATTATATTTAGGGTTCGTTAAAATCATGAACTTTTGAATATTTTTATTTATACGTAAGTGTACCCCACGCTTGGGTACGAGTATGCTTGTTGTGAACATATGACATCTACTAAAAATCGATAATTGTTGTTCATCAGCTTCTCAAGAAACAATAGATATACAGATATAGTTAAAACCTTTTTCAATAATCAGGCTGGCAGGTTTCAAAAATGTAGCGATTTCATCCATAATAACTAAAAAAAGTAACAAGATTGTCATGAACATTAATCTTTTAAATAATTTTCAATAAATTTAAAAACATTGTTTTTTATATTATTATATGAATATAAACGAATAACGAATGACACGGATATTTTACGGATGGCAAGAAACAATTACTGATCTGTGTTGTGTTTTTCTTGTCTTGAATGATTTTGTACTGTTAGTTAGCTGTCAAATATAAAAAGTATAATCAAACCTAGTCGAAACATTCAATATCTTCAAACGTGATAAGATGAATTTTGAATTTGAATTTGATGGTAAGTGGTAGTAGAGTCCAAACGCGACGACGGCCAGTTAACTCCTAAAGAACACACTACACTAGGCGCCCGCCTTGCCGGTCCGCAAGATCCCTCTTCACACCACAGCCCACAACCATTAACAAGTAACCATTTTAGGCAATCGGTAGAAATGAAAATTACATTACATTATATTTATATTACAAGTGTATCTTCTAAAATGGATCTTTATTTATTACTGTCTCTTAAAATATATTTTGCAAAGAGTTACGCTCGATGACAATGTTGCAATATTAAAAAATAAATAACAATAGACGGCGCGTAAATATGTAAAATTTGAAATGTTTATGTATATATTTATTGTATTTAATTACAATAACAGTCAAATTATGAATACAATTAGCAATGAGCTAAAATTTAATGTCATTTGTTAAAGTTCAAGTTTTTTTATGCAATTACTATAAATATTCAGTATTCACAATCGTGTATTAAATTAGTATACTGATGATACCGTTAATTTTTGTATTCAGCGACTTAGTCATAATTATTTCTTGTGATTTACAAACACACAATAACAATATTTTGTGGCTTTGATAAGCTTCTTTATGACGATCATCTTGATATAACAAGAGAGTCTGGAGTATCTTTCCGGGGTCTTTGATCATTGGGGTCATAGAATGTATGATGTATTTGACCATCAACAGTGACAAGTTCTTATTTTGTCCATACATCTAAAATCGAGAAGGCGACAAAATGGCTGCTTTTGTTAGTAGGCATACTCAGTTCAGATTTTTTTTGAAAGTTTATGAAATTAATGCCTTGAAGCCCTTGAGAGCATTAAATAAACTAAAACTACCGTTTCGGAAATATTGCCAAGGACCAAATTTCTCCTGTATGTTATAGTAAGTATTACAGTATACCAACGAAACACACTGTACTGATTCAAATTGAACTTAATTACTTAAATGATGATGACGATGACTAGCTCGTTGGTTGAGAGCTCTGTATGTATAAACTGGAGTCTCGGAATTGGAAGTGCGTCTAATGGCACATGAACTCTTCACGAGCTCTTTTGTCGTGGCATAAAGCATGCAGTTACTTGGTGGTAGAGCTTTGTGCAAGCTCGTCTGGGTAGGTACCACCCACTCATCTGATATTCTACCGCAAAACAGCAGTACTTGTTATTGCTGTGTTCCGGTTTGAAGGGTGAGTGAGCCAGTGTAATTACAGGCACAAGGGACAGAACATCTTAGTTCCCAAGGTTGGTGGCGCATTGGCGATGTAAGAGATGGTTAACAGCTCTTACAACGCCAATGTCTATGGGCGTTGGTGACCACTTACCATCAGGTGGCCCATATGCTCGTCCGCCTTGCTATGCAATAAAAAAAAAAAAGTCACTGTTTGCGCACTCAATTTTACACTACAATATCTCCTGCGCAGTTAGCTAGTCTTTCTTGATTTACTCTATGATCGAGGAAGACGAGGATCAAATAACAAATAAATATTTATCATTTTATGCGTGATTTCTGAAAATTACCTGTGTGTGTTTGTATTATACATATGATTGTAATGAACAAAATTGTTTTTGTTTTTAACTATAACACAAAACAAAATTTTGTACGTTTTCTATGATATTATATATAATAGTTAATGTGATGGTTAATTTCTTACGTTATATATAACCTGACAATTGCTATAAATTAAATTTACCGACATATTAATAGCTACTACATGTCTGAATGATAAATTCTTGATTCGCGGTAGAATGCTTTAAGTTTGTATTGTGTAATTTAATTCATATGCATACTATATAATATATGTTGTGATGAAATAAAGAATGGATAACCGAAAAAAGAACATAATTTTTAGATTCTCATTTTAATTTTAATCTCACATTCTGATTTTGAATAAGTGTTTTCACAAAACGCCTATTCAAAACGCACCATATATTTGGATTATAATATATATTTAGTATAAAATATAATATGTATTATGATAGCCTCCATTTTATTTTTTGCCTTGTTAAGGGCGAATGGCTTTAGACAATGTGATGCATAAACCTCACTTGTACTTCGCGCTTCCTTACATATCTATGACTACTTAAATATTAACTTCCATACATTCAATATGGTATAACAAGCAATCTGATAAACTGCCATTGTTCTTGTTATTCAGTCTGAACAATGGCATTGTGGCTTCAAAGGCTTAGATCAGTACAACAAATGACAAAGCAAGATTAATTAAATTGGGGCATATAATTGGAAAGTTACTCCCTTTTTTTTACTCTGTGGGCAAATATTTTTAAGGCCTCGATGTAATATGTGCGCCTATGTGTCCATTCGATATTTATAAAGTTTTGTACGGAGGTGAAATTTAACGAATTTTAATACATTAATAATTAAAAAAAATATATTTCTTTAAATCAAAAAGCAAACCCCCTTGAAAATATTGGGAGGAAATGGTGAAGCAGATAAAAATGACGTCAAACTCGTTTTAAAATTTAACCTCCGAACGCTATCTGTGATTGGTTTTCGCGCAGTCATTTTTATCTGTTATTCTCCTTTCTCCGCAGACTTCCACGAGCTGGCGAGGCAGAATGTAATCACTAAGCAAATATTGGAGGCTTTTATTCAGAAGAAATTGGGACTAGCAAGCACTAATGTTAGAGCACCTTCCATATTTGATATTCTACCAGCAGGAAAAAAGAATGAAGAGAGGACAATAAGAGATTCAACAAATCGCAGCTTAAAAAATATTCACCCCCATATGCTAGAAGATTCAGACAGGCCAGATGATGCAGATATACTAGAGGATACTGAAATGCCAGAAGATTCTGGAATGGCAGAAGAATCAGATTTCCCTGAAAATTTCGAAATACCAGAAATATCAGTGCAAGATTATGGAGAAGATGATAACTTGCAAAGCGTCGAGAGTGAACAAGTAGACTCTATTTATTCCGAAGGTACTAATACATTTTTAGCGCTTGCTCTTTCCTATCTGCCTTGGAAAACTTCTCCTTTGACTTTATTTTTCTTAAATAACTACCATGTTTAGATCATAAATGTAGAAATTGTATTTCAAACACTATCTCAGTACACATAGAGTATATACATTTGGAATAGAATATATGAAAATTACGTAGTCATTGCTGATTTGTCATATGAATATTTAATATTTGTGCGAACCGCAGGTCTTATAAGAGTTACGGCGTGTGTTCCAAATATATGTCAAACGTTTGACGTTAAAACAAAGCGTGTGTGCCAATTGAGTGAATGGCCAACAATGTTAGTTCAATTGCGTGTTATTTACACGATTGTCACGCTAATGAATCTTGATCCAATATTTGTTGAAGTTATGAAAAAATCGCAAGCAAGTATGAAATAAACTTGTGAGCTATCACTACGTTACTACATCAAAGTCGCTAAGTGACTGTAATTGTTCCTGTTTTACGTATTTTATTAACTTAATGTTACTATATTTGACCTTTTAATGGCAAGGTTTATTTTGTATCCTTGAAAAAATAATAAAGGAATGTCTTTTCTTATTGTGAAACTTTAATTTATTAAAAAAAAAAACAATAATGTCTCAATATTAATATATAAAATTAAATCAGTTGAGTAAAACAATGACATTAATTTTACATTGGTACAATAATAATAAACATATAAATGTATATATCTAGTTCAGTTCAGTTCAACTGCCTCCTATCCAGTTCACTAAATAATAATACAAATACATAAATAAAAAAATACATAATTTATTCTTATATAAACTGTTTTGTTTCCAAACAAAATTATTTGTATGTTATTAAATTAACACGTGGATATTGTTTGTTTCTACATTAAATATTAAAATGACATTAAATAAAACATACATTATTCAAGTAAGCAAGATAGATTCTTTATTTAAGAATAATAACATTAACGTAACTCTTGATACAATCATTGTTCAGAAAACGACCTTCCTTGTAATGTTCATTTTATTGCATATTAGCATAATAATCTTCAAAATGTTACTAAACAACATTTGAATTCGTTTCATATCAAACTATCATCAAAATTTTATTTTAATAAAGTTATTTGACATTGCATTTAGACCTTAACAAGGTCGTGGGTAAGATTACCTAACCAAGTGTTTGAAATCGGTTGTTTATTATTTTTATATACATTTCAGTAGCGAATTGGTTTCACCGGTTTCGCGTCTGTCAAAAATGTCTTTTAATAAAGTATTTTTGTTTGTTAATGGCGTCGTTAAAATACCAGTAAGTAAGTTGTTTTAAAGCATTTTATAAATGATTATTTAAAATAATATGAACAATCTTATATTTAATCGTCATCTAAAAAATACAATTAAGTACAATTCACAATTATACTTAAGGAACTTACGTTGAAATGGCGATAGGTTGTTAGGTTTTTTCGCTGACTTTACAAATAGGAATCCACTTATCGTTAATTCAATTTGCAGTTCATTGACATTGACGATAATCATTATTTAAATCAAGTATTAATACGTTACTTTCTCGTTTAAATTTAACAAAGTTATATAGACTGATGAAATTATTTTTAGACTTTACATTTAATTCCATAACGAGTTATGCAAAAATGTCCAAATTTAATATTTGATTTAAAAAAAAAACAACAATCGTTTTCGTATAAATTTGACGTTTGATTGCGGTTCAAAAGGAACAAAATGTTACAAAATGTTATTAGGATCTTCTTAAGGTGGCAGGTCTTTAAGGTGGCAAGTTACAGGTTACACAAAAGAAAAATAAAAGTTTCTGGAATGGAGTTGAAGGAACTAGTTATACAGCTGACATTTCCCTCGTTTATTAGTTCGACGATAACTTTGACGTCCCGTTGATTCAACATGGTTGAAATACGTTCAATGAATGGAATAAGATCATCTTTTTTGATTTTAAATAATTTTATTACCAACGACGGGCGATTTCTTCACAAATTTATTTTAAAAAATCGATATTATTGCTTTATTTTATCTTTTTTTACAAAAATTATTAATATTAATATTTATTTACTCAGCGTATTGTCAGAAGAATAATATGATCTCTTTGATTTTTCATATCCTTAATTTCTTTTTTATAATTTATAAAAGTATACATAATTATTTAGGAAAATGTTACACGCCAATGTTTAAACGTCTTCAACGTTTTCAACGTCTGGCGGAAGTAATGGCCCACGGAAACGGTCTGGCAATAATAAATATAAATTTTTGATAATATTCTTAAAAATATATTTAAATATGAGCGTTTCTACTTTAACGTAGGCGAGTAAGGCTTTTATACACATTTAGTTCGCGCTTCCTTTGTAAGGGCTTTCGAGCTAGTAAGTACGCATACTGTCTTAACTACATAGTAGACTAGAAATCCTCAAAATTTCAGCTATGCTAAAATGACGTAGGTCTGGGGGCTCTGGGATCTTACTCTATATATTTTTGTATTTCTTTCTATCTTTTGTATTTCTTACGTACAAAATTATTGTATTAGGCCTTTAAGAATTAGAATGTCTACCTTCAACAGTAAACATGAACTTATTGAAAGCTGATTTAATTCGTGTTTTATTAATTAATATTAAACACACGTTAAACATTTATGTGTTAATGAAAACATTTATAATTCGTCATTTTTTATAGTGGCAACGTTTAAATTAAGAATATTAATGGAATTCCATAATCAGTTCGGCATCTTCATTTCAAATTATCCTTGACACTAGGGTTTTCTACCCGGGTACCCGGACCCGGGTATACCCGGGTATTAGCAATTTTTAGGACCCGGGTAATATTTCATGCCGGATCCGGGTACCCGGGTACCCACTTTGATCAAAGAATCCATAGAAATCTCATTTATTACTAAGCAGCGTTAGATAAAAATATTTTTAGTTCTTTTTTTATGTAAGAAGAGGCAGACGAGCAGGAGGCTCACCTGATGGAAAGGGCCCATCACCGCCCATGGACATCTGCAACATCCAAGGACATGCAGGTGCGTTGCCGGCCTTTGAGGAACGAGTACGCTCTCTTCTTGAAGGTTTTAATGTCATATCGGTTCGGAAAAGTCGCCGGCGAAAGCTGGTTCCACAGTATTTGTGCGAGGCAGGAAATGCCTTAAGAAACGCACTGTTGTGAATTTCCAGACATCGAGGTGGTGAGGATGGAATTTTTAGTTCAGGCGCGATGTCCGCCGGTGAAATTCAGCGGCTGGGACTAAGCCAAGCAACTCCTCAAAACACTCCCCGTGTTATATGCGATAGAGACTGCAGAGTGACCCAACATCTCTATGCAAATCCAAAGAATCAAGCCGGTTGGTAATAACTTGATCATCGACAATTCGAACTGCTCTACGTTGAATGCTGTCAAAAGGAAGAAGCTGGTACTGGGGAGCTCCCGCCCAGAGGTGAGATATGTACTTCATATGGGGCCGAATTTGCGCCTTATAAAGTTTTATGCGATGGGCCGCGAAGTACTGTCTCGCCTTTTTGAGCACTCCAAGCTTTTTGGAAGCCAATTTGACTTAAACTTCCAATTGACCGCGAAACTGAACGACGTTCGAAATCTCGACGCCAAATATGCCGATACTGGCTGCGGCAGGGAGAGGAGTGTTCTCAAAATGAGGGTATATGACAAAAGGAGGCTTTTAAGTGGTTAACGCGCAAACTTGAGTCTTATTGGGGTACAAAGGTACCCAAGGTACAAAGGAATGTTCCAACTTGTACCTCGGGTAGGAGAGGAATGAGGTGTCCGCTCGAGATGATATCTGGGTCTCGGTTAGAAACAGCAAGGCCCGCTTTGCCGTCTCAAGATGGAAGTGGTCGGCGTTTAAGTTGGAATTATACTTGGTGGTAGAGCTTTATGCAAGCTCGTCTGGGTTGGTACGACCCACTCATATTCTACCGCAAAACACCAATACTTTGTATTGTTGTGTTCCGGTTTGAAGGGTGAGTGAGCCAGTTATTACAGTAATTACAGTCACAAGGGACATAACATCTTAGTTCCCAAGGTTGGTGGCGTATTGGTGATGTAAGCTATGGTTAACATCTCTTACAATGCCAATTTCTTTGGCCGTTGGTGACCACTTTCCATCCGGTGGCCCACATGCTCATCCGCCTTCCTAGGCAATAAAAAAAAAATTCAGTCCCTATATGTTGCAAAAGTCTACAGCGAGGGGTTGCCTTTAGATGCCTGCTTCGTTTGCCCCGACTATTTTTGCAATCATGAGTAGTTGTTATATAGAACACTAATTTATACATCGTTAACAGTTTTAGCAGCGCACACAAAAATAAAACTGTTATAGGCAACATTTTGATGTACTTTTGGTTACATTGTTTCATGTAATGTAGGGTAGGGATCTTTAATTTTTTTGAAAATATAACATAGCCTATGTTACTCGGTATGCATGTAGCTTTCTAATGGGGAAATAATTAAAAATGGGTCTAGTAGTTTTTTAGTGAAATTGTAGCAAACAAACAAACAATCAAATCTTTTCTCTTTATAATATTAAGAATATACTATCTGAGTGTGAAAGTTTATTTAGTTATATTTTTGTTAATTTATAACAGAATTTATTGTTGCAGAAATTCATTTTATGTCCTAATTAGTTCATGAGCACAAGACTTTAAACTGTGTAACTGATTGTACTATAAGTTAAGTTGACTTATTGACGTACATCACTGTCAAATAAAACATGATTATTAAAAAAAATACCTTTTTTCTGAAAAATTTGCACAAACCCGGGTACCCGGGTATACCCGGGTATTTGAAAAAATAATACCCGATACCCGGGTATCAAAAAAAGCCGGGTACGCGAAAACCCTACTTGACACGATGTCATATTATCAATAAATCATGATTTTCGTATAATTATATAATGTCCTTACATTATTAACATTTAAAAATCACTCGAATGCGTATTTAGACATATTGAAATAGAGATCCGTAGCTAAAATTAGCAAATATTAAGAATCAGACATAAGAAGAATTTCATTTGTAAAAGTACACAATAATAGTTTAAAAATGATTCTAAGTTTGAACGACACTGGTACCTATGATACAGTTTTTCCTAGTTTAAGTGTAAGTTAGTGAGCTTTACAAATAAATTATTCTTAACTCCATAAAATATATATAATAACAATTTTAATAATATATTGCAAGAAGAGAATAATCCTTTGTATATAAATGCCCAAACAATATAATTTTCCGAAACAAAGCCATGATAAATGATTTGATTTCCAAATATATTATAAAACAATAATTATAGATATCACGGAACCATAAATGAAATCAATTATATACCAATCAATAAAAATATCCTTAATTTATTAATACGTTGCGTTGAATTTTCATCTGTCTGTTGAATTTAAATTAATAATTATACATTAAATAGTTTTCATCTTACATAACCTACTACATCACGGATATGATATCGTTTTTTAATTTGTCATATGATACACAAATCAAATGATTGTATTTAAAATTTACGAGCATATATTAAAATAAAATCAGATGCCATTATTATGACGAGCCGGTTGGCGTGGTTGGTAGATACCCTGCCTTTCGCGCCGCAGGTCGTGGGTTCGATTCCCACCCAGGACAAAAATTTGTGTGCATGAACAAATGTATGAGAATGACATCTCTCAACGATAAGTCACGTGGTCATTCTCATACAATTTTTAGTTTTCTATTAGCGTTTACAATTGTAGAATATCAACTTGGCTAGGGCCTCTGAGTCGTTTTCATTTCGAGTTTCGAAATAGTTCTTACAAAATATATCTATGGAAAAGTAAAATTACTCACACTACGTTGTTCCAATAAACTATATTTAATTAAATTTAATATAATGAGGTGACTTGTTTATAATTAATGTAAATGTCTCATCATGATAATTTTTCATAAATGTCACGATATTTATAGGTCAGATTAAAAAAAAAATGAATATTCTGAAAACGAATTTAATTATGTAGGTATTCGAAATGTTAATAATATTTTAACCTTTTTTCCTTAAATATTGATTGATGTGTCTCTTGTCGCCTAATTTTATGTATATGTAATGAAACTACTTTTCAAATATCTATTAAAAATAATCATAAATTAATTTATAATATGTACGTATTCATTATTCTAAAAATAATTAAGTACTTTTAATTTGTATCTACTTAAAACACAATTGTACTACATAAAAGAGTATTGACGCTATGAGAAAAAAAATCATCATCATTTCCCTAACTTTAATTATCTGAAACGTATCCATATAACCGATTTTTACGTAATAACTCTCACTGATTTCCCGAAGGGTGAAAATTTCTCATAATGGCGACAGCTTTCAGCAAACTCGACTTGTGCGGCTTGGTTGTGAAAAAGTGTAAAAAAGGACCATCGTTAGAGCTGTGACCCATTTCCAAGCTGCCTCAGTTCAACTTTAGAAAATTTCCCTCAAAGATATCTTTGAATATCCTCTTAACAATATAACAACTTAATCTTTTTATGCAATTGAAATGTCTGAAGAATTACGTCAAAACCTTACTGAGATTAAATTCTATCTTTTGATTTTAATACGAATATTTTAATTGAACTTTATTAATATATTTAGTACATATTGGTTACTAATAATTATAATGAAAAATATGATTGATTAATTTCTTTATATGAAATCTGAAGTATATAACCTCATGTAACAACAATGCTTGGTTTTATTACTATTTTAGCTTTCACACAACATTCATCCTTTAGAATTGTAACTGTGTGCAGTTCTTAATACCTAAAGGCTTCCGGTATTACCACCACCATAATCTCAATAAGGTAGATAGTTGCTTGGCAAATCATTTAATCTGTCATTCCTGTGCTTACGATAATTAAAGCTATTATTAAACAATTTTTAAGAACTAATTTTATTTTCGATTTTAATAAACTCAATTTTTTTATGTTTTTTAATTAATCAAAATAGTGCTTAGGTACTTTGACCATCATTGAAATACAATTTTAACGATAAATGGTTAATAGACATATAGTTTTTATATAACAAGTATGTTCAATTGTTTATATTTTATTGTTTCAGGTAGAAGTAAAAAGTATACAAGTCAGTTTATAGAAGGCGAGTTGGAACCTTTTAATCGTAAGCAAATTATAACAATATTTCTTCAATTGGCATCTCTATCCTCACCTTTTGATTTATATTATTGCAATATAACACATTCTAACATATTATTACGTTGGTCTTATTACTTATGTAATATGTATGGATCCCTGAAAATCGCACACGAGTAGGACTTCAGAAAAAAACTGGTTCATTCTTTATCTAACACACTTTCCATAATCTTCAACATCATTAGGAATCATCATATTCTAGAAGTAACGTAGGTACGATTGTCATGTTAATTATATGCTAGTATAAATATAATCTGACGCTCAATATAATTTTTCTACCTAGTTGGTTATCTCCTCTTCCGCAATTAATATTCGTTGAAATACCGTGTCAGAATCGGGAGAACATAATTACTGCGATTTTTTTTTATCTACAGAGAACTCTCTCTCTCTATCTCTAAGAACGTAGAAAGATATTAGAGTCCTAAATGAAAATGGTCTGCTGGCCTCTTCTGGAATTTAAAAAAGAAATATTGCGTGCTATGTCGTGACATGAGGTATAAACTCTTTTTTAATCTCAAGCGTATTGGATTTCTGATGCTTTAAGAAGTAAAATAAAAATTCGTGTGCCTTCTTAATTTCCATAGACGAACGATTAGTGAGTATTTCTGCTCATGTGCGTTCTTACAGTACCAATGTCTATAATTAGTAGTGTTTGGGTCCCGGGAATTTTCGTAATTTTAGTTGTCTCGAGTCCCGGGACTTTGAAATTGTCGGGAATTCCCAAACCCTAATAATTAGTGATAGCTACCATCACTATAATTTCGAATACACTACATGCTTAGTAATATATAATACACTATTTTGATCCAATTAGCAATATACTACATATTTTAATAAGCTGGTTTATATCGCAGACACGAAGCGTCAACGTGGTAGTGTTATAGGTATAAATAAAATCGCGATCAATTCCCTCAATTTCTGTATAATTAACAGTAATATTAATGAGGACATTTGCTTATTGATCCAGTTACCTATTAACACATCTATAAAATTTATTACCCCTTCAAAAAAAAAACTTATAAATAAATTATACGTGACCTTTATATTATGTTTATTATGTACAATATGGTTCGAATAATTAATTAAATCAGCGAAAAATTAATCACACATTAGTGACTGATATGTCCTGTTTCTGACGATATAACAGCAATTAAATAAATATATCAAATTCTGGTATTTTACAAAGAGAATAATATAATTACCGACGCATCTTCATGATTATTAATTATGTTAATATGTTATTTAGATTAATATTCGGTTTTAATGTTATATTTTAGTCTTGATTGAAATATTTATGGCTCTCATTGACATCATATCCGCTTATACAGTGACTTATTAAAGTTCAATTAATATCACTTGAATTACAAGTATTTTATCAAAAAATGTATGTTCACTTCCTGGATCAATATGATTTTTAATTTTGTTTTTATAATTTATTGTTATGTTTACTGTTTCTGCATACCTATTTAAATGAAAGCCTTTTAAATCCTTTACCTATCATTTGGGCTGCAAGGTAAATGACTTATCTTTATTAAATAAAAATAAATTGCATAAATAAGCTCGAAGCTTATTCAACCAAGCTACTTGAGTGCAGGTTGATATATTAAAATTAAATTCAATTCACTCCAATATCCAGTTTCTAGAAGAATCCAGTATCCAGTATTTAGAAATGATATTATAAGGTAAGGTAATGTTTGTTAATAATAATCTGAAAGTAAATACGATTTTACCTTGACCTTGTGAAGAAGTCGTAAAATGAACCGAACTCTCTACCCAAATAATGAATATCATATTTTAAGCTTTGTTTTTATTTTATTTTAATAGAAAATCTTTTTGATAAGTTAGCCACCTAATAGTAAGTGGTTTGGTAACTGCCCAAATACATCAGCTATGAAATGAGTGTTACCTTTCCCTTGACTGCCTCGTTGGTCTAGTGGTTTGATATAAGGCAGACTCGGTGGTCCTGGGTTCAATTCCCAGGTCGGGCCAATTAATAGTTATTGGGGTTTTCTGTCAGAAAACTCTCAGTAGCCTCCTGAAGTCTGGAAGTTGGAAGTGTGTACACTCTGGTGCCTCGAAAAGCACGTTAAGCCGTTGGTCCTGCGTCTGAACTCTTTCCGGTCGTGTCGGATTGCCGTCCCATCGGATTATGAGAGCTAAGGAAAAAGAGAGTGCACCTGTGTTTGGGCACACACTTGTGCACTATAATATCTCCTGCGCAGTTGGCTAGTTTCTTTTGAGATTGGCCACCGTGGTCGAAATCGGTCTGGAGGACCTTATTATACCTTTCCCTTTCATTGCCAATGCTTCAACAACCTTAGCAACTAGTATCTTGTGAATCTTGTTATTTTAGTTACACTGGGTAACTTACACTTCAAACTGAAATAACAAATAACAATACTAAGTATTGATTTTTGGTGGTAGAATACGTGATGATTTCGTTAGGTACCACCTACCGAATCGTTTTTCACGAAGCTCTACCACCTACATAGAATAGAACTTCGAATTGTACAAAACAGTAAATTAATCAAATAGTTATATTAACTAAAATAATTTCTTATCATTTTCAAAAAACAAGATATATAATTTGTTAAATTTATTGCTTGTTAAAAGTGCAAAACAAACGTTAGCGAACCTAAACGATAACTAGTTTTGGTCGAGACGTCAGTGACATTTGCATCGGACCATTTACACCAAGGTTGAAGATTCACGCATTTTGCATTTCATAGTAACTAAGTGGACTATTTCGTATAAATAAAAGTTTAAAACTAATCTTTTATTGCTTAAGATATAACAAATTCGTTTACGGGGATGGGTTGTTAGGCTTAGCAACGAATAGTTAATAAACTATATTCTTAGAAGTAATTAAGAATTATGGAAAATATATTATTAATAACAGATTAAATTGTGATATATTTGTTCATTGTTCTTATAGTTATTTAACAATTTTCTTGGTGGTAGAGCTTTGTGCAAGCTCGTCTGGGTAGGTACCACCCACTCATCAGTTATTCTACCGCAAAACAGCAGTACTCGCTATTGTTGTGTTTCAGTTTGAAGGGTGAGTGAGCCAGTGTAATTACAGGCCGAAGGGACATAACATCTTAGTTCCCAAGGTTGGTGGCGCATTGGCGATGTAAACGATGGTTAACATCCCTTACAATGCCATTGACTATGGGCGTTGGTGACCACTTACCATCAGGTGGCCCATACGTTCGTCCACCTTCCAATGTAATAAAAAAAAATAACATGGTAACACACATGTGGCAAATTTTAGTTACACATGTAGATTACCTAACGATCTCCTAACGATGTTTATTATGGCGGCGAGTATGAGATGAATAATAAACATAAATTTATATAAGACATGTTAATTATCTTGTGCTTAGTGTGGATTTGAACTGGGGCCCTAGACAAGTGGCTTTAACGTTAATAGAATAGAATAGAAAACAACAACCAATGTATGAGATTGACATTCGCGTTCGACTTGGAAATGGCGAACGCGAATGTCACTCTCATACATTGATTATTGTTTTCTATCCTATTCTATTAACGTTAAAGCCACTTGTCTAGAGGGGCTGGTCAGTTTTTGGTGAGGATTTTCGTCTTATAATTTTGCCATTTCGGTTCGAATAACTGCTTAGCTTAAATAAATTAAATGTTATAGTTCATCCGTTGTATGACTAATAAAATAGCTTGCTGCATCATTAGTAAAAATAAACTTCAAACATAATAATATGCATAGGTAGTATGGAGTATTGAACTGCATAACTACATTATTTTTCTTCTTATTACATGTATGAACCTGTTTCGCTAATTAATGTACTATATACTAATGAAAGAAATCGTCTGTTTGCTTACTTGATTTTTTTTTACTAAATGGACAACCTTTTTACATTTAAGCTTAGAGCATCTTGCATATATATCAAAGTTAAATACATAATGTATATCGGTAGAATCAAAATCCCATAGCAATGGAACCTATTGGATTTAGATCTTATAAAGAAACTAGTAAAAATTACGTTTATCTTGATTGGATTTGATCTAACAATATCTGTACATAATAATCTTCTAATAGTTAAGACTTGATCTTCAATAAACTAGTACATAAGTAGTTATGGTTACTAGTGAATATATTTACTGGAAATAGTTCCTAGGAAAATATAATTAACTAAACTAATAAACTGCTTGGACTGACAATAGCACAAAAATATACCTCAAATTTAATGGGTATGTGTTGAAAAACAAACATACAAAAAAATTGGTTGCCTGTAAAGTCGGTATACGGGCGAAAGTTTTACGTGACAACGACTTTGAGTGGTAAAATAATTTTAATGTGAATATTCATTCGTATAGTAGGAAGAAGGATGAAATAATAGTAACAATTTAAAACATTTATTTATACAAAGAATTATATTTAAAACATTAATTTATACAAAGAATCTCGCACTGAATTTCATATTAACAAAATTTTATTTTTACCTTTACACATACATACGTATTTATACTTAGAAGGGACGCGTGCCTTTCACTTTTTATGTCTGTCTCTCTCGCTCTTAGGCGGGCTAACCATGCCCGAGTGGAAGGGACGCGTGCCTCTCACTCGCTCTCATTGTGAGCGCATAACGTGAGCGGAGCGTAACGCAGTTTCTTGAAGTGTCACCCGGCAAACCAATTTATAAGACGTTGTCACGTCAAAAAGCAGTACCTTGTACTCTTTGATTGGAGCTTGTACCGCATATTTTTCATATTACGGCACATACAAAAAATATGTTTATAATCATCATTTTATAAATAACACTTGTCCGTCAAGATGGTTATATCAGATTTATTTATGGATATTCTCCACAAATTAAATTTCGAACGTGACATTTGAAAATAATAAAATTAATTGAATGATTTATGATTTCATTGTTTTTGAGATTGAAATATTTGTTCATGTTTTTATTAGAATGCTCAAGATTTCTGATCAGATACAGCCGCAACGGGTTTATTAACTATCTGTCGAACAGATTTTTCACACTGCGAACTTCCTAACTTTAAGCTATAACTGAGAATTTCTTAGTAGAAAAAATCCATAACTTTTAGTGGCCTAATCTCAATATATCCAGAAATTAGACATCTGAGATCTCGTAAGCTAGTCAGTATTCCATGCAGTTATACCATGTTTTGCTATGTATTATAATTGGTCACTCGTTGATGTCTAAAGGTTTAACCATTATTTGTAAACAAGCTGATGTAATTAAATCTTAGAAACATGAAACCATAACATGCTTCTTTTTTATATAAGTTTTCTTTTTTGGTAATAATGAAGACTACAAATTTAATCAAACCATGTCAAAGTCTTAAGACAATTGGGACGCAAAAATTGAAGTTTGATTCCTGCATCTCTCTCAACTGATGTTATGTCTATATATATTATTTTTTCATAAATAAAAGTTGTTGGTTGGTCAAAAGTTTATTTTCAAATATTAAAATAAGTTAAAAAGGAAATTACTAACTGTAATTCGATTTCAAGGTCGACGTAAGTAAATTAACTCTACAGTGAAGAGTCATTGGTCAGTTAATCCCCAGTCTTACAAAAAATGACAAATAAATAATTGGATGAATAGCCCCTAGACTAGAGACCTTGCCCTTTACAGTTGGTTAGCAGAACATTGCTCTCAATAAAATGTTTTAAGGGCACAAAACTATACAATCGTCGACATAAATGATTCGTGCCTTATTAAAAAAACAGAAAATAAAATTTCCTTCCTTTGCTTTCATGCAGTCTAGGCTTTGAATGTTAATATAAATAATGTGTTTTTATAAGCAGACCTTCATAAAAAATAATTTGATAAGATGAACGACCCATTTGAAGAATTGTGAACAAATTCGCACAATCACTCTGTGGAACCAGCTTTCGCCGGCGACTTTTCCGAACCGATATGACTTAAAAACCTTCAAGAAGAGAGCGTACTCTTTCCTAAAAGGCCGGCAACGCATCTGCATGTCCTCGGATGTTGCAGATGTCCATGGGCGGTGGTAGTCACTTTCCATCAGGTGAGCCTCCTGCTCGTTTGCCCCCTCTAACATAAAAAAAAATCTATTTAAATAAACGATTAAAATAAAATTAGTTCAAAATCCTTCGTCATCCTAACCACATCTTCCACATTAACAATTATTTCAAACATATTTACATAAAATGACATCAATATATTTCTTTTTAAACTATAGACAATAGTTTTTGATGTAGACTGTACATCTATAGTTGTTATGTTCTTTTTTTAGGTTAGTTTATGTTTAAGGCTACGGCTGACGCGTTGAGTTCGTTATAGGGTTGTCCTTGAATAAAACTGGAACGGTTAGTTGAGAATTGCACATTTTAATATTTGTCAGACAGGTATGGTGACAGGATAAATAGTCCATAATTATTATAGGATACATAAAAATGCATAGCCATCAATTACGCCTTCAGTACCTATATTATGGGAGACATGTCATACAATTATCTATTTTTTTGCTAATTTAAAACACGACACGATTAACTTATATTTATTGAAATAAATCGTTCAAATGTATTTTTGATTGTATGACTTGTTAACTTAAAAAAAATAGTATTTTTTGTCAATTTAGTTGTCAGATCCTATATTTGAGAATGGTTATAAAAATAGGTGTTTTAGTATATTTTGTTGTACAGAAGAAACGTTGTATGAAATATGATAAAAACGAAGTTTCAAAGACAGAACATAGTTTTAACAAACGATAATGTCACAAATAATGTGTGTGTGTGCGTGTATAACATAATGTTTTAATATACAATAATAAAAATATAAGTATTAATCATATATTTTTACATGACATGACATAAGTAATTTAATAAACATAAATAAAATACGACTAAGTAATCAATCACATATTTGCTACGATTTATATGCAATTTGAATTAATTTGACATTAAATGAACTATGTTATAACCATAAAGCGTAATACGGTACATATTTATGATTATTTAACTGCAAAAAATTAACAAATAATATAAAAAAAAAGAAATGGCTGTCTGTAAAGTCGGTTTACGGACGATAGCTTAACGTGACAACGTCATAACAAAACATTGATGAAATAACTGCCATCGAGTGAAAGAGAGATAGATGCGGCGCAAGCGTACAATCAGCGTAACGGGACAATGACCGTAACGGGACAATTTTTCGTGCATGCAGCCAGCGTTCATCGATTTATTAGACGTTGTCACATCAAAAAAGAAAATTGACTTTAAAAAATTGCCTACCCAGCAACATTATTTCGTTGAATCGGAATTCCAATACTCGTGACGAAAAACGTCACAAGCATAACAAATGTAGCGATGCTCATTTTTTTTTTGTTAAAATGTTTCAACTGGAAACATTACAAAGATGGAATTTGTTAATGCGAAACTTTAACATTTTTATTGAAATCAAAAATCTTTTTAACGTTATATAGATCTTAAAATTATTAGACAAGGTTAACACAATTTCAAATAAATAAACAAAGTTGCGACCCATACAATTACGCATGTCTGGAATCCGATTGCAATTCCGGAAACGGATAAATACGTTGGCATACAAACGAATACCACCATAAATTCCATAAAGCTTATTGTTGTATATGACCTTTTGATGTAAAGAAATATAAATCAGCAAAGGGCGAAAATATCTGCGACAGAAAATGTATCACAAAATTTATCGCTACCTTGTGTTCGATTATCAGAATATTTTTCTTTTATATGATTTCCTGGATATATATGTTTAAAATAAACATTTTTTACCTTAAAAAGAGTTGACAATACAATAATAAAAGTCATTTTCTGTGTGGAAACAATATTTTAACATGTACGTTTTTTTTAACTTTCAAAAAGTTATTGTTAAGTATAAAATTAATATAAATCACTTATTTCTTTAGTTTATTTCGTCATTAACGTGTAAGTCTCATTATAATTATCTTCTCATCGTGTTAATTTTACGTGTAGTGGCTAGCTTACATAGGAAGAGATTACAAGGTATCCGGGGTTGAATCTGACATTGATAAACACCGATCAGCATAGGTAATTTTGATTTACTTTTTTTAATAATAATGGTAGGTGGCAGTGGTAGAAATAATACCCTACCCAGACGGGTTTGCACAAAACGCCACCACCAAGTAAAACATCGACAGACCTAACTAACTAGCGAAAGATATTAAAAACTCAAATGGGTTTTTACGTCAAGACACGTAGAGTCTACCTATAATTCGAGGTGACTAACATTTTCGTAGAAGAGACTAATTTGCCTTTTTATCTTCCTGCTAAAAATAAAATAAGAGTGATACCTATCAACCTGGCCGATTGCAGCTACGGCGGCAAATCCCATCGAAAACTAACCAATTTCCCTGGAAATCCATCACTACTAGTGTATAACCATCCTCTATTGAGTCACTTCCTTAATCTCATGGTACGGCAAACCGAAAGGACCGGAGTTCAAGCGTAGACCAAGCGATTTTTTTTTGCTTTCCTCGGCACGTGAATCTAACATCAACCTTCTAACTTCGAACTGCACTGAACTGAATGCTCAATAACGTTTTTATTGATTCCATCCAAGAGTAATCGTAAGCGAATCCTAAGTCGTATAGAAAAATGAGATAGCTTCTATTACATATAACAGCAGTACTTTGTATTGTTGTGTTCCGATTTGATGTGTGAGTGAGCCAGTGTAATTACAGGGACAAGGGACGTAACATCTTAGTTCCCAAGGTTGGTGGCGCATTGGCGATGTAAGCGTTGGTTAACATTTCTTACAATGCCATTGTCTATGGGCGTTGGTGACCACTTACCATCAGGTGGCCCATATACTCGTTCGCATACCTATACAATAAAAAAAAATCAAACAATGCTATATTGGTATATCAAGTATTTTGCATCACGCATGTGTTTATCCCGTTCACACGCTAATTAAAGATGCGTATAAATTCCATCCTATGGTCGATTGATGTATCGAACAGCTGGTAAGCGTACAACTCGCATAACCGACTCCTTTTTTTTTAAAGTAACATTCAAGGGCCGAAGCATGAACAGCGGAAATATTAACTAATTAATATAAAAAGGGAAGGGAACAAGAGGGAAGCAAATGCAGGTTAGAATGCGCGTACGCAATTAAAACGGATTTATCTATAAAAACCTTGCAAAGGTCAAATCGAATGAATCGTTTATTTGGAGAGTTGAGTTTGCGACATCTTCACTACACACCGCTTGACCGCAAAAATGCGGCTTTCAAACTGAAGGTTACATAAAAGCTTTGCTTATTTTATCATTGTTAATACTTAGTATAACCGCAACCAACGCGGCGAACACGCGTATCACAAAGCGCGCGCGTTTGCGTTCTAAATTTTTATTTTTTTTTTAGTTTTTGTGTTTGATTTTTCGCGGCAGTCTCAGTGACTAACGAGGTTGACTGTGCTCATCTAACCTTTTTTTAAATAAATTTTCAAAAATTTGTAAGTTGCCTGCTATTTTTAATAATGACTGAAACAGGGTTACTTTTTTATTATATTAGGGATTGTTTTATAGCTTAACTTCACGTGACCTTGGCATTTAAGTGACAGGGATAAGATTTCGTTGCGTTCAAATACCTAGTGATGTCATGGAACTGATTAAACTCTCTGCTGTTTCCGACCGGGTTAATCGAACTTTAAAAACTTATGTATAAGTAATAATTAACACCTTGATTTTTTTTATAAAAAAAAATTAAAGTTCGCTATATTTTATTGAAAGTATTTATTGAGAGTCAATGATCTCCCTTTAAATATATATTATTTTTATATATAAATATGTGTACAGGGAACTTAAAAAACATATTGTTGTTTATTATTTGAATATTTTTGCTTGTAAATTAACAGACTTGTCAGGAAATTACATAACGTGTCTCTTACAACACCCACGGCTTACAGAACATAATTCCTATGTGGTTAAGCTGAATACATTATTATTATTTGCAAATGAACGTAGACATAATCAAAGATAACATTTAATAATTTATCATCGCTAGAAAAAAAAGTAAATTTATTTTGATTTTTTTTTGACTTTGGATGAACGTTCTTGCACTTACGCCTCTTTACGAATGAGGTACGTTGCTTATGATACAGTGAAACATATTAATTAAAGTGACCGAAAAATTTAATCCATAATTATAAAATATACTCTGTAATATTAACACTTTTAATTCAATGTAATAGATAAGTACCAGTTTTAAAGAAAGTTATGTTTCTATAGTAAACTATAAAGCATTTTAAAATTTATATTGCGAAAACAAAAAATAAATTAAGGCACTATATATTTACATTACAAGATCAAACGGGCAGAAAATGTACTTCATATTTTATTGACATTAAATATATACTATGCAAATTACATAACATAACGTTTGTATATTTATGAGGCAAAAATGCTGCACATAAAAGGATGTACCACTCAAATATAAGGCAACCTTGGACGGAGGTTAATTAATGCAAAACCAAATATCATAAAAATAAAACAAGCGTGTAATATGTTTTTTATAATTATAAATACTAAGAAGGTAACAAGGAGTATTTATTAAATATTAATTAATATGAATGTTGCCATTACATGCGCATTTTTAATAAAGATTTATTTTCATGGTAGGATTTATTATGTGTATTTTAAAATGGAAAGTTATAAATAACCTTAAAATATCTAAAGTCAAAGAGTCTAAGTACCTACCTATATATTTATTATCTAAGTAATGATGTTAGCTTATAAATGTATTATGATTTCTATGTAGTAGTAGGTATTAGTAGCTACAGCTGCTACTATCATTCTAAAACATTATTGTTTTATGTCGTAAATTAAAATTATTTTCTTATGCATACGTTTTATCTATTTAAGAATTGCTGAATATATTTATAACCGGCTACATTTCATAGGTTTTTTGTGTCGTATTGCGCAAAATATCAATCACGAACTGTTTCAAAGGAAACAAGCAAAAACCCATATTTTTTGTGTATTATAAGAAAACCATAAAACTAAAAACCTATACCACAAATAAATTTTATATTATTTTAAATCAAATAAAAAAGTGTTTTATCTGTCGCAACAAAAAGTTAAAGATAGCGTTCTATAATGATTATAATATTAAAATCGTGCTCGTTACCGACATCCTGTCTGGCGAATGGCGATACTAAACTTTACCTTAAAGGATAATATCTATTAGAATATTAATAAGTAAATCCTATTCCAATAATTAAAATAATTAGCTTGTTTTTTTCTCATTAATTTTGAGTCATATGAGAGTTTGAGTTTTATAATACATTTCGATAGTCTTTTTCTTCGGGTCTTTTTTACTACATAAGCGCGAATACTTTGAGTTGCAATGCACGAGACGAAACGAAACGATAAAAAAATATTTCGGCAAAAGTTAATCCATTTTATTCATTATATTATTTATACGTTAATTATTTATTTTATTGATCGAGGAATTTCTGAATCGCATCACAATGTCCCGACCTCGTAATCATATGGATGGAGCGCAAGCATCGAAATTTGTCGACGTATTTTACGTCATATGTTTTCCAATAAGTAAAGTTAATAGTAATAATTACAATAACGCCGACACATTGGCATTTATACCAATCATAACATTATTACATTCGGAATCAATATTATTGCTATTGATAAATAATTGAATCTGATTTATGCGTTGAAGTATCATATTTTGATAAAGAACTTTAGTTTTCTTTAAATATATTTTCGTAAGAAGAATTAAATCTTTTTTTCTATAAGCGTACATTAAACGTACAATAGCGTACAATAGCGTACAATTAGCGTACAATGTTTAACATAAGTAGATAGTAGTAGATAATACCAATCTACTCATAGTTATTTATATTTTTAATACTTTATTTAGTACTTTAATTTAAAAAAGGCTAAATTTTACATACATTTATAAAATACTATACATATTCGCAGAACTTTATATGTATATTAATTACCGACCTAGTTTTTTTTATATGACGTCTAAATCTTACTCCGGAAAAGTATTAGTCGAGTGAGCCAGTCCGTAAGTTTTTGCTGTTTCTAACTCGTTTAGGTCCTACGATAGAAATTTTGCAACATCTCGACGGCTAACTTTTCATTCAACGAGGTAATATAAGATGTGTTAAGCTGGAGACTGACTTTAAAGTATTGTATCAACATTCGTTACAGCGTCTGCTAGAAAGGGTTGGTTCAAATCTCTAGCCGTGCTTCAATTTCGTGCATAGTACACCAAAATATCGTATTATTGCACACCAAAAGAGTTACAGAAACTACAGTTATAAATACAAACAAAAAAACGATTAGTGTACAAAACGCGATCTTATCGCTAAAAGAGTGTTCTCTTCCAAATAATCTTTCGGATATATAATATGAGATAAATAAAGCAGTAGGGATGATGGACGAGATGTTGGACGATAGTAAATATACAAAAACCCAAAGCGATAGGGGAATGTAGTCGCACTGATATATCGACTTGTAACACTCAAATTGATTCTCCAATAATCGAGTGAAGTACCGTGCTCGTTACTGGCTCGTCTCACTGAATGATCAAATTGCTACACTTTACGTATAATTGATACAGGTCAGTCGCCAGCTTTACGTTAAGGATTAACCATTACAATTCTATTTACACAACTAGTTACAAATATTTCTGTCATAATGCTGATAATTACATTGTAAACAATCAATCAATTTAAAAAAAATGTTATTCTTTTTGAATACACGCGTACAGTAAGAGATAGAAACATTACAGATTAATTTAGTGATTTGAACAGAATCGCTACCATTCCATGACTTGTCGATGTAATAATTAATAGGCTTTAGTCAAATATCGATTGTGTGATTAACATCGCAAAAACTTAATACATTGAATTTTCGAAACCGCATTCCTGCCTCCAGACGCATCCAATCAGTAAAGGCGTGTCAGGTATCAGGCTTCGCAGTACGAAACGTGTTCGTTTCTCGACTAATAACGTATTCATACGTATTATGAGGCCATGATTGGCGTCCGACTTACGTAACGAGCACGTTTGATGTCAGTGCACGTTGGCTGGAAATCTATGAGAAATGTCAATTTCCTTCGAAACTGATAACTGCGTCCGTTGGTCGAGCCGGAAATTAATCTAACTCGATAAAATAGGCTAATACCTAGAATTAAGTCAGAAAAATATTTAACGCTTTTAAAGTTAAGCAGTAGCCCAACGGATAAAACATATTGATCATGATGAAAGAACGCTTATTTAAATCCAAAAGAGCACCAATAATTTTACATGCTCTTCTGCCACAGTATAATATCCACTAGCCTTTTTAAGCCTTCTTAAAAGGACTTTACCCAAAATTACATCCTCAACAGTTCAGCGGTATACAGGTGGCCTAGGTGTGTCAAAGGTTGAGGTTTGACGCTGACCTCTTGACTTGTCTACACTAAGTTATTACGTACTTGTAATAAAAAAATTCTTATTAAGAATTTTAAAGCTTCATTTTATGTCTTGTATCGTGCAATCTTTGTTTCTAAATATTAAATCCTTATATAATAATTACTCAAGTATAATCATTACTATGTTACAATGTGATTTTAATATGTATATTCATCGAGTAATCTTCAAATAACATTTAATACAATAATATTTTGTATTATGCATTTTAATAATCATAAATACAATTTTATGCATTTCAGTTAGGTCAAAAAGTTTTGTCTCCGTACTGTTACAAATACCGGTCCGATTAATAAATAACATAATATAATTAACGTAAAACGCGAATTCTATGAAATAAATATGAATTAAAATACTATTTAAGTGGGTTAACAAGCAATTTGAATCGTTATATGACAACATTTGACAACCGCGGTATTCGAATGTCGATTCTACCGAATAGAAACAAAAAGGAACTCAAAAAAAATAGTTCATCAGTTATTAATGAAAGATGAATTTTATATTCATTATTATTATATCAATTAAGTTTTATTAAATTCTGTATAAAAATCAAAAACTTTAATTCCGCTCCTTTTTATTATCTATAATAAGATAAATTAGAATATCTTTAAGAATAAAAAAAAATTATAAATCGGATGAACCTTCATTGTCAATGAAGTTTTGAGATTTACAAGTTCGATGGTATCGTTACGGAAAACGAGGAAACACGGGTAATTATATAAAGGAAACGGAAATTGTTTGATACAATATTCGTTATGTTTGTTTTATATTCTTAACAAATACTAATTATCTGTTATTATGAAGTATCACTTAACATAATCTCCTCTTTATTTTTACTTATGTTATTATATGTTACAATAAATTTATTTAAATTAAATATTAATATTCAACAACAAATAACACCACGGTCAAAGCATATTATTATTTATAAATACAATATGCATTTCTACCGACACGGCTTCTAACTGAGAAGACGTGATTTTTTACTGAATATTCAATTGTTTTAATTCTGTTCAACGTACTCGATGATGAAGGAATCATGAGGAATCCTGCAACTGTATGCTCTAACATTGGAACAGCCTGGTGGAATATGTTTTGAAATCTCCTGAAAAGGAAATTAGGCCCAGTAGTGAGACTTTTACAGATCTTTACTTTTACTTCAAATGAAAATTGTTACAAGGCTTTATTCAGGTCTGCTTAAGTAGGAAACACTAGTTCTGTGTATTGCTGTTCAACGCTGAGAATGGTATTTTCACCAGCAGTGAGACAAATTTAAAAAAAATCAAATAATTTCTAAGTAAATATGCATAAAATATTGAATAAATACGAGCTTAACTAAAGCCATTACTTATTCTTTGCTACTTCATTCCATTGACTTTAACTGTTGAATTTAGAGATACATTCATTAATATATTTTTAAGATCATATTTTAACAAATGTCAACCCAAACTCATATTTACATATTGACAATATCAATTATATTGAAAAAGGAATTCTAGAAAGAGTCGCAAAGCTATTACTTAAGCACTCAAAGAAACATATGAAATAGTTAAAATTTTAAAGACGGTTGCACAAAGCAATGATCTCCTTGTAAGAATATTTTAAATGATACGTTTTTTTAATATTACAATATGCATATAAAGTGTACGTCGTAAAATATCGAAGATTCGAAGTAATGCAATCGCTTCGATATTTTTATGTCACGAATTCGCGGTCATCGGATTTTATTTTAAGGCTCTATTTATAACAATATATGTCTAAGATACGAGTTTATAAGAGGAAAATCTTAATGTTCTTGCTGTTGTGAGTTTCTATAATTATCTCCTACGGCAGTGTTGGTGACTTTATCGCTACATTAATATTTTCAAAGTAAAACAATGATTTGTACAAAAGTAAATGCATAGTAATAAAAGTGAAATTGAAAAATAACTTGATTCGAAATTCCTCTAAATTGTTGTATAGTAATATAAACTATTAATTGATATCATTTCAATGAACTCAAACAAAGCATGGCTCTGCTATAAGTTTGATACACTGGTAGTTACAGCTGATGCAGCATCAGGTCGGCGTTATTGTAGTATTAATTGAAGTCACGTAAAAGTCATTGAATCGATCTGACCAGTTGAAATTTCTCACATGTTAAATTTGTAACACTTGTTTTTTGAATCAAGGGATAAACACATCCCAGATCGATGATCGTGCAATACAGATAAAATTGTATGTATAATAAACATTAAAAGCGATCAAAGGTTGTTATTAAGTATTTACGGAACAACAGAATTACAATGCAATATAAAAATACGCTTCTGATTATCTTAAAGGACGAGTCAACAGATAAAATATAATTAAAAATAAAACTGACAGCTATATGTTAATTAAAAAAAATTCGTATTTACTGAGATCAGCTCGGTACGATTAAAGATAATATTTTGAATAAATGTACGTAAGGCCGTCATCATTCATGCAAACTGAAAGTAGATTTTTATCGTTTCATACTTTATGTCGGTTATCGATAAAGTTTAACCACACCTTGTAATTATATTCACACTATATTTATGCTGTTAAAATTGATATAATAAGATGAGCAATATCTTTTTATAGCTTATTTAATTCATGGTATAACTCCACATAAAATATAAGTACATACTTTCGCGACTTTTGAAAATTTATTGTAGAACAATTTAATTTTATTAAATTGAATTAATGGTTACTTGTTTTGTTAGCATAAATAGATACTAAAACGCAATACGCTTTAATAAAGAGCAATATTGATTCATTCAATATTCATTCAATTTTTTATTTTGAAAAATATTTCATGACGTTCGAGTTTAAAGAAAATGAAATGCTAAAATAAGTTGAATAAAGATTAAATTGGATCAAATGTTAATAACGATAGTTAGGAAAATAGCATGGAGTTACTTATAGATACGCCTCTTAAACATTATATCTATCTTATTACTTTATAAAGTTGACAATATTCAAATTTATATTAAGAAGTTCGAAATGCACCTCAGTAAACGATTGTGAACAGAAAGTGATATGCGACATTGACTTTAACGATTACAATATCGATAGGATACACGAATCAAAATAGCGTATCACCGAATTTGATTTATAGCATTGCACGAGCAAGTTACAGAATAAAACTGCAGCACTAACTGTTTATAATTAATCTGAAATGTAACCAAGGAAATGAATGTACGTTGAGCAATGATCTCATTCGATACAACTCTGATTGCAATATCAATAAAGAAACCGCGTACGATCTTAATATTAATTACTCGTGGATTTTGCTCCTCGCGAAACTCAACAGACGCGTTTTTTTAATAATAGTGATATCATTAAATTGAATAAAACTTTTCACTAATTTGGTTTAAGAAACTTTGATCCTACGAGTAAATCGTTCTCTGTGTCATAATTATTTTTCAAATTTCGTAGTAATATCTTTAATTACGTTGTATTATTGTGTATTAGACTATTACACTGTTATTATATTCATGAGACAATTCGTTTCGCTAAGGTAGGTAGCAGAATTGTCTGCGCGTAATGTGTCATTTGCTGTCAAAAAAGATTTAGCCACTAGGTACTTTGAGGGCCCTATATTCTAAAACGATTGGAGTAAAATTACGTTTTTTTTGCTGGGCCCGGGACTAGGCTTTGTAGGCCTAGCCATAAATCCGGACAAACACAATCCGGAAAAACAGACGATAATAGGATGTTCTTTGTAATATTATAGTGAATAAATTCCTAAAATACATTTAAATTAAAACATATAACAAATAATCTTTATCTTGAAATAGTATCAGGTGTATTTTTATATTATAATATTTAATGAATAATCCTTGTATATATATTTAATTCGTGTAATTGAATCAGATCGGAAACACATCTAACACTTTAGATAAGGTATTACTTTTCAAGTTTTATACATAATTATTAAAAATATATAAGAAATTATTAGAGCCGAGCGAAGTGAGACTATATTATAAATTATATAAAGAACATGTTATATACCAAAATCGAAATCCATGTGTTATTTGTGCAGAACATGAAATGTACCTAAAATCTGTTATAAAACTCCCATGTAAGAGTTAGCGTGCCTGCTTAACTATTTGATAATTTTCTATCTTAATTCATCTGTTGCGTGTCAGATTTACGAAATATAATTATGCTCATCATGTTGTAAGTTATACGCAACAGTACAATATACAATTATAGTAATAAAAACAAAAGGAATTAACTTTGAACACTAACCGTTATGTAATTTATATGATAGTCTTTTATAGTAGTAGATAGCATTTATAAAAAATAGTTAGAACCGTGGTTATTCTCTTTTGAATTTTCATTTCGAAAGGGTAGTAGGTTTACTTATTTTTTTATATATTTGATATAAGTAACTCTTGGTATGTATCGCAATGCCTCTATAATTTTTATGTAAGCGTTTATCTGATGTCCTGTCACCTTTTATACATGGACTTCATGGTATGCTAATAGTAGGAAACATCAAGTGCGAACATTGAACAAAGCGTCGTATCATTAACAAACATTCGTATATAATATATATAAAAATGTTCAACTTTAAATATCACACTACTTTAATCAATTAATTATTATAATAACTTATTAATACTCTGTTTTTATGTACTTTATTTCTGGAATTTAATTACACCTTATGTATCCAAAAAAACCGCAATACAATATCGTGGAGGAAGCTCCAAAAACCTCTCCTCAATAGGAGAGAGGTCTTTGCTGCAACGAGACATTTACAGGCAGTTAAACTTTACTAATCTTTTTTTTCTCATTTAAGTCAACCTCATTAGTCAGCCAAAAATAGTAAAATTAAGTGTACGTGTAATAAAAGAAAAATCTAGATCAAAATAGTTTAAACGTGAAGTGTTAAGTGATAAAATATAAACGAAAATGTTTCAACGTCAATACCTACCCGTAATCTTACTCGTGATGAGCTGCATAGCTGACACCAAGACCGTCAACTACCAGTCGCCCCTCAATAGTCTTGGTGGAAAGCCAGGTAAGGAATATAAATTAAAAACCCTAGATTTACGCCTTAACGCTACAGATATCTCTCATTATATCTCTAAGGATATGGAAGATGAAGATGATGAGAGCTTACTGATGATATTGACTCCTACTACTGATTGATATTGATGTGTAGATTTATTGGGAGAAGCGCTAGATGTGAATCGTTCAGATGATTTTTGACGTCAACACCAACAGTGCTTACGCGTAAACTCTTATAGTACAGTGTAAGGTCATAAGTTGTTTCAAATCAAGACTTCTCCAAGGGACAGACCCTGCCAGTGTAATAACCATGTTAGGGATATGATATTTTAGATAAATAATATCAGCGCACTGACGTATAATATATATGCGTTTCTTATATATCTATTGCTGATATCCATTGGGAGAAACCTGAAAAATCAGAATATATCTTCTAATAAATAAAATTAATGTAAAGGCTGTAGATATACGCTGAGACAGTGCTGGAGTTAATTCAGTTTTTTGAAACACTTAAATAACTTGTCTTTAAAACGAACGCTTATTTGTCGCGCCTTGCGTGATCAGTTAATCCCGACCAATGATCATTCAGATTAGAGTTAAATGTTTGATGTTTCAGAATCTGGAGATAAGTTAACCATTAGTATGGTTATTAGGTATATAAGGTGTCATAATCAAAAACATTTCACAGTAGTGTAGTCACACTTATATAATTAACTCTTTACCAATGTTTTAAGACGGTAATTAAATCGTTAATTTACTTTTTCTGAGCTAGTTAATATTATGCAAATAAAGTTAAAAAACCTATTGTTTTTGCACGTTTAAATATTGTTCCATTGTTTTTTTTTAATATTTCGAAACAATTTATTCTAACAATTTTTTTAATGATATTTTTACAAACTATATTTGTAACGTAAAAGCTACCTGATAATCTTTATTATAATTTTACTCTACTTCTTGAAACTAACTTATTGCATTATTTAATTTTAAACTCAGCCCCTTATATACTACTTATATACTACTACAGTTACGTAACATATTCATAATGATAACTGTGATGTATATAAAGCCTTTATATATATATATATAATTATTCCAACAATAGATTATCACTCAATTTCCAACAAATCCCAGTCTCATAATCAGCAGGGTGCTGCCAAATTAATATGATCGTCCAAATGAAACGTGGATATGCTAGGAAGTAACTTGGACAAGCTTATATCAATACAACTACAGAAACACATATAAGAAGAAAAACGTTAAATTTGCTTTAAAACATTTAAACAGACACCATATTGTCTGTTAAAGTATTGATACACTAAATTAATGACATCACTTTTAAGATAATTGATAATTTGGTGCAATATTAATTTAATAAAGATTTATACGAATTTTATACAATGAATACGGTCACAAAGTTATTACTTTGGATTTATAAATAATTTATTAAGTCTTAAAAATAATGACATATTATCTGTATTGACTTTTTAATTGTGCCTTATTATTTATTGGGTATTAAAATAATTAAATACATCCATGGTAATAAACTTAACTAATATTATAAATGCAAAATTGAGTTCGTTTGTTTGTTTGTTACGTCGACTTAAACCAATAAGTCGATTTTAAAAATCCTTTCACCAAAGGTAAGCTACATTATCAGCTAGTAACATACGCTACATTTTGTCCCCGTATTCCCACGGGAACGGGAACTACGCGGGTGAAATCGCGGGCAAAACGCTAGTTAACTATGAATGGAATAATGCAACTTATCTCTTCGTCTGGACAGCTAAGATTTATTTTATCGATACGTATAAGATAATGGGCCTGAAGAATAGTGAAACCAAAATTTGTGATTTATAAATTCGTATGAATAATTTTTATTTGTATATAAAACACAAAAATATGTGACAATACAAGATGATATTAAAATAAGAAACATGACAATCCACGTTTAACTAGAGTATTATCTTAATATTCCATAAAATTTCAGATAAAACTTGTTCAGAATCAGTAAATTCCTTTCAAAAATGACTTAATAATAGTCAAATTCAAATTAAACACAGTCTGCAGCAGTAATTTTAAATTTTGCGCGTGTGCAATTGTTTTGTCTACAAATTTACTTACATAAACCTAATGAGGCTAGAAGGAGGTCAAAGTGACTCGCAATGCTTTGCTTAAAGAATGTAGTAATACGTCTGGTGGTATATGAACTTGACACAAACATTACCGTAATATTTAGACTTGAACATATTTGACGAATAGCATCGTGTCTACTTCATTGACAACATGCTTAGCTTTCTTAAACAATTGCTCTATGTGACCTTCGAGTCCAATGCCTATTTATTTATCACAGAATCAATGTTAGATAAATATAGTTTTAATATTACAACATAAGCAAATTGCATTGTTCATAGTAAAAGGAGGAATTACCTTTCGGAAATATTGCTTAATTGGTTCAGCTAGCTAGTTATCTTGATCAGAGAATAGAATTAAATGTTTCATCAGCAGATAAAAAACTTCAGTGCTCATATGAGTCAACGATCTTAATATGAATATATTATTGCATCATTAGAATAATCTTTCTATGCTATAACCTATTGTAATAACTATGCACACAAAGCCAAGGGACACAACATCTTTGTTCCCAAGGTTGGTGGCGCATTGGCGGTGTAAGCGATGGTAATAATTTCTTACACTGACCAAATACCATCAGGTGAACCTATAAAAAAAATCAGTTTCGGCTACGGCAGTCTAAACGAAGATTACCTAACTACGCAAGACATTACTTGTGCATAAATGTGTACGTAAGGCATAAGGCACTTAATTCCCTTATTCTTACAGTCTGACGATCCCACCGTACTCCGACAAGACCGGTTCAAACTAGTCCTAATTCTTCACAAGCTTTCTCAGGCAGGGTGGTGTTACACTACTAATTTTATTTTGTGATCATACCCATACACTATATATAACCCAGGATCTCATCATCTTCAACTGATCAAATTATACACTAGACCAACTAGGTCAATAATACATGTGGGATTTAATACAATATTATATAGGATAAATATAGGTATATTTCTATTTTTTATATTGTTTTTCATATTTGACCTTTACTATCCCAATTTCTCAACCATCATGACGGATTGATTGGATTGGAACATCAGTAGGTATTTAAAATTTGGTAAAAATGATTCGTTTTCCTCTTCGCCATTCCACGGTTGTTACATCATATTCAATTAAATATCATATAGTTATGAATCATAAATACAAAGTGGCACTCACTTTCGATAGGTCTTCATGGCAGCTCACCTTGAAGATTAATTCTACCGGCAAACATCAATAATATATATGACTGTATTCTGATTTGAAGAGCCAATGTACCAAAGCAATTACATGTACTATCGGACGACCAGGCAAACGCGACCTAAGCGCCATAGGTACACTGTGGAAATTCCCCGCCTACGTACGAAGCGCTTCGAATCCACCTTTTTCATTCGCACCGCAAAACTGTGGAATACTTTGCCTGAGTCTGTATTTCCCGACAGGTACAACGTTGGTGTATTCAAATCCAGAGTAAATAGGTTCCTTCTAGGCAAACGTGCTACACCCTAGACCGTGTCGTTGCTTACCATAAAGCAAGATAGCGGTCAAACGCTTTACCAATTAATGATAAAAAAAAATGTACAAGGGACATGATTTTTGATCAATGTTTGATAAAATATTGAAGAGTAAGAAGCGATATTTTGTGGGTAGACAATACCACTTACAGTGAGGTCCAACGATGCTCGGATTCCTAGACATGACAAAACTGTCTTTATTTATTATATTATTATTATAATTTGAATAATTGGTAGTTGACCTATTGTCATTAGTATATAGGTTCTACGATAATTTCATTAATTTAATAATCAACATTTTCGATTGCATTAATATGGAATTAATTCCTCATTATTACTTTTCCTTAAAACTTATATAATGATAAATTATACTGATTATAGTGTAATGATTAATAACACTAACCTCATTTTTATATCATTTTAATATAAGACATATATCAGGAACGATGTGATATATTTTATATAACTCGTTATTTTTATTTTCAGAATGTTCAAGTTGTAGCAGCGATGACGAACTAGGCGTAACGCGATGGACGATGCCTCTTCTTAAATCGGGAGAGAAAAGATACTATCTGGGAATATTCTTCAAGGTAATTATATATGACTACAATAATATAAGAACATTTAAGTGAATGTTTATAAATTGATAGTAATAGCCTATGAATGTTCCACTACTTGAAGCTTGACAAAGCTTTGGGCTTATTCCATTACGCTACTTCAATGCGGATTGGTGGAATACACATGTGGAAGAATTCCAGTGAAATTCGACACGTGCGAGTTGCTTCACGATGTTTTCCATCACCGTCAAGCACAAAATGAATTATAAACACAATTAAGCACATGAAACTTCAGTGCTTGCGCGGGTTTGAAACCACGATCGTGGGTTAAGATTCACGCGTTCCGACCACTAGGCCATGTCGGTTAAATTTATTGATTAAACCCTGAAAAATCTTAATTTCCTCAGAATTTGTGAGAATCCTTATGCCCAATATAGTTCTTTTTAAATTATTCATCTTACAGTTTCGATGATGAATTACCGAATAATGATTTACGGTACTCACATTTAATAAGCTTACACGACTTTGACTTGAACTATGATTTCTTAAAAATAACCTTTAAGAACCATAAATAAAGAAATATATTTCGTAACATGACATTTCGGTATAAATAGCGTATTATAGCTTAATATTATGGCACTTGAGTTTAATAACGTAATCATAATTATTGTTATTGTAATATTATCAAACTTTTCATTGTTGCCAATTTCTCATATATTCAAGCAAGGAAGTCTTTTGACCTCGCTTTTAACGTCCTGTTTTATGAAAACACGGTCATTGGAACAAACAAGTGTTATATTTTATAATTATATTATGTGTTCGATGGGATTTCTCACTGGCAACATTTCAAAAACCATTTAACTATTCTAGTTTATTGAGAGTTCTTGAAAGAGCTGCTTTAACTTTTCTCAGAGGCGATTAAGTTTGTTCCGCAATAATAAATACCAATTTGCGTTTTCAACTAAAAACATTATGTTTTTCTTTTACGTACATATTTTCACCATATATTTAATCGCTAAAAAATCTACTAAATCTGATACAACTTACTTTTTATTTAGTATTAAAAAACGTTCAACCCAATGGCAAATAATGCCAAGCGAATCCACACATTACAAGTTAGGTACTCCGTAAAGAGTAAGTACTTGGTAGTAGAGCTTTGTGCAAGCTCGTCTAGGTAGGTACCACCCGCTCATCAGATATTCTACCGCAAAACAGCAGTACTTGGTATTGTTGTGTACCGTTTTGAAGGGTGAGTGAGCCAGAGTAACCCGGGGTTGATGGCGTATTGGCGATGTAAGCGATGGTTAACATCTCTTACAATGCCAATGTATATGGGCGTTGGTGACCACTTACCATCAGGTGGCCCATACGCTCGTCTACCTACCCATACAATAAAAAAAACTTACTGAATAGATCGGCGGTTGTCAACACAACCTTAATGTAATGAAAAATATGGATCTGAAAATATAATCTATTTTGTTCAAAATTACCATGCAAATTATTTATGACGCTATTTATTATAACAGAGTAGCTCTATTACATTATGATTTTTTTAAATAACGTTTGTTTTTTTTAAATAACATATAATATTTAAAAACTTAGTTAATTCAAAAACGAAATAACAAATTCAGATGAATAGCGATATGCTCATATTCATTTAAATATAAATAAAACGCGTAAAACACACGTGTGTTGACGTAGCGCGTTATGCAATGCGCGTACGCATCTCGAGTGGTCGCGTGGTTTGATCGATTATCAGCTTTCTCTTTTGAACGAAACATTTCAACTAACCACACCTGGTACTTACTACTACAATGGACGGTTGTACTATTGTTGTTATATTGTATTTAATAATCATAAGCTCTGTGTATGAGGTATTTCATCTAATCCAAATTGAAATTATTATAACCAAGCATCGCCTTAAGTAAAGAAGGCTTACGTACTTGTAGTAACATACACTTTCTTTTTGCTTAGACTCGGTCGCATGCTGATATTAACTATTCATTAAGTGTGCAATTAATATATTATATATTTATCCGTTGGTAATATACCTCACTATTTCCTAAAAAATTGTAAAATGTTGGAAATTCTATTCTAAAATAAATAAATTAAACGATAATGGTTCTTAAATATTTCTCCACATGGCGTATTTCCTGTTAAGATGGTTGGTATGTTGATACTCGTGCAGGTTTCCTCACGTTGTATTGCTTCACTGCCGAGACCGATATGTGTTTTAAACCAAAGAGTAATCACGAGAAAACTCAAAAATGCTGGAATGCCAGGTCATTGGCTCCTGACAATCGTTCATGTGTTTTTGTAGTACAAATTACTCACTAACTTTCATTCGTATTTAAATGAACATCCGCCTTTGATTCCGTTTGATACGAAAGTTATAGAACTTACAATAGTTATTTAATATTATGTTGAACGATTTTTTTAGGATTTGATTTTGATTAATTGTCCATTTATGTTATGGCAAGTAGAATGCTTACGCAACCTAAAACATGTAGCTTGGTACATCTAACTTGTTAATAAATTATTTATGATGAATTTAAGATTTAAAGTTCTAATATAACTGTTCTTCGCGGTTCTTCCGTTAGTGATGGACAAACAGACAGCCAGAGTTATTGTCGCACTTGTCATATTTATAGAGATTGAGAGCTTAGCATAATAATAATATTACATACGTGGTCTTAATCGCAGTCTTGAATAAGGAAATACAAATTAATAAAAAAATCCGCATTATACACGGTAACTCGCCAAACATTTTACTGTTAAATTGCAATAACAGTATTACTGTGTTTCGGCTGTAATAGTGAGCCAGTGTAAATATAGTCACTGAGTATAATTATTACTTCTTAGTATTCCGTGGTTAGCATACAGTGTGAGAAGTGTTTATACATTAGGCAGTCAGTCTTCCCATTCCTATAAAAAATAGATGTTTCAACCCTTGCAAATCATAAATTTTCACGCAATACAAAATTAGCTCCGCCCATTGTACCGGAAGTAATATCACGCTGCGAAATGTCACGGAAACTATAAAGCGACCGTTTACACGCGTAAATGTTTGTCTGCATTGAAAATTGGCGTTTAATGTTATTGCCATTTCATTTTACACTAAGTTAACGAATATGATTTATTACTTTCTTTTCGAATAAATTAGAATATTTGCGATATTTTTTATGAAATTTCATATGTAAACATAAAATAGATGACCAATTAATGTTATGAATGATGAACATATATGTATATAACAAAAGGGAAATACTGCTAGCATTCTTGCCAGCATTCCACGCGGTCACGACTTGTATAATAATTATTTTTAAATGTTATTTGTATTTAGTAAAGGTTTTAATGTAAATTAAAAAAAAAATAACAAAAATTTATATTTTTATGTTTGCTCTATGCGTTCCTCACTACAAATACAATAGGTATCCCAAGGTTTGTGGAGCATGGACTATGTAAGGAACGATTCATATTTCTTACAGCGCTTTTAGTTGCTTGCCCGACTATCAATTTCTTAAATAAAAAAAAAAGATTTATCAGGTCGTGGTTAAAATTTGGTTCTTCTTTATATGCGCGCGGTTCTTGATTCTACAAAGCAAGTTTTCTTTTATATGTTTGTTCCTCAATGTAAATAAGCAACCCCGTCTAATTGCCTTTACTAGTGACAGGAGGGCTGGTTCATTTTTCGCCCAGAGAATCCGGATTGCGATTAAATTGGGAAATGCTGTTAGCATTCTTGCCACCACGCGGTCACGATTTGTACAGTTTTTTTTAATTTGCATATATTATTTAAGGCTTATTTAATTTAATATAGTAATACGCTAATGCCAAACCAATATATTATATAAATGTCTACAGTATTATATGTCTAAGACAAATGTTTTTCGATGTTGTAATATAAAACACGATTATTCCACAACGTTTTCCTTAAAGAATATTGCTTATGTAAGAATATTACAATGGTATGTATTTTACAACCGTAAATAAAATTTATTTACTTAAATTGAATGCTGTTACCGTAATGGCTTGACGCAATCTCTAGGACCTAGGTAATCTTGAGGTTCCGAGGAAATAGCTTTTAAAATAACCGGTTTGAATCGAAGAAATTATAGCTTAGATTATAATTTATCTCACATTTAATGTAAACCTCTTTTCTTAGCCTTGAAGTTAGTACATTATTTGAAATTCCCTTGCATAGTTTTACGAAAGAACAAAAAACAAAAAAAATATATAAATGATAATATTATAGCTTAGAAGATTATAATTTCACACATAATGTATGCCTTAGTTCTTTTTAGTGATCTAGACGTAAATACCTAGCATAAAAATACAAGTATAGCTTCTTAATTAATTGGCGACTATAGAATTTAATGCAATGACGTTACGGCATAATTATATTTCTTGTAAATTAAGTTAAGGTATATAAAAATGGTTTCTCACGAAATATTCAATTAATATAATATATTATAAGTTTTCGAAGTGTCTAAATAAATACTTCAAACAACAAAAAAATACTGAGCAGCCAATTAAAATACCTCTTATTAATTTCTGAGCGGGATTTGTTGTCGACGTCACACAGTCGGAAAACAAATAATTTCTTACAATTTTATCTCTTTAAATACAATTTGTTTATTTTAAACAAGTTAAGACTCCGCATAAGATTTATCAGATATATAAACTATTAAGAAACGTAATTTGCATTATAATTAGCTTTGTTTTCGTAAACGTTTGCCTCCGTTTCAAAATATATCATCTTGATAATGAATTGCTTAATTCTATTCGCAATATAAATTCAAGTCCTACTTTTAGGTTCTCTATATAAGAGATTGTCACGTTACTAATTCTATTTAAATAGATTTGTTCTGTAGATGTTTTACACGTAGTATTGTCAAGTCAATCAATATATTATATAATTTAATTTATATTTTATTTATTTTTTTATTGTAGATAAACCCCGACACAAAAAACAAATGTGTTTATTAGCCCTTTAACTTTTTTAATACAAATATTGTCTCCACGGGAGACAGCGATTTCAAGTCTATCAATGATTCAATCAATCGGACTTTTCTCAAGTAGAAAATTAGCTGATCTTGAAATACCTGAACAGATCTTCATAATTTATAGATAAAAACCATCTCAACTTTTAAACTGAAAAAATCGGTCAAAAATCGCATCAAAATCGGTCCATTCGTAAACAGGTATCAGGCATACAAACAGTCCGACAGACAGAAAAACATTCGCATTTATAATATTAGTATAAATTAATAACACATCAATCATATTAGTTCAATATTTATGAATAAAAAATGATATAAATTAATTATGAAATAGTACCGACATTCATGGACCGCACTAATTGAATAATCTATAATTACATTAGCTTATAATTAATGCACGAATTAATTCTAAATGTATTCATAATTCATGTATATAAAATAATGTAATATATATACATAATACTTGCAATTTAGTATACATAGTAGTATAGCTTGAGATTTCTTGACTTCAACACAGGTTCACCGATCACCATGAAGGTTGGCACAAATTATTTTTTCAAGGGGAATGTTTTTATTGTACATAATTTATTGATATTAAAATTATTATTAATATATAAGTACATATTTAACATAAAGTTAACTACTTTCACTTTTCTCCCTAATTAAATGTACAAAAGTTAAATTAGTTAACAAAATGAATCTTCATAAAAAAACCGGTTATCTAATTATAATTTACCAAAGCGGATGTCACGTTATAAAAAACCATTGTAGCTTCCAAACACTTTCATTTCACATTACAAATTATATAAGCAAGTTATTAATGAGCTGAGAAATTAAGTATTTTGTAAATATTTAAAATTACTCGGTTCGTACCGACTCATGAAGAATTATCTATACTAATATATAAAGATGAAGAGTTTGTTTGTTTTATCCGGATAATCTCAGGAGCTACTGGTCCGAATTTAATTTTTTTTTTTGTGTTGTATTTTATATATATATTGTATATTATGTCCTTTTATCGAGGAATTTTCTAGGCTGATTTTTATTCAATATATTTTTATTAATTATACGTGGGTGAAACCGCCGGTCACAGCTAGTATATATATATCTATAGTAGTATATATATATACTACTATAATATATATACTACTACTACTATAAAAGGAAAGAATTCACGAAAAATCTCACAGCTTGCCAAAGGGTAAGGCTATGCTTCAGCGCTTTTTTCACCATGCTTTTACAGTGGTTGGTGAAAACCCTTGGTGGCAATTGATTCCAAAGATGAAGGTTTCCTGACGATGTTTTCTATCTCCGCTGAGCAGGAGGTAAATAATTAGAAAAACGACATGCCTTGGATTATAAAGCTGTGGCCATCGATGAGAAGTTAAAATATATCGGCCATTAACCCTCATCATAATCAAAAACGACGAGTCCTATTTAAATTTGTCAACTTTGTCGTGATTTTCTTTTTTTTGTTTTCGTGATATTTATTGATTTTGGTAACACATTATTGTGCGTTCGTGTATGACGCATGGAGTGTGGGTGGACGAGGTAGGTATTTGTCCATGATCTAAATGTTTTTTTTTTCGTATAAATTTACATATCGGTGCATTTTTACGCATAGACGTACTGGATTGCTTTTTTTGTTTAATACCTTTCATTCTCGAAGTTAAAGTTGCATCATAAAGAGGATTTTTATAACAATACAATTTTTTTTAAATACGTTTTTTTTTTAGACGTTATGGAAAGTGGATTATAGTTCTACTTTTTTAATCCACTAGGAGGGCATACCTCTAACTGACGTACTCTCGTGACTGTCTGTCCGTCTGTCACGGTCTATTTTCTACTAATTTACTAGATAAAAACAGTCGAAAAGGATTTTATAATATATATTTAATAATTACAAATGACGGTAATTTTAGAAATATATATTTCTATCAAATTATATAGTTAATAAAAAAACATAGGGATTAAAAATATATTTTTGCCTGTTTTTAAGTAGGAATAAGCGCTTGTACATAGGCGCTACAAAAATATATAACTTTTTCTAGCGGCTCGTCAAGTCAGTGTCAACTTTTCTACCTTGAAATATCTGATCTCTGTTTAGTAGGTGACCTTTAAATTTCGATTTAAGAATCAAGTTCATATTATACTTTAGAAAAGAAATGGTCGACTCTGTAACGCAAAAACGTGACCGATCGATCATGGGAAATAAATGCAAGTAAACCTTACACAACAACGATGAGCATTATTACAAATATATTTTTACGTACATATAATTTAGGTAGATCTATAAATAATTTTACTATGCCTTTAGAGTAATTAATATTATACAAAAATTAAACATGTTTACATAAATAGAACCCACTTACCTAATAACTACTTCACGGGTCGTACACGAATTTTGTTACATTCTGTATAGTAACATAGCTTGTTAATGTCCCACTGCTCTTTACTCTGTGCGGCTACTGAGAATTAATTGATAAAAACCGTTTAACTTTTTTATTTGGTCCGACCAGGGTTTCGAGATTTGCAGCCACTAGACTAATAAATTTGTATATAATTTTATACCACTTATATTTAATTCGCGATTGAAATGAAAATACCATAGGACAGGTTTTTACAACTAATTGACTGGTATTTTGATTGTTATAATTTCTTGAATAGATTTTTTAAGTGTATAGATAGTTTTAAGTGTAGTGTAAATAAACGCTATAAGAGTACATAGCAACGTATTATGTAACTAATAAGTACATTCTTTACGAAGTATTTTAGATAATCTAAACTGCTTCAGATTAACGAAATACCCAATCAACTTGCAATAAATCCAGTAACACGCGCGTGTTATACGCTAAACGATATTTCACGCCAATATAGTTGTTAATTCGAAGCAGCAAAGCATGTTATTGTATGATATAATTAAACATCTAACTGTGTTAGTCGCACATTGAACACTCGTTGAAACACGAGACCCACTTTCCCAGCGTGTGATGGGAGACGATTTGGTATTTATTAATATACAAGAGGTTTCGTACGGCGTTATCCAAATAAGGAAATAACAATAAATTTTATTGTTATTTAAAAAAATTAAAAGACAAATCCTTTTGTAGTTTAAGAAATAAGAATAACTTGATATAATATAAGTAATCGTTCAATCACCATAATATATACGATATAAATAGTACCCAATTACTATATAAAGCAGACGGACTTAACGCCTTTAGCACGATTCAAAATAATTCTTTTTTAAATTTACAGCTCCAGCTCAAATTGAAATCGTTAAAATAATAAGGTTGTCGCCATCTTAAAATTTACTCTCATCACGTCCAAAAAGTTTAAATGCATTTTTATGAGTAAACTTTTCTTTTTTTTTCAGGCAAATTGGTTCAAAGCTCAACAGTACTGCAGATTCCACGGCATGCACCTGGCCTCTGTTTCGTCACAGGAAGAAAATGACCGACTAGAGAAATACGTTAGGGAATCAGGTAATTCATTGATTGACTTTACTTTTCTGGGTGGGTTGGTTAAAGAGTACATTATTTATTGCCAGCAAACTAATGGATTTTGGCATCTCTCCATTTTGAAGGTTAGAAAATTACTCCACCACGGTGCTCTAATGTGACTTGGTGGAAAAATTGCGACAAATGTAGGTTTCCTCGCAAAGTTTTCATTCACCGAGCGCGAATTGAATTATAAATACAAATTAGGCACATATGTGATGCTTGCCTGGATTTGAACACGTAATCTTCGGTTAAGATGCTCTAACTTCACCTCCGCTACTTAATAGTTTGCCCAGTGGGTGTACATTTGTAAGCACATCTAATAATAACCTGTGCTTGTCTGTGAATAAAAATACACTTAGCGGTGGATGCCGTTTAACTGCAGATATTAAAAATACTTCACACTACATTGTCACACTGTTACTTCAAATGAGTTTTCTTATTTAATATCAGAAGGAAATCGTAATGACTTTGTTTGTTTTAGTCAACTTATCAATTGATAAGCATCACATGCATTACATATATTTAATATTCATAATATATCTAGTTTCTGTGATTGTATCCGTATGGAATATTCGACTATGGCCTTCCCAAAAGATCAAGGGAAAAATGAAATGAAAGTTCCTTATATCATATAATCGATTAATAAAATTTGTTTTAATAAACTGAGTCATAGCCATCAATATAAACAAGCGTGCAATGTCATTTTGCACATAAATATATTTTTTTGGGGGTGGAGCATATTTTACGTGGAATAAAATAGCGCATGTCCTTTCTTGGGATTCAAGCTTGCTTTATAGTTACACACACACACAAACACACGCGCGCGCGTAATAAATATTAAATATATATTTTTGAGTAGTTTCTTAGATCTTTGATGTATCATTTTAAAGTTTAATTAAAACCACCGATTTGGAATGTTCCACGGAAAACAATCTGCTAACATATTATTTTCCAAACTAAACATATTAATAATATTTAAAAGATAATAAATAATAATCGACGATGCAGTTGCTCGGTCTTAATTATAGATACAGAACCACCGACGTAATACTAAAGTATTCAAAGCCGTTCGTAAACAATATGATACAATGAATAGGCAAACAATAAATTCCTATACAATCGAGTACGTTTTGTTTATTTAACTTTACTTTACATTTCATATTCCAGGTTACGGCCGCGAACATTTCTGGACATCGGGTACCGACTTGGCTGAAGAAGGAAATTTCTTCTGGATGGCCAACGGCAGACCACTCACTTTCGTGAACTGGAACGCTGGAGAACCAAATAACTTCAGATACGAGAACGGAGAAGAGGAGAACTGCTTAGAATTATGGAACAGAGACGACAAAGGCTTGAAATGGAACGACTCGCCTTGTTCCTTCGAAACATTCTTCATTTGCGAAGTCCGTTCCGATTAATGTACACGTACTCATTGCATGACACGACACGATATTAACATTATGAACGCCTTGAATAACCCACGAAGGTCACAATACAATGTATTTAAATGTCTGTAAATTCATTACGATCTATAATTAATTGCCGTAGACGTTTTAATCTTATTTCAGACGATGTTTTTGAACGATTTTATATATGTGTCGATTCCAATGTAATGTTTATAGTTAACATTCGCTATGTTGTGATAACAGATGTACTTGTAGTGTGCTAGATTTCAACTTCGTTTAATTACAGTGTTTTCGTCTTTAATTACCTAAAAAGTACAATAAATTCCACGGATTTTTTAATTCAATTATATTAAATTTAATTTTAATGACAATATAGTAATTATTCAGCAAAAATATGCTATTTATTATTATTTTATTTGCTTTTTTTTATGGTATTGTATTAAATTGAATCGAAGTACAATATATTAGTAATATATTTATGTATATTATATTAGTAAATAAGTTGGAATCAAAAAAATCGTATTTCGTTCTTATGAAACGGTCACTGCCTAATGATCTTATTAGGATTAAATCTCTAAAGTTAGAGTTCAATGGGACGCCTATGTGTCCATAGTCAAACTTAGTAGGTAAATACAATAGTTACCTTAGCAATATCTGTATAAATAGACGTAAGTACCAACAATAAATAAGATAAATTTTATAACGTATTTTCATTTATAATAAACATTTAGTAAGATATTATGAATTAATTAAATTATTAAATTGCATACTTTACTTTATATAAAGTAAAGCGATAGCTTGTAATTATCCCATTGATGAGCTAAGAGAAGCTTATCCCACAACGCTGCTCTGAAGATATACATGTAGTAGAATTTAAAAAATACACACATTCAGATTTGTTCACAATGCTTTCCTTCACTGCACGATGAGATATACCCTAATAGGGCCTAATATAATACAAATCAAGCACATTAAAATACAGTGGTGCTTGCTAGGGTTTGAACCCGCATCTCCGTGATCCGTCGCCAGGGACGTTGTGGCCATGTGGCCATCGGGCCACCTCGGCTCTTGCAATTAAATAAGTTTTATAATATCAAAAAATATAATTTAAAAGGTACGGACGCAAAAGTCTGTGGAAATAGATACTAATAAAATATAATTAAATTCTGTTTGTATTATTTACAGTCATTGCAAGATACTAAATAGCTTAGAAAATATTTGCAAGCCGGTAATTCAAGAATATGTAAACTTGTTTAATCGTTTCAATTTATTCCTCATTTAAGAAATAACTGTACTGCACACAAATAAATAAAGATATTACACGTTTACTTCCCATAGCAAACACATCACTGTGTACTGGTGGTAAAAACATGCGCTACGAACCACCTAAATCACTCCAAGGCATGCAAATAGCCAAGATGCGTTGGCCTCAGGCAAGCACTTCGGAGAATGCAGCAAAGTACGCAGGATAATAGCGTACGGCTTTTGGAAGACGAATAATAAAGACAGCGCAGTCCTACCGTGTTGCTTTGACCTTTTATTTTCATCTCACACTTGCAGTCTCCGCGAGAGCCACTTAACGTTATCAAGAACCCTCGACCTATCTAATCTTTAGTCTTTAATCTAGATGTTCTCGATTTAAGAGCATTTTCATACCTAAATAACTTTATTGTTTAATTTTTTTATGATCGTTACGTAGTAGCATGGCGTGATATGAGTTTTTTTTTCTTTCTTTCTCAATTAATTGGTTTAGTTAAACGTTTTACAATCATACATATATAAGTAAGAATAATTTTGATTAACACCCAAAAGTCATGTACAGAATTTTAGTTTGCAGTTTTATCTTAATTTAGGATTTTTACATAAGCACCTTAGGTGGACTTCTGACTCCGACACTAATATAAATTGTAACATCAGAGTCAGCGATTCTTCGACAGTTAATTGGTAACTAGATTAGAATATCTATCACGCGTAATGTATGTTCTAATCTAGTTATCAATTTATCAATTCAAAGTTCCAAAACTTTATGAATTAACTTAAAATTTAGCATAACTAGTTACCACATTCGCGACGTAGACTAAGAATTTTACGCAAATCCCGTGCGAAACGGGGGTGAATAGCTAGTATTACTATTATATGTTATACTAATAGTATAAATGATAATTGTACTATTTGTTGAATGTTTCTATTATAATAATATATTATATTATCATATAATCATTAACTCTCCATAGAAAGACCAATTATAATTGGAGAGTAAAAATAACTGCATTAGAGAAATCAACAGATCCTAAAAGTACCAGGAAAACATAAACGAAATGGAACTGAAAATTTAAAACGAACTGAAATGAAGTCAGTGCCCCTGGAGATACCTATCCGCGACTCTATACAATTTTATTTGAAATGGATTCAATAGAAAGTAATCTTCTTTTTGTTATCTTCCGAAGAGAAATAGCGATGGCGAGATTAATTATAACGTTCCGATGTCTTCCTTTTCTCGCTCTATAATAATTAAAATCTTGCAAACCTAAAAATGAACTTAAAAAATAACTTACTTTTTATAAACAATGCATTGCACCTTGCTATATTTAAAATGACGTGAAATGTTCTTGCGTTAGATATTTTGGTATTGTTCATAATTTATATAAATGAATGAAAGGTTTACACTAAATTGAAGATGTGACTACATTAGAAATATTGTAATTTTGTCAATAATAGTTATAGTTACTGGCAGATCTATATACAAAAAATGATTGATGAATTCATTCGAAAACCAAAATTAGTCAGTTGTGTGGTTTGATATGAGCTCTATTTGATGCAAGCTCGTCTTGAAAGGTACCACCTACTCATCAGATATTTCACCAAGGGCCGGTTGTCGTATTCATATATCTTTTGTATCTAAGTATAGAAATTTAGAACAAAAACTATTTATACATACATAGAAGACATGACACCGGTCAAAGTAACATGAACCGATATCTAGAATGTTCTTCAAAGTTCGAAGTTTAAAAACAGTTCACATAGGCAAAAAAAATCATAAAGACCAAATTAATAAAAAAAAATGTATTAAATCTTAGTTTTAAAAGAATTTTATCTAATCAGAAATAGACATGGATCGTAATTAGCTAATATATTCAAATTGAGCCTCGAAAGTGAATAATAAATTTGAAAGGTATAATAAATTCCTTTTCATTACGTATTCTCTGAAAATGGTAAGAACGTTATAAAACATTAAAACCTAGATTATACTGAGAGAACTCTCTGCATTCAACTTATTACGTAGTCAGGTTGGTGGAGCGAGAAATATGACATCACACGGCGCGCTTGGTTTAGTAATTAATTACCAAACACTACCGTATATTTTCGTAAAAAGGAACGGTGTAGTTAGCTAGTAAGGATGCAGATAATAAGGATGGGATCCTCGAGCCATTAAAGAAGAAATGTTTTTTTTTTTTTTTTAATTCTCAGTACCTACTAACAAAGCGATTAGAATTTAAAGTACATGTATACATACAATCCCGTGCCTCGGTAAGCACGAAGTCTTGAGTCTGAACAAAAAAAAAATCTAATTGACTCTATGGACTCTTAAGTGGATTATGGCGAGAAATAGACTTCTTGTAAAAAAATCTACCTTAAAATATAATTTTAAGACATACTTTTTTATGATAATAAACTAAATAGGTTACTTTTGATTATTTATTATTAACTAAAGAATTTATATTATAATAAAAATAAATAGAATAATTTATTTACCCACTTACAAGTACGCCACATTATTTATAACAACCTCACACCAAAGAAATACAATTGTGAAAAAAATTGTTTAAGAAGGCACGAACACTGCAGGCTGCAAGCCAAGGAGGTGTATATGATTCGCTTTACGGTGTAAAAGCAGTCAAACACATCTAGCAAACAACCCCGGGGGCAGCAGACAAGCACACTGAGCGCGTAATAAAAATGGACGCGAGAATATGAGATTAGTGTAGGTATATTTAAACTTACAAAATGCATCAAATATTAAATGTGAATAAGTAAGAAAAGGTCAAAACTAATATTATTATTACTGAATATAAAAGTTTGTTGTAGATATCACAATGTTAATAAATATATTCATTTAAAGTGAAACTACTCATGTGTTTGATTATAATAATTTATTTGTAATGAAATCCATTCAAAAATGAATGTAAGAAGACAAGAAAGTCCAATAAATAACCTTCGGAGCGAAAAAAATAATTTTATTTGCATATTATGTTTACAATATTATGTTTGTAGTTATTTGCATATTGTTCGATCTTATATGTATCTATATGTATGACGGGTGATAGGAATAAACTAACATATAACTCTGTACCAACCTTCATGCTACTTGTTACTTGCCCGTTATCATCCTGCTAATAAATGGACGAGGCTATCAACTGTCTGATGGCAGAATAGTTATCCGAAGTCGAGTTTCAATTATAAAGGCAGTTGACAAACAGTAACATCAAAGGTACAAGTGCTACATAATTCTGCAATAGCTCAATTGCATATCCAGCGTGTCCAATTATAGGTAAGCCTTCCTCGGCCCAATACGAAACGTTCCAGAATATTTATGTGAATACCGAACAAGGGGAAAAAATACAGATAGGGTACAGTCAAACTACTTGATGCGTGTTAAAGAAGGTAACTGTCGATTGATCGATCTCCTATCGGCGTCCTAATGACAAAATTGAACTGACACACCAGACTCTGGTCCTAACCTGTGACGCGCCTACGAGCCTAGACTGATCACGCCTTTACATTTTTTTTTTGTTTTGGTTTTTTTCACGCCTTGGAAACCTTCAGAAAGGTACCCGACTCCCTTGGGGGAGGAACCGTGTTATGAGGGATTCTTACCCACAAAAACTACTGCGATGGTCGTCCTCGGCACGGATCGGAGAAGCTGCATGATCGTGTTGATCGCACGTTGAACGCATCCGCGTCCCCTCCCGTGCTGTGCTCCGCTCGTTGCTCGGCGGAGCTTTCCTCAGGGGACGCTAACACCTACAACCTATGGTTGACGACGAAAACATTTGTTGTTAGACTAAATTAGCGTCAATGTCACCTAGACTTTTACTAACATACCGATAGTGTATGAAAAATATGCATTATAATATATAGGTAGTTACAATCGACTAAAATATTTGTATATTTCTTTGTTTTTTGCTTCCAAGTTTTCTAACTACTTTCTCAGTCATTTAATTTGCAAATCTATGATACACTTACAACTTACGACCTCTTATGTTTTATATTGGAACTAAGTACATTAGATAATATGACGCTTTGAGTGTTTTATGGCTGAATACTGAAACGTCTTTCAAATATAAAGTGGGACTTAATTATATGGAACGCCATTAATTTCAAATTTCGCATAGTAAATTTTGAAATTAATGACGTTCCAAATAATTAAGTCCCACTTCATTTTGAATGACGTTTCAGTATTCGCCCGTTAGTTAGTCAAACAGTAGTACTGTTGACATTGCGAATATGTATTCGTTTCACGTTTAATCAATGTTTTAAAATGAAGATACGATGTACGATTGGTTTTTTAAGCGCCTACCTGAATAAATATATATTATAATTTATTTTAAAGATTGCTATTTCAATTATGAAATCCAAAAAAACGCAAATTTTTTCCTTATATTTATTCAAAGCATAATATTATATTCGAGATGGACTGAAACGTTTCCAATAGCCATGTTTCAATCAAACATATAGGTACGTTTAATATCGCTCCAGAAAACACCGCATTCAGCATTATGAAGCCACTCCGAGGTAAACTCTAAATGCCTCATTCTAATAAAAAAAGTATTATCTGTATAGTAAACGAAATGTTAAAAACTTTTCAAGCTTCCGGTTTTTTATACTAACTGCATTGTTTTTTTAATTTACATAGTTAATTACATTGCCATTTTTATATGGTTTAAAGTTTAAGAAATTTATTTTTGTCATTAAGAACAAAAGTTCACTTACACAAGACACTAATTACATTATTTTCTTATATCTATATTAGAGTTATGCTTATCGGTATCTTTATATAAAAACAAAAGTGAGTATACATATATCTATACATAAAGCTTTTCGAAATTCAATCTTTGACAGTGTTTTTTCAGTTCGGTGTTAAATTTTTCAGGTTTTTCTTTAATATTTTTTTTAGGTAAACTATTGTAAATAATTGAGTTTTAATTAAATACGCTTATAGATATACCAACAAAATACATACATACATACATCTACATATATCATGGTATATTTGTTTGAGATTAATAGAAAGTTGGCTGTAAGTATTTTTTCAAATAGATGTTTCCTATAAAAATAGGTACTGTTTAAAATCAGTTCATAAATTATAGTCCATTTTGCATCTCCGACGCTCAGATGAAAAGAACAAATTAATTTTAAGCGATGATTGCGTAAGCAGTGGTCTGTTTTCAGATAGATAGACTTATTTTGTGTGTATTAAATCACATGATCAAGAAAAAATATCACGACGAAAACTTTATATGCATGACATCCTGTCACATGTTAATCCACCAAATTGGACTGAAGCGACATGGTGGAATAAACTCCTTGCTTACTTCTGAGCTAGGGACAACGCCTATACAAAGCCGTGGGACATTTCTCGTTGATACACTTTGTTGTGATTACGATAAAGATATATCTAACTTTTATCACGGTAGCGTATTAGTTATTATTTGTTAAAAAGGTTTCGTGTATTTCATTCGAATTTAATTAAAGTCGAAGTGCCTTAGCAACCGGATCCACTCGTAATATTAATACAGTATGCATTTCACGTCATTTCCGAAACTGAATTCAATAATTTCAGCCGGCAGCGCGGTGGTGAGGCTAACTTGGCGTTTAAATTAAATTGCATCCGGGTTGTAAAATTGACATCTTCTAGTTCGTGAATTCATTGCTAAATATTCATTGCTGCGTGGTGTAACGGGCAATTATAATATAAATGAAATGCTTAAAGTAAATAACGTATTTAATTTGATAAGGATTAATATCATATCCGTTTTTTTAGCTTTCCAATTATCAAATTATCATGTAACAATTTTTTTTTTAATTAAGTTGGGTATAGCTAGCTATCCTTAAAAGATAGACATATGCCATCGCGGACTTTTCTGTAGATCTATGAAAGGGGAACGATTTCAACATACATTATTTTGTTGTAATTCAAAGGAATTTAACAGCTTTTTCGATGAAAGCTCCCAATCGGCTCGTTTTTTTCAGACTTCTTCAACAATTATCGTCATATTCCATCAAATTTACAGAAAACATTAATGAATTATACACGTAAACCTTCCTATTGAATCACTTTATCCATTGGTGAAAATCGTATGAAAATCCATTCAGTAGTTTTTTAGTTTATCGCGTTCATACAGACAGACAGGAAACGCGGGGGACTTTGTTTTATAATATGTAGTGAAATGTAACAGACAACAAAACTCTAAAAAGCAATGATGCAAAATGATGTATAGGAAGATATTATAAAATTTAACATAACTAAGTAACATTTAGCTGTGTAAAAGAGAAGATAACAATATAATTATTACGCCTAACAAATTAATTCAGTTTTTATATTGTGCACAAACCTTTATTATCGTGTTAACGTAAAAATAATATTACTTCGGTGTTGTAAGGTCTTTGAAGCTGTAAATTTTATTTCTATCATGAAAATGACTGTTATTTTATTACAGCTGCAATGGGTTATTTAAACAAGAACCCGCGGTCGACAGGTTGTAAATTTACTCTAGATATTGACACAAATAAAAGCTCTTTCAATGTTGTGAAATATAGTTGAGGCTACATACAATAGTAGTGATTAAAATCAAGCATCTGCATAATAATTATTACGACATAGTTCCGTACTTGTGAATAACTTAAAATGACGCAGTAACATGGCGTTCTCAATTCCCGGTCATTTGCGGGAGAACTTAATTTTCAACTCGTTAGCTTCTTTTATTTTTGTAAACATTCAAATTAAAATCTGATTTTTTATTTTATTTTAATATTTAATTCAATATTAAATAACAAATAAATATATTGTCTTTTTCTTCGTAAAATTGATTATAAGTGATAATATACAATAAGTAATATGTATGGTATCTGATATATTATACAATAAAACACTAATATTATTAACAACAGATAGATAGAATAAATATAGTATTATTTTGTATAGTCACTATTTTTAATTTTTATTTGTATTTATTTAAAGTTTTCATGTTAATAAATATTTCATAAATATTGTTATAATACAAAATATTATATAGGTACCTAAAGAAATTAACAGATTTATTACAGTCAATAAATACTATATTAATGAAAAACGATTTATTTATAATATATAGTTAACCCGCGGTAATCCGACTAACATTTTGCAAAGCTGTGTCGGATGATCGAATTTCTGGAACTATAGAGTCATTGACACCTTGTAGTTCGGAACTTTTTTGAATAGGAGTACCATGTAGTCCGAATAGTTACAAGTAACAGCATGTTTAAACAAACATAATACAAACATTTAAACATACAAATACACAAGAAGACTTATCGCAATAAATGTGCTTCGTATGTAGTATGACATGCAGGAATATGAGGGTGCCGTTTAACACTGTGGCCGTATTACAGTGTCAATTGTAGTATAATTACTAGACCCTTCGTCTCGGTCTAGTGTTTACCTTATATGACCGCAGACCACAGGCTGGAAATCGAGATCGGGTCATCCCATTGGACTATGAGAGTGAGGGGATACAATTGTTTGCGCCCACGATTATGTACTATAATACACCCTGATCAGATGACTAGTCTCCCTAGATACTGGTCGCCGTGGGCAGATATCGATCAACAAATGAGCCAATACCAATAGAATCAGATATAACCAGAAAAAATAATAAAAAACTTAATAAATACTTTTTTTCATATATAATTTTTGGACACTCGTTTTGTTGGCCATAGGACATTGTTCCATTTTTATTTTAAATACTTACGATTTTTTTTAATAATTTATTTATCAAGAACTGAGACGAATAAATATCAATATACAAATATAAGTTGAGTGTTATATTTTGTTTAATGAAATGTACTAAAATATACCTGTCTCTTTCTCGACGGTAGCCATGTGTGGTTGTTACTTTAAAAAGGCATCGTTTCAATTTCAGCGTACATTTTGTTCTCGTACCCTTTTTAGCTCTTCACGAACGCAGCGGCAATGCAACGCTTTCAGTATGCTTTGAGATGCATTGTAACATCGGGTTGCATGACCTAGTATCAAAGATTGCAAGTTGAATGAAAATTTTATCCACCGTCTGTACAATGACTTTCAATGAAAACATTTTTAATATAAATATTATTATATTCTTGTATGAATGGTTGAAAACTTGAACTGAAATATTTATACAAGTGTTTAAAACTACAATCGACTTTTTATTCAATATTGATATAAAATCGATGCTAAGTATTTAAGTACAAAGTACAAATCGTTCTAAAAGATTTATAAGGACATAATGCAGTAGAAAATTTATTTAAATTAATATTCTATTTGCTTTAACGCAATAGCGTGTAGGGAGAAAATTTCAATACGATTCGGTTATATTCAAATCTTCTTGTTTTGAATTTAATTCAAATTATCATGGAATTTATAAGACTATTGGCCGAATACTGAAACGTCATTCAAATATGATTGGGACTTAATTATTTGGAACGTCATTAATTTCAAAATTTAGTATGCGAAACTCTGAGTGGCTCTTTATGACGTAATGTGAAGTGTTTCGGTCGTTATTAAGAAACAATTTATTACAAGAGTGACACATTCTTTCAATTCGCATTTTTATATGAAAAAATGGCTTCGAATCTCAAGACAATAACTGACACGCGTCATTGGCAGAGCCTTTGTGAGGTACGTTGTTGTCCGTGGTCGTTTGTCAATAATCCGCAAAATTACGATCCGTGCGAGGAACTTAAGTGATTCGAGTACGTTCAAATCTGATTAAAAATTCACAATTACAATTTGACAAGTGACAAGCAAGTCGGAAAATTATATAATTATTATCATTTTCTATCCATAGAAAACTCCTTACTAATAACACTACTAACCATTAAACTAATAGTAAAGAAATGTAATATTAATATAATAAAAGTTTATATAAATAAAATGGAATTATGTCGTATAAATAACTGTAAAACGTCACTTCCGCAAGGGCTTACTGCGATAAGAGGATTCTACCGTAAGCGGTCATGTCACTGCAGTAAGTAGTGAGCTAATTTTATATTCAACAAAGAATAAAACTTTATCGAGTTAAAGCCTTTATGACTATTGCAATACGGGCTAGGTTTTAAGTATGAAACAATAAGTCCAAGATACTTGGAAGCTTATCCTTTCCCTGCCGGGCGACCACGTTTGCCCTCGTCCTATAAACGGAATTTTCTATTTTTATAAATGTATTTATTAACCTACAAACATCTACCTAGTCTTATAACTATTTCTATTAATAGTTTCGTTACACAGTTACACCTGCGTTCAATTGAAATGATATTTACAATACATTAATAATATATGTACATTTACTACGATTTGTCCTAGTGATTAACATTTATTGTTACTGTTTGGCTTCTCAGTAAAATCTCACTAGTCTGAAGTAAATTGAGATTAGCACTATACACATATATACTACTAGCGACCCACCCCGGCTTCGCTCGAGTAGCACAGTAACTATTCCTAAAAAAGACAGCGGGACGCGGGGCCAGGGCGCGCACGCGGTTGCATCGCGCGTTAGTATGACCGCTTGAATTTATTTAGTGCGCAATAGTTTTAACGATAACTTTCAAATTTTTCGTCTAAGAAGTATTAAAAAAAAATTAGTTCGTTGAGCACAATCGTTCCTTAAGGAGCCGACCCGGCATGGTATCTCGCAGAGGCTACCGCCCCCTCGCCCCTCATAACCGCCCTCCACATCATACATGCGCGCACAAATACTTATTTGGCTAGAACACTAATACTTACATTTTAAATATCGCTATATCTTTTGAATGAAACGTCCGAATTGAATAATTCAAAAAGTTCTAGAAAGGTATTGAATTCGTCCTGAATATGAAGTAAATTTATTTTGATAAGGATTAATACCAAGGTACAAAATAAAGAGTTTTTAAAACATATTAATTTTTAAAACAAATAAAAGAAAACACTTATTGTGAGATAACTACAATAGTTAGACATATGGTGACGTGATATTTTTTGTAGACAATTATAATTATATTCTGCAAAGTGGTAGTAATTGTTTTGTTCTATAATCAATAGTTTTCGCAGCGCACGCCGTGTATGGATTTTTTTGGGTCATTTTTATACACCTCGGGTTACATTATTGGACTTTTAGTAAGGATGCCTATTTTTTTAAAAATGTTATGTAGCCTATAACCTTCCTCGATAAATGTACTATCCAATACTGAAAGAATTTTTCAAATCGGACCAGCGGTTCCTGAGATTAGCGCGTTCAAACAAACAAACAAACAAACAAACAAACTCTTCAGCTTTATAATATTAGTATAGATATTAGTATAGATATATATACATAGATTACTACAAGCGAAAACAAAAAAAGATCATAATATATATTCTATAATATTGAATTCATAGAACCAATATTTGCACAGAAATGTTTAATAACACTCGTTCTTGGTAACGTTCAACATTCAATAACAACCTCATTTTCGTCTTGGAGCGGCTTATATATGCGTGGTGAATATGGATTAGATATTCTGAAATGCTTGTGCAATCAAAAAAACTTGTATAACTGTATATATTGTCTTGAGACACTAAGACGAATGATCATTCAAACAGGTCGAATGGATCAATTCGTTGATAGTCTACATTACAAAGCAAAGGCATCCTTTATGTTTTATTTTAAGCATTTCTATCATATAGGTGTTAATAATAATAAGAATAATCTTCGTTTTAACAAATCCAAACTCACAAGCAACAGCTAATAAACATGTATATATATATATGTCCTCCAGACCGATTTCGGCCATGGCGGCCAATCCCAGGAGTGATTAGCCAACTGCGCAGGACATATTATATAGTGCACAAGTGTGTGCGCAAATACAAGTGCACTCTCTTTTCCTTAGCTCTCATAATCCGATGTGACGGCAATCCGACACGACCGGAAAGAGTTCAGGCGCAGGACCAACGGCTTAACGTGCTTTCCGAGGCACGGGAGTGAACACACTTCCAACTTCCAGACTCCGGGCAGCTACTGAGAATTTTCTGACAGAAAAACCCAATAACTATTTACTGGCCCGACCTGGGAATTGAACCCAGGACCACCGGGTCTGCGGCCTTATATCAAGCCACTAGACCAATGGGGCAGTCAAATTTTTTTATTTTTTTTATTGCATAGGAAGGCGGACGAGCTTATGGGCCACCTGATGGTAAGTGGTCACCAACGCCCATAGACATTGGGTGTTGTAAGAGCTGTTAACCATCTCTTACATCGCCAATGCGCCAGCAACCTTGGGAACTAAGATGTTATGCCCCTTGTGCCTGTAATTACACTGGCTCACTCACCCTTCAAACCGGAACACAGAAATACCAAGTACTGCTGTTTTGCGGTAGAATATCTGATGAGTGGGTGGTACCTACCCAGACGAGCTTGCACAAGGCTCTACCACCAAGTAAAACGCGTAAGTATTAAATATACGCGTAAAACAACGGACAAGATGAATCACTATTACAATAAATATCAATATTCATTGTCTACATCTCGTATGGTAAACCTACTTGCAACGTTGTGGAAATCTGAAGCGAAATTGCATTTAATGAAGCCTTCCTTCGTTGCGAGATATATTGCTCTATACAAAGATGAAAGTATTCGTTTTAATATAACTTCAATATGTTATGAATGCGCTTTATTTTGCCTCTCTTACTTTAATACTGTATTAGTATACATGAAAGTGTTTTTTAACCGACTTCAAAAAAAGAAGGAGGTTATCAATTCGTCTGTATGTTTTTTTTTTTTTTTGTTTTTGTTACCTCATAACTTTCGTCTGGGTGAATCGATTTTTATGATTTTTTTTTATTTGAAAGGGTTTGCTTCCCATGGGGTCCCATTTTTTTTTAGTCCAGGTTTGACAATGGAATCCATGAGAAAACCATATAAGTCGTAAATTTGCATGAGGTATGTGCGCGACAAATGGACGAATAACTCAATATCACGCCAACCGATTTCGATGATTTTTTTTTTATTAGAAAGAGTATACTTCAAGTGTTGTTTGATGATAGTTTGGTTAGATTCTGACTATAGGATCCATGACAAAGTAACGGAAATCTTCAATTCTTAGTAGCAAATTAACGATACACGGCCGAATCTTTTATAGGCTATCTAGATTTATCATTCACCTACCATAACATCGTTATGATCAAGTAATTATAGTACTATTGTAAAAAATACTTCTTTATATACCGTCAATAGTTTTCGCAGCGCACGCGAAATAATAACTTTTATAGGCAACAGTTTGATACGTTGGGTTACATTGCTCCATTTTAAGTAGGGATCTATAAGTTTTTGAAAATATAATAAAGCCTATATTACTCGGTAAAGACGTAGCTTTCTAAGTAGTTTTTGATTTAAATCGTAATAAAAAATCAAACAAAAATCAAATCTTTCCTCTTTATAATATGAGTTATGCATGTAAGCATTAGTATATATGTATATGTTTGTAATTGAAACATATTTGAACATCTCCTAAAAGTTGAGACCAATTTTGAAAATTATACATATATATATATATATAGAATCGTATAAGTACTCTTATATACATGTTATATTTATGTATATTTATATATTGATTACTAGTGTTTTTCCCGCGGTTTCACCCGCGTAGTTCCTGTTCCCGTGGGAATATGGGGACAAAATGTAGCCTATATTACTCCCTGATAATGTAGCTTTCCATTGGTGAAAGAATTTTTAAATAGGCTTAGTGGTTTTGGCGTGAAAGCGTCACAAACAAGCTTACTTTCGCATTTATAATATGAGTTAGGATAATATAGATACTTCCCCTTTTTTTAATATACAGACATTCCATCATATTTTATGGTGAAGAATTTTTATTTATTTATTTATTTATTTACAAACACTGTATACACCATTACAGGACACGGTCCCAATTCGATAATACAGCACAAGTCTATGTAATATATGAGATAGTCCAGATGGCTATCTTTGTGAGCTCACTCAGACTGCAACAAAACAAATCTACCTTATCGGCTGTAACGTTGAGGGTACGTAAGGCGCGAGTCAGTGGCGCCTCCTTTAGCAACTTGGTTCGCCCGCTGGGCACCGCCAGCAACGACGGTCGATGTCTCCGCCACACGTATCTATCTGGGGCCCTCAGACTCACCTGGCTTAATACATCAGCATTATAAACTATACCTCTCAATACCTTAAACACATAAATAACGAGCGCGAGCTCTCTCCTTACCCTTAGCTCATTGTACCCTACCATGCCCAGAACAAACAATGCTGGGTATGTTAATGAATGGTATAACACAACATCTATAAACATACAGTTTATTTAATTATTACTAGAAATAACTATTTGGTTATGTTATGGCTGCCCAACTAAATTACCCCACCAACTAAATCTATTTAATCAAAACATGTTAATTTATATTCATACATTTAACCATATTAACTAATATTTATTAATTAAGTACCAAAATCCATTTTTCTTTACGTTTCACTGTTTTAGATTAATATATTTAAATAATAATATAAATGGCGCTGTCTCATATGAGCTGCACGTTTAGTAGGTCTACCCATATTCTACAAATTAGTGAGTGTACTTCAGATTCACTAAAAATCGAAAAATAAATAAAAATTTTAACAAAACAAAAACCGACTTCATAAAAAAACAAATTAATATGCACTAAAAAGTAAAAAAATAATTGCGTATTCTTCTAAAATTTGATAATTAACTTACTATTTTCTACTCATCAATATGTAGGTACGAATGTGTTGTGTGGTTGATAATTTATTTACAATTATTGTTATTTTTGGAGTCGATGTCAGCTAAGGAAACACTATAATATACCTAGCAATAATAATACGGGAATCTTTTAAAAACATACACATTACAAATTGACTTTTATTCGCTTCGTTAAGTTGCGCGTGCGACACAAGCACATCTCACCTACAGCTATGTATGTAGTTATAAGCCCACCTTGGCTGACATCGACTCCAAAAGTAACAATAATTGTAAATAAATTATCAACCGCACAACACATTCGTACCTACATATTGATGAGTAGAAAATAGTAAGTTTATTATCAAATTATAGAAGAATACGCAATTATTTTTTTACTTTTTAGTGCATATTAATTTGTTTTTTTATGAAGTCGGTTTTTGTTTTGTTAAAATTTTTATATTCATAGTAAATCACATTTAAACAAATAAATTTTATGTTATTTTGTTATATCTAATGACGTGTTTTTCTCTTATAATTTGTATATAATAATAATAATAATAATAAAAATAATATCTTGGGACATTATTCACACACGGCCATCTGATCCCAAACTAAGCAGAGCTCGTACTATGGAAACAGACAACTGATATACTACATATTATACTACTTTTCTTTTTTAAATGCATACTTATATAGATAATTACACCCAGACACAGGACAAACAGACATGTTCATGCACACAAATGTCTGTCCTAGGTGGGAATCGAACCAACGACCTGCGGCGTGAAAGGCAAGTGTCTCACCAACCACGACAACCTCCTCATTTAGCCTCTCTTCTTTAAATAATAAAAGTCGAAAGTGACAATGATGGGTAGCCATATCCATGACAGAGTTCTTTTAATATGATATAAATTTAAGTCCCACGGAATTCACAAACGAAAACAGGGTTCAACTAGAGAACTATACCGTTCCGTCGAAATGACCCCATTAAATTGTTTGCTTAAATCTTTCATCACAAATACAATAAAATACAACGACTTTGTTAACATAATTACATAGAGTCTAGCTAGCCTAGGAATGCTGTCTGCTAGTTAAGGCGAGTTATAAAACAATGAGTGCATTAAATCGGATTAATTTAACTAGAGCTGGCTCGGATCCCATATTTATTTATGGGTTTTCATTCGTATTTACTATTGTCTCTTATTGTATCTAAGGCTTACTGTCGATTGTAATTAAACATTGTCGCTAATTATATTTCAATATTTTAATAATTTAAATCAAACAAACAAACTCTTCTGCTTTATATATTAGTATAGATTAATATGGACTACGAATATTATTGTTAAACTAGAATTATTTATTATTTTTTTATAGAAGTGCCATAAGAATAATGATTATTCATAGCAAAAGATTCTTAAATCGATTATTTTCGTAAAAAGGCTATCACAAGCGGTATAAACAGAGAACTGTCCGTTTTTGAAGTCGGTTACAAAATATATTGGCGCCAATTCTAGTAATAAATTGTCACTTAATCGCAATCGAATAGAAACGTAATCGTTGCCTTCCACTTCTTATTCTTCTAACAAAACTGTTTATTTTTGAGAGCAATAAAAGCTCATCGTAAAAGTTATCTAATAATAATTGGTCCCCTGTTTGTGTATATGTATTTATTTATTATTAATTTTTTTTGTACACACAGTTACAGAAATATACAGTAATGGAAAATATGTTTATATATATATATATATATATATATATATATATATATATATATATATATATATATATATTCCGGCAGCACAAAAGGCGGTCTTATAGCTAAGAGAGCGATTTCTTCCAGACAACCTTTAGGAGAAGGACATGAGCTTAATAAAGCGGTGGACTGGAGGTGTACAGATGAAGATCAGTGTATCAGATATGTAGATATGTGTGTATAATTATCCGATATAGACATCATAATATATCACCCGCAACCTTCTCAGCGACCTAGGCACAACACACTGCACTTCGGCCGGTCAGCATGCGACATCTATCTCGCCACATATGAAACTAAAAATTGACGTATCCTACATCGCGATATCAAAGTTATTGAGCGAACAACCGTTGGGCAGTAGCCCACCAGACCAATACCTGTCTAGTCAGAGGATCCTCCCTTTTCAAAGGTGGTGTGTCCCTGTCTAGCGCTGCGCTGTCACGTCGGGGTCACCAGTTTGGGGCCTTTTTGAAAACCATAAGCTATCATGATATCAAAGTTTTATGTCATTATGATTAACATTTGAGTTATTGGAAACTAAAACCTCTACAAAATTTAACGACGAATATGATATGAATTAAAAACCGTTGACCTCATAAATTCAGCCATCTTTGTCAGGTATTAAAATACTTAAAATATTAGCACGTAAAGCGTACAATGGCGGCGATATGAGGCGTTTTCTTTTGCAACGGTAGCAATATGCTGAGTGGTAGTTCCTATTGTCATTCGGGGAACGAGAGCCATTGTCGCTTTGGCGTCTTGCAAACGATGTACATACTTCGTACTCGCAGTATTTGCTCTTGCTAACCTACTTGCTGACTGACAACCTCTTTTATAATATATTACATTCGATTTTCGAATCAAAATGCGTTTAAAAACAGGTCAGAAAGAATCATGCAAAAATGTATATAAACTTTGTTTGGCAGTGTTTAGATTGTTTTCTCTCTGTGCCATCATTGATTTGACATTCAAAAGAAAAGCGGCATTTTAAAACTAGCCAAAAAATATTTATATCTAAGCTTATTGGAATGTCCACTTCCATTGAATATGACAATATTCTTTTTTGTGTAAAAAAAGTAATGTTAAACTAATGTCGAGATGGCAGAGTGGTTACAACATGTAGATATTAACCAGAAGATTGTATCAAATTGGCGGACCATTAGTTTTCATGTGCTAAACTCATTTCGTATACGTTAATGGAAGCCATCGTAGTAAATCTATATCTATCAGATGAAATTCGGCCACTTCCGTGTCAACAAATTTTATTTTATTTATTTTTTAAATCGTAGAAACAATTACATAAAAATATATAATAACCAAATATGACGGTATTGTGACACTTGATAAATTACATCTTTCCGGCCAAGTCGTAAAGAGTTAAAATACGTATGGAAATTCATTAAAATTTAGCTAGTTTCTGAATCTCTTAACCTTCCTTGAACCCGCGAATATCGATCAACTTAATATTGACCTACGACCTTTAGTACGAACGATTGAAACCTCTCCTCTCTTGTCTGAAATCCAGCCCGTAGTTGTCTCGTTGCGGGATATTTATGTTCAAGATAGGCGTCACATTATAAGCAAATGATATAATCTTAAAAACAGTAGGTCATCTCGTTTACATATTCTTCAACGATTTTGATACAAATTTTTTGCATAATCATAGATATTACTTGTTTCCTTAATAATAACAAGTTCACAGATTGCTTTTGTTTTAATTTCGGTTTAAACATTATGTCTCTCTTTGTAGCTGAACATAGTTGAAAAATCACATCCTCTTATAACGTCATCAACGTACATATGTCGTACTACCGTTATCGGCGAGTGCGGCAAAGGTTAACTTCGGCTAGCCCGGTGGCGCACGCGGCCGCCCCCTGACCTTTAAAGCCTCCTCCCGCGAGAGGTAATCCCTCCGCATTACCACGCGACATATCTCTGAAAGTGTTTCATAGCATCGTCGAGTGCGGATTAGCATTTATTGCGAGCGTACCTGCCTAGGTAGGCAGGCGACGCGCACTACTGCAGGCCGGCTCGACGCCGCGGCACGACGACGCGCGACGGCGGCGCTCCGCGGCGCGCATGCGCACTCGCGTCCACTAAAAAATGAATTCCCGTTTCCCGCACTGTGGGCCGCACGCTCGTCGTTGCCGCCGTGTGTCGCTATTTTCGCGGCGATATTCGGACCGCGCCCGGGCCGCGACCGTTTGCGGGGTGTGGTCTTGTGTTGCTGTGCTGTGCGAAAGCCGATGCGGTGAGTTGTGCGGAGAATGCACCCCGTGAGGCCCGTAGGGCTCCGGCCGGTGCGTTCGGGCTGCTAGCGGCCGCGGCATGGCGCGCCGCGCCGCCCGCGCCCGCGCCTTCTCACTCGAACCATGAGCGACCTGCAGGCCACCTTCGAGTTCTCCGTGGAACTTTACAAGTTCTACAATGTCGATCTCTTTCAAAGAGGGTAATTTTGCCTTATATACTACTAATATGACACTAACAGCTGAACTACATAGCTTTGCGTGTCATAGATAATAACTGATAAGAGTATTATTCGCTTTCTAACTTCCAAACAAGATTTTCAGCTTTATATTATTTTTAGAACGGAGCACTTATTACAAACGGTTTTGATATTTGCAGCTAAACGTATCATCTACTCATTGAAATGTATAAAATTATAAAATATTATGTGGTATAAATATAATTAACTACCAACGTTTTAAGCACAAAAAATACATAAACTTATTCATTTTTTAGTAATATTAATTAAACTATTTTATCTTACTATCTTAACATAACATAGCGAATCTAGGTAATTCATTAGCACATGTAAATGGCGAGTCAAGCTATACAAAATCCATACAAATATAGTCATAAAATCGTTTTGATAATCCTGTCCACTTTTCTAAAATAATATCATAGATGACAGTAGTGATGGATAAGTGACGTCAACCTAGTTAGAAGTTACATAATGAAGAACGAACATCGTAAAAATACAATACAATACTGACATATCTTGAGATTTTCTAAGGAAAAAAACTAAATAATAATGTCAGCGAATTCATTATAATACGAAACTAATTCAATTTCAATAAGAAAACATTTGAAAATTATTTTAAACTGTTTTGAAAGCTGTAATTCATTTCTATATTATACGAAGCATTAAAAAATAATGAAAAAGAAACAAAATATTCTATATTAAAATTAGTTATTATCAGATATCGTTTTTTAAATCCTCGTGTTCTAAGATTTATTTTAATTGAAAGCCACCAGATCGGAACTAGTTAATTAATTGGGTAACTTAGTTTTTTATTTAATTATTATTATTTTATTAATAGCAATTATTTTATTAAATTATTATTTTATTGAATTATTATTTTATTAATAATATAATAATACAATTTGTGTTCCATAATTTTAGCACTATTCGACGACAAATGTTTATTATACATCAGAATAAACACGTAAAAAATACACACGAAGATAATAATAATTAATCTATAAGTAAAACTCACATACAAACTCACATACTAATTTTAGTTAGGATTCCAATGAATATTTACGAAATCATTTATAAATATAAAAAATTAAATCATTTATAAAAAATGTCAGTACGTACATATATATTTACAACAGATTTGTAACAAGTTTTAAATATGTACTCATCAGATTAAAAAATATAATTAAAAGGATTTCAATTAAATGACGAAATTATCTTTTTTCAAAGGTGTCGACTGGCGGTGTTATTCATAAAGTTTCTGAAAAGTATTTCGACAGAATTATATTCTGTATTTGTTATTTCAAATACATCGTTTCAAAAGAGTCAACATTTTAATTAAAGAACGTTTAACAGATCTTTTCATTTTATGAATAATCGCTAAATAAAAATTTAATTTAAAAACATTTGTAGGCTGTATACGAAACAAAAGTTAAATATGAAACATATTTTCTAAAAAACTATCTCAGGAATAGTTCTAGACTACTAGTATTAACTTTTAACAACTTCTGCTTCGTTGCACTGTTCTCAACAGTTATGACGTCAACTGCCACAACTAGTTCAAATCTATCCGCGGGGGATCGTTCAACTTGTAGAAGTTATACGACATTAATTTAACAAAATCTATATTATCTGTTTTTTTTTAATTTTAAAAAGTTAATTTACTTTCATCATTCATATTAAATAATAATGTTTCAAATTACATTTTTTAAGTAAAACATTTCGAAAAAAAATTATAATTTTTTTCTTTTAATGAAACCATCAGTTCACAGGGTCTAGTCAACCTATGTTAATTATTTACTGACTGCCTCGTTGGTCTAGTAGCTCGATATATGGCCGCAGACCTGATGGTACTTAGTTCCAATCCCAGGTCGGGCCAATACTCAGTAGCAACACGAAGTCTGGAAGTAAGTAATGTGTCCCTTGCCTCGGAAAGCACGGAAAGCCGTGTCCTGCACCTGAACTCTTACCGGTCGAGTCGGATTGCCGTTCGGATTATGAAACTTAGGAAATAGAGTACAACTATGTTTGCGTACACACTTGTGCGCTATATGTCCTGCGCAGTTGGCTAGTCTCTCTTGAGATGAGCGGCCACGCCGTGGCCGAAATCAGTCCGGAGGACATTATTACTATTGTAGTTAGACTTACAACGATATAATTTTATTTCGAATACATATAGTTGTATCGTATAGCATATCTGAAAAATTAAAGTAGATTTACCTACTTAACATAAATTTTGATTGAAATATAAGCGGTTATCCATTAGTAATTAAATTATTGCCGCCGTATGGCTTCAATTGTCAGAAGAAAATACATTTGCGAAAATATAACAATATAAATACAAACAAATACTCTTGTTTATTTAAATTTAATTTGAAATAATCGATGTCAAGATGTTTATTGAAAAATTTAGCTTTAAGATAGACAGTTTGAATACATGCAAAATGAAAATTTTAAAATATGAATTGGTCTGTTAAAAATGAAAAAAATTCCTCTCATCTTCAACTTTACTTTCAAGATATGTTTTCTATTTGTTGTAATGAAATAAAATCGATGTTCAGTTAGAGAAACGAATGTTGTATAAAACATAGCATTGTAGAGTTAAGAAAATCGGACTCATTCAAAAAAATCACATTCCTTTTAGCAATCAGAAAAAAGAATTTGATTAGGTACTTAGTTTGAATGAATTGAGAGTATATTTCTTAAATGTATAACTAAGAAAACGTATAAGGGCACTACTGAAATTACTTCCCTATTTTGTTTACGTCGACAGTAACATTATTTGTTATAAAAATTGAATTACGACATGATTTGAATGGATTTTCCTACGGTTATAAATAATTCATGGCGGCGAACTCGGTTGCCGATGCCAGTTGACAAGCCTGCGGGCACCGCTTTATTATGCTGTGGGAAGAATATTATAAGGGAATCGTTCAAAATCCTTATCTATAAGTATACAAATATAATTAAATGACTTGAAATTGTGTAAAGGTATACATAAAGTTTACACATTGCACAGGCAAGATTTCCATTTTTTATTCTTTTATAGTATTGGTAGGCGGACGAGCATATGGGCCACCTGATGGTAAGTGGTCACCATTACCCATTGACATTGGCATTGTAGGAAATCTTAACCATCGCTTACATCGCCAATGCGCCACCGACCTTGGGAACTAAGATGTTATGCTCCCGTCCCGTAATTACACTGGCTCACTTACCCTTCAAACCCTTCACCAGTAGATACATTAATATTTAATATTATTTATAAATATTTATTCATATTAAATGTTAATTATTATTAATACCTAACTTTTAAGTAGCATGTCCCTCGTCCATTCACACCCTTAATAATATATATTTAAGCGAATTTGTGTTTCTTCGTCACGTTACAACGCAAAAACAAACGGCTTGAATTAGTCACACAATTGTTAAAAAATAATTTGCCAAAAGGCAAAACCTAATAAATTTTATTTTATTCAACATAAATAAGAGGAAATATATATATAATTATCTTCATCAGATGCTATATTATATGCTCTGTACTAAAACGAGTTTTAGTTTTAAAATTGTTAATTTATAATTAAAGCTTAAATTAGTTAAAATAAACATTGATAAAATCGAAACACATTTCATAGCAAGCCAATTTACTTTTATCCCCTGATTTCCGTTGTTTAATTGATTAGACTTGTAGTTCCTAATTGGTTACACCCTATTGATGCCCCAACCCCCACACTGAGGTTGCTACCTACAGCTAGTTTAATAATTGTTATTTCTATCGTATTATAATAAAATATAATTAGTATCATTTTTAATATTAGTACGAAGCAGAGTAAATAAGGTCTATATATAAACCACTATAAATTTGTTTTGTTTCTGAAATATATCATGAGATTTCAGCCAATTTACACCAAACCTTAATAAAATTTACACCTTAAACTCGTGTCTATTGGATAGTTTTTAGGTTTATCGTCTTTAGACGTACAGACAGCCAAACACGGCGACTTTGTTTTATTATATTATATATAGTGATGCTATTGTGTTATATAGAGGTGAACGAAAAGTTCAGGAAATAACAAATTAAATAATTATCGGTCGTATGTAAAAAAAGAGCATTTTATAATGCCGACTTGCCAGATAATATTGGCCTTGTCTATCGAAAAACACTTTTTATACAAAAATAAATTAATAAATATCCTGGGACATTATTCACACACGGCCAACTGATCCCAAACTAAGCAGAGCTTGTACTATGGAAACCAGACAACTGATATACTACATATTATACTACTTTTCTTTTGTAAATACATACTTATATAGATAATTACACCCAGACTCAGGGCAAACAGACATGTTCATCCACACAAAATGTTTGTCCTGGGTGGGAATCGAAGCCACGACCTGCGGCGTGTAAGGCAAGTGTCTTACCAACCACGCAAACCGGCTCGTCAAGAATTAAGAAATGATTTCTAGAATCTGTGTTCATGTCTAAATAAAGCGCCTTGACATGCTTTAGCAGACGACGACTAAAAATAACGAATCAATTTAAACAACTTTATATATTACATTTATGTATTTTTACAATAGTTATATATAGGATATTATTTACCTTTATTTCAGTATCCATTATATTTATTTAAAAAAACGATTGTTTGCATGTTTAATATGAGGAGGCTTACTATGCACGCTGCTCAAATGAGTCAGAATACAAGGGACAAACCCTTTGGATATTTACCCTTTTCAACCTCTAGCTTATCTACCATCTATATATAGAGTGCACTACATTTCAACTTAGTATATATATTCATATAAAACAGGCTCAGAGAAGAACAGAGAAATACATAAGTTTTCAAAGTTTTGTTTTCACCGGATGTACGAAACCCTAAAATAAATCATCATGGATTCAAAAATGGTAAGTTACAAACATTTTTTTGTAAATTATACTACCTTATGGAGTTGTTTCGATTTTGCCAGCTTAGATACAAAAATCATTAAGAGTTTATTTTGTAAGAACAGACTTGAAACCTATCAAAGAACACAATTGTCAGAAAGTAATATTAGCCATTTATTATAGGAAGTACCTAATCAAATTATAACATTAAAATGAAACACGCATAGCGTATTACCGTAAGATGATTTTAAGCGTTTCATTGTAAGCTACGAAGTGAATTCATAGGGTGGCTTTCCTTAGTAGGTGCGTGATATATATTTTTTTTTATAGCCCGGCAGGGCAAATGACTCTACTCCACCTGATGGTAAGTGGTAGTAGAGTCCAAATGCGACGACGGCTAGTGCAGTCGGGAAGAATGATCTGCACTAGCCGCCCCCGCCTAGCCAGCGCGCGATACGCTGTTTCACTTTGCATTTTGAAATGAGAAAATGACTTCGAATCTCAAGACTGATACAGACTGTCATGGACGATTGGAATTTGTGCAGTGCGCGCCTGTCTGAGGTTGTCGCCCATGCGTAAATCAACTGCAGAATCACGCACCGTCGGGAGCCACCTTATAGAATAACACTGACGACTCTCCGACGACGTTGACATAATTTATGACGTTATAGAATTTGTACTTCATTTATTATGATATTATTTCAAATTAGTATTACAATAAATTTAAATGACAACCTTACTTATTATGAAATTAAGACAACACATTGCGTCTAATTATTTCGAACCTAATTAGTTAATTAAGCGAAGTGAGGCGAAAACAGAATGTTTTCGCACAGTTTGCAGCGAGGGGCTTTTAGTGAAATGGTTCTATTGACGATGGGTGAGTCATTTTGAACGTGGGGACCGGAAACGGGGAATAGATTGGGCTGTACGACATGGGGTAAACAGGACTGTGTAAATTGACCCTTGTATTTGATATGAATCCCCTTTTAATATACATGTGACAAATACATTCCCTTTTTAAATTGTTAGGGATAGTCAATTAGTTATTAGTAATGAGACATTTTTTATAACGCCTAACTAAAAAAAACTACTAAAACAATTAAAAATATTACTTATACGTGAAACTTATACCAAAAAAGTAGCGCGTTTTGGAGGTTTCGTATATTTTACTTATTTAGGTATTTTACTTAATTTTATTTATTCGTATATATTACAAAATTAAAATTATAGATTTATATTGACGTGGCAAGCAAAACAAACAAAGAAATAATTTCATAATCTTGAATGATAATAAAATTCGAATAATTAAAAGTTTTATCAAAAAGCGTTTTATGTAATTTTATCTTCCTTCTTCAAAAGTTGAATTCGCGTTCGTTTTGCATGTCAAAATATTTTGAAATTTACTTTCTGCTTTTTAATGATCTGTCAGTAGCGAGATCGGACACAACCCATTACTTTGCCCAGCAGTGGCATCTATGAGCTGTTACTTAATTACTTTTCAGTGCAATTATGTTTTAGATTAATATTTATTAATATTATTACTTGATTAAATTTTGTATACAAATAAGTCCTTATATTTTCAATATTATAAATCTGGGATACTCTTCCGCAATATAACCCTCACTTCAATTTACGCGAATTCAATTTACACGGTGGTTCCGCGCATCGAACCCTAATAAATTTAATTTATCAAGCAAAATTGTCAGCGACACCTGCAATCAAAATTCTCATATTATTATCTAAAAAATATACACCAAATAAATATGATAACCTAATATTTTTATTTCCTAATAAATCATTTTTAAATTGAACGACCTTAATCTTTATTTAGCGTGTGATTAGTTAAGAAAGGCTGTCGTGTTCTTTCGAATTTCAAATCAATAATGTCAGAAAGAGCGCGAAGAAGAAGCTGGAGATTGTTAAATGATTTTTGTTACCATAGAGAGAAATACATAACATTAGCATAGTGCTTTCATAATTTTAAATATAGATACATAGATACAAAAACGAACTATCTTTAATATAGTATCTGGGATATATTTTATATAGCCCAGATTTTTAGATTCACAAATTCCATGCGGTTTGTCAATAGTTCTGCACTATATAATGCACTATACACGGTTCTTGGTACTACATTTTATTTATAGTACAACAATATTCCATTCAACTACGTATAACTACTTTTTACTTCCCAAGATTTAATAACAATTTCGTGAACATTCAAAAATGACCAATGATATCGCGTCACAGCTTTCTTTACTTCTCCACTGATTAAAATATGCTATACAATCCCGTAGTTCCTATGTGCCTCTAATGTCTTATATCTGTGTAATCATCATATGTAATGATAAATTACATTTACAATTACATACATTACATTACAATAACAATGTGTAACAGTGTTCATTTTACGTGTTAATTATACGAGCCTATTTAATTATAAATAATCAGAATGATCTAAACCAAAAACAAAAACGAATCGTTTTACTAACAGAAGAAGGACAAGAAAGATATACTAAATTATCTTTGTCTAATTTTAACTGTCTATATATTCATTGATTATAAACGCGACATTAGCTGAATATAAAATAGGAACTAGGACTATAAGCATATTAAAGGGTAATAAACGTTTTAATCATTATACAGGTCGAGACGAGTTGTACTCGTGAGAGCCACTTTTTAATCAGATCATCAAGCTTATAAGGGCTTAGAGAACTACTGCCAAGATTATGAACATTTTATGGTTCTATTAGATTATACATGCTAATCGTCAGCACCTTTTTGTAATGAATAAACTGTAATTTCGTCTGGACAATTTAATTAAAAAAATGTGCTAAACTAAGTGTACGAAATCACTGTTCAATCCAACACTATGCTCTGTTGGGATACACCTGTAAACATCAAACAAATACGGCTTCTTCTTCACTGCCAAGCAAAAGTATAATGATATGGTGCTAGGAATTTGTGCAAGCCCTTCTATGTTCCCATTACATCAAATTTTCTGACGCCAAACAGCAGCACTTTGTGCTCCGCTTTGAAAGGTGAGTTAGCCAGTGTAACAACAGGTATTAGAAACATAACATTTTAGCTTCCAAGGTTAGTGGCAATTTGGTGATGTAATTGGTAATATTTCTTACAGTGCCGATGTCTTTGAGCGGTAGTGACCATTTGACAGCAGGTGGCCCATATACACGCCCGGCTACCTATTTCAGAAAAAATACTAGACGTGTAACACATATAAAATTTTATACGGTACTTCTCCAATATTTATAGCGCAATGAAAACTCTGTAGGTATTAGAAATGTTATTAAGTGTTTGTTTATAAAGTGTTGAACCAGCGTACATGTGCTATTAGAGATTGCATTTTGTCCCCGAATCGGGACTTACTTCATAATTCAGAATTACGTACAAGAAAAGCAGAATAAGCAGGTAAGCCAGAAAACTTCTGAATAAAAACTGTAATCTTATATAAATATAAAATATAACGATTATAAAAAATACAACGCTGCTATTTATTCACTAATTTCTGCAGTTTTCTTCTATCTGCCTGTCTTTCATTCTGTCATTTTTAATTGACAATTGAAAAAAGAAGAGATTGCACTGTTTTGTTTTGACCAATCAACCACTAAACGATGTTTTAGAAGTAAGGCCCTTTATTTTCGCAATTACTAGCAAATAAATAACATGTAATTTATTTGCTAGTAATAAGTATATAGCGAAAATTATTACTTAATAAGCTGGGAGTAAAAAAGGACATTAAGTAGGTACGTCGAATTCACTTGGGCAAATCTATGTCGAATTAAATTAATTCATTATTTATTTCATTTTATACATTTATATAAAAATGGTTAATTTTGATCAAAAACAATAAAAGAAGAAACAAAACAGAATTTAACATCATTTTTTTAAATTGTATATTTGGCACTCGCAGGTCAAATACATATAACATTTTTTTTATTAAATCAGTCGCTAAGATTCTGTTGAAACGAGAGCACTTTGGAAAAATGAGCGCCTTGTATTAATTGTTGTATTATACTCGTAGTTAAAAGTTATATACCATATACATTAATTATTTGTTAAATATGAAAAAGAAGAGAATAATTATATACATTACGAGAAAGGCGTGTAGCACAAGTGAATTCTAAAATTTTGCTGGTTTAAAAAACTTTACAATAGTTTGTTACAACAATGTTACAATATATCAGTACATACATACTTCTTTGTATGTTGATAAAAAACATAGCAGATTGGCACGAATTCAACTTGGTACGTTTTTGATTTTTATCTGGCATTGTTGAAATAATCCGCGACAAAACTGCGAACGTAAATATATGATTTACAGATCAGCCAAATGTTCAGTTACCGCCAGGTGCCAACGAACGCCGGCTCACTGAACTTTATATATTAGGCTGGCAACGTGTTCGCAATACTTGTCGACGTGCGATCTCAAATATTTAGTTTAGATGCAAAGATAAACGACCTGCTATCTGTTTTACGAATCAGCTGCTAACAACAAAACAATAGTTATTTCTGTTTATTATACCAATGCATAGATGAATTATAATTATTGATAATCTTAATAAATAAAAAATAACTTGTATGTTTGTCCTCTATACGTTCGTATACCTGTCATTCGATTACTTTGGTGAGGTTTTTTTAAAAAGTAAGCTATTGGCGCGAAGGTTAAAAACGTAAGACTTTTTCTTTGCAGGATTGCCCTTCAGTATAAACATTTTACGTAAATCCTTATTTTTCCCGTACAAAGCCGCAGCGGGTTAGAGTTATATAAATGACGGATAAATTCGGAATGATTTATAGGCTTTTAATGAGTTTTAGATTTACGATGGATACGATTTTGTAAGATAAAAAAGATACTATATAAGAAGTAATAAATTACAGACAATATTTTATGATTACATCATACGAAATGTGCGAAACATTTAATAATATAATTTATTTGTTTTTTTTTTATAATACAAGCAATATTTTGTCTCTCCTTAGAATGTAATATGTAATTACACAGGGTCATTATTCCTCCAAAAGAGACACTTATATTTTTTATATATAATAGAATTCTTCATTTTTAGAGAGAGCTATGAATTATTACTTAGCAATTTTTAATTATAATTTTTTTTAAAGGATAATCTGTGTGGGCAATGTAATTACATTTTTTTGATATAATTACACAAAACTTAACGGAGACGAAATAAAAATATAAACTAAAATAACCTTAACTAAATGATTCAAAACATAACGATTTGCTTGTTGTGAAATTGTATGTTTGGAAATGCATAAATTAAACATTAATGTTGTAATTGTGATTGATACATACACAACAACACGCTCTGAAAGTCACAAGTCAATTGATACACAAAATGAAGGAAGTCAAGACATTCCACTATTGAGGGTACTTTTATATTTCTGTCGTTGCCACCAAAACGACTACTCGCGGAAGTAATTTAGCTGCGACTGGATCGGTGCCAAAATTCTGCCATGCAATGGATTATTTATTGGCATGTATTTATCATTTACTTTCATGTTTATTTGCTAAATGTTATTATAATGTTATATCTTATTGCCTGATTATTTCATATATCAAATATTGTTATGATTTTCGAATTTGAAATATAATGCTTTATTTATTTTTTTGTTTTCATGGATGAAGTAATTATATCTATCTATCATAGCCTATCTACGAATCTTCTTGACTTAATAATTATCTTTTTGAAACACAAAACTGACTTTAAATGAAATTGGATCGTACAAAAACTCACCCCCAATTTTTTACATGAATATTTTTTCTTCACATTTAAATGGGACTCGACAGGACGTATACATTTCCAAACTAAACATAAGAATAAATGGCGGAGTTTTGTTCTAACATACAAAACAACATATTTATAGATCTTTATCTCTATTATACTATCATCGAAATATACCTAATAAACGTAACTGAACACTGATGTTAACTAAATATTAATGGTAAATAAAATTGATTGCAATTGATACAAGTTTCATTGTAACTTGTGACATTAAGATGCAATATGCGTACTTGTATATCGTATTTCCAAATAGTACCAACTTTTTATATATTTAATGTACCTACTCGTAATATGCCCATATGTGTGGCGTTAGGAAACTAGATCGCATTCGTAACGAGCACATCCGTGGCAGCCTTGGCGTTTGCGATATAGCTGATAAGTTGCAGAAAAGCCGTTTGCGTTGGTTTGGCCACATTAGCCACAGACCGCCAGTTTATGTCGGAAACCGATGCCTGGACTTTGTTGTCGAGGGCCCTAGATCCCGCGGCAGGCCCAAGAAGCGCTGGCTCCACGAGAGGGTCGACACGAGAGAGCACGATCTCACTAAAGAGGATGCTTTAGATCGGGCAACGTGGAGGAATAGATGCAGGAAAGCGGATCCTGGCGTTACTAGGCAGGAAAAACGCTAGGCAGAAGAAGAAGATGCCCATATCCAATTAAAAATAACATAATTTATAAAACTCAGTTTATTTCGATGAAAAATAACATCCACGTTTTTAGAAGGCTATAAATGAAAGCGTGGAAATTTGACATAACATAACGAGATAATAACGAAGTTAAAACTGGTTACATTTTTTGATTGGACAGGGCCTTGGTACCGTTTAAGCAGAAAACCACGAGCGTGTTATATAATAATAACATTTCAATTTCACATGTATATGATTTACAGAGTAATATTCAATATCACAAAAGGGATAATTAATTATACAATTATTAATTATTTATCGTATGTGAAAAATTGTAAATAAACAATATAAGAATATAAATTTCATTAACAGAGATAATTATCTGCAATTTGTTAAAAACGAGTCGAATAACACCGACAGGAGGCAACTTAGTATGCGAAATTTTAAATTAACGGCGTCTCAAATAATTAAGTTCCACTTCATATTTGAATGACGTGAAACGTCTTCGGCCGTAAGGAACGCTACTTAGCGCCTACCCCCGTTCTGCCCAGCATTGGCACGTGTTTTAATGACTACATTTTTATAAAATATATATATCTTTTATACGTTAATGGTACCCCAGAAACGTTGACGTATACCTATATATGTATATAACATTAAATAATACCTTTCACAAAATGGCTGCACAGTGAAATAATTGCTTACGTCATAAACACCAATTAGTGAACATTATCGACATTGTACACATTTTTAATCCATAAAATATATATTCCATGTAAATATGCGCGGCCTCGTTACTGCTATTATTTATATCAAATTCTAAGAATTTGTTAGCGTGGTAATTCTATGAACACTAAAATATAAAACCACATCTACGACAGGTGAGCTAAAACATCGATCGAACTACGTTAGTAATGGGCTTATAATTTTATATGTAACTATTTTTTGCCCTTGACTGCGCCCACGTGTTAAGAGGGGGTAGGTTACCCTATGCGCTTTTCTTACAACAAAGTCATGTTCGCAACAAATTAGTATGCATAAGAATATTTAGATCGTTCAGGAAAATATAAAGTTTTCACAGTAAACACTATGCTAAAAGATCACTTTTTTTTTATTTGGAAATTTTAACAATATTTTGTTAATAATACAACTAATAAAAGACGAGCTGGTTGGCGTGGTTGGTAGATACTTGCCCTTCGTGCCGAAGATCGTGGGTTCGATTCCCACCAAAGACATTGTGTGCATGAACTGTTTGTCCTGAGTCTGGGTGTATTTATCTATATAATTACGTATTTACAAAAGAAAAGTAGTGTATGTAATATATCAGTTGTCCGGTTTCCATAGTACGGGCTCTGTTTAGTTTGGGACAAGATGGCCTTGTGTAAATAATGTCCCAAGATATAATTTATAATTGGATAAAATATTTATCTGTGTAGGATTTAAATTCCGAATCGTATATACAATAAAAATTTATATAAAAATGTGGCGGCGATATTTAAATTGACTTATACATGGATCTATTTATATAATACTAGAGTTTTGCCCGCGGTTTCACTCGCGGAGTTCCCGTTCCTGTGGGAATTCGGGGACAAAATATAGCCTATGTTACTCGCTGATAATGTAGTTTTCCATTGGTGAAAGAATTTTTAAATTCGGTTTATGCGTGAAAGCGTAACAAACAAACTTACATTCGCATTTATAATATTAGTAAGGATTATTTTTCATAAACATAACGTCTAGTGTTATACTGGTGACAGATAAGCTGGTTCACGTTTCGCTCGGAGAATCTTAATTGAGTTACAACTGAGAAATACTGCTAACATTCTTGCCACCATTCTACGCCGTTATTATTAGGTCAGTAGCTATTTTAATTTAGAAATACTTACTTACTAGCAATCGCCCAACATGCGTTCTGATGACATTTTTTTGTAAACTTATTATCTTTAACGACTCGCGTTTAAATATTAATTACTAGCTATGCCTAGCGGTTTCGCGCGCGTATAATTAATAAAAATATAATGAATAAAAATCAGCCTATAACCTTCCTCGATAAAAGGACTATACCACACAAAATTAATTTTTAAATTCGAACCACTAGTTCCTTTGGTTAGCCGGATCAAACAAACAAACTCTTCAGCTTCATTTATTAGTATAGATTGGTGACCGGTTGAATGGTATAGATGATAATGCAACGCAGCACCATCTAGTGACTAATTATAATATACTAGCGACCCGCCCCGGCTTCGCTCATCGTATCGTTTTAAAATTACGATAACTCCTAAGATGTTCATTTAAATTGGGTGGTGTAAAGGGCAATTATAATATACATGAAATGCTTAAAGTAAATAACGTATTTAATTTGATAAAAGATTAATATCATATCCGTTTTTATAGCTTATAATTGGGTAATTATCACATTATTGTGTAACCATTTAAAAAAAAAAATAAAGTGGGTATAGTTAGCTAACCTTAAAAGGTAGACATATGCCATCGCGAACTTTTTTGTAAATCTATGAAAGGGGAACAATTTCACCATACATTAATTTGTTATAATACAAAGGGATTTTACAGCGTTTTCGATGAAAGCTCCCAATCGATTCGTTTTTTTCTGACTTCTTCAACAATTATCGTCGTATTTCAACAAATTTACAGAAAACATTAATGCATTATACACGTAAATCTTCCTCTTGAATCACTTTATCCATTGGTGAAAACCGTATGAAAATCCGTTTAGTAGTTTTTTAGTTTAACGCGTTCATACTGACAGACAGGAAACGTGGGGGACTTAGTTTTATAATATGTGGTAATAGTGAAGTGCTAACTTTCATAGTAATCAGTCAAACGGTGTGGAATTCTAGTAATCAAATTAAATAAAAATATTTTCAGTCAAATAGGCTTTTACAAAAATTTTCCTTAAAAATAATCTTTATATAAATAAGTGAAAACAAACTGCATTTGTATACACGTATCGCGTGTACTATTAAGAGTAATTCGCGCATTTCTTTTTTTTATAATATTTGACATAGCGTTTTCAATTAAAATTTACAGACTATACCAAGTACGCGTGGGATTACGCGTGTCACCTAAGGTGCCGGTACACATCGAGGCGACGGTGTCGAGCGGTAATGGCGCCGCAAGGACCGGCAGGCCTGCTGCTAATGCATCTCTCATCGGAGGCCTCGCTGCTTCTCGAGCCTTCCAGATTATGTATAGAAATGAAGAGGTCACACTGAGGGACATCGTGCATTTTAGAGCTCATCTACTAGGTGAGGTTTACTAATCATCGACCATAAACCATTATAATAATTAAACCTTAGTAATTAATGTCACTTTTTTTTTATTGCATTGGAAGGCGGACGAGCATATGGGCCATCTGATGGTAAGTGGTCACCAACGCCCATATTATACATTGGCATTGTAAGAGATATTAAACATCGCTTACATCGCCAATGCGCCACCAACCCCGGGAACCAAGACCTTATGTCCCTTGTGCCTGTAATTACATTGGCTCACTCACCCTTCAAACCGGAACACAACAATAGCAAGTATTGCTGTTTTGCGGTAGAATATCTGATGAGTGGGTGGTACCTACCCAGACGAGCTTGCACAAAGCCCTACCACAAGGCTTAAATGTCATCAATTTCATGTATAGCGGTTACAATACGTTCCTGATTCTATTCTTAACAAATTTAACCTCAATTGGATCATAACTGGGAGCGAATTGTACTAATTTATAACGGTAACGATGGGTTCTGGATTTCATTCCGATCCAACTTCGACCGAACCGCAGCTGGATCGTTGTGTTAGTAGAATAGGAAAAAGGAAACGATTACATTTCGATTCGATTACGATAAAGTGACAATTTGTTAGTAGAATTGGTCCCAGTACTTATTCGGTCATTATTCTTTTAGAACCTATTAACATTTTTACTTTTATTAATGATTATATGGTGAGAGTTTGTTTAGGATGTAATTAAAAGTTTTTCTTTATTCTATAATATAGTAATCAGAGCATATTACAAACCCGAAAATCTAAAATAAATGATACATTACACAATAATTTCGTAAGGTTTTATATTGGAAAATACATTACGATATTACGGATCTATATTTATATGGATATAACTTGTTTGCTAGTTTGCCTTCATAGCGTCTTGGATTAGGGCTCAAACATGCACTAAATTTATGCGCTTTCGGCGTTAAACTAACTGAACTCCAAACCGTTAAATTATTATGCAAATATAAACCATTTCTAGCGTTTCGTTGAATCCTTCATCAGACCTCTTACTTGAATTTCCAGCTAAAGCATATTGAACAGGAATAGTTCAAATATTATATTGCTATTAGAGAGTATATCGTGAAATATGTTTAGACATTTTAGCAGCTTTTGATTACCTTGTATCAATATATAATTCTTACAGACAAGTTATATTGTCTCGAATACAATTGAAATGGTTTTTCGTAGTTTATGTTTTATATTGATATAAAACTTTGTTATTAACACTTTAATAAAAACATTAAGTGACTAGAGCAGAAAAGTATTAACAAAGTAAGAGATAAAACCAGGACGACTTATAGCACCGTTGGAAGTCTGCCAAGACTCTGACCCAAAATGCAGTAAATGTCCTAATTTCTAAGTTTCTGAGAGAAGAGTATGCTCCTTTAGGTCGATTCATCGAAGACTAGTTTGAAGTGACAAAAATAATTATATGTAAATCGGTAAATTTTAAACACAAAAGTTTGCGTGAGCCATATAATAAAAGGCACTAGAGAGATTACTGGTCGATCCAAAATTGTCAGTACATGGACATTATGTATAAGATAAATCTAAAGTCTCTTGAAATTAATAACATCCACTAGAGATCCGCGATCTTAAATAATATTTAGATTAAGACTAATTATTCGTAATTTTACAATACTTAGTAAGTTAGTAAGATTACGAACAAGATTACGATTTGTAGTTAATATATTTTCTCTGCTCTATTGTTGAGAACTCGTCATTACATAACATTGAGAATCGAAATTAAAATAGTGAAAAGTCATTATGCACCGAATAAGATTAATATTTACGTAATGCCAATTTACCAATTGGGCTTGGGACTCTCTTTCTGAGTAGACAGCTTGGAGCTGACTGGACATACATTACACATAAGCCACTCTCATTTTCCTTCACCGCCGAGCAAGAGATCATAAATAATTATGATTATAATGATTATATTACTTGGTGGTAGAGCTTTGTGCAAGCTCGTCTGGGTAGGTACCACCCACTCATCAGATATTCTGCCGCAAAACAGCAGTACTTTGTATTACTGTGTTCCGGTTTGAAGTGTGAGTGAGCCAGTGTAATTACAGGCACAAGAGACATAACATCTTAGTTCCCAAGGTTGGTGGCGCATTGGCGATGTAAGCGATGGTTAACATTTCTTACAATGCCATTGTCTATGGGCGTTGGTGACCACTTACCATCAGGTGGCCCATATGCTCGTCCGCCTTCCTATACAATAAAAAAAAATAAAAAATGCAAATGTAAGTTTGTTACGTTATACATATCCCCCTCCCACGGAGAAGTCGCAGGCCGAAACTAGCAGATTATAAATACAAATTATACACGTGACAATATAGTGCTCTTCCGAATTTGAACCTGTAAAACTCGGTTAATATTCATGTGTTCTTAATAATGAACTACCTCGCCTAATTTAGCACTTAAACTTTCAATGAAAACCTTTTTTATAAGATCTCTGTGTATTTAAACTTTCAGTTGATAGCCGTAACTTAAAGGAGTCTCTGGAAAGGGCGGAATGGAGTCTCGGCGTAGAGCTGTGGTGCAGCGAGGGTGCACAATCGAGTACACTCTCGCCTGTATCCTGTCGCGTGCTGAAGCTGCATTTTCAACCTTCCCAAGGCTTGCACTACCACCTACCAGTGCTGTTCGACTACTTCCATCTATCCGCTGTCTCCGTTACTATCCACGCCAGCTTAGTTGCTCTACATCAGCCTTACATCAAGTAAGTTACATTAGATTTTAAAACAATAAATGTTAGTTATGTAGAATATATAAAATAAAATTTTTTTATTAAATACTCAAGAATAAAATAAAGTTTTTTTTCTTCATCTCTTATATATATGATTTAAGCCCAGTGGCATACTCTAGCGCTAAGGGGCAAGGGTCCAGGGCTCCGTATCATAATGTCTAAACCTCTTACTGATACACGTTGTAAATTTAAAAAGTTACACATTGTTTTATTTTCATCTTTCGAATATCAATTAACTGAAGATAGAAACATGAATAATTAACTATTCACCCAATTCACCTTTGTAACATACATTGATTCTTAGGATGATAATATACGAGTACATTGGTGTATGTTTTTAATTACGAGTGCATTCAGACTGATTCGAAATAAGATAATTCGCAAGGAGTTAAGCCAACGGAAAGTTCTATTGATTTATTTAATAAACTGAAAATATAATATACATAATACAGAAATGCTACGAATCAGACAAGTACATGGTTCATGTTAAATGCTCAAAAAGAAGTTTAGAGGTATGGTTAAATACAAAAATAATAAAGATTTGTGAATTATTTTATTATTATGTTTGTTTTAATTATATATGTTAGTTTTTCCATGTTTGATCAACACCCAAACAAATTGAGGCTTATCGGTGTCAAGAATAAAAATAAATATTAATATTTAATTATCAATAAATTTTATATTAACATTAGTTATTAAATAAATAAAATAAATGTTCAGTAAAAGTAAAAATTAAATTGAAGTAATAACAAAAGGTTTCTGTGTAATTGTAGTTCGTTATAGTTAGATGTAAGAGTATGCGACGCGTGAAGCGAGTCTCGCATTGCAGTAGAGCACAATGTTAAGTGGATTTCTACTACAATAACTGCACTACCCTGAAGCACACTTTTGACACATATTTTTTTATAAGATTTGACGCATACTTGATACACTTCTCAGATAAAACAAAATTCATTTGTTACATGTCTTTATTTAGGAAAAGCATCATGCATTACGTACAGAGCTGGTAAGTAGTAGATAGTAATTGCACATTTTTATTTTATTTATATTTATTCCACTTCGTAAGCTGGCAAGTAGGTCACCTGATGGTTAGTGATAACCATCGTTTAAATTTCCAAAGCACCTCCATGGAAACTCACAACACACTGGCTCACTTGCCCTTCCACCAGAAACATAACAATAAATATTGCTACCTGAGGGAGAACATATGATAAATGAGTGGGTCCTACCCAGACCGGCTTGCACGAAGCTACACAAACAAGTTCTTGCAACACTTATAGCATCATTGTTTATCTATAGATCCTCTCATTATAAATTATATTATCCTTTTCTACTAAGGTTACTTATAAAGTAGGTACATGTATATTATATTTAGTGATGCTAGACATGGTAGACAATTTTGAATATACCCTAGACTTTATTCATGAAAACATATATATTTTTAAATAGACCAGCGTTATAACCTTATGATTATCAGTTACATCTTCCTTTATCTACATTTATGCCATTAGGGTCCATAATTATCTCGTTATTACAGTTTACCTTTCACTGTCATCAGCATCGTAGAATGCAATATATGATGAGCATAAGCATTAATAGTTAAGTCATATAGTGAATGATGAATGAAAAAATTATAATAGTAGTTTAGTTGATTTACTTACTAGCTTAGAAATATTATGTCACAGTAACCTTTAAATGAACTTTACAGTACAGTAATCATAAGATAGTTTTATAGTATCTTGTCAAATAATGTGAAAAAAGGTAATATATAGTAATAATATGAGTTTAATTTTAATAACAACCGTTTTTAATATGAAAACAAAATACCATTTGATTGCAGCACGCCCCGTTCTAGCAAACAGTGGGGGAAATTGATGAAAAGTGCAGGGTCTAACTTTAACGCTTCGGGAAGCTTAGAGAACATACTTTTCGGTTCGAGCGGGAAGTGTGCCGGTGGAAACTCTAGCAAAATAGCACATGCCAGGTACTTCATATATTTAAATTATATTAATATTGCCTAACTTGCTTCTATGTATTAAAGTAAAGCGGAGAAAGTAAAATATTTTAATAGGATTCTTATCTTTTATTACTTAATTATTACTTAATAAAATGAAATGACATAAATCACGTTTTCAGACAAGTTCACGCCGAGGTTTGCGGTATACTGCTTGGATCGCTTGAAGGTTTGCAGAGTGCATTGAATGTTTGTGGTTCAACTGGAGTCTTACTGACTCCTGAAGAATCTTCGTCCAATTCCATTGTCGGTGAAGTTGCGCAAAGAATAAAAGACTTAAGTGATTTAAGCAAGGTAGGATATATATAACATTTTAAATGTAATGCATTGGAACAATTCTTGATATAATTTACAATACAATAATAATTTATAAATGATATGAAATTCTGTCTTTGGTGCTTAAAAGGTGCGTATAGTGTTCTTTTTGTGTAGAAATCTGAAGCTGGAGAAGAAGAAGAATGGGCCATGGGAGCAGCTCACGACATCGCAAGACTCTGTGCAGAGGTGACGCTCAGATGGCGCGCTTTCTTGCATCACACTTCCGACCGCCCGCACGTCCACCATGCCCTCGCCGCGAGACATCACGCATTAAGGTTTCATGTCAAATATTTTACATTATTGCAACACCATTGACACCAGGGTTTGGGTCCCGGGACGTCTCGAGTCTCGAAGTCCCGGGAATTTTCACAATTTTAGTTGTCTCGAGTCCCGGGACTTTCGGGTCGAGACTCGAGACGAGACACGATTGTCGAAATTGATTACATAATCTTTTTTACTTGAAAATAAAAACGATTACATAATCTTTTTTATTTTCAAGTAATTGATGGAGCTCAGCGCCATCTGGTCGAAAACGAGTAGTATTCTCCTCCGGCATTATTACAAAAATCGGAAACAGATTATCGGACAAAGCTGTTCACACTGATTTTTTTAAAAGCCTATTTTATTACGGTCCTCCAGACCGATTTCGGCCACGGCGGCCAATCTCAAGAGAGATTAGCCAACTGCGCAGGAAATATTATAGTGCACAAGTGTGTGCGCAAACACAGGTGCACTTTCTTTTCCTCAGCTCTCATAATCTGATGGGACGTCAATCCGGCACGACCGGAAAGAGTTCAGGCGCAGGACCAACGGCTTAACGTTCTTTCTGAGGCACGGGAGTGTACACACTTCCACATACCAGACTCCGGGCTGCTACTGAGAATTTTCTGACAGAAAAACCCAATAACTATTTATTGGCCCGACTTGGAAATTGAACCCAGGACCACGGGTCTGCGGCCTTTTATCTAGCCACTAGACCAACGAGGAAGTCAAAAGTCTATTTTATTAAATCATCAAAGAAGTCTATTTAACGTGTAAGTTAATTATTCAAAAGACTGACTAACTGACAGACTTGAATTATAAGATTCAACTGCTTAAAATGAATCTGTGTGTGATTAAAATAAATAAAAAAAGCAAATATTAAGAGTTATTTTTCTGTTTAATAAAAGTTGCTTATTTTTAAAAATACATTAAACTTCAAAGAGATTACAAAAAAAATCCAAAAAACAATTCTTAAGTCTCGAAGTCCCGGGAATTCCCGGGACTTTGATTGTAGGCTGTCTCGTGTCCCGGGACTTTGAAATTGTCGGGAATTCCCGAACCCTAATTGACACCGAAAATAAGATTTTTCTTTACATATAATTTTGCTCATTATCATGTAAAAAAATTAAAATATATTTACAATAGAATATTTTTATTAGTCATATAGTATACAACATACATAGTCAAAGAATATGAATATTAGTCATTTTAGTCAATAAAAAAACTACATTTAAAAAAACCGACTTCAAAAACTAAAAAGTATGATATAACTTATTATGATTTAATTTAAACACCTCTTACGCAAACCTAATACTTTTAATATTAATTAAATACTATTATTAGTGTTTAAGCTACCTATTGATAGGTTTGAAGTCGGTGCCAAGCCAAATGTAATATTTGCTTCTATATATCTCTATATAATTTGAGCTCAATCTGTTGAAGATATTTGCTTCAAAATTGAGTTGCAAGATTCCACCCCAACAAATTACATACATTGCAAATTAAGAAAAAGCTAAAAATGTTCATAAAATAAAAACTACTGGGTCAAACTACGTTAAATTTTTATGGGACTAAATGGCAACTATTCCGCATCAAACTAAAAAAGAATTACGTAAATCGGATCATAAATCTCAGCGTAATCGATTTACATACATAAAAAAAATATACCAATCGAATTGATAACCTCCTCCTTTTAGAAGTCGGTTAATACATTAATAAGTAATACCAACAGTAACAGATCCTAGCGGCTCTTCTTTACATTCAATTTAATCTTTTATGATAATTATACAAATACCTACTTTTCAGAGCCTTTGAATAAAGTATATAGATAAAGATTGATTTATGCGTCGCTTACAAGAAAAATCTTATATATCTATCTATTTTACTACACTAAATTGTGTACATCAAATGTCCATTGAGATATATAGTAAGTATTAACTTTTGGATTTTCAGAATCAAACGATTCTCAGAATGCTTCTTCGTGCTAGACAACCCTCGGCATTCGCTTGCTGGTTGCTATGACAGCAACTATCAGTCGTATCAAAGTGTGGGTGAGGCGGTTAGGCGGTCACGCTACCTCGCGTTACTGCCTCCGCTTCCGGTGCACTGTATAGCGCTTGATGGAGACCCACATATCATGCCCATCATATTTGAAGACAGGTATTATATTTCAACTAAGACTTATTTCTTTTAAAATTTTAAGTTTCCTCCAAGATCCTTTCTTATATTATTTATTACACAGAAAACATGAATATTACTAAATTACATAAGTTTATTTATATATTAATCGAGCTCGATATTTTGTTTACTTTTTGCGAATGATTCATAATATTTTAAAGGAACATATATAGTCCAGTTTTAAGTAACAAATAAACACACACACACACACATACACACAAATATGCATACACAATATGTTCACCTCAATACACAAGCTTTGCATGGATATTTCTACCGATTTTTTATAAAAATAGGTAGGATACGGATAAATGGGCCACCTGATGGTTAGTGGTCATCGCCCAAAGGTATTTGCGCTGTAAAAAAGTATAAGCCATTTCATACATCGCCAATGCACTGCAAATCATTATTACCTGACGCAAAATCTAATAAAATAAATTTTATCTCGTTAATACTATTAACTTGATATTTGAGAAATCTTAATTTATTGTAAAAATGCAGATATCAAGACACCGCTGAATTCGCTAGAAGACGTTCATTTTTGAATTCTAGCGCGAACAAGTCTGGTAGTGGTGAGTAGTCAAAATATTGATGTTATAATTATAAATTCTTATCAATAACTAACGAATTACATATTTCAGATCCCTTCCTATGTTCGGAAGCAACTGGAGAAGACTGTGCTTGCAGTATTAGCTCAATGATGGACTCTAGAAGACCTTCGTCAGAAGCTTCCAGAGTAACCCTTACACTACCAAAAACTATAATAGATGTGCTTGAGCCTCAATTCAATAGCCCTAAAGCGAGTACAAGTGTAGTACAAGCAACATTAACTTTAGCCCCTCAGAAGTCTGCTCGAGGTTCACCAAAACGAACTTTGGTGAAACAAAACGTCGTAGAAATGAGCAAACCGCATAACAAACAATTAGAATTAACAGGAAGAAACAGGTATATTGTACAGAATAATCAAATAAGTGAAATTCAATTACCACCTAATAACGTATTTGCTTCATGCTCGATTCAACAAGGCCAACAAATGTCTAGATACTCGGCATCGACATTATTGGATATAAATACTACAAAAAGCAATGTAAATGTTTCGCAACTAGGCAAAGACAGATCAGACACTGATCAAGTTTTTGTTCAAAAGCATGAAATCACAAGTGGTGTCAGCACCTTACCAGCAAGACATAGCAAATCTCTAGACCAATTAAGAGTTTCTCAAATGGCGCCTTTAAGTGTACAACCCCTAACAAAGAATGTTAAAAATAGCTCTAATGTATCAGTTAATTATCAAAAGACATATAAATCGCCGCAACCTATTAAACCCACAACTCTACCAAGAAGTGTCACTACCACATCTTACCCTACTAACACTACGACGCGCTGTGGCTCTAAAGGTGATGACTACAGGAGAAATATTAATGAATTTAGAGAAAAATATAAAAATCCTTGCAACTCCAATGTTCATGGAAACAATGATGTATTTCATGAAGTAGGATTTAATTACGACGCTACAAATAAAGGAAATACTAATCAAATATATGGTTACGCTTTCGGTAATCAGGGTAATATGCAAGCGAATAATGTTATTCGTAATCCATTAGAATTTCAAAGAGGTTATAGTGTAAATTTGCCCCGTCCTATGTTGCCTCCTCGTAATTCTTACCCACCAGTTAGTGGAAAGACACAAGCGACTGATCAAAGTAATTTAGTTTCTAATAAACACGTTCATAGATCTAACTCTACACATGTTTTTCAACAAAATATGAATGATAGCCAACAGATGGATATTGAAGCAACACGTAATCAATTAAGACATGAGCTAAACTATTATCTACAGAAAGGTGACTGGAGCTATGACTTTAATACTGGCAGTCTGATACAAAACTACCAGAAGAAATCTAGCAAGAGTAGCGATGATAGTGGTTTTGTAATGACTTTAGATAGAAGTAGCGATGGAACATCGAAGTCGACATATTCAAAAACACCTCCATCGACCCCTCATTCTAGTTTGCCTTCCGTTAGGCATAAGAAGAGTCGATCTAAAGAGTCCAAACTTAACTCAAATGGTAAAGAAAGCACCAAAATGAATTCAAGTCGAGATTCATTAAGCAGTCATCATTCAATTAAATCAAGAGATAGTAAGTCCGATCGACATACACCAAAATCCGACCGAAGCACACCAAAATCGGAGAGAAGTACGCCAAAGTCAGGAACTCCGAAGTCAGGTGGCAGAGGGACTCCAAAGTCCGGTGGTATAACTCCAAGGTCTGGGTTAGCAACTCCAAAATCAGGTAGAGCTACTCCTAAATCAGGAGGTGCTACGCCTAAAAGTGGAAGGTCAAGTGGCAAACCAGAAAAGCGTTCAAAGCATAAAGCTTCGGAAAAAATGTCTCAGCTTATGTCAGAAGCTGCATCTTCTTCTAGTAACGAAAGCATACCATTCGAACTTAAAAGATTAGAATCATCTTCAAGCGTCCCATATAGTTTGGATCATGGATCGGAATTAAGACATTGTAGAAGTGCTGCATCTATTATAGAGGAGCATACTCTTAATACAACATTTGGTTCTGAGTCATTGCCAAATTTAGCCCCACCACCAGCTTTTGAATCTCCTCCATTAGATATTACAGATAAAGATTTTAAAATTTTGCCACCTGATAGTTTTCTTAATAAGGAAGATAAACGAAGTAGAAGTTCTACGTCAAGTTTGAGTGAACAAAGTGGTTGGGTTTCAAGTGGCAGAAGTTCAGGCCCTTCTTCGCCAGATAACGGTAGTTGTCAATTGAATCAAAATTACCCACTTGCAACTAGCGCTAGTGTTTCGAAAGTTCCTGATAAAAAATATGAGGATACTAATGAAACAAGAAAAAAACAGGGTGAAAAAATAAGTGATTTCAAAAGAACCATCCTTAACGGTGAGCAGCTGCGTGAGCGTTTACTGAAACTTGCAGTAAAAGCTGTTCAAAGTAGTTCAACTGAAAAGATTGAATGCTGTGATAAAGAAGTTTGTGAAGAATGTACAATTTGTAGCGATTCTATTTGTACAGACAGTCAATGTGAATACAATAAAATTATGCACAATGATGGAATTGATGCAGGTTGCAATTCAGATACATGTACAGCAAGTTGCTATCAACAATGTACCGATTCTAATGTTGGTAAAATAAATCAGAGGCATAATTCATTCAGTGCTATTCAGGGAAATACGTATAGTTCCATAATTAAAAGTACCAATGAAGGAACTGTTAAAAAATCTCAAACTGTCAGCGATAACTTACATCCTTATATTCGAAAAGAAATACCAACGAAGGTTGAAAAACCTGCACAACCAACTACTTCTGATAAATCAAATTCAATGAATAAAGTTAAACTAAGAGATAGGATAGAATACACGGAGAAATTAATAGCTGCGGAAATACTAAGTCTTACCGTAGATCGCTCTTGTAAGAGTCATAAAACAGGTGGTCCCGCCACAGCTGTTCAAAAATACGGAAAAGCAAAATCGGAAATAGACTTAAGCCATTTCAGTGGTGAGAATGATTACGAACACTTACCACCACCACAACAGTTCAGAGATGCTCCACCACCACCTGACCAATTTAAGGTAAGAATAATAAGTATATCTCTGTTTATATAATTTTATAAATATTTGAAAATGTAACTGATTTCATTGACTTTTATAATATAAGGATCCGCCGTCAAAGTCTCCGCTGCAGAGCCGACAAAGTAGTAAATCTTCAACACCCTCAAAAAGTAGAAAAACTGGACAACCTACTACACTTCAACTAGACAACCCTCTATATCATGTTTGCGAAGGTACAATAATACTATGTATAACTTTTTAATTTACCTAAACCCCACGCTTGTGCTGTAAATATAACTAACCCATGGCTATTGATCTAGGAATTTTAGAAAGGCGGAAGTTAAGACCCCATCAGTCCATGAATGACTCTGTCACACCTTCGGTTAGTACACTGAATAAAAGTCAGAGCACTGGTGAATTAGCTAGCAGAAATGAAAACGGTAAAGGTAGGATACTAATATACTAACAACTACCACAACTCAATAAAGCAATATGTATTTGTATACATTATACATTTTTATGTTTCAGAGCAACGTCAAAGCAATTTTATTAGTATATTCGGGTTAGTAGAATCGGAACGGCTCTTTGTAAAATGCAGGGACGAGTTTCGCCAAAGTGTCAAGTATCCAGGAGCGATATACTCTGACTTTCCTCCCGTTGAAAACTCTTTGCCCTACTTCCATATTAGCGATGAATACAGAATGTTTAATCCGGAAGGTACTTTATATTTTAACCATAATAACATTTTTCTATAATCATAGTGCAAATAATTTATCTTTTTTAAATTACAGGTTTACATCTCATTATATGCGTTCACGGATTGGATGGTAACGCGGCAGATTTACGATTAGTCAAAACATATTTAGAATTAGGCTTACCAGGAGCTCGGTTGGATTTTCTCATGTCGGAAAGAAATCAAGGCGATACTTTTTCGGATTTTGACACAATGACAGACAGGTTCGAGATTAAATATTTATTTATTTAAGTAGGACAACCAAAAATTAACGCATAAAAATAATCACATACAAAACAATATTACATTTTAAAATAATCTTGCTGAACATTTAGTTCAGCTAATGTAGTCTCAGCAATCAGGATGGACTATCACATCACATTACACAATAAATGTTAGTAACTGTAAATATTAATTAACCACATAAACATATGACAACATGTAAAAAACACATTGAAGTTGGAAGAGATAAAATTTGCCACAAACTTTGAATTAAAATATAATTCAGATATACATAATTATATAATTGAGAGTTATTTATATTAGTTATGATTTCAGTAACTTCTATAAACGAAGATAATTTAATCATAGTTATTGTATTAAAGGTTAATCCAAGAAATTATGACGCATATACAAAATTCAAGCGACCCAGCCCGGATAAGTTTCGTGGGGCATTCCCTGGGCACCATCATTATAAGATCAGCATTAGCGAGGCCACAGATGAAACCATTCTTGGGGAAATTGCACACTTTCCTATCGCTTAGTGGTCCGCATTTAGGGACGCTGTATAATTCTAGCGGGCTTGTTAATGCAGGCAAGTAAAATTATTATTTTTCATTATTTAAATTAACGACGTATTTTTATACATGTTTATTTTTATGAATTAAAGTTGAAAACTTGACATATCATCTCCTCGTTTTCAGGCATGTGGTTCATGCAGAAGTGGAAGAAGTCCGGTTCTTTGCTCCAGCTTTCGCTCCGTGATGCATCTGATCCTAGACGATCTTTCCTATACCGTCTGAGTGAACGGAGTCAACTGCATCAGTTCAAACACATATTGCTCTGTGGTTCGGGGCAGGATAGATACGTACCGTTGCACTCAGCGAGACTAGAACTTTGTAAAGCCGCCGCCAAAGACACGTCATTACTGGGGCAGGCTTACAGGGAAATGGTATAAATTTAAATAATAAATAATCCATAGAGTAAATGTCACGTATGGAGTTGACCTTTAAAATAATATTGCTTAGAATTATAATATGTTACTATTTTATTTCCAGGTACATAACATGGTATCTCCGCTAGCAGCTCGAGCATCGTCTGTTTCCGTAGTACGCTATGACGTGCAACACGCTCTCCCACACACGGCGAGCGCACTAGTGGGTCGCGCGGCGCACATCGCCGCGTTGGATTCCGATCTCTTCATAGAAAAATTCCTCTTGGTCTCTGCCCTCAAGTATTTCCGATGAAGATCATAAATTAAAATTAACATTGACATCAAACATGTGCTAATAAAATCCGAATTCCTTCTTAATATACCAATATGGTACACTGTTTTATAATATGGCGTTGGTTGTACAATTCGCTGTTTTATTTTCAATATAAGGGAGAAAACTAAAATAGCAATGAAAAAAGAACGTTTAAATTATTCCAAATGTTTGTTTCAATCGGTTGGTTTTACGTAAAAGACACATAGGTTTGACAACGCTTTGATCTTATCTTAGGTTGAATATTTGAAAACAAAGTAATAATATACCTATTTTAATTAGTAAAGCAACCAGCGCAACATATACGAGTATTTCGCGTTATTCTTGTCTTTTCATAAAAGTTCGATACTTTCCATGAATCACCGTACGAATTTCGCTGCAATCAATTAATATTTAATTTTACTTGTAAAAATTATATTAATAGTTAAAAATGTGGAGTAATCAGATAAATTTATAAATTATAGGGATTCATTGCTTGACTCTTAACCAAACGGAATCACATAAAACACTATTCAGGCACTACTATTCAGGCGTTCGCATTTCACAAGCATTTATTTAAAAAAAAACAACCTAGCGGTACATTTCCCACACTTTTTAAATTTCAAAGCTCTGCACGTTTTCAAAAGTTCGTACTTGCATAATATAAATCCGCTAAAAATCACGATATTATAACTTGCACGTTAACTTATACTATCTACTATGTATCTATGATAAATCGAATTGATATCCTGTTTTAAAACGCTTATGTACTCATATGATTACTTGTAACTTGTAAAAGTGTGATATAAGAATCCATGCTGTAACAGCGACTTATAAAATATACAGAAAAAAAAAACAAATTTAATTATTATACTAGGTTAAGACGGATCTTTACACCAAGTAATTAAGACTTTCGATTTAGCAAATGTAGATAAAGTAGATGTTATTTGTATTAGAAATTTACTGATTGTTGTATATGAACACTGAACAGTGCTATGTGTGCTTCTGGAATACTAAGCCCGCGAAAATTGTTTCAGTTTTGATGTTTTATTATTAATTATGCATACGGAATAACGGTAATTTTAACTCGTACACGATTTACTTACCGATTCGATACACAGACATTTTTTATTTAAAATAGAATGATGACCTAAATCCTAATTATTGTTCCTACATTAATTTATGAAGATGATAATTGCTAAACCTCTTATCCAAAATCATTGATTGATAAATTTGTTTTCTTTAGCTAATATTATATATTTGAAATATAGTTTCACAAAAGAAAACCTATGTTTATGTGTTATAGCTTTGCACAAATAGACACTGGGTTGTGTCGGTGTGTATTAAGTTTTAAACTCGAAAGGATTTTTTGGAATTTTACGCACTTTTATAAATCACTTTTTTTTATCTATTAAGCTAATTTAACTTGAATTATGAATTAAGAAAATGATCTGGCAGGGCCTTATTACAATATAAGGACAGGCCATAGCCTTAAATCATACTAGTATAAAGTTGTAAATTATCGAATGTTAGACTGATCTTTAAAAATATATTGTATTGATAAGTTTAATAGATTACCTTTTGTTATTTTTAGAAATCATGATTTGATAAAACTTTTTAACATCTTGCTCTGTCCACTTTTTTCTATTTATTAATCTGTAGGTAACATTTTTATACAGGGGCTTAGAAATTCTAGTCTTGAATATGATTTTAAATTTGTTGTAAGTTTGTACGACAACAACATGGTCAGAATAACTGAATAAGTCACTGAACAGAATATAAACAAATTACTTATGTTATATTGGTTTATTAATATAAATAATATTTATAATATTTAATCTATCAAATTTCATTGATGTTTTGAATGTGTTGTTGTTGCACATAAATTAATAGTTTATTATATAGTAATACCTCGATATTGCTCAGGGGCATGCTTAAAATAATTTAATCATCTAATGTGTAGATGTATCAGAATGAGAGGAAAATTTGTAAATAGAAAACTTAATTTTATTTGTAAAATACATTCGTATGTTGAATGGCGATGTGTCGGTGTTATACAATTACATTAAAATAAATAAATGACGCTAAAACCTCACCACTTTTGTGTTTATTTTATACACCAGAACCATATTATGTATCCCATGTAATATATGGATTATATATAATATAATTCTATGAATATACAGGGTTATTTTTAATGACCCAGCAACCTCTCAGGACTAGATAGCTAAAATCATAAGAAACAACTTTTGTTCTACGACTTTTGATAATATGTTAGATTTTATTTTCATACAAAAATAAGTATTATAGCTATCTAGTCCTGCGAGGTGACTGGGTCATTAAAAATAATCCTATATAATATAAAGTAACAATAAAATATAAATTATATTTTACTGATTGCCTGATTGCAGTGAACTAATACAGATCAATGATTTCTGTTAATATTTTAGGACAATATAATCATGCTTACACAACGTAAAGGTAAAACAGCGAAAAAAATATCAAAGGAAAAGTGAATTTAAAAGATTTTTATTTTCGAAATCTCTATTGTGGAAGCCCCTCTTTTGTGGAGGCCCCGGGGCTGTAGCACCGGTTGCCCTCCCTTAAATGCGGCCGTTTAGGTATGATGTAACCGTAGATATTTTCAACAGGAGTCTGAGCCATTTTAAGTGATATAATCGTATAAATGACAATCTTTATATTAAAGATTGACATTTACAATTAGCAAATTGACCACTGTATTTAGTGATAAAACGGATTAGAACAGAAGTGTATTTGTATATATTTCTCGCTGGAAAAAACGCGTTTCCCCCGCGTGAAGTGGAGTGTTATACAGTGGGACTCGCCGAAACAAGAGGAGTAAACTGAAACAAAATAACTTTGACACAAATACCATTCGTCGCCAATATAAAATGACGCGATATCATTGGTCGAGGCCTACCATAATCTATCACTATTCACGAAAAAATTGCGTTTTCAATATTCGCGAAGTTGTAATCGGAGCTTCAAATGTTAAATTAATGTGGTTAATTAGAATAGTGTTATTTTATAAATAAAGGTAAATTAATCAAGAACTGTTTATAAAGCAGCATAAACAGCAGAATAATTAAAAAATCGCATGCAATATGTAAATCTACGGCCTGTTGCATTTGGATTCATTGCGAATACTATATAGTATTTAAATAAAAAGTATGTTCATATTTTCTTAGTTCATTTATAAAATTATACCAGTTTTGAAAGAAGTAAATAGTATCTTAATAAATTATTTCGAATACTGTTACAGTTTAGATCGTTACACATAGCGCGCCTAAGAATAACATTGCAGCCAACTCCACTAAAGCAGGTTAGCCAACATAATGATGCAAAGTGCAAAAGTTAGATTACGCATACACATGAGGCCTTTGTTGAATTTATAGAACAATTTTATACAAATATTAGTTTAATAATAACAAGAACTTTTTTATATAAAAATATTAAAACAAATGAATAATACATTTAAATTTGCCACAAATACTTTAATCGACATACTGTACATTAATAATTTATAAGAAGCACAACACTATTGTGGGCGGGTGGTAAAGTCAATGTCAATTCAGTTGGTGGGGCATTAACAGTGTACAACGGTAGTAGTGCATCGGAGGAGAGTTTATTTAAATTTAAATAATAGACTGTTATGGAATAAATAGTGACAGTGTCTAATAGATAATAAAACCGCCTTGTTCTTTAAATTGTATACAGAAACAATAACATTTATTCATAAACGTAAATTACTGGGCAATGCAGTCGATGCTATCCAGGAGGTATTTATAATAAATAAAATTTATTCGTGATTAAAATAAATCGAAATGGGAAAACTTCTGAGTCTATTAGCCCGTGATGATTCAAACTGCTGTTCTTCGCCACGATATGATATATTCTTAGATTTTGAGAATGCTGCACCCACTGACACAGAGCGCGATGTTTATGAAGAAGTGCAAAGAGTTCTTTTGGATTCTGACAAAATCTTAGAAGAAATACAGTGTTACAAAGGAGCTGGAAAGGAAATACGGGAAGCGATTGCGGACCCTTCGACTATAACCCAAGAAAGGGCTTGGCGCGCCGTCAAGCCCTTAGTGGACAAATTGCTCAGATTTTATAACCATTCGTTGGAGTTAAAACGGGTAAGACAAATCTTTATTAAAAAAATTTTAAAACAATAAACAAATAAGATATATCATTCTTCATATATGTTCAGAATTTAATTGTTAATGTATAATATTCTGTACATTTTTAATATGTATATATTCTTATATTAAAAACCTTTTAATTTTGTTTATAAAATAGTTTTTGTATGAAGTGTTAGCAAAGGAAGTTTATCCTTATCAGTTGTGATTAATGAAGTCACAAACATAGATAACACTTTTAAAATATATCGGAGCTATCAAGTGTGATGGAAGCTTCCTGATGCATTGGCTGCAAAAAATACTATTTCCACTATTAAAATATCACTCTCGTTTTACATAAACATAGATTCATAGATGTTACACATGTTCAGATAATAAAATGATTGCAGTTTCATTTATTATCATCAATCATCATCAATTATTATCTTGTTCATTCAAAGATAAAATAGCTCTTTAAATAATTTTATTTTAAACAATTCAAATTTAAAGCATAATATACATCAGGCATGACAAATTCTATTAAATTAAATACAGGTGCTATAATAATAATTGTTATGGTATTTTTAAATATCATAAAACATAAAAGTTTGTATAATTTAAAAGTGAATTTAATTTATTTTAAACATGATGCGATAGGAGGGTGTTAACTCATCCATTACTGAATGAAACTAGAATGTAATGTTAGAAGATTGCTAAAGGTTACCACCCACAATTGTACCGGAGAGAATCATGTGACGTCCCAACAAGTTTATGTAATAAGTTCACATTTTTCTGAATGCGTTCAGTTGATGATCTCTAATATAAATAAAAATATAGTTAAATTTGTAAAATTACATATTTGTTTTCTTTAAAAATTTACAACATAGTCTACATTTTAAAATGATATTGATGGTAAATCTTACATTATGTTAATTCTAGTAAATTTTTGTTTTCCATAACTTAGTGTTAGGGCTTTGTGGAAACTTCTCTGGGTAGGTACCACCCACTCATCAGATAATCTACTGCAAAACAACAGTACTTGGTATTATTGTGTTGTGGTTTGAAGGGTGAGTGCTCCAGCGTAATTACAGGCACAAGGGACATTACATCTTAGTTGGCACCAAGGTTGGTGGTGCATTGGTGATGTAAGCGAAGCAAAATGTAAGTACCAAAAAAAAATCATCAAAAAATGCTTTGTTTAATCTATTTTGAATATAAATTTTTGACAAACTCTATTGATAGATGTTATTTGTCAACAACTGCAATACATGGTTTTAATACAAATCAATTTATTATCAACATCTTTGTTTTTACTATTTATTTATATTAACCAAAACAAACAAATTGTACTGAATTAAATGTTTCTTATGCAAAAAGAAGTGACACTCCTGTCACAATCTGATATACCTACTTGAAATTTATTTTAATTTATCAATATTGGCTGTAATAAATTCGGTAAAACTATCGTAATGACGTTGTATTTAGAATAGAATTAAAACTACCAATATTAAAAGTACACGCGTATTAAGTTACGAATCTAAAAATGACTGCTTGACTTGACTGCTAGTCAAGTATAAGTATATTAAGTAAGCTAATCAATTATACTTAAAATACTATTAAAATCAGCAACAGTCCGCAACAGAGGACGCAATGCAGATACAATAGACGAAGTCTTGCGGTATTCAATAGTTTATCAATACAATAAAATTTATATGACGGCATTACCACACATTTACATTTGGTGTATATTTTAAACAATAATTAGAATATTTATGTGATATTTATAAGCTTCAAGTCCATTATATCTAACCAAATTTGGCATGAAAACTCATTTGGGAATCGTTTGTAACACTTCCTGTTCCCAGTACGATAATTTTGATAAGATAAGCAGACACGAATCCAAAGTAGAGGGCTGAAGCTTAATCACGATTTGAAGGGTTCGAAGTTACCCAGAAGAATTTCTAACACATGAACGTAATCTATACATATAAATAAAATTGGAGTGTCTGTTTGTAATATTGATATAACATTTTTTACAATTTTTGTCTGTCTGTCTGTCTGTTTGTTCCGGCTAATCTCTGAAATGGCTGGACCGATTTTGACGGGACTTTAATTGGCAGGTAGCTGATGAAATAAACTTAGGCTACTTTTATTTAAGAAAAATGTGATAAATTAAATAAAAATGCATAAACCAAAAAATACTAATTAACTTTTTTGTTAAATTCCACATGGACGAAGTCGCGGGTACAGCTAGTTTATTATAAATGCGTTATATAAATGCTTTAAGAAGTAATGCTTCATTGGATAAGAAAGCGTTCGATTATGATTCGTGAATAACCATTTAACCTATCTCAGCATACTAGTAATTAATATTATATGTATAGGTCGAAAAGTTGCCTGTGTATGTTTTTTATAAAAATAGATGAACAGGTCAGATATAAATATATGTATATCTTAATGATTAGAGTGGCCTCTCAAATAATTTTCTTTTTTTACCTATAAATGTTAATTAGCGAGGAATTCATTAAACAATAACGTGTCTTCTCTCGATTATTAGATCAATGATGTCAAAGAGAAATCAGTTTTAACTAAACACCCGCTAAAAAAAGTTTATAAGTAGGCCCCTAATGTGTAGAGCCAGATGAGGCGTCCAATGATAGTTTAATTTTGTTTGAACAAAATAAACCAAAAAAAGAATGTTATTCATATTTAAACGGAAGAAGAATAGAGAATATTCTCCGTGCTCAAATACGTATACCAATTGTTACGGCGATCGCTTAAACGAAATAGAAGTTGATCTGCTACAGTCATATTTAATGGCGAGTTATTTACAACAAAGTGGATTGTATAAACACTTCAAAAAAATGATCAACTTTCATGGTGATTAGTCAAACGGTATCGAAGTCTCTTACACCCAAACATATGTAGTCTTTTCCAATGGTAGGAGAAAGATAAATAAACAAGTTTGACCTTGTATTGAATAAAATTATCTATGGTTTTCATTATGGATTTGTGAAAAATTGCTTTTTTCTATTGGAATCAAGATTAAACTGGATATAAGTAATTTATTTAAACAGTGTTGTATTATAAATAAATATATATTCATCGAGAATTGTTTATAGTGCATAATATAATAGCTATTAGCATATCGCATAGAATATATAAATCTAAGTTTGCTTATCTCTACTCCAGTTGGAATGGGTCATACTGACGTCGATTTTTATACATATATAAGATTGTAATTATTATCGGAGTATGCAGAGCTTGTTTCATAGGAAGCACGCTTGAACCCCATGTTTAAATGTATGTGGCAATCATCCAATCAAACACAAACACTCGTATAGAAGTTGCGTGAGAATTTAAATAACGTTCACCGCATCCTCTTTGAAGAGTGAAATCATTTATTTTTCCACAACAAATGACGCAGAAAACTATGGCCGTGTTTATAATAATATCGATCATATTTACGTATTAACGTGTATGAGCCTTTATTATCAATCATAATTAATATAATAAATGCGAGTTTGTTTGTTACGCTTCTACGCCTTAACCCCATCATCATTAATTTATTACACGTTAATTTTTTACACGAATTACACTAAAGATCATAACCTAAAACCTGACCCCTCCCCCTCCCCTCCCTTCCCGGGGGGAAAGCCTCGAAAGGAAAGTAATTGTCTATAAAATATATTTACCTGCTGTACTGATTTTAATATTGATATTATTACATCTGTCATTGAGAATGAAGAAACAACGCAATCTTATCTCGGAACTTCACTTATGAATTTACAATCTCGCGATATCGTATTTATATTTAATGGAAAACAATCGATGAATTTAAAAGAAAGTTCGTTTTTCGCATATAATTCAATAGAATATGTTATTGCTTAAGATATAGATATAATATAATTGTTAGATTATGAGTCATGGAGAGAATAGTTTATTTAAAATACATGTTTATAAATAAGAATCGTCAGTTATCGTTATCCATTAATTATAATCGCCAGAAGCGATATAAATTCTACATTCTATGAATAAGAATGAACGAATAAAAATAAACATTACAGTCGAGCAAGTGCGTAAACAAACTCGATAAAAACTTTATCTCTCTTAGGAAAAACAATTAAACAGGTACGTTCCCAACACATTTCCTGCATAAACATATTATGGAAAAGGAAAACTAAATTAAATTATAATTTACTACCTACTCGTTGTTTTTATTCTCAATAAACAAATTTTCTCTTACTGGCAACTTTAATTGAATAAAAAAAAAGAAAATTCTAAAAGAGTCTTTTTTATAAGCTTTTTGTTTGATGTTGAGTTGTAGATGCAAGTAAACTTTTTGAACGCTTAAAACCGGGTGAATTTTAATCTAACACAATTCTAGTGTACAGCGAAACCACAGAACCACAGATCATATAAATGTGCTTTGTTTTCGTCAAAACTAGTCACAGCCGCATCCATTACAATTCGTAAGATAATAAACGTCACTTAGATATATATAGGTTTGCAGACCTTAATTAAAATCTATTGAAATGTTTTGTCTCAACTCTCAACTCAATGCCTGAATAAAGAGTGAGAGAGAGCGAATTCAAAGTATATTGCTTGACAATACCGAGCTTGACCCTTTCCGAGCTTTGAATAGAGTAACATTATTTTTTTTATAGTCCGACGCTGACCACGAGCATACAACTTAGAAACATGAAAAACATATTGAGTCAAAACTTTTATTTTTAGCGAACCATTACATAGATGTATGATATACAAACATTTAGTATTCATAACCTAAAATTAATGGGAAGAAAGAGAAGCATAAATAAACGAAACTTTATAACTTCAGTGACGAATATTCACATGAAAAATAATTAAATCGAAAAAAAACTATTACAATAGCAAGCTTATAGTAAGTATATCTAAGATAACAAGGAACTATGAATATAATTAAAGATTATTAATTCAACGACTGAAACTATCCTTGGCTTCCCAATCGATTGTGACCCAGTAGATAAAAATCACGTAATGCGTTAACTGTGTTCTTATTTGATTAGTTTTACAAGTCGGAACGTTTTGAACATCAATTTTCAATTTAACTAGATTTAAGAATATCTTTAAAAGTTTTTAAGACCTCATTCTGTCATACTCCTCCAATATAAGTCGGTGGATATACGTTTGGTAGGTTTTCATCCGAAACGTGCGTTCTTCCCCAAGGAGCACAAGATGAATTATTACAAACAGAAATTAAGTATATGAAATTTGAGTGTTCACACTTGCATTCACAATCTCAGTTCCACTGGATTTATTATCGGTGTAAACATTTTCGTCATCATAAGTTTGCTTTTAAAAATCTGGTCCATTTTTATAACCTACTTTCTTCATTATACCTATTAATAACGTATTTGACCAACGTTTTATGGCAATTGGCACTAATGAAGCAATATTTCAATATCTCGGACTAATTTATGTATTACATACCTTATATCTGTATGCCTTTGCCTAAATTGACCAATATTTTGATTAAAATGTTTTAAAACGATTTTGGTTCATATTCTTTAATAAGATTTTCATATGAAATCTAAATGATGTCATTAAAATCTGAACAAAACCTAAAGAGCAATGTTTTAAAATCACTTCTGACATAAGCCCAACCATATCTATACGGTTCTTTACTTGAGCCTTTACAAAAAAAAATGCTGCTTCAGCTTAGCACTTGTCGTCAGATCTGTCATAAGAATTAATCTCCTTAGCAGCTGGTCTCATTCATCTGAATATAAAAAGGCAGGTGCACTCAAAATTGTGCACCTTGTCAGTTGTATATAGCAACATTTATAAAATAAAACCGGTATTTGTAGCATCTGTTTCTTAAACATATAAATGACAAAACTAGATTCTGTTCACATCTTTGACTGCAACATTAATAATAATACAACATCAAAATAACATCATAGAAATTATCATTCATTTGAATAAAAAACGTAACAGACAACTTTGTTATCTTTTTTCGTAAATAAAAACTCTTAACTTTTTTTTAAGACGATCCCATTTATCCGTTAATTGAACTTTATATTCAAATATTTCAATGTTCCAAATTTGAAACGACGACGTAAATATATTTCGTAGAACTGTCGCTCGAAGTATTACAAGCGGGTAATTGTTGAACTTAATTTGGATTACGAACCATTGTTCTAATATTAATCCACATTGAATTCAGCAATTCGTCTTTGTCAAGTTTGATACTCAGTGTTCATTTATAGTTGTATTCAATGAGAAATTATCTTTATGTTGGTACATCTTTTTTTTAATTTACAATGAATATAAAACTCAAAAAGGAACAGACGCAAAAGTCTTTGTAGATATACTCTCTGGCATAAATTTTTACACTTATATTAGCTTGACTGGAAAGATAATATGTAAGTGTATAAAATTAGCTTGATGAAACCTAATTTACTTCCAATTTCATAGAATTGAAAATTTGCATGTAAGTAATAAATAATTTAATACCTATATATAATAATTTCAGTCCCACACTGACAAAAGCGTGTTTTTGAGTTTTGTGAGACTGAAATTCTCACACAATATTGGGTAAGCTGCAATGCAATGTATCTTATGTGTCATAGCCGTGACACATAATATACATTTCTTCATAAATATATATATGCAAATTTAAGACGCTTCACCTTATGTCATAATACTTTTTTATATACATACATACCGCAAATATTACCGATATTATAAATTAGTTCGAGACGTTGTATTATTGGTGTCAATTGCAAATTTTAATTACATAAATAATAAACAAACAATAGCTTAAAAGTATTATACTTAATATTGTTCCTAAATCCTAATTAAAAAAAACCTATATATCTATTAAGCGCCATGATGACTCCATGCATAAAATTCGTAAATCTCAACCCAATGCAATAATCGCAGGTTCAAATCAGGGCAAGGGTCACTGAATTCTCGTTTATATTATTTTTGTTTATTCATCTCATCTGTAATAAACAGTAAAAAAAGCTTTAGACATATAATATTGTACCGAATAATTAAGATTTATGTATTTATTTAAGGAAAACAATAGCATATAATACAAAATATAAACGTTAAAATTACAATATACAGACAATAGAGCCAATTACTGTTTTCCATTGAGCTATGCAAACTTAATATTATTTATCAGAAGTAGCAACAATTTTGATAGAAAAAATGTAAAAGTAACAAAAAAATGAATTAAAAAAAAGGAGTGAATACAAATTAGGCGACACAACTATGTTTTGGGCGTATGTGGTAGTGCAGTTACACTGTTTCTGTTGTGCGCGTTTAATGATTGTATGTGTTTAAGTGTATGTAAATTTTGTGTGAGTTTGAATGGTTAAATTAAATTTTGAGCTGTATGAATGTATTTTTTAAAATGATTAAATCGGCAGATGGAATATGTCGATGTGCGAGTATTTTTTTATTATAAATAGCTTTATTCATTAATCATTTTAATGAGCTTTAATGGCTTTCTTTACTAAATATAAAACAAATGATTTGAATACAATACACAGAAATACCTACTAGAATATACAGAAGAAGTATTTGTTATTAAACTGCATACGTCTGCGGTACTCGAGTGAATCTAACCACGTCACAACAATGGGTATCAAATTGAAACCCGCTTCCATTATGAAGCGACCTTTCAAAGCTATCATATGCAACTCGCAATGCAACTTGGGACGACACATTTTCACTAAATGATATTCAGGTCAACGATTTTAATTCTTATATATACTTAACGCTAACGGTGATGAAAAGTCTTCAAAATAACGAGTGCTCCGATGGTTTTTGTAACGTTGCGAATTTCTGGGTTCAAATCCCGGGTCGGGCCAAATAAACTGTTACTAAGTTTTTCTGTTGAGAAATTTATTAATTTAAAGCCAGATTTAGAGGTGTGGAGGCCTGGGTGGAAGGGCAAAAAAGGTGTGTGGAGGCGCCTTGGCCAAAAAAGGTCAACAAATATTTGATTGTGAAACCAATGAAAAAAAGGTCAGCGACTGCACATCGACATTTTTTTTCGGAAGTCTATTGTGGCAGCCCAGGCGCAGTTACCCCGCTTCCCTCCCCTAAATCCGGCCCTGCATATAATCGTTTTTGTAAGTCATATTTAAACCTAAAATTTTGTATTTTTTTACAATGGCCTTTATTTGTTTTATACGACATTAAAAACATTTCATATATATATTTATATACTATATTTTACTCAAAGTTGCATAATATGTTGGATATGTGTAGCAACTCTGAATTGTCTCGCGTTTTAAATATAAAAGAACTTACCAGTATTGCATCATATGTATCATATCATTTTTAGTTTAGCTGTAGAATTGTTTGTTTTGACTTTTTTGACAGATTATAAATGTCATAATTTTACTTGTATACATACTTTTTTACACGTACAAATGTTGTAAATATGCAGCACCTCCGTTTTAAGAATGTTTGCCTTCTGTTTTAAATTTAAAACGAAAAGCGTAGTTGTTTATTTAATTTTTTTATTGTTTCATAAAGATTATGTCATTATGATTAGTGGATCTATTAGTAGAAATGTTCAGTAACTTTTTGACAGATTAAAAAAGTTTTCTCGTGTCGTTTTAGTGATGTTTCCGCTAATCATTCGAAAAAATAAGTTTGATATGAATAAACCGTGAATTTTATCACTTGAAATTTTTATCTTATATAATTACAAAATCCAAAATTCTATTCAAACTGTAAGAAAATGTCGATAATAATATTAAGGAAATAATAAAGAATTTATATCGGAAAAATTATTATTCATACATCTCCCTCTTAACTATACCATACAATCTTGCTCACAATTAAATGGTAGTATACCACCGGAGGTGCTGATAAAAAGCATATCAGTACAAAAAGATATTTCTTAGCTCGCTGGATCGTGAGGTGGAACCAAGTTAATGGTGCATGCGGTACGTTGCACTCGGTATACTTTCCGTCCGTCGATAAATGCATTCTGTTGCAAACTTCACACTTACTTAAATTAATTGGTAACATGACTAGTGATAACGGTTGTAAACAACTTCAGATAATCGACATTTTAATTTGATTATTTTAATTAATTAATTATCATTTGATATCCTTAATGTAAGTATTGAGGTTATTATTTTTAAGGACAAAAATGTCGCTTAATTGGAATGTAGGTATTTTTAATATAAAATTGTTATTAAATATATGTTTACGTCATATTACTTTTGTATAATTGTCGCGAATAACTTAGTAGTCTATGTACTCGATTAAAACAGCATTCTAAGTTAACATCTTACAACTAAATTACAGCGCAAATCTTGCAATTGAACGACAAATGGTGTTAATTAAATAAACGACGCGCCACACGTAGTTCAGGAGCTGACCTGACCAATTTAAATGGTATTTCTTTTTTTCTTCGTCCTTTATTAGTGTTGACTTCGTCTTTGTGTTAATTATCTTAAATATAAATGATTTGAACAATTTATTGTTCTTCTTCGGATGAGATTCGAGTAAAATTTCGAGACGGGATGTTAATTGAAATTGTTTTCTGTGACGTTTGAGTGAAATCTTTCTGACGCACGTCATTTTATAATGGTTTGAAATTTCCTTATAATTTACTGCTAAGTTAGGTATCGGCTTGGTTGGAAAAGGGGAAATTGGTTGAGCAGCAAGTCCGATAAGTAATTACATACAAGTCACTCATCTATGTTAAAAATAATAATGGTGATTTATGCAAAAAATCACAGGAGCTCATTAAAAACCTTTTCTTGTGCGGTCGTGTCTCGTCGGATTTTTTTTACGCTCGTTACAAAAATAGTTTATTTTATTTCATTTAAGTTTGAACATATACTTTTAAAAGAAAATTATAAATATAATATTGGATTTTGACATTTAGATCTTGGACTATTAAAATATTCATAAAAAAAGAAATTGTACTTTTAAAATAATACCGTATACGATTGACTGTGCACTTAGTTTATTCTGTAACACATTTCTTATTAGTTATAGCACATGTACAACGCTTTTTATAGCACAGTTGATGTATACATTATGCTAATATAACAGTTAACTTGCAAGTATAACCAATCAAGCGCCTAATAAAATCAACGTGATACACCGTTTATAAGTTATTCTTGCGACTAAGTATATTTAAATGCTTATGATATAATCATTGATTAGTGACGGCCTAATTAAAACTTACTGCATAAACAGTCTCTCTGTTTCTATCTTTCTCTCTCTCAGAGAGACTGTTCTTGAGTATCACCTGAAAATATTCCTATTTCTGGGTGTGTTTAAATTTTACAAGGTTTGAGTTCGAGTCATTGTTTATTAATTGTATCGCTAAATATCAAAACTAATTATTGCTGGATGAGCAAGGGCGGGGTAGTGTATATAGTGTGCTAGCAAGGGATATATATATTTTTTATAGCCCAGGAGGGCAAATGACTCTACTCCACCTGACGGTATAATATTAAATACCCATGTTGGTAACGGATTGACTGACAACCATTATTAATTATTACGATTATCATACGAGTGATTATTACGTCTTGCAGTGCGAGTGTCATCTCCTATCTGGAGATGACACTCGCACTGTAATAACAAGATTAATATAGTATAACTACAGCTATAATCTTCTGCACCGCTTAACTCCCTGGCGGACACCACGCGTGGGGTAATTAATAAGATAGATATGTCTTTGACAGATCCATCAGTCATCGTAACCTAAGCATGTCCTTACTGTTACGATCAACTTGATATCCTCCATCCTTTTTTATGTATGTATATTTTATATATATAAATTTATATATATTATACTATGCATAAATATTTATTACACATATTTATTTAAAAAGTAAAATAGTTTCTGTGCACCTCCCGTCTTATCTTGTCCCGCTTTATTTGTCTCGTGTCCTCTACCCAAAGGTTGTCTGGAAGAGATCGCTATTTTAGCGATTAGACCGCCTTTTGTACTTACATTAATACTTTTCTTAAACAGCATTTATAATTGTATGTTTCTGTGATCTTGTATGTGTTGTACAATAAAGCATATTCTATTCTATTCTATAATATTGTAAAGTAGTAATGTTAACAAAGCGGTAAGTATAATATGACCGGTTGTTTATTTAAATGTATATAAATAAGCTCTTTTCAATAGTCATTTAACAGGATACATTAAAATGTAAAGCTAGCACCGGTTAAGAATGTAGATTATACCGAGTAGAACCGGCAAGAATCTAAGGAATCTCTTTTCCAACATATTATATACGATACTGCTACTTAGGTATTGCTTAGACTAACATAGGTATTACTAATAACTATTTTACTCACATCATTCTCACTAATCATGGTTCGTTCGTCGCTAAGTAAACATTTTGCCATCTCTTTCTAATGCTAGGGATTCAAAAGGATAGCAAGCTTATTATATTAGTACCATTGTCCATAATTAAAAAAAAACCTTTCAATTTGATATCAAGTAAAAAGGTACAGTTTCATTAAAAGTTTATAACATATATTTGATTCCACGAACAACTTATAGATTTATCCCAGCTTTATTTCGTCGAACACGTGTTCGGTTCGCCTTGATACCATTTACGGTACATTACGTCATCCGAAACGAATCCCACTTTATCCTTTACTTTGTTTAGGGCTATGAGACCAATAAAAAACCTATTCCAACATTATGACTCCCACAAGACGGATAATACATAATGCATTTGCGTCACAAATTGACTGCATTGAATTACAAACGATGATATTTGATTATAAACCGTAAAACGATTTCATCGTTTTAAAACAGTCTGTCATTTTAATATATTATGTATACGCAACGAAATTAGAATTTTTTAAAAACATACGTATGTGTCACGTAAAAATCGCCTTTAAATGCGTCGCGGAATGGCGAAATCTCTCTAATTTGCAAGCCCTGATGACATCGGGATCTCTGTTCGAAAACGACTACAGATACGTGAGTCACATCGGTACGTGAATCATCAACTTTATATAAAGCATACAATCGCTGAGGGTACTATTGTATGCGTAAATAATATCGCCAACTTCAGGTAAACACACGTCGGCGTGATTACTTTAATGATATATTGCCACTTTACTTGGTATCATAATTGTATACATATAATATTTTCTGTTTCACTCATATACTTGGTCATGTTTTTTTTCTTATTTTTGTATGTTTTAATAGCTATTACCCGTCCCTTACGCTATGTACATAAATATACATAATTATACGCTTATATATGTTATAATATGTAATGTATTAATATTTATATAGGTAAGATTGTTTTGAAATAAAAATATATACAAGAGTATAATATGCTCTGTTCCATAACACAATAAACTTCTATACCAAAATTAGTTTAATTTAATATCTTGTTTATTGCCTCTCGTTCTCAAATGTGATTGAATAACAGTTAACAACCATTCAACCAAGCTTTCGTATTTATAATATAAGTATAAGATGCTCTCTTATATGAAATCAATAAATCCTTTTTTCAAGTTCAGTAAACTTTTTCAATTAACTTAATCAACAAACAAAATATAATATTATATATAAAAAAAAATAATTTAAAACGACAAAGCGTATCTTCTGATCCTGTCTAGGTAATATATTCTTTTGTTTTACCCTCTTAAAGTTCATGCACGTCTCGCGCAGGCGAAAAAATTTAATCTTTTTCTTCTTAATTAAGATGTTATAATCCCGGTAAGTACGAAAACGCGGGATTTTAATCGTTAGGTGATATCCGTCGGGTCTAATTGTAAGATATATTAAAAAATATGTTCCTTTTAAATTAATAAACAAATTTATTAAATTTGTAAATTTGCACATTGTACTTAAATATTTGATATGCTGAAATGTTTCCATTATTATTATTGATATAAATATATAAATATTAAATATTTAGTGAAGGAATTACTAGGAAAATATAGTGTAGGTTTTAAAAAATCGCACTTTAACGAACATACAAGGCAAATAAGATGTTGTCTGTTATGAAAAATATTGGTATGTAATATCTTTTTATCTAAACACTAACTTTCGTGCTTTCGTTGTATTTTATTTATTATCGTTACGCTAACCTATATTTAAAATTATATATACCTAAGTAGTGATTTTATTATTCTTTTTTTTCTCTCATTTGATCATCAGTTGTAGTGCAACTTTTGGTTATTTGCACGTCTGTTAGGTAGATACAATCCATCACATATTCTACCGCAATATAACATACTTAACACCTTAGTTCTAAGGTCGATGGTGCATTGACGATGTAAGGGAAAAGTAATATTTCTTACAATACCAAAGTGTATACATCGTAGTGACGGTCAGGTAATCCATTTACATTAGTTTGATTAATTTAAATAAAAAAATGCGTTTCTCATACAATCCCTGTTCTTCCGGAAAGTAGTTATTAAAGTAATTAGTTTACGACTTAATTTTACAACGAATATCGACGTTTTTAATGCGTGCATCCTATATTTGTGTATATGGTAAATACAATCCGATCAGGATCCGGAAGAGAGTTAATAGAAATAATTGCTTATCCGCGCTCCCGTTGCAATTGCAACCTAATCGACTAAACAACGACTACTTCCTGTGCAGAGGTTATGCAAACGACTCTGATTCCACAAACGTTTTACATTCAGAGGGCTAGCGTTATTAAACCATTAAACATTACATTGCAAATGAAACATATGAAAGTCGTTAAAAATGTTACCTTCGTCAGATTAAAAAAAAAATTAGGCAATATTATTTTTTAAACAATACTTAATAAAGATAAGCCTGGTGATTATGACTGGTGTAAATTTTTCATTTTAAGTTAGTCAGATCTTTTGTAATAAAAAAAACATGTCACTATAGAGATGCGTTTATATTGAGGTTATCATACTTTGCTTTGAATTTATTGTAAAAACATGACCCAGTAATGAAAATATATTCAGCTGACAGCGAATTGGCAGTGGACCAAAAGTGGACCGAATCTTTTAGTGCCCAAGTTGTTTAAACCTACTTCGCTTCCTGCTTCCGGTGTTTTTGTGCGAATTGAACACGTAGCAGCGCACAATGGAATCGGAATAAACCTAATTTACAACAATAGCAAACGACGAAAATATCATTTGAATCAATGTAAAACTTTATACTACTTAATATCGTACATAACTCAAAAAATATCTCAATCAAATGATTCCAATCTGAACCAGATTGGAATCTGGTCAATCAAAATTTTGGTCCTAGCGTATTTTCTTTTTTCTCCTAGTGATACGTATTTGTGACGATATTATTTATGAACGACTAGCTGTGTTTAATTAATAAAAAATATAATAAATAAAAATCAGCCTAGAAAATTCCTCGATAAAAGGACGACACAACACAAAAATATTTTTTAAATTCGAACCAGTAGTTCCTGGAGTTTAGCCGGATCAAGTAAACAAAATCATCAGCTTTATATATTAGTATAGATATAAAACAGACATTATAATGTTACACCACCACAGTAAAACCAGATATACAAGCGTCCGTAACCGCAAACCTTGTAAATTTTTTAAAGCATATTTATCGATTTTGTCGTCGATGTTTGCATCGCGACGACGCGACGGTCGCATGAAAATCAAATAAGCTTGATATTTGATTAGTATAATTTTGCTTATATTTTTTACATACAGTATAAAATTGGTATTTGCTCTAATTCGCCTTAACTTATTTCTGATTTCCCTAAAATATCAAAAATTATAATGTCTCCTTAATTATTTGTTTGTCTCCGTATATATACATTGCATAGTTGGTAACAATGATTTTGTTTTATTTGGTGTACAATAAAGTATATTATTATTATATGTACATAACAGGAAAATGAATTAGTTTATAACACAGATGTATTAATGTTTGAATATTAATTTATATTTATGGATAGAAGCCAATAATTCAATTGTATTTTTATCTATAAAGATTTTCAAATATCGCCTTTGACTTACAAAAAAAAAATCTTGTCTACGGTTTGAAATAAAACGAAAGGAAAATGTTTATTATGCCAAATAATGGTTTAACTAATAACATCTTAACATTTTAATTTACACACGGTTTCCGTCCGTCGGTTCATTCAACCGGCACCAGAAATTACCGAACGAGCTCACGTCACATTACAATAGTACGTAGTACGTACCTAGTTTATTGCTTCAATACTTCGGTCGTCGAACAATATGTCATTTAGCAAACCCGTCTCAAATACGGATTCAACTCGTACAGAAACTTCGCTAAGCCCGGATTAACTCTAATCCACGTACATATGTCTGGGTGCAGTTTTAGCTTTTATAAGTTCAAAATCATCTTTCTTATAATAAAAAATAATCTTGTAATTTTAACTATCAAAGTTTAAATTACAATATCAATATAAAGTGTCCGCTTAAATATTGTTTATTTTAATTTAAAATAAAGTTATCAAAATTTGCTACTAGGTTTTTACTTAACAAGGTTTTTATTTTTTTAATTTAACAATACTTTAATAATGTTGTATAGAAATTATAGAACTGTTCTCATATTGACGAAATTGTATACGTATATTGTATATATCTGATTGTTATTATAAAATATCTCGTCATCAGGCGAGTCACAAGCCGAAATGCCCCAGTGGCAATAACTCAAGAATCTTAACCGAAGATCGCAGGTTCAAACCCCAGGAAAGCACCATTCAGTTTTCATACACAACACTGCTAGTTAACACAATTTGTGTTAACTAGCAATGGAGCTCCGTGGAGTAGGTCCCTTCTCAAGTGAGCATGCCTTAGTCCAGGCGTGGAATTATTCACGTCATTATATGAAAATTTTTAAACAAATATTTAACTTGAAACACGAAATGTAGATTTAAGAAAATAAGTTCTAACGCCGCTAGATGTTTTTTTCCAGCTGACCGAACGTCGTCCATGAATATTAAAATTTCCATCTCGTCTGAGCTGAGCATGTTATTTTACTATCGTGAGACGGCAACAGTTTTGATTATCCTTGAAAAATCTTACGTTATCAATATGTATATCTCTCAATGTTCAATGAGAATGCCAGTGTAATTACAGGCACAAGGGACATAACACCTTAGTTCCCAAGGTTGGTGGCGCATTGGCGATGTAAGAGATGGTTAACAGCTCTTACAACGCCAATGTCTATGGGCGTTGGTGACCACTTACCATCAGGTGGCCCATATGCTCGTCCGCCTTCCTATGCAATAAAAAAAAAATGAACAATAAATAACACGGAATAACTTACCCTGGGCTTAGTGTTATTTTAATCTTTCGAAGTTATTCATGACTGCTAAAAGAGTCAAAATGTCCCAATGGACAAGTTAATTTAAGCCCAATATAAGTTCAAACACGTTGAATTACGACTGAATTTTCATCTGCTTAATTTGTGGTGTAATCATTTCGCGATGGTCCTGGTTTAATGATTAAACTTTTCACTTTTAGGCTCCTAATATTGACGGCATTGTTAAACCTTGATTTCACTCTTTCTGTCATTATTGATTTGACATTTTAAAGAAAGAGATAGCAATATTTAACTAATCACCCGCTAAACAACGTTATTATTTAAAACTTGATTGAAAGTAATTTCTTTGAAATTGAAAGGATTTTTTATATGATTGATAAACAATATAGCAATGTTCAGATTCTTATTGACTAATTTATATCTTGCATCATGTATTTATTATTGGATATAAGGAAAATTTCGATTATAATAAAATGTCCCCTTCACTCACTTAACTAATGTTATTATAATTTAATTTTAAACCTAATATTTATGTACGTATCCTCTTTTCAAAGTCCCACCGCCGCGTCTGTCTGTCTGTGATAAACTCAAAAACTTCCGAAAGGATTTTCATACAGTCTTCACCAAGTGATGAAGTGATTTATGAGGAAGGTTTTAGGTGTAAACTTGTTAAGGTTTTCTGTAAATCGGTTGAAATATGACGATGATTGTTCGAGATGACCGCTATAAGTTGAACCTTACTGGCGTACCAACCGTAATACAATATTTACATGTAATACGGTTTTAAAATGATTACTATGATATATAGAAAATAACAAAACAGAACATGTAATAATATATGATTAGAAGTCCAGACTGATTCATTAATATTTCGCAATAAAGCAATGTCATGATGAGGCTGTTTCTTTTTTCCAGGTTGTACCACGTCTCTTAGGTTCACTGGTGGGCGGATCGATGAGTCCCACGCAACACTTGGAACAGCAACAAGCTCTAGTGAAACAATTTGCAGAAATATTGGAATTCGTTCTGAAATTCGATGAACACAAAGTAAGTTGATTTTAATGATGAAAATTGTTTTAAAATACTTATATAGCTTCCAATGCTAATGAAATAACTGACCCGGTTAATCGAAGCCATAGGCTGGAGTGTTTATCGAATAGAAAACAATATCTAGGCCTAGATCTGAAGAAGCTCTGGTCTAGAAATGTTAGAGGGACTTCTGACTGAAGTATATATTCTCATGAACTAGTGGCCCCATTTGAAAAATGATGTTCGCCTTCAGTAGAGTGTTTAGATAATTAATAAATTGTGAATCAATGTGAGTGTGGGTTTTCGAGCCGATGTAAAAGTCGTTGGGTTCCTTCCTGCCCTCTTGGGATATTCCCCTATTAACACAAATCGCACGCTTTAATTAGGAGTAAATAAGATTGATAATTCCATACAAAAAAATGAGCGATGCTATAATTCTTTAAACAAAGCTGAAGTCAACCAGTTATGTAAGTGACTTTTACACAGGTACGGATTTCGTATAGTTCAATATTAAGATCACAGCTGGTTTGAATATAAGTGACTCATAATTTCAATGTTTATAAGATAAAATTTTTATACACTCCACCGCTTTAAATATAGCTTTATAAATAAACTAATCAATAAAGTGTTAGTACTACGCGATAAACGCAACCTTTTATGGAAAGTGATTTCTAACAATTCAATGAATCACTAGAAGGTATCGAAGGTATCTAAGGGCGTTGCAATTTAACTACATTTCAACAGACAATGGACTGTTGGATGAAATCGATAACAGGTTCAAATCCAGCTTGAACTTTGTTGACCACACCCCGTCTGTCCAATTTCATAATGTTTTACTTTAATTATTTTTATATACCTATTGTGAGTTGAAACTTGTATTGTTGGCGTTATTAATTAATTAATAAAGTAATTATACAATGGATATTTCATATTTCGATAATGTATGTATGTTTGTAATGGATACAAAAGTCTCTGATCGGCGACCATTCTTGTGCTCATCATAATAAGATTACTTAGAACTAACTAATAAGCTCTACTTTTTTGTTCTTATTTATTAAATCTAAGATAAATGACGTTTTACTGGTCCGACCTGCGATTTGAACCCAGGACTTCGGGGTCTGTAGCCTTACATGTAGCCACTAGACCTACGAGATAGTCAGAGTTTATTTAATATATATATATAGCCTTATACCCCCTAACAGTGACAAGAGTAAGTGGGAAATTCTTTACAGTTAATAGTCGTCGCGTTTGGACTCTACTACCACTTACCATCAGGTGGAGTAGTCATTTGCGGGTATTAAAAAAAAAGAAGTTATTTTCAATATATTATTCTTTAGCCGTCAAAATACAATTATCGTATTGTTTGCACATTTATAATTACTCATTACCTGTCATCGTTCACGTCAGTTAGTCATCCGTCTAATTGCTTATGTTGTGAATTCCATACATTGTAATAGAAAACTTGCGACCTCGGCTAACTGAAGCTGGCTCTTCACTGTACGATATAATATATTTATATCCCGGGATTTAAATTGATGTAATCACTTGAATCTACGATGACATTAGTGCGACATGTCATTACAGCTTACATTGTACACACACACATTGAAAAAATAGTATTTTTAACAACACACATAAGTAGGTGGATGGGCAAATGGGTCAGCTGATAGATGGTCACAACTCACAACCCTCTATGGGTTTATTTCATTTAAAGAAATATTAACCATTCCTTACACCAATGAACCACTAACTTTGGGAACTTCTGATGTCGCTTGGGACTAGTAACACTGGCTGATACACCCTGGAGCAAACTGGAACAAAACAATACCCCGTGTTTGCCAGTTGGCCATACTTTGCCAGAAGGGTTTGTTCAAAGCCCTACCACCAGATATAAAGTGACATTAAACTATGAATATAGTGCTATGTTTGAAAGATCCCTTTTCACAATACATTTGTATAATAATCCCATGTATAAGTGTTTTTGCAACTGCCTCCTAGCGGGTTGATCACTCCTTGGTTCAATGATGATCCAATAAAAAGTCTTTAGTTTTTAAATTTTCAGGTTGTTGAGAATTACTCAGTAGCAACCCGGTGTCTCGAAGCTTGAACGCTTACACTGACGTGCCTCGGAAAGCACGTAACTCCATTGATCTTTTGTCTGAACTCTTTCTGGTCGTTCCGTCTCATCGTATTATTAGAGGGAGGGAATAGAGAGTACACTTGTGTTTGCGTAAACGCTTGTCGCAGTGGCCGAAACTAGTTATCATCAAAAAATTATTATTATTTTCATACATATATAATATGTTATTGCAAAGGGTCAATCGGACCCGTATTTTCATGCGTCCGATTCGCCTTTTGCAACGATTTGTCAACGACCGCGTGGGTATATTAGACTGCTCGTAAATATGTATCTCTTAGTGTGAACACAGCTTGTGGGATGTTATTTATATCTCTGTGTATAAAATATAGTACAATCTTTAGTGTAAAACCGGCTTTAGTCAATCCTCTTCATTTTATTATTTATTTAAATTAGTTAATTATGTAAGGAAATGTATGTAGAAAGCATGTTACAGTTTAAGTCGTGTTTTTTAAGCTATGGGGAAACAGATCAAAATTTATTATACTACAATAAAGTATAATATAATATAAATAACATCCTGTATATCTCCCACTGCTCTAATGCCATCTGCATTGGATGCATCTGCATTGGATGGTAGACTATTATCCGACATAAAATGCAGATTTCCTCGCGATTTTTCTTTCGATGCCGATTCCCAGTTGAATTAGAAATACATGTGGTTAACATGAAAAATCAATGATGTTTGCCCTGTTTTGAGCCTTCAGTTAAGACGCAATTAAATTAATGTTATTTACACTTAGGGCTTAGTCTTAGTAAGTTACATTTAAGATAACAAAAAAAAAGATGTTATAAACAAAAAAATCGTAAAATATTAACACCTTGCATATTCCTCCCTGTAATTGAGACGGTTGCTTATTCAGTAGGTACTTTTGAATTCAATTTTCTTTCGGACTTTTATTAAGCCTTATGCATTATACATCTCACAAACCTTCATAAATCCCTTTGTGCAGATGAAGACGCCGGCCATTCAGAACGACTTCAGCTATTACAGAAGAATCGTATCGCGCAGTGGTCTCATCAATGCGGAGTTACCGCCCGGGGAGGAGCCCCACATCGGGGCAGAGGTTGCGAATAGGATGTCCTTATTCTATGCGCAAGCAACGCCAATGCTCAAAGTGCTGTCGGAGGCGACGAGCCAATTCGTCAATGACAATCAACAGGACTTAGAAAATACAACGGAAACGCTCAGTACGATGGCCAAAGTGTGTTTAAGAATGTTGGAGAATCCGTAAGTATTTATTTTGTTTTGATATTAAATTAGGTACTCCTAACCAAAACCAATAACATTTTTTTTATTGTTTTTGGTTAGAAGAATCGAGCCGGTTGGCGTGATTGGTAGATACCCTGCCTTTCGCGCCGCAGGTCGTGGGTTCGATTCCCACCCAGGACAGACATTTGTGTGCATGAACATGTCTGTTTGCCCTGACTCTGGTTGTAATTATCTATATAAGTATGTATTTACAAAAGAAAAAGTAGAATATGTAGTATATCAGTTACCTACCTACCTACCTCAATAATTCGTTACATTTATTGACACCATATAAAATTTCATAAAAAAAAATATTTACATCTAGTGTTTATACGTAAATGCAAGTAAATATTATGTACGTCGTTATTGCAACAAGGGCGAATATATTATACAAGTCAATTATTCCCGGGGTCGTTCGACACATGATACCAGCGCACTCAACGAACGCTAATGAAATAATGATAAATCATATGTCACTCACATCGCACTTAATGTCTCCCCTTTCGATTTACGTCTATTTACTTCCTTATTAACCGCTCTTATTTGTGACATCATAAATTTTATTATGTAAATAAGACACGCTCGATTCAATTGTTATAACTGGCCGTATAATAAGCATAAATTTTATTCCATTTTCGAAATTAATCTTAACTTTAGTCTTTAAACAAATATTTTAAACATTTGAAAATAGAACAATGAATGTATTTATTTCGATATTCATATACTGCATTCATTATCATATAATCCTATAATTACATATTATAAAATAAAGGCCCCGTCATCTCTGTCTGTCTGAACGCGATAAACTCAATACTACCGAACGGATTATCACACCGTTTTGACAAATCGACGGAGTGATTCATGAGCTAAGTTTAGGTGTATACTTGTATAGTTTATTAAAATTTTCTGTTCATTGGCTGACGATAGATGAGGATGTCGGAAAAAATCACGACGACTGGGAGATTTACTGGCTTACGCGGTCAATGTATTACGAAATCAATGTTTTATGTAGTTATTCTAACCGTGCGAAACTTGGGTTGGTTGTTAATGATAAGATTTGATATCGGATGGCTTATTTGTTTATCGTAATTCGTATAACCGATCACAAGTTTTAGGACGTAACGAACTGGTCATCCTCTGACGTACGACCGCTATCCGCTTCCTTATCAAACGTATTCGGTTGTTATACTACACATGCTAACCTCATCCGTGCAAATGTGCACGCGAATATGATGTCTATTCACATATGATGTAGTTTAAAAACGCTTGCAAGTTTCTATTCACTTAGCCCATTTAATGGTCACGACAGCCCAATATATCGACCGAGCCATTGAAAGTGACAATAGCTCCTTGTGACTTGAATGATAAAAACATTGACAGGATTTTAATAACCGATTGTTCACACAATATTCAGTTAAATATAATTATTATTACATGGGCTTGTCTATTTTTGGAAAATCTATAGGTTTTGAAAAAAAAAATCATAGAACAAATTATGTTGGTTATGATATAAGAAATATAGTCTAATGAGGTTGCTCATAAAATTTGTTTCAGCTTAAATACATGTTTATGTTCAACAAATAACATGACTATATTTAACACGAAACAAATTAATCAAGTAAAATAGTTTCTGTGCACCTCCTTACCGCTTTATTTGTCTCGTGTCCTCTACCCAAAGGTTGTCTGGAAGAGATCGCTATTTTAGCGATAAGACCGCCTTTTGTACTTACATTAATACTTTTCTAAAATAGCATTAATTAATTGTATGTTTCTGTGATTTTGTATATGTTGTACAATAAAGCATATTCTATTCTATTCTATTCAATATGTTATAAAACTTAATTTTTGTGCATGTAATGTAGTGTAGTAAGTAATAGCCTGTGAATGTCCCACTGCTGGGCTAAGGCCTCTTCTCCTCTTTGTGAGGAGACCTTCTCCTGTGTATAATAGAATATAAATAAATAATAAATTTCGTTCAATTCCAAAACTATAAATATACACGCTGCGAAAGATAATAAATTAAACGTAAGTACCTACTTTGAGTGGCGTTGGTAGTGCATTGTTGTTTTCCTGTATTCATACAAAAGGCATCGAATAGAAATATTTAAAGCATGTTGAGTAATATATTTAATAATTACGTGATTAATTCAAGAACAACAATTAAACGATGATCTATGTAGTAACAGCCTGCGAATGTCTCCTCCCCGTGAATGATCTATGTCAAACATTACAAGTAATAAACAAAAAAAAAACCTATTATTTTTAATATTCAATTGCATTTGTTATCTGTATTTAGATATGGATGTGTCCAATAAAATAATATGTACTTACGTTCACGTTTGTAGCTTAAAGCCGAAACAGTAATTAAGAAAAAAAATCATAATGTTGATAAAACGCGCTTCCCGTATACATCAAAGATATGGGTTTATGCATTTATTCTATGGACGGTCTCCAGCGACTCGAACGGGGCATTATGTTGTTTTATTGTGCCGTAAATCCCAATACTTGTTTGTTCAATGTAACGCGGGAACCCGTAACTAGTAACTATTTATTTATTTGAAGCAGGTACGCAAGCTTCAGTTAGAAATATGCTCGTTATTATATTTAGGCCGTAGGAAGTCGATGTTGCCAGTATTCGGGTCGTTATAACAAATTTAAGTAGAACACAAATATTTGGAAAATAGTTTAATCATAAACATTGTTTTTCTTTTAACTTGTTTCATTACAATGTTTATCGATGTGTGATTTCAGTAAACTGGTGGCCCAATTCAGCCGTGAGGAGACGTCGCTCTTGGTTCTCAGAGTCATGGTGGGTTTGATCATACTATACGATTGGGTGCATCCTTCCGGAGCCTTCTGCCGTTCCTCGTCCGTCGATGTGAAAGGTTGCGTCAAGTTCTTGCAGCAGCAACCGCCGCCCAAAGCGGAACCTCTCCTGAACGCCCTCAGGTACACCACGAAGCATCTGAACAGTCAGTCTACGCCGAAGAACATACGGGCCCTACTGGCTGCGTGAGGACACCACTCCAGCCTTGCATGTTGCTGTGGGGAATGATGTGACAATAAAAACGTGGGGATTTCTCGTCGGCATTTATTTTGCTCGTTCATTAACTGTTGGTTGTAGCGTGATCTCGAAAAGAATATAGTCAAATACGTAATAACAAAACTGGACAAATTTCATAAATATACCGCTCGGCTGCGCTTCTGTTTCCTTTTTATTTATGCGTTTATTTAAGAAAAATACCTAACACGTGAAATAAGTAAAAAAATTTAGAGTACATTAGTCATTTTAAAATTAGTTAAACGAAAATTCTGTCCTTTAGTGATGTTACTTGAACGTCTGTTAAGGTACAATTATTGGTGTATGTATAGTCTGCCTTTATTTTTTTCAAAATTAACCACCATGTCCCGCGAAATCGCATAGCCAGGCTTATATGCCTACTTAACCGTAGCTACGATGGACACCATAAATACGTGTAATGCTTACAATTAAAAGAACCGTTAATATTCAAAATATTATTATCGGTTCATCCGGGTTTACGTGCGGTATCGAAGGGACACTCGACATGTTTTGGGAATAAAACGGTTCCCATCGTCGTGTAGTAGTCGAAACCTTCTGGTGTACCTATTACATTAGTGAAACCGGACCTTAAATCTTGTCTAAATGTATCTCTAGGCCCTTCATTACAATTGGTCGAATATTTCGATTAGTGATTGTCAAAGTCAGCTCACGCCACGGTCGTAGTGTTAAAGTCGTCATAGCTGCTTTTTGATATTTGACATTAGAAATTCGTAATTTGACTTCTCTAGTCGCAAAACGTAATTAGGTCATCATTAAAAATATTAATATAATTATTTACAAGTCCTCGAGTTATTTCGTATTTTTAGCTGCTTGTAAAATTATAATTGCTATTAAATAAAATATTTTTAATCTACTCGTCGATAAAAAAAATAAAGCATATTTAGCCCTTGAACCCTTTTAGTGTAATACATTTAAAAAAACGCTGCATAATTCGGCATTGAAATTGGCTCCCAATCGCGCCCAGGCATACAGAGATCAAGCTACAACAAACTGTATTAGCGTGTAAGTAGTAGGTAGATATTAAATGTTGTAGTTAATGTAATGATTAATATCGTTAACCTATTAGAGATACTCTATACTCTATGGATACTTTTTCTTGTCTATGATTTAACAAAATTTTAAAGCTCAAAACTATATCATAAAAAATCGGTAATGTACATAGATTATCAGCACGGTAAATGTGTTGAACAATATAATTTGAACAGATATATAACTATAGTATCTCTATATTAATAATAAAAAGTGATGCAAAAATATTAAATGATAAATATATATTAGTAAATAGACGCACTCTATTATATAAATCCTGTTAGGTAATGCTTAAAAAGCAAACTGCATAACATTATTTTTGAGAAATCTTTCCCTTACCCCACACATATGCAAGGTTAGTATACGTAGGTATATGTGTATGTACGTCACAACACAAAACAGAATTTATAAAGTCACTCGTAAGTTAGTTTTATAAAACATTTGTAAGAAGCTATAGAGTTTGAAATAAACAAAGTATTACATTAATATAAAAATAAACTGCCTTGATATTAAGATATCTTTACCGAACTAAATAGTGAAATGTTAGACGTTTTCGATACATTTTTAAAAATCGTAACTAATCGTGACCTTGATTTTTTGTCACAAAATCAAATCATCAAAGTATAAAATGATCGAATACCTAACATCTCAGTTATCATTCTAACGAAAAATATATTGTTAACACAATTCGCCACATAAAGAAAGTCTTCTAGACTGCAAAAGACTGAAATTCTATAACGAGTCAAATACTCCACAAATACGGCTAATTCAAAATTGTATACAATGTATTGTATTAACAGTAATGCATGTTAGATATGAAGTAATTCGCACATTAGTCTTGTACGATTCAAGAGAAAATAACCATAAAAAAAATAACGCCTTTTAAGATATAATTTTAAGAATATTGTTAAGAAATGGATTTATGCATGTACCATGTACCACTGCCTTGATGTTATGTATCAAAGTAATTTTAAAACGAATTTTATATATGTTTTACTATTATGTATAAATTGGCATAAGAGGTAAAAATTAAGCATACCATTTTAAGAATAAAGAATTTTTTAATGAATCATATACAACCTATAAAGATAAATTACGGTTTAAAAAAAACAATATTGTCTATGAAAATTAAGACACTACTCACACTGAATATTCAATGACATTATATTACTATTGTTTAATACGTGTTAAAGTTTTCTTTGCTCGAGTCTTCCACGCTGATCTATTCCTAATTTAAAATGCACAATTACATTAACAGAATATTTTTAAATATACAATATTATTCTACTTAGTTTTATTTAAGAAAATGTAGGTAAAAGCTTTAATGCGACGTTACTAGCAACTTCATAATATGTTGACTTTGAAAAATTTATTGCATTTTTTTATAGCCACTTAATAATTTTCAACTTTGTAATTAAGCATGCATATAAAATGTAGCGTAGTTGACATTAAGTATTAAATAAACTTAAATTAGAAAAAATATATATTACTTGCACACTTAGCACAATATAGTTATTTATATATTATAGATCGTATTGTTGAGATATCTTTGTGGTTCGTTATTTAATATTGTAATCAAGTACCTACGCCTTGTCTGCTTTCGCATTTATAAGGAATTGATTTGGAACCTTGCAAATATAAAACCACAGCCTACGTTCATATTAAATATTTTCCATTTTTTATCTGTATTTACAATTTTGTTCGAATTACTAATGTTAGAATAGATTAGATGTGTAAAAAAAATCAGGCGAAAATGTTGGCTTTCGAAATTAGCACAATAAAAGTTTAAGCAAAAACATAGAATAAATATATTTTAATTAGTTGATGTATCCGAAGGCTAATTATAAATTTAAAGAAATAGTTCCTTCTCCTCTAAATAAATATATCTGTTTTGCATTTAACTTATATTTCACTATTTTCAAAGTTTCTATTTATGAGTCTAAAGAGTAATATGATAAAAGATATCTTCTTATTAATTATTGTCTAATAACAATTTAAATTTGTGTGATTATAAATATTATATGCTTACAGTTTAATAGTTATTTCAGAAATATTTGCTAGATATGTGATCTGTTAATATTGGAATTCATTTATTGAACTCTTAGCGGAATATATTTAGGAAATTGTATTGCATTGTTTAGTCTTACTGTTGTTCTTTATTAATAAATTAAGTCAATTGTTTTTAACTAATAATTGTTTAAGATGTGTACGATAAACATATTTTCTTAGTTATCATTAATTTATTATATAAATACACCAAAGTTATAAATAATAAACAAATAGTCCCTCGTATTTTGTTTTATTTATAAATTAAAACCCTTTTAAAATGACACTATATTAAATTAATTATTAGCTGGTCTTGGTTTGAGGATAAGTTTTCCGGTTTCATCACAAGACATGTTAAAGTCGTTCAGCACTGAGCGTGTTCGTGCTGTGATTATACTAGGTGCTATTACTCTTCTGTGTACTCCCATCATGAACAATAATACTGAAATAAGAACAAATATTATAATATATGCCTTCAATTCATTTATGTATGTTTCCACCGATAAGCAGCACAAGGATTCACCTTTATGTATCAATAGACAAAAGCTATTGAAGTTGGCTTCTATAATGCTTCAAATGATGAAAATAATATGTATGTATAAAAGTATAAATTTCACATATTTGAAATTACACTTGGTGGTAGAGCTTTGTGCAAGCTCGTCGGGGTAGGTACCACCCACTCATCAGATATTCTACCGCAAAATAGCAGTAATTGGTATTGTTTGATTAACATTTCTGACAAAGCCAATGTCTATGGGCTTTGGTGACCATCAGGTGACCCATATGCTCGTCCGCCTTCCTATGCAATAACGCCACCAAAGCCCATATACAATGGAATTGTAAGGAATGTTAACCATCTCTTACATCGCCAATGCGCCACCAACCTTGGGAACTAAGATGTGCCTGTAATTACACTGGCTCACTCACCCTTCAAACCAGAACACAACAGTACCAAGTACTGCTGTTTTGCAGTAGAATATCTGATGAGTGGGTGGTACCTACCCAGACAAGGCTGCACAAAGCTCTACCACCAAGTCAAAACCACTTATTCTATTACATACAAATTTTTTTGTTTACTTCTTTCTTATTCTATTTTGTTTTTTTAAAAATAAAGTTATGAGTTAAAATATTTCTTATAGCTTACCTAAAAATGTAGAAGTCAAAGCAAAGAATGGATGATTCCAAAGTGATTGTGTCAAGGACACTACGGGTGTGAGGGGGTCAGTCAGCCAGTGCCATGCAGCTATAGCTGTGCACACAGACACCACTGCCAGGAGAACTGTAATGAGAATAATTAATACCTATCATTTATTTTGAAAGAATTTGAATATAAAGTTAAAAAGAACATAACATAATAAGAAAAGACATTCAGTAACAGCCTCTGAATGTCTCACTGCTGGGCTAAGGCCTCTTCTGCTCTTATTGAGGGCAAGGTTTGGAGCTTATTCCACCAGACTGCTCCAATGTGTGTTAAAAGAATACATAATGGTAAATGTATTCAATTGTATTAACAAAATCAGTTTCAGATATATTGCGCAAACATGTAAATTTAAATTATATTTAAATCTTTAATTTTGTAATGTGCTGTATTGGAAACTTTCAAAACGAAATACAGGGTATTATTTTAAAACCTTTTGTTATTATTTATGAAGAAATGTTACTTACTCCTCCATCTCATAGTAGCTGGTTGAAGACATGCTATGACTTCAGTCAAGCGGCGTTCAAAAGCTTTCAAGTCTGTAAGAATGGCTTGTAACATTAGAAAATAGCAACATTAGTATACAGTACAAAAAATATCAGCATTTCAATAATATAAAGTAAATGTAAGTTGTTTAATTTAACACGATCATATATGGACTGAAAATAGTTTCAAGGGGTATTAGTACTAAATTATTATTTTAATCGAATATATTTGTTTTTAAAAACTAAACTTTCTAAATAGCTTGACAAAAATTAATATTTTCGTAGACATAGTATTCAAAACGCTTATCTTTTTTAGTATAATCTATTCTGTCATTGCATACTACTTTATTCTTACCATCACAAGCTGTTTGCTCTAAGGACATTTTACATTACTATATAAGAACTCTCTACTTAGTAATATTTAAGTTATTTAATTCACTACTTTGATTATCATTGAATATTATATTCTTATTCCTAATTTCTATGTTACTTGTTGACTTTAAAATGAATACAATGGTTTGACTTTGACAGTTGACTTCCAAGTTTCAACTATACTTTGATTTTGAAGTTTAAAAATGACAGCTAATAAATTATGGAGTGTGGAGCACGGTCTTGTATACGACCGTGGTTTGGAGTTAAGGAGACGTAGATTGGTATGTCAAAAGTTTCCCACAAAAATCAAAATGGATGAAATATAGGTGGCGCTGCTGAAGCTAGCAGGTATTAACTGGGTTGAATAAAACAGAATAAACAGAGAAAGTTAGAAACCAGCGCCATTTTCAAATTATCATTTAAATTTCGTTACCTTCCTTCCTGTGCCATTTAATTCGTTTTAACGTCAGAGGAAGGTGAAGTATCTACATAAACTCCTGTTTCGGGACATAAATAACTCATTCTATCAATAACGTTGTAATTATAATTAAAAAATAACACAGTAATAACAAACGCATAAATGTTCATACTTAATACCCTCTGATGTACTGCTATGATGGCAATGTAACCAGAATAAAAAATAAAAAAATCTTGAAACTAAGCAAACTAAGAATAATAGTGACATTTATCTAGGTTTGTTTTTGAATGATTAAACTACTATATTTAAAAACATTGTTTTTATATCATAGATAGGCGGCGAGCATGTGGGCCACCTGATGGTTAGTGATCAACAACGCCCATAGATATTGACATTGTAAGAAATGTTAACCATCGCTTACATCGCCAATGCGCTACCAAGAGGTAATGGCTCTTGTGCCTTTAATTACAGTGGCTCAGTCGCCTTTCGAACCTCCCGGTGTCGAAACACAACAATACCAAAATATACTGCTGATTTATGGTACAATATCTGATAAGTGGGTACCACCCACTCAGACGAGCTTGCTCAAAGCTTTATCACCAAGTGGAATTCGGCTATAAAATTAAATAATGCAGAGCCTTCTACTGTGTTTGCATCGAATATTGTAGCGAGAACCCATATTTTCCAACAAATTTGGTTTTGAAACAACGAAATAATATTCATAATTGTTTTATTATTCCGTAAGTTTTACCATGATACTACATGCAATACATTCATAAAACTCTTAATGATCAGGTTGTATGTACTTGTATTATATATAAAAAAATATAACTCATATTATATGTGGATATGATTTATTCTTTCATATCACTACATCACTACATATTATAAAACAAAGTCAAAGGCGGGGGCGCCTTTCCTGTCTGTCTGTATGAACGCGATAAACTAAAAAACTACTGAACGGATTTTCAAACGGTTTTCACCAATGAATAAAGTGATTCAATAGGAAGGTTTACGTGTACTATAATTCGTTAATATTTTCTGTAAAATTGTTGAAACATAACGATAATTGTTGAAGAAGTCGGAAAAAAAACGAGTCGATTGCGAGCTTTCATCGAAAACTCTGTAAAATCCCTTTGAATTATAACAAAATAATGTATTGTGGAATTGTTAACCTTTCATAGATCTACAGAAAAGTCTGCGGTGGCATATATCTACCATTTAAGGATACCTAACTATACCCACTTTAATTTTTTTAAATGGTTACATAATAATGTGATAATTGGAAAGTTATAAAAACGGATACCTATGATATTAATCCTTATCAAATTAAATACTTCATTTTCTTTAAGCGTTTCATGTATATTATAATTGCGCTTTACACCACCCAATTTAAATGAATATATTAGGAGTTACCGTAATTTCAAAACTATCGCGCGTCCCGCTGAATTTTTTAAGAATATTTACTCTGCTACTCGAGCGAAGCCGGGGCGGCTCGCTAGCTTATAATATGTGAAAATCGCATATTATAAACTATAACTATATAAAGGGAACTAGCGCATTACGTTGAATTTAATTTCAGATCGAGGAGCAGCTTTCCGCAACATTCTTATTTATTTATTTATTTATTTATTTGACAACACTTTTTACAGGTGTTCTAAAATTACTTGAAACTTGAAATATTAGCCACCATTGCAAAAACATAGATTCTAAAAAATTACCGCTTCGCTATATAGTCGTAGAAAGCAATAAAGTATAATATGTACATGTTTTGTCTTAATTTTACGATAAAGAAATGGAATTAAAAGCCAACAATTGCAATATACGTATAACACAGATAAATAGAATGCAAAATGATAACATCTAATCAAGCGATTAATTGACGAAATAACAATATCACATCAGCACAGATTAGCATTGATAAAAAGTAGATAGGTATAAAAAAGTGTTGTTTAAATTTTAACATAAAAAATAAGCTGAAGTTTATTTTAATGGAGTCTTGTAAACGAAATTATATCAATGAATTAAATAAATAAGAAGATTAAATTTAATGTAATGTTTGAGTGGCGTGTAAATTTAAGTGTTGGTGGTGAATTTAAAAATTGTTAATATTTATTTATAAAAAAGATTTACACTAAATCATAGCTCCTAATATAGTTAATCAAATAAACGGCCTGAAAAGTAAATTTTAAGCAAGTAATCATTGTAATCTCAGATTATAAAACAAAAGACAGATGGAGAGTATGTGCATTTAAAATGAAAATTTCTACAATTTTTAATTTGATCGTACTTGCACATCACAGACCGATTAATGTATATATTATGTGATTATATTAATCTGAAAGTATTTAAAATAAAATGTTTTCACGCAAACTTGTAAAGAATGCTAAACATTTGGCTCCTAATGTCCGAGGCATGGCCAGTCAAGGCCCCTTAGTCGATTTAACAGTTGACAATGATGGAGTATCTATAATGACGATGCAAAGACCACCGGTCAACAGCCTTAACCTTGATATGCTTAGAGAATTAAGCAAATCTCTTGATGAAGTTGACAAAAATAAAAGCAGAGGATTAATATTAACATCGGTAAGTAAACCGTTTAAGGTATAAAAAAGTAAAATAACATGTTAATGATAATAAGCCTCACTGCTGGGCTAAGCATGGTGGATCATTTATGTATAAATTAAATTAAATTAAATTCCAGTCATCACCAACAGTCTTTTCAGCGGGACTAGACCTATTAGAAGTGTTTAAGCCTGATTTCAAAAGAGCTGAAGAATTTTGGACAACATTACAGGATGTTTGGTTTAAATTATTCGGTTCAAGCTTTGTAACGGCAGCAGCTATTAATGTAAGTTTTTCTTGGGAAACATGTAGATTTTTTTATTTAAGAAAACAAAAAAAATATAATTTCAATAAAGTGGTTGCCTTAAGTATGAATAATGAATGACAGGGCATAATCAAACCAACAGCGTTCTTTAAAACGCTGATTTTGACCGTGCCTATGTGGTGTTCAACACTCATTCAGTCTTTCGATTATCTCGACCACGTCGCTATAAGGCTTTGATAAAACTGTTAGGAATATGACAAATTATTAAAAAGTACTAAATTATCTATGGCTTCATCGTAATATCTTTGATAAGAGTGCTGACAGAAAACCACTGAGCTAAATGTGATCAGAGTATATGCCGGAAAACTGTCATAATGAACACGTAAACAGGCAATAGTTCAATGAAAAGACACGAAACCTCAAAAGAAACAGTTATAAATCTAAGACATTATTTAAGTTATTAAATGTGACAAGGCTGTTACATATGTACAATTATTATTTAAGGGACATGCTCCGGCTGCTGGATGTTTGTTGGCTATGTCATGTGAATATCGTGTCATGGTACAAGGTAAAATGACAATCGGCCTCAATGAATCTGCCTTTGGTCAAGTATTAAGACCATGGTTTATTAACACTATACTACACACCATTAATATGCGGGAAGCCGAATATGCTGTCACTACAGCCCAAATGTTCACAGCTAATGAAGCTGTAAAGGTATGAAGTAATGCCGTGAAAGATTTGTATTATTTGTATTAGTGCACAAGTATGTGCGCAAACACAGGTTCACTCTCTATTCTTTAACTCTCATAACGACGAGACGGCAATCCGACACGAGCGGAAAAAGTTCAGGCGCAGGACCAACTGCTTTACGTGCTTTCCGAGGCAAGGGAGTGTACACACTTCAACTTCCAGACTCCGGGATGCTACTGAGAATTTTCTGACAGAAAACGCCAATAACTATTTATTGGCCCGACCTGGGAATTGAACCCAGGACCACCGAGTCTGCAACCTTACATGTAGCCACTAGACTAGACTAACGAGGCAGTTATATGTATGTAAATGTATACAGAGTGTAACAAAATTCGTGTCCGACCCGTGAAGTGCTTATTAGGTATCGTGAGTCGGTTCTATTTATGTAAAAAAAAAATATTATGCAAAAAAATTACTCATAATTTTTTTTTTTCATTTTCAATTGTAAATGACGAAAATTTCATGGACAACTGTGGTCATGACCTCGTGTTCGACCCACCCGATAGGTAAGAGCTAACGAGCGCTGACGTCCGCGCTTGTGTTGCAATATAACTGTCGTTATTTAGTCAAATTAATTTTTTTCGGGGTAAAATTTTGCTTAAAATTTTAAAATTTATTACAAAAAATTGGTTGCCTGTAAAGTCGGTATACGGGCGAAAGTTTTACGTGACAACGACTTTGAGTGGTAAAATAATTTTAATGTGAATATTCATTCGTATAGTAGGAAGAAGGATGAAATAATAGTAACAATTTAAAACATTTATTTATACAAAGAATTATATTTAAAACATTAATTTATACAAAGAATCTCGCACTGAATTTCACTTTTTATGTCTGTCTCTCTCGCTCTTAGGCGGGCTAACCATGCCCGAGTGGAAGGGACGCGTGCCTCTCACTCGCTCTCATTGTGAGCGCATAACGTGAGCGGAGCGTAACGCAGTTTCTTGAAGTGTCACCCGGCAAACCAATTTATAAGACGTTGTCACGTCAAAATAGAACCGACTAACGATATCTAATAACCACTTCACGGGTCGGACACGAATTTTGTTACATCCTGTATATAATCCATCCTTATGTTTATTATTAATATGTACTAAAGTGATTAGTAATTTTCTAAAATGCAATAGAGCCCTATTTATTTAGTTCCTTTTTGAGTTTTCTTCCATTAAATTCGTGTACTATTTTGTATTTACTATGCAACTTAAGGAATATGAAGAATAATAAATAAATATAAGTCTACAATACACAGGATTATGTAATAAATATTTCAATATTATTTTTTATAATGAAGAATTCTATTCATTATATTAACAATTTTTCTTTAGGTTCGGCTAGTTGATGAGATTGCAACAGGTAAAGCAGACGCCATCAATAAATGCAAGATTTTTATTAAAAAGTTTGATAAAATCCCACCTTTAACTCGATCATTAACAAAACAGAAAATACGAAGAGTTCCTTTAAAGAAACTTCAAGATAATCGAAAAGCGGACTGTGAAGAATTTTTAAATTATCTTAAAAATCCGAAAGTTCAACAAAGCCTTGAAATGTATATTCAGTCTTTGAAAAAGAAAGCCTCTAAGAACTAACACTAACTAACATGTCCAATCCTGTAGTCTAGCTATAACCAACCCCAGTAGGAGTTAAGACAAATAAACAAGTTTGACATTATTCGATATTGGTCGCGACTCGCGACCATGAATTACATTATATTTATAATGATTTCGTGAAAAATTAAAATGACGTCAAAGATGTTAACTTATTTGTTTGTAGTGCATATAGAATAGCTATTACCAAATCGCATAGAGAGTAGGCAATAGGTGGATAAAGAGTCAAATGCAGCGATACATTCATAAGCCTCGCAGTATAGCTACAATAGGGCAAGGTGCAGTGCACCAAGGCCCCGAGGCTTATTTATTAAACAAGAGTATTTTTCACACACTATATTATACTTAAGGACTGATAAATTCATAAGCTTAAGCTGTATGGTAAGCGAAGGCGGCAGGCAGTTAATCATACACAATATAAGCGTTGCGTTTGACCTCGACCTACCTTTTTTTTTTTTTATAGCCCGGGTGGGCAAATGACTCTACTCCACCTGATGGTAAGTGGTAGTAGAGTCCAAACGCGACGACGGTTAGTGCAGTCGAGAAGAATGATCTGCACTAGCCGCCCCCGCCTTGCCGGCCCGCAAGATGCCTCTTCACGCCTCGTTTGAAGGAACCCATGTCATAAGAGGAGGGGAACACGTGTGCTGGTAAAGAGTTCCATGTTTTGGAGGTGCGACAAAGAAAAGAGTTGCCAAATTTCTTCGTTCGCGATGGAATTGATGTCACAGTTAGGCGGACCATAATAAACAAATCGCTTCTTTATTATTAATAATAAGACATTAAGACATAAGCAGAGACGATTCTGGATTCATTCACTTAGGAACTAAGGCTATGAACTTTTATGGCAACTACTTTTTTTCGGAAACTGTAAATCTTAGTTGTCTATATTGAGTTCTTCTTTTGGTTTCTTAAATGAAAAATTATTAAAGAATATTTATTCAGATTACACAATACATATATATATATATATATATATATATATATGTATATCTACTATATATACTAGCTACCCGCCCCGGCTTCGCTCGTGTAATAGAGTAAATATTTCTAAAAAATACAGCGGGACGCGGGGGCGCGCAGGCGGTTGCATCGCGCTTTAGTATGGCCGCTTGAATTTATTTAGTGCGCGATAGTTTTAAAATTACGATAACTCCTAAGATATTAATTTAAATTGGGTGGTGTAAAGGGCAATTATAATATTCATTAAATGCTTAAAGTAAATAACGTATTTAATTTGATAAGGATTAATATCATATCCGTTTTTATAGCTTTCCAATTATCACATTATTATGTAACCATTTTCTAAAAATTAAAGTGGGTATAGTTAGCTATCCTTAAAAGATAGACATATGCCATCGCGGACTTTTCTGTAGATCTACGAAAGGGGAACAATTTCACCATACATTATTTTGTTATAATTCAAAGGGATTTTACAGCGTTTTCGATGAAAGCTCCCAATCGGCTCGTTTTTTCCGACTTCTTCAACAATTATCGTCATATTTCAACAAACTTACAGAAAACGTTAATGAAATAATAAACTAAAATTTGAATTAAAATTAAACGCTGCTCTGCATGTCCTCGGAAATTGATCTGCAACATGTCCATGGGCGGTGGTAGTCACTTTCCATCAGATGAGCCTCCTGCTCGTTTGCCCCCTCTAACATAAAAAAAAAATTATACACGTAAACCTTTCTCTTGAATCACTTTATCCATTGGTGAAAACCGTAAGAAAATCCGTTTAGTAGTTTTTTAGTTTATTGCGTTCATACAGACAGACAGGAAACGGGGGACTTTGTTTTATAATAAGTAGTGATGGTAGTGATATGATTAAAAATATATTAAATCATCAATTTTTTACCCTGTCTATTTTCAAAATATTACAACGACTAGATCGAAGCGCCAGAATTTAAAGAAAAAGCCAACAAGGTAAACAAACGTCAGAGCGTATGAATCCTAGCTAGTCAGTAAGATTATATTAATTTGATTGTAACTGTGAGTAGGTATTTAATAAATAAAAAATATATATTTCGTAGGTCATTTGTTTATAAATAATAGCAATGGAATTTTGACGTTAGAACGTGAGATGGTGTAAGAATAAGTGAATTATTTATAATCAACTACCCACAAGCCGAGATCGCCCAGTGGTTAAAACGCGTGAATCTTCACCGATGATCGTTGATTCGAACCCGGGCAAGCACTACTGAATTTTCATGGGCTTATTTTGTGTTTATAATTCATCTCGTGCTTGACGGTGAAGCAAAGCACCATTTGAAAATGCATGTGCTTCAAATTTCACTGAAATTCTGCCACATGTGCGTTCCACCAACTCGCATTAGAGCAGCGTGGCGAAATAAGCTCCAAACCTTCTCAAAAAACGTACGGTACCTACACATTGATGTATGTATATGGGGCGGGTAACGATCTGGAACAATACATTCTTTTAACGCGCACGGATACATTAGAGAGAGGGAGCTAGAGAAATCATTTACTTGGTGGAAGGGCTTTGTTCAAGCTCGCCTGAGTAGGTACTACCCCCTCATCAGATATTCTACCGGAAAACAGCATTACTTAGTATTGTTGCATTCCGGTTTCCAGTGAGTGAGCCAGTGTAATTACAGGCACAAGGTACATAATATCTTAGTTCCCAAGGTTGATGGCGGGTTAGCGATGTAAGCGATGGTTAACATCTCTTACTATGCCCATGTCTATATGCGTTGGTGACCACTTACCATCAGGTGGCCATTGTGCTCGTCCGTCACCCTATGTTATAAAAAAATCTAAATAAATTTTCATATTATTGATTTCATAAACTTGAACTAAAAACATATAAAAAACTGAATGAAATCTAAAAATCATTTTTTTTTTTCCATAACACGAAACAAAATTTTTAAAGCATTGTATAATTTTATTCAACGGTTCTTTATCAAAACGTTTAAGATCGATTTGAACTAACTTGAATCAATGAAGTATAAATTAGAAGAGCATTAAGTATCAGTAAAATACTATTCGGCTCCATAGAGCACGACAAATGTGCTCTATGGACTCTAATGGCACCGATAATTGTACACGTTCATCCAATGTATTGGCCGAGCTTGTTGGCCCAACTGTTACTGCAAAAGTGCAAATGCAAGCTTAACAAATAACAATAAACGTCAATTCGTTTCAAAGTCCAATTTTTAATTCTAAGGTGACTGAACTGAAGAGTAGTTTAAAGTTCAAAAATATTTCAATTTGAATCTTCATACTTCATAATTTGGAATTATTGGTGAATCTCGGTATACATACTAAAGGTAAATGACCAAAAATTTAGATACATTTAAATTCTATAGCAATATCTATTGTAAACGTTACAAAAACATTTGTAATGTTATCAATTAATAATATGGTTAATAACATTTGCATATTTTTTTGTCATAAATTAAAATTATATAAAGTTCATTCGATTCATATATATTTATGTCTAAGCTTATTAATAAGCTAGTAATAAATGTTTTGCACTTACAAAACCTACGGCTTAATGTGCTATTTATTGCTTAGCATTTATTATACTAGCTTTTTTTCATAACATATTTATCAGGATTAAAAATTGTTTCGTTCTGGTAATATACAGCTGCTTCATGTTAACCAAATATAAATAAATTAATAATAATATGTATTTTAGATAAAATGTTTTTACGCAAACTTGTAAACAATGCCAAGCGTTTGGCTCCTAATGTCCGAGGCATGGCCAGTCAAGGCCCCTTAGTCGATTTAACAGTTGACAATGATGGAGTATCTATAATGACGATGCAAAGACCTCCGGTCAACAGCCTTAACCTTGATTTGCTTAGAGAATTAAGCAAATCTCTTGATGAAGTAGCTAAAAATAAAAGCAGAGGATTAATATTAACATCAGTAAGTATTTATTATTATTTAATAATTTAAGCCATAATTAAAATAAACAAAACTGTCTATTAAATCCAATTTATTTCTATTTTTGAAATTATAATCTTAAATTGCAGTCATCACCAACAGTCTTTTCAGCAGGATTAGATATAATGGAAATGTATAAGCCTGATTTTAAAAGAGCTGAAGAATTTTGGACAACATTACAAGAAGTCTGGTTTAAATTATTTGGTTCAAACTTTGTAACTGCAGCAGCTATTAATGTAAGTATTTCTGCTAAATAATCGCATATATAAATTATATTTAAAATCTTAAATGTGAAAAATATATATATAAATTTATACTTAGCTTGATTAGTATTTTTACTGATTGATTTGATAGCCATGACAAGTAAATATTTTCATTTAAAATAATCAATACCTGTTATTTTTTTATTTAATTTATTATTTGACCTATTACTTATAATAGGAAAGCAGAAGGAGAAATAAAAGTGGGATACAGTTAAGTTTATATATATAAATTCCCTGGCTCAAAACTGGTACTGTAACAAAGTTTCAGGTCTAATATGCAACAAAATTCATATTGGCCTCAGGCTTTCCCTAATACAGGCAGGCAAAGGCTAGTTAAAGGTCCTAAAATTGGGAAATAGCAGTAAAAAACATTTATGCTTAGAATACAATATGATTAGTAGGTTGGACCTACCCTTGCAGTTGTTTGTTATATAGAAACACTTGTTTATATATTAATAGAAACTCTTTAGTAATTACTTTATAGTAGACAAAACATACAAATCATAATTTAAATGAATAAATGTGCGAAGTATAAATATTGTAACATAATATTTAAATGTATTATTTAAGGGCCATGCTCCAGCTGGTGGATGTTTGTTAGCCATGTCATGTGAATACCGAGTCATGGTGCAAGGTAAATTCACAATTGGACTTAATGAAACTGCCTTAGGTATAGTGGCACCGACATGGTTCATGGACACTATGTGTCACACCATTCCTGTGCGGGAGGCAGAGTATGCTCTCACTACTGCTCGGATGTTCACAGTTGATGAGGCTTTAAAGGTACGAGCTATAACAAACGATCAATAAAATTTCCTATTATTTAAGCATGTAGCAGTTATGTCATAGTATTCATATATTTAAACTCATAATTACCACAAATGAAAATTTATTATAAATGAAATTCGTTGAATAATAGCATAAGCTATCTATCCAAAAATGATTATAGTTTTGCCGCCTAGCAGTTACATAAATGTGGTATATATTTGTTCAATTAATATTGCTAATAATACAAAAAGAACACCGAAGAACATAGTAGTAAAACATGCAGGGCATCTTGTGATAGAATTAAATTTTATAAATAAAAAATTCTTTGTCTGTTTTAGAATTAGGTAACATATTGAATTCTAAAATTTAATATACAAACCTCGGTTGAATTTATGTTTAATGTCTTATAAGGTAAATAAGAATTAATTTTATTTTAGGTTCGTCTAGTTGATGAGAGTGCAGCAGATAAGGCAGATGCCATAAACAAATGCAAGAGTTTTATCAAGAAATTTGAAAGAATCCCACCACTAGCTAGAGCTATAACAAAACAGAAAATACGTCAAGCTCCTTTAAAGAACCTTCAAGAAAACCGAAAAGCTGACACTGAAGAATTCTTAACATATCTTAAAAATCCGAAAGTCCAACAAAGCCTTGACATGTATATTCAGTCATTAAAAAAGAAAGCTGCCAATTAACTTCAAAGAAATACAAATAAATTAATGTAACTGTGTCAATAAAGTATAGAATTAGTTGTATTGTTAAGTTTTCAATATTTGTATGAGGAAGCTTATTGTTAACCCCGTGTTACCTGTATGGTGAAGTACCTAATGTGGCACAAGTGTGAGCTAAAACTTCTTGCAATGCCAGTGTCTATGGGCAACCATTTACCATCCAGTAGCCCATTATACCTTGTTAAATTAAATAAAAAATATATGTATATCAATTCAAACATAATATATATAAACAGAGTTATTGTATGCTACCATATGCTACCATATTAAACATTGTTATATGTAAAATTTTACATTTGTTATGTTATGTATACAACTTATACAAAGTGTTTTATACTTACAGTATTTTTGTATTCATATTGGATTAATTTAATAATAAAAGTAAAAAAAAAAATCTCAAATATTTTAATTGTTAAAAATCATCTCCCAAAAGTGCAGCTGTTTCGGGGTCAACGGTCTCAGTCATATTCATCTGCATATCTGTCCATTCCTCACGCTGGTTGTCTATGTAGTAATATATTTCTAGAATTCTGTCCCTATTTCGTTTTATTTCATTGCTGAAAGTAATATGCTTAGTAAATAATCATATAATGAGACAATAAAATAGAAATATGATTTTGAGTCTCATCAACATCGTTTGCTTATTATTTATCCAGACAGACTTTCGCGACGAATAATGACGCTAATACATGGCCGATGGTTACATTCAGGGCCGGACTTAAACTTAATGCCGCCCCTGGGCACCGGAAAAAAAATCATGATTAATGTTTATGTTTTAAAAAATGCAAAAATGATTCCGATATTTTTTCATATTTTGAAAAATTAATTTATTAAATCGTTTTTATTATTAATTTTTACTAAACGTGCCAACATTATAATTTACAAATAATGGATAAATTGAATTTCTTGAATTATCAATTAAACCAAAAATTATTAATTAACAGAATTAATTAATTATATTGAGCAATCTTGATAAGGTTAAAAAAATTTACTTTCACTTTCAAAATTTTGCCGCCCTGGGCACTTGCCCCGACTGCCCCTAGTGTAAATCCACCGGTGGTTACATTTTATTTGTTAAGAAAATAAATCAATCCGGTTTTTTTCCTCGAACAAATTAATCGGGATTAATATAAAACTAGCTGTTTAGCCAGTCCTTTCGTTAATTCTCTGAGTATCAATTACGTAGAGCCTTAAAACGCTTTTCGTCAAATACAATACAAATACGATTGAGTTCTTATATCCGCATATACAAGCAAATATAGCCCTCAGGGGTCCTCCATTTCGATTCATAGGCGTCCTTATAGCCCCCGATGATCTAATTACATCGGCCAATAACGGTCACACTTCACAAGGACACCTTAGGTCACCCTATCAACAAACACCGACCCCGCCGGCAGGGTCGAGGTCCCTCGTTTATTGCAACTCGTCGGCGCTTAGGCGTATGACGGGGTCCGTGCACACATAGTGTCCTCCTTCATGACGACGACGGTATCCTAAGCCGAGGTTCGGCCTCACAGGAGGCGCCCTTAGGATACGCGTATTCTGAGCCCCTCCCATCATCCGGCGAGTATCTTAAAGACCGGTGACGCTGTCGAGGCCATTTGGGCCAACAGCAACAAGTCAGTTCGAAAAAAAATAATCTTAAATCCGCTGTTTCATCTTTAACGTTACTTTACTAGTTACGCGGTAAGTTGGCACTGTTACTCTTCCAGTTCAGTTTGGCGCCCCTTCTGAGATTATAAAGTGAAGGTATAGTGAGATCTCCTGTATTAGCACACACACGTATGCACTGTAATATTTAGGACATTATTCAAGTCGACACATTTCATTTACTAACGATTGAATACTTACTCGTTAGCCCCTTGAATTAGTTCATCGCGCCAGTTGTTGGCGCGTGTCATGAGAAGATCTTCTCGTGCGTCGATAAACCTCATGTGATTGTCCGACGACTGTGCAATAAGATTCATCATTTGATCCCGATCCATCATTACCTGTTATATAAAATGAAAAATTGACTCATTTCGAAATTGAAAATGGTATTATTAATGTTAATAACTTATAACAGTGTTTACTTCAAACAATTCTGGTGGGGCGTCTCCTAGCATTATCTTGTTGCCTAGCAGCTTAGAAAGCGCATCGAACTGGCGCATGGACCACATGCCCTCGTGCTCGCGCCACGCACCGAACGCATTCCGCGACACTTCCAGCAACTTCGTTATCATCTCTGTCATGTTCACTGCGAATTGCACTCGAGACTCCTAGTAGATATATACAATAAACATTAGAGAGTTCCGAATAGCCAGGCGCCAGCTGCATCTCTCTATTACCACAATGCCTCATTGGTCTAGTGGCTACATGTAAGGCCGCTGACACGGTGGTCCTGGGTTCAATTCCCAGGTCGGGCCATGTTATTGAGATTTTCTGTTGAAAATTCTCAGTAGCAGCCCGGAGTCTGGAAGTTGGAAATGTAACACTCCCGTGCCTCGGAAAGCACGTTAAGCTGTTGGTCCTTCGCCTGAACTCTATCCGGCCGTTTCGAATTGCCGTCCCATCGGGTTATGAGAGTAAAAGGAATAGAGAGTGCACCTGTGTTTGCGCACACACGCTATATCTCCTGCGTCGTTGGCTAATCTCTCTTGAGATTGGCCGCCGTGGACGAAATCGGTCTGACGGACCTTTTTAATATTATTATTATTAATAAATTGAACATTTGTAAGTGTTTGTTGAGGTACTTACCTCACATTGCTCATACAGTTGCATTTCAATAGTCATCAATTGTTTCCATAAATCATAGATAATATCATTGAAGGCCTCCCCGGCGTCTATAATATTAGGTTCCAGTTGCTCTATGGTAGCCTTCTTAGTGGTGAACTTAGTTATTAGCTCGTTCATTTGATCAATCAATGGCTTTTTCTTTTCCTCAAATACTGACACGACCCTAAAACGTGTATGATAGATAAAATTTCAACATACATAGTTTTTATATGTAAATAGATATTATATACATATTACTAACATTTTACTTTTCCTAACGCTGTCTTCCAAAGCATTATCTACAAGATCTTTGAAGAGTTTGATTTCATGCTGCCTTGCGTTGTATGCTTCTTGCGCAAATTCAACCAGACCAGCCATTGTTTCTTCATATTGTTCTTTGTATCTATTAAATATAAAAATATGTCATCACGAAGTTATTATAACACATAAAACTAAATGTACTTGAAGAATACATTAATAACGTTTTATTATATTAAAGTGTTAGTTTGTGTAGTTAGTTAGCTAGTAGTTTATTGTGTAGGTATTATGGCCGAATACTGAAACGTCTTTCAAATATGATGTTGGACTTCATTTTGAATGACGTTTCAGTATTCGGCCGTTAGGCAGGTAAGTAAAAAGATTTTTTATTTAAAAAAGGTTTTAAGCAAAAAGTAGACATACTGTTCATAGAATCCCAACAGTTCGCCACCAACTTTAAGCAGCAATGATCCATCTGGGTCTTTCTCGAACATTGAATCCAGCAATTCGGGACCGCTTAAATACTCCACGAAGGATAGCGCATAAAATTTGACTTTTGCTTCATAGTCCTCTTTCGCCAATCTCTCATTTTCGGCTTTTTCATCTGCGTCATCCAATTTACGCAACAAACCTCTGAAATGTGTTTATTTTGATAAACATTGTTAAACCTTCTTAGTATTATTTTTAAGATTGAAAGAGAAAAGGATATGTTACCAAGTGTAGATAACATATAAATTGAGATTTTGAAAATGTAGCGATTCTATTCGTTTCATGAGCATATCATGTACCTACATAACTGAAAAGATACCGCACTCGATGACGAGTGGATTAAGATGACTAGTATAGACCATTTAGTATCCACAACAAATCTAGCTCTACAAACTTACCTACACGTGCCTTAGTGCCTTACATCGAAAATCTAATTTATACAATTTTCTTAATAATACAATTTTCGGCAATAATCACTTTTTAAGAGGATGAAATAAAATTATTACCGGAATAATGCTCTTCCATTCTCCCTTTCTTCTTCGGCGACAAGCTTGTAGTCCAAATAAGTGACACGAGTAAGAGCAGATTTCAAAAACTGGTTAGTCATAGGATCATCACAACAAGGATTACCCTTAAAACTCACAGACCGTAATTTACGGAACCTCCTCATGTAAGACATCTGAAAATTTAAGCAACTGTACATTTAGGATAAGTCAATCAAAGGCGCTACCCACATGCAACGACACCTTTTTTTTTTTCGTGGGGAAATTCATCATGGATACCCTCCATATGTGATGACTTGATGGAGGGTTATGTCGGACTCCTACCGACTAAAACCACCACGGTACCCTTCCCGTCTTAAGGGGAGCGCCACGGGATCGCTTGCGCATGCTACCGTGACGCTCAAATGCAACAACACCTACCCCAACATAATTTATTGAGCAACTTAATTTAATCAATTGCCTTCTTAAAGAGGGAATGAACAACTTTTGTTCTACGACTTTTAATTTGTTTGTTTGTTGTTGTTGTTTATAATTTGTTAGCATTTATTATCACCCAAAAATAAGAATTAATTTAATTTCCAGATTGAACGTTTATAAATCTACACGCATCGCAAAGATCGGCGCGTCCCGTCGTCCTTTCGTTTATGAATGAAATATAGACTTACAAATGTCACGACAGTACGATAAAAACTTGTAAAATCATTTTTTTTTCATGGTTGCTGGGTCGTTACAAATAACCTTGTATACGAGTTTAAATTAGTTAGCACCTCCTTATAGTCTTCAATTAAATTGTCCCCGATACTGAACACCAGTAAATTTTCTAGTGTATCCATATTCTCCAGTTTCCTTATCTTATTATGAAACAATGTTAGTACTTCTAGATTGACCAGTTCATCTAAATTTTCGATTTTTTCAATCTTATTAAAAGATAAATCCAATTCGTTTAAGCCAGTCAACAGCTCAAGATTTTCGATCTTTTCAATCAAATTGTGCGCTAAAGTTAACTTTCTTAAGGATTTAAGCATCCAAAGATGATCAATTCTTAAAATGTTTTGAAACTCAAGTCGAACTATTTGAGCTTCGTCTAAATGAACACCCTCTTCCGCGAATAACCGCCCAGCTTCTTCTTTTGGTCCTGTTAAAAATAAAAATATCATAAACTATTCTATTTATGTATGTGTGTAAGAACATTCCAGATATTTTTGTTTTTTTTTAAAGATTGAAATGCATTTTGATTCATAGTTAGGCACGATAGAAGTAATCCCGTGGCTAGAACCAAAGATCTTGAGTTCAAACCCGGGCGGACCACAAAATGTAGCTGTACATGTACTTAACTTGTGCTTATAACTTATCTCGCACTCACCTGTGAACGAAAACATCGTGAGGAAACATGTATGTGTCGTATGAAAATCTGCCACAGGTCTTTAATGTATGACAATTTTATTTTAAGGCATGTTTACTTACTATTTTATTACTCGGGTACAATTTAAGATGTTCTTACCATATTCTAAAATGCATCGTGTTAGCATAGCATTGTCTATTACACCAGGTTCAATATCGGGATGTATTATAAGACTATTCAGAGTTTTCTTTTCTGTCATTTTTATATTAAATTTGATTATTGATATATATATTCAATCAGTGTGTTTAATTGGTGTATGAAAGTAGTAGCAACAATATCAAATAAAAGTAGTTTTTTTGTTTATTAATGTTGCTAAGACAACATACTACACAAAATGTACGTGTTAAATAAAACCTTATATCTATGAATATAATATACATTTCTGTTAAACAATTTTAAACATGGTGTAATTATTATGACCATATACGTATCATATAGATTCAAGTTCCATATAATATATGATGAATGTTCTAAGTTACAAACTAAAACGGTCTAGAAATAATTATTATGTTCTTCACATTTATCCTTATAATATATTTCATGACTATTTAATTTATTGCATAATAAATTTAGTAACATGATTGCACAATAATTTGTTTATGCGCTGCGTGAATCTGAGCACTCGTGACATTTGACAGACTGACAGTACAAACTACAAACTTTTCACTTACGTCTATCTGGGTGACAAGTGAAATCGGTGAAATTATTTATTTATAATAGGATTACTTTACAAAAATGTCGTTTTTCGGAGTAGGGAATCCTTTTGCTTCGCCGGTTGGGCAGAAAATAGGTAATCAAGATGAAATAATATTCAAGAACTGCTAGATAAGAACGGTATTTTAAAACCCGTGATTTGTTTCCTTTCGTTTTGTTGCGCACTAAGAAGTAAAATTTTCTCTTTGTCATCAAAGACTTGTTTATGTGTTTGTGCTAGTACATTAGTCCTTAATGTCTCGTTTCATACTTAACTATACTTTTCAAAATACGAGTTAAAAACATGACTGTTATGTATTTCATAAACATGTTTGTTATGTATTTTGTGCTTAAAATGTTCCAGAACAAGCTACAGATGGATCGCTGCCTTCGGAAAATTGGGCTCTTAACATGGAAATATGTGATATTATCAATAGTAGTACAGATGGACCTAAAGATGCCATCAAAGCCATTCGTAAGAGATTGACTCAGAGCGCTGGAAAAAATTACACCGTAGTTATGTACACTCTCACTGTGCTCGAAACTTGCGTAAAGAATTGTGGAAAAAGCTTCCATGTATTGGTTTGCAACAAGGAGTTCATTTCTGAACTGGTGAGTCAATTCCATTGATTTAAAATTTTATTTAATCATAATATAAAGAGTAATTAAAATTTAAAGATATATGATGAATAATTTTTATTACAAGGACTTTATCATTTGTTCAATTGAAACTAATAAAAACAAGCAATGATCATTTATTTGTTAATTTGACCTTGTGATACAAAGCTTTATGAAATAACGAAAGTTATTTTCTGGTTTTTTATTCAAAAGTAATGTCTGGCTTTTTGTTTTGGTAATACTTAAGATACTTTCACTTATTACTTTGTTGTTTTGCCTTCATATTATTTTGTATGGTAATTACTTTTATTATTTTATAATCTAAATAAGAAAACTAACAGTGACAAATTTTTAACAAACAATATTTACAACATTTATCTCTATCAAATGTATTATCTGATAAAATGTCATTCACATATTGTATCTACATAACGAGAGGTGTATATTATATTTTCAAAGATTAATTCAAAGATTTAATTTCTATTTAGTATGTAAAAAAATATTTGTAAGCACGATGTCACCGTCTTTGGAAATATTTAATTCACAAATCAGGTTTTTAAACGACTATGCTTTACATTTGCATATTGTTATAAACAGAACTTTCGAATAAATTAATATATGCTGTTTCTATGAATTAACATAGACGCATAATTGAGATTCAGTTTATAAAATATTCTTATATAATGTACATTTAATAGCTTCCACAATTAATGAAGATTTTTTACACATGAATCTTTTTTTCTAGAAAGATTTCTTAGGAACTTTTTGGTTTGGAAAATGAAACTTAAAATAATAAAATATACTACTTAATTTGTCATAAGATATAACCAACACATTACAGCTCTAGTTTTTTTTTTAATGCACAGGTAAAACTCATTGGGCCTAAAAATGATCCACCGACAGTTGTGCAAGAGAAAGTTCTTAGTCTCATCCAATGCTGGGCTGATGCTTTCCAAAACCAACCAGAATTACAGGTAAAATCAAAATAAACTAGAATTGTATAATATTATTATTATAAACATGAATGAAACTTGGGTTAGATTACTATGTCATAGGATTATGAGACCAATGGAACAGAGTGGTGCTTGCACACACTTTAATTCTACAATAACTCCTGTACAGTTTACTATTCTCTGTTGATAATGGCTGCCGTGGTTGAAATTTATTAGGAGGACAATCGTTATTATGTTACTGTTGCAAGCGTTAATTGCTTACTTCTTTAGTTGTTGCATCATTTTTTGAAATTTTATGTATATTCATGCATTATTAACATTGCCATAAGAAAGTTTTGCGTCTAATAAAATTATGAACATGTTACATAAAGTGCAGATTATTAAAAATGTAGTGTTGTAACTTTTATTATAAAAAAACAATAGTAACGATTTTTTTTTTACAGGAGTAAAATCTCCTTGAAGTAGGCAACCCTAGTAGGCTTATTAAATTACATCTGATAGTGATTAATTTAGCCTTTGTGGTAATAAGATTACATTTGACCTGTAGAGGTCAAACATTATTGTTCTATTTTTTTACTGCATATTACATTATATTTCACTTGATATTTAGATATTATGTCATTTGTTTATTTCCTTGGGACAATCACAGGTAGATATTTACAATTAATATTATACATTAAAAAGTTATTTGTTAATTGTTCTACTAATAACAGGTTATCACATTGTGTATTATTAAACATAATATCTTAAGAAATATTTGAAATATAAATCAGTTAAATCATAACTCAGCAATATTTGTGGTTTATCATATATAATATAATTATAATTTAATCTATTTAAAATATAAAAAAATTATATAATGTAAAATATAACTTTTATAACATAATGGTAAGAGTAAAACATGTTTCTTATTGTGTCACTAGATGGCTTTGAATTTTTTTTTTGAAATTCCTAAATCACATTTTTTAAATTTTTTGTCGATGTTCCATGATTTGATCAAATTTATTAAAGTTACAGTAACGGTGAAATATAGTTCTTATTTCATTAAACATTTAGTCCCCCCATTACTTTGGGCATATACACATAACAAGTCAAGGACATTATTTATTAGGTATCATATGATCATTGTTTCCAGGGTGTGGGTCAGGTGTATAATGAGCTGCGAACCAAAGGCGTTGAGTTTCCAATGACAGACTTGGATGCTATGGCGCCAATATTCACGCCACAAAGAGTAAGAACGTAACAAAAGTGGATTATTATCGGTGTTTATGCCAAACTTAGTTAATAAAAAGTAACTTAATTTTTATAATATATATGGTCGGTCACAAACCCATTTAAATGGGCCCATTTCAAGTTGCAATTGGATTGGAGGAAATTATGCAATCATATTTTGTAGTGATTTTAATTGTTTGTTTTATAATCCAATATGTTTTAAAAATAACAGAGTGTGCCAGATGGTGAGCCCATCGTTGGTTCCCCTCAACGCGCCGCCATCCCACAGAATTCGCCCAGTCGTCCCACACAGGAACAAATCACTGGAACAGTAAGTAGTCTAAATGTTTTATTATTAGACTTGGACATTATTTGTCTGCTCAGTCATTATGACTTGACAACCGTAGTTTGCTTGAATTATATTGAGCTTTGCCCAATTTTATATATTGGGCAAAGCTCAAGTAAGTGAACTGGATTTACTAGAAGTGTATGAGAATGAATGAATGAATGCCATAAATATTGAATGTTTTGACTTTGTTGTAGCAGGTGACATTGTCCGAGAGCCAGACGAGTAAGCTGCGCGCAGACCTGTCGGTGGTGGAGGGCAACATGACCGTCATGAATGACATGCTGACCGAGCTCACTGCGCAGCCCTACCACCAGCACCACGACACCGACATCGAGCTGCTCAATGTTAGTATATGGCATTTGGAACTTCCAATGTATTTTTCCATTGGAAGGGGATGTCAATGCCCATAATATATACATTAATAAGTATATAATAGGTTGACGATATATTTGTCGATAAATGTACATATTTATCTCCTCCACCCCAAGAAAATATCTAACATATTATTTATATGTCTAAATAGGTATGTATATAAATAAGGATATTTCTTGTACGGGTCGTAGAGTTTAATTATGTTGTGATGTACTCTCAAGTCTGTCTCAAGCTGTAAGCGCTGTAATGCTAATGGACCGAGAGACACAAACACAAATTTTCTTGTACCAGCATGGCGACACTACATGGGGTTTCATTACGTAACGAAAAGGAGTTTGATGGTTATAGCGCTTGTACCGGCGGCCCAATCGCCGCGGCGAATGGGCGTTAATCGAACATGTCGGATAAATTACGGAAGTCAAACGATTTGTTCCACAAAAATCTTGTATTTTCCGATAGTCGATGAAAAAAGAAGTAGGAGGTAGCGTAATGCCATACTTGTCCGGTATGACTTACAGCCCGCCATACCAAAGAGTATATGTTAATTTAAAAATAAAAATTCAACCATTTGTACCAGGCTAATTTTTGCACAGCTAATCATCATCGAGTCGATTCACGAAAATATCCATGTCATACTTTTCTGACGGTTCCAAATGGCCGTCATACTGCCGCAAAGGAAAATTTGTGTAAATTAAATACATATACATACATATAATCTCCAGGTCTATAATGAGATCACGATTTTGAATTTTGGATAGAGCAATAAAAGTGTTTTTGTATTAGTACCCATTGTGCCCCCCCCCCCCCAGGAGCTGGCGAGCACGCTGCGCGCGATGCAGGCGCGCGTGGCCGAGCTGGTGGCGCGCCTGGCGGGCGAGAGCGCGCTCACGGCCGAGCTGCTGCTCACCAACGACCGCCTGCACAACCTGCTGCTGCGACACTCGCGCTTCCTCAACAACAGGTCTACTCTACGAACATTATACCATTCATGAAAGGGCACTTTTATGCTTCACCAGCGAATTCAGATCTATTTTGGTGTTCTATAATGAAACTATTTTTGCAAACTGTCCTTTTACCGATCTCCTCTTTCCTGAAGTAAATTTAGCGGCCTTTTGTTCCACGCAACAAAATATCGACGTTCCACGATTTAAAAAAAAGTTAAGACCCAATGGTCAATATATAACTAGCTAGCTCCTAAATATTCATGATAATATTTACCTGGATGATCAGAATTGCCGCGACCGGTGGAGCGACGCCATCCGCCATCTTGGGAGCTGCTATGGGAGTTCCCGGTACGACCTCGCGTGAGTTGCAAGCTTTTATTTTACTTGATGTGTTCCGATTTGAAGGGCGAGTGAGCCAGTATAACGTAACATCTTAGTTCCTAAGGTTGGTAATGCATTGCGATGTACGGAATGATTAATCTCTCTTACGTCGCCAATCACTATGGACGGTGGTGAACACTTACGATCGGTTATACCATCTACCATTTCGCCTACCTATGTCATAAAAAATAATAAAAAATCATCAATGTGAGATAACAAAAATCATCAATACTTTTAATCAGATCGTACTTAGAGATTGTAACAGATTCAAAAAATATATTATCGATTGCCTAATTATAAATTAATGAACGGAAATAAAAATGTGATTTATACTTGTATTGATAATTATGTTAAAATATATTTATTTTTATTAATTATATTTAAATTTTCTTAATTTCAGCGGAAAAGAACGAAGACGACGCGCTCATTGATCTCAGTGACGACGTGCCCGACGTAGCGAAACTGTGTAAGTGATGTAATATTTATATCGTACGACATACAGACACGCAGTGACTCAGTGGATGTCTTACGTGGGTCTTAAGTGTAGATTGCAACCTAAAGCACCACTAAGTTTTCAAGTGAATTAATTGTGTTTTGTTTTATAAATCTTGTGCGCGACGGTGAGTGAAAACAGTACAGTGACAAGGGACATAACATCTTAGTTCCAAAGGTTGGTGGCGCATTGGCGATGTAAGCGATGGTTACGATGCCAATGGCTATAGGCGTTGGTGACCAATTACCATCAGGTGGCCTATACGCTAGTCCGCCAGTCTATGTTATAAAAAAATGTGTTAAATGAAAAAAAATCCAATATTGTCCAATATAACGGAGAGCGTCACTGCCTCCGGGGAGTGCAGTTCTCTGTCCAACAGTGGTATATCTGTGGACTGTTTGTTCTTTTGTATAGAAAATAGTTGTCTATGTATATAATGTATATTTCCAGCTGTAAAGGACGAGCAGCCCGATAAGTCGCCGAGCAGTTCCAAGGACGAGTTCGACATGTTCGCGCAGTCGCGGAACGTCACGTACGAGACCACCAAGACGGGGTTAGTCCAACGTTAAATGTTGTTAACCTTTTTAAAACTAAAATACTATCATATGAATAAGAAAACATTTATTCATATCAAACAAACACTGCAAAAATTAAGTTAAAATAAATGAATGGAAGAATCTAAATAATTAAAATTAAAAAAAAATGTACGGTCGGAAGACCTCGGTCAGGAATGACAGAATTTCGTTGCGATATTTTTTCGTGTTTTAAAATGTAGATTTTAATTGATTATATTATTATATTTTTGTCTCACCGAAAAGGTCATCATCTGACGTGACCTTGGGTCACTGCCATTTCACTACTGTGGGATGCGTAAACGAACGTTGTTAAATTTTTTTAAACATTAACTAATGTATATAAGGGAACAACAAATTAACTATATATATACACAAATACAATTTACAATCTCATTATTATTAACCATGTGCAAATTTTTGTACCATCTTATATAGGGTCGTTTGATTTAAGACCTTATGATACAAACTCACGCTTACGGAGATGATGGTATTAAAGCGTGCATTACAAACGGTGTCCCCCCGCAGAGGCAGCAGCTACGCCGACAACGCGGAGGAGCCGCGCAGCGCCGGCCTCGCCGCCGCCGCGCAGCTCCGACCCGCCGCGCTCGTGCGTAACACGTGCACCGCCTGCTACCACAACGCACCACCTTCCACCACCTCCCGCTGCCACCTTCCATCTCCTACTACCTCCTACCACCACCTTTTACCGCATTTTCCCGACACCTCGCACCGCCTTTGGCCACCTATCACCACCTTCAATCACAACGCACAACCTACCACTGCCTCATACAATACATTCACCACCTCTCATCACATGACTTTTAGCCACTTGAAACCTATTCCACCTATTCTAGTCATATTTACGTGTCGCATATAAGGCCTTAATCACAGTGACCTTTTTAAAAAAAAAAAAAATCAATTTTATTAAATTCAACAGTGTTCTCACTATCTATTAAATAGTTTGGAAGTATTCTCCCTTATCTGTCTTAAACTAAACTACCAATGTTGTCGCCTAGACGTTATATATAACATTTATTTATATATGTTTTTTATTTACTTTTTGTTTGTCTGTAGTTGTATTTTTATTTTATTTATTCGTTGTCGATTGTCAACAGCCGACGGGAATGGATCAGAGAGAATTCGATGAGATATCGGCTTGGTTAGCGCAGGAGAAGGTGATTTATCATTTAATTTCATTTTGTTTTGTTTCATATTTATTTGAATTATCACTTTTCATTTTTTTTTATCTTATTTATTTTGTTATGTATATATCAATATCTACCACGATCGTATTTGACTTTTATAATCACAATCGTCAACACTATATATTATGCGATTTTATATATATACACGTATTTTATATTTTCTTCTTAAAATAAAACCATAATTGCTACATGAAACTAGGGTTATATATGCTAGTTGCACGCTTTTACATGAAAGCATTACAATTGTTAAATATTGTCACGCTATAAATAAAATAAATTAATAATATTAAATATTAACAAAGACTTAAACACAGGCGGCCTCGGAAGCGAATGGGGCCCAAGAGAGTGTGACCAGCAGTGACTTCGACAAGTTCCTCGCCGAGAGAGCCGCCGCAGCCGAGAGCCTCCCCAACGCCGGGGAGAACAGAGCCCAGAACAATCAGGCGACTCCCCGACACAGGCAGATCAAGAAGGACGAAGACTCGATGTTCGCGCTCTGATTCGTTTCGACGCTGTAAACGGTTCGCTGCTTCACTGCTAATATTTGTTTATGAGATATATGAGAACGTGGTTTGTAAGTAACCGAGAGTATTATGATATACATGATTATTTAAAAATCGAACTTGAATGGTAAAAATGACGTTATTGTAGTTTTAGTTAACACGCCGAAGTCTCGAGAACGAATCTGGCAGTCTTCTGTCTGTTTAGTATTCAATATAAAGGGCATTACTGCTGATTATAATGTATAAAATAAACTAAACCGATCAAACGCGATAGGATACAATTCTCAATAAGTGGGTTTGAAAATGAAGTTATTTTTTTCTATTAAAAAAATATTATAGATTATCTTCAACTCCCACGTTTAATAAGTTATTGATTAATTTTCGAACGTTGGTTTTTTTAACGTTATTTATTGTTAAGAATTATATAATGTATAAATTGTCTCGATATTATAAATTGTCTCGAACGGAGAATGTCACTTTTTAAATAAATATTGCAGTGAAAGCTAGACATGCGTAGGCGCATCTTTCACGAAATTAAGTTTAAATGATTTTTTCGCATCGATTTTATGCATCTAAAAAAGTAATTCGCGTTATTTAATAGTGATATCAATATGGTTCTATACAATAGCTCGACATAAAGATGCCGAATGGTGCCTGGCTTTTATAATGAAATATTTTAAGCAAAAAAAAAAACAGTGTGAACATCTTATGTATTGCAGTAGGTAACAATAAATTAAAAATCTACATAAGATAGTAATTATTTATTGAAATTTATTTTAAATTAAGTATTTTTTGTTATTAAATTTGAGATTATGATTAACTTCATTTAAAAAAAACAATGCATTTTAAATAACGACTGCGATGATATCGCATTTATTACATAATATATGCTGGTATATATAAAATTAACAATTCTTTAATATGAATATGTATATATAAATTTGAACGAGGGGAGCATTTATAAATAGCATTATTTGATATAATACTTGCATTATGGATATTTGACTATTTAAATAATTACATTTTCAACTTTTATGATGGGATGGCAAAATATCAAGTGCTGTTCAAATCTTGCCATACCAATTTTTTAATATGTCAAATTGTGAAATTCTATAACGATTATATAATATATAAATAATGGCTTATGTGATATATATATATATATATACATGAATTTAATCATTTTATACATAATGGTAATAATTTCTATTGCGCAAACATTTTAATTGTGCATTAATTATATATTTATATAAATGAATGTAATTGGTCGTATTTCATAAGTGATTTTTCTTAAATTTTTGTTAATAATTAATTTTTATTAAAAGTAATCCAGTCTCGACTTTAGTGAAATTGTTCCCGCCTCTGTAGTTACTTATAACGTCTGTTTGTCCATCGTCCTATACACTAGTAGAATAACCAAGTAATCAAGTTACCTTAAATTAAGCCCTATTTGTACCAAAGTCGAATGCTTTCAAATATATGGCTTTTAACTCATGTACCATTACAATATGTATTTAATCAATATTCGATGAAACATTTATTTACTTTTATTGTGCACAAAACTATATACTTTATATAAGTTTCAAAAAGAATAGCGTCAGTTATGTCTTCGATCACGATTTTATATAAATCGATAAAGTATATAAAATGTATGACTAAATATGAAGTTAGTTTATAAAAATGTAAACAATCAGAAAGTCAATGATAAAATATCAATACGAATTTTTAATTATTTTGTTTGGTTAAGATATTAATATATATGCAAAATATAATTACACCTTTTCTAAGATAAAAATACTTCTTAACTGCTTAAACGTATTTTATGACTATATATTGGTAGATATTATACGTGACCTCTTTTATGTTAAATATTAATAATGATGTATGCAGCGATCTTAATAAAAATAAATCTTATCTAGGTCACGACTCGTTAAGTCTCATTATAGTTATAAAATTTTCAACCATTCCACTTGTCTTGATAATAATGATTAAGATTTTGGTGTTATAAGTTTAAAAGAACAAGCTTAATGTTAATAATTTAAAGAGTTATTTTATGTTTAATCGTTGTAATTAAGATAATAAAGTAAACTATCATAATCTATCCTTTTTTTTCATAACAAACCCTTTATGACAGACTTTAAATTAAAGCAATAATTAAGAGTAGACATAGTTTTATTTTATCTTTATTTTTTAATCGACGTCACTCATGTCATCCATCACAATAACAGTATGGTATCACCTAATGCCGGTGACTGTAATCTAGGTTAAGTATCGAGATCATGAACAGTGAGAAGGTCTCGCCGAACGCGGATAACTCTCATCTTGGTTCTGGGGCGAGTTTCTCATGTACCAGGATAAACAGTGAGAAACCTTAAAAACTTCTTTGAGGCTCTTCTATTACATACAATAAACTGATCGCTGTGGTCATGCAAGATATATAAGTAAAAATGGTCAGTTTTAGAGATTTTGATTCTTCAAAATATTTCAATATAAAATATATAGGAAATGCACTACTTTTACTTTGTTGCAATTAAAACCTTACACTTATTGCTTATGCAATATAGTATTAGATTAAATTTATTATGAAACTATATTATTATAATATTTTGAATGAAATTCTGATAATTAACTTTAAAATTATTAGGGTTCGTTGGCGGTACAGAATGCCAAGGTGGTTAAAAATAAAAGTTATTTTATTTATATTATTATATTTATTTATCAATTTCTGTATCCAACAGAGATACATAATGTAGGATTTTGGCAATTACATCAAGATATTATTTTATAATATTTATTCAGAGAATTACAGAAACTATACGAATTAGAAAATACAAGATTCCAATTTATAAAAGCACCTCATTAAACTTTTCAATTTAAAATAAGAGAATAAAATAAATTCTTACAAAAATATAATAAAACTGGTATAACAATTTTGTCTTAAAAATATCTTTTGTGATGAATAGGTTGTACATATATTTATTTATGGAACATATCATACAAAACGTAAAAAATAATTTTCTCTCCTAGCGTCAACTAAACTTGTTCGATAAAACTCAACAAAACAAGAAAACGAAACACTATTTTGATACAGAAATTATAAATACACTTACACCGTACATAAACTATGCTTATGCTGCTGTTAAAAATAAATTATGCAAATTAATTAATTAATTTCTATTAGGTCCTGAAATTCGAAAAAGACAAAAATGTATTGTCATGGAAATATCAAAATGCCATTAAATAGACAAGTTAGAGAGGTACATGTTTAACTGTGGTGAGTGTTGAGGAGATAGATAAAATTCCTTGCTCAGTTTAGTAATATTACTCGGTGATCACATAAAACAAATGACACATATTCATTACAACCCTAATATAAACATTAACAGTCGAGCTGAGGAAATGCAGATTAGTGTTACGGCCCCTCCGCGCTGGAGACAGTCTTCCTCGAAACATGTGCTACTATAAAGTATGTTCAAGGAAGTATTTTGTGCAGCGCGACGGGAGCCTTTAATAAGTATAATTTAAATACAACTACGCGCGGCCCGCTCGGCGCTTATAACTCGTCGCGCGGCGCAGACTCGTCCTCCTCGTCCTCCTCGCTCTGGAACGACACACCACACGTTAGCGGAACATTGGTAACGTTTTTGGAAGTAGTTTTAATGCATATAAAAAATTGACATAGATTGAGCCATATGAAACTCAGAAGTGTTTGCCTGGATTCGAACCCACTTCTTCGGTTAAGATTTATCCACTGCTGCTGGCTGCTGGTCAACAATTTTATTTATCTATAAATGTTTCTTTGAAGTGAATCTTTATCAAATTCTCTATGACTCGAGCCAGGATCCCATATAACCTACCGTCGAAAAGTATTTAATTATTATTAATACAAGCCCCCCGGTGTCCGTAGTCACTTTTATCAAGTGTGAGCCTCCTGCCCTCACATAAAAAAGTAGTAATGTGAACTAACCACTGATGGAACGGGCGAAGCGCCTTCTCCGTCAGTCTCCACGAACTGAGTGAGTCCGGCCAACGTCCTCTCGCCGTTGTACTCGCGCACCTGATACAGTAAGTTATAATTAGTACACATAAAATACACACACATACAAACATATATATGAAGAAAGAAGAGACGGAATGAACCAACGTTTATATTTTTAAATTCTTAATTCAAATTTGATGTTTTAATTTTTATACTGTTTAAAATCTTACATTTTTATTCTATATTGTGTCTTACGTCACGACCAATCAGAGTAGAGCTAACCTCAATGAGTCGAGGCGCCATCTTAAGTACGCGGAATCGTTGTTGAATGTTGATCATTTGGGAGTAGTTGATTTAAGTGAGAAAAATGAATCCGAGTCACGTGGAGAATAATAATTAAAATAATTAAATTTCAAGGATGATGAGTTTAAGTACTTCAACATCGTAAACCCACTTACTCGAAACGATTAAACAGAGTGCTTATCACTGTTTTTATGCAATTTCAAAGTAGTTACATACTTAAAATTGGCATGACATCAATTTTATTGATTCTACATGCACTCCTTTTATTGCATGAATAACAAACAAATAAATATTACTAGACCCTATTCCAACCGGAGTATGGGTAAAAGTAAACACAACGCAGATTTAAACACAAATTGCATGCGATTTTCTAGTAGTTCTGCTGTATTATGAACTATAAACAGTTCTTGATTAATTTAACTTTCGAAGTTCCGATTACAACTTCGTTGTCATTGAAAACGCCATCTTTTCGCAAGTCCATAGTGAATATCATAGATAATTCAAGATCTCAATCGATATCGGTGACCAATGGTCGATGCCGTTGGTCATGGTCATTGGTATGTCAAAATTTTTTATTTGGGTTTGCTCCTCTTGTGGTTGAATATAATAGTGTATACTTGGATTTTGGATGATTTATTATTATTGTGATGTGTGATTATATTGAAACGTCGTCGTCACCTGGTTGTCCTTGCCGTAGAGCTTGATGGTGGGGAAGGAAGTGATCTTGGTGTGCTCGAGCTCGTTGGCGGTCGCGTCGATCTTAGCGATGACCACGTCCGCGTCCTTCTCGAAGTGCTCGCCGAGCTTGTCGTAGATCGGCACCAGCTGCTTGCAGTGTCCGCACCTGACGAACGACATCACATCAGCTACAAGATACTAATATAATGTATTATAGGATATTTATTTATATAAAGTCATACACGAACATTGGACCCATCAGATGGTATGTGGTCATCTTTCCCCCCTGTGTACAGATACAGTAAGAAGTAAAAAGTCCATCGACACACCATCAATGTGAGTCGAAGAGCAATATCAACTTTTTGCAGAAGAATGAAGAACCTTCGATCAACTTCCATTATGAATTATAAGTATTTTTAACTTTCATACATTTTCTTATCGAAGTTACTCTTATATTATAAAAACTAAATAATCTTATATAAATAACGGCTATTTCCTTGAAACATACAATGTAATGTAATACCATTATCGTGTCAAACTATGACATCAGTCGCGGGGGCGCCAAGCGACGAGTAAATATACTTAAGGCGACATCACCAAACAGTATTAACATAATGGACGCACAATTTTCGAGCCGTTAGAGACAAGCCGACAACAATTAATCGCGAACCATTGAATACGTCCTAACGAATCTCTTTGTGACAACACTTGTATAAATATAAAGTATACACGAACAATATAATCATTAAATATTGTAAATTGATATAATTGTGTTTACATAATTATATTGCATCATAAATTATATCTAGAATGATCAATAATACTATTATAATTATTAATAGCAACAATATTCTTAATTTGAGTTTTTTTTTAATTACATAATTTTTCAATGTCAGTTGACATTAAAATTAAGAAAAATGTAATATGGACAAGATTGGTACTTATAATAGTATAGTGCAAAGGCTATTTATATAGACTCACCATGGGGCGTAGAACTCAACGAGGACCTTCTTCTCGGGGTTGAAGACGACCTCGTCGAAGTTGGACGCGACGAGCACCTTGACGGGCTTGGCGGCCCAGTCGGCGGGCAGCTCCTCGCTCAGCAGGTGCTGCTTCAGCGTTCCCGCGAAGAACGACTGCACGAACTCCTGCGACACCACGACGAATACTCGATATTAAATATTACCTCCGTTATTACTTTCTTGCATATTATATTAATATATCTGTCCGTATATATGTTTTGGCGTTAATCTCAAGGATTGCTTTGGTGCTTTTTATTCCGTCTTAAACCAAAAAGCAAATTGATTCACGAGTAAAGTAGATGTTTATGTATAATGTATTACACACTAGTTATCGTCCGTGTTCATGCTTATCGCTTACTTAATACTACATTTCAGTTGTTTAGCCGTGAAACGCAATCAGTCAAACGTAGTTGTTCGATCACATTATAGATAAAGATAAATGATATATTATGTCGGTTGTCGGATATAATCGCGCCACCTTGAAGTTTCCATGGCGTGCGCTGTGTGAATCGATAAAGCTACGCGACACTACACTACCACCTACTACTATTTTTGTACTATATATCTCCAAAACTGTACATTTAGGTAAAAAAAATATAAATATACTCACAGTACTTTAAAAAATCTGAATTTAAAATTCATAATTTTACTAGGGTAGGTTCCACCCACTAATCATATATTCTACCGCAAAACAGCAGTACTTGGTACTGTTGTGTTCCGGTTTGAAGGGTGAGTGAGCCAGTGTAATTACAAGTACAACGGACATAACATCTTAGTTCCCAAGGTTGGCGGCGCATTGGCGATGTAAGCGATGGTTAACATCTCTTACAACGCCAATGTCTATGGGCATTGGTGACCACTTACCATCAGGTGGCCCACGTGCTCGTCCGCCTTCCTATGCAAGTCTCTAAACTTACAATTTCTCGTATCGACCAATGTGTAATGTTAACATCGTATTATTAACGGTTCATTAAGTTAACGCTCTGAATCTTGAAACATGTTTGAAATTAATCGTACGTTTTATGTTTTACGAGCGCTGCAGCCGTTGCTTTGCAAACGTACGATTCGATTCGCTGCTTAGCCGATTAGAAAATAATAAGCTTTGCGATTACAATTGCATAACAAAAAAACAACTTATAAAAGAAAAATTCGTTATAGATACAGCGTAATGTAAAAATAATTTAATTAAAAAAAAACTACTTTATATAGGCGCTTACTATTATGTACTTAAGGATGTTATTTTTAATCTACATATCTATACTAATATATACTGAAGAGTTTGTTTGTTTGATACGGCTAATCTCAGGAACTACTGGTTTGAATTTAAAAAATATTTTTGTGTTGTATAGTCCTTTTATAGAGGAAGGTTCTAGGCTGACTTTTATTCATTATATATAATTATTAATTATACGCGGGTGAAACCGCGGAGCACAGCTAGTATTATATATATCCTGAAACCTTTCCGATCGTGTAGGATTGCCGTCACATCGGATTATGACAGCTAAGAAATAGAGAGTGCACATTTGTTTGCGCACACACTTATGCACTATAATATCTCCTGCGCAGTTGGCTAATATCGCTAGAGGATTTCTTTTATATATTAACAATTAATTATTTATTAAATAGTTATATCCAATAAAAAAGCTGAGTTAGTATGAAGTTAAGCTTGTTATACGTTTCAAGTACCAATTAACAGTGTTAATATTAATTGTTACGTAGAATCAATTAAGGTTACAGTTACTAAGGCTCATTAAGATGCTGTTCCTATGCAATAATGCAATGTGACGGCTTCTTCGAGAGGAATAAATGGCTATATTTTTCTTACATTGTCATGTACATATAACAATAGTAGTTGTCGTTATGTACCGGCGTATACACGAGTATTAAAAAATCTTTAGAAATTGATTTGATCTTTGAACGGTTGGAAATACATTATTATTAGTGTATTTACTTATGTATATAATTTTAAATTTATATACATAATAATTAATAATTATTATTTTTTAAATATGACAGATCGTCCATTGATTTATGAAAAATATCATGTCAAGATTTACTAGAGATACGAAAATCATTCAGAGCTTCTTGTGAGTATCAACCCAGTCAGCCCTTATTTTTAATCATCAGGACAGACACTCTGTTTGTAAGCTGACTTCAATGTATAGACACAATGAGACGTACCTCCACGGCGTTGGCGCTCAGCTCGTCGGTGGCGGGCTTGTACTTGGCCATGTCCTGCTCCAGGGCGATCAGACGGGCCGATGGCACCTCCTCTTTCTTCATGCCGAAGAACTCCAGGATCCTGGACCGAACAAATATTATATAAAAAATATACGCTACGAGTGCGAGGCGATGCCCTTCTCCGTAACCATGGCAACGTGTATGCAAAAAATTAATCATGATCGTCTGACTAGTTAAGACGTGAAAGCGTAACAAACAAACAAACAAACACACTAATATAAAGAATATAAGCACTTTTGCATCGTCATTTTATCGGCACCATCGGTTCGGAGTGTAGATTATAATAATAGTAATAAAATCGTTATTGAAATAGTATTTGTATAGCTTGGCTGGCACCCCAAACTAGGAAGGCCGCGTCTTAGGGGCCAGTGCCATCCTAAGGGATGTCATCCTAGTCAATGTACGCAGTAACTAGGTTGAGAAGAAACGACGAAAATATCAATTATGTAGTCTTTTATCTCCATTGTATTTATATTTTATCTCTATTGTAACAGTGGTCATTATATCTGTATATTACGTAATGACTCGCGAAGAAAATGTCACTATGACGTCACCTTCGGAATATATAATACTTTATTATGCAAACATTTTTGAGATAAATGTCATTGATTATAATATTCTGCTTAGAGTGCGAAGAGATGGAATTATTTTTAATCATACGTTAAATATTATACACGGTCAAATATTACGTTATTAATTTTTTTTTTGTATTTGCAGACATATGGAAACATGATCGCTTAAAAGTATTGCATATCGATCAATGTTTAAATTTGTATCTAATGACAGCTTGCAACGTGTAATTTGATTCACGCAGAGCAAAAGTTGAGGATCATATAAGACATTAGTAATGAAAAAATATTTACTTTTTTTGAATTAAAAACTTCTTTAGCATCGTTGTGATTTGAAAGTCGATGAAACGAAATAGCGACAGTAAAAAGAGACAGACACATAAGTTCATAAGATTTAACGTGGGAGAGAATGAGACAGGAAGCATTATACAGTGTTTGTCCACCAAGTTTTACCAAGGCATAGTGCTCCCCGTGTTTACCAAGGCATAATGCCAAATTTTTAAAGGTTTCACTTCTACCACGTGTGAATTGCACACGTTTTCTTTAAATATTGTAATGTAGGTAAAGTTCTTTCGGTTTTCGCCCAAAAACGTATATATTATCGATATTGGCGTGCTAATAAGATTGACCCTTTGAATGAGTCGATTGCATCAAGTTGATTGAGAGAGACGGTGCAGCGCACGCTTCAACTCGAAACTTCGCCACATCCGTTCCTAACGTTCACTACACACACAAGGATCTCACCGAAGACACGGTCGTCTCGAATTATATATTAAGGTCCTCCAGACCGATTTCGGCCACGGCGGCCAATCTCAAGAGAGATTAGCCAACTGCGCAGGAGATATTATAGTGCACAAGTGTGTGCGCAAACACAGGTGCACTCTCTATTCCTTAGCTTCTCATAATCCGATGGGACGGCAATCCGACACGACCGGAAAGAGTTCAGGCGCAGTACCAACGGCTTAACAACGTGCTTTCCGAGGCACGGGAGTGTACCAGACTTCCAACTTCCAGACTCCGGGCTGCTACTGAGAATTTTCTGACAGAAAACCCCAATAACTATTTATTGGCCCGACCTGGGAATTGAACCCAGGACCACCGCGTCTGCGGCCTTATATCAAGCCACTAGACCAACGAGGCAGTCAAATTAAATATTACAATTGAATTATATATTACCTAACAATCCTACGATAATCTTTAGTAAACGCATTTTTAATAGAAATACATACATGTATAAAGTAAAAAAAAGGCTAAAGCCTACTCTACTTTTGGAGGAGACGGTTTGGGACTTACTCCACCACGCTACTCTAATGCGGATTGGTGACACGTAGCAGATTTTCGTCTACCACATGCAGGTTTCCTGACAGTGTTTTCCTTCAACGCAGACCACGAAATGAATTATAAAAAGGAATTAACCACACAAAAATTAGGTGGTGCCCACCTGAATCACCAGTTAAGATCTCTCTTTTTATAATCACTCAAGTATATAGAAGTTGATTTAATTAAAATAGTTATTCAATAATGTTAGAACCCATTCAATTTTATAAATTCATCCATATTACATACAAATCAGTAATTTATTTTATTTACCTCTGGTGGTCATCCTCGTCAGTGTCGATGGCAACGGTCATGATCCTGTCGCGGTAGTTCTTGGCGACTGGTTTCAGGGAGTTCAGGTACTTCTCGAAGTGACCGGCGCTCTAAGGGGTAAAATTATTACGTCAATTAAACTATGTAATTCAATTAACTATGATGAAGGTCTAATTACAATAACTCAGTAGTAACTAATCTATACTATTATTATGTTGATAGGCATATTCATTTATTATTATATGTATTTACAATAATATATTAAATTTCGTATAATATCCTGCAAGACAGGTGATACTAATTCCCGCCTTTCTTATTATCTATAAAAAAATATATTTAATATTTTTATTTTATAAGCTTTAGGCTTATATATTATTTGGCAAAAGAAAATGCCGTTTGAAACAATAGGTAATATAATATTTAATTAAAATTATCAATAATTCGATTTAAATCTTCAAAATAATATACTTAATAATATACTTCAATATCAAATTTACTTTATCGATATTAATTAATAAAATAATCTATTACTATGATAATAAATAGATAAACTGTTTTAATGTGTCATACGGATAGATAATCACGAAATATGAATAAAAGTCGTATTTTAATACTAACGTGAAATTCGTTGAAACGATAAACAAAATGATATCATTTTATATTTTAGATTAAATAAAAAAAACATTGTATGTTGTATGTGCTATCATTTTGTTTTTCCAAGAAATTTATTTAACTACCTAAGGAAAAGGATTTCGTATATAAATTATTTTATAGGTATCATTTTTATCTAGCGTTGCTGAAAAAATTGTTTGTTTGATTCGGCTAATCTCGGGAACTACTGGATCGAATTTAAAAATTGATTTTGTGTTGTATAGTCGTTTTATCGAGAAAGGCTCTAGGCTTATTTTAATTTATTATATTTTTATAAATTAGACGTGGGTGAAACCGCGGCGCACGGTTAGTATACCATAATTGTATTTATAAAATAAAGATACCAATTTAAATATATTGGTGAATATCGAGCCTTATGATCAGTTGCATAGTGCGCATGTTCCGAGCTTTAAACGACAACAGGGTTCATTGAACTACGAGCTCGATTACACTTTATCAATATGGAAGTCGGAAGCTAAAGTTACATTATAACATTATTTTAAAGATTTTTTAAATTCTAAATTTAAATAGCTATAAAGTTTTATTATTCAAATATTTAATTTCAGCCAGTACACTTCACCAATGCACGTGCAAACGTACGACATATATTAAATTACAGCTTTTTTATAATTTAAATTCAATATTTTTAGGTCACTTTTCAAATTAAAATTTATAATTATAACGTTTGATATTAAACCTTTTTAAAGTATAACGAACTCTACAATTGAAAGTTCACCGTAATATTTCAAAGATAGAAGTTTGAACGATCTCAAAGTAAAAGTAAGGTTACTTTCACCAACGTGAGAGCTAACAAGACTCGTGACCCGATTGATGATGCGATATCTAGAAAAGTCTTAATGCAAATATTGTATTTGATTTCAATTTTTTTTAAATTGTTAAATGACAAACGAATTTCGACAATATCACCGAAAGAGCGAGAGATGAGCGAAAAAAAAAAAACTTAAATTCCAAGGATAATCTCATTTAAATTTGGAACATTCTGTTTATGTTTAAATAATAAACTAGACTTAATTGAAACTGAATTGAAAAATAGTAAACTAGAATCTATCAAAGTTCGCTTTCGGTAACGTATTCAAAACCGGTAATCGTGACTGCGATGGATTTGTACCGTTATAGATAACTGTCCAACGGTAGTGACGCGCACAATAAGAACCTATAATATACATATAATATACCTATAATAAGAACTATTAGTACATTTTCTTTTTATTAAATTTTATTAGTTTATACATTGTTTAACGATTATGTTTGCTTCACCGGAACTGAATTTCATTTTATCGTTTCGACCGAGTATATAAATAGCCTGTTGATAGCTGTCGTAAAAAATTTACATAATTTAAAAATATAATAATTATTGAAAATTTACATAATAATTATACTATATGTGTGTGTTTAAGATATTTACCTTGGACAGGAACAACAGGAGGTGGTACTTGATCTGGCCGCCGAAGATCTTGGAAGCTGTCTCGTGAGAGAACTCAACAATGGTCGGCATACTCTGAACGAACGCCCAGGATTTCAGGGCATCTTCTGTGAAATCTTCACCCGCGTATTTCACACTGGGGTCTTCAAACTGTGTACAAAATTAAGACTTCAGGAAATGTCTACTCACTTATACATATTATATATTTTAAATAATCTTGTCTACATAATTTATTACAATACTTTTAAATCCAGCCTCTAAAAACCACACATAAATCAGTAATACACGATTAAATTCTAGTATAAGCTGAAATTTAAAAACACATTTAACAATTTAAACGTAAAATCGAATGTTGATGCTACCGAGTTACACCAGGCCAAAAGTTAACTATTGACTTTTGCGAATCAGTTTCATAGTTTAAGTTATATAAAATAATGAATACAGTCAGTAAGTAACATTGTAAAAAAATCTGACGATGATAAACATTCAAAACGTTCAAACTGCAATTTAAGTGAAGCTGGCCTGACATTTAAGATGACCCTGAGATAACAGATTATGTGAATATGTATACGTAATACGTATCAGTCACGTAGAATATAGAAAAAAAATTAACCCCTGCTTTGAACTAGTAAGACAGATAGATAATAGAGATAATTGTTAAAAATAATCCACCATTTGAGGCAATTCAATTTCAATGTATAAAAGCAATACTATAACGGCCGAATACTGAAACGTCACTTAAATATTAAATGCGACTTAATTATTTGAGACACCGTTAAATCCAAATTTCGCATACTAATTTAGGAGCTTCTCAATGTTAAGTAGCGTTTAACTTTGAGGGACGTTACAGTATTCGGCCGTAGGTCTAGCAATAAGGTATTTGATTCTGGTATAGGTATTTTAATGGTGGTATACAGAATTAAATAATAATTGATATGTGAAGTGTAAGTTTGTGTATTATGCCCTTATTTTATTATACCGGCTTGAAGTTTATAGTTTCTTAGTTTAAATCAACCAGCCATATTGTGAGCAACATGTGCATTCAAAATCTTGTTAAACAAAACTAGTCTATCTTGTCACAAAGAAAACTAGTTTGTAATAACAACTATATTGTAGTGTCAAGTTTCGACTATTTATACATTAAGAATAGGTAAATTATGCATTTACTTTAAATGTCATTTAGCTATATATTAAATTTTGAAGCTGCAATATTTTCATTTATATTTATAATATTATTAATAAGAAAAGTATTAAATATTTAATGTTTTTTTTGTCAATGGAAATGATTTACTTACGTTTTTGTAGAGGACTACATCTTCAGCTTTAGCTTCAAGTTCCTCAATGACCTTCTCGTCAGTGACAATGGCGAATATTTGGTCGTCGACTAAGCCAGCGGTGTTCAAGAAAGTGACAGCCTTTTCAGTTGCTTGGTCGGGGAAGAAACCGAAAATAACAACATTGTTAGCAGCGATAAGTTCCTTAGCCTGTTCTGCAGAAGCAACTTCAACTGCTGGTGGACCAGTCTTCTTCTTCAACCATGCAACAATATCATCAGCCTGGCGTCCACCTATTAAATGATGAGTATAAATTATTATACAGGATATTACAGTACGGGATTTATTGAAACAAAATTACTTATTTTTAGAATTACTCTTATCTTTAGATGAGAAATGATAAAGCAATTAATTTGTAGAATTAAACTGATCTAAGATTTTAAATAATCTTTGATTCTGTTATCTTCAATACTGATATTAAAATACTGATATAAATAAACATGACTTTTTTGGAAAGAAAACTTTTGAATAAAATAATGTTGGCTACATTAGATACCATGATGTACAACATTTTTTTTTTCAAAAAATAATGTAATGCAGTTTAAATTAATTATAAGTCATAATATTAAGAAATAAGGCAAGGCAATCTAATTAGTGTGGACAAGTTTATAAAACATGCACATTACAAACGCATGTGACTAATTTTTATGACTGAGTAATAATAAGTGAATTACTAGAAAGTATGAAAGAAAAATTAATTAGAATATCTATTTACCGGAATATTCGAGAGGATTTCCTTTCTTAAAGAAAATAAGCGTCGGGTATCCTTTGACTTTGTGGAACTCAGCCAGATCTTGCTCTTGGGTAGCATCAACCTTAGCCAGCTTGATAGGAGATTCTTCTTCCAATAACTTCGTTGCTGCCTTTGCATACTCCGGCGCGAGCGATTTGCAGTGTCCACACCATGGTGCATCTGTGAGGTAGGACGAATGACTATTGACTTATAAACTTTACAACACCGCCCGGCGTATTACAATATAATGTTAAATATAATATAAATGAATATATAATAAGAAAAGTTATGTTTGTTTTACACATTTACACGTTATATATTTATTAGTGCCAAGAATATAAGTAATTAAAATAAAACTTACAGAATTCTACTAAGACGAAGTCCGTCGAAGCAATAACATTGTCGAAATTGGCTTTTGATAGTACTAGAACATTGTCTTCAGAAGGAATTTCGTCACCCAGCGCGGCACCCAAGAGGGCTATCGCTAGCGAAAATATTATAACACGCATCTTTAATATCCGATGGTTTTACAGCAATTAATAATTCTACTCGGGAGACGAATCCTCACAAAATGCCGAAACTGCCACTTCATTCACACTTGCGCAGTCTCACTTGACGTGGCAGCGTCGATCGTGTGTTTGGCTCTGATTGGTTGCCCGGTTGGATCTATCTATAACCTATTTATTGTTCTCTGTGGTTGGATCGTTGTTTATTTTTTTTAGTCGTTACCTACTCGGTTCCACCATGGTGGTTGAAAAAGAAAAGCTATAATCAGTATGTACATTACATTTTTGAATCATGCCTTGTACTACAGCGTATGATATTAATGTACATCATGTTATTTCTTCTAATAAAGTTTAAATATGTTTATTATAACTTATAAGCTATTAGTTCTAGTAAGGCTACCACAAATTAAAACAAACAACACAACACAACGTTAAAGAATATTAATACATTATTGTATATTTGTGTATTTCGATTGACCCAGCATAATTACAGGCACATAAGTTTACGTTTATAATTTATTTATCTCATATTCCACGTTGAAGTAATACAATTTATACAATGCTAAAGAACATTTAAATAATCCGGATGAGCCTGGGTGTTGTAATTATGTATGTTTAAATAAGGTGACGAGATAACAATAAAACCTTATAAAATAAACGGTCAATTTGCTTTATCAGTCACAATCAGAATAATTAAGGTATAAGAAATGAAAATCTTCCCATTGAGCCCATCTCATCTTTGTGAGAGCCGAGCCCAACTACTAGTAGACAAAAATATCATTTATAATTTGTTTTATTCGAATGGATTGTGACAGATATATTTAAATAACTAAGCCTTTAGATATTATTTTCCTTATTGAGTCATTTTCGTTACATGACATGTAAAAAATATATTTACTGGGTTATTTGTAACACACTAGCATGAACCTCGCAGGACAAGATAGTTAGCACCATAAGCAACAACTTTTGTTCTACGGCTTTTGATAATTTTTTAGACTTTAATTTTCATACAAAATTAAGTGTTCATTTAATTTCCCGCTTGAACATTTATAAATCTATGCGCATCGCAAAGATCGACATGTCAAGTCGCCTCAACACAATAGACCTACAAATGTCACGACAGTACGAAAAAAACGAGTAAAATCATTTTCTTTTCATGTATTATGTCCAAACTCGTCCAAGCTTTGTGCAAGCTCGTCTGGGTAGGTACCACCCACTCATCAGATATTCTACCACAAAACAGCATTACTTGTTATTGTTGTGTTCCGGCTTGAGCCAGTGTAATTACAGGGACAAGGGACATAACATTTTAGTTCCCAATAGGTGATGTAAGTGATCTCTTACAATGCCAATGTCTATGGGCGTAAGTGACCACATAAGGAGGCCCATAAGCTCGTCCGCCTTTTTTTTTTTTTCTCTGTGGAAATGCATTTATGCATACCCCCCGCAAGATGAAAAGCGGGGGGTTATGTGGGACTCGACGGCTGAAGTGCAAGGCCGTAATACCCACTAAAACCACAGCGTATACTTCACCCCCTTTATGGGGGTGCCAAGGGGTCGCGTGATATGCTCGTCCGCCTACCTATGCTATAAAAAACAATACATTTTTTCATATGCTTCAAAAAATAATTTACACAATATAGAAGTAATATTTAAATTAAAATTATAATTATTCATTATCTGTATTTAAGGTTTACGATAGCAATTTATTTTTAAAAAATAATATCTTAATAAAATATTCAGCTTAATAAGTATTTTATGCCGAACTGCTTCACTAATCTCAAGTAAAATATACATTCTTGTTGGCAATATTGTATTTTTCACTGTCATATAATATAACTACACGGCACTAGCGCCGTTGTCTACACAGGTCCTGTAACAATAGTAGTGGGGGTACGTCGACTTAATGTCGTTGTTCAGTTCAATTTACGGCCACCAGAGGCATGACAATTGGCATAATTATCCCGAACACTTTTTCAAATTCAAACAAAACAAAAATAACGACAAATCCGCAAAACTCAACGAAATGATATAACAATGATTAAGTAACACAATACTTCTCCATCACCCTTACCACCCTCACAAATCCGTCTCAATTACTCGATTGGCGATAGCAGCGACGTACAGTGGGCGCCGCTGCGAAATAAAAGTTGTTACACAATCGCGTCTATCACCACTGAAATTGGACTCGCTTGCTAGACCTGTATACAAAACCGTGATAATAGATGATTGACAATTGTCAATGACATTGGCATTTTTGGTCATATAATCACATTCAGATTTCAGTCACATCATATTACATCAATTACATGTCTGATGTTAATTCAGTCTAAAATCTAAATCAAATAACATATTGATTAAATAAATTCTGTTATTCAAATATGTGTATTTTGTAAATAAAAGAATAATTTGTCATTTTTATTATGTTTCATTTTCATACATCGTGTATTATTACGATTCGACGTGACTGGCAATTGGCAAAATACATTGTGCATGAGTATTACAACGGGTGAAAGAAATTAATTAAAGATTAACACTTGTCACGGTCAAGAGCAAGATAAAATCAAAAATAATATTCACTATTATTTTTTATCAACACTGAAAATGAGATGATCTTCATAACGCCATATTAATATTGTTATGTTGCTTACCAAATAATTAGATCAATAAAAAAGGTATAAATTATATTTTCAATTAAATGTATCGATTTTTCATGTTAATTAGTTAAATTAGTTTTATATTTGCAATATATTTTAAATCAATGTACTTTTATAGCAATGTAATTTATTATAATAGTTAAAATAAATTATAAAACTAAATTTATTAAATTAATGAAACATCCAAATTGGATCTTACAACAATATGTCATGCCTAATCAATAACACATTTAAATGGCCTTCATGTTAGCAGATGAAAGAATTTATTTTAGAAATTTAAAATTTGGAAACTATCCAATTTTTATTCTTGCACTCTTCCGATGTCTAGTTATAAAATGGTTTTCAGTGGGAACATTACTAAATTGTAAAAGATTCCTATTATAAGGTAATAATAATATTTAGATATAGGAATTGAAAAAAAATAATTATTTAAATTATTATATTTCAGATGCCAGAATATACTGTCACATCAGAAATATATGAGGAGTTTGATTATAAGACTGATATAAAGCCAAGTAAGAATGGAAGTAAGTGATTTTTAAATGAATTTAGTCATTTTAATATTTATCTCAAAAAAATATGTACTTAAAAGCTTCAATAAATACTCTTGAGTTATTTCTACTGAAAAATATCTTATATATTATGGTTTGTTTTTAAAATATAAAAATAAGTTTAATATTATATACCAGTAACGGCCGAATACTGAAACGTCCCTCTAAGTTAGGGATGCCCGATGATCATCGATTTTCGATGAACATCGATGTTAGAATATAAAACATCGATGTTTTAACATCGATGTTGCATTATATAAAACATCGTAACATCGATGTCAGGGCCTGACATCGATGTTACGATGTTTAGGTAGTGGATTTAATTAATAACGTCCTCTGTTATAACGACCTTTTGATTGCGTTACACCTCTGTTATAACGTTACACTTAGTTCCTTGAATTTACAGTATACTCTAAGGGGGAAATATGTGCCGATATCCGACATAGCGACTAGTTTTAATGAAACATGTGTGACAAGTTCCTAGAAATTTCTTGCAGACATTGCGACCGAGTCTGTACACAAAGGCCGCGGCTACCATAAAAAGCACAAAGATTCGTTCATAGCATCTTTTGTTTACATGCACAGGTGGTCAGCTATTTATGTTGTTGTGCTTTAATGTTTTGATTATTGGACTAATAAAATAATTCGGTAATGACGTTAAAAGACGCGACCACATTGCAGCTGCAGAACAAAAGCGCTGATAACATTGTTTTTTCCAAAGCTCTAATTGGCTTATTCCTATTCCCACTTTAAGGATAGGAACCCAAGGATATGCTTAAATTAACTTTTTTCCGATATGAAAATCAGTGCTTTGTACGTCCCTTTCGTCATCGCATGTGTCCCGTCTGTTCTGTGCTGTTCCTGTGTGTTTTCGCTTACGTTTACCGGATTTGTTTGATTGCTCTCTCGACTACCTTGGCTTGTTTTTTGGACTTTGATAAAGTGTGAAGCTGCTGCTGTTTATTTTAAAACTTTGGTGAGTACCAATCAATATACATTCTCTTATTTATATTCTTCTCTTAATCAAAAAATTGAAAACAACATATAAATAATATAAATAAAATTAAAAGAAAAAGTCCAAAATATAATTTTCAAAATTCTACAAGTTACGGTAAATTGTTTTGATTTGATTTGTTATTATAATATTGTCAATGAGAAATTCTTCTACTCACTACCTATATGTACATTTTTAAATTAAGTAATGTTTTTATAGGACTGACTGCGCTACTGTGATGCCGCCAAAAAGTTTGTATTGGGAGTTCTTTGAAAAACTTAATAATAATGAAGCAAGATGTCGCTCCTGTTACAAAGTTCTGAAAACTTGTGGTAACACCACAAATTTAAAATTACACTTGGAGAAAATGCATTCAAATTTAACATTATTGAAAAAAAAAACAGAAACATGTTCACCTGCGAAAAGATTACGTAAAGATATATTCAACAAACAACCCTCTGTGCAAGCTTCATCTAGTTTTTCTTCTGCTGGGTTGGCTATGGCTTCCACTAACTCGGCTTTGGAAACGGGGGATGTTTTAGAGGACACTGATTGCAGTTTAACTGCAAGTGACCTTAGTACACCATCCAATATTAGGAAATCATTTCAGCCAACATTAAATGAGAGTTTCAGAAGCGTATCTGAATTTGCTGAAAATGGTGCAAAGGGGGTTCGTTTAACGAATGCTATCTTATATATGATATGCAAGGATTCACAACCATTTCAAATAGTTGAGAACGAGGGGTTCAAAAACCTGATGAAAGTAGCTGCCCCTCTTTATAAAGTACCCTCTAGAAATACGTTTAAGAGAATGCTAGATTCGAGATACAAAGTGACACAAAATTGTTTCAAGGATAAGATTAAAGGGCTTAATAGCATAACTCTTACCACTGATATATGGACTGATATTATGCAAACTCGAAGTTTTATAGGTGTTACTATTCATTTTTATGAAGACACAATGGTATCAGCTACATTGGGAGTGTATGAACTAACGCAATCGCATACCGCTGAATATATATCAAGGATGCTGTTACTAACTTGCGAAGAATGGCTAATAGATACAAGTAAAGTATTGGCAGTGGTGACTGATGGTGCACCAAATGTAGTGAAGGCTATTGATATTGCGTTTGGCAAAAAAGTCCACGTAATTTGTTTCGCCCACTTGCTTAATTTAGTGGCACAAAAGTCTATTGAAAAGACTAACCAATTGCCAAGTTTGATTGCATCTATTAAAAAAATAGTCACGTGGTTCAAGCAATGTGTTACGGCAAGTGATGAGTTACGGAAACAATCCGATCTGAAACTCATACAAGACGTCACTACACGCTGGAATTCGACTTTCTACATGGTCGAAAGATTTTTAAAACTACGTCCAGCTATTAACCAAATTGTAAACTGCCACACCAGTGCTCCTCCTATGGTAAACGCTCAACAAATAGAAGAGTTGACTGAAATTAGTGAAATTTTACGACCTTTAGAAGTCGCTACTCAAGAGGCATGTGGAGAAAGCTATGTTTCCAGCAGCAAAGTTATTCCTTTAACGCGAATGTTATATTTAAAAATCAGCGGCATGCACCCAAAACACGTCATTGGTGAAAATTTAAAACAAAATATAATATTAGAAATAAGAAAACGTCTGCTGCCATCAGAACATGTTAATATTCTTGCGATTTCTACTTTGTTAGATCCTAGGTTTAAAAATATACATTTTCAGGATCCTGTAGCATGTGCAAAAGCAATAAGAAATGTTAAAGAACTGCTTACCACTGCAAAACTGCAGGGCCCTGAGGAAGAGGAAGTAAATCGTGATATCGAGTCTCAAGGTGATCAGACAGAAGAGTTTAATTTATGGAGTGAGCATTATAAACTTGTCAAAGAAAAAAATTGCGTACCCTCGCAAACCGAGTTTGACATGCCCTCAGAATTGAGTTATTATCTTAAAAACCCGGTCACTGATCTGAAACAAGATCCCATGCAAGTCTGGAACAGCGTCATTGGTTCTACTTACCCAAAGTTGAAAAAAATGGCGGTGAGATATTTAAGTACCATTGCGACTTCAACGCCATCTGAAAGATTATTTTCGAAGGCAGGTTCAACACTGTATCAACAGCGCAACAGGTTGAAAGGTTCCGTACTTTCAAAATTATTATTTTTACAGTCGATTGACAAAAAGTATTGGAATATATAATGTGTTTCGCCCTACTCTATTTTATTATTTCTCTTTGTTTTGGTTCCATTTTTATTATCTCTTTGTTTCTTTTTTTAATTAAAAATGTCAAGTGATATTATGATTGTTTTATTTATTGATGACGATGTCAGCAAAAAAATATCGATGTTGGCCGACATCGATGTTTTCCTTTCGATGTTTATCGACCATCGATGTTTTAGTTTCGATATTGACATCGATGTCAACATCGATGTTTTTCTAACATCGAGCATCCCTACTCTAAGTTAAACACTACTTAACATTAAGAAGCTCTTAAAGTAGTGTGCAAAATTTGAATTTAATGGTGTCTCAAATAATTAAGTTGCATTTAATATTTAAGTGACAATGTCCTACTGCTGGGCTAAGGCCTCTTCTTTTTTGAGATTATTATATTCTCATTATTAATTTATACTTTCAGATGTTATATCTGAGTTCCCATTCTTGTTGCCACGAGAAAGCAATCAAGTTCAATTTGACAAGGATGATGATTTGGATGTAGACAGACCACAAAAAGAAGTCATCAAAATAGGTAAGTTTACATTATTTATAATGTTTGTCTTTTGATTAATTATTAATTACTGTTAAGTAGTAAACTATACAAAGAAAACTAAAAGACTAATGGCTGAATACTAAAACGTCTTTCAAATATGAAGTGGGACTTAATTATTTGGAACGCCATTAATTTCAAATTTCGCATACTAAATTTTGAAATTAATGACGTTACAAATAATTAAGTCCCACTTGATTTTGAATGACGTTTCAGTATTCGGCCGTAAGTTTTTAACTATAACTGTGTATTAAGATAAAAGGAAACAGCCTCATATAGGTGCTATTTTGTGATATTTTTACATTATACTAGCTGTGCCCTGCTGTTTCACCCGCATATAATTAATAAAAATATAATGAACAAAAATCAGCCTAGAACCTTCTTCAATAAAAGGACTATGCATCACAAAAATAATTTTTATATTCGAACTAGTTGTTCCTGAGATTAGCTGGATCAAACAAACAAACTCTTCAGCTTTATATATTAGTGTAGATTAGGTAATACAAACCACTTCACACAGTTCTTAATGCATGTTTACAAACATCACAGCGACAGAAACAGACTTGACAATATAGTTATGTTAGCTCAAAGCATGAAGACATCAGAAGTAAATGCTTAATCAGTGGAATTTAAGTTATTGTGTTATTCCATGCTTTAGGATTGTATGTCTGTCTTGCTCCCGTAAACTTGTCTATAGTAGTAACTTTAACTAGTTAGTTAACTACTTAATCTATTTTAACAGTTTTTTTTTATTATCAGAACATAGTTCAAAAACTAAGATATCACTAGTCGGTCTACAAGTGTGGAGAGGGGCATTCTTGCTGGGAGATCTACTTATACACTTAGGAAAAACTGGTCAACTGAGTGGCAAAAATTTGTTAGAACTTGGTGCTGGTACAGGTTTAACGAGCTTTGTAGCTGCTATGTTTGCGAAGAAAGTTGTTTGTACAGGTGAGTGAGTATAAAAATAAAGTAACAAACCATAAATGCCCCATAGCTAGGCAAGCGGTAGAAATTTTATCAGCTCAAAATAGCTGTGGATGGTTTCTGCAAGATGTTTTTATTTCAATAAGTGGTGCTTGCGCAGATTGCAATACATATTTATAGGTTTTCCACATATTAATCATATAAAAATAACATTAAGGACATTTTTAAACCGCAAAGATGATATTTTGCAATCGTTTATTTTGGGATCGGTAGTAATCGCAATAAAATGCAACGATTGATGATGGTATGATCCAAATAATTATAACCGATAGTTGCGAGTACGCAAACCGTTTATAATATCATTATTTCTAATATATTATCGTCATGTCATGCGCAGCGGTGAAATAAATTATCGTGAGGAAACATACACTAAGTATAAAAAGTTTGCCATAGAAACAAATCACACATGCACAACGGATATACTGCCAAGTCACAACAAACTTTTCGTGGAAGCTTAAAGACAAAAACAACAGACGACAAATTATATTATGTACATATAAACAAAAGTAATACAAAATAAGTAATTAACAGACATAGAACCCAAATGTCGCTGTCTCGGGCAATCTCCCACCATCTTAAAGGTCTAAAATAAATAATAAAAAAAAGCCAAGTTTATGTGAATATTATGCCGCAAAAATCTAAAAAAATGTTTTTATTTCAGATATCGATCTAGGAGGTATTTTAGATCTCATTAAATTGAACGCAAAATATAATTCAAAGCTGATAAAATCGCAGTTCAAAGTGATGCCATTAGATTTTACAAAGTTAGATTGGAACAGAGCTTTATTGGATGAAATAAAGCAAGCTAACATTGTAATAGCAGCGGATGGTAAGATTTTATTTCGTATTTATAAAAAGTTATTAAGTCTGCAAAACCTTCATTATGAATTTTAATTCTATCTCAGTGCTTAAGTGACACTTATATTTTATACTAGCTGTGCCCCGCGGTTTCACCCGCGTTTAATTTATAAAAATATAATGAATAAAAATAAGCCTAGAGCAATCGTCGATAAAAGGACTATTCAACTCAAACATATTTTTTAAATTCGAACCAGTAGTTTATGAGATTAGCCGGATCAAACAAACAAACAAACTATTCAGCTATATATTAGTATAGATTGAGAGGAACCTAAAATAAGGCTTAATATTAATAACATAATTATGTATATTGCATATCATTTAAGTCGGATTATGTAGTTTAAACAACAGATTAGAAGAAGTAAATGTAAGTTATAGTGCTAAATCTCAAGTTTCTTAAACTGCAAATTAAAAACAAAAATGATAAGAATTAAATACCTATGTATTTAAAAAAATACTACTTTTAGTGATCTACGATGATGACCTGACTGCAGCTTTCGTATCGACCGTCCAGAAGATACTCAATACAAACCCGCCAAAAACCTTATACATGGTGTTAGAGAAGCGTTACGTCTTCACAATAGAGCACATGGACTCCGTCGCGCCTTGCTACGAAACATTCCTCACACTTTTGGATAAAGTTAAAACAGACACTCATTCCGACTGGATATTGGAACAACTACCTCTAAACTTTCCTAAATATTTTACATACGATCGTGTTAAAGATCTCGTTTTGTGGAGAATCTCCTCGAAACAAAATAGTTAATAACGCTGTGATATTATATAATTTTTAAACGTAACGAAGTTTTATTTCTTTATTTAGACCTTATTAGTATATTATACTTTAATTTTGAAAATGATCATTATTTTTTTTTATTACATATACAGCTAATTGCATAATTATTAAAAAATAGACAATAAAAATATTCAAATGCAAAGGGATAAATTATAATGATTACCAAAAAAATAAATTGTCGGCTACTTTGAAACGGTAAGTGGTAGGCACGTGGAATTATATGATTAAGGCGAGATTTTTTTTAAATAAATTATAATCTTAATAATGTATTGAAATAAATAATTATTAACAAAACTATTTTATAATTTCGAAGTACAAAATAAAATAAGCATTTAACAATATCATCCAATAACTTACTAGTATTTTTTTTTTCAACAATTATTTTAATTATGACGCGCATTCAATTCTCACCCTTATTATAAGATATTGAAATTTTCTTCTGAGTATTATTTTTGTGTGGGCCACAGTTCGTTATATTTTGTTAGAAATGTTTTTCTTAGTTCTGAATTTCTAGCCTGTTGATCCTTTTCTTTGCTCAGAGTTTCAATGCTCTGTCCAACACAGAGGTCTCCAGTGAAATGTATAATTACCACTTGAGTATTGAATGAAACATTTTTATCTGGGTTTTGTTTCGTATAACTTATCTGTGGTCCGAAATCCAATGCGAATGATAATGATAAATCATCTGTTCGAAAATAATAAATATATTAATATCTGTTGACATGGCAAGGGCTAAGAAGCCATAAATTAAAATAATATATGTACATAATATATTTTAATGACGTATTATTATAGGTATTTATAATTAGTACACAAGTAAATGACATGCCAAAGATGCGATTCCCAGTTTGGAGCACGAATGAAACATTTTTGCCACTAACACTATGCATGATTTACACTTCAAAATGCACTTTGCGTCTTATTTGACGAGCCCGTTGGCGTGGTTGGTAAGACACTTGCTTTTCATGCCGCAGGTCGTGGGTTCGATTCCCACCCAGGACAGACATTTGTGTGCATGAACATGTCTGTTTGTCCTGAGTCTGGGTGTAATTATCTATATAAGTATGTATTTACAAAAGAAAAAGTAGTATATGTAGTATATCAGTTGTCTGGTTTCCATAGTACAAGCTCTGCTTAGTTTGGGATCAGATGGCCGTGTGAATAATGTCCCAAGATATTATTATTATTATTTTGAGAGAGCTAGCTCGACACTGCTGATAGCACGGGCCGGCTCGTACACCTCCCTAACTGACTCAGTCGTCCAATGCACGTCCTGGACGACAAAGGCGATAGGATAACTGTTGCAAACGCTCCCTACGTAGGGAAGACACTATACACAACAAACGTACACTGTTTCCGCCGGCGGCGCTGTAAAGGCCACTAGGGCCAACATACACACATACAGGAAAAAAATATGCATGCAATTTGCCATTTTTACAATAACGAAAAATATTTCAAATGTAAGATGTAAATACGCGTTGTTATATTTTACATAACTATCGGCACTAGCCAGCTAGTAGTTGTTAGCTATAACATTATTTCAGATGTTCTTTCAGTATTCAATTTCCTACCTAATGACTCCCCTTATAATATATAGACGTGAGCTGAAGCTGGTACTGGGTGCTGGTGGTAAATACGTGCCAAGAGCTTGAATGTCGTGCAAGCTCATTTATTTACAACAATTTTTAAATGTAGAAAAAACCTAACAGTTTGACCATCTACAAATGATTCAAGTTTTTTTTTATTGTATAGGAAGGCGGACGAATGTATGGGCCACATGATGGTAAGTGGTCACCAACGCCCATAGACAATGGCATTGTAAGAAATGTTAACCATCGCTTACATCGCCAATGCGCCACCAACCTTGGGAACTAAGATGTTATGTCCCTTGTGCCTGTAATTACACTGGCTCATTCACCCTTCAAACCGGAACACAGCAATACCAAGTACTGCTGTTTAGCGGCAGAATATCTGATGTGTGGGTGGTACCTACCCAGACGAGCTTGCACTGACATGGTTGAAACCTTGAAATTACCTGCGTTTTCTTGATTTTCTGGGTCCTGCAACGACGAATCTCCCGTGCACTCTGGAACGCAACGGCCGTCTTTGAGAATTCCACGCATTGTAGTCAGTTTACTAATTGCTTTCTCATTCATTTTGTTCATCTGTTCGCTTTTGTGCTTATCAATATTCCTGAGAAATTTTTTCATCTGAAAAAAAAAGTTTCGGATTAAAATACATTTAAAAGCTTGAGGTTCTTAAGTTGGACATATTTTGAGTAACTTTATATATTTAAGGTATATTTCAAAATAACTTACAGTTTTCGACATTTTTTTGGGTGGATCTTGGTAGGACATTTTAGGCTCTCCAGGATTACTACCCGTTACGTATAACGTATTTTTTGGTATATTAAAATCTGAATGCACAGAAGCTTGATCTTCCACTGCTTCCTTCGTCCGGTTTGGTGCAGTAGAAGATTTACTATTGGTGGGCATGTAGGCGGAATTTGTCGCATCTTGAGGCGGCGTTTTATTTGGACCTTTCTTATGATGTCTCTTTCTACGCACAGGCGACTCATCATTCGAAAGACTTTCGTCAGAGGTCGATGGAAACACTTCGTTTAGGGTGAGCACTTCAACATTGCATTCGTCTATATTAGCTGGATTCTGTATTCCTGCCACTTGACAGAGCTGATCGGTCGAGTGAATGCTAATAAATGATTTTTGACCACCGCATAGGTTCGATTCTTCCGACGAACCAGATAGCTTTTTTGACACAGTCACTTCAAAGAAAAAACATAACTCGCTAGGTAAATTATATAAAAAATAAATAATTCTATGAGAACACAGTATAATCTCTATCAAAACCTGCCTGAACCTGGCACTTACCAGCGTAAGAACAGCTTTCAGTTCGATCACAACTTAATAATTCACCTAAAATTAGAAGATTTCATATAACTAAATAACTTAACACAACAAAGATAATTGTCGAAATTATATTTATACCTTCATTTTCTTCGATCTTTTGTGTATCTAATCTACTTTTATTCGTTAATTTGTGAGCATTCTTTGAATTTGACATATTTAAACAATAAATTTCAATTTGTGCTTGTCAAATGACTTCCCATTTATATTTTCATCATCGCTGACAATTCTATTTTTAATAATTTTATTTATATAATATTGTAATCAGTTGTGGGTGTCACCTTTTTAGTAAATGTATTTTTTCTCTATGGTATGGTATATCCCTATAAGCAAAAATAACACTCAATTCACGACTAAGGCCGGTTTGGCACTTTTAATTGCTTACATACCCATTTTTGCTAATAAAGTAATTGATTACTTTCGTAATCTTCGCATCTCAAAAGATTTAATTATTGGTGTAAGTAAAACAAATATTTACTGAAAATAATAATTATATTTCATTTCATAAGTACAAATAATTACTGAAATTACTCAAATGTTACAAAAATAACAAAATAGTTTTCATATCATCAATCATTGCAATATGGAAATACATTAAATAGTTAATAACGTAAACACACAACTAATACTATTGTAAAAAAGTGCTGCTACTCGACAATCACATTACATTCACCCGAGACCATGATTGAGAAAAATATAAGGCAATATTGCATTGCAGTCTTTAATGTTTCGTATAAGTGCTTCGAATCCAGTATTTGAACCATGGTTAACGACGCGAGCCGCTTCATCAATAATTTACTATCTAAAACCCTTTTTAATCTATATTTTACTTCATTAAAAAGTACAACTGTTTATTGCTATTCGGAGTTTTCCTAATGACTATGTTAATAAAAATTGGTACCATAGCAATAATTTATCATTAATTTCGGAAGATTTGCAGCATTAAAGTTACCTTATTTTGTATATTATTGCAATCAATTCGTTTAATTTATTCATGTATGTCCTTATAACACTGGGAGCGAAATATGTAGTCTTGATTTGCCATCAGTCTATTGATAAGAAGTTAATACAATATTCTATATTATTATGTATATATGCATTGTATATAAGTGTCTAGTAATTGTTGTAAATAACAAAATTATACATAGCTTTCGAGAGAGGAGATCCAAGATCGGCAAAATAATATGTCATAATTTAAACTTATATATTGACATCCATTTAATGGACTGGCATCTAAAACTTATAATTAACGGCAGTACCGAAAAAATAACTAGTCATACGACAATAACAGGTTCTTTTCAAACCGAAATTGATATGGCGCCAATGATAAAAACAAATATTGAAATTCGAGACTAAATAACGATTAGTCACAGAAAAGAATAGGTGTCCGAAGTTCCTGAAAATAATATCACTTTCAGGTTGTACTAAAAGCCTCGAATACGGAGACCAGTCCTTGATCCGATAAGAATACTGAACGTTCGCTATACGGAGCTCTTCCTCTCCGATATCGACGACCGCTTGCGGCTCTGTATGCTGCCGGATGACATTTTCCGTTTACTGTCGCCGTTGCTCGGGCCGGGACTGCCCGATTTGGTAAAATTAGAACTAGTGCTCGCCATTCTGTTGGCGTTTTGAAGGTTCGACGTTTTCCGTCTGACCGACGGAGAAGCTTCGACGTTGTTCAACTTGACGGACGTGGTCGGTGGTTTTTGTTCTATGATCACAGGTTGTTGGTACTTCCCCACGGCGTTCCAATGTTCTCTCTGCGCTTTCAGGGACTCGCGCATCTTTTCTTTGGCCTCGGCGTTATCCGCTAACATTTGGTTGAGCATTTGCACGGTTTGGTACAACGCGACCGGACTGAGCAGTCCGAAGTCGTGCAACGAGCACATGTGCAGTATGAAGTTTCTGTACAGATTCTTTTCGAGTAGTTCCTTCCCTTTCATTTGTAGGAACATTTGGCAAGCTAACGGTATCTGACAGTCCCCGACGTAGTTGTACTTCATGACGTGCAAGTTCCACATCTTCATCAACTCCTTTTCTCCCTCGTTGACGTCCGTGAACTCGTCGATCATCATCATGGTCTTCTGTTGAAGCCATAGCGGGTCTGTTTCACTTTCCGAATCGATGTCTAGTTCGTTCGGATAGACCGGAAGACAGGTGATTGTATGATGGTATAATCTGAAAAGCGTAAAGAATGGATAGGATGAGACAAAGCGGTATTCGCGTGATAGTAGTTTACTTTAAGTAATGTTTTTTTTATTGTTATTAATGATTATGAAGTAGCCAAATGTAGAATAATTTATGTTACTTTAGCAACAATATTAGTCCAGCTTCTGGGTAAGTTTTGACGTACAAAAGGTCAAAGTGAGTTGTAATTTGGTATTTTAGTAGAGTTTGGTGTCTTTATAAACATTCCGAGCGACTTTGAGAGACTGCAGTCTAAGAAAACTATTTAGTTACACTATTCCAAGACAGAATAGTGTAACTAAATAGTTTTTCGACAATATCATTCCATCAAATTATTGAGCACAAAATTTTCTGAAACTTATGTCTGGAACATTTTTGATTCACGAATAAGTGGTTTTTGATGCACGAATAAGATACGGAATCGAGCTTCGATCTATAGTAGTATAGTGCAGAGCGTCACCGGTTGTGTCCCGTGAGGTAGGGGCGCTGCGCGTCGGCGGCGTCGGCGTCGTCCAGCTCCAGGAACTCGGCGAGGCTGAGGCGCGTGGCGCGGCGGCGCGCGCGCGGGCGCCACACCAGCAGGTGCGTGAGGCACGCGCGCCGCGTGGGGCCGGCGCGGGGCCCGCCCGCCGCGCGCCCGCCCGCCGCCACCAGGTCGTGCGGGCTGCCCGTGTACGAGCCGTCGTACAGCTCGTTGATGGACACGTCGACGCGCGCGCCGCCCGGGATCGGCTGCGACCAACGGACGCGCTTAGTGCGTGGACTGGGCGCTTGCGATGCGTATGAAGTTATGAACCGAACTCGGCATGCACTACGTTCGATGCGGTATTAATACGTATTAGATGGAGCTCTACTGAGATACCTAAAGTTAGTGACTTACGAAGTACGTGAAATTAAAACGCGAGTGACACAGTTTCAGATGTTTGAGCAATGAGTAGAGGGTGCCACAGTCTAGTGAGCACCACGGACAGTGTAAGTCGTCACATGCCTCCGTCTGCTGCCTCGAGTTATTGTTATATAGGAACTGATAGATGATCTGCTGACGTTTCGAGTCACCGTCGCTTGTTTCCGTTTTTAATTTTTCACCTGTAAATAGTAGCAATTTTATATCACCAAGTATTTGTCAACTCCACTTCAAAATATAATTTCAAAGTAACGAGTGAACATGGCTGTCATTAATTAAATAAACGAGTAGTGCTTACCATTTTTGATTTCGCTTATAGAACATTTTTGTGACGAGAGTTTTTCTTTTGTGGAACATGGTTCTTTCTTTATACCATTAGCTTCTCCGGCTTGTTGATAGAGTTTTGGTCGGTTCACTAAGCCATTAGTCGGCTCTTGACTCCAGCTGAGTTTTAGTTTTAGAAGTGGCCTCACTTTGAATATATTGAATGGGTTTGATTCGGAATGAACATCATTTTCCTGAAATTTTTAAAATAGACTAAATACAGTTACTATATACTATCTTACTGTTATGTTTAAGATAAATAAATATCAAATGTTATTAAATTTCTAACATATGGAAATAACTTACATATCGATAAACAATGGAAAATAATGTAATATTATATAAGGTATGATACCTAAATAAAAAAATATTGATATAAATGATAAGAAAAATCAATATGAATATTAAATATTTTGATACAATTGTAAAACTGGAACGGAATGAACTAATGGCAATAAAGTTAAAACATGAATAAGTATATTCTTTGCTTACATTAGGAATTGTTTCCCATTGAGCCATTAGGGCTTTATGTGGAGACCTCGCGATGGTGGCACTCCGACCACCGGGTGTGACGTCATGTAATACTAGATCATACTCCCCATTAGTTAGTAGACAGCGATTGTGTTTGTCATAAACAATGAGTTCACTACCATAAAGCTTGCTCCATTTATTGTCCATGCCTGATGAGTTCAGGTCTGTTGATGATTTAAGGCGTTTTGTCAGTGGTTCTGAAATTAAAAAGTACTTTTATAAGAAACTTGAGGAAGGCTCGAGGGTGGCCAATTGTGCAATTGGATATGTTACACTGCACTAATAGTCCTCCAGACCGATTTTGGCCACGGCGGCCAATCTTAAGTGTGCGCAAACAGGCGCACTCTTTGTTATCGAACTCTCATAACTCGATGGCACGGCAATCCGACACTATCGGAAAGAGTTCAGGCGCGGGATCAACGGCTTTACGAGCTTTCCGAGGCAAGGGAGTTCCAACTTCCATACTCCGGGCCGCTACTGAGACTTCGATAGAAAATCTCAATAAAATTTTATTGGCCCGACGGGCAATTGAACTCAAGACCACCGGGTCTGCAGCCTTACATGTAGCCATTAGACCAACGAGGCGCTATCTGCACTACTGTGTGTACAAACACATCATACACTCATTTTCAAAATCCGATGGAACGAAATCTGTTTCGACTGGGAGGTTCAGGCGTCGGACCAACGACTTTACGTGCTTTTCTAGACACGGGAATGTTAATGAGAACTACTTCAATCTTCGGTCTGACATTCTACAATCAAAACTATTTCGATTTTTTTGCGGCGATTCTTTGGGCTGTCTTCATCTGAAGTCAATAAGTCATGTTTATATAAAGTGACTTCTCAAGCTACAAATTCCTTCAAATTTACATTGAGCTACAAAACTTTAAGTTGACTTCTAAAAATAAAGTTATCGTGTTCGTTACTTGACGATATCTAGCCCCTTGCTCCCAAAGTGGTTCTCGTCGGGTCGTTGGCGTGACAATGAAATGGGGGTCCAAGTCATAAGCAGGGGTCAACAACAGGGGGAACAAGAACTGATTACAAAGTATACAATAATATATAAGTGCGAAAGGTTTAATAACAAGAGCAACATAATTCTGCTATTAAAGTAACATGCAACATAATAATGACATAACAGTAACTGACCAGGGTATCGTAACAATGTATTTTCTCTTTTCCTTTATCTATAAGCTACCGCCCACTGCCCTGGCTTTGTTGTGTTACAATCATGACTAATGTCTGTCCGACAAACTGATAGCGCGCATTATAACATATATGTAGTAAAATTTCAAGCCAAGGAGAAAACATCTATTTATCCCAAACCTAGCTATTGTTGCTAGTACAGCAACACTTATTAAGTTCGCCTTGCCACTTGTCACCGCTAGTACTATTATTATACTACGGACGTTAGGGCCACCAAAGGGTCACTTATTCGCGATGCGGATGGCTCGACACCAGTTACATAATCGCGTTGCAGTACCCTCGTTAATCAATATAAAACAAGTGTTGTAAGCTGTCAACTGTTAACATGTTATTACATCAAATAATAATAATAATATCTTGGGACATTTTTCACACACGGTCATCTGATCCCAAACTAAGTAGAGCTCGTACTATGAAGCCAGACAACGGATATACTACATATACTACTTTTTCTTTTGTAAATACAAACTTATATAGATAATTAAAACCAGACTCAGGACAAACAGACATGTCCATGCACACAAATGTCTGTCCTGGGTGGGAATCGAACCCACGACCTGCGGCGCGAAAGGCAGGGTATCTACCAATCACGCCAACCGGCTCGTCAAATGGCAACATAAATAGTACATCAGAAATAAAATCGAGATGGTCCAGTGGTAAGAACGCGTGAATCTTAACCGATGATTGTGGACTCAAACCCAGGCAAGCACTACTGAATTATATGTGCTTAATTTGTGATTACAATTCGTCTCATACTTGACGGTGAAGGAAAACATCTTAAGGGATCCAGCATGTGTTAAATGTCACTGAAATTCTGTCACATGTTAATTCCACCAACTCGCCTTAGAGCAGCATGGGGAAATAGGCTCCAAACCTTCTCCTCAAAAAAGGAGAAGAGGCCTTAGCTCAGCACTGGGACATTTACAAGTTGTTATGGTACTTTACTGTAAATAGTCGATCGAGAAAAACAAAGCTTCTTATCGCACTTCATAAACTCAACAGTGATTACTGTGTTGGACGGCTTTATCAATAAAAGTTGTTTAGTGGGATGAACCATGAAAATATGTTGCGTCTTCTTTCAAATGTCTAATCAATCATGACAGAAAGAGAAAAATATGGGTTTTAATAAATGCCTACTAAACAATGTTTATGAGGCCATTTTTTCAATATATACATGTCACAGATTTTTGTATCAAAGGATTTCAGATAACTAATTTCCCACATGAAAATTTACACAATTCTTAGAAACTTCAGTTGACTAGGGGACCAATTCTGAGCGTCACAGTTGAATGCGGAAGCGATTCCTCTCTTGTGCTCCCCTTAAGACGGGTAGGGTACCGAGGTGGTTTTAGGGGGTAGGACGGGCAGCCGAGTAGCGGGGTCCCCGTGAGTCCCACATACCCATCCCGGTCACTCGATCGGGCGGAATAGATAAATGCATTTCCCCTCGTTAAAAAAAAGGGGACCAATTCTACTAAAAATTTTTCAAATTATCAATTCAATTATACATTGCCATTTAATTGTTATCCTATTTTTCTAACACAACATCCAAGCATCTAACTGCATAGTTGGAAGTTGGAGCAGAATGAAATTGAGAGTAGAAAAGAAGAGTGAACATAATAGTCATTATAAATTAATAGAAATGGCTCCCTAATTAATTTAGTACTTAATATACTTTAGTGTTTTTTTTTTATTGTATAGGTAGGCGGACGAGCATTTGGGCCACCTGATGGTAAGTAGTGACTAACGCCCATAGACAATGTATTGTAAGAAATGTTAACCATCGCTTACATCGCCAATGCGCCACCAACCTTGGGAGCTAAGATGTTATGTCCCTCGTGCCTGTAATTACACTGGCTCATTCACCCTTCAAACCGGAACACAACAATACAAAGTACTGCTGTTTTGCAGCAGAATATCTGATGAGTAGGTGGTACCTACCCAGACGAGCTTTCACAAATCTCTACCACCGTTTCTTAGTTTTCCCATTATTAATATATAATATATTATTAACAATAGTTATACTATGTCAATATTGTATAGATGTTTATTATATATTTTGTGAATATGTAGACTATTCAATTATAATTTATTGGTTAAAATTAAGTATAATATATTATGTTCACTGAATGCATACTCACCATCATTTTCACCGTTTGTTATTTCTGTAGAACTTGTTCCATTGGTGTTTGCAGATGCTTTAGTGACTGTGACCCTTAACATTAGCATATAAGATTTAACATTAGGACCCTGGGATGGACTGAAGGTGTCACTAGAAATGCTAACCGCTGAAGCCATAGCCGGAGGTTCTGACGTTGAAGGGTTAAGAGGAACTGAACAACTGCCAACCTAAAATTTTTTAATAAGTTTCAGAAATTGATTTTTGATTTCACACTTTCAAATTTATGGTAGTCACACATTATATGATCATCTTAAAATTCAAATGTTAAATTAAAAAAATATTTGATATGTTAATGATTGTCATGTTTCAACAATATTAGAATAATCAATTTATTATTGTTTATGAAACACTCACTGAAACCTCCACAATGGCTGAAGAGCTTTCCTTCCTCTTTTTATGACATATCTTTAATAATAAAGTTTCAACTTTGACTTGGAAATCTCTAGGATCGTCCAAACTTTTGTCGTAAAAACCCAAAAACGTTAGAGTCATGTAACCTCCTAAGCTATTGGGCTGCAGCTCAGTACTCTTTTTAACAGTTATCTTTTCCAGTAGAGAATCAACTTTAAAACCGATGCGACTTTTATTACTTCTCGACATTCGACGCTTCATGTAGGACAACGTCCTGTTTAAAAAAATTGGCTGTAAATCAAAATAAAGGCACTTTGATTAAACACTTCTTAAATCGTTTATTTACACAATCACTAATTCTTTATACGAACCGATAACATATTTCTCGTCCGTAAAAATCTGTATATTTGTGTTGGTTCTGAAATAAGAAATTAATTTGAATAAATTGTTATAACTACAAATTATCCTTGTGAGAACGCGTCTTATCATCACTCACAATCACAACTTACTTTCGAAAGCTTGTAAGAATAACTCATGGTCGGCTTGTAAGTGATCGATTTTAGAGTTTTTGTTTGTTTCACTATCTTTTTCACGCTTCTTTGGGGGCATTTTAGGTTTCACCTAGCCAACTTAGGACTGAAACCGCCAAGTTCATCAGTTCGTTGACTTGACAGCGTCAGGTCAAACCATAGACGATAAATAACTGATCACTGAGGCATTTTACTATTCGCTTTTAATTAAATTTACCCATTTCTGCACGAAATATTATAAGAATACTTAATCACATATTTAAAAATTCAATATTCTTTGATATATTTATAAAACATATTAAAAAATGTAATATTATCTTAACTAGGTATATTTACTATTCTTAGTGCAGACGCCTGTGTGTTGTGTACATCTAGCTTAAAATGCGAAAACAAAATTCGATTGATAAACGAGTGACAATTAATCAGATAGACAGTTTTTTATACTTCTTTATTTTGACATAATATTCAAATAATAGTTTTGTGTAAATATATCTAAAACTTTTACAAATATAATGAAACAATGCAAAAACTTACTTATGAGAAAAGTAATTTACAGAAAAAGTTAAAATGTTTACAAAAAAGTGTTTTGGAAAGGGGCCTAGATCGAGCTATAATTGGAAAATTTAGTAATATCTGTAACGTAAATAAAAAATCGAATGTAGCTTTCAAAACTGCAATATTATCAATAGGTGTAGCTTTTATATCAGCAGCTTTAGTTGGGTTCGCGGGTGAATATTTATTAAGTTCAAGATGTCTGTTACCTATTAATCACTTGGTGTGGGAAGCGACGCGGCCTCTCGCCGATTGTAACTATTGTGCTAATGTTACGAAACCTATTATATTGCGGAACATTACTCGACGAATTTTTAGGGTAGGGAAATAAGTGGAAAAGATTGCTATAAAAATCTATTTATAGAACTCACATACACAAAACAATATATAATAATTATCATTTTTCAGAACTATGCATACTCGTCCAAACCTATCATTGTAAAAAATGCAATAAAACATTGGAGAGCTGCTAATGAGCTCAATTTTTACATGCTTAAAAGACTGTATGAAGAAGTTTCTGGTAGTTATGAAAGTTTGGATGAAGGATGCCAATTTCTTAATTTTAAAACCAACTTATTTACATTGAAAGAAGTCTTTGAGATGCCTGCAGCTAGGGTTAGAAATGAGCCAGGGCAAGAGCCCTGGTATGTAGGATGGTTTGTATAAGCTAATATTTAATGTTACCTTTTGTTATGTACTAATGTATATATATCCATGTATATTCATTTAATTTTTATTTCATAGGGGCAATTGTCATCCTGATATATTAAATGAAGTAAGAAAGTTCTACAATGTACCGGAATTTCTACCAGAGGATGCTGAGTATCCAGCGACTGAAAATATATTTTTTGGATATGAAACAGGAGCTGTAATGCATGTAAATATGTCTGAATTTATGTTTCTATTTGTTTTATTCATATAAGGTTATCCTAATTTATAAATGAGTTTAACAAATTTTATTAATTACACCAATCATTTCAGTTAGACTATATCCCGAGACTGATGTGGCAAGGTCAAGTGAAAGGTAATAAGACTTGGTTCGTAGTTCCGGTACCTGAATGTGAACATATTTGCAATAAATTCCATTACTATGTTGAACCAGGTGATGTAGGTAGGTAAAATAAATACCTTTATATATGGAGAAAATATTATTCGAAATTTATCAATTAATTTAATATAGTAATTAAATTTTTCGCAGTGTTACTGGATACTCGTCTTTGGTATCATGCAACAAGAATCCCTAGAGGGCAATTTTCGCTGACCATACAATCAGAGTATGGTTGAACCAAATATTACAAACGCTTTAGTACAAAACAGTATTATTTACATATCGAGATGCCAAAGTTGAAATTAATTTATACATTTTTTGTATGTGCCATTTTATTCTTGTGTGACTATTTATAATTAGATTTAAGCATACTAATTTATTATACTAATACCATATTTATTTATTGATTAAACTTTTACCAAATATGTTTTTGTTTGAAATAAAACCAGTCTTAGTTTAAAACATTTTATCTAATTCTATAATCAAATGACTGTGAAGGATTGGCAGGAATATATGCATGAATAGAATTAAATATATAGAATAATTATAGTAAAAGATCATAAAGACAATTAGAAGATGTTGCAGTGTTCGGACCAATCCTTCACTGTGAATGAATTTTATAAAGTTCAAATAGAGATCAGGTTTCCAAACACGAAGGACAATAAGCTCATGAGTCATGAATGCTCTGATGTTTTAGCAAATCATTCCAATATAGCAATATTGTACAGCTCTTAAACCCAAACGCATAAAATGCAATTATACAATAGCAAAAAAATATAATTCTCTCGCTTGACCAGACAAATGCCAAATTATCAATGGACAATTTTTAATTGACATAGCATAATTATATCACAAAAAAAAACAGTACCAAATTGTCGGTACAGGAACAATATAATATATAAACTGATAATAACTTTTATAATAAAAGGTTGTTAAAAAGAAATAAAATTTCGAATTAAAATATGATATAAATAATTTAGGTGGTGTTTGTATAAGAGAGAGATCCCTAGCACTATTATTTAGATTATCATTATTGTAAAATTGTATAAGTCAATCATTAATATGAACTTCTATATATAAAATGTGGAATATACATAAGTGTGCTAGGGCACAACATTCACATTCATAATTTTAAATATATTGCAACTACCCAAGTAGCTCACATGTGGTAGATACAGTAGACAGATTTGATAGGGTTTTTAATTAAAAGAACTGCCAGACTCCAAACACTGCATCTTTTATGGCCTCAATGTATTGTGCGGGTACCCAGTATATCCAGTACCTGGACGCTTCTGTGGGACCAAGTTGTAAACCCTGAAGAGGAAAGATTATATGAATACTGTTAATATTTTATTATGAGTATGTTGTAAATAATATTATTTAGCTGAAACTAACCATAATATGATATTCTTCATGTTCCTTAATAGGTTCAGATGTGATACCTGAAATAAAAAATAATATTATAGCTTGTGATATGACTGCATTCTGATTTTATTGATTGAAAAAAAGCTTACTTTTAATAGAAGTCATGGCAAGCTTTTCAGTGCGCTCTTTGGTACCAAGCCACAGCTGATCCTGTTCAGGTTTAAATGTTAGCCTCACTTTGCCTCCATGTTTGTTTAACATTCCACTTAATGGCACTGGTGGAAGTGGTTCCTACGCATCCAGACATGTAAAGTTAGTGTTACCTTATTGCAGTTTATTATGGTGCATATATACTATATGTGCAGACACATACTGCACCATTGTACAAGCAAATTGTAGGGTATAGAGTCCGTCAATAAATACTGCACCTTTGTAAAGAGACAAATATTAAAATTGTATAAAAAATTGGTGTATTTTATTCAAATTCACAGAAACTCATAACTGTTTTAACAACTCCTAATAGATACTGGACTGTTAGTGTTTTTTGCAACAGAGATAATGAGCTTCCTTGTCAAAATTAGTTGATTGTATCTTTTTAAAGATTAATGTGCAATATTTATTAACGGGCACTATGTGTAGTTACAGTTCCAATTGGAGTTGAGCAAATGTATAGCAATCATAGTAGATGCAAACCTAAAAATATTGAACATACCTTTACACCTTTGATTCCAGGCATCACATCAGGCGGGATGCCTTTATCGAGAACTTTCCTGTGAATTTTTTGCATGCACAGTGGCTCCTTGTTTGACTGACTATTATTTTTTTCATCTTGAATTTCCTTAAATTATATATGATAATGTTGATTCAGGTGTTAATAAAGACTTTATCTATCTATCTATCTATCTAATAAACATTACATTTAATATAGACAGAAAAAAAATCCTAAAATGGTTATATTGTTTCCTTTTCATAAAGAATATTTAAGTTCAATTTTCCTACTTCCTTGTAATAAAATAAAATAGTTAAGACGTTAGACGTGATTTTATTTTTATTACGAAAAATTATCTAACTTCATACCTTTGGTGCACTCTTCACAGCCAATATGTCATCCATTTTAGATCCAACTAGCATGACTTTGCCACCTTTTACGATTCCCGAGCTCCTCAGGGTCAGATTATCCCGAGCCATACCTTTGATAATTAGTTTCTGTGCAGATTGCGGCACGCCGCATATCCTCTCTAGATGAGCTTTAAGTTCTAACACAGTAGCATCATATGCAAATGTGACGTCATGTTTATTTTTGTTAAAAACTACTGTAAATTCGACTTGTTCTGGTATCTCGCATAGCGCAGAGTCTTCTGTAGATTCTGAACTGCAAGCCGCAATCTCTGTGGGAGCTTCGATGTGCGCTTTTCCATTATCAACACATGGTTTGTTTTCTACGTCCGGTTTTGAGCTGCCGTTAGATACTGAAGAATTTGGATCTAGATTTTCTGTCGTATCCCCTTTTTCAGATGCTGAAAAAATAACGTGAGTATGCAAAATTCTAGAACAAAAGATCTCTTCAGGCCGCAACTATATTGTCAAAATTATAACAATAATCACTAGCGAATGATGTATTAAAGCTCACCAATGAAATCCATGATTGACTGTGGCTTAAATATTTAAATTTTTCTAGTTAACAAAAAAATAGTTATCTTGGTGTAGTTGTTTTGAAAAAATAATTAAAAATACAGCCGACTGGTTGACATGAAGCAACAAATTTTTCATCAATCTTCAGTTCGTCACTCTGTGTTGCGTTCAGAATTTACAAAATCTATATTTTGTTGCAGAATTTAGTTACAAAATATAGTTACAAACTTTTTATTTAAATATTTTATAGTATTCTTTTAATGTTTTAGTTTTGTTTGATAATATCTTTATTTTATTAAAATCCGTTTTCCAATACATACAATTAATACAATTATCTGGATTTATCTGTAACATCTCCGGTTGCTATGGCGGCAAATTTGTCAACAACATTAATGTTTCAAAAAAATCTTTGGAAGTAATGATTTTGTAAATTAAAATGAGCTTTAACCTTGATGATCCTCTAGCAGGAATTTTAAGCGATGGCAGTGATGACAGTTTCTTTGATGACGATATATTGGGTAAGAAAAAACCACAAAAGAAACCTGAGTCTAGCGTATCAGAAAAGAAAAATTCCTTTTTTGACTTAGGCGATCAAAAATCACAATCTAAGGATCTAGTTGGAGAAAAAAGTTTACAGAAGGAGGCTGCTATTGAAGAAAAAGCTAAACTTGATAACTTAAAAACGACGTCTCCAGCACCTTTTAAGAGAGCAGTTTCAAAAGAATCAATATTCCAACAAAAAGACGCCAGTAAATCGCCTGCCAAACCAAAACTTGTCACAAGCGCGGATAGCGTTCTCAATGATATAGGAATACACCCAAAGAAAGATATGATTAAACCGCTAGAAAAGGGTAAAAGTTCACAATCGTTATTGGATGATATATTGGGTGGTTCATCGAATAAAATAGGTGGTTCCAACCAAACTTCAAGGCCTACGACAGGCGTGAAAAAACAGCAATTTGATTTAGATACATTTTTAGAGTCTGAATCGAGGCAAACGGTCTCATCTTCTGCTAAGGTTGAAACACAGAAGCCAAATGCAAAGACTGAGAACGTAAAAGAAGCAGTCAAGTCGAGGAAAGCGAAGTCTAATGATGACTGGCTCGGTATTTTTCAAGAAAAAGATAGTATTATGGAAGAAGAAGAGGGCGAAGATGTGCCTGCTTGGTTAGGAGGCGGTGGACAAAAGAAAAAGAAAAATACTAAGGACCCCAAAACAGAGGCTCAACAAATTGAAGAAGAGCAAAAAGGAAATCCTAAAGTCACAGAGGAAATCCCTAAAAATACTGCTAATGTAGAAAATTATATTCAACAACAAATGACAGCAAATGTCTCAAATTTAGATGTCAGTCAAGAAGATATAACAATGCAAGGAACAGCTCTTTATTTACAGCAACAAGAATCGCAGTTAATGGTAGCGTTGCAGTTAAAAGCGCAAGACGAAAAACTAGCCGCCATGCAGAGTAAGACAGAAATTTTGCAGTTATTCGTTTATTATTTACCAAAGGTTCTTATTTTTTTTTACATGAACTGGTATCGATTAGCTTAAGTTCATTTGGAAATATTTGTATTCAGTAGAAATATAATTAATAATAGTGGAAGGCGGACGAGCATCTGGACCAACTGATAGTAAGTGGTCACCAACGCTCATAGACATTGGCATGGTAAGAAATGTTAACCATCGCTTACATCGCCAATGCACCACCAACCTACACTGGCTCACTCACCCTTATTTATTTATTTAATACTTAATGCACAACAACAACAAATACATACAAGTAATAGGACACAACCAAACTAAAAATTGTGCGCAAAGGCGGTCTTATCGCTTATAGCGATCTCTCACAGACAACCTTTGGTGAATGAAGCTTTGCAAGAGAACAGGTAGATGCAATTAAAGTTCAAGGGAGAAACTACGTGATACATAAATCGAATAAGAATATATTATATTAAACTACACATAACTACATTCTAATAAAGCACATAATATTTTTATATAATTATAGAGTAAAAAACTATACATAAATAACTTAAACTACATTCTATTCTATACATACATACATTCATATATAGCCCTTCAAACGAGACGAGCTTGCACAAAGCTCTACCACCGAGTGGTAATCATTAATAATTTTGCGATATAATGTACGTAGTACGTCAGAAAGAAAGTCAACGAGTGCAACGCGAGGCAGTCCTCGCTCAACACGACCAACTGGATGCGATGTTGCGGAGACAAGCTGATCACCGGAAGCAGATGCAAGCCATTATAGCCGTTCACCAGGAACGAATCACTCAGAGGATTAAGGTGAAACCGACTAACGTCCATCACGTCCATTACTACTCGTTCAGTCCATAAAGATTTGTCATAAAAGATAATCTTTTGCATACACATTTAATTGGATTCTAGATAATGTGTATAAAACTATGTTTTTTTTATAGCATAGGTAGGTGAACGAGCATTTGGGCACCTGATGGTAAGTGGTCACCAACGTTCATAGACATTGGCATTTTAAGAGATGATAACCGTCACTAATGCGCCACGTCGCCAATGCGCCATCGACCTTGGGAACTAAGATGTTATATCCCTTGTGCCTGTAATTACACTGACTCTACCACCAACTATAATATATGTCATACATTTTTGCAAATAAATTTTATCAGGCGATTATTAATAATGCATTGTATTCTTAAGCAAGTCAGTTCTCAAAATTTAGTAGTTAAGGTATGTTGATGTTTAAATAATAAAATTACAGATAATTATTTACCGTTAAACATCCGACCTATCACATTTGTCGGAGCACCAGCTCAAATAAAAATACATGTGTTGTTGGTAATGCAACAATATACATTATAGGCGGTATTGTAAATTTAACGCAGGATTTATTAGGTGATGCGAAAATTGAAAATGAAAAAACAAAAGAAGATAATAACGATTACGAAGGAGTAGAACGTAAAGAAAGTCCGTTTGCGAAAGAAAGAAAACAGTTGCTGCAACTCGTGCAGTCTCTACAAGATAACCATGATAAAGAGATCGATTTAATGGAAACATCATACAGGTGATTGACTTCAAAGAAAAATGATAAAATATACTACAAATACTTTATTAAAATTAACCTAAAATGTTTTTATTTCTTACTCAGACGCCAACTTGCATTCTTAGAAGTATCATTTCATCAATCAGAAGAAAGAATGAAAGAAGAAAGCGACAAGATTGTTAGATTTTACTCGGAGAAAATTACTTGGTTAGACGAACATCACCAATTGTATAAGAAGATGTGCGAGGAGAACATGAATTCGCTGACGGAGCGACACAAGGCTGAGAACGACATGCTGCGACAACAGCATCTGGAAAATATTAAAACATTACAGGAACACCACGCTACGTTAATGGAAAACGTCAAGTAAAATTATATTTATACTTTTATAATATTTTAGGCAGATTGGCAATTGATGCACTTGACGGTAAGTGGTCATCAGCGTCCATAGACATTGGTACCGTAAGAAACATAAACCAACCTTCGAAACTAAGACGTTATGTCCCTTGTGCCTGTAGTTACCCTGGCTCACTCGCCCTTTCAACCAGAACATAACAATACTAAGTATTGCTATTTGACTGTAGAATTTGTGATAAACGAACAAAAGTTGCACAAAGCCACCACCGAGTGAAAAAAATAGTTATTGAAGTGATAACTTCTTATGGGAGGGTAAGCACCTTCGTAACGTAACGCGTAACGGCGTCACTCTGTCTGGCCTCCCTTTCTCTCAAGCATACGGAAGCAGTAGGCAGGCTCCTGCTCTCTCACTTTAACCCAAAGCGCTAGATATTAAATAGCTCAACTTAGATAAGTTTAAGTAATCACTTCTGTCGAGCGTCTCGAGATGCACACGTTTTTTTATTTTATTGTATAGGTAGGCAAACGAGTATATGGGCTACCTGATAGTAAGTGGTCACCAACGCCCATAGACATGGGCATTGTAAGAAATGTTAACCATCGCTTACATTACTAATGCGCCACCAACCGTGGGAACTAAGATGTTATGTCCCTTGTGCCTGTAATTACACTGGCTCACTTCCTTCAAACCGGAACACAACAATACAAAGTACTGCTGTTTTGCGTCAGAATGTCTGATGAGTGGGTTGCACCTACCCAGACAAGTTTGTACGAAGCTCTACCACCGAGTGTTAGTAGTATTAAATTTAATTCAAAAGCTATCTTATATTATTTATATTAAATTTAATTCAAATACTATCAAGGAACCGCCAAGAAATTAAATATTTTAAATTGTATGTTAATACAATTTAATTATTACTTATCCTGCATGAACATCAACGTATACTAACTTATTTTTTATATATTTTTTTAAATTTTATTTGTGGGGCCCATTGAATGAGTCCCACTTTGGGCGCCATATTACTAATGTCATAGATTTTTCATTATAGGAATGCGGTAAAACAAGAGCAAGTTCTTATAAGAGATTCCGCAAGTTTTTCGTTGGATCTGCAAGAATTGTTGACGCAAGTTAGAGATGGTAATGTGAAGTGTACTCAGTTGTATGAGAAAGTGGAGATATTGTCACAAAACAGTCATAAGGATTCCGATAGGAGTTTACAGATGCGGGAGACACAGGTTTCAGGTACAAATAAATGTGATATATGAAAGTTTTATGAATCAGTTGGCTTTTAAATTGAATCTTGTTCTAGATATGATTCAACAACTGAAAACTGAGCGAGAAAATTTCGAAAAGGAGAAATCGGAGAGTAAGGAAATGGTGAACATGTTGGAAGCTAGGCTCAAACAAATGACGTCGGTAATATTATATTTGTTATGTATATATATGTAAGGTAGATTGTAAAACAGGCCACATCTAAGTAACCAATGCATCAGCCTTCCTTATACATTTCTAGGAAAACATGTAGTTTATACTTTACCTCCGATTATTAAATGGTTTCATAATCGTATTTCTATATGTATTAATAATAATAGTCCTCCTAACCGATTTCGACCCTCTCTGTCCCCTTACTTTCATAACTCAATGGAACGGCTATCCGAGACGACCGGAAAGAGTTCAGATGTATTATTGTTGGTCTTTTGTCTTTCGCCGGGGCTAAGGGGGTTCCCGGATACAGGGAACCCCCTTAGAAATGGGGGCCCGCATAGGCGGGACGACTTTAATAATAAAATAAAAAATGATATAAAATAAAATTAATAAAAAATAATTGTTAATTGTTCAATGGTTAGATGATAGAAGAGGAGTCGACATCGTTACGTCAGAAGAAAATGGAATTTGAATTCGAGAAGGCGACATTCAGCAAACAGACGGAGTTCGCTAAGAATATATTGAAGAAACAGGACGAAGAAGTTAAGGTGAGATTTGCATATTGAGTTTATTTTGAATGTTTTTTTTTTGAGAAAACGTTTTTAGTTTTATTTTTCAGTCGAATATGTAGAATGTTTGATGTTGAAGGTGGTTTATATTTTTTGAGTTTAAATTTTTGTCGGTTAAAAGTAAAATTAATCTTAAATTTACATAGTAACAGCCTGTTAATGTCCCACTGCGGGGCTAAGGCCTCTTCTCCTCTTTTTGATGAGAAGGTTTGTAGCTTATTCCACCACGCTTCTCCAAAGCGGGTCGGTGGAATACAAATGTGACAGAATTTCAGTGAAATTTGACACATGCAGGTTTCCTCACGATGTTTTCCTTCACCGTTAAGCACGAGATGAATTATAATCACAAATTAAGCACACGAAATTCAGCGGAGCTTGCCCGGGTTTGAACCCACGATCATCGGTTAAGATTCACTTGGTCTTACCACTAGGCCATCTCGGCTTTTTAAATGAAACGTATTCAAATTAATCTTATAGTATAAAAATTGATCCAATTCCAAACACTTTTATTTGACTCCCGTCCTATACTTTTATTGGACTGATAGCATTCCACGATAAGTAGTAAGCGGAATCGTTAATGATAGACTTGTTTTTTTTATTTTCAGATGATGAAAGACGAAATACAGAAGGAATATCGAGAGAAAATATCAAGAATAGAAGAAGAGAAGGCGAAGTCGTTCAAGGAGAGCGCTTCGGTAGCCAAGGAGAAAGCTTCGATACAGAGCTTGAAACTGGAGCTTGAGGTAAACGTAATAATCAACAGTTTAAAAATTTGTATGGATTATTTACATATATAATATATTATGTGTATGTAATAAAATACAAAACAGTTGAGAACCTTTTATACTCTCTTTTCTTAACCATTTTCTTTGTTTGTTATATATAGACCTTTAGTGCTATTGATACATTTTGGAAAAAAAAGTAGAAAATTAATGTTCGAAGCAAGCTAATGTTTTCCTCGCAATATTGACCATGGTCGACCTAATATTAGTGTAGATAAATGGAGGACGGCCAGCAAAATAACTTTAGTGAATAGTCTGGGCTTGTAAAGATTGGATTTATAATATGAATGATGTATTTTAAGAAAATGAAAGCCGAGCTACAAGCACAGTTAGAGGAGGCGGCAGAGGAGAGGTCCAAGTTGAACTCGCAGAAACAGGAACTGCAAATTGAGGAACAAAGGGTTCTATCAAAGTAAGTCATAATCATACGTGGCCATACGATGCGAATGTTTTTATTTAATTTATATATTGTGTTACATTACTGTTGAATAAATTTTATTTTGCAGAAGTAGAGATCTAGACCTCCTCGCTAAAACGACGATGGAAAAACAATCTCAAGCTGACAAAAAGCACTCGGAGGCGGAGTTCCTTCAACGAAAATACGAAGACAGAATACGAAGAATACAAGAACATGTTGTGTCTCTAAATAATAGAGAAAAGCAAATAGCCAAAGAAAAAGTCGCGCTGTCGAGGGAGAGACTCAGCTTGCACAACGAGAGGAAGGAGATCGAGGGCCGGCAGCAGTGCTCCTTGTGCAGGACCTCGCAGTACGCGGACCACGCCTACGTACCCTCGTACCTGCCGGTGTCGAGGGACTATGGGAATATAGGCTCTTCCGAAAATGTCATAGAGGCGGAAATGGCTCAGCTGATGGGCAGAGTTAGACAGGACGTGATCGATGCTCGTGTAGATGTACGTCAAGAACCTGGCCCTTTTAAGGTGAGTTCGATGTATATGACGTTACACAACGTAGACACACACATGCAAAAAAACACACACACAGAGAACGCTGAGAAATAGACACCCTTATAATCGAACTCTCGTAATCTCAAATTAATAATATTTAGACTCCTAAAAATCAAATCAAATTGCAGTAAAATTTCGAATAGGAAGATAAACACCATTAACAAGTTCAAAATATTTTTAGGACTATATGGATCCCAAGTTGATGATGTTACGCTTAGACGTCCAACAAGTCATTGGCAACTTGGATCACAGCAAGAAAGATGAAACCGAACGAAACGAACACGAAGGAGTATAAAACAGACGACAAAAGATTTAAGTATTAGATAATTTATATTTTACATTATAAGTGAAGAATGTGTTTTGTAATCCAACGAGGTTTTACAGGTGAAAATAAAAGACTGAACTTATATATTAGAATTGTTTCATTTTATTTACTTTGACGATTATAACAATATTATTTTCTTATTTTTTTTTTCTTCATATTAATCGTGTTATCAAAATGTACACAAAAGGTCTACGCTATTCTTATATATAATATCTCATTGTAAAAATAGGTACAATTTTAACTATAGTAGGTACTATGGTATGTAAGAAACATCCATATTAAGAAGTACATACATTTAAATGGCTTTCATACATTCGTTAATTATAATATTGATTACGTTTCTCGCACCGAAACTTCTTACCAACATTGAAATAAAACGACTTATAACGGATTAAAAAAATATTCTTGCGACTAACGCCGAGTTTTAAAGAAAAAAATTAAAATTGTTTTTACTACAATAATAGTGGAGTTTTTTTTTAAAGTAATACCTACATCCAGTCTTTGCAAATTGATTTTAGGTAGTACATTAACAATATGGACGGCCTGGCCTCGTATAATCTAACTACCCTCAAACTAGACTTAAAATAAAAATAAAAACCTATTTTTATCAATATCGCTGGACTAAACGCAAATTCTCGTAAAGAGGAACAATATTTATCTATAATGTAATCTAACTTTACACTATTTACATTCGATTATTTTTATTAATATTAATAATTGTTAACAATCTTATATTATACGTATAATATCATTCTATATTAGGCCATACAACCATACATACATTATATTGCTAGAATATTTTATTAAAGTAGAAACATACATAAGATAAATTTGTATTATTAAATACAAAATTATATTTTTATATAAATATAATTAATCTGGTGATAAAATATACTAATTAAAAACTTTTTATTTAATTTTTAATAATTTTATCACAGCTCTAAATGTCTGATTGCAAATTACCAAAAAAATAATTTAATTAATAATTATTATTAAAAAGAATATTTATAAAAATGTATTTAAATATTATTTTATTGCATTCCATCTTATTATAAATTATTATTAATGAACTGGACTGAAAAGATTTTTGAAATGGCAACACAACGGTACAATAGAGACTTTTTACTGACGACATAAATATTTGAATGGTTAAGTAGGTTGATTTTCTTAAGTAGTAAAGCTAATTAAAGAGCTCAGTATATGATGTTTTGAAAACTGCAAAGCTTTTTATTAAAACTATTTTTTTTAAACGAAAGAGCTCTACTGAGTTATTATGAAATATTATTAGGTGTTATGATTTAACATCAGGTTTCTGATATTTTACTTCCAATAACTGAGGATAGTTTTCTACAATTGACAGTAGAATTCCATCTATGTAGTTTCTCAGTTGGACGTTTACATCTTGTTGTTCCTTCAAGGCTTTTTGCAACTGAAAAAAAAAAAATTATTAACATTTGATATACATAGTCATACAAAGTAAAAGTGCAAGAAAAATGGACGTGTGGTATGGATCATGCGGGTATTTAGATTAATTTAAAATAATTAAAGGAATACTTCATACAGTATGAAAAAGGTACAAATGATTTACTATCGTATCTACCGGGTATAAGAGCACTTTTCTAAACACACTCCAAAATATGAATTTTATTTAAGACTGCAATTCATGCAATTATTAGAATAGACATGAGCTATTATTTATTGTATATTAAACTAAGTATTATATAATAGTTTATTCATATCTATCCTTTATTAACTTAATCTATTTATAGCAATAAATATCATCGTTTTCGATATAACTAAATAAATAAAACATAATATGACTGTAGTTTTTGTTTGGCTTATCAACAGGATATTTTAATACCCAACGTTTGTTAATTTTGTTAATTAATTGTGTTAATTAACTCACATTGTTAATTTTTTTGGCCATCAAGCACATGATTAGATGTAATTTAAAAGGAATTGAGCAGTAATCATTGCTTTAGTCTCGTAGATTTTATGTAATAGTAAAAATAATGTTAAGTTGATAAAGTTAGTTTTAAAATATAATGAAAATTTTAATTGAAATAAATTGTCATATTAGAGGATACATGCTGTACATAATATTTAATATTTTATATAATAGCCTGTAGGATGTAAATATGTCACACGATCAAAGAACCGTTCTTTTAATGAGGTATTCATTTTCATGCAAGAATAAATCTACGTCGAAATTAAAATCAATATTAAATATAAAAGCATTCATTATTATTATTTGTCAAAAATCTATAATCGAATTGAAGTGATCTCTGACTTTTTTTAGTATAGTATATATATATATATATAATATTAATTTTAATTAAAAATGCTTTTATACCCAGTAGTATCAAAATATTTGATGTAAGCATGTATAAAGATAATAGTCATGCAGTCAGGCGAGGTACAGGACATGCACACGTTAGTGTAAATGGCGTACCTTTTCCAACTCTATGCTGTGATCTGTGTGTGTGCTACCAACGAGCTGCAAAAACGCATATATATCAATATAACTGCATCGCAAATAATAAAGTAACGAGGCCAGAAGCGAAGCGATATGAAATTAAATTATAAAATTTTTTATATGTGGCAACATTTGTACCATTTTATATTAAGGACCTATTTTATAGTCTTTGTTATGTTCCCAAAATAAATTGTTAAAAAAATATTGTGAGAGAAAATAATAATGTGTTTTATTTTAAGATGAATCATGATGACTTATTAGTCCCCTCTATTTAGATTTCAATGGATTGTGTTATTTGTTTTTCCAATAAACTGATAATAAATAATCAATCAATACACGCAATATTTTATTTTTTTCCTAATATAATGTTAAGTTAGCATGTGTCGTTACCTCATGATCGCTCATTTGCGACAGTTCGTGTGCGAGGGAGTTAGTGGCGACCAGCGGCCCGCTCACTCCGTCCAGCAAACTGCGGCCCTCCTCCACGCCGCGAGTCAAGATTTGCGCTTGTAGTTCCTCCTGCGCCTCTGTCAGGGCTGCAATTAAGTTGCTCATTGTTATAAATAAGAAGGTAAACTAAACATAATAGGGGATGTTCCGTTACGCAGTAACTAATCTCGTTGTTAGATATTCATTTTGTAAGAACTATGTGTATATACGCCGTTAGCGACGCGAAGTACCAAAGTATGAAGAAAAATAGTACGAAACCTTGGACAGATAGCGTAAACTAATAACTATCAAATAAAGACAGTCGAGCACATAAACGCCTCAAAAACTAGTGGCGAGAAATCAATCCAAGTGCAATAGCATCACCGAACGACAGTCCTCCTTCATTCGATTAGCCTATTGTAACGGAACGGTTTACTCAAAATATGATGGTCAAATGTGAGACATACATTTGTTCTGCGTGCGCAGCAGCAGCAGCTCCTGGCGCAGCTCGTGCAGGCGCGGGTCGGGCGGCGGCGGCGGCGCGGCGCGCAGGGCGCTGAGCTCGAGCGCGGCGGCCGCCAGCTCGGCGCGCGCCGCGTCCGCCGCCTCGCGCTCGCGCCGCTCCGCGTCCCGCGCCGCGCTCAGCTGCGCCGCCAGCTCGCCCGCCGCCTCCTGCGCCTCGCGCGCGCTCCGGCTGCCCGTGTCGGCGTTGGCGCGCAACGTCTCCGCCACGCCCCGTAATCTGCCGACCTTCGATCACACAATTAATTTCTTCTATCGATGCTGATAGGGGACCGACTACATTATCGGGCGGAGATGAATAGGCGGATATCGAAAGTGTTTTTTTAATCTTATCTAATCGGATCGAATAAAATATTAATGAATCGATTTCTTTTTTATTCGATGGTGTAATTGTTAAATCATTTTATTATTATAATAGCGTTATCTTTTAAAAATGTTTTTAATATTAGTTTGCTTTCACTTCGCCGACGAGATCGGTAAGTGTAGTTCGTACCTCCTGCTTGAGATGCGATGCCTCGGACTCGGCGGCGGCGAGACGGTCGTTCAGCGCCGCGAGTTGCGCGTCCCGGTCGCGCTCGACGCGCGAGATCGCGTCTCGGCATCGCTTCTGTTCCTCTGCTATGCGCTCCTCGCATCTACACTCGATCTAAGATGCACACGTGAAACAGTTAAATAATAATAATGCAATATGTTTTCAATCGAAAAATGAATTTTATTATTATTTATTAATCATTAAGATATCGGTCCTCATCCTCAAAGAAGAAGTAGGTTATCAATTTGACCTTATATTTCATAATATATAATTATATCTACGACTGTAAGCCGATGTTGTTGAGTATTTATTTAACGAATAGATTTTAATTGAGAATTTTTAAAGAGAATTAAGTTCAAGGGTGGTTTAAGGAAAATATCCAAAAGTTCCACTCTAAAAATGTCTGATGCAAATATTGATAATACTTAATGTAAATTTTTTTTTCTCATTGTCCTTATATACATATAAAAAATAGTAACATTAATTTTTTTATTTTTAAAATTTTGAGTTTATGTGTACAGCCTGCTAAGCTATTATCGCGACGTATCGCTTCGTGTTCAGTGGAAGGTCGGCCTTTAAAAGGTAATCATGCGAAACGGACTGAATTACATCAGTTTATCGTTAATTCTTTGATGTTTTTACAACAATTATAACCTTCTCATTATTACAAATATTGGTAAAATATTCTAAACTTTTTCTTTTTAGGCTCATTAGCGTTGAAAATGTTACGTTGATAATGAAACTTTAGTTATTTCATCGTAAATAATTACATGTAAGTATTTTGTTCTTTTACTATTCAAAAATTAGCCTTAACAAAAACCTAAAAAAAATATTTTAATCATGCAAGTTTTAATTATGTTTACTTATCGTATTAAGATATACATATAGAAGTATTGATATACACAACTACAATAGAATCACTTCGACGATCTACTCAAAAACATGTCGAAAATTCCTTGTCGGCTAATAATAATAATTAGATGAACACTCAATAGTTAATTACCTCTCGTATCTGTTCGTCCAACATGTGTACGCGCGCTTGCAACACAGCGTTGTCGGACTTTGCGCGTGCGTACCTCTCATCGGCCGTGCTTTGCGTGTCTGCGAGCGTGGTCACTTGTTGTTGTAACAGCTGGACCTGAAGGAGAAGAAATACATATTATTAATTGTTATTTGGATATATAATATTTCATTGTAAAAAAATGTTTGAATTTAATAAGAGATACCGTAGAATAAGTTTGATGTATTGGCCTCAAATACCTATTTATTTTAAAATGACCAAACAATTATTTTTCATGGTATCTGCTCATTTCGAAACACAGTACAATACGTTCCGTTTGGATTTAAACCTTTTTCGTCTTAATCATAACGAGTGTTATTGTTTGTATAAAAGAAAAAAAAAAGCAAAATTGATGGTGGAGAGGGTCTCCGGGCCTTGTTGCCCTTCCCGAAATCCGGTTCTTGAGAATATTCTGGTGGGTCTAGAGTCTAGATCTTATAAACGCCGAGTTAAAATATTATTCAACATTCCTATGCTAATGGTACTTTATCGTCAATTATACATATATTAAGTTAGTATACAATAAGGTAGCTCACGTATAAAGTAATTTAAAGGTTGAAATTAAGGAATTAAACGGACATTCGATACAGAGCGATTGTAAACAGGAATTGATAGTTTAATTGAGATATTTATCAGTTACAGGAAAAGTTGTAGAATAAGGTTTGGCATGCTGGCCAACTGATATAAGTTGTACAAAATGTTATAGACTTTGTTAAAAAATTGTTATATGATTATATTAATTATTTATAATGAAACATTTAACAAGTATAAAATACTTATAGGACGTTCGTGCACGTAATTTCACATTGAATTATTTATTACAAATGAAACGAGTTTTATGAACTATTCGCATCTCACTAAAACTAATTCGTTCCTGTCCTTGGATACTTCTACGAAATCGAGTGCGACTGGAAATAATCGATGTAGAGTGTTGACTGTTGACCATCTCTGTCGTTGTTTTTAGTTTTGACGATTTCGTTATATTATATCAATTAAATTTCAAACTTTTAAATAAACTTTTCGCAAGTGCCTTTCAAATCTCGATTCCATTGGAATTAGAAAAAAAATTCAAAGACCATTTTTGGAAATTATTTTTTGTCATTTTCCTTATTATTCATATTAATTCTAACTAATATATATATATATAATATATAAAGCTACTACAAGGCGAAGTAACTATTTTTAAAAGGTTTAATGTTAAAAATGATCATTACAATATAAAAGTCAAGTTCGATTAATACAACACTGAACACACATTGATATTGTTTGAAATAACTTTCTTGTTAATGTTATTACTTCATTTATATTAACAAATTCAATACTACTTATATTTCTTACTCAATCCAAATAAATTACCCACTTTTTATTTGACTGAGTTACATCATTCTACATATACGTATTTTCAATAGATTGCGGAGGAAATTACAACAATTGAAGTTACTAATGACGAAATTATATGAGTGATACCTTATGTGAAAATTCTCTAATTATATTTATTTAATAATTATATCCTTACGACACAACATAGTATGCGAGACAAACATTATAGGAATGTTAGTTTTGTTCAATTATACGCATTCGAGTCTCGATACGCTACTGTTCATATTGCAGTTATGAATTGGATAATAGAGTTTTAATTTACGAAATAATTGATGACATATAATGATTTATCTCAGATAGTATTCTTTACATTTATGCATTTGATAGCTATATAACTTCTACTGTACTACTACTGGGTCCTAAAGAAGTAATAAGATTTTGAATTTAAAATTTCAAACTTGTATAGTTATAATAAGTCTTATTATATATATGTACGCGCATAAATCTGTAATTATACATAAAGTGCAAAACCTGATATAGTTCGTAAAACTGCCACCAATACGATATAACTGTTTCCGATCGAAACATTTAATTTCACTTGAAAAGTTGTAAACGATTTTTAAACTATCAACTATGCTATATGTGTCAAAGATATACATAAATGTGTGTATGTGTTACGCACAGTGACTAATGTTGACGTCAAAGGAACACAACGACAAACAGGAAGGATCGTTTAGAGTTTAGACTCTCGGGATCTGAGAGCAATGAACGCTTGTTTGTATGTAATGAATGAGACAGATGTTGGGAAGTAACAGATGAATACTGTGCTATGACTGTACCCGTTCTTGTCTAAACGTTTTATGGAACCGTCTTTCATACGAATTTAGTTTCTGTGTTGTTTATGACTTTTTCTAAGTTAGCATTTTAAAATAACAATTGTTCTTGTTAGATATCGTAATTTTTTATAGAGATTAAAACATAGTTTTAATGCGTGTTTATTTGTGTCGGATAATTACTGAAAAGCAGTTTGACTGCGAAGATTGATCTTCTTAAAATGTATCAAATAACAATGAGTAACAATGTGCCTATTAAACTCGGACAGTTGTACTATTATAATAAAAAAATATCCTATAACAAAAATAGTCGTTTTGTGTCAGAAAAATTACCTACAACATAGAGAGATGATATAATAGAGACGTATTGCACTCAAATACGTCTTCTACTCATATACGATTTTGAGCTTTTTTTACTTCAATATATTTAAGAAAAAATGATTCAAATGTCGCCAGCTGTATAAATAATGAAAATTGATCACACGCCAAGCGTGAATCATTTCTTTTAACAGGTTTCGTTGTATATTATTATAACAGTTCAGTACGCAGAACGATATAATTTTATATCTGTGAAAGTGAGTTGGAAAAAAGGGGGAACTAGCCATGGCCGGCTCAGATAGTCATAGCTGATCGATAAAATATGCTTTTAGTTATCTACTTTCACCTCTATCGATATTAACTATAAGTCCACTTGAGATAAAATAATTAAAATTTGAACCAGAAACATTTCAATCGATATGTGATGTCGAGGAATTAATATCTCATTATAATAAGCGTTCGTAAGTAGATGTTATATGTAAACATTGATATTGGTATAATTATATTTTAAGAATAAACTACTTCGATACCATTTGATCAAAAGGTACCAAGAAGGTTGTTATGCTATGTAGTAACAGCCTTTGCATGTCCCACGACTGGGCAAAGGCCTCCTCTCATCTTTTGAGGAGAAGGTTTTGGGGTTATTCCACCAGGCTGTCCAATGGGTTGGAAGAATTCATAGGTGGCAGAATTTCAGTGAAATTAGACACATGCAACCTGAATTTCCTTCATCGTCCTTACGATTTTCTTTCACCGTCAAGCACGAGATGAAATATTAACATAAATTAGGCACAAGAAATTTCAGAGGTGCTTGCCCGGGTTTGGACACACGATCATCATTTAAGATTCAGAAGATTAATGGAAGAGAAAAACACAACATTCAACAAATAAATGGGATACAGGCATATAAATCTTATCTTATATCGGCTCCAACGATTTTCATGAAATTTAGTATATTGATGGTTTTGGGGGCGATAAATCGATCTAGCTAGGTTTCATTTTTAGAAAATGACATTTTCTTCGTATTTTCAATAATCAAGTTTATCGATAATAATCAATAACTCTTCCTGACATCTATTGGCGAGTATTTTTTTAATTGAGAGCAACGACACAACAACACTAAAGCTACTCCAGTAGATGGTGTTGTATAATTTCGAAAAAACAATTTACCAATAAAAAAATACCGAGCAAAGCTCGGTCATCCAGGTACTTATTATAAGATGAAACAATATTCCGCTCTATCGAGCATAGATTTAAATCTAGTTACCATCAAAATATAAGCGTTTTGTCACGTTCTTTTTGGTGTTTCGTAATATTAGAATTAATTAATGCAAAAATGTCCGCATTATTCATTAATAATTCAGCGTTTCTTGGGGAAATCGAAAAGCAAGTATTTCTCGTTTACAATAACATTATTATGAAAATAGATTCAGTACCAATTACTCTAGATATTATAGAATAATGGAATTGCGTGTTCGCCTCGAAACTAGATGAGCATTGAACCGCTCTCTGATGAGCGTCGCAAGCGCAAGTCATTAGAATACCATTAAAGTTGAAGTAGAATTTACTTTTCAATATACACTTTTGATTAGTAAATTAAACGTAAGCAAAATATTCATATACTATAAGTATATTTTAGTAACATAATAAGTTATATGTTTCGTAGTCGAACGGTTAAAATTAGAGTTTTTACCTTATTTATTACTGTCTATTAAAATATTTGTATAATTTGGAAGGCTTTCAATATATGAAAGTTTAAATGTTTAAAACACGAATGTTATAGCAAATAACGACACATAACTGTTGTTTCATTCATATTGGTTTAATTTAGTCGCCATCGTATAAAGAAAGTAAAATTAATTTTAAATTATGGCACATCCAAGTCATTACAAAACTAATTTATAATATAATATTGAAAAGTAAAGCTAAGTCCACAGACATTTTTTGGTTTATCTTTTACTTAAATTAGATATTAATAAAATTTGTTAACATATACATTTTTGAATAACCTAATTATTCACTTAAATAAATATTCGCAAAAATTAAAAAAATAATAATTATAATATTATAATGTTAACAAAATAACACAATAACAATTTATATAGTATGATATATTAATATATAAAGATAATTGTGTGAGAGAAATAACATTATAATGGAGTGTTTGGAAAATACAATAATAACGACGACACATTAAAATAATCTTGTTAAAAATAAGCGACAACCTATGTAATTGGTCAATACATGACAGAATTATCTCAACGCTAATGACTGGCTGTGATCATCGCATGCTCATATTTGAGGTCATATTTTATTTTAAACAAACAAATAAATATTTAATGAGATATAATATATCGTATCGGATATGAAAAATAATGTCTTTGATTAAGTTTAATTACAGAATAAATTTAATTTTGGGAATTTAAATCAATCTTTAATATAAAAAAATCTATTTAATAAGATAAAATATTATTATTTTGGAGATAACATTGTGTTTGTTCTAAGTTGTTATGTTTAAATAGTAAATTTAAAGTTTCACTCAAAGTTCAAAATAAATAAGTTTGCAAGTTTATAATTGAATAGACAGTTTATTTTGATTTTAATTATGATTGAAACGTCGAATGTTTTTATAATAAAAATGCAAAATAAAGATGTTTATAGCATTTGCAAGTTTGTATAAAGACAGTAATAAGTCAAATTATGATTGTTATCGGTAAACGCGATCCATAGGCGCTTGGGCTGAATAGTTCGCGCTCGTGACTTCCCAGAGCGGAGCATTTTCTTCGTCCAAGCCGTCTTACAACTTTCCAGTGTTACCAGCTTTACATATACGGATATTTATTATTTTACGTTCAATTACTGTCGCGAGTGAATGTTTTCAGATGTGATGGAAATGAAAGCAAAGAGCGAACGAACGATAACAAATAACGTGAAATCCGATCATGTTTGGACAATATGATCTTATTATTGTGCTCAGCGGTTTAATCCATGTTAATAACAATTTAATTGTCTGTTTTATATACACTAATACTACAGACTACTTGTCTACTGTTTCCCATATTGCGTGAAGTTTAAGGTTACTGGTATACCCTTAGTATAGAAGCGTTAAATTAAGTAAGTTATTAAACATTTTAATTATATTTTACTTGTAGTTCCTTAGATCAGCTTCCTTTGAAATACATTCGATTAATTTGTATGTTATGCGATTTTGTTTTAGAAATGTATAAAACTAAACTTTAACTCTGTGGATCGTGATCGTCACAGTGCAGGTTAAAGAAAATAAGACATTATTCATTTACGACTCGCGGTAAATGTTCTCCGTAATTTTTCTCTAAAAATTTTGCACAAACATACATATCATTTAGCTTAAGCGTAATATGTGCCAAGAGAGAAACATTCGTAAAGAGATTAAATCAATAAATATAACATATAGAAGTTTTTTTGTATTTATTTATTTTACTTTTAAAAATACAATAAACTGTAAGAGTTTATCACAAAATCGTAGTTAGTCGTATTCTATCGCAAATAAGTGGTATCTAGATATACATATTATTGTAGGTACCAGTTGTCAATGTAGATAAGTATTAAAAATTAATAAAGCACCAGAACTTAATCTAATTCCATGTTGAATTAAGAGATTATAACAACAATTTTTTATGTTCGAAATCGATGATTTTTTAAGTACCATTTGATTGAATTTTCCGACGCATCCTTATCAATAAGGATTGATTCGTTCCAAGCGCGTTCAACCGTTGTCATTTTTACAGAATATTGTTACAAATGTATTTCCGAATGACCTAGCAACACGATACATATAAGTCAAACGAACCCGATGACCGGAGCAACGAATCGATATGCAGTCATCGTGATACTAACGGTCGTGCAACCGTTGCCCGTATCGAATAACTATGCGAAATTATAAAAATTCACACTTTTACTACTACACATATTAAGGAAATCAGATTAAGCAGTTTTCATTAATATACAATTCAAATTTTAGATATTTTTATTATATTCCTATCAGTTATTTGTATGGGTGCAAATAAATTTTAAAACAGTTTTAGTCAATCGATTGTTAAAATTTTAGACACATTTCATCCTATAGACAATACGAACTAGTACTATATAAATATACATTTTAATAGTTTTAATACAGGATTTAATGTTAATTACATATAATATTTAAATCTCGCAAAACAATCTCTAACACATTATTGTAATAATGTAATGTAATGTGATTTGGAAGTTGTAGAGAGAAATTAAATCATGTATTTTCTAAAAATGAGAAACAAAAAGAAGATATTCAATAGTAGTTTACACACGTAATTTTATTTATTTAAATTGATCGGTGATGCATTTAAACTGAAATCGGTTAATGTATTGTTTTAAAAAAGAGATATAATATCATCTGTTAGCGAGATCGTTCAGGTCATGTTACATAAATGTTAAAATTGTATCGCTAGTAGGAAGGAGGATATGCAAATCGACTACCCGATAGTGGTTACACCATACACATATAAGACATCACATCTGTGCCCTGTTTGTAGGTAAACATTGCCATTGTTAGAGACACATTGTGAGTAACAATACGTTGCCAACATGGAAACTAAGGTTTTTGTTACTAGCGTCGTGTACTCTACACTGGTTGTAAGAGTAGTTAATCGTCATTATTCCTACCTGAAGGTATTTGGAATTAATTAGTAGTATGGACATATTATATTTGTCTATATATTTTTGTATTCTTTTTTTATTTAATGAGGTTTAATTAACTTCCATCTGTAACCGTTTATTTTAAATTGGTTTGAGACCCGCAAAGACGCTAGTGACTTGAAATAGATTGAGATAATTCAGGCATATACCCTAAGGTACAAGTTAAATATCCGATGTGTTAAAAGACGTAGTAGACTGTGGAGTTAATGGTTTGATTGCATATAATTATCAATACCATATTTATATTTGATGCCTTGGTTGTCCTAGGCCTGTGGAAGATTGCGTACTCTCTGAAAGTCTTAATAATAATGACGGCACGATTTATTTAAGTTTTTCAACGTTGACTGTGGATTCACAAATAGCGCAAATATTATTATTTACTCGGAATATAAGGAAACCCGCCCTTAACAATGTAATACTGTCACCATCACATATAGATTTCTTGGCGATATTTTTGACTTTTGGCCGACGAGGCCCATGACCCTCAAACAATAAATACGCTCAAATTAGGCACTTGAAACTAATTGGTGATTGATTATGCTCCAAAACTTTTTATTGAAAGGGAAGACGGCCTAAGTTTCAAATTAATAATTATTATTTATAAAAGTAGTAGTTAAAGTGATTTATTTTTTTATTTTTATGTAGTACAATGAAATATATTTAAATACTAAAAATCTTCGGATTTATTGTTTCAAGCAATATGTACTAATAGGGCTTATTATTATATAATGCACTTACATAATATTTATGTTTTATTAATAATAACTTGTGTAAATTAGTAAAGACTTAGATAATAGTTGGAAGTAAAAAAAGTCAAAGGGCAGTCTTTCTATTTCCCGGCCTCCTTATTTTGGCTCTAGATTAAACGACACAACTGCGTAGGTAGTGCTAGTTTTAGTACTATTAAGTAACAAATCACTATCAAGAAATATTTCGTTTGGTTTTTCGAAGCAGATTCTAAAGAACGATAATGTCATTCAAATAATATATCGTTTTTGACTTTAATCACAGACGTCGTCAATAACCTTATTGACTTATATATTTCGCAAGAACCACTGAATTTCCATGTATTTAATTTGTGTTTGTTATAATTCGTCTTGTGCTCGGCTGTGAAGGTTTACTGCATATGCCCGTAGTTTTACTGCCACTATTCCACTTTGGAGTAGTATGGTAGGTAAGCTGCAAATCTCCTCAAACTTACTATAAAGAGGTTGTTAGAACAAAATACCCGTAACATGTTTCAAGTTACATCAGAGGGATATCAAACATAGGACCAGTGGCTTTACGTAATTTCTTAGGCAAAGTATAATAATAAATGTCAGTATGTACTGCTCATTTTCTAACTTCTGTCTAGGATAAATAATTCTCTGACAAAAATAACCTCGCACTCATTTTGTTGGCCGGCTATTAAACTGTTTGTTTGTTGAATTTATAGTCTTACAATCTAAGGACTAGACGACTAGACCACCGACGCAGATGCAACAGACAAAGAGATTAAATACAGGAAGGATAATTTTCTTGGCCTGATTACAGTAACTGATATACGTACAATATGACGTGATAAGACCCTGGCATAGTTTTTAATTAAAATTAACAAGCGTATAAATGTATATCATTTTAGAACCATTAATTACTTGTCTTACTAAATACCAGATTTCAATGTTTATTTGTATTAATTGTACGTTGATCTAACTGCAAGATACTAAGAACATTTTATAGTAAAATAGTTACAGCGTTTGAATATACCTCATACTTTATCCTATCCTATCAATATATCTTTTTTTTTATTTATTGTATAGGTAAGCGGATGAGCATATGGGCCAACCAACGCCCAGACAATGGCATTGTGCATTTCTTTAAAAAAAGAAACATCGCAAAGGTGCCACCAACCTTGGGACCTAAGATGTTTTGTCCCTTGTGCCTTTAATTACACTGGCTCACTCACCCTTCAAACCGAAATACAACAATACCAAGTACTGCTGTTTTGCGGTAGAATATTTGATGAGTGGGTGGTACCTACCCAGACGAGCTTGCACACAGCTCTACCACCGAGCAATCTTCCTGTTATAAACATAGTTCGCTCTAAGAAGATTGATTATTTGATTGCAATAACATTTGGTTTAGAAATTTAGTATTACGGAAGCATTGATTTAAATGTATATTATTCGGTTATAATCCTCGAGGTCACTCAGCTCATGATAATCGTTAATCACTAAAATTTCTACTAAACATTATGCAAAACAGAGAAGTAGAAAGAAGGTGTGACAACAATTTCTTAATTAGCAATTCTCTAAACTTTCTATTATATCTGCATTAAACGTTTGATACGTAACACGAACAACATACAACGTTGCCAACGTCGTTAGTTATGCGAAGCAAAATCGAGCATTCCTCTAATGTCCAATTGTTTCACTTGACAAGTTGAATGTACGTTAAAATAGATGAAAAAATATGTTCGACGATTTTAATATTTTTAATTACTTACTATTTATTATTTATGTTACTTTTTGATTTATTCGCACTTATAGTAACATTAAAGTTCAATGACATTCGTTATTTAAAACTTCCCATTCGTATCATACAAACAAAACATTGACGAGAAATTTATTGTTGGAAACTCAAATTTTAATAAATCTTTTTTTGAGGTCATCGGAGTTATTTTTGTGTGTCTACCTATGTAAGTGTTTTTTTTTCGTATCAAGTATGAAAATAAATGACAATATCAATTGTATAGTAATAATCAACATTTAATTAAGATTTTCTTTAAATTAAGAATTGAGAGCCAGATTCAGAAGCAAGTCTCTTTATCATCGTCAATACGTTGAGAATAGTCCGTGCTTTATTTATTTATTTCGACAAATAACACACGCAAAAAGTATACAATCCGAATATACAATAAAAATTACGAATATGTATATATATTTTAAATGATATATATATATACATATATATATATATATATACATATATATGTTCTATAAGTAGGAAACTGATAACTCTTGACAAGATAGTAGCTAGTATCGATAGTGATTTCAGGATTAGATAAATCTTGTTTGTTCAATGTTATAAGTAATAAGTAGTGTTTTAAAGTAATTCGTTTTTTTTTATTTAACTATTGTTTCAATTTATGTTTATCCGTTTACAGATATTACAACATTTCTTATAAACGTTCTTTAGCGTGTGATTAGTTAACCGACTTCAAAACTAACAATAATTGTAAATAAATTATCAACCACACAACACATTCGTACCTACATATTGATGAGTAGAAAATAGTAAGTTAATTATCAAATTATAGAAGAATACGCAATTATTTTTTTACTTTTTAGTGCATATTAATTTGTTTTTCCTATGAAGTCGGTTTTTGTTTTGTTAAAATTTTTATTAGACAATGCTGTTTTCTTCCTGCAAATGTCAAATTAATAATGACAGAAATAGGGAAAACAGCGGTAAACTAAACAGCCGTTTGCATACAAATAGTAATGCAAGTATTTGTAGGATATAGAATCCTTAAAAACATAAAACTTGAAGATCGCGTGCTACGGTCCTGCGGAATTGAAAATGCGTCAAAAATTTGCCACACGACTATAGATTTTATTGCTAAAGGATTATAAAAGATAATGGTATGCAGGACTGACAGATTTGTTTATAGCTATCGTAGGCAGAATGTAGAAGATCGCGTGACATTCGTAAAAGATCGCGATGGTACCAGCAGGTCGAGGAGCGGAGACGTCGCGCTTCAATCAACCGAAAAAAAAAAATACTTTTGTTTTCTAGTTCGATTCACAGTTACGATTTATTAAACTTGATTTGATCCAAGAATATCTTTTAGTCAAACAGACATAAATAGAAGACGCTCACACCGTTGGTGAATTATTATTGATTACAATTGCGAGAAATACGTAAATATGTTTGATATACGTTTGATTGACGTTGACGGGAAATCGTTTATGATTCAAATAAGGACAAATATTTATTTATTGCAATAAATTGACCTGTCATTATGACGTGCATTAGTTGAAATGTTTTGAACTCACTTGATCAGACAAATTGTCACACCACTGATGGGCGGCTGTTTTCTTTCCACCGTTTAAGCCATTGCTCAAGTGAGGTGTCAGAGGACCTCCAGTAAATAAATCTTCAGTGACACTATTGTCAGACGTAATTCGTCCTCGCACTGGTGGGTCCTGGGGACCGACAAAGTCGAACTGTCCATCCCACATATCATACTCTAATTCTAAACTATCTTCCACTTCAATTGATTCACCCATATTGCCTCTCGAGCGGAATAATCCAGACTTAAACATTTAAGAGAATGAGCTATAAAATTATTACTTAGTCTTTGGTTCTATTTAAATATTGCACCAGCTTACACTTAATCCCTAATCAACATCTAATTTGACTTTCAAAACGGATTAGATTAGTAGAGATAAGTCTTATAATGGCACACTGAATTCTACAAAAGTCGATGTAACTTGTTACACAGAACTATGTAACCGACTCTTACTGGTTAACATAACATTTGTGATTTCTAACACTTCAGCACTTTGTCACATAGTCGATTACAAACACTTCACAGCTTTCGAGATACTTGATAAAGAATCCCACAAAATTATAACTAATAATTATCGTATAATAAGATCAAAATATCTGGCAAAAAGAGACTTTGGCGAAGTTGATTCAAAACTTTCAACGGTTGCCCTAACATCGTTTTATGAAACGATACACTTCATTCACTGCACTAGGTCGTTAAGCTTCATTAAAATCTGGTTTCAATTAAATTACACTTGAATGTTTGTACGTAGTATGAAAAAATATATTTGCATATACGTTGTGTTAAGTCACCGTCGCGTTCGACACTGAACGGTTCGGCCGGCTCGCCCCACCCATCGGCTCGACGTGATTATCAGCCTGCCAACGCTGCAGAGCCATACAAATAAACTTTATTCGCTCCCTGCACATATGCACGATCGTCTGATGGATAGTTCCAAGGCAATAACCCCTTGCATTCGCTCCCCTAGTCTGGTTACATCTCGTAATTTAATGGGCGAGGGGCCACTGTAATTGCTTTGGTCATTGAGAGAAGCGTCTTCGTGTAAAGGACGTATGATAGTAATGTTATGTGCATTATTTGGTGATTAAGTAATACCGAAACATACCAAAACGACAAAGAAATCAGAAATGAAAGTAAATGAGTTGATTTTTTCTTTTACAACGATGCAGAATTATTTATTTGAGATTGAAATTTAAGTCTATTAAAGAGCATGCGAAAGTGAAAATAGCATATCATTAATAATTACCGATCGATCTAAGGAATGAGCAAACAGATGATAATTGAGATAAGGCGATAAAAAATATTTAATTCAACATCGAAATTGAAGCTATTGTTAGTGAGAGCGTGTGAAATGGAAGTTTAAATTGAATGCTGCTGTTATTACGAGATTATTTTACGGGTGTCAGATGGTGATTAAATTATAGGGAAAATTTACATAACGCTGAAAAACATATAGAAGTTTCCAGTTTGGATGTAAATGCGTGTCAAAAGCAGTGTACACTGTATTTTTGTTTTACCGATTGACGATGATTGCTTCCATATGGCGTGTATGAATAAATAACGCCGACCATATTATGTTTTCCTTGATTTAAGAGCACGAAAATAGATGATGGTTTGTTTTAATTGATGTGACTTTAAGCGGGCCTATATTGTAATTTAAATATGTAATTTATTTATATTGTAATGTATATAGGCAGTAAGCAAAATATATATTTTAATTATAGTTTTTGTACACCTCGAAATAATCACATAGAAGGATAGTTGCTCACACTTTTGTTTTTTGTTATCAATATACATTACATAGAATAGTGTGATTTAACTTGGTGGAAATGATTCAAGAATGACTGGAATGATGAATTTTATACAGAGTCGTAAAGGTGTTTAAACATTTTGTAAGATGAGTTACGCTTTTACAATTTATGTAGAGATATGGATAGTTATGAGCAAATTAATGAGAAGTTTAAGATCTTATCAAACTTGGTATACAGCATCAAATTTAACTCAGTGTACAGTAATTTTGTACTTTACAGAACAATGTGCTATTATAACGTATTTTTTGTTAATCATTAACAAATTGTCCGAGTTATGTCTGTAGGAAAATTACGAAGAATTGAACAATTGTAGAGTTACGTCCGTTTAAATATTGCCTTATTTGTACATATAGAAATTTAATATTATGTGTGACTGCCTCGATGCTCTTGTGGTCAACGAATGGCTTTAGACCCCGAGGTCCAGTATTCAATCGGATCGGGAGGATAAAATTTAAATATCTTCACTCTCCCGTGCCTCGGAAAACGCGTAAAGGTATTGGTCCTGCTTATAAACGGTTTTGCCATCCTATTGGTTTATAAGAGTGATTGAAAAGAAAGTGCATCTGAGTTAATTCACACACCTATACACTATAATAAGTCCTGGAAGTTGGTCTGCCTTGAGGATAGTCGCCGTGTCCGAAATAGGTCACGAGATCATCATAATTAATGTATTTTTATTATTTTTACGTAAATGCCTTAAATATTAGGTATTATAATGCTAGATATTGAAAATTCAAATTCTTTATATTTATAAAGTATTTTTTATTATTATTAAGATTTCAAACGTCATACTACAAATCCTTTCCTAAGCGGTCGATTCCCATTAAATTGATTACCAAGTCTGGATTAGTATTAAACATGCGATGTCTCGTTCGTATTTCCCCATTACTCATATTTTTTAGTATTAGTAATGCGAAAACAAAGAAATTCAACAAAGCTTTATGTATTCCAAACATATAATATTATTTAAAAATACTTCGTTTGTGGTAATTTTATTGGATTTCACTAAATCAAATAAATTATAATACTTTTGATTTATACAAATAGAATAACTGACATGTGTTTTCTAATTCTATCCTAATGTGTAATCTTATTCAAAGATTCAAAGTACGTTCGTACATTGGACTTGACTCTAGGAGTAAACAAGTGATTAAAAGACTATCTACGAAGGTCATATTCATAACGACAATATGACATTATTAACGTTACTCAACTCATAGAGCGACTGAGAATGAAAAAATAAAGTGACCGTATTAATTATATTTACGGAGTCTTCTCCATCGCACAAAATTGGCAAATATAATCTGTGTCCTGTTAGCTATCAACAAAAAGCAATTTAAATGAATATATATTTACTTATGTAACTGAAGTTCGGTGTCTGAAATCTGAGAACTAAATATCGATCCAGAATATAAAACACCTAACAGCCTTAGTTATGAACGATGTTCAACGGATATATGTATAGTTAAAAAATGATCGTTCTCATTATTGTTTTGACTTTCGAAAGAAGAAAACACACAACTATTAAAATTAGCACAACCTAAACTTTGTTAGTTGTCAGATGTACAAAAAAGAATACCTAACGAAGACAATATGCAATCACACGCGGTCAATGCAGCGGAAACTAGTAGTAGGTGCATAGTCTGATTCATGGTTGAAACGTAAATAAATATTCCTACTTAAACTATTACATGTCATTTTATCAGATCTTGAACGCTCACAACATAATATGTATATTTTTTATAGCATAGATAGGCGGACAAGCATATGGGGCACCTGATGGTAAGTGTTTACCAACGCCCATAGACGTTGGCATTGCAAGATAATATGTAAACCATCACTTATATCGCCAATGCGCCACCAACCTTGGGTACTACGGTGTTATGTCCCTTGTGCCTGTAATTACACTGGCTCACTCACCCTTCCATCCGAAACACAATAGTACCAAGTACCTACTGCTGTGTATATCCCACTCAAAGTCTAATTATACCAATTAGTCTAGAATTCTAGATCTAGTCCACACCAAGTGTCGCTTAAACGTGTGCTCAGCCTAAAATGGTTCAATTGTAACGACCACTAACCTAGATTTCATTCGTCCCCCCTGCATGGATTTATTTTTGTATTGCTTTCAGTACGTCAAGCAACTAATATTAATATAATATTACAATGATTAGATAAACTTTCGTTATATTTGTGTTCAAAGAATGTTGGGTCTTTTGTTTCAATTTTTTTCTTTACTTTATTTAAAAGCAATATGTACTTACATTTCAGTATTAAAATAAATGTTCGACTGTTGAATGCTAGTATCATAATAAATCGTATTATAATAAACACTATCGTGTAGATAAATAATAGATTCGTTAAGACAACATTTTACGATTAAGGAGTATTAAAATATAAATATGTATATTTTATTATAATATAAAGATTGTGTAAAAAATCATCAAAATATGAAACATAATAATAAGCGCAAAAAAAAAATTGGTTTATGTTTCGTCCGACACTTTTGTGTAGTAAAAGATTAATTAATTATTATTAATGTTTTACATAATTATCTCGTTTTGAACTAGTGCGACTTAATAAAAACGAGATTTTTTTTTAATGATTTTTAATAAACAAAGTTGTCTAGCATATTTATATAAATCATCATCATCATCATCAATAAAATGTAGTTGGTTCTTTCCGAATAGTTTAGCTATTGCAAGTATGTGATAAATAATAATTTGACAAATTAAAAAATTGATATTGAAATAATGATTTTTTTGTAGATTCGTCGCGCGATGCTTTTAATCATTACAGATATCATCTCATTAATACGTAATGTGTTACAAAGAAACAGATGCTATCTGTAGACAATACTGAAGGTTTCGCACGCGTTCCTTCACATCACTTTCCGTCTAGAAGTTTTTTGAACGTTAGATAATATAAGATACCCTCGACACTTGTGGGGTTTGGATGTCGGATCGATTTGACTCAATGCGCTTATAGACTTAGTTGTGTGATAGGATTTTATAGACTTACAAGTAGCTTGCAGTGCATATAAACAGCTCAGAAATTAATTTAGTTGACGAAGTGGGCGATTGTTAATGAAACAAAAACTAATTAACTAACTAACTTCACTCAGTGGTGGGGATTTTCTAGCACTAAACAGCAATACTTAATATTGTTATGTTCGGGTTTGAAGGGTGAACTTAACTACAAGGCACAAAGCGCATAATAGCTGAATTCCCAAGTATGTTGGCGCATTGGTATTTTGGATCGCCAATATGTATATTGTATCGCCAATTGTATATTGGATCGCCATTGTATATGGCTCGTGTTGACCACTTATCATCACTTATCAAGTGGCCCATTTATCCGTCCGACGTATATTATAAAAAAAAACATATATACCTCATGAGATTAGTTAACGATCACGATTTAGAGCAATATTTTTGGATCGATATTAACTTTACCTACGATTTGATCAAAGAAGGCGTTCCGTGATCGTAACGAATATTAAAAAACTATCGTATCCCATCCCATAGCTACACCATGGAAAATAGGTACATACATGCATATAAAATCAATTTAGTGTGGCGATGACTTTACAACGTTATTTTTTGTACCATGATAAGATATTATCATAACAATTCGACTGACATGCTTCACTACTCGTCGATGACAGTTACGCAACGACCATTAATTTTAGTTTGTATGAAACTATGTATAATGTAAGTATATATTACTTTACAAAATTAATACAGCAATATTTCATAGATTTCCTGTTATAATAAAGTAACAAGTATTCTAATGTTGATTTTAGTTCTCTGTAATATTGATTTTAACTCAAAATTTTAGTCTGCGTGCCATTTCGTCCCACGCAATGAAATATCACTTTAGAAGTTTAGATGAAAGATTAAATCGGCGTTTAAATAAATATATACATATTTATAATCGTGTTTAATACCATTACCTAACGATGTCAATTTTGCATCGAATGGGATTATATAGCAGAAGACCAGAAGTAGTCTAGACATGAGAGGCAGAAGGTTTTCAATATAAACATACGGCCAAATACTGAAACGTCATTCAAAATGAAGTGGGACTTAATTATTTGGAACGTCATTAATTTCAAAATTTTGTATGCGAAATTTGAAATTAATGGCGTTCCAAATAATTAAGTCCCACTTCATATTTGAAAGACGTTTCAGTATTCGGCCAATAAACACATATACAGTGTGTGACATACATATTATTTCATTAAATAATATGTTATAATAATGACACACTTCAATCGAGAAGTTTAACATTATATTTATTTACAGAAAATAAATTTGCTCAGCGGAATCTAAATATAAATATGTTTCAATAATTACATATATTAATTGGTATCAATCATCGCGATAATTGCTGCTTTGATAGATTGTTTACGAAAACTTATTTTTCTTTGCTATGTAATTGATTTTAATCGCGAGTTAAGTGTTTCGAGTATCTCCATACATCCTTGACATAATTTGAACTCCCACGCCCACGCCCACTGTACAAGCATACCCTATTGTTTACAACCTACCGTCATATTAAAGCTTCTATTTTGTATGTAGATTTAAGCAGTCTAAACAAAATATGTCGTAATTAAGGAGCAGGTATATCAACAAGACAGTAGTATGATTTCATCAGGATTATATTATTGTCATTCTATGATATTCATAAAATTAATAAAATAGTAAAAAATTATAATTATTTATATTAAATTTTGATAAAAAGTATTTTAATTTCGATGTTAATTTATACAAATTAGAATTAAAAATACTATAGTACTGGATAAATAGCCGAGATGGCCCAGTGGTAAGACCGCGTGAATCTTAACCGATGATCGTGGGTTCAAACCCGGGCAAGCACCGCTGAATTTCATGTGCTTAATTTGTGATTATAATTCATCTCGTGCTTAACGGTGAAGGAAAACATCGTGAGGAAACCTGCATGTGTCAAATGTCACTGAAATTCTGTCACATGTGTATTCCACCAACCCGCATTGGAGCAGCGTGGTGGAATAAGCTCCAACCCTTCTCTTCAAAAAGAGGAGAAGAGGCCTTGGCCCAGCAGTGGGACATTAACAGGCTGTTATTAGATTAGATTAGACTGGATAAATCATGAGCGCGTGCAATAGGAGCAAGAGTGCAAACATAAATCACATTAACTTTTTTAATATTTAAAAGGAAAGCTATAATATGACCGCATTATTGATTTTCAAAAGATTTTAAGTATTGAGATGCGGAAGTAACTTTGTACTTAAAATATGATTAGAACTATTTTCGTTTTGTATTGAATTGTCCTTTTATTACATATTATGATTACATTATTCGAACAGGCGTAACTAACCTTAATGACAAATTAATTCAAGCGTACAGTTCAGTACTTGTTCTAATGCATTATTTATGTACGTGCCTATCTAGGTAATGTTGCGTGCAGTTTCTCCCAGACCCATTGTCCGTTGCATTATGAAGTCGTTTCAAAATATTTAAAGCGTTCGGTTTGATCTTTATTACATAGACAATAGAGTCCACGTTAGTACTCTAATAATTGTATTTGTAAAGTTGTTGTAATGCAGCCTAAAGGAATCGCCCACACAGAACGACCCTTTGCGAATTTGTGGAATTGTTGTAGTGTATTGAATATTAGGTTATCGTAAATTGAAAGTGAAATTCTGTATACTCAAATGTGTATGTAATTTATAGAAGCACCTATTTACTGTTTACAGTCTAACAAAAAATAACTTGACTTTATTTATTTTTCAAAATAATAAGTCAATGTAATTTTTTCAAAAATAGAAAATATTCCACTTTAACTACATAGTCTACATAAGCTATACCTATTAGTTTGATGTAAATAATCTTAATATTATATTAAGGAATGTTTTATGTAGTATTATTTTTTTGAATATATAATTCTAAATAATATTTCTACGCTACGTAACCAGGCACCAGCCAATCTATTTTATTCTGTATGTAAAACATAAAAAGTGTACACAGAATCAACAAAATATATATATAAAACTATTATATATATATAACTATAAATAAGAGTGAGTTGATTGCCGATTCTTCTCGTTAGAATCTACATTCAGAACTGGTGGTAGAGCTTTACACAAAATTGTCGTCAGACTTATGGTATATTTATATTAAGAGACACATAAGCTTTTACAATGTCACATAATCTTCATTTAATCTTTAAAATGAAGCAAAATGCAGAATATACATTTGAGCGAGGTTTCATGAAGCTAGAATATGTTATTGGCAAGTGGATTTTAAGTACAAATCAAAACAATACCTAATAAGTAATTCAAGCGCACTCTTATAAATCATACTTTGATTGTTATTCCATATCGAATATTTATCATATGGGCCGCACGCATCTGACCGGAAGGTGCGCACGCGCAGGACCATTTCCGTCCGCCATTGCTGTCGCGCTACAAACTATCTAATGAACCGGCACGATCTATTGTTTAAAGCCTTTCCTTGATACTCATATTGGGGTCAATGAACAGGCGTTACGAATAATGTTACTTTATTTAGCTCGTAATTACTTTATTGGGTCGTTGACGGCAACGGCTTGCGCTTAGCCAAACTTCAAAGTAAATATGACAAAGATTAAACCGGAGTATTTAAAATTTTATTTAATTGGTACCAACCATAAACCCTAAGTTTTTAATAATTACAATCAATCAATCAACAGCCAATCGTTGTCCACTGCTGAACATAGGCCTCTCCCAAGGTGCGCCACAGCTCCCGGTCCTCCGCCTTCCGCATCCAGTTGGTACCCGCCACCTTCATGAGGTCATCGGTCCACCTAGCTGGAGGGCGCCCTACGCTGCGTTTGCCGATTCGCGGTCTCCACTCTAGGACTCGTCTGCTCCAACGGCCATCGGTCCTACGACATACGTGACCAGCCCACTGCCACTTCGGCCTCTGCCTCGAATCTCGCGGGCAGCGCGGCGGCGGCGGCGGCGGCGCGGGAGCGGCAGGATCTTACGCGTATAATCAAATGGACCGGCCCTCGAATACAGCGGTGCAGGAGCGGCTCGGGGGCGGGCAACGAGCGGTGCACTCCAGTCAAGCGGTGACCGCCCGCGTTGCGCGTCTGCATTGTAGGTATAGTGTTGTAGATTTTTTTTGTGACGTATCAAAATGTCTTCGGACGTGCAAGAGCTAATTATTTCGGCAATCTTTGAGAGGACACCCATATGGAACAGCAAAGATGTGAACCATAAAAATAGAAGAATAATTAACCAATTATGGGAAGAAATAAAAAACGAACTGAATATTGAAGGTAAATATAAAAATGATTTATTATGTCAAATACAATATTTATTATGTTTTACAAATTAATTAGTAACTAATGCGATTATTTACAAAATATTCTTTGAATTTTTACGTATATATTGTGCTTGATAAGGCGTTTTTCAGACATTTCGTTCGCGAATAAAAACAAATATCTCGACAACACAACCACGAACACAACACTACACCGCTATAGTGCCGCGCGATCTGCCCGCTAGTTTGGAGAACAGGTATGCGTTGCCCGCTCCGCTGCCGCGCCGCCGCCGCCGCCGCCCCGCTGCCCGCAAAATTCGAGGCAGAGGCCTTCAGCCTGCTAATTTTGCAAGCTATGTCGGTTACTCCGGTTCTTTTCCGGATAATCTCATTTCTGATCTTATCCTTCAAAGATACTCCGAGCATAGCTCGCTCCATAGCACGCTGAGCGACTTTGAATTTGTGGACTAGTCCCGCAGTTAGTGTCCACGTTTCGGCACCGTATGTCATGGCAGGTAAGACGCATTGATTGAAGACTTTCGTCTTCAAACATTGCGGTATAGACGACGTGAGGACTTGACGAAGGTTGCCAAATGCTGCCCATCCCAAGCGAATTCTTCGATCGGCTTCCTTCTCGAAGTTGTTCCTACCGACTTGAATGACCTGTCCTAGGTAGGTATATTCACTGACAACTTCGAGAGGTTTCCCTTCGACGTATATCGGCCCCGGCACGACATGCCTATTGAACATGACCTTGGTCTTGTCCAAGTTCATACCGAGACCGACACGCCGGGAAGAATCGCTAAGGCTACGCAGCATTTCGGTTAGTTGTTCCAGCGACTCTGCTATGATGACGATATCATCGGCAAATCGAAGGTGTGAGATGTACTCGCCGTTTACATTGACTCCATATCCAGTCCAATCCAGCGTCTTGAAGACGTCTTCCAACGCGTTGGTGAACAGTTTCGGGGATATTACATCCCCCTGTCTCACCCCTCTGCGCAGTTGGATCGCCTTCGTCTTACAGTCCTGGATGTGGACAGTCATTGTAGCGGCGTTGTACAGACACCTCAGTACCTCGATATATCTCCAATCGATATGACATCTCTGCAATGAGTCGAGCACTGCCCAGGTTTCGATGGAGTCAAAGGCTTTCTCGTAATCCACAAAAGCCATACACAGCGGCTGATTGTACTCTTCGGTCTTCTGCACAATCTGCCGAACAGTATGGATGTGGTCTACGGTGCTGTAGCCTGATCGAAAGCCGGCTTGCTCTGGGGGCTGGAACTCGTCAAGTCGTCTGGCGAGACGGTTCGTGACGACTCTTGAGAACAGCTTATACACGTGACTCAGGAGGGAGATTGGTCTGTAGTTTTTCAAGAGGGTTTTATCACCTTTCTTGAAGAACAGTACCACCTCACTCCCGCTCCACGTTTCCGGGGTCTTGCCATGTTGGATGACGGAATTAAAGAGGCTTGCTAGCTCTTTCAGGACCGGAGTCCCGCCTGCCTTAAGCAACTCTGTTGTGATTCCGTCATCTCCCGGAGCTTTGTTGTTTTTAAGCTGTTCTAGAGCCGCCCTAATCTCGCCTTGGTCAACGACCGGGAGCTCCTCGGAATAATGGCGCGTAAGAGGGGCGCGCTGGTCATCAATACTGATTCCCACAGGTTTGTCCGATCTTGAAGAGAACAACTGCCCATAAAACCTCTCTACTTCTCCGACGATCTCAGGCTTAGAGGTAACGACCTTACCATTTTCGGTTTTAAGTTTTGTCAGACGCGGCCTCCCAAACTTGCGAGCGAACACTTTCGATCCCCGATTTTGCTCAATCGCAGCCTTGATGGCGCGGGTATTGGAGCATCGGAGATCGCGTCGCGTCAGCGTTTTTATTGTTCGGTTTAAGGCCTTATCTGACAAAAACGATGGTAGTTCTCGTCGTTTCCTCATGAGCTCGAGTGTCTCAGCAGAGAGTTTTGGTGCGCTGTCTCTTTTCTGTGGCGGAAAACACTTGCGGGATGTGTTTTGCAGTATTTTGACCAGCGTGTCGGTTTTCTCATCAATACTGCTTACGGTTTCCAACGCGGTGAATTGATTTTGAAGCTCCATTTGGAACTTTTCGGAGCCTTGAGCAGCTTGGAGCATGGTAGGTCGGAGAGTAGACCTCATCATTCGCGATCTTTCGGCTTTGAAGTCGATATCTAGAGTGCCTCTAACCAAGCGGTGATCACTACCGGTATTAAACCTACATAATAATTACAATATTAATTACAATTGTAATATAAATAATTACAATGTGATCATCTAATTTTCTACTACACGAAATGATTATGTATGGAAATCAAGGGAAACAAGTAACTACAGGTTATTTAGGAATCAGTTGTTTATTTATTTATCTCTTGAAGACAGAAAAGGAAATTGTAACCTGATGGCATTATTTGGTGGTAGAGCTTTGTGCAAGCTCGTCTGGGTAGGTACCACCCACTCATCAGATATTCTACCGCAAAACAGCAGTACTTGCTATTGCTGTGTTCCGGTTATGTGAGCCAGTGTAATTACAGGCACAAGGGACATAACATGTTAGTTCCCAAGGTTGGTGGCGCATTGGTGATGTAAGTGATGGTTAACATATCTTACAATGCTAATACCTATGGGCGTTGGTGCCACTTACCATCAGGTGGCTCATACGCTAGTCCGCCTTCCTATGCAATAAAAAAAAAAAACCATTGGTGCTGTTAGAAAAAGTAATTCATCCCTGAAATCACCGTCAAACTTCCAGCTACCTTGGAATTAAGAAGTGATAATAGCATTAATTGGTTGTGAAAGCAATGCAGGGTGGCATAAATCACGACGATTTAAAGTTTTAGTAAAAAAGTTAATATGTACTTTTTATTTACTATTGTTAGTATTGCTAATTGCTATCTGCAAGGACTCGAGCACAGTTAGAACATTATCACCAGTTGCCTTAACCCATTTTTTAAGGTCAGTTGTGACTTCGATTGCCTTGTTTGTTTAAAGGCTGCGGATCCAGGGTTTTATCCGGGATCAATAAAAAGTTATTCGGTCAAGTTTTTCAGTCAATAATATATTAGTAGCAGCTCAAGGATGTTAGCAGTATTAACACTCCCGAGCCTCTGAAAGCACGAATGCCGTTGCGTCTCAACCTGAACTCTCCGATGGTGTCGAATTACCGTTCCATCAGATTATGTTAGTGAAAAAATAGTGAGTCAACACACTGTGTGTTATCAATTACACATTTTTAGTCATATCCTCACTTACTCATTTCTACGCATATCATCTCATCTATACCTAATAAATCAACAACTTTATTCGAAATCAAAAATTAAATTATTATTTAACCAAGTATACTCACAAAAACACTTGAATGAACATTTTACTGTATTAAATAATTGGCATCGCATCCCGTACTTGATGATCCACTCGTAACATTATATACATAAACAGTATGATGATCGGTCTGTTGCAGCTTTTATGTCACAGGTGCTACTTTTTAACTTCCTCTTACATATTGATTTTGTATTCTAGCCACGCTCGTAGCTCGCCTCACACGTTTATATATTGCCCATGATGTAATAAATAATATTTAATTAAAGAACGCCGTCATTATTGAATAATAATAATAATCACTCATCAAAAGCGAACACAGTAAGCGCTTGACAGAACAAATGTTTGACCGCTGTCGATAATAAAATTGCAAAAGAAAAATAAACAAGCGTTTTTATTCTTTGGTTCTATTACATAATACAAGTGTATTGGATCGATCTGGTTATTTATAGAGGTGGTTAATAGGCTGAAGAGTTTCATAGGTGCAGAATTAAGTCGCAAGTGCAACCTAATGTTGTCCAATTTTCGAAAGGAGCTGTGGTCGTTATACTGTTATAGCGAGAAGTAATTGGTGTGGCCTATGACCCGAGACTGTTAGTTTAACTGAGAGGGCTATTTCATGTGCTCGATAAACGGTGTATGGGAGCGAAAGATAAGAAACAATAGCACTTATGTTATAGAGAAGTTGCCCAAACGAAGAATAACATTTCGTTGGAAGTGTGAACCTACGGAGCTGCAAAATAGTGTGATGACTTGAACACATAAAGAATTTATTTGTGTATTAATTACACCTAATACAGATTGCATTGGCTACTTTTACTGACGACGAATCAAAAAGTTGGGATAGTGTTATGAAGCATCACGATGCGCTCTTAAACCTTCTATAATTGAGAGCAGCCCAATCTGTTACTTTTAAGTTTTATAATACGGATTTACAATAAATAAAAGGTATATCAAGTGTTATGAGAAATGGGGTAGTGAATTTACAGCAATTTCATATATCGAATCATCGAATTTATTAATAGAAAAATTTAGTCATATTCATTATGTCTTTTTACATGAATATCATTGGTCACATTACTTCGATTTGTATAGTCTATTGGTTCTTAATTAATAATTTATCAGGCATTTGGCATATCTTATTTAATATAACTATGAAATTTCTATACTATGCTAACATCGTTTGACATGTGACCTCCACTCTATAAAGTTGAACTTGTATTTAAAATTAATATTTTTTCTACCAACGTTAACGGTTAATTTTAGATGTTTATGATAACTGGAACAGATGAAGCTTAAAACAAATTAGTAGCAGCTATTGATGTATAATTTGAAAAACTCGTTGATCTATAAAAACTAGCCGGGGTCCAAGCCCCACATTGGCCATTCGGTTAAGTATTGGGATTTTTGTCGAGAAAATCTCAGTAACCGCCTGAAATCTGGAAGTTTGTAGTGTTTATTATCCGTGCTTCGGAAAGCACGTAAAGCCAATGGTCTTTCCGATCGTGTTGGATTTGCCTTCCCATATAATTGAGTGCATGAATATTCTTGTATCCCATGCAGTTTCTCAGCTCTCCTCAGATTAACCATCGTGACCAAAATCCATCAGAAGAACATCATAAGGTTGTATAAGTTCCTTGTTTATCATAAATATTATATTAGGTTCTCAATTGGCGGAATCACTTAATAGGGATGAGTACTGCCAATGGCGTCACTCACTTCACAAGAATCGCAAAATATTTATTTTCGGATTTGGCAGAGGTCCAATTCGACCTTGGATCGACTTACTAATCAGAGCAAATTTGAAATGCTTTGAAGATTATATAAAACTTTTGTTTACTTACACACGTAAAAGATAATTAGGTTTATGTTTTTAAATGTGTAGGGAAATTCAATGATGAATAATACCTTTATTTATTATCTATGACTAAATGTACCTAATGTTAGCGCAATGCTAGATTTATTTTTAATTTGCGTATTGTTTTAAATAGTTTATTAGTGGATTTGATTTTAATCTATTGTTAATAAAATAAAAATAATAGTTTTCTTTATATTTACAAGTGCAATTACATGCAGAAATCAATTAAGCCCAAATATACTACATGGCAATCTTTTTTTTAGCTGTTTTGTTTATTATCAATATTAAACATTTATTTTATAACATGCATTAAAGTAATATAATGAATAATTAATCCTTCTCCATCAACTTGATCTCTTGTTTAGTGACTAAATTAACTCTGACTTAGTCATGAGGATGACGCTGTTTGGTGAACAAGTCAGTACATAATTTCGAGCGCTGAGTAGGACACCAGAATAAACTTTAATTTTACCTATACATTCAAAGTTTGAATAAAATAGAAATAAAAGCAATAATAAGAGAATAAAGTTTAATGGCATTTAAAATTAAACGATATTTATAAATTAGGTATGTACGTAATTGTTCATTTACTTTTTAGTTTGACGCGATTGGAATAAATTGATAGGTATTTAAAAAGACAGCGTGTACATAATATCCTATATTCCAATCTTAGTGCGTCAACTTGTAAAATAAAACTAAATTGTTAACAAAACCTACTTCAATTTATTTCGGGGGAATTTCGAAATTCGAGAACGAAAAAGCATCAGCTCCTTAATATATTTAAATCAGAAATACTTCAAGGAAGTACATTATGGCAAAGATTAATTTTATATTTGCATTGTATAACTAAAGAACGTCTATGTATAGACTTAATATATAATGTGTTAAGTGTAAACATCATTCGCTTAGCTCGCGTGACCTCGTTCAATCATCGCGGGTATCGGAAGGAAGTTAACGAAACACCTATCGCTCAGCGGTGAAGAACGATGACTTACCAATGACACATGATAAGAACGTAACCTGTTTTCGAAGAGACTGAAGTCATTTTCGGGGTAACTAGTTCCTTATCGCTATAAGTCAACTCAATAATACGGTTTTAAATACCACGAATAATGTTAAATAATTCTTACGTGTTTTATTTTTTGTAAGTACATATAGTATTTATTGAAATTTAATGTTCTAGCGTCTGCACTGTATTTTATAAAAATAATACCTGGTTGGTTTCACTCGGCTGTTCTGTTATAAAAATGCGTTTTTTTGGAAATACTTAAAAATCTATAACATACAAGAATTGATCATTTAATATAAATAAAAAAGGAGACGTGTAAATCTTTGCATAATATAATATACAGTGAGGCAGAAAAGAGCACACTGTCAATTGTACCGTCTATATGATGAACCGAATCCCGGCCCTTTTCAATTATATACATACGTATATTATATATATTATTCTCAGGAAACTAATAACATATGTAATACGAATGTTATGTCAATGTTTATTGGAATATAAAATGCAATTTTTTATAGTATACCCTATTCTCTTAAAATTATAGTCGTTGGCTCTGACCTAACTAATCGATTTAGAACAATGTACCGCCAAAAGTTTCACACTTATAGATATCTATATAAATGAAATACAAAACATATAGATAAAAAGGCAAAATTAATAAATTATACATCATGAATTTTAAAAGATAAAGTAACTAACAAGTCAGTTAAATCATACCTATTACATATTTTTGAGTCGCGAACTAGGTTATAAGGAAGTAGATTATGATCATTGTTTTATGTACGATATTTACAATAATAGTTCCTACCTAGTACTTGGAAAGAGCAAATAGCATTATACATACATAAAAGTAATCAATAAAGGTCAATCTATTTTTTTTAAATTAGTTTACTGCAATCTATGAAGGATTTGTAATTATTATAATCTTATCTTATTATCAAATACTTTTGCGTGGTTTATTATGACGAATTAATTTTTTTTCTTATTATATTCATTTTATGATAGGTCATTATGGGCGCAAAGTTTAGGAAGTTACGAAAATCAGCGGCATTTCGTGCGTTGACCATAAGACCTTATGGAAGTTAATATAAAATACACAGAGTATTCCCGGAACGAAGAAATGTTCAGGATATTTCTAAGCCTTTGCAGGACACCACTGATAGAGTCAGCAGCCTTACATTTTACATGTACAAAAAGTTTTATTAACCGGATAAGTTTAAAAAAAAGTTGCATGTGTGTTATATTGTGTTTATAGCTTATAAACACGATTGTAGGTGTAAGTGTTTAATAATCATTTTACTAAATATAGACTTAAAAAATCAGAAGTAAATAAGGGCTTGCTTACCTTGTAGTTGAGACCTTGTACATCCTCCTCTAGTGAGACATCAGAGTACATGTCGTCAGCTGGCTCCCCTCCCGACCCGCACCCGGACGAGTTGAAGGACGACGACCGGTACAATTGGCTAAAACAATGATAATGCCCCAGTCTATTAGCTATTCAGGATACCTCAACGGGACAGGAATTTGAATCGTGTTTTCAATTTGATGCACATAGCGACATCTGTTGTCAAAGTTAGAACTTAGAACGCCATCTATGGAGAATTCTATTTGTCTTTGGGTGATCTAGTCCAACTTAGTTGTCACACACGGCAATAGATGTCGCTACATGTAAGAGCCGCGAATAGCGTCATTGCAATGTATTTGAATTGGCTTCGAGCTATGTATGGAGTTATCGCTCATAAATCCAAGGTCTAAATTCGAATCGAATGACTATTTTGTTATTATTATTTTTTCTGTAATGATGACTCATGCTTTTTTTCAATCATCATTGCAGCTGGATTCTTTAGTGTACAATATCTTAACTTAATTTGGCAGGACTTGAATACTATCTACACTTTTTAATTCTAATTTAAGTGGGAAGAAATAGCAACATGGTTTGATTTAAGATAGAACAGAATCAATATGACATTGTAGTAAATCAAGTTTAAGCATAGTTGCACTAGTTTACAAATATTCTCCTTTCCTTTGTAGTTAGGTTGCAGTAGTGTGATGTGTATATTGTAGGATAGTTGTTGAAATATTTACCTAGCTAAAACATTGGAGCCGATTTGTCGCTTCCCCGAGCTGAAACAAAATAGATTTTTCATTAATTAAGGTTAATGGTTATTTTATATCACATTTTAAGATATAAAAATCATGAATCCGTTTCTTTATAAACAATATTGTTTTTATAAGAAATTATTATTATTATAATACTATTTATTTTCTACCCTCAACCAGCCGGTATAGGTACAGCATTGAGTAGGTATATAACACATTAGTGCACTAAAGTAGAGTTAGTATAAGCTTTAAGGTACCTATTGTTATAAATTTTTTTTAATAAGATATATAAATATAGCATATCATATGAAAAATACATAAAAAATTGCATTGCAACAGATCAAAATTGAACTTCCACCCACTCTCCTGATATCGAGCCCAAGGCTCAGCCGATTAAGGAAGTTACCATTTCGAAATTAATATCACGATTTTCAATTTTTTTTTTAAAATCATTACTTTAATATTTGTATAACCTGCCAGCGTTTACATTTTATATTAATAAATTTAATTGTAAGCACGTTTGTTCTCTGGTCTGTGGAAAAGTGCTACCGACGTACCGTGGGGGAAAGAAGGAAATATCTTTGCATGTACATCGTGAGCAATTATCGCTTTTGTGCATCTGTACGTAAGTTATTATTACATAAAGATACTGTTTTCGCTGTTAATTGTCGGTGATGTAACTCGTTTTGAAGATTTTCGGTTGTTCATGGAGTCAGTGGGTTAACTACATTAGTTTCGTTAGTTCTGTCATATAAATGATGATAAACCTCATTTCAAATACTGTTATTTCAAAAATAACCTATCGTTTATTTACGAAATTTGCAGCGGAATCGTGTGTTTTAATCGTCGTTCATCATTTGTGTATATAATAATAATAATAATATCCTGGTACATTATTCACACAAGGCCATCTGACCCCAAACTAAGCAGAGCTCGTACTATGGAAAGCAGACAACTTAATATACTACTATTCTTTTGTAAATACATACTTATATAGATAATTACACCCAAACTACAGGACATGTTCATGCACATGTCTATCATGGGTGGGAATCTATATATAACCAATAGGCAAGTATCTACCAACCACGCCAACCGTATCGTCACAACGTCACAATATGTGAGATTCATTTAAATTATGCCGTGAAACCTTTTACTTTTAATATACTTGTAATTATAATAAATAATTTCCAAACTGTTAGAACAGAACTTTAAATAGTCCGGTCGTTGATTTTCATGCGAGATAAATAATAATTTAATTGTATTTAATTAACATAACAAAGTAATTTATGTGTCGAGAAAGAGGAACAGCTGAGTTTCTTTCCGGTTTTTCTCGGTAGAATCATTACGGGGCTTTCGTTAAATTTACTTGAACGTGTACAGTTTAACGTTTCATTATAAAGTGAAAAGTGTAGTGTAAAGTGCAGTGTGTTTGTTAGAAACACGTCGAATAAAGTATATTTCGATTGTCACATGTTTACTTCTGCCTTACACTGAAAAATTTACGGAAGCGAAAATATTTGGGGACGGATTTATTTCCGCCGCTATATTTTTTTATTCAGTGACAACAGATATTATGTGTTTTTAATAAATATTGGCATAACTTTCGTATTCTTTGTTACATTTTATTTTCTGTTTTGTATGATATGTAATATACAATAGTAAGTACGTAACGATTTGGTCCAACCCATAGACGGGCACATTTCTACATTTCACTTAAAAAACAACAACAATTATAGAAGAGAATGTTATAAAGTTTATATCATTTTAATGATGAATTAATATATAATTAAAGCGTGTAACCAGTACATATTACATTGTCGACTAATAGGCTGCACTTAAACAAAGTGGCGATGGTGAAATCGCATGGGTACGCGCTCGCCATGAAATTGTGTAAGAAAGCGATGCACCGCAATGCCTTCACAGAATTTATCAAGTGAGTCGGGGATACCGTTAAACACATTTCCTTTCAATTAAACGTTAATTCTAACGGATTACTAATTACAATTAAGAAACAATATTATTTAAGTAATTCACTAACCTGCAATCGGGTCAGTGTCATGGAATAAACTCCAAAAAATCTCCCCAAAGAGTGGCGAGACAATTTTTAAAACTATAATCTTCAATTTACTGTTCCTAATATGTTTTGTAACATAACTGAAAAACTTATACCATTTAAATTCGTACGGTTAGTGTGTGGGGGGATATGAATATTTAATTTACTTTTACTTTTTTCTTTTATTATGTTTAAAACTATTTCATTTGACGTGCGTCAGTCATTGTATAAATATAAAACGCCATTCAAATATTTTTTTTATATTTATCAAACTTAACGGATTTCTTATTATATTTTAAATGACTTATTAAAGATCGTCTATCGATTAATTGGTACATGTTTATAAAATGAAAAGACGATGTTTATTAAAACTGTTTGTAAATTAACCGTGACAAATATGCATGGTGGCGAATTGTTTATATAATAAATACATCACAAACATACTTCTTATGTGATTAATAATTTTTAGATTGAACACTATTTTAAATGTAGGTACATATTTTGTTACATTCTCAGGCTTGCACTTTAAACGATCGAAGATTTGTTGGTCCAAGTTTGTTTCGACTTTATTCCAATACAGCTATTAAGTTTTAAAAGTGATATTATCATTTGATAAGTCAATATGATAATAATATGACAAATATTAAAACAAAATAATGAAAGCACCACCATAATGTTACCACTTCTTTCGATCATAATCTAAATAAACTTAGACAGAAGTTTGTTGACTTTTGTTACCCTAAAGCTTTGAAAGAGATAGCTATACAAGAAATCTTATTAAATTATTGTTTATTTCTTTTGTCATTAATCAAGACGAAATCACCTTTGTCAGCTTAGTGTGTCGAGTATATTAATGCTAAATTACCTTGAGCTGATACATCATACGAACGAACAAATATGCTCCCAACAACTATGAGCATTTTAAATTCCTTGTGACTTTTTGTTTCACCAAAGTAAATTTTTTATATCAGAGGCTGTGGTGCTGAACATTAGTTTCGCGAGTTTCTACTTTAATAATATTAGTACTTAATTAATTTTCTAAACATAAACCAAATTCACTATACTTTATATTTTATAAAAGAGAGGAGATTCAATTTATTAAATATAAAGTTATAAACTAATTAGTGCACGGAGATTAAAACTGATTTGGAATGCGTGAGGTATCGTTATTCATCAAGCTGTTACAGAATTTTGATACTTAACAATTTTCTCTTTTGGTAATTGTCTGTGACGGTTGGCTGGTATCAAAAAATGATGCGTGCGTGATACTCATTCTATTTGTTTTATTATAAAATAATTAACTAACAACATTATAAATCTAAGCAACTTGTCACATTTTAAATGACCGCTAGAAAGTATAATTTGTAATATTTTCAGTGTTATATCATACAATGCAACTCATATTGCTTGACGTTTTAAGATATATGATAATATGAGTTATAAAAGTACATTTGAATCTTATTATTTCTGATGTAACAAATTACGACTCAAAATATTCTATTTCTAAACTAAACCGGAAGGAAATTGCTTGAAAATAATCTTTTTATTATTTTGATTGAGATAGTGTTGTTTTTTTTTATTTTAACGTTGAGTTTACGATTAAATAAAAGAACATTGTCATCGCGTGTCAGACACCTTCGCTTGTTGAACAATAGAATGGACACTATAAAATACCCATGCGTACGCATTGTTACGCTGTCCCGCGGTTACTATAAAAGAACCTCGGATTGAAAAAAAAAAAAAACTAAAATCTAAATAAAGCCACGAAAATTAAATCTTGTTTTTTTTCCATTTATGTGTTGTGAACGAATATATTAAATGTACTTCTTACAGTTTAAAATTTATTGTAATCTATTTTATGTCCTAGAGAATTATTATTCGTTCGATAATGATTTTTTAAATTAGTTTCGTTATACTTTTTTGTAATTAGAGCGTGAATTATAAGGTCAATGTAAAAATAAAAACGGAAATAATATCCAACAGGCAAAAGCAATTGTTACTTAGACGTGTAATAAGATTGTAACAGGCCTTGTCTTCATAAAATAAAGAAACAAGCGACTTCGAACTAAAAAATATTTTTAGACTTTTAATAACTGAGTTACACATAAATTTTGTATAATATGTAAAGTTGTTTCCCAAATTCTTTATGCTAATTGACAATTTTATAGTATGTATCTTTTATCGGCAATAAGGATTAAGTAAAAGAAAAAAATCGTAGCTGCTAGTACCGAAATTATCCATCATCCGCGCGTACTCATTGTCATATTTACATAAGTACATAATATAATATATCTTACCTGTAGGGTCGCTTTCTGTAATGCATGTGGATACTTTTTCGCTCCAGCTTTACAAATAAACTTGTACCGATTATAACTTATATCTGTGATCCGATTTTAGTGGTAAAGAACACCGGTCATTATATTTTTCAATCATATACATCACTAATCGTATTCCAAGACACGAGAATCAAACTTATCGGCAACGCACAGCACTTTTTAAAAAATAAATCGTCGATATTCGATTTTCGAATTTGGTTTAACGCGCGAACTGCAGAATGTGCGAGCGGTCGCGATGAACTGACGCATCACGGCATCAACAAACGCAATGGTGGGCAGGCTACATGGCAAGGCATGAATTATCCACAATGGTTAACTACGAAACACTGGCCGTTATTAAATTATTAAGCAGTCCGCGGCGGATGGACGCAGGCTGTTCATGTTACGAGTATGCCCGCGAATTGCTAGATCGGCGCACAACAACGTCATATATAACTGTTTCGCGTGTCATTTTTATTAGTTTTGTTCATATTTCAGGCGGTAGAAATAAATTAATTTATGACGTTATTTTCCTATATATAAAAAAGTATTGTTTTGCAAATTGTGACGATAGCTTTGTTCAAAGTGGAACTAGATCTTTTCGTATTTATTTGTGTTTTCGCCATAAATATATGGTTCGATACAGCATTATAAACTGTCGTTAGCAGTAGTTGTCAGTCACTTAGAACTGCACTAGGCCGTTATTTACTGTAGCAGTTAAGTGATTATAGTCTTTGTTTTTATCGAATTAGAAACGTATTTTATTTAGAGCGTCGCAGAAGGGTATCGGGGTGGAACATCGGCTCACTTTCTTGAGGCGAATCCGCCACCTCACATACTTTTAAACGAACGAAATTCTTAGTAGAACATTTTAATTGTGACTGCATTTATATTGAAGGTCTGTAGTTAATAGAGAAATGTGTAACATTGTTCGTGCAATATAGACAATTTATGACTATTTCTACCCTCTGAGTCTAGGGGCTATTAGATGGTCTAGTTAGAACGCATTAAAGTGTAAGCCTAGAGTAGTGACCACTAAGTTTTTTAGACGTGTTCAGTACTCATATAAGTCTTTGTGATTCTCCAGCTCATAAATTTTACTTCAAGATAAGATTAATGCGCTAAGAAGATCAAACCAACATTCGAATTGACAAAATAAGTACGGATTTTTATACATATTTTAAACAATGATTTTTAAATCTCAAACTAATATCAATACTTTGGGAACCAAGGATATAGTGTATTAACACTATATCCTTGTGGTCCAGGTGGTCCACGGGAGACTAGACGAGGGTCTACGTTGACGTGACAATGAAATGGTCAACAAGTCATAAGCGGGGCTCCACGAAAATTAGTTTGCCGATAGTGAAGAACTATAACTACTTTATTGAAAAAGTAGGTCAGCGACATTAGGTACAAGAAACTGTCGCATACATTTTTTGTTTAGGATATATAGTTCAAAAGCTGCAGGGGTTCTACCGGAACCAGCTAAATTTTGAAAGTGGTCTATGACAAAAAAAAGTTTGGGAACCTCTGCACTATAAAGATGCTTTTTTTCTTGACGTGCAATAGTACATTTACAAGGTGTTATTAATTAACACGTGTTTCCGTTGTGTGAGTAAATTATGTGTTCGTAAGGTCAAAAACCAAACGTACAGCAGTTAGGTAAATACGCCAATACGTGGAAAGCGTTAAATAAAAACTTTTTAAGCCAAAAATTTAATACTAATACTCAAAAATTATAAGAGGTGTTACGTTGAGGGTTGAAACAAGTTTAACGAGTGTATCTGTGGCATCATAGCTCCCAAACAAACGGACCACTATATGTATGTACTAATAATAAAGTGATAGATTTGGTTTTATCCTTTTAGAGGTTTTCTGTGGCAAGGATTGTATTTTTTTTTATAATATGTGTAAGCAATAAGGCTAAGGTATTTAATGTTTTAAATGAATCTGCACTCGTGCTGTAACAACTTATTAGATAGAAGGGAAATGATTAAAAACGGAAATAAGTTGAGCGGTATTGTGGGTCAGACGAAATAGTCGTTTTTAGAGACTTTAACCGCAATTACGAACTGACCGTCGATTATGCAACGATAACATTATTTCGATTGTTGGAACGTAAACTGTTGTGTGTTGAGCAAACACAAGACACTAGGCACAAGGACATTGGATTGCAGCTAAATTACCAAATTGAAAAACTTTACTTCTATTCCGTTTAAAAACATAATACATATTCGAGTTATGCCTGACGGCGACTGAATATTTTCGGGGAATTTTTTTATCTATATTTTTTTGGAATTTCATCTATGATCTCCCAAAAAAAAACACTTCTACTACGTGTGAATTGCACAATTCACACGTAGTAGAAGTGAAACCTTCAAAAACTTTGGCTTCAAGATAATGAGACGAATTTAAAATTAAATTTTATATAAATTTTTTTTTATAAAAATGATGAAAAAACTCTACAAACGTTTAACACGTACTCGTATATAAAACACCACGGTTGTTGAGATGCCTTTTCTCAAGCTTTGTACTACGCATGCGCGCAGAAGTACGTATTAACACACGTACAACGCTGAGGCCCAATAAGCAAACTCGCACTATGCCTTGGTAAACACGAGTGGAGGGAGTACGAAGCAGAGTACAAAGAGAACCACGATCATAAGAAATACTGTATAATGCTTCCTATCTCATTTTCTCCCACGTTAAATCTTATGAATTTATGTGTCCGTCTCTTTTCGCTGTCGCTTTTTTGTTTCATCGACTTACAAATCACAACGATGCTAAAGAAGTTTTCACTTCAAAAGTTATTAATCAGTCAGAGTAGTTGTATAATCTCCAAAAAAAAGAGAAGATTGTCGAAGTCATCTATGGCTACCGCAGCTTCTAAATTTCTTCGTGATGTTACACATAGGTACTTCATACATAGGTATAGCACATAAATTGGTTTGAAGTGATTTGAGCTCAGCGCACCACTGATCACACTAACAACATCCCAATTAACGCCCCATATTTATAGTAACACGTCACGTGGAATGCGCAGTTTTTTTCTTTTTAATAAAAATGCTACTGAATCAAATCTTGGACGCGTTGGATCAATGTTTTGAGACGATATTATTATTTTACATTATAGAGTTTGGATACGTCAAATTCAGGAATCTTTTTTGTATAAAATAGACAGGCGGATTTTTTTCACGACGTCAAATAGTAGCAATATTATAGTGCAAAAGTATATGCGGAAAGAGAGGTGCATTCTCTATCCCCATAAAACTGACTTGCGCTCAGGCGCAGGTCTGTCTGCTAGTGAAAATTTCTCGCCAGAAAAACCCAAAAACGGTTTATTAGTCTGGATTTGAACGTTCTTAGACCTGCAGCTTTATACATAATAAACAGTAATAACTATAGTTATTACACCAATGAGGCAGTACATGTAACATTGCAGACTAACAGAGCATTTTTTCATTAACAAAGTGTCTTAAACTAGACACTGATTACGGGCCTTTCGAAAATTCTATTGGTATTTAAATTAAAAGTTGCATCAACAGCGGCACACTTTAAATAGCAAAATTAAATCTTACGTCATGGTCACATGACTATTCTGTAAAAACAAATTTGAAGCTCGACCACGAAAACGATTTTGAGAAAACAGTAGTAATACGTCGCATATTTACTATAATAATTATACCATATAACAGGATACAGTGCTTCACCGTACGTTTTCGTAAGTGAGATAGGAAGAGAGTAAAGCACTGCTGAACGTTTCATGTGCGTAATATAGGTATCGTAGTGCGTAATATCCGAGGCAAGTTAAGCGAAAATATGCTTGAATACAGATAAAACAGCAACCATTATATTTTACTCTATTATTTTTATCTCAAGTATGTAACATTTATTGTTTTAGATTCTAAGGTTTTGTAAATAAGGTTAGAAGCAATTAATGATAATAAACGTTTATTCGGGTAACGTTTTAGAATACGAAACTTTAAACACGAATAAATAGTTTTAACAACGTACCTTGCGTCTGTTCACCCAATCACAAACCACTATATTAGGGAACAAGAATTATTTTCAGAAAAATTTCAAGCAGCAAAAACACTGATTAAAACATTAATAAAATTTGCACGTGTAAGCGCAGCGTACGAAATGTCTGGTGTGTTCGTTCAATTAAAGACATACTCCATCACCGAGTAAGTAACTATTGCCAGCTAAAATATAAGCAAAAACTTATACCGTGGAGATAGGCTTAAAACGGATGTAATGGACGTTTTTACAACGTTATGCTTGAAGACACAAGTGTTCATTAGTATGTGGAATAAAGTTTTCAATTGAATTATGGTGTATGATTGATTATTTAGTTAAAATGGCTTAGCCTTAAGTTGTAAATGCATTTCCGGAATACTTACTCATATATTATTAAAATTAGCGTTTTTGTTGTTTATGAATCACATACAGGGTTGCTGGGGACACTAGAACATTTTTTAACTAAAGCATGATTCTTGATTTTTGAATCCAATGGCTTTATAATCTATCTTTCTTCTGCGGACTGTAGATTGAGAGCTATCGGAGGAATATTTTACATGGCAATTATCTTTGGCTGGCTGTGACCACATACCATTAGGCAGTCCAATTATCTACCATCCTTTTATACATAAAAAAATACTGTTTTTTTATGTAATTTTAACGTATATGTCTAAATTGATACCCTATTATAATATGGCTTGTATGAATCACGTCAATAAACGCGCAATCCGAATCCGAAGTCCGTGATGTGAACTGACTCATTGATACTGCAGCGATCACGATTACGATCCACAAATCACTGGCCTACAGATCAAAGGTCAGAATTTACAGTAATAATAACTACTAAATTATTACGCACATCTGTTTGTATCGGCTAAATATAGGGTAAAAGTAAAAGTAAAGTAACAGCCTGTGAATATCCCACTGCTGAGCTAAGGCCTCTTCTCCTTTTTTGGGGAGAAGGTTTTGGAGTTTATTCCACCACGCTGCTCCAATGCGGGTTGGTGGAATACACATGTGGCAGAATTTGAGTGAAATTTGACACATGCAGGTTTCCTCACGATGTTTTCCATCACCGTCAAGCACGAAATGAATTATAAACACAATTTAAGCACTTGAAAATTCAGTGGTGCCTTAAAAGATTGGTAGGCGGGCGAGCGTGAGGGCCACCGGATGGTAAGTGGTCAACATCGCCCTTAGACATTGCCAGTGTAAGAAATGTTAACAATCACTAACATCGACAATGCGCCACCAAGCTTGGGAACTAAGATGTTATGTCCCTTGTGCATGTAATTACACTGGTTCACTCACCCTTCAAACTGGATCGCAACAATACCAAGTACTGCTATTTTATATATATTTTTTAGTTATATGAATTAGATTATAATTTACATGAAAAAGTTATGCGGACGGGCAAATGAATCATCTGATCGCAACGCCTACAGAAATTGGCGCCATTAGAAATATTACCCATTTATTTATTTATATCGCTGACGCGTTACCGACCTTCGCTACCACAAATATGTTGTGTTCCTTTTACCTGAAATTTCACTTGCTCATTCACCCTTCCAACCGGGACACAACGATAGTGAGCATTGCTATTTGGCGGTAGAATATCTGATGAGTGGGTGGAACCTACCCAGATGGACTTACACAAAGTCCTAATACCAAAACTATTTTGTTTGGCTAATAGTAATAACATTTTTAAAATGTCTGACAGTGCGTTGTATTTAAATATGGTTTGACTAATATTTTTTCTATTATATTAATTTTACTCTACTACTCATTTTAATTTTAAGTCGCTTATATTTATACCACATTTCTTATAAGGTTACAGAAGAAGCACCCGTATGAGACAACATGAAGGTAATGTTAAATTATATTAAAAAAGCGTCAACTGTAACCCGAAATACAAAGAGGTTGCATGCAAAAAAAAAAACATAAGCTTACTGTCGCATGGATCCCCATCGTCGATGCGGCAGGTTTTCTTGGTGGCTACGAAAGATAACACAAAACATGATAAGCGAACAAAAAGAATAGAGCAGAAATAAACACAAAACTAAACAGGCATGTACTAGCTATGATAAGTAAATATTACAAAGGTAAACCAAAAAGAAAAGGCAATTTTATGTTTACGTCGTAAGGAACGAAGATTGTGTCATCGATGTGTGTTGTGTTCACACAAATCACAACATATAACCTTATTTAAAAAGTCATTCATTAGGACTACATCATTTGTAGGATAGGCGAAGTGTCCGGAATAAAAATAAATATTATAACCGGAGACACTATGTAACGTAATGATCAGAATACTAGAAAGAGACACCAATTGCTGTATTGCTGGATAATACTCATTATCATTTCTATGTCTATAGAATAGCCGACATTTATTTACGAAGGTGGAGGATGTGAGAACAAAAATTGCCTTTACATAAGATAGCAAATAATTAAAAAAACTAGCTTAATATTAATAATTAACATGAACTATGAGCACCCATTATTATACTATTATTTTAAAAATTCAATAAAATATTCTTAAGCTAATTTATATTTTTTACGTAATAGAATTGAATAATATGAATGAATGATGGTTTTTCAATTGAATGATTTTTTGTTTTTTAAATATAATGTTCTCATGAGTTTTATATAATGAATGTATAAAAGTTACAGCTACGAAATTCGTCAAGAGAAAGCGGCCGAGTGAATTATTGTTAGCCGCACTGTATTAAAAAAACTGAACAATTAAAATATAAATTAGTTTTAGGGTTAAGAATTTAAAGATATGTCCCGATCAATACACATTATGTTAATGAATTATTTTCAAAACTAATTCAACTGTTAAATACATTTTATTACTACAACAAATGAAACAGTAATAGAAGTATAAAATAATATATTGCACAGAATTTAAACTCAATTAGTTGAATTTCTATGTAGCCAAAAATACGGGCAACCTCGTTTCACTCATAGATTCGATTCTGACCAGAGCTATCGTCCTATTATCAAATGCAAGTTTTACCTACGCTAGAATGAAGGTGAAAATAGTATTATTAGTAATTCCATAAAAACAGTCATAAAGATGATGGTAGCACCGCAGATGAGGTGTATAGTTATTTATATACCTGGGTGGTGTCCGCCTAAGACTGGTTCTCGTCCAGGAATGTCGATTTAAATGATTTCCTGGACTCCTGGAGCCATTTTCTAATCTGTCAACAAGTAAATATATTATTAGTATGCCACTTGATTTACAACTTCGTACAGTGTAATTATTCAAGAAGATATGCAAAATTACATTTAAGTTGTTGTATTTTATAATCATTTGGTATTATTAACCTCGTCTAAATTCTAAATTGTTAATTACTGCCTCGGAAGCTATAAGATTGTGTAGTTCCACGTTATAAGGTCGTTGTTTTTCAAATAGACATTTAAGAAATTAGTAATTATTTTTTTTAAATAAGCTTTCATTTTAGCGCATTTAACGCTAAAAGAGTAAAATTAACTTTTCCTTTATAATTTTTACATTCGTCATAACAGAATTCGTATGATATTAAAGCTTGTAGCGACAAAGTATTCGTATTTACTTAGTTTGAAAATTAAAAAAAAATTAAAGTCAATCAAATCAAGTTATATCTAACACGTAAAAGATGGTGAAAAAATTAGATTTGCAGATTATTAATAATTTATTCACCGTCTACTTCTCGAATCATCTTTTTGTGAATTATTATTTCCGAATCTATTTTATGATCTACTTCCCAGTCATGAAAATATATGTTTTATTTATTCACAATTGTTATGCAATTCGGTATCATAAGTGAACGAGTTATAACCGTACAGTTAAAAGTTATTATTAATCATATTTTTCGAGCATATTATTAATGAATACAATGAAAAATATTTTATTTCATCAACCTCTCAAAACCTACTGTACTCATTCAAGCCCGTTGTATGGTGTTATATACTACAGTTTAAACAAAATGATACCAAAATTTAAAGTGCATATCAGATTTGTCATTCTCTAGCGGTTTTTTTATGTTTGTCGTGATATAAGATACAACACAAGCCTTCTTCTATAAAACTATAATAATATTAATACAGGTTCAGAGAAGACTAGTGTTTACAAGCGCATTCAACGCTCGGACTGCCTTTATGAGGGCGTTGGCCGTTTGCATCTTTTGTAACGACATATTTTGTCAGTAGTTTTGTTCTTGTAATGTTAGTTAATGTCATCATCAATGTGCATCGTACTTTACAAAAATAATACGAATATTTTTTAAGTACGTTTTGGTTTATTATCAAAGTTAATATTCGTTTCGATGGACGATAGATAAATAGTAACAGCCTGTGAATGTTCCGCTGCTGGGCTAAGGTTTGGAGCTTATTCCACCACGCTGCTCCAATGCGGATTGGTGGAATTCACATGCTACAGAATTTCAGTGAAATTTGACACATGCAGGTTTCCTCACAATGTTTTCGTTCACCGTCAAGCACGAGATGCCGGACACCGTGGTGCCGGGTTTGAACCCACGATCATCGGTTAAGATTCACGAGTTCTTACCACTGGGCCATCTCTACTAATAATAAATTAATAATATTTATATATCCTGGGACATTATTCACACAAAAAAATGATATTAGAAATTATTTACGTGTTTCCCGCTGGCGCGTCTCCGTCAGCTTCACCATAACACTCGAAGTTTTCAGCATCGGATATGGAGTTACCGGGACTGGAGTCAGCCGTGGCGACTGATTGGCTAACGGTTTCTGTGCCGTTCTGAAATATAAATAACAAAATTAAGAATATATTATTATAAGTAATAAAAACAACAGTACAAGTAATACATTTTACTATTTGCTATTTTTAATATCATTAAACGTGCGAGATTTTAACAAATCTAATTTAAGCAAAATATGATATTATATAGTTATTTCGATGACAGTCGTTCAGTCCTCTTTTTATAAAAAGCGCGGGAAATGACGATTTTTTATCTTTATCACTATCCAATATCAATGACGTGCAATATGAACCTAAATTATATTTTTATTAAATCAAATATCGTATAAAAAAATGTAATTATTAAATATAATAATTGAGGCACATAAATAAGTATTTCTAACATAAGTGAATATAGAATAACAAATAGTAAGAGTATAACAAATACTTAGGTAATATTGATTACTTTTGCCTTATGTGCTCGTGAAGTTATTTTAAGTCGCCTAGCGCTATATTACATACTCAATAACCTTTCTTAATAGAGGTATATGTAACGCATAAAGAATTTTTTTATTAATTCTAAACAAATTCTTTGTCTTTATATTCATATAAATTTTATAGAATAGACGATATGCAATAGCGGATATATAATATTATACTTTAGAATTTATTTTACTTTTACTTCCGAGCACGAGGTAATACAATAAACACTAATTAAACGCGTGAAAACTGAGTCGTATGTCTGTCGCTGCATGAATGACAAATAATTAATAAAATATATTTTATAGACAATGTTAAAAGTTACCATTTTAAATAACACTATGCAAGTCTAGATTTATTATATTCAATTTAAACTAACTTAATTTCACGGTCATGAACTTTATTAGAAAATCGGCGCCTTAGTTAAGAGTTTTTTTGGATAACTACCTAAAATAATGAATACTTACTATTAAAATGATTTTTTACTTATTTTTACATTTTTGCACAAAGGCAATGATATTTTACCAGCAACACGTATGAATCGTAGTTCTATTTTAAGAAATAATTAGTATAATAAATTGTCAGTTACCTGTAATTTTCTAGGCATGTTTCCTGGTGAGGATCGTGGTGATTTGGTCCTCTGAAACACGCTAGGCGCCATCATGACCGCCTCAGGCACCGTGGATTCTGAAAATGATAAAATTCATATTTAATAAAATTATACTTTACATTTTCAGTACAATAAAGAAATTATTGACGTCGGAAAAGAAAATCTGCTGGTGTCAGCATCAGGCGGCAGCTGTAAGGCTATTTTTTGTGTATTATTACGAAACCCAAGACGACCTCAAAAGACAAGCGAATGCTAATGATGACAAAATAAACAATTTGTCCATGTGTGCTATGTTACTTATGTGTGTTTATGGTATTGAATGATTTCGAATAATACTGAAAACAATTAAAATATAACCGTAAATGAATGAAAATAACAGATTGAATTGCTATAATTATGTATACAATAGCTATCGTACGTTTTGAAAAAACAAATACGTTTTTATCAGTGTTGAACTGATTTAAAACAATTAAATAGTCTGATATCTGATAAGCAATTTTTTACCTTTTTATCGCACACTTATGAGATTACGAAAAATTGTTTAACTTACAAGTAGCAATTACGTTTAACTTTGTCAATACATGTACCTACTACCTATGTTAATCACTATTGTATTAAGTTACTAAACGATATAACTCTTATACAATAACTATTTTTTCCTTCAATGTTTATTTACATAGTAATTATTAAAATCGAGGACTTAAATAAGTATATTATATGAGTCGATATAAAAAAATAGTAACTGTACAGAACTACAGATCATGACTGTGTGGAATGGTGGCAAGAACGGTAGCAGCATTTCCCGTTGAATTCCAATTCTCCGGGCGAAAATACAAACGGTATAGATGTATAAACTATAACTGTGTAGTTGTAAGCAGTATGATATGATTCAATTTATAAATTGAAGGGCGTCACTCGTTTGGCAATAACGAGACGCGTTTATCTAATAGAATCATTGTAGTCTACGAAGTGATTTTAGGAAAATTCGACTTATTTCTAGGTACTGAAATACTGATCAATATCAATTTAACTAATAATATAAATGACCATTGTTTAGGTGCAGTCGGCAGTTAATAAATCAATATGTGACGTAAAAGCGTTCAAATGAAAGCGAAATCAGGTAAAGCGGCTTAAAACAACGTTTTAGAAATTGAAGTCTGTGTGTATTGTAAATTTTTATCACGAATATAATATATTGCTTATATTACAAATGCGAAAATTTGGATATATCTATAAATTACATTCGGACCTTTGGGAAAATGAATTTTGAAAAGAAAAGTCATAGAATACTGTATCTTAGAGTATCAATTAAAAAATATTTATTTACTGCTAATTATGTTTAAGTTTAAATTGTCGGTTAAAGTTAAAACCTACTATATAAAAAATGATGCTACGAAAATTTAACTGTCACTAATTTATTTACACTTCCTTATCAGATAAATTGTAAGGAGTTGAAAGAAATCAGCGCAGCCTTCTAGCAATACTTGTACGACCAGATAATGTTTCCCACATAATTATATAACAAATAATTACAGTAATTACATATAACGGTTAACTAGAAGATTTATTGGATGTAATGTAACTTGCAACTCTTGCACACGTCTTAATAAAGGGCAATTAGGAGACATCATTCCCACATGTTTGATGTAATTACACACGATGATTAGCCCTGCAGTGATTATATTTTAATGGTATATCCATATACACTACTAATTGTATGATTTACATTTTTTACTGTTTTCGAGAACAATTATAAAGAACTCTAACATATTTAATATTTATAACATTTTAAAACTAAAATCAAAAACAAATTAAAAGATTGTACTGTGGCATTGTACTCAAGACGCTGGCACTATTGCCACTCTGCACCGTTAGATGGGCTATGGGCTAAATGAGCGCCAGCCCTTGGGTCACTAGAAGTGTGAGCCAATTTTTTTAGCATAGAGTACATATACGTATAAGGAAAGTTTGGAGTTTATTGCATCTTAGATAAAGTCCAGAGTGGGATGCTACATATGTATACAGACGAACAATTGAATCCACAATCTGCAGTTAAAAAAAACGTGTCTTATCTGTTGAACCATCTTGAATTTTTACCCAAGAAAACGACTTTCATAATCATATTAAAAACAAAAAATACACTTATTTACAAATAGTGGAACAAAGAGATGATGAATCTTTCAAAGAGCAATAATCATAATCTGACAATTTGAGAACTTATATTACTTTTTATCATACATAAATAATAAACAAAGAAACGATAACGTGCCAGAGAAGCCTTAGAAGTCGGTGGTGTGATTCCTGTTCGTTATTAGCTCGTAGATATTTTTCGGTCTGGTGGTTGTCCTCGTGACTCAACGTGTCTAGGAGATTTTATTAATTAAATAATCGTTCTGTGTTCAGAAAACCTTTCTAAATACAATGTATTACTTTTTCATTTACTAGTTTCTTGAGGTCATATGCTATGTATGCTATTTGTCCGCGACTCTGTTCCCATTCATTATAAAATCTATAATATTATATAAAGTGACACATTGTATAAAAGTCTTTTATAATGTGTGACAAGTTTACGAGTTATAACTATGGACATGTTTCTTGAAATAACCTTAGTTTTAAATATATGCTCTAACATAAAAATATCTTGGTTTTTCATTATATAACATAAGGCTGAATAAGTATTAAAAACATGAAAATAAGCAATATGTTATTAAAAAAATTCATGAGCCGGTTGGCGTGGTTGGTAGTTACCCTGCCTTTCGCGCGCAGGTCGTGGGTTCGATTCCCACCCAGGACAGACATTTGTGTGCATGAACATGTCTGTTTGTCCTGCGTCTGGGTGTAATTATCTATATAAGTATGTATTTACAAAAGAAAAGTAGTATATGTAGTATATCAGTTGTCTGGTTTCCATAGTACAAGCTCTGCTTAGTTTGGGATCAGATGGCCGTGTGTGAAAAATGTCCCAAGATATTATTATTATTATTATTGTCCCAAGATATTATTAAAGATGCGTACCATAAAGCACTTTGTTGAATATCCGGCAGCAGTAAAGGAACAGCCGCGCGAGCACCAACAGTGCACGCCACCACGCTTCTAATAGACGGGAAGCATCAAGCGAGTCACTCTTCAGCACAATCACAAACTCCGACATATAAGTCAACATTGAGGATATCGTCACAGTGCATTCGTATTGTTACTGATTTTTTTGATATATCTTATTTAACTTAACCTATAAGTCAGTGTGATACGTACGATACTTGTAACATACTTCAATAATTCAACTCAACCGATTGAGGTGAACTTTTGATATTGTTCAAAATAATCGCCAAATAAAAGATTTTTATTAACTAGTATATAATATTTCATTGAAACTTATATTCACATTTGTATTCATGACGATTATGGTTTGTTTGATTAAGTATTTGTTTGTGATTTTTAGAAAAAACCATGCATGTAGAAAAATACAAAAGGATTGCGTCTTTTTCATAACTGCGATTATATATAATTATGTTATTTTCAATTGTTTTTTTTTTAATTATCTGTCATAATTTATTACGTTTTTAAGTTCATTTACGAAATATTTGTTTCATAAGTCATATTCACTCTTATTTTACTATTCGTTCAACGTTATCGGTTTGGTTTATTGTAAATTTAACTCAGAGAATCTGATAAGGAAGTATGTTATCAGGTCTCACGGTAAACTGTGCGACTGGTACTGCCATCGCGAATCTAATCAATGCATTTTCGCTGTTTTTTTATTACATTTGACAAATGTACGCTTTGATATTTGCGAAATAATATTGATCAAGAATTTAATCAACTGGTAAAACGTGTAGAGTTTTTGCAAATGAAACGAGAAATAAACGATGTTTGTACCTCGTTTGGTTGTTTTAATTCGAGTATGGGAATTGTTCTAGAAACATTCTACACCACAATTATATTCATAGATATCTTATAAATAGGATGTATGCGAATGAAAACAGTAATTGTCTTAGTTTTGTTTTTTAGAAAATTAAATTAACGATAATGTAATATTTTTACCGTAACTGTAACTGTTTCAAAATGTTTTGATATACATTTGTGCATGTGCATTTTAAACAGTAGCGAAAGTCAAGATCACACTTTCATTTGAAAAATTGTATTAAAATCATTGTAATTGTTTGCCAATCTGTTTTCACACATTACAGATCGTTCGCTTCACGCTCTCTGCACAGGTATCTTAAGAAATATCACATTGCGGCGTCGCCCCACTTTGCTTGATTGAACAGACGCCGCTACAGTGTTACTGGAGCTGGAGACCAATTCCTCTAATGTAAAACGTTTATTAACGTTCTCGATTCGATTCCGATCCAGCTTCGACTATTCCGCATTAAACCGAGACAGTATGATGTTACTATATACAAAAGCCTAAAACCATGTCAAAGTCAAACTTTATTTGTTAACTTTTGACGTTCGATCAAGGACAAATCGAATCGCAACTGGATCGTTGTATTAGAAGAATAGGAGAAAAGCTAAACGTCAACGATTATGTTTCGATTCAATTCCGATAACTTGAATAACATTAGAATAGAGTTGTCACATTAGAATAGTATACATATACAGATTATACACATATATATTGTCACGTTAGTAGAATTGACCTCCTGATTCTTTTCTACGCTATACTAATTACTAGCTATCCTTTTAAAAATCACATTTAAGAAAGAGATAATATTTCTTCTGTAGACAAATTAGTTTACTTTTGTTTACTAATGTTGATCGACACCAATGATTAATCACTAAATAAATTTATATTATTGGAGTATATGAAAGTAAATAAGACTGAAGTAATAACAATAATTATACCACCATCAATTGAAAAAAAAACGATCTAAAAACTTTCAACCATAGTAACTAAGATAACTAAGATATATTTAACTAGATCTCATCTCATTTTAGAATTATGGTAAGCTACAAGTCCTATATGACCTCGCGAAATAAATCAGCGACTTATCAGCATAGACGCCACTAACCACTAATGAAATAATTAAATAGAGTAAGTATTTAGTATTGGTCAAATCGTTTTAACTACTGAGTTTTGGTCGGTTCTTCAATTAGAGGCTGTATAGCATTTTAATCAATTTTTATTTTAGACGCTTGAAACCTGCGTTGATTTATTATCGAAGTGTACTAGTGACTATTGTGTGTCTATTCACACAAATATGACTGGATATTTATTGGCAGTTGTTCTCATTTTTTATTTAACCTATATATTTCGCTATTATTGCAATTGAAAAGGCGAGCAAAATACTTTATTAATGTGATATTTTTTTGTATTGATGGTAAATATTTAAATTAAATTGATGACAAAATTAAAAGCTGGTTTTTATCTTGTCTTAAAATAAACTTACTCATTTTAAATACAGTACAGTTTAGTGATCTTATAGTTTTATTATTGCTATGCTTTATGCATATTGACTGATCTCGGAAAAACTTTATATCGATAAGTAAAACATATTATATACACTCAATGTATTTGAGTTAATTATTATATTAAAATAGTTTTTATCAAAAATTTAGAATCGCCAATCACACGTTACTCAGTGGTTACTCTTACAAACGACATTTGTATTAAAATAATAATAAGAGTAAATACACCTTTGCGTGTCTGTATGCTATAGATATAGGTAACAATTATTTTTATCAGTCAGGAACATAACATATCGTGGCGGACGTATTTAATGATTTCCTCGCAACCGATTTGCTAAACCTAACACTTATATATGAAACATTCTAAGTAAACCAATAAGTCATTAAACTATTGCATGTGTTTTGAAATAATATTACTACGTCGTGTAAATTTATATGTAATAAATAAACTTTTATTTTTTCATTATTTTTTCAAATGTATAAAGAAACGAGGTAGGTACCGTTTAATTATTCAGAAGTTTTATTCATGAGATGTGGAACGTTGAATTGAAGATTATTTGAATTTTAAAAGCGAAATTTTTGTATAATTGTTTATTTGCATTGTTTTGATTCACTCGAGATTCTGTATAAGGAAATAATATATCAAATGAAAAAAGAGAAAATGAATTTTATCAATACGTTAAATTAAATACGTAATATTTTTAGAATACTTTTATATGTTTGTATATGTTTTGCAAATTTAGATTTATTTATAATTTTTATAAGTATCTACACTAAAATCGATAATTATTATTTAATATTAAAAACAGAATAGTTTAAGATCACCACGCGGTGGAAAATATAAGTTTCACGTGCGGCAACAGATTTGTAGATTAATCTTTTAAACATTTAGAATAAATGAAGTGTATTTTCACTTCATATGTTTTAAAAAGGTACAACGTTTACATACGACATTCCTTGTTAAGTACACTGGTATGCACATATTTGTATATTCAAGTTTCGATAAAACTATTCACGAACTTTCTTTCCGTCCACGTACTATGATGTAAAGTACCTTTCTACTTATTTGAATTCACCGACATCAACGACGACTATACACAAACACATTTAGGCATTTCGTGTAAATAATTGTTTTATAAATCACATTTTAGCGCGTTTTTTTTTTTAATATCTCAGTGACCAGCGTCGACGACCAACGGCCAGCGTTGACTGCCCTGCACCGCTTCGTTCTTATGCAACAGTTAATAACACGGTATTATCGATAAAATGCACTTAAAATACTCATTGTTAACTATTACAAATAAACTGTAACAGGTTACAATTACATAGCGAGTTACAGTTTTCAACATAAATGAATACAGACAACAGACAGTAATATCATGTTATCCGTAATTTGTATTGCTTTATAATTTATCGCAAGTACTATCGATAAGATTAATGTAACTAAAAATTTGTTGTTATGAAAGCTAGTCGAAGATCTCATCTCGCAAAATTACAGGAAGTACATTATTATATGTTATGTTATACAACGGAACAATTTTATTAATAACCATAAAAATAACGATAAAATTTTAATATAATGCTACTTGGTTTATGTTTTTATTGATTTCGTGTATTTAATAAAACAAAATGTGAACGACATAATAAAACTATTCAGTTAATTTACATTTAGGTACTTATCACTTAGAATTAGATAGTTCGGTATTAAAAATGAAGCAAGTATAAAGTTTTTACGATGTAATGAATCAAAAATATACATAATATGTAGTTTAATTTGGTAAAAGATACATACAATCATTTGATACAATTTTAATGAATTAATTGTTTTTCAAATTAAGGCAGGGTCTTAATTAACTTAATTACCTTTAGTAAAGCTAACATAGAAGTTAGTAAATAAAACTTCTAGCTATCAGAAAAATAAAACATATTTTTTTAAGCAATTATTATCTTTCTATCTTGTAAACTAAGGTTGTCTGCTAAAAATTGCGTTCAAGGAATGGGACCGTCGCGTCGCCGTATCGATGAAACCGCTGTACAAATAGAACAGTTAAATATTGCGTACTTTCTAAATAATATTTTTCTTTTATCAAAATTTTAAAAAATTACAGTTTGTTTGACTATATGTGAGAGTATTTTTTTGGGTACCTATTCAAAATATTATTTATGTCATATTATCTTTATTCTATTCTAGTAAGCCTGCGTCTTCGCTCGCGAAACTTTAGTTAATAGATGCAATTCACGCGCCACCTATTGCAATGTCACTTCTATTCCAGAAATATTCAAGCGGTTCGTCAAAACTGAAGCACATTATATATATTTAAAAAAAAACAAGCAAACAATTAACTTATATGAAGCATTTAAAAATAAACAAAGTTCACAGAATTAGCAAGATGAAATTGTCATGAACAGGTCACAGATGAGAATATGGATTCGAATGGATAATACTAGGAATGATTAGAGCAGGACCAGACGAAAGCCACCTGTAGTAGAAATAATTGGAACTTCAAAGGCTAATCGATTGATGTATTAATGAAATCATCTTATTGCCAGTGCTGTTTACTACTCTATTAGTAATTACAGATGGTCCTAATGACTTAATAAAATAAGTTGCTACGATAAAAAGATGTTTACTTCAATTATCTATTTCTAGACTTGTTTCTGCACTATCTGCATTACACCTACAATCAATCGAAACATCGTTTCTTCCGTTTCACTCAAGCGATCGTCGTTTTTGCAACACGTTCCAAGTTGCCAATGCCATTCGAGAAATGAAATTTTACCAAATAGACCGAGAACACACGTTCACTCGCATTTTATTGGCCTTGGTGTATAATATAATTTTATTGAAAAAAAAAGTTAAACTTGAACAGAATCCGATAACAATGTAATAGAATAAATTCGTTTTTAATTATAGAGTTTATTAATCTATGTTTACTTAAAAACTATCACCGACAAAAATTAAAATAAATAAATTACAGAACAAAATTAAAATTACAAAGGTTTCTCATTATTACCAACTTATATTGTATGTTTGACATGATTTTGATGCTACTTTCACTTCATATACTTAATGTGTATATTACGTACCTAATCATTGCTTTTCCAACAACTTAGTAATTTTTTAAACGTTCGAATAGCAGAGGGTCATCTCATTACATTCAGTGGCTCTCATAAAAGCCCGCTATGAGATTATTTTCTGAGGGCAATAATCAATCCCTTTTTTTTTCTCTGAAAAAACGCATTTACGAGTTTCCCCTAGTTATGTGGTGCTCACCGACACTAAAGGCGCCGGAATACCCACTAAAAAAACGTCTGGTCGGGGGGCGCCACGAGATCGCTTGCGCATGCTACCGTAACTCCCCGACGGTCGGCCCGCCTATGCGGGCGTTCATGTCTAAGGGGGTTCCCTGTATCAGCGAACCCACTTTGTCCCGGCGGTTATTAAGGCGGGGGGAGAAGGTGCGCTTAGCACTGACGCCTCCTCCCCAGTCTTCTTCGACGGATCGAATTAGCGGAGGCACTTTCCTCACGCTGCCGCTCCGCGGCCTACTTCTGCGACATGACACTCTCGCAGGAGGAGACCATTTCCAACCAGCACTTATTTATCTAATGCTGATACACTTGTAACAATTAAAATAGAGGTGGTATTTGCTTCTGAAGCCGGGGCCGAAATAAATTCAAATCACAAATTAAAACATAAATAGTTATTAAGCCCAATGCACATCGTATATGTGGGAAAGTTGTCAATAAAGTTATATAAACACAAAAATAATTTGCATCAGGTTAATATGAATATACTACAAATAGGATAAAGAAAATGACTAGAAAAAACATTTAAAGATATTACGTAGTTTAAGAGGGAGCATATAAAATGGAAAGTTAAAAAGCATGAAACGGCAGTGAAATGTATCGAGCGAGGTTAAAAGATAATAAAGGAACAATAAGTTTCAGCTCGACTGCGGGTGCGGCGATGGCATCGACCTCAGATTGCGCAATCCATTGCACTAATTCGTCGATCATTCGTCACAATGTTTATTACTAGAATTTAGTACTTTTAAATTAAATTAAAATCGAATACGTCACGTGTACAATGTGAATGATTAATTTCACATTTACATATTTTTAAAAAGTATTTTCTAAAAACCCCGCCCGTTCTAATTAGCATTCAAAATGTAGTAGAAGTATTTTGATTTAAAAGTACTCACCAATATATATCGTCTTCAAGTGATATTTCTTTATACTCGTTTATCTGTGAAAGAAATAGAAATTATTAGAAGCGTTGCGGCCCAATTGTTACGGAAATTCATAATATTTTAGTACGACCTAATAATTCGTGACGGTTAAGTAGGCCACGGAAGATCTGTATATTTTCCTTTGTAAACTTCATAATGTAAAACTTGGTTTGGTTAACAAAAAAGAATAAAACATTTATAATTTGTGAGGATAACGGTAACAGAAATACACATTTATTTTAATAATAAATAAATTAGTATTCATTAACAAAGGAAACAAATTTTTAATACTGAAATACAAAAGCACAATTAAATTTTCTCAACGCCTTACGCGGTTCTTTACTGATAGGCTATTTTTTATCAGACTAGTTTACTTTGTCTGTGCAATACTTATTTTTACAATTACTTTTTTGTTTTCAAGACTCTATACTAATATTAGAAAAAGATTTGATTTTTTGGATGTTTGTGTGTAATAAGATAAGCTCACAAATCTACTTAACTGATTTTAAAACTCCTTCCACTTATAGAAAGCTACATTTCATTAACTAGCTACATTACATTTCATTTAACTATAGAATTGTAATAATGTAACCCAAGGTATTTTTTTTCCTATGAAAGTAATCATTGGTGTAAAAAAGGTAATGTTTCAACACGAACGAAGTCAGGGCGGGCCGCTAGTCAATTACAAAACACGAACGTCTTTCTAAGAATACCAAAACTAAATAAAGATTAGTCAATGATAAATTTCACTAGTATCCGAATCAGACTCGATTTTAGTCACGTTCGAAATTTAAAAATCGATTGTGCGAGACGAGCTCGAGCATAAAGATTTCTTTGTCGCTGATCACGACAGAAACAAATACCTTATTTAACGTACGTAACTCGAATGCAATTCGTAACGCGGTCTTTAGACATAGTTGCAAGTTCGATTACGAATTATTTGATTCGTATCGAATTCCTTTAGTTATAGTCGATCTCACATGCATGTTTACGACTTGCATTAAAATTCTAATCATGTGAAGATACGTGAATAACATTGTCAATTTCGTTTATGCTTGTGCGTTGTTCACGGGAAATCCTTTAGAGGATTATAAAAAATATATGAGCCTGTTGTACGAGTTTAAAAACGAACATGTGATATTTTTATAAGTTTTTATCTATTTATAATTTTTTATCTGTTCGGTAGGTAATGATTTTGCAAATAATTTGAAAGTAACCGATGAGATTCAACTTACCGTGCGAGAACCCTTACAAATACTAATAATTCGATAGTGGTTTGTTTGTTTGTTACGGTTACTCGTCTTAAATACTATACCGATCATCGCGAAATTTTGTATACGTATTCTCAGGTACTGAAAAGGACATACGGTGCCCTACACCTAATCCGCCAACGCGCGCACGAAAACAATTTCCTCATAAATTGCATACGACCCTTGTTTTTTAAATTAAATTTTAAGATTTAATCTTATTTCACAAAGGTTATCACCCTAGATATCGCATTGACGTTGTAATGGATGGTTAATATTCTTTACAATATCTGCAGGCAGTGGTGACCCCCTCAACATTAGGTGTCACATTTGCCTGTGCCTACGAATTTAATTAATATACCTACATATAATATACATAGTTGTACCTGTATATTTATTAAAGGTTTTTTAGAAAAGAACATTAGTACTAACAAAGAAAACGATAATGTTAAAAAACTAATATCCTAACCGATACTAATTTAAATACGTTACAATATAAAGGAAGCCATGTATCGTATGTACTTTCAATATGTAATCTCGCACGCACGATGAAGATTATCGTCAACACATTCACCTATAAGCTTATTTAAAAACGATGTTATTACATTTTATCACTATGTTCTTATTTTAAATTACCAATTAAACTGGTAACTTATAAGTAATACATATTTTATGGTAATTTTCGATTTCGCTCGTGGTTAGCAATACTTTCGCTGTGTATGACGAAAAGTAGTTATTCTGATTTAAACATTAGCAGGGAGAGGAGACTTTAGCCCAGCAGTGGGACATTAGGTACATACAAAGGCTGTTACTGTTACTATAGGAGGGATTAAATATATACTTTTTAATTTTTTTATTACTTTAAAAATATAATCCGTGCACAATGGCTCGTTTAATGGGAATAATAGGACAGTGTTCTGTATTACAACGTTAATGTCTCCGTAGTATAGTAATATCTATAAAAACTATTCTGGTATGTAATGTCCGTTGACGTACAGTAAATAATCCAGATGTAATCAGGGTTACCACTACACTGAGCATTTTAATGTATATTTTTTATCTGTGCTAATTTTTCATATTTTAATTAAATTTTGCCTTTTGTTAATGTTTATATTGTTTTATATTTAAATCAAAAGTAAAGCAACTGTCTATAAATGTCCAATCTAGGGAAATGTCTCGCCTTGTGTTAAGAAAATATTTTACTACGTTACTTCAATGCGTCTTGGTGGATACCCGTAATATATATTATATATATATCACATTAATGTCTATTTTCTTGGCAACCCTAGTTGTAATGGTCGTTGAGTTAGTGTTACGCTCCACGTAGCCGACACCAGTCACCACTACCGGGTAAAGATCGCTCTGATTCACAGGCGCTAAGATACGAATATGTCCTTAGAACAAGTGTAAAAGAAATTACGTTCAATAATATAGAAAGCTATATAAACGGACTAGACTAGTATATATATATATATATAATTTGCAATTTTGAACATAGTTAACTTTGGTTTGGTTGTTATCACACACACTTTTGGTGCTGCTTATAATAAAATCAAATAATATAATATGATGAATATCCAGGATACTGAGGCCAATATTATATTATTTTATTGTCAACGGTCATTAGTGTCTGCTAATTTTCAATTTCGTCAGACGTCTTGGAGATGGTGGCTGTCATGTTGAACTTTTCCGTTACATTGATAGATACATATATACAGACAGAGCTAATAAAAGCCTTTTAAAAAAGTGATTCTTCACAGACCAGGGTATTTTCTATTACAAACCGGTCGGTGGTAGTATTTTATTGAGCAATCAATGAATAAGAGTAATGTTTTTAAATTGAATAAAGGATTATGATTTGATTTGTTTGAAAAAGCAAATTGATATCATCAGCATTTTGCACTATTTGCTTGAAAATGTAATGTGCATTGCACAGATGCCATTTCTACTACAATCACTGTTCTCAGTTCATTACTGAATTATATGACTCGTATATTAAAATATAACTTTTACAGCTAGTGTTTAAAATGAAAACAATTTTTTGAAATTTTAATTATGAACTAATTCTTTACACTAACAAGTCTGTAATTATTTTAAATTAAATACATTAAAAAGATGAGTGAATAAAATAATGCTGCACCTTTTTTTTGTATCACATATAAAGCTAACGATAGGTAATACATTAAATTGTTATATTATAGTCTGTGTATGTGTGCTGTTTTGCAGATATTCTACCGCAAAACAGCAGTAGGTACCTACTTCGTATTGTTGTGTTTCGGTTTGAAGGGTGAGTGAGCCAGTGTGTTAAAAACAGGTACAAGGGACATAACGGCTTAGTCCCCAAGGTTGGTAGCGAAATGACGATGTAAGCGATGGTTAACATATTTTAATATGCCAATGTCTATCGGCGTTGGTGATCACTTATCATCAGATGGTCGTCCGCCAAACTATGCTATAAAAAAATCAAATGTATATTGAATTGAATAATGGCTAAACTGTCTTGTGCTGTATCTGATACAAGTCTGAAGTCTGAAGTGGTAAGTTCAGTATCATATACTGCCACAGCAATAGCGACGTTGAAATTTTTTATTAATATTTTTACTTTTATTTTCCTCTGGCTTATAAAGCTATATACATGTATATATACGATCGCTATCTATAAACTTCCGTCGCCTTATTTGGATAACCGTAAATAATTACGGTTCAACGAGCGTTATTCACAGTCCGACCACGTAACCCCTGAGTCTAAGTTACTATGTCCAATTTATTACGGAACTATCTTAAAATAGAATGATAGCTATTTATTAGGATTGATTTTATTCAATTCGTTTTTTCGTCATTTTCTAGATTACGTGAAATCAATTTGAGATAGATTACCTTAATTAGTTTTAATCGTTATTTAACTGTTGTACCTAATTGGTAAATTATTCAGTGCATGTTATTTTGTAAATTGATTTTTTTTTAAATAATATCATACCTATATAGTAAAATGTTAAAAAAAAAGAATAAGATTCTTAGAAATTCGTAAGTTGTTTTAGTAAGTATAAAACATACAAACGCATAAATAATGAAGGAACCTTTGATGTCAAATGTTGGATTACTCGTTTAGAATGTGCAATATTTATAAAGACGTGAGCTAAGACTTCCTATATTAGTAGAGTATGGGCAATGTTCAGTTCTCCATCGATTCCAAATTAAAGGGCTGATATAAATCTTAGTACATCGCATAGAACACATTCGATGACATATAATAACAAGAAGAGCCTTTATAATATAAATATGTAGCAGTCAATGGTACAATTTTGACTACATATTTACAAATGTAAAAACTTTGTCTGTCCGTCTATTACGATTTTTTGGCTAAGCCATAGAACCAATTTCGATGAAATTTAGTATGAAGCTAGCTTGAACTTTATGGATGGAAATGCTCTTATCGTACCTCACACGATTGCCCTGCCCCCAACACTCATACGAAACCGCGGGAAAATAATAGTATAAAATATATGAGGTAAAACACATTACAATAAAGACTGCGAATACTAAACTTTAATTAATTATTTATAATAATAAATTGTATTTTTCTTATTGACTCAATTTAGGTAGATAATATTAAGTAGAAGATCATATTTTTTTATACATATTTAAAAACAAACTATATTAGTCAAAACAAAAGTTGATCTTAGGCATTCTCTACCGTTCAACATTTAATACCATAGATACTATGAAATATGAAAAATTATTAGCTCTTCCAGGGTTATAGTTTCAATGAACCCAGCTGGCATTATTCCAACGCTTGGCACACTCGTATTTAACTCAAAGCGAATAGTCTTGCAGATATAAAGTGTACTTATAAATGTTGTCTATAATTGGCTTGCGACGTCTCACAGTCTGGTGCGATCGGTCTTGACAAAATCCCATTAGTTCTTGTGAATATGAAGAGGTCACGTTTTCGTTTTCGTGATTTGTGTTGACATTCATTATATCCAAACGTATTCTGCTTATAATGGTCTTTTTGCTCCGAATCATATTATGTTAATGAGTTCTTTGCTCTGCTTTCAATAATAATTACATTATAAGTCACTATGAATTGTCCAAAATGTTGTCTGGGGCAAATTTTGATCACTAATAAGGATTATTCAATTCTGGGGAGATACATGAATGACACACAATAAACTAAAGTGTCCTTTTTAACAAACATAAATCACATTTATCTTTAGATAATAATTACCTTATAACAACCGCACATAATGCGTATTTACATTTGGCTTAAGTGTATCAGGGAGTGTCAACATTGCGGACTTTAGAAAAAACACAATAACTTTTTTGATTAAATCCTGAATCTATGCTCAGTATCTAGGGAGTTGTGGTATTACAAACTAATCATTAGTGACTAGACCAAGGTGATATACATAATGACATTCTCGTGTGTTTAAATGGGTTCAAGGACTTTTTTTTTGTTAAAGTTGCTAGATAGCACAAGACACTAGTCTTCGGTCTCTAATCGGATACTAATCCGATTAGGCTATCATCTTAGATCTTACATATAGTCCTTTAGTTTCTTTAACTTGTAAGTTAAAAAACGGAAAATGTTCAGCGCAATATATTTATAAAACTTCACCAACAAAAGACCTTCGTATTTAGGATGAACTATCTCCTACAATTAAAATGACTTATAAGCTGTAAGTAGATGTTGCAATGTCTATAGACTGTGCTATATGTCTAACAACGGAACGGGTGACTCACTTTACAGAATGTAATGCGGTATGTAAAAACATTCACGCTTAATGCCTACCGCTTTATTGTTACTGGTAAAATCTTTTTTTATCTATTTTACATATGTACGACACACTCGCTATGTAAATGTATTGCGTATAGAAAGCGGGTTAAGAAATTTCGTGAAATTTCTACTCGCAAGGTTGTATAGAAAATATATCTAATTGAATTTATATCGCTGTGGCTATTATTGAATATTCAATTAAGCTTCATTTAAGAAGCTTCAAGAACTCGGTGGTAATAACATACCGGTCATATAATTCTCAGAAGCAGTATCAGTTTGGTAGGTAGTTTGCAGTGTTTATAAACCCGTGGCTAAATTACCGCTGGTGTCGGATTGTCGTATCATCGGATTATGAGAATTAGATTTTTTTTTATAAAATAGTTTGGCTGATGGTAACCACCTCCCATAAATATTGGCGCCGGAAGGAATATTAAACATTCTTGCTTATGCCTGTAGTAGCGCTGGCTTACTCACCCTTCAAACCGGAATCCAACAAGCATTGTGTTTGGCGTTAGATTATCTGATGAGTGGGTGGTATCCAGATGGGCTACACACCCGCCAACTAATAGAGACTATTTACGAACACAAAATTTTCACTAATTATGTCAAATATCTTCTACGTATTTGACTAGGCTCCATTATGAAGGTCAACGTGGCAGAAATCGATCAGGAGAGTAATATCATCAACTATATTTATCGAGTAGTAATGCAATTTTATTTTAAGCGTAATCACTTTTTTTCATCTTGGTATCTTGGTCTTGGATGAGGACGTAAACAGACAATCTTCATAGACTTCTTTATTATATTGAGTATATTTCATGATAACTTTGTGAGAAGAGTCTAAGATTTGAACACGCAATCTTAACCGACATTTCCGGGGTCAAACAAGCGCCGCTGAATTTGATGTGCTTAATTCGTGATTAGTCTTGTATTCGAAGGGGAAGGAAAACGTTATGACGAACCTAAAGATAACCTAACCTTTGTAAATGAGAGGCCTTAGCCAACCTTTTACATCCTGCTACTTGTTCTTCTCATTTTAAGCTATCTGTTTAAATAAGCGATAATATCACAACTGAGGAACTAACGTTGTATTTCATCTTATGTCATTAAACTGACTCAATCACCCTGCAGAAACAACAAAAACATTCCAGTAGTACCTTAAGCGAAGTACGCATTAAAAGTATATTAAAGGCTAAGCTATGCGCTTTTCATTCCATAATTAGTTATCTCATTCCAAAAATATGTAAAAAGATTGCTACGAAAAAATATGGACAAATCAATAAAGATACTTTCACATATTATAATAATATTTTGTGTAATCGTTCAGAAGATATTTATGGTTGAGTTCGTACAATTTTACGCATTGTCAATTTCTTAACCTTTCCACCGTCGTGGGATCAGACAGGCAGCGAACCTTTCGACCTTTCAAGTGAGTTGGGTCACCGCAGTTGAAAGTGTGTATGTGTCTACGTATATTCATAGGGTTGCTAGTTTTAAAACTTTATGCATCGAGATAGTATATAACCGGAAAAGCTCCATTTAGTTACAACGTGTGTTATTTGTGTTTATAATTTATCTCGGCAGAGGCAGTATATGAACGGATTGTTTATGCCGTGAAGAAATAATAAAAAAAAACAAATATGAAATCAGAATGAGTAAATAAATAAAATAACATACTTGAAATAATAGCTTTTATGTCGAGCTATTCTATTCTGGTCACCTGATCGATTACTGGTCGATAACCATTTCAGACTCATAGTTATAGTAAAATAGACCTCCGGTAACCAAAGGTTAAAGGTACCCATTGATATACGCATCATATAATTTATTTTACTGGTAATAGGGTATTGTGAATGTCCCACTTAGTTGTACCACTCACCCAACAACCAATTATTCTGCAGTGAACGAGAAGTCGAACGAGAGTCAAAGTTAATGCAAGTGAGATTTAACAAATGGCGTTTGCTTTCTTATAATAATTTAATAAAATGATATATTTTGGTCACATCATAAGGTCACGAGGCCTTCGAACCGTTTCATCGATCGTCTGGTTTTCTAGGGCAAACGGAAACCCACATCAGCTCATTTTATACCCTATTGTTGTACTGCTAAAGCCTTTTATGCGTTTCTAGGTCACTAGATAGGTGATATAAAGTTACAAATGTGACGTGGTAGCGTCCTATAAGCGGATGTCCGTTTTGGTTCGTAAAACAACAAAGATTTTTACTTACCATATACTTCTATTCACTATAGGCTACACCGGAATTAACCATAAACTACGTAAATTTGAACTCACACAAATTGAGAAGTTGTATTATACAGTTTATCAATCTAATTGATAAGATATGTGTATATAAGAAAGTATAAAAAGATTGAAACCGTTATAAAGATGTTTTTTTGGAATGTGTCGATTATGCTAAATACCAGCTCTACCTGCGGCTTCGCCTAAGTGGAATTCAATTTGTGACTATAAGAGTACATACGCACACGCAGAAAAGCAGTTTAGTGGCACTTTTTTATGACCACTATTTAAAGATTTAATGTTAGTATTACAGAAATATAATTTATATGTTTTACATGCAATTATCGATTACAAAGAAACAAAACCTCTTCATAATAGATAGGTAGAAGTTGCTTTATTCTTAGATTTTGGTAGCATAATACAGTTTATATGAAAATAGTTACAAGTAGTAAATCATACATTATATTATACCTATGTGTAATCGATACAAAGCAATTCAACGGTAATGTATTGCTCGCATTCATGCCACCATTCCATAGGATCATCGCTACAGTAATGATTTAAAAAGTTCTTTGACGAGTAGAAATAGACCATGGGCCAATTCTACTAACAAATTGCTTCTTTATCGTAATCAAATCGAAGCATGATCGTTGCCGTTTATCCGTTTTCCTTTTCTTTAATTTAATTATCGACTATTTGCATACAAGTTACCAAATAAGTTTGGTTTTGACATAAGGGTAGGTATATGTTAACATCATATCGGTTTGGATTCTATATATATCCGATCCGAATAAATATAGAATAGTCATTAGTCAAAGTTGGATCGGAAGCGGATCGGTAACGTCTCGTAATCTTTATAGCTTAGTAGAATTCGGCCCCAGTATCTTATCTATTGTTATAAACGTAAGAGTTTATTTGTTAAGTGTTAAACTCCTAACTACTTAATCCATAATCATGGTTAGGATAAACGTTATCAGAGGTACAAAAAAGTATATACGTTACATAATATCAACAGTTCCAATTTTCGGACGGAAACAAATATTATCATTAAAATAAATGTAAAATCATTAATCAATATATAACAGCTTTAACGATTTTCTTATATACCTACATTTAATGTCACTAGTCTATAACACATAATGGAAGCCGGGATTTATTTCATACATAACAAATGGTACGAGAGCATGTCAACAAATATTTGAACGTCACATAATGCGGTGATTTGGCACGAACTGGTATTTGATGACGTCACGTTTACGTGAAGAAGATCAAGGTTTTGACGAAGACAGACACGAGTATTATTGCAAATTATTCTTTAAATGATGACTAGAAACGCATATTATTTTCGATGCTTCAATTGCGATGTAAAAATCGCAGGTTTGATCATAGCCCCTGGTGGGGCTATTTTCGCCGGAGATAACACAGATTGGTCCCATTGTTATCAATATCCAATTCTGATTATGGAAAGCCCAAAAAATTTTATAGGCACACATAAAGATTTTGGTATTTTCATCAAAAAGATAAGCATTTGTATTCAGAAAGTATGATTTGGTAAAGTGGAATTGATGAAGAAGACCACAGATGACCAGCGGTGACCTCTATAAACTTTATTACTTTGTAGCATTTTATCACAGTATTATTTAAATTTAAAAGACTAACGTAATCATATATAGAAATAATATACTGCTTTCACTTACTTAATTCGTATTGTATTTGTTATTATATTAAATTATTTTTTGCAGTTTTGCATAACAAGATTATTATTATTGTATTTGTGTAAGACTGTTTGTATAACAGAGGTGTTAATTGTCAACCGAGGTTGAATGACGCCTTAATATCACATATGTACACATATTAAAATAAATATTTACCTACATACATATAATGTAGATTATAGTAGACGAAAGGATCGAAATTGTGATTTAAAGATGAAATGTTGCTAGCATTCAACGCGGTCATGATTTGTACAGAATCTTTTTTTTATACTTAAAGGGCATTATGTAAATAATTATTATGCAAATTAGTAATTAAATATAAATGTTAACGCTTAAGGAAAATAAATAAATAATAATATATAGTAGGTAACCTCGTGTTAGTGTTAGGCTATAAATGCATAATTTTTTACATTCTTAATTTGTCAGGGTCAGTACGACACTGTTATTGTTATTGTATACATGTCTATAATTCACTTCACTGCTGTAGAATTAACACGATAATCGAAGATTAAAAAATCAAACGTCGATTTATTGCAAGTTTATATTGACTTTTAATAGAATGCGTCAACAAAACAAAAACGTTTTAGCAAAGGCACAAAATAGGACCATTCATTAATTTTCATACATATAATGAAATAAATTTAGATGAATGAATTGCCATTTATGTAAAGTAATTTGCGTTTGTTTGTATAATAAACGTAATTATGTTAGTTCGATTTTGATACTGATATAAATGCAGAATGCATGCAAGTCATATCGATATGACACGCATACGAATGACATACTTATTGTGATCGGAATAAGAACTTTTTTAGTTTGAATCTATAAATGTGATCAAACAAACAGGTTCTATAGTTGCGACGTAGTAGAATTTTGAATTTTAATTTAATACATCTACGTTGTTGAGATAACACTGAACAAATCAGACGTTAGGTTCAATAATAGAGACTCAAACGTGTAGAAAAAAAAGTGATATTCGTCTATTAATGAAGTAGTAATTACTTTAAGACATTAAGAGAAAAACTAACGAATACTTTTTTTATATTATATTTCCCAAATGAAAAATATATTTTGTTTTTAAGGACACTTCATACGATGAATGTCATTTATTTTCAAAATATCCTGTGCACTATCTTCAAATGAATGTGAAACTCGACCTTCGTTATAATTAAAAGTCACTAATTGATTAACAATGCATTGAAATTCAAGGCTAACTTTTATCAAGTCTTCTGATGGCTAAGGAATGTAGAATTTCCTTAATTTTATCATGTAATTTCGAAATAAATATAAAGGTCAAATATACATATAAGGAAGTAACGAAACATCTTTCAAGTATAATACGGCTTTAACCCGTAAGCCGTTTCTAATAGAAACAACTTCTACATATCCCAAATTTCCCACTGATAAAGAATACTCTGCCCTCAAGAAGCCGGTGCATATATCACGCTGTTCTACTGCAACCGCCTCATGCAAGTTTCACGATATTCTTCATACAAACACAAGATGCAACGTCAAAACTCAGCAGTAATCGATAGAATTCGAATTTGTGGTCGACGTCTTCTATGGACTAGATCATTTTGAGTCATAAGATATTAATTATGGATAAATTTAAGTAAACACAGTGTAAATACAAAGTAAATCCTGTTGACTATTAACGCTTAGATTAAACTATAAGATCTTAATATTATATGGAGGCCTTGGTTTGCAAAACCTTAATATTATATGGATGGTTAATGAGAAGAGTTATAAGTATATATAATAAGTTTTTATTTTCGTTTTGTTAGTGCTACATCTTTTATACCGGTGGATTTTACGGAAAGTTAACTTTACTCTCAGTCGCCTTGACACGAAACACTTACAATAAATTACATATATAAATTACAATAAATAATACACAAGAATGTAAGTATACTGATCTAAGTTTATAAACAATTACAATCGAAACGGAGAACTGTGTCAAATAAATTTCACTGTAATAGCAAAATAATATCAACATTGACACAGTAACTCAATCGTTCGTTATAAACTGATCATTAGTAGAAAACATCAAGTCGAACACGACACACTAAGCTTCGAAATGAGATTAATACGTGTCTTACAGCACGAGAGAAATACAGTATACAATTTAATTATTCAAGATACAGTATAAATAATGTATTAAAGAAACCAAGTTCTACTACTCATTTAAGGTCCCAGTTCTTGTGACCTATAGCGCCATGTTTTTATTTATTATTACAGATAAATGAGAGCTATGTATGTACGTAAATGTCGTCTTTCTAAAATTGGTAATGCAGATGTCCATAGAATAGGTTTATTTGAAAAAATAAATTCTCGATTTTCTATATATAACTACGTTCCAATGTTACTTTTTGGATAACGTGGAAATACCTTAAGTTTATAGTTTAAATAAATCGATAAATTTCCAAAGAGAGAAGCGTAGTGGCGGGACATTATTTTTTTTAGCTGTTAGGTTTTTTACATATTAATCATTTTCTAACCTTGAAAAGATCGACTGATTGACATAACAATTCACAGCCTAAACTACTGGGACTAGCACTATGAAAATAGAACTTAGAAATGAATTTTGAGTTGATAAAGGAAATCTTTGAATTGAAATTGGTATTAATACTGAATCAATACTGAATTGCAACGCTAGTTGTAGGCTATTTTTCTTGCGGCCATTGGCCAGCGCAAAAAGTAGATAAATTTAAACCTGTTACAAAACGCTTTTTTTGTTATGATACGATTGTCTTCGTATTTTGTTTGTATGTTAAGTTTATTTCTATTTCAATAATTCGTTGACGTCAAAGGGTATAAAATAAAAATATACTTTATTCCAATAATAAGTTGTTACGAGCACTTTTAAATGGTTATTTTGCAACATGAAATTAAATGTAAAGAGTAGAAATCAATCTTTACAATTTTACTAATACTTTAACATTTATTATTAAGAGTTTGTACTCAGATCAATTGAATTTATTAAGAAAGGTTAACTATACGAAGTACGAACCACAGGTAAGGGACAGTAACGTTTCGTTGCGAATGTAACCACGCGGAGCAACTACTAACTGTATAAAAATAATATTTTCATCATCGTGGGACGATAGTAACAATGTTAACTGTGTTAATCTTAGAATCGCAATGATTCTTAGAACGATTAAGTGCTCTCGTAACCGATGATTAAGTAAACTTCTACGGCATAATAATTTCGTAGGGCCTTAAGAAACCTCTCGATTTAATACATCCAAGTATAGACTAACACTTGAGGTCACACATCACACGGCACTTTTCGGCGCTATTAGCGGGTGACAAGTGAGCAATTCGAACCAAAATAGACTGACACGCGGCCAACACGCCCTATTTGTATTATACTATGCAACAGAACTAATAAGGGATTTGTTTCAACCACTAATGATTATGGAAATAGATTCGAACTTCCGTATGTGCCTGTTAATTTTATATTAAAATTAAATATAGGTTTACAAAACAGTCATCAACTTGGAAGTATGTATGTCAAGTACATATAACATACATAATAAAATCAATAATTTTATTCAAACATTGAAAATATGTAACAACAAAAGTGCTTATATATTTATCTTTAGCCTGATTATAAATATTTACCTAAGTATTTTTTTATCAAATAAGTAATGAAAATCATGTTTTATCAAATCTATTTCGTACACAAGCTACCGATAATTGATTAATCATTTATAATACAGCGATATCTCAAACTCTGCTGCTTTTAAATGAAACAAAAATAGAAATTACGAGAAGACATTACGAATCATTCAAATGTTTGCTTTTGGATAATACTACAATGAACATCTGAGCAAACTCAAACAGTTCATTGTTCTCGCAGGTGCTGATTGGTCTCAGTCACGATAATCATTGTTATTTAACCTTCTTACTTAAAACCTCCATCGAGTTATCCAAGTTATATTCATTCTTGATTCGATTGATAGATTATATTTGCCATTAAAACCATAAAATACTGTATACTTTATTGACCAATCCAATTAATCTGGTAAATGATTAAGCGTTCTATTCTCTATGTCTCGGATTATTTATTATCTGTCATCAAGAATGTCATCATAAATAGTTGGTATTAAAAGAAATATCAAGCTTTTTTTTAATTTTAAAACGAGTAACATGTAGCATACAAGCTTGTTTCGCCACTAGGACCAAAGTACTAGTATATCCAAAATATCAAATTCAATATGTAGGGTGGAAATGGTTTGAAGTTCAGTTGCGAAATTTCAAACATACAGTCAAATAAAAGCCCGTAATGACACCGATACTAAACTAGATTTCCAATCGTTTGAATTGCGTAACACTTTTTATAGGAAATCGGCGTGACTATGATCGTTTTGCTAACTGTAACTTGACAAGGCTCTAAATTATAACAGTACTATACCCACTTCTCTAATGAGTAAATAATGGGTAACAGGCGATTGACGATGACTTGCGCGGTGCAATTTCCACTTGAAGTTAGTTCTACTACCACATGTATATTTACAACTAGTAATATTAACTTCTAACAGTGGCTGTCCTTCACCGTAAGGTACATGAATAATAAAGACAAACCAAACAACAAAACAACGAAGTACACTATGGTATTGGCTAGATTTGGTACTGCGATATGCCTCATTATATATTTAACAATACATAAATATTTAAGGGGTAAGCCGAGATGGCCCAGTGGTAAGACCGCGTGAATCTTAACCGATGATCGTGGGTTCAAACCCGGGCAAGCACCGCTGAATTTCATGTGCTTAATTTGTGATTATAATTCATCTCGTGCTTAACGGTGAAGGAAAACATCGTGAGGAAACCTGCATGTGTCAAATTTCACTGAAATTATGTCACATGTGCATTCCACCAACCCGCATTGGAGCAGCGTGGTGGAATAAGCTCCAAACCTCCTCCTCAAAAAGAGGAGAAGAGGCCTTAGCCCAGCAGTGGGACATTCACAGGCTGTTATTACTAAATATTTGATTGCCTCATCATCTATAGCCTATAGCAGAGCATATGTGGTTAAATCACGATAGAATAAACAATACCTAGTTAAGTGTAATAGTGTTGTATTATAAACTAGCAGAACAAAAAAATATTCAGTTATTATAAAATCACAGACAAACACTTCTTTTTGACGTGACAACGTCTAATAAATCGATGAACGGTGGCTGCATGCACGAAAAATTGTCCCGTTACGATCATTGTCACGTTACGCTGATTGTACGCTTGCGCCGCATATATCTCTCTTTCACTCGATTGCAGTCATTTCATCAATGTTTTGTTATGACGTTGTCACGTTAAACTATCGTCCGTGAATCGACTTTACAGACAACCATTTTTTTGATATATAGATAAAGTAAATAGATATATGAATATCAAGAACTGTTTTTACCTCATTTAGTAGAGTTATTAGCAAATCGTATGGGTTATATAAATCTACAGTTTATTTATATCTGAAGAACTGATCTCCGATTGAGATAATTTATACTAACGTCTAGCTTACAAAACTGTTAATGGCAAAACTGGTCATCCTGGGTTCACATCAAACGCAAGCAACCAACGAGCCAGTATAAATAAAAAACACAAAAACAAATTATATTATTGTAAATTAAAAAAAAACCATTCGTTTAGGGAGTGCGTAGTACACACATAAGTACATATATCGTAAAAAAATATTTTAGATGCAAGAGCGACGCTTTGGCTTCTAGATCCGTATTGTCATAACGGCAGTGCATTCGATCAATGTTGGCTTTTTGGCAACAGCGAGAGGAAATCGTACGCTCAATTATATTCTAAATTATCAAGCCAACTCCGCAAGGGAAATTTAAAATGACACGTAAAAGTTATATAACATATTTTCGACACTAGTAAATAGAGATATTAACAAATTCAATCGTTCAGAGAAATCAACAGTTTTCATCCAGTAGAGAAAAATAAAGCGTTAAGAAAAGAAGTTTTTAGGGATAGGGACGATAGTGATCCTATAAATATTTGTGTAAGGTCGTAAACAATACAAAACTCGTGCAACACTGACTCTGTTCACGTGAAAGTAAAACTTATTTTCGCATCAGAAAAGTTTAACTTTGAAACGTTAATATGTAACTCTACTCGTGCCCAAATAAGTTTAATTTTAAAAACTTAAAAAAGCAGTTTAAATGAAATGTGTCCTAATACCTTTAATAATTTATCAGTGCGATATTTTAAATGACAGATGCATCAACGCCCCTCGGTGTCAAATTTATCATATTTATTTCACTGTCGAAATAAAAAAAAACTGTTTGTTTAACGATAAATGTTATGTTGAAGCTGTACTATAATTAAACTAAGAATCGATCGCCATAGTGATCATATAATGTTAAATTATAAATATTTATCGCATTAACAATTGCAAACAAACACAAATATACAAAATGAATAAAAAATAACAGTTGAATTTCTTTCGTCAGTTCGGATAGCAGTTTCTATTTACACTGTCAATAAGTCAGTGTAATGGTTCTACTTTGAATACATTTTTTTTTTATTTTTTTTATTTTTTTTTCTCGCTGTGGAAATGCATTTACGCATACCCCCCGCAAGATGAAAAGCGGGGGGTTATGTGGGACTCGACGGCTGAAGTGCAAGGCCGTAATACCCACTAAAACCACAGCGTATACTTCACCGCCTTTATGGGGGTGCCAAGGGATCGCGTGAGCATTCTACCCTGACACCCCGACGGATAGCCCGAAGGCTACAAGCTCCTTGGCGACGGATGAAGGTGTTGGGCTCCGCCGCCAAAAAACACCCTGACGGCCACAGAGGATAGGGAGGACGGCAACCTGACAACACCGCATCTCCTCTTCCTCTGCGGCCCCACCGCAACGCAACGTATGGTGCGCCCCCATTCGGTCGCGGGAGATAGGGCGCGCGGCAACGCAACACCGACACGCCTCTCCTCCCGCGACCGCTCCCGGCTACAGGGGATGGACAGAACCATCCCCCACAGCGACACACCCAGCGGCCGCAGAGGACAGGGAGGACGGCAACCTGACAACACCGCATCTCCTCTTCCTCTGCGGCCCCACCGCAACGCACAAATGGTGCGCCCCCATTTGGTCGCGGGAGATAGGGCGCGCGGCAACGCAACACCGACACGCCTCTCCTCCCGCGATCACTCCCGACTGTGAGGGACAGACAGAACTGTCCCCCGCACCCGCCCCCTGGGCGCATCCAACGCAGGCCTCCTCCTGAGGCCCACGAGGAGCGCCCCACGTCCGGGATCTCTCTTAGCTTCCCCGTGGCCGACCTTACCACGGGTACTGAGCCCCCCCACCACGACAAGGTGGAGATTCCACGCGGGGGGGACTTTGAATACATTTATAACTTAGAATAACAATTTAATTTTTAACTCGCTGCGTTATGAGTTTTGCGGCTATGCAGTATAATACTTGGCAATGTACGTAGTTGCTTTTTCTCTACAAGTTTAACCATTCTTACTTGAGAAAGAATAATTTCATCGCAGTAAATGGAAGCCGGTTTCTAGTAATCTCGTGTTAGTCGCGTCACTATTGTTTAGCCAAGTTGAATTTCTATTGTTCGGAATGACTAATTACTCCGTGACAATGGCCTTCAATGACAACCGTAGATTATGAGAATTCTAGCATGATAGGTCTTCATCAAACTGTTATAATTTAAAAAGCGTTTTGTTATTATTTAATACGCGGCAATCTTGTCCACTGTCCACGAACCACACTAACACTAGATTAATAGCTTAAAATATACATAACACGAGTCACGACTAAGAAACATTTGAATCGTAAACATTTTGATGTGGAATAAAAGGCTTCAATAAATAAATAAATCTTGTCCAGGTAAACATTATTATTATTATATTTTCAAACTTATTAACAATGAATGAATAATAAATAAGCTGAAAGCCATTTAAAAAACGAATATATTTTTATTATTCTCATAAGAGATGTAAGATGCCAGGCGCCACGAAACGCAATGGCTGATAAGAAACTATTGGGAAAGTTTACGTTGCTACGCTCCATTTACATTAGCAATGCAAGCACTTTTCTATTTGCAATAACTTATGATAAAAGTTTCCAGGTTATCTCACACAAACAGATAGACATTTTCTATTAGTTTAGCTTAAATATATATATTATACAAATTATACAAGCGTATATATTATATACATTCGCATTTTTTTTTTTTTTTTTTTTTTTTTTTATTGCATAGGAAGGCGGACGAGCATATGGGCCACCTGATGGTAAGTGGTCACCAACGCCCATAGACATTGGCGTTGTAAGAGCTGTTAACCATCTCTTACATCGCCAATGCGCCACCAACCTTGGGAACTAAGATGTTATGTCCCTTGTGCCTGTAATTACACTGGCTCACTCACCCTTCAAACCGGAACACAGCAATAACAAGTACTGCTGTTTTGCGGTAGAATATCTGATGAGTGGGTGGTACCTACCCAGACGAGCTTGCACAAAGCTCTACCACCAAGTAAAAGCATTTATAAGTTATTTTGATTTCTATTCGACAAAGACATGTTTCTCGAAGAAAGTGTAAAAGCAAGGATCAGTAGACGTTTTCTATTCTATCAATGTAATAATTCCATTCATATTTAATAAATGCTTTGAATGTTGACACGAATTGTATTTTAAAACAGTGTGTTTCCGCTTTATTGATAACATAATGGAACAATTTCCATGGAGCTTGTATTTACCAGTAGCTATATTGAAACAATGAAAATTTTACATATATATATGGGAAAATATCAAATTAAATTGTGATTTATTGTCATGAGACAACTTTTATCGCTCCATTCAATTCTTCACCATTCCTATCTTTATCTTTATACCCGTTAAAAACATCATGTCTTATTTCCACATAATCGATTTTATATTAGAATTCATTCAATAACTTTTAGCTGTTTGTTTGTGATTGAAGAACGAATATCCAAAAAAAGGTTTTTAATATAATTTGCGTTTGTTGATTGTTTTGATTTGAGTACCTACCGTCGTTATTTAAATACACAAAATATCATAACTGTGTTTATATACTCTATTTACAAACATGAATTATATACTAGCCCGCATTATTCCGATCTGATTAGTAGCATCGGTAAATTTCACATATAAATAGGCATTAGAAAGCGTGTCATGCAGTAGTAACAGGCTAAAAAATATATCTGTGCCGCAAACCAAGATAAACATCAAAAGACAAAACTTTTTTTACTACAGAAGCCCGAAACTTATAACTAATTTTCTAAACAAACTTTTTATTTTAGCATAGGTACTCTTACATGGAGAATATGAACGTTATTAGCTTTCTCTACATTTAAACAAAGGTTTACATAACTCATTCCTATAAGCCTACAAATTGCCTTTGTTTTGATGATGGACAAACAACACATTCTGAATTCTTTACGATATTACGTCATCTTAATTAACAAAGAACTGCTATAAAGATTACTTGTTATGTAAACCATTTTCATTTTTTCATAATTTTACCATATTCATGGACAGATTTACATATCTTATAATATTCAATTATACTCATTATTTTTATAAGAAAAGGTCGTAATGAATTTTAATTATTATACAAAATAAGCAACAACGAATAAATAAGTTTTTCAAAAATACTATGTATTTTTATTTTTTTAAAGATAAAGTACATACCTATATACTTTATCTTTAAAATAATAAAAATAGATAGTATATATATCAATATACGAGCTGACATTAAATCGTTTTTTTATAAAAAAAACACATATTCCCTTTGAATAGAATGTTAGTATGACAATGTGATCAATTTCAAATTATACAAGCGTAGTATTGACCGTGGTTTCTGAACCCAAACAAGTGTGCACCGCACCATGTCACTTTCCTGTTTCGTGTGCTGTGTTGGAATTTTTAAGGAACTCCGTAATTTTTTTTATGCGGCTTCCTGCAGACGTGGGAATTGAGGGTTGACTTAACCTTTCCCTAGGGACCGTCGTGTAAGTGCACGGTGTGTGAAAATATGAGTCGAGTTCTAAATAGCTATTATTGTTTATGCTAGCGAAAACAATAAAAAGTAATAGTCATTATTGATGTTAATACATTAATGAAATACCTGTTGTGTGAATGTAAAATGTGTGATAGCATTTGAAAGTTTTTTTTTTGAAAAAATGGAAATAACAATGACAAGAAAGTGATTACGTACAATGGATAAAACTAAGCATAAATACTAGACAAAAAAAATAAACAGCTTAAATAATAAGACTGAATATTTTAGGTCGCGTAAGGTTTTGTTAGAACGTTCGAAAATATAACATTTCATTTAAACTGTGACACCAATTTTATTTCTAAGGATAAAATCAATTGTGCTTGTTACTAAAAATTAACGTATTTTAAAAGTAAATCCATTACTTACATAGCGTGATTCGTGCACGGACTGAGCTACTCGTACATGCATTATATGAGTTTATCGACCTTTTTAATGTCAAAAAAATCAATTTAAGTACGATAACAAAAGTGTATTTATAAAATATAATAGAAATTCTTGAATGTGTTCAAACAGCTGTTTTAAGTTGCACAACAATTGTTAGTTTAAGGAAGGATATCAATTCAAAAATTCAATAAGGATGTTGTTAATAAGAAGCAATTGTTTGTTTAACGCCAGTATTAACATTAAAATGTATCGTAACTTCTATCCGACGGTACTTAACTATTATTTATTAATAACTTTTATTCAATTGTTTTGAAAATCAATGCTAATAAAATAATTAAAATACATATTAATTTTTTACGTGTTAAAATAGTTTCCACATTACGCATAAGCATAGAAGGATTATTTTATAGAAAGCCAGAAGAAAATAATTAAAAAAATATTAAAAGGCAAATACTGTGGAAGCACTTAATAATTTTACCTATTAGATAATACGTTGTCAATCATTAAACAAACTATCTGCTTATCCGCCACGTGAAGGCATTAAATAATAAAATATTAATTGTTTGTCGGGTAAAGCACGATAATTAACTTAATCATTGATCGTTACGTAAACGTTGCATATTAATTATTTATTAGTTAGTCACGACTTCCTCATAATCTGCTGCCAATAGTTGTATTAATAACATAAAAAGTACCAATATGTTGTCAGTAATTTCACTTAAATAGGTAACTTTCTTGATATAATTTATTATAATACATATTTCTATTTTAAGATGATTTTAATCTAACCGTCTCAGTCAGGTCGTAATTACGACAGACGCAGCATTCGTCAAAGCAATAAAAGTTATGATAGCGTTAAAATCCAAATTATTTATAGTTATATATATAGGTACATAAAATGACTAGGTTGATTCATTATCAGGTTCCTAAATAATGCTATTAGAATTTGCGATTTAAAATAATATTACGAACATAATTATGTATGTATTACTTGTGTTTTTATTTACGTAAATAGGTTATATTTTCATGTAATCATAATAACATTTAAAATATAATAAAACATAGATTCTAAATATATTTATATAAACAAATACAAATCCCAGAATTGAATTGAAAGAGATCAGAATATTACTTAAATCTGCTTTAAGGTTGGCAACACAATAAAAAACGAAAATTGTGCAAGTTGCGGAATTACCAATAAAGTACAACATAAACGTTATAGTGGATATTGAGTAAACATTGAAAGGCCCAAGGTTTATATGGACATAGGCTTACATTACACATATATTTTGATTGGTTAATTGATTTTTATAAACGCCAAATAGCCATATAAATGTAGATTGAGGTTAACTACTATAAAATTAAAGATATAAATGTTGACATTGAAATGCTTAATATAATATGTAAAGATAAAAACCTAAATTAGATGTTATTTAAATTTGTACGATTTCCTGTTTAACGTCATTTTCCATTATACGTAGAGTTAGCAAAAGAAATGCACTTTTTATAAAATAAAATACGTGACAATAATATAATTATTTTTGTCCTTACGATTTTTGCGACAAAAAAACTGGCAAAATAAAAAAAAATTGTATTTTAATGCTGCAAAGTTAAGTAAAAGTAAAGCACCCTTAGTAAGAAATCTACATAGGTACATGAAAACTTACATTTACAAAATACCAAAATACATTTGTTTTTAAACCCTTTTTCCTCTTGTAAAACTCAATAACGTTATTTGGCCCCGTAAAAGTTAACAATCTGACTAATGAGTGAAAAAAACTACGATTTTTCTTATAATTAATTAATTCTCTCAATGAATTTATTACTCAAATATAAATTTAAAATATTTATTACTTCCAATCATTAATTAAACACATTTAGATTCAGTTTAGATATACGTAATAAAAACTTTGCGTGTCACATTCGTAAAACGCTTTGTAAATCGCGTGGTCGTTCACGAGTTCAATGTTTTGAAAAACATTTCAAAATTTATAAACATTGTTGCTTATGAATTGAGATAGATGTTCATGTTTTCAAACAACATTTCTAGTAAATATGCCCGAGTGTAATACAAATTATACTGTGATATATATGATATGTACGTCATCGCTAACCTTGATTTTTTTTAAAGTAGGTATTTAGCCGATGAGAAAACTTATATTCGCATGGATTTAAATAACTAGTATTTTTTTTAAATGTAATATCCAATGTTGGCCGTGTAATAATGTTATGAATAATTTGGATCCATCGCGTTGTGTAAAATGACAGCAAAGTAAATAATTTTATGTCACCTTTATAACGAAAGTGACGACTTTTGCTGTGTCTCACGGTTTCACCTGCGCATAATTAATAAAAATAGCCTAGAGCCTTCCTCCTGAGATAAGCCGGATCAAACAAACAAGCTCTACATCTTTATATATTAGTTTAGATATAAGTTTTTGACCTTATATTTAGAAGCCTTTGATATTCAGCCTATGTATTATCGCTAGTCAATTTTACATTTGATTTATAACAAGTTATAAAATTCAGTATTCGATATAATTATTTATTTCTTTGATATCATGATGACGATACTTCTGACCAATTTCGGACATGGCGTACAATCTTTGTTACTATCAATATAATTATTTGTTTGTCTTGATTTAAAATCACCAACTCTGGAGTGGACTATGGAGTGATTATTGTAAACAAAAAAAACGTACCATTTGTGATTTTAAGATAATCAACTTTTATCGTAGTTTCAACCTAAAACGTTTACAAGACCAAAGACCTTTGTTAAAGGTGAAAGTTCGGTTTAATAATGTATCGAATTCATTAAATCTGTACATTTCGTTTATATTTCATATCAAATATTCTAATCATATACATATTCGATAATATTTTTGTTGGATTATTAATTAATAATTAAATAAACTATATAAGCAAAAAAATATAATCTTGTACAAAAAGGTTGCATACTTAAATTATATTTATGAGCCGCTGGCTGGTGATAATAGAATCTGTCAATTTTAAATATTTCGTTTTCCTTCTACTACAGTCTTATTAATTCATTACATATCGAGAATATATCTCTTTTGAAACGGTGTCGCTCCTTTTATTTTCCCTAACCTCCTATAGGTTATGGGCCCAGTTACATTTATTAAATATATAGATATATAATATATACACATATAAATATATATACATTAACGTTTCCAGATGTTCATGTAAGTTTTAAAATGGATAATGTAAAAATGAAACGTAATATAAAATTTTTCAGTGGCGAAAAATACAGCACATGGGAATTTCGTATTCGTGTTATATTGAATTAAACGTATTAAAATTAATCGACGAAGACACATCATACCGAATGGCAAATGGGAGATAAACAATAGGATCATTGTGGAATATTTGTCTGACTCTCTTCTCGGTTTCGTTAAGGAATATTATCAGCACGAGATATATTTAAATATTTAGACATTGCACTGCGTAAGAAACTATTGTCGGTAAACATTGAGACACTAACGGCATAAAGTTTAATATTGGCATTTGAAAAAAAAAAAAGGAAAATTATAAAAATTATAAAAGAAAATCGACAGAAACAATGGGTTAAGTCTAATAAAAGAAAGAAGTCAAACTAAAAGGTGCTATCTGGTACGTATTTGGGAACTCTATACAAAGCATCTTGGAGGATATGCTTTACTGCCCTGTTGTACCATACCACGACGAAAATACAACATGCTGGGGTGACCATAGTTGTCAATCAGAATGTCGTCGAAATAAAGGATAAAAGTGGTAATGTATTATGCAAGGTATGTGTAAAAATCATTTGATTAATATTATTTTTGTGACATCATTGTATGAGAGTCACTCTGTTTCAATGTGTATAATAGTAATAATAATATATTTAAATAATGGCATGAAGGTTTGTGTCATTTAAGTAAAATATATATATATTTAAATTAGTCTAGTAAAATGTTTGAAGACTTATGAAATTAATACAATGTTTCCAACTAATAATTTATGTTAAGCCTGTTTAAATGAGAAACAGATAAGGCTGCCATTAGATCGAGCTAAAGACAAAAGTTACATAAAAAAAAACTTTTATTTAATATGCATTCAGATGCGTGTGTGGGGCCTATCACTCCTTCCTTCTACAATTGAAAAAAAAATACTTTGTCCTTTATGTTGATCAGTATAAGTACTCATTACTGTGTAGTATATTTCATTGTATATAAATCTGACGTCTTTTCTGCTTTTAAAGATTTTGTGGCTAGGAGTAAGTCAAAATTTAATACAATAATAATGAAATGATTTTGTGGTAATGGGGTATTCATTACATGAAATGCAGGCTTACTTTGTTAAAAAGGTATATAATAGGACTTAATAGTACCTAGTATTCCACGGTTAAATGGTTTGTCTTAATGAATGGTAAAAACCATTACAGAAAAAGCTCGTTTGTTAGGTGGTGAAAAATAATAATTAAATAAAGTATTTTGGGGAGACGCGGTATTAACTGCTGTTTAACTAATAAACATATCTCCAACCTAAGCTTTAAAACGAAATAAAACACCGCATGGTACGGTACGGTGATACGGTAGAAAATCACGAGTTAAATGTTTAAAAGTATTCAACTGTTTTGTTCACTATCACAATCAAGTTATGAATCTTAAGTTCGATAAAAAGTCATGGAAATGTATACTCATGTATACTCTTGGGACCGAAGAACCAAACAGTTATAAAGTTTGGAATCCATTGGGTGAAAAGATATGTTTTGTAAGGGACGTTATTGTTGGCGAGATTCATTTTATGAAATCCAGGCCTACGTGTAATCCTGAAGAGAATATTAAAAATTCTCAGGATAAAACTGATAGTGACTTTATGTTGAAATCAGTATAATAATCACTTGTCGGAGTGCCCGAAATCAGATGCCTCTAAATCTGATATGTATAAATGACTGCCTTAGTAAAATAATCATGACATTGGTGAGTAAGAACAAACAGTTGATGTAGTCAGATGATAGTTCTAGTTTAAATAAAAACGCAGAATATACTGATGATAGTTTTGGACTGAGAAGGAGTGTTAGACTTAAAAATAATTGCCCTTATTTCTTACACTGATGATAGTTTTAATGACTATCTAATGTGCGCCCAACTTTATTTATGTAACGTTCATAATACATTTGATGAAATAAAAAAAATAGAGAAGATAGAGTTCTGCAGGATAATGCTATTAAAGATGAGTTAAATTCTTTGTTAGAAAATAAAACGTGGAAACTAGTACCGAGGCCTAAAAATAAAAATATTGTAGAATATAAATGGGTATTTAAAATGACGAGTTTGGAAATCCATTAATATATAAAGCTCGTCTTGTGGCTAGAGGTTTCACTCAGAAATATCTTATTGATGACAACGAAAATTTCGCACCAGTTGCGAGAATAGCGAATTTTATGTATATGATTAGTTTCGCTAACCAATACAATTTGTTAGTTCATCATATGGACGTAAAACTGTTTTTCTTAACAGTGAACTAAAGGAAGAAATTTATATGAAAATTCCTTAAGGTGTAAAATGTAAAGGGAATTATGTTTATATGGGTTAAAGCAGGCGGCTAGGAGTTAGTTTGAAAAGTTAGATCAGGCACTTAAAGAAATAGATTTTAACATTCTTTGGTTGAAAGGTGCATTTACATATAAGACAAAGGTGATATTTGTAGAAACATTTACATACTTCTATATGTTGACGACTCAGTTATAAAAAGTGGTGACATAAATACAATGAACGATTTTAAAATGTACTTAGCAAATTTAAAATGACAGATTTAAGTCATTAAATTGTTTCTCGGTATAAAAGTGTCTAGGCATAATGATCAAATAAAATTGGATCAAAGTGTTTACATTAAAACTGTTCTGATCTGCCTTGTTGGTCTAGTGGCTTGATACAAGGCCGCAGACTCGGTGGTCCTGGGTTCAATTCCTAGGTCGGGCCAATAAATATTTATTGGGGGTTTTCTGTCAGATAATTCTCAGTAACAGCCCGGTGTCTGGAAGTTGGAAGTGTGTACACTCCCATGCCTCGGAAAGTACGTTAAGCCGTTGGTCATGCGCCTAAACTCTTTCCGGTCGAGTTGGATAGCCTTCCCATTGGATTATGAGAGCTAAGGAAAAGAGGGTGCACCTGTTTTTGCGCACACACTTGTGCACTATAATATCTCCTGCGCAGTTGGCTAAACTCTCTTGGGATTGGCTGCCGTGGCCGAAATCAGTCTGGAGGACTTTATTATTATTCTGAAACAGTTCAATATATACTAATGTAAACCAGTTAATACACCTTTGCAGAACAAAATTGATTTCAAAACTAAAGAAAAATATACAGCGCCTTGTCGAAACATTATAGGTTGTATAATGTATATAATGTTATGTACTAGACCAGATTTAAGTACTAGTGTTAATATTCGTATCAGGTACACAAATAAAAATAATAAAGAATTGTGGCAATGTCTTAAAAGAGTTCTAAGATATTGAAAAGCTACAACTGATTTAAAATTGTGTTTTAAAAATATGTGATTATATTTGATGTGGTTATGTTGACATTGACTGGGGTGAAAGCAATACAAAAGATAGAAAAAGTACCACTGGGTATATATTTCAATTATTTGACCAGTGTACTATATCTTGGTGTAACAAGAAACGAGTGTCAGTGGTTGCATCTTCTACTGAATCCGAATATATGGCTTTATATAGTTAAGGGAAGCATTGTGGCTTAATTAATTAGCAGATAGTGTAAATATTTGTATTAAAAAGCCTATAATTATATTTGAAGATAATAATGGTTGTATAAATATTGCAAATAACCTCACCAGTCAAAAGAGATCGAAAAACATATTAACATAAATTTTAACTTTTCTAGAGAGCAGGTTGACAAAAATGTAATAAAATTAAATTACATTCCTACAGGTCTACCAAACCCGCATTGGAGCAGCGTGGTTGGAATAAGCTCCGAACTTTCTCCTCAAAAGAGGAGCGGGAAGCCTTAGCCCAGCAGTGGAACATTCACAGGCTGTTACTGATTCCTACAGGTCCAAAAATTGCCAGATGGGCTTACGAAACCAATAACTGCGATGGCTTTTCAAGAAATGTAAAACAAATTCGGTTTAAAATGTTTTTCTACATATTAGTATGTAGTAATTTTATTTGGGTTTGATTTAAATTGCAAATTTTGATTGAATTTAATTAATTTGAAATTAATTATTGTAGATTATAGTGACTTGACATTAATATTCAAGTCACAAATGGTCTGATTAGGTTTTTCTGGGTTTTTCCTAATCCTTGCAACAAATGTTGGACCATTGTTATGTACGTCCCAGAGAAAGACTGTAGTAGCTTAAATTAATCTAATGTGTGGTTTAAAGATTATTTTTTTTGAGGGGGCGTGTTGGATTATTAATTAATAATTAAATAAACTATATAAGCAAAAAAATATAATCTTGTACAAAAAGGTTGCATACTTAAATTATATTTATGAGCCGCTGGCTGGTGATAATAGAATCTGTCAATTTTAAATATTTCGTTTTCCTTCTACTACAGTCTTATTAATTCATTACATATCGAGAATATATCTCTTTTGAAACGGTGTCGCTCCTTTTATTTTCCCTAACCTCCTATAATTTTAAATCAAATTAGTAAATTTTATGTAGGTACAATCACCAAAATAAACGTGTTTATGCATTAAAATTTTCGTACGATTAAAAAAAAATTATCGTGAAAGTGAAATTTATTATGTACCTAAGAGAGTGATTGCTTATTTTAATAAAATATCTAAGATAAAATATATATTTATAACGCCAGCAATTTATTTGCGTATAATTTAATTCAAAAGCCTAAATATTTGACGTTTCTAATTACAAATTTCTGCTTCCGTTCGTACGTGCTTCGACCCGATAAAACGGAAGTTTAAAAATAAAATTAATTGACATTTCTAGGCTTCATTGGAGGACAGTACAACGCTTGAAATAAATAACTATTTATAAAACGAAGACTTAGCAATGACTACAATATTCTAAGCCTATATGATTAGACAATCTTGTTTGTTTGATTATTTTTGGTTAACTTGTTCATATCAAATAAGACTTTAATAATATAATATAACATGAAAAACAAATACGACAATGGACAATAATAGTTGCATTTCATCTGCATAATCAATAAAATAAATGAAATAACGTTTATTTTGTAATCCAGGTAGGTACTTAACCTAGTTAATATGTCTTGTTATATATTATAAATTCTACTAGATTGCTTGAAGAAAGCAGTTTCTAAATATTTATAGATAATAAAATTGAAATACAGGTATTGTAGGAGATTAACTACAGTTTCTATTGAAATACTTTAGACGATTCCTGTATAGAGATACATAGTTGTAGAAGTAATGAAAAGTATAAAATATTCAAATTAAGTTCCGATATATAAAAGTAGATCACACACGAAATCAAAGGGAAACCGAATGAATATTTTTAAAATAAATACAGTACATTGCGTAATTATAACGAACAGGATCTTTTGTATCATTTAAAACATACCGGTGTGACATCACGAGACATTTCGAAAGCATGACTCATTCGACCACGTTCACGTGTACTGTGATTGGTGTTGTGGGAATGATTATTAAAACCGAGTGGATTTGTATCATTTTGTCGCTAATTAATTTATGTACACTAATATATATACTTTGTGTATCATATAGGTAGAGCTTATTTCGTAATAACGCGTAACTTCTATTCTAAAATTGGAATTTTGAATATGTATTTTGACTAGCTGATTTCGAAAAAGAAAATTTTATTTGACAGCTTATTTGACTTTTAAATTCGAAACTAACAAAATTTTCATTTTGTTATTACTTTTTTAATCTTACTTCTTTATATGCCGCAGTCTTCATTTTAAAGAAAAATATCCTACAAGAATGAAGTATATCACAGGATTCATTTTATTATGATTTTTACTGTTTTTGTTTAAAACCATTGTTTCGAGTAAAATGGGTTAACGATTCACTAAGCGTCGTTACGTGTACACAAAACTTTTATTGTTCGACATTAAAACATTTAAACGATAAAAATAGTTATGATTTTGAATGCAACGTAGAAATTGGTGACGCGTGTATGAAAAAAAAAAGTTGAAAAATATATTTAAACAGGATTAAGCTACGCCCGACCCTTGCAGGTAGAGCAACAAACAAACGATACACCGTCGCCACCCCATGCACTGGACATAACAGCACCTGTTACTATACCTGCTTATTCCTTATCACCCCCATAACGCGTAATACCTGTTACTGGGTTAGTAATTTAGTATTCCCGTTAACAATACATTTAAGCTAGTTACTTACTTAAATTAATTTTTGTTATTTATTTATTAAACTACGGAATAATTCGTTTGCGTGGTGTTACGTTTATAATATATATATATATAATTATATTATATAGTATATAAATTAGCCATATATTCCATTAAAGTAAATTTTAATCATTAATTATTATTGAAGTTACATTCGATAATACCTAGATGAACTCTCGATCTTCATAAACACGTTTTTTTTACTAGTCATGGTATTGTCTCTATCAATATTTTGTAGGATAAGTTATTTGTTAAATATTTGAGACAAATGAGTCAACGGGCTACCTGATTGTAAGTGAGTAAGTGATACCATCTGTTTATAAACATAAGCATTGTACGAAGAATTATGAGAATTTCATAGAACATGCTGGACACCAAAGATCTTAGTTGTTACTTCCATTGTCCGTTAATAGGCATAGTAATAATCACTGGTTCTAAGAAGTAAAAGCTTCTCAAACATATTATAGTTTTGGAAAATATGTAAGATATCGTCTATGGGTGGGTCTTCAATAATTCTTATAAAAAAAATTAAAATATTTTTATATAAGCTGTTTCTTGCACATTAAAATTATCTAGATTGATATAAAATTCGACTAATTCATATTTAAGAATCTTTTATTTGAACCGACACATTTTGTTTACGTTAAGATATAATATGAATTATCTATATCTAGTGTTAATTCCGTGAAGTCAACGTAAATTAAAAAAGGCAATGATGAAACCTTTTTAAACTGAATAGGTTATGTTAATTTTCAATCTTAGCTTGTGTTTTATCGAAATTAGAAAAAAAAATAACAATATATAAGTAAATAAATACAATGATCACACACATTTTATGAAAATTCCTTTTAAACTTAATCATCTTTTAAATTTATTGTATCTGTATACATGTCATTTCTGGCACGTACTTGTATTGTAATGTGTTAAAATAAAAATATTGTTAGTAAATACGACAGATAGATGTGTTCAACATAAGTTGATTCATGAATGTTAGCTTTCTAGTCGCTAAATGCCCGGTTACGAAGGACCAACTTATACAGTTACCTGTGTTTCGTGTTTAGGAGATACTGCGATACATCCGCTATCAGAGATACGAGAAAGTTTTTGTCTCATCTTAGAGTCTTGTAACAATTACTTTGTTACAAAACTCTAAGATGATGTTTGTTATATAATACTTCACTACGATTTACTCGATAAGAAGTATAATATTTTTAATGTACATCTTATTAGTAAGATAATAAATAATTATAAAACAAAAGCATAAACGTCAATGAATGTTTCTAGTAGTAAATTAAACATACACGTAGAATAATAAGAACGAAAGAGGTTTTATATGACCAAGATTTTTTTTAAGAAAATAGTCGCATACCTTGGTTTATCGCCGTCGAACGAATAAGAAGACAGAAAGTCGATTATAGAGCCTCCAACTCAAGGACCGAACACAAGAAAACTCGTCACTGTTTCTCACTCAACGGCACAAATCATATATCACTTATGAACCACTTTTATTTGATATCTGAAATGTTTTAATATGTCAAATAATGTACACAAACAGGTTTTATTTACGATGAAACATAACGCACTGAAATTGCACACCTCTATGACACGCGGGTTGCGCGGCGACTGAATTTGTTGAGAGAGAGAGACGGCGTGATAGTGTTGAAAAGAGATACGCTGTGACGTGGGAGGGAGGACGACCGCTAAGCTTCAAGAACACACAGTGGTCCAATTATTACACCTGGTTTGGTCGATATTAAATAAAGTTATGATTAGTTAATCACTTATTTTAAACTATTATTTGGCTTATCGTTAAATTTTGTTTCATAGAAGTTGGATGGGTATATATAATGAATATTACTTAGGCTACAGTGTTAAATAATATGATTTAATTATTTATAATGTTCTAAGATTAATTAAAATCAATCAGTTTTTAAATAAGTATACTATATGTTTTAATACAAATAACCTATTCAAGAGTTATCATTTTATACATATTACATATTATAAAAACATAGTCAATATTACGAATACAAAATTTATTTTAGTGACTAATAAAAGTTATTAGTAATAGTTATAGTTAGGAAATATTCAGTATTAAACTCCGGTGTAATAAATCTTCTATGGCCCTAATTCGGTTATTAGTTCATTCTTATATTCAAAATTAGTATAAACCTATACATAATCTAAAAATAAAACGTAATGACAGTAATCATCATATTATAATGATTGTCACTAACGTAAAAGTAGATGTCATTATCTATATTCAAATTTGCTATGAATATAGCTTTAAAGTTTTTGCCTATGAATTCGGATCCGGCCCACTGTTCGACGCCGTACCTCCTGTTACCTGGCACCGGCGATCACGGCGCCTCCCGCCCCGCACAATATTTCAAATTTTAAACTTTACAAACAACAAAATAAAATAACATTCATGGACATATTACTAATACGAATATATTTCTCGTTAATATGACATTATAAGGATGATGATGAACTCTATCTCGTAAGTTTAAATAAAAAGTATTTTTAATCTGTACTACTTTACTACACCAGCAACTGGCTGTATAACGAAGTTGTTCTTTTCATTGTTATAAAAAAATATTCCATTATAACTCTATAACCGATTCAGCGTTTTTTTTTTTTATGAATAAGACTTATTTTGTTTATTTTATGAAATAGAGCATGTAGAGGTGGAAAATGCAACGTATCTACTACTTGGCCTATGTTAACGGCATTCAGTTTCTATTTCGTAAATACCATTGTAGTAAATAGTAATATTATGTAGGATAAAGAAAAATGAAATTAAATATAATATATATTAGTAATTGTTTACTGTTAATTATAATGAAATTGTTATGCGTGGGAGTTATGTCTGCATTTTGTATCATTTAATTTCTCGAGAAACCTTCATTGTTCTGGTACATGAGTGACTTAATATAACTGTAAACATTGAGTAGTATTATTATAACGTATTTCGCATACGATAAAGCAGCTGACACTTACTTTAATTGAATAAAAAAAACCTATAAGATTCTACGAGTGTGTTTCTAAAAAAACAAAGTAATTATAAAGTATAGCATGTAGCGATGCAATAATTTTATATGTACTTAATTAGCTACTACGGATATCGTGTCTATCGACTGGATATATCCAGATACATTTAATAATTAGTATGCAGTTATTTTCGCATCGATATCTATGAACTTATATTTAATGATTAAATAGCCTATGGCTTAAATTTAAATAAAGTTTTTTTTTTAATTTAATTACTTTGAATAATAAAACGAGACATTAGCGAAGTCTTGTAAATTTTATACAATGCAAATATGTATATTGATGTACTTGTCCATCTGTTGTGTAATATTTTACAATGTTTCTATTTTATTGACTGCCTCGTTGGTCTAGCGGCTTGATATAAGGCCGCAGACTCGGTGGTCCTGGATTCAATTCCCAGGTCGGGCCAATAAATAGTTATTGGGGTTTTCTGTCAGTAAATTCTCAGAAGCAGTAGTCACGGAGTTTGGAAGTTGGAAGTGTGTACACTCACGTGCTTCGGAAAGCACGTTAAGCCGTTGGTCCTGCGTCTGAACTCTTTCCGGTCGTGTCGGATTGCCATCCCATCGGATTAGAGAGCTAAGGAAAAGAGAGTGCACCTGTGTTTGTGCACACACTTGTGCACTATAATATCTCCTGCGCAGTTGGCTAATCTCTCTTGAGATTGGCCGCCGCGGCCAAAATCGGTCTGGAAGACCTTATTATTATTTTATTAACCGGTATTTTCATACGCATCGGAATATTAATTTTTATTTCTAGTAATTCAAAAAAGTATTTCTATATAATTCCATCATTTGAATATAGAATACTACTGCGCTGTTTTAAAGATAGTTCAATCCAAAATGACGCGTCCCACTCTTTTTTTCTAATCGTTTGACAGTGCAAGTGTGTTGTGTATTTGTGTAAGCTGTAATAGAGGTGCGCGTCTTCGTGGATTTAACTTAAATTTATGAAAGAGATTTCGTGTATAGATACGTGTATGATGAATGAGTAGGTTGCGTGGAAGCTCAAATAGCATTCTAATCATCTTAGTTCATGAGATGGGGAATCTACTCAATACCTAGAATACCTAGAATATATTACCTAAAATGAATATAGGTACCTAATTAATGCAATTTTTCTTTATTACAAAACCTTGACAGAACCTATGTGAATTGATGAAGAAGATAATGTTGAATAACCTGAACTGAAATCAAGTTGAATGATTTGAGGATTATCACCACTATCATATACTTTTATCTATTTTTAAACGTAATCTATTAACCTCTTATGTATAGCTTTATTTTACCGGTGCGATGCCGGTACTGGTAGTAAATATATAAAATATAATAAATTTTATAATTGAGCTATATTAATAAAAAAAAGAGCAAACATCACAAATACGGCTTAACCGGTGTATCAGAAAAGTTTAACTAAATCTTTGATATCATAGGTATCATTACAGATAATATGACATGCCACTTCAGGAAATCTCTCCATAGATATATATAGATAACAGGAGGGAATTCTACTAAATTGTAACTTCGTCACAATCGTATCGGAACGTAAGCGATGTCGTCTATTTATTTATTTATTTTTATAGCCCGGGAGGGCAAATGACTCTACTCTACCTGATGGTAAGTGGTAGTAGAGTCCAAACGCGACGACAGCTAGTGAAATCATGAAGAATGATTTGCACTAGCCGCCCCCGCCTTGGCGGCCCGCAATATGCCTCTTCACGCCTCGTTTGAAGGAACCCAGGTCATAAGAGGAGGGGAACACGTGTGTTGGTAAAGAATTCCATATTTTGGAAGTGCGACAAAGAAAAGAGTTGCCAAATTTCCTCGTGCGCGATGGAATTGATGTCACAGTTAGGCGGTGACATCGAGAGCCAGCACGCGTAGACTTGTGAAGGAATGGGGAAGCAGGAATGAGGGAGAATAATTCCTCTGAGCACTCGCCGTGATACAGTCGAATCAATTAAGAATCGTTTCATATTGATGAATAGAAACTATGTAATACTACAGTAGATATCTAGAACAATATTATAATAAAATGAAATAATTAATTAATATCGGTTTAGTACCGATTCTATAGATACAGAATAGTCTTAATTGAATCGGGTACGTGTCGTAACCTTTTTAAATTCGTAGAATCGTCCCCTGTATTGTTCGATAATGCCTTTTATTAGTATATACTAGCAGGGCTAGTGGCTTCGTATGAACGTTCTAGTTAGATTTATTTTTTTATTTTAGATCGATGATTATGTTTTTAATAATCATCATTGATGTACTCTCTGAATTATTACTGACTAGCTGATACCCGCGACTTCGTCTGCGTTGCTTGATATATTAACAAAGTTTTTTTCATGTATGAAGGAAAAAACATCAAAAAGATCGCAAGCAAAAATATACTTTGTTTAAACATACATCACTGAACACGCAGTGTATATACAAATCGTTGTTTCTTGAAAATTTAATAACTTCTTATTAAAAGAAGATATCGCAATCCTTTTTTTTATTGATAAGGGCCAAGTGTCTAAGAAGTAAATGTAGTTGTATTTTATACACGTCTTCCGATCATCATAAACTACTAAGCAGCATAAAATGACGGATTCCCATATAAACTTTCAACCCCTATTTCACCCTTTAAGGTGCTGAATTTTGAAAAATTTTTGAAAAAATGCGTATATATGTGTTTCTAAACAGACGCTTGTATATGAAATTCTATGCTGTGAAAATGACAATTTCCATACAACCGTTCATCCTTGGTAAAATATTACCCTCTAGTGGAAATTCCACCGGGAATGTCACTTGGAGGTAGAGTTTTGGGCAAGCTCGTCTGGGTAGGTACCACCCACTCATCAGATATTCTAACGCAAAACAGCAGCACTTGCTATTTTTGTGTTTCGGTTTGAATGGTGAGTGAGCCAGTGTAATTCCAGGCACAAGGGCATCTTAGTTCCCAATGTTGGTGGTGCATTAGTGATGTCAGTGACGGTTAACATCTCTTACAATGCAAAGGTCTATGGGCGTTGGTGACCACTTACCATCAGGTGGCCCATACGCTCGTCCGCCTTCCGATGAAATAAAAAAAAACAAAAATCCTTCCTTTGTGGATTTTTACATCATTAAGTGTACTAACTCCCCAAATTTTAAGTTTCTAACCCTCCTGTGGCTCTCCGTTGATGAATCAGTAAGGACATTATTATGTATGTTTAACAACAAACTGTGAAGTTCATCCTAATAATATTATATTTAGTGAAATCTTTTCTGAATCGCACGCTTCCCCTTTTATAAGTTTAATGTATATTTGCTTAATAGATTTTTCGTTAGGTATAAAACAAATCACCTCATTTATTAGATTTATACACTCTTTATTATAATTGGTAGACGGATGAATGGACCACCTGATGGTAAGTGATCATCACTGTAGTTGTTGTAAATTGTATAAAACTATTACTGGATGAGTGAAACTAAGTCAATTTTACAAATTATAAGGTCCTCCAGACCGACTTCGGCCACGGCGGCCAATGTCAAGAGAGATTAGCCAACTGCGCAGGAGATATTATTGTGCACAAGTGTGTGCGCAAACACAAGTGCACTCTCTTTTCCTTAGCTCTCATAATCCCATGGGACGGCAATCCGACACGACTGGAAAGAGTTTAGGAGCAGGATCAACGGTTTAACGCGCTTTCCGAGGCACGGGAGTTCCACTTCCATTTTCCAGATTCCGGGCTGCTACTAAGAATGTTCTGACAGAAAAATCCAGTAACTGTTTATTGGCCCGACCTGGGAATTGAACCCAGGGCCACCGGGTCTGTGGCCTTATATCTAGCCACTCAGACCAACGAGGCAAAGTATATTAATCCATGTAAACCAACAGGTAAAATTTGTAAAATATACATATAGACGTACAAACATACAACACATACAAACGTACTTGTGTGTATCATATAAAATAATGCTATTTTTAGTTAATCTCTCCATTAGATATGTAAGAGTCTATATCAAACTTATTATGAATATAATTCTTTTATTACTATTATATTGAGCTAATATAATAATCATTAATAAAGTATAAAAATGTAAAGGACCATTTTATAAAAACTACAGGTAACAAATCATAAGATTTAGACATTAATTAAAATTGTAATTGTAAGTTGATTTCTATTGTGAAAATGACTGGTAATAAAAATATGCAGACATATTATTAAAAATAGCAGAATAATACACTAAATACACCCGAGTGTGGTAAACAAAAAAAAAAAAATTAAAAAAAAAATTAAACGCTCTACCAGCGTTAAAAAATGGTTAAACAATTACGCTGTCTTCTCTTTCGAATGTCAAATCGAAGATGACAGTAATAGAGAAATCAGTGTTTAAATAATCACACTCTGAAAAAGGCTTATTTATAACTATAAATAATGGCATATATGTACATATTTGAATTGCATTATTGTAACATCTTAGAGATGAGTATCTCTTATCAAATAGATTTTATCAATGTCTTATCAATCGCATATATTCAAGGATAGTTTCGATGCGTCGTCTTCTATCTAGTGAATGCTAGTTTTATATGTCTTTCATTCAACATAAAAAACTTACATTTTAATATAACTTATACAGATTACTTGCAATACACGATAGATGTTACTTCTGTCTGTTTATATACCAGTTTATACTGTCCAACCGATCGCCATGACAACGTATCAAAATACACATACTGGGTGTAACATAATTCGTGTCCGACCCATGAAGTGGTTATTAGGTATCGTGAGTCGGTTCTATTTATGTAAACATTTTTAAGTTGTGCAAGTACTTCTAAGTAGATACACGTCGAACCTATTATTGTTGATTGGGTCATGTACCGGTTCCACTTTGAAGGTTGAGTGAGTTCTTGTAATACATTCTTCTTCTTCTTCATCGATATGATCGATGAGAATCGTATAATTATGGATACGATTTGTCTCTACTTGTTTCTGTCCTGCGCCAGTTCATTTATAGAGTTTCTCCTGTTGCCGCTACAATGACTTTATACGATCGTGTTGGAAATCGGCCCCTGGAGCCCTTCCCCTGCATCTAATATATTCTGTAATACATATATACCGGCATAAGGAACATTTATCATTTTAGTACCCATAAATGTAAAGCGCATTACACATTGTAGAAAATGTTAAATACTTCTTAGATTTCAAAAATCTATAGGCGGAAGACTGCCATGCATTGCATTTGGTGGCTTGGTCAATTAATTCTATTAAAATTATATGTAGGTATAGTTATTTTGTAATGTATTAGTCTATATTTCTTTATACAATAGGTGTGTCAGGTCAATCTGAACGATATCTGTGGTTTTCATTCATCAAAATAAGAATAACTATACATCTTATAATTATCTTATTATTATTACTAGTGATTTCATTGACAAGAATATCGACATAAATCACATCATTGTCTCACAGTTATCTTCGGTTTTTTCCAACAAGTACATGAAAATTTAGATTATTTTCGTGTAGTAATTGGAAAAACCTATAAGGCGATGAAATCTTTAAATAGTCTCATAGTTGTTAATTCTTTATCAAGATTCGAAAAAAATATATTAAAAATAAAATACACACACTGAAATATTATATAAAATAAATCATTCTTTATGAAGAATATATAGACTAAGCTAACAAATTATATAATCAAATAATGACTTAAGTATATAATAAATTAATAAGCTAATTATATACCAATTAGAGTAAACGCTAGGTATGTAGTACGTAGTGTACGGTACGGTACTCTTTTTATTAAATGATTTAGATAATGAATAATTAATATTTTGTATTTACTTAATAATGAAATAAAACTAAAATTGTTAAAATTACACAACTGTTTAATTGTAATATTTATTACCACATCAATCGTAACAATTTTTTCAGTATAATTTATTATAATTATAAAAAATAAATGCACCAACGGTTTTTTTAATATATATATTTTACAAGCAGAAAGGGATACAAGTGCCTAGTGCCTTTATGTTGAACGTGACGGTGTAATTTTTAAATTATTCCATTGAACGATTGAAGCAATTGCCGACCGGTGACAGAGCCAGAGGTAGTTCAGTTCCAGCAGCGCTGTCAGCTGCTTGTATTTAACGGTACTTTACAAATATATAAAACAAAGTTTACGCGGTTTTATAAGTCGTCTTATTATACACGATATAATTATTTGTGTTTATGTGACTTATATTTATTGTAGAGTTCGGTTATACGGTTTTATTTATTTTTTTCTAATAATCTTTAATCATTATTAATATAATAATCTTTAATAATATTTTGTCTGGTTTATAGTACATAAATATTATACACGTTTAATATTCGGTATATTTCGCAGTGAATTTTATAAGTAAGTAACAAATTTATTAGTACTGTAATATTTTTAGATTTTACTCTTTAATAATAATTATGAATGTTTTTTCCTTAATTGTAATTCTATTAAGCAAACGAAAATGAATATCGCGCTGTTAATATAAATAATATAATTGTTATTATATATTTTTTTAATTTGCATATACTAGGTAACTCACAACGTAATACACACATCTTCATTATAAATTTAAATGTATATTGTTATTTATTTAATACTGACACGAGTAAATTAATTCTACTTTTTATTACTGTATGTGCTGTATGTGAATATAAACCAATCACAGACCAGATTGACGAATATTCGACGTAGAAAGTGCTATGGGATTTTTATTTAACTTGCAATTATTTTTTTATGTTAAAAGTTATAAGCTATGCATTGCAATTACCGAACTAGGTCAGAGATAATATTGGCAGAAATAGTATGGGTCAAGTCGCGAGAAACAACTTAGTTGAGAGGGGACCGAGTTTAGTGCCGCCAATCATACTTTGTAACAACGTTACGTTCTTAATATCAGGTGAATAAACTTAAAACGATTTCACGAAAATAAAGTATGAGAAAATATTTATGTCGAGTCTTCCTTGTGATTCATCGTGATCTTCCAAAGATAAATATACAATCGAAAAAATAAATAACTTCTAAAATATAAATACGAGTGGGAAGAACGAGATGCTGCAAAACATTGAAAAAAGAAATGTTATCATCTTTATTTCAAAGTATTGTGATGTGTTTGCCTCAGTATAAAGTCACAACTCAAATTCAAGTGTAGTGTACATAGCTATTTTTCTCATAGGTGGCGTTATGGCGTCCCGATTGGCAAGCTGGTGGCGAACCTCGCTCAAACAACGACCCGTAATCACCAACACAGTGGTATACGCTACATTTTACACCGCAGCTGAGCTCTCACAGCAAACATTCAATAAGTTCAATTCGGTAAACACCTATTATATGATATGATATTTATATATCCATATAATTAAACATATCTATGATCATTATTTTAATAAGGTTTTATATAAAAATGTAGAGAATTTAAATCAAAAACTGACCGCATTAAAGCATTTCGCTGTTGACACGCAATTCCGGTTCCTTGAATTTTCGTTCACCGGCCATTGCCATCATTAATTGAAGCAATAAGACGGAGTGCTAAATTTTTAAGAAGATTGTAAGCTCATAATGTTATGACAAATTTTCACGCATTGCAAGCTAAACATGTATATGTGCGTATGTATGTGTGTATAGGTAAACTAATAGCGACTTTTCTTGAATTCTTAGACGTTTTCTTTAAGTAATTATACCGGCTGGTTGACTCTACCAAAGGACAATGTATGGCATTGTTTTGCGACGGTTTAAGAACCGGTTTTTCACACATCCAGTCGGGACTCTTTGGTCCTACCAGTTATACACATATCTCCAGTAAACGAAACACTGATCGTTGAATTATTTTTATCGCGTTTATTCACAACAAGCGATCAGTGGAACGTGAAATCGATGATTTAAGATAGAGATAATTTAGTTAATATAAGTTTAACTAACGGTTTAATATTTGATGAATGGTGTAGAAAGTGAAGGATAAAGATTTACGACAAGAAGCTGAATACCTACGTGTGTAGAATATTCCATATAGTAATAGGATAATATCCGGATACAAAGAGCTTAAATAATTTTTCATGCAAATTCTGATTACAATGAAATAAATCAACTTAGTTACCTATTTCATATTATGGACGATTTATAAAAGGCTTGGACAATTACATATTTTAAAATAAAATAAGTATTTGAGATAATTTTATATCATCTCTATTTGAATATTATATAGTGATCGAATCAAGATAAGCTTCTCGAACGATAGTCAATTTAGAAATTGTTTCGTCAGTAACATTGGAAGATAGCATTTCAAGTACAGAAATATCAATCCAAAATTATCTCGTATCGTGTCTTTTTTACTTTAAATAAAAATAAGATTAGATCAATATAATAATAATTTAATAGTTTTTAAATAGCTTTATTAACCATTTTTTTAATTAAATAAAATTTCAAAATGAGTAGATAAAGGTATCTTAGCCCAATAAAAAAAAATTCAGACGAAATATATGTCTAATATGCTACAATTAAAATATGTTTATAAAATATAAAAATATATATACTTTTCTTATTTGTAAAAGTGTATAATAATTTACTATAAAAAATTTATTGGCAGCGGTGGGATTCGAACCCACGCCTCCGAAGAGACTGGTGCCTTAAACCAGCGCCTTAGACCGCTCGGCCACGCTACCCATGTTCACTCGTCGCGTATTTATCCATATGCCGCCGCAATGGCGTACCGTACTATTTTTATCACAACACCGATAGCATTAACAAAGTTCACTGACATGGTAAACTCGATAAATAGAAGTGGGTATGGATAATAAGGCAATACTATAATATAAATAGCAATTCTTAGAATATTGTTTTCCAAATTTATCAAATTAGACCTATTTTATGAATTATAATAACTACATACCTATAACAAATAAATATTTAACAAAAAAGGGTTTCCCTTTGAATATGGGTAAAGTTTAAGACACGACAGTGGCGACATCTCGTAGCTATTTTGTCATCTATTCCCTTGCATTGTTTCTATATCATATGATATAGAAATCATATGACAATGAAACAAGAGTGATACTTAAACATTTATTATTTACATAGAAATATTGATATAGACTTAAATATAAAAGTAACAAGTATTTCTCTGTTACTATGACTGATATAATGAGTTCACTTATGGATGTATGAAGCCATTCTATTTGCAGCATATTCATTGACTTCTATACGTTTCCAGCCGGAAAAGCCCGAGATAGATTTAACCTCCGCAGGCCGTATTGCAACTGTTGGAAGCTGCCTGTATGCACCTACCCTATACTATTGGTACGGTAACTTATTAATATATTTATTTACATACAGTATACAAAAAATAATTTAAAATAATCCTCTACATATGTCTATGTACGTATAATAAAGGCGTAGGTACACGACAGGATCTCTAATAATTTATTTCAATGTTACGACATTTTTTTTTAATATATTTTTAAAACATTTACATGTGTGTTTGTATATTTTTTATTTAATTTACTTTAAGAAGGCACTCGAGCAAATAAAATGTTTAATGTTAAATGGTAACCTTCGCTCGTAGACACTGGCCCAGCAAGTTTACTTTGTGGTAGGGCTTTGTGCAAGCTCGTCTGGGTAGGTACCACCCACTCATCAGATATTCTACCGCAAAACAGCAATACTTGCCATTGTTGTGTTCCGGTTTGAAGGGTGAGTAAGCCAGTGTACCATCAGGTGGCCCATAAGCTCGTCCGCCTTCCAATGAATAAAAAAAATGCACACTATTATATTAAGGAATCACTATGTTTATTATCAATTATGTAATTTAGGTTTTATTTCGGTACCTATTGTTGATTATTAGAATGATATTATTTGTTTAAAAAAGTATGATTTGACATTTACAAGGTATAAGTTCCTGGATAGAAAATTCGTCGGGACAGCTGTCAAATCAGTAGCAACGAAGGTTGCATCTGACCAGCTTTTCATGACTCCAGTACTGCTTGCTGCATTTTACACAAGTGAGTGTTTTTTATTAACTATTTTCCCTTGAGAAATAACATAAGTTGTCATTTGGAAATAAATAAATAAATTATTATATCCATCATGAGTACCTACACACTGTGATAAAAGCGTTTTTTTTATTAATTGATAAAAGTAACAGCATGTGAATGTCGCATTGTTGGGGCTAATGCCTCATCTTTTTTTTTGAGAAGGTTTGGAGCTTATTCCACCAGGCGTCGCTGCTCTAATGTGACTTGATACATACAAACAATCGTGTCTAAATTGGGCCAGTACCTAATTACCGGTAATAATAGACCGAGCTGTATAGAGTTAATAGGAAAATTGATTATCGGAAATCTATATCTCGTTATTATCTCTACATTTTCAATGTTATCTATGTACATTGTCAAAGTAGTAATTAAAACAAATGATGAAATAGCTGATTATTGGAGATTAGCATTATTTTCGGATTGTCATTTCAATATACTCAAACGAAGCTTGTATAGAATAAAAATCAAAATTCAAATGATACCTACTCATTTAAATTTAGATATATATATTTTTAACTTTTCAACGAATGGTACGATAATATGAAGGTGGTCGGTACTTAAGTACTTATAGGTACACTACTGTGTTTCTATATCTTATGATTTGCTCAAAGCTATTAAAAACAACGTCTTGAACGATTATTTATTTATTTATTTAAGGATCTTCAACAAAAGATACATACTTACAAGTACATTGAATTAAATAATATTATAAAACATGTGTGCTCCTTCAATTACAGGAGACCACATCAAGCACATAAAGCAATTATTTATTATTATTTAATATTTATTGTTCCCGACAGTATTATTCCCGTCGTCACGTTTGGACTCTACTACCGCTTACCATATCACGTGGAATGGGGTCATTTGCCTTCGCAGCAAATTAAAAAGAAAATCTCTGCTCTCGTCTCTTTTTAATTTAGTATTACATTAGTTCTATCGTTAGTCGTAGATCCGCCCCGAGTTTACGCATATAATTTTTAATACCCTTCTATCCTTACTTAATAATTAATCTTATTTTCCAGTATTAGGAGTGCTTGAGCGAAAAGAAGACGTGTTCGAAGAACTAAGAGACAAATATTGGAAAACATTCATCGCAAATCAAGCCTTCTGGATTCCTGGACAGATTATAAATTTTGCATTTGTTCCATCCCATTTACGGGTCGTGTATGTAGCGTCTGCTTCATTCATATGGATTAATGTTCTCTGTTTTATAAAGAGACAAAAAGTTGTTAAAAATGTTGAGTAACTTGGTTAGTTAATTACTCGCTATCATAAATAAAGACATAAGTATTAATCAAGAAGTCTTGTATAACATAGCTGAGCTTTTATCAAATCGCATGGAATGTGTCATTTTAAGGATTGCTTATATCTACTCCTTCGATTGGAGTAATACGACGTGCAAGTAATCTGGAGCCCTTGGTCAGAGATTGGTTATTGTTTTGGACCCTTTACTTTTATTTCGTAGTTGAACACTTCGTTCGTCGACGGTCGGCCAGTATTATGGCTATTTAATAATTTTGAAACATTATTCGCTAACGTGATATGATGAATGTTTTATAAAATAAATGTTAAACTATATAAACAATATTAATTATAGTAATATTAATATAAGTAATGTTAATAAGGTATAGGTAAATCATGTTTATATGTGTTATTAGATAAATTAAAATATAGTTGTTATAAAACATAACAAGTGTACTTGTTTTATTCTATTGTATTCGAAAATTGACTGAGTAAGAATATATATATATGAATACACCGTTCCGCAATGATGGTCTATGTAAATTAAATAATAATTTAATTCCAAAGATAAGAGTTTAAAAATGCATTTTAATTGTAATACTCCTTAAATCATATTTTTGTTGTTTAGTTTTAATAATTTTAATTATTTTATGTCGTTAATAAACATTTTAAACAATTTGTCTGTATTATTTTAGCACATATTTCGAAAATTGTTGCATCCCCGTTTTAGGGATGAGTGAGCCAGTGTAACTACAGGCATAAGGAACATAACATCTCAGTTTCCAATGTTGGTCGCGAATTGGTAATGATGGAAAAAAAATTCAAGCATTGGACGAAGCATACAATACAATATGCCTTATTGTGACACCAAAAGAGTAGACTATTCTCTCACAGTTATAAAGAGAATAAAATTAATGCTAAGTATGTAATAATAATCGGTCTTATCGCTATGCGAGCGATCCCTTTTAGACAACCTTTGGAATGTTTGTCTAAAGGGCCATGAGATTGATAAGGCCATTATTAATTACATTAATATAATTTACCAACTACATTATTTAAAATAAATAAAAAAATGGTTGTCTGTAAAGTCGGTTTACGGACGATAGTTTAACGTGATAACGTCATAACAAAACATTGATGAAATGACTGCAATCGAGTGAAAGAGAGATAGATGCGGTGTAACGGGACAATGATCGTAACAGGACAATTTTTCGTGCATGCAGCCAGCGTTCATCGATTTATTAGACGTTGTCACGTCAAAAATACCATGACTATTACAGAATAATTTTTTTATGTATGGCGATTGATGATTATGCCATTTTATCGAATTATTATTCAAGAAGTTATATAAACATTACCGTTTTTGTAATTAGATTATGTCTATCCGTCTCAAGCATTTCTAAGGTTTCCCATTTCTTTTTACTGCAACATAGATACCAGACTTTAGTTTAACGTGAGGGCTCTTGATAGAGACAACTTTTTATTTTTAAATTAAAAATATATTTTGGAAAATGGAATATATAAGTGTATTGAATTATACAATGCCTGCTATAAGCTATGGTCTTCCAGAAGATCTGGCTCACTCGTCGTACACGAGGACGAGTATAGAGAGTGCATTTGTAACTAAGGTCGCCGGTTTCGGCGCTATCAGCGGAGTATTGGTGGCCCTTCTTATCGATTATCTTTTTCATTTTGAGGTTTGTATATTTTAATTTGTCATTATTGTAGTTGCTTTGACACATTACTCGCGTTTCAAAGTATAGTTCGAATTATCATTTAAAAATAAATAAATAAATTTTTGTTTCAGTATAAATCATTCAAAAAGAAAGTGAAAATTAAAATGGGAGATCGCGTTTTGCATCAAAAAATATTAATTTTAATAATTTTACCGTTTATTTTGCCGTTTGTTGCATCGCTGTTACTAGTGGCTTATTGTTATAAATTAATTTGTTCTGTTATTATTAAGAGAAAAGACAAACATTTCGCGGGATTTCTTGATAGTTTCGACGTATTCTGGAGTTTAGAAGATGATGCAACTAAGAGTGTCATTAACGTGCTCGGCGTTATCGAATCCAAATCGTCTCAAGACCTAGTCGACCACATAAGGGAAAAATTACAGTGCGTAATGCAAAATTCAGATGCCGAGAAAATATTTTATAGAAGAAACGAAGAGTATGGGTTTTACTACTGGAGAAAATGTTGCTACATAGATATCAGTCAATATGTTCGCATAGTCGATGTATCGAATAGCACCGAGCTCAACGTAACAGACTTAGAGGAAGTCATGACTGAAATAGCCTACCAACCTTTACCCTTTAACGACGAGGGGCTATTTCAAATATTAATAACAAACCAAAAATTAAAAAGTGATAACAAAAACGACGAATATGGTGTTATATTTAGAATACATCATGCTGTAGGTGATGGCGTATCTTTGATAGAATTTTTGTGTGAGTCACTAGCAGATAGTAAAGAAAATGAATCGAATGTGTTTTGTATGCCAGATTCTTATAAAAGCAACACAAAAAAGACTCCTTCTGATTTGATGGAAATGATAATCAAACTGTGTAAGATGCCAGGGTCCTTAGTAGATGGAATCTTGAGAGAGCCAGACAGAACTTCCTTACATGGTCCAAAGTTAATTGGCAAAAAACTTTTTAAGTGGACGGATTCGGATGAGAATTTATTTGGCTTAGTAAAAGACATAAAGAAAAAATCCGAAGATCTGAATTTTTCCGATATTTTAGCAACATCTCTATCTTGCGGTTTACGAGATTATTTCATGAAGGTAAATAATGGACGTCAAAGTTCAATGCTTTGTCTATTTAATTGAGATAGGTGCACGTATTTTTTAAATCGTTATAATCTAATGTTATTTTAAATATATTATAGGAAATTGACCCAGCGCCCAATACGGTTTCGGTAATACTACCAATTAGGTTTCCACAGAAGAAAACAGGCGTTTTAAAATTGCAAAATAATTTTACTGTTGCTATATTGGATTTACCGATCGGATCCAATATTGGAGATGTAAGAAGAAATTTTAATAGATTGCGAGAAAGTGCTGATCCTCTTGTAAGAAACGCTTAAATTATTTTAGACAAAACCACAATTAATTCCTTCATTAAACGTTAGCGTAACTGTGTAATTCTTTTTTTTGCAGACAAACTATTATTTTCTAAAGGTTTGTAGTATTTTGCCAAAAGAAATACTCTTTCACGTATTTTACAGTAACCAAGCCACAATGGTGCTTAGTAACATGCCGGGCCCTAAAGTTTTAAGCATTTGTGGTGGAGTGATGAAGTCTTTGGTATTTTTCATTCCTAATAAAGGAAATACAGGTTTGTAAAGGATAATAATTATTCATGTACCTATGGTGCCAAAAAAGGTTGTCATCTTTGTGCGAATTGGGTGATTAATTAATGGTGCATTATGTAATGATTAATTTATTAAATGAACTTATAAAAACGATAATGATAAAAAGTATCAATATGGACTTCATCTGTCCGACAAATCGGATTTTATTAATTATTCCAATAACAGGATACACGGGGAAGTTGACTCGTGGAAGATAAGACTTTCAGAAAATTCCATGCATTCCATCATACGTTCGTAAGACCTAACTGACCGAAAGGACTTTCAAATCAATATATTTTATATATCTTTCTGTAAGCCTTTGGCAAACTTAAGCTTAAAAAGTTAATTTTTGTATTTTTTCAGGTTTAGGTATAACCGCTCTTTGTTACAACGGAGTGCTTAGATTTGGAGCAATAGCTGATTCAGCGTTAGTATCCAGTTCAGATGAACTGGCCACAATTTTGAATGGAATGGTTAAAGAAATAAAACGGTTACATAAGGAACATGTTAGTTAATCGCAGCAGACACAAATTGCCTTAATTTTGACTTCTCAGTAAAAGGTGAGCTCATAAAGTAAATTACGACCGGGTTTGTAAAATTAGATTAATTTATACCGAAAATAATTTATTACAAATCACTTACTAAATGCTTATATGAGGGTCAACGTTATACTGTTTTCTACATTTCATTTGTCTTAATTGTTTTTTTTAAGGTATGGAGAAGATCAAGACGAACAGCTCAATCAGATAGTGGGGAGCACAATTACAATCCCACTCCATTTGGTCTAAGCGAAGATTTATATGTACCTTTATAATTGTTATAGTCAATAAAAGAAACTTTACTGCAAGTATTTTTTATTATGATAACTATAAGATAGTAGTTTATACATTTAATCTTTGCATTTAATATAGAAACGTTCAACTTATTTTCTCTTCCAATGGTTCATCTGAAAATTCACGTATTTAATTGCAAAAACTATAACATGTAATGAAGTGTGTGTGAAACTGATACCTATTAGAGGTTTTGTTTTTGTACAACTGTTATTTTCAGTGCAAATCCTATTAAAATGAATAAATAAAACAAATGTTAAGGGATTTGGGTACGGGTTCATAATTCATCACCTACGCTATAAAATAGTTTCAACCAGAAGCTTTTCATAGTGTTTTAAGTACTGTATTATGTTTATCGATCGATCTGAAATTTTGCACTTATTTTTGCTGTTGAGTGGTAACAATAGTGACCGATTTTGGAGACGATAGACGACAACACTTTCAAGGAAGACTAGCCAAATAAGTACGAAATATTATTATCTACAAGTGTGTACAATTACCTACATGTTTATTTTTATATATTTTACCTTACCTCGATACAAGATGTCCGCATCACGGCTTCTCATTAAGCGCGATACACGCGCGCTCCGCCGTCACGAGTATGGTGCGTATCGCTCTCTTCAGACGTTCTATCTTAGCTTCGTACCAGACTTTCTAAATTCGTTAATGAACATAAAAAAAAATTGTTCCTCGTAAAGATAATGACATTTCAAATAGGTGCAACGTTTTTACATTTCATATTAAGTAATAAATTTATCAGTTTTATGGAGTACTAGTTTAAGCCCGTGTGTTAAGTGGGTTGTGGAGTTTTGAATGTCCTTACTTGTATGTTCAAGCTTGTGTCATCCAAATCTTCGTCAAATCGGTTTAGTGATTAACCCTTGAAAGCGTAGCAGACAGACAGTACGAGTTACTTTTGCATTTAAAATATTGATATGGATAATAAGACTTACATTATTTTAACACACTTTTAACTGAGCATTTCGATTTGTATGTCTACCCTAAATTAAACTCATTATATTATGTAGTAGTTACTTACTATTACTTTACTTGGTGGTAGGGCTTTGTGCAAGCTCGTCTGGGTAGGTACCACCCACTCATCAGATATTCTGCCGCAAAACAGCAGTACTTTGTATAGCTGTGTTCCGCTTTGAAGGGTGAGTGAGCCAGTGTAATTACAGGCACAAGGGACATAACATCTTAGTTCCCAAGGTTGGTGGCGCATCGGCGATGTAAGCGATGGTTAACATTTCTTACAATGCCATTGACTATGGGCGTTGGTGACCACTTACCACCAGGTGGCCCATATGCTCGTCCGCCTTCCTATGCAATAAAAAAAATTGTTGCAGTCCTAAAAACTAACGATTCGTTTACCTGAATTAATTTTCTGTGTTTAAGCGTTAAGTACTTGTTACCAACAGTTAAAATTATTTTGTTCGCACTTGTAATTTCATCGTGAGCGTCCTTTATACGTTTTCGAAGTCTTAACAACTCATTGTCGTATGAACTGAGTGAACTACAACCTTCGTTGTAGGCTTGCAACAGTGTATTGTAACGTTTGGTTAATTCTTCATACCTGATCATCAAGTTAAATATTATTTTCAGCAAGTAATATAAATGTGACAGTCTGTTTATTTGGGTTGCTGGATTATAAACACTCGAACGGTATACAGAGTCGACTTTTTAATTTGGCTTTGATACTGATCTTCTTGAATTAGAAAATGGATCCTTTTTATATTTCCAAATACAGTAATAAGGCAGTACATAGCTAAACTCTATTAAAGATAATTACTTACTGGTACTGAAGACACACTATGCTCATGGTAGACCAAGATTCAGTTACATTGTACATACTTCTTGATGACTTAAGACAATCTAGAAAATATCATAAGCAAATTTTAATTAAGAGATTTATTGAAATTATTGTCTTATGATCCGACAAATCAACCTGTGTTTGAAATTTTAGAATCCTTTGTAGTGGAATCGTCTGTATTCCACAAATCGCTAGCATGATTATGTTTATGCGACATTCTACATTGTAATAATTTATCTTCGTATTTGTTTGATTTCTTAAAAGAATTTTCAAGCCCGTTTAATAAAGATAGGGTATTTTTTATTCCTTGTATAAATGTTTTTCGCTCTTGTGTACTTTGCTGAAACAGCATTACAGATACAATGCCTTATGAAATATTAATGTAATAAAGAGCTCAATCACTAATAAATAATATAAAAGTTATGGAAATAAATATTAATGTTAAAACAAGTGTAATTTTTGCTTGAATAAAGTAATATTTCTGTATTTAGAAACTTTAGAAAGTTAAATGAATTATGAATGTGGAAATATTCAAATTTTACCGATTTTCTATTGATTTCGACATATTCGAAATTATTGGATGCAAACAGGTTGTTATTAACGTCAATTGCTTGCATTTGGTAACAAATCGCGGTTTATGTTATATTATGCAATACAAAAAAAAAACAACCACAATAACTTGAATCTTCCGTTGGTAGTGTTATACGGACACGAAGGTCAGCCGTCAAAATATTTTTTAATTTCCTTTTAATTACAAGACGTCGATTTTTTATCAGTGGCCTGTCATTGTCATTAACCTAGATATGCACTTAATATTCTGCTCGACAGAATGAATGGAAAAGACAATGTTAAAACGGACAGATTATTGATGACCAGATTATTTTTAGGTAATAAATAACACAATAATTTAATCATGTAGAAAAGATAAAACCATATGGATAAAAAAAAACTTCATTAACTTTGTCAGGTGGTTTATTCAACTACAACAAAAAGCATAACTTTAATTAACTAAATCAGTCTAAAAATATTCTACCTCCAGCTATATCACTACTCAAATATTCCATCTAAAAGGATCAAAATTCCTCCTACGTCGGTGCTTTTGTTCGTTTTTCAACATTATTATTGTACGAAAAATATTTTTGAACAATTACACGTGCTCATATTTTTAAAAATATTGCTAAAATCTCTAAAATATATACTTAAATTCGATCTGTATTATTATTTCATATTGTTATTAGGAAACAAAACCGAATCGTTTTGTGGTAAGCATTTGACAGTAAATAAACGTCTAATTTGTATTTGGCTTACTCATAAATAATAGCAATCAGCTAAAATATTACTATAAGTGGAAATATATTTTTTAAACGATCGTCGATCATTTTTTTTTATAAAAATCCATTTGGTAAAAAAAAAACAAAAACAATGAACAAAACCAATATTCCAAAGATTTGTATAAAATTATCCGATCAAAATGGAAGACACACACGCTTCAAGCACTAGAAGCTTAAAACATAACAATCAAAAAGATTTTCTATGGCATTCCGACCATATCAACAATTTTATTTATTGTATAAAGCTAAAACGCATGATAAACATACTGATTACTTAACAAGGGTAAATATTTTATACAAAAAAAATGTGATGAGATGTATGCATTGCAGAAATTTTACAAGCTCAATGTAAACAAAAAATGACTTTAGTTATTACTATCAAGTTATATTAATAGTATATTTATGTTATTGGCTTGCTTCATAATTTCTATATATATAAATTTATATATAGTTCTTATCGCAAAAAGAATTAAGAAGAAATAAATTTCATATCAATATAGAATCCTACAGACAATTTTATACTTTTCAGAACTTCTTTACAAAAAAAAATATTGTTAATTTAATTGTGCAAAAATGTCAAAACATTATTGTCAATGCATTATTTAAAATATGTTCATGAAACAATCAATAATAATTATTCATATTACGAATTACATTTGCATTAAGTGTTTTAATTGTGTAGGAATCAATGTTCTTCACTGATGGGGTTATAAATGACATAATATTAGTGTATATTCTAATACTTTACACAGAGTAACATGTTTTAATGTATTTAGGCACTTTCAATAGTGATAATGATGCTAATCGTTAACAATATCAATAACAATTTTAACAAATTTTTATTCTATCTGGACTTTCCTGCAAACACGGTACACAAATATCTTAGTAATTCATAAGATATGATTGCTGTAATGAATTTCTTCATTTTACATAAATCGACAGAAATATTTCATAATGGCTCTTACATGTTTAATATTTCAAAAGATTTGGCATAACAAGCATTTTAAAATGTTTAAATATCTTTGGTATATATTTCATATTATTCGGAATTTTATAAAAAAATTAATATTGTATCATAAAGAAAACATTCATCAAACAAAACAAACAATCTTAAAGAATATTGGTTCAAACAACATTGCAAGCCAGTTGCAATAATAATTGAGCTCTGGAAAGATTTTTCTTAAGATATAAAATAAGGTGTTATCTACTGAGATCCACAATCAACTGTAGATTACTAAACTTATGTAAACAGAGTAAGTACAATAAAGCGGAAGCTATGTATTAACATACATACATATCATAGACATCAATCTATATTGTGACATCTCTTCAAAACCTTAAATCCCTGTACGATTTATCAGAATCATTTCAACCAGACTTATATGACAATGAGAAGATAAGATGACATATACTGCATGAAAAACTGCATCACAAAAATAGTTTGCATTACATATTATGTAAACATTTATAAAATTTAGTAAACTGCAATTGATTGTGACTTACGCTATCGAAAAATTTCATGTTCCCATTTTATTTCTACGGCCCTTCGAGGCTCAGAGGGAGTTTGTGATGTTTTGGAACAGTCTCTTGCCCCACCATGTCTCAAGATCAAATGGCTTGAAGTCATGTAACACGGGGCTGGGGTTATCATCTTGATAATACAAATTTGTGGGAGGTGTCGGTGAGGAGCTACCGGATCCTGCAAATTATTATATAAATAGTAAATATATACATAAATAGTATGAATTTGACCTGTCATATAATTATGCTAACCTGCCTCTAAAACAGCAAAAGAATAAGGAACCAATATAATTTTGTTTATGGGTATACTGTGAAGATTTTTGATTCCAGAAAAGAAGCACAGTAGTAGATATTAAGTTATTGATAACTTACCAATGGTACTTGTTGGTGTGGTAGGTTCACTGTCTCCATTTGCTGTTTGAGTCCAAGCTACAAATATTGAAGGATTTTAATATATTATTTGATTAATACACAATGTTTTATTCTTTGTATATTATCTACTTTAAAAGTTATTTAATTTAAATTTTGTCATAAACTTAAATAAATTAGACCTAATAAATTGAGGAGACTACTTAATCAAATTATTGTACTAATTGAATCTTGAGTTGCTTTTATATTATGGCACCAAATAAATAATTTGAATCAGTTTGAATAAAATATTGTACTCACATTAAGTATAAAAAGCATTGAATAGATTTGTAATATCAAAAATGTATAAACTATAACATCTATATAGATGTGGACTGCAATTACAATAAGAGCATTCAGTAAACTATATTAATTGGTCTTAGCATAATGTTGTCAAAACTAATGTGCAACTTACTGTCACTAATATATCTTATGATCTCTTCATGCTGTGGGGTAATCACATGGTGCTGTATTCTTTGGTGCACAGTTTTTTTGCCATTGGAATGAAAAACTGGTTTAGGCATGCTGAAATATGTGAGGTTGAATATGATATTAATAAAAGTCAAATAATTGTCATAAGTAAAATAAGTATTTCATATAAAACTACGTTAATTTATTAGCAAATAAAGTTTAAAGTGCATTTAGTGTCATTTTAAGAGGATTTAAGTGGTATCGACCTCCGGCCGGAGGTTATGTAAAAACAGTGATGAAATTTATTAGTTTGTCCCTTGTTGCATCATGGACCTCAAATTAAATTACCTTATGATTTCTCCATTGTCAGATTCTGAAGATTTTCTATTATAGTCTTTACGGCTATCTAATCTTTCTAAATTTTGTGTGAGACCTGCAAATCAAAATATTCAAGTCTTGTGACCACTTCAGGTTACAATAGTTGTAATTAAATTATATGTATAAACCTTTGTCAGCTTACCTCTTCGTGTTTTCGCGACAATCTTGCTGGGTCCTTTAGAGACTGTATACATTTTAAAATTTTAAACACGATTAAAATATAACTAAAATTCACGCCTGTACTGTATTGAAATTGAAACCAAATTGAAGTACAACTTAATGTTGCCAGTAGTAACAAATAAACAAACATAATTTATTGGCATTTGGCAGTGCTCAGTGCAGCAATATGTGCACCTTGACATGTGACGTCAACGGAGTGTTGTCATATAACAGTACTTTTCAGGTTCAAGTTTTTATTTCGAAATGATTATAATTGGCATGCTATATTTAAAAGCATATGTTCTAATTAAAAGTATTACCCATGGCATTACCGACACAAGGGAGGACTAATACTGGGACGTAAGTCAGAATTTAAAAATCTACTTAAAGGCTCCGAATACGCATGTCCTAAAGGAAAAATAAGTATGATCACCGTGTTTGTATTAAGTATGTGAATTAACAAAACTATATATTACCACATAATTTAATGGTTCTAATAATACAGTAGGTAGGCTTAATAATTCATATATTCAAATATTAAATATAAGAATCTTTTGATTTTTGAAGTGACAACTTCTTTAGCATCGTTGTGATTTGTAAGTCGATGAAACAAAAAAGCGACAGTAAAAAGCGACAGATACATAAATTCATAAGATTTAACGTGGGAGAAAATGAGATAGGAAGCATTATGCAGTGTTTCTTATGATCGTGGTTCTCTTTGTGCTCTGCTTCGTACCCTAGCGTACCGTATCGTAGCCCACTAGCGTTTACCAAGGCATCGTGTCAAAATTTTTGAAGTGTGAATGCCACCTACCACGTGTGAATTGCACACGATTTTTTATTTTTTATTTTAATACTTAATAATAAATGTTTTGTACGTGAAAATAATATCGCATCATTTTTCAGTTACGCAGTATTTTTTTGCTAAAATAATAAAATAAATCCTATGATTGAATATTATATCTTATTCTAGTAGATTCTTTATCGTAGCGAATCTTTATTTACACTTTTAAAAAGGGGTTTTTCTACAGTATAAGCCCCATATATATTTAAATTTGTAACAGTGTATAATTCTCCTGTCCTGTCAGAGTTTTGACGAGCTCGCCAGCAGGAATTTCAAAGGCCAGTAAAATGCGCTGAAGATGCTATATATCTTGCCACGATCGGAAATTTAGTGTAACACTAACGGCTTTTCAGCGCATATTGAAAAATATCTATAAATGTTACTCACCCATAGAAGAATCACTCTTATTCATTGTTTATAATTTTCGTAATGTTAATCAACGATATTTGCGATAATCGATACTATTGCTGTCAATTAATAATCAGGCGCGTTAAAGTTACAGCCCAATGTGTTTTAAATTTGGAGTTGATATCACAGAGTTCTATATATTTTATAATATATAATTAATAATTATATTTTAGTTTTTTATAATTATATATTGTTTATATTGTTGTAATTATATTGTAGTCTCGTACATGGTAAGCAATATGCCAAAGTCTTTCTTTTTTGTATTTAAATTGTATTCCTGAATGTTTGCCATTCTACTAACGATACTGTTAGGTATAAGACTTTCGCTGTTTTACTTTCACTTAACAACCGTTTCAACTACAAGTCCGTGTGTGTCCAATCTTCACTAAAGACTTTAAGAAAGCCATATAAATTATAAGCATTTTGCTTTTAATTTGTTTTTATTTTCATCTCCGAAATGGCAGAGGCACTATAATTTATTGTTTTTGGCTTAACGCTATTATAGATTGTGTTGTTTTTATATTTTAAATTAAGAACTAATTTTTAATTTGGAAAGTGTTTAAATTATAAAGACCTTATTGTTTGTAATGTTTACTACATTGAAGTTGTCATAGGTTATACTAAATTTTGAATGAGTAAATAAGGTCTTTATAATTTAAACACTTTCCAAGATCATAATGAAATCTTATAAACTAACATGCATGCATTTGAATACTGCAAAATATCTTTAAATATTTATTATAATAAAGTACCAGCTGACCCCCGCGACTTCGTCGGCGTTGCGCAAAGGAAAAAACATCAAAAAGATCGCAAGCAAAAATATACTTTGTTTTAACATACATCACTGAACACGCAGAGCTTAAAAAAATTTTGATTCTCGAAACTTTAAAAAGTTTTTATTAAATTAAGATATCGCAATAATTTTTGAAATGTCTTAATGTCTATGAAATAAAATTTAGAAAAAGTAATTGAAATCTATCCAGTAGTTTTTCCGTGATGCGCGCACAACTGCAGACCTCTATCATTTTATATTTATATAGATTATCAATATGATGAATTACTTTTGACAGAATTTCGACCTTAGCGCCCAATTTCAGAGATTGCAGGTATTATAGTGCACTCGAGTTAACATACCATATTCATAATCCGATGGGACAGCAATCAGACACGATCGGAGAGCGATCAGGCGCAGAATCCTGACCGGTCTTTACGTGCTTTCCACACAAACGAGGTTGTCAAAAAAACCAATTACGGCAAATAAGACTTTAATTTCAAATTATACAGGAAATTGAAAAACCAATATTGAAATATATTTTAATTGAACTAATTTAAATGTTATTGATGTTATTTGTGTGTAAATTGTCGATACCTTTTTTATTAGCTGAGCATTCTTTTTATATAAAGATTTTTCATTGCACACTAATGAATAAGCGCTGTTTTTTTGCAATACCACTTCCTGAGATTTAATTGATAGAGAATGCTTATTCGGTTTATTGAAATTTTTGTAGGTACAATAAACTAGGCTATGTTTTGCTTTAACTTATTATATTATAATTACTTATATATTTTTTATTGAGTATCTTTACGATAGCTTTTATAATTAATAATTATGAGAAAAAGCAAAACACCGTACAATCATTATGATTTTACTTAAACCTATTTTTTTAAATTAATTTAAATAAAATTAGTATAATACTAATTACTTTTCATGGAACCAGACTTTCATATTAAAATCTAACTGTAAGCAACTTGGAGTCTAAAAGCGCATTTAGATCAAACAATGGCGTTTCACACCATGACTCCCACGTCGAATGCAGCTAACGGGACTGTGTTGGGCAAGACCACAGTAAGTAACGTAGAAAAAAATCACCATGTTTGTGTAAGCTTTGACGTTTGACATTTATTTTTTCTTTTTATGATTTTTTTATAGGGTAGGTAGGTGGACGATTATATGGGCCACCTGAATGGTCAACGCCCTTAGACATTGGCAGTGTAAGAAATGTTACCCATCGCTAATACATCGCCAATGCAACCTTGGGAATGCGTCAACCTTGGGAACTAAGATGTTATGTCCCTTGTGCCTGTAATTACAGTTGCTCACTCACCCTTCAAACCGTATCACAACAATTACAAGTAGGCTGCTGTTTTGGGAGGGTGGTACCTACCCACACGAGCTTGCACATAGCTCTACCACCATGTTACAAAGTATACCCGCGCTGTGGTCGCATAAATGACTTCTAAGTCAATGGTCGCTCGTTCGATATGATTTAGATATTCGTTTTATTGCCTAGAACTGAACATATGAAAATATTTTTAGATCAATACTAATCTCTACTTAGTGTTATATTAATATTTACCTATAATTATCATATCAGTACATTTATGTACATAATGTATGTGTTAACGCTGTTTATAAATTGGAATACTAAGCAATATACATTCAGATAAAGACAACAGCTAATAGATAACTTCTTATGTGTTTAACGTCGTACTGTTTTTGATTTTATTATCCATTGCAATAATTGCTTTGAACCTTCGTGTTTACGTGGCAAATACATAATATCAAAGCTACGCATACTTCTTGTCCAATTCAGGTCATGTTTGTAAAACAGATAGCTCCATAGTTAGTTACATGCATTTGATTTGGAATCTAAATAATGACAATTTTTATTTAAAACTCACAAAAGGTAAATAAGTACGACATGTGTGCGTCAATGTAAAACTTTTAAAAAAATTGATACCTTTTTTGAGAAATTAATATATTATCTTTTGGTTAAAAAAACAAAACTTTATAAGTTAATTATAAAATAAAAACATGTAAAACGAGAACGCTATCAGTTTGGATAAAACCCACAAGAAATTCTCAGATAACATATAGAAGTAATTTTTTTTCGGTTTTTGATAAAGAGATGGCCCATTTATGCAATATGTACTCGCAGGAGTGGTTTTAACTCGGCTTCGTTGACGTCACGAAAGCGAAGGGCTATTCGTGTATTCGACTATTAATAAAATCGAACTTTACTAGAATAGGTACCAACACATATTTCAATCTTCAATGGTATTTCAAACGGCGTTATTTATGACATTACCTTGATTTAGACTAATAATTTACACACTGTTATGCGTAAATAGTTTCAAATTACAGCTAAACTGCTACCAAGCCTAACGTATGAGACATTTTTCATTTTAATCTATACTAATATATAAAGCTGAAGAGTTTGTTTGTTTAAAAATAAATAAATAAGAGTTTGTTTGATCCGGCTAATCTCAGGAACTACTGGTTCGAATTTAAAAATTATTTTTGTATTGTGTAGTTGTTATTGAGGAAGGCTCTAGGCTTATTTTTTATTAATTATACGGGTGAAACCGCGGGGCACAGCTAGTGCTTACATATGAATATTCTATGACTATACCTTTCATAGTAGGATGAGGATGAGAGAGTTTTAAATATGATCACTTTTAAAGATTACTTACTCACGTATATTGAATTAAAGATATGTGTTGACTTTATACATATGAGTATTGTTTCGCCTTGATATTTTATAAAAAAGTTATATTTATATGTAGAAATTGGTTATATACTATAAACAATAATAAATCTCATGTGATGGTACGATAAATCTATATCATGATGTTATGAACTTATAATTGACCTTACGAGATTAATTAAAGTCGCGTTTGAGGCTACAATATGTAGTTCATGACATGTAGAAATAAAACATCATTCAAGATGTATTTATTAAAATGATTATGAATATTGATACATAACAGAAATGCCGAATAACTTTAAAAGCTTATAAAATAAAATAAAACGTAATTTTTTGTGTTATAAATTAATAAGATATTCAAATTGTTGTTAAAGGATGTTTTAAGGAAGACAATAGTCGTTTTTTTAATTGCCCCATACATTGTTACATAATTACGGCACAGATCTCCCGCCAAATAGCGGAGCTGCCGAGAAATCGTCGCAAGCCATCCAATCAGAACAGTTCGCGCCCTACGCTCGTGCGCGCGCCTTCATCAACGTCTGATAATGGTGCCGATGTAGTTCGCTAAACTACAACAATAATAACTACTTAAAATCTTACCAAGCGAATTTCAAACCATATCCAACGCGAACCGCGCCGCGACCACAACCAGTGTGGTTATGGAAAAAAAAACTAAATAAACATTATATAAAACAACAAAAACTGCAGTCCGGTTCAGTGCGACTTTGCGTGAAAAATAAAACCGATTCCTTCTCGGCAGGATACTGCGATACAAGGTTATGAACTTATAAAAAAGGGTTTGGTTAAAATAAATATTTCAGAACGAATTAAAAAAAATAATGTGATTGTAAATCAATTTGAAGCTTAAGACGTTTATAATGCATCGACCGAAAGTGATAGTTGTGTGACTTGTGTGCTAGAAAACGCACTGTAACCAATATATTAATTCCACTTGCGTTTCAAAACAAATACTAAAGTAATAAGAGTAAGTATTTATGTTATTAAGTATCTAATATTATATACATACTTAGATTATGTAAGAGCCAGATCTAATTAAATTAAATTATTTGTTTTCTTAATTATTATTTACAAGTTTAACTTTTCTTAAAATAAATGTTAATGAGTAATAATTAATTTATAAATGGGAGAGCCTTCTTGCGTATTTCTATGTGTAGGCCCATTATAGAAGATACAGATAAAAACTAATAAACTAAAATTTACGTAAAGCACTTTGTTGGAAGATAAAAAAATATTTAAATACATACAACATTTTTCAAGTAAAACCTATTTAGAAGCAGATTTTACCCTTTTGTAATTAAAAACGAATCATATATATAAGTAACAGATTATTTTCATGCAATTATGTCTTAACTCTATAATCGCATAATAATCAAAACAATTTATGAAAATATTGAACAAATTAAAAAAATGTTAAATGTTTTTGTTAAAATAATGCTAAAATTTATTTTATATAAACCCTTTTTTCATCGAAATGAATTAAAAGCATAAAAAATATAAAATGAGATAATGAATACGAAACTCATTATTTCGCAATATTTATCGTAATTATCAACAATATTTTTTTTAAATGTCGCTTGAAATAATGCATTATTTATAATTATGCGTTTATTAATATACATCATACGAGCTAATCTAATGTTCGGGTCGTTAGACTTTTAAATGCATATAATTCGCGTGTTATTTGCTTTATTCGAAATTCAATTTCACTACACATACTGTGTTCGTTAATTATATGATTGATAGGCTAAAGCATTTCCTTGAACAATCCGTTGTAACGGGCTTCAGGCCTAACTAGTGATTACATGTTATTGTATCTACCTAGTTAGACACATAGTTAGGCAGACAATATCAGCTCAGTACCTAGTTTTGCTTTTATCTTTTATTTTTTGTTTGGTAGCAATTAAATGTGGAAATTGGAGATAAGAGTAGGTTGCTTCGTATAAATTCAAATTCAAAATCGGTTTAGTGGTTAGCTGTGAAAGCGTAACAGACAGTTAATTTCGCATTTATAATATAAGTATAGATTAAATATATAATAGTAAATTCTGGTTCGGAATGTAGGTTCTACTGGGAAGAACCCTCAGAAAACTCAGTAGTTGATTGACGATTTAAAAAAATCGGCTGAATCCTTACTAATATTAGAAATGCTAAGTGAGTTTGATTGTTGGTAACGTCACAAATACTTAACCCTTCATCATGATATTTTGCATATGTCAGAGGTAGACCAAGGTAAAGGTGTTAGCACCTTTACGCCCCACACGCGGGTGGATACAAGTTTTATTATATACACGAATACGACATACGATAACATGCAAGAATTTATTTCTTGACATTGTGGAGTCAGAAACTTGGTGTTCTACGTTACTCTTTGCGTATAAAAAATATTTTAATTACCGTAAATGAACTACTTTGAGTTGAGTCTTTCTGTTGAGGACGATAAATGAGGATACTTTGACTTATTTTGAATATTACTATTATTATAGGACTTAAACTTATTTTTTTAACTAACTAACATTAGGTAAGGTGTATAATACTCTATGAATTATTTTATTTAAAAAGAAACTATTTGTTTTAAATCAATTGTGTATCAACTATAAGTGCATTGCTTACATTGTCGACATTATATAAACTACTGAATATTTCCAACGGACGACACAATGCGTAATATAACAAATACGTTTAATGACAACACAAATTTGTTGGTTACAATTATTATTGTTTTTCTCACAATGTTTCATTAAATGAACTAAAACAAAAAATACAAGATTAAAACAAATTAATTAGGTACGTATACTGAAAAACTCCAAGAGCCTTTTTTTTGTATAACATCCTGTATAATAAAGTTCAATCAACTGGACTTTGCTTTTATTATTGTAACTATTGTAACGATGTATACAATATTGACGTCACATGGCAATTTCATTGCTGACGCTAAGTGTTAAGCGGACTCTGGACTTTATTTTCTAATAATTAACACAATGTTACCTATATGTCGAGTCAACATTAAGTAAGTTTTGTTAAATCAATTAACATTGATTACAACCTCTTTATTACGAATATATGTCTTTAAAATATACAAGTTCATCAGTGAGTATACTGTATAAATATTAATATAAATAAAAAAGGTTTCCTTATTAGTTATTTTAAAATACTTTTTGTACAAACTTGTTTCATGAACAAAGGTATAATATAAACAGCTTTTTCTGTTCTATTTAAACTGTGATTTTTTATGCGTTCGTATTTTAAAACAATATGGTAATGTGTTAACTGTTTTGTATATAATCTAACAGTAACAATTGTGTGTAAAAACGAAGAACGGGAAGTTTGAATGCATTAAATTTAACGGTATTTAACATAATTTCGTGCTAACATTGCGTGCGGAAGTGTCGCAGCGTATCGTACAATTATTATTAATTCGTTTGGACCTGTGAAAGTTGGCAAGACCCTTTTGTCAAGTAAGAACTGTTGATTTTCGCGATCAGATTAGGTTTGAAATAGAAAACAAAAATCGCATCAAAATCAGTCCATCTGTTTAGGAGCTTCGATGTCAGAGATACACACGTTAATTTATGGCATCCGTCTTTTTACGTCGGGGGTTAAAAATGGCTAAGATGGAGCTTCTCTAATAGTTGATATACATCACTCCGTCAATAAACTGCTAACGATGCCATTAAACATTTAGACATTAAGTCCCACGTTCATTGTGTCTGTATTTACATTGGCTTGAAACTAAGTTACAATACATAAACATTAATGTTTATTGATGGAACAGCCAATATGATGGTCAGTACATAGCCCTGCTACCGGTACTATCATCGCGATAACGTTTCCTGTCCGAGGACGCAAAGCTGTTGCTGTTTGAATGACATGTATTTAATGATTGTTTAAAAAAAAACTATAAATTACATGTTTAATTATGTATATAACAAAATTAGAAAATAAAATATTATTCTCATACTGAAATCTCTGGAGCTATAATGATGGTGGAAGTCAAGATGATGACAAATAGTTTTTAATTCTGAATTACGTACTTAAGTATATATTTTTTATTTGCAGTTTAAACAATTGAACCTTGAATGTAAAGTCAGCCAAAACCTATAAACCCGTCTAGTGTTCACCTCATATAGTTAAGTTATTAATGCTATTTAAATAGGAAATACTGCAAGGATTATTGCCTCATTCCTCGCATAATTTTTACAATAGTTATTATTTGAATTTCTCTATACTTAATTTAATAATGTTAATCTATATTTATATATATTAAAATTATACAGCGACGCGTTTTGACTAAACTTGCCGTGTAAGTTAATCGTTCGAGTATCGCAGACACCGTTAAAGGTCACAAATACATTCAGTATATAATCATGCAAAAGTTATGCAGTATGTATTTTATATAACAAAGAACAAGGAAAACCTTGCGGATTTTATTTGAAAAATTTAATTGTTTCAATGGAAGTATATTTTTGTGAAGAATTTGTTTTTTTTCTGTATCATTCTTGGTACATAGCGCCCAATCGTTACTGTTAGTGTAATAGGTCGTATGTGAAATTATATAGTGTAAGACTATACCTATATTAATAATGTATACATTAGTTACTAAATATTCCGGGTCATATTTTGATTAGTTTTATTATTTCTAAGCTACTATTTCATAGTCATGCATTCAGCAGAAGTTATAAATATTACTCTCTATTTAAAAATAGAAAAAAAATATTTTAATTTTAAATTGGAACGGAATTTTAACAAAGATACGACCTTTTACAGTTATAATAGCGAAATAATTATTTAAATAACACATGGGTTCTTTTTTAAAATATATATGAAAAGCAATTAATGTTATAAATATTTAATTATAAGGGTGTATTCGCATCTAGCTGCTTATTTAAACAACTATATTGTTTGACAAATTTATTTAAATTAATTTTTGTTCTAGTTACAAGGATGGACGGAAGATTGATAGTTGCCATCGTAGTGATTGTGCATTTGGTGAGCTGTAACGACAATTCCATCGACAATCCGACAACAAATGTATATGAGTAAGTATATTAAAAAATGGTTGTCTGTAAAGTTGGTTTACGGACTATAGTTTAACGTGACAACGTTATAACAAAACATTGATGAAAAGACAGCAATCGAGTGAAAGAGAGATAGATGCGGCGCAAGCGTACAATCAGCGTAAGGGGACAATGAGCGTAACGGGACAATTTTTCGTGCATGCAGCCAGCGTTCATCTATTTATCAGACGTTGTCACGTCAAAAAAAATATATAAATTTATTTTAAATGCTTTTGTATTAAGTTTATATTCGCAAATAATATAGCAGGATATCTGTAGATATTGGTCATTTTTTTAGATTTTTCTATTAATAATCTAATTAAAAACTCGTTAAAGAAAAAAGAAAAAACTACCTTCGTTCTTTTTTATAAATATTATTAATAAAATATCCGTTAAGTATTGTGTGCGAAAAACATTTGATAATTATTTGATCATTTTGTGGAAATCAAAATAACCATTGTCAACTTTATTCCTAGACCGACATGGACTTACAACTGCGTTCCCGATGAGGGTTGCCAGCGGTCTGAGCGTCCACAGCCAGGTACTAGTGGGAACACGTCTGGTTTGATCTACGACAGTATGGATCTCTGCAGGACTGTCTGTGGCCGATTCGGCGGCCTCTGGCCCAGGCCGGTTACAGCTGCTCTCAGCATGCAGACTGTGAAGATACACCCTAACTATTTGAGGTAGGTAACAATGCCTACGTTTTTCATCTTTAATACATATTAATTAAAATAAAAACAAACTTAATTTCATCATCTGGTGGTAAAGATGGTGTTACGACGTATTGAATTATCCGTGTGCCAATTAGACAAATGTTGATAAAGAATAGAATATTATAATGAAAAATTTAAATTAGATATTTTTATAATTTGTGTGATAAACGTCGATGACGTCACGATTTACGGACAGGCTAGCGATTTAGGTTTGATTATGACCAATTGAGTTATTGTGGTATCCGTTCTAAGAACAAGTATTGCGCTTAATTGAAGAGTTAAACAGGACTATTAGTCATATATGATAAAGTAAAAGTTAATATGCTTTAAGTTTGATCAATATATTTTTAATTGATTGAAAAAAAATCAAATGATGTTATTTAGTTACTTATGTACGCGTTGTTATTAATATAATAGTAATAATAATATCCTGGGACATTAGTCACACAAGGCCATCTGATCCCAAACTAAGCAGAGCTTGTAGGTACTATAGAAACCAGAGAACTGATATACTTACATATACTATATATACTAATATATATATAATTACACCCAGACTCAGAATAAACAGATATTTCAGGCACTAAAATGTCTGTCCTGGATGGAAATCGAACTCACGACCTGCGACGTGAAAGGCAAGTGTCTTACCAATCACGCCAACCGGCTCTTCAATGTTATAATATTACTATCTAAACTCCGAAAAAGTATGCTTATCTATATATCAAGTTACAAAATATCAAGTTTTTAGGTTATATCTTATCATTATTGAAAGATTAAATTACATTGAACTTACTAGCTCATCGTCCCGGTTTTGCACGGGCAGATACTAAGAAAAATTACTTTGGATTTGCGTAAAATCTTTTCTTAGTGAACATCGGGAAATGTGACAAATTTGAAATCAGTCGGGCAAATAGTCTAGTAGATCTTGTGATGTTTTTCGCTAATATGTATTACGCAGTTAGTAATTGGGACTCGATTAATATCACATGAAACGTATCATAATTTTTAGCTTTATATGTTATATATATATTTACTGAACCAACCTAATTCACGTCAAAATTCAGCCAGTTAACTAACATTTTAATATTAAGCCTTGTTTGATTGGACATACAGCTTTCCAACCGGAACACAACAATATCCTTATCACCAAGTTATTTGATTAATTTTATATGCAAAAAGTAAAGTTATTATTTATGCATTTTATATAAATTAAAATCTCTAAAGTATACTTTTAATGGATGGTACTTAAGTGTGGTATGTACTTCTATATATGAAGAAAATAAGATTAAACAAGTGAAAATAATTGATTTAGAAGAGGTGTTGATTAGTTTATAGTTTTACTAGCTTTTCCCCGCGGTTTTACAAGCGTATATTGATTAATATAAATAAGCCTAGCCTTCCTCGATAAAAGGAACTTACAACACAATATGAATTTTTAAATTCGGATTTTTAAATTTCGATTTTAAATTTCGAAACGGATCAAGCAAACAAACTCTTCAGCTTTATATTTAATATTTAATTATATAGTTTTATACATGCCTATTCCAAACACATTCACATAACAAGTACCTAATTGCCTTCAGTTTGACAAATTGTTTGACATTTATGGTTATTGCTCGGCTTGTAAAAGGCAAAAAGTTATACAGCTATAATATTCTACTATGGTACAGATACAGTTCATATTTATTTTATTGTAAAAAACTAACAAATATTTATATCGGAATCATACATATATCTCGTGTTTGTAACTATAAGTTTTAAAACAATAATATATATAATACACTTTTCGGTCTGATAAATAATGAAATACGACGGATACAATAAGCCTATGATAAAAAGATAATTTTGTGCGACTTTATATTAGATGTTTTTTTATAAAAAAATATGTTTTATCAGGATATTCGTTGTTCTCAAAATGGCTCGTTAACGGGTTATTTTTATCTAAATGTATTTTTAAATGAATACTAAATTAACATACAATTAACCTAGAAAGTTGTCAAAGGAGGACTTTCGATAGTTGGTCGCTTTTAAGCGTTGCTAAATGTTCATGTGGAGCGAAATTACTAAATCAACTACTAGTTAATGTGAGTGAAGTCGCGCGGAGCAACTTTTCTTAAATAAACTACCTTTTTTAACCAACATTATTCGATATATTTATAAAAAAAAATTATATAAAGTTTTGTGTGTATAAGCATTTTATAAATTATAAATAACCTTGGCAACACAAAGCAGCACCCGTGACGCCTACATAATGCGAATAGTAATTATTATAATTCATTTTCTTATAATTGAGCTTGGTTTATTTATGATTTAACTGTTACTGTATTACGCACGAACATGATAGAGTGAACAGTGAACCTCGTAGTTTTCTACATTATACAGGATGAGCACTGATATTCTACCACAAACCCGTTGTTAGAAGGGTTATTGAGCCAGTGTAATAAAAGGCATAGGGCAGGGTCTTAGGTCCCAGTGTTGGTGGTGTATTGACCATGTATGGGATAGTTAATTTTTCTTACAGTGTTTTTATAATGCTAGTGATAAATATGTTACGGGCATCGTGAGCACTTACCTTCATTGCCGTCTGACTTCCGATTTTCAATATAAAGCATGTTAAAACTAAGAAAACCGTTAACTTATAAAACTATAATAACCTTAATTAGAAACTTATTCATTTATAAACAAAAACAGAAAGCTTCTTAGTAGCGGAAATGATGAAATAAGATGTTTAGAGATTACGATTATTTACGCTCTCTATATTAGCAGAACATCAAACATCCCGTATAAAATATTCATAATGTAGCGTTGGTGCGGTTCTTTGTACTGCCTCGTAGCAGCCAATAGCGGAAAGATAAAAATGATTTCAATACATTACAATGAAATGTGATTTATTTTCTGTGACGAATTGAATCAGCGTTAAAAATGATCCGAGGACTTTGTCGTATATCGTAATTGAATTAACTGGCAACGCATAAACAATACGAAACTATAAACATAATCTTAATACTGGACGAATATTCATAATATTGTTAGTAATGAGATGAAATCACGTTCTCTCGATACGAAGTCACGACACAATAATGTTATAAATAAATAACACAAGTGCAACTTGTAAATAATAATAAAGAGAACACTTCGATATATTTTTTTCGACTGTACAACAAACAAACAGGATTTACCGAAATCAAGTATCCAATGATGTCCATTAATAGGATATATATTATCTATCCATCCTGAAGGTTCACTTATACTCACACACGTGCGTTCGTCTCACTCACATACGTCTGTGTGTGATACTGTCACTTGGTTACACTGGCTCACTCACCCTTCAAACCGGACCACAGCCATATTTATGCACACTTTTAATGCTAGTGATAAAAGTTCCTAGTCATTAAATATTGTAATTGAAATACAATTGATGTGGCCATAAAAATTAATGGCCGTTTTAACTGTAAATAATTGTAATATTAATCAGAATTTCGTGTCAGAAAAACTAAATACCTAAATCTCTAGATTATCCATTTTTTTAGCGAGGCACTATGAAGCTCTTTAAAAGTCATCATTAGTTCCAAAGTAACAATAATATCATTATACTCAGCTGAATAAATTCGGTATGTTCGTACTTCAATACAAATATATAATAGAATGCAAAACTTCTTAACGTGGATGTGTATTTGTAAATAAACATACAAACATTTTTTAAACAAACAACACATTGATATAAGTACCTAGGTAGTTGATATGTAGGCGAGATATGACATTCTTGAAATATGATCATGCGAGTTAATATTATAAATTAGGTACTCGATTAACAGTTCAATTTTGCAGGGATTGCACAGATTATAAACGTATTATGTTAACTGATAATAATTTACTACAATCTATAAAATTGTTCTAAGCTTCTGATGTATTTTAGAAACATAATTTAAATTAAGATGCGATTACATACGAGTTGGAACATAAATCATTAAATGTGTAAAAGCTTGCAGTTATCCTACCGATATTATTAAAGCAAAGTTAATTTTAATAAAGCTATTGGTGAGGATGGATGGATCTGTGTTACTTTTTCCTTCTAATCCAAATTTAATCAATTTGAATTTAATTAAATTTGGATTAGATATAGGCTGGCTTAACACATAGGCTGCCTGACTCAAGCTCCATTCGACTCGCGCAGACGTAGCTGGGGATGATAGCTACTTAGTTTATAGTATTTTACATGGGTATTTCTTTTTATAAAGTAATTAAGGAACATAAACATTAGATTAATCTATTTCACACTCAAAATATTTAGTAAATGTGTATAATTGAAGCACTGATTGGGTGTTATTATTTTACAACATAACGATGTCACGGGCTCTAGTTTTCTTAAAACAATTCAATCGATCGATAAAAATTTAATGACCTTATTAGATTTCACAAATTACCGTAAAATAAAGGAAATTATCTTTAATAAAACTAATATTCATTCATAATAAACGGCATATTATGATAATTTTATATGCAGTTCCTTATTACAGTTTATGTTTGTTTGAATCGTAAAAGCGGCCATAATATTACATTGTATTTGAACACGCACACATATATAATGATACAGGTGTCTCCCGTCCGTCTGTTTATTTTTAAGTCCCGTGACACTCTTTGCGTCACAACGGCTACTATCACATTGTGGTAGACATACGATATTTTAATATATTTATAGATTTAGACGCCACTTCATTTATTTTTATACGCACGATAGAGTTGTTACGTCATATTCATGTTTTATATATGTTATCGCGGGTTTTTACAATTTCTTTTGTGCTTTTTACATTATATCTTTATCTTCTCTTAAAGTTAAGCGTAGAATAGAATGAGTAGAACAGTAATACTCAAATATTAATGGTAAGAGAAGCGACTCGAAAAAATTCAGAAATCGGTCAGGAGAAAATTATCAGAAGCATAATAAAATCTAAAATACATTTACAAGTTAAAAATAATATATACTATAATCTGTTATCGGCTTAAATAAATGATAAATTAACTGTGTCATTATGGTTTAAAAGATTAATATATATCTTGAAAATATTATACATATCAAGTCTAACGATAAAAACGCCACAGATCGCTTGGGAAGTTTTGAAACATAAAATTCTTTTTACTGTCATAAACAGGAAATCCCAACTTTTTGTTGTTCAAACATTTAATCTTCATTTCGAATTCTTCTCATTTTATTGCATTATAGCATTTACATTGTTCCTATCTACTAACTCAAAATTTAATACTGATTAATCTATATAAACTTACACACACACACACATAGGACATAATATTATAATGCACAAGTGTGTGCGCAAATACATAATAACATAGGCACTATCTTTTCTCTCAAACACTTAATCCAAGTAATTATTAAGACAATTATTCATTTTATTGGCTAGGTACCTAAATACCATAATAAATAATTATGAAATGTTTAAAATTATTGAAATCAGAAATAAAACATTTTGCTGAATTTATTCAATTCAATCAATTGCCTAAAGATAAAGCGGGTGGAACGGCAAAGCGCACTTAATATTATATATTGTATTATGCACTGTCACTTCTCCACTTACAACCAGGTGGTCCACTTTTCCGTTCGCCTACCTATTCCTATCTCGATATTATATTCATAAAAATACGATAATAATCAACTTTTATGATCGGCTGTGGAGACATCTATTACATACGACATTTTACTATTGATAAACGATGATAACGACAATGAATATATCGTTACATATCGTTATATGTATATAGCGTAGAGATGTTTTGATCATAAGCTCCAGTCGTTTGAGCGGTCAATGCACGCGATCCTCTTGATCCCTGTTGGGAAGGGCTCGCCATTATGAAACTTTTTATTTTGTTTTCTGGGAGCCATCCAACGACTTCACAGACTTGTGGGCTAAATTTAGCGTGACAGACAGACACGTTCGTGTCTATAACACAGTTTAATATAATACATAAATTTACACTTTGTATTTTTTTTGTTTTGTACGTTGTTTTTTAATTTTAAGCCGTACAATAGTCATCTACAATGGTTCAGTTATTTTTCAACATCAGTTGTAAGTAATCACCTTTGTCCAATAAAATTATAATAATGAACCAAAATTACTTCATAACGGAAAGGTGTGTGCAATGAACACGACATAATGAACATGTGTTGTTATTATTATTACAAGCGTGTACTTTACATTATAATAGGCATACATATAACAGTTACAAATAAAAAAAAATTACATTACAAATTGAAGCAATGAACGGGATTAAATATTTTGTATTACGGGTTCATATTTAATAAATATTTTCGTATATTTTTTTTATCAGCGCGACTTATTAAAGTCGACATCATTTGATAAAAAGGTTAATTGGCTTTTAGTTTGTGTATTGACTTCAAAAATAATATCTACCTTAAACTATGCCTTAAACGTTGTTTCAAAAGTTCAATCTGCGACGAAAAACTTGTTTGTCCATATTTATTTTTACTCTAAGTAACTTAACTAATATTGGGAAGTACATTCTCTTATTATTTGATCGTTTATTGAATTCCGTCCTTGACACTCCTGTCTGACCTACGACAGCAGTTCGGTTAGTTTGGCTTTTTCTATCAACAAACTCTTAGCAGAAGCCCGAACGTAGAAGTTAGCGATGCTTACAACCTCAGACAGTTTGTCACAATTGAAACAGCATGTCAGGCTATCCCATCGGGTTACGGGGATAAGGGAAAACATTGTGCACCTATGATTGTGTAATATAACGTAATATATAACTGACTAGCGTATTTTTAGAATGACCGCAAATCATTGCAGACAAAATCGACCACGTAAACTATTATTGCGTTCAGAAATATTTACAAAATGCTAACGGTACAAACTAAATGTTAAATTTTTGATTTTTTGCTTGATTTTTTTTCTATTCGAAATACAATACACAAAATCGTTTTTTTTTAAATATTTTAGTGTCAATAATATAATTAGTAAATAGTTATATTAAATATGGCTGTTTTATTTATTATTGAAATATGGAATCTGATGCTAAGTAGTAAAGTCACCCATAGACGTCGTTAAAGCGCCACCAATCTTGATGTCCTGTAATTACACTGGATGAATCGTCCTTCAAACGGAACACCACAATACAGTCTTTATTGCCAAGCAACAAATACATATATGGTAATGAGTGGGAGGCACCGAGACAAACTTGAACAAAGCACTACCACCAAGAGAATTTCACGTACTTTTTTTCGTAAATCTATACTAATATATAAAACTGAAGAGTTTGCTTGTTCGATCCGGCGAATCTCAGGAACTACAGGTTCGATTTTTTTTTGTGTTTTCGTCTTTATATTTTTATTCATTATAGGCGGGTGAATCCGCGGGTCACAGCTAGTCTATTATAAATACATTGTTAAGTAGCTTATATAAATTTAAATAGAACAAAACAAATCTTAATTTATGATGAATTTGCAATGTTTCGGCAGTTAACATTTACAACAAGCTATAATCGTAAATATCCTGGCCAAGTTTGCAGATGTAAACAAATAGCAATGTTAAGATGTATCACAATGAGGTCACCGGCCATAGCCATTCTTGATGTATGAATATGACAACATTTGCTTAGCGTTTGTGGAAATTGGCATTGCCATGCCGGGGTGAACGACCGATTTATAAGTGATAACGGTTACTCGACCTAAGAGATCTTTGATCATTTATTTGACAGGCAAATCGTGATTGCCAAGTCGGGACTATCGACGCCCACCGTCTGCGATTTTATTAATCGAATATCCCATACTTGGCGGTACGCAGTACCATCCTTGTTTATAGTACTTGTTTATGTTTTGGTATTCAAATGCAGCACTCTCCATTAATATAATTAATACCGTATTATTATATTTTGTTGAGTAATAAAAAAACAAAGCATATATATACCTTTTTATATTATAAGTGCTAGAGTAACTTTGTCTGTCTGTTATGCTTTAGTTCACTAAGCCCCAAGGCTACTTTTTATTCCTAAAAACTACTTTCCGGCAACACGCGGCCCAAAACTAGTTTGCTATAAAGTAGTGAAAACATATTTTATATGTATATATATGTTTATGTACATATATATTATAGCATTGGTAGACGGTCGAGCATATGGGCCACTTGATGGTAAGCGGTCAACAACACTTACATAGGCATTATAAGAGATGTTAACCATCGCTTACATCGCCATGCACCACCAACCTTAGAAACTAAGAAGTTACGCCCCATGTACCTGTAATTACACTAGCTCACTCACCCTTCAAACCGGAACACAACAATACCAAGTACTGTTGTTTTGCGGTAGAATATCTTATGATTGGGTGGTACCTACCCAGACGAGCTTGCACAAAGCTCTAACACCGCAATACCAGTAATTAATGACGTATTCTAAAGTAACAGCATGTGAATGTTCTAATGCGAGCTAAGGCTCCTTTTTAGGAGGACGTTTAGAGCTTAGTCCACCACGCTACTCCAATATGGGTATGATACACATGTAGCAGATTTTCATACGACTTATGTAGTAACGACTCAGACAAATTAACCATATGAAAATTCATGGTGATCGCGCAGACTTGATCCCGTAACTTCTGGTGATTCACGTATACCAGCTGATCTCCTGACTGATGTGATTAGAGAACATTAAAAAGTTTAAATTAAAAAATAGAAAATCGTTACATTTTATTTTAAAAGCCGAGATGGCCCAGTGGCTACTTCGCGAAAATCTTAACCAATGATCGTGGGTTCATACCCGGGCAGACACCACTGAATTTTCAAGCGCTTAATTTGTGTCTATAATTCATCTCGTGCTTGACGGTGAAGGGGAAAACATCGTGAGGAAACCTGCATGTGTCAAATTTCACTCAAATTCTGCCACATGTGTATTCCACCAATCCGCATTGGAGCAGCGTGGTAGAATAAGCTCCAAAACCTTCTCCCAAAAAAGAAAAGGAGAAGAGGCCTTTACATTTTATTTTATTGCTATATTTATATTTCTTCTATTATAACTATATAACAAATATAACATAATTAATATTAAAAAGTATAATGGGATTAACACTTAAAATATTCCACAGATTTGATCTCAGCAATGCCCCTGTGGAAACACGCCAGATCCTAGTGAAGATGACTCATGTCACCACACAGAACCTCATCGACGAATGTGACGGCAACGTGACCGAGGTAGTCGAGACCCCTGTCGTCGTCTACATCACAGTGAAGACCACCAATCTGGACCTTACTTGGGAAACAGATGAGCAATATCGCTTGGACGTGCAAAGTAAAGGTATGGTATCATAGTCACCTGGACAACCCATAACCCACTGCACTACTAAGCACGATTTTAGCGTAACTATTCTGCACTGTTTACTAAAGTAAGTAAGTAACAGTAGACGTACCTCTGGTTCTGCGGGGTTAAGGCCTCCTCTCCCTTAAGAGGAAGAGGTTCGGAGCTCATTCAACCACGCTGCCCCAACGTGGGTTGGTGTCGCACATGTCACAGAATTTCAGTGAAATAAGACACATGCCGGTCTCCTCACGATGTTTTCCATCAAAAGCTAGTGCGTCATGAATTAGGAAACACAATTTAAGCTCATCAAATTCAGTGATTCTAGCCTGGGCTTGAACTTCTGATAATTGGTGAATGTTATTCAAGCGTTTTAACCACTGTTTATGATTTCCCCTTTCTTTTACAGTTAAAAAATACTGAGTACTTATGTACTCAGATTATTATTTACAGTGAATAGATTACAGATTATATAATTAATCTACTGTTATTTTATTGTGATTTTGTTATATTTTATGAAAAAAAAATCACAATAAAAGCGTATCCGTATCAAAATCTAATCAAATTTCTAATTTGAAAAGTGACATTGTTTTATAACATTTTGTATTAATTATATTAAATATAGATGCAACAAAAAACATGAAAGCGTGAAATGGTGTGAAGAATTCGAGCAGGCGTTTCCCCTTTTAATCACATTTTTACGCATTTAATGTACTTAATTTTAAAGTGGGTAGTTTTGAATAATATGTGCCGATATTATAGTTTTAAATACGTCAAATTAGCTTACATGTCTTATATTAGACGGCAATTGACTATAAATCTGGCGCTCTACAGTAAAGATTGTCCGCGTTCTCACAAACCAGTATCAATACCAGATCAAAACATTGCAGAAGGCTCAAATGTAGCAGGAACGTTATTACTACTACATTAGGTACATTTAAATATTCAATAATGAATTAATATTGCATTTGATGGAATACGATATAAATAATGATATTAAATAAGTTATTTATTTCTCCCGCTAATCTATCATGATCATGTCATCTCAATTCAATATAATTTACTAACAATATCTTATTTTCGTCTTTTCAGAGAAAAATTCCGTAATTCATATAATCGCTGAAACAGTGTATGGTGCTCGTCATGGTCTAGAGACATTTAGCCAACTGGTTTCAGCAGATAAGTCAGATTATGACGAACAATACAAATGTAGTCTTCGCCTTGTGTCTGGAGCTAAAATATGGGATAAACCAGTGTATAAGCATAGGGGTTTCGTGCTCGATACATCCAGAAATTTCATACCCATGGATGATATTAAAAGAATGGTTGATGCCATGGCAACCGTTAAGATGAACGTGTTCCATTGGCACGTCACGGATTCCCATAGTTTTCCATTGGAATCAAGACGTGTTCCACAATTTACAAGGTAAAGTGTTTAATTTGTTGGAAACAGAGTGTAAAATATATCAGATATTCAGTCTAAAATGTATACTTATAAATTTAACACTGACAAGTCGGATAATTTATTTTTCAGATATGGTGCATACTCTTCTTATGAGATATACTCAACGGATGAAGTCCGAGAGTTCATAAATTATGCTCGAGTACGTGGGGTTAGAGTGGTCATAGAAATCGACTCACCCGCGCACGCTGGAAACGGCTGGCAGTGGGGAAAGGTATTAAATTATAATAATTCAATATTAAATGCGGGTAGCATACTAAATTAGCAAGTCAACGTTAACTCCAAATCAAGAATAGTTAGTAGTACACATCTATCCATTTCTTAACGATATATTTTATAAGTAATCTGTTCTGTCTGTTAATTGACATTGAGTTTGTTTGTTTGTTACGTTTTCACATTTTATATACTCCGGTCGAGTATCATCGTGAGTAAGCATACACTTCAGAGGTACATAAAAGGTCGCAGTGTACCTAACACTATCTCTCTCCCTACTCAACCGCGAGCGAAGCGGAGGCTTAATAAAAATGGTATGTTTTTCTAGGAATACGGCTTCGGTGACCTCGCAGTGTGCGTAAACGCTAAAGCTTGGCGTAACTTCTGTATTCAGCCGCCGTGCGGACAACTCAACCCCGCCAACCCCGCCATGTACCGCATCTTGAGGAATCTTTATCGAGATATGGCCGAAACCTTACCAAAGCCTGCCTTGTTCCACATGGGAGGGGATGAAGTTAGTTATTGATTATAATTCACTTATAAACATTCATAATATGATAGTGTTTCAACCATGGTGGCTAAATTTATAGCTATAGCCAAAGCTATGGCCAAATATATACTCAAGAGAAATTTTAGTGCAAAAATGTTTATGCAAATATAATTGCATTCCCTATTCCGTCAATAAAATCTAACATTATAGGAGTAATATCAGTCGCAAGACCGACGTGATTTCTGACGCACGAATACTACCACTGCCAAACTCCGGGCTACTGAGGTTTTATTGACAGGAAAATTAATAAATTTTACTATACCGAACTAGGATTTGAACCAAGGATTTCAGGAACTATAGTCATATAATCTATGCACTAGACCAACGATTAGTTATAGTGGCTGTTAGTGCTGTTAGCTATCTATTTTGGCAAATTGATAAATGTAATTAAATTTATCAATTTTTCTCTACATCCTTAAGGTATTCTTCAACTGCTGGAATTCCTCTGAAGAGATAACATCTTACATGCAAAGCAAAGGCTACGAGACTAACGTGGAAGGATTCATTAAACTGTGGGGCGAGTTCCACGAAACTGCGCTCAAGATATGGGACGAGGAGCTGGCTGCTGTGGGTCAAACCGAAACGCAGCCCGTCATGATCTGGTCTTCGGAACTCACGCAGACCCATCGGATACAGAAGTACTTAAATAAAGAAAGGTAAGTGACTTTTAATTATCAACGAACTTGAATAAAATAAGTACAATAGTAAACGAAGCGATTTTAAAATTTCTTTCAGTTCAAAACTTGTTAAATTGTTCATCTTCTAACGTTGTCTATCAAAACCTATTAAGACTTACTCACGCGTAGTTTGAAGTATAAATATAGTTCTGTATTAATACTATACTTTATTCTAAGGCGCATATTATTTTTGACGTGACAACGTCTTATAAATTGGTTTGCCGGGTGACACTTCAAGAAACTGCGTTACGCTCCGCTCACGTTATGCGCTCACAATGAGAGCGAGTGAGAGGCACGCGTCCCTTCCACTCGGGCATGGTTAGCCCGCCTAAGAGCGAGAGAGACAGACTTTCAGTGCGAGATTCTTTGTATAAATTAATGTTTTAAATATAATTCTTTGTATAAATAAATGTTTTAAATTGTTACTATTATTTCATCCTTCTTCCTACTATACGAATGAATATTCACATTAAAATTATTTTACCACTCAAAGTCGTTGTCACGTAAAACTTTCGCCCGTATACCGACTTTACAGGCAACCAATTTTTTTTTTTATAAGATATTTCTTATAACCCTTCATAAGTATACAACTTTTGGTTGGAATAAACTTATTCTAAACCTGTCAAGACAAATAAACAACATTGCCATTGAATTGACACGACATATTTGGCTGAGAACTTGAATAATTAACGGTGTTCATCATGGATAGGAAAATATGGCGTTTTTACTCTCGGCGAAATTGTTATCGGAATTGTAGTAGTAAGATTAAAGTAATATAAATAATTAAGTGGAATAATTTAACTATTCACAATACAACACGAGTTATGATTTTTTTATATTAGATTTTTATAACAAAGACTTACAAAACTACTAAAGTATGTTGTGCATAACAAAGATTTAAACGATTAAAACACATATTTTTTTTAAATTTTATCTAAAACAATTTATATTAAAACAATTCGCATTTTAAGGAATTTACTAATATTTTTTTAATATAATCTTAGTAATTTACCCTTCCCGTTAAATAAAGTTAAGTTAAAGATGGGAATGACGACAATAGCCCAAGGCTCGAACCTGACTTGCGTGCGGCTCGCTAGTCGTAGCGCTATTGGTCATTATATAATTTTTGTATTTTTAAGAACGTTAGGTGCTCGTAACTATTTAAAATAACTGATTATTTTGATTGAGGTTGCGTATATTTAAGTATTTAATTAATAATAAATAATCGCTATAAGTCCTACCTAGAAGCGCTCCCTTTACTGATTTTGTTCGCCCAACGCATCGCATTTTTAGCAGTTTAACGGCCGAATACTGAAACGTCCCTCAAAGTTAAACGCTACTTAACATTGAGAAGCTCCTAAATTAGTATGCGAAATTTGAATTTAACGGCGTCTCAAATAATTAAGTTGCACTTATTATTTAAGTGGCGTTTCAGTATTCGGCCGTAAGTCGCGTAAAAGAACATCGTTCCAAAAACATTATATAATATAGTGTTATTAAAACATTGCAACGTTTTCATTCATATTAGAAAATCACAAGGAGTTGGTAAATCTATGGTTTGTTATTATTTACTTCTACTTCGAATGGGCTTACATAGGTACATCCAATTTTTTTTTAATCATAAAAGCCCTAAAATCATTTAAATTAAAAGAAAAGTGTATGAGTTATTTACCTAAGCATATATTTTTATATGTGAAATTAAACTGAAGTCAATATTCAAATATGTATATATATTCAAATATGTAAATGTGAACAATAAATGTTCATAAAAAGTATACTATACTATACTAATGCTAAATGCACATAAGACGTAGACAACCTACAATAATTAAATTAGCGTAGGTAATATTGCGGAGGCACCTAATTGATAAATGAAAATAAGTGCAACTTAATTGAGACGCCGTTAAATTCAAATTTCGCATACTAATTTAGGAGCTTCTCAATGTTAAGTAGCGTTTAACTTTGAGGGACGTTTCAGTATTCGGCCGTTAAATTGCTAAAAATGCGATGCGTTGGGCGAACAAATTCAGTAAAGGGAGCGCTTCTAGGTAGGACTTATAGCGATTTTTTGAGTGACACACCAAACAATAGAGCGTGAACTGTATAGTGCGCCACCCATTTTAGTATTAATTAAATTTAATACTTAAATATACGCAACCTCAATCAAAATAATCAGTTATTTTAAATAGTTACGAGCACCTAACGTTCTTAAAAATACAAAAATTATATAATGACCAATAGCGCTACGACTAGCGAGCCGCACGCAAGTCAGGTTCGAGCCTTGGGCTATTGTCGTCATTCCCATCTTTAACTTAACTTTATTTAACGGGAAGGGTAAATTACTAAGATTATATTAAAATATTAGTAAATTCCTTAAAATGGGAATTGTTTTGTTATAATTTTTTTTGATGAAATTTAAAAAATGTATGTGTTTTAATCGTTTAAATCTTTGATTAGTAAGAGTTACGTAAAGGAGGTTTAGGCGCTTTTTGGTGTGACAAAAATACAATAATATAATCTCTTAAAACCTAATCTAGGTTAAACTCGTTTTGAGGTGAAAAAATATCACAAAAAACTTCGTTTCTGACGGGGTCCTCCGACCGCACAATTTAATTTTTTTATATCGTTATCTACATAAATGTATTTTGTGGTTTCCAGGTATATAATAGAAGTCTGGGAACCAATAAGTAGTTCACTTTTGACCCAACTAATAAGGATGGGCTACAACACCATATCCGTTCCCAAGGACATTTGGTACCTGGACCACGGATTCTGGGGGAACACCAAGTACTCCAACTGGAGGAGAATGTACGCACACACCTTGCCACGAGACCCTAACATGTTGGGGGGAGAAGTTGCCATGTGGAGTGAATATGTGGACTCACAAGCGTTAGGTAAGGTGTTTTTTTATCTTGAAGACTTCATAAATTCTATCCAAATGTCTCGAATTTTGTGGTAACAAAGTCAAATGGGCAAGTATTAATCCAAAAAGCGGAGGAATTTCGGTTTCATACTACTTATAAAATGTGTGCAGACACGCGCGTGTGGCCGCGTGCGGCGGCGGTGGCGGAGCGGCTGTGGGCCGACCCGGCCGGCGGCGCGGCGGCGGCGGAGGCGCGTCTGCAGCGCGTGCGCGCCCGCCTCGCCGCGCGCGGCGTGCGCTCCGACGCGCTGTCGCCCGCCTGGTGCGCGCAGCACGACCTGCGCTGTGTGTAGCCACACACACATACACAAACACGCACACATTTGCACACACACCGAGTTAGCGCTGGCTCACCTATTCTTAAAAGCAAAATACATAGTATCTCTGTATTTCGATATTGCTATAACTCTTTAGCGACAGAACTGGGTGCCTATTATATACCTAGAGTATGTATATCCACAATATATGTAATATATATATGTTATTAAATCTTATTCCTACGAATAATAGAGCAAGGCGATAACAAAACCCTAAAATGACTGTTTATATAAAAAAAAGACATTTTTTTTAAATCAGTTTCTTGCCACACTGAAACTGACTTGACGAAGATAATATTATCTATACTAATATATATGGCTGAAGAGTTTGTTTGTTTAATCCAGCTAATCTCAGGAACTACTGGTTCGTATTTAAAAAATATTTTTGTGTCGTATAGCCCTTTTATCGAGGAAAGTTCTAGGCTGATTTTTATTAATAATTTTTTTATTAATTATACGCGGGTGAAACCGCGTGACAAAGCTAGTAACTAATATTGTAATTTTATTAAAATTAAAGGTTTTGCTTTAATTGAGGAGAATGAGAATTATTTCCAATAACAGAAATCAAAGTATTCCAGTATATGGTTGGATACCCTAAGCGTCGTGTTATATTACTACACCTATGGTCTACCAGTTTCACGGAACAAAGCATGATAAATAGGAGTGTACGACATCCTTACACATTTATCAACTTAAAATACATTTTGCATTAAATTAATGTTAATACGTAATTAAAAGACAATAATGGTAGTCATCACTGCCTTGGATCCCGAGTGATCTCATATTTATAATATAAGTTAATACCTACTTAAAATAATTGTAGTTTTAAATTTTTTACTTATTTTTAATGTTATAATTTATGTAATATTATGTAACTTAATTTTTTGTTTTATTTATTGAAATATAAAATGATGGAAGTAAAGAAATGTAAATACGAGGAATCGTTTAAAATTAATTTATTAAGTTGTATAAGGCAAAGTGTACACTCGGTTTTGCGTGTTAAAATTGGAGCGATCAACGAAGATTGTTCATAGCCAACTGTTTAAATAATCAACCACCTTAATAATAACATACAAAACCGCCAATACTGCCTGGGGTTAATGACTAAGAAACCTTGATACTGACAAAATAAACTGATTTCACTAACTTTGGTCTATTATTAATTTCCCAATTTCTTATTTTAAATCTAAAACTAAATAAACAAAGTCAATAAATACTGTCTAAAAATTACATTTTCGTTTTACAGCACGCTATCTACAACAGCTTACCAATTGAGATAATACTAATATTAATAATATTTCGTATAAACAAACATGTATCTACAAGTCTATAAAATACAATATTGACTAGAAACATAAATGTACATGAAATCTAAAATTACATCGTCACATTTCTACCGAGATTCCTATCGTTCATATTCTTCATGCCCATACTGAGGTCATTTGGTAACAAGTCGTGTAGCACAGCGTCACTTCTGAATATGTTCGTGGCTATTCTTTTAGCGAGTCGCTCTGATTCGCGCAAATCATCCTCCTTCGAGTGGGATGTCAGATCAATTTCAGTGTCGCTTTCACTGTCGCTCGCTTCGTGGTTCCGTCTACGGTACGCCAAGTTTTGGGGTTCATCTATTTCCTCTCCAGACGTCCCACAGTGACAAGGGTTGTTCTTTGAAGTCATCACTCGTAAATCAGTAGGTACCACTTCGTTGTCGATCTGCGGTGTCATTAATAATGGCGGGAAAGGGAAGGGTTGTTGCATCATTCTTCCATCTTCATTGGTGTAAGGCATGGGGGGAGGCATATCGTGGGGTGGGATTGCAGGCATATTCTCAGACATGTTGCCATTGTGGTGGTAGTTATCGGGTCGAGGCGATTTCAATTCGCCATTACTTTCCATAGCTGGTGACTCTGGCGATTCCTTAGGTGTCGGTGATTCGCCACCTTCAGGTGAGGATTCTGGTGGCTTTGTATGTCCTGTAATTAAATTTGTCATTGTTTTATTATGATAATGTTTAAAAGTACGTCGATTGTATTGTGAACTCGTATTACGTTTTTAGCAGTACTTTTTTTATTATCTTTTTTATTATTATAATTTTAGCGTTTGGTATTGTGAACTTATATAATAGAACATAGTTTTATAACAAATACCTTTACAATATTAGAGAAGAATGGAATAAATAAAATTATTATTTTGTGAGGATAGAATAATAGCGTTATTATTTTATGTTTGTGAGGTTGTGAATTCATTATATTTCTCTCATGTTTTATCGCAAAAACTTTTGTTGTTGTAGCTGGTTTTGATGATTTTTCTACATATAGATTCAAGCGTTGGGTTCGAGATGATCGCATCTCTATTTTACTTCATTGGTGTGGGACATGGTTAATTTTTTGTAGCGTACAATCAGGAAATATAAATAAATGTATGCTATAAGTATAGTCATTCTATCAATCTCATCATCCGCAAAAAACTAGAAATATGATGACATTTAAAAAATTCGTTAACACTTAACACCGTACCGTAATCGTGATTCAAATAAAATCCAAAATATTTTATCCAATTAACTTAAAAACTTAACCCTCCACTTTATCTACTCTGTGGATAAAGTGGAGGAAGGGTCGTGAGCGCCTATCGGAGAGCACAGCGAACGTTTTAAATGCCTGATTTATATTATCGCTTCGCTAAATGTTATATTACGAAACTTTACAATAAAATTTGATCTAGATATTTTACTATCACTTCTTGTAGAACATGCTTGTTATAAATGCTAGATGTTTCTGAGGAAATCTTGATAACGTTTATTAGTTTTATCAGCAATAACGGATCAGTCAGAACAGCGTAGTAAAATAAACTCGCCATCTCCACCACAGGAGAGAAGATTTGGGATTGTTCTTCGGTACAGGGATTTTTCTTAAAAACCAATGGAATGTTATTTTAATCGAGAGCTCAAGTCGAACGAAGGATTCAGAGGGCATGTGATTGGTTGGAGTTGCGTCAGATGAGGTGGTCACTTTCCGGCAGTAGATCTCTCAAGGTTGGACGAACGAATTTGATATGATTTTTTAGTATTGAAAGAAAGCTCTGAATGGATGTACAAAATTAATGATCTTTTTACACAACACTAAACTAAGCCTTATTTATGTTAACAAATTAAAACGTTATAAAATTATATACATCTTGCAGAGAAGAACCAACTTGAAACTTAATAGTTGTTCTAAAAAAGTACATACATTTATTTTCCTAGACCACAAATATATACTTACAAGGACATGGTATATGATCTTAAACTTTGCTTAACAGTGAAAACATGAAAACATCATTGTAAGTAATAAATATTATTGCGGCGAACACTCTAATCTCAATCTTTACTTATGAGTTTGTTCGGTGAAATAAAACCAAATAAAGAAACTTTTCTCGTTTGAAGGATGCAAACTCGCTGTTCGTAGTATAAGGCATTTATATAATAACACTGTAAAAAATTAACAGCCTATGAATGTCCCCACTGCTGAGCTAAGGCTTTTTCTACTTTTTTGATGAGAAGGTTTGGAACTTATTTCACCACGCTGCTCCAATGCGGGTTGGTGGAATACAGATGTGGCAGAATTTGAGTGAAATTTAACACAAGCAAGTTTCCTCACGATGTTTTCCTTCACCGTCAAGCACGAGATGAATTATAAATTCAAATTACGCACTTGAAAATTCAGTGGTGCCTGCCCGGGTTTGAACCCTCGATCATCGGTTAAGATTCACGCGTTCTAGCCACTGGGACATCTCGACTATTATTAATATATTATATTTATTATTAATAAAACGGTGGTACTTTTTAAATAAACTATAGTTTTAATGATAACCTAATCAGTTTATAAACTAAAGTTAAAGTTTGAGCACGTAATTATTTCACTGCTGGACAACATCCTTAACCCAGGGTTGGGTTAAAATTCCATCTGACAGCTGCAGGTTCTTCCATAATGGAAGATGAATTATAAACACAGCTTAAGTTCATAAAAAAATGATATAACGCATTTACATTCTTTATTACATCCTCGCGTTTTATCCATTGGGTTAACTCAGCTTACAGTTAATTAAAAATAATTATTGGTCGCCAAGTGTTCAAAATTCCACCGTAATTCAAATAAAATTGAGACGGCATTAATTCCGAAGTATAAGCTTAAAGAACTTTTTAATTTTTCTCTATGTAAGTTTGAGTTTCTATTCAGTTTTGAATTATGTGATAAATGGAAAAAAAAATTTTAGCTTGGCGAAACCCGGTCTTATTATATTTATAATATTTTATTGAATATTATATATTTTAAATATATATAAATATTTAAAATATATAATATTATATATAATATATAGGATATTAACTTAACTGAACTTTATCTCTATATACATTTTATATAGTATGCCAAATCTCAAACGCCTCCGTACGCGTATTATGCTAAAAGTTGTACAAAGTGTTCTTCTCTTGACTTATTAATATATAAATACTTCATTTCATACGAGAAATGCTGACGAGATGTAAGAATGACATAATACACAGAAAAAGAATTTAATCTGTGCAACAATCCCTAACTTTAATCATATGCATATCAGTGGCACAAAGCGCTGCCAACCCCATTCAGATTACTAACTACATCCTTGACGTATGTTCCGTTGCGAATCAAAGAATAGCTTGAAAGATTAAAGTCGTGCAAAAAAAAAAACGTTATAAAACATTATCGTCAAATTTACTGTTAATTTGTTAAGTTCATAAAGATATATTTCGTGATTAAATACAATCTATTATATAAATGGCAATTAAATAATCAAATAATTTGTATATAAGCTTTCAAACAACACGAAATGAAAAAAATATTTTGCTATAATTTTTGTTGCGAAAAAATCGATTCATAAATTTGTTGACGTATTTCAACGGAATAACGGCTCGTTGAAGACATTGTAGATCACTGAAGTGTTGTAATAATATTCAAGTTAACTTAGTAATAACTAAGCTCCAAAATTAAAACCCTTAAACATATTATAGTGTATTCGTTTTTGGTGTTAAGCCAAGTAGCGAATAAGTTACGGAGTAGCAATATTATTTGAATTCTACAAGTAAAGGTCCTAAATCCTTCATCAACTAATACGATATGTATCTTCTTATATACACGGAATACTATAGGAATAAATTATCATCATCACCAAATAATATAATTGGCGTTTGTTTAAATGATGTCAAATTTCTTCGGACAAACCTGGCATGCCAAGAGGAGGTGTGCCGAGACCGAGGCAGCGCATCCTCCAAGCATCTTGTAACAGCTGCAGTCGTGCCTGCTTACGCCATTTTGCACGACGATTTTGAAACCATACCTTAAAATTTACTTTATATTACACATAACATTGATATATGTACGTATGGAGAGAATAGTCTAAGTAATACAACAAATGTTTTCAGTAATTTTTAAGCAATGCTTGTATATTTTAAAATTAAAATAATAATAATCTTTTCTTTTTATGTTTTTATCTATTGGCTTATTTAATTTAAAAATAGAAATATTACATTTACATATACATATATTCTAATAATAGTAAAAAATTGTATAGGGGACGTAAAAAAATAACTATTTAAACATACCTGTACTCTGGCTTCTGACAAGCTAATCCTCAACGCTACTTCTTCTCTTAGAAAAACATCTGGGTAATGTGTCTTCTGAAACAAAGACTCCAATTCGCTCAGTTGTTGTGGTGTGAATGTCGTCCTGTTTCGTCTCTGCCGCCGTCTACCGAACATATACTCTGTCAAAAGATCTCCTGGCAACGGAGATAAATACGGACCAGCCATTGTCAAAGTTTACGTGTTCAGTCAGTGTATCCTCAAATTATATCTCAAATTTCGATACGGAGAACTATGATTTGAATTTATATTTTAATAACGTAAAATTTATTATTAAACAATTTAATTAGTATGCAACAACATTTTCACTATTTATTTCATACAAAAAGTTCGTATATGATACGAGAATATTGGCACTCGAACTTTGATTTTAAAAAGTCTTGCATCAGAGATGATCGTCACTACACTGTTTGAGTAAGCGAAAAAACATTGCTAAAAACTACCCTGACTCCACCCCTTCGCAGTGTAATAGTCGAGTGTGATTGGCCGAACGCCCTAGGGGATGGAGGATTCAGCCAATCGTGACGTTCTCTCAGGGGTTGTGTTTAAAATAGGTGTAGATTGAGTTATGTCGTATCTGTAAATATAAATTTTGTATAAATGCGGTTAATTTCGCACTGAAACTGTTAATGAGATATTGAACGGCGTAGACTTAAGCTTTTATTCAAAGGTTTTTTTGTAGCGATTACTCCGTAATGTCAAACTGAATGTATTATTTTTAAACAACGAACGTTTTTATTATGGGGATATAGATCCAAGAACAGTAGCATTATAACAGTTGTTACCTTGGTAAGAATCAAAACTTGAACAGAAAATGATACGATATTTTGTTTTACTTAAATTAAAAAGCAACTGTTTCATAAACTTCGTAGATAACCAAAGTAGATTTTGGTCAAACTATTTATTCTTAATTGAGGACAAGGCTGTGTACGCTTTCATTATACAGTATTCTACATTTCTAAGTTTTCGTATACAGTTTTTATTATGCCAAAAAATGGCACACAAACATATTAAAGGAAATAGAAAACAAATAACAGCAAAACTAACTCAAACAATTTTTAAAACTTTTAAAACATACAATACATTATGCGTCTTAAACAGCGATGTAAAGGCAACTAGCCTGAAGGCATTTTCTTAATTATGTAGAGTCAGCAAAATATAATTGGCAAAGGAACGAAAACAAACAGCGAGTTCGCTAAGTGGGTTGCAGATAACGGAAACTGCGATTACGAAGAGCAAATGAATGTTACTGCCCGCACCCCGCACCCCGCTACAGGGGTGACAATTTGAAATATGGAATAAATTATTAATCAGTGTTTTGTTTTATTATTGTTAAAAGTGATGATATACCATTTGAATATTATGTTTTTGATCCTGAAATGATTATTTTAATCGCTGACAATTGGTTTATTGTAACGAATTAAAGGGGTAATGGTAAAAAAAAGTGTCAGCAATGAAAGTGGGCTCAGTCCGTATAAGATAATAATACCTTTTCAATCTATTTTACTCACCCGTTTAGTAGTTCTAGTTGTATTTTACTTTAAAATGATTTTTTTTAAGCTATGGTGAACCTGTTTATATTTATATTCGTTGTCGAAAATTCATTTGTTATTATTTACTTTCCCTAAACAGCTTATCACTAAATACTCATCAAAGGATGGAAGACATACATTTCTTCAAAAATAATGAGCTGTATCAATACCTCGACTGTGTATGGAAGGCTGACAAGAGTTACCCTTACTCTTAAGAGTTACTCTTACTCTTAGAGTTACTCTATTCTCGGTTAACATAAGGTTATGTTCTCTTAACTGGTTGGTAGCCAGCGTAAGTGATTTGGAATGACAAAGGAATGACGATTTCGACGCAAACGGAGAGATGAGGCGCAGAACTGCACTAGACTATCAAGCTTAAACACAATTAAGTGCCTAGTTGAGCTACTGCATAAACTAATCATCTATACTAATATATAAAGTTGAAGAGTTTGTTTGTTTGAGGAAGGTTTTAGGCTGATTTTTATTCATTACACCCGCGGGAAAACGGATGACTAATCTAGTCATTTATAAATATATCAACTAGTTTAAGAATAGATAGAGACATTGGAATTTCATAACCACTGGACAGTTTGAGATAAAACCTAAAATAACATAACGATTGATATATGGAAGTTATGTTATGCAAATAAATTTAGACTTCGTTCTCCTGCATGATATATTTCATTAAACAAAATGTTGTTCGATATGTTCAAATATAAGTAAAATGATAATCTTGTAAATTATCTGCCTAGTAAAGTATGAGATGCCTACTGTAGCTATAACTATAATTCAGTCAACCCTACGAGTCGGGCGGGGCGACCACCGCAGCACTAAACGAGTTTCCGCAAACATTTTAATGAATAACACCTCCCCACCCACTCACCCCACCAGCCTGCAATGCGCTAATTAAACATTCGAGCCATATTGTTTCAGATACGATGCTGGATTTCGTTGCCTTATAATACGCTGATTAAATTTCGGCTTAATTAAACGATGATTAAAATAACGCGAGACATATTCAATGCAGTTTTCTTTTATATATTCTGAAATCAGATCAAACATTATTCAGTGTAATAGTAATTTAGTGATATTTGATTAAAACGTTTTAGAAATGTTACAGGTTATATGAATGTAATGAAGCAACTTTATTCACATCACAATATTAACGATAAGTTACTAACTTGTTTTAATCAGACATACATACATCATAAACAGAAGGTAGTATAATTTTGATGTTTATTTGCACGTTATGTAATGTTTTATAGTATAGAAAAATAGCTCATAGATATATAAAACGCTAATTTCAAGCTTAAAGAAAATTACAAGAGCCGGGCAAGAATTTATATATGAGATAATGGTAGATGTTCCAAAGGTTAGTCGCTATGGACTTTCATAATGTCGGATAACTTCAACTTTCATCCACAAGATATATATTCCAAACTCTCATGTTATTGTTATTATGCTTGCTTTTTTATCACATCGCAAGTTAAACGCATGTTTGTTGTTTATTTAAAATGCACGAGGCGACTTCTAGGGAAGTATCTCTAGAAATCCTCGTAGTCAATGTTTATACAATCGGAATACATATTGTATGAAATCAATCTTAAGTTTTACGTAATGAACTACTACAAACGTAACTATGTAGTATTAAAAAATAACTCGTTTAATTAATTAACGTAATATAAAATGACTTAAATAAATGAAAAACATTCAATAAATATAAAATGGTAGAAATATTGATGTAATATTAAAAATCTAGGTGAAATAAATATAGAGCAACTATACTAAATTCTGAGGAATGAAAGAAAATAAATAAAATCGTAATATAAATGTAAGTGAACATGTGAAGTGGCAAGTGTCATTAACCCAGACACAATCGCAAGTAGCATTTGCGTAGAGTTGGTAAATGAAAGCACAGTCGGTATGTCGGGCAGCTCAATTAGTTAATTAATCTTTTTTTCCGCGTTAAAATAGCATTTATAAGCGAGACGCAAACCAGTGGGAAATGCCTCCCCAGTTACTTTCTTTAGGGTTGTAACTTTTTTTTTTTAATTTTCATTCTGTCTTAATGAGATTGTACATTAAAATTTTCATTTAAATTCGCTTAGCTTCGTAGATTTTTATATTATCCTAGAATATACGAGTATTAATAAAAAAACACACAATATTTGGATTACCAAATGGTTACATTGAAAATAAGATATATTGAAAATACGTGATGCGCGTTGATTTTATTATTTGATTATAATTGTCAGAAATACAAGTCATAGTCAATGATTTTAATATGAATAACAGTACTTAAATCGAATTAATAATTTTCTTGTTACGTTTGTTATGTGTACTGACATCATTGATTTGAAATCCGACAGAAAACATTTAATCACCCCTTAAACATCGTAACAATATACAATAAAATATATGTACCCGATGATGGTGAAAATGAAAACAACATGACATTGTGTTATTTATTATAGCAACTACATATATTACATACATAATCATTACTAAGGCTTACATGGCGGTTTATGTACTTTCTACTTTAGGAACTCCTAGCAAATTTTTAATTTTTCCAAACACTGCATCAGACAGTCTCCATTTCATTTACATTACTTACGTCATATTAATGTAAAGATGAACTAATAAGTATACTCTATCGGCTATCCAATCAGTAATAGCGGACAGTGTTAACCCTAGCGTGCATGAGCTAACAGTGTTTAGTTATTCGTCGGCAGAGCGACAGACAATGGCGCTGGGAACGTTGCTCGTGGACTAGAGCGACGCGGCTTGCCGGCAACTGACTGCTAATCAACTCACATACCTATCTCTTCAAGCTGCGTTTCCATTTGCATCGCTGCATATTGTTTATTGATTGAGCCGTGAATTGCATCTGTGTGCGTGTGTACAAGGATTATTCATAGTTAATTAGTACATAATGGGCCATAATGATACATAATATTTAAACAATACATAATGGTTTTAGTCATGGTATAATACCTTCATATAGGAATGTGGGTGGTTAAACATTTACTTTTCATATGAATATAAAAATAATTAAAGTTCATTCACTTTTTTCAATTATGCTATTTTATAAGAAATAGTTATCTGCCATAGAAAGATATATATTTGTGATACTGGAGAAGCGGTCAAGAGTTGTTGGTATGTGCTAATGCTAAGGAAATGGTAATAATTATAGAATTAGCACGCTCTAAGGTAGCATTTAATTTGGCACGTACCATTTAGGTTAAGTTCTCTAATCTTTTGAAGTAATGTTATTTGGATAAACTATCATTTTTATAGTAAAAGGGTACTGAATAGTATCAAACATAGAAAATTATTACAGGAAGGTCTTTTCTAAATCGATGCATAGAGTAATAACCTCATGAAGTTAAAAAGATTTTTTGTAAATTATCTTGGTTTTTACATAATATGTATGTAACTTTCTCGATTTTTTTTTTCGAAGTTGGCACATTGCAATCATTTTGAAATCAAAATATAAACCGAAGTAAATATGAGAAAGAATCGTTTAAATTTTCACTCAAGTCTTTCTTATGTATGTTTAAAATTTACACACAGAAAAACAAACGTTTTAAACATATGACAAAAATATTTTTACTTTGTGCTCTTTATCAACAAAGCTTTGTATACATAAAGATGGCGTTCATTAATCAAAATATGTTATGTATGATAGAATCAAAAGGCTTGTAATCGCAGGGACGCGTCGCTTCCTTTGTCCGAACTCATTCGTTTTGTTTTAACACCCTCTTTAGCATGCGCCCATGTGCATACCTCCTTAGAGCTCCTAGAGCTGCTTGCACACTACAGCATTTTATATTAAATTAATTAAGCTTAGTACATACTGTGTATACATTTTATAAAAATACATATCAACACATATCATGAAAGTAATGTGATATATGTTACTACTGTCTATTACATTGTTTTAGATTAATCTCGTTTGATACCACATAGGCACCAAATATCAAGACGCCTTCAATCGCAGTAACAACTTACTTCACCATAAATCTTTCCAATAGAGATAGTAACATAGTAACATTAATTTTTTTATACTAAGTTTATTTATGTTTCGTATGTAAATTAAACTATTCATCTACAAAATGCTACACACACCTCTACAAATTATTAAACTAACTGTTTAATAAACATTTTAAATTAAATAAGTTACACAAATTTACTTGGTGGTAGAGCTTTGTGCAAGCTCGTCTGGGTAGGTACCACCCACTCATCAGATATTCTACCGCAAAACAGCAGTACTTGTTATTGTTGTGTTCCGGTTTGAAGGGTGAGTGAGCCAGTGTAATTACAGGCACAAGGGACATAACATCTTAGTTCCCGAGGTTGGTGGCGCATTGGCGATGTAAGCGATGGTTAACATTACTTACAATGCCATTGTCTATGGGCGTTGGTGACCACTTACCATCAGGTGGCCCATATGCTCGCCCGCCTTCCTAAACAATAAAAAAAAACCACTACTGGAATATATTGACACTATTTTAAAAAATAAGTATTAAATCTTTCATTTATATATAAAAATTGAACAAATCTAAAAAAAACCTATTACTTAATCGCCTGACAAATTTTCACCCAGAATGACAATCTTAGACTAACCAACTATTAATATATAATGTAATAATATACTATATATAAATAGTTGGTTAGTCTTAAATCACATTTACAAAATCGGTTCGTGGCATAGGAGGGCGCAAATTCATTCTCATAGACCAATGAGAATGCAATCCAAAATAATTCTAGAGATCTGGGCAAGGACTACCGGCATTACGGGCGTGTTGTCCGAAACACGGGGCTGTGACATAAGCAATCAGACCGACGAGATATGTAACGTGTGAAATAAAACAATATTTTTTTCTATACATTATTACTTACATTGACTTATTTATCCAATATATTATATACAATATACATACACGGTATATAAAGTTTGTGCTACAAATAAAAAGGTTATATACACATACAGGCGGCCTTATCACTCATTGTGATTAATGATTTATTTTGTAATATGTGGGCGTCATAGTTTATGTTAATTTAATAATATTTTCTTACGAATTCTAATACATTAAGTATATACATATAAATCAATTGACATCGTCTGTTAACTACTTAACGCATGTATTGTACAATTTATGAGGTACACAAATGTAATATAAAAAGTTCTTATTAATTACTATTATGATTGAATAATAAAAACTATTTCTATTTTAAAAAAATAAAATTTAATTTAAGACATAATTTAATCCATATATCAATAAATATTTGGTAGTTAGCAAGTAATAAAATTGGACAGCCGAAGTCTTGCTGATCAACCGAAATCATCATTTACTTTACCCTCAAACGTCAATTTTGTGTTCCAGGTTGAAAAGTGAGTGAGCTTGCGTAGGTTTACATGACTGCTTAACTCCTTTGGTTGGCGGCACATTGACAATGTTATAAAATGGCTCACAGAATGCCCATTAGACCCTAAATCTATCTGGTATTAATATAATTATAAAATTGGTAATAGTTATTCGTTAGGTGCAATCGAAGAATATGTAAATAATAAGTATAAATATAATTCACAAGTGTGCTCAAAGCCTACTCCGTCTCCGCTTGATATATTTATGATTAAGCAACGCTTCCAAAGCGACATTGTCTTTGCGAGGCCCCTCTGTGGCGCCCCATCCGTCTTGCTTTCGCGCCACTTCCCCCTTTCTTTGCAGGCACGAGATTTTTTTAATTATGACGTTGGGCCTTTTTGTCTCAACTATAACAAGGGAGCTGGTGGATTTCTGGATATAAAAAACGGTGGTTACAAGTTTGATTATCGTTTGATGATCATTTCAAACCAGTGGCAGTCTGGCGATTTCATAATCTTCCAACAACGGAGTAAAACTTTTTACAGATATAACTATAATTAGGCCTCATTTATGTGGTCATGTACTTATAAAATTCCAGTAAATGTTACGTCATGATTCTTATTAATTATATACATAATATATTACATTTCCATTTATTTACTCCATTTTTTTGCAATCTGTAATCAAATAATACTTCAACAGTAAATAAATAGAACGAGGGAAAAAAAATTAAGATAGTTCGACATGAAGCTACGGCGGGCCGCGGGCGGGCGGCGCGCTCACGGAAGTTCTGATTATGTAGAGGAATTAATTTTCAGGCGCGACGAAACTGTACAGTAGTCTGTAGTGCGGGGACGAGGGGGCCGGGTGCTGGAGGGGGGTTCGAGGGGAGTGAAACAAAACTACGTCCGCACCTGCACAACGTAATAACTGCGAGCAAATCCGTTTGCTAGTTCCCGTCAAAGAGTAAATTAGTTCACAACTGCAGATTGCTTCTGCTTCCCCGTCTTTATTTTGTATTAAGATTTTATGTAATTCTTATTTATGTCATTATTTTACTTAATGTTTATCTATTTTTTAAACTAATTGAACCATAAATTATATTTTGTAGGTGACTGTTATTCGTTGGCTTAGCTCATGTCCTCCAATTGATTCCTATTACTAAATATATCACAATAATATAGCCTATATAGGCGTGAGATTTTAACATACATAATATAATATAATGAACAAATGTATCAGTTTGATGCGCATAGACATAAAAATAAAAAATAAATATTTGGCTTAATACCTTTTTGCTAACATAGTAATCGTTTTTTCATATTAAACATAAATATTATATTGTTAAACTATATATATATATATTGATATTTCTTGTTACAAGTATCAAAAATCTTAAAATTGAATAATTTTCAATTTTTAATGCAAAAAGTACCTTAAAAATATAAGACAAAGAACATATGATTGATTAAACTTATTTTTATGTATTTAACTTTTTAATATTGATATCAAATTAATTATTAATATGATGTGTTTATAGATAATTACAGTACAAAGATGCGACATGATTAAATGGCCATGAACAACATGCCAGCTAGTGAGGGGCCAGGCTTCTTGCCTTTGTGAGTACCTCTCGACATGCTATTAATATGAAAACAATTCGTCCCTCGCCAGTTACGCGTTTTATACACTAGCGACCACTTTAATTGCACTACTTTATTATAAAAGTATTTCTCAATTTTCAATAAAGTTTTTATCAAATATTATATGTAAGTTTTTTAAGTTATGCTTCTTTAGGCGCGTTGAGACTATAATTTTACCGAGTAACACAAATGATATAAAAAATAACAGTGAAGTTAGTTATGAAGAGAACTACGTGTTCACTTGTCAAGAATAAACAGAAAATGTATAGAAGAAATCCGGAAATAAATTACCTACTTTATAGTTAACTATCAAAGTCGTACTTATGTATCTTTTAACGTATCATGTAACATTGTATTTATTTGTGAGTAGCTACTGTAAGCTGTGTGTAAATAAATTAAATAATCCCATATTAACACAAGCCAAAACATTATTTAATCATGATTAAATTTCGGTCACGATGACGAAAGGACGGACTAAACAATTACCCTGGAGATATTACACTATACAGGGTTGTCTGTAAAGACCCAGCAACCTCGCAGGACTACATAGTTAACACCATAAGCAACAAATTTTGTTACATACATTTTGTTTCAATACATTAAAAAAAGAAGATATGTATTTATTGACGACGGTAACGGAAGAAAAACATCGTGAGGGAACCTGCATGAATCTTCCGGAATCCGAAACCTGTTTAACTGGCTACGACACTGTGACAGTTATTCAAATTAATTAGAATATAATAGCCGTATAGTTTTTTAAGTCTTACTTAAAAATCATCCAAATGCTTTTAAGCAATATGGCGTGGCGTGCGTATATAAAAATAACATTTATTAATGTTAGGCAAAAAAAAAAACTTTGATGTGTACGCGAACACCAATTCGTATTCATCTACAGCATGTCCTTAATAACCTGACCTTAATATTAAAATGAATAAAAAAAATCTATATATAAAACTTCATCATATATTAAGTAAATATCAATAATTGTAAATTCTTCGACACTTTAGGTATTATAGATATTGTACTATCCGTACACGATATTTGCGCCTGCAGTGTACGCTAAGCGATCCCCAAAGACTATGCATATGCGCACTGCTGCAATCAGCGATTGCTGCCATTGTGGCGCAGATTAAAATTTTAGGGTTCACCCGCTAATGTGATTGCACTCTTTTCTCGCTACGGAACCAACCGGCTCATGCTATTAATCGCTATTATAGGGGCGGTGTGTTATTTTTAATCACATTCGAAAATTGACAGTTGTTATAAAGGGTATATTTATGTAATCTGAATTTAATCTGTTTTAAAAAATATTAATATCGATGATTAATTTTTATGATTATTAATTTGGAAAACAAGTTTTATTATTTGCAAAGATATCGCGTTTTAAAATATTCAATATTTATTTTATGAAGATTATATTATAATTATAATATTACAATTGTTGTAATTCCGTTTTTTTAACAGTACCTATACGATTAATACACTAACGTACTTAGTTTATAAAACGCCAGATTATTTCTAACAATTGTGTATTTCTATAACAATTTTATAATAATAAAACGGATCGAAATTTCACAACAAGTATACCTCGAGTAAACTTTTTAATTTGAATTTCCATTTTTCAATAGCGGAGAGATGATTGAATACACAAATTGATTGCACGGCGCGCATTGTCGGCTATCGGCTCGCAAAGTTGATTAAAATGTCTACCTCACCCCTCCCCGCCTCACCCTCTACCTCGATCACCATCCACCACTACTTCATTAATCTGATTTGTTTATGGTTTAATTGTTTGTATATTTGAAATGTGTTTACAGTCCATTATAACTAACATTTGTATTTCTATGTAAAACGACTTGTAATGATATATTACCCAATATATTAAAATAATGCGTAGATAATTCATGGTTTGAATTCCAGGTACTCGTTTAAGAAATCACTTTGGAATTAATTTAAATATATAACGATAAATTATTAATTTCAATATATTTATTTTAAATCCAGATCAACTAAAAATTGTATGAGGAGGACCACGTGACTTATCGTTGAGAGATGTCATCCTCATACATTTGTTTAGTTTTCTAATAGCGTTTACGATTATAGAATGTCAACTTGGCTAGGGCCTCAGTCCAGACTGAAGGAAGAATAAGTACCAGTATATTGCTCTGTTCTGGTTGGAAGTGAGGTAGTATGATAACATCTTAGACTCATGGCTGGCAGCACAATAACGGAATAAGAAACTGTACTTCTTATATTGCCTACGACTATAGGCGAAATTGTTTACGATTTCTTTTCACCGAGTACCTAATATGCTCTTCTGTGCTCCTTAAAAAAAAATACTTAGTGGTAGGCCTTTGTGCAAGTTCGTCTGGATAAGTGGATGGTGAATATTTCTTACAATGTCAATATTAATGAGTCGTGGTAACCACTTACCATGAGGTGGCCCATTTAGTTGTCCGCCGACCTATTATATAATAACATTATAATATTCTAATATTAAGCAACCTGTACTCTACAGATTATAAAAATGACTTATGCTAATTTGTTAGAAATGTGAATTAAAAAAAATCTGTAGAAGCGATTCGTAATTTGTATTATTGAAAAGAATAACATTTCACATATATTCCGTATCTCTTTACAGGAAAATGCGCCAAACAGATTATCAATAAACATTAATACGAACATCTCATTTCAAATAAAATCTCCTGGGAATATCACTTGATTTTCATTCGGCTCGCATTTTGCGAGGCATTCATTCAATATTTCGGTATGAAATAAATGTATTCAATATTCGATATTAATGTATTCAGCAGCGCCGGGCCGCAATTTTCATTTTGTAATTTTTACCGAGTGCGCATTCGGTAGCTGTCAACATCTCAAAGAACCTTAGGTTCTTTATAATCAACTCATTGTTTGGTGCAATTTATTAGTAAATAAAATATACAAAATTGAACCTATTGAAATATATGTATATAACAACGCTGTAAAAGGGCTTTTTTGGTCTACTTATTATTTTTTTCTGTATAGGGAGGCGGACGAGCTTATGGGCCACCTGATGGTAAGTGATCACCAACGCTCATAGACAATGGCATTGTAAGAAATGTTAACCATCGCTTACATCGCCAATGCGACATCAGCCTTGGGAAATAAGATGTTTTGTCCCTTGTGCCTGTAATTACACTGGCTCACTCACCCTTCAAACCGGAACACAACAATACCAAGTACTGCTGTTTTGCGGTAGAATATCAAGTGAGTGGGTGGTACCTACCTATACGACCTTGCACAAAGATTATTATCTACAGATGTCAAATCAAAATTAAAGATAATTTATTATATTTTTCTTGTCTGTGTTATCAGCAAAAAAAAATCAATAAAGGTTCATTAATAATAAATCAATTCATCGTTGTGCTTTGTTCGTAATCTGTCCAGTCTCGCCAGGATGGATTGCTATGTTATCGTCTAACATCAATACTTTGTATTATTGTGTTCTGGGTTTGAATGGTAGGTGAGTCAGAATTATTTCAGACACAAAATACCTCAGATCACATGTTTAAAGTCGCATTGACATTGAAGAAAACTTTTATAAATCTATAAGTGCCTATGTTTATATTTATAATAAAAACTATGGAGTTAAATATGCAGTACATAGATGAATCAACTGCAAAGTATCTCGATAATAAATAAAATAAACAATCAAAAATTACTAAGAATAATAAGGTCCTCAGACCGATTTCTGTCACGGCGGCCAATCTCAAGAGAGATTAGCCAACTGCGCAGGAGATATTATAGTGCACAAGTGTGTGCGCCAACACAGGTGCACTCTCTTTTCCTTAGCTCTAATAATCCGATGGGACGGCAATCCGACATGACCGGAAAGGTGCAGGACCAACGGCTTAACGTGCTTTCCGAGGCACGGGAGTGTACATACTTCCAACTTCCAGACTCCGGGCTGCTACTGAGAATTTTCTGAAAGAAAACCCCAATAACTATTTATTGGCCCGACCTGGGAATTGGACCCGGGACCACCGAGTCTGCGGCCTTATATCAAGCCACTAGTGACTAGACCAACGAGGCAGTCAGGCTTTTTTGGTCTACAAAAATTACTATATAATATATTATAAAAGATATTTAAGTATATTATTATAAGTGAATTTTTTTCACCTCCAATGTCTGATGGTGACCACAAACCAACAGGTGGTCCATTTGCCTCTGCGCCTATTTTTTAATAGTATATAGAATAATATTTAAATATTTTTTTTTATTAGAAACTTTCAGAAAGGTTACGGATGAAGAGGTTTACACATTGACAAAGTAAAAAAAAAAATATCATCTGTTTCTATAGTCTATAATGTTTTGTTGTTTTTTTTTTTCTCAGTAAGGTGTTTTTTCGTAACCTATTGTCTTTCCACTACAGTGTGACACCGTTAATTAGTTGCTCCGTGCGTGTCGCGGGCTCCAGCGAAGTAATCAATCTTGCACCTGGTTTTTCAAGGAATTAGTGACATTTGAAACGATAATACAAGGTACAAGTATATCATATAAAAATTGCAACGGTACTATTATTAATACAGTCTTCACTAAAGTTTTTTCAACTTAGCGATTGCTTACTTTATATTTTTATTTCTGGTTTTAGACTACAAAACTAAGTCGTAGTCAATTTAGATTATAAGAAATAAGGATGATGTATTGTAATAAAAATTGTGCAATTTTGCTTAGTTCGTAGCAGGATTTTTATTTATGCACGAACAATTTAATATATTTGTGTAATTCATCACCGAAACACGAACTTTATTTAAAGAAAAGAAGGAATACTGGCGCCTTTCGTCAATGCTACACTTTATTAAAGTTATTGAAGTTTGAAAAAATATATCATATCCAGTTGTTTCTATAACGAGTAACGATGCCTTACCTTGCGGCCTCACCTACGACAATCATCTGTGTAGTGCATTAGTTGATGACGTCACGGGCTGGCGCTCTCGTAGCGATTATATGAGCCATATTGTCACACGGTAATTCGCCTTAAAAGATTGGAGTACCATTTTATAGCTAAGGTGAGATGCGAGACACATGTTTTTTATCATAGTGTACTGTTACAGTGCTTGAAGAAAACAGCAATTTGCAACTTTATTGTAATGTGTTAAAATTTTAATTTCAATTTCTTTAAAAAAAACTATTTATACATACCTACTTTTTCAATTTCGAGCATTTAGACAGTTTATACTTCCTGGGGCAGTAAACGCCTTTAGACGTCATTACAATTATTTAGCTATTGTGTCTAGTGCACTGTCCTTGAAAGTATTAATATATAATGTTATCTTAGAGGTAAAAAAATTATTTTTATTTCATATGGGAACATAAAGAAAGTATGATATAAAAGGCTTAATAAAACCTTTGAGGTAAAGATACAAACAAAGTCGTTGCAATTTTCTATGTTATTTAACTTCGCTATTTGTGTGATAAAGTAGAAATAATAGAATAGGTACAGAGAGCATAAAAAGTAGTTAAACTTAAACTACACATTACGAACTCCTTTTGTCATTTAAATTATTACTATTCGTTACTAAGAATTTAAAATCGAAACGGAATTATTGAAGACACTTATTATGTGTAATATATGAATATAGCATTTGTTATACTATATTATCGATATTAAAAGTTTAAATTGCTTATATAGTGTATAATAGACGAATTTTATAATATAAACAAGCCTTTTTATTCTTTTTTTTTAAGCTCGAATGACGCCTTTACGGGTATGTGGAGCTCGCCGGCGCTGAAGGCGCAGTAATACCCACTAAAAACCAGCGGTATCCTCTCCGTCTGGTCAAGAGGCGCCACGGGATCGCTTGCGCAGACTTGACGCCCCGACGGTCGGCCCACCTATGCGGGCCTCCATTTCTAAGGGGGTTCCCGGATACTGGGAACCCTCGTAGCCCCAGCGGCTATTAAGGCGGGGGGAGAAGGTGCGCATAGCGTCGACGCTTCCTCCCCGGTCTTCTTCAAAGGATCGAATCAGCGGAGGCACTTTCCTCACGCTGCCGCTCCGTGGCTTTCTGCGACATGACACTCTCGCAGAAGGAGACCATTTTCAACCAGCACCTCTCGCTGTCGAGTATGGCGTTAATCACGCTTGGCAGAGAAATATAAACCAGCCTTGCAATGTTCAGAACATAACGTTTTTACGAATAGGTGTACAAAATTAAATGAACTCACAGTTAAATGTATATAAGTACATCTGCCATTTATACATATAAAAAATTGGTTGCCTGTAAAGTCGGTATACGGGCGAAAGTTTTACGTGACAACGACTTTGAGTGGTAAAATAATTTTAATGTGAATATTCATTCGTATAGTAGGACTAATTAATGTCTGTCTCTCTCGCTCTTAGGCGGGCTAACCATGCCCGAGTGGAAGGGACGCGTGCCTCTCACTCGCTCTCATTGTGAGCGCATAACGTGAGCGGAGCGTAACGCAGTTTCTTGAAGTGTCACCCGGCAAACCAATTTATAAGACGTTGTCACGTCAAAACTTATAAATATAAAATATTGATATATCTTTATATAAGAAACAGTGTCAAGTGTTATGTCAAATTAAAAATGTAACGTAACGGTCAAGTAAGTTCGTCGTTTAAAAACGTCAAACAAAAGAGCTTTCCTTTTGATTGATGATAATTCATTCTTAAGTCTCGGGAAAAAAGTTTGTTTCTCATTGATAATTTAATTTAAAAAAAACCAACTAAATATATAAATATATATAAGAAAGATGTTGTACAATTAAATCACACGTCTATAAGTATTTCATTATCATTTTCTAATTTCCATCTACGTTTTTAAAATTGAATACAACCGTCTCAAGAACTCAGCAAACAACAAAAGATCAGGTAAGTACATTACGTTACAATACATTCAAAAGGACTAAGCAATCGCTAAGCGAAAACAAGAATAAAACACACAGAATAGCATTGTGGAAGAATGGAAATTTTATAATACCTAAAACGAATGACTGTGCAAGGCCATTGTTGTGCCCACAGAATATCCCAATTACGTTGCGGTGGAGAGAATATAATCAAAAGTGATCCTCCGGTAAGGACAGAGGGAATGAAAAATTTTAATTTCGAATGCAGTTTGTTAAAGCGCAGAATACGCTCCGGGTATTTTTAACTGAAAGTGGATAATGTATAAAGAGACTTTTGTTCGCATCTGATCATTATTGTTCGTTTGTTTTCACTTCGAATGTACCGAAATTGTTTTGTTCGACTTTACATATCGAAATTGTATCGCGATTCTATTTATTTAATATTTCATCTTTTGTCTGAGTTTAAAATCATTAGTTAAATTAGTTCTCAATAACATAATATTTTTGTAACGAATTTAGGTAATTCTGTTTTTGTTACGTTTTTTTTTGTGCCTAATAAATTATTTATATAAAATGAAATTTTGGTCGAATTTTGCGTGTTTTCCAAAAGATATTCGAGTTTAAATCTATCTTTGAATGGGATTTCGGGTAAATTTTCCAGAAGCACCCCCGACCAAAGATATTTGAGTTTCAGTGAGGGCGGGCGGCGAAGGTAAAAAGTAAAAATTTCATTTCGTTTCACCACCTGAAGTACTAACCGGATCCGACTACGATCCGTTTGAACTCAGTTAATAAAATATATGTACGTTTCGCATACAAGATTCGCTTCACTATTCTCCTCGTATTCTTAAATTTTAGTCATTTTTTATGCGACTGTTGCAATAAAAATAAATATCAATCAAATTAAAAATAAGTATAGATTATATCAAAATTACATGTTTATAATTTTTTTCATAAGTTACAACATAACAATAAAAATTTGCTAAGTATTGAAATAGATTTTAATTATTATTTAAAATATTATATACAAAATTGAAAACAGATTCTAATTATAGAAGCGAAAAAATAAATTATAGGTATTGTATTTTTTTTTTCAGTAGAAAAGCACAGACAGCATTGCTTTGTGTACAAGCTGCCTGAATAGTTTCCGCATTCGATACGAATGAACGGTAACCGTATTCGACGGGCCGTGGCGGACGGAAAAACAGGTAATCCTTTAATTAAAGCAGTGCGGTCACGGCAAAGACAGAGTCCCGTAGGGTGGCTTGACAGAACGAGAAATAGAGACCTTTACTGATGTTTTACATGATTTCACTTGGGGTAGTTTTTGTTAATTATATTAGCACGAGTAACGTGCTTATCAGACATATATGTTCGAAATTTAAAATTATGAATAATAGATAATATTTTTTTTTGGACTTTATTGTATCATTCATTATCTTTAACATTAATTACATTTAACTTATGAATAGTACGAGTATATGTAAATTAAAGTAATGGAAAGAAACAATTATATATCATATTTTAAAAAAAAACAACAGTAGTAATAATTGTATAAAAGATAAATATCATTCACTCGTTCATACATCAGATGTTTTGTAAACGAATTAATGGTTCTTTTTTTGTACATTCTCCCATAGGACATACATATGATCAGCTGGTAATATTTATAATTTATATAAGTCGAAACAGAATTTCGAAATTTTAGTAACAAATAATAAACCTCGCTGATTAAAAAATATTACTAATGTTTAATCTATATAATGAAATGTTTTTAATAAGAACATTATCATATAATATCTTTGACACATAATTGCAAAAACTTGGTTCCTCATTATGCCTGTAAATAAAACATTTTTAAGAAAAAAAAAGGATATTTAGATACAAATTATGGCAACCCTATTTAAACTAATTTCTATCGGCACGGTTCATTTCGAGTAATTACTTTTACGCTTTACTTTTGCGGAGTAGGTGATTTACAAACGTTTCTCTAGATTCAAAGTTATCTGTGATTCATTTATCTTAATTAAAATCACTCTATTGGCTATTTTAGGAGTATTTTATACTAAAACGTTTAGAAATTGCTCAATGAAGATTACATGAGTTCTCTCATAAATTATTAAAATATAAAATGAATGTTAAATTCGTTCATTAAATGTTAATTAATACGCTTTAAGGTCGCAAACACGGTGACATAAAAATGTCTACATGGTTTACAGGACATTTTGAAACTAGTCTGCTAGGTATCGAACGCACAACAATTATTCCATTTAAAAACAGTTCAGTTTTCCAGTGTTCCAGTTTAAATAATGAGTGAGCCGGTGTAATTACAGCTACAAGGATGTAATATCTGAGTTCCCGTGGCTGTGCCTATGAGCAAAGGTTACTTATAAACATATCACCTAGCCTAGTTGCTATAATCATGATATTGCATAGCATTATAGCAATTAATATTGTGCAACAATTAATAGTCAGCAATCCTTAAATTAATTTGAAAAATATTCTTATTATAATGTAAAAGTTATAACAAACATTGTACAGAATTAGATATATTTAACTCAAAAATTAGCGAATTTAAATTTAGTTTACGTCATATATTTAAATTATAGCAGTTTCACTTGCATTTTGTGCTTTCTGTTTTTGTTTTTATTTTTAATATAATAATAAATGTCATTTGTTTGTATTAATTTTAAGTGGAAACTTGATTGATTTATGTTTTTCTTATATTTGTTTTTTACTATTAAGTGTTATTATAATTGTTTGTTTCCCAAATAAATAAATAAATAAATATATATTAAATTCATCCTTAACTGTTCATAATCCGTCTCGTTTGCCTCGACTTAGTGCCTACAAGTTCTTCCAAATACCTACATTTAAAACCTACCTCGGACATAATTCTGGTATATCTACCTCGAATATATAGAATACAATGAACTTGCAAAAAGCAACTATTTGGATATTGCCGATAATCTAAGTAAATATAAAAAAAAACTTAGCAATATTTAAAATAAAATTATGTTCATTCATTCATTCATTCTTAATTCAATCATTTAATATAGATGAATGTTTTGTTTTTGTTTTAGTTCGTTTAGTAATTAGTAGCCTTTTATTTTAATCTTACTGTAATAGCTGTTACTTAGTTACATAAAATGGATGCTGTGGTTTTCTGTAACTGAGGGCCCACAAAGACTTGTGACTCGCATAATTTATTTAAAGCTTGCCATGACGTGTATTCCTTGTTGCCGATACTTTTAAATTAAAATAAAAAAATAATAAAAACACTGTTTTATTTGCATATTGCATGATCCGAAACTTTTGGTAATAAAGATTCAAATCTGAAAATGAAATTATAGCGGTTTTCAAGACTGAATGTTTGCTCTACTCTGAATAAAATGATCTTTTAAGCCTTTCGGATTTCCTTTTTAACAAGACAATATTGAAGAAAATTTCGTTGTATTTTTTAAATTGTTAGTAAAATCAAAGTTAACGCAGACTTTTTAATGATTCGATAAATAATTCAAAGAAAATTATTATAATAAGTAAAAACTCGGTAATTAGTAGTAGCTTTTCAAATAATAATTTAAAATTATTTATTCTAATGACCAATGATTTTGTCTATTAAAAAATTCATTTGAAAAAAGAATTGTATTTTTATATTATCTATCCTTTATTTGTAAACCATAAATAGCTCATTTATTAATTAAGCAAAGAGCGTAATTAAAAATTTAATGCCGTATAAACTGTATAAATAATTCAGGTAGTGTAGTAATTAATTCCGTAAACCCTAATCAGGCTGTAATGAATTAGTCCGACCGCACGCCGCAAATCCACTAATCCGCCACTCTATGGTAAATTCTATGATAAATTCTCTTTGGTATAAAATTAATTAATAAACTGTCTGACATTAAACTTTATATGAAATTATTTTTGAACATAAATTTATTCATCATTATACTTAACGTATAACGCCTTGAGTACATACTCGTATATTGATTTTTAAATTCTATTTCAGAAAGTACTCAATAAAAATCAGAGCCACGCATTATTTTCAAATAATTAAATAATAATAGAACTTATATATTAGTTAGAATTTTATTTTAAACAGAAACACCTAAACTAAGACAAAAAGAGATATCGAGTATTCCACCTTCAATAAAACTAATCGAGACACTTTATGTTTAACAAATTGTTAAATTACAGAATCTGGTCAGCTTTATTGTATGTTAGTTACAGAAGTAAAGCTATGATTATACAATAAATATTCCATTTTATTGTAATTTTTTTTAACTAATAATTTGTTCATAAAATTTGTTAAAAGAATTACGTTATAATATACCTGTAATATTAAGAAAAACAACAAAGTTTTAACCTCAACGCACATAGGTTTGATTCAAATTTATGAATAAATGAAATGTACATATTACAATAAACAAATACAATAAAACAAATTATGTAATAAACGGAAAATTAGAATAAAATAATTAGTTACTAAACATAAACATTTAAATATAAATCAGTGATATGGCTTTGTTTCTGTCTATGGATTAGGTACGATAAAATCTCAAGAGTTGATTATAGTAAAACCACGCAAATTGACCACCCTGCACACTCGTATTGAGGCGCGATCATCTGTGAGGGGGCGGGTGGCAATTATTGAGCAAATGTAATAGCGGCATTGTGATAGAGCGCTCAGCGCTGAGCTCAGACGTAGCGCTGATTAGTGAGCATCGAGAGGAATGGAGTCGAACTTTATTTGTACCGTTTTTGCAAGTAAGGTTGAGTGAACATTGATATTCATTAAATAAATAATTTCTACTCTAGTTCAGTACCTATTCCTATATGTAGAGGCGACTACTCATTACTATTATTATATTACTCGAATTAATATGATTTATGACGTCACAATTACGAATATGAAAAGCTCGGTAGCTTTTGTTACATCAAGAAAAAATATTTTATGTTATGACTACAAATAGATCCGTTAATATATTTTAAAATTGCAATCTAAGTGGAAACATTGTACGTTCCAAAATTAGCTCTAATTAATTATTTTATAAACGAAATGAACGATATCTTAGAACAACCATCATATATGTATTTCAACTCCTGTTATAATAATCATGCTGGTTTTTATCCGGACTAACGTTACCCCTGAATTACAAAAGACAAAGTATAGACATTTGAGATGCATATTATTGACATCTACCATCGCTATGACAAGCTCCTCTTTTTGTATGAGATATTGTCGCTACTTTTGTATGAAACCCCCTCCTGCTTGTATGCTTAAGTTTATAGTGGCAAACAAAAACAAAAGTGTCATCAAAATCGGTCTATTAGTTTTTGAGATATAACACAACAGTTTTATTTATCTGTGTTCTAACAATTGTACGTATTTTTAAATACATTTATAATAATTACAAAACAGTAACAAAACAGCACGTCTCCAACGTAATTTCAGTCCTTGATTATATTTGCGACGAGCCACGGACACGCCCCTTCCATCCCCTATTATATTAATCGAAGATAGCAAAAACGACCGATGTACGTTAAATTAAATTATAACTTTAAGCTCTATTCTATCTACCATAAGATTTGATTTTCTGTAAACAATTATCATTATGTAATCACATAGTCCTGTTCTGTTTTGATTTGTCCATAAAATAATACACTTTGAGCTTTGTCTGAGATTCATTGGAAAGTAAGTGATGTTTTAGCATTCAATGAATTTAATTAATTAAGGCTTTAATTATTATTTTATTTTCTATATTTAAGTAATTTTAATATAGTTAAATTTATACATATACACGATTCCAATTTATAATAATGATTTTTTTAGCTTATGATTAAGGTTTAGGTAGTTTTAAAGAAAATAATAGGTATATTAATAGAATTCAGTAGGGGGTATTTTATTCTTGAAGAACAAACTCGGGACTCACCGCAGAAATCGGTCGTTAAACGTCAGAAAGCGATATTCGACATTTACTAAGTACAATAATTATAAAATTTCAACTGTCAACATTTCACAGTGAATAATGCAGTGTGTACTTAGAGAATAGCACTGCTGTGCTGGTAACGAAATGTTATAGCTACTACAATACTACTATTATTCTAATACTGCTCTCATCTCTGGGCGAAGCTACTTCCCCAGTACCAGCTACTTTCTTTTGACCACATTCAACGAAGAGCAGTTCGAATTGTCGGCGATCAGGTTCTCACCGACCGGCTTGATACTTTGGATCTGCGTAGAGATGTCGGATCTCTGCATCCTCTTTCGCATGTATCATGGGGAATCTTTAGATTAGTTCCGGCTGCTGAATTTCACCACCAGACATCGCGCCAGAATTCAAATATCATCCTAACCTCACCTCGATGTCTGGAAATCTACAACATCCCGATTTGTAAGACTCGCACAACCACTTTATGAAACCAGCTTTCGCCGGCGAACCTTCAAGAAAAAAGCGTACTCATTCCTTAAAGACCGGCAACACACCTGAGAGCAGGTGTGGCAGGTGTTGCAGATGTCCATGGGCGGTGGTAGTCACTTTCCCTCAGGTGAGCCTCCTGCTCGTCTGACATAAAAAAAATAGTTTGCATTTCTTACAAAACCTATTATTATTTCTCATTTCCATAATGATCTATTGACAACTTCGATTTTTTTCATTTCTATCTTATTAAAGTTAAATAGTGTACTTTATAATAGACTAGCTGTGCCCCGCGGTTTTACCCGCGTAATAATTAATAAAATATAATGATTAAAAATCAGCCTAGAGCCTCCCTCGATAAAAGGACTAGTTCCTGAGATTAGCCGGATCAAACAAACAAACTCTGCAGCTTTATATAATAGTATAGATATATATTTCATTTATTTTATGTTCGTACACAAGATATTTTTTTAAATACAATTAGGTAAAGTTTGCCTTAAATGTTTATATAAAGCGAAGTACTACTTACACGCTTATACAATTAAAGTCGTGATTTATCATATTAAACCTAATATATTAAGCATGTAGGTCTTTATTCCAATACAGTTCTGATAAGCAAGCTTAATCAAACGCTTACTTTTCGCTAAAACTAAACATTTTAATACGAACAATACGTTCATCATTACCTGTATTTCTCGGTTTCGCTTTTGAAAAGAGTTCCAAACAATTTCTCGCAAAATTTTTATTCTTTGAATGTGCAATGCGAAACGTTTGTATATAAATGTACAATGGCGAAGCGCGTTACTTGCATTGCTAAGAGGTTCTATTGTTTAATGCCACAATTAGTTGTGAATTCTGCTCCGAATGAAAGAAACTGCCCAAGTCGCCGACTGGACTTCATAGCGAGCCACAACCCTTTTTGATACTAGCATACTTTTCTATTTGTATCATTGACCAATCCGAGTCTTGGATCGAGTGAACTTTTCGTGATCTGTCATAGTTTTTATAATTCAAACAGATTCAATTACATTGAGTAACTATTTAAATTATGGCAGTTTTGTTTAAAACTATAAACTCCTTCATTATAAGTTCAACGCTAGAGAGAGATAATAATAGTTTATGTCTACTAGGTTCGTTTCATTTGTCATATCTTCCGTCAGATATATCACAGGCATTTGATATTTAACATCATCAAGAGCAAAATACTCTTTAATTTTAAATGTAACTAAAGCACAGATTACACCGGACGCTTCAATCTTATTTATCTTATTTCAGAAATAACAGTAAAGTATCAAAATGTATTCGTCAACGTGTACCATATTTGGGCGGACGGACAGCGCTCAAGGTGGCCGTTTTCCGAATACCTGTCTAACAATGGGATATTATGGAGTGGACTGACGTGACGTATCATGGATATGTCTTACATATAAACTTTTTTTATATTTCAAAATACAACTATACATAAGAAGAAAAAAAATATTTATTAAGAAAAAATATATAGTTATACCAAACCTAAATGATCTTAATTTTTATTAGTTGATTATAATTATTTTTAGGGATGATAATTATTATGTTTTACATCACCAATATGCTGTTTTGAAAGAATCGAACGATGACGTAGACATTAGAAAAAAATACCTTGTCAATTATTTAACAGAAAAAAAATACCGAATCGCAAAGGATTGTTAGCATTTTCTATAAAGTCGAGTCCATTCTATGACATGCGTGCCGTTCGCTCATATCTGTAATGCAACTGCCAAAACAATGATCAATTTAGCAATCACGCTCTGGCGTTCGCTTCTTTACTCACGGCTACCACTGAACCTAGGGCTGGTCAACCTTGTGTTATGGGAGAAAAATAGTGTCATTTAAGTACTAAGTACTCGAAAATGTTATTTTAAATTCATATTTTTGATTATCTACCTTTATATACCTATATATACCTATATATACCTTTATCAAAGTACTTCTCTTTGCAGAAAAAATATATTTATTTAAATACTACTACTAATTATATTGATAATATAGGTTTAGGTAGTGCTTACTACTCTATACTAATTGCTTGTATCGTATCATCTTTAATTTTATTAAATGTATAGCTTATAACTCATTAATCATAAATGTTTCGCTAGATAATAAAAACCTAAATTCTTAATAAGCCAACAACTTAATAAATTACTGCATAATTTTTTTATTAATTTTCTTATTTCAAAAGTTTTTTTAATATACATATAAATTAAGATCACCATTTAAATAGGTATTTCTTTTATAATTTTAAAAATAAAATTATTTTATACTAAGTAATTTGTGTACTTATTAAATACATTTATTACATTTATCAATTATACGATCGAGAGGTACCCACATCGAATCCATAGAGCTGAAGTCACGACTTGAGAGTACGACGTTTAAGTAAGAGGGACATCCCTGCATCCAAAATATGTCTATTTCACGTTCACCTAGCCTCTATTGTTATTAAGCCAAAAAAGTTTCCATATTTCCATTGTTATGCTCTTTTGTTTTATGGAATGCATAGGCTTTATATACTCGGTTTTTATATAAATTGGGAGAGAGTTATACGGCACATGAATTTTGGGCATCAGGTATATTTGTACTTCAAAATACAAACTTACAACACACTTTGTGTGTGTGTAACATATCCGAATGTGTATTATCTTGTTTACTGGTTATTTGAACACATTTACATTACTAATCTAGTTTTGATTGTTGTGTTAGTCTAATTGATATTTTATATAATGAGCGAGGTCTCTCTATTTAAAATTACAAGCTGCCCATTCCGACTTTGTGTGTGAACGTAATATTCATACAATGACTAATTAACTTTTATTTTATGCTCATTTTCGAAATATCAGATGGTGACAATTTTATTTCGGATACAATTTGGTAAAAATCCGTTCGTAGTAATCGTCTACGTTGCGAATAACGCGCTAAATTCCAAGACAATGAAACCTTTACTTTCGGAGATTTCGTGATAAGACAATCAGCCAGTGGTATTTCGTTTATTTTCGTTAGGTGGCTAACTAAAATAAATACATTGGTGTACCGTGTATTATATACTCTGTGTAAGTTATCAGTATATACTTACTCTTATAACTTACACCGAGTATATTTAGATTTACTCTGACTAAAGTCTAATAAAAAGTGAAAAGTTAGTGTTAAGTAATACAAATATATTACTTCCCTTACATTAGGTTCAAGCTGTTTTAGTCATATGCTATCCCACTTTATAAAAATTAGCGTAACTGTTACTGTATAGTTACGCTATTCAGTAACAGTTTAAGTGGCCGACCTTTAAAGTCTTTCTATTGGGCAAAGGCCTACTTTCGTTATATGAATTTACATGTGACAGAATTCTATCCGACACATGCAGTTTCCTCACGAGGTTTTCCTTTACAACAAGAACGAAATAAAATCAACACACAAATTAAGCACATGAAACTAAGTCGTGCTTGGTTGGATTTTAATCTGCGACCTTCATTTTAGATTCACCAATTTACTCCACCTATCCACGTTATACACTATCCACGGCTCTGAAACAATATACTCTATCATATACAAAAACATTATGTACTTTATATAGTACATGGACATTACAAAGCCGTTTGATTGAAAATGAAGCTGACATCAATTAAATTCTCGTAAAGCATAGTTGTTTATTATCTACAATTATTTTCTTGCCAACATCAATGTAAATTTATTATAGTTACTATTCACACACATTTGTGGTAAAACAAACGAGCAAATTACATTTTGTCGAGATAATAATAATTATACGACAAAGGTTTCTATTGAATTGAATATAGCCTTTTGTACAATAACATAACCACATTCCTTATTGAACTTCAAAATAACTATAAAAATAATAGTGTACATGTGATTTGTGATTGCTATTCGTATATAGTGCTGTAAAAATTTAAAAAATATTTTCGAAAGGTGACAATAACAAAAATGTTCTTTGTAAGAATAGTTCACGGTGTACGATCACGTATAGGGACAAACCGTTATCAGAGCAAACCACACATATACGACCTTAAATAATGAGGAAGCGCATCTCATCTTCGCGACGGTAATTATTTCTCATTCTCAGCATCCATCTACCTGCCGTGATGAGGTTGCACTATGCATTAGGTGATGACGTCACTAGTTGATGAGACACTGTTTTCTATTACTACGGCCTATTCCAATGGTAGGATGAGTAAAGGCATGATAGTAAATAATATATTGCAATAATGTAAAAATCTATTTACAAGCAGAAGTGAAAACTGATTAAAAAACAAACTCGAATTGGTCTTTTAAAAATAAAACACCAAATCATATAAATTTATGTTAATTACTCACAATCAAAAAAATACAATTAAGCTCATTCAACTTCTCACAAGTCGCGCCTATAATGAATTCACCAACAAAATGGCGGTTTTTAATTTAGCGCACTGCTTTTTATCGCGGCGTGAAAAAGACGCGCACGTGTGTTGTAGCGGTAAGGAATGACCTAACGGCTGAACTATGTAATATATAATGTAATTAATAAAATAAGTAAGTGGTGTACTATTTATACTTTTTAATTTAACTATATAGTCGTTGTTTTGTTACATTTATTTTTTTAAACTTCTTATTCTTCTCAGTTCTTATTCATCTTATTTTTTACAGTTTGACAGAATTATCAATTAAATGATAGTTTTGTGTAACAAGAAAAATAAAATATTAAATATGACGTGGTTATCGACAAAGGTATTTATTTTTATTTATTTTCGTATTAACACTACTCTTTTTCTGTTGTTTTGATTATTGGTTGAATTCAGATGTTGTACGTGCAGCTCAACAAGCTGCCTCACCAAGTTTGTGGTGTCGACATTTGTATGGACGATTAGTTCAAATATCTTTAATTGCTCCAATGCCTTCCAATCATCTTTATGTTTAACAGCAACATTAAATAGTTCGCTTAAAACCTCTTTAGTTTTCTTTATCATGCTCAAAATGAAACCAGCTCTGTACGGCTCTTCCTCTCTATGTTCTTCTTTTAATTTTTTCATGGATGTTATTTTTCTTTCAGTGTCGTGTACTGTCTGGTCGACCAGTGTGGCAATTTTACTTTTAAGTGTTTCATCCTTTTCATTTTCAGTTGCAGCTTTATCTTTAGATCTGAATTTGAAATCGGATTTTACAAGCCAAGATCTTCTTTCCGCTTTGGGCTTAAAAGACTTGTTTTTATATGAATTATCCAAAGGCTTTTCTATTTCAATAGATTGTACGTCAATATATTTTAGTCCGCCTGAACTTTGTATTATATGTAAAATACCTACAAATCAAAACTTAATTAATTTATTCGACACTTTTACTTTTTAAGACACCCAAGGCGCAGAAGGTCTGTTGTGATAGATCAGCCGTCGTACGTTACGAAGCATTTGTAAGCGGACTCCAATATGATAGAAAGCTGATTTATCATGGCTCGCCTGGCCCTCGGCCTGGAGCCCCAAATACAAAGAAGCACAAGTCTCTTAAATTATATTATAGGCCTAACTATTTTATTTAATGAATAAAATTCTAAACTAGGTTTAAGTTTTACTTACCTAAATAGACACCAAATTTTAACAACATGCTAAATTAAAGTATCATTTTAATACTAATCAGTTTCATTTACTAACAAGCAACAATTTCAGGAGACCATACTCTTACTTGAGCAACTATAAAAGTACATATTTGCGCATTTCCTCCTAATGCGCAAGTTTTACAATTAGATTTTAGATGCTCGTAATATTTTTTATCGCTATTACTTATTACTAGTTACTTTATGATCGTATTTATTAAGTATTTAATAGAACATATCAACGAGTAAATTATGCGGTAAAATATTTTCTCTTAAGTTCCCTTTAGAATGTAGATACCTCAATCAATCCAAACATCATTCTCTGCTATATGACCGTATATGTACTTACATCTTCTCTAGCTTATGTTTATATAATTGTTTTACATGTGTACAATAAATTATTTGCGTGTATTAAAATAAAACTATTTTTAAAAGCGAAATCCGTGGTTCCTTATATGTTTTAAATTTTAATAAATACAATACACCATCAAATACACACAACTTTCGAAGAAACGCTTTAGAACTTGTGTTTTTTCTCACATTGGGCCTTTATTTATTTCTTTAACTTTCTTAACCAAAAAGAATATAATCACTACGTCTAACTGTCATAGCCATAATGTAACCGATCACTTCATTTTAAACAAAAACTTACGTCATTAGAATAAAAATTATATAAATTACTTTTTGAAAAAACATATCATTAGATAAATCTTACAATGTTATCATTGGTTACAAGAAATCTCGCAGTTTTAGAATCACAGTTTCGTTTCGTACGAAAATGTCACAGTATATTTGGAATTAAAGATTTAGTTCGCCAAGAAAAGGTTAGTAATATATTGTACCTACTGGAAGTCCGCGGATGCGATATATCAACACGATCCCACTACCTCTCCGATCCATATCGAAGAAGGCAGTCACAGTGGTTTTAGTAGGCTATATTCCATATCCCATATTACCCGGTTGCCCCACTCCACATGTATTCCTTTATCTAACAAATGACTATTATAGTCCGGTCAATTTAGACTTAAAAATAGTGATCAACAAAAATTCCGACACAGCCAAATTTTCGTAGAGACCTTGGGTTTACCATTACTAATAGTCAAAAGACCCCATCGATCCCATGTGTGATAAAAAAGTTATTCGGGGTCAAAGGTCAACATTTTAGGGTTTTTGGAAGTTTCTCAAAAACGGTAAGGATTATCGAAAAAGTACGGCAGACCAAAGTTGTAGATCTCAAAATTCTCTATAAAAATGGTTCTGATAATTTTTTCTCTAAGCCCAACTTTTTCCCAGATTCTCCATTCTGCGGTACTTTATTACAATTGTCTAAATTGACCGGACTATTATTGGATCTGCTCAGAATTAAGACAATCATTATTAAACACCAACTATATGGGATAAAAGCAAGCGAATGTTGACCTTAAATTTATATGTATTTAAAAAAACTTTTCGATTTTAAATAATAGATAAGATAAAAAAACTCGCTGTAAGGTGAATAGAAATTCATCCCAAAAAATAAAAGAATCAGAATCTAAAGAGTTAATTGAATCTAATTGATAAATTGGATTTTGTAATAATATAATGTGAAAAAAATTCCTCTAATTTATTGCGACGAATACATTTTAATTTGGCATTTTTTTATTATTATTACAAGAAGACAAATAAGAAGTAATATACTATCTGGTAAGGATCTCCTCTTGATATAGACAATAGTCAATAGACATGACTGTATTTTTACTATAATAAATACACTACAAAGTCGAATATAATTATACCAAGTTATAGCTATTTGTCGTTAGTATGAGTGATTAATTTACTCCACAGCCGGAAACTTTCACCATTTCACCCGTTCAAAGCAGTAATCATGGATTCGCGATCGATATGATAAAGCAGTATTACCTTAGCGAACATGTTCTTGTACGCGCACGCAACATGGACCTTACCGATGATCGAGCTATTGATGAGTACCTGACCGACATACTAAAACAGGGTACATCTAATGTTATTTTAACACAGACACAAAAATATCAAATTTAGAATAAGTATATACGATTTAAAAAAATTAAACACGGATGCGAACTTCTTTCATAAGAGAAATTATTTCAGAAAATCAGATGTTATTGATACTTGGATGAAATTGCTTTATAAATACTTTGATTCCATGTTATAGATAATTATATATTATTAATAAATTAATATGTATAATATTTCAGATAGGCATTTCTAGATCTATGTGTACATTTCTAGCCTCTAAAACTACTCGCTTTTGTTGCTAAAAATTCTTATATTACATATCTGCACCGCCATTGCAGATCGATCTACGTAAATCGCGCGTGATAATAAAATGCATGTAATGTGCGTGAGGTAAAAAGCTTAAAAAAGATAATCGATGGTGAAATATACCTATACTAATATTTTTGCAGGCAATTCTCTATTCGCGAAAGCCGAAGATGGTACCACTGCAGGGATTTGTGTGAACTACGTCGCAAGTCCAGTGGACGCGAAAAATCTACGCAGCTACGCATTTTACAGACAAGTAGGTACATTTCGTACAAGTAGGTACGTTCTTATTAATTTTAATATTTATCGCATTATAAGTAGGTTACAGGTTAGGTACATTTTTATAATGCGATAAATATTAAAATTAATAAGAATATTCACCCTGATAGGAACCTGTAGGTACTTTATTTATTCTTGTCTCACGTAACGTTTAGAAATTGGTATTAGTTATCGACTATTGAATCGAAATCCTAGTCATAATGGTAATAATAGTTCTCAATGAACTGTATATGATTCGATTACAAGTTTTTTTTTTCAACATCATCATCGTATTCTTCTTTTTCTTGACAGGATCCAAACACCAAAGATTTCCTTTACTTTACTGCGAAATTACAAGAAACGCCTAATCTTTGGGATATATTTAAACAGCGTGAAGTTTTCGAGGTTAGTCCAAAAGTTATTAGCTAAGCATATTGTATTCCCATCTTACTATGCTAAATACACAATAATTAAATCTCTGGTAGCGATAAATAGATTTATTTTGTTTAGATGAAAATGTTAGCTGTATTACCCGAGTTTCGTAGACAGGGAGTGGCCACCATGCTGGCCGAGAAATCTAAAAATCAAGCTCAAGAACAGGGATACCAAGTTATTCGTATGAACTGCTTTAATCCATATGAGTAAGTGCGATTAATTTAAGTGTCTATTAGTAAATGTATTTAACTATCGGCCGAATACTGAAACGTCATTCAAAATGAAGTGGGACTTAATTATTTGGAACGTCATTAATTTTAAAATTTCGCATACTAAATTTTGAAATTAATGACGTTCCAAATAATTAAGGAACAGTTAAATTAATGGAACGTCATTAATTTTAAAATTTCGCATACTAAATTTTGAAATTAATGACGTTCCAAATAATTAAGTCCCAATCATATTTGAATGACGTTTCAGTATTCGGCCGTATGAGCTACAGAATATTGAAGTATGAGGAACTATTAATATTAATAAAATTTGTCTAAACCCGCTGAGGTGTATTCCAACGAAATAAATTCTTGAAACTCTTAATATTTTGTGAAGTATGTTTTTTTTTTTATATTTCAGCTATAAAATAGCCGAACGTTGCATGTTATCATGCATATTGAGGTTCCCTCTTCACAAGTTGCGTGGCGCTCATGCACCGTTTATCAAGCGCAGCTCTGAGCACAACAGGTACGTGCGGGTGTACGTCGCGCATGCGCAGCAAGATTCGCCTGAGATAATCGTAAAGCGTCATGAAATTGATGAGAACATGATTGAATGAAACTATAAAATATCATCCGTCCTCTATAACTTGATCGATTCTATAGTCAGTGTATTGAGTACAAATCTAAAATAACCTTGGGTATATATAATTTACATGGATTTAATTTGCGTAATGTTTTGCAAGTTTGAATTAAATTATCTGTCAGCGTTTTGTTTTGGGTATGTCTTGTCGTTATATTTGAAATGTTATTTAAATTATAAATAAAGGTGAAGTATTAATGAAATAACTTTATTACTACTGCACAATATAACACCCGATTCCAATTGGAGAAGGATCATAATTAAAATCATTATTCATATTAAGCACTTTGCTTCTTATATCCACTTTAATGTTACTTCCAATGTTCCGATATAATTGTCCCCAACATTTAAAACACAGCTTTTCGCTCATTCATCGATTTATCACGATCAAAGTTGTTTTTCTTATTTAAATATTCTGTGGATGGAATGGGCTATTTAATACTACTTTTATAAAAAACTAACTGTGTACGTGGTTTCACCAGTATGAGTACTTACTTACTTGGTGCCTGGTGGTAGGGCTTAGTGCAAGTCCTAGGTAGGTACCACCCACTCATCAGATACTGTACCGCAAAACAGCAGTACTTGCTATTGTTGTGTTCCTGTTTGAAGGGTGAGTCAGCCAGTGTAATTACAGGCACAAGGGACATAACATCTTAGTTCCCAAGGTTGATGGCGCATTGGTGAGGTAAGCGATGGTTAATATCTTTTACGATGCCAATGTCTATGGGCGTTGGTGACCATCAGGTGGCCCATATGCTCGTCCGCCTTCCTATGCAATAAAAAAAGAGTATCAAACTACATCAAACCTGTTGAAATATGTCAAAACTATAAAAAGTACTAAAAACTGTCTATAATCTCATCTCGATGTCTTTCAAATGAATTAATACCATGTTTATAAAAACGACTTCGTCACATGTGATTGTTGTGTATCTTAAACCGCTTACGGGGCACACGAAACGGAAACTCTCAAACGGAATAAATATTTCCAGCATAAGCTGAACCCTATTTAGTTTGATTAATATATGATTAATCAAATTAAATAGGGTTTACTTGGTGGTAGAGCTTTGTGCAAGCTCGTCTGGGTAGGTACCACCCACTCATCAGATATTCTACCGCAAAACAGCAGTACTTGTTATTGCTGTGTTCCGGTTTGAAGGGTGAGTGAGCCAGTGTAATTACATGCACAAGGGCCATAACATCTTAGTTCCCAAGGTTGGTGGCGCATTGGCGATGTAAGAGATGGTTAACAGCTCTTACAACGCCAATGTCTATGGGCGTACGTGACCACTTACCATCAGGTGGCCCATATGCTCGTCCGCCTTCCTATGTAATAAAAAAAAAAAAAAAAAAAAAAAAATAAAAAAAAAATAGGGTTCAGCTCTGAGTTCAACTTACATTGGAAGCAGCTAAGTATCTGAAACTATCCATTTTTTACTTTGTTTTGTTCCTATAAAATTTTAATCTTCATTTTACAGACTATCATTTACAGGTAGCTAAAGTTTCAGACAATTCAACTAAACACTTATTTTTAACGAATAATTGTTCGAATTTTATAGAACCTTTAAATGAAGAAAAAACATTACTGGAAACCGCATCCAAATAAGTTAAGCCTAAGATTAGCGCGTACAAACGCACATAAAAAAGTTCTAACATTGTTTTGAGTTCTGTTGCGTTGATAAAGGCGCCCGATAATAGTTTTACTCACATATCTTCCATGTACAGGCAGCGATCAGTTAAATTTGTAATTGTATGTATAGAATATATTATGTATGTCTTTAAATAACTGTCTGACTGCTTCGTTGGTCTAGTGGCTAGATATAAGTTTAGTTATTGTGTTTATCTCCCAAACAATTCAAGTGTCAATATCTACCAAACAAAGTGTGTAAAATCCCGTGCCTCGAAAACCGCGTAATTCCGTTGATCCTGCACCTGAACTATTTCTGTTCGAGTCGAATTTAACTTCCCATCGAATGATGATGATAAGGGAATAGGGTGTTTGCGCACATACTTGGGCACTGTAATATGTCCGGCGCAGTTACCTAGTCTCGTATAAGATTGACCGCCTTGGTCGAAATCGGATAGAAGAACATAATTTATACATATTTTTTTTATAGCCCGGGAGGGAAAATGACTCCACTCCACCTGATGGTAAGTGGTAGTAGAGTCCAAACGCGACGACGGCTAGTGCAGTCGGGAAGAATGATCTGCACTAGCCGCCCCCGCCTTGCCGGCCCGCAAGATGCCTCTTCACGCCTCATACAATTGAAAAGCCACAACTACCATATATTTATTTATTTCATAACTATAATATAATTAAACAAATATTTTAAGCAAACAATCTATTTACTCAAAATCAATTTCCTTAAAACAAGATTATATAACAAAAAAACAAAGTTGATAACATATTGTTCATTATTACTTATCTACTACTAATAACAGTTTAATAATTGCACTTCATACATAATTAAAATCGTTAATAAGGTCATTAATGAGATTTTCTAATTTGCTGATCAGTCTTATCGAGATTATTAAATCAAGTATGGTTTAAGAATGCTATCTTTGAACCAGTCTTCAGAGAAACGCAGGTGGTCCCCAGGTTGGGAGAGGAAAACTAACTTCCCAGCTTTGTCCATTTCCTTTAAGCCCAAACGATCCTGGAATTATACAAATATATTAATTACAATAATAATAAATGATTATATATTTTTGTTTTTTATTTTTACTGAGTCAAAAGTCAAACGAATCGTAAATTGAAAACCGAAATAGGCTAGTGGTTCAACCCAAAGTTCACTAAATTTTGATCTGCTTATTTGTGTTATTAATCTATCTCGTGTTGAAGGGAACTCTGCATATGATCTATGAAAATATGTCACATGTACCTTCGCCTCAAAAGGAGAGGAGGCCTTAGCCTAACAGTTGACCATCTACAAGCTGCTACTTTACTTACTTTTTACTAATTTGTACATTTGTACATTTGGACATCGATTGTTTTCAAGTGTGAGTATTGAATCGGTTTACTTCAAATCTTACAAAACGTTTTTAATTATGACCGTCGATAAACAAAACTAATCTAAGTTTTAATAACTTTTTATTATATATATGGTGGGAACTTATTGAAGACTAGCTGATACCCGCGACTTCGTCCGCGTTGTTTAATATATTAACAAAGTTTTCTTATATACGAAGGAAAAAACGTCAAAAAGATCGCAAGAAAAAATATACTTTGTTTAAACCTACATCACTGAACACACAGTGCATATACAAATCGTTGTTTCTTGAAACTTTAATAACTTTTTATTTAATGAAGATATCGTAATAAATATTTTTTTGATAAGGGCCAAGTACCTAAGAAATAAAATTTAGAAAATTTAATTGAAATCTATTCAGTAGTTTTTCCGTGATGCGCGCACAACTGCAGACCTCTATCATTTTATTTATATAGATAGTAATTAACGTAATATAGAGTATTTTTAACCTTAAAATCCACACACTTGTAGTTTATTAGTATAAGTTAAAGTGTTCTCCTCCCACTCTCACAATACAAGCAATTACATCAAAATTACGACAAACGGACGTACGTGTGTCCTGTAATAATTAATATTTCGCAGGGGCGAGGTTCGAACTCCTCAGTGTAATAACCTGTTTCAGTGACTGACAACTACACGGATGAACAAATGATTGTTATAATAAAAAAATGGTTGTCTGTAAAGTCGGTTTACGGACGACAGTTTAACGTGACAACGTCATAACAGACAGATGCGGCGCAAGCTTACAATCAGCGTAACGGGACAATGAGCGTAACGGGACAATGAGTCATCCTTTTTCATGCATGCAGCCAGCGTTCATCGATTTATTAGACGTTGTCACGTCAATAAGAATCAATGAAAAATAATCTCTTTATCTACCAATCTACAGTGCTGTACACTCTTAATAACATCTTAAAGTTGAACATCTATAGACAGCCTTTGCTCCGTAGTAAGACATTTACGAGCTCATACAATAAATTGAAATCAATTACTTAAGCTTGTTTGAGATTAATAAACGGACACTGTTTCATGAAAATTGCCACATAAATATACTCCGTCAAGATGTCCCTTGTGCCTGTAATTAAACTGGCTCACTCACCCTTCAAACCGGAACACAATAATATTAAGTACTGTTGTTTTGCGATACAATATCTAATGAGTGGGTGGTACCTACCCCAAGTTCTACCCCACAGCTCTACCACCAAGTGAATATATATTATATAAATGCATAAAGTATACAAACCCTTTTGTAAATAGCCGATTGTTGTAAAGTTATAAGTTTTTTCGCTTGTCCGGGAGCGTAAAATCCAAACCACTCAGTTTCTCTGGGCTGCACGATGCTGTCGTTATCGAACTTGACCATCACGAAGTGTTCCAAATTAACCAAATTGTCAATGTAAGTTTGGTTGACATTCAACTCATTGTTGATGTCTGCCAGGAATTCGCTGCTTTTTGCGTACGTTTTCTCATCTAGAGGATCGTGCCAGTATGTAGCTTGGACGAGAGATTTTTGAACCCAGCTGTAAAAAGAACACATTGATTTAAAAACAATTATGTCAATTCGAGTTTCTATTAAAACAAACTCGAAACTCATCGCAGAATAGGATCGTGAAATAGCATTTGCGTAAAGAGGGATGAAGGAGTAACAAATTTTAAGTGAATCTGGCGGATAATTAAGATCTCGTGATGAATGTTATTCAGCTCGAGATTATATATATATATATATATATATATATATATATATAATTTTGACCATGTTTATAAGCTTAATTTGTATAATGATACAATCATTATATATTTAATAACACGGATAAGTCTACTGACATATTAGGTGTAAATATTTTGGTCGGCTATAAGAGGAACTTTAATCTTATTGACATGATTCGATATACCTAGTTGTATAAATAAATCGAGACAACTTCCAATGTAGACTAAAATACGGCGTTTATTTATTTTAATTCCAGTTCAATTAGGTACATTAGGCTGCAAGATGTATGACCTTTGCCCGAAATTAAAATTTATAACAATGGCGAGGCTTACAGAGACGTAGAAACAGATTTGACTAATATTGGCAGTGGCAGATATCGTTCACTTATCATTTAGCTTATGAGATCATTAAAGTTAAATGTTAGTTTTGCTTTAATTAGCTACGGCGTCTATTTTGTACCTACTTACGTGTATTGTCAACGATAGTAACGTTTTTAGGTTAAAATGTACAGTGATGCTGGAAATACATATCAGCTACTTAGAAGTAGCTTAAATTCTACACGTTGTTTCAACATCACTATCTTTTCGCCTTTTCATACAATTAAATTGGAAATTGGAATATAGCCAATGTTTTGACGTGACAACGTAATATCGGATCGCCGTCCTATGGGGTTATGAGAGTTAGAGAATAGAGAGTGCACCTGTATTTGCGCAGACACTTGTGCATAATACAAAATAATATCTCCTGCGCAGTTGGCAAATCTCTCTTGAGATTGGCCGCCGCGGCCGACATCGGTCTGGAGGACTTTATATGTATGTACCTATATTATAACATTTTAAGTATCCCTCGAGTGAGATACACAGCAACTTATTAAGGAATGGCGCTACAGGAGTAATTTTATTTTCTTGCATATTATATTTATCAATTCAAATACTTACACTTAAATTGGCTTTCGAAAAAAAAAAAACAGATTTTATTATCTAGGGGACTATAAGACACTAAAACGAATCGAAACGGGGCTAAACGAATCGAATTTAAGGGTCGAGTCACGCGGTATTTTTAATGATTATTATTTATTTTCCTCTGTTAATTTATAACAAAATCCATCCCCTAAAACAATGGTTCAGCGAAATAAGCGCTACATATTTGCATTATTATTTATATGAAAATGTTTAAATAAATAATTCTGACGTCACGATATCTTCAGGTTAAATGTAAATAGAATTTTAAAGCTGAGGTGATACAACTTAACATCAAATAATTTATCGTTTCTATTAATCGGATGCATAAAAGAATTATTGTCAGAACGCCTTGAACTCAATGTGAATAATAACATGAACGAAAAATTACTTCAATATACACGTGACGTGACTATTGAAATAAACTAACAGCCTGTGAATGTCCCACTGCTGAGCTAAGGCCTCCTTTTTTGAGGAGAAGGTTTAGAGCTTATTCCACCACGCTGCTCCAATGGAGTTGGTTTTAGGTAGGAATATCTAATATTTTTGAAAATATAATATACCCTGTGTTACTCGGTAATAATGTAGCTTTCTAATGGTGAAAGATTTTTTTTAATCGGTCGAGGAGTTTTTCTGTTAAATCGTAACAAACAAACAAACAAAAAATCAAATCTTTCATCTATATAATATTAGTATAGATGTAGGTTACGTTATTCATCTATTATTTATTAATAAGATTTTAATCGATCGACGTTATTTGCGGAGTTGTTATTGGAGCGAATTCTCTACATGCCTACATACAAGTACATTAGCTAACAGACATAAATATGGAATAGTTATATCATAACTTCTACAACCGGCTCAGTGTTTAGCGAAACACACATTGTCTTGACTAACTTTTATATTTATCATTATTTTACTATTGAGCATATTAAAGCACCTTGACATAGAATAGACACTTGGTGGTAGAGCTTTGTGCTAGCTCGTCTCGGTAGGTATCAGCCACTCATCAGCATTGCTCGTCCTTCCATCAATGCAATAAAACAAAAAAAAAAAAATGCCAGCAAAAGCATTGCCAATAAGAGTTGATGACATGCACGCCGTAAAATTACTAAACGTCTGTCTTGTGCAGTTTTTTTATAACACACGCAAACGCAAAAGTATCAAATCTTTTTACGTAATACGTCCATAAGTTTTAGGTCTTCATTTAATTTTAAAATATGGTTGTTTGTAAAGTCGGTTTACGGACGATAGTTTAACGTGACAACGTCACAACAAAACATTGATGAAATGGCTGCAATCGAGCGAAAGAGATAGATGCGGTGCAAGCGTACCATCAGCGTAGCGGGACAATGAGCGTAACGGACCAATGAGCGTAACGGGACAATTTTTCGTGCCATCAGCCAGCGTTCATCGATTTATTAAACGTTGTCACGTCAAAACATTGGCTATATTCCAATTTAATTGTATGAAAAGGCGAAAAGATAGAGTTGAAACAACGTGTAGAAGTTAAGCTACTTCTAAGTAGCGGATATGTATTTCCAGCATCATTGTAAATTTTTACCTAAAAACGATACTATCGTTGACAATACACGTAAGTAGGTACAAAATAGACGCCGTAGCTAATTAAAGCAAAACTAACATTTAACTTTAATGATCTCATAAGCTAAATGATAAGTGCACGATATCTGCCAGTGCCAATACTAGTCAAATCTGTTTACACGTCTCTGTAAGCCTCGCCATTGTTATAAATTTTAAAATCAGGCAAAGGTCATAAATCTTGCAGCCTATTTGTACCTAATTGAACTGGAATTAAAATAAATAAACGCCGTATTTTAAACTACATTGGAAGTTGTCTCGATGTATATATACAACTAGGTATATCGAATCATGTCAATAAGATTAAAGTTCCTCTTATAGCCGACCAAAATATTTACACATAATATATCAGTAGACTCATCCGTCTTATTAAATATATAATTATTGTATCATTAAACAAATTAAGGTCAAATCTTATAAACATGGCTAATAATAAATAAATTTATAATAATCATATACAGAATTTACATATTAAAAAAACCATACACATGAGTCGAGTGGTTAACACTACTGTATTTTATTTGCTTTATTTGTGTTTGTATTTCATCTGTGTGTGCGTGAAGGAATTATGGCGAAAGTGATGAACATGAATTTATTGGATGAAAATTTGTCATACGTTTATCCACCAGTCCGCATTGTAGCAGCGTGGTGAAATAAGTTCCTCACCTCAAACGTAGGCGTTAGCCTATCTTACTTAGTTTATCCTTACTAATATTATAAATGCGAATGTAAGTTTGTTTGTTACGATTTCACGCCTAAACCACTAAGCCGATTTTAAAAATTCTTTCACCAATGTACATTATCAGCGAGTAACATAGGCCATATTTTGTCCCCGAATTCCCACAGGAACGGGAACTCCGCGAGTGGAACCGCGGCCAAAACTCTAGTACATATATAAAACCTAAAACATTAGAAACTAATTTCTAAGATATAAATAAAAGAAAAGAAAGCAATTTTGGTAGAAAATCTTATCTACTAAAATAATATCCAACAACCAGAGGGCGTTTTATTGTAAACACTGATATAAGATAACCTCTGTCTGGATAAATAACACGCGTGACCTACGCCTGAGATATTATTCAAACATACACACATACACTTAACACTCGCAATGTCGAAATTAAGCAAGGATGCGGACAATGGGACATTTTCCTTAAGTGACTGACGAATGTTTAACCGATTACTTAATAAAACTTGATAAAACCATAAATGGTAATACACCATCAGCACTCACTGCGGCTTTTAACTCACAAGTAAAGTTTACTTAGTGGTATTTACTTGTGTACTTAATGGCTTTGTGCAAGCTCGTCTGGGTTGGTACCACCCACTCATCAGATATTCTACCGCAAAACAGCAATATTTGCTATCGTTGTGTTCCAGTTTGAAGGGTGAGTGAGCGAGTGTAATTACAGGCACAAGGGATATAACATCTTAGTTCCCAAGGTTGGTGGCGCATTGGCGATGTAAGCGATGGTTAACATCTTTTACAATGCCAATGTCTATGGGCGTTGGTGACCACTTACCATCAGGTGGCACATATGCTCGTCCGCCCTTCAAATAGTAGTGCCATTTTAACGAACATATCTTTACGTTAAAATAGCAGATTTTAAAGCTAGTATTTAAATAAAATTATATACTTAACAATATATAGGTGACAATTAATACATGTAGGTTATATCGTTTCTCTATAACAGACAAAATTATTTTATTTAAATTGGTACCTTGGGCAAGTTTTTAAATATAATAATATACTATATTTTTCTTAACAAAAAAGGTCGTAAAATAACGAGGATAGTCATAAAGCCGTGTTTACATCGTCAACACAACATTGCGGATACGACACCTCGTTTCCACAATTTATACTTCTGTTTCGTCATCATACAAACGATACATATCTACTTAAACACAAGACTGTATATGTACTTAAGAGTTTCCTATTATTATACAACATGGTCATAATTTATCTCTTCGGTGATCGTATTTGTCAGTTGTACAATATATTGCATAAATAATTCTAAAATATAGTAAAGATTTTGTATGAAACAAGTAAGCTTAGGCTTTAGATGCTTTAGATGGAGCTATCAAAGTGGCGGCAATTTTTTGTAATCTTTGACAAATTTTTCAAAATCCTGGATTCGGAATAGTTATAATCTGCCTATAATAATAAATGACGAGCCTTCTTTCGTCGTACTTAACTTAAAATACCACAAAGCGAATATAATGTCCTCCAGACCGATTTCGGTCACGGCTAGACAACTGGGCAAACACAAGTGCACTCTCTATTTCATAGCACTCATGATGCCGATGGGACGGCAATCCGACACGACCGGAAAGAGTTCAGGCGCAGGACCAACAGCTTCACATGCTTTGCGAAGCGAATATATATAAAACTTATACCAGGAGATACAGAGCATTTCGGAAAAGGTTTTAGTATATTATATTGTTATATAAGTAGCTGAGATTCGTAGTTTCACCAGGTTTTCATTTAATACTATTGACGTGAAAGGAGTAAATTATAAGTTCTTGTAAAAATTACATTATGTTTAGGTAAACATACGTGTTCATTTGTTTAATGCACAAAAAATCAAGTACAGTATGACATATATATAATTAAAAATAAAATATAAAAATGTAAAGTGAACAATTAAATATGTATGTGTTGTACAAAATGCTTATGTTTCTAATACTAAAGATATAAATACTTGTAATATGCTGCGTAATTGAGTAACTTCCGCACGTAGTCACAGGTTTCATGCTGCAAAGCAAAGCAGTGAGGAAGACCGTACACGCCCTGATGTTGGCCACCAAGTGAGATTAAATTCTTTATTGGTCCCAGTTTGTGGCCACATCGCTGCACCACCGCTCGTCTGGCAACAAACAATTATTAACATTATACCTATCTTAGTTTTCATGATTTCATTAATTATTTATAACTTTATTGAATAAAATGAATGGTGTTAATATATGAGACCAACCCGCATTGGAGCAACGTGGTGGAATAAGCTCCAAACTTCACAGGCTGTTATAAGCGTCAGGGGCTAGTGATAAAAATATATGGATTTATCAGAAGCCTCCGATTTTGGGCTTAGTTTGTGTCACGTCGTCGACAATGAAGGAAACACATAGTAGGTACGAACCATACGTATCGGTTGAAAATCTGCCACATGTGCCAACCAACTTTTTCATATATAAGCGAGGAGGCCATTGGCAGTGAGATTGATATAATATGTCGGAGAGCCGAGATCGTTGAATGGGTTTGAACCCCTATGTATGATATGTACATCCCTATAGAAAATTATGAGTATGTCCATCCCTTTAGAAGATTTTGCCCATCAGTTAACCATATTTTTTGTGTCTTATATTTTGTTTTTTTTTTAGTGGCTATAGATTGCTGTCTTTATATCCGCAAAACTGCATACTTTGACATCTCAAAATGTAAACATTTGTAACTTCAGCTAATATTACACAATCTCAGTCAACAAAATGTTTCAGTCATACAGACTACATTACAAACATAATGTCCAAATATTTATATATACTTGACATTTCACATTAGTGTTGCATGTTGATGGTTTATTTATCGACAGTTGAGGTGTAAGCAATGGTATCGATAGTTTATCGATATTATTATGATATTATCACGTGTCAATACTGTCGATAATATCGATAGTATCGATAGCTCACCGTGAACAATTGCCAATAGTAATTGGCAACAGCATTACTATCGATACTACTGCTAGTAATTCATTCGATAGTAACAATAGTATCGATAGTATTGCAAAACCCATTAATTTACCCAAAACCTACCGATATTATCGATAGTATCAATTGTTTTGGACTATCGATAATTAATGAAATATCGATACTTTTATCGACAGTAATGACAAGACTATACTTTCGATAGTACTATTGATATCCTGAATAGTTTTCGAGGTCAAATATCGATAGTCAAACTATCGATTGTTCTTCAACACTATTTCACATACATAGGTACTTGACACAAACTTTGAATTGCTGTATAAATTTCGAATACACTTAAGCCAAAAAATATGTTACTGTTAGCTTTATGATTGTACCAAAGACAATATTTTTTTTAAATCAAAGCATCTAGTAAATAGTATGTTTAATAATATTTTTCTTCTTGATAAAAAATCAAACAAACTATCAATACAGTCCTTAAAATTAGACTTACCTTTGTATGCAGGAAATCTAACCATTATAGAACCAGTACAGATGTGACTTATATTAAATAAATAAAAGATCCATGATATATACTGTTTATGATGGAACTAGTGGAATAATGCCATATTTTTGATTCTATAATTAAATTAATAATAGGAAAAGTCCATAAAAATTAAACTTTTGACAACTTAATATAAAATTGTGAATAAAAAAGCTATATGTATTAAGTGATTAATAGTTATTATATTTTATTTTAAATAACATAATTATTAATTTATAATGTGCTAAAAACACAGTGCACAGATAAAATATAAATAACATTTTATAAGTCAGCATTAACATTAGCATTCACAAGGTACATTGTGGCAATGTTCTCTTAAATTTACATACAATAAAATATTGTATAATTGTATTTTATATGTACAGTTGATTTTGGTTTATTGAACTTTAATACTACACAAAAAACAAATGAAATCATTGAAAAAATTATGATGATTTTGATAATACTAGGTGATAATATTTGCATTAATAATACAAATAAGTATTTGTAAATGTAACAGTTGGGATATGGTCAATTCAATTAAAAGCATTTATTGTTATTAATTTTAGAAGCAGTTTTGATAAGAATGTATATTAAATTATGATAAGTTGTGTTAAGTATGGATATCTGTTTAAAAATAATTTTAATAATATTGACAACAGCACTATGTATTTTTTTATATAAATAATTTATTACCAATTATATACTTACAAAAATTGACTGCCTTGTGAGAATCCAATGCCATGGAAACCATTTTGAAGTTTTGGGTCTCTTGCCAGCTTATTACAAGCATATTCCACTTGTTTATTTGGATACATAAAATATCCATTTTCTAAATCTTCCACAGAAGAATTCCCAATTTTTAGAGAAACTACATAGACTCCAGGGATTTGTTTTTCTAGAAAATACTTGAATAGACCTAAACTGTAAGGTAAGCAGCATGTGTCACCTATAAAAAAAAAACTTTGTAGTAATTTTAAAAAACCTCATAAGCTTTTAATAATTTATTTAAAATTAAAAAGCATTAGATATGACTGCTTCTACTCACCCATTCCATGCCATAAAACTATAGGCGTAGGCTCGGCAGAAATATATTTCAACAATAATAAAAACCCGAACCACCACTTCATTATGATAAATTATTTAATTTTTAATTCATGGAACCTTAAATCAAAAATATTATTTTAGGCCCCAAATTTATTCTTAAAATTAATACCCACTGACCGTAAATAAAAATAAGTTAAATCGTTTTTATTAAATAATTTCTAATTAGATTTAAGATGCGCTACTTGATAAACGATGCATATTATTTGTAATTACATATTATTTGAATGGATCTTAAAATATTTGCGCTAATCAAAGCCCTTTTTTTGTTATTATTCCACTAATCGAAAAAACGACAAACAACAACTTACACGAGTTTCAAGTAAACATGTAATGATTACAAGTAGACACTAGTCTTTGCATTTAAACAAGTTAATTTCTTTGTCATACGTCAATGTCATATTTTAAATTTTGTAACAGAGCCACCTACCGGATATAGATAGCACTAGACGAAGAAACAATCCGTTATAAAAATAGTTTGCTTTTAGTTTATGATGTATGATATAGGTGGCGCTGCAAAATACTTTTATTTGAAAACGAAAGGAAAAAATATATAATCTATATAAATAAAATGATAGAGGTCTGCAGTTGTGCGCGCATCACAGAAAAACTACTGGATAGATTTCCATGAAATTTTCTTAATTTTATTTCTTAGTCACTTGGCCCTTATCAAAACAAAAAATGATTGCGATATCTTCATTTAATAAAAAGTTATTAAAGTTTCAAGAAACAACGATTTGTATATGCACTGCGTGTTAAGTGATGTATGTTTAAACAAAGTATATTTGTGCTTGCGATCTTTTTAATGTTTTTTCCTTCGTACATTTATAAGAAAACTTTGTTAATATATCAAGCAACGCGGACGAAGTCGCGGGTATCAGCTAGTTATATAATATGATGCAATTGTCTCATACCTAACGTAAGAAACGAATAATATAGCCAACGTAATGTGGATAATATTTAAAAGAGAAGCAAATAACATTAACATAATTTTTAAAAGAGAAGCAAATAACTGTTTACTTTTTAGCTGTTGGGCTATACAAAATTACAAAGTAATTTATTTTAAAAATTAAGATTTTATTTTATTAGGTAAAAATACTATTTCGTTGACACTTTGCTGTCTTGATGTTTTTTTTACTTGACTAAGTTTTTTATTTAACTAATAAAAGATCTGTTAAATCAGTTAGAAATGAAACTTACTCAATCTTTGGGTTTTGAACATAATTTATTATTTGTAAAATATTAATTTGACAATCAAAATATATAGCTACATACATTAGTTTGATTGAGGCTTCTATTTTTGAATTTTATTTTGTATTATAAAAATAATACATTATCAAACAATCAACCATTGATTAAAAACTACGACCAGTTTTAATTTTAAAATACGAAACATATTTTCCAAATCAAATATATTTTAATGTTAATTAAAATTCACATGTTGACTTCATATTTTTGGTTATAAAATTTAAAGAACATTGATTTTATTATTAACATTTTCTCCAACGTCATTAAAATCATAAAAAGGTGGCACAAAAATGCTTAACAGTAAATAATAATTAAATTAACACTTACAATTTTATAAAAATATTACTTCAATTAGGTCTTTAAATATAATGGTCAATTAAAACCTACATTTACTAGATGCACATTGCACAGCTTAGAAATATTATCTTAAAATCTACATCACTTTTTTTTAATTAAGGCTTTAGTTTATAAATAGCAATTAACATTCTATGTGAATCACAGTCTCATATAAATCACTAAATCTACCGATCAGGATAGGATCGTGTTTACTAGAATTGCACAGTCCATTAGTACGCATTACATATTGTAATACGGTCAAAGACGAAAACTAGCATTGAACTAGATTATTCAGCCTCCTTCATTCATTCATTCAGATCTTAGTAAAATCAGAGAATCCTCATTGAGTCTGAGTGTTTCATGATGTTGTGTTCTATGCTTAATTGCTTCGGGGCTTCAAAATAATCGCTCGAGTCCGAAGAATCTTGAAGCCGGCGTCGATTGTAGGATTCTATCTTTCTCGCACGCGTGTCCGAGTCATAGGTAAGGGTGGGATGGAAACCCTTTTTCGATCTGAATGTGAGGCGGTACGGTGTACTGCTTTGCACATCTGACATCGATCTGATGTGTCTTCTGAATTTTGATTCCTTTGATAGCGGTGGGAACATAAATGAAGTTTTTGCATCTTTGTCTTCAACAGACCTGAAAATAAAAAAAAAATCTTTCATTAGAAACTAACATTATAATTTATTTGATGTCATTGTATGTAATGTTATGTATGTACGCAAAACAGTTTTTCCAGAAATATCATAAACTATTACCCGATTACACAGGGTTAGTAAATAAGTCATTTATGGGGCAATTTATACGCTTTTACAACAGGATCTCAGAGAACCTTCAAATATATTCTAAAATAATCTGTAAGAAACGCTTATGTGCTAAAAGATATTACAAAACCAATGAATTTTTAGATGATAGTTCGTTGGAATAGTCTTCAAACCTTTTCAAGAAGTCCTTTGCTAAGCAGTAGGATATTTACAGACGTTTACGTTTATCTTATAGATTAATTTGAGTAAAAATAAATTGCTATAATTTTATTGTAAACGGTACGCCTAGGTTGGTAAAACAGAAGGATATATTTTCCGAAAAAAGATCCCCAAACAGAAATCCAGTAATCGCAAAACTCAAAATCCTTACTTTTTACAGTAGTATAAACCAGATACGAAGTGTATAAACGTTATAACACATAGCCTTATTTTTGCAAAAATAAATGGTCCCACAGATGTTAAATTGATTAAAAATGTAGTTTCCAGTACATGACTGGGCTTTAAGGGGTGTCGACATGTAACGAACGCTATCGATTATATTTATTGCTTGACACTTAGTTACTGCATATTATAGTGATACAAGCATTGTAAGTAGTTATTTTAAAAAACTGATATAATATTTTTAATTTCCTTAAAAGATTAGCTTTAAATAATACGTAATAGGAGCCACGTTTGACGAATTTACTTTACATCGTCGTATCCGTCTGTCGTATCCCTGATATCAGCTTATGATCTATGATAGGTACGTTAAAATTATCTCAATTATACTTTATTTGTCTATGGCTGTAAATTATAATTCAAAACGTTCAACTTAAAATAGTAAAAATAGCCAACGACCGCACAAGAAGCTCCTTTTTATTAGAAGTTTTAACTTTTATAACCTTTCTCAAAGCAATCGTGAAACGAATCAATGCTTATCACAATCTCTGTAATGATAATTAAGTTAATAAATATATAATTAAATATAAATAGCAAGTCAAACACAGACATTTCAGCAAATACAAATCACGTCGTCACATGCAAATGTTTTACGAAACAAACCAATGTGATTGTTTGCAGATTAGGTTAGGCGTTTCTAGTATTTTTCCTTTGTTTAAGGTTCTAAGTTGCGCAATATTTTAACAAAATATAACTTTAATTTCAGGTTCATTTTAAAATACAATAAATTTCGTTTTAATATTTTAATTATAGAAATTAATTTTCTCAGTTCAAGGTACCAAGGTACTTGCTTTTTGGATACTTTATAAAAATGATTCCTATTAAACAACAAAATACTGTCATTTTGATGCTAAGATGGAAGCTTCAGAGTTGACGTGACAGAGAGATACTTTTATTTTATCATTTATTGATTTTTTTAGAATTGTTATTTATTTTTAAATCAATTTACGGGCGAATAAATTCCACTCAGATTTTAATGATTTTTTAATAAAGTTTCGTATATTACATTAATTATTGGTCTCTACTGTAATTTTCAATACAATTAAGACACGATAGTTGCATTCATTAAGATAAAAGTGAACTAGGGATGTTATGACTGGTGTTTCGTTAATGATGTTCATAACATACAGACTGATGATAACAGCTCTTAATTGTCTGGACTAAAACTATTTACTACGGTAGGTACTTAGTTCAATAATATAAGACAAATATTAATAAAAAAACATTGTGGAACATTAGCGTGATGCTTCAGAAAACATTACTTGACTTGATTGATTGGTACATACTAGATACCCTGCCTTTCGCGCCGCAGGTCGTGGGTTCGATTCCCACCCAGGACAGACATTTGTGTGCATGCCTGTTTGTCCTGAGTCTGGTTGTAATTATCTATATAAGTATGTATTTACAAAAGAAAAAGTAGTGTATGTAGTATATCAGTTGTCTGGTTTCCATAGTACGAGCTCTGCTTAGTTTGGGATCAGATGACCGTGTGTGAATAATGTCGCAGTATATTATTATACTGATATTTAACAAATTCTTCAAACAAAAGGAGAATTCTGAAAGAAAAATCTTTGAGATATTTCCTTCAGAATCGGCAGCAGATTTTAATTTTAATACGTAAGTGTCGTCCTCCGATATTGATAAATATTGTGACTTTGTTTTTGAATATGTTTTATTTCAAGTTCGGTTAATTAAGATTTATAAAGCTTAACAGAAATTACATTTTTCTTTATTTGTTTTCGCTAGAGCGGTAGTAGATAATATAAGGTACGGGATACTTAGGATATTAGTTTATATAATAATTAAAAACTATCACGTTAAATTACTAGTAGTCTTGTTTCCGCTTACAAATCAAATATATTTTTGACAAATCAAGCACCTAAAAATCTACTCTACAGTATCTTCAAGTACCTTATCTACTTATATCCTTATAAGTATTTTATTAAAAGAACTAAAACCGTAATAGATTAAAGTATTAAAAAATGTTAGTATGGATAATTATGTTCTGATTTTAATAGAAGATAATAATCGTTGTTATCTGAATGCTGATGATAAAGTCCCATTATCTTTCAGCCATTAGCGACACACGATTTTACTTTTATTTCTATTTGCTTATAATGTTTTACGAAACATCAAATATAACATATTTCATTTATTATATTTATAAATACATATAGTTAATACATCTTTAAAATTCCATGTCATTAACACAAATAGAGCTTAATTATAAAACAAATTAAAAATCAATTAGGTTGTTGTTTTGAGTCCAAAAGAGGTTTAAATGCTTGTCAAACAATAACATTTCGACTGCGTTCAGAATGTTTCGCGAGTCCTTTGAGTAAAATTACTAAACCTCTGACTAAAAATAACATAATTATCATTAGATACCTAAAATACCGACAGACGTCGTCTACCATTTACAGTGATAGCGATGGAACGACCATCCGTCCGGGACTTCCCGGATTCATCTCAGTTTGAATGACGTCCGGAGTGCGTCCGGACTGTTCCTGTAGAGTATTTTAGGAATATCTGCCAAGAATATGAATTAATTTCATTTAATTATACCCTTACATTAGATATCCCTTCATCGCCCTTATACATACCTATATAAATGGCATAATTAATAATATATTTACAAACCTATTCGCTGTTATTTTTATATGTTTCGACTTTAATTTTACTTGGTCTTAGAACTTTGTGCAGGCTTGTTTGGGTAGGTACCACCCACTCATCAGATATTCTACCGCAAAACAGCAATACTTGGTATTTTTGTGTTCCGGTTTAATTGGTGAGTGAGCCAGTGTAATTACAGGCACAAGGGACATAACATCTCAGTTCCCAAGGTTGGTGGCGCATTGGCGATGTAAGTGATGGTTTACCTTACAATATCAATGTCTAAGGTCGTTTGTTACTACTTATCAGGTGGCCCATATGCTCCGCCTATCTATCCTATATATTTTTTAATAGTATATTTAGGCGGACGAGCATATATAATAATAATTTTGTAAATTAACTCAAATGTTTTTATAAGAACCTACTTACAAAAAGTTGATTTTCGATCAACAAATCGAATAGAACTTGGCTGCAGGAAACCTTAATATTTCTACAATTTAGTCAGTCTCATTTTTCCTCAACGGCGACTATAAACCGTTACCAATTTATTTTGTAGTGTTTACTGAACAGTCTGAATAGACTTATCATGTGACTCGAACACAGGTATGTCAAGTAAAATAATAGTTATTAGATTGAAGATGACGGACGCTAATAAAAACGCGTTTCATCGAGTTCTCAAATGATTACAACTATCGTTATCAAGAATTGCCTTCAAACGTTCCGTTTATAATCTTTATAATCAATTTTATTTATCAAATAAGTGGACGTGTTTTGTATATGAACAAATTCTTATGACGCTAACCTACTATTATAGTGTATTTAAGCTTCAGAATTTTTTTATGGGTGGCCTATTCAATTTATTTTATATTAAAAACCTTCAATATATTCAGTCAATAGGCTTTCATCTTTTCTCTCTCTCTCTTTTATCTGGATAGATAACATGAATTGATTGTCCATATATAATCGTGTACTTGATTATTATTGATAAGTACTTTGATACGATACAAATTTCGGAATAAACACTAACATAAGAACTTGATAATAAAATAGGATTTCTGTATTTCATTTTACTATAATATAATATAAGGAATGTAAATCATAATTTTAGAAAAAAATCCTCTGATTATTGGAATAAGGCACGTCTACCATTATGTACCTAATAATATTGGTCCGATTTAAATTTGGAATGTTAATATAACACGACAACTGATAGCCTAAATAAAAACAACTTTAGTAGTAAATAAAGAGTAGGTATTTATCTATGTCTGTACCCATTTTGGTTATGCTTATTGGCCGCTTCCTACATAAGGTCGCATTTAGGTACTGTTTACATAATATTTTGTATAGAGAAATAAGTAATATAATTACAAGTAATGTAAAGGAAACATTTGCAATATTGCAAAATTATTTCAAAATATTTGCGAAATTAAATGAAACGTCGCATTATAATCCAAAATAAAACTTCACCAGTCGTGCCTCAATAACTCGTACCTATAATAAAGTCGAGCGCCCGTGATCACTACGTCATACCTTGAAGGCCATAGATTCAAGGAAATTGAGTGTTCCGTGACCTAACAGCATTACAAACAAATAATACATGAGAAATGGTTTTACGTAACCGATAGCACAAAAATAATGGCAATAGACCATCTGTCAATTTTTTTTAAAATATTTATTCATAAAATGGAATGCCCAATTTGATTGCATGAATACATAAAGTACTTAATTAAACAGTTTTAAATTAAACAAATGCTCACTCACAAACAAACACATCAAAACTCGATTATTTCAAGAAAACGGATTATAGATTTTTTTTTAACTCTTATGCTCTTCAACAGAAAAGCTAGAGCCATTACCTATTTTGGCTGGCTTTGCCTATGTATGTATGTTTGTAAAAATAAAGTACCTCTGTACAGATTCATATTGTTTACACAGTTAAACAGGCAATCCCGGAATAATGCCTAGACCTAAAAGGCACCTGCCTAGGGTCCCTGCCAGCAGAGGTGCACCACCCAGAATAATATTGTCAAAGGACGTACGGGCCTTGGATCTTTAAGCCCGTGCCTAAACGTTAAAAATGATTGATGAAATTGACAAATATCTTACAAAACACTTCAATCAGTGGCTATGTATTGATTAAATTATTTAGAGGTGACGAAGTAATTTTCCAGATATTGTTATCGTGCTCCTTTTTTGATTATGTAATATCAAGTTATAATCCAATCAATAATACATGCGTTTAACGTTCATTTTCATTCTTTGCTCTACGATAATAAGACGGAAAAAAGAAAGAGACTATAATTACATAGTATATATAACTGCGTTTATGGTGTAAGAACTTATAATACTTATGAAAAATTAGTCTTATTACTGTCTATGAAAATGTAACATAAGTTTTTATACTGCAGCAATAGTTAGAAAGCGGTTATATAATATATGTAGATTATTCTATACCTTTTTTTGCTATATGTGGGATAGGTTTCAACGTTTGTTGTTTATATTAATTAATCATACCTTATGTAAGTATGGGCTATAGTATCTTTAAGTATTATAATCAAACAATTGGATGAACTTCTAAACGAACATAATCCATCAAATCCTGGATGGATATTATAAAAATATAACCACATTCGGACTCTGTTAGAGTTAAATTATATTATTTTTGGCTGGGTGGGCCGAGCTCCGGTGCAGCGAAATCTTGTGCGCATAAATCCGCGAAGCTGTTCATATTTCAAAAACTATATAAACAAAGGTACCTACATATACTTTCAACTACCAAAATTTGCATTGACACTTTCTTTACTTTTTAAGTAACGAATATTTAAAAAAAAATCTTATAAGTACAGACATTTTTACAACAGTATTTTCCTTTTATTTTTTATTTACTTCTATGAAATATGCAACTCAAGTAATGAGTAACAAAAATGTATATTTCCCTATAACAATTATTTCGATGACGGCATCGGATGTTCGCTTCATTTGTTTCGTGTTATTCCTACCTTCAAATCGCTTCTAAAGTTTTTGTTTTGATTGCCTTATTCCCATTCTAATTTAAAACTTCTTTCTTTATGTCTTACGTTATCGTTTGTGTTAACATAATAAATATATTCCAAATATTTACCTAACATTTTTAAGAAAGGTACATGCTAGTTTATTTTTAATATTCAACAGTCATCTATAATATGGAGATATTTCTTTTTATTTATTTAACTTTTGTATGTGTTGCTATCTTCTATTTTAAAATTTTAACCAGTTTCAATAAAGCGATTTAGCTGAGATCCAAATTGGTGCTGGTGACAATTAAATCAAGCTTAACATTTTATATATTTTCAATTGTTTATTTTTAACTTATTTTATTATTGTTATCAACATTTATGTAAAGAGGTAATTTTATCACATGAACAATTGATAAAAATATTAAAGAACGAAGAAATTCCTTCTTAACAAATCTATCATTTTTTATCTGTGATATCAAAAACGATTGGCGGGAAAATCTCTCACGTGTTTAGATGTGCTCACGGATTAATAAAATAACATTTGGAATCATTCTCATAACAAATGCTTCGTAACAAAACATTTGAATTTTTAATTAGATAAAATATCATAATTAAAATTCATTAGCATACATATTGAAGCGATATATTTATGGGTACAGCTTAAACAATATATGACTAATTTTCTACACATTGCATTACTACTGCACGCCAGCTGTAAAATTGCATTTTTGAAGCAATCTTAGTGCGGTTGGCGTGGCAGCGTCAAAACTGATCTACGCATAAGAAAGATAAACTATCAAATATGTTAAATACGTGTCGGAATGAGCTGTTTGTTAATTGTTTCGTTAATTATTTTATTGCATGCCTTTGAGTTGGAATTATGACTCCTAGTGAATTTATTCGTTACTACTATCACTCTAATTCTCACTCGTCTCGGAAATTAAAGTTAACAAAAACATCATCATACACCTCTGACCCATACAAAAAGCCAAATTAATATTTTGGAGAGCTTTTTGTATTGCTATCTTTGGGATAATCTTTAAAAATACAATATTTTTAACATATCTGAAATACCTAAAAAATTTCAACCTGCTTTTAGTTAAATAAAAAAAAATGTATGTACCTAACAAAATAAGATTTAAATAGGTGCGTTAATATTATTAATTACTACTATTATTAAAAACTTATATAATATATATAAAAATGAAATAGACACTATAGAATCAATGTGTACCTAATAAAAGACATACTAAAATGTATTAGAACTTTCTTCTATTCTTAGCATCATAACATGTTATATAACTTATATTTTGTTATATATCTCGCCGTCGCGTCGTGCCTCAAAGAACACGTTAGCCCGATGATTTAATTTTTATCACTGTTATCACAACTTATTATAATGTGTTGTCAAAAACCAACCAATTCAATGACTCTAAAATTAAAAATCAAATACGAAATATTTGTTATTCTGTATAAAATAAATCATCGTTACGTCATGTTACAGATTAACTTTAAAAGCAAACCCTCTTTTAAGCAAGTATTGCAAAACGTATATTATTTATTAGAATTAGACTAATATATTATAAAAACTGACAACTACAATACTACTTAGTTCATTTACATATGAATTACAATAGACTGTTTTAAAAATGTATAACACTGCGTCCTTGTGATAACCTGTTTTTTCCTTCCTACTACTTGTAAGTACCAAGTACTGAACAGGTGATATATTACTACTTTTATCAAGCGTTTAATTAATAAAAATATCATGAATACAAATTTGCCTAGAAATTTCCTCGATAAAAGGACTATACAATACAAAAATATTTTTAAAATCGAACCATTAGTTCCTGAGATTAGTCAGATCAAACAAACAAACTTCAGCTTTATATATTAGTATAGATTTAAATGAATGTAACAATTAATAATAAGTGTAACTTTACACTATTAAAAACAATCAATGTTTATTTTGGTAATGATGTAACCTGAATTCGAAATCTATTTTAAGCGATGACGTACTAAGTTTTCACTCTATCATATTATATTACTTTATTTATCATACATTAGTATTATTTTATCAAATATATGTTTATAGTATATATATATTGTGGATGCTATTATTATTACCAGCTGTTATTTAACTTGCAACGTCTGTTAGTTTGCTTGGATTAATTAATGTAAGCTGATTTAGAATCACTTCCTATTATACTACAAAGTTGTACATGTTTGTTCAATTCTGATGACGCATTCTATGTTAAGCATTTACTGATTCTACAATACATACATTAGGTATATAAAAACTGTTTTCTTAATTATTATTTTTTTACGATAGGTCGTTGGTCGACACTTTTACAAAGGTAAGGTTAGTTTTGCTGTAAGCGAGCCATCAGCATGACGGTACTGACTGGACCTTGACCTTCATTTAAAATAGAGATATATTATATCTATCTGGTAAGCTCATATTTACCTAACATATGTCTTTGTCAAAAAAATAGCTTATTTTGTTGACGTCACCTTAATTATCAAAGAACCCTGATTTTAAAGTATACCTTACATAGTACATACATGACTGCTTCGTTGGTCTAGTGGCTTGATATAATGCCGCAGACTCGGTGGTCCTGGGTTCAATTCCCAGGTCGGGCCAAAACATAGTTATTGGGGTTTTCTGTCAGAAAATTCTCAGTAGCAGCCCGGAATCTGGAAGTTGGAAGTGAGTACACTCTCGTGCCTCGGAAAGCACATTAAACCGTTGGTCCTGCGCCTGAACTCGTTTCGCTCGTGTCGGATTGCCATCCCATCGGATTATGAGAGCTAAGAAAAAGAGAGTGCACATGTGTTTGCGCACACACTTGTGCACTATAATATCTCCTGCGCTGTTGTCTAATCTCTCTTCAGATTGGCCGCTGTAGCCGAAATCGGTCTGGAGGACCACATACATATTACAAGAGGCAAATGTTTAATACAATTGCTTTTAGTGACACAAAAATATCTAAGCAAGATATATTATTATTATACATATAGTTAAGCCGTTTATTATGCAACGGTGAACTAATTAAGAAGCTGGTTTCGTAACGATGTCGCACAATAATATTACAAAACTATATTAACACAACTAGATCTATTAATAGGCGGCAAAACTGCTCAGAGTTTTTAAATTAAGAACAAGAAAGTGTACATTGTTATAAACATGTTATAAGTTTTCATTTGGCTCAGTCAAAACTCAATAGGTTGACGGCAACAGTGATGGGATTCGTTGATTCGATCCCTTTAGAAGTTTAGACTATTATCACAACACAAGCTTAGCTTAAAAGCGGTGCTACGGTGTAGGAATAAATTTCGTGACTAATTCGTATATTATTATATAATATAACCGATAATTATTATACGAAATGCCACTTATATTTATTTGACATTACACAATTATGTTCTGCGGTGACTTTCAATTTTGTGTTTATAAAATGCCATTAGAAGAATTACTAGTACTCTTTGCATGTTATAAGACCGTTGCAAAGATATACATATTAATAGCTATTATTACTATTTCGGTTACAACATGGTTATTTCTAGGGGTTGTTTTATATTTGAACACTTCTCAAGGAGGTGAGTGACATAGGTTATTTCTAGGGGTTGTTTTATATTTGAACACTTCTCAAGGAGGTGAGTGTCATAGGTATGTAGGCGATGTTATTTCGTCGAGCCATCTAATCCAACAATAAATATTAAATACCAATTTGTAGTCAGTTTTTATATTTTTATTTCCTTCGCCAGATAATTTCGACTTCAACAGATGATTTGCTAGTATTATCGAAGTATGCATCTTTATATGACTTCCTATATCGCATATTATAAGAACCGGTTACAAAATGAATTTAAAATTAAATGTTATTCACAGGTGATACATAAAATAATAAAATTAATAAAACATTATTAAAAAAAATGTAAATAAATAAAATAACATTCACGACGTTATTACTTTGACTGGCCGTGTGGTAATTAAAAGTATTGAATAGATCTATCCGTCTCAACTCTCAATACTGGCAATGGTATCAGAACATTTTATAATAGACTTTTGAGGCACTCATATAGCGGAATTCACTAGCAAAAGAGCTCAGGCAGTCAGGCAGAAATCAGGCAAATAGCCACCAACAAGGTTTATAACAGGACCACTTAAAAGAGTTTCCGAACGATATTGTCTACTCTGGTATTTCGCCTCGTACTCGTTGACAGCACAACATAAACTTTTAATGAATATAGTTTATCGAATTGTACAATTATGTAAATTATATGACGTCACTTCGTACTTAGTACACGAAGTACGAAGGGTATTGATGTGAATTTATATGTGACTAGAAAGGTAAAACTACTCGTAGTTGTTGGAGTGTGTGAGATAGACTCGTTAGAACTTAATAACTGATATTATGATACGAAATAGAATTTAATGGAAGTAAAAATACACTGTAGCGACTCCAAACAAATATTTAGAGACATAACATCTTAATTCCCAAGGTTGGTGGCGCATTGGCGATAAGTAAGTAAACCATGGTTAACATTTCTTATAATGCCATGTCTATATGTTACCTACCTGCCTACCTATAGTATAAAAAATAACAGGAAAAATCAAAAAGCTGTATATAATATTACTAAATACATTGTCACTAATATTTTGTTATATTAATTTCGATTTGGTATCGTGTTGAAATCAACACATTTCACCTATGTATCGTTCAATTTATTGAAATACCTTCCTATTGTCTGTATTGGATCGCTTAGTTATTTTCAAGATGGCTTCGAAGACCTACATTTAAGCGTACAAATAAAACAGATAAATTATGAAAACAAGGCGAGTGCCAAATGGAACGAATAATACATACGATGTTTTAGAGTATAAAAGAGTTCGAATAAAGTTTTATTGTGATTGTGAATTAAAAACTTGGAAATACTGTGTAAAGATTACAGCGTAGCGACAAACTTTATTACTTTTCAATGATATGCTAAAGGTCATTTATTTGTTTGTGACAATACTTTACAAAAGGCCTTCTGAACATCGTAATTATTATAATTATCATTTTAAATTTTTTGTAAATAGGTCCATTTGTGTATGTGTGAGTGTCCGATAATTGTACTATGCACACATGTATAACTAGGTACGTTGGTAAGTGTTTATTGGTATTGTTGGCAGACCAATCAGACCAATCCTTACCATGTTGACGCCAATTTGACGTATACTGACGTTCATAAATAGCCGAAAACGTGATTCAATACCAACAATCTACCATGGCTTAGTATAAACGATGCTACATTAACCAGTAAAGGAAACATTTATGAGTTTTGAATGTATTTTATCAAGTCAGTTGTTGATTAACGTAACCAGTGAAGCGAATAATTGGCATCGAACTATAAACACTACTTCATTGCATGAAACTATCGGTGAACTTGACCTCTATGCTATTAACATCTAGGACATTTGGACATTATCCAATGAGCTATTATAAAGAAAAATAACTTTAAAGATTACTTTCTGATGTTACTTAAAAATGGCCCCATAGTTCAATAAGAATTAATCAATATTCTAATTATAAAAAAAAAAATCTACGTCACACAGAAGATTCAGGAAACACGCGATCAATACTTCAATTGATTATATATGTACTATAAAACTTGTGTTATTGTCAAGTCTGTGCCAAAACCCTCGGAAAAAAACAAAGGCACCGAATATATTGTCATCCTACTTTTTTGTAGTCAGTTAACTACAGTGCCAGTAAATAATACATACGCATAAATAAATATCTAAGAGTTATATGTAATGTTGTAAAATTATCATTATAAAATACAAAAATAATTAATTTAAAGAAGTAAAACAATACTCTGTCTTCTTCTTTCATATGTCAACTCAATGATAACAGAAAGAGAGAAATTAATTTTAATTAAACACCACTAAATAACATTTATAAGTAAGGCCGTGAGAATATAATATGATTAAAATTATTCAAGCGTACGAGTTAGGCCAACAGGAAGTTAATGTTAATCGTAATGCAGTTTATTTCACTTGAATCAACTTAATGCTAAGTGATGATAAAACACGGAAACGAATAAAATAACTACATGATACAAGCATTACCTTCTAGTTGTATAAATACATGATAGAAACTCATTTGTGCGTCAATGAAAAATATCAAAATGCTTAGGCTATAAACAAAAAAATACAGACGAATTGATAACCTCCTCCTTTTTTGAAGTCGGTTAAAAAGAGATTTATATTAAACTTTATAGTATAAAACGCTGTATTGAATCTTTAAAAAGCAGTTAAAATTTATTGAAATGGATCGAACTTTTATTTAATATACTTATATTGACTTAATTATGTTTCGGTTTGAACGGTGTATGACCCAGTGTAATTTAAGCCATAAGAGATATTATATCAAGTTATTTTTTAATCTGTAACTGTATTTAAGTGATTATTTTTTATTTCGAAATTTAAATTAGTTATCGTGTGATTTTTTTAATTAATTTTTTAACCCAATTTTATACGTACTCATAACAAAAATGTTTTCGATTCTGAAAAGCTAATATTTAGTTCGTGTCAGCTGTTTAAATTCATAAATTTATTTAAAGAAAGTTCTGTTATATACAGCTTGAGGCCATTATGAGCAATTAATCATGAACTCGGAAGTTACCGCCGAAAGACCTTCATTCGCAAACATACAATTACTGACTCACATGTTATTTTTAGACGAATACACCTATAATAGCTTTGGTTGCGATTTGCGATCCAATCAAACGCGAAAAGGTGAAACCACACTAGGTAGGTAATATTACACGTTGAAATTGCCGGCGTACATCACCTGTGGCACGTGTGTAATCGTATTATTATTAATGTATGCGTATATCATATAAACAAAAACGATTGTTTGTATCGATACTTATTTTTTAAATAACGTAAAAAATCAAGGTACACGTGATTTATAAAAAAAAAACAACTAAAGATCAAGATATTAAATACATATCCCACCTTTAACTTGAGTTATAAGAGTATTTATATTTGTTTTTCATGGCAGAATATCGAGAGAAATTTCTAAACAGCCACACCAATGTTTTTTTTTAAATACTATGCAGTAATTATCCTAGTCGAAAGGACTTTAAATCGTAATTGATTTGGAAATTATTACCGTTGTTACTCTCTTTTATAAAGGTCTCTCACCTGAGTAACGAGCAAGTCTTTGAAGCCATTAAAAATTTAAGATGAGCAATAATGAATCTGTTGGTGTCAATGAACTCACTGAGATATCTTTGTTTTATATAAATTTGGATTATTTGGATAAATATGGATAATGGTTGGACAATTATTTAATGTATAGCACGTTAATTTTTAATTCTCACAATGTATATAAAATACACTAGACTATTTAGTTTATAGTAGATATCTGATGTATGTACGTTACCTACTCTATGATATTTTGTGATAATAATTACTACTGGCAAGGTATCTAATTTTGAATCAAATAAAATAGCATTATTATGTATGAAGTAATTCAAATTTGTAATAACACCGCTAGGAAGAACTGTCATGAAAATAAACGCGTTGCAATCGTTATGTTTATTTTTAAAGCAACTTGTACGTTTCCGTACACAGGTTAGTTTTAGTTTTTGGCGCGCACGCTTTTGTCATTATCTGTAATGTTGTATCTACTAATAGAGATACATTAGGAAGTTACTAGTGTTGCCATGTGCATAATTTACACATCATTTTATATAATTCAAACTATTAAGCCAAATAAAAAAAAGAACTTTTTGATACGTTTTTTCAGTAAACTATTCGAAGGAGTACTGATTACTTAAATAGTTACTTATTATACTAGTTTATATATACTATTCTCTTTAAAAATATTTATTATCTAGTAAAATTATTGTGAATGTCCACTGATCCACTGTATTATATGAATATAATGTACATAATTAGCTTTAATAAAACATAGAAAACATTGAACTATTATCAAAGAATTTTATATGTATCTAAAGCATAACCTATTATTTACCTATTATAGAATTATGATGTCATTAGTTACTCGATTATATTAACAGGAACAATATTAATCTATCAATGTATTTGTCTATTATAATTGCAATATACCTACATAAAATGTATTAATCTATATTTATGGTTAATCAAAAAGGTACCTATCGCGTCTCTCTTTATTATAGAGCGGCTTTCACTCAATGAAAGTGAGCCGGTATTTATTATATATGGTAACACTAGACAGTTAGCTAGCAGATATGACTTAAAAGGTAACAAAAAATTACTTATTTACTAGAACATAATAACGCTCTATAATTTAAAATTCTTGATTTCCAATTTACAGCTAGTAAATTTAACAGATAAATAATTGAGACGAGCCAAGTGATCACGTATACATAATATGATGGTCAGGGATATACATTAATTACCTTTGCATTTAAAAACTAGCCGTGCAAGAAGTACAATCTAATATTTAAGCCGATAATGCATCTTCAATCATAAAATTAAAGATGTCCCTTGTGCCTATTATACATTAGGTCACTCAACCATTAAATCGAAAAACAACAATCCAAATAATAAGTGTTCAATAACTGTAGAGCGATACCCGCCAAAACAGATCAACGTAATGTATATACATAGATAGCTCAGAACGGTATTTGTTTGTTTGTACATTACTGAGCGTGTTCGTTGTGTAGATTCAAATTTGATACGTTATTACGCAAAAAACACACTTGAAATTCCAATGAAACTCAGCTTAATTGTTATCATTATTTTTGTATAATACGTGTAATACTTCGTCATCTCGGACATTAGGATATCGGAGAATATTAACAAAATGTATTTCCATGTTTACTGTCGATTTGAACCAATTCTATAAATGCAATCGCATCGAAAATATATCAAGAGAATGGCGAGAGAATTGTATTCCCATTGAAAATGTCATGGTTGAACCTGAACTATCATGACTTAACGCTTACTAAAAGGTTAGGAATAGATTATTATATTAAAGCAGAATTTAAACAGAAATAATACGTCAGAAATAATGTAAGTCATATATTCATTACTAAATAAGGATCTAACATCAAAAGTTACAAAACGTATATTTTTTAAATCGCAGTTTATGATAATTATTTCAAACCAGATCTGTCATGTTTCCAGTTTGTAACTACATAATTAATACTTCCCTGCCGAGAATGACTTTCGATCAACGATGCCATGCATGTTACTGTTGCAATTACCATAAATATTATTTAATTATAAAATTATTCTAACAACCTCTTTTTGAATTTGAAAATTAATACATTTGAACCTTGTACTATACTGTTTTTTTTTTAAATAAAACGTCATGTACCTTCACGGGCACAGCTCTTATGGTCTATTTTTCGCCGAATGAATTGGAATTGCAATTTAACGGAGAAATGCTGTTAGATTTCTTGTCACCATTCCACGCCGCCAACATTTGTCGCGATTTAGATTTTTAATTCTTAACCGGTTTGTGTGTATATTAAATTATTCTTTTCCTTATATGAAATGAGTCCAATGGTTGATACAATAACAGGCTTTAATAAATTATCAATAGTGGATAACAATTTGATGTTTTGATCTTTTATTTGTTATTTTGTTAGTATAATAATAAATGCCTACGCCATTTTTATGTCGACAAAGATATACCAGCAAAATACGTAACAGCTTGTAAGCATCTCACTGCTAGGCCTTTGAGGAGAAGGTTTGGAGATTATTCCATTACGCTGCTCTAATCCGGATTTTGGATACACATGTAGCTGAATTTCAATGAAGTAAGACGCATGCGGGTTTTCTCACAATTTACATGAAAAATCAGTGGTACTTGCCTAGGTTTGAAGTGCGATCATCGCTTAACAATCACGCGTCCTAACCTCTAGGCCAACCCGGCTAAATTATTGTCAGTAAAAAACCTATTTGGTATTCATTCATTCTATTTGACAAGGACATACCTACCAATAATACAATGTTATGAATTTCATAAAATGGCACATCATCAATTTTAGGAAAACAAACTATAACAGGTTTTGGTATCTTGTAAAAAAGAGAGAGAAAGAGCTCTTGCCAATATCGATTGTCCTGCTCTCAACGAAGTCAAACCCTCTAGTGTTTGCCGTGATGTTAGTAGAGTTAATAAATAGATGCTAATTCCCTGTGAATGGGGAAGGGTCCGATTGTGGGACGATATTATGCGTTAACAGCCCAGCAGCAAGGAAATTATGTTAAGGAGAATTCTGAAACATGTAAAGGACGAAAGTCCAAATTGCACAAGTTCTTTGTAGCCAAAGTACTTGCAACTTGAAACAGGAATGCGAAAAAAGATTTAACAATTTCGCCGCTACAATGCAATAGAGTGCTTGCCCACCATTCCACGTTGTCGTTTCACAATATTTATTTATTATTTTTTATAAACCAGCACACATTCTCGTATGTAAACATTTATTAGTAATCTTTTAAATCGACAATGTTTGTTTTGTTACTAAATAGTAATGTATCAAACAATATGGATAAAAAATAACAATAAACATTGTTTGGTCTTTACTGGACGAAATAAACATCGAATGATTAATTGAATATATGTGGGAATTTGTTTATCAATATTGACTTCGGTTTACCGACATATTTACATCATTTTATACATGTAGAAATGATCTCATCGTTTCACAGACAATCTATTATCACAGTATATTTATTAGCCTTATCAATACTTAAAAGTGTAGCAAATCATTTTTATCACTAACAATATTTGTTTTTTTTTAAATTCCAAACGAATATATATTACTTGGAATCAAGCTATCAAAGTAGCAGAAAAGTATATTGAGTCTTGATGACGTCATGTACCTTACGTATTGGAGGTTTTCAACTACTAGGTAGTAAGTACTAAGTACTAGATATAATCGAAATAGCGCTGTCATTGTACAACTGTAAAATGACGAGGGAAATAATATAAAAATTAGCTGTCACAATAGTAAGAAAGCCGAGATGGCCTAGTGGATAAAACACGTAAATATTATCATTTTAAAGTAAATCACGAGTTACAATCCGACACTATTGACTTTTCATTTACCTTAATTTGTGTTTATTTCGATGGAGGGAAACTACGTGATAAGACCTGCACGTGTCGGGTAAACAACACCACATGTATATTTTACAATCAATATAACAATAATACAACCCGCACAAGAGTGATGTGGTGGAATTATCTCTAAACTTACACTTTAACAGGTGAAGCCTATGCCGTTGCCTATCTTGTATATGATACGAGATACGAGATTTTCATTCTGCTACTACAACAATTTTCTCAAAAAAAAAGCTATTGAAATTGTTTCAATACTGGTTGGTTGAAAGGATATAATATATTACGAAATATTTAATTATATTCACATACATGACATACATAGATATACATAGTGAGTTCGTTAATTTCATAAAATTACTAATAAACACGCCCTAAACAGAGATTACACGAACATAAAATAAAATTAAAAGCTAGTTTTTTTTTAGTTCTCTTGCAAATCGATATTTAAATGGGACTTCCATAAAGGGGAATTCCAAGAATTAGAGTCGCATTAAAAATTTACTTAACACGAGTTGACAAAGTATAACATTATTGATACCATTGTTTTAGTACATTTTGTACATATTTTGTTCATTATATAAATGAGAATCATTAACATTATGTACTGAACTAAATATATTATTTTCGTTCATTTTAAAATATATCTAGTCATAAATATTAATTACTTTTCAGCATAGGCCTACAATCGAGGTCTAGGGATTTGATTCTCGTTCGTTAAAAATTTCACCATAGGTTGAACAATTGCCGTAAAATAACAGCCAATATAGTATTATGATATATAAAAAAGCGCAATTTATTATTAGAATTCAAATGAAGTAAGAAAATATATCATATTAAAAGCTAATTCTTGTCATATTTGTTAACATCGAATCGTTATCTTTCTAAAGAATTTTGTTCGCAAACGAGTTTTAATACTTGAAACAGACAACTCGTTTTTAACATTCTTTGTATAATCTTAATTTGAGGATAAAAATATGTTCCTAAAAACATTATCCTATAAAGATTATTGCATTTAACGTACTCGACTGATAAATTTTTGATAATTCGACTCAAATTTTCGTTACATAATAAACAAAGAAATTAATTGTCGCTGTCGACTGCCTTTATCATTTAAATTAGTTGCTAATTTGTATTTTAGTAATGACATCTACAACAAAATATTTTTTAACAAAACCAAAACAAATCTTATTACCTTGAAATTCACTACTAAATTTATTAATTATATTAATACAACAATAACTTGTTAAATTACACTTAATTCATCTTCAATTTTTATCATAATAATAATTACATAGAAAAAGATAATCTCGAATAATCTAAATGTTGAAGGCGACGGCACTTATTGAATACACAACATTAAATAAACAGACGGAAATTATACACACGTGACCAATAAAGTAGTTATGTACTTACTTTTGTTTAAAATAGTCCGATATTTGACTGACTTTCCAGAACATCTGCACCAACAACATGAGTAATGTGTGGTTGATCCATGTGTATAATTTGTAACAGCTCTCCATTACGCCTCTTTCTCGATCCCAGAGAAATGGTAACGGCACCTCAGTCATTCGTCAATCCTTAATTTACAAGTGTAATTTAAAATATACGATTCCGATAGAACAATCCGTTTGCGAGTACGCCGAATTTAAAATCGATTACGAAACGTGCTGCGCGTTCAGCGTTCAAGGGTTGATTGCTGGCTTATCACTAAAGTGAAGTGCCTTGAATGAAAATAACTACAGATACGCGCCAACAAGTTTGACCGCGCGCGTTCACCGGTGCACGCGAACTGAACTTATGAACTGACTGACGCTATGTGAATTTACTATCGTGATGACGACACATGACTCAGTATCGACTAATGGATATCTCTGTTCAAAACTTTAAAAAGAAGTTGATGGATATTTATATTCGAATTCTACGTTTAAGTAGATTTTTTGTTAATTAGAATTCTTAAACAATATACTTACTTCATCTGTAAGCAACACAAACCATTCTATTGATTTTGAGATAAGAATATTTATCGCTTTGTTTAAAAAGTATACCGATAATAATATTAATATTTATGAAGTAATAAATAATGATTGTGTCATAGCTATAACTTTGAAGTGGTTGTTCCAGTTTAAAAACCCATGTACTTGTGGTGATAAAAACCATGATAACATAGTTATATTAATTTGTAGGTTATGTTTGTGGCCAATGATATTATAGATGAAAAAAAGTTTATGGCGCTTATTATATTTAAAATAAAACAACAAAAAGATTATTATAATAGAGAAGTCCTAAGATTATAGAGGAAAGTAACATATAAAATGTTACTAGGTATTAGTTGATGAAATAGTAACATGAGATATAAAAAAAAAAAATAATCGCCTACACGTGCAGCACTAAGCGCAGTTTCCGTGACGTATTTGAAAATATAATTTAATTTTGAACTACCTACTTATTTTGTTGGTTCCAATTAATTTTAGAGAGTAATTACGTAAAATTATATAAGAACGTGCTATTATTAAAATAAAAGTATTTTTTTTAAACCGTGCAACACAATAAAAGATTTAGAGACTGAGACAGGAAGTTAAAAAGTCTAAATTATATTTTATTTGATACGATGTATAACAGCTGTATGTAATGAATTTTTATTACTAAAAAAATAAACGAATTTAGACTTGAAAGACTAAATTGTGATTTTTCATAGCGATTTATTTTGTTGTTCATATTTTTGTAGAAAGTTAATATTTTAATGTAATCCATTTGTATGTAACGTTATTTATTTTTAAATGTTGGCTCGAAATCAACTCTTATTAAAATATTATATGAGTCACAATAAATTTTGATTCAATTTTAAAACACCTACAGGTGGAAATTTTATACAGGCGTCTCTATAGAGGTGCCTCCCACGCTCAGTGCACCCATTATACCACTTCGCTTGTTTTACCACTAAACAACAATGTTTAGTTTTGTGTTTACGCATTATATGAGCCAAATACGACAAGGGAAGTCATTTCTTAGCGTTATAGATATATTAAGATTAGTCGCTATTAAAATATAACCGTTTTTTATTACAATGGGATTCATGGCACCGTAAGTACTTATTGGCTTTCCATAAATTCTCAGTATGCTGCCAACAACGCTAAACTATGACCATTGTAACGAGCCAAATTTATTTTTTCTAGACCAAAAAAAGACAATCAATCTGATCATAGAATGTTTGTTGAATAGATGATACCGAACTTCGTAAAAATATCCGTACCTACTGAAAACTACCAAGCAAAATTCTGCTGCATAATAAATAATATCGCGTGAAGTCGAAATTCGATTAGTTTGTCCACGTCTATGGCGCAGTACCTTTCGAATGTTATAAGTATCATCATTTGTAAATAAAAGCGTAACAGAGTTACTTTCGCATTTCTAATAGTGGTATAGATACTGAAAAAAGTAAGGAAAACTCGATTATTATAGAGATAATGTCATAAAATAAGCTCCAATCCTTCCCATAGGACACGCCATTAGAACAGCCATGAGGGTATTACGGGCTGTTGTTATAGAGAGAATTGTTATGGTATGCTTATGTCTTTCTATTGGATTTCAGACATGGCGACTATTCTCTTTGGGATTTATTACCTTAATCTTTTAGTTCGATGGGACTGCATTCCGACTGTTCATCATAGTACATCGAGGTACAGTAATATAACATTGTAGCTGTTTGGAATTTGATAGAGAAGTAGAATAACTCTAATTTCCCCAACCCCTATCACTCTGTGCCCTATCACACACCGTGACATGCTCTTCAGCTTCAAAATTGATAGACCAACAAAGCAAACGCTATTTTATACTTATTACGGTTATACTATACGGTTAATAGCGGTCTTTGATAAGTTCTGCGTAATCACATAGATGTGTAACCAATAAAAATAACGATAAGTTAACAACGTCCTCGTCGGGTCAGTAACCTCTATAAACGAAACGGAACTGGAAAATGGTCGCGAGTTAATTTATTAACCCCCTGGGGTGGGATTAAGGTCATTGGTGACATTTTGAACTGTAGACCTAAAAATTTACAATCAACTATATCGTTCTGGGAAATTAAACTTCACGTTTTACTTTATACAAGTTCATTGTGATATTTGATTTATTTTCGGCCGAATAACGAAACGTCCTTCAAAGTTAAACGCTACTTAATATTGCAAAGCTTCTATGCGAAATTTTAAGTTAACGGCGTCTCAAATAATTAAGTTGCATTTAATATTTAAGTTACGTTTCAGTATTCGGTGTATAATTCATTAATATTTTCTGTAAATTTGTTGAAATATAGCGAAATTTGTTGAAGAAGTCGGAAAAAAACGAGCATATTGGGAGCTTTAATCGAAAACGCTGTACAATCCCTTTGAGTTATAACAAAACAATGTATGGTGAAATTGTTCCCCTTTCATAGATCTACAAAAAAGTCCGTGATGGCATATGTCTATCTTTTAAGGATAGCTAACTATACCCATTTTAATGTTTAAAAAATGTTTACATAAAAATGGTAAAATTGGAAAGCTATAAAAACGGATATGATATTAATCCTTATTAAAATAAATACGTTATTTACTTTGAGCATTTAATGTATATTTTAATTGCCCTTTACACCACCCAATTTAAATCAATATCTTAGGAGTAATCGTAATTTTAAAATTATCGCGCACTAAATAAATTCAGGCGGTCCAACACCCATCATACAAACGCGTGATGCAACCGCTTCCTTAAATATTATAAAACAAAGTCCCCCGCGTTTCATGTCTTTCTGTATAAACGCGCTAAACTAAAAAAGTACTAAACGGATTTTCATACGGTTATCACCAATGGATAAAGTGATTCAAGAGGAAGGTTTACGTGTATAATGCATTAATGTTTTCTGTAAATTTGTTGAAATATAGCGATAATTGTTGAAGAAGTCGGAAAAAAACGAGCCGATTGGGAGCTTTCATCGAAAACGCTGTACAATCCCTTTGAGTTATAACAAAATAATGTATGGTGAAATTGTTCCCCTTTCATAGATCTACAAAAAAGTCCGCGATGGCATATGTCTATCTTTTAAGGATAGCTAACTATACCCATTTTAATGTTTAAAAAATGTTTACATAAAAATGGTAAATTTGGAAAGCTATAAAAACGGATATGATATTAATCCTTATTAAAATAAATACGTTATTTACTTTAAGCATTTAATGTATATTATAATTGCCCTTTACACCACCCAATTTAAATCAATATCTTAGGAGTAATCGTAATATTAAAATTATCGCGCACTAAATAAATTCAGGCGGTCCAACACCCATCATACAAACGCGTGATGCAACCGCTTGCGCGCCCCGCGTCCCGCTGTCGCCCGTACGCTAGCTGTTGCCCGCATAAATATAAGTAAAGGATAAATGTTTGCTTGAAATTTGAAAATCTGTGATTTGAAATTAATATGTATGAAATGCATTTCTGTTAAGAAAAAAAAATTGGTTGCCTGTAAAGTCGGTATACGGGCGAAAGTTTTACGTGACAACGACTTTGAGTGGTAAAATAATTTTAATGTGAATATTCATTCGTATAGTAGGAAGAAGGATGAAATAATAGTAACAATTTAAAACATTTATTTATACAAAGAATTATATTTAAAACATTAATTTATACAAAGAATCTCGCACTGAATTTCATATTAACAAAATTTTATTTTTACCTTTACACATACATACGTATTTATACTTAGAAGGGACGCGTGCCTTTCACTTTTTATGTCTGTCTCTCTCGCTCTTAGGCGGGCTAACCATGACCGAGTGGAAGGGACGCGTGCCTCTCACTCGCTCTCATTGTGAGCGCATAACGTGAGCGGAGCGTAACGCAGTTTCTTGAAGTGTCACCCGGCAAACCAATTTATAAGACGTTGTCACGTCAAAACTTTAGTAACGGTTTTTTTTTTATTTTGAAGTTGATGATTATTCTTTAAATAATCATCAGTGGACTTATTATGAATTCCTGTAGTTTGACTTAATATATTTATAGTTACTTCAATGGCTTTTAGTAAAATTTAATTTATAAAAATATTAAATAGCCCGCCGCCTATCTACGCCGTTGAGTATAATTAAAACCATAAAAGAGCAAGCGTACAATTTTTTTTATTCTATCAAACTACAGGCACATAGGGCATAACATCTTCGTTCCTACGGTTGATGGCGCATTAGCGATGCAGGGAACGGACATTGTTTGAGCATGCACTATAATAAGTGTACATGTGATAAGAGTTCTCACTAAAATCAACCAAGCCGGTCATTGAAAACGACAGGTCTTAGAACTTTTGGTTGTCATAGGGTAGCAGTAAGACATTGTGTGTTTAGCATTTTGTTATTTGCACTCAAAATTATGGTAGCGTAGCTATTACTTTACGCCGATTTTAAGTGAGAGAGTGGTAATTCCGGCCGGGCGTGCCGGCCCATTCCGCTACAAACCGAAGGTATGCAACCTGGCACTATAAAAACCTACCTATTAATAAATTACATACAGGTAAAGTGCGTCTTTAAGCAATCGCTAGGGACTTGAAAAACCGCAAAACGGACAACCATCGATGACGTATTCCTGCATGCGAGTCGCACACCCAGCGATGAGCCGATGACCGAATTCTTCTCCCACAGTGTACTGCTGCATAGTGTCGCGCACTCACTTTGTCATCGTCGTAACTTTTAAAACATTTGTCCAAATGATATAGTGTAAGAGACAAAAGTTATCTTCTTTAAAATTCTTATTGTTATATTTTGGTCAATTTATAAATTAATAATTATTAATAGCTTTATAAATTATAGCCTATTTGTTATTTTGATGTATTAGCTATATTATTGTAAAGTTTCATTAAAATCCATTCAGTACTTTTACGTGAAAGGGTAACAAATGTCCATACATCCATACAAAATTTCGTGTTTATTATATTAGTAGGAAATAGAATTATTATATACCCTGTACTGAACATATATAAACTGTACTGTATGGGCGAATAAATCGATTGGTGAATGTTTATATCTTATTGATTAAAAAATGCACGGGATATTTTTTTATTTTACCCGTACGAAGCCGGGACGGGCAGCTAGTTATAAATATAAAGATATTTTGTTACATCTAATAATATATATCTATATAAATATGCGTGTCTGTTCTAATAAATTATGTATTACAATTGAATTTGCAATTAACACAGAGAAACAAAACAAAATAAATCGAAATATGGCACGGACACGAAGGTTATCTAATTACTAATAAGAAGTACAAATGTAGATGTTTTTTTATTCACGTTTTGAATCATTTCTTGGTATGAAAAATATTAATATATTAGTAGTATATAACTGTAGTAGTGATCATATAGCATACCATAGTAATGATCTCACAGATTGGCATATCTATCAGGTCATTACTTTGTGTTTCATATAAAATTATAGGGTATTTATAATATGATAGTTTAATTATGATAATTGGACTTTTATTTTAAATTAATTATAAAATAAAAATCTCAAAAATACTTCATCAATCAATATTGCAATATTAATAAGCTAAGTAAATAAATGAACATGACAGACATGTATGTATGTACTATATAAGTAGAACAGACGTTTTTAACCTTTGCGAAACCGTCATTAGAATATAACTGAACATGACGTAATAATATTTAACTCGATAGATTATCCACTACAATGGCTTTATAACGAAATTTGATGGCAATAAGGAAAATCACAGTTTAGTCTCGTGTATATTCTCACAAAGCTCATCACCGAATCACGTAGATCACCATGTAGGTATGTGCCCCTAACCACGAGATCTCTAGCGTCTGTTTATACCAAGTCACTAAGCTCGAACTCAAGTATAGAAAACTGATGTTTGGCGGTAGAAAAATCGACCAGTACTGCTACCTACCTAGATGACCCTGAACAACGCGCTGCCATCGGTTTAATCATTTGTATGACTTAAACGCAAATTGTCACGTTTGTAATAACGATTAATTTAAAAAATGTTCAGTGCGACCCTTGTGTGTCATTTCTGACACGGTATGTTTGCTATAATTTTTGGTTAAAGTGATAGTTTGCATATATTCACAGAAGAGTCAACTAGTCCAATGACTAAGTAGTCTAAGGACTTAATGCATTTTAAAAAAATAACTTAAATTGATTAAATGAAAACAAACAATGCAATGTGTTTGTTCTCAATGTATGTGAGGTGGGAGAAACACTTACAAACATACATACATAGATATTCTTTTTTAAATCGAACCAATGATCACAAAGTGTTGAGTTGGTGGTACGTACCCAAATGAGCTTGCACACAGCTCTACCACCAGTAACAGACATATTCCAAGTTGTCCAATGCCTTTAAATTTTGTTAAATATTTATCTGTACATCCTGTTAGAAAACACTGTGATTGATGATGATATTCATAACTGTGTTCAAGTACATAGTATTTGGATATTGTATTATTTTCTTTGTACTTAAATACTACGACCGAAAATACGACCTTAATAAAATTATTGTTGGCACAAAATGCTTCCCTTACTCGGCGAGCAAGGTCCACTCAGAAAGTATATGTACATAATTATAATAAAACATTACACCACTCCTTGCCAAGTCTTTATTATCGAAGTACAAAATTGATTTTAAATATATAACAAAATATTTATAGAACCGTAAAACAGTGCAATCAGAAATTTTCAAACAGATTTAATATTTTTAGTAAAACTTTTAGTACAATTTTGCTGTGAAAATACTTAGGTATACTTAGGTGGTAGGAGACATAGGAATGGATTATTTTTATGTGAAACAACTATTAGGGAGTCACCGAGTGACCGGTATGCCGTGATGGCTGACAGCATAACGCTCTCTTATACCGTCACCACTGTTGCTCTCTACTCCCTCGTGTTTGCGTCGCAATTACTACATAACTATTACCTTGTTGCTATTATATTATGCCTCGTTAGTCTAGTGGTTAGATATAACGGCGCAAACCCGATGGTCCTGGGTATAATTCCTCGGTGGGGCCAATAAATAGTTATTGGGTTTTCTGGCAGAAAATTTTCTGAGTCTGGGAGTTGGAAGTGTGTACACTCCCGTGCCTCAGAAAGCACGTTAAGCCGTTGTTACGGCTGAACTCCTTCCGATCGTGTCGGATTGCCGTCCCGTCGGATTATGAGAGCTAAGGAAAATAAGAGTGTCGAAATCGGTCAGGAGGACATTATTATATTAAAGATAAGAAAATATAAGTGGTAGAATAATTGACATTAATACACATCTAGACGGATCTGCACAAAACCTTAAACCACCGGGATAAAGCAATTTGAAATACATAGGCCCCTCATCAAATTCTACCGCTAAACAGCAATTAAAAAATAAAACTTAAGGGTTAATGAGCAAGTGTAGCTACATAAACTATATAACTACAGGCATAAGGGCCATGTAACATGTTAGTTTCCAAGGTTAGTAGTGTATTTATTAATGTAAGCGATCAATAAAGTTCTAGTTTGCCTATCCATTTTCCATGAAGCTTAAAATTCTTTGTTAGTTTCAACTGTTTAACTATTTTCGTCAATTTATCTAATCATGTGGTAGCATGGTCATGTTATAGTGTAATTAATATAAGCCTGATGCCGTTATAGTGTGCTATATATAGATATAATCTATGGAAAAAACGCTAAATGCTTAGTTATACATTTTTAATATAACCATGATAATAATATAATTTCACTATAAGTACCGTACAATTAATATAACTATTTATCTTGACACAATTAAATTCAAACATCATTCAGCTACGAATGTTTGTATAATGATTGCAAAAAACGTCAGAAATGTCTGAATAAACATTGGTTCTCACAAGGAGTGATTCTTGGTCACGACTCGTCAACATTATAATGAGAAATTCATGTAAAAATGAAAACATTAGACGTCTCTTCATCTATAAATAGGATTATCTGAATAAACTTTGAACGTCAAATGCGTTGTTACTTGTAATTATATCTGTTTTGTAATTAAAATAAATTTATTACTACGATTCGTTTCATATGTTTTTTTATGTTATAAAAAAATACTGCTTATAAACATTAAAACCCTGAAAACCTGCTAAAGAGAAAAGTTTTATTGATAGAGGTTTTTGATTTTATACTTTTGGGATGTAAGCTAGCTTAGATAGAAGAATAAAATACGACGGAAATCAATATAGGATTTGTGTTATTCATATTAACTATGTTTTTTTTTCAATTAGGGTCGATCAATATGTCGCGTGATCGGTAGAGGCTCGCATGTCTAAACGGACGGCGTTCATTTTTTAATAAGTTATCACATATAAAGGTCAAATTGTAATGGATATTAGTCATTATCGATTTTAGCACAATTATTCCCTACCTGTAAAACGTGCACTACAGGACCAATTCCGTTAATGTACGCCTTTGTATATCGTAATAAATAATTTAAAAAATGGTAGTTACGGTTTTGGTTGATTTTTATTGTCATTTCTTTGAATATTTCAGAAAGGGTTCATTATTATCTACTAAGACTATTTCAGTAATACGAATTATTAGACGATAATACTTCGACATTTAGCAATAAATATCAATTCAAATATAATATATATTACATAACCTTAATATCTAAATAAAAATGTACAATTTCAAACGGCAAGAAAAAGTTAATTGATTTCAATTTGTAAATTCAATATAAAGAATTTAAATTCTATATTAAATTCAAATAAGTTGGCAATATAAAGAAGCAGTATTATTTATAACCATGCCAAAGTACGTAATTACGTAGCAACTATACCACAAGCATTCATCTACCCAATCAGAGTACAGCGTCTCATCTCATCGTGTTTAGTTTTTATTATCTGACTGATTCGTTTGATGGGTGAGCCGTTAACAAACTCTGTTTACATTCCAACAATGTAATGAGGACTCTTAAAGATATAAAACACTTGTTCAAAGTCGACTTTAATCTTGTTAAATACATTTTATATCGATTTACATTATTTTAACAAAAGAAATCTGTGTTACTTGGTAACAAAATCTCAAATAGAAGCGTTAATAAATAATTTATTTCATGACTTATAACTCTTTCTTTCAGAGCGATTTAGTTATCCCTAGTTAACTACACTTTTTGGCATGATTCATTTTTCACTTATTTAACCCATATTACACTGTCCACACGACCACTTTTATAATACTTTAATGAGCTGTATTTTTATAATTTTAGTAGACCTTATGACTTCTGTGTATGTGCGCGTGGGTGTTTTTATATTCTTTGAGCTTTTTATCATTTCACGCGCTAATTTAAAGTCAGAGCACAGAGAACTCAATATGTGAACGTACATTTAATAGACTAGCTGTGCCCCGCGGTTTCACCAACGTATAATTAATAAAAATAGAACGAATAAAAATAAGCCTAGGACCTTACTTGATAAAAGGACTTCACAACAAAAAATAAATTTTTAAATTCGAACCAGTTGTTCCTGAGATTAGCCGGTTCAAACTAACAAACTTTTCAGCTTTATATATCATCTATACTACATAGATGTGTAGACGAACACTTTTTAAAGCACTGAGTCCTCATGCGATCACAAAGTCACAGATCCTACTATTTGACAACGATGTCGATAAATGCATAAATGGGTATTTAAAAAAAAGATGCAATTTCAGCAGAATTCTAAGCGCATTTTACCTAATGGCAAAAAATGATTATCTAAGCGTTCACTCGTTTGAACATCGTGAGAGCAAAGTGGTATAAAAGCTCCGAGCGCTTTTTACGCAACGCTTGTTTTAACTCCCGTGCGAACGGTGGCTAATTGATAGGTTGCAAGTATTTATAGCTCGTTGATTATTCATTTAATATATACAGCCTATTTTTTATTGAAAATGGGTAGACAGACTGGCAAATGGGCGCTGTAAGAAATTAACCATCACCTTGCAAACTAAGATGTTATGTCCCTTGTGCTTATTACACTGGCTCAGTCAACGTTCAAACCGGAACACAATAATAATAAGTACTGCTGTTTGGCGATAGAATTATTCATAAACCAAGGGTACCAAGAAAATACCTAAGACACTTTAGCTTGCAGGCTTGGCTAGGCTAGGCAAAACTCAAAGACCGGAGAAATAATATATTTTATTTAAGACACCTCACAATTATTTGAGTACCCTGTACTGACTGATTAATACATTATAATAATCAAATAAGAAATTGTTATATTTCGTCATCATGCCAATTATGAAGTACAACTAAAAACGCGATGTGCTGACAGCACAACACTAATATATTTACACGAACATACATAATATATCACTTGCTAGGTATTCTCGTAAATAAATAATCGTTACCGTTTAATAGTGATAACAGTTTGAGGCACATAAAAGTCCAACAATTAAAGTTTAAACAAAACTTACCAACATGCGACAGGTAAATTGTCGAGCTATCGCCAGTATTACGCTGTTCTAATTTAAAAAAATACCATATAATCATACCTATTGCATTTTAAAGTTAATATTCGGTTATGTTATAATTTTTTTTGTATATGTAATCATTTATCCAAAATCGGACAGAAATCGATACTTTTAATTAAGTGACAAGGCGGATAAACTAAAAACTTTATATACATAAATACATACACAATTTAACGTTACATATCTTACATACATACATATAAGAAAAAGTAAATAAGTTATATATATATATATATCTGATGTCAAAAACGAGAATCTACTACGGTTTACATTAATAAAAAATATTAGAATCACCTAGAAAGTTACGGGCTCCACCTAGTAATAGGAGGGCCGCCGACCTCTAGACGTGACCTGACTTTATTACTCACTTTACTCGATATCATAATGTTTCGTTCCTAATGTTGCCATCGTCATAAAATGTTGACTTAAAAGAATTGTTTTAAAATCAAAATGCGCAGTTACTTTGTGAATTCTGTTTAATATATTGCGTTGTTGGTACCTATACTTGTATTTGTTGACATTTGGATTCTGCAATAATTATTCAGTGACCTTTGAAATAAATTATTAGTAAAAATATAAAAAATATAGAATAACATCTTTTTTTGTCTCGTTTTTCCGGTTTACTTAGTCAATTAATATACAGCCAAACAGCAATATTCGGTTGAGGTGTTCCGGTTTGAATGGTGAGTTAGCCAGTGTTATTACAGGCACAAGGGACATTTAGATATGGAGGGCAGATGGCATCCATGATGGATTTCCCCACGTAAAAAAAAAGGCACAAGGGACATAACATCTTAGATCCCCGTAATTGAAGACACATTTTCTGCGAGTACATATTATATACTTCTTGCACCGTCGTATTCTATGGTCGAATAAGGTTGATCATTCATTCGCTTGTCTGCATTTCTAAAATAAAAATATAGGTACCTAATAATAATTTGTTCAGGTTTTTCGTTCTATTTTTGAAATATAATAGATAAACGGTTAGCATTTTATATAACCTATAATTTGTTCATGTACTTTAACAAAAACTTTTGACTTAAATTTATTTTCTTCTTTTGTCTTTTTCTCAATATTTGCGTTCTATAAGAACTATGTATATGAAAAACCATATTCTATTATTATGCGTAAAATCTGAAATATAAAAGATTTATATGAGTAAATTCATTTACATACAGACATAGGTATTATTCAATCTAAGGAAAATGTATCAAAATTATTAATAATAAGATATATGTAAATAAAGTAACTGGAATGTGTCTATAATAAAATAGGCCATTAACTGCGGGGCGGTGAAGGACTTTAATGTTTGGATAGCACACTAATATACCGCTATATTTAAAACAAACTAGCTAGGTATCCGTCGTGGCTTCGCACGAACAGAATAAGGCTCTACGTAGAAAGGTGAAGGAAAACATCGTGAGGCAACCTGCATGTGCGCCAGTAATGGGACATTCACAGGCTGTTATAACTGGTAGAAATTTTAAAAATACATACAAACATATAATTCTAATGGTTTACGCAGCACACGTCAGTGACGTTCCAGGTCATTATGATTTTTGTCCGATATCTTCAACATTTATCGTCATATTTCATTTTTCAGAAAATCCATTCAGTAGTTTTTGAGTTAATCGCGTTCACACGGACAAACACACTGACGGGTACTTTGTTTTATAATATGTAGTGGTGCTTGTTTTAAACATGAAGCAATGAAGATTGAAGCTATTTATTGTACCTTCGTTTTAAACGTGTTGAGCGTTTAACATAATATTTCCAAGGTTGAAGGGCTTGTATAAAATTAGAGAAAATATAGTATGGTTACATACGAAAAATAAAATGCTACACACAACTAAAACAGCACAGTGGCTAGAACAAACGAGTCGTAAGTGGGGGAATGCGGCCGCTATCAATACGATATTTGTGCTGCAAAAGAGGGCTATTAGAGCGATCTATAAACCTAGGAGCTAAAGAATCCCTAAGACAGAAATTTAAAGAAAATAAAATATTTATTGTTGCTACTCAATACATATTATGTAATGTTATGTATGTACGGAAAAACATCAATGTTTTTGTGAGAAAATGTGATACTTATAACATGATCCCGTTAGAGTCTGCTCCGTGCAGTGACGGAGTAAGAATACAATTCACTGCCCCTCTCTTTCCCATGGGTGTCGTAAAAGGCGACTGCTGCCACCAACTATCCCTTCTTGTGGCCACACGATGCCTGACATCAAAAACAGGCAGCGTGATGTGCGTGCAGAGCTGCAATCACTTGATGTACGGAAAGCTAGCGGTCCCGATGGAATACCAGCCATAGTGCTGATGAAGTGTGCAGCGGAGCTGTCTCCTGTGTTGACGCGCCTGTTCCAACTGTCTCTCTCTACAGGATGTGTGCCGGATTCTTGGAGAGAGGCTAATGTGCAAGCGGTTCCCAAAAAAGGGGATCGATCAGACCCGGCAAATTATCGGCCAATAGCTATCACCTCAGTTCTCTGTAAGGTGATGGAACGGATCTTAAACAACCAACTGATCCATTACCTAGAAGATCACTGTCTAATTAATGATCGACAGTACGGGTTTCGACCAAAACGGTCCACAGGTGATCTTCTAGCGTACGTAACACACCTCTGGGGTGAAGCTATCGACAAGCATGGGGAGTCGTTGGCTGTCAGCCTCGATATCTCCAAGGCTTTCGACAAGGTCTGGCACAGAAGTCTTCTCTCCAAGCTGCCGGCATACGGTCTGCCAGCTCAGCTCTGCACCTGGATTGCCAGCTTCCTACACAAGCGTAGCCTTCGCGTTTTAGTCGATGGTTGCGCTTCACAATTCCATGTAGTGAATGCTGGGGTCCCCCAGGGGTCTGTGCTATCTCCCACACTCTTTCTTTTGCATATCAATGATATGCTCTCTCTCGGGAACATACATTGCTATGCAGATGACAGTACAGTGCACGGGGGATACCACGGACGCGCAGTAGCTGGGCGGGCGGAAACTGAGGAGAGACGGAGGGATCTTGTTGTTGAACTCGATAGGACGTTAGGACTCATTGCCAAATGGGGCTCTGATAATCTTGTCGAGTTTAACGCCAAGAAAACACAGGTATGCGCTCTCACAGCGAAAAAGTCGCCATTTTCCCCTCCTCCTTCTCTCTGTGGCACTACGCTGGAGATACAAAGCAAAGTCGCCATGTTGGGAATTGACATTCGGTGCGACCTCAATCCAAGGGATCACATCGAGGCTGTTATAAAAACAGCCTCAAGAAAATTCGGTGTCCTGAACAAGGTGCGGCGTTTTTTCACGCCACAACAACTGCTCCTGTTGTATAAAACACAGGTGCGTTCCTGCGTCGAATATTGCTCGCACCTCTGGGATGGCTCCGCTAAGTACTTACTGGAGGCCTTGGATCGGTTGCAGCGGCGTGCGGTTCGCATTATTGGCGACGTAAAGGTCACCAACACCCTTGAGCCTTTACAATTGCGTCGAGAGATAGCGGCACTCAGCGCTTTCTATCGAATGTATCACGCCGAGTGCTCAGAGGAACTATTCTCCCTCATTCCTGCTTCCCCTTTCCTTCACAAATCTACGCGTGCTGGCTCTCGATGTCACCGCCTAACTGTGACATCAATTCCATCGCGAACGAAGAAATTTGGCAACTCTTTTCTTTGTCTCCAAAACATGGAATTCTTTACCAGCACACGTGTTCCCCTCCTCTTATGACCTGGGTTCCTTCAAACGAGGCGTGAAGAGGCATCTTGCGGGCCGGCAAGGCGGAGGCGGCTAGTGCAGATCATTCTTCCCGACTGCACTAGCCGTCGTCGCGTTTGGACTGTACTACCACTTACCATCAGGTGGAGTGGAGTCATTTGCCCTCCCGGGCTATAAAAAAAAAAAAAACGAGTCAGTAACTCTTTTGTGGGGCAATTTGTACGTTTCTACAACAGGATCCCAGAAAGCGTTCAAAATGCTTCAGATGCTAAATTTAAAAAAATTGTATAGGGACGCTTGTGTGCTAAAGGTTACTAATTACACAATTAATGAATTTATGGATGATAGCACACCTTGGGAATGAGACGATAGCCGCGTGGCTATTTCTTTTGTTTTTTTTTTTTGTAAAAAAACATAAAAACGACAAAAAAAAACAACACCTTCTTTCGCCGGTTCTTCTCAGGGCTGGATGTTGCTTTTCCGAACCGGTAGTAGTTTCCAGTTTGACAATCAATAAGTAAGTGTAATACTTCAATATTGAATATTGAAAGATTTTGAAGATGAAGTATTTTGAATTTGAATTTGAATAACCGAAGAAGCTTCGAACCTGGGCAAGCAGCAATATACTTTGCACGATTGGTCTCTGTTGCTGAGGAAAACGTGCACGTATCGGATGAAATTCGACCATATTATGTGTATTAACCAACTGTTTAAAAAGCTCAAAACTTTCTAGAGGAGGACTTAGTCAAGGCGTGGAATATTATTTATTTATTTTTATTTATCATTTGTTTTGTATTTTCCGTGCCTTAGGTTATTTTAAATTTGGATCAGCATCATTTTGATGCACAGTATTGTTAATCCATACGATATTTAAAGGTTACTTCCGTTCTATGCTTCATATTTACTCGTAATTTAAACCTACTAACTATACACTCCAAGTTCGCACGGGTAAAACGATTTTTATTGGTGTTTCATTGTATATATCATACTAATATTATTAACAGGCAAGTATTGTTTATTCGTCTCTTCCTGTTTCACACAAAAAGTACTTACTCGACTGATATGTGTTATGGTATTGTGTTATGATTCACGTATTAAATATTAATCCGTCATATACTTCACGATTATAATATATGAACTATGAAGTGATGTAATATCTGAAGAGGTTTGGTATTATTGTATTTACTAAATTTGAACTTATTTTCATACAAATAAAAAAACGAAGCTAATTAATTTACATAATAAACAAGTTCAATGTTAATATATTACATAATTCAGCTTAAAATCTCAGCAATCTCTGCTAAACAAAATACTTGGTGGTAGAGCTTCGTGCAGGCTCGTCTGGGTAGGTACCACCCACTCATCAGATATTCTACCGCAAAACAGCAGTACTTGGTACTGTTGTGTTCCGGTTAAGGCACAAGGGACATAAGTCCCTTGTGCCTTAATGTGATTATATTATATATTGACTCTCGACTGAATTATTAGAAATTCTTAAGGCTATTTTTACATCAATTTAAAAAGTTACACGCTACATGATTTAAATGTATAAAAGTGGCGATATTAAATACACTTCAGACAGTTAAAGTTAAACTAACCACTTCATTGTAATGATCAAAGTAACAGGCGTCCGCCATCAAACGAGGAAGCAATTGACTCTGATATTGGCCTAAAGTGACCCCCGAAATTATTGGCCTGATTCGACAACAAAAACGTTTTTGTTTTTTTACTCAGCTTAATATTTGATACATGAATTGCCAGTCAAATAGTAAATATTTATTGAAAACATAAAATTTTAATTAAAAAATGTTTCTCGGTTCTTCTCAGGTTTATTTATATATTAATTTTCTTTTAAATTTGAATACAAAAACCATGGCAAATGAAATTAATGTAAATATGATGCCTATAAAAAGTTATCGAGTTAATCTTCCTCTTAAAGATTAGTGTATTTACTGTACAACAATAAAAATAATGAATTGATAACAAAATTGTAACTCAGCATGAGTATTGAGTTTATAATATAAAGTAAGTATACTATACTGTATATTACAAGCAAACAAAACACGTGACGTACGAGTACATCAAACCTAATTTCAAGAACAAGAGAACATTTAAAATAAGATTAAATGTGTGTTTTTAAATATTATACAAATTTTAATACCCCAAGTGTTGGATACGTTCAATTATTGAAACTCTTATTTCATTCGCGTCTATTTTACAATTCGCTACATTTTTGTCTTAAAGTAATTTCATTAAATTCATTTGAAAACAGAATGGTACCTCTTATGATAATAAAAACTCTTTGGTAACTTTACAAACCGTTATTATTGAATTATTGAACAATTCCAATTACCTACCTAATAAATATTCATAAAACTGATTATTCAAATATACATATTCTTACAATTAATAAAATAAATATTAAGAAGTAAACCGTCGTTTGATATTGATATTTGTAACTTATTCCAATAACAATTAATAAATTAACCTAACACAAGTCACAAATATTTACTACGTGTTATAATATAGTGGTTCGTTTGAAAAATTGAGGTGGAATAGTTTGCCTTTTTTTCATATTGTTCTATCACTCAGTGTCATATCTAAACAAAAAAAAACAAAAGTGACAAATCAATTAATTAGTGAAGCGATTTAACAAAGTTGGATATTGACATTTAGCATATAAACGAATATAGTCGAGTGAACGATCTTCAGAGCGAATGTGTCTTAGATCACCTTTACCTTTATGTAGAGCTATTTTAACAGTCGAAACTAATCTCAGAACACGAGGCTGAAATGTCAGAAAATGATATGACACATTCACGACAAAAATTAATTAGCGTGGTACCTACAGTAAATCGGTTTTCAATATTCAATGACTCAGATATTAAATGTCTTGTCGCTGCTGATATTAAAAAAAAAACAAATCGAAGAATAAATTTCTACGTACTTATTTATAAGCTATAATTAATATTTAATAGATATCGTGACAACCTTACTAACTTACTACGGTGATCTTGACGAGGATAGAATATAAACAGTGTAATTAGTTTCGAAATAACACTAATAGCTTTAGTTATCTTGAATTCAATAAATGTCTGTTCGGCGTATCCTTCACTCTTTCTAATTACGGTATCATAAATCGATTTTGCATGTTAATATTATATTTATCCGTGCATACTTGCAGTTAGGGCTTAGTGCAAGCTCGTCTGGGTAGGTACCACCCACTCATCAGATATTCTACCGCAAAACAGCAGTACTTACTATTGTTGTGTTCCGGTTGGAAGGGTGTGTGAGCCAGTGTAATTACAGGCACAAGACATAACATCTTGGTTGCCGGGGTTGGTGGCGCGTTGGCGATGTAAGCGATGGTTAACATCTCTTGCGATGTCAGTGTTTATGAGCGTTGGTGCCCACTTGCCACCACGTGGCCCATATGCTCGAACGCCTTCCTATGCAATAAACAAAAATAGGTACTAAAATAAATGTTTATTGTTAAATACCCACAAAATGAATTTAGAAAACAAGCAAGCAATTTAACTAATTAACATATAAATCAAACTGATAATAAGAGATTTTAGTGTATTCATACAAAAACTGTTTTGATTTATATGGAAGTATCACTTGATTGTAGGTTATGTCAATTTAGTTCCAGAACGAATATATATGTAATACTTATATATAATTATATTTTTTTTAGATTTTACTCGAAGACGAGAATCGTTGGCCAGAGCGTATTCCGAAGTTAAACTATATAAACTACTAGCTGTGCCCCGCGTTTTCGACCGCGTTTATTTAATAATAATATAATAAATAATAATCAGCCTCGACTAGAGCATTCCTCGATAAAAGGACTTTACAACACCAAAATAATTTTAAATTCGAATCAGTAGTTCCTGAGATTAGTCGGATCAAACAAACTCTTCCGCTTATATATTAGTAATTAGTATAGAATATAGATATATAAAATATACAAGAAAACTTTGGGAATACGATTTGTACATAACAAAAATGTCTACTACGGCATAATGTATCTATTCGGTATGACAGAAAGCATTTTTCCTTTTAAAGGGATTATAAATAACTACTAAACGATAACTGTGTAGTTCAATTTAATTACCATGCAGTATAAATGTTTATGAATACCTATAAATAAAATATGTTCATTTAAATTAAAATTTTCGTTTACTTCTCTAAGACTGATCAGCATTTTTAGACATTCACATATCAAGAAAAAAAATGTATTTAATTAATTAGCAGTATGAATTGATAAATCATTGGAATCAAGAATGTATGGAATTAAAACCTAAATTTAATCGTGCGTAGTCGAAATCGTGACGGCTAGCTAGTACAAGCGTAGCTAGTGTTAAATAAATACGCAACAAAAACACAAGGTACTCTTTTACATCTGTGAGTGCAAGTTCGGTGCGCGAGCACTCATGATTCATAGTTCCTTAATCCTTAGTTACGTTTACGACCGCAATCATGTGAGACGTCATTGAAATATGAAATAAAATTGGGCACTATTTCATTTCTTAATGTTTATTATACAGCAGTTCAATAATTAAAAACTTATGAGGTTTGCTTTTGAACTATAATAATTACCTATATTTCATAGCTATTAATGATGTCATCAAAAACCTTGATGGTAAATAACGATTCTGTTCTAAATAATATACCTAAATACTGCTTTACATAATATTTGGTTTATAAGTGTTTTTTGTTGTTCTTGTTTAGCAAATCTTAATTTTATTTTGCGGTCCAAGTTATATATATCAGTGACTAAATTTATTCATTAGTCAGGGTCCAGTCGCAACATCAGTTAAGGTCAACTTTGTTTTTGAACAGTGTATAAAAAAATTCAAATTCACTCAGGCATAATATACCTACACATACAATGTAATTTGTAATGTCATAAATAGTAAACTATTATACAATATACAGAGTAATACACAATAATACGAGTACGTTGTAAGTAGATATAACGAGGGTTAGAAGTTCTAACTTAGAACTAAGAAGGAAGTTTATGATTAATTATTATTTTGTAGTTGTAAAAAAGTAATGTTGTACTAGCGTTTTTGAAAATTCTTACCTAAAGAGGGATAAGGTGCAAAATAACGGAGAGTGTGTCATTTTAGAGCAAGAAACGTGTAAGTTCAATGTGTGAAAAAGAGAATATATTCTGGGATGTTGCCTATGGTAAACATCATCGATCATACGGCTTCCTATTGTTTTAAACCTACATAGTTACCTAAAAATATAACCATTATCTGAACGAAATACAGTAGAGCTCATGATTGTGACCATAAACTTTTTTAGAATATGATAAGAACCAACTGTCATTGTTATCCAATCAAAACTAGCTTTCACTCTTCGCCAGTGAAGTGACTTTGAATTATTACATAACCATTCACAATAGGGCTCGCTGAGCGAACAATGAACTCGTGTCTGACAGCTCACTGACACCTCGTCATTTGTACGAAACAACGTTTTTGTCATACTTACGTTATATAGGACAATACATATAAGTAAGACTTAAGAGTTCCATGTTATTGCTCAATACAATGTTGTTGCTAAGCACCGTAATATAGGACAATACATATAAGTAAGACTTGAGAGTTGTATGCTATGGCTCGATACAATTTTGTTACTAAGCACGTAAAAAAAACATACAGACGAATTGATAACCTCCTCCTTTTTTTGAAGTCGGTTATAAATTGGTCCTGCGCGCGAACTCTTTCGGTCATGTCGGCTTATCGTCGCATTGGATTATGGAGTGACGGAAAAAACCGCACATGTGTTCGTGGACACATTTGTACACATTATCTCCTAAACAGTTGGCTTTTTCACCGAAAGGCCGCCGTGACCGAAGATGGTCAGTAACAGGCTCGCATTGCGACAATAACGCTATTACATAAAGTGATAATTTAATGCAATTCTTTTCGTTGATCGGCCTTAATATTTCCTCGGTAGGTTAAATAATGCCTGTTAACGAGATGGGGTTTATTCCCCAACACTACTGTTTTGTACTTTGATGAATAATGGAATAATATTATATGTATAATGTTACAGAGCTTAAATTAAACTTAATGTGTTCTAAACCACTGGGCTTTTTATGTCACATATGTTCAACCTGTACCTCATAGAAGATAAGATTGTGAAGAGTGTATTATATTGTTGATGAACGAAATACTTTACTAAGAAGCTTACCAATCCTATAATGGATTTACTCGAAAAAACAATGAAAAATATCACACCTTAAAGACCAATCCAACCAATTATAGATCACGTTAATTGTTTTTCGGGTGACTCCGTTATATTATGAAGTATATGAGTAATGTATTATTAATTTTATTTATAAATGTCATTAGGTGATGAGACTGTAACACGCCAGGTGAGAATTTGTTTGATATCACTTAACAATTACAACAACACGCGAGGCCACGTGCCTCAGACACGTGTGATACACGTGGATTAATCATTTCACTTTAACTTTTGCTAATCAAAATAAGTTTTTTATTTAAATCGACTGTATCCTTGCCATTAAACAACAATAATAATAATTAATGTATTGATGAGTTGGTGGTAGGCTTTCAAGAATGTTAATATCTTTTTACTGATCTTTGGCATGTTCACGCAGTGGAAATCTTAAAACCGGTATCCGGCTCCCTTGGGGTGCATTTTCTGTGTGGAATTCTCACCCATTACTGATAGCAGAGGCTGTGGATCATGAGCATACTCCGCTCGTGGCTTGGGGCAGCTCTACTCAGTGGTACCTTTACCCAATATTAATTAGTCTTTTGCTTTCTTATTTACGTTTTAATTGTCACTGAGTTAACTGACATAGGCCTCACCCACACGTAGCCTTGTCTTATCAAAGATATTACGATGAGATCATACACAATTTGATACTTTTTAATTTTTTGACAGACAAATCACTAATATACTCTACTTTATTGTACATTGTTAATTTGTTACACATAAACCCATGGTTAATGCTTGTCATGCGTTGAAATGCTTCCTTAAAAACGTCTGATAATCAATTAGTTGAACAAACTCTCGTCATTTTTATCCGTTGATACTTGATAGTACTATGCTAGAAACCTTGGCACGCTTGTGCCAACAATAATACTGTATCAACAATCTTCTCCACTTTGTATTAGTATTTATACACATGAAATAATTTAAAATTAAAGCGTGTGAAAGCGAAGCACAGCTACTTATGTAATAATAATATATAGTTAATTTAAATAGACTGCCTCGTTGGTCTAGACTCTAGGGGCTTAATATAAGGCCGTAGACTCGGTGGTCCTGGGTTCAATACCCACGTCGGGCCAATAAATAGTTATTACACACTTGTGCACTATAATATCTCCTGCGCAGTTGGCTAGTCTCTCTTGAAATTGGCCGCCGTGGCCGAAATCGGTCTGGAGGGCCTTATATAGTTAATACATCTCTGAATCATGCTGTAACTTCGGGTATAAGTATTTTTTTTATTATTATTTTTTAGGTAAGACGTGCATATGGACCGTAAGTGCGTAAAGTGCAGATGGATGGTAAGTGATCCCCAACACCCATAGACATTGGCTTTGTAAAAGATCCATCGCTTACATCGCCAATGCGCCATTTACCTTGGGAATTAAGATTAAGATTCCCTTATGATTGTAATTACACTGGCCTACTCACCCTTCCAACCGGAACACAACAATATCAAGTATTGCTGTTTTGCGGTAGAATATCTGATCAGTGGATGGTACCTACCCAGGCGAGCTTGCACAAAGCTAAACCACCAAGTAAAATGTTATGTATAGATTTAGTATTAGCAGTTTCTTCATTAGGAAATACAAAGCAAATAAAATAGATATATACTATGTTACATTAAATATGACAATGAAATAACATTGTTGAACTTTTATGATCTATAAAGTTAGTAATAGACGTCATTAGGTAATAAATTGTTAGATCGTTTCTGAAGACTAGTATTTGAAACATGTTTTTGTTGGATTGGTTGGATATTTTAAGGCTTTCAGTATATTCTAATATTGAATTTCATATGATTTTTACTATGAATATGTTAAAATGCAGTGATAATTTAATAAACATATTTATATAGACTTAAAAGTATTAGCTAAAAAGAAAAAAAGTCGTAAATTTTCTTGACCTTACAAAGGAAGCGTAAGTACTTTACAGCCACGTAGTTAATGGTATCGATTTGATCTTTAAATATTTTTTTTTATTGTATAAGAAGGACGAGCGTATGGGCCACCAGATGGTAAGTGGTCACCAACGTCCATAGACAATGGCATTGTAGGAAATGTTAACCATCGCTTACATCGCCAATGCGCCACCAACCTTGGGAACTAAGATGTTATGTCCCTTGTGCCTGTAATTACACTGGCTCACTCACCCTTCAAACCGCACCACAACAATACAAAGTACTGCTGTTTTGCGGCAGAATATCAGTCGTCTTAATGGTATCCTTTATTTGGTAAGAAACCATTATGAAGAGTAACCGTGAACTTGAAAACAATAGTAAGAACAGTTTAGCACGTTGATGATTCAACTCGAGGCAGCCAACAAGTACTTATCGCATCTCGTCATCTCATTATTATTATTATCACTTTTTGCGGAAAACAACGAATTCCTCTTTAGAAAACGTGTTTCATCTGTTACAATATGGTTCTTAAAGGTAAATAAACTCCGACCGTTAAAATAACTCGCATTTAACAAAATATGTTCTAAACATATTCATATGTAATATTTTTCAAAATAAATTTGTAAGTATGTAACCTCATAAAGTTTTATTAACTAATTAGTGATGTACAATACGGCTTTATACACAATAAAAGTACTAAAACATATTGTAATTAACCATTAAAAGCGATGTCAGTTATAAAATAAAATTGTATGTCTGTAAATTATAATTCCGTTTTGTGAGTTTCCACTTTTAAGTTAACAGTGTATGTGTCTTATTGTTATATTTATAATTATTTTAACGTTTCAATCAGATAAATATTGCCTTGAAACTTAAACTTTTTAAATTGAACTAGTACCTTTGGAATTATTTATGATGCTCAGGCGTGTTGTAAGACGCATTAGCGCAGTATGGGATCGGTTGGCGAAAGTTTAGTTATATACTCGTAACTATATACAAACCGACATCACCAATAATTACACAATATTGTATCATTTCTTGTTGAACATTGTTCTTAACACATGTTGACCACAAAAAGATACCAATTTTCCAGCTGTACATTAATTAAAAATATCTTTATCACACATTAATGCATCAGTTAAAATGTAATTTTGTTTAACTCCATCTTAATCTTCACGATTCATAAACCACGGAACTATTGGCGCCGGTGAGATCACTCGTCAATCAGACAAGCTTAGAGGAATTATAAGGATGTTGTATTATGTTATCTAGGATTTTATTTCGACCTTGTTCGTTTTGATTTCGAGGTTATTAAAAGGCATTTTAAAAAAACGGCTCATACCTGACGCTCTATAGATGTGATACATCGAAATTTATGGTTAACATATTGATTCCTATAGCATAGCATTATATAGCAACGAAATATATAGGTATATAGTACCACAAGGAAATAAAGAGCGGCGACGGAATCTATTATGCCCATACCGTCGTCGTTTGCCGTCACGGCGGAGTGGATCTAATCCCTAAGGCATAATTAAAAAAAACCGGTAGATTAATCTACATTTCTTGAAAAAAAATTGAGAAGTAGAGAACATTTTCCCAGCAGTAAAATATTATAAAGTTAACAAATATGGTCTATTAACCGTTAATTTTTCCTCCGCAAGGCCTGAACACATTCTTAACACGTTGAGGGACAGTACAGACACAAATCACAATCGTCAAGAACTGTCTATTTTCAGTGAAATTCTGATACAGACTCCAGACCTTCCCAATCAAAGAGATCGGCCTTAGCCCAGCAGTTAGACGTTCTAGACGTGTTTTCTAGAAAGTTTTAAATATCTATAAATATATGTAAATGACTGCGAAGTCGTTAAATTCCAGAACAACAATAACAAATACTTGAGACAAAAATAATCTTGACAAGGACTAGAGATAAGCTGCTGTATTACTAAGAATCTTTCATGGACTTTCATTAATTAAAGATTAAGAGCAACTGATACAAATTCCCGTACTAAATAATTGATTTACAGAAATAAATATCTCAATGTACCTTCGTAGCTCGTACTTTAATTAAAACGGTACCATAACTTTTATTTTAATGAGTTTTATAAATACTCTTTGCTCCGTACGCTTATGAGAATCAAGTTTCTTGTTACAATCTATTTTTATATACCAATGAGGGAGTTGAACTTGATAATATTGTAAATTATTATTATTAACTCTGTGCGCAATACGATAAAGTAGCTATTATTAATTTATCGCATTATTTTATACTTGCAATTTCATATTCTATGTTTTGTCATTTGAATTGCCTATTTGGTATTTGATAGATAATTCTGACGCTCTCAATATCCGGGTTTCAATTCCCGGATTGGGCAAATGACAAATTGTATTATTGTTATTATTTTGCAACATCTCCGAACCTCGATAAAGCCGTTGATGTCACACCTTCTGCTTGCCGTGATCAGGTTTTAAGAGTAATACAATAGTGTACTTAAATGATAAATTAATCAATAAGGGGTTTTAAAAAAAATGTACTTATAAAACAGCAACAAAAAATTACTATGATTTATATTATAGGTATAGGATTGAAGTACGATGACTGCTATTGATGATTAATTTAAATTTGAGTCATTAGTTTCAATGGAATAGGAATACCGCTTAACCGCAGTACGTATCGCATTACTGCGTGCGTACTTAACGCCTATACATAAGATGTAATGTGGTTGTGTTTATTGCGTAAACAATACACTTAACTTGTGACGACGATCTTAAATTAGTTTTTAGATCATTTTGTTATTCTAAGGGACACATGAACTTGCTTCTAAAACTTTTGCTCCGAAAGTTTATGCAGACGAAATTATTTTATGTATTAACTGTAATATTTCATGTATAACTATATGTTTGTGTATATAGATTCAATATCTTTTGACCAATAATTAGAGGATAGTAGCTTGACGTTTAAGAAGTACTTATAAAAGTAATTTCAACTGCTATATCGTCCAAACGTCGTAATGACATGACGGTCAATTAAAATATAGTACAATTGAGCACGGGGAATATTTAAGTTAGAAGAATAGGTTATAATAATAATAATAGTTCACAAACTTATTGACACTTACCTGTTTTCCAGCAACGAACCGTCGCAACGGTCACGAGATTCCCTGGATCGTATGATTATTATTATGATAATCTCGTGGCGGATTAACGAAACCTAGTGTTACCGGTTCTGAAGTTTTAACTTAAAAGGAACGTTTAAAATCACTTTAGTTATCATTTATTTTAAAAATCATAGGAACATTAACTAAATACAAATAAAAATTAAAAATAATTACTATACAAATCGTGACCGTGTGGAACGGTGGCAATAATGCTGGCAGCATTTCCCCTTTGAATCGCAATTCCGATTCTCTGGGCGAAAAGCCAGTTGATATAATAAAAATTAAATAGGAACATAAGTATATAGAAGTCATATTTATTTATAATTTTAATAATAATAATAAATAACTTTATTGCACACTCAAGAAAAAGAAAGCAAAAACAAAAAAAAAACAAAAAAAGTCAGTAACAAATAAGTGAAAAAAAAAATAATATAAAAATAAAACTGAACTTTTATATAGTTTTCGGGGTATATTTATTGGTTATGGGATTCTTAACCCCTGTAATGGCTGACCTCGACACAGATCGGAGTTTGTGATATCGTTTCATCACACACACCTGCTGCCAATCTCTCTTGCCATGCTTCGCTCGGGCTCGGCTTAGCACTCCTCAGGGTGACCTATATACTCTATTCAATGCCAAAATATGTAACCATTTTAAAAGGCAATACGTTAACTATCAGCATATTATCGACTGCCTCGTTGGTCTAGCGGTTTGATATAAGGCCGCAGACTCGGGGGTTCTGGGTTCAATTCCCAGGTCGGGCCAATAAATAGTTATTGGGGTAAATGTTTAAAAAAAAACTGCAGCATCAGCGAAAATCATCATAATTATTAATGATGTGCAGTCGCTGACCTTTTTTCGAGATGGCTCATCGTTTCTCCATCAACCATTAGCTGGAAAAACCTAATATGACATCATAACAATAAACTATTTTCATAAGCCGGGCAAACAATGGCAAATAAATAAAATTAATCTATGTCAATGACCTCACGACTATAAAGTTAACACATGACTTTATATTGTGCGAACTCGTTCTTAATGATGGCTACAACATTATGTTTTCAGTTTACACGTTGATATAATAAAAAAGGTATTGATTTAACAAATGTTCTCAATGTGGAACCGTCCACTCATTACTTAGGCGATCGCCAAACAACAATACGTATTGTCGTTTCGTTTGAATGCTGAGTGAGCCAGTATAATTAAACAAATGAGGGATACAGCATATACCTTAACCATAGCTAGCGATACGTTTACCGTGTTAGGAATAGTAAATATTTTACAGTGCCACTGTCTATGGGTCGGTGTTCTTCTTTGGGTTACGTACTCACCCACTCAACATTTATTTTATCACCAAACAGCAATGCTTACTTTTGTTGTGTCCCAATTTGAAGAGTGAGTGAGTCAGTATAAGACAGACCCAAGGGATATCTTAGTTCCCAAGTTTATTGGCGTTGTCAGGGATGGTTAATATTTCTTACAATCACAAGGTCTATGGGCGATGGTGGCTATTTACCATCAAGTGATCCTATCCTATCTACCTAATACAATAAAATAACATACAATAAAATAAACAAATTTATATTTATATTCAATATATTAATCCCACTCGTATTTCATATACGGAAGTATTCTATCTCACGTAAAACACGAACTCGCCGTGGGAATACGTATTCTCAATGGTTTTATAATGTTAATTAAGTATTGTAGCCAGAATATGTTTTTCATAATAATGCAAAATTTTCACATGCATTATGTATATCGTTGATGTTATTGATATGTGAGCGTGTCGGGGGTAGTGTTTCGTTCGTTATGAGTACGGGGATATTCATTCATTGTTTCCATCACTTCAACTTCCAAGCTAGCGACTGACCTGTATCGCTTGCACTTTACAATTTAATATGGTAGCGCTTGACGATTCATAAGTACTGGTTGGTATAAGTCTATTTGATTAAAAATATATTGATTTGATTATCATCACGTAATGTACGTAGAATTAAGTAACGTTACATTACTATGTGAGAATTTGTATAGTAAGTACAGTGATCTGAATCGCTCACTGAGAAGACTGAGGTCTACGTGCGCCACACAGATGCCTATAGTTTTATCTATACCTGCACTGCATTATTATCACACTAAACTTCTAGTCTCGATTATGTATGAACTCTCTATATTACATTATAATAGCATCAACATAAGCACTATTCACATATAGCCCATTGGGGTACTGTACAATATGTGGATACGAATTACGAACTTATACCATAGACAATTGCTACCTTTCTTAATAACATTTATTTCTCTTCGTGCTCAAGCTTGGTGGGGATGCAGTCGAGTCGGTCGAAACTACGAAATTGACACCTGCAAAAATTGGATGTGCAAAGGAAAAAGCAAGAGTTCCCAACAGCTAGACGGGCGCAGTCCCATCAAGCTACAATAAGAAGAGAAATATATAAAACCTTCAATTATTATTTTTCGCTACACATCAGTATAAATTAAATAATTGTCGCTGATGTGCAGTCGCTGTGTTTTTTTTTACTCCACTCAACCTGATAAGTTATAGCTGCTTTTTTTTCTATAAAAATAAATAAAGATAAAAAAACTCTTTTGTGGAGCACTGGGGAAGTTGCCCCGTTTGCCCTCCCCTAAATCCGACCCTGTATGTATAAGTAACTGCGTCATTGTAAGATTACCGGATTACATATCTCTTTAAACTTCTATGTACATGTGATGTTTGAAATAAATTCTTCGACTGGTTATATATAATTTTGTAGACATTTTAAAATACTTATTTATCAGTTCCCAGCTAAGCTTTATCCGTAAAGCCGTAAAGAAAAAATATTATTATACGTTTTATTTTAATAAAATGTTATTACAAAAATAGCAACATTTATAATAGTTAATAATTTTGGTGTTCTACAGTCTTGTCACCTAATTAAAATTTCTTAATCAGAAAGTATAAACAAAAAAATACCCCCAAGCCTTACTCAGCATAAAGACTACCTATATTTCACTCAAGAACAATGATACTGCTAGTGGTCCCGACCCGTGTACGTTGGTCGAAATAAAACCTATTTTATAAAATAAACTCTATAGCTATGAATATAAGAACGATATAATGTAACTCATTGTACGTCGAGTGGACAAAGCGAATTATCTTGTTAACTGAAAGATATCAACTGATCCGGTGCAAATTCGGTGTGCTGGCACTTGGCCTCTGACCAACAAACACAGTTAATAAAATTAAATGACTCTAACAAGTGCACCTAGGGCTCGTGTACCGAGGCTCCCCTTACAATATTGTGACGTCACGTTAAATTTAAATGAATATGTAGTTTGTTACCGTTTAACAGAAAAACCAGTAAGTAATTTTTTGCTGTCCGGGTCTGGGATGTGAACCTGTGGTTTGACATCTACAGCCTAAATTTAATATAAAGGCTTTATAATTTTTAGATTAAATTTTATTTGTCTTTTGCTTATACTCGTATGCTGATATTTTATACAATTTTATAACGTTACTTAAATCGTTATTATTGTTTATGGCAATATTCTCTTTATTACAATTAATATTGTTAATAAAATTAATCGAATAATGTAGAATAACAATTTGATTTCAAAGCCAACGACATAAACGTGTTTTTTGAAATTTTGAATAGTGAGTGCACCCTTTAAACCCGACCACAGCAATATTGTATAAGGTATGTCGTTGACTGTAGTAATTGATAAGTGCGTGATACCTGACAGGCTGCCAACCACCAAGTCATATCTAATTATATTGTTATAGTTTTTAACATTTTAACCGACTTCAAAAAAAGGAGGAGGTTATCAATTCGTCTGTAGGGTTTTTTTTTACAATTGAAGCCTAAGCTAGCTGGAACTACAGTTTTAACTTTCAAAATAATTTTGTGATAAATACAACACGATAGCGCCCTCATTGCAATTATCTACAACATTCTAAGCCACAAACGACTCGCTAATGAGTTATTGAGATACATATGCCGTTATTTTTAAAATATCATCCAACTATAGTTACGTTAAATGTTATTTTTATTGATAGAATTCGAAGAAGGGAAAGGTGCTATGAAGTAGTTAATTAAATATGACAATTGACAGACAACACATATTGCCTTACACGTTATTTTAAGGTAAACACAATCTTATTATTTTTTACAATAAAAAGCAGGACTATCGTTGTCAGAACAGTCAAGAGATTGGGGTGTCTTATAATTTAGATGCAATATTTGGTTGAGGTTGTCCTGAGGTTAGAACACGTGAACCATAAACGAATATTGTGATTCTTTGTTGAACTTAATAATAATATAAAATTAGAAACCAAATATATTCTTTTAATCCTGAGTTTAGTCTTTTTTAGACAAAACATATAAAAAACTACGGCCTAGTGCTGCTCGGCTTTTCTGCGTTCTCGTGAGGCCTTAAATTATTCCACTTGCCCTCAGGATAATAATTAAAGTTATTGTAAGTAATATACTCGTACAGTTGTGAGAGAATTTAAATATAATTCGATTTGATATAATATACATTATACTATAATGAGAACGTTTAACTTCTAAGTCAAATATATTATTTGTGTCGTAATAGATATATACCTAAATTCATATATAATGTTCATTTAACAAATTTATTTATATTCTTAATAAATTGCGCAGAAAGTACATGTTAGTTCGTAATTACGACTGCGTTACTGCGTACAATGCAATATCCATTATTCCTTTGTAGTCAAACACATCGTGATTGTAATGTTAAATAACTTGTACGCAACGATGTATTGTTATTTATGTATTTTTTATGTTTTTAGTTTTAAAACCTACCTTATATTAAATTATAAAACCTACCTTTACTTTCTTAGTCAAAAAATATCAAGTTTATTTTTCGAAACGATTTATATTGTATAGCTATAGAGTACTTAAACCAAAATATTTTTTTTATATTCTAGGAGGTTACGACGAATACTATTTTTTTTTAAATTACAAATACATATAATGTTTTTTAAAGGCCATCATCTAAACATATTTATATTTTTGAAAAAAAAAGGAAAATTATAATTTCTTATAGGTACATAGTTTAATTATTTATCATTTAAATTTTAAAACGTAGTTGATAAAATATACTTTGTAGTAGCGCCATCTACCACTATACATACAAACTATAAATTGACAGCGAAGACAATTTCGATCAATCGTTTACAGATAAGACTTGTTGCAAGTTTCTCACAGATGTCTCTGCTGGTACACAAAATATGCAAAGGAATAGCGCGCATTTAAAAAAATACTCTAACTTTCAACGTTAGACATGCCTCTTAATAAATTATCTATATTAATTAATTTTTTTCGTTGGTGGTTATTATGAAACAGAGGAAATCATCCTTAAATAGTAAGCCTGTCCCTGTAAAATGAAAATAATTATAATATATCTTGTTTAATTAATACTTGTGTTTGTATTTTTGAAATAAAAATAAGTACCTATTTAGAGTAACTTGACATAAACAAGATAAACTCAATGTTTTAATAATATAAAGGATTTAGTTTTGCAAAGGTTGTGAAGGTATAATAGAACCTGTGGATCTTCTAACAGTGACAATGGATTCAAGAAGTTTTTTTACTTAATTTTCCTCAAAGTGGCGACCTTTACCATGCTAGTATTAGATACTTTCCTGTACATTTATTTTCGCAGATAACTAAAACAGTGGTATAAAAATAAATAAATAAAACAACAATTTTAATAAAATACTTTTTTGTTGTGTTTTAAACTTCATAATATAATCTAGCCTTAATTTATCGAAATTTATTGAAATTGAATGATTTGATAACATGTTGTCTAATGATTTGACAAAAGCCAGCGCTACACGTGAGTGCAAACATTCGTGCAAGTATTTTGATAACTTTGTACACATATTTAATCTATTTATCGACCAGCGATGGATACTCTATCATAATTCAAGGCTTCGTAAATGTTAGCACTGATATAGAACTATGTTGGTGTTTATTGGATACATGGCGCCGGCATTATATTTAATACTGAGAAGTTGGCATAATGAGAATACATTTTGCATTTTTATTTAAATGTTATGTCATGATGTACCTAATTGCTTGTATTCGTTTTAAACTAACATTGTAATGGAATGAAATAACAAAATGGTCCTAAATAATTATAAATCAAAATGCAATGCTGCCCCTAATATTTTCTGTCACCGTTTTAAATATAAAAGATAATTAATCAAATTTTATTTGTTCATTTTGATAATAAATAAAAAAGTCAACAAATTTATAAAGATACAATTTTATAAGGGCAGCATTTGCTAGCTCCATACATACTTATGTGTCGGTTAACCTGTTTTATTACACTCATTTACTAATTATAAAGTATCTTTAAGAAGTACCTATATTAAATTATATAATAAAAATGAAATTCAAGTGTTCGACGTAACAAAATGTAACTAGTGTACAATCTTAATTCACTGCTAACGGATGTATGGAACTAGCTTTAACGTCTACAATTTAACACGCTAGTCCACCGCCTTCATTACGTTCCAATTCTCGGCGGACATACTCCGCCTGTTTCTCGCTCAAGCCAAGACGAGTGACCTCTTGTTCGAACTGTGTCATTCCGCCAACACCCACGAGATAGCCGTTGAGTCTGGCCGCCAAATGTGAGGTCTGCAATTTTGAGGAGTCGAGACCCAAGCTTCGGCATAGATCTTTGTGTCCTTGCAGTCGATATTTTTGATGGTAACTGAAAAAAATATTTAAATAATTCATTATTTATTTTATATAATAATAACATAATATCGCCTTTCCAATTTATTTTTTTACCAATTTAGCTTTCGTTTATAGTTGAATTGATTCAGTTATATGTAGGTATGGTTATTGTTTATAAATTCAACAGTTATTAAAACTAATAGCTTGCAATATATGAATGGGGTCAATGTCCATTAATAAGTGTAATAATAAATTCGTATTCATCGAGGGATCAAATAAGTCAAATCTTCAATATATATTTATCATACGAATCAAAAGTTAAATGATCAATCATCATCATAAATTGAAACACAATGGTTGATATTTACGTATTCTTCATAAAAATGTATTCCAAGTCCATTGGAGACATTACAAAGACTCCCAGACATTACGAGAATAGTTTAGTTTATTATATAAAAATAAGGAGGCTTCGGCCATCTAAGGACAAAATTTTTTTGGTATTTCGAGTATCACACAATCACACGTACTCTGAAAATTTGTCTTGAGAGGAAGTCTTTACAATGTTTTGATTAGTTAAGTAGTACGTACCTACCTCACATAGATAATTAAAATATTAATAAACTAGTTACAATGTTAAGGATCGTGACCGTGGAGCATTTAAATGTATATGGCAACATTATATTTTATTTGTCATACTTTTTATATTCATTATGTTTTGTACAAAATATGAAATTAAAAAAAATATGATTTCAATGTTTAATTAATGATTGACGCGTGTGATTTTTACACTCTAATTCACTGTATATTGGTAATTGCACCGTGGTGGGTAGAGAGTGCAATAAAATTGTGATTTTGGAAATAATTTGTTATGAGATAGCTGTAAATTTTTTTATGTATTTATAATACTTTTAGTATAGACGATAAAACGGTTGTTACTAATCTCTACAATGACTCAGATCCTTCAGTACTAGTATCGTTGATATCATGCAAGCGTGGAAAAGAGTTTCCTAGGCGTACTGGTCAAAGCTGGTCAAAGTTATTCAAGCAAAACCTTGAAACAGAATTAGGAACTTATTGATCAACAAAGCATTGTTCAATAATTTCCTTTTATTTTGTCCAGAATTTTTAGTGTTACAACACTATCATAGAAAATTGACGTTACACGCAAACATGATAACAAATTATTATTATATCAAGAAAAATTTTAGACTATAAATTTAAGCTACAAAGAAATTGAATACTTAGTATTTCCGTCCTTTCTGCCGGTTTTAAATGCTATATTATTTGATTCACTAAATTAAGCTTTGAGTTTAAATTAGTGAAGCGAGATCACGACATCTTTGTTATAAAAGATAAAGTTAGATGTCCTTACAGCCTAAAAGCAACAGGCGATACGTGTTATGAAAACAAATGACATTTAAAATGGAGGTTAATTCATACAATTGATGATCACTCAAAAGGAGCCGGCCATGACATCGTTATTAATATAATTGACAGTTAACATTATGTAGTACATTTGAATATATTGTTACTATGTGTTATATAGTTTTGAAGGTCGATTGGGACCACACACTTAAGACCCGCCTGAAAAGTGTGAATCTTAACTTAACCTTGAATGCGGGCAACACTGTGTTTTTATACTGTACATGTATTAAAAAAACTAGGTAGGTCTAGGAAGTTATCATCATCACCGAATTGTGCAACAAACTCAAATAAATTAATTAATATTTATAAATCATCTATTGCTAAGTGGTGCAGGAATAAACATCGTAAGGAAACCAATCTTTGGTTTTATTCAATTGAGAATTATGTCTATTATTAAAAACTCTTGTTTGAAATTCATAACAAACTTACTCTTCTGCAGGGTAAAATGCACCGGCGGGCGCTATTTCTGTTCGTAGCTGTCCATTGCAGCGGTCTTGCATAGTCTTGTGAGACGCCTCCGCAGCCAGCCTCTGTTCCTCGTCATGATACAGAATCATGGATTGATACTAGAATTAAAAAATACAACATATTAAATAAAAACAAATGTGTATTTGTTTGTAATATTTGTTTGTATTTCTTACGTTCAAATATGATGAAATTTTGGTAAAAGTTTCTGGCTAAGCATAGACAATATTTTTTTCTATGTATTGAAGAAAGAAGACTCCTATTTTATTGAAAGTATTGCAATTGCCTACTTTTACGACCTCGAAATAAACGTACTATTTGTATTTCGTACACGTTTTTGCTACAAATATGTTATTAGTTATAAACTATGTAAGATTTAAGAACTAACAAAATGTAACACAATGTTTACAGACGACCGTCCAACAATGTTGCAACAACAATAAAAAAATGTTTTGTTTCGTTGATAATCTTTGGCACAACAATTAACATTGCCTTACAAAACGCTTTTTATATTTGTAAAAAAATAAGATTTCATGTGAATATTGACATATAATAAAAACTAATTAACTCAATGTTATTTTAGAATATCTGTTATCACATAGTGGCAAGCCTTTAAGTACTTTTATAAACATTGTTATTTTAATTTATTAAGAGCTGGTATAAAGCCAAATTGTTAATCTTTTACTTGATTTTGTATGGGTAAATCCAGTTGAAAGATAAAAATAAAACCACATTGTATCTTTAATTGAAAACGGTATTGTCAAGGGTTGTGTATGATCACAAACAAAAAAGTATAAAATTGTCTATAGAAAAAAATACGATTTATTTTTTCTCGTAATGCTTTTTGAGATAAGAACTACATAATCTTTACTGAAATAAATAAATAAGTCTGTATGTTCGTCTGTTACGCTTACATGAGAAATTCAGTTACTGCCACTGAACCGATTTTGATGAACTTTACTGCTGGTCGTTCTATATAGACCTGAACGACGAAGAATGGCGTTTAAAGGACGCGCAGGTAAAATCTGAAATCTTGCTGACTAACCCTCTCTCAAGTACTGTAGATTTTTTAAACCATTTTTAGCACATTATTTTTTTAATATCTAATGACTTAAACTCGACATCTTTTGTCCGTTAATTTTTTAACTAGGTAATTATAAAATCGATACAAAACGTATAAATAATCTTATACAATTAATATATATTTTATTTCATTGATAACATAAAACAGTTTAATTAGCAAGAAAGTAAAAGACGGCAATATGAAATAATCGTAGTGATTACCCATACAATGTGAACAATGACAAAACTAATCCATGTCATTGTCTATTTATAGACACTATAATTTTATAACATAATGATAAATTTCTTATATGAGTTCTAGTAATTTAATCTATCTTAATTGTATATAATGTTTAAATCTACTCGAGAAAGTAATTCCTAATCGTATTTGTAATTATGAAGATTATATATCATTATGTGTAATAAGCTAATCTACGTAAACACAGATTAAGACACATGATATACGCAAAGGTTTTGTAGCCTTTCTTACGAGTACATTATTTAGTTTTTTTTTTAAATTATATCATTAGTCAGTAGATATATAAAGGTTTAGGAAATGTAGCAAGTCTGTAAACTGCAACGCTGCAAGTTATACGTGTAATTCTGTAAATAAACCGCACTTACCTGTCTTTTTAGCTTGGTGGTCAGGCCGTACTCATGGTTGCCCCAAAACATATCAAGAAGATCTTCATACGTGACAGTTTTGGGGTCGAAATCCAGTTCGATTACCTCCGTGTGATCACCTCTGCGAATAAAAATTTGCCTTCTTAAATCAATCAATATCAAAATATTCTTTATTCAAGAATAATCTTATAATCACTTCTGAATTACCATATAACTGAGTTTCATTAAATGATATTCACTACCACCTTAGTCCTCACTTTACCATATAACAACAAATAGGTTCTTAACTTCTTACTAATATTTTTTTCAATAAAAACTTTCCGTGGTAGTAATTACAGACACAAGGGACATAAAATCTTAGTTCCCAAGGTTCGTGGCGGATTGGCGATGTTGTTTTCAAGAAATGTACAATGCCACTGTCTATGGGAGTTGGTGACCACTTACCATCAGGTTGCTCGTCCGCTTTCCTGTACTATAAAAAAAACCCAAAAAATTTATGTAGGTACCGTAAAATCCGTTTCCTTTACATTTATTGCCTGTTAAAAATAACAGTAAAAAAAAACATACTTTTTTATTTTGATTTATACACAACATTCTAATTGTAACGACATTATCATTAGTGGGTAGAACTGATTTACAATATAGTGGCTATATTTGACCCACATATTATAATAATAGTTAAGTTGAAAATAAATTATAATAACGAGTTTTTAACTGTTAACTTACACTAAGCATGTGAAAGACGAATATATGGTGAAAATAGCATTAAAATTCAGATTCTACAATTACATTAGGTACCAGATTTTGTACACATTGTAATTCTCGTTGTAGATCTATAAATAAACGAAACTAATATTATTGTAATCTTGTAAGGCTAAGCGTAATAATTGCTGACGTAATATAAGTATAATGTAACAAGACCGCTAACACTTTTAAGCCTACTATATATTAACATTATAAAAACAAATAAAAATCATTTAATAAACCGAGTAAATGAGGTACTCTACATAATATTTTAATTATTAAACACTTCCATAATTGACAAAGACATTAGAAATGTATAATTATTTCAATAGAATTGCAATTAATCATTAATTAGACCCCACATTTGCTTCGAAAATTATAAATAAATCGTTTCTAATCACAGAGAGATAAGCATTGTTGATAGTGCGTAGTTTGACGACCACCTTGGCCTTGCGGTGCGTAGACAACCTTGACGCAATAGATACAATGCCAAATTATACGAATATAATGTTATGAACACATCTAAAAGAAAGACTTCCGTATCTTCGAACTAACTATTTTATCCTCGTGTTTATTTTATTTTATAACATATACAAAAATGTACTCGTTATATCTTATTTTTCCAATGTGTGTGTTTTTTTAATATTTTTTTTTATTATTACCTAGAACAGCAGCAATTGCAGCTGTTTATTGTGAATTTTCCCTGTATCCATATAAAAGTAGAACCAGTCGATTAAACCCAGAACGTAATACGTATAACAGAATATCCTGTGGAAAATATAAGCTGGCGACGACATTATAGAATTAAATAACATAACAAAAAAATTGAGATTTAAATATTATTATCATTTAAAGGAATATTATTTTATCATTATCATATAACAGAAGGATTCTTAAAAATGTATTACATTTTTTTATTATTGGCAGATTATTATGAATACTTATGCCTATCTTCTAGTATTATCTGTCATTTATTGACGTAACAAAGCTTACTCAAAACAATAAACACGCATTTAAAAGTGATTAGGCACATTCTTACTACGAGTACTTACTATAAATAAGTCAAACAGATTATAAAGTAGGTAATAATAGAGTTGTATTAATATCATGATTGTATATATATTATAAAATTCTTAAAGCATAAAATCATGCGTCATTTTCGTCTGAACTACGTTTTTAATAAATTAAATTGAATGTTTCTTTCTATAAAATATAGTAATAATACATTAAGATGGCACAGTCTAGCAGACTTTAGATCACTTGGATCTTAGTCGAAGATCGTAGGTTCAATATTCGCCAATCATACTCATTTTTAACTTTTAATCTAGTGATGGAAATAAAAATATCATGAGAAAATCATCAAAAGACCTACATATTGCGTCAAAAGACAATCTGCCACGTATATCAAACCACTAAACTACAGTGAAATAACGATTCACTACGAAAATCAGAAAGAAAAGAGCATCGACACACACGATTCATCATTAAGATTGTAAAAAAATAATATTGTGTATGTAATTTCAGTAACAAGATATAGCTTGACTTATATATTGTTACTCAAATACACGTGGAATCATTAATAACTGCAGAATTTACGTAACTCATTCATACGTAAATAAGATTGCTACGTACGCTTTACGTAAAACGTAAAATGCAAAAATTATGACGAAGCTAATCCATTCATTGTCTAATATTTAATTACGATTTTCATATAAATCTATTGACTGGTTTCGATCCCTGATAAAATTATACTAAAATCTATATTTGCATGTCCAAAAAATCTAAATAAAAATACGATTTCGAATTAAAATGATATACACATATTATTGTTTATGATAATTGCATGAATTATTAACAGAGTTTCATTTTATGATATACTGATGTCATTTCAGATTAAGTGCTAATGACCTCATGGTTTTATAATTAATTAATAACTTAATTACCATTACTTAACAAACATAATAGCAAAAACAATTGCGCAATAACACTTTGTATATTAAAGTTAAAATCATGTTATAAAAGCAAGTCATCACGATATTTCATATGATTAAGCAAGAAATTTAGCAAATCACCTCAAAGGCTCGTGTAATGTATGTCTGTACTTGAAAAATACAGATGAAATACGAAGTACGCTAATCTATATGCGAATATAATTTATACCTTGACCTATATCGATCGGTCTAATTCTGTTGCTTGTATCTCAGCAAAAATTACTTTAAGCAATTTAAAAAAGATATTCTCAACACAAACTGTGAAGACCTCATTACACCGCATAATATTTTGTCTGAAATTTGTTGAAAAAGAAATGAGAAGTGACTAATATTTTAGATTTTTTTCTGTACTTTCCAATGAACACTTACGAGTAGAATGTGTTTCATTTTAGATAGATGTAAATATAAGTGGTTATCTTCAGGATTAGGTTTGAAGTACACATACGCACTCATACAGGGAAAATTCGTCCATAGTATTGTATATGTGTGGGTCTTTTTAATAAAACCAAAACCAAATAAGTGCCACTTTTTTATTACAAATTCATAAAATAAAACATTTGTAGAATCTTGTGGGTGGATGTGTTGGTTGAATGCAATACAAATACTTTTAATAGGCCGAGGAACAATACAACCGATATACGAGAAGATGAAAAAACTTACATAAATATCGATGTCAACTGGTCCGTTGACAGTGAACATGCAAAATTATCTCTTTGTATTACATAACAAACGGTTGCGATTCCCAGAAGCTTGTAATCGGTACACCAACAACCTTCGCGGAAAGAAATATGAAACGAACGTTCACAATGAAAAGTTGCATATATGGTATAACAATTTACGTAGACTTCGATGTGTTTAGACAATAATTGTTGCGGGTTTGCTCGTATAAATTTCGGTACACTACTCTTACGAAATCGGTACCTAAGTGTAATTATAAAAGGATTTTTGGTTGACAAAGTAATTAGATTTCAATGTTTGCATCTCCTACAATAAATCACGTAAATATAGGTAGTAGGTATATTTAATTTGAGTAATGAATGTCAAAGTTTTATAATTTTTAACTTAGTCACATAATAGTGTACACGAGGCATTGATATATAAAGAACATCAATGACACGAGGGGAACTATACACCCCTTCAGGTTAGTATGTTCTATAGCCTTACATTAACTACGATGAGAATTGAAGTGCTTGTTAGAGCCTACCGATATAAACTAAGTAGGTAGGTATTGTGTGTAGTTGGTTTTTTATTTCAGTGATTTCTTGTGCAATTTTAGATAAGCGTAATTAAAAAAAATGTAACCTTCAAGTTTCTACCTTCGGTGATATCTGTGTTGAATATGTTTATTATTTTATTAAAATAAATTACTGTAGACAAATTACCTAAATTTCAATACAAGACAATTTAATTCTACTAACATCTTATTATGTTTTTTCACTTACATGTTTCTGTAGTGCGGATTCTTTGTAGTACCACCAGCGTAGCCAACTCTTGTTCTGACGATGCCGATAGTGGCGCCGAACAGGGAATCATTTGACCAGAAACAGCCCATACCGAACGTCGCCTTCTTCGTCGGTATGTCCACATCGTGAAGTAAAGCGGCCTGTGTTAAATCAATAAAAAACGTGTATATTATAATTATATTACAATGTATGGTTTGTAAAAGAAAAGAGCCGGCTGTTTTTCCTATTAATATCTGTTTTTTACATTTGTAATCTTTCGATAGAATGTTTTTCACACACGATTAAGTTATTAAGTAATTAAAAATAAAAAGTAAGTAATTTTAAAGGAGGTTTTTTTTCATATTTGGATATCGAGAGGCGCCAATTAAACACTTAGTTATACTTATATGTCGCGTAACAAACATTAATTTACTTTTATATTATGTTACGCGCCACGACCAAAAATGCTTCTTGAGCGAAAAAATAGTTCAAAACGCGGTGTGGTCTCTGTAAAATATCCACATCGCGAAATTAGTGTTGTGGCTTTTATAAACGCCCATGACGCGTTGTGGCACACTCAGAAAGACCACATAAGAATTCGTATCTTGACTATCATGCGACCGGATTCGATAATGTATTGTGAGCTGTTGTTTTCGCTCAATGAGCGTTTTCTCTAATAAAATCTGTAATAATAACGACTTCTTACGAAAATAATTCTTTAATTATTTTTTATGTTCATGGATGATTTTTCAAATAACTTTTTTAACTTGGGCATGAAAAGACGTCGAAGCACATCTCGTTATAATTATGTTGCGTAAGATAAAATGACCACCATTTAAGTGAAAAAACGTTAAAAAACGAGCACGTGTCTCCGTTGCCCTGGGCAACAGGTTTTTTTCTGGAGATGGCTATAATGTTATGTAAAGCAGTTCTCCTTTCGTCCTCAAAGGGACTCCTCTTAATAATAGTGGTAAAACCAGTTCTTGGTAACACTTTGTTCCACCTTATCTTGTATACCTATATATTGAAATTATTATTACATCAAAACCTTTTTGGTTTACCCATATTACTTATATTATTGTAAAATAGATTTGGAACTAAACTTAATATCACCAGTTAAGTTAATTTTATATAAATATAGTTTTAGTTTTAACCTAACACACCTACAATTCATTGTGAGCTAAGCCGCGGGAGGGAACTAATAATATTATAGAAATATATCATAAAGAGCTTCACTGAAATTGAAATAAGAGTAGATAATCTTTTTACAATCATCTCTTATATTATAGTATAAGCATTACTATTGTAACTAATGCAATGTCATCTACACAATACTAATGTTATCTTTAGTTCAAGCAATAAATTTTAATTAGTGCATGTAATTGCGTTCAATTTTTATCTAGTCCCCTCATTAATTATGCAATTATTGGAACAAATTTTAAGTATATCAATCACTTTCTAAATAAGTAGGTTTTATGATCTAGCTAACGAGTTACCTAAAGCTAAGAACACATAGTACTTTCAATTCGCTACTATATGCCTAAAGTATAACTTAGTTATTTAGAAAGTTATTGATACACTTAAAATTTGTTCAAAAAATGTAATTTTTTTTATTATTGCATTGGAAGGCGGACGAGCATATGGGCCACCTGATGGTAAGTGATCACCAACGCCCATAGACATTGGCGTTGTAAGAGCTGTTAGCCATCTCTTACATCGCCAATGCGCCACCAACCTTGGGAACTAAGATGTTATGTCCCTTGTGCCTGTAATTACAGTGGCTCACTCACCCTTCAAACCGGAACACAGCAATAACAAGTACTGCTTTTTTGCGGTAGAATATCTGATGAGTGGGTGGTACCTACCCAGACGAGCTTGCACAAAGCTCTACCACCAAGTAAACCTCCATGTATTGATAATAATCTTTGAAAGAAATATATTTTGTTGTCGTATCGTCCCTTGTTTTGGATTTTAATCTTCAGTGGCTGTCATCTAGCAATCCAACAATTTAACCATAAATGCTCTATAAGTTAAATCTGACTGAAATGAATTCCTCTATCTAGTTCCATACACGCCTCAAGTTCTTGTCAAGATTGTTTAAGACATTTTGAACTGCCATAGACAACATTTAGCTCACAAATATAATTAATTTGGATTTTACTATCGCATTTAACTGCTTTTCTCGTGTCATTCTAATGAGTTTGTTACTTAAATTTTTTATCTTCATCTCTGAGAAAAGGTGTTTTCAGAGTAAACTTTAAGGCTGACTGCATTCACGTTTTAATAAGACCTTCTTCTTCATGGACTCATTTCCAGGTTGGGGTACCTTAGTGTGTTGTGTTGTATCCGTAATTCTCTGTATTTTTTTTATTAATTCGATCTCTCAGTGCAATTCTTCGCTACGAGATGCATGCAGATTTATAGACAAAAACGTTTGAAGGTATTTCTTAAAAGATTAACGGTATTAACAGTGATAAGGGTTTAATATCGGATTGGCTGTTTAAATCTAATATCTACTTATACAACTGTTCTACTGATAGCTAAATTAATCTTATGTTAGCACGCCATCTCTTCCCATAAATTCTTGATTATATGGATGTACGCTATTTTAATTTTCCTGACGAAAATCCAATCTACTTTAAAATCTCGCCATATGATTCTGCCTTCGTCAATTTGTTTCAGAACTTCGTCAAAGGTCAAGTGACATTCTGTTTTGTTATAGGACAGATACATTTCATTTTATTGGGGACTTTCCTTCACGATAGTCGAGGAGCCTTATACTCAAAATAGCTGTGCCAAAGAAGACATTTCATAACCAATTCTATGCTGGCAGATAAATTAAAAAAAAATATATGTGTAAATTTGAAATATTTTTAATAATTATTGAAAATACTATTTCAAAACTGGAGAGGTTAATCATTTTTTATTGTAAAATAAATTCTTTGGAATAAATGTAACATTTTCTTGAGTATTACTTTAGTGTCGTAATTCGTAAATAATACTCATGTCCTTTAGATATATATTATTAATAGAAGAAACTTGGGTAATTTTAAGATATAATGTTTGAGACAAATAAGATCGAGAGGTTACTCCATATACAGACATCATAATAAAGACATTCTGAATCATTTTATTATTAATTTATTTGAACGACAAATTACTTTTGGTGCTATAAGTATTAACTATATGTGCAAAGTGATCTTTAGTTTTTGTTGTCATTAATCTACCAACAATACCAAGCGCTAAAAACAAACGGATCAGCAATTTAAGGTCTCAAGAACTACTAATATTAAAAAAGACATGACTTTTTTCAACTGAAGCGAATCAAACAGTGATATTATATTTGCCACGTCGCTCTTGAACTTTGATCGTTGTTCCACATGTAACTCGTCTATTTCGGTCTGAAATTGAAGACTTCCCTTGAGGTACCAAACGACGATTCCCGACATGCATCACCAAACTATATATGTTACAATTGAACGATAAATCGCAAGAATAATGACTGATAAATAAATGTTAATACGAGATTAAATTGATATTAAATTTAATGTTAACTAAATCGCATTCAATTTAATTATATTTTTTTTAATGTAATGTAATATATTAATTATTTAGTTAGTTAATATTGCATTTCCAACGGTGAGAAATGTCGACACGTGTTTGCGATTTTCTGACATTAATGATCCCGATGATGATCCCGAATGATGGTGATGGGATAGCAAAGATAAATTACACAGATAAAAATCTCGTCCTAATTAATTGTTTATAGTATTAAAATATTACTAGTTTTTATTAATATATACTTTGGCGTTTTAACAAACAATACTAGATTTTTGAAATATATGCATAAAATTATTTATTAAAAAAAATAATCAAAACATTTTGAAGATTTAACTACCAACTGATTATTATTAATTATTTTATTTCTTGCATTAATATTGCACATACATATTATTGGAACATAGAGTGGATAGAGTGGAAACTCTATTTTTTTATATTAAATTAGTTAATTATTAATTTACAGTCCAAGATTAGAACTCTATATTACACATATAAACACCGGTTTTGTGTTATTCTCGTTCTTATATTAATTTGAAAGTCGCCCTAAAAAATATCAACGATATAAGTTAAAATTGCGTTATATCTTCGGTTATAAAATCTTCGAATTAATGAATCTGCGATACGTGAAAATATATGGGAAAATAAATTGAGTTTTAGTAATTCAATTATTATTGTTAGCTTGTTTCAATAATGAATTAAAGAAGTGAAAGGAAACTATTGTTCTACATTAAAAATATTAAAAACACAAAACAGTTGTTTGAAAAAAATAAGACTAATAAATTGTACCGAACTAGTTACAGGTATTGACTGAACTTATACTGTCATAAATAATTAGTACTGGTCGCAAAAAAATAACTGTATGAAAGATGAAAGAGTTACAAGTTCATTGACCTACTTTCTTTCGCAAAAACTTCCATACACATCAATCTAGCAATGTCAATTTGCATGTAGTTACTCATTGACACATACAATACCACGTTTATACAGTTACTATTAAATAGCACGTTAGTTAGTTTTTTACTTAAAGTTTTATGAATCATTACATATTTAAATATAATACGATTGACCTAGAACTTCTTCCTCGAGAATATTGACATAAAAATCGCTTAATCATATGCTAAAAATAATATTACACCTAATTTAATGTATTCAAATATTTCTATAAATAAGTAATTAAACGATAATTAAATAATCTGTGTTGTAGAGTCGTGCGGTTTGGGAAAATATTTCAAACAAAACATCAAAATAATGATTAACCTTTTCATTATTATGTTGTAATATGTTTTATACATTTTATTGAACTACTTACGTTCGTTGGTGGTTTCATGGTGCAAAGTTTTCTAATAAGACTCAGCATACACGAGGATAAATGATTGATTTCAAATTATTTTCTGGCGCTTAAGCGTGTAGATTTTGTAGAGTCGCGTGTGTTATACGAATATAGAGTGAAGCCGCGACACGTCTGTACGGTAAGGCGGTCCGGCGCACACTGTCAATGCCGCAGTAACCGTAATTTTCTAGTGAAATGCCCGTAACTTCATCGTGTTTCACAAACCATGCACAGGCAGACATCAGTATAAGGTAGACATTTTCACGAATATTATAATTATAATATATCTCTTCGTCTATTATTATTAAATTATGATAAAACAACAAAAGTAGTTAATAAAAAATGCACTACTCTTTGAATGACATTTCTTTCTGCGTCAGCATTTTGTATAAAAATTATGTAGTTCAAAAATGATTTGTCTATGAAAAATAACAATTTAAATATTATATACTTTTATCATTGCAAGAAAAAAGATCGTAAGGAATATTGATTGCGTACTACTTTGTGACGAACGCATTACATTAAGCGGAGTCGCTTGCAGACACTATTGGCAGGTGATATCTATGGCGTAATATATCTTCGACTTGCATCGCGCATTGTGTACAAGCGAAAGTGCAAGTTCACTGGGTTATTCAACTTCCCTTCATCAAATATTTGATATTTCACAACATTGTCGCAATGTTAGTTACCTATTGATCTTTTTTTACTTCTGGCATTGAATGACGTAGCATGCGACAAAACCGGATCGATTGACTCTACCTTTGCATAAAACGTCATAACCTTTAACCAGGATTATATGTTACATAATGATTAAAAAAATTGTATCTTTGATATATTATGATATGTAGTCTATCAAAGTATATGTTTTTAATAAAAACATTTTGTAATTGAATTCCAAGGTCAAACAATAATATGCCCCGTCAAACTCATTGAAACATTTTGTTAAAAATAAAATATATTTTTATACTCTGTATTGATTGGGATATAGTTTCGTAACATTTATAATATAATAAATAGTAATACACTAAAGTAAATCGGTCAAAGATTTGATAATCATTTTCCTATAAATTTTGTAATCTATTTATGTAAATTCTATTGAAATGCTTCAAAATGCAGAAAAAAGATGGAGCTAGTCAAGATATATCCTATATTTATCAAAATAAAGTATGTTTTGGGTGTTGAGTTACATTCGCTTACAAAATGAATACTGAATGATCATACTTTCATACATTTTTCGTGTTTCAGGGACTATCATGTTCTGTATCGTAACATACTCGTTTATTTGCTTTGACAAATATTACTTTTATTTTTTTTATTGTATAGGAAGGCGGACGAGCATATGGGCCAACTGATGGTAAGTGGTCACCAACGCCCATAGACAATGGCATTGTAAGAAATGTTAACCATCGCTTACATCGCCAATGCGCCACCAACCTTGGGAACTAAGATGTTATGTCCCTTGTGCCTGAAATTACACTGGCTCACTCACCCTTCAAACCGGAACACAGCAATACAAATATATAATTATGTGTATAATTCTATGAGAATTCGAATCAATCGATATAATAATATTATTTTGCATCATTGGGAATAAACTAGATTAATATTAAAGGTTTATTAATTACAGAACATAATAGTTTTTTCTTAAAATTGATTCTTTTAAATTAGTTTTAGTATGCAATTTATTTCCTTAATTTTATTCTTATTAACGTGAAAACAGGGTTATTTTTAATGTGTAAACTTTAACATCAATTTTATATCAACACACTTTGCCTTTACTATTAATAATTCAATCTTTTACACAGGTTACCTACATATTTTGTTTGAATAATATTGCTAAAAATAAAACACAATAATTAAAACAACTGATTTATTCATATAATATTTAAGTATATTAGGAATCACCTTATTAATAAACACTACTGTTCAAAAGTCAGTCACTAAGTTACATTTTTTTTTATTATTATGAACTTTAAATATAGGAATGAAAAATACAACAGACGTATGCATTAGATATAAATAGTATATAAATTTGTACCGACTCAACCGTTATCATAAAACAGTAGTGTGCGAGTATACATAAGTACAATTGTTTAAATAATAAATCACAATATTTAATAATGAGCCTATATTAATAATTTAAATTATTATTAACTATTATAACGACACTACTTAAATGTTGATGTAGTATCTCTTTGCAACCTGTGTTCGATTGAAAGCACTTACGGTAGAAAAAAGTTTGCAATGTGTAAGAAGTTTAATGAGTATATCTAAAACCACAGATAAGACAAGACTTAATATGTAAATTGATTTTAGTAGATTTTTAACATTATTTATGCTACTGTAAAAAATTTCTATTTCATTTATGCGTTATTAAGTTTAAATATAAAAATATAACTGTTGATGTTATTGTTTCGAAGATTAGGCTTTGTGCTTTCTGCTAATAACAGGCAGTAGGAAACGAAATTACTTTCCTATTTTTATTTTTTTATTTTAGAAATGATAGACGCTCTAAGGTGTCTGATAAATGGCAAGCTCCAAGAAGGCAAGGTTTCTTTTTTTTATTTACGAATTTAGGCGACAATTCTAACATATACGAATATTCAAAAATATATTTTTACCACCGATTTAATCTACTATATTCACGTTCCTAGGGAAGTTTAAAATAACCTTAACATATATTTACATAAATTGTGTGATACTGCTTCTGAAAAGGTAAAATTTTTGAGTGTTTACTAAAATATTAAAAATATAACATTCTTAAGGCAAGATTAACAAGAGGCACTCGTTAAGAATATTGTAAAAATTTACATTTATAATATTATATAATAAAAAACGATCGTCTAATTTTAAAACGGGTATAGACGTTACGACGATATGAATTTAGACAGATAATATACTAAGCCGAGTACTCGTAGGTGAAATAACCGTATCTGCGGCACGTGCACGCACTGAAAGTCGGGCGTGTACGTAACCTAACGCTTTGCCATCGTAGATTTCCAATGACTGGCTGCGCAATCTTGCCGTACGGTTACAGACTACTGTTACCGGCTAGCAAGTTCCGTATAAGTTAATTACTATTACAATTGAAGTTTTAATGACATTTGATAAATATTCGACTAAATAAAGTTGGCCATTTAATATTTAAGGGAAACGACAAAGAACGATACACAGAGCTACGATAATTTTTAATTTAGTCGAATAATCACTTAACAAAGATATGTATTTATATGATTTTATACATTTAATAACAGTAATTTGATACATTCTCGTTATCAAAAAAAAAACAATTTTGATTTAAGAAAAAAATAATTTCGAAATACAAACATCACAAAACGCCTACAGGTGTAAAATAATACTGTATGAAAAGAAAAAAAAAGCAATCTAAACTTTTGTGCTTATAGTATAAGGCCGTCGTATATTGCTTTGAATGTTCGTCTTCATTGTATACAATATATATTATATTTATGTGATATCACGTGACATCTAATCCACGGCCACGCCACGCCAACTTTAAGTACTTTTTAAGTACTAACGACGCTCACTAAAAACTATCGAAATAATTAATCTACGCTAGTGACTATGATATGGACGAATGAATTACTAATGGATGGGTATTATATGACATTCTACGAGATAAATACGTTACAAAAAGCTTATTTACATAAATATATTAACTTTAATGGAATGTCAAGCTGCCATTAATATGAAGGAATACCACAGATATTGAACACGACAATTTTATAGAATGATCTCACTCATTATTAAAATTTTCAAAAGTTTTTTTTTATTAATGTTCTACAATACCCATAAAGTCCGGTTATTAAAATAATTAAAAATGTACACGATAAAAGCTGAAAAAAATTGGCACGCAGAGTAATTAGCAGTAAAAAGATCGTAACGAAAATAAAAAAATGCGATAAAATAGTGTGAGCAGAAGTTAAATAGATATATTTTTTTAAGTATTTAAGTATATCTATCATATTTCAAATTAAAAATTACAATTACACAATATTTCATCGCATTTTTTTCTAGGGTAATACTCTGTTTAATGTTGCCATATAAAAAATCATTTAATCATTTTTAATAAAAAAAAAATCTGAACTATTTTGTTTTTTTTCAGAACATGGAATTTTATTAGATATAATATATACATTTTAATTACGATAAGTTAAAGACAGAAAATTTATAACATTTAACAGTAACAGGAAACATGAAAAAAGGCACGCTATAGTACATCCGGGCTTTACAGATAATAAAGTAAAATCTACACTATAAAGTAAAATTTGCCTAATCTTACCTTAACGTGGGGGTTTTGAATGGGGTCTAAGAGGTTTTTTATATAGAGTCATATATTATTGTAAAGCACGGATGTCGAAATTCCACTGGAATGCAATGGCCCCCTCCCTTTGTCAACAAACAGCTGCGTTTCGAGAAATAAAAAAAAAAGCGTTCCGTAGAGCAAATACAAGAGACTTTTCTAAAGTGAATCGTATTATTTTATCTTAAGCTCTTGAAACGCATCATATATTTGCTCATACGATCCGATTTTAAATATGAACACCTACGTAACAATTCCAGTCTTAAAAGTTTTGAAAAAGAATTACAAAACGTTTTCAGTTCGCAAATTAATTTGTAAGAAAAATATGTATATTATTTTAAAATTTATATATAAAGATTGTACATGAAATAGAAATACAGTATCGAAAAAAACCAGATGTTAAAATGATTTTACTTTCAACTTACAGTATATAAATATTTCAGATTAACTATATCAGTTTATTTAACTAACCTTTAATAAATTAAATGTAATGTTTTCTCTTTATTGATTTATTTATTATATCCTTCAAAGTATCGTTTTATAGCTCAGATAGGCATTAATAAAAAAAAATAGTATTTAATTTTAAATTATGTAAGAATATTTTCAGCCAGAATCACTCAAGAAAGAGAAATATAGGAATGAAATATTGATTGTAGATATATGCAATAGTTTTCGATTTAGGAATTATAATTTTTAATAATGATATCTAAAAAAAAATTTTCGGACTTATCGTTACAATAAGTCAAAAATTATACAATGGAAAATAGAAATTGCGAAATTATTTAAGGTGAAATAATTGCATTTCAATACTACTGGAATTCTATCAAATAATTCAAATTTTATTGAATGCTGGTATAGTTAAGCCATAATAGAAACAGTTATTATATAACGATTTCAAATAATTATCACTTTTTAGCAACCATAAGAATAGTTTGTAATGAATCAAGAAACTTTGAAATAATTTATATGCACACAATCTATTTAAATATTATTAATAAAATACTTTTTGTACGAAAAAAAAAATCTAACGTAACTTTTTGATTGAAGTAATATTCCATTAAAAATTTCTAGACAAATAAATGCAAATTACAAATAATTTCAATGAAATTTTCGTAAATAATTATAATACTTATTTACATTTAGCATGAAATAAGATTCTACGATGGAAACTAATCGGAATGTCTAATGATTACATAATGATAACCAAGAAATAATACATAACACTAATCATAATTTCACAAACGATACTATATTTTAACTATATATAAAACAATAGCAACCATTTATAATAATATATTACATTATATAACCATTGAGCTCTTAACATTATCACACGTTTGTAGCACATTGGCAAGCCCTTGCTTCGTGAGCAAAAATGGCAATATTCATTCCACAAAAATTAATAAAAACATTGTTGACATTATATTTGTGAACTATAACGAACATAATTATTTAAAAAAAAAAGCCAAATCCATTCCAAATTTAAAAAATGTAATCTCAACGTAGAAGTCATGACGAGTATTGTTATTATGTATTAAAAATCACAAATATAGTGTCGACACATCTTTCAACAATCTCCCTTCGACATCTAACGCCCCGACATTAAACATAATCTAAGCGAGCGCGGAATAAATAACTTTTTGGAATGACGATCAGACTTGTACGCATCGAATGGTCTCATACAGTAGTGTTGGGAAACAATCGATAATTACATTATAATACAGCACCGATGCGATTTCGTATCGCCGACGACTTCACTGGTGTTCCCCGAAAACCTCGGGACCGTTCCGGTGCTGGGTGTCAGAGTGGGGGGACTTATCTGTACTTGCGTCTCCTGCTTCCCCACCTCCGGTATCGAGGTGAGGCTGTGGTTCGTTGTGGAATTCACGCTGTTTTCCACTGGACTGCCGTTCGTTCTTATCTGTGCTCGCTGCTTTTTCAAATCCGCTAAAGTTCCTGTAATATTCGAAAGTATGATGAGAGATATGACTATACTCAGTCTCGATCCCTGGTACTCGGCTACATCCATAATGCACTGCTTTCATACGTAATACGAATACAATTCGTGCGAGTGAATTTATAAAAACTAGGTCAATGTTTATGCGAATTTGCCGTTTGAGTCGTTGAATTTCATAATTTTATTAAAGCTTCAGGAGTTAATAGTTTGATTGGTCAGCTATTACAACGAAATGGACGAGTTTGTGAAAACAGTGGCATTATAAGTATAGTTCTTACGAGATAAGCGTAACTGTGGAGGAATGTGGTGTTTCTTAATTGAGCAGCGACGTTACTTTCACGTGCATGTACTAAACATAACTCATATGCATAAGAGCAATGCTATTTACGAAAGTGTTACTGGCAGCATCAAAATGTGATGTAACTCGAGTCATTTGTAATGTGTAACATATACCACAATAACAAAAAAAAAAAAACATTAAACTATCAGCTAGACAGGAGATAATTTAGAAATTGTGATAAATAAACGTGTTAAGTGAAGAGGATACGGACAAGTTTATAGAACAGAAATATATCATGCAACTAGCTACAGAACGAACGGCACATAATAAAAAAAAAATACAAATACAAGTACGAACGCAACATCTACAAGAACGACTGGACAATGTACACAAAATCATGCAACTACAACTACAACCGGTGACCGCTTGCCTCAATATGCATCCTCGAGAGATAATCCTCCTATGGCACTCTGTCCCCACTTCCAAACTTGATTATATTTATAAACCATCACTGTGCAAAACTGTTAGATAAACTTTACGTATAAATTGTTAAAGTTTTGTGCCTTACATGAATACGTTTTAGTGCTTTAAGTGTTATGGATTTTCGTAAGGATGCATATAATTACCTGCGTTAATCATGACGGTGACATGAACATTGATTTTACCATTATTGTCTGTGGTGTAGGTCGCGGTTCCACCTTCAGCGATCGCGATCGGGTTTGGGCTCATTATCATCTCTTTCCTACCGTCAATCGCGTCCTCCGTTTTGAATGCTTCATTGTCTTGACCCTCTGGCGCCTTCCTTATTCCGTTCGGTAATCGATCGAAGTGTTTACCGTCGTTACTCGTTTCGTGTATGGGGCTTGGTGAATAATGCGATGCAGCGTTCACCCCGAACAGGGGATTCGATATCTTGGGTTGATTGAAGGTGATGTTATCGTTCGAATCGATTGTGTCTAATCTGTGCGTCCCCTTTTGATTGTATGAATGCTTGGGGACCGCATAGTCCACATTTCCGGACTCGTAACTCTGGTTTGATGTCGTTGAGCTGATAGATAATCGAGTATGCGACAAATCGGCGGATATGTTGGCCGTGTTCTGGTCATTTTCCATGCCATTAGACAGCCCCTGTAATTAGTAAAACAAACTTGATATGCATTTAGCAATAATATACATACATACATTAATAACTTATAGGTAAAGCTTAATTATTAATAGCTTATACTCGTAGGTATAATGTATGTTTCTCCGTCCTTTTAGGCATCGTTTGAAAGACCAATTTTAATACCGTGGATATAATTAATGTTTAAACGTATTTTTCGAATAATATAAGTTTTATATATTTCCCTTCATAATAAATACTTTAAAAAAGTAAGTTAGGATGTATTAGTATACACATATAAAACCACAGATTACAAAATAATTAAGTTATCCTTAATTTAGGAACTTTAAATGAATACTGAAAATAACTTAGGATATTGCAAAAATAACAGCGAAATATTATGTGCAGCTGAAGAATTATGCAAGACTATTGCCTTGACTTCAAGATCTCGAGGATTGTGCGCGAGTCAATTAAGTTAATGCTTGCATGAACACTTTTTTAAATAATCGAAGAAAATGCGATGCTTGAATAACGTTTTTACTATGAAATCAATATAAGGCTTATTTTTAACATTTCAATGGTTTCATATCTTATATATTTATGTATAATATATCCTAACTAATATTATAAATGCGAATGTCACTTTTGTTTGTTATGCTTTTACGCCTAGAAGACTAAACCGATTTTGAAAATACTTTCATCAATGGAAAGTGTAGCTTTCCAATAATTTATTATTAGCAAGTAACAAAGGCTAGAACTACGTTAAGTAACAAATGTGCTTTTAAAATTTGATATTTTTGTTATTTATTTACTCCAACATGTTTACTAATACATATATCTAATATGTGATGTGATTACAATGTGATATGATTACTCATTATGTGACACTGATTTAGCATTTATTACGTTTTTATTAAGGCACACTTAAACCGGATCCCTATGGGAGCAGTGTTGGAAATTGAAATAAGCTCAAAAATCCTCGAAGGGAGGAGACCTTATTACAGCACGAAAGCATTTATAGGTTGTTAATTTACTCTTATTTGAACTTAAAAATATATTTTAGTGTCGTGTTTAATTTTATTATTTTTGTGATAAACACATTATTGTGTGATTCAATCGCGTAGACCTAAGTTATAAAAAGCTCATAAGAGATACAAACTAATGCTTGACTTATATCGAATAACAATTGCGCCCCAGAAGGCATCGTTAGTATTTATCATAGCAGTAGAGCCTGGATGTGAAGACTATTGGCAACGCGGAAAAACTCATGCATCTTAAGCTCTATATAGGTCATCATGATGATGCAGACACGCTTAAAATGTTAAAACGTGAATATTTTTTAAACTCGAAATATTTGTCTAAATGTCACGATTATATGATAGTCAATAAATCATTATAAGCATATGGCTATCCGTTTTATACGGGATAATTACGTACCCTGTATCGTAGACCTAGCACCTGCGGCTCCTTGCGCATACGGTGTAAATTATCGTTTGTCAAAAACATAATATCGAGCGACATTCTCGACAATCAAAGGCACATCGCTGTAAACATAATCACTGAATCACGTAACACTTAATATCAATTTTTCTTATAAAATTGCATACGAACAAACTTTTGTACATCGTAATGCATTATCCGTGAATGTCGTTGCATACTGCGTGCGCGGGAGACCCGCACCGACTGCGCGCGCGTCCGTCGTGCGTGAAACGAACCGTCGAGGGAAATCGCACGAAAACTCAGCGATGTGTCGTCAATCAATGCGTGCAACGGAACGATCTCGTATTTATTTCAGCTGAACTGTTTAATATGTCGTTATCAAATTCCATATTAATCATCATTTACGTTTTTTTTTATTTAATTATAAAATAAATTAATTTACGAATCTTATTTATTACGTTAAGTTTAGATTTTCGTTTCGCTTATGTAGTTCAAGCGTGCTTGACAACATTTAACAACTGGCTTCTAGTCAAGGTTTTAGATAGGTTGGTGTAGTCGCTCACGACTAATACCTGCGTGTACGTAATTTAGGTCATAAATGTGGACTGAGCGAAATACACATATTTGGTATAATCTACGCACAAGGTAACATTGTAATTAACTAAGCGTTGAGCAATCTACAAACATATATTAACTGATCATTACAACGCGTCTTAATTAGATCATCTTGATAATTATACAATTTCCTCACTTATATTATTGCAAGCCTCAAATCAACAGATCAACGGATCACACGGCCGCAGACGTAAAATTCACTCGTTCGATACTCACACTTTGGGGTATGTCGTCCGTAGTAGTAACATAAGCTTTGTACATATTTAATTTTTAAAAAAAGTCTGGTGAACTTTTAATTTTTATTAGGTTTATATAAAAGCCGAGATGGTCCAGTGGTAAGAACGCGTGAATCTTAACTGAGGATCGTGGGTCGAACCTGGCCAAGCAACACTGAATTTCATGTGATTAATTTGTGATTATTGTTCATCTCGTGCTTGACTTGAATTCGTTTATGAGTCAATAGAGCAATAATATACGAGTCGCCTAAAGATTTACAAATCGCATGGTCCATCCTGAGCCTTTGGTGATTATTGCCCTCCTCATTACATATCATATAAATATTATATATTAATAATAACGCTGGTTTAATGAATCAAATAAGAAAATTATTTATATCCATAATATAAATATCTCTCATAATTATTAAAAAAAAATTATACAAAGATACAGACCGTATTGTATTTACTGTAAGCTGTAATATAATATGAATCTGTTCGTAAATCCTTTTAACAAATATAAGCAATTCTATCATTCCACTTTCAGGCGTAAAATAAAAACAACTAAACGCGTCTACTAAGGTGCGATCGGATAACATAACATAACATGTCAAACTACAACATGTATTATTTGTTTATCCACCGCCTTAAAAATTATAAAATATCTTTTGAAATTTCCGTATTAACTGCAGGACATATTTATTGACAAGCGCAATTTTTCAGCATTTACTTATTGAAATTTTGCCTGTATTAGGAATTCCTTAGTATATATTGTTAATCGAATATAAAACACAGTCTAAATCAAGTTGCTTTTTATTTTCTTCGCCGTCGTGCCAATAATTGGTGCAGAGGTTATATTTGAGTCCATCACTACTCTAAATATTATTTTTTTATGTATACGATTTACTATTAAATAGGTGGAGTGAACAATTAATTATCTAAGTCCGGTTTAATTAATATCGGCGTCGCGTCGAAAGTAGAGAAAGTACGGGAGCATAAAAACGACCTACTTTAATAAATCACATCGTTTTACAGAGAATTATAATTTTTTTTTTTCATAATTTCATTCATTACATTGTAATTAATCGGAATGTTTTAGTTATTTACTTCACAGATTAGTGTCATGTTATATTAAAACAATAATTGAAATAAATTGAAAACAATATATATATATATAAGTATGTAGGTACGTAAATTTATGCTTTCATGACTTGTTGTTTGACTGACTTACGTAATCGTAAATCAGTCATAAATAAATTAGGATATTGTTTTTTTAATTTAACGTGGAAACATTCCATCATCAGAAGCACTTCCTCTCCAAGTGCCTGCTAATTCCTCTCCATGTAATTTACTGATACTATTGATTAATACTACTTTACTTGGTGGTAGGGCTTTGTGCAAGCTCGTCTGGGTAGGTACCACCCATTCATCAGATATTCTACCGCAAAACAGCAGTACTTGTTATTGTTGTTCCGGTTTGTTCCGGATATCGGTTTTTTTATTTACCTACACATTGCACTGTTCCCGAATAAATGGAATAAATTGTATAATTCGGTTACCTTTCTAATAAAGCTAATATTATTTAATAATAACTGCCCGTTTTATAACAAACTAGCGTTTTCCCCGCGGTTTCACCCGCGTAGTTTTCGTCCCCGTAGAATATGGAAACAAAATGTAGCCTATGTTACTCGCTGATAATGTAGTTTTACATTGGTGAAAGCGTAACAAACAAACTTACATTCGCATTTATAATATTAGTTAGGATAAGAAAAACTCTTATTTACATTTCCGAGTTTACTCAACTCTCATACAGTCACATTCGATTCGTTAATTTGTAAGTTGCGAAATAAATTAGCAAAAGTTTACATTAAACTGACTATGAAATGTTTCATCCATTACAAAATATTAGAATGACTATATTAAAAATCTTATTTATAATAATATATATAGATTAGCAACCCGTCCCGGCTTCGTTACTATAACATCACTAATTTAAAATATTTAACAGACAATATATTAAAATTTTAAATAGTCAGTGCCATAAATGGCACATTTCATATATGGGTTTAGACATGATTAAGTAGAACAAGTAGAATTATTTAATTTGTTAACGTCAAGTTTATGAGGTGTAGACGATAACACTCATTTTATCAACATATAGAATAGAACCGAATACAAAAACTACGTTGTAAGTAAAGTTATAATTAACACACAGCCGGGGCACACATACTTTCTGCCAATTAGCTCTATACTAGATCTCAATAGTTCCTCGCGCACGTCTAAACGGCAATACGTCAAAATTAATCGTCTTGGTATACGGTGTGAATAAATAAACGGTTGCTTCTATGCATTCAGTTTTTTCGTCTTAATACAACAAATGAATCATAATTATATAAAACTATTTATTGTTCATTTAGAAGAGAACAGATACTAGTAATAAGAGTAAAAAAAGTAGTTTATTCAACCTGTCTGTGGGGCGATCTCTGAAAGAAAACGTCGATAAAAGAAATTCGGTGAAACGGTTACGAATATTTAAATTTTAATAGAAAAAACTCATATTAAAAGCAGACATTGGTTATAAATGTTAATCCGTAATCTTCGGATAAATGTAAGGATGGAACGATTGCTCGATTGTGAAAAATGGTGATGAGAAAACTTTGTGCGAAAACCTGCGTATTGTGTCAAATCTGATATGTACCCTCAGCAGCAGCATGCTGACGAAAACTCCAAACCTTCTCAACCTACCTACAAAAGAGAGGAGGCCTTTGACTAGGAGAGGTTTATCTTTTTTAATATTAATATATCTATATAGTAATAAAAACACAATGATATATAGAATGAATGAAATATATTTGTTTACATATTTTCACCCAGTTCTGTGGTTTTATATCATTCAACTAAATACTAAATGAAACGTAAATGAATGGACCGTCTGTTTACATTTGTAATTGAACATTCACTCTGGATGAATCATCTCTGCGGTGAACGAATCTTTCAACAAAAGTTATGAGTGGTCAATATGTTACACCGAACCACGGTAAAGAACGAATATGACTTTAGTATAACTAAAATTTGAATGAAACAAAAAGGGAGCAGATTCCAATTAAATGTCTTTATCATCAATAGCGAAAAATAAATAAACAAAGAGATTGCAGATATTACTTAGTTTCCATGGTTACTGGAGGATTGATACTACAAATGTTTATGGTCAGTGCTGAACGCTTACCGTATTTAGTCATTGCTTTATATCTGCACTCATTAATAAAAAAAAACATCGTGTATAAATATTAAATAAACAATGAAATTATAACGTGTTTCGCAAAACATCTAATGAGCAAACATATACCTTAACTGGTTACACAATCAAGTAATTTACAAGATGTTAGACGAACGCTAATTAGTTTTCCCTTTCACGGCATGCTACATACATGTTTTTTTTTAAATAATCTATTTACATGATAATATGATGAGTTAAGACAGTTGCGCACTTATTTTTATGTAATTAGACTTCTATTTGGACACACTACAAAAAAACTGGTGCAAGAAATATAATTTAATTTGTGTATTTTTTTTATCACATAGGACGGCGGACGGGGACATTGCCATTGGTATTGGTGAAATATTGACGATATAAACACTAACCGGAATACAACAATACAAAAGATTGCTGTTTAGTGGTTGAATACGTGATAATTGGTTAGTAACCATCCAGGTGGGCTTGCACAAAGCCCTGCCACCAAGTATGTTGAAGTTACTCTGAAGTCTGAACCTACCTTAAGTTAAATGCAACCTCTCTAACAACAACTAAGCCTCTTTCTTATAAATCGTCAAAAAATAAATAACTATATTAAATAATACACGCCATCATTGTTTCTGTAGTACTTATGACGCATATGATGAAATCCTTGTTTTATCAATCGATCAAACTATTTGAATATTCATACAATAACAGCTCGGATAAGTTCTACGTCATTCGCCTGAAAACTAGGACGAAACTAAAAATAAACATATAGATACGTACAGGTTCAAACTGAAACTAGCTAAAGAGTTTCAGAAGTATTTTCATAAAAAAACCATATTATATTAGACATTAAATTTACAAGCGTGGTCACTTATAACTCTAACTTGTAGCATAATTGACAAAAGTCCATATGTCTGCGATGAGCATTTATTTATGAAAATAGCCCTTCATTTCAACCTTATATCTTCATATTCTTTAATAATAATCAATGTCCTACTAATGTGAAGATTTGAGGCTTAATACACAAGTTATATAGAATGTCACCCGACACGAGCAAGTTTCCTTCATCAATCATCACCAAAGACGAGATGAATAATAAAATAGACCGTTTCGTGCAGAAACGTTCTACACCAAACGCTAATAAAAGTTATTAAGATACAAAAGTAAAAAACAGCGAAAATCATTTCTATAGTGACAGTAACATATTGTTATGCAAATAATTTTAAAGGCATTTCATTACTTTTATTAATGTTTATGTTGTTTGAAACATTTTTGCGAAAGACGATCCAATTATAAACATAAAAAACTCTAAGCGTATATCACGATTATATAACAACAAGATTAAACATTTTATTATATATTACATATATTTATTTAACTTTCCATTCTTATCTTACACTAATTATATTTTGCGATCAATTAAATCATGCGATTGTGTACCATCAACTTTATGTTCTGTGAAAGTCAAATGTGGAATTAATTTGTTATACAATTATATACGAATAATTAATAATAAAAATATGTATTATTTTTAATGTATTTAAAAAAAATACTATAATTATGATGCAAAAAATATTATTGACACCAAACTGATTTGTTTTTGTTATTTAATTATCTTTATTCTCACTCTCAAAGTCTGATAACTCTTAAGAAGGATAGCGTAACATTGTCATATTTTTAATCCATAAAGACATGTATTTACCATAAACATTCTCATCTGTATCGACTTACCATTAGACAAAGAAGGTACATTCATAGTAAAAGACGATTTAATTTCTTTCTAGATTTCTAAAACAAAAACCGAGTTAATTATTCTCCAACTTTCATTTAATAAATTGAAAATGTATAAACGATAAATTAATAGCTCGACCAATTATATGTTGGTGCGATATAATTATATCAATTAATAATGTCTCTAAAAAGAGAAGGTGACGACCAGTTGCAATTTATCAGTGTTCACGTGTCATTCAATTCTGTATTATTATTTTCATTATGACAATCACCTTACAGACAAGCAGGTATTCAACAATATAATTGAATTTTGGTAAAAAAATATCACATTCGAAAGCGCTTGACTAAAGATACACTTTTCTAGTAAACAATCGGTAAATATACATACAAATACATAAAGTATAATAAATAACATTAATTAATTAAGCGCGTCATCGCCCTTGTCACGAAGAAAATTACTTTTAGGCGGCTTGGCGCGAGAATTGAGAAAGTCGTTTTAGTTGCAAGCAATTAATGATATTGTTGTTTGTTTATTTTTAATTATAAAGTAAATATTTATTTGTTTAATACTTTGTTTTTTATTCTTTTACATTTTTTTAGATTTGCATCTAGAAAATTTATTTCAATATTATTATTTTTTTTAGTTAAACACTGTCATTTTATAAATGAGTCTTCATTTAATTTAAGTGAATATTTTTAATAGATCACGTAAAACGGAATCTATTTAAAATATAAAATTATAAAAAATCGTCGATTTAATATTCTTTTATTAAAAACAGGACGTCATAAATAACAGTATTGTAAATTTAGAGTAAATACTAACTTGATTTTAAGTTCTGGAATCCAAACCTATACTAGACAGGCCTACCTATAGAGGCAGAGCTAATTCAATACTTAAGGACAGCGGCTTAAATGTACCTACTTGTGAGAGCTTACATTAATATGTATTTTCTTGTGCTTAAGTGGATACGTTAAAATAATTAATTCATAACTTATTGTACGTTATATGAGTAATTGAAACTTTTTTATGTACGTTTAAATACCTCTTATATACTTTTTTATTTTGCATAAAAGGTCAAACGTATATAAAAAGACATAAGTATAATTAAAGGTTCAGACTTCAGTACCAGCAATGCAAATTTATAAGATTGTAGGTAAAAATACAAGATTGATGTACTTAATATTATAATAATAATATCCTGGGACATTATTGTCACACGGCCACTGATCCCGCTGATCCCTAACTAAGCAGAGCTCGTACTAGGAAATCGGACGGACAACTGATATACTACATATATTCAATATTCACTACTTTTCTTTTCTAAATACATACTTATTTAGATAGTTACACCCAGACTCGGGACAAACAGACATGTTCATGCACACAAATATCTGCGAAAGGCAAGTATCTACCAACCACGCCCAACGGGTCGACAAATATCTCAAAAATCGTATAGTTGTTTTAAACATTTAGACATTCGCGTTTGCGCACATGAGTTATAACTTATATGTAACTAATGTGCGCAAAAAGTTATATGTAACTAATGTGCGGAACCCTGGCGAATAGGTTTACCGCAATATCCCTTTAGGGTTAGGACAGCCTTTGTTACTTTCACAGTGTTTTCCGATCAGTTTTTATTGGCTATTGAGCAATTAACACATCGATTACGTTTTATAAAAATCTTATACGTATAGGTACAAAATTTAGGCGGTTGCATAACGCGTTAGTATGATCGGTGTGGGACCGCTTGAATTTATTTAGTGCGCGATAGTTTTAAAATTACGATAACTCTAATATATTAATTTAAATTGGGTGGTGTTAAGGACAATTATAATATACATGAAATGATTAAAGTAAATAACGTATTTAATTTGATAAGGATTAATATCATATCCGTTTTTATAACTTCCCAAATATCACATTATTATGTAACAATTTTTTAAACATTAAAGTGTCTATATTTAGCTATCCTTTAAAGATAGATTAATGCCATCCCGGACTTTTCTGTAGATCTGTAATAGGGGCAGCGTAGCACCATACATTATTTTGTTAAAACTCAAAGGGATTTTACAGCGTTTTCGATGAAAGCTCCCAATCAGCTCGTTTTTTTTCTGACTTCTTCAACAATTATCGTCATATTTCAACAAATTTACAGAAAACATTAATGAATTATACACGTAAACCTTTCACTTGAATCACTTTGTTCATTGGTGAAAACCGTATGTAAATCCGTTCAGTAGTTTTTTTAGTTTATCGCGTTCATACAAACAGACAGGGACTTTGTTTTATAATATGTAGTAATATTTATTTAAAGCCAAATATAATAATCTAATATACTACTTTGTATATTGGATAGGACAGGATCGAATACATATCCAGATATGTAGTCATTACCAATAATAAAATCAATAGTTATTACAATGTTTGAATGTATAACAACATTGATCAATAACCTTTACGTCGATTATGAGGGCAAAAATAAACTATTGTACACTTTTGTCTATAATATATATTTTATTATTTATTGTAATAAATTATCTTTCTTTCACGAGTATTCAGAATATGTTATGAAGAACTGTTTTTAGTAATTACAGAAGAAATAAAAAAAATAGATATAAATACCGCATCAAAGGAACACTAGCGTCAAAATATTGCAGATACATTTTCCACTGGTGCTTTGGTACCCATAGACATTGGTGATGTAAGAAATATTAACGCGTAAGAAATAATGCGTCACCAACCTTCAGATTTTATGTCACTTGTGCTTGTTGCACTGGCTCGCTCACCATTCAAGCCGGAAAAAAAACAATGCCAAGTAATGCCATTTGGCGGCACAATTTGTGATAATTGGGCTGCACCTTCTAAGAAGGGCAAGTACAAATGTTTACCGATAAGTCATTCACTATATAATTGTCAGTACATTTTTGAGGTATGTTGACCGTCGTACGGTCACTGCATCTTTACGTAGGCGAGCCGTGTAGATACTCTCATAACCACTATAGTATCGGTAGTATTAAATAGTCGGTAGAAACGAATATGTTACCTGGTAGTCGTCGTCGCCGGCCGAGTCGAAGGTCTCCCGCAGGCGCGCCTCCCCGCGCGCGTCGGCCTTGGCCGCCAGCTGCTTCTCGCGCAGCGACGTGCGCCGCACCGAGCGCACTCTGCGCACGCGCACATCACATGAGCGGCCCACCGGGGCGCGGTGGACGTTTATCGTCAGAAAGGTATTTTTTACACGTACGTATACGTAGATTTTTTCACGACGTTTTTCATCACCGGCGACAGGAGACGGTCATCATATTGAATTAATTTTGACCGATCTGGTCTACTTCGCTACAGAGCCGTCGGTGCAGGATCGACGGCTATACCGCCGCTCCCGTCGTGCTCGATTGTATACCATCGAACCATGAGAGTGAGCGAATGGAATAACACCGGACTACTAGAATGCGTTCAGCGGGCGCGGCACGTACCTGCTGGTGGAGGCGGAGGAGGAGGAGCGGCGCGCGGCGCGCAGTCGCTCGCCGGCGACGCAGGCGGCGCGGCGCCGCACCTCCTCCTGCTCGGCGGCGAGGCGCACGATGCGCGCGCGCATCTCGCCCTCCTCGCAGATGTCTGAAACACCGCCGCGTTAGCGCTAGCCCGCCTTCGACTCGCACACAGAGTGCCCACCGACTGTGTTGCGAGGAGTGAATGAATACATTTGCATGGCGATTTTATTGTCTATAAAGAATAATTCATAGTGCAGATTAATGTATATAACTATAAATAATTGTACGACAATATAGGAACATTGTACAAACCTGCTGGCGTTTCGTCGTGCTTGTTCCTCACGTTGAGATCGGCTCCGTAATGTACCAGTACTTCTAACACTTCTAGCTGTAACAAGAATACTATTGTTACATATAAAGTATTTTATTATAGTATTTTTTCCCATAACCTACAAAAGTTTCATATGTAATTATTTAACGAATGAATAATACTTAATATCTAATTTTAGGTATTATTAAATAAATCGACAGACATTAGAACGCCGATTATACGAATCGGTCTTAAGCGAAATATAAAAAATTAAAACCAAGTACATAATTATGTATATAATATTGTAACCTAGTACATGTGTATATAATAACCAAGTACATATTGTAAAACTGTGTTTGTTAAACTTAATACAAAAGTTTATTCTATGTGTGGCAGTTCGTTTTTCTTTATTACCAGTCTATGTCCGATTATCCGAATTTTCGATTATCCGACCCCGGCCTCAATTAATTCGGATAATCGGCGTTCTACTGTAGTAATATAAAATTCTACTGAAGTATCAAAAGTGCAAGAATTAAATGGTGACGACTTTATTAATTAAATTGGTAACATTTATTGTAACACATACAAAGCCTCTATTTATATAGGTATACAAACCTGTGCATACGGTGATTATATTTTATCAATATTAAACAGACTGTGCACTAACTATTTACCTACTTTTTTATAGTTTATTTTAGAAGGCAGACGCGCCGTGTTCTCTCTGATAATAAATACATTTGTATACCATCATATTCCATTCCATCCATACCATTTGACACCAACGTGGCAGCTGCAACTCCAAAATCTTAGATTTTATCTTAATACTTATTACACGGGCTCATTCACCTGATAAGTGGATGTTACCCCATGAAGAAGGCCAGCACCAAACACTAATAAATACCAAATGTAACAAGTAGAAGGTAGTATCTCACGTGTCCCCAGCAGGCGGCGGCGTGCACGGGCTGCCACATGTCGTGGTCCACCACGTCGGTGGACGCGCGGTGCTCGAGCAGGAACTCCACCACCTTAATGTAGCCGTTCGCCGCCGCCACGTGCAACTGGAAAGATATTGACAAACATTATATATTTTTATTCTAGTCATACAACGCTATCGTCGAAAGTCGCAGTAACAACGCTACCAATGTTGACTTAGTTTGAAATGCAATCCCAGATTGTCTTGACGAAACATTAATCATATTTCTATTAAAATGTAAAAAATGTACCGAGCTTCGTGTCGTGTTTCAACGTGATTCGAGTATAAATAAATTATCAAACAAGAATACAATATTGTTATTATTTTCATTCGTAACATTTTCAAAGATTTTTATATTTTCGACTACCGTTTTTATATACACTGTAGCCAGCACATACAACTGCGAATCATACGGTCCCAATGCTCATTGTTACAGCTTATATTTGTGATATATTTCAAGAAATTAAAGTAAAGTAAGTAAGCTCGTCTGGGTAGGTACCACCCACTCATCAGATATTCTGCCGCAAACAGCACTACTTTGTTTTGTTGTGTTCCGGGTTTAAGAGTGAGTTAGCCAGTGTAATTACAGACACAAGGGACATAACATATTAGTCCCCAAGGTTGGTGGTGTATTGGCGATGTAAGCTATGGCTAACATCTCTTACAATGTCAGAGACCAATGCCAATGTATATGGGCGTTGGTGACCACTTTCCATCAGGTGGCCCATGGGCTCGTCCACCTTCCTATGCAATAAAAAAATTATTATTTACAGTAACAGGCTGTGAATATCCGATTACCGTGCTAAGGCCAATACTCCTTTTTTTAGAAGGTTTTGGAGTTTATTTCACCACTCTGCTCCAATGCGGATTTGGAATACACATGTGGCAGAATTCAAGTGTAATTAGACACATGCAGGTTTCCTCGCGACGTTTTTCTTCACCGTCAAGCACGAGATTAATTATAAACACAAACATGAAAATTCAGTAGTGCTTGCCCGGATTTGAATCTACGATCATCGGTCACTAACGCGTTTAAACCAATGGTCCATCTCGGCTTTGTTATTAATTTCTATAAAATTATATTCTTATTAACATTCATAAAACGACATTAATTGTTCAAATATAAATCACAGAATCTAATAGAGTTAGAAAGATGTCGTAAACAATTTCATCATAGTCAATTTGAACACTATAAATTATTGTATTATTAAAAGCAACTTGATATGCACATCGTTTCAAATTTCATGACCAATTGATATATATTTGCATGGAAGCAATGAAAACGAGTCCAGTGACGTCAATCATAGTAATTACTTTTATGTAAGATACGTTTCGAACATGCCTTGATTTGAATTTAAACCAAATTAACATTGTATGGCATTCGCGAAAAGTAAAACTTAAAAACATGAAATTATACTTTAAAAAATACTCTTTTAAGCATTTTTGTATATAAAGCTAATAAAAAAAAGAAAATAACCGAATTATATAATACAATTATAACCAAATACTGATTGGAATATCATTACTCTAATGATTATTATTATCGTTATAATTATGTATTTTTATCTTCCTATACTTAATTTGACAAGCAATAAATATATATTGACAATCATACATTCCAAACACCATAAATTAGAAAACATTGGTGACGTTTGAAATTATTTCTAATCGTAACGTACCGTATTTAAAATTATTTCTATTTTGACTCATTTATAACTTTGTATTTTCAGATTAAATTTAAACTCACCAAAGTCGCACCCTGGTTGTCCCTCGGCTCGTCCAAATCCATCCCTTGTTTAACCAATTCGTCGACATCCAACAACATTTGCATCTCTGTCGCCGCCCGGGTCTCATCAATCAGCCCTTGGGTCACACCTCTAGCTGCCATTTCGCTTTCGATCGCATCCAGGGTCCTCTCTTCCTCGCAGATATCGTAAGGCATGTTTCCATCACCGTTGACCGCGAGCAGGTTCGCTCCCCGCTGTATTAATATCCTAACGAGGTTCAGGTTTCCGCAAGTAGCCGCCGCGTGTAGTGGAGTCCATTTTTCGCTGTCTTCCGCGTTTACATTTGCGCCGTGATCGAGAAGTAACCTCATCATTGCTTCGTTGTTGTCGATGCAGCATTGATGCAATGCGGTTAAGCCGTCTTCGTTCGTTGCGTCGGGAGTGACGCCGCGTGCTAATAATCTCCGAACTATAATCAGAAAATGAATAATAATTTTACTAACAGCTTACAAATATCCCCGTAATGGGGAAGATTACTGAAATTGGCGGACATACAAACATTATAGCCAATACGTCTTGTGTCCATATGTGATGTATGGAACTATTAATTTCTATAAAGTTATAGTTGATGTAATTCATGGAGACGGGCCCCATAATTATACCTTTCATTACACGCTTGCACTAAAGCGATTAGGAAAAAAATAGCGGGGCGCGTCACGTCGTGTATTAAAATATCTATATTGTATTTAGTTGCTCAAACATATTCTACCGATTTAGAATTCACACTAAAACTACTATAGGTAATTCAAAATATCAATAAAAGACATTCACAGAATAAAATCACGTTCAATTGCTAAGATAAAAGTGACCGTTATACAGGTTTCCTATTGTAGCTAAAATCGACTTTCCATAGCACAATTATAGAGTAGAACGAGGGGGAAAACGAGATATGTCTTACTGGTTTGTGGAACAATGTAATGGACAATTATGATTACCAAATACAAGTTACAAGTAAACTAACAGCCTGTAAACTCCTCACTGCAGGGCTAAGCTCTCCTCTCCTTACGAGGAGCAGGTTTGGAGCCTATACCATCAGGCTGTTCCAAGAACCATGTGGAACCAAATATACATTAATTTAATAAATGTAAATTCACATATTTTAAGATCACGGGAGATCTTTTATTTATCTATGGCATATTTTTCTGTACAAACTTAATCGATAAAAGTTTAGAAATGTACATATGCAATATGTTTGTGTCGTTCTGCTAGTTCACAGTATCTGATAATGATAGTACGTCTCCGAGATGAGGTCACCCATATGGAACTGGTCGTGAACATAATATAATCTATGCACCGTTCTACAAGTAGGTTTACATTATGATTTATTATGGCAATGACACTAAATTGTTTCGATAATTGAAAATTCAATAGTTTCTCGCTGTAAATTTATAAATGTACATCAGTAATTGAAAATATAAGTTAGTAGCGAATTATCTATCTGTCGTACATTAAATAATGTCGTAATATTTTTAAGAAGAGTAACATTCTTCACATCACAATTGTTTGCCTTGAATTTCGCTCCATAAAATCTTTATAAAATATATATATTTCTCCTCATATAAGTCACTATGCAACTGTTGTTAATGTAAATTTATTTAACGCTCGATAGAATATTTATGAATTATGAATAATATTATAGCTTTAAAATTATTTATTTATTATTCATTGTAAAACGTACAAAGAGTTAACGAGATTTTGCTTACGTCATCAAAAATGTTCTTGACCTGAATAATATTAAATAGCATGCACGCTTTTTTTTCACTTTCGTCTAATTTCGTACGCTCTTTACTTTCCCCGTAACACCGGATGGTCTTCGCTAAATTATTAACTGAAATGTTAAACTGTTTACAAATATCAGCGAATCATTTTGAAAACGCGTTCAATTCAGTAACACCACCTTGATTTTATTATTGTTACCCTCGCTACTAAAAAGATATTCAAAACACGCAGAATATTGTCATATTATGTTATCAACCACGAAATCCTTTCAAAACTAGTTAATACAACTTATTAAAAAGTGATTTGTGATCCAATATTTCGATTTTATAATGTTAGCCAGCAACATACAAGTATAACGATAGCTCTATGGTAGCGACTATATTATAAATAATATACCTATATATATATAATATAATATATATATATATCTATATATATATGTAAATCATATGTAATCACCTTCCTCGATGTCGTTCCTCGCCGCCGCCTCGAGCAACATGACGCTATCACTAAAGTATATGCTTCTCTTGTTGCTCTTCTCGCGTTTTGCCCTCGTCCTCGCCCACTCCTTCTCCCGCTGCTGCCATAGCTTCAACTGCTGCATACGTCGTCTGCAATTGTAAATACCACATACCACTTGAGTAATAATATCAACAACAATGAGAGATCATAATATTTTGTTCAATCCGGTTATGTTATGGATTGTTTCAATCTTGTGAAAAAAATAATAAATAAATGTATAAATACCGGTACATCATTCCGATATGATTTAACAGTAACACTGCAGATACACCTATCGTGTCAAGAATAGCTGAGACAGCCGTCAAAGTTTTTATCATCAACATCGAACATCCGATAATAATGCTACCGAAGTTTGCCGATGACAACTACGGGGTATACTTGAATCAATATTATTATTTTTATTTAATCTCATATAATCAATTGAAATGTCTCCGTTGAAAATTCTGATAATGGTCCATTAATATATTGTTTGACATTTCCTATTCAGTACAGTAACAGCCTGTGAATGTTGCTACAGCTGGGCTAAGGCCTCTTCTCCTTTTTTGAGAAACTTATTCCACCACGCTGCTCCAGTGCGGGTTGGTGGAATACACATGTGACAGTATTTCAATGAAAATTTTGACACGAGAAGGTTTCCTTACGATGTTTTCCTTCACCGTCAAGCACGAGATGAATTATAATCAAAAAAATTTACTTTTGACATTTCCTATGTTACTTATTATTATACTTATAAATAGAAGAAAAGTAGTTCATATGGTAAATCAAAAACGCTAACGATTATGAGAAAATGACGAACAAATATACAATAATGTTACTATTCAAATTATGCTTTTTGTTGCTGCTTATTTAACATTCGCACAGTGAGTAGCTATTTCACTACCGATATATGTCCACCCTGTTGCAACATTATAAACAAATAAAAATATTGTGTACATATTCCAATAACAATTAACTATATTACGTAAAAATAATCATTTAAATAATAATTAAATGTTAAATATAGGCGAACGATTACTTCATTTCAAATAATCGAATTAAAAAAAAAATGTATCGGTGCATTTTACCGTATGCTGTTTAACAGAGAATGTTATTGAAGTTGCATTTATTATAACATGTTTGTGCTTAAAAATTACGATCCAAGATATACGCGTGAGCGTGACATACCGGCTGAAACCGGTTAAGAAACGGAGACATTTGCGAGCTGCCAATCCAGGATACCTACCTACGTATCATTAAATCTTATATCTACAAAACTGGAACACTTACAAAACGCACAAATTGTTACATTATTATTATTATTATTACTTTAATTGCAATGTTTTCGCAATACGGTATGAACGATTACCTTTGCTTTGAATATGTACACGAGTATTGCTCTCAACAGTTGTAAGTGAGTAAAGTGACTGAGATTTGGAGACTTGAATCTTCGTGATTTGAGTATTAACAATATTGAATTTACGAATAAGAGTATATTGTGCCGTCACATTTTCACACCGCGATTGTAAATCAATTGACACATTCGAGCTAAAATTATTATTATTGTGATTTATTTTTGTTACACTAAAAATAGATACATGAGGCCGTTGCGTCAAGTAAGATTCCATTGCTCTGATAACTGTGCAAGAATTATAGGGAAACTAGATATTATGTAGGCGTATTAGATAACAGTAATAGTACGCATAGGAGATGATTAGCTTATATCTCGAGATTACGAAATGTATAATCCTTTTACTATTTCAATTATCAATTCATCAATTATAATTTATACATAAGTTCCGTCATAAAAATGTTTTGTTTATCTTATTTTACTTCTATGAATACAATTAATACCCAGCTAAAATAGTTTCCATAGTAATTTTAGTTTAATAAGATATGCTTTATTACGAATAGTACATTATAATTATACAATTCAGTAATAGTACATATGACCTCAGTCTTAGTTGCTGAATGCAAGACTACAAAACATGAGAAGGCAATGGCTAGCATGGACGTCCTGATTGCAGCGTTATAAATATTATTGATCAAATTCAAATATCTTTATTCAATGTTGAAGTGTTACACTTTCTTATTGATTGTTATAAATCTATAATCTACCACCGGTTCGGAAATAAACACATCAGACCTGAGAAGAACCGGCGAAAGAAACTCAGCGGGTTTTTTTTAGCTCATTTTTTACAAATTCTAGATTTATACAATAACAATACAATAATAATATTCTTCTTTATTTGGAACAGCCCGGAGGCGATCGTTTCATTCCCAAGCAATCATCTAAAAAGTCCTTGTTTGTATAATATCCTATAGCACACAAGCGTTCTTTAACAATCCTTTTAAATTTCACAACTGAATATTTTTGAACGCTTTCTGGGATTTACTTGGTGGTAGAGCTTTGTGCAAGCTCGTCTGGGTAGGTACCACCCACTCATCAGTTATTCTACCGCAAAGCAGCAGTACTCGCTATTGTTGTGTTCCGGTTTGAAGGGTGAGTGAGCCAGTGTAATTACAGGCACAACGGACACCATCTTAGTTCCCCAAGGTTGGTGGCGCATTGGCGATGTAAACGATGGTTAACGTCTCTTACAATTTGCCATTGTCTATGGGCGTTGGTGACCACTTACCATCAGGTGGCCCATACGTTCGCCCACCTTACTATGTAATAAAAAAAAAAAAAACAAATCTTATAAAAAACACCTCTTGTAAAAACGTATACTTTGTCCCATAAGACTTACTAACCCCGTGTAATCTAGTAACAGTGGTTGTAAGTTTCTACTTTTTCCTAGTGTTAACAGTATATACGTCACAATTTCTGGGAAAATCGAATATTAGAACAATAAGCATAATTAAGACAAATTATGCTTCGATATATGCATATACTAGCTTTTCGACGTGGTTTCACCAGCGTAGTTCCCGTTCCCGTGAGAATACGGGAAAAAAATAGCCTATGTTACTCGCTGATAATTTAGCTTTCCACTGGTGAATTTTTAAAATCGGTTTAGTAGTTTAGGCGTGGAAGCGTTACAAACAAAAAAATAAACAAACTCACATTCGCATATATAATACTAGCGTTTTTCCCGCGGTTTCACCCGCGTAGTTCCCGTTCCCGTGGGAATACGGGGACAAAATATAGCCTATGTTACTCGCTGATAATGTAGGTTTCCATTGGTGAAAGAATTTTTTAAATCGGCTTAGTGGTTTAGGCTTGAAAGCGTCACAAACAAACTTACTTTCGCATTTATAATATTAGTTAGGATTAGTAAGGATACCGAGTTCATCACGTAGGTACATAGTGTACACCCGATGACGTCCTCCCGATCGATTTTGGCCACGGCAGCTATTCTCACGGGAGATTAATTAACAGCGCATGGCATACTGTTACTATTTTACTTATATCGAGAACATAATAAAAAAAACAAACAACTTGCAATAGTTAATAATGTTGCTTATAGACGCAAATTTTATCAATCCCGGTTAAACTAACTTACTTTTAAGATATTCTCATATATATTATAAACAATAGTTGACTGGTATTATTGCTTTTCACTTATTGCTTATGCTTAAACTATAGTTCATAAGCATGCTATTCTATTCGCTTCACTCATATAATCCACAGGGAACGCATTTCAACACAGCCGGAAACAATTCAGACGGACAGACCAATTTACGTGCTTTCCAAGGCAAGGGAATGTAGCCACTCTAACTTCCAAACTGAGGTCTGTAATGAGAATGAAAATGAAATGAAAATACAAAAACCCACTCACTTCACAATCACTTTTTTATTAGCCCCAGATTTGAACTCAGACCTTTGAACTAGCAGCCTTATAAGCTACCGCTAGACTTACGAGGCAGTTAAAGCAGAGGACATAATTACCTCGTTATAACAAAGCTGCGAGTACACGTACATTGCATAGCATTAATTACATTCTTTAACTGCATGAGTACTCTATTCTCTTTATACGAATTATCATGGTATATTAGGGACACGTGTATAACTGTATATGAAATTCAGCCGACAAGTTATAGGTATATAACACGAACATGCAATTAGCCTCTTATATTTAACTACTGAACCCGCATCTTGCATGGGGTAACATTTCGTTCGCATGCAATCGTAAAAAGTGAAACCGTTTTCACTTTATACCAGAGAGATATATATTCTAATGAGATTATATCAATGGACGAACGCTAATCTATTATAATTAGCTTAAATACTTTGTTTATTTTACAGATAAAATATAGAGCCTTATACGTGTTAAGAATTTGATTTAAATAATTTACTGATATCATAAGAAACAAGTTACTTCGTGCTTAAATAAATAAAAATTTTAACAAAACAAAAACCGACTTCATAAAAAAACATTAATATGCACTAAAAAGTAAAAAAATAATTGCGTATTCTTCTATAATTTGATAATAAACTTACTATTTTCTACTCATCAATATGTAGGTACGAATGTGTTGTGTGATTGATAATTTATTTACAATTATTGTTACTTTTGGAGTCGATGTCAGCCAAGGTGGGCTTATAACTACATACATTGTTGTAGGTGAGATGTGCTTGTGTCGCACGCGCAACTTAACGAAGCGAATAAAAGTCAATTTGTAATGTGTATGTTTTTAAAATATTCCCGTATTATTATTGCTAGGTATATTATAGTGTTTCCTTAGCTGACATCGACTTACTGGCTGACATTCTTATAGATCCCTACTTAAAATGGAGCAATGTAACCCAACGTATCAAACTGTTGCCTATAAAAGTTATTATTTCGCGTGCGCTGCGAAAACTATTGACGGTATATAAAGAAGTTTTTTTTACAATAGTACTATAATTACTTGATCATAACGATGTTATGGTAGGTGAATGATAAATCTAGATAGCCTATAAAAGATTCGGCCGTGTATCGTTAATTTGCTACTAAGAATTGAAGATATCCGTTACTTTGTCATGGATCCTATAATCAGAATCTAACCAAACTATCATCAAACAACCCTTGAAGTATACTCTTTCTAATAAAAAAAAAATCATCGAAATCGGTTGGCGTGATATTGAGTTATTCGTCCATTTGTCGCGCACATACCTCATGCAAATTTACGACTTATATGGTTTTCTCATGGATTCCATTGTCAAACCTGGACTAAAAAAAAATGGGACCCCATGGGAAGCAACCCCTTTCAAATAAAAAAAAAATCATCAAAATCGATTCACCCAGTCGAAAGTTATGAGGTAACAAACACAAAAAAAAAAAAAAAACATACAGACGAATTGATAACCTCCTCCTTTTTTTGAAGTCGGTTAATAAAATGATTATTTATATGTATTATCTTTAACGGAGATACAGTTCAGAAAGTTATTATTATAAACGGCCCTTTCATTTTTAATTAATGGCAGTATATGCCAAATACTATCTATACTAATATATAAAGCTGAAGAGTTTTTTTGTTTGATCCGGCTTATCTCACGAACTACTGGTTCGAATTTAATATCTTTTTGTGTTAGATAGTCTTTTTATCGAGGAAGGCTCTGGGCTTATTTTTATTTATTATATTTTTATTAATTATACGTGGGTGAAACCGCGGGATATCATATATGGTACGTTTAGGCTATTGACAATTCAATCAATTACTCTTTGAATGTCATAATAAAACTACTACGTTCAAAATATCGCTATCTGCGTTTCATTATCAATTTTACGGTAAGCATAGAAGCCTATTGCTTCTTATCACGAAAACATATACCTATTGTCGAATTTCAATGAGATATATAACTATTTTTAAATAATCAGTATAAATAAGATAATGCGATGTTGGTATTGATAATAAAAGTAATCATTTATCGTGTATTTATAAGAATATTAATTTTATTAAAATAATCATCTATCCAAAAACTTAGTCTATTATATATAGGTACATAAGTTTAATACAGACGAACTTAATTGACTTAAGAGCTTAGGTGGCAGAAGTCGTGATTCTTAACCGAAGATAGCGCGCGACAAACATCGTGTAAATCCACCACACCGCATTGAAACAGCGTGCTGGAATAAGCTCCATGCGTTTTCCATAAGAGATGAGGAGGTCATCGTAATCATTGGCCTCGTCTATTTTATTTATTTAAGTCCGGCGCGGTGTTTTTCTTTTCGGTTTATCTCTAGCCATATCTTCAGTTACCAACAAACTATCTTGTATATTTCGTTTGTTTTATCAAAGACAGTCTATTCATCTTATTCCCTTAGTCTTGCTCAATGCCATATAACCATTTACACTAACACTTAATCCTTAATGAGACATTCATTATAATTTATGGGGATAACTCTAAATTAACAAAATTAAAATATTCATCATCATCATCAAATCGTATCATAAAATAACTGATAAATGACTGTTCTAATATTTAATTAAAAGTAAAGCCAAAAAAAAACCACTGTTTCGAAATGTATTCTATCGGGAAGAACCGACAAGAACTTCTCTACCCATTTACATAGGAATGTTAATTAAATACAATTAAAGTTATTATTCACACATTTTTATCAATACTAATTCTCCGATTTATAATCATCTAAATAGTCTTTTATCGAGATATTAAATTAGGCTTTTTTATTTTATCATTTTTGACGTGAGATTGAAATTAATAATAGGTCAAGTTAAAAATATATATATGCATTGAGTAACTACTGAGGATACTAGGTTTTAGATACCAGTGTAAGTTGTAACCATAACTTCTTGTGTTTAAACAATGATTGGTGCTATTTCTATCAAGAAGATCGATATTACTACTGTGAATATATACACAATATCGTTGTAAACATATTGTTCATCATAACCTACGTGTCAGATCATGTAAACAGCTAGTATTGTATACAACGTTACATGCTTGCAAGATTAGATACATGTGGTAGTGGAACAGCTGTTGGATAGAATTTAACACTAATATAGCGCATGTGTTTGTATCACGGTTGGCTTGACGATTGCCTTATGTTTTATATAAGGCAATCACACAATCAATCTTATTTTACATCAATCTTAAGTTGACTGATAATATACATATACGATCGTACATCTTAATTCTATTAAAATATTATGTTGTTCTATTTCTCACTTTTTATATTAATTTTTAAGAGAAACAAGCTCACGAGCAAATCTGTCACAACAACTCAATCTATCCGTATTCCGCATATGAAATGATATTAATTACGACAAAATATTATCTTAAATATGACATATCTAAATCATTATATCTATGTACCTACGAATAATATAAAATTTCAGGTGAAATGCTTCAATATGTCAACGCAATCTTTCATCTGATATCTTGTTTGATAGGTATAGATATGTTCTATTAAATACAATAATCAATTGAAACATTGGTCTCGAACAGGTAAACATGAAACGCTTATGAAGACCTTCATATGCGTTTTATTGGCTATTCCGGTCATTAGGGTTATTTTTAAGAGACACCAGCTGACTACCCAATGTATATTATATAATGCACAAGTTTATGCGCACTAATTCGATAAGACGGCAATCTGATACAACCGGAGTAAGTTCAGGCGCAGGAGAAAAGGTTTTACGCGCTATCCGTAACGAGTAAGTGTAAACACTGTCTTATTATAAAATACGGACCGCCGATAACTTATTTACAGAAAATACCAAAACCAATAATAACCTGACCCTGGGATTTGAAGCTACGACCTCGGGATCGGCAGCCATATAAGCGCACCACTAACCAATGAGTCAGCTAAAGGTAATAAAAGTAGGTCGTTACGCATTCGCATTTTCTCTTACTGGTCAATATCTATAAAGCGCGCTTTCAAGATGGTCTCAGTTTCCATTCTTTTCCCAAAACTGCGACAACATACGATTTCATAGATAAAAAAGCAAAAGCGTAACGAAGCGATTATCTTGCTTGGTGATACGAGAAGCAAAGAAGCTTTCATCGTGGTTTGTGTTACAAGCGGTAAATTATCAGTGATTACTCCAATTTAACTAAGATAGCTTAGTTAATGATTGTGGGTTCAAGCCCGTTGAATTTTCATGTGCTTTATCTATCTCGTGTATAGCAGTAAATAAAAACATCGTCAGGAAATCCGGATGTCGTTGTGTAGAATGAAATGCTGCCATATACGTGTTAACCCGTGCCTGACTGCCTCGTTGGTCTAGTGCAGTGATTCCCAAAGTGGTCTATATCGACCCCTAGGGGTCTATGACAACTTGCAAGGGGTCTACGTCAGCGAAAAAAAATTTGGGGGTCCATGAAATGAAAATAGGGGTCCACGATAGTGGATCTCAACACATACACTGATAGTACCTATTTACTTACATCATACTATCTTATAATATCAAAACATATACATTATTTATAAAAGTACCTATGAAGTAAAAAAAATATTATAATATATGTTTATAAAATTGTGTAAGTTATAGGAAACCCTTACAAAATTGACGCCAAATGTTGATAATTTATTATTAAAGCATCAGGTTCATCCTTCTCACTAAAAATATTGACTTATTGCTTATGTTATTTTATTTATAGTTTATTTTATGTTTATTTAATGTTACGTATATTTTACATAACAGATACAAAACTTTATTTTGAGTAGTTTTAATTTAAATTCAATTAATAAATGTATAAATTAACATGTGTTTTTACTTTAAGTTTTTAACACTAAACTTCACTACAGTTAGAAATTTACAGGAAATCAATATCAGGTAAGTAGGGGGTCTACCCAACACGGAAAAACATGGCAAGGGGTCTACGACACAAAAAAGTTTGGGGAACTCTGGTCTAGTGGCTTGATATAAGGCCGCAGACGCGGTGGTCCTGGGTTCAATTCCCAGGTCGGGCCAATAAATAGTTATTGGGGTTTTCTGTCAGAAAATTCTCAGTAGTAGCCCGGAGTCTGGAAGTTGGAAGTGTGGTACAGTCCCGTGCCTCGGAAAGCACGTTAAGCCGTTGGTCCTGCGCCTGAACTCTTTCCGGTCGTGTCGGATTGCCGTCCCATCGGATTATGAGAGCTAAGGAATAGAGAGTGCACCTGTGTTTGCGCACACACTTGTGCACTATAATATCTCCTGCGCAGTTGGCAAATCTCTCTTGAGATTGGCCGCCGTGGACGAAATCGGTCTGGAGGACCTTATATATTTTAACCCGTGTTGGATCAGCGTGGTGGAATTAGCTCCAAAACCTTCATATCAAGAAACAAGACTTTGCTAAGCAGTGGGACGTTTACGAATTTGAATACTTTTAGTTTCATTGCAATTAGCTTAGGTAAATACGATCTTTAATTCCAGGTCCATTTAGTTATTATTGACTAAGTTCATGGTCGTGTTATATTAACTAATGGTTTAGTAAAGCACTGATTTATCTCTTCCTAGCATTTATTATTCCTTATCATTGATTTGAATCGCGAACAGAAGGAGACAGAGAATTGTTTAACTAATCACACACCCGAAATAGTCCAGTCATTTAAGCTTAAATTAGGTAAGAATCTCGGAATTCGAGATACCCAGCTGTAAGTCTGTAAATACTTGTATATTGACACCCTAAAAGTTGTCTCAAGACCTACATATGGTAGGGTGTGCGCAACTATTAAATTTCAAGGTCAAAAGTCACAAAAATCGGTTTTTTGCGCTTTTTTTGTAAATATCTCATTTCCTATGGGTTTTTTGCTATTTGTATTTATTATCAATATTATAGAATATAAAATTCTCTACAAATTTTGTTTAAAAAAATTTTTCATACGGTGAACCGTTTTCTACATAGAGGGCGGAGAGCGCGCGGTCACAGCATCACTTCAGGTCAACCGGTGCCTCCGGTCGAAAACGCGTCATATATAGTTGATGAGCTATCGATAAATCAATGATTATAAATATTTGTCAATTTTTATTAACTATTATATTATATTATCATTTTATTCATGCATTAAATCTATATCTATTCAATAATACTGATAACCGTTTCCTAAAATTAAAAAATATTCAGCTTACAAATAATCCACCAACAAGAGCAGCTGCTCATCAACATTTCAAACGTGTATATTATCAAGTTCAAACTTGGTTAGGGCTTGATTTGGAACCCCGGGTATGGGGTTGGGCAATGCGAAACGATTTCTGGAGCCTATCATGACAATTTTACCACCTGCTCCAGAAGATTTGCTAAATACAATTTTCTGCAACTGCAAGAGTGGTTGTGGTCCGCGATGCGGATGTAGGAAAGCGGGCTTGCAATGCTCTTTAGCTTGTGGCCAATGTAATGGGCAAGCTTGTCTCAATGCTCTACCATATCAGAGCGACATTAATGAAGATGGAACCTTTGACCCCGAAATCATGGAAGAACTTGAGACCAATGTCGTTGAAGACGATAATGAAGACCAGTTTGAAATTTACCAGCAACCGTAAGAAGACGATGAAGAGGGAGAAGATGATTAAAATTATAAATTGTAGTTTTTGTACCCTTTATTCTTTTTCTTTTTTATTTTTTTACTTTTAATAAAAATAAATGTATTGAATGATATTTTTTAATAAAAAGATTAATTCATAATTTATTTGTATTTTTTTATCATGTAAGAAGTTATTAATATTAATTAGGTTAAAATTCAAATATAATTCCTATATTTTCATTAACAATTCTGCAATTACATGAGCAGGTAAGTATTGTTAAATAAATTAATATCGAATAAAAAGTGGATAGGTGAGGAAGAATATAATAGTTAATAAAAATTGACAAATATTTATAATCATTGATTTATCGATAGTTCATCAACTATGGCGCGTTTTCGACCGGAGGCACCGATTGACCTGAAGTGATGCTGTGACCGTGCGCTCTCCGCCCTCTATCTCGAAAACGGTTCACCGTATGAAAAAATTTATTAAACAAAATTTGTAGATCATTTTATATTCTATGATATTGATAATTAATACAAGTAGCAAAAAACCCATAGGTAATGAGCTATGCAATGAATGATGAGCAATGAATGATAATATTTACAAAAAAAGCGCAAAATACCGATTTTTGTGACCTTTGACCTTGAAATTTAATAGTTGCGTACACCCTACCATATGTAGGTTTTGAGACAACTTTTAGGGTGTCAATATACAAGTATTTACAGACTTACAGCTGGGTATCTCGAATTCCGAGGTGAACTTACTATAATGACTGGACTAAAACAATATTTATGGGTAGCCGTTGTAATTGGTAAATAAATATTAGCGGATCTTTCTCATTAGTTTATAACATTATCCGTTCTTAATTTAAATCCACAAAAGTTGAAGTTTTAATTTATACTAAAATCAGATTTATTGAGAAAATTATGATGTGCAAAGTATATGTTTTTTTTCTCTGAAAACAATATTGGAGGCAGGAGATAACTAGATACAGTTTATGGTAATTGGCAAGTATTCAAATAATAATGTGATTAAAACTGACGAGTTTGTATGAACTAACAAATAATAAAATTACGTTAATCTTCTTACTTTATTTTGGGTTACACGAATATTAAATACGCATTACACGCGAATATAGAATGAAAATAACTACTTTTATTACATTAAACAACTTTATTCTTTACTTAGCAAAACTAAATTGTTTTAGGTTATTTTTAACAACTAACCAGCGCTTTTTTCTACTGTATCTATTGAAGCGAAACCCTATCTAAAGCATTGATATCTGTCTCTGTTTCTTTATATTTGAATAGTCACTATATTCATTAATTGAAAATATAATGACGAGGGATTTCATTGACGAAAGAAATTAGTGAAAACAATTTGTCAGGTAAAGGTTCGCGACATCAAAAGATAAAATAGAACATTGAGTCAAACGTTTATTGCTTTTCTAACGTTTCTGTGTCTTTACTGCATTTTCTTCGGAGACAACATATTCAAATTACCAGTTTTCCTTGAGCTAATATAACTACTAGCTACTGATTTTGTATCACAAAATATTCCCGAGACTATTTTTATATTAAAAAAAAAACAAAACAAATCACCAGAATAATGAAACGGCATATATCCATTTCATATATTATGTATAACGAAGATATCTGTAGAAAATTTGAAATCAACTCTAACGTAACAATAATTTTAGTAAGTATATCTATCGAATTTTATCGTTAACTATATTCACTAGTAAGCCACATCTATAAAAATATACGCCATTACTATTCTAACGTAAATCCTATGATGGTTTTCATGACAATTAATGACGATTATATAAAAGCTTATCTACTACTACTACTATTACTTAGCTACTGATCATAAGTGATAATCGGAATAGGTAATCATTATAATAATTCGTGATTTTAAATCTAATAAAATAACTTACATCTTTTGGTATTATGTTAATTAAATATATTATAATCGTGTTCAATCATATCATTGTCCGCTTGCCTGCTTCAGGGTGTATTAAAAGTTGATAAAAGTCAGGTCAGGAAATGATATTATCCAAAATTGTGGTTGTATTCACTTTGAATATCAATAAGCTTCTTTACATTACAATTTGAGTTTTAAAATCCGAAAAACTAATCTTGTCGTGGGAACATTGGTTATAGTTTAAAAGTAATCTGTAATAAATTATAGTATACGTTTACAATAAGATATTTATAATTATATCCTGCAGAGAAATGAACGTCCGGTTTTGTAATGAACAAGTCATTTGTAACGCATACTGATGGAGGCTGCGGCCGCTGAGAGAGGTCTGTTGGTAACGTTCAATTTACGTCCGTGTATAATGACTGTATTATTGACACGATTTATCAACCATAAACCTAATTGCCGTCGAGTTTAAGTAATATGTACGGTTTAATTTTATTGCAATTTATTTCTACAGTAAAATAACTATTAAAATTAATAAACGATTGTTTGTACTAAAATTTAATCCTTACTAAAGTTTTATATAAACAAAAAATACCTTTTCTGTTAAAAAATCTAAATTTTGATTTAAATTCAGCTATTTTAATCTACCATACCTAACGTTGTAAACGCTGACATACTAAGAGAACAATTTATAAATGTATCTAAAAACATACAAACAAACAAATAAGTTGATACAGATTAATATCACACATGTATATTTTGATATGTGTGTGTATGTGTGTGTGTGTGTGTGTGTGTGTGTGTGTGTATGTGTGTAGCGTAAATTTCGCAATATAAGTGTAACAATCGAGTTTACGAGGTGACCATTTCGAGCGTGCGTCAAGTGAAAGTATGAGAAAAGTGAGTATCATAACATGACTAACATTACGCATAACTAAGAATTTAATCTCAATTTTATGGATATTAGGTAAAATGTAAGTCCTATTAGAGACTGGAGGCTGTTTAATCGAGTGACGTCATCTCGCGTTTCGTGTCGTTTAGTCATAATTATTTTTATATCTTTTCACCTACATTAATCGATTCTGACCTTAGTTTTAATTATTTTAAGCATGAACAGCTGAATTTGGATTCGGATAATTGTCAAAAAATATAATTTAACGATTTTCTCCGGTAACAAGTTGCGTTAAATGATTAAAATATTTAATTTGTTCAGTTCCCTTCACTTAAACAAAATATCTTCAAAATACTTACTCATTCGACTTCCGTAATGTTCGTCTCCGTGTCATAAAATAAAAACAAAAATACACTAAAAATAATGCATAATAATATTAATAATTAAATAAATTAATGTACCTTTCACAAAATGACAACTATCGCGACTTTTTAATACAATTTTATAAAAAATAAATTTTAGTGTTCCAAATAACTTTAAGCCTATAAATATTTAACATAATATAATTGCATATACATAAGTTCAAGGACGTTTTCTAATACATTGTATATAAAAAATTTAAATGTCTTTATAATTTTAATATACTGTCTAAATCTTGATAAAGCGTGGGTAAAGATAGCCTTTACTGAAGCATAACCAATGTCCTATTAAGAGACTAGACCTTGCTAGTGTCTAAATAGGAGGCTGGCTGTGACAAAATCACATTCAATAAATTAAAGATAGACGATTGACGAAACCTCAGCTTTAACTAACGTGTTCTATAATAATATCTATATAATCCATATACGAATTATTGTTTACCAAAAATAATAAAAACATGTATGCTCAAAGTAGTTTTCTTTCTAAGAGCGATCTCTTCTAGACAAACTTACGATATAGGGTATGAAAATGACAGATTTTATTGTACAAGGATAGTTGTACAGAACGTCTCACAACATAATCATACTTAACATTACTAAATTGTAAACTGATATTATTTATATAACGAATCAATGAAACGGCATCACATTTTTAACAAATAATTATTAAATTATTATAAAAGTATTGTATAATATACTTATCGGATAATCTCTTTATGAATTATCTTTCTGGTTAGTTCACCGCCGTCGGCGTCGTACCAGTTTAATGAGGTCCTTACGAGCTCTCTTTATTGGATGCTCTTAACAAACAATTGTCTTAGTCAAATCTTAGAGTACTACCAGCAGTATTAAAGACAGTTTAAATGTATTAGTATAACTTTATTGTGCCGGAACCACACCGCATTTAAGGGTTCAATGCTTTAAGGTTTATCTTTAATATAATAATTTGAATTCAAATCATGACAAAGTAAAAAACATGTAAAAAGACAAAGTAAAAACGTGAAAGTTCTGCTAATGGACATCCCAATTTAAGATTTGTTTGAAATCGTAGTTTAAATACATATTAAAAAAGATCTCATACTATTTGCAGACCTATAAAGGTTACGATAATGCAGAATCACAAACGGTTTCGTAATTTCTGTTGCGTTGTTATACGTACGAACGGACAAACGTTTGACATTTGCTGTTTAATGATGTGTAGTTATAGAAAACTCGTGGTTTGTTTTAGCTTCGCACGCATATCATTATTGATCATATCAGAGCTGGTATCACTACTTCAACCAACACTTGTCTATTATATCCATTACTAGCTGAAGTCCAGACTTCGTTCGGGTAAAATACATACAAAGTAACCAAAATTCAAATGAATTAAACCACAGTTCAGATGATGATATATTTATTTTGGATAGGATTAGCGTAAAATCAATTCTTGATGAGCGTCTACGTCGCGAAAGGAAGAACTATGTTTCAAGTCCATAGGACCTATAGTTTCAGAGGTCACGTGATTAAACTGTCAGTCACTGATATTTCGCTTATATATATAGTACATTTATTGTTTTTTTAATTTGCTACTTATAACAAACAAGTTGGCTTCGCTATCTCTATCTTAGCTAATCTTTTAGACCTATATGGCAGTAAGTTTATTATCTTAGGCTAGGCATTCAATCTCGAAATCAATACTTCGTTGATCTGACAACTGTAACAACATTTATAACAGTTACATAATTAATTTACATAGTTCAACGATCGAACTAAACCTATAGCAACGCCTTACTAATTAACATTTTACATGAATTTATTACAAGGTCAAAGAAAGATTAGTATTGCAAGTGGGGCATTTGATGGCAAGTGGCCGTTACTGCTCTAAGCCATTTCACTAAAATACATTATCTATTCCTTACTGCGGCAATGAGTCGTAAACGTGCAGGTTTCGTCTTTAACAATAAACCTACATAATAAATATACAAAACAAGAAATAAATCTTTCGTTTAAATAGTATTTTACCATTTACAGTATTAAAAACGTAGTATATGTAATTAAAAATCTGTTTCTCTCTTCACTTCGGTTAAGAAAAACTAATATTTTTATATATTGCTAATGTCTTTTTAATTTGTTCATTTCTTATGTTTAAATATTATCTAATAAGTATCCATTATATGAGTATGTTAGCTGGACAATTAATGTGCTCATCAAAATGCTCATTAAGTGTACATAGTATCTGATTCATGCAACACCTGCACATTGAATGATAGAGCCCTAAGTTATGTTTTATATAAGGCAAATTGTAAGAAATTGTATTAATTCATATAAAAAGTACACAATATTTAAACTATACTCACTTGACAGGACTTAAAATAGAAAAATTTGGTCCTTGGCTTCATTAACCAAACCTACAATGTCAACCATTTTATCTAAGATTTTGTTGATGAGTAAACTTTTTGTTTTTACACCATTCAAATGGTTTACTACAATATAGTTGTCACAGACGTATGCCACAAGATTTGGTGCATATTTTTAACATAAATGCATGAAGTTTATTTTATAGTTTAGTTCAATAGACTTTCCAAAAACACATTACTATATATTATGTACCTATCAAATAAACCATAATTTAATTCAAAGCTACTTCTTAATGAATAATTAGAGAAATCTTACCTTCGAGCCAAGTGGAGCCTCTCTTGTGTGGTTAGATGCTCCACCTGAGCCATTTCGGCTACCAAATCCGAATGCTCCATTCTTGCTACTACCTGAAGAAATACGAGATATACTGTATAAACCTAAATATATCACATCCATCAAGTTTAATAAAAAAAAATAACCATTATAAACTCTACACTTCACAAAATAAGTATTATTTAATTATTACATATCTTTAATCATTGCTTTTATATTTTGAAAAAATATACCAAATAAATTATTAAAAATATTAAGTTGAAGTAAGTTTGTTAAAAAGTCCAATAGTTTGTTGAAAATGTCCAATTAATCGAAAACCTTCAACTCAATTTTTTTTTTATAAAAAACAAATTGACCACAAACTCTTTTATACAGGTTACCTGTTAGATCAATTTTTTTTTTATGTAATATAGATTTGGGCTTGACCCCAATCTTAACTATTATGTCGAGATATATTTAAAATAAATTATTTCTGATAAACAAGGTAGTTGTAACATAATGTTATAATTGTTGTAGATTATTAAACTGTCTATTTAATAAAATTATTTTTTAATAAAATCCTTAGTTCGTAGGGTTGTGTGTTTAACCATACACTCTCCAATTTTATAACATAACAGTCAAATTAATTATATTTTTATTATTATATGAATATATATATATATATATATTATACCATAGATATAATGCAAACATTATTCCTGAGCATTTATTGCTTTTTTTTGTATAAGTACCTATCATTATTAAGTTACATACTTCCAGTCTGAATTGTATCTAGGTATGCATAAGGACTAATGACCTAATAACAATATGAAAAATTCACTTAACCAACTAATTCAGCTTTGATAATTGAAAACCAAAAGTCTTTCTATAATTCCTTAAAAATATATAAAACACAAGTCAATGTCTAAATTGTTTTAACTGAATTATAAGCAATATTATTCAGTAACGAACATTAATTTCTATATATATAGAAATGATAAAAGTACTTATGGACCACTTTGTATAGTACATTCTTAATTTGATCGTAAGAAAAAAGGGTTATTTCACTAAAATGTATTATTATTTTGACTGTCCGTTACAAAAAAACAATCTCATATAAAAATTAATTAACTAAAAAATGTATCAATTACTTCAAAGATTAGATACACTTACAGTCACATCATTAAGCAGTTTAAATAATAATAGTAATTTAACTTTCACCAAAACATAGAACTTAAAGAGATAATTACATTAATTGTAGTTTAGTTAACTCTATTTTAATTTTTATGCACATAAAAACTGGTAAGATCTGGCATTTATTTAATATATTATATTAAATCCATAAAAAGCGCGGTCCAATATTTTTACTTAATATTTTATTTACAAAAAACATCAGAATCGGTTTATTATAAAAGGGAAAAGGCAAGAATGAAGTACACTTGTTGATATCTGCCCTGATAAGATTAGGTGCCATGATAAATAAATGACAATAGAATTCATTTTGTTCGGTGTATTGGAATAGAAAATAGAATGTAGTATTAGTTTATTGTAAACAAGTATACCCATATTAACTAAAATAAAAATCGTAAACAATAACAAAGATTTAGAAAGGTCCCTTCCATTAACAAAACTGACGTATGCAAATTCATAATATATAAAAATTCAAGCTCTGATAAAAATGTTCAAAAGTCCATTTAGTCTTTATTAATTTTGATGACACTTACCGCTTTAATTATTTATTTCAATGAAAAAGTATGTTTCATTCTCGACTTGATAACTTTACCACTCATAACACACATAAGCAATAAGCTTAGCACATAATAGTGTTGAAATAATTATGCTTTAAATCTTAACATAAAGGTTTACAGTTACGCGGCATTTTCCGTTATTTTTCATGAAAATTATAAACAGGAAGAAAAACTACTATACAACAAGCATACGGACTAGTGAGCGGTCAGCGGACAGCGAACTACAGATAAATTATATCTTTGGAACATATGTCTTACTGATCACGTGATATTAATCGTCTAAAAATTCATTTGCAATAGGATAAATAATAATTAAAATCTTAATATATAAAATCTAATTATTCCTTATTCCTAAAAATAAAAATGTAAAATTAAATTTCAAGCATATTTTGAGTTTTGCTTTTATTTCATTTTAAATGAAATCATCGTATGCATCGCCATCTAGTACAATTCAAGGTAACTTAGGTATATTCGAACAGGCGGAAAATTCAAAATGACGGTCTGTAATCTCAATAACTATAACTTAAATCTATTTTAATGAATCGAATAATAATACAAAAAGCAATATAAATTAGGATCAAGAATACAAAAAATTAAATAAATAACAGACGATTCAATTCATACAGTTTATTTCAAAGAAATGCTTTACATTCTATCGTTTAGCTAATTTTTTAAGATAGTATAACAATGTTAAGATCATTCGAAGAATGAGCTGTGGTTATCTAAGCTAGGCACTATTTGTTTTTCAATTGACACACCATAGTTCATGAAAAGCTTAATATCAATATATTAAATAGGTATTACTAAATTTGTTAAAAATTATTTGTTTTATATGATTTTCATATGCATTTTTAACTATTTCAATCACTTAAAATTCAAGTTTAGATGTTAATAAGACGATATCAAATGGTTTGTAGGAATATTAAATGCGACCGGAGGTACATTTTAAAACCTATATTATGCTTAAAGCAATTGTTAATTTTATTTACAAATTTGTTTAACAAAATTTACATATGTTTCATTTCATTTTTTAATTTAACGAGGAAATAAAGTTTATTACAAAGAAGGTTTTATTTTTTATAACAGTAAATAAACAAAACAGTAAAATAGCGTAATTTTATAAAAAAATAAAGTAAAACAGACTATTACAATAAAATTATCACACAAAAAATAGGAAATACGAAGAAGAGGAATAATAAAATTATGTTATTGTACTTTTTCATTGAGTACATACTTCGCGACCCAAAAGCTTTTACTATAACAATAACATAGCTTTAATAAATGTGTTGTTATCGACAAGCACACATAAGTAAAGAAACAAACATGTTTAAAACAGAATATATCGATCTGATAAAAACTGGAAAACATCCGGTGCTTAAAAAATTAGACTACAACTATTGTCAAATTTCTATCTATATTTCAACTTGTTACCTACGCATTAACATATTTTTATCTTACTTCCTCTTAAATAGAATAAATACATAATATTAGAACATTATTTACAATAAATATCACAACGCCCGTGATGACAATAGGTAAAATAATAATATATCTACTTTTCTACGTGCTGTTCTTGTCATAGCACACAGGCGTACAACCTAAATATTTCAATATGAACTGTATTATATAAATGAGATACATATACAAGTATCTCATGATCGTCTGTTCCTGAGGTAGGCAACTTAATGCCTGTTTTATATGTAACAGCAGACGTATATATTTACATACACGCATAATACACCCATGCTAGAGGGAAATCGAACGAGCAACCCCGGAGCAGATGGCAGGGTCACTGCCAATTGCGCCAAAAATTCATTATATTCATATTTTAAAATATTTGAAAAGGCTGCGTCTTTTTCAATCCAAAGGCTTTCGAAAGATGTATATATATAATGTACCTTCATTGACCGTCAATCAAAACATTTTTTGTAAAACAAATTAAAATAAATATAATAAAATTTATTTTTCGTGTATTTTCGTTAGAGTCACTAGCCTTGGTGTACGTAGGTTTTGTGATTAATATTTTAATTAAGTTGTAATTGTTAATACCTTTTTATTGAATTAATAAAACACAAACGACATCAAAATTTTGTTATTTTATGTTTAAATCTCACACATAACAACCTTTTGTGTATGTAGTTATAATGTTTTAAAATAAAATCGTTTTAGGCCTCTCGATGAGACTAAAACTCAAAGAATATCTACTTAATGAAGATTAAGAAAAAACTAAATTTACTAGCAGTATTATTGTACTAATTGCCTTAACATTACTCATGTTTCTTAATTGATCTAATTACACAATTCAATTTTCTAATGGCAACAATATAACTTTTAAACTAACTAGCTATCATCAACTTACAAGCATAAGAGTTAAATTTTTAACTCGAGGTTATGACGTCACATTGCCAATGACAGTAATATTAACGTCTTTTTAGGATTCCGTACATTAGAGAGAAAAGAAAGGTATCTTATAAACGGAACCTATATATAAGGATAAGTTATTGCATTTATTTACTCAAGTGAACATTATTTAAATTCAACGAATGTGCTCCTTTTTTATTTAAAATTGTTTACAATATTTTTACTGTAGGTATATAATATTTCAAAATCTGAGGTTGCGGTAATGGTATTAAAAATCAAGAATATCTGCTTGGTTTCATGTGGGATTTAATATATATTTGAAGTACTTAGTCACTTTGTAAGTAGATATTGAATAACGATTAGCTACATAATATTTATTACATCTATGTACATCACACTTAACCATATGTATTGTCATTGGCAACAGTTGCCATTTTTAAAAACAATTTAAAAAACTGCGCTATTTTTTTTTAATTATCTACTCTTCTCTATAAATAATTATCATTATTATCTATATTTATTTGATTTAAGAATATCACCAGTTAAAAAATTCATATTCATTAAAAGAGCATAGAAAAATACTGAAGTTTGAAATGGTTACTACCAGCAATGTGTATTTTGTGGATGATTGGTAATAAAAAACAATAATAAATAATATTGCTTGCTCTAAAATGAATTCTCATTAGAACTTCTCCTACATAAACAGTTTTTATTAATTTAATGCAAACAAAAACTTAACGATATATTAGAAAAAAAAACATTGTTGTGACTCGAATCGTCATTGCATGATTATTTATAATACGTAGAAATTGAATACAGAGATCTTTCAAGCACTGTGCGTCTTAATTCTTAAGCCCAAAAGGTCTCTGATTAATCACAAAATATTCTATTACATACAAAAATATGAAAGAAACCTTGAGATTCAGCACCTACTCTAGTGTTCTGTATTTAAGCAGTGGCAACCTATCTTGGTCACCACGGCGGCGCACTCAGGTGTTCTCATCTGACGATTCATCAGATGATGAGCTCGTAAGAAGATTAGAGGCCATCGTGAGCTGGCGACTGAAGGGTTCCCTGGGTAAACTTTGCTGCCCCAGAGCAAGTCGCCGGACACCCATTCGCTCGCTCTCAGGCAATGATTTACAGCATTTCTCCTCGGTTATCGCATCACGCGATAAAGATCTAAAATGGAAACCAAAGGTATTTTATAATATTCGGTATTATTATATAAAAAAGTACATGATTTAATTATTTATTAACCTTGGTACTTCTTTGACTTTTTATAAATTGTATAAAACATTCGTTAAAAACGCTTTATCAAATTTTTTAATAAATTTATGATTAATTTGAAAAAAAGTTTTTATTTGAAGTTTATTTAATAACTTACCCAGTTAGTTCCAACATCGATCCTCGTCTACATTGCCCTCTATGTGGACCCTGCATAATACTTGCTGGTCGCGACGACGCACCAAGAGGATCAGAATGAGCCACATCTTCCATCAGTAGAACAGAGGGGCCACCGAGACTTGTACTTCTTTTTGACAGCAAACTTGGTCCTTGCTTTGGTTGTGAGTATAAAGATTCTCCTTTTATAGATGAACTATCGCCTTTAACAGAATCGGCCTTTCCTTCAGAATCAGATGCAATCGGCAGCTCTGCAGCTTGCGTTGAACTAGAACTCTCTCTTCGGAAAAGACCTATGATAGATTTCGGGTGTTTTGGCTTTTCGATACCACCTATTAGGATGATGATGAGGGGATATACCAGCGGGTAAGGGAAAATAAGGAAAAGAAAAAAGTATGAGAAGATAAATAATAATATAAAAGTAAATCTGATGAAACTATTCAAATTAATTAAATATGTTAAAATGTTTATGCTAAGATTTGTCATATAAGGTTACGCAAGGAACTGTAAAATTTACAATACATACATTTAAGTAGGTAAATGTGGGTGCGGGAAAGAAGTACCTATCTAACCTATTACAATGAACAACATACAGTCACAACGTACAACTGTGTACCTAGTGTTATTATTGGCATTAGACGGCACTGTTTTCATTTCATACAAATTGCAGTTAACGCTATCAAATAAATAAAATGAGTCGCAATAGGCACTATGTAAGCGACAAAGATTACAGAACGCAACTAGTACGCAACGCAGAGCGTTTATATATCGTAGTGAAATAAATTCACCTCTTGATATACTACAACCCAGTCTTAAATTTATTTGAAGCTGTGACATATTTTATATCTGAGTATCCATAACATTCGAAAATAATATTAAGTAACGACATACCTAGGAAAGTGGCCGAGGGTGAGCTATAAGCTAAGTATTCTTTATTCGACGCCCAGGAGGGGAATTCGGATTGCTTAAGGGCGGTTGTCCCTTCGGCTTCCTCCCGTTTCCATGGCAACATCGTCTCTGTAGCCGTCGGAGTGGCAACGCGGGCTTGTTCTGCTACTGTCATATATGTGTCTATACAGAATGAGATATGATCCTTTATGTAAATCAAATTAATTTGACCACATACAAAAACATACTTTATTATATAGGATTAAGTATCTTACGGCCGAATACTGAAACGTCATTCAAATATGATTAGGACTCACTTGCTTGGAATGTCATTATTTTTCAAAATTTAGTATGCGAAATTTGAAATTCGAAGACGTTTCAAATATTTGAGCCCCCTTCATATTTGAAAAACGTTTCAGTATTCGGCCATTAATATACAAAAATGTAGAAAATGTAAAGGAAATAATTTAAGTTGGTTGAGGATTATTTGTCTTTTAATATGAAATACTCTACCATTATCATCCGACAGTCTCCTCTCGTCCTCTTCAAGAATATCTTCATTGGGAACTAAAAAAAAAACAATTAATTATTTTCTTCCTTAAATATAGCAATATAATTTACCTCGTGTTTCTAATATTTGGCAAGGGTCGCGGTAAATGCATTTGCTATTTTGGTATTGGCAATAATTCAAACGGAAATTTACAAATATTATTCATTGCTTTTGTTATTAAATTAAACATTTACACATACTTGACCTATTTATTATAACATAAAATATATAACAAATATAAATATTGAAATAAAAATACTTACAAATTCCATGCGAATGTATTTCAAAACGTTTCATTAGTCAAAATGGAAATATGTAAGTTGATAATCTTAAATTACATATTTTAATAAATTATGGTGACATTATATATACTTGCGTACGTACTTCGTACGATAGTAGTGCGGAAACCAAATATACAAGATATATTATAGTTACTATATTTGTCATTAAATATATGGTGTATTTATAGCTAATATTCCAAATAATATTTCTTGTATTGTTGGTTTTCATTTTTCCTAATGAAAACTTAGACAAACATCTACCAGATCACATAATAGGACATAAGGACATCGTACATGCAAGGGAATCTAAATTTTTGCTGGTCAGATGACCCAAAAAGCGCCAATACTAAATAACAATAACATAAAGATATAGCATAAGCAGATGCGGTTTAACGTAAACCTTCGGTCATCCAGAAGCGAACAATTTGTTGCGTTAATTTTTGTTAATACACATACCAAAGTTATACGTGGATCTGTCCCTTCGCCACGGTAAAGATTTCTCAACAGCTGTCGGCAGTATCTCTTCAGGTGTTTTAGCGTACTGTTTTACGATTCTCGCTTTCAGAGGATTGAAGCCAGGCAGGTTAGCCAATTGATTTAGAAGAGAACTACTATTCTCTTTATGCGACGACGTCGGACTGACTTCATCGTATCCAGCTGATAATTTAGGATCGCCAGTTTTCGTCGTCGTTTACGTATTTGTTAGTTTGCGATGCCACATGAAGTTGCCAGAAGGGAAGAAAACGACGATCAAACACAGAAAAAAATGGTAAAAAGCGGATATGAGCAAGTGAAAAATACATATAAAAGGGTTACGTCACAGAATTGATACTAGCAAACTAAGCATTTTTGTAGGTATAATTAGTCAATTAAATTTAAAAAATGAAGACACACGCGATCAAATACAAGCCACTAAGCGGTTTGATTTCATAATAACTTTTAATGTATTTGTTAAAAAAAATATTATAAATTGTCACTTTCAACATGCTACCATTCCCATATCAGCTGTGACCGAAGAAGTTTTTATTTATAGTTTTTAAATACGTACCAATTTGTTAATCCCATAACATTTTAGTATATTTTGTTAAAGTAAGTTAAAGTGAAGTTTAAAATAAATAGCAAACAACATTTTATTCACAACAACAAGTTTATCTGAATTTGAACATATTAAGTAATTAATAAATTAATTAATTTAGAACGTCCATTACAGATGTAATGTATAATAGAGATTCAATAAAATAAATGTTCAAATCCAAAATAAAGGATAACAAACGTACCACATGCAAAATACCTACGGGATTTTGCAGTGAAAGTTATACCGCCGTCATCATTCTCCCGACGCGGTTGCTCGTCGTCCTCTTGTAGTACTTCATCAATGTAGTCTGTTGACAAATGATAGACTATTATTGAAATTAGTAACTACAAATAAAAAATAAATTATAAATATTACCTCAATTAATAAATTTATTATTTATTTTGAACCTTACTTGACTTTACCTTACATCTCAATTTAAAACATATTTACGTTATTTTTTTTTTATTTTGGGTATAATGTTACAAATTAAACACATTAAACAGAATTATGATCACTCATGCAATATAATATAGCGTGTGTGATATACAAACATAAAATTTTGTAATATAAGCTTTGTGATTTAACATAATAAAAGCGTAATACCAAAAATATAAAAAGCAAGTAAGAAACCAAATTGTCGCAAATAAAAAAATACAATAATGGTGCCTGCAAAAAAAATATATTTCTGATCCCACACGTGCATGCGACTGACACTCGTGTTAGTATTAAGGAATTATTAAGTACCTAATCTATAATATTTTTTTTTACCGTGCGTGAACTGTTTGGCCGAACCGTTTTGCTGGAATTCGGGGAAAGTTACATGATTTTTTCCATCCTGTAATAAAAAAAAGTTATTAACATCAACATGCATCTAACCGAAAATATTAAATATTATATAAAATATAACACAGCAATGTTATTTTATAGTTTTCAAAAAAAGCAACATCAATTATAAATTATCTATATCCGACACAGTCAAACAAATGAACTTATTAATATTACATCCAATTTGATTTTAAAACGAAATAAACCATTAAAAACTATATATAATAATAAAATAGTTAAAAAAAAACATTCAACGACTACTTTACTAAATGGCGAAGATCTATCCTATCATACGACATTATTTATAAAACAAGAAAAAAAAACCAAAAGTGTATTTATTAACGCTAAAAATTTGGACTCTGGTACAATGGAAGGATCTATATTTAATATCATGCAAAAGAATTTTAAAGAGAAGGACATTCCTAATTCCTATTCACATTTGAAAGACATATTAAATATACTAGCTGTGCATTTATTGTATTTTCGCCGTTCACATTTCTTTAAAAAATATTCATGTTCGGTCTTTCTTATAAACGCTGTTTAGCGAGTAATTCGTTAAACGCCATGTATTCTTGTTTCAAATATCAGAGCAGTAATGGCAGAACGATAGAAATCTGAGTTTTACTTAACATTTTATATCAATATTATCAATATCCTATTGATTATTTAAAATAATACAATAATCAAATTTGTATTATTTTATTGATTTGCTTTATGATTTTTAATAGCTGTAAAGTTACATACATTAGCGATCAGTTTTTTATTTCTAGAGCGAGTAAAAGTTGAAACACTATTGCCAAATTGTTGATTACTATTGCTAAATACTAATATGCAAAAGTATTTTAAAGATTTTATTGACTTTAATTTTTATAAATCCCCAATAAAAAGAAGAACTGTATCTGTACATACTATAATTGAAACACTTACTATTTTGAATCACGGTAAACTCTATGTACTCACTTGCTTGCCTCTCTTACTGCGCTTATGGTGGTGTTTCCTATCGCCCACTAGTCTGCGTATATTCATATGTGTTTTGTAGTTAACCTGTGTGCCCAAATCACGATCGTTTACGGCATGTCGACTGTAACTCAAACGACGATGCTGGAGACAAGTAAATAAAGGATTTTGTAAATTTACCATAAAATCTACATCTGCTTGATGAGCTGCAATGCTGAGTTAATATTTTAATTTCTGAGTAAATTCATTAACATGAATATCCGTTGCTTATTATGCTACGCTTAATGCTCTCTATTCTCAACTCATAATGGAAACTCCCTATATCTTGAAATCTAAATTACTAATTGAAAAACGACTATATTCTTGATTTTTGCTCAGATTGGGTCGGGGTAAGGAGAATTCTTTTATAACTGACCATTATATCATAATGATTATCATCATGTTTGTTTAAACTTACGCGTCGATATGGTTTGCATAGTTCTTCAGCAAGCAGATGGTGAATTCTAGCGTCTGTTAGATCCTTTTTGGACGGATTATATTCCAATTCCTGCATGTCGATATTCCAAGTTGACGAATCCAATTGAGTTAAACTCGGGCTGAAACATTTTCTTCCATGAAAATCGTCAAAACAATGCTGTCGTACAAATATTAAATATATTTTTAAGTACTTTTAATGTGATATATCTTAATTACGTCATAAATTCGATTACTGATATATACCTTCCATTGAAGTTAGCATTAGTATAATTCTTAAAGATAGCTGACATTGACTCAGCACCGGAAATGTTTCCAATGGTCGAGGCATTCCTTTGCATGTATTCAATGGCGTCTCTCATAGCAAGCTTAGAATAAGTTTCCAGAATCTTTGGCTCAGCTCCCTGAGAATTTAATCAAATTAATTCAAAGATTTGTTTATCAATACAGATCATCATTTTGATGGTTATTACCTGATAATTCCTTAGCAAGAACGGTCTAATAAATCGATTGTCGAATCGCTTAAATTTATCTCGTATGTGATGGTTACCATGTTTTCCCAATATATCTTCTATGCCCGCCATCAAGTGATCCATGAACTAGATATAAACAACAATTTAGGAAATTTCCACATCTGGTTAACTAATAAAATATATTTCATTACAAATATAAATTTACCCTCTCGTGTATTCGTTCATTCATCGTTGGCTTCCTTTTCTCTGCAGTTTTGACGTTTAATATCTTCACAAGTGGTTTTATTGTTATTCCTTGAATGAATACTGTAAAGTATATGACTGCTATCGTAGTTGTTACGAACATTGGCTGAAGTTTCACTACTTCTGGGTCTATTAATAGCACCAATGCAAATGCGACCGCGCCTCGAAGACCTGTGTAGTAAGAGTAGATTTAGGCCATGGGTGTAGATGTTTACATAAAATCTTTTATTGCTTGCACACATAAACAAACATGCTACGATGAATTACTGGCAGTTATTTTAGATGGGACGATGGTACAATGTAATACCGACGATGTTTGGAGTAAAATAAAAATAAACACAACGTTTTAATGGACATTCAAAGTTTTTTTTTGTAAAGATACACATACGTATGTCATATGTGTAAAAGTTTTAAAAACATATGTAAAAAAGTTTGTTACCTCCATATGACATGACGAATTTTTCAACCGTATTTAGTTTGTGCAGACGGAACTTATTGGCTACTGCACTAAATATATAAACACCTAAAAGAAAAACGATTATTGAATTCTCTTTCATATTGTTTTAAATTTTATTTAAAATCATATCATATATATTATAGTCATCCATTTTGTTATTTAATTAAACTTATAGTTACACAAAACATATATAAGTAATATCTTAAACTGCAACATCCTTGAATTCAAACCGTTTTGGATACGACAACGAATAATACTCTTATTAAACGCCTCAAACGAATTCAGTATAATAATATCTTCCTGACCGATTTCGGCCACGGCGGCCAATCTCAAGAGAGATTAGTAACTGCAAAGATATTATAGTGCACAAGTGTGTGCGCAAACTCTGGTGCACTCTCTATTCTCTATCTCATAACCTGATGGGACAGCAATCCGACACGACCGGAAAGAGTTTAGGCGCACAACCAACGGTTTTACGTGCTTTCTGAGGCACAAGAGTGTACACACTTCCAACTCGGGATGGATACTATGGAGACTACTGAGGATTTTCGACACAAAATTTCAATAACATTATATTGACACGACCTGGGATTTGAACCCAGAACCTCCGAGTTAGCGGTCTTAATTCTAGCCACTGAACCAATGAGACAGTCAATCATATAGTCTATACATAAAAAACAGTTTCATTTTAAATTTTTGCTATTTTGCAATTTATAGTTAAAACACATATGGCTCACCTATTATGCGAAAGACTGAGCAAAAAACGATGGTCAGTAAGACGAACCAAGTATTCCAATCATGGTTGTTGTTGACAGTCGCCACGCCAAGGAACATGAATATAATTGTTTCCGATGAAGACGATAACATTTTCATAGTATATTTGATGGTTGTGTGTGATTTGTGCGATATATTCCCTTCTACGTAGTTCTTCATTGTTATTCCGCAAAATGTAATACTGATATAAATAAATAAGTAAGTTAATTCCGACCAAATCGATGATAAATACTTTTTATTAACAGCAATTACATATTCAAAGCCAAAGTTAAAAAATCGTATATTTATGAAGGTTTTCAAATAAAAATTCAGTTATGTTAATTTATACTAAAATTTTAACGAATATGGCACTTACGCTAAAATCCCACTCATGTGAAACATCTCGGCATTTAAATATGCTAAATATGCCATAACAAATATAAAAATGGGTTCAATAACTCTGACTTCATTGGTGAAGCGAGTCACAAGGCCGGTACCAAAACCCCATATAACACCAATGCAAGTACCACCAATCGCTACTACTAGAAAAGATGCAAATCCAGCAAGGAAATCAGTGTACATAAGCCGAGATGCCCCCATTTCCCTGCAAACAATAGGATTTATTATTCATATTATGTTATGCAATGCTTTTTTAAGCACCAAAATTCTGCGTAATTTACTTACGTGTATGCCTCAAACATATGGTACAGTACTACAGTAACGGCATCATTAAGCAAGGATTCTCCAAACACAACGATATAAAGCACTTCATCCACATGTATTTCTTCAAAGACTGCAAGAACTGCAACTGGGTCGACTGCAGATATCAGTGCTCCAAATAACAACATATCCAATAATGGCGTTGTACATCCAAACATACCAGTTTGACCACAAGCCCACAAAGACGCACCTATTAACAAATAATTAAAATAACAAGTGAAAAAATATAATAATATACATTTGTATGTTTTAATATCAAAGACTATAACTTCATGTTTTATATAAATAATGTTTAAAAAGACGAAGTCATATTTAAAGAGTATATTAGTATACTTATTATTTGTAAAATCAACTCACCTATTGTCAAAGTGTTGAACACGGTGCCAACTACGGCAAATAGCAGAATAGTTCCGAGATGGTCGAAGAATAATCTATTAGGCATAAAATATCCAGCGTCTAAAATAATTGGCGGTAACATGTAGAGAAAGAAAGTGTCAGGCGTGAGCGGCTGTACATGGACACTGTGAGTACTTAAAAGAAGGGCTCCAATTAAAACTCCAACAAAGATAAGCAAACATGACTCCGGAAACATTTTTGACAATTTCGGTGCCATGTGAAATCCTGTAAAATAAGAAGACACATTTAATATAATTATAAATTAAGCTATATTATCTATTATGCAACTTGGTGTGAACATAACTTTATATTTAACCAACCTACCAACTTAAAATAAATAAATATGCTCAGGCTCGAAAAACCTCAAAGGATAATGAAATATTTTATGTCGAATTTTAAATTAAATAATATGAAGATTTTACCACCTTTTATATTTAAATAAAGATATTTTATATTTAGGTATCTTACCGTATTATACCAGTGCGGTAAGCGTAAAATAGTGAACACAGTAAAAAGTATAAGCGCGGATATACTGGGCAAAAAGTTTTCTCCTAAATGTGCCCGAAAAATATTGTATATACAATTTTATTTTATTACCAGTGTTCAGTTTTCTTACAAAGTTTGTCATTCGACAGCTGTATAAATAATTAAGTATTTTTTATTTAAATGTATTATCTGATCAATAAAAAATCTTAAATAGCTTTTATTTCACTTTGGCCATAGAGTTACTGATAGAATTCTGTGACTTATTATATAAGTCAGTGTCAATATCAAAATATTGAATTATAAAATATTTACTCAAAAATATTAAAAGATTAAAAAAAAATTCCAAGTGGCAAGGCAAGTAACTGCTTAAAATTTTATAATGATATAGTTTTATATTTCTTTAAGCGCTTTACAACGAATTAAAGACATGAATAATTCTACGAACTTAAAAAGAAATCAAATAAAATCATTAACAAACTTATTAGACATTTTTGCTCCTGGACCACTTCATGATGTATATCATACCCAAAAAGGAAAAAATGTGTACGTTACACAAAACAACAGAGATTGTTGTTATAACAATGATAAAAGAAAATCAAAAAGCAATGAAGAGACACCTTATGTAACAAGTGAAAAATATCATGCCTTAAATAAAAATAGCAGTAACAGATCCGTAATAAGATCAACTAGCACATTTTTTTATGACTTAGATAAACTAATCAAAAGGCACTCATATCATTATATCCCTCAACTAACGGCGATTAACAATAATCCCAATGTGAATGATAAAACCAATTTAAGTGGATTTGGTGGTAAATCGGAAGCAATTGTACAAAAATGTTCCACTTTAATTCAACCAAAATTACGACTACAAGATAGTTTTCATATAAATGTCAAAAAAGTAAAGAAAAAACGCTTAAATAAATCAATACTTTCTTCGGAAATTTGCCTCAATGATAACGACGATGCATATTATGATGCAGGCGCCGTCAAACGTGAAGACGACCGAATGCAAAAATTTTGGTCATACGCTAAATACCAAACGGAATACACTAAACCTGAACAAAAAGAAAAGAAATCAAAAAAGAAAGACCGGGGGAAGCGAATTGAAGATCCTTGCCCGTGTCAATTATTTTCGTATGCATGTCCATGTACAGATAAAAAGTCTCTGACTGAACTGGCAAAAAATAATAAATGTCTAACAGTAGCCGATCAAATTACTAGTACCACAAAATTCACACCAGATGTTATAAAACAAAACAAAAACGGTAAATTAAAAATTTCAAAGTGTGATCAAAATCATGGCAGTAAGCTCTTAAATAATAACACTACTGAACCAACTGAAAAATGTGATTTAGAATTCATATCTGTTCCTAAGCAGACTGAAGTTAATACAATGAGAACAAATGGCGTTAAAACGAAATCTAAATCTAAAAAGCACATAATTTGTCCAAAATGTAAAGAAAAAGTAGAAATCTTAAGCACTACAGAAGAGGAAGATTATGTGAAGGCGAATAATTCTCCTATATATGATAACGTTGATCTTAAAGATAATATCATTAACAAAGAGAATAATGATATCTGTAGTCACAGCCCACCTTGCGAATTGATACCAGTTTGTCAAATTTTACCCACTGAAACATACGCAAGCTCCAAGTGTGTAGAAAACGTATCTACCATAAAACATAATCCTAAAATGATAAGAATAACAAAAGCTTGTAGGCATCACCCACCGTGCACTGTCGTCCCATCTTGCCAAAGAGCAAATATTCTTAAAAATAATTGTGAATTTATACCACCTTGCTTGCATCGCCCTCGATGTATTAATTTGCCTTTATGCGTACCTTTTGCTGAAAGCTTTTATTACGATGACATTTTAAATAAAAATGAGGAGGTTATTAGCAATGATATCCACAGTCCACAGCATAGATATTTGTCCGCATGTCAAGAAGAATCGCTCGTTAGCACAGCAGATCAACAATATAATGCAACACAAAATACGTGTGAGTATTTAAGCGAATATTCACCAAGATTTGCCTTGAACCCTAACATATCACCTTCATTATCACCGTATTTTCCAAGTCCGATGCCATGCAAATGTTGTATGGCAAGTAAATCATGTCAATACGACTGCATTGATTGCAAATGCATACCAAATATTGATCTGAAAGACAAAGGCAGCGTCGACGCAATAGTATACATCAGAGACGTAGGATGTCAATTTAGAAATAAAGTTTTTTCACCACAAGACTCATTACTTTATTCAAGAACATCAAGTAATTCATTTAATTTAAAATCAATAAGCAAAACTGGAAAATATCACAATAGATTTCATACTTTAAGATATGAAGACAAATATACACATCCTATTTCTGGCGAAGAAATGTCTATGTCAATTTTTACAACTTCTTCTTTGGAAATTGATGCTGATTGTCCATCACATGGAAAACAAACTGGTAGAGCTTATACCGATTATTCACCAAAATCAACAGCATCTCCTTTTGTAGCGGCTCTTACAGGTAAACCATGTACTGATCAAGTATTAGCATATTATCTACCAACATCAGAAAAAATCAACCAGAAATCCGCCAAACCTGACAAAATTAATACTCTTTCACATGTAAATATAAGCAAAACTAAACATCGAAGAAGCTTTTTAAAGGGAAAACGCAAAAATGTATTTACCGTTAGACGACAAAGAAAATCCAGAGCAAGTTCAAGACAAGGACGTCATTCAAGTTCTTAAGGTGTCTTGTAAAATTTTAGATTAAAATATTGAAAAAATTGATACAATATTGCTATTTATTGTTAATAAAATTTAATTAATGAAAAAGAACATCTTATTTTTTCCGAGACTATTTTCGTTTTAACTTATTTTTTGGGATAAGATGCTTCTAGAGATATAGTGATGATAAAATGGAATATTTTTATAAACTATTGATATTACAGTAAAAAAATATAAATAAATCTTATAACCGAGATATTAATAGGTATAGCTTAGGAAAAAACCCAATCTCACAAAATATAAGTATAATGGCAATAATAAAAATAAAACTAACAATTGTGATAATTGTATTTTAACAAAATTATTTATCGATTTCATATCATTTTTTAAAAGAAAAAATATTGTGAAGACACAAATAGTATTTGATTATAAAAACAAATTAAAGCAGCCGGATCAAAGAAACCATCTCTTTAGCTTTATATAGTATAGATAGGTAAATTTGCTGATTATACTCTATATTTGTATTTATGTTTCAGTCAACTAAAAATAAAAAAATATTGGACACAACAAATATTTTTATTGCTTTGATTGGGATTAAAGATTAGATTTCAGTATATAAAATAGTAAGGTTTTTATGGACAAATTACGCAAAATTATTACAAAAATATAATTACAGCATATCCTGACTATTAATTTTGTATACTAACGATAAGTATATTGTAGGTTCAAACAAGCTTACACTTAATAGTTACGTAGAAAGCTCTTAAGTTACCCCTGAGTCGCGTCCTGTAAGTGATACGTCTTGACTACAAGCTCTTAAAAGTAATTAATGTGTTGCTATTTTCACCGTTCTAATTATGTATGCAACACCAATGACCTACACGTACACGGTTGATAATACTCTACACGTGTATATAAATAACATCCAATGCGTTACTACTATTAACGAATATCGAGATTTGCTTCTGATTTAACGTTTTTACAACAACATATAATCATATTTTAATTCATAGAACATTTCGTTACCTATTGCATAAAATATTTTTTTATTTTACTATACCTAAAATTGTAAACGCACTATTTATATATATATATTAATATGTGGAAACCTCTTACCTATTTTAGCAAGACTGGCAAAGAAAATCCAAACGCCGATCAGAAACGGAGTCTCGACCCTGTGAAATTCCACGGCTGCTATGACAAATGTCCTTTCCTTCTTCGGTTTGACGGTGGTCATGGTTTCCGTTGTCGTTTCCTGTTGTTGTCGTAGCTGAGTGCCTGGGGGCTCTCCTGGCAGCGGAGCCACAGGGCCCATGGGCCCGAAACCGAGCCCTGGATACGTGGAGATCCCATCGACTCTTATGGACGGACTCTGTTTTGTAGTGCTCTAGAATTGGATAAGAAATAGCATGTCTTTAAACTACTTATATTAATATACATGACCATATCTACAAATACGTTTTAGTAATTGTTTGTAGAACATAAATTGGCTTCAATTTAAATGACGATAAATTTTGGAACCAATCTAATGCTTTCACTGTTTTAAGAAATAATTATTTATTATCAATGCACTGGCATCAGTTTTTAATTTACCATTCTTATTATTCTATTAAAATACGATATTTTAATTAAAATATACCAAAAAATATCGTTAATATATTATCTGTTGTTATCCCCTAATCCGATTTTGATTATATTTCCTAATCTCAAAAACGAATAGGAACTTGATCTTCTGGGAAGATATTGAACTGAACATTTTGGAACAATAGTTACAACAATCCGGCTTAAGACCGCAGAAATATTGAGCTTAATAAAAAGTATACAAAAATATAATAATTTGAATATAATGTTTACATTTGACAACGCGATTATAAAAGTCAAAAGTTTTATACCTGATAGGTAAAGCCCATAATATATTTTTTTCAATATCATATTATATTAAGACTCCAATCCAATACCACTTTATACCTTGAAGGCATTTAATAAATTAAAGAACAACATTGAAACTTTAGACTCATAAAATCATTTTATGTCACAATATTTAACAGCACTCCTTAACTCTCTGCTAATTGAGCGTTTCTATGTACTGTAAAATTAATTAAGATGGATTTAATATACTAGTCCCCTTTACGGTCTAAAATTAAAGTTGAGCAGTGGTGGTTCAATTGAAAATCGTTGGATGTAAATTTGGATAAACGACTCGTTTAAATTTGCATTTATTGTATCACGCAATAGCGGTTAGATACTCTATATCTTCGCTTATCGGACACTGATTTTAATGATTACTTTTTTATTTTAGAGGCTAATGGCCGAATACTGAAACGTTTTTCAAATATGAAGTGGGACTTAATTATTTGAATGACGTTACAGTATTCGGCCGTAAATTTTTCAATAGTAAAATAAGGCTATTAATTGTCGCTTGTTTAATTTTTTTTGTTTCATTTACATACAAACTAAAACTTACTTACCACTAGAATTAATTTAAAATCTAAATCTATAATCTTAAAGAAAATATTCCAATATAAAATATAAAAAATCTCAAATTTTAAAAGTAAATAATTTAATAAATAAGAAAACTAACCCTAAAATATCTATGCGTATATAATGTATATAACCAGCATTAGGAAAAAATATATTTGGTATTGGATTTAGTTTCACTTTAAAAACAAAAACGATTTAAAAAAATCCCAATAAATATAGTATAGCGAGTCATTCATAATTTTGGTAATATATTTAACCGTTGTTCAGATTCTGCGGAGTGAGGCTGAATTCTTGCCAGCTGCAGATTGTATCTTGACCTTTCTGCAGACACTTCGCCGGTATATGTGACCTTGGCAATAGATATTCATTAGACATATCTTTTTACTTACATTTTGCAACTAAAACACTTTAGCGTTTTTATGAATAATTTATTTGATCGGTATATTTAAATTTTATTTACAAAAATATATTTAAATGAAAATAGCATAAATAATGTTGTATTATTATCGCTAATTGTCTATAGTCTTGTTTATCTTTAATCTGAACGAATATTATAAATGTGAAAGTGACTCTCTGTCTGTCTGTCTGTTATACTTTAATTTTCAACCACTGCCGACCGACTGTCCGCGGATTACGAAGAAATTTCGTATAAAGCAAGTTTCAAGGAAACAAATACGCTACTTTTATGAGCGATACGCGGGCAAAAACTAGTACACTAAATACCTATTAATTACTATAGAGACATCCACCATAAATTATCATATAGGCATAGGCGTCTGGCGTACTGTCAATTGACGTAGATACTAACTTACAATATATTACTTTTTAACTAGTTTGACATCTTCCTACTAAATGCCTCTTAGATATAGTGATGATAAAATGGAATAGAACAGTGCAAGAGCTATGGATGGAAAGGCAACCTGACACAATTAGAAGAGTTCAGGTGTTGGGAGAACAGCTTTAAATATTTTTGAGGCTCAGAATATAACTGCCAACTACAAAGATACGGGTTGTTATTGAAAATTTCTTGACAACAAAACCTAATAACCTTTACTTTCACAACACGGGCTTCGAACTCCGGGACCTCAAGGTCTACACTCGTACAAGTTAGCGACTATCATCAAATATACAAACATAATTTTAGTCCAACAAAGCATTTATATGACCTACATATATACATAATTGGTCATGTACATGACCAATAGTTATTTTGCATTTGAGAAGAGACAGCAAAAGAGGGCAGCTTTGAAATGAAATCATTTTATTTTTGTTTGTGTATCGCTATCATAATTGCACGCATGTAACATCTACAAATGAATCGACCAACCGCCAATGGAGCAGCGAGATAGCTTAAGCACCGAGCCAATATAAAACCTGAACGCGAAATGAATTTTTTTGCCCTGGATTTGTGTGACATTTATTTTTATTGCGCACATTCCAAAAACAAATGTTTAAATTAATTATTGCGTAATAATTAAATTATAATAATACGCTAAAACAAAAATGCAAAATAAGGTTTTAAAGAAATATAGGTACCCTCTAATTAAATAAAATTAGAGCAGCGTGGCGGAATAAGCTCCCGTCAGTAGGATTTACAGCCAGTTACATTGGTTGTTTAGTTGCTCAAAATGATATTTTTGTATTCATAATAAATATATTATTACTAATTACACGTATGTCAATTCAATGATGAAATTTTTAGTTATTATCGATTTTAAAATATAATAATACATTGATAGCAGGATATATATAACATATACATATATTCACTCTTATAATGAAATGCCGACATAGCAACATATATTACTTTATTAGCACAATTTTACACCCATTAAAGATTTTCAAATCGATTATTATAATGATCCGTGACTATCTATACTATTTTGGATTAGAAAGTAATCTGAATTGTTATCGCAAATAAGAAATTAACAAGATACGTACATTTCAAAATATTTTGTCTTTGGTTTTATTATCTTTCCTTATAAAAAACAGCTATGTACTCCAATATTTTGCCTGGTATAATGGCGTTGTAAGCGGCGTTCAAGCGCTTGTGATCGCGTCTCTATTTAAATCGAACTATTGCAGTAAAAGTCGGGCCGCGTCAGTACAAAATAACAATATTAAAAAAAACTCCTCATTGACTTTCGATGTGACAGAAAAGTCGTTCGCTGCTCAGTGTCTGGTGTTTAAACGTTGATCGGAAGCTTACACTGAGTCGGACGTTACGTATAGCATCAAAGGAGACTATAGCCTTAAAGTAATGTTTTAAGAAAACACAATATCCAAATAGTGTCTACTGCAGAATTATACATACAAAAAAAAAATCTTCAAAGTCGGTTCAACGCGTAAATATTACATACTAGTGATGTAACGAATGTTCGCATTCGCATTCGTATTTGCGAATATTCGCATGTTTTTTGACATTCGCATTCGCATTCGTATTCGCAAGGAACGATGCGAATGTTTGGCGAATGTATTTTAATTCAATTGACAAACTAAAATGAAATTATATATGTAATTCTACCTAATCTAAATCTAATAAAATAAGACGAGCCGGTTGGCGTGATTGGTAGATACCCTGCCTTTCGCGCCGAAGGTCGTGGGTTCGATTCCCACCCAGGACAGACATTTGTGTGCATGAACATGTCTGTGTGTCCTGAGTCTGGTTGTAATTATCTATATAAGTATGTATTTACAAAAGAAAAAGTAGTATATGTAGTATATCAGTTGTCTGGTTTCCATAGTACGAGCTCTGCTTAGTTTGGGATCAGATGACCGTGTGTGAAAAATGTCCCAAGATATTATTATTATTATTATTATTATAATTATGGATGCATATTAAATCATTATACGACTGATATTATTTTTATTTACTTATAATTATAATTATTTATTATTCAAAATAACAAATTATTATGGAACACTGAGGCAACAAAATTAAAAAAAAACTGTCTCTCTTGTTCTTGTTAGTCTAATTAAAATATAAACAAAATCACAAATAAAACAAAAAAAATTTTTTTTCTTTCTTCATGCAGCTTGTGTTGGTGAGGTGTATAAAGAAATCCAGCTCCACTAAACACTCTTTTACTGGGCACACTTGTGGGTGAAGTTACCAAATATTCTCTTGCTATAGGAGAAAGAATACCATATTTATTGCTATTATTCTTCAAACGAAGAAGAGGGTCTTCTTCATGTTCAATGCGTTTATCCAACTCATATTCATTAAAAAAAAATTTAATCAAAACGTCTATAGAATTTGGAATATTATTTTCTATTTCTCCTTCGCTTTCACTAGAATCCATAATCATTTTAGTGTCTCTTGATGATACAGATTTTTCTGGAAGACTGGCGTTAGAGCCAAATCATACGATTCTTCTTCTTGAATCTTGATTAGTCATATTAGGATGCTTTGGGTTCGAACAAGAATGTAAGCTAAATTCGTCATTACCAATTAAATTTAAAATATGACCTCGTCTTTGGTTTTTTGATTTTTGAAAAACTTTTGATCAATAAAACTTGCTGTAGCAAATAGTATGTCTTTTCCATGTGGAAAACTCTGGCACTGATTTCTTGTTTAAAAATAGTATTTTCAGTGCATTCATCAGATGTATCAAATTCATCAATCACCTTTTGCAGTCAACATTCGCATTCGCATTCGCATTCGCGAATATTGATGACGAATATTCGCATTCGCATTCGCATCCGCGAATGTGAAAATTCTAACATTCGTTACATCACTATTACATACACAAAAAAACGTTTTAACTAATATTATAAATGCGAATGTATGTTCGTTTGCTTGTTACCCTTTCAAGCCTAGACCACTAAACCGATTTTTTAAATTATTTTACGAATTTAAAGCTACATACATTATCAGCGTGTAAAATAGCTCAGTGGCGTGTCATTGGAGAGACCCCACAGTGGACGAAAAATGGTTGATAATGATGATGATGAATGAGTAAAATAGGCTAATGGCTAATAAGGCTTTGAATATGTCAATACTCAATACCAAGTTAAGCAGTTAAATTAATATTATTATTTGCTATAAAGTATAAGGAGTTGCAAACATATATTTTACATTTACATACATCTTTATAAGCAGCCCACTGCAACTGTGTTTTGAAATGTTTAAATACTTGAAGCTAAATGAAAACATGCTGTACGAACTATAAGGCTACCAGACGTTTTCGAATAAAAATAATATAACACATTCATTTTCATACATACATTTCATACATCTGTCACTTATTGTTTCGGAACTAATTTAGTTTACGCGGCTTACAGTAAAGTGAAATGGCAGTGGCCCAAGGTCAAGTCATATAACGAAATATCGTTCATATTTTGCCTACCAAATAATGCTATGCGTTGGGCGTTCGAATTTAGGAGTTTGAGGTGTTTTTTGGAGTCGCAAAATAACGCACAGAACTTCGTTCGGGAGTCTCCTAACTACACCTTTTTTTTTAAATTATATTGTAGTTCCAAAAAACCCTTTTTAAGTTTTAAAAGTGCGTAATTTGTAACTATAATTATGTAGTTTGCTTTTAAAACACTATCAAAAAAAATTATTACTACTAATTAACCTGAAATATTATTGTGTTGCATAGTTAAATAAGCGAGGTAACGTTAAAAATTTCGCAAAGATATATATATATATATATATATATATATATATATATATATATATATATATATATATATATATATATATTAGGTCCTTACATATGAAATTCGCGTTTCGTACGGGAGGAATATAATGTATTTTTTTTTGTAAAATATATTTAATTAATTTTTCGGATTTATACAGATTCATCACACTCCCCGAAGCCTGCAGCTATCTCTGAAGTGTTTTGTGATGGATCCGCTTCCACAATAGCCTTTAATACTTCATTTTCCTGCATTCATGTTGGTTCTGAAGGTCGAAATTTCCAGAAAGAAAACGTTGAAACCAAAAATGTACCGTGTTTTCTTTTGCGACACCAGTGCCGTACACATCATTAATCCTTCGAGCTGTTTCTGCAGCACTGTTGCCACCGTAGAACTCGTACTCGTAAATATACCGATATTTCAAGTTTGCCATTGTGCGGTAATAAGCGACGCCAAAGAAAAAAAAATGAGGACAAACAAATGTTTTCAAAACTCAAATGGACCAGCTAAATTTATAAATTTGAATTTGGAATTCTTAACCAACCAAGTACGACAAAACGCTAATTTCATATGTAAGGACCATACATATAGGTACATTAATAAATAAATTATACTCACTTCGATAGGACTCGCTGCCGCGACAGCCAGGAAAGCAGCAACAGCCAGGAGGTTAATGTAATGCCTACACGCACGCCGACTCAGGTTCACTCCATGCTTGAGAGAAGTCATCGTCAAGCTCGTTTCACCTCATAGATATGATTTAATTCGTAAAACACATTCACTTATATAACTATACGGTCCCAATGACTTAACATAATATTAAAATGAAAACACTTTACATTTGTCACAACCTAAAGTATTATGTGTAAAGATTTATTGAGTTGTGGCTCGCAAGTGCTCAAATTATTTACCATTAACCGTATCGAATTTAACATTCGCCATGCTGATAAGTATGGCTACCGAACTTGTTTTGTGGCAATGCCAAGGCGAATATTTTGTTTTAGTTTAAATACCCTAATACAAAGACAATGCCTATGTTTATGAATGCGTATCAAATACGAGTGTGTGTGTGGATATTTACATTTAAGAAGAAAACAATTACAATAAAACCGTTTTGAGACGTCAACAAACCTTCGAATATGAATTAATGCATGTGTGACAATAACCAATCCTAGGTAAATTTGTTTTTAATGTGTTTTCTAAGAGACGTTAGCAATAACCACGATTAGATTCTTACAGGCGTTTGCAATGATAAATGTTCATTTCATGTTCGGAAGAATGAGGCTAAGTGTTTGGGAGCGACGCAGTGGCGACTAGGCGCCGCAACGCCTCGCCTTGAGACACAACAGGACATTTTTAGTGAGTTTAACCTTGGACATGACTGTAGTAGTCATAAAATTGTAGTAGTCAAAGAGGAACATTTATAAATGAAGATTAACTCAGCTATGAAACATATTTTACAAACGTAAATTATGAATTTTATTTTGTAAAGGAAATATTTTTATTTTCAAGAGACTGTTTCGGAATTCCTTTGATTTAACTTTTTTCTGTTGGCGAAAATACTCTTTGGAAAGTTCTATTCATAAGTCATTTTCTACGCTTTCTCCAATTATTTCTCTCTCTCTCTCTCTTTAAGGCTAGACAATACCCAAAAAAAAACGAAACTGGTTTTTATTAAATCGAATTTCAAAAAACGTATTTAAGTATCTACTTAAATAGCTATATCTATAGCTCTTCATATTTTGTTATTTCAAACAAATTTACGTTTCAAAACATATACTAAGGAATAAAGTGATTTCAAAGGAAGCTGAAGCAATTCTAGCAAACTGTTTAATTTCAATGTTCTCCAAATAAGTGCAACAGTAACAGTAAAGTCGTTTACACGCGATGGTTTGTTAGAGAAATGTCAACTACAGAACCACTCTCGTGCAATCTCCAGCAGAGCTGTAGTCTCGTTTCGCAAACAAATGCCCTTCAAAGAGGACGAAATTAAAACGATTCATAAACACGTGTAGGCCACGTTGCTAGGGAATACAATCAAGTGCTTGCCGTCGTCACGCAATAACAAGAGCAAACTTTCTAAATGTAATTAATTAGATAATACCATTTTATCATTAAAGCTGAAATTATCATGAAAATATAAAAACAGTAACAATTTCAAACACCCAAATATGAGTAGCTATTTACTGGAGAGAGGCTTCGTACAGGGGAGTCTGGGTGGTACCATCCACTTGCCAGTTATTTTAAGTACTTTGTTCTGCTATCCTCCGGTTTAAATGCTGAGTAATCTAATGTAATTACAGTTTTGGATTTATTTACATTATTTCACAACTTAAGCTAACCTTTGGCTTTTAGTAACGTATTCGTTACTAAACGGTTATGTACAACATAATAAATGATTCTTACAGCGCTAATGTTTATAGGTAGTGATGACTACTTTAAATCAGGTGGGCCAATAGCCAGTCTAGCTTTCAATTATATATGTATATACTAAACTACACATAGCAAAAAATACGTCATTTTTCCAGTTTTCATGTTTTGCTTGTAATCTTAACATAGGTATGTAAATCAAACGTATGTACGTTTTTATCAGTGTCACTGAAGTGGACATTTGGATAGTTTTGTATTGGAAGCAGGAAGCACTGTTAACAGGTTTCAGAAATGATATTTAAAAAAAAAATTAAAATGAATACATAGAATTATTGTTTGAATTGTATGTATTGAAACGGGCAGTGTATAAATATGTAAACCCTTTATTATAAAACTAATTACAGAAACTATTAGTTTAAATGTCAGCGTGAAATATTGAATAAACTTCGTAACATGATTTCGTTACCAACAAATGTCAACTGCAGTTGTAGTTATTTTTAGACCTGATCCGAACCATGTTTCGCCTACGCTCAGAACCATCAAAAGGCGACTGCAATTTTCTATTTAATACAAATATATATAGAACTATTATAAAATGAAACTTTTTCTCGTGAAACCTATTAGGTTTTATGGCGAACGCGTTTTGCGATCGCGATTGCTCTGAGAATAGTAGCTAGTAGGTAACTACGCCGTAACACGCGACACATTTTAAACTAATCAAAGTGTACATCAGTACCTTACTTTACCTTTTACGTGAATATTCTAGACATTATGATTTAATTTTTTATTAAAGTTTGTGTTGACAATCGAAATATACAGTGTATAAGTAGCCTACATGCACTTCTTTACTGACATTCTACAAGTTTCTTCCATGATAACCTTAAGGTGCTACGGCATGTGCTTAAGTTATAACTGGAAACGGCTACAGCCCAAGGACTCAACATCGTGTGCACGGCCTTCATATTAGTAGGTAGTCGGACTACCGTTATGTTGATGGTTGGATTAAGGTTACAAAAATCGATACTGAACTATCTAGAACATGAGAATTTATTTCTTTTCTTGAGGCCATTCAGGTATAAATATAATAAACCTTATTTCACAAATAAAATACTGGTTTATTATTACTGATTACATAAAGAGAACGCAATATTATTTTTTTGGAAGCTGAAAAATTTTAGTTATTCGCCTCTTTGCAGAAATTGCGTTAGTTGATACATATGATAGATAATATTTCAATTTGTTTTACGAAAGTTTTATTTTTATAGAACAATATGTGGTAACGACAATAGTCGGTACTGCCACTACTTGAAGGTAATTTATTTTTTGTAGTAACCTAAACCTTAATTTTATCTTAAATCCAGTTATCTACGTCGGAGTAATAAAAATGTGTACTTGTAATATGCAATATACCAATTAGTTTTTTTATTTGTTTTTTTTTTACAAATTGGGGATAATAAATTCACTTTTCAGGTTAGTCATTTTCAAGAAAAATACTCTTTTACCATGCCCCATTTTTTATAATCAATTACAAAAATTGTAGGGTGGGAAATTTGGGTCTTAGAGTGCTACTGACTGACGCTACACCACTGCTTACAAATCCACTGGATCTTCGGACAGCATATAAGACCTGCAACTGATCTCTCTCGACCGATCTTGTGAAATTTCTGTCCCATATACCGCATGTAAGTGCATCTGTGCACGCGCACACACTTGTACACTGTTCTGCGCATATGGCTATATTCATTGATATAACATAAAATATAGTTTAAAATTGCTTTTTAAATTTATAATAATTGTATGTATTATGATGATAAAATTCAAGCCTACCTAATTTTATTACCCGAAAAATACCTAGACACAATGTGTCTCCTATATGTCTACGTTCATAAGTTCATTTATACAATGTAATAAGCATCGATTTAGTTTTTTTTTATAAAACCTTAGTCGAAATTACTATTATCCCTATTTTTATTAAGGGTCTGTGAGGAAACTACGTAGCCCGTAATACCGTTCAGCTATATTCCCTCTCAATTTTCCCTCTTTATTAAATGGTAGAACGTGTATATTATACGTGTGTATTATATACATATATATATGTATATTAGAATTCGTTAGTTCGATAGACGTACGAAATCAACTATTCAGGAGAAAAAGACTACCGCGCATAACACGTGACTATTAATACGCTTACCTAGAACCCACTCTAATGACGTGTCACATACATACATATGTAGCGAACGAAGGGTGGTTTTATAGTTTTATTTACACGTGGAATACGCATTAATGTTGTAGCACAGGAGGTAAACAAAATATTTATTTATAAAGTTGTATGAAAACCATACAATTCATATTTTTAAGAATTGGTATGATTCTTCGTTTTCTTTTCTCCTTGAAATTAGCCTAAATCTTGTGTTAATAGCGGGGATAACTATCGATTCAATAGAACTTGGTTCTATTGAATCGCTAGGTAGCCCATATACTATTATTTCATAATTTTGAATTCCAGATTAAATTATCTCATAATATTGTTGATTTCTTCTAAGCAATCGAAGTAAGAAAAAACGAAGTAAGTAATTTATACAAACATATGTAGATATAAGAATATGTAGATTATTTCCCCGCAAGTATTATTCAAACTATTTATGTTGTTGTAATATAGACAAATTCAGAAAAGTATTACGCTAATTCATTTATTTTTAATATATTACAATAAATATAATGTTTTATTGACATCAAATAAAATAATTAAACAGGCGTATATCATAATATATTACTAGAAAAATTTGGTTCCATGTTATAACGGAATAAAGTTGTCGTTATCGAATAGGCAATTATTCCTAACATAATTACACTGTATGAAACAGGCATTCTGAAGTAAACACGTGTATTAAACTAAGCATATTACGGGGCCATACTTAAACTCTCATGACCTATTTGTAGTTAGCCCTCGATACACTGTAGCAAATAGGTCGATACTCAAACTGTACGATTAACAGTACGTTGTTTCATAGTTACGCTCTGGGTTGCCGAAATAACATAAATAAAAACAACTAACAATTGAGAAATCACCTAGAAAGTTAGTGATTCAATTTATTTGGCACACTAAGGGCATATTATATGTGTTTATGTTGGTAGAACTTTGAGCAAGCTCGTCTGGTACCCTAATTATGGCTCAAGAGACATAGGATCTTAGTTCCCAAGGTTGGTGGCGCATTGGCGATGTAAGCGATGGTTACCATCTCTTACGATGCCAATGTAAGCTTTAAAAAAATTCGCAAAATGATTTCAAAAACTTCTAATATACATACTATATAGATAGACCTACGAACACAATACGGAGTACGGTCATTTTGAACACTAGTAAACCTGCGTAGGGCAGCTAGTACTTATTATATAAAACAATACCGAGTACAATAAATGATTAATCCTTTTTAACCGACTTCAAAAAAAGGAGGAGGTTATCAATTCGTCTGTATGTTTTTTTTAGTGTTGTTACCTCATAACATTCGACTGGACAAAACCATATAAGTCATAAATTTGCATAAATATGTGCGCGACAAATGGACGAATAACTCGATATCTATTCAACCGATTTCGATGATTTTTTTTTATTAGAAAGAGTGTACTTCAAGGGTAATCCATGACAAAGTAACGGAAGTCTTCAATTCTTAGTAGCAAATTAACGATACACGGTCGAATCTTTTATAGGCTATCTAGATTTTTCAGTCACCTACCATAAACATCGTTATGATCAAGTAATTGTAGTACTATTGTATAGAACACTTTTTATATACCGTCAATAGTTTTCGCAGAGCACGCTAAATAATGACTTTTATAGGCAACAGTTTGATACCTTGGGTTACATTGCTCCATTTTAAGTAGGGATCTATAAGTTTTTGTGTGTTTCCTTGGCTGACATCGACTCCAAAAATAACAATAATTGTAACTACATTATCAACTACACAACACAATCGTACCTACATAATACATATTGATGAGTAGGAAATAGTAAGTTAATTATCAAATTATAGAAGAATACGTAATTATTTTTTACTTTTTAGTGCATATTAATTTTGTTTTTACCTTGAAGTCGGTTTTTGTTTTGTTAAAGTTTTTATTTATAATTAAACCGGTCTGAACATTATTATCGCTCATGTAAGAATCGATACACAACTGTTCTAAATTAAATCTAAAAACTCTTAGAAATACAATTAATCACTTCTTTGTAAGAAACTAGACAGGTGAGTTCATAATTTATGAACCTGCTGAAGTAAATGCTAAAGTGTGCTTACTATCTTCATCTATCTTTCACGTAGCAACGAAAAAATGATCACCTAGATTTTTTGTATACGACATTGTATATGCCATTTTTTAAGATTTCATAATATGCTAAGCATATATTTTTGCTGTATATGTTTATCTCGTGTTCGGCGGTGGAGGAAAACATCGTGAAGAAACCTGCATATCTCAAATTAAATTTGGCCGTACATGTTTCCACAAACCCACTTTGAAATATACTACGGAAATAAGCTCTAATTCTTTTTATATAGTGTCGAAGGAGGTTAAATCGCGCAAAAGGCGAGACTATTTGTCATATTAAAACAATTAAAGGGCTAACAATTAAATTAAACTGAACAAAGAATAGATAACAAAAAGGAAAACGAAATAAATGACATCTTTGTTATCAGGTTATATCCATATTGAAAATTCTACAGAAAACAATATGAAACATAATAGATCCGATCCGAAAAGTAAGAAAATGGTATCACGTTCACACGGTAACCTTAACAAGCGGATGCGCATTCCGAGACCATGTTCCGACTGAGTAGAATAGGAATCCTCAGGGATTCCTATCAGTATCGACACCGCGGGTGTGGATCGAACCGATCCATGACTAAGTAAACGTTGTGTATATTTTTTATTTAAGTTACCTTATATGATAAGATGAATATCACTAGCTGTGGTAATAACCTCCGCTCCGGGTGGGCTGGTTCATTATTGGCTGTGAAAAGCGTAATTGCGGTTCAACTGGGAAATACAGCTAGCATTCGTGCCACCAATCTAGGAGGTCATTTTTGCAGTAACTATTTATAATATTATTTGTATCAATACTATCTAATCATTACTGTAAACAAATGTTACTAGTTAAAATATAAGTAAATTTAAGTTAAAAACCATCAACTTATTTCAATTGAGACAAAAGCAGTTTAATGTTAGTTTCATTTTGTAAATGTATGTAAAAAGTGTACATATTACATGTAAAGGAAGTGTTTCTTATTAAGCCCTTAGAGCCCTTTACCTACATCAACGTAATATCGTCTAGACGTTTGTGTAAATAAATGGTCAGGGCGACAATTAAAATGTCGATAAGATGTCAGGGCGACAGAACTAAAGTTTTCTATTAATAAACAGCTATATACGAATATAGTTCTAAACAGAGAAGAGTCGAAAAAGCATAGAAATTAGTGCGTATGACAGGAGTATGTAAAGCATGCACCGGTTATATTTAAAATATATATAATTACAAATTAATGAACAAGTTGAAAAAGCGATGTTTTTTTGTATGCATATTTAGGTTGATTCTCTTAAAATTAGTACATTGTTGTAATGTAAATTTTCATTTAATTTTAGACCTTGAACTTTAAATACCCAACAGCTTCATTTAGCGAAAAATACTTAATTTTTTAGCATGGTCTTATAAGTTGAGTAATTTCAAAGAAGTATCGCTCTTGGTTTTATGATTTTAGAGGTCAAATCGTGGTGTCACTTCGCAAGCTTTAGAGGTTTCAATGTAGCTCATTCATTACCAACGTCGCATAAACGACTTGATGCGGTAATTAAATGTGACGGTGGCTTGAGAAGGGATAGAAAATATTTTAGAAGCTGTTTTCTCTGCTACTGTGAGTTTAACGACTGAAAATGCTCTAGTCATTACTGAAACTGCTAATAAATAATACAAATTTAGTTACACAAGCAAACACGTATTATTTTGCACCCATTAATTATAAACCGAATTTCACTTTTTATATTTCCCTTATTATAGATATGGTTATATAGTTTTTTTTTATAAAATAGGAAGGCGGACGTGAGCGTGATGGTAAGTGGTCACCTACGCCCATGGGAACTGTAAGAAATGTTAACCATCGCTTAGTTATGTCCCTTGTGCCTGTAATTACACTGGCTCACTCACCCAAACTGGAACAGCTCAAACTGGAACACAACAAAACCCAAGTACTGTTATTTTGCGATAGAATATCTGAGGAGTGGATGGTACCTACCCAGACGAGCTCGCATAACAGCCCTACCACCAAATTAGCAAAACTACTAACTAAATATTATTATTATATACTTGCACTTGAATTGTGCCTTGTTTACTTTTACTTTTATACACATACTTTCTGTTCGTCTTCCCAACCTTTCTTAAGAATAATATAGTGTAACATCTACTTACACACAGAAAATCATCATTGTTTTCATGAATTATTATCATAGTTTAATATTAATAAAAGTTAAAACATTATAAAAGTTGTCAGTGTGGGCAGACTACGTTGCCCTCAGATAAATTTTCAAGCGTTAAAATTAAATGAATTTTCGTTTAACAGAAATCTGGTTAGAAGGGTAAAAATTGCTTTTTTGTAAGATTTATAACAAAATTAATTGATTTTCTTTAGTTTTTTTTTATATAAAAGGAAACACATTTCAGTAATGAAACAGACGCAATGTACAATAAAATCAATTTATGGTACAATGCATGTATATAAAAAAATATGAAATATATTTTAAATTAAAAAATAATATGAAAAACTTTAAGATGTAACCTAAGAGAAGACTTCTTTGTATAAGCCATTATAAGTCTTGCTAAAAGTCATCAAAAGCTAGCACGACAAACTCAGGATTTGCCTACCTAGTATTTACTACTAAAAAATTATGACCACCTCTAGACTGAAAAGGCAAATGATACAATAACCTGGTAGCCTGAATACACCGGAAAAGCAAAGGGAATGACAGCCCGTAGACGGATTGATTTGGACCAGTCCAGAATAGCCCCCCTTCTACTATGAGAAACGAATTTCATCGGCACTTACTATTATGACTTATCACTAAAACTCTTATGACTTACACAATTACGTTCCGGCTCATTTTAAAAACAGTTTCAAATTCAAAATACTTTTTTCAATATTGAAGTATTACACTTTTTATTGATAGTCTACCTAACTAGAAACTACCACCAGTTCGTAAAAGAAACACCTAGCCCTGACAAAAACCAGCAAAAGAAAGTCATCGGTCAGCGAGTTCATGATTTTGTCTTTTTTTACAAGAAAAAAAGTCCTTTACAAGAAAAAAAGAATTAGCCAAGGGGCGATCGCCTCATTCACAAGTCGTGCTATCATCCATAAATTCAATATACTATTCTATTATACTTTTAGCACACAAGCGTTGCTTTACCCTTTTTTTTAATTTAACAACTGAGGCATTTTGTACGCTTTCACGGATCCTTTTGTAAAACCGTATACATTGCCCCACGAAAGAGTAACTGACTCTATGCACTCGAGTAACGGGAAAGTTTGTGTTTGTTTCTTGTATCACATTTTGTCTCAAAATCAGTGTTTGTCCGTAAATACATAACATTACATAATATGTTTTGAGAAGCAACAGTAAATATTTTAATTGATATAAATTTATGTATTAGGCATTATTTAGCTCCTAGGTTATAGATCGCACGAACAGGCCTCTTTTCCAGCACAAATATCGTATTGACAGCGGCGGCATTGACCTACAGCATAATCTTATTTTTTAACCGCAAAAGCCGCTGAGCTAAGTCTATTCGCCAATCCGTCAATAAGGGGGGCCAGTGGAACTTGGCATCAACAGTAAGACCAAAAAATGCTGTAGACTCAACTGGATCAATCGACTCCTCCTTGATAAGTACTTTAGTTATTACATTTTTAACATTTGGCGCACTAAATTTTACAACTTTTGTTTTCTAATTTTGTAACATAAGATTATTGACACTAAAACAATATACTATATCAGAGATAGCATTGCTAACATCGTCGTAGTGTACTTATTTTAGTTTAATTTAAAAACTAATGAGGTGTCATGAGCAAACAAAATTTGTCATGTTCGTTCCCAGGTCGTTTATGTATATGAGGAATAGAAAAGGACCGAGAATGGATCCTTGAGGGACCTACAAAACAACTGTGACCCCAGGAGATCTTTTCCCATTAACGTCGACCTTCTGAATTATATTATTTAGAAAACAAGTCAAAAGTTCGAGCGCAACTTCCCTGATTCCATAGTGATTAAATTTCCTGACCAGTTTCATGTGGAACGTAAGCAAAGGCACAGAAATTTTAATAAGGTCGATACCTGCATCAGTTGTTGAACGACCCCTAATGAATCGAAATTGCAAAGCAATTATGGGAATCAGAAAAGAAAATCAGAAAAATATTAAGTTGTGCGCTAATACTAATATATTTTAGATACTTACTTACGCGACGACAACTGTTTAATTTTGAATATTTTATCCACTTAACTTTCCATTTTAAGTTCCGATAACAACTTCGTCAACATTTAATAAAGCATTTTTCCACGAACACACAATGATTGCGATGACGTATTTATTATTAAGATCTCGACCAATTATATCACGTCAATTCAATGTCAAAGATGTTTATTTATTTTTACTTCTTCTTCTATTGGAATAGGCTATATACATACATATATGTATTTATCTACAACTATACATACGCAACCAAAGGACTATAGCCCTGAGCGTTTGTCACCATGCCTGCTGAGCCACACGATTCTAATAAAACAGAAATTAAAATGTAACGAAAACGATAGGTTATAATTATATAGGATTTTATTTAGATGGTTTGAAATGGTAAATATCGTGACATAGACCGAATTTATTTTATTTTTCTAAAAAATAAAATATTATCATTTGTAGCTTAGTTATTAGCAAGCAACATATAAATATCGATAAAATAAAATATTAATTATTTTTTAACTTAATTACTTTTTTTTATTATAAGCGCGTCAAGAAATTAAAATAATATCTTAAATGAACCATTGCATACTATTCTCTAATTGGAAAAGTGATAATGAAGAAAAAAAGGCCTTTCGAGTATAAAACAAGCTGGAATAGCTCATAAGAAAAATGATTTTCACACAATGAGTGGAAACTCATTTTGTTGAACGTTTAAAAATAGACTCCAATGCATAAGCTCGTGTTTTCCATTTGCTCAACCGACTGTGTCTGATTGCAGACTGTTTGAACACGTTGATAATATCTACGGACCATTTAATTAATAAATAAATGTTGTATCTTAATAATACATTTTATTATTTATATATAATTTTATTTTGTCTTTACTGTATATAAAAATAATTGAACTTATATTATACAATTGGATCAAAATTGATTTAAGTAAAAAAATATTACTAACAAGCGAAGCTAATAACCGTACATCTACTTAATATTTTCTCTTCTTATTATTATAGCTATAGATATGCAAATGTTATTAAGAAATATTTGTATTCATTCAGTTCACCCAAAGTTTTGTATTCTTCAAAACTGCTGTACATTGACCCGTTGCTGTCCAGACATATCGTTATATATACTAGTCTAGCTTAGTTTTATCTGTTTTGTAAAGCATAGTTAATCCTGTGGGATTACTGCAAAAACGTGAAAAAGGGATTAAACGTAGCTAACTTTCATATACGATACATAAAATAAAGAGTCTAGAGCACATTCTTTAAAACGGAACAATGATTATTACACTAAAATAAATCTCTATACATTAAAAATTAAATTGATCTTTCTGTCTGCGATTAAAAATATCTGGCTCTTTTAAAGTTAATATGATAATATTACATACTAAAACCAAAAGAATCTCTTTTGTCTGTCTGTCTGTTTGTCCGGACTAATCTTTAAACGGCTAAAACAAACAATGAAACGAACTGAAATTTAATTACCTGAATTTGATGTATGTTTATTTGATTGATGAATAATTAAATGTCTTTACTCATTACTCAAAAGATATAAAAACATACGTACATATTTTGTTGTTATAATATATGTTGCTGCCATTAGCCCATAGATGGCGGTGTGCCAAATACGTCAATTTCTGAATCGCGGTGTCTAGATTTTCCGAAACAGCTTATTTATAAGCATTCGCGTTTCATTCAAATTTGCGTTGACGGTATTCTGTCGTCCTTTCGTCTGATTGTTATGATTTATTTCATTAATTTCACTATTACAATTTACATTTGATAATATTAAATACTTTGTGGCTTTCGGCAATTATTAACTAGATTTTAATTTTGTTTCATAAGTCGCAATATTCTTGTTTGTCATTTTGATTATTACTTTTAAGGTTACCTAGATATTCCTTCGAACTTCGATTACTTCGTGGGCATTATTATAACCCTACTTCAGAGCTGGTTGGTTGTCAAACCTATACAAAATATAGCAGTATTTCAACTAACATATTATGCCGATTTTCAAGCAAGAGATGAATTGAAAATACGAATTAAACTCGTGAAAACTTACAGGCGATGGCGTTTAGCTTTGTTTTCGTTTGAAACTCAATTCATTATATTATATACAAGATTTTTTTTTTATATATTTTTTTTTCATTCTCATAGAGAATGTATGGGTCAAAATTTGCTACTTACTTTAACATCATTTGCAATTGTACCTACATTGTGGACACCCTTTCAATGCTAGTTGCATATAAAACATTTTTATTGCAGTACTAATAAATGTGGAAACGCTTTTAATACCTAACTAAAAAAAAGAAAACCGATATATACTCGTATATAAAACTTATACTAGCAAATGCAGTGCGATTCGGAGTAGATAGGTATAAATATAGGTTTTATAGTATATAATACTTTTATATAAGTAGTTGCCACTTTGCAGTTATGTTCTGGTATTCAAGAAAATTTTGTTTTGTATGATAAATATTTGTAAAAAATTCTTTACTTAAATACGTTTTGAGTTTTAAACTCACTCAAGTCTTATGCGCTGCATATTGAAGTCTGCATAATACGTACAGTTGTTACGTTAATGGTCTGGCGATTTCCAACGATTTTATTTATTTTCTTAGTCGACCTTCATGCGATTCGTATTTACGTTAGTGGATTGTTGAAAAGGTAAACATGAAAACGTTTACTTGACTGTGTTATTTAACAGTCTACGAATAAAAGTATAGAAAAATGCTTAGATTCATTGTTTAAAAAAAAGTGTTGTGAACGGCGTAGTTATTTATCAAATACTGCGTTATATAGTAGCTTACTTTTTTATCATGTTGTCTTTTCATATAACCTATTTTTAATAAGAAATATTCACATTATAAAGCTTTTACGCTTATAAGATATCAAAGATACCAAGCGCAAGTCTTATTATTATTATGGGGTTAGATCTGAAAGTTAAGTGAATTACGTTCCTATTTATCTATGGTATATATTAAATGGTATAAAATACATAATTACATTTTTTTTATTTAAAAGTAATACCATACGGCTCCGATGTGAGTTGCGTCAATAGTTATTTCTTCATTCGTTTTTTTTTTTATCTAATAAATTAATATAAAAATATTTGATGTCTTGTCGTTTCGTAGTGACAATGTAGGTCATTTTAAATCTAAACTAACATTCTGATTTTACAAAAATAACTAAAATCGTACATAACGAAATTTGCGTAAAATCAAATAAGTCAAACCAGGTATAATATGCGGTATTGTTAAAAGAATACATACCTCTATCTACAATGTACCAAACTAGACACCTACAATTTTTTTATACGTATGGAAACGAAATAACTTAAGTATAAAAAATGTGAAGATTAAATAAATAAAAATGATATCAAATTGCGCGATGGGTTATTTTATCAACAACTATTTGAACTATCAGGTTTTTTTAGAACCCTTAAATGATATTTTTCAGAAAAGACATAATTATACATAAAAAAGAGCTTAGTAAGGAATACACCAACAAGATAAAAATACACTTATTGTCTATTATATATATATTTTTTACAACTTGAAAGACTTTTAAGTTCATATTTGCAACTAACTAATGGGTGTTTCAGATCCTGAGCATTTTAATTACAAGTTTCGATGCTTAAGGTATCTTTGACAGATCCTTTTAAAATATTGAGAGTTAAATAAAAGTTCCGTCCTTCGCTATTTGATACTTTTAGAGCTTAACAAGATTTTTACATATCATAACCTGTATATCTGTTTAAAAAAAGTCAAGGATCTTTTATTACACAACAGCATCCGGTCACATTTAAATTTTCTAAATAAATTATAAATAATTCTAATATAACTGTATATAACCTTCGGTAGATAAGGTTTTCACACAGCATTTATTATTCAAATCGTTTATGAGATGGAATCCAGCCTAATACATTTAAGTTTTCCAATATAACATAATATTACCAAATACTCAAAAAAATCATCGTATCTGTATAAGAAATATTAGTAATGGTTTAAATAATATAATAATAAGCTATTGACTAAAGCTTTCATGGCTTTACACAGGTACGAGTACACTAACGCTGCTCGTATTTAAAGGACTTTACACTCGACAAATGCGGCAAAAATCTACCATTTATTACTGTATGTAACATATTGTTTCGTTGACAAGTTGAAGGTTAAAGTTGCCGCAGGATACAAATCTTAACCTTGTCTACTAGTACATGGTAACGTGAATTAAATAAATAATTATTATTTAAAGAGGTATCAAAACTCTAACTCCTGAATGGACTTGGCTCCTCGTCCGGCTTTAGAGCTAGTCCTAATTAGATCACTGATCAACAAAACTCAAAATAGGATCATGTAAGCTGTTCAGTTACGTCACGACAAGGATTGCGTTATATAATAAGAAAAATCATATTCCAGGTTCTCAGCTGCGCTACATAATCAAAACAAGGATCGTATTTAGGTATACAAGTTAAGACGGATTTCGTACAAAAAACATGAGCAACAATCAATATAGTTTTTTGAATTTGTGTCAATTTATTTAAAAAAAAACGCATAATTATAAAATTTTAGCGGTATTTTGACTAAGGACTTTAATATATTTCAGGACTGCCTGGAGATCCCTGGTAATCGTGATCGGTAAATAAAATTATTGATTTAAACATGTTGCCGCGAGGCATTTACGTAACGCTACGATAAAACACCGTTACCTACAGACCCACAGGCATATATTATCCAAACTAGAATAACTCACAGATGTATATTCGTGATTGTCGGCGATCATGTGTTTGCTATGGTGGCCATGTTTATGGTGTTGACCGCGTCAGCCTAGCGAATGTTAAAATCGAAAACACTGAACTATAACACGTTTGATAACTGATTGTATTATTACTTGTTTATATTCCAGTTCAAAAGGCTTATTTATTGGAATACAGTGTGCTTGTATTGATCGCGTTGGGGTACGCGGTTCGCGCTGGCGGCCGATAGCGCCGCGACTGTCCGCCCGCCGCAAAATGCTCCCTTTACGACTGCGCGCTCGCTGTTGTGTTTCCCCCTTCTCTCCCCCTTAACAGGGATTCTTGAATCCAGATCCACGTGAATAACGTTGTCAATAAACTTGCCAATGTATCATAAAATACATCTCGTTGAGCCTGAAATAGTCTCGGACGTTTTTAATGAACGATGTTGTTTATTAAATTCAACTTCATTCAGTTTCAAAATTGTATTTCAGTTTATTTGCTGCAGACAAACGCAGCAGATGTTGATTTCCCCTGAGATGTCGATTGATTAAATTTTCGAATAGCATAAAAATATTTTTATCTTACATGGACGTTGTTCGACGTTATTGATACGACACCGGGTAGCATGTTTGCGTGTGAGAATATAATAAATAAATAATTACCATAAAAATTACAATCAATGAAAACGAATGCAACACATACATATATATGTATACAATTCACACGCTATTATATACACACTATTTAAAATTTAAACCTTTTCAAAAAACAATCTTTCATTTAAGCTATTAAGCAAATAAAAGCACTTAAACTATGTATTGAATTTGACATAATTCAGCATCATCATCATCGTGAAGCTCTCGTCCACTGTTGGACAGATCAGATAGAATTATTATTTATTATTAGATAGAATTATTGATAGAATTCTATGAAAATTCATTTGCAAGAATTGACTTACACATACTAAACAAGCCTGGTGAATTATATAATATACAATTTCGCGATGTATATTTCTTATTTCATACATTATTTTAACATTAAATATATTTACATTAAAGCCTTAAATAAAATCAATTTACTTGGTGGTAGAGCTTTGTGCAAGCTCGTCTGGGTAGGTACCACCCACTCATCAGATATTCTACCGCAAAACAGCAGTACTTGTTATTGCTGTGTTCCGGTTTGAAGGGTGAGTGAGCCAGTGTAATTACAGGCACAGGCGATGTAAGAGATGGTTAACAGCTCTTACAACGCCAATGTCTATGGGTGTTGGTGACCACTTACCATCAGGTGGCCCATATGCTCGTCCGCCTTCCTATGCAATAAAAAAAAAAAACAAAAAAAAACATAACATCTTAGTTCCCAAGGTTGGTGGCGCACTGGCGATGTAATCGATGGTTAACATCACTTATAATGTCAATGGGCGTTGGTGACCACTTACCATCAGGTGGCCCATATACCAATACAATAAAAAAATACAAATAAAAATTAAAAATAATTACTCTACGAATCGTGGAATGATGATAAGAATGCTATTTTTTTTATTGCACGGTTTTTGTCAGTTACTAAATTTTGGGTCAATATTTAAAATTTTAGCTTTTTAATTTTTTTAAATGTATTATGGTATTTTGCTACTTTTTTACCACGATGGTATTTTTTTTAATCCTTTGGCCAACGATGTTCCGACAGTATTGCACCTGCCGAGCTGCCATGGCATCGAGTTTAATGGGAATTTTGCGTGACTGACCTTTGGATCATGGAGCTCTACTAGTTTGGAAGCGAGTTAAATAGGTTTTCAGATAGTTTGTATGTTTCTAAATGCTATGTGGTATTTTTGTTTGTCCAAAATACAAACGGTCACAGCCACAATTGTTTTTATTTCCTTTGCTGTACATAAACATTTTGTAATCTTAGCCAAAAATATTACGATTATTTTTATTTCTTTTGTTGTCTGTTTCACGCATGTAGATGCGCTAGGCGAGGAAGAACTCTTTTATGTTGCCTTTATCCGTCACACACTTTCACATTTGATAGAAACTTTGCCTAGCGAAATATAATTTTTATCGTCGTCGCATTGTACTACTGCATTTCTTGTATTATATAATATAATGTTATATATAGATAGATCTACGTTGGTAATGATTATCTCATATATAGTATTTGGCGTGATCAACCTTTGGCAAGAAGTTTACAAACTTATGATTCAACGCATGTAATTCATCATCAGTCTAATATGTAATCATTAAATGAATCATTTAAAACTATAACATTTATATGGAAAAAAATCTTTGATTTTAAATATCAATATTAACATATCAGAATATAATAATAGACTACATATAATATAATGGATAGACACCTACTGCTTGTGTACCACCAACCTGCATTAGAGCAGCGAAATGGATTAAGCTCCAAGCCTTCAAAGGAAGAAAAGGCCCCGTCCTGCTATAGGACAATCACAGGCTACTAGTTGTAGATATTATTAATCGGGCTCTCCAATTGTTGCTATAGTCAACATAGATAATAAAATATTCTACTAAATATAAAACCGTCCTAAGCGATCTGAAATGAGCTCGTTTTAATAATATATTCGATGACTCAGTGCAGGTGATCAATCAAATCGAATGACCTAGACGTGTTGAAGAAAATCGATTTGTAAAATTTATTCGAATTAGAACAGCATTCTAGAAAATAGTGAACTCATTCGAGAACTTTTTTTGTTTGAGAGCTAAAAAATATACATATATCATTAAAATAATATAAGGATCAATTTGGGTTTAGATAATAAATATTAGGCTTTAAACTCAGGTTTCGTTTTTATACCTACCTATATGTTAGTACCTACCTATTTGTTAGTAAGTACTTAAGACAATTGTATACATCAGAAAGCTCTACTGTACAAATAATGACAGCATATATTGGTGCATCTATTTACTATTTTCCTTAGATTTTCAAACAATCCAATACAATGTAAATGCGGGATTTTATTACAGTAATGAATACCGTGCCCCAGGAAGGAAGTATTGACTTGGCGAAGCACGAAACTTGATATTACAAGCTTATCTTTACTTCTAGTGTTTAAATACAAAATATGTTTCTGTTTCTTTAAAAATCAATAAAATTTATTATGTAAAATATGGCTGTAATAATGTAAAATTAATTTAAAAAAAAGCTTATAAGGTACCATACCCGGAGGTCGTAGTTTCAAGACCCACGAGCAATAACAGTACCATTGAGTTTTTCCGTCGCGAAACTCTCAGTAACAGTTCGGAGTATCAGAATTGGCAATCTCACACTTCCAATCAAAATATAATGAAGAAATATCGAATATGTACATTCAATGTAATTACTATTGACTAAATTGGTAGTAAAAATTATACTTTCCGTAACTGCAGTTTTAAAATTGACCCTCGACACCAATCCAATAAAAACGTGCTGAACAAATCCAATTACTAAGGGTGATTGAGAACATGGCGGGATTTAGAAGTAGTTTCAACTTTAAAGTCACTAATCCGCGCTTCACACCTTTCGCAGTCGACAGGTTAATAGCCAGTTTTCACATTCTGCTGCCAAAGAATAGAGAAAAATGCTACCGACGAGATAATTACTACTTTTGTTTTTGTATAAATTATATAAGTTCCCACGATAAAAACAAGACATAATTCAACAATTTGTAAGCGATTTTACATTTCATTTTTATTTCAGTAAAAACTTTTAAAACGAACTACAATTAAAATTCGATAAATATAACAAGGTTGAAAAACAGTCTTGTCATAAAAACAGTTTAAAGAAAAAGTTTTGTAAAGGGTTAATAATAGCAAAACCTTACATTCACATTCCATGCATTACATGCAGCGCCATCTAGTGATGTGTGAAAAAAAAGATATAATAATATCTTTATTTTTTTGTTTATCCTGGAACATAATTCCGACAAGGCCATCTGATCCCAAAGTAAGCAGAGCTTGTACTATGGAAACCAGACAACTGATATACTACACTACGGTACTTTTCTTTTGTAAACCCATATGTATTTTATAAGTATGTACTTATACACATAATTACACCTAGACTCAGGACAAACAGACATGTTCATGTACAGATAATAAAACAGATTTGTCTGTCCTGGGTGGGAACCCACGATCTACGGCGCGAAAGGCAAGTAAGTAAATGTATCAACCACGCCAACCGGCTCGTGAAATAACTAATATATAAAATAATCATAAGTGAATAAAAACCTCCATGAAATAAAACAATATCTAATGTGTCGACTTTTATGGTAATTAACCAAATGGTTTCCAAGTCCCTTAATTTATCTCGCTACATATATCGCAAAAGCGAGCACTAGCAAAAAGTCTAAATATAGTAACAGTCCGTCGTCATTGACTACTAGTGATATAATTATCAGTAAAATAAAATATAGAAACTTCATAGATTTCCTCAAGATACCTACAAACTATCTTTAGTACTTCGTACTTTAGTTGCACGTTAACTTTGACCTTACAGACATATTGATTACATTTATGCTTAACAACTTGCCTGTAATACACAAGCTATCAAAAGCGTGTGTGTGTAGGTGCTACGCAGTACGCTCATGGTTGTTATGCATATATTTATTTCTTGTTCAGCTGAAATCCACGTGATCATTAACAATAGTCGCATATTTATGAGAGAAATTGATTCTGTTTATTTAATCCTTAAAACATATTAAAAAAGAAATACAATACCCCCATCAAATAACCTGTGGCTGAAATTCACTGAAATTAGCCACAGGTTATTTTCAACGAAACTGCCTTTCAGCACCGCCAAGACTTATAAAGAATTTATTAAGAAGAATTATAAACATAAATTAAGCACATTAAAATTCAGTGGTGCTTGCCTAGGTTTGAACCCGCGTATAAAGTTTGCACGTTCTAACCACTGGGCCAATTAGTTCGATCAAATGATTTCCATGATTTGTTATAATATAAACGCCGCAGCCGATTGACCTTAAATTTTTAGCACACGTTTAAAATACAAAGATGCAAGTACAACATTTCTTTCGTTTTATTTATTATCAGGATAAAATTCTTACAGGAACGCAAATATTATAAAAGAATCAAGAATGTATTTAAATTATTATAAATATTGTGTTAACAAATACACGGTAAGAACGTTGACATATTAGCAATATCGTAATTGATTCACAATTAAATTAACAGTGCTGTATTAAGTGTCCGAGACACTCAAGTCCGCAGTTGACAATTTGAAACAAACATAGACGACAGAACATCCCTGAGTCTATATTTGTAAAGAGAAAAAAACTTGAAATGCCGTCTGGTGTCATATTCATAATATATATTCCGTCTAGTAACTATGAACATATTCTAAAATTCGGTAAACCGAAGGAACTCCTTCCAATGGACGACACGTCGCTTGAAAAGTGTCGCTTGGAAGTGGAACTGCGTAATAAAAAAGGGAATAGCATTCCTATACATTTGACACAGAGCTACTACAACGAAAGCTTTAATCCTAAATTGGAAAACATTAACGAAGACAATGAGTTTATCACAATGGAAAGCGTAAGTAGATAAAGCTAAATATTATCCGGCTAAAAATTACAAAATAAATATATGTTTTTAAATTATCTTAGATTACAACTGGTTCATGCATTACCTATTAGAGTTTAAGATTTTCGCTTTGAATCATTCATCAGCGTCTATCAGCATCCTTAATTGATCTATCAATATTGTAGATTTTGGAAGAGTTGTTAAGAAAACTAAACGTCGAACAAGCAGTATGGTTGAGCGACAAATTAGGCAATTACTACGAGGTCGTTTTTCCTCTCGCCACTGGGGACCCATGCGAGACCATGCTACATTGTCTCACGCAACTAGGAATTGGTGTTCGCAGCAAATCCATAGTCAGGTCAGTTTTTAAAACGAAATAAGAACAAATACTAGAAGAACGATCATAAAAAAACTAAAAACGGTTTAGCTGGAATGTGAATTTTTGGATATGAAAATTTGTCATTACATTTCTCCTGAAAATACATTTATTTTACATCATGTTAATTATTAAATACGTAAATTCAACATACAAGAAGAGAAACTGTAAATAAATTGAATGATTGTATTTAAAATACTATTTATAAAATAATCCTGTCCAGATATATAAACCGTTCCACATTTAGTTTGTAAATGGATTAGATAAATGAGTACAGGGGAAGATTAATTACATTAAACGTATACAGGTTATAATACAAGTAATATTATTAAGCTATTTATAAAGTTAGAACGAGATCATAAATCCTTCCACTGCAACATACTCGTAGAGCTACGGTTTTCAAACACCTTTACATAATAAATAAAATTTGATTACTTTCCTTAATACCAGAAAATTTGATTAAGATTATTAGTGCAACATGAAGTATTTTATGCTGAATGTTATGTTATTTATGGGCTCTAAGTTATACTGTATAATGCACTTTAATCTAGAAGGCACTTTAAGATTTTTCACAAAATTAAATTGAACGTAAAACTTATAGTTTCCAGGTTGTTTGGCATAAAGGTTCTTCCGACAAGATCCCTTTTATAGAAACAAATTATATAATATAAGTATATTATTTCAAAGTAAATTTATACACTATTAATGAAAACTAACAATCCCTAACTCCACGCTTTTGTATCGTCTCTATAGTCTATAAGATAATGTTTTTGCGTTAATAAATCATCGCTTATCATTTATACAATATAATAATATGCCTTGCCCATTAATTTGGATTTAAACGTAAGCTTTAAAATTTAATCGATCAATTAGCGTTACAATCCTTCTTTACTAAAATGGTTTTTTTATTGTATAGGTAAACGGACGAGCATATTGGCCACCTGATGGTAAGTGGTCACCAACGCCGATAGACAATGACATTGTAAGAAATTTTAACCATCGCTTACATTGCCAAATGCGCCACCAGCCTTGGGAACTAAGATGTTGTGTCCCTTGTGCCTGTATTTACACTGGCTCACTCATCCTTCAAACCAGAACACAACAATACAAAGTATTGCTATTTTGCGGTAGAATATTTGACGAGTGGATGGTTCCTACCCAGACGAGCTTGCACTAAACTCTACCACCGAGAACAAACGTTTGCAAAAGTTCGACTTTTTAATTGTTTCAGCGTTCTACCGTGTAATGTGGTGCACGCAGCGATTGAATTTACTCATGATGATGATGACGCAATGCTGTGAGTTACTTTAACCTTGAAAATTATTTTTTATAGTTTTCTATTATGTTTTATTATTATTGAAATATCAAGTGTAAGAGAAACTGCCCACGGTCAAAATAATTATAATATTTCATTCCTTGCGACTATTGATATATTTTCTTCGTCATGTCTTTAATTTGTACCTACAATGTGACTTAATGGAAATTAAAATATGCTCATTGAAATTAAAAGAAAGATACATTGAAGGCACAGACATCAACGTCGCTGAAGAAAGTAAAATTCGAAATCACTGTAATATATCAATTTGTTATATTAAAATATAGTAATAAAATATTTATTATATGTTAAATGCTATTCAAAAACTCGACCCAGAAGAAAAAGCGAAGAAGCAAAACGATGGCGCAGTTTCGTTGAGTCAATTAGGTCAAAACTGACAGTCAAGCAAGTTGTAGACGGCGTCCGAGGCGGTGGAGAGCTGTCGTTTGACTATCTTACGCTTATTATAACTGCCGAGTAAGTATTGAAGTATGTACCTTAGTAAGTTAAAACTTAAATATAACATTAGGTAAAAAAATAACCCCAAGGGGATTTGAGTCTATTTTAATTAATAATATTAATGATTTTATTCAAAAAAATATTTCGATAATATAAATAATTTATTGCAATTATTTCGTATATATGTTCAAACAACATGCAAATCGAGATATTTGAGTTTTTTATCAAAGTTTTTGTCGACGTGTAATATTACGACACTGCAACAAAACAGGGGCTTAGGATTTGTAGAGCGGGCATGCGCTACGTAATGTAGCGGCTTAAGGTATGTAGCAGGATTCAGAAAGTGGAACAGTCGGCTGTTGTCATTTCATTCGATGTTTTGTATTCAAATTTTTATAAAAATTTTCCTATACGTTGTAAGACTTAGGTCGATTTAAATTTTTCAAAAGGAACATTGACATTGATTTATTGGTTATGCAAATATTCCTACACAAGAACTAAAAAATAATTCTTTCAATTATTCTTTTACCTATTACATACTTGTCAAGCACTCCCTTTTTATTAATTTATTTTTAGGGCCGAGATAGCCCAGTGAATATAACGCCAATATTTATCGAAAATAAAATGTTCTAATCCGTGGAATAATAATAATAATAATAACAGCCTGTGAATGTCCCACTGCTGGGCTAAGGCCTCTTCTCCTCTTTTTGAGGAGAAGGTTTGGAGCTTATTCCACCACGCTGCTCCAATGCGGGTTGGTGGAATACACATGTGACAGAATTTCAGTGAAATTTGACACATGCAGGTTTCCTCACGATGTTTTCCTTCACCGTTAAGCACGAGATGAATTATAATCACAAATTAAGCACATGAAATTCAGCGGTGCCTGCCCGGGTTTGAACCCACGATCATCGGTTAAGATTCACGAGGTCTTACCACTAGGCCATCTCGGCATATCTCGGCATCCGTGGAAGCACCACTAATTTTTCATATGCTTAATTTCTGTTTATATAAAGTTTATAATAATTCAACCTCGCTGAAACTTGAATATTATGTGAAAATAAATATATCCACTCGCATTGATGCTTTACTTTTTTTTATTTAATACTATTTGTTTTTATTTACAGTTCTTTAGCAGCTTTAGGCCTTGTCGAAAACAATGCATCGAATATAGTGGCAGCCATGTTAGTCTCACCTCTTATGGGGCCAGTGATGTCAATAACATTTGGTACAATCATCTCTGATAGAAGCCTGGTTCGAAGCGGATTCGAAAGTTTGGTTCTGGGGATGTTTCTATCCCTCTTATTTGGATTTATTTTCGGCTTAATTTTGGGCACCACCGAAATGCCTTGGGGTTTTGGAGATTGGCCAACTGAAGAAATGAAGTCAAGGTAAACATTACAATTAAAAAATCACGTAATATTACATCATAATATTTTCAAAATATTCCTTGGTTTAAAATTCTCAAACATCCACTAATCATCAAACATTCATTAATTATTTGAAAAATTTCACACAATTACTCAACGTAGCGAGCTGCACCATTAAATGTTGCTTCGGATGCTGAAACCTAAATGTAATTTATCTTCTTGTAGCAAGCAATATCTACTTACCTATATTACTATTATTTCTTTTTTAGAGGAAATGTCCGGTCTTTATGGATGGGTGTGCTCTGGGCTTTGACCTCAGGAACAGGAGTGGCGCTCGCCCTTCTGCAAGGCAGCGCTGGACCTTTAATAGGCATAGCAATTTCAGCTTCCCTGTTACCTCCGGTTGTTAATTGCGTAAGTAATAGTAAATATATTAAATTTTGGACAGGTTTATGGATAGTTTAATCAAATAAATTTAAAATTATTCACATTAATTTAATAAAGTTTAATTTAGTTTCTTTACTAAAAATAAAACCATATTTGCTAATATACTATGTTTATCTTAATATGGCTGTTATATACTTAAAATACACGTTGTTCGTCAATTAAGTACTTTCGGAACGTTAATACGTTAATAGCTCTCAGAACTTTTCGAATCGTAAGCCTGAAAAAACCAGATACCAAAGCTTTGAATAGAAAATTTAAGTAAGTAAAATGTCTACAGAAAAGTTTACAGAATAGTTTGATTGCAGCATATATTCATTATCGAATAGTTTTTTTTTACAATTTTAAATACATAAGTTCGATTTAAAACATATAGGTATAAATATTAGTAAAAGTAAAGGAAAAATCAATAACCTGTTACAACAATATAAAACAAGACGTTCCTAATAATGAACATTAATTGCAATTTACATTACAAATAGGTAAGTAACGCTTTAAAATTATATAAGTAACGAGGACATTGAGCGCGGAGATGAGTATGCATTAAAGACGCTAACAGCCAACATTATACAACGTTAGATGCAAGTTTGTAGACATGTAAATTTCATGTCATTACGTAAAGTTGTACGTCATTTATTTACAGGGCTTGTTTTGGGCGTTGGCATGTATATGGCTGTTGTATCCAGGCGTGAAAATACCCCACATCAAAGGGGAGCCGTATTACGGTAATACATCTTACGTGCCGCTCTACCATGAATACATGCCTATAGAGTTCGCTGTTAATGGTAAGATTTGCATATTAAGATCGGTTAACTGTTTGTCGTTCATGCCCTCTATTATACCTACCTATTACTTTCTCCAAAGCTCTAGTACCTATCTAATGAATTATTCACGGACAAGATTAGGTATTTATAACAACTTCACATTATGTAATAAATATAACCAATATTTCTTTTGGGCTTTTATTTAAGATGGAAATATGTTCTTGCAAAAAAAACATAACTGATGAAAACTTACTATAAAAAAATTACTTAACCTCATTTTGACTTACCTAATTGAGTAAGTGTTATTAATAGTTCACGAAAAAAAGCAACCGAACTCAGTAACCCTAATATATTGATTAATTCGCAATAAAAAACACATTACAAGTTTTGCCATAAAATAAATATGAAAAATGCATTTTATTCATCATTCCTACATTAAAGTAACTTTTTCATTTTTATGATGATGGAAAAAGTTTGTTTTTAATTAAAACTATACCTAAGACTTCAATTAAAGCTTTCCTCTGGTCCCTGATTTTAAATTACTTTTTTCATGACACAACCCAATTTTAGTCTCATGATATAAATAGTTATCTTCGTCGGAATTGATCAATCGTAAAATGAAATGTGAATTATAATTACAGGAATCGTGAGTTGTTGTCTGACCATCGTGAACGTGATATGCATATTCATAACCGCTATCATCTTTCTTAAGATCAAGGAGGTGGCCGCACCCTACACCTCTACTCCCGATTTAAGGAGATTCTGGGAGAAGGACATCAAAGTAGCGCGAGAAGCGAACCGTGCTAATTTATATAAAGCTGAAGATGATGAACGCACTGAGTATGATTTCTTAGTTATTAAGTTGTTAGCATTATTCATGTAAAAAATACAATAGATTTATCTTTCGGTTTTGTATATATTATTTAAAATATATATTTTTTGCATTTCCTATTAATAGTATACAAAACTTAATGAAACTATAAAAAAGAGGACAAATTGAAAACTTAAAACGATCTTTCATGATGATACTCTATCAAGTATCAATCTATTTTTGGTTCCAACTAAATGCAATGTTCGCCAAGTAACATGGCATTACCTAGCTTAGAAGGTCTATCGGTTTTCATTAGCCTTAACTAAGAAATATCGAAAGCGGATTTAATTAACGACAAAATGGAGTAGATAGATATTTATGTAGGTAAATTTCTATTACCTCGCTGACGTATAATTATGGTCACATAATTTGAAATAAAAAAGTTCACACTGATGAACATTAACTAAAAAACATATTGGTCAATTCAGAAGACATTGCATTGGATTCAAAAGATATTCGATACACGAAGTTTCTTTTTGGAAATAACAAGGCAGTAATTTTCGATCGAAGTACCTACCTACTATTAGCGAAATAATAGGGCAATGAACCGGGCAGCCTTCTAAGGGTTAGGTGAAATATTAAGTTAGTGAAAAAAAAACGTAATTACCGATTGAATAAAAATGTACTAACGTACGTACATTATTTTTCCATCTTATGACCTTACCTTAAACCGGTGTAAATTCCGTGGTATTTGGTTGAAAACCGGCCTCAGGTTTATAAAAATATTGGCCCTTAACTATATACGTACGTTCTCTCCTTAGGCGTAAAACGGTTACGACGACATTGTTAGATATAATATTAGGTTTGAACAGATTTTTTTTATCTTATTGATTAATTTAGGCGAAGTTATGTTTTTTGCCTACTATTGACAGCTGTGGTAAATCAAATATGTATAGATGTTAATACCCGGTATGTCATTCATTATGCTTAACGTGAGTTCGAAATAATCATTCCAGATTGGTATTGGAAGACTTACAACAAAGTAACGACGAGGAAGTTAAAGAAAAACTGGAAGCAGCCGTTCAAGAAGCGCTCGATGATGAGACGTATAGAAAAGTTAAGAGAATGAGCTATCAGAGCCATACCGCTGACGAGGTATACACATTCAACTCATATGATATTATAAGAACTCGTGTACAGTAATCTTGAAGTCTTTCTAAAATTGAATAAACTTACAGCCTACATAAACTTTCTCAAGCCATTCTTGAACTATTTTTTACGATTTTAATTAGGTGCAGAAGCAAGTACTAAATAAGGCAACTGTCGAGGTACCTATATATAATTAAATTTTATTTAATATTTATTCAACCATTAGGTAATCCGTTCAATTGGACTTCAAGCTCGAAGCCCAGCGTCAATCCGATCAAGTGTAATCGGGTCCGGGGTAGCGACCCCTCGCGGTAAGGGATCCAATATTAACGACATCGCTGCTTTGGACAAACTGTTGACTTCACTACTGGGCTTGCAAAATAAAAGAACTAGATCGTTCAGATCACATTTCGGAACGCCGAGAACAAGTAGATTACCAACTTTAGACGAATTTGGACGGAACAGACGTTCCGAGTCGTGGTCAGATAAAATATTTGAAGACTCCGTTGTTCGGAACGTAATAAACAGCTTGAAGTCTAGCAAAAGGAGTTCTGCTGCTGAAGAACCTTTTTTGACACCCAAATAATAATTGTATAATATTTTATGTAAATGTAGAGTTTGTTCTTATGTTACTCAGAAAAATAACTGCTATCATATATGTTTATTGTAAAATTAAATTAGTTTATAGAATATAGCTTGTTTGAAATTTTGCCTATATTTTTTATATATATCACGTATCGCCTAAAATAAAAAAATCCATATAGAAAAAAATCATTGAATTAAAATCATTACTCTTTAGAGAATATCTTATCCCTATGTTATATTTCTGTAACTGTTTATATAAGAAATTATATAATTCTATTATGTATATGTATCAGGGAATAAAACAAATATAAACGGTTTCATATAATAATTTATAATTATTATACAATAACAATGAATTGTTTAACAAAATAATATTTACTCAAGTACAACAATCACAGCCAAGCTCCATAGATGATAGAACTACTTAAATTGTATTTTATATTACAATTGATATATATTATGTACAAAAGAATTGATGTATGCTATGTGAAATAAATTGTATTGAATATAATTATCATAAATTATTAATCTGTCATGACTACTTGGAATCTTGAGGAAGAATTTTCATTGTTTTTTTATGTTTAACTTGTGAAGTATACACATCATATCCTAAGGAGATTGTATTATCATACAAAACTCTGTATTTAGTTGGTAAGAAATAAAAGTTGATAATTTGTGCTGGTGGCCATACTAACCACTCCGCGTGGTATAATGTAACAAACTTTTCTCTGATTTCTTCTTTAAAATTACCCACAGGATCTTTTTCAAACAGCGCCAAACTACCAAAAAATGTTACAATCATAATTGGTGAAAATATTAATTGGTCAAGTAGTAACTTCTTTGTTACCATGTCAAATGTTTTACCTATTATAAATTTGTCTAAAATTTTATACCAATGATGGCATAAAACACCTACCGCAGCACCAGAAAAAGCCATATGCATGGTTCTTTTAGCATTGTATTTATCTTGTTCCTTAGTGTATATTTCATATGTTTGTTCCATGATATCACCTAAAGATGATAAAGTTATGGAAATGGTAACATTTGTGTATAGTAAATATTTGTCACTAAAGGCAACATTTACTACTTTTCTTGCACCAGTAGCAGCACCAAGGTTTCGTAGATTGCTTGCAATCTTCCGCCATGTAAGGCCTAAAGCTTGCATTGTCAATTAAATCTGGAAAGAAATAACAAGAATATATTAATTATTGAAATTAAATGGATTGTATACTCTCATATATCATTTTAATCATTGACTACAAACTTAAAAAAGGATAAAAATAGCAATATCATTATAACAAAGCATGAAGAATAATACCTAATTATTTTATTTAATAATGATTACTGACAAAAAAATGTCTTAAAATTTTATTTCAGCACTAGAAATTTAAATTTAATCTTTAAATATATATTAACCCAAAAAACTATTTTACACTTCAAATTTATTGTTTTCTAAATACTTAGAACAATCACAATAGAATACAAATTATTATACAGCTAACCGGTGCCAAGTGGCAGATCTATTGTCTTATTTATTTTAAATAACAAGACTATATATTCATACAATTTCTAACAATATACTGTCATTTTTTTAAAAGTACTTTGTGTCTCGTCTTAACTGATTTTATATCTATAGCCAAAAATGCTAAATATATAAATTTTCACATAAATTATTGAAAAATAAAATTATTTTAAATTATTTTTATCTATTTTTAGCCTTGGCGATGCTATCGATGGCTCCACCTATCATTTTAAGCAATCTACGCATTTAAGTACTTCTTTTTTATTTGTTTTGATGAAACTTATCATGTGACTACGTCTCTAAAAACATCATTTTATATTTCTACTGTTGTGTAAGACTATTTCAAAATTGAGATTTATAATTTTATACTTACATATCCAATGAGATCTTTAGATAAAACTTCAATGTCTTCTTTTTAAGATGCATTTAGAACTTAAAAATACAAAATTAAGTAGAAAAATCCCAAAATCATTTTTTTTATTAATTTCATTTTTATTATATTCATATGTCTAACCTAAAAATCTATGCAAAAGCATTAAAGACTGAAAACGACTGTCGGTGTCGAATGTCAACCTGACAGTATCAATATCAACTATCAAGCACGGTTATCAACTTATCTACAAGACCATAGATAATAAGGTCCTCCAGACCGATTTCGGCCACGGCGGCCAATCTCAGCAGGGATTAGCCAACTGCGCAGGAGATATTATAGTGCACAAGTGTGTGCGCAAACACAGGTGCACTCTCTTTTCCTTAGCTCTCATAATCCGATGGGACGGCAATCCGACACGACCGGAAAGAGTTCAGGCGCAGGACCAACGGCTTAACGTGCTTTCCGAGGCACGGGAGTGTACACACTTCCAACTTCCAGACTCCGGGCTGCTACTGGGAGTTTTCTGACAGAAAACCCCAATAACTATTTATTGGCCCGACCTGGGAATTGAACCCAGGACCACCGAGTCTGCGGCCTTATATCAAGCCACTAGACCAACGAGGCAGTCACCATAGATAATACATATTACAAGACCGTGATCCACTCAACGAGACGCATCGTTTACGTCCAGAAAATATATACCTTGGCGTTAAAGTTCGAAAAATGTTGGATCACGTTGATATTCGGAACAATGAAAAGCTGAAATCAGATTTCACAGTCATTTGTATCGATTTTCTCATGGAAGAATGTAAACAAATCAAGAAGCGTTTCAATTTTTCGGAGTCGGTTTTGAAACTTTTTTTTTTGCATAGGAAGGCGGACGAGCATATGGGCCACCTGATGGTAAGTGGTCACCAACGCCCATAGACATGGCATTGTAAGAGCTGTTAACCATCACTTACATTACCAATGCGCCACCAACCTTGGGAACTAAGTTGTTATGTCCCTTGTGCCTGGAATTACACTGGTGACTGGCTCAACCACCCTTCAAACCTGAACACAACAATAGCAAGTACTGCTGTTTTGCAGTAGATTATCTGATGAGTGGGTGGTACCTACCCAGACGAGCTTGCACAAACCTCTACCACCAATTTTGTTTAAAAGATTAAAACTGCAAACTTTTTAAAGCATTTGCAATATATAATTGTCACGTTTCATGTTTTTTTATGTATTACAATAATTTTCCTGATGTACGATAATTTTGGTCCATATACGATAATTTTACATCCCTAGTACGATAACTGCCTGGCTATAATATGTTGTCAACACTGCTTTACTATGCTATTGTTTGACAATTGACAATTTACTTGTCTTAAATATGTACTAAATATGAATGAAATATTTAAAACATAAGAAATCTAAAGTACCATTGGATTTTCTTTAAGTTCTACAGTGAACAACCATCAGCAATGGCAGGTAAAGAGCAAACTAAAAGCTTAAAAGCTTATTGCAATGTAGTAATATATAGGTTATAATTAAAATATTTAATACTATATTTTTTATTTCTATTTATTGCAGACAAATTAACTCTCGATAAGCATGCGATGAAAGATAAATCGACGGCTCATCTTCGTATATACGTTGGCGGGCTTACCGATGATGCTAATGTCGACGAACTGTACAACCATTTTATCGAATACGGTCCAATTGATGGAATAATCATAAACAGAATTTTTGGATTTGTACAATTTCAACAAGAGTCAAGTGCGATTGAAGCTATAAACAAAGCTAATTACAGTATCTTTCAAGGAAAAAAAATAACTGTCAGAGCGGCCCAGCGGAATGGTCCCAAGTAAGATCTAAGATATATTATTGTTTATCGGTAAAGTATATGTTATTTGCAAATTAAGTTTTAAAACATATTTGATAAAAGTTTGTCTCATCTTTGAGTCTAAGTTAATATACATGTGAAAGTGAGTTTGTTTATTAGTGTGTTACACTATTGCATACACATTGCCTGCGGTACAAAAAAAAAAGAACACAGAGTTCCTAACACCTGGCCCACCCTATACATGCAGGAAAAGTCGTGGGTATAAGTGTAGATCATATTTTTTACCATATCGTGAATATATATGTAGTACACATATACATATTTTTTTAACTTATTTGTTCATTCTATTAATATAGGAGGGAATCTGATTTGGTGGCAACACCATCAGATAAACTTTCACCACTACCATTAACAGACAATGTGCCTAAAGGAGGGGATGATAACAATGAAGATTCTTATGACAACAATTATGGAAACTATGCTGGTGAAAGTAAGTACCATTTCTTATCTAAGTACCAATTCCTACAATTATTTTATAGTATTTACTAATCTTTAAGTTTTATTTACATATATTTTTAATAACAAGAAATGTATGTTACAAAAATATTAAATAGATATTAGGTCAGCTTCAAATGTAATCCAATTTTGTCCCTAATAAATGGATATTTCCTTAAGATTTTTTGTACCAAGTGTATGCAGTGTTGTGGACAGCTTTGCGTCGAGTAAAAATCGGGAGGGACTTATTTAAAATTTTAAACAACACATATAGATCATTTGTTAATTTTCTTCATGACATTATATATAATTAAATTTATAATATTAGTTAAGAGTATATCTAAATTTCATTTTAATGTTAGTTGAAATCAAAGTTATGTAATAATTATTTTTTTTTTGATTTCCTCGTTTGTAAATATGTTGTGTGTTGAAAAGACACTTTAGTAGTAATATTTAAGTTTCAAATAAATGAAAAAAAAATATTAAAACATATTTTATGTTTAAACAAAATTTGAATTATAATTGGACATTTTGTGGAGTGAAGCTTATACTTAACCTAACAGGGACTCTACATTGCTAGATCTTACTCAAAACTGTTAGTAGGTACTCTAATTTTAAAAGTTACTAGAGGCATTTACAGCCTCACTTCTAGGCAAAGGTTTCTCTCCTTTCAAGGAGAAGGTTGCAAGGTCTTCTATGCTCCTCAAATGTGTGGTATATATATGTACATGTGGGAAAATGTCATCTGATACATGCAGTTTTCCTCAACCACCGAGCATTACATGATAACCACATGCTACCCATGCTTGAACTTGAAATCATCAATTAACATTTACAAGTTCTAGCCACTATGTTATCTCGAGCCAATACTAACACTAACTTACAATCATTTGAAATTGTAAAATATGAATTTGTATAAATTAATATAAATATGATTCGTATAAAATAATAATAATTATATATTTTTATTATTTCTCAGATTATAGAGAAGAAGAATTTGAAGAAGGTTTCAATAAACCGAATTGGAATGAGCGAGAGGTGGCACCTCGCGGAGGTCCTCGGGGCAGGGCTCGTGGACGCGGTGGCCCGCGAGGACGTGGCGTTCCATCGAACTTCAGAGAACGATCACCTGGTAGAGGTTACCTATTTAACTTTTTTTTAAATATATATTGATGGCTTTAATGTATTTATAAATTGTACTTAACTAATTAATTCTAAAACTAATAATTTTTTGGATATATGCCTACAATCAATATATTCTATACTCACTTTTTTTTTAACGCCTTTGTAAAGACAAAATAGTGTAAGAAAGCCCATGGAAAACATATTTTCATTTTTATACAGAGTGTAACAAAAACTCTGTCCTAATAAAAAATTAATGCTAATCAATATGAAATATAGTTTGATATTATTGTTATAAATTAAAATTTGTTTGTTGTATAGAATTATTACTTATTGATAATCATTATTAAACTTAAAACTATCACTGGATCTGAAAATAAATCACTCAAACCTAAGAACACACACTTTATTGATTTTTTATTTGTCAAATGTAAGAGATTGAGTTTTGATAACTTACAGGTAGTGAATGGCCTGAGAGAAATTATGACAGATACCCACAGCCAGAGTATCCAAGGGCATTACCAGTACCAGAGAGGAATGACTGTGAAATTATAGTAGTCTCAAAAGCTCTAACGTAAGAATATTATTATAATCGTTAACAAGAAAACTTCGACTAAAAGTCGAAAAATACATTATCTATATATATGTACCAATTCTCTAATTCTAATATGATTTGCAATAAATTACAAATCTGGAAATATTCAAATACTTTTTTAAATGTGCCATTTTCATTATTGCAGAGAATATGCAGAATATATTGAAGGGCGTTTGAAACGATTAGGTATAGTTGTAGATCTACTATTTCCAATGGAAGATGTTCCCATTGGAAAAGTTCTGGGAAACATTGCATCACGAGGCTGTCTCTATGCTATATTGGTAATGCCATTGAACTTGGAACATAGATCCTTGACCCTAACAATCCTTCATGGTTTGCCACAAGGTAAGTTACATTTTAATAGAAAAAAAAACTTAAATTTTGTGTCGAAGTTTATTTTATTTTTATCATTATACTTTTTATTGGTAGAACATCGCAATATGCCACTTGAAGATGCACTACAACTGCTATCACGGAACTTTCAAGAAGTGCAACGAGGTGGACCTTCAGGAAGAGAAGCGGTGTATGCTCTGCTCGGACAATTGGCAGATGGAAGTAGCCTCACTGTGCTGCAATACGATAAAGTTATTGAGTATCTGCAGGTAAACATTTGTACTCAAAATTAAAAAGCAAATAGTGGGTCTTTTTTCTCCAACTATGTTGGTTTGTTAATATTTTTATTTATATTTGATACTGCCTGGAGGTGCTTTTCTGGAATCCTGCTGTAAAAGTCCCTCCCATTCCAGAGCGGTTAGAGTAAAATTATAATATTTTTTGTCTGGGCAATATCCCCCGCTATCCGCGCCCCTGGGCCAGTGTCTTGTAGGCCTACGCATAAAAATCCAGGGCTGCTATTAACATAGTGGAAGCTCCTTGGGGTATGGGGTTGGCCTGTTTGCGTTTCCGTCTTACAAAATATATTTTTTTTTTATTGCATAGGAAGGCGGACGAGCATATGGGCCACCTGATGGTAAGTGGTCACAACGCCCATAGACATTGGCATTGTAAGAGATGTTAACCATCGCTTACATCGCCAATGCGCCACCAACCTTGGGAACTTAGATCTTATGTCCCTTGACACTGGCTCACTCACCCTTCAAACCGGAACACAACAATAGCAAGTATTGCTGTTTTGCGGTAGAATATCTGATGAGTGGGTGGTACCTACCAGACGAGCTTGCACAAAGCTCTACCACCAAGTATAAAAACATATAATAAAAAATAATAAGGTAGTCATTTTGAGAACATATCTGTAATAGGTTTATACTTTATAATAAATATAATATTCAAAATACACGTCAATCATGGTTTATAACTATGGTCTTAAACAATAACTGTTTTTTGTCATTGCTTAATTGTGAATTATTTAATTCAATTTGACATAAACACATTTTATTGTCAATTCGAATAGTATCCTTACTAATATTATAAATGCGAATGTAAGTTTGTTTGTTACGCTTTCACGCCTAAACCACTAAACCGATTTTCAAAATTCTTTCACCAATGGACAATGTAGCTTGCATTGTCAGCGAGTAAGTAACATAGGCTATATTTTGTCCCCGAATTCCCACGGAAACGGGAAGTCCGCGAGTGAATCCGCGGGCAAAACTCTAGTATTAAATAAAATTATATAATAATTAGTATGATTACTTATGTAATAGTATAAAGCAGCGACAACTTTTTTTTTCGATAGAATCCGCATTCCGACCTGTCTTGTACATATCATTTAATCTGTGTATAATTACGCCAAAAGTGCTTGTAGAAGCCTACTTGAATAAAGTATATTTTTATTACTTACAGGAACGAAGAGAACAACAAGTCAAGATAGAATTAGGTGAGCCATTAACCACGACTACCAATAGTAAAACTCAAGTTGATTTACAGCAAAGAATATTGAGTATACTTAACGACAAAAAGTCTTTAAGTAAATCCGAATCTCCGCCTGTCGCAAGTCCGCCAGTGACCAAACAAGAATCGCAGAACAAACTGTTAAATGATCCAACAGTCAGAAAAGCTTTAGATTCAATACTACAAAAATTTGTATAATTTATTAGACATACAGTATTAGACATAAGATTTTTCATGAAATAAGAAGTAATGACAATTAAAGTTTAGAGTTTATTCCATTTTATAATAATTGAATTATAATAGAAGTGTTTTTTACTACAAAATTTACTAATGATATGTAATGCTCAACAAATCGCATATAGAGATTAATAACGAATTGCTTGTTAATACTTGGTAATATATAGAAATACTGTTTGTAATTACTTTTGGTAAAAAGTATAGAAATGTTTTTTTTTTAAAACGCTTCTGCGTTTTTAACTTGAACTAGGATACAATTTCTTCTTTCTATGATTTAAGATCGTAAGAACAATATGTAATTTTTAGAAAATAAATAAAAGATTTACTTTGACTTTGTATTATTTATGACGTTTGAAATAAAACACAATGTATTCGAATATATTTTTTATAAGTTCACATATAATCAGGGTGGTGTACGTCTTTAGAGCTAGCAGTTGATTGGTGATTCAAAGACAAACAATAGTGTATTTTAGTATTAGATAAACGCCACAAATAATTTCATATACATACTATGAACTAATATTTGTTAGACTGTACATATTGTTCCAGAATTTTACTGCATTGGGTACATATTGTATAATTAGACATAACATTACAGAATATCCAATTGTTTTATTTTTACAAGTTTTTTACTTTATCAAATTACAAATATTTTTCATGCATATTATTGATTTTCATTTGTATAAAGAATTCTATATTACAAAATTGATTACTAAAAATCTATGATAATGAAACACCGCCAGCGGTTCTCTTGTATAAGCTTCCACAAGCAGATAAAAAAATTACTTTCGTGATATTAGAAACGCAATCACTTACGGACGTTTCGTATCATAAAATTACGATGTCAAATAAATTGCAGTCAATGATATTAATTTGCATAGTTTATTTATTTAGAATAAAAACACCACATTGAGATCAAGGCCCTGTGTGTTTTAGGTCTTTAAAAAGCATGTTTATTTAGTTATATTCTAGGGATTATTTTCTATACAAGATATTACATAATAAACTAGGATAACTTTAGGAATATCCACAACTTACTCTATATAAACAAGTCCACATACGCTCTTACTACTACAGCAACTAAATGCGTCACACACCAGTCGATCTCCATAAAGCTATGTTTGGAAGATTTGGTGTCAATTCGGAGTTCGAAAGGTGAGCGCCTTATTTACAAGAGATATCAGTCATGTATGACTACAACACCCACCAATGTAAAGGAATCAATAAAGTTCAATTTGCAGTAGTCAGATTATGTTTAAGATGGTCTTTCGGGCGCATCTTCTTGTTTTGATGGGTCAAAACCTTCTTTTATATGTCCACCGGTACCTTTCGGATCTAAATCTGTAGCCCAACTGAAATGCATTAAAGCTAAATGAGAATTACCCAATTTATTATGAACTTTACCAAGTAAATAGTACACCAAAGATTCCCTCGGAGCAATATCTTTTAAATGGTGCAAATCAGCCAATGCATCTTGAGGTCGTCCAGCCCGCAACAAGACTGACGCTCTATGAAAGCGACATAAAGGATTCTCCGTGTCTAATGATACGGCTCTTTCGAGGGTTGCTATTGCACGATCCATTTTACCTAAAGCTGCTTGAGCTAAGCCAAGTTGACAACGTAAAACACCTGAGTGGGGATGAATAGCTAAAGCTCGACGTATATGGACTTCTGATGCTTTCCAACGTTCTTGACGTGCATAAACTGTCGCAATACCGAACCACGCGACGTAATTACGTGGGTCAATACTGACTGCAGTTCGGAAACTAGAAAGTGCTTTATCAGTTTCTTCAGCCACAGCATACTCATGGCCCAACAGTGCATGTGCATAAGCAGCATCAGGGTCTATTTGGACAGCTCGCTTGAAAAATTTCAGAGCAGTTTCACGTTCTTTATGTAGAGAAAAGCAATTGCCTGCTGCTAACCAGGATATAGAGTCATTTCTATTGAGTTCTACCAGTTCTTGTGCTAATGCTGATAACTGTGCTTCACGCTGGAGATGCCAGAGACATGTACTGTAAATATCCATGCCTTCTGTACGATTTGGATATTGTTTTCTAATTTCAGAAAAAATTTTAGCTGCTGCCTCATATTGTGCTAGTTCGTAATGAGCTCGAGCTATCATAGTCTGCACCCAGGGTGATGCTTGCTGTTTTGGAGGAATTTCTTGAAATAGTTTAATAGCAGTTTTACAATCTAAAAATGACAGCGACTTATAAGCGTCTCCTAGCTCTTTTAGTAAGTGCAACAAGGCTACACCATTAGTGTTCTTTGGTGGTATCGTAGGTGTAACTTCTATGCTTTTATTCCTTTCATTAGTGTCAGAATTTGATTTTATATTTTTGGTTGTACGCTGTTTATTTTTTCTTGAAGGGCTTTTAGGAGCTACAAATTTCCGACTAGGTGATTTATTATTTTCTTTAACTGAATAACTACTATTGTTATTACTAAACAACCGTGATGATCTTCGTGGAGCAGGGCCAAGTGTACATCTAGGTCCTGGACTGAACACTGCATCTTTCAGTTGACCAACATGTGCTCTCAAAGAGTTAACTATTTTCGGTAAAGCTTTCTGTTCATTTGAATCTGTTAAGGTAGGAGTATATAATACTGGAGATTCTTCCATAGGCAGCATACCAAATGATGGTGAGAAAGGTATTGGAGCCATACCACTAAATACACTATGCATACGTTTAACAGGGGCTTGAATCTCTGGGGTGATGCTCGTTGACATAGACATAGGAGTTCGAGAAGCAACATTATTTGGTGTAACATTAGCATTCATATTAGTATTATTAGGAATGTTACTATTAACAAATGAAATGTTCTCAGAATTGCTGACTAGATTCACTAATGTTGAAACACCAAATGTAAATTCAGTGTTATTTATTTGGAATACAATATGGGGGTCCACTTTTTCCCCCATGTTGCATAGAAGTGCAAAGGACTTCCACATAAATGGATTTAAGGACAATGCTTTCCTAAGTGCCTCTGCAGCTTTACTTCTTCTCTCTGTGATGTTATAAATTTTTGCCAGAAGTTGCAATGCATATGGTGCTTGTTCTCCAAACTCAGAGGCTACAATATCTAAATTTGTTCCTAATGCAATTTCAGCATCTTTGTAACTGTAAAAAGAAATTTTTCTTATTAATAAAGCAAATCAATGGTTTCAATAAAAGATAATATATTAATAAACTTAATAAAAATTAAAAGATAATATATTAATACTACATCCATTCTATTACTCTTTACCTATCATGATGCATATTAATGAAGTTCTAAAAGTTTTTTTTTTGTGATGTGGTCAGATACATCAGTCAATCTAAGTATATACAAGAAACATTCGACTATTTCTAATTAATAAGTAAACATATTATTGATTTAAATGATTAATCAATTACTTACGATTTTAGTTCAACTGAGCATTTTGCTAAAAGAAACCTTGCTTGTGGTAAAGTGAGTGATGTATTTTGTAATAAATGTTGGGTTTCATTAACACGTCCAGCTCTGTAGTAACAAGTTCCTAATAAAAATGCTGTCTCTTCGGAAGACACTGAAATAATGTTACATATTTAATTGTCATGTCAAACAAATTAAAATTTCATGCAAAGACAATTAATCAATAATAATTTGTTCAGTTAAGAGGGTATGACATATTTGAATAAATTGCAATCGTTACCTTCAGCGTGTAATCTCTCTGCCAAGAATATAGCATTGTCATATTCATAATTGTTGAGACAATCCCAAACAATAACCTGCAGAAATTCAAATAATTTAATAAATAGAATTACCTACAATGCCAATACCTTGACAGGTATGGGAAATAATTTTAAAAACCTACCTGTATAGGTTCTTGGACAATCATTTTATTTTAATAGTGTACACTTTAAATAAAGTAAATACTATAAAATATTTCACATATCTAGCCACAATCACTACACAGTCACAAAGTAAAATAAAAACGTTTCTTTTACGACGGACATTTTCATTTCAGTTTGTTGATTGTCTATGGGCGGATGATTGTTGTTACGAAAGCGATGGTTCGCTCAATAAGTATAAAAGCTGCATAAGTTACCATAATTATAAACGAATATTTTTCCTCTTCGATTTTATAATTTACTGACTTTTAGGGAGAGCGCTCACGAGCAACTTTAGTTGCGGCGACAGTCGTCGTCTCGTCACCTATCCAAAGCGGAGCGCGCTCACGGAGGGCGACAGAGATAAAACTTTTTTGGAAACAGATTATAAATTAGATTTAATTCATTCGAACAAAATCAAAATACCAAATTAAATTAAATCAAATCAGTTCAAATTCAATCACATTAAATTAATTTAAATTGAATTCATCATTATAAATTAAAATGAAATTGATTGCAATCAAAGTTTTTGCTAAGCAGAGTGAAGAATAGCTAAATTGACAGTCTAATACGTGTAACAAAGATTAAAAAATTAAAGGTAAGTAAAAGATTAAAGTTAGCTGTATGAATTAGACCTAGTCATTCATTTATTTTTTGATGTTATTGACGCATAAGTTTTTGGTTTAATTTTATTTATGATAAAAGGCACTTTAATACTTACTGCTTTTAATACGGAGATGAATATTTTAAATAATAACAGTAAATTATATATAATTTATTAAATTATTAAGCTATAAATTTAAATAGTAAATAATGGCATCTACTATTGAATTCGTACGAATCCATATGAAACACCATTAAGACAGTAGTTTAATGTTTTAAAAACACAATTATCTATTTTCCGCTGGTTTTTTTTAAGTCGGATTGTTGTTTTTGTTTTGTTAAGGCTGGCAACACAATGACAAATTTAGTTGCCCTTGTGTTCGCGGTGACAGCAACTATTTCGTTGCCGCGTGAGCGCACCTCCATACAAGCCCATGGACGCGGCAACTGTCGCCGCAACTAAAGTTGCTCGTGAGCGCTCTCCCTTACACGTAAATTGTAAAAACTAAAACCGATTACATTTTAATTTTATTTTAGTCAATCACATTCAGATTTCATCAATAATTTTACAAAAAGAAAAAACAAGTAAATTATAGTAAATAATTTAAGTAATTTATATTTTTAAGAAAATTATTTAGCTTGCATGGATGCATAACTTAAATAACCATATACATAATATATAAAAAATATTTTATTTTTTGTCAAAAGTATTAAAGTTGTATTTTTTTATTATATTATGATAACCAACATGATAATTAAAAAACAATGTTTTTTTTTTTACATATCAGGCAAGGCGCTCACGAATGACTTTTGTCACTGTGTCACGTCACCTATCCAAAGCGTTCCCGTTTGCCATTGGGTGACACCGTGGTATCATGTTCGGATTTGTTGTTTTTGTTTTGCTAAGGCTGGCAACACTGGCGAACTGACAAATTTTGTAACCCGTGCGCGCTTCTGTTTGCACCCAACTGTGTCGTCGCCGCGTGAGCGCATTTCCATTCAAGTCAATGGCAAGTCAATTGATGAGAGTGACGAAACTATCACCATGACAAAATTCGCTCGTGAGCGCGTTGCCTAAAAATGTCATGATTTAAAAATCTATTTAAATGTCTATGGTGAATCATCTGTTACAGTAGCAGAATATTATCTGTAAAACATTTGTTTATGTATTATCTGTATTTAAAATTAGCAATAGCAAATAACGAAGAATCGTCACCATCGTTCGAGTAGTGAAAATAAAATGAGAAAGATATGAAACAGATAGTTGCAAACGTTTAATTTTCGCACTGTTTGTTTATTTTAGTAGTTGTTTACGTTTAATGTTTACAAAGTTAGTCGTGTGGCCTTCTAAGTGAACAAAATCGATGAAATCGTGGATACAGTAATTCGGACAATATGTGCAGTGGTGATTACGATTGACATCTGTAGTGAAACAAAAGGAAAACGAACTTGAAAAGCTCCGTAATCATATTAAGGTAAATTTTAGAATACAGTGACGAATATTCCTAGTGGCTGCAGTTAGTCACGTAGTGAATGCTTTGCGTATCGCCCTTCACTATTCTTTTGTATGTAACACAAACAAGAAAATGTCAAGATATTATGTGACCTCCAAATTGTAAAATCCGTCTTATGTAGAGTCCTAAAATATCCTTAAAATATAACTAATTAGATAAATAAGGCCAATCACAATGAATGACGCGTAAATACTTATTGTTCTACTTATCATGTAGGTGAAACTGTATGGTGCTTGCACATCTTAATGATTTATCGTTATTAGTTCAATTATTGACTATCACTTGGTAGCTGTTATAAAATGTTCCGTAGAAGAGATATTTAGGAATAAAAATAATAATTGTTACAAGTGTTTATTCAGCTGACTAAAGTACATCACTATGTAATTAAAAGTTGAATGTTATTAAAAACATGAAAGATTTTTGAATACATTTTAAGTTTATAACATCCTTACAAAAAGAAAACTTATATATTGGTGGACAAGAGTAACCTTTGATTTTATGAATTTTAAATGTTTTGATGAACTTGATGTAGATTTAGAATTAACTTAATTAATCCAATTAAGTGTCCTAATGTCCCACTGCTGGGCTTAGCCTTTAACATGAAAAAAACGAGAAAGAGTTACACCATGTTGCTCCAACATGAAGGCTTTGTAATGATTATATTTATAATTCTTTTTAAGAGCGAAAGATAAATTATAAATACAAATAAAGGACATGAACATTGTGGTGCTCCTTGGGTGTGAAGCCAAAATTTTCAGTTAGGATTCAGGAGTTTAACTCCTGAGCCCTATTGGCTCATGCATATGAACTATATTATAAAGCTTGTCAATATAATCTTAATCCTTTAGTATTACAAACTCTGCAGTCATTTTAAAGTAATAATCGGTTATGTATTTAAAAAAAATAATATTTTTATCCCTTTTACTGTACTGTATCTATGCTAGGTAATTAATTGGTTAAAAAATTAAAAAAAAATGTATTTTATGTTTAATTTCCTACAGGATGAGTTCAACGGATACAATAAACGTAACAGCACAGCCTATCTCGAACAATACACACGAGATGTTGACTTCTTCTGTGTTCCTGGAGACTCGCTCTGCGCAGGTCATCGCCGGCATATTTGTATGGGCGGCATTATTCATAACTTGCCAACAGGTAAATTACATTTCCTGATTACCTATAACAGTTAAAAGAAATCATTCATAACAGCTTATTACCAGCTGCTTCCTTAGTAAAATTATGTATAATTAATTATTTATTTTTTGTTGCTGAGAATTAGTTTGCAGATAACTCTATTTGGTCAAGTATAATACATAGTATTTAATAACATAGCTAAATATATATTTATAAAAAAATTATATATGAGTAAATACAAATAGACTTAATTAACCTTGACTTTTTTATTTATATGAAATGTCATTGTTAATATGGGATTTTCAACGTTTCAAGCATGTTGACAATAGTTTTGCTACCTGTCTGTTGAGGTCATATTGTGTTAATTGGCGTATTTCAGAAAATTTGCATAAAACCTGAATGAGTTATACAATATATATAACCCTTCTTCGATAATCACTCCATCTACCGTAACCAACTTTTGGTTACTTTTTGAGTTTATCGCGTTCAAAAAGACAGTAAATAGATATGGCGGAGAGACTTCGTTTAGTATTATGTAGTGATTTTATAATCATATACAATTAAATTTATATATCCTGCTTAAAATCAAAGTACACAAATACGCCGCTATTTTATCATCTACGAGTTGTGCTCCGCGGTTTAAGCCGCGTATATTTGTTAAAAATATAATGAATAAAAATCAGCCTTCCTCGATAAAAGGACTAGAGGAATACAACCCAAAAAAACATTAAAAGTCGAACCAGTAGTTCCAGAGATTAGCCGGATCAAACAAACAAACTCTTCAGCTTTATATATTAGTATAGATAAGATATAATCTTGTACAGAATAATATGCATTAAGTTTACAAACACAGAGACACATTTGAAAAAACTTAGCTGTTAGATATTTAACGATTTTATATCGTTTGTTTTGATCAACACAGTTTATGATATCGTAACGTTTCACCGTATTGAGTGAAAGTTACTCTACCCAAGATGGTGATCTCACGATGTAGCAAGTTAAATCGGTTGAAGCGTTCATGCTTAAATATTTTGTCACGTTTCCTGTATCTTAAATAAATTACGTAAATTGCAGATAATTTACTCATATGAAATGTCAATGCCGCAGTTAAACACCGATGTTTAACGAATCGCTGTATCGATTTAGGTAAGGTTTTTTCAAAACCATAGGTTTGGGCTTATAGCATTACAAAAACAGTTACGTAATATAAGCTAAAATTTAATGCATAAGTACTATTGTTGATAAGTTTTTTTTTATTCAGTATTAACCTTTATTATTATTTTATTCCCACGGTGCTAATAGTGGAACGTTATTACCAATGTCAATTGAGATTGAAATGTGTTAAATTATGTTTTTAAGAACATTTTTAATTTATTATTATTTGAATTAAAAGATTTTAGGATAATACGATCTTCTAGACTCAGCCATGCACATAAGCGCCCGCTGAAAATAGAACGTACCTCTATAGTACAGTCCCAGCGATATTGAATATTCTTCTAAGAACATTCGAGAGCCGAGACGCTGTTTTCATTTTGCTTGTGTCCATGATGTCCTTAACGTCAGTAGTCGTAAAACCACTTTAAAACTAGAAACATCTTGTCAAGGTCGTCTAAAGGCTTGAATATATTACGCAAAATCTGTATCGATATCACTTATTTCGGATGAATTCATTAAACTGTTTAAATGGTTAGTAACTTGTATTACGGTAAATTGATCCGTTTTTGTATTTATTTTAAATTTAGTAAATACAATACATATACGTAAACATTCGTCCAGACGTTAGTCGAGGTAACTGTTACTAATTGGTATATTATGTAACATACAAGAATCTTTTTCGACTATGTGTGCATCGATATATGGTTTTTATGTAAATTATTTGAAAAATACCCACAATGTATTATTTAGTATCATTTAACTAACGTCATGTAATGTCATTAATAAATGACCGATTTTTTTTTTTTTGTAATGTTAAAACTTTGTTTTAACGGCAAACATGGAAAATAATGCATACTAATATGAACGGAAGTAAATACGTCAACAACGACTTATTTTATAAAATAAATATCGTTTTTTTTTAATCAAGTAAAAATAGCTGAATAACAAACAAGTATTTCATTATTTTTCTAGATTTTTTGTTGTCTATTTAATAATAATGTAAATGAAGAAGATTACTTTGAATTTAGTTAATTATTAATTGCCGTTAAACTAAATCGAATCAACAAAAATATAAGACTAAACTGGTATTTGGAGTAATATAAAACACGTTCACCAACTACAGATCACGGTCGGCCTTGACGGAAAAATATTACCGAAAGTGCATTTTTTCTTGAAACGTAAAATATTTTTAAAAATTTCGTTCACTTTTTAGAAGAAACATAATTTTTTTTGCTGAAAATGGTCTAATGTAACTTGTAACGTTGTGTTTTTTGACGAACAATACATATTATGTATATAAAATAATGTACTAGATATATACATATACGCCTTACACCGTATTCACGGGAAATGACTTCCCATCACCTTTCAATATATAATATTCATAATTGAAAACATAAAAATATGTTCGAGATGGTATTTATCAGCTTATTAGCATTAGCATATTAGTTAGCACTTTCTGGAATATAGGCTATTTGCATTACGAACTGATATTTGCGATAAGGTTCATTATTATAAATAATCTACGCTTATGTTACATGTGAATGGCTTAAGATTTCAACGTTATCGTCGAGTATCGTGCCGAGTTTTATAGCTGATAATTTGTTACCCTACTTTATGGTTTATATGTATAACAACAACGACTTTGTATGTTAAAGAAATGTTCCTAGCTTTTGTGTTCCATTTATTATTTATTTATTTACAAACACTGTATACACCATTACAGGACACGGTCGCAATTCGATAATACAGTACAAGTCGTACTGTATTATCGAATTGCGACCGTGATACGTAATATATGAGATAGTCCAGATGGCTATCTTTGTGAGCTCACTCAGACTGCAACAAAACAAATCTACCTATGATAGATTCACTATATTTCTATATCTGGTGGTGGTATCTAAGTGGTTACCACCGCCCATAAACATTGGCGATGTAAGAACCATTAACCTTGTGAATTGTGACGTTATTTCATTTGTGCCTGTAGTTGTACAATACAATTTATATGTGTTTGGTGGTAGAAAATCTGATGAGTGGTTGGTACCTACCCAGATGGGCATATACAGAGCCCTACTACCAAGCAAAATATTTAATCTATTTAAAATATTCAATTCGATTTTCGAAAAAAAAAATGTTCAGGCACTCCAAAACGCTTTTTAGTTTTTTACGCTTGTTCGTAAACAATGAGTTTTATAAAAGCAACTGTAAATATCCAAAATGCCTTAACTAATTGAAATATGTTAAATAGTTGTTAGTATTAATAGTGTAACAATGTATACAATTGCTAACGATAAAGAATGTACCTATACAATGTTTCTAAAACAATGCGTGATATTCGTTGCAGATTTATCAGCACTTGCGCTGGTACACGAACCCGTCGGAGCAGCGTTGGATAGTACGCATATTGTTTATCGTACCTATCTACGGCTGCTACAGTTGGATCTCGCTTCTCTTCTTTAATGGCAATTCGTATTATGTTTACTTTTTCACGGTTAGAGATTGCTATGAAGGTAATTATATATTTATAACAAAATTTTATAATTTTGTAATCACATTATATTACCAGATATAAAAATGTTTGTGTTCGACCTTAATGTCGAAATCTTACAAAATTATATAACTGTAACGTTTGTGTGGTTCGTCTAAATATTTTAGAATTTGAAGCCATATTTACATTTCTCCTGTAAATATATTATAACATTTACAATAACAATAAATATGTTATTGTTATATGATTGTTCTCTTATCAGCGTCGAACGATTGTTTTGTATCTAGCAAAATAAATCATTCGGATTACATCAACTGCAGCAAAAACGTGAAATGGAGAGACAATTCAATAAGTAGATTTCGAGGTTACGCATTAGAGACCCGCTGCGGTTTCACGTGTCTTTGAATCCAGTACCTCATACCTCACCTCTGCTTTCCGTTGCCACAAACCACAAGACGAAATTCAAAGACAAATCAATAATTTCAACTAATAATATTTCTTTGCAATTCGAATCTTGGTCACTGGTTATTGCACATAGTAAAAATTATATTTTTCTCCACTAATTTGTAGTAGCATAAAATATTTAGAAAGTAATTTCCTGACCAGTACATTAACATTGTTAGTTTTAGTATAGTATATTATATTCAGTATGGTATGTCGTATGTTTCCCAGCGTTCGTGATCTACAGCTTCCTGTCGCTGTGCTACGAGTACCTGGGCGGGGAGGGCAACATCATGTCGGAGCTGCGCGGGCGGCCCGTGCGCGCGTCGTGCGTCAACGGCACGTGCTGCCTGTCGGGCGCCACCTACACCATCGGCTTCCTGAGGTTCTGCAAGCAGGCCACGCTGCAGTTCTGTCTCATCAAGCCCGTCTGCGCTTTCATTATTATATTCTTGCAGGTATTTCATTTATTTATTATGAACATTAACCATTCGAGCTATAAATGTTTTGCTTTTATATAGTTATAATTTCTAATACATCATTATAAAAATATTTTACTATCTATTAAATATATATTTTTTTATCTAATCCGCGATTCTTTTAACAAGCTATTTCCTTATATTGTCTTTTCTAATGAGTAATCGATACATATAGCAAAGTATTTTTTTTTTATTCAGATTGCGTAAAACAACTATTTAGCAATACAAACTGACCTCTTCCTCCACTGTATACTTTACATAATTTAGTTACATAAAATACTTCGTGTGAATAACAATATTGCAACACGTACATATACAGAATAACTTCATTTATATTCGGGACTGAGGGAAAAAATAGTTTTCTAAAATGATTTTTTATGACAAATTATAAATTGCATGACTAATATCTTTACTTATCGATAATAATTATCAATGTCGTTAATGATAAGAATGATTCATGTGATAAATTTGATTTCTATTTATTTTATACTTATTATTGAGTTTTTCTACAAAGATAATTATATTTCAATATGTGAGCATAAACTATAAATATTATTTAAATGAGTCGTCGCATTGCATAGATAGAACAATAGAAAAAAAATATAAAAAGTAGAAATTCTTAAGTATATAAAGCTATTATTTGTGATACATCTATATGCTATATGTATGTAATTAAATAATGATGATGTTCTCTTCTGACATATATCGGACATTTTAGTGAAATTATGTTGCACAAACACTGGTGCATCTATTCCAACACTTATATCTGATGAGACGGCAAACCGACACGACTGAGACAGATCAGACGTGAGACTATGGCTTTGTGTAATTTGTGAGGTACTCGAGTAAACACTGAACATTTAAAACCTAAAACGAAAAATTTCTAAATAGAAAAATAAGTTAAAATTGAATATTAATTAATCTAATAAAATATGTCCTCAGGCTGCCGGACATTACCACGACGGTGATTGGAGTCCGGACGGTGGCTACCTCTACATAACAATAGTTTACAACTTCTCTGTGAGTCTGGCGCTGTACGGACTCTTCTTGTTCCTGGGAGCCACTCGTGAAATGCTAAAGCCATTCGACCCCGTACTCAAGTTTTTCACTGTAAAATCGGTTATCTTCTTATCATTCTGGCAAGGTGCGTAGCATCATAATAGAAAATTTTGCGACATCAAATATATAATTAAATATAATTGGCAAAACAAGAATCCTCTGTGTCAAAAATAAATTATAATATAATTACTGTATATTTTCAGGTGTAGGTCTGGCTATCCTCGAGAAGGCAGATGTCATATCGCCGATTATAGACTCGAATGGCGTGCCGACCACCGCCGGTACTGTGTCCGCCGGCTACCAGAACTTCCTCATCTGTATCGAGATGTTGGCTGCCGCCATTGCACTCCGCTACGCGTTCCCGGCTGCCGTGTACGCGCACGCGCACCGCGACCCGCATCGCTCCGTCACCATGCAGTCCATCTCTAGCAGCCTCAAGGTGAGCGTCGCTCTGATTCGTGTATTGGAGCAGGACCTGAGGTTCCCATCAGCAGGCCTAGCGAGGCGATTCGGCCTCACTTGAGTCGCAGGGTAAGGAAAAGTGGCACACTTATGCTTAGGCTGACGCAGGTGCTTAGCGGACATGGCCGTTTCGGTAAGTACCTGCAAAAGATAGCGAGGCGGGAGGTAACACCCTCCTGCCACGAGTCTGTTACGCCACTGGACCCGGCGCACCACTGAGAGGCATACCCTGACGGCGATAATCGGCGGAGAGCTCTCGCTGACGAGAAATTAATCACGCTCGGCAGCGAGGTGCTGGTTGGAAATAGAGCCCGCGGAGCGGCAGCGTGAGGAAAATGCCTCCGCTTATTCATTCCGTCGAAGAAGACCGGAAGAGGAGGCGTCGGCGCTATGCGCACCTTCTCGGCCCGCCTTAATAGCCTCCCCTAATAGGAACCCCCTTAGAAATGAAGGCCCGTAGGCGGGCTGCCCGTCGGGGCGTCACGGTAACATGCGAAAGCGATCCCGTGTCGTATATACTAATGTCGATCGTCGATATAGTATTTTAAAACACAAAAAAAGTTGAAGTCGGTTAAAAAGTTAATTATAATTTTGTTATTTCTTTTTTCCAGGAGACTATGAACCCTAAAGACATAATGACGGACGCGTTCCACAACTTCCATCCACAATACCAGCAGTATACGCAGTACAGCTCTGGTGAGTGAATGTATTAGTGTTTGTTGCATGGTTACTCGCTGCCTGATCATTTTTGTTTGCCAATCATTCGATGTAACTAGTTCTTTAATTAAGGAATAAATTAAATGAATAATTGACTTATTATTTAGTACTAGTGTAATTCAACACAAGTTTGAATTTTTTTTTTTTGAATTTAGTATTTATTTATTCTGATTCTGTATCTTTTCAATCCAACATTCCTAATGTTATATGTAGGATTTTTATTTCGGTACGCGAACGTAGTACTCCTGGTTATAGAGGGAGTTATTGTTACTTTTTGGTTTTATTTTCTTTCAGATGTCACTTCCCACCTGCCTTATGAGAAACTATAAGCTCTGCCATAGCTGTGCTCTGCATGAAGTGCATTGCTGTCTGTCTGTCCATTGTATACATATTTAATATATAACGATCATTATACTAAATGATAATGTAACATGCCAACTTAGACAACTACAGCAGCAAAATTAAAATATATATATATTAATCGGAGAGACAAAAAAAGTTAGTTGGCAAGTTACATTTTCGCCTGCCGAGCATGGAAATACGATTTACACTTGCTCCATAGTCTTATCTTAACATCGGGATCAAAAAAATATGACGCATTTTAAATTGAGAATTATATTTTTATAACCATATAAAATTCAAAAATGTATGCATTTTAACATCTCCAATAATAATAAAATATTAAAAGTAAAATGGGATAGGAAAAAAAATATTTGAAACATATCTTTAGTAAAACTAGAAATTCTTAGATTTCGGTGCTCGGTTATAAGACCCTAAATAAAGTGTTAAGTTAATTTTTAGTGTATCTTTACGTTTTGTAACAATTGTCGAGGTATTTGGCTAGTCCGATTTTAATCGCGTATACTGGTTTCACACATAAGCGAATTATAATAACTAAAAAATAACTGACAAAAAAATAATAAAAAAACCCGCTTTTACTATGTGTGTCACTGGTTTTATAAATGAAAAATAATACAAAAAAAAAACAAATAAAAAAACGATTAAAAAGATATATATATTTATATGTTGTTATTCATAATAATATTTAGTTATTTAAGTTCGGACTAATCATTGCCATTTTATTACAGTCGTACCTTTATAATTTGTACTTAAAGCCTAAATTATATGTTAGTTTTGGGTAGTGTGTAAATGTTTATTTTTCTGTGATTTTTTTTCTTCATTTTTGTATATTTTTTTTTGTTACTCGTCTTTTTAGATAGAGGATTTAATCCGTTAGAAAAAGCTAGGCTTGCTTCAGTCGTAAAAAGTAACGAATTTGAGTACAGGTTTAGTTTTTTTACCATCTTTTAAGAGTTGTTAAGAAAGGTAAGTTGAAAAAGCAGTTTTGCCTGACCAAAGAACTAACATTTTGCAGGATGGAAAATAAAGCAGGCAAAAATGTTGAATAAGTATATAGCTTTGTATGTACGCGACATGTAAATGTCCTGTTTTCTTCTTATTTAAAGTTTAATACTAAAGAGTTACATGTAAGTTTAATATTTTTGAAAATTCAAGATTACTCTAAAGATGTATTAACTATAGTGTCTTTTATGATAGAGATTAAGTTTTAAATCATAACCGTACCAGCTGTGGACATTAAATAAATAAAATCTTTGTACTTGGCATCAACTACACTAATAAACGATTCTATCTATTGTTGTAGTATTTATTTTATATATTTAATTTTAGGGAATGCCACTGAACAAGGTGAGTTTTAAACTGTTTTTTTATGCTTTTTATATTTGTTTGACAGCAAGTTGCTATGCATGTTTTTATAAATTTTGCAATTTGCACAGACATACATATATTGTTGAAACTTATCCAAATACTACATTATTTTTTTGACATTAAAACAACAGTGTTGCATCTTTTCAAAATAACCAAATGAAATACTTCCATGATGAATGCTTTTTGCTTAGTTGCAATGTAACACAGAACAACTTTATATGTACATAAAATATAGCAATGACTGACATTCACTTTTTAATCTTAATTACTTAACCAATTTTTAAACTAATTACTTATTAATTAACCAAATCCGGAGATTGATTGTAATAGCTGAAATGGGTACTTCACCACCAATTCAAATGATTTATACTTGTAAATTTTTAAATCTAAGTAAAAATAAACTTTCTAATTTTAGTTAAAATAAAATATTTATTGTATACATAGTAATGGAATTTTTACCTACTTTTTTACAAAGTAAAATAAAATAACAGCTCGCCACCTGCTGTCAACGCTCTTCGTTGATTGCATTGTAAAAAGTACAATAATTAAATGCATTTTGTAGCACTGATAAAAACGTAACGAGTTCTTGTTAAGTAAACAAAAAATATTAACATTTTTATTTCAGTTGCCGATAGTTGATTTTAAATATATTAAACATAACTATTGCACATAAAAAGTTTTACGTTTACACTTACATTATACCATAACTATTACTATTACAACATTAGTATTTTTTATTATTATTGATTTTTACACTTATTGCACTGTCATTCAGATAATTATTATAAAATCATTACATTTATACGATTAACTTGACTTAACCAGTTTCAGCTCAAAGTCGAAAGATTGAGAGACACTGCATTTGATAATTAAAATTCAATAGATGACTAAACCCTTCGATCAATAATGTTCTAGATTAGCTACCGCTTTTAACCGGGCCCGGCACAAATACATGTGTGATCTTATTTCAAATTAGTATGATCCAATCATAACCTTGTTTTAAGCTGCGAACCTCGGTCGACATATTATTTATTGCTTTTTTGGGACTGTAATTCCGACTTCCGATAAGGTTGAAGTGACATTACTGTCACCGTCTTGTATACAGGTCTATCAACGGAGCCATTTCAGTGGTGAGAGATTGGTGCGATTGTGATATAACTTTTAATTCGCGACAACGCTCGTGGTTGCTACGCGGAATATTATTTTTCTCTCCCAAGTATTGTGTTATTTAATCATTGTTATATCGTTTTGTTGACTTTTGTATAATGTTTGACAAATAGTATAATTTTATCTTCCTTATCCGAGCTTTTGTATGGGAATGTATATCTAGTGCATTTATGATCGAAGCTTAAACCCTAAATCGCATTCCGTATAAAATTTTGCTACCTTCAGTTAATAATAGTATATGCAAAATAGTGTTTTGTATTCATTTAATTATTTGATTGGTTCGCAAAATGTGAATTAAACATTGATATTTATTGGTGTGTTATTGTAAAAAATATTATAAAAATTATAATTAAGTACCAAAAATTATAAAACGTATGTATAAAATATTGTTACCGGTTTTTCGTTTACATTTTCAATTAGAAACGATTTATTCATAGAATATATAATACATTTAAAAATTCAGTGATGCGTGGCGCTGGGATTGGCAATCGTGGCTCCGAGGAAGGAGCAGCTTTGGCGCCGCGACCGCCGCCGCAACGCGTAGCAACCATCAGTCATGCTACCAACTATCACGAAAAAACAACTCTACTCAGCTCTGATGACGAATTCCAGTGAAATAACAGCAGTGTTAACATTTGACGTCTGAATAATTTTGGCGTGTTTCAAATCCGAATGCCCACTGTTTAACAAAATGAAAAATAAATAGTGGTATGGTTTCGATTTCAACGTACCTAAGAATCTTTGCATCATTGTTTTTTTTATTAATTATACAATGCTTTTGTTATGTTGACCAATGTTTGGTCGTATTCTCTGAACGTTCCTATTATAAATCAAAATTAGGACAAATTCCGTAACCCAACTATAAAATTAAGATAAAATCGGATCTTCCAAAATTTATGAATGATATCGATGTCGACGTGATTTAAGCGCGACTAAAACTTGTAACGCAGAGTGTGAATATAAATAATAATCGACTATCTTTTTAAACGACGACTATGGCGCGCTAATGTTTTATTGTATAGTACATTTTAAGGAAGCTCGTAGTTTTATCACACTTAACATCGGTGTACAGATATTCTAATCAGGAAAATTAAAAATATATTATTTCACTTTTATATCTTGCACTTGGATCATTAAAATAGTTTTATAATATAGTTTGATAGCGTATTTACAATGAAAAAAAAATAACTATCTAAATGTAACATAGAATATTAAAAAAAAAATACAATTGTTTACCTTTTTAAAATATATACTGTCAGCTAAATCTTTTATATGTTCATTTTTGTTAGTAGAATAACAACAGTTATTATTCTTTTATTAATGTATTTTATGGTATAGATATTTTTTATGTTTTAAAATAATAAAAAAATAGCTTAAAATTAACGTAATATATAATAATAGCCACTGCCCACCCTCGGTACTTTGTACAGATTAGAATTGTAGTCACAATAAAATATTTAATATCGTGCTTATAAACAAAATCTCGAATTAACTCATATAAATAATTTTTTTGACTCATCGAATGAAAAATAAAACATGTATAATCTTAGATTTGTCATAAATTTATAGGACCATTCCTGCACAACACTTTCTAGATAGCTAATGTATAATAATTGTCTCAATCTGAGACTTGCTTTAATTACAAAATTGCATTGCTTCGCCGTCCAATTAAAATTTCTATGCACTTCCATATTCTTAAATAGATAATATCTAAATACAAATATACCAAGTAGACGTAGCTTTCTTTTCGTTTTATGCCAAAATTTATACGAAGATTGAAAACCGTGATAGATTTTTTTTAATTATGTAATGTTTCATTGGCTAAGATTGAAATACCTAATGTTATCAAATAGAAGGAACTGAAAGTGCATGAAATGTTAGGCAAGAACGCAATGAGATTAAAAAAATGCAACCATGCTGGGGGCGCAAGAATAATATTTATTTTATTGTTTCTGTGGAATTATCAAATTTTTATAAACATGACGATTATTTTTGGTGGTTAATGTTACAAAATCAGTGTTCAGTTAAAATTATAAAAATCGTTTAATTTCTGGTATTTTTACCAAATGTTAAATTCTAAGTTCAAAATAATAATAATGTATGAATAATTTGTATGTAACCAGATAATATATTTATTACAAATGTAATTTAAATAAGTGTCTAATGTACCTATGATTATTATATATTAAGAATGTTTTCTGTCAAAATACATAAACGTATATGTAAATAATCTTTAATTTGTTATTTAAATATGTTACGTTGATCTATTTATTTTGTGTTACAAACTATCGTAGAAACTGACCGTAGTGTTTTGTAATATAGGAACTTATATTGCATTATATAATTGTCAATTAATGTTCTCCCTACAGAGCAACACCATGAGGGGCTTATGCGACAATTAATGTGACTTCTTCATTAAAAAGCCTGATATTTTGTAGATTTTTAAAATTTATTTCTTCATTATCAAATATAAAGGAAATTATTTTTGTAACAAAAATAGAGAAAGACAGACATAGAACAGAACCATTGTTGAAAGAGGATATAAACAAATTAATGTTAGATATATATTAATTGAAATGTTTTAGCTCCAAGTTTTTAAGATTATAAATACCTAATAACATTGAAATTAACCGTTGTTTTATTTATTTTACAACCGCAGCTTGACTGGACCTTTTAATTTCCTTCCATTATTCTTTGCCAAGAATTTATGTCCATATTGATTGTAGATGTTCGATGTAAATTTGAAATTATATTGTCCAAAAAGTTAAAGATTTTTACGAAAAATAGGTAAATGCCGGTTGCCATATGACGTATGAGTTGCATTTGTGGTAATGAAAGATGAAAGAAAAATTATATTCTAAGCTTACTTAAGCTTAAGATAAAATTTCATTCCCTTCACTGACATATTAACTTTAAACATTTACATATTAGGGAGCTTTCTTTAGCTAATCACCGATTTTTTTACATTCATTATATTTCGCTATTGTCGCCGCACGTTCTTCAAAATGGCGCGAAAACATTGACTTCGTTGATTGGTCAAACCAAATGTAATTAGTGTTGCAAGATATTATAAATTAAAAAAAATTGTGTTACCTTTGCTTTTCGTTTGTGGGTTTCACAACGTTTTAACGTTTAATAATAATAAAAATAAAGAACTCTAAGGCTAACATTATAGATTATTAATCATTTAAATTTATGTCAATCTGCATGTATAATTCTTTTGTGATTTATTTATATTTTAAAGTCAGCCAAGGGAAAATAAGCCAGAATTACCCAGTGGCTAGAACACATGAAACCTAACCGATGATTATGGGTTCAAACCCTGGCAAGCGCTACTGATGTTCTTGTAATTTATGTTTATAATTCACCTCATGCTTGGTGAAGAAAAACATCGTGAGTAAATCTGCATGTCCTGGATAAAAATCTGCCATGTGCGGGTTGCACGATTTAAGGATCAGTTAATGTTTCTTAAACTGGCATGTACGTATTTGTATTGAGTGTTAGTGACATACCAAACATTTGGTGACCCAGTTGCTACTTTGCCTTTTATTTTAAATGCTTACCTGATACAAAAATTATCAACAAAGTTTTCATATACGTGTTTTTTTTTCTTTTATTGAATAGATAGGCGGTCCAGCACATGGGCACCTGATGAACTAAGATGTCATGTCCCTTGTGCCTGTTATTACACTGGCTCACTCACCCTTCAAACCGGAACACATCAATACAAAATACTGCTGTTTTGCGGTAGAATTGCACAAAGCTCTACCACCGAGTAAAACTATTCACTTAATACGTATTTTTTAATTATAACAGAAGCATCATTTCCCGTACATAGCCTATTTATGCTAGACTAATCAAAGACATTAAACCATAATGAAACCATAGCCAATTTACAACTTATTTAGTGATACATAACATATATATTTTTGTATTTATCAATTAATTTCGTTAGGAAACTTGAATAGTACGTAACTTATCTGCAGTTAATACGAGGGGGGTTGGTATTTACAATAGAAAATAAAACAAAGTCAATTATTAAATTTTATATTAAAAATATATACAGGTACAGTATAATTATTTATTCGTTTTTATTTAGAATATTACAATTTATAGGTTTTATTGCTTCAATGTGATATAGTTCCGAAGCTTAAACAAACGTACTGCTCTAATATTATATCAACAAAATAATTTTTCATAACCCCTAAAGGAGTACATATACCTATTTAACATGATTTAACTTGTGATGTTTGTATAATCACTACATTTAACAAAAACAAAATACGTAACAGTGGGTGTGTATAACTTAGAAAATTTGTATATTTTATAAATGGATAAAAATAGTGCTCTTAAACCTTTCTCAAAATATTTCCACTTCTGTTCGATTATACGCGTTTTATGTGAAGAGAAGAAGTTATTTTATTTTTTTAAAAGTTTAAGTGATGCAATTTAGAATTAAGAGATGTGTTAGTATAAAGTAATTAGTCGCAAAATAATGATGAACGGATTATTTGGATTATATATAGCCTTAAATAAATATATAGCACTTAAATACTAGATAAGAAAATTGTTAAATTAGATTATATCGACCTATACGATTACATTTATGAAGCAACAGTGGCAGCTTTCACGAAATGACTTTGTATTCGCTTTAGTTACACTACATTGCCACCGCGCTAAAGGCATCTAAATCACAATATATCTCGGCTAAGCCCTATTGAGAGAGTGAGAAAGAGATATGCAAGAGTTCACAACTTATTTATTATACCTAAGAGAAATTGAAAAGTTATTAATCATGCCTATTTACTTAGTGCAAGGTCTTAACCAAAGACAATAATGAACGGAATTCATTTACAATTTGAGCAAAGTTAGGCATAGTTTATTTTAATAGAATTTGCACACTCAAAATATAAAATTTAAAATTATTTAAACTTACTTTTTCGAGTCAGTACAGTCATTAGGTACAGGTTCGAGTTCTTTAGTACATATTCTATTGAAATAGGCTATAGATTTTACCACCAAAATGACATGAATTAAAGAATATTTAATTTAACGTGCTACTTTGACCAAAAACAGTAACACAATGCAAGGGAAAGACAAACAAATAATTAATACTCTACCATAAGTTGTGCCGTAGACTTGCGACAGTCGATAAAAGAAAATATTTGGAAAAATACTTCTTTTTCTAGTGTTTATAAAGAAGTATATAATTAAAATAATATATTTAAAATTATTTTACAATTTTTAAATATTAGGTAGATATATTTAAAATCTGTTTAATAATTTTAAAATTTTAATATTACAGAAACGTAGCTGTTTATTTTCTAAATGTGCACCTATGCCATTTTATACGTTTCTAAAAAGTAGGAAAGATTTAGATCAAGTAGATTAGAACGTCATAGGTAGAATTAAGAATAATCTCATATTAGGATTGAAAATTTTCTTATAATTATAGTAGATAAATATCATTACACATTTTTAGTATAAAAATCGCACTTCTCTTGTCTGAACCAGCCAGACTCTTTTCTAATAATATTATACAACCGACATACTTGCGGCGACAGTAAAGAAATATTCTATATTTTTCTCTTTTTTAAATATGATGCAATTGTACTTTAAGTATTGATGTTATCATGAATAGGTAATTGAAGATTCTTAATAACAATTGTTTGTGATAGAAAGTACATACTTATTTATTTAAGTACTTACCTACATTTTACCCTTTTCCTCACATTAAAATTATGATTAGACTTTTAGTACGAGTAATTGTCTAATTCGAAAGTAGAATTCAATTCTCATATCGTAATGACATTCAAATTTGGACATTATCTGTGGAATCACAAATTTACGGGATTAGGAATCCCTTTCAAATAGCTATAGGATACTTGACTATTAAAAAAGTATTTAAGCATGATGTTTTGGTATTAAATTATCACATTTCAGAAAAAAAAATACCAAGAATTGCATTTACAAAGAATGCCGCTAAGCTTCTTTATAAGCCAATTTCTTCGGTGGATTTTCCGCCAATTTTGATGTAAGCGACTATTACTTCTCACATGTATATTTATGCACAGCACCAAATTGCAAAGTCAGCGATCCATCATACTATAATTTTCATAATATTGGGTATGTATAAATCTAGAAACTGATAAAACTGAGCAAATACTAAATATATATTAATTTATTTTTATTAAAAAATAACTAGATCGTCAATATCAAGAAGAGATATGAGTTATATTTGTTAAAACTAAATAATGTTTCACATGTAATTTCGAGGGTAAAGCTACTTTTCCACAAAAATAAATTAATATCTCATACTATAGTCAAGTACTCCATTGCCGTATCGTTTACACCAACAACAACTAGTTTTGGTCTTTAAAATATTTAATTGAAAAATAAAAATAATTTTTATTTTTAAATCTAGGCAACTATAAAAAAATTAAGATAACATTCAAAGCCTTCGCTATACTTTTTCATAATAATATTCTTTTATTAGAAAATGAAACCACTAAACAAATACTGAATATAATACTAGAATAAATATTGTGAGAGGATAGTCTTCTGCTATAAACAATAAATTACCAACGCCAAATTAACTTACCTTGGTTGAATTAGGGTAACGACGGCGCATTAACTAATTTACGATGTAAAATGGAATCTGCTTTACGTATATTTGATGGATAGTTAGGACAGTGCTAAATTAACTCAGTGATATATGTAGTAGCAGAGTACGATAATGAAAAAGTGTAAAACATAAAGCAGTTTGTTGTCTAAAAATATAAAAATACCTAGGTCCCAAAAACGTCAATGTTTGGAGCAGTTGTTTTGTTAATTTTAAATTCTTCACTCTTAATTTTCGTGTTCTTATTTCCTACCTCCAACAACAAACGTAACAACTTTTCTATAATGTGTACAAAAAGTGCATTTATTATATAAAAATTAAATATATTACAGACACGCAAACTTGCAAAGTCCAGTGAACTGAATTTACATATAAAAATATAGTACAATTATCGCCACTCCAGTAGACTTAGACAAGTATCCGTTTTAAGTTTTCTTCAGCCTCGCAAAACACAAAAAGACTTTATACATATAAATAGTTATAGAAATTCTTCGATGTCTATCAATAAATCACATAATCACAGGTAGCATTTATATACATCGAATACTTTCTTTAAAATATTTCCCATTGAACTAGCATCACTGAAAATAATAAAACGTCACAAAATTGACGACGAATACAATATAATTCATCGTTTGGCCTTATCTTACTTTAACATTCCATTAAATCCAAACGTTTGGTTTAAAATGCATCGCCAATTCGCTCGGAGATATAACATTAGCTGTAAAGTATTCATAGCTGTAAGCCTGTAAGGGAACAAATGACCCATTTCCTAACAGACTATAATTATAATACGCTTAGTTTATCTGAACACAGCATTTTAACGGGACTCAGTGGAATGTCGGTAAGTTTAATACAAAGGACGTCAAATGCGTTTAACGCGCGGGCCGGGCGCGGTACCACGCTGCGTTGCCTGCTACGAGCAACGCTGTAGTGCACGCGATCTGAAATTCAGATGAAAGTTAGTCACTATAAACTATATTTTGTATTTTATTATTCATTTATTAACGTTACATGATTGTATTACTTTCTTAGAAATTTATAATCAACACATTTATGGCAATAAGCCTTACTGTATACATTAGGTATTTGTTATTAGAAAAATATATAAATGATTTATATCGAATATTTAAACTGTCAGCATACTAGTTGTAATAACTATGTTTTCATTAAAAGAACTACAAAACTTCAATTGATATAAAACGTTCCCAATTAAAAATCAAATTGATAACAATTATCTGCACACTCTAGCGTGTCTTCGCTCATATAACACGTATGGTCCCCATAGGAAAACACTACAAGCTCTATGAAAATTTGTTTTGTTGTTTATGATTTGATAAGACTAGCTTCGTCAGTGATTGCAAAAAAATACAGGTCACGGTTTTCGTATTTAAAACATTAAAATATTATAGAGCACATTTAAATTATCTCAATATTAGAATTTTAATTTGATACTAGATTTTGCTTGTAGTTGCGTCAAATCTATACCTATCAAGCGGCTGAAGTCGCGGGCGAAAACTAGTATAATATAAAATAAAAATAATAGACGAATCGATAGATCGATTATTACACATATAATGTTTTAGACACACATATAATATTATGTTAACAATATTATTTCTAATAACTACACATTAAAACGAACGTCGCTAGTAAGCAGGTCAATTACGCCTACTCTTCTACTTTGACATATTTAACCGTAGCTACGAAATCACAAAGACAAACGAACTAAGTAAATAAAAACTATACCTAAAATTGTACTTTCTAATCTAATCTATACAAAGATGAACACCATTACACTATTTGCCTATACGAGATATTTACACAGAACCTAGTCAGCGATACCCAATCTCAATATTCAATATACGTAGCGCTAAGCAAGGTGGATCAACTAGAATATATCACCCTCGAACTATACACTCGAGCAAGCCTCTTACCTCGCGAACAAGAACAGTGGCCTTTTAAAGTGAGACTCTCCTATAACAAAGCACCATTTATCACTTAGAATAAAGAACGTCATGAATAAGAGAATCAATCATTTGTTACGAAAAGCTCTTGACCTTTTTAATGTATGAATTACTCCTTTGTACACGATTTAAATAATAAATAAAACGTGCAAAATGAAAATCTCTAGCGATATATAGTCATAAAAGATGTATCAGATAGGGCTGTAGCCTCTAACAATGATTTTAATCGGGCAAGCTTCAGTGAATATAAAACAAACAATAAACAAAAGAGAATGGAGTAACCTTGTGCGGGCGTCACTGTGGAGACAAGTACCCGTGACACGATCACAATGAGTCGGGATCCCAGTTCACTGTAGGTATGACCCATGCACAACCACCACTTGAAATGAAAATAAATTAAAACGAAGATGAAATGATTTATGAAACGATAATTTTAAAACGATATACTAGTGTCTATTTTTCTACACAAAAAAAAAACATTTCGTATAATGTACCTATAAATAATAATAATAAAATCCATATATAAAACAAAACATAAATAAATGAACATCGAAAAAATCTGTGTTAAATGAAAGTAATGAAGGCAGATGCTTTTAACTTTACATGATATTTCTGGAAAGTGATAATAGCAAGTAGAGATTGGTCTTGGCTTTTGAATACGATTGAAGTCTTATTCAGAAAGATAATTCTACGATCGGAACTTTATATTTTTATTTATATAAGACAAATATAAGTAATCTTTTCATTTTGTAGTACTAACCGTATTATACTTTTCAAATAAACGTATAGTAATATATTTTTTTAATATTGTGTTAAACATTATTTTTTTATGTAATTAGTCGGTTTTCATAGTGGTTTGATTCCTTTTGTAACAGCTGTATGGAATATATCCCAGCATTACGAATTGCGTCAATTTACATTCGGTTGTATTGTTTCACAACGACTTAAAAATAAATAAATAAAAACATGAACAACTCCAACGCCGAACTGGTTTCACTTTGTGTATTTATGAGATATTAGGAGTATATTGACAATACATCAAGAATTGTCGCTAGGTAATCGAAATCTATATCGTATGCAGCCTTTGCAGCCTTCTATAACCGAAAGTTTAAAAATTCTTCAGTTTCTGTGTCCTGCTTACGATTAATATTGATAATGTTATATTATATGTCATTTGTCTCACCTATGGGGCGCTCGATGTGGTGAGCCAGGTGGCGATGACGCCGGGGATAGCGCTGGTGTAGCGGGTGCTGAAGCTGCACGTCGTCGGGAGTATTCACTACCACCGACTGCCATTGCAGACCCACCGCTGACAGGGTCGGTCACACGGGTTATGGATAGCCCTGACGCTGATCGAGTTGGCCGAGAAGGAACTGTCGTGTCGGTGTCAAATTAATAAAAATGCTTTGCTTACAAAAAATATTCGAAACTAGTCAAATTAAATATAACATAAATATTTAAGAATAAATAAATGATCTATTATATTTAAAAAAAACATCATCTGCATTACCTCCAGTGTAACTGTAAAGGCCAGCCGGGGAAGATCGTGGCCGGTAACCAGATGCGGTCGAAGTCGTTGACAAGGTCGAAGGCGATCTCTTCATCCCGGCAGACTCACCCGCGCTTGACGTCGTTGACGGCCTTCGCGGTCGTGGCTGCCTCTTGGAACCAGTTCTGCATACACCTACAGGTTTTCAGTCGTGAGTCACCAAGAATTCCAGAAAATCTTGTTACATGACAATGCAAGTGTGATCAAATTTAAAACACAAATAATAAACGGAGGTACAATGGATGATATAAACAATAATGAAAAAAATGCAAATGAGAGGGGTGTTGTAGCTGTGAACAATGAACTATAAAAAGCGTACTACAATAAATACGAAAAAAAATATCTTAATTATTATTCAATACACAGTTATAAAAGAGCGTGTTAATATTACAGCCGTAAGCCCTGAGTGTTCTTAAAATAAATGTATTCACATCATTAAAGAGCCCACACAATGAAGTGCTTGTTACAAATCCTGATAGACTCTATGATTGATGTATCATAAAGTTACATTAGCCAGCTAAATGACAAGTGCTTTTCGAAGTTTATGTGAGGTATTTCAGAAAGTATATTTACCGTATTTATTCGGTGTTCAAATAACGTAAGCATTCCCACCAATTTAGAATTTAATTCATTTATCAAATAAATATTTCTTGATTTTGTATCGGATTTGTCAGTCCAATTTATTATATCCATATTAAGATACGACCTCATCTGTTATCCATCAATGTAGATAGAATACATTGATTGTACTAATAAAATTTATTAATAAAAATAACGTAAGAAAAAATATTTAAGTAACTCGTTTTTATTTAATTAAAAAAATATGTAACTCTTTGCAAATAATAGGGCTTAAAGAAAATAAAACGTAAATCATTCAGTTTATTTATTTAACAATTTCAGAAGACACAAACTTTGAACATAAATTTATTATCACGTAAGAGTCTCGGGGGTAAACAAAATGTTCTTACAACTAATGTCACTCAAACTTATAACAACTAAATAACATAAAATACATTTATTTTCATTTTATTGAAACAAAATGAGTTAAGGCACTAATGTAGATATAGAAACGGAAACAATAACTTACGTTAATAATTATAAAATAGTTATTATGTACTTAACAATAACCTACTCTACCTACATCCTACAAGTTATATTTTCGTATAAAATTAGAGATTTAAAAACAACTAGGTGACCGTTCCGAGTTGAAAAAATCTTATCAATCGATCGCTGCGTCTCCTGCCGGGGCAATTACACACAGAAAATGTTAACAAAATCAGTCCAGTCGTTTAGAAGTTCAATGACACGTACAAAAGTATAATAATATAGATAAAGATGTGTATATAGTTTAATATAGTATTAACGTCTTAACTATATATGTAGACAGTTACTTTGAAATAACGATTATTCCATTAATTTCAGTTATTTCAGGGAAATATTTTAGGTGTTTTCATTGTTTTCGTCAAAAACGTGAATACGTAGAATTAATTTCGAGAAAGTAATGACGATTGTTATCCTAAATAACGTTTTCCTATTTCGTCTCATAAAATATAAGAACAAAAAAAGAATTATACCGCAAAAAAATATATAAAACTATAATGTTTAAATGCTAAAATAACCTAAGGCCTCAATTTCCATTATTTTCACGTTTTTACGTACCCGTCGGACACTGTCGACCCATTGAGCATTTTCCTTCACAGATGGTTCGCTGGCTCAGCATAGTTTGATAGGAGTCAAGCATTACACGGCATTCTGCAAGATCGTTATCTGCTAAAGCTAGAGATGGGTATCGTTCTTTAAGACGTCTTCTTTCCTGCACAAAAAAAAAACAATATTGGTCTTGTTGATTTAACTACTATATACACATATTCGAAAAATTCTTACGTAGTAATTATTTACTAATGAAAAAATGAAAATACCAAAGATGATTGTAATCCATATATAATTTTACGCAGTGATTGAATTTTGTGGCGGTCTGTCTGGGTGGATATCATTATTCTTCAGTTATTATACCGTTATTTACCGTTGGACACATATTGACGGTGTAAGGAGTTGTTTATACTTGTTGCAAAACTATGGTAACCGTGAAACTTGCCATCAGGTGGCCTATATGCGAAAGTAAATAAAGATAAAAGTATATGTTATACTTAAACGCATGACTATATATATACATATTATATGTGTATAATATTATTTTGTAATCTCGGTAGGATATAATTCTATTATAGTTACGAGCCGATATATTATATACTTACAGATGGTTGATAGTAGTTAAATATTTGTATAGAGATCTACAAGCCGTAAAATTTAATAGATTACATGGACATAAAACTGGGGTGAATGATTACTGGATTAACGTAAGTGCAATGTCAAATAAAATTTTATTGCCTATAACCCCTTAACTATAACTGTTTGTACCTACTATCTAGTGATAAATGTTTTACTGAAAATGACTGATCGAAATTCCAAAAGATCTTTTATTAAACAGAAGGTAATAGCTTGTGAATTTCACGCTGAAGAGGAATTGGCTCTCATGAAGATTTGAAGTTTGTTCTTATGCTAGAATTTTGAAATCTACAATTTATGAGACCTTTCTGAAAATATGTTGCTTGCCTTTCTACGGTTACTAGAATAGATTTTTTTTGTGCTTGAGTAGTTACTTGGTGGTTTACTTGGTGGTAGAGCTCTGTGCAAGTTCGTCTGGTTAGGTACCATCCACTCATCAGATATTCTACCGCAGAACAGCAGTACTTGGTATTGTTCCGGTTTATAGGGTGGGTTAGCCAGTGTAATTTCAGGCACAGGGGACATAACATTTTAATTCCCGAGGTCGGTGGCGCATGTAAGCGATGGTTAACATCTCTTACAATGCCACTGTATATGGGTGACTACTTACTATGAGGTGGCCCATATGCTCGTCTGCCTACCTATGCTATAAAAAAAACAATTCTATCTTGCACATCAAATTGATTTTAAATCTAATAAACATATAGCATTCACATGTGAATCAGCTTTTATACGACTAGCTAGATTTTCTAGCGTACTATAAAGCGCTGTATTTTAGTTTACTCTGGCACTAAAGTTTTCCTGTGCACCGTGGTCTACTTCTTTTACGAATTTGATAAATTTCTTAATTGTTGTTCCGTTACATTTTGGCATCTCCTTTACTAAGTTCATTTACTCATGTTTGACCACACGAAGCGTATATACCTCTAAGGTCTAAGCCCGTATAAAAAAATGGTAGCACAAATCGGGGCTAAACATAAGTTGTTGGATAATAAATTTAATTAATTTTGAACAAATGTTAAGAATTAATTATAATCACGTCGAATAATCACTTGGCTGTCATCTTATGAATTGGGCCGACGACAAAGATAACTTTAGGCGTGTACGAACAGAACTAACCACACTGATTGACTTCATTTACTCTAACTAAAGTTGAATTGGTTTTACGATAACATTTGGAAAAGGTATTTGAAATTCATTGATATAGAATTTTATTATTTACCCAGTGGTAAATAAGGCTTTGCATAGGCCCTGGGTGGATCCACACATTCACCTTTAACTCTACCGCCAGATAGTACTTTGAAATAGAAGACGGCATGAGCTAAGAATATACCTTACCATGAGTTGGCTTTCCGAATATAAATAAAAAAAAAATCAAAAACACATTAAAAATCCAACAAGTCCACTTAAGGCTTTTATATATTAACTAAAAAAAAAACAAAATCGTAATTTATATTCTTTCTTTTAAAAAATTTACATAAAAAGTAATCAACTACGAAATACTGATATAAAACAAAAGCAAAACGCTTCCGATAGCTCCACAAAGATAACAGACATTAATGTATCGAAACACTACAATTTTTCCGATGGCGCGTCACATCAAATATGCTTTTACGAATACAACCGCAGTATTACGTAACGTTGATGTAATTAGAATGGGAGTGAATGCCGCACTGATTGCACGGGGTTCACTTTACCGATTAAAGAAGCGTAGTTAATTAATTAAGCTCTTTCTGCTGTACATAGGCTCCTACTGAGCTGAAAATGTGTTAAAAGTGAATTCGTTAATTCAAGGCGATTTTATACTGATATCGCTTGAAAAAAAAACAAATGAAAGTTTTAAGGGTCAGTGTTTTCATTGTTATAATAAATGTTTCAAAAGCTATCATACTATCAGTAACTATATTAATAATTAAAATTTTGGAAATTACTACAAAACAATTAGATAATCTTTTTTTTTCTGTCTACATCGTAACGTCTACATTTTTTAACACCATCCATCATATAATTCCACTTATTTTTTGTACCGGTATTCGGTCAGTATTTCAACTCGATGAATTTATACAATCTCACATATCAAAAGTTATTTTCAGAATTTGATTGTGTATTGCGATAAAGTTCGGAATGAGAGTAACCGTTTCAAATGTACATTCACCTTTGAAAGCTTTCATTACAGCAATTAGCTTTTATACGTGGAATGAAAATTTGGGTTAACTTAAAAAATAAGTCGACTTCAGTGTGACCCACATACGCAAGTTAAGAAGTATATAACTATTAGAAGGTAATTAGTATATAGTTGATATAATCCGCTTTATTAGTATAGGTTGGCGGACGAGCATATGGGCCACCTGGTGGTAAGTGGTCACCAACGCCCATAGACATTGGCTTGTAAGAAACGTCGCCATCAACCTTGGGAAATAAGATGTTATGTCCCTTGTGCTCACTCACCCTTCAAACCGGAACACTACAAAGTACTGCTGTTTTGCGGTAGAACATCTGATGAGTAGGTGGTACCTACCCAGACGAGCTTGCACAAAGCTTAAAGAATAAGTCGACTTCAGTAGACCGAGTAGACGTAAACATAAATTTGTAACACTTTTATTTAAACTACACGAATTTTGAAACATAACGTTTTTTCACATTTTGTCCTATTTTCACAACGCTATTTGATATGGTTTAGGTAATTTTAATAAATTAGCTTATTTTTTATAGAATGAGGTCAAACCATTAAGTCATTAGACTTCGTAAACATATACGTAACATATTTAATAATTTATGTTTGTGGGTGTGTCCCTTGCGTAATAAGTACACGTAAGTTACGAACATCTACATTAATAAGTTTTATATTAACATGAAAAGCTACTTAAAATTATATTCTCCATAAAGTCGGATGTCATATTTATATGATTAAGTTTATTGATTATATATTTTCTTTATGTCTTTGAATCCTGTATTAAGATTTATGGCGTAATGTTTACCTACCTGTGATACAACAGATAACACCGGTTCGTTTATTTGTAAGTACTGTGATAGCTTTATACGTATAAAGCTATCACAGTACTAGAGCACTTACAAACATCGAAGTATTATAAATTAACTTATCTTAAAGGAACTCAGTGAATTATAGAAACTACTTACTTCCACGAGCTTGTAGGTTTCGAAATCTTGCAATTGACGCTGGAATCCGAGATTAGGGTTGGCGACGGCACGCCCCGCCCGCACTACTTTTAATGCTTCACGCCAAGTTAACGGTGTGACGGACATTATGTATGCGACAGCCACTGTCACGCTCCGAGACATGCCAGCCAAACTATAAACGAATAGATTATTTAGTAAGAGATATTCATAATACTTGTAAACTTGAAATTACATTATATATACGAACATTTCAATAGAAAAACTACGCTCAGTGCATGGCTTCTATGTATATGATATATTATTATATAGTATCAATAGGTCAATTTCACATACAATTTAATCCATGTCACACTCAATAAAAAGCAAACTGTTCACACTTTTACCGTCCAATACATAACTTAAAATCGTATTTTTTTCTGTATACAAAACGTCTAAACTGAATTTAATGAAAAAATAATCAGGTGTTAATTTTGCTATTTTATTAAACGTGGTTATGGGTGGATTTCTTCAATTGTTTTATAAGCAAACAAAACAAAGAAAACATTTGAAGTAGACGCATACGTATTTACAATGTACATATACATAAAAATCGAGAAAAATATTCTATGTATAGGAATCATAAGCATATAACTGGTTTTTACCTAGATTACCTCGTTATATTAACGAAACAAATTTACATTGTAAACTTGCAAGCGTACAAACTTTATGAATTGCTGATTTACCTTATAAAATTCTCTGTAATGAAAACGTTAAAGTTTGCACTAACGTTTGCTTATGAAATTAGTCCATTTAGTTGTACATTTTTTAATGTTTTTCTAATTGGTAAATTAAAGAATTCAGAGTTTTTAAGCTTTTTTAACCGACTTCAAAAAAGGAGGAGGTTATCAATTCCTCTGTATGTTTTTTTTTTGTTTTAACAGTTGGCATGTGTAGGTCATATCTTATAAAATAATTTTAAATAATATATATAAACCTGTTACAATATACATATATCGTTTACTACTTATTGTAATTTGTTCGAAATGCCGCAATTTCATACCCGCAGTTTTAGTACATGGAATATTCGTAACTGCGTTATTTTCAACAGAGTAGAACAAGTTGAATATCGTAATAGTCGACTAAGGGAATATTTTATGTTAAACTTAAAAATAATTCAACAATCCATATGATGGAAGTATCGCCACGTATTTATTTCTTGCTGTCATACAAATAACGCAGATTTTAAATAATTATAATAAAAGAACGATAAAAATGTCATGAATACAATCTTGTTTAATATCGTTTTTCATAAGTACAATTTGCAGTTATTGATGATTGTCTTTCATTGTAATTGGGGATTGTATAATGTCCTCATTTAATTACTTTGTCTAATATAAAGACGAAAGTGTTATGTATTTTCATTAAATGAATAATTTATTATATATTAAATTAAATTGTCCAAGATATTATGTATATTTATTGACTTGATATGATGAAACTTGAAGTGTGATAAAGCTTGGAGTTAGCATTTGTTATTTGTTTGTCATTTATTTGTATGATATGTTTATTAAATATACATATATAGGTAGGTATCTGATCAACAAAAAAGAGTAACTACTGAGATTCCTGCCAGTTTTCAGTAGAATTTACATACAAAACCGATAAGAGCCAAACATTTGTAAAATAAAGATTTAAAAGTACTTGTATGAGCCCAAATATAGACTACGCTTAAATACAGACCTTGCGGAAATTAATTAATGTTTTATTGTGTATATTATACTAGTATTTTACATCATAGTTTTGCTAATAATATTCTATCATATAAAAGATAAAAATCTTATCATTGTAAGTGGGATAATACACACGAGACCAGTTAGTCAAATGCACTTCAAATGAAATCTCTAACAATGTGACCGGCCCGCTTCACTATAAAGGCAGAGTCATAAAAGGTCGCTAGAGTGTACCATGTCAAGATTATATGACAAGCGTTCTCTTGTTCATCTCCAAGTACGATACAACGTTGCATAGACTACCTATTCTACTATTATTATACATGATGAAATAGAAAGATCATGTACATCGAGAACAATTATTCGCATTATATAATAATCGTAAGATAAATGTTTATTTTTTATTAAATAAGCAAGTCTTTTGATATGATTAAAATCATGAGGTCTAATTGTTTGAATTTGAAATATAAATTATGTTTTGCTTATGTGTCTTAGTAATAAATATACTCATTTAACAATATGGCGTCGATTTTAGCTTGTCTATGAGCTTTTCAATTACTTAATCGATTTACAAACGTGTCTAATAATTAATTATAATATATTATAATAACTAATTTTATAAAAAGTACTAAATGTAATAATATACCCACGGAATTTATAACAATGTTTATTTTCTTAGTTCCGCGGACTTACCAGTAATACAGTACTATTTAAACATCCAAGTCACGTAAATGATGCGAAAGATTTTGATTATAAAGAATGTGATGTATATATATACATTACATGCATACGTATATGATCTATAAAGATCCTACTGACACGCATTAGTCAAGTTACTATTGTGTCACTAGATTCATATCAGAGTAATAATACTCGAAGTCAATTAAAAAATATTGGCATTTTGCCAAATAAAAATCACATCAAATACCTATTCGGGAGAATAATGCCATGACTAATTTTGGTCTAGAGTGTTTCTGAGCAACAGTTTTCAGTAGATCGAGAAATTGAGGAAGATGAATGAAATAATAATTTTTTTCTGCTGAGATCAAAAATGCTTTTTTTTCGATTGGGATAATGAGACATTTGATGATAAGTGATCACCACTGCCACCACATCACAGACACTGGCGCTGTAAGAAATATTATACATCCCTTACATTGCCAATATTAAATTCAGAGTAGTGGCACAATACCTGAAAGCTTTATGCTCTATGTTCTGGGTACGATCCTCGAAGCATGCCTGTCTTCTTCTTATTCTTCTTCGAACTTCGATCGGAATAGAACTTCTTGATCTATTCATGTATTCTAGCACTGACAATAACATAAACCTATCCGCGTTAGAATAGTAACTCTAAAAATGGAACTAACATGTAGTTCCATTTTTAACTATAGTACCTCTTGGTGCGGCTGTTAACGCCATTAGCTATCACCTGTTTATCATTATTGAATAGAGTTTAATTAACCAGAACATTTGATAGTCGGGACCCTGTTTCGAGAATACTTGTGAGATATATATAAGGCTATATTTAGCAATTTATAAGTTTACATATTAAGATTTAAATAGAACCAACAAATTTTACAAACTCAATTTATCTTATATGCTTACTCATATGTATATACATTACATTTTGAAATACGTAAATTCATCATGGCATGTTATTTTTATATATTTTTTCGATTAATTAATTACTAAGTAGGTATTTCATAAGTAAACCAATATATTCAAATATTCAAGACACTTGAAATCTTAAAACAAAGGCATTGTCGAATGCACTCGTCACGTCTCAACGGGTCGAGGTCGGTTTTACGGAAACTAATTAAAACGTAAAAGTAGCTTTTTCCGCAGTTCAGTGAAACTAGGGCATTAAATTCTTTGCATGCTTATTATAGGGTCTTTATAACAAACGTTTTGCTTCGGTATTATATTGTGTCTTATGTTTTACTTGATATTATAAAGTCATACGTTTAATGGTTACATTAAGGCTAGAGTTCACAAAAACTTAAACGTTAATATTATAATCGGTCGTATAATATTTAAACTTGCATTATACGAGAGCTTTTTTCGATTTGTCGGCGCCTTTTTTGTCGCTGGTTAGTAAGCCAAATCGAAACCTAATAAATGAAGAAGGTAGTAAGATAATACACCAATTTTTTATGTGTTAAATGTTTATTGGTGCGTGTATGAACGATTACTATATATTCACTCTACGATAGTGTTTTTAGTTGCGATTCGCTCGTGTCATTTTTCATTTCTATTAACATTTACGTGAAAAGCGCAATTCTAATAATTTATCTTTAGTTTATCCTTATGAGATATAAAACATTTGATAAAATGAAACCTGGTCTTGAATCTACATTTCTAATATTAAGGCGAATTTTGAAGAAAAAATAATCAACATCCTTGAATTGTAGTTTCTCAAATTTACATAAAAGTACAGACTACTATTCAAGTATTCATTCATAATAAAATTAAGGTATTATTTTGTCTACGTTAAATAATTTGAATTTCATTAAACGAATATAGATAATATGAATTTGATATATTTTAGTAATTTGATTATCATAAGCGCCTTGCTTAAAGGCCTGCAATCCCAAGACCCTGAGTGCAAATACCGGGTTGGAAACAAGAGGAATATAGAGTGCTTCTCTGTTTGCGTACACTTTTGGACATTATCATAGCTTCTGTGTTTTTAATCAACGTTGGCAATAGCTGCCGTGGCCGTAGTCAGTCAGTAGGACAACATCATCATTGTCATTTAATAATCGTAATTGTTCAAATCGTTGCTCACTAACGATCCTTGGCTTAGCAGTTATCGCCCGATTAACGGCCTTAACTGGTGTTTTGTCTTTGTTAAATACGTATTTTCATATTTGAAACGTTGATTAAACCTTGGTCATCACGGTTAATTTTTAATCAACTTTTACCAAAATATCTCATGTTTTAATGGGAAACTTTCTAAGTAGTAACTTTGGCATACATTTGTAAGGCTATCTCGTGGGAACATGTTTATTTGTTGAAGTTATGCCACGTATATGAACTATACCATGGTCCATAACTGATGTAGTGATCAAATGAATTAACTACTGCAACGCTGTGTAATATCTTTGCCAGATTCGTGCCAAACGAAGTTTTAATAATTTATTAAATTATGTAGTATACTAGAAAATAATAATATTTGCTTTTTTTCAAATACATTTAAAAAAAGCGGTTGCTTTTCGAATAATATCCAAAATACATTTACCAAAAGTCTTGCGTGTTTGTTAAAGCGATTAAAGGCTTTACATTTTCATAATAAAGCGATGAATTGAAGTAGAAGGAGGTTCAGACAAATTAATTTTGTCTTTGCTTGACAAAGGGATTATTTCGGTTAAGACATTAGATATAGACATAAAAGTTTATTATAAAATTCAGCAGAATAAAATAAAAAATTAGTCATAAAAAAATCTGTCATCGCGTGCGCTGTGGAAACTATTGATGATAGAACAAAAAAAAAATGGTTGTCAGTAAAGTCGGTTTACGGACGATAGTTTAACGTGATAACGTCATAACAAAACATTGATGAAATGACTGCAATCGAGTGAAAGAGAGATAGATGCGGCGCAAGCGTACAATCAGCGTAACGGGACAATTTTTCGTGCATGCAGCCAGCGTTCATCGATTTATTAGACGTTGTCACGTCAAAAATAAAGACTTTCGTAGTTATTCAATATCGTAAACTAACATAATAATATAACTCACGTAGTTATCTTATATAACACTCTCATTATAATTTAAGGCATCTGTAATACTCTTACACAAGTTCCACGTAAGGCCAAATATGTAATAAAAATGACAAAAATATTGAATTGGCACAGAGCCATGTAAAGAGAAACGGAGTAAACACGTGTATGCGTAGCCCAGATTAATTTAATCACGTTATCACAAAGTCTCCTATATGCTTAACATATAGTGGCAGTAATCGGCTCTTATATCGTTGTTACGAGTACACAACAGATGTTACAAATTCCTACATATGACTTAACTAACATGTAACTGCAGCTCAGGTTTATTTATGATTGCTAATAAAATAATTGCTGGCAACGAGCTTAGTATGTACACATGTTTTAAGCTTTATAACTTTTAATTTACGACGTTTTTGAAAATATGTTTTAATGTATTAGCAATTAGGTAATATTTTTTTATATGATATAAATATTACACTTTGCTCGTAGCTCGTAAACCCTCTACGAAGTAGCAAGAAAATCAAGGAAAACGCGTTATTTACCTACATCCGATAAAAAAATTAAATGACTTTGACTGTTATTAAAAACTAAAACCAATCAATGCAATGCAAAGTTAAATATTTATGTCTATTATATTATATATTTTAAGTACAACCAAATAATTTATTTAAGAAACAACATCTCTATATTATAATTTTATCGATGTTAAATTGACTGTTTCTATTGCCTTAGAGACTAAGTTCGAAATAATACGACATCCTAAGGACATTTCTTTAAAAATATTAGCCTCAAACTTGGTGAATTGAGGACAAACCTTGACCTATTTGTTGTCTACAAGACTGAAAGGACGATCTGCTAAGATACTAATAGGAATTCAAATCTTATTACTCGTTAATGTGCTAACAATCCATTCTAAAGAAACAACACATGTTCTGTATTAACATATTCAGATATGCATTACTTTTAATAAAGTACTACACATATACATATATCGTGTATACACATAGACATTTTCACGCCAAAATTGTATTGGCTTAAAAATATACTGAGACACTCTTTAATTAAATATTAAAGATCCATTCTTAAATGTATATTTAATATTTTTGTTTCCTGAAATAATAATAATGAATGTAACTACGAGTATGTGTTTTGTATACGCTCTACACTACAATTTTTTATCATTTAATACAATTTTATTTCTAAGCTGTGTAGCTTTTGACTCACTCGCTCTCACAAACGCCAACCTTTATCATTAATGACTGGTCGAGGTCATCATTGCAAAAGTTTATATACGGTGACTAAAAAAATTCTTTTTCCACTCAGGCGAGGTAGTTACATCATTGGATAACTTGTATTATACTAAACGATATTTAACGATGCATTTATTGGACAGTGGTTGCAATTCGTGCATCGCATTCTTCAACCAGAGAAGAAAAACTATTTTCGGGAATAATGGATCTAAATATCACCTTTTCACAACAAGAGTAATATTGGATTGATTTATCAAATCAAAGATGCTCCAACTACTCGTTATCAGCGTTCAAGTTATTTGACGACGAAATTTAAGCTCCGCCGAATCAAATAAAATTGAAAGCAGAATCCAATTTATGAAGAGGCTGGTTATACATCTTATTTGATCACTTAGACTAGATTAGTGGGTATAATAATAAGAGTAAATATTATTTTATAAAAATAAAAAATATGTTTGTACTTCTCATTTTATAAGAACCTTGAATTGGTCTATTCAACATAGAACACCAAATCATATAAATTGATGTAAATTACTCACTCAATTACTCTTTATATCCAAATAAAACATTTGAACACATCACAAATCACAAATCACGCCAATAATTAATTAATTACTTTACCTTTATGTGCACTAACAAAATGGCGGCGGTTTTAAATTAGCGCGCTTCTATTTTTTTAACAACACTGTTAATAAGTTGTAAATAACTTATGACGCAAATACGAGATTTAACGAGACAATTGAGAAAACTTTAAGACCGCCAAAATGAAAGTCTATACCGTATACGACTTTGCAGCTTATTATATCTTATTCACAGGTTGACGCTTTTTGTTTATGAGACTGGACTAAAAGTACTAGCACCATCTTTTATTTTAGATTAATTAAATTAACTTGCTCCATACACTTTTATATTCAATAAAATAAGTATGTAACTTACCAATGTATAAGAACATTTCCTTCTCTTAAACGCGCAGCATGTATGAAATCGTTACAAAGACTGAAATACTGCGTCAGGTTCTGATCAGGTGAGTCGGAAGCCATAATGCAGAGATAGTGTTTATCCTGTAAATAAAAAATACTTGGTTAATTTCCCTTATATATTATGTAACAGTAGCTCCGGATTTATAGCGGGGCCCCATTTAGCCTAAAATAAGATAACTTTACCCTAAGCGCTTCGCTATCGGGGCCCTCAAATCACAAAGTGCCTAGGGACCTTAGATCTTGAAGTACCGGCTCGTGTAAAAGAAATACAAAAATGAAAAAGATCCTTTTTTATTACCTAGCTTACGCCTCACAAATGAGATGTCGTTGAATTTGTATACGCGTACGAGCTTTATGGTTGCTTTAAGTGAATATACCAATGTAAATCTAAATTCGGTTAACGTAATATCCATAAATATAGCATAAATCCTTAAACTAATCGAGTATGTTTGTTATTTCTGTATGTTTCTATATAAATTATACTTTACAATTTTAGTAATATTTTAACATTTAGTTAAATAATGGAAACACGTCTTTTAGAATTATTTTTATATAAATCCTACTCTCAACTTCTGTATCCTTTAAATCTGTACTAATATTATAATCTCAGGAACTACCATTCCGATTTGAAAAACTACATGCATTCACTACATTGCCGCTGATTAAAAAACGCAAATAAAAATATGAAAAATGCGATTAAAAATGAGATTATGCTGACTTAAAAGTACAAAGTCGCGATTCATGAAGACCAACAAAAGAATCACTCAGCTCGGGAAAGACATTAATTGCCGAGTCGACACACTCAAATCAAGTAAGAGCGAGGGTTGCGCAGTGCTTTAACAAATATGTATGTGAATTCAATCACGTTCCGAAATAAGAATATATTTGGTATTGCATACATTTGATCATTGATTTCGTTTTAATATGTTATTTTTATGACGAAAATAACAATAAAAGATTAATTTGATTAGTTGTTGGCACATTCGACACATTTTTTTACCTTCATTTCCAAAAAGTATTTTTTATTACTTAAGTAATGCTAACTAATGTTTATCAATAGCTGCTAAACAAAACAAATCGGTTGAAAAAAAGGTAATGTATTGTCTTTTCCTATTTATATGATGAATCAACAACAGGTATATGATTTGTATGGACGTGTATGATACATGATACAAATACATGTAGCGATGAAGATTATTTTTAGTAGGTACCTAATCGATCGTATATTTGGGAATAGATTTGTAATAAGAACATTGACCGCGGTCTAGGTTTGTTCTGACTGACTTCAATAACATTCAATTCAAATCAGTCAAAATATTTTTTTTTTTATATTTCTATATTTTCTAATAAACATCTTTGTAATTCTTAACATTGGTTATTTAAAAAAAGATTATATTTCTATTGTATTTAAAGCATTAGTCATTGTTATGACATGTTATCAATACATCCGAAAGGATTTTTTTAAAAAGCATTATCTAAATGAAATGACGTGTAATGAGTGGCAGCAGTTTTCTTTAGTTCAAGTCGGTATGCTCGAGGCATTAAAAGCGCCAAGTTTAAGGCCAAGAAATACGAGGCATCTCTAAATGCATTCAATTTCAAGCATCTCATGAAAATACGCTCCATGTATTACATAAATTTAATTCTGTAAACTCGATTTAAAAAAAATACAAACGTTTTGATAACCTTCTTCTTTTTTTGAAGCCGGTTAATAAATAATTAAGAAATAATAATAAATAACTAATTCTATACTGCCGTGCCCAAAATTGGTCCGGAGGATATTATACCATCGTAAACACATTGTAGAACTTTTCATTTAGCTTTTTTTATAAACCACATATTATGTGTAGTTACATGACAGATAGAACAAATAGACCAGCTGATGGATGTCTTTATATTATTATACATATATAGAACGAAAATAAGAAAAAAACATTAAATTGAGGTTCATTATTCGAACAATATCACTATGTATTAGAAAAATCTTTCGGTTTATTGTAGGAATTGAAGTTACAGTACCCGGGGGAGTCATAGAGGTGAAAATCGCCTCGATCGCTATAATCTAACTTTCGCAGACAATAACGATCAGTTAACTGGAAACAGCCGGTCGTTCACCTTTATTTATTGTGTTGTAAAAGAGAATTGCCAATATTTCAATTGAATTCTAAATGTGAATATGACTGATCCTATTAATTTTTATTAGTTTTTACACGGTTTAAGCTATCACGTTGTATATGTCAATAACTAAAATACTACTCATATTATACAGACAATGTACCGTTATCGCATACGAGTATAATATTCAAAAATAGGTCACGTAAAAATTCGTGTGTCGTGTGGTTTTAGGTTGAATCGTCAAATTTTTACGATCCGTCTTTCGTGAAACCGTCGTCTAGACAATAAAGTGTGTTTGAACAAGTTTTATAGCTCGCTACAATCTAAACATGCAATATATTCCAGTTCAATGAGTAAATGGGCTCCATGTAACCGCTAACACAAATAATTACTTACGCATAATCGTTCTTAGTAATCGTATACGCTTGTTTACATCTAGTATAATAAATTATTGGTAGGATTTATTTCGATGTTAACTTATAAAGTTAATGCTTGTTTTTGTTTGTATGTACGCATAGACGTTCTTCCGATTGGGTCAAAGCTTTATAGAGTTCGTCTTGGCACGTGCGTAAAGCTTTCAGATATAGTGGAAGTACAATCAGTATTCAGAATACATATGTGACAGACGTATCATGAAGTCGTTATTTTATCATTACATTTTAGAAAAAACCCTCGAGCGGGTATTTATTAATAAAATTATGATTGTTTTCGAGCCCTCGGATATAACTGTTGATAACCATTAAATCATTCTTATATATTGGTGTTAATATGTTAGTCCAGAATTTAACCAAATGTTAAACAAAGCACAGACTGGAATTTCTAAAATTGCGGTTACCTCTGTTTTGCTAATGACGACCCTAACGATACGATACGATAGCTCAACGATAATATATCGTGATGTTCTACTATGCATCGATGTATGTATCAAACATTACTGACACAAGTAATAAGGTAGTAGATCAGCCTGTACTGAACCAACGAACACATGGTGACTTGGACTCCAAACCTTTCTCTTAACAGTAGACGGGGTATTTTTCCAGCAGTAGGTTTTATTTAAGTTAGAAATTGTAGTGATATTGTTTATTTTCATTAATAAGAATTTATATATTTAATACCTCTTCAAAAAGTTGTGATGGAAACATTTTAAAAATGGAAAACGATCGTCAGCTTGCTGCGAATGAGCCGTCGAGGTCTGGACTTGAATAAATTATGAGTGACGTCGAAACGCAGAGCTATAGGTATTATTTACGCACGTTAGATATTTCGAGCAAAACTTTACCTAATTCAACTTTAATTTGCCTATATCAGTACTCCCAATGAGCACTAGTAATTCAACATTCAGCTTGTTAATAATAAGCATAATAATTATTTATAATAAACGATACATCAAAATACTAACTTGCTATGTTTCTTCTAAAAGTATATGTTTTTGTTATTGGTAAGCATTTGTTATTGTTAACCGGCCGTGTGTATGTACTAGGGCAGTATAAGCGAACTAGAACGAGATAGTTGGCTTCGACACTGATTAACTTTTAGTGTTGTTTTTATCTCATTATTTAGCAAAAGTAGATACTCTGAATTTACCCGTGTGATGTCGATTAATGAAAACAGCTACCGGTTATCTCTACCAATATTTGCAAAAATAGTATACTTCCTAAATACTCCTAAATTTACGTAACATTTAATAATGTTATGAATATTTTTGATAAATATTATTTATATTTGATTAATTAATTTAAAATAAAACTTAAATATAAATACTGAGAGTTCTTACGAAAACACATACTGAATACAATCGCTGTGATAAAATTGAAGAACTAGGTAAGTATATCAAATACTTAATACGCTTAGTACTTAATCCCTTTGACAAATTAAAAGTTATTTAACTTCGAAAAGGTTACATATATAAAATATTACCATCAAAGTGACAATAATTCTCACGAGACAGAATGTTGTTAATGAAGGAAGTTATGGATTCATGTCTATCCACCGCTTCGCCGTGTAGTTGAATATTCATAAATATCATTTCGATGTGCGACGTACACGTTACACTTGGGAAAGCTGAATTCATCTATTCTGAATTTACATCTTGTACTTCGCTCTGATTGTGTTATATAAAAGTTTTATTTATGTCATCATTTGCAGTTTCTGTTTTTTACAGTTTCATATATATAGGTACATATATTTTAGTTTAAAAGCTATCGCAATATAACTAACGAATATATATAATATTTTAACATGTAAAAAATAATAATGATATAAATTTTGTAAGTTATTTGTAAGTATAGGTAGGTGGTATAGGACGTATTTTTTTTAATTTCTTAGTTTAAAATTGTTGTTTCTAAGGCTTATTGGCTTTGAGTCACATTTAAAATAAGTTCTTGTAAGCTGAGCTCTGAAATTAAAATCACAAATCTCATGTTATTTAAAATAAAACAGGTTAAAAAACTTTAGGGTAACCCTGGGAAGAGGTTTAATTAAAAAATGAAAATAAAATTGTGGAACATTTACGTACATCATAATTTTACCAGACATATTTGTTTCGTATGGTATACGAAAAGAAAAATAATATATTTTAGAATATGTTTATACTTTTAAATTTTCAAAATAAAAGAGATATACATATTATTGTGAGTTTTCCGTAATAATAATAACTTACCATAAGTTTGAAGATGATTTTGAATGCTAACAGGGAAATAAATCTCATTCACAATTGACATTCCAAAGGTTTTTTAAATAGATTTATAAAAATGAGTTTTAATTTTCACATTAACTGTAAATTTAACTATTATTGTCTTATTTTGTATACTTTCATTGTATTACCTAATAGTCGCAGTTTAGGTTTTTTTTATATGTAACTAGATAATGCCCGCATGAGTTATAATACCTCTTTAAATTGATTGTAAACAATTATACAGTGTTGGGACTATGCCAGGAATGTACACGCAAATGCTAACAATAACTATCAAGTTTCGACTGAATAGAATAACAAGACAACCATAAATAAATAAAATAATATGATGCCATTTTATGTATAACGTAAAAAGCACATGTAAATATATTTAATGTATTAAATTTACAATTAACGGAGCGAAAGAAAACAAAAAAAGAATAACAAATGCTCTAGAAAGGGTAATGGTATAGTCAGACCCGGTGTTCTCATGTTTACATTATGTAAATATTTTTATTATATGATAAACAAAACAAAAAGACAACAAAACAAAAGAAGCAAACAACCTTAGGAAGAGCAGGAATGAACGTTTGGAGGTGTGTTAACGAAAAAAATATTTAATATTGTATACTTACTGCATGTAATCTTCTAGCTGCATCATGTATAGATAATATGTGACTTATTTTGTATTTGTCCAGCTGCACCGGGTCCTTGGAGTCTCTATAATTGCCAACATAGAGACCCGGCAATACCTGCAACAATATGAATATTTTAATAGCAGTTACTTCATATTTATATATTTGTAGGAAGAGGGTTGCTTATATTAAAAATACCATCTTCATTAGCCATGCTTATTTAATTAAAACAGTCAACAATAACTAATAAATGCACCTACAACAATAACTAATAAAAACAACTGAAACAATAACGAATAAATACAACTACAACAATAACTAATAAATACAACTACAACAATAACTAATAAATAAAACACATTATAATTTAACAAAGTAACACAATAATATAACACTGAGGTCCGTCTAGCTTGAGCGCCGACAAACGAATGCCGCTCTCATTGGTGCACACGCCTTTTATAAGGCGCCGGTGGTGGGGCAGACTAGTACATTCGTTCGTTTTTATTCATTTATTATTTATATTACATTTGCGCCGATACGGCCATTCTGATGATAGACGCGTCCCTGCGTCTACAGAAAGTAATCTTAAAAGAAATGTTAATCATTTTATGTTTCCGAGGGTGCTAACCTCATAGCCTCAGCGCTAATTTTGGTTAGACCCTCCTGAATTAGTAAATATGTCAACCTCATAGCCTCAGCGCTAATTTTGGTTAGACACTCCTGAATTAGTAAATATGTCAACCTCATAGCCTCAGCGCTAATTTTGGTTAGACTCTCCTGAAATAGTTAAAATGTCAACCTCATAGCCTCAGCGCTAATTTTGGTTAGACACTCTTGATTTAGTAAATATGTCAACCTCATAGCCTCAGCGCTAATTTTGGTTAGACTCTCGTGAAATATTTAATATGTCAACCTCATAGCCTCAGCGCTAATTTTGGTTAGACTCTCCTGAAGTAGTAAATATGTCAACCTCATAGCCTCAGCGCTAATTTTGGTTAGACTCTCCTGAAATAGTAAATATGTCAACCTCATAGCCTCAGCGCTAATTTTGGTTAGACTCTCCTGAAATAGTAAATATGTCAACCTCATAGCCTCAGCGCTAATTTTGGTTGGTTCTCAGTAAAACAATAAGTACGACAACCTCATAGCCTCAGCGCTAATTTTGGTAGTCGTCTCACATATAATGATCACATTTTAAATCCTAATTAACTTCACGCAATTATTTTATTATGTCTAAAAATTGGGAACTCACATTATACGATAAGGTCCTCCTGTCCGATTTCGGCCACGGCAATGTACACACCTCCAGCTTTCAGACTCCAGGCTGCTACTAAGAAATTTGGAAAGAAAACCTCAATAACAATTTATTGGCCTGACCTGGGAATTGAACCCAGGATTGTTCACTTGTCTCCAATGTCTTACACTTCGCCGATACGGCCACGTCACTGTGGACTCCAAATTATGGAGCGGTTCTTAGTTGCTCATGACATACCTTGATCGGTCGCGGTCCTTGATTCGACGAAATTCATATCGTAAAGTAAAAGCTCGTTATTCACGCTTCCTTTACTCGCGTTTTCACTATTCGTGGATTAAAACGATGGCGAACCAATTCCTACATTCGCGGCTAAAGATTTATTTATTCGCGGATATAATCAGACAAATGGTAAAACAGACCTAACTACAAACACAAAAGTGAAAATAGGAATGCTTGATCGGTTATGTCTTGAAACTTTAACTGTAAACATTACCGAAATTAAGAACGGAATATAACAAGATGGGTTCGAACAGATAGAATCAATTGACATTCAAGAGTTGCTTGAATCGCAAGATGAAAATTTGACTGAAACCGACTAGGAGGAAATGTTAAATTCGCAAGCCATTGAAAAAGAAGCTTCATCAAGCATTGGCAAGGATGGCCATGTGCCATTGTGATTTCTCTATGAAAATTGATCCGTACATGAAACGGAGTCTTATTTTTAAGAGGCAAATCTTTAATACCACTGCTGAATATCAGTCTGAAGGAGCTTTTAAAAACTGCCATGCAAGTTCTTTAACATCTAATCAATATGGTCAAAAACTTCTATTAAATTATTATTACTTTTTTTTCTCACCTCGGAACGTGTCCCTTCCTATAATCTAATATATATTACCATTCCATGTTCACGGTTTCTGCATTCGCTGCATACTCACGGAACATATACCCCGCGGATATTTTATTCTTTTTCAGCCTGTTCGGTCATCCTTGATAACACCACTTTCTTTAATATCATCAAAAAAATCCTTAAGTCGTACTTCATGATCTTTCAATTTGTACTCTTGCTGTGTTCTTGTCATTAGGTTTACCCATTCCTTTACGTCAGTACAGTATCCTTAAACGTTTTAGCTAAAAAAAGCCATAGTTGCGGAGTTTCCAGGCATCGATTGATGGCGTCGGTTCATCCCACTTCTGATGTAGGAAGAGGGTTGCTTATATTGAAAATACCATCTTCATTAGCCATGCTTATTTAATTAAAACAGTCAACAATAACTAATAAATGCACCTACAACAATAACTAATAAAAACAACTGAAACAATAACGAATAAATACAACTACAACAATAACTAATAAATACAACTACAACAATAACTAATAAATAAAACACATTATAATTTAACAAAGTAACACAATAATATAACACTGAGGTCCGTCTAGCTTGAGCGCCGACAAACGAATGCCGCTCTCATTGGTGCACACGCCTTTTATAAGGCGCCGGTGGTGGGGCAGACTAGTACATTCGTTCGTTTTTATTCATTTATTATTTATATTACATTTGCGCCGATATATTTAGTTAAACAATGATTTTACTCTTTCTGTCATTACTAATTTGATATCCGAAAGAAGAAGACACAGCATTTTTTATCTAATCACTCGCTGACAAAGTATATAAGGAAGGCCGTTATTTATTTAACTCCGTGACCAATATTTGCGTATTTCTGGCCTAATTTCGATCACGGCGACTATTTCTAACGGACTAACTTCAAAAGAGATTATAAATAAAATAGCTATTTCGAAACGACCGAAGAGAGATTACTTTTCCATGATTTCCAAGACACGGCAGCTTTATATTCTATGCGGCTACTGAGAATTGCTTCACAGAAAACCCCAATAAATGTTATCGGCCTAGTAAGGGATTCTAACCGGAAACGTTATGTTGTGGAGCTGAGTAAGCGAGGCAATAGACCGCCGAGGTTGTTAAGAATTTTCGATGCGTTGCGTACTTTAACTTACCACATAAGATATTATAATTAATTGTAATAGAGCAATAAGTTTGTCGTGATAGCCCAGTGGTTACAAAACGAAAATCTTAACCGATGATTCTGAGTTCAAACCAAAAGTTGTAAATATAAAAGTCTGTAACTAAATATTGAATTTGAAAAAAGAATAATCCATACAATTACAATTATTGAACTATTTTTTGATAAATTAATAACATCAATAACATATATTATGAAAATTTTATAATTGCATTTCGTAAATAAAATAAAATTTATTTTAAAAACGTTGGTTTCAGTAGATTGAGAGAAGAGAGAAAAAGTGTGACGATTAAAAATACAAAAATACCACGAGTGTTGTTATATAGGGCCATTAATGTCAGGGTGACGGGAACTTGTAGCTGGTGAAGCCGCGAGCTTCCCGAGTACTAGTGGTTAACTGTAGCACGTCATGCTAATGATGACAGTAAAACAATCAGTCTAAGTGATGTGCATTATGCAAATTTGTAACTCGATTTTTATTTTAAAAAATATCAATTCGCTTTGACATTTTTGGGCGCCACGATAACATTTTAAAGGCGAAATTGATTTAAAAGTATTGGCAATAAATATGTTATATATTAAATATCTATACATAGTTGAAACGCGTAATTAGTTCGAAATAACTATAGAACCAAAAGTGCTATTATTACACTAGTATGGTTACTTGGCAACGAGTAAATTAGTTCGTTATTCGCGTAATAAATCTACCGCTCAATGCTTTGAGCGAATACAGTGCCATACGAAGCAGATAATAGAGCTACGTCACTATTACGCAATTAGTCTTTTGCAGTGACAATAATTTTATTTGTTTTATTGTTAAGATGCTATAAATTAAAACTTTTTATATTTGTATGTATGGAAAGAATGAAAAATGACGTTTTTCTGTTTTAATTTTAGATAAAATGTGCTTGAAGAATTATGCTTCAAATAAAAAAAAGACAATATATATTATGCATATTTCTTTTAATGAGTATGATCCTTGATGTGAGTGTAATTATTGTAATTCACTGGAAAAAACATAGTACGCTTGTATGAGTGTATAATTCACTTCAAAAACGATAAAAGAGTTCAAATAACAATGAGTTATGCGGTCCAGTTACAGTGGCAACGAGATAATAACCTTTTTCCTCGCAATAATCTCACTTCCCCGAGCAGAACAATACGTTGCGTTCATGTTAAACAAAAACGCAGTATTTTGAACGAAATTATGTTTGAAATTATTTAAATCATACAAATTAAGAAACGGATATTTGTTCTATTATATATCTACATCTTTATCGTTTTAGTATTCAAATCCAATTCAAATTTTTAACTGAAGTAAATTATGCTTATTTTAGTGCTTTCTGTCATTATTGAATGATATCACAAATTTATGTTTTATAGGTTGTAATTAACATCAGTCTTAAAATTCTTCATTATTCTAGTGTAATAACAATTGCTTAGTTGAATGTAGACAACATCAGTAATTTTGTTGTATAGCCAATAAATAATTATGACTATTACTCTTCCAACTCTTAATCCGTATCTCAGATATTTAAAATAAAATTAAAGTACTAAGATTTAGGTTTTAATATTCTACGTTGATATAATTAATTCCCCATACACAATATAAATGTATATATCATTAAAATAAAGGACTTTTATATGATGATGATGATGATGATGATGATCCTGACCGATTTCAACCATGATGGCCACTTTTATCTAGCCAGAAGAACAACGAGACAGTTGATGAAAATAAACAATAACATCATACCAATAAACTGCATAATGAATATACAGTACTGGACAAAAAAAAGTACGCACCGTTCAAAATTCAATATTGGAGCTATAAATGTACGAAAATAGATGAAGGAGTATTTCCAATTCAGTTTCAACGATAGTTCATAAGTTCATATTCGTATTTACACAGGATCATCACAAAAAAATAAGTCGAATGGTGATCGAAAACAATTTTAATGCGTAGGATGCCAATTTTAGGCTGGACATAAAAAAGTACGCACCCAAGAAAAAAATAAAATTTATGAACACACCGCGCATTTAATATTTTGTGTATTCACCTTTTGCTTCGATAATAGCCTGTTAATGCCGAGGCATACTTTCCACTAAATTGCGAATTTGCTGTTCGTCGATTTTGTCCCAGGTCTTTTGCAAAGCATCAAGAAGTTGTTATTTGTTTATTATATAGCCTTTATCAACATTTCGGTCTAAAATAGACCAATGATCAACAATTCGGTTTAAGTCTGGTGTCTTTGCTGTCCAATCCAACAATTTGATCCGCGAAGAACGGAAAAATCCCGATGATTTTCGAGCCGTATGTTTCGGATCGTTATCATGTTGAAATATGAATTCATTCTCCAAGCCAATTTTTAAAAGTGATTCCTCCAGATTTTCGTTTATGATATCAATGTAAGCATCGGCATTCATGATACCATTGATTGGAACCAAATTGCCCACTCCTAACCACCTAAAACAGCCCCACAGCATGATACTTCCTCCTCCGAGTTCGACAGTATCTTGAATTTTTTTTTCGAGGAGCTGTTCACTCGGCTTACACCAAACGCGAGATCGTCGTTCGTGTCTAAATAAGTCAAACTTGCTCTCGTCACTCCAAATAACTCTTTTTCAAAACGAAATCGGTTTGTTAATGTATTTTAAGGCGAATACAAGGCGCTTAATTTTATTTGCTTTGCGAATCAAAGGCTCACGTAGTGCAAAACGATTTTTGAATCCGGCCCCACGAAGTCTTCTACGGACTGTTCTCTCGGAAATGTTCAGGCCTGTATTTTTAAACACAACACGACTCGTAATCGTCGGATTTTTCTTTACCTTCCTGATTATACTGCGATCGTCCAATACAGTAGTCTTTATTTTTCTACTTCTCCCATTTTTGTCATCAACTATCCTTAATTCCTGGAACTTCACGTATACGCACGCATATTTTCTGCACTGCACCTTCACTTCTCAGCTATTTTCGGGCAATTTCTCTTTTAGATAAGCCTTTATTTGGTCTTTTATCACCAATTCTTGCACTTCAATTGAAACTTTCGCCATTTCAGTTATTTTGCTACCTTACTCGAACTAAAAATGTCAATGACTGGTCAAATAATTGTCAAAATGAATGTTTATCTTCCTAAGCTTCGTTGGAAGAGTATCGCTTTGTTTACAGTGATAAGAATAAGTAAACCTTAGGTGCGTACTTTTTTTTGTCCATCGCGTAACAAGCGCTTTTTACGTGGTGATCGGTTTCTCTCTGGTTTCGAATATTTGCAACATTGTTTTAACGGCGGCGTACAGGCAAAACAATGAATTTCCATCATGACTGCTCAAGATCTGGTATATTAATGATATTTAGAATAAAAAAATATACATAAAAGAAAATTCAACGATGCGTACTTTTTTTTGTCCAGTACTAACTTTTTGTAAGTATAGTCATATTCACATTATATTTTCGTAATTAAAATCCAATCAAACTTTTACATTACCGGCATTGTACGCTATTGTTACATAAACTTGTTGACGTGCATACTTACCCTCCTGATACCTGCAAATATTTTGAACTGCAATGCAGAATTACATAATGAGTTAGTACTCAAAACTTTTACCAAAGATATTTATTCATGAAGCGGAAAATTATATTCGCACACGAGGACTATTAGATACCAAGTACCAACTTTTCTCATTATGGATGTTGGTAGAAATATAAATTTTCTATCGTTATTCTTGTTAACGTTGAAATGAATCTCACAGAATATCTTTGCAGGGCCGGACGCGTGGGTAGTGCTTATATCTATTAAAATATATCGGACGTAATATTATTATGGAAAGCGATGAATAGATTTTATTAAAATTCGGCATGGTGATTTCTGTGAGTATGTATTAATGGGTGGTGGCTGAAAGGTGGATATGCATAGCTTATGTGTTATTAAATATGATCACGGGAAATGAAAGCTAATCACTGTACATATAACATATTATTATGTAAATGAACAACTGAGCTTTGTTCCGGTATAAGTTGAGTGAGCCATTTAGTGCAAAAAAATTGTCATTTTATGTTTGACGGCCCATTGAACGATTTCAAGGGGATTATATTTCTTACAGTTGTAACCCCTACAGGGATGAGAGTTGACCATTTGTCCAACTTACGACTTGCCATCAAGTGGTCTCAAATAAAATAAATAAAAAAACGGTTTCAGACAGAGAATAATAGAGCTATATAAACTAGTAGATTTCGGAAGCGCCGAAGAATGGATTTTTTGGAAAGCACATTCATTTAGCAAACAAAAGCATTCCCAAGGATAGTTGGCGTCAGTCAGGCGGCCGTTAGGGAGTCTGTTCAATCCTTTTTTTTCTACAGTTTACTCGCTTGCCGACTTCACATATATGGCATAAATGTAAAATGAGGGCTTATATAACGTACAATATGTGAGCTCATAATATAAATAAATCGTTTTAAAGCTTGTTATAGGCGTCGAAAGACGAATAATTTACAGTAACTGTACGTAAATAAAGAAAACATAACATTAATGAAATTTATTGTTATAATAACTACCTATTATAATCAAACATTTTATTTTAAAACTATTAGGTAGGTGTAAGTATAACTATACTTATTTATTTCTGGTACAAATAAAGCAATTCAATAATTAATTACACAAAGTACAAAACCTACTAGTATACTTCTCCCTGTTCTTCTTGATAGAATCTACATAATTATCGAACCGGTAGCAGCTTTACATTTAGATGATATAGTTATGTATAATGACGATTCAAAATTGTTTGTAAGAGCCTACTCGAATAAAAACTATTATTATTTGATTGAGTGTAATAATTATTTTGGAAATTAGATTTGAACAAAAAAAAGCGTACTAGCTTTCTTCTTCTCGTTTGTCAACAAATTTTGGGTGAATTTCGAGCATTGGGCCAACATTCGTTTGTATAAAATACGATGTAGCCGTTTTATCTTGATAAATGTGGTATTAACATGCATCTGGTCGCGTGACTTACTTTGAGGCTACCAGTCATCCTGTCATACTTCAGACAAGGGACATTCGTTATTGTGAACGAAACCGATAACCTGACGTAGGTATATACTATTAGTATTCTAAAACTGTTAAAATTAATTAATACAAACATGTAGACTAAAACATTATCGTTAATTAAATTGATATCCAGAAAACTATTATTGATACTATATTATGCGTACCTAACGTTTTTTTTATTTAATATTTCTCAGATATCCTTGTATAAATCGTGTCTTCATACTCAAATGATGTGCGTGATGAATGTGTGTTATCTATACGTTAGTATCTAACGCGGTATGGTAAATAGCTTATATACTAGATTATTGTTTCATATCCATATATTACGTAACTATGCGATAAGACCTACATTCTCGTCACTTAGAGAAGAGTGGCGTAAATACGAAAATATAAGCCTAATCACATCATTTACCTTTTATTATTATTATCAGATTATTTTACTATAAAATAAATATTAATTTGGAAATATATATATATTTTAAACAAACCCTTATTGTTCGAATAATGTAAGCGATTGAAAGTTTTATCTAATAGCATTTCTATTTTTACTACGTAATATTAATTAAATATATCTGTACAGTTAGCATTAGCACAATTTATACAGAAGTCTAAGGAATTTATACTATAAACTCATTAACGTTAATAAAAGACGCAAAAGCAGCGCGGCATCTTGTCGCAAATCCTTTCACGGTATTAAATGTGAATGTACCTACATCTATAAATACCTTTCTCTCCCCTCACATGGATATAAGTGTCTATTCTATCTAGTTAGCAATCCCCAGACCCATATTTAATTAGCTAATAATAACATGCCATATATTTTTTTCATATAATATTTTATCTATAATGAGTGATTATAAATTATTTTGTACCGATCGGATGATGGTACCTACTGGTATAATTTTGATACGTATTTCTACTAAGTAATAAAATAAATGATATAGGTAAATACTTTGTATTATTAATGACAATTTTAAGCCCTAATCAAATACCGTTGTTACATTAAGAAATGATAAAAATTCTGAGATTGTTTTTAGCTCAGTGGGAGCGCTTTACTGCGAATATTTCGAAAAGCCTATGTTATTTTTGGCTTTTTATATCGATGACTCATATTTAATGACGATACAGACAACAAAAATATTGAGCGAAGCAGTTATTGCTACATACTATATTTTAATGTAATTATATTGGATATAATACACTTGTTGTCAATATAATGAATAAAAACAATACTTTTGAAAAGATTGCTTATTATCCTACTAATTTTGCGCCTGTAACTTCACCCGTATCATAGGGGAAGAGAAACATGCAATAGATAAATAAAATATGCTTGTGTGTTGTATGCTTTTCCTTGGGGCTTATACTTCCTTCATATCAAATTTCATTAAAACCGATCCAGTGGCTTATCCATGAAAGCGTAACAGCCAGAGTTACTTGCGCATTCTTACTTATATTATAAATGAAAGAAAAGTTTGTTTATTTGTTTGTTAGGCTTTGACGTTGTAACTATTCAACCCATCATTATGAAATTTTGTCAGACGTACGGACAAGGTCATATAATATTAATATAAATTAAGTAAGGAAAAATATAACGTGAAATTTACTATAAAAAGATAAGTTCGGAGGAGGATGTAAATTTATTTATAATTTATTTGATTATTTATATTTGAATGTACTTCTACAAAACCACTAATGCCCACTCAATTTATTCAAGTGACGATTCAGATTTTCTGTACGGCAAGGAAAATTGTTTACGAGGCGTAATTCAGAAGCTAGCTAAGTAATTATTAGCTTGCTCCTCATGGATCAGAATTTATTCAGAAATTTCATCTTATAACCAGATATATATAATATATGTATGAAACGGTATAAATGGTATGTACTAAGTAAAACTCAAATAGTACAGATTATTACAGAGATATGTCAGAAAAATAATACGCCCTTGCCAAAACACACAAGTCGAGGGCACTTCAAATCAAATAATAATTAATTAAATGTCAAGCGAAACTTTGATACGAACTCTGTTCAAATACAAACAGCATAATCTTGGAATATGTCATCTCAGTTATTATTAACTTTATAATTGCGGTTTTATTATATTGTAAGTAAAAATTACGAATAGTATATAATTTATTTTTTTTTTTTAAATCAAAAGGTGTCCTCGACTAAGTATAGCAAAAATTATTTTAATTATACAAATGCGATGTCAAAATAACAAAATGTTTTTACGTAATATTGTTATTTAATGAATGTAAATTCTTAATTTGATATTTTGTTTGTATTTTTAAATATTTGTAATGTTTAAAATTTTGTACCAAATGACGTTATATTTAATAATGTTAGCAAGAATAGACATAATATAAAGACATATTTATCGACATGTAACAGTTTATAGCGAACTTAATTTCAAAGATCACTTGCGTGCCATATCAATGTCATCTTTCTTCTGAAGTTTATTTGGTCAGCATCTTCAATGTAACAATACTTTTATCTTCAAAATGCTTAGATGTAAAAATGTTCAGTTTTATTGAAGTAAATTTAAATTTCCTTTTTCGTAGGTTTTTTTTTTTTAACTTAAACTAGTATAGGAAAAATAAGAACGTAGTTTTTCTATTAGTAGTAATAATGCATACACAATGTTTAATACTATAAGGGTGTAATAACTATCTGAATACTAAAAGGTTATAATAATATTGCTTTTATTATAATTCATTTTAAATGCGAGAGAATATTTAATGGTTACCTACCAACGTAACGTCCACCTGGAATTTGGTTTGCTCCGTAATGACTCAAATCAAATCAAATCAAATATCTTTATTCAATGTTGAAGTGTTACACTTTCTTATTGATTGTCATAAATCTACCACCAGTTCGGAAATAAACCTCAGACCTGAGAAGAACCGGCGAACGGAAATCAGAGGGATTTTTTTTCAGCTCATTTTTTACAATATTATATAATAACAATAAAATAATAATATTCTTCTTTATTTGAAACAACCTGGAGGCGATCATTTCATTCCCAAGGTTTGCAATCATCTAAAAAGTCATTGATTGTATAATATCTTTTAGCACACAAGCGTTCCTTAACACTCCTTTTAAATTTCGCAGTTGAATATTTTTGAACGCTTTCTGGGATCCTGTTGTAAAAGCGTATACATTGTCCCATAAAAGACTTACTAACCCTGTGTAATCTAGTAACAGTGGTTGTAAGTTTAAACTTGTTCCTTGTGTTAACAGTATGTACGTCACAATTTCTGGGAAAATCTTTTATGTTTTTGCGTACATACATAACATTATAAAAATATATTTTGAGAAGCGACAGTCATTATTTTAATTTCTTTAAATGTACATCTTAATTAATCTTTCGGGCCCAGGTTATAAATTGCACGAATAGCTCTCTTCTGCAGTACAAAGATCGTATTTATGTCAGCTGCATTACCCCAGAGTAGAATGCCATAAGACATTATACTGTGGAAATAGCTGAAATACACTAGGCGAGCCGTTTCAACATCAGTCAACATTCTAATTTTTTTTTACCGCGAAAGCTGCAGAGCTGAGTCTATTTGCCAATTTATTAATATGAGGGCCCCATTAGAATCTATGGTGATACCAAGAAATTCTGTGGCTTCTACGGAATCTAAAGGTTCCTCATTTAGAAGTACATTCGTTTTTACAATTTTCACGTTGGGAACAGTGAATTTAATACATTTTGTCTTTTTACTGTTTAACAGTAAATTATTAACATTAAACCAATGTTAATAATTTACTGAGAGACTATTACAGAGAGAGCATTGTTTACCTCGTCATATATTAATAGGCGCCTTTTAATTTTAAAAATTAAAGAAGTATCATCAGCAAACAATACTATCTCATGCTTATTATTTAAAAGATGGGGCAAGTCATTTATATAGACGAGGAACAGAAATGGACCAAGAATAGATCCTTGCGGGACCCCCACTCCAACTGGAGCCCCGGGAGATCTCTTTCCATTAATATCAACCCTCTGAATCCGATCGCTCAAATACGAATTCAGAAGGCGTAGACTGTACGACTAAATCGGTTCATTGTGTAAACGTAACAGACAGACAGACTTTCACATTAATAATATGAGCATTGATTATACGCTCAAAAATTTTGCGTGGACGCTCTTCTTTTCTATTTTTTTAATAGACAAAATCGTTGGGTCAAACTAATTTGTTATTTATAATTACGTGACATATTTAAAAACAAATAAAATAATTTACTTTATCGATAATCATAAATTTTGGGAGGACTTTATAATTTATGCACGGTACAATAAATCATTACATATCACAAGTACAGTTAATCATTATTTTTTCCCTTTCTGTTACTACAGATTTGACATTCCTAAGAAACTGACTCAACATTGTTCAACTAATCACCCGCTAAACAATAAGTAAGGCCTAATAATTTGCACGAATAACACTTTTCTGCAATATAAAAAATCGGATTGATATTGGGGGCATAACCCCAAAGTAAAAGGCCGTAGGACGTTATGCTATGGAAGCAAAATAATTCGCAAGGAGAATTGTATCCATATCAGTCAACATTGTAACTTTCTTAACCCCAATGCTGCAAAGCTTAGTCTACTCGTCAAGCTATTAATATAATGCATAAAGCATAGACAAACCACTGATAAATATGAAACGCATAATAGTAAAGAATTGCATGAATAAATTAATGTTGTAGTCGTATTTTCGTCTTAAATTAACGACTTTAAAGAACAGAATACTTATTAACCACATTTTAAATGATGGAAAAATACAACTAATTAGGTACTATTCATTGTTGTATCTGGTTCAACAATAGCAAGATATGAATGAAATAATTTTATATGAGCTAAAATGTACAACACATTGTAAAGCAAGCAATTGTTAAACTTTAATCTCAAGTTTCTTTGTTCGCCTTAGCGGATAAGTAACGGTCATGAATCAACAATAACGCTTACACCAGAAAAGAAACCATTGTTAAGCGAAAACTAGTTTTATTTTATTGGCGGGCACAATGCCTTTTCTTGTTATCCGTGGAACCCCTTATATTGAAAAATCGCTATTTTCCTTTCAACGTCATACTTTTTTTTTTCAAATAATTCACGTTTTACTTGTTCAATTCTAATATAAAGTCTTCTAATAAGAATTTGCTTTAAATTAAAATGGATATTGAAATCTGTCTGAAAATAACAATTCAAATCTACGAATTCTGTGGATTGTGAGTATTTCTCCCAGATTAGGATTCGCACAATTATCATCCCTGAAACAAATATGCTATATTTTTTAGGTAGTAACGTTAAATGATCCAATTTTGGGGAATATGAATTTCTTGAAGTTGTTTGTACCAAGCTGTGACCTGACTATTTGGTGTTCTTTGGCAGAGGTCTATTTGTCCAAACGTGGATTAGATAAATGATAATGATGATGAGCAGTCTGTTAATAGACGTTATGTGTACCTACTTCTTCTTAAAATGCTTACCAAGAAACCAACATTTGCTGATATTGTTTTAATTATTTTAATAATTATGATATTATTTTACTAGTTAATTTGGGCTTCATCGTAATTTTTATTCGGACCTGACCTGACCTGTTGAATGTTGGTATGGGGCATTGGTCTTAATTAATTTGTTTAATGATACAATCTTTTACATTTTCGAAAAATCCTCAACTATTCATGACCTAATAAAGTTATTTAGTCGTAAAAACACAAATTTAATATGTAGGTGGTAGAACTTTGATTACGATCATTATTAAGTAGATTAGGTTAACCTGACACCCAATTATTCTACCGACAAACGGCAACACCATTTAATTATACTCCGCTTTGCCACTGAATGAACCTGTATAATTACAGGCAAAGGAACGTAATCCCTTACATTTCTTGACATTTGAGAATGCTAAGATAAAAGATTTATACTCGTATTCTTTATAATTCTAATGGAAAAATACTGATAAATAGCTTCGAAATTATTAGATCATATTGCGATTGTAATATTTTTATATTTACTTTTTATATTTTTATATTTACTTTTTATATTTTTCAACGTAGTATTTGTAGAATACTGAAGTCATGTTTGGAATACCCATTCTTATGTCCACGTTCAGCTAATAGAAGGAATACAGAAGCGATTCATTTTGCTATTGGCCTATAGTGGTAAAAATAAAACCCACCTTCAATGTTTTGACCGACTAATCGTTTTTTAAAGTAACAAGAATTGTTTGTTTTTTTTTTGTTTATAAGAGATTTGCATTACAAAGTTTTCATTCGGCTTTACTTTAAGACCGTTTAGCGTCTAAAATATATTTTTTGAAATTACATTGATTTAAATATTTATTTTCTTATTAAGTTCAGTGAAAACATTTTAACAATTTTAATACCAGCCCTGAATTCCAAACTAGCTTTCGCTGCGTATTGGAAGTGACCAATGTCTGTTTATTTGTCTTTTTCTTAAATTGAAAAAAAAAAACTATTGCTTTTATTACATTTATGCATTATGCTTGTCACGATTTTTTAAAAAAAAACTTTTTATGTAAGTGAATCTTTTTATCAATTAAAATTAACTGGTACATTTGCTACATATGCATTTAAGAAATAAAAGTGCAAAATAGCCAATTGCGAGCGAACAGCTTTTAAAGTGTCTTCTATGAGGTATCGAGTTTACCTCATTAAGTCTGTGAGAAAATATTTATTTAGAAAAAGCTTTTATAAGTAAATGAAAGCTATTTAAAGTTGTTTTTTTTTGGTCTGACATCTGTCAGATTTTTTGCTCCGCTTGTACAAGTCCACCTTTTATATATTTTTTAAAATATTTTTTCTTTAAAGAAAGATTAGGTGCTTGATAAAATAAATGCTCATTTTTCATCTACAGCACCTTTTCTTTTATTTTGCATTAATTCTTGCTAATTGCTTAATATGTATTCTGATAAAGAAATTACTTTAAAGACACCATACCAATTTCTGTTTAAAAATTACAGATAATAGATAAGTACTACAATTATAAAAAAGTAAGGTGGGAAAAGGGTTTCACGGAAAAAACTATCAATCCCGTTGATATGGGACTTATTATTTTAATTTATATCTTTAGGCCGGTTACAAATATTACTTTATATACATTATCTTATTAATGATTGATGACGATGCTTTCGTAGTGAACGCTGCCAATACTATTAGCGAAACACAAAAACTTTATATGAGAGATTTGTATGTAAGGTAGGACAAGTAGCCGACGGCATATATTTGATGTCGTTACAGTAAAAATATATAATTAAAATAAACATATCGCTTGTATGGTGTCATTTAATTATCACAAAGCACGGGATAAAATCTTTAATATCCTCAAATATTTTACGAAGTCATGATGGGTAGCTAGTAAATAATATATTAGTCATTTCTGAATCAAAAACCAGTAATTATAAGACATTTTGTACTCGAAACCATTACAATGTACTGCTTTTATAAGTTAATATAGATATTTAAATTACTAAATCTAGATTTTAGATCTAGTCGTCAGGTTTGTTTAAATCTTAGGCAAAGTCCAAGCCAATTGTAAATTTCAATCTTAGACTAGACTTAGGTAGACTAATGAATTTTCGTTGAAATCTAGAACATACTAACTCGATCAGTCTAATGTCGAAATTGAAATTAACAAGTCAAATTGTACGAGTAGGTGTTGAAATTGACTCAATGTAAAATACACGCATATCACTCGTATTTTTTATAAATAATTAAAGGTATATTAAATAATTATTATTTATAGTTTATTCTTTATGAAATTATAATATTACTGTAAAAATTCATTTTATGAAATAATAATCCTTCTATCTTGCCAAAAATAATAAGTCCGTATGGCTTAAGTCCGTATGGCATAAGTGACAAATCTGCTGACGTTCTATTTATACATAATCACAATTTTATTAATGTTCACAATTTTATTAAGACGATAAAACTAAAAGGTTATAACTTATAACTATATTAATTTAGATACAAATAGAATGGTATTATTAAGCCATCTGTTGTTGGTAAAAGATCTGACGGATTGACATTTTACTGGATAACTAGGAACGGGGATGGACTTGATTGTGGGACGCTACATGCGGTGACACATTAGCCCTATCTTATGTCAGGACAACATTGATCTACAGCGGAAAATACTGAAGTTTTTTTTTTTTTTTATTGTATAGGAAGGCGGGCGAGCATGTGGGCCACCTGATGGTAAGTGGTCACCAACGCCCATAGACAATGGCATTGTAAGAAATGTTAACCATCGCTTACATCGCCAATGCGCCACCAACCTTGGGAACTAAGATGTTATGTCCCTTGTGCCTGTAATTACACTGGCTCACTCACCCTTCAAACCGGAACACAGCAATACAAAGTACTGCTGTTTTACGGCAGAATATCTGATGAGTGGGTGGTACCTACCCAGACGAGCTTGCACAAAGCTCTACCACCAAGTAAAGTGAAGTGAACAAATGACGCAAATATTAGTCTCCGATTCCAAATTGACTCAAATATAATGTGCTTTTTGCAGTTGATACAACTAACTTAGCGTCTCCATCTATTTCGAAATTCGAAAGATATTGGTCGTATCTACATTAATTATACATTATATACTTTATGATTTATGATGATATATATGAACATTTTCATTTGTTATATTGCCCTTCAGACTATCCTAACTAATATTATAAATGATAAAGTTAGTTAATTTGTTTGTTACACGTTTATGTCTTAACTATTCACCCGACCATCACGAAACTTTGCATACATTGGCAGAGGTACATAAAAGGTTAAAGGGTACGTCACACCTGCCTCCAACCCCCTCCTAACACGCGGGCGAAGCCGCTGCCGGAAATTCGTAACATAAAGATACAAATATATTCAAAAATGTTAAAACTTGTTTATCGTATATGTCATATTTGCAAAAGCAGTAGTCATAGACTATAAATAGTGTATAATGAAAGAGGATTATTTAAATTTGTTAGATCATATTGGATCATATAGGTACTCCTATACTTTCAAGTAATTGAGAACATAATCTAGTTTGAAGTTACATGTGCATATAAATTAGTTCACATTTGTGTATGAATAGTACAGTTGCGGTATGCAGTTTTAATGTTATTATGAATCACATCAAGTGCATTCTAGCGTTCATGTATAAAATAATTCAATTAACATTTAATTTCGATTTATGTTGTACATTGTTTGAATCTTGTATTGCTGTGAATATTCGACATTTTACGTTATTTTTATCCGAATGACAATTATTTCCATCATGTTCCTCAGATAAAAGTTATCAGAATAAAGAGGTTGTTTGTTTGATCCGGCTAATCTCAGGAACTACTGGTTCGAATTTAAAAATTATTTTTGTGTTAGATAGTCCTTTTATCGAGGAAGGCTCTAGGCTGATTTTTATTAATTATACGAGAGTGAAACCGCAAGGCACAGCTAGTGGATTTATATTGTTAATTTATCGTTTGTTAATTAACATTAATTAAAATTAGCAGATACATAAGGAAATAGAGTTAAGCAATTAATTAATACTTGTTAGTGAAATATGATAACTGATTGATTGGATTTTTTTGTCATTGTTGGGCCAAAGCCTTCCTCGTGAGAAGGAATTTGAAAGCTTATTCTATTACAATGCTCCAATGCGTATTGGTGAATATATGTGGCAGAATTACATCAAATACGTGCAGATTTTGTTCCGATGTGTTCCTACATCGATAAATTAATTATTAAAAACACAAAATTAACTACATGAAAACTGCATGCGTCCTTCACGTTAATTTTTCATGTTTCATTCGTTAAGATTTTCGTCACGTGCTCTAGCCGAAGGAAAAATAGGTTGTAAAGTATAAAAAAACATATAATATATTAATTTTTTTATGTTATTACTTATAAACCATAAGTCTGTCAGCACTACGAGGTCAATGAACTTGCCCACTAACCAAAGCTGTATAATTATAATTACGTAAAAGTACTATTGTACTTTTACGTAAATAATGGGCTGATGAATTGCCTATGCGTGAGCTAGTATTATTACTTGATTGTATTTTATTTTTAACCTTTATCTAGTTCACATTAAATCGAACTTCTCATATGTATCCTTATTGTTACAGAATTTTAATAAACGCGTTCTTATTTAACGTTTTTGTTTAACTTTTTTTTCTAGTAAATTATCTACATAACATGGTATTGAATATCTTAACTTTTGATTTTGTAATAAAAAATTTATTTGTGATAAAATAAAGTATTCACTCGAAAAAAATTTACATCAGTTATAAAAAATGTTTTTAAAAATTATATTTTCGTTTCGTTTTATGTTTAATAAAACTCTGTTAAAAACTGCATTTACATTGTAATAGACGCGTCGCCGAAAAGTTCGATCTACGGGACTTTGACGCTACGGGCTACGACAGAACGTAGCAGCTACGTTAACGTTACGTAACGGCGCGCTCGCCACATCCGCAGAATTTGCCAAAAATGCATTTGTTTTTAAATGAAATTAAACTTACCTTATTCATGCCATTCCCCATTTTCGATTGTGTTTATATTTCTTAGAATAATCAAATATTCTTTACAAAATTTTTCAACAAACAATGATCAACTTTTAACATATTTCATAAAAGTAAATTAACATTGTAACTTTCGAAATTTAAATAATAACGTTAAATTGCTAACTGTCAAGCTGTCAACATCGCGTCACTATGGCTACATTGTTGACGCCGGTTGTCACGCGAATCCGTCGATATCTTAATTGACGCCACAAAAATTATTTGATAAATTTTTAGCACGCGAAAAACGGACTTGATGATTTAAGCTAACGTTTATGTTTTGCACGCGGCTTTGTGTTATCGATCGTATTTCTTTCGCGTTGAAGGAAAATAAAGCGCTAAATAAAGCTTGCAAATACGTGCATCGTCTAAAGCGCGCGACGCGTCACTGCCAGCTCGGCGTCACTGCGTCTATAACGCTTCAAGGGATGGTATCATCATTATATATTATGTCGATGTCGGTTTTATTTATAAATTTTGATTTAATTTTTTGTTTATTCTGTACAGCTTTTTTCTTTTTTGTATATAAATACATTTGTTTGTTTAAATTAATTTTTATCAAATAGTATATTATCTGTACTAACATTAACGGTATTCTAAATGGAAAAAACATACTCTTAATACTTTATTCTGTTTAAACAAGAACCTCAAAACCGGTGATACTAAAAATATTTTTAAATTTTATCGATATTTCAGTTCCGACTTACTTCAATATACGAAGCTATACTGGACCTTCCAAGCGCGTTTTTTTACTTTTTAATATTTTTTCTGAGCGGATTTATTGATAAAATTATTAAAATATATTTAATGTATGAAATAGTTTTCTCCCGATTTTCGTTGTTTTAGTCTTGTCTCCCGTTGCTTTAATATTAGGAGACATAAAAATAGTAAAAATTGTCTTAGTTTATTTGGTTTTTTTCAATTAAACTTTTTTTTTAAAACGCTTTCATAAAAATTCAGCGACGACATTTATCGATGTTTATAGACAAGTCAGCATAATTAACTCATTTTAGGTATTCAGGTACACAGCGAATTAAATATTTAACAAAAAAAAAATAACAACTGAAATAAAATTAATATTTGAACACGATTAATAAGAGTTTGCAATTGACATTTATAAAAATGGAAATAAGTTATATTAATAATTGAACCTTTGTTAGATTATGACACGACAATCTATTTTATCACATTACGAATGTATAATGCCTTAGTTCAACGTAGACCTATTTCATTAATAACAAAGCCTCGTATTTTAATAATGTTGATAGTTAGGGCTTATTACAGTATATTGTCGTAATGCGGGATGGTTTCTGCAAGACGGAATATTCCGGGAACTTTTGAACGAAGTAGGATCGTGATAAAGTAAATTACCACAATACAAATGCTATGATTATTTCATTTTAACTGTCAGTTAATTAAAAAAAAAATGAACTAAAATAAATTCATTTATGTACCTATATTTGAAAAAGATCCGATAATGTTACACTACTGTAACGTTTTGTTATTGGTAATATTTTATAAGTATAGAACTGTCTGTCCATTTTAATCAGCTTGTGACCAGGGCAGATGGAACTCGGTCGATGCGACGGAAGTATGAACATATCGAAGTTATAACCGGAATAATACGCGTAGGTATATACAAAACGACCTCAAGGAGTTTATCTAGCGGCCTTATTATTTGTGTTGTATTAATATTCTTTGTTTGAGTTGTGAAGTGTGAAATAATCGTTTATAGTGAAACTATTATTACGAATAGATTATACTCTGAGTATGTATGTATGTATTGTAAAATAGAAATAAAACCACCACTAAGTGTGGAATGGTGCTCCCACACCTAAGGAAAACTATAAAATATATTTACAGGTGGAATTTAGAAAAAAACAATTTCCAAAATGTTCTTTTGTAAACAAATTTGTCTATCGGTACCGGAATCGGTTTGTGTAGATTAATACTTTAAATATTTCTTAGCATTTAATTAGTTCTTGAAGTTTCAAAAGTATGTGTAAGCGCCACTAAACGTTATAATCATCTCTTCATAGAGGCCTTGAAAAAGTTTCCTCTTTAAAAAATAATAAATTCAAAAACATAAGCAGTGTGAATGTTTTTTTTAAATAATTTATTAGTAATAATAAATGTTGTCTCCTTGAGAACAACTAAAATATATTTTAAAAAACACAAACACTATATGTAAAAGAACAGTTTGTAAGCTTTAGAGTTCTGAAACCACTATTTAGTTTTTGCTCCAATTTTCCTCTTTGTCCGAAAAGTCCACCTTTTATTTACGGCTTATACAAATAATTCTAAAAGCGCTGCGTTGTTGAAAGTAATGAATGCGCATTGATTCATTTGTTTAATGGATTGGACAATATCGCTAAACCTTATCTTTAGACCTTAGATTACCACTCATGACCCAGTATCATTTATTCTACCGCTGACCATAAGTACTTAGTATTACTGTTTTTTGTACCAGCTTAAAGTGTGAGTAATATTTCTTACAGAGCCTCATGTCTATGGGCCACTGTGTGTATGGTGGTGACCACTTACCGTCAGGTGGCATTTACCAGTCTGCCTAATTATTTGACATAACAAAAATATTATTATATAGTGTGAGTATGAGTGAGATAAAAATAAGAAAAGCAAAAATAAAAACAACAACCGGACAAGCCCGAGTGGGTCTCGCCCATCGAGGGTTCCGTACAAATTTGTAGGTACATATTTAGGGTTAGGTTTAATTACAAAGTTTAAAATTAAATAAGCAGGTATGCATAACTTAGTCATATTACATATTCAAGGTTAAAGGTAAAAAAAATGATTAATTCGCGATTTTCAGCAAACGGTAAGTTTTATCACAAAAAGTACTTTATACAAAAATAATAGAATATTGAACCCTGTTTTTTATGATTTATTACAAATGTATAGTTCTCAGATTTTTCCCAATCCTTGTAGTATAAGACGGTATTACCTGCCAAAATTCGTAGTTCTAGGTCAACGAGGCCTACTCTATCAATTTTGATTTCCTTGAGTTTCGAAATATACGTTTTTTGCGTTATAAACGGCCTTATCTTTTTTTTACGTTAACTTAGATGTTTGATTTTTTTACAGCTTCAAGAGGCTGCAGACTTAAGTATATAGTTTTAATTTCAACTCGATACCTCCACGCGTTCCCGATATAAAGGGACAGACAGACGGACAGACGGACGGACGGACGGACAACAAAATGATCCTATAAGGGTTCCGTTTTTACCTTTTGAGGTACGGAACCCTAAAAAATATATCAAGTGTAGTTGAACCAAGTTATGCAAAATTATACCCACATGTATATGTGAATAATGAAAGAACGGCTTTAATCCATGTAACAAGTGAAGGATCTAGGTTCTCACTCGAAGCATAGGTATCAATATATTTAAAAATATACATAAATGTAGAATTAATAAAGACTATTTATGCAGAATTACTATATTTTTTGCTGAATATCAACGTGACGCTATTGTGCTGTAACTTATTACCGCTCTGGTGATGACAGCAGCAACTGCATAAAACTTATAGCCAGACTCTGAACAAAAGATTTTATATTTATATTAACTAGTTAATCGTCCCGGATTTTCTTCATAGTGAGCCGGATTTGCGTAGAATCCGTTTTACGGATATATCATATATAAGCTGTGCCCCGGGGTTTCACCCGCGTACAATTAATAAAAAATATAATGAATAAAAATCGCCCGAGAACTTTCCTCGATAAAAAGAATATACAACACAAAAATATTTTTCAATTCGAACTAGTAGTTCCTGAGATTAGCCGGATGAAACAAACAAACTCTTGAGCTTTATATATTAGTATAGATACACACTTATACAGTAATGTCGCCGTCCTAAATCCTATCTAGAAGCTTGCATCCGCGTAGCACTTCGACCTATTTGAATGAAACAAATAAAATATTTAAATTTAGTCTTTTAGACTACGGGTTTCTCAAATCGCAAAATCACTAGTTTTATTTATTTATAAAGATAAACTTCAAATAGTGTACAACAAAAATACATACGTAGTACGTACCTACGTGAACTTTTAGTTGTTGTTGTGAAGGATAGACTCAAGTCTCAACCGATTTTGATAAAATTCAATTATTTGCATTTGTAATTTTTAGCAGATTTGTAGATTACCCAGATAGACAGACAGATAAAAAACTTTGGTAACACGCAAATAGTCACATTAACTTAAAAAAATCTGTTATAAAAGGACGCAGACACATCAATGATTGTACTTGTACTTATAAATTTTGGAAATAATTATTTTCATTAGAGCCTTTTAGTAGTTCGTGTTTGGATAATTTATGTCATGACTTTTTTTTATTATTTTAATGTTAGTTTATCATTGTAAAGGGATTGTCAATTGTCATGTTTTATGGAAAGTCAACAGTAAATATTACATGGAAAAAACAAACGGTATATTGCACAAAAAAACATTATGAAGTCTCTACAAATTTAGAAGCCCATGTCGGCTTCTAAATAGAAGGTCCCTGAAGGTCAATTAAAAAAGAAGATTAACAAATTACGCACTTCAACTTCAACAAAGACAAAAAGAAAATTAACAAAGCCAAACGATCTGGCGCCTCTGATAACGACATCCCTCACTCAACAGTTTGCTATTACAAAGAAATGCTGTTTTTACACTGATTTTGATACTGATACTGAGTGCAATCAGGTGAGTGATTAAGCAAAAGACATTCGCAAACGTTTTATATTTATTTATGTAAATTGTGGACCTTCTCGTTAAGAATTATATTATATTTTGCAAGAACTATGTCAAATCAGAAAAAAAGTCTTAATCTAAGAAAGTTTATATCTAAGTCCTTATTCGGGCTATCTCTGTGTCGAGTTTCATCAAAATCGTTTCAATGTTTCAAAGGCAGTTTTTAAGAAACGCTTAAATAATTACATATAAATTTCATTTTATGCTTCTTACATCAAAAATGACGGACCCGCCATACAAACTTTCAACTCCTATTTTACCATCTTGTGGGGTAGTTTTTAAAAAACCCTTAATACGTATTTATTTATTTCTACCTGTGGCATGTTTATAAATTTTCGTGACGTAAAAAATGACGGAACCGCGATACAAGCTTTCAACCCCCATTTCACCCTTTTGGAGGGTAGGTTTTCGAAAACCCTGGAATACGTATTTTTTTATTTCTAACCAGTGGCTTGTATATAAATTTTCATGCTTCTAACTTCAAAAATTATGGAGTTTCCATGTAAGCCTTCAACCCTTATTTCACCCTCGTAGGGAGTAAATTTTCAAAAATCTTGAATTACATATTTATTTATTTGTAACCAAAAGCTTGTATACAAAATTTTATGCTTCTTACATCAAAAAAGACGAACTCCCATATAAGCTTTCAACCCCTATTTCATCCTCCTTAGGTGATGATTTTTGGAAAACTTTGGTTTGTGTACTTATTTACTTCTAACCAGAAGCTTGTGTATGGAATATCATGCTTGTAACTTTGGAATTATATATTTAATTATAGATTAACGTATTACTTGTTACACTTAGTTGACTGACATAGATCTTGCTCACACACAGCTTTGAGGCGAACTGTCAGTGAAAGCTATCATCATTAGTCAGTTTATAAATACCTATGATCCTATACATCAGCATCCTCAAGAGTGGTTGCGAAATGTACCATAATATGTCTATGAATTCATAATATTTATGTATATCCCGATTTTTCACTGAAATAGCAGTAAACTAAAACAGCAGTAAACTTGTAGGAGTATTATTATTTTCAACCAAATTTGAAACCACGTATAACGTAAATATTGACAATCGCCTGCCCAATGAACGTTTTAGCTTTATAGGCGTAACCGTTAAAAAGTCTCCTTTTGTCATTTTATCCCCTCATTTCGAGAATACTCTAAATACCGCGGAACTGGAAGTTAAAGCCAAATTGGCTTCCAAAAAGCTTGGAGTGCTCAACAAGGCGCCAGAACTCAAAATTCCATCCTCACCACCTCGATGTCTGCAAATCCACAACAGCGCGTTTCCTAAGGCATTTTCTGCCTCGCACAATCACTCTGAGAAACCAGCTTTCGCAGGTGACTTTTCCGAACCGATATGACATAAAAACCTTCAAGAAGAGAGCATACTCTTTCCTCAAAGGCCGGCAACGCACATGCAAGTCCTCGGATGTTGCAGATGTCCATGGGCGGTGGTATTGACTTTCCATCAGGTGTGCCTCCTGCACGTTTGCCACCTCTTACATAAAAAAAAAACAGAAAAGATCCTTACCTTTAGTCAACTACTTACAAAAGGAGCAATATTTATGCCAGATTGAATGCCAGAATTGTTAAACTCTGTGTTTAAGCTTCTTTTATTTCAAGAATTGTGGATCTTTGTATGTAGTGATTTGGTTCATGCAATTCATGAAAATATAAAATTAATATTTCAATAATATAATTTATGCAAAATTGAAAATGTTAAAACTAATAATATAATTCTAATTGTAAATCACAATAATAATATAATTGTGTATACAGTTTATTTTTTATGTATTAGTTATTTATATTTTAGTCAACATTATTTTTTATAATATGTACTATGTAGTTAACCAAATATATAATAATTTTAAATTATTTATAAAGCAAAACATGGTTATATTTTTTCTTTCAGATTATGTTTAATAAATATAGATATGGAAAATCATGGAAAATTATGTCATGTCTAATAATCTCAGTTCTCAGACATTCTTAAGGCTGACTCTCAGGAATTAATATTAAAAAGAAATAAATAAATTATTGCAGATAAAATAAAAAAGCTTTTATATAATAGGAATAATGTAAATTTATTATTATTTTAATATTCATCACAGTAACTTTAATAAGAATTAAGTTATAATACTCTCAAAATATATTACGAAGAAATGTTGATGTAAAAATGAAATCACAATGGTTTCCTTTCTATTTACCTACAAAACTATGTTTCATTTGCGTTGTTGTGATACTAATGCTAGTCCTAGTACAATAAGTGCAGTGCCAATCCACCACCGGAAGGATGTTGCTTCATTGAACAATACCACACCAATTAATCCCTGTAGAAAAATAATAATTATAACTAAGAATATTTCACCTTGTAAAATTAAAATTAACAATTGTAACCTGGATTTTGGTCTAGGCATTATACTTTTAAAATTTGCTTTGAACCATGAAAGAAATTTACAGTTAAACCTCAGTTGCACATACACTACAGAGAAAACAATATAGTCCATTTATTCATCTCATCTCATCTTTTTTTTTAAGGCATTCATAATAAAAATTTTGCATGTAAAACTAGTTTTTTCATATTATTAAAATATTTATTAATAATTTAATCAGTTTATTGCTTCATAAAATAAATAATTACTTACCGAAAGTATATAACTAGAAGCAGAAGATATTACAGTTGGTGCTACTGAGTTAGTAGATGCATCTAATGATCGAAGATAACACCGACATCCCCATGTATTGACTAAAACCATTAGAACCAGCAGAAAACCCCAAAAAATGTAACTATCACCCTAAAAAACAATGCGTAAATTATTATTAGTACAAGTAACACAGCAAAATGATATTTACTTCAATATATCAAATCTTTTGATCGAGTCGATCATAATATTTTATTGCAAAAGGCCAGCCATATGGGTATACATGGAAGTCTCTATCGTTGGCTTTGCTCCTATCTGTCCAATCGTTCTCAATTGGTTGCTTTACATGGATATGAGTCTACTCCTATCTTAGCCACTTCAGGTATTCCTCAAGGTTCAAATCTTGGGCCCTTATTATTTTTAATTTTTATCAATGATCTTTTTCCATTAATAAAGAGTGAATGCCTAGCTTATGCTGATGATATAAAAATCTTTCGTCGTATATTAAATTGTTCTGACTGTGTAATGCTTCAACAGGACCTCGACATTATTCAGAGTTGGTGTAACGATAATTTAATGAAATTAAATAATGAAAAATGCTTCGCAATTTCTTTTACAAAGAACAAAAATTTTATTACATATAATTATACAATTAAAAATATTGCAGTCTCTAAAGTAAATACAATTCGTGATTTGGGTATATTGTTTGATTCTACTTTATCTTTCAAAAACCATTATGACTACATCACAAGTAAAGCAAATAGATTATTAGGCTTTATTATTCGCACCGCTCAGCCCTTTAGAAACTCGAAGTCTTGGATTATTCTATACACATCTTTAGTTCGAAGCATTTTAGAATATTGCTCTACAATATGGTCACCAATATACCATACCCATATAGATCGCATTGAGTCTATCCAGCGGCGATTTCTCAGAATACTAAGTGGCAAACAGGGTCTTCGACGTAAATTACCCACTTATGAAGAAAGACTTCAAAAATATAATTTAAAAAGCCTTAAGGACCGTCGAATTATAACAGATTTGTGTATCCTACACAAGGTGGCTAATGGTGGTTTGGACTGTCCAATATTGGATAACCTATCTTTTAAAATTCCCAACAGATCAGTACGTCGACCTCAGCTATTTAGCATACCACCTACAACCAATAAAGCATCACAGAATAATCCTATTCACAGAATGTGTAAGCAATACAATAATTTGGAATATCATTGTGATTTGTTTAAAGACAGCTTTAATTCTTTTAAATTGTCTTTGTATAAATTGGAATTAAGTTGTTAGATCTTATTTATTTTAGTCTTTTTTTTATCCTTTTGTAGTAATTTAAGTAATTTTAATTTTTTTTTTTTTTTTTTTTCTACCTTTTGTTGATTGCGTCTAGTTGTGTTTACATCTCTTACACACTGAAGTGCTGTGTACAGTTGTAATTGGAAAGCAGATTTATTGTTAAATATGTTAAGTACTATCTCATGTATCAAAATGTTTTAATCTGTTATCTGTTACTGTACCAACAAAAATAAAAATAAATAAATAAATATTGCCCATAACATTAACAATTTAACATTTGGTGGTAGAGCACAAGGCACAAGGGCCAAGGCTCAGTGGATCTTAGTTCCCAAGGTTGGTGGCGCATTGGCTATGTAAGCGATGGTTAACATCTCTTACAATGCCAATGTCTATGGGCGTTGGTGACGGTGGCCCATATGTTCGTCCGCCTACCCTAGCCCTTAGATATATTAATATTTACCACCACATCTGATGTTCCAGACACTTTTCCCAAAGTACTTCCCACTGATGACCATATACCAGCCATAAAGGCTTCTTGTAACATTATGAAAATTATAAAACTAATATACTCTGTTTAAGATTCCATAACAAAAAACAACTGTTTATTATTAACATTTAGTAAACTTAAGTGACACTAGTGACAGTAGCAGAGCAGTGTTGGCAACAGCACTTGGCCTAATGTCGCCGTTTCTCATGCTTAAAGTTGCCTAATGTAGCCGAATTATTCCAGTTGCAACTTGCAGTAGCCTAAAGTAGCCCGAACCCCGAAAAATATCAATATGAATTATGAATAAAATAAAATGTAGTTTTATCGATTTATTTATAACCAATGTACTCGTTTCTATTTATGTATATAAAAAGACTTGTCCTGGCTGACTCATTAACGCAGAACTATGGAGGGTAGAAGTAAGGAGGACCATCTCGTATGGGGGATTAGTCGAAAAGTGTCCACTTGTAAACAGCAAATTATTGTTCGATCTATCACCGAAATAGCGCTAGTGTAGCAAGTGGAAATGATATGAACTTAGCAGTTATAAACAGAGTGAAGTGTGCTGGGTTGAAAAATTTAATATTTATCTATTTACATTCTATTTATCTTGACTTCTGTATATGGAGAATAAATGTAAACGAATTGAAGTATGCCGAGTTAAAAAATTTAATATTATTGTCGACTAAAGTAGTTACTTATTGAAAATTTCAACTACCTTGCGTAGTATAATGTAGTCAATATAACCTTAAAGAATTATTGATTTTATTAAATAATTTGGCGCTTCCTTTAAAATTTACCCTTATGCTAATGTGGCGCCACCCTAATTTACTGCTTTTGGCGGACATTTCCTTACTTCTACCCTCCATGCGCAGAACCTTCACCACTGGGGTTACAGACTTGAAATTTTGACAGTTGATGTATTTTATGTATGGAGGGTAGAGGTAAGGAGAACCATCTGAGTACATGTATCATAAACTATTGATATGATTTAATTTTTATTGGTGTATTTAGTTTTACAAAAAGATAATGTTGTAAGTTTTTTGCCTTTTCCAAGACGAAGGAATAAAAAAAAAACAGTGCTGTCATGTTAGACAGTAACAAGTGTCAACTTTGCACTGTCAATGTCAACTTCACAAATTACAAATCATTCATTTCGGATTCGTCAATTCGGACTTCTGTGACGACTGACGCTTTCGTGTTATTGTTTCCGTGTTTCGTGATTGAGTCGTCCTCAATATTCTCAACAATTTCCAACAATCCATTTAAATTCTTTTACATTTTCTTCCTATTTAAAAACTTATTGCTTACGTCATGGATAATATCAAAAGCGGAGATAATGTATTGATCGTATGGAGCAACAGTGAACCTAATGAAATAAGCAATATAGTCAACAAAATTCAAAGTTTAGCCAATACGTCTGTGGTACTTGAAAATTCTAATATGATTGCGGAAGGTAAGGACTGTTTGTTAATAAAAAAATACTAAATACATGCATTTTTTAATTAACGGAATTTATATATTTACAGCTTCTAGACCTTTTTCTTCGTTTGATGTTATATTATCGAATTGGATACAACCACACTCTGTTAACCACAATGATAGTCTACTTGCAATATTAATTAAGCTCTTGAAGCCCAGTGGAAAACTTATTTTAAAAGACACAAAAGATATCACATCAAATCTCAAGTTAAACGGATTTATAAATGTTACAAAGGGGAGTGACAACCAGTATTTCGCTGAAAAACCTAATTTTGAGGTAAGTGGCTTAAGTTGATGTAAAATATATTTTATAAATAAAACTTCAGTATAAGCATTGTCACAAGAGGTATGTTATAGTCAACACTAGTGCTAAGCATTAAACAACCAATTTTTTTATCATGTAAATCCTATATTAAAAGTTCATATGTTTCTCTTAATGTAGGTTGGTTCGAAAGCATCACTTAAACTCAGTAACAAACCCGCAGTGTGGAAATTAGATGACACAATAGAAGAAGCATGGACAGGAAAGAATGATGATGAAATAATTGATTCCGATATGTTGCTCGATGAAGACGACCTTAAGCGACCTGATCAGCAGTCATTAAGAGGTTTGTATACCTTTTGAATTTCACCGAAAACATTCTAATTTAATAGACATATTGTTTATGTAATATTACATTTATATTGAAACTATTAAACATATAAATTATTTAAAAACATGTTTGCTATTTTATGTAGATTAAAATGATAATGTATGTTATTCAACATTTACATCGTAAAATGGTATGATTAATATTATCACAATTATCACATTTTTTCCTTTTCATTTTATTTTGATGCTTAACATTTTATCTTGATAAAGTTTCTTGAGGTTTTGTGTTCCAAGTAAGTGAGGTAATGTTGAGGTTTTGTGTTCCAAGTGATGTTTCATTCAAGGTGAATTTACAATGCCAGGATGTGAATGAATGTTTTTATTTGATTGATTGACATTCATGCTATTCAAATTTGGAACTAAACTATAATTGTTGGTTTCTATCTTATCTGTGTCAATTAACTTATAGTTTTAATCAGTTTATTTGATGCCAAAACTAGAAGCTATTTGTTGTTCGTTATGTTATGACTAACAAACATTAAAATAGAAAATATATTTAATTTATGGCATTATTAATTTTCATTTTGTTATTTTTAATTTGAATTTGGAAGTGAAGCTGTTGTGAATATGTTGTGTTGTGTGCCAATGTTAACATAACCGTATTTTTATTTGAATTTGTGGAAGCATATTTTCTACGTTTATCTGTGCTGTTTTCACAGTATGTTCTACAACTGGGAAAAGGAAGGCATGTGCGGACTGCTCTTGTGGCTTAGCTGAAGAGTTACGAGGGGAGACAAAAGAAACACCTAAATCCTCCTGTGGAAGTGTATGTATATTATTTTTTTCCATTATCTTTGTAGTTCTAACTAAAGAAGTCTTGTGATTACACAATGTTTTTGAAGCAAAAGTTTAAAAGCTGCTTAGGAATGTGAATGTCACAAATTTGGTTCTGACCTCTTGAGCTATTGTTCTTTTCACTCCAAAAACAAGCTTTATGGTTAATTGTAGAGGTAAATACGAATATTGATAATCTCCAAAATGCAAAAGCAATTTTCTATATTATATGGAAGTTTGCAGGAATTTTATCTTTTATAGAATTGAATAATTGATTTACTGTAATATCTTTTATTTTCAGTGCTATCTAGGGGATGCTTTCCGTTGTGCAACATGTCCCTACCTTGGTATGCCAGCCTTCAAGCCAGGTGAAAAAGTGATCTTGGATCTCAAGTCAGATATATGAATGTCATTAGTTATTTAATACCTTATACGCTTGATATTTAATGTTGTGATTATTTAAATAAATATTTCAAAATAATAATCTCTTCTCATTTTAAAGTATTTTACAAAACTGGTTCAATATATTCATTTTTTTAGTTTGTTGTACTAAAATAGCTAATGCCCGTAGCTTCACCCACGTGCTAGATCGAGGAAACAAGTATTTGGTAAAAAAGATATGTCTATCCTTGGGGTTTAAGCTTCATACCAAATTTCATCAAAATCGGTTCAGTGATTTAGCTGTGAAAGCTAAATATTAGTAAAGATTTGTTATACCATATATTCCTCATATTGAGTAAGAAAATTATGTTTATATTTCTTTTTATTATTGGAAAGGTAAGGGTTTATAAATTAAACAAGGTAATAGCAAATATTCAATTATACATATTCTCTCTTTCTTTTTACAAACAGTTAACTTAGTTTTAACATATCTCGGTTTATAACATTTTTAATTTACATTAAATCTGAAATAGTACTCATTTCGCTATACAATAAAATATACATATAATATTTGCCATATTTGTCATATAATTATATAACAATTTATATTTATTTATCTATTATTTAAATGACACATTTCCCATTCTCTAGTTTAATACATATTGAAAACAGAGCCCAAGGATTGGTCTTAGTTGCGAATTCGATGGCAAATTCAATTAAATATATTTTATTAAATAATCTGTTCTCAATATGTTATCACAAAATTATTTATGGTAAGATGAAATAATATCAAATATATATTGAGGGCTAACCTCTTTGGTCAGTATCTTACCAGAAACAATCATAATCTATAGAATATTGATAAGACTGTAAAGGATGGCACAATCATTTGTGTCAAAATATATTCTATTAGTGTTGCTATAGTAATATTACAATTGTAACCATTACTGGCCGTTCCTTAACATTGGCAACGTGAAAACAATTACATTATATATATTTCGTTATTCACTGTATTATATTGTAACTATTCTAATTAAACAGCCACTCAACCAATCACGCACCCTAAATTCTTATAACACAACAATTTTGATTTGAAAATTACAAGTAGGCAAAAGTATGCAATGCAACCAGTGTAGAAAGTAGAGGTTTTATTAAATACTCGGATATCATCGTTTATAAAATGGATAATTCTAAGAATATTGTATATAACATAATGCTATCTTTATTAATTTTCACTTGAAACGTTTTAAAAAGTTATCAATGATAAAAAATTTATCCAAATTCCTGTACAAGTATATAAGAAATGGAAATAATTAGGAACATGTTACACAAATAAACATCGTTATATTGCATTATGTTATATTGCATAATTATGCAAGAAAATAATAAAAATACTTTCATAGTAATGTATTTTGATAAAGTGGTAAAATATATTGGACCAAATTTTGTCATTTGTATCTAAAGGAAATTTGAAACAAAGGAAAAAAAGACTAACTTTTATAAATAAGTGCAAAGGAATGACTTAATTAATGGGTGCCCACGCTTGAACGGCAGGGAATCACACAAATTCAGCTTTAAAAATAATTGACGCACTAAATATAATCAAAGGCGCGGAAGAACATCGATTGTGCCAATAATTATTAATTACATCCAACGATAAAACTTAGCTTAAATGTTTCGTACCATTCGCGATTGTGCTTTAACAACTTCAAAAACCTCGTAGCACCTCTCAATGAAAAATAAATTAATACTTTTGAATTTGGATTTTGGGAAATAATACTTTTTGTAACGAATTTTGTACTAAACGATTGTCCATCCTGTCGAAACCGGAGCGTCGCGCGCCCGTTTATAAAATAAATGCTCCTATCTTCATAATTTAAGTAATATCTTCGAAGAAACTACTATCCCACAACATTCAGTAAAGCGTCCCAGTCTTTTTAAAAGTTTATTTTCTTCAAATTGAGATCTTGCTTAGACTTGATAGCGACTGGCTTGCGTGACGTCACTCGTGCGGGAGTCGATCAGGCGTCCCGTGATGTCACTGCGCTCACCGAGTCTTAAAGTTTGTGAGGTAGGCTTAGTCATGATCTAATGAAAGCGCCTTGTTAGAAAATACCGATTAATAAAATGAGATCTTTCATTACATTACAAATAATAATAATAAGACGATAAAACTAGAATTACATACATTATACAACAAATTATTAATTTAATTTTTTACAACACCGTCCGTCGCCGACGATGCTCATTATACGCTAACACGGTCGGTTAATATACTTCAACATACAATTAACAAGCACGTAATAGTTTATGGTACAATGAAACTTTCTCAAAATCTAACCATGCTTTTCCACGCAGTTTTTGGCTGGATTTTTATATAGTTACGGAAGGTTTTGCGAGTCGTTGAAAGTTACGGTGTTTTATATACATATATTTTATATTTATTCCTAATTGGAATAAGCAAAAGGGTAAAACTCATTGCAAGAGAATTTAGAATTCCTAGTACACTTAAATTCCCTCAAATATGCCAACGTAAGATCAATGTGGTGTGTAAAAATTGTAATATTTTTCATTTAACGCAAAATAAAACTTAATTTGCAGTAATTATTGTTAAAACTTTACCATGATTACTTAATATATAAATCATTTTGATAATGATATGGCCATACTTTTTTCGTTATATTTATAACGATATATGTATATTTAATCACAGACTCTACTTGTTTTATATAAGTTTTTAGTTAATCTGCGTATTACTTTCGAGTATACAATAACTATACATTTTCTTACCAATAACGCACTTATAATTCTAAATACATATATATTTTTAATCAAGCAATACTTCATACCTATTCTGACCAATAACTACAAAATATCACAGACGGTGTGTTTATTATGTATACATCTTCTCATAGAAAAGTTATGTGTGTATCACACATGGACGTCAAAAACCAATAGAGATGGCATCTAAAAACCATGACCATTAGACATATTTCTTTATACAATATATAATTGGTATTAACAACATTCATATTAAACATCAAATTATTTGTCAGAAGATTTAGTTCAGCAGAGAACCTACAGTCGAAATACCTAACTTCTAAATTAACGAATCAACATTTGTTTAAATGAATACCCGCTCTATCGAGCTAGATAATAAAAAGGTAACGACACAGCGTGCGGATATGTCTGCAGTCACAACCATGGAAACAACGAAACCAACATGACTGCTCGTTAAAGAAAATCCAGGAAACCCGCGAAACTACAATCGAATAAGATTTAAGCACATCACGAATATTAACTACCCATCGTTCATTGTACCTTTTTTGTTTTAAACATGCACTGCTGTAACGGTAGATTTTAAGTCTCATAAGTTATCACAATATCTAACCTACATTAAGATCTGTTAGTTATGTTCTTTTGTGCTCATATAATTGGTTACCTCGAAGAAGAACCATAATTTAGTTTGACTTTGCTATTTCAGTTGTAAATTATGATGTACAAAGTATCGTCACGGAACTGTCCTGTTTTTTAAAGTTCAATGCAAGTTTAATATAACTTTGGTTGCATAGATTTAAGTAATTTTAAAATGGATATATATCCACTACTCTTATATGTAGGTATCTTGTAGCAAAATTATTAGCACCTATTGAGCATAATCGAGAGCCTTTTAGAAGTGTAGCATACACCGTTAACGATTTCAGTACACACGCTGTAACTGGCAACATCCTCAACGTTTTTAAAATAGCAGTGCTTTTAATTAATCTTAATTTCGAATACTTATTTAAGGTTTTTTCAAAAATATAATAATATATCAGGATATTTAACGAGTTCTTTCTTTTCGATAACAGGATGGTACTAGTTACATCTCGAGTAGTTTTCAATAACTTTGAGACATTACGCTACATTTGTTGTGTATGTTGGCCTAAGTTATATATTTACAGTATTGTACACAAATGCGTATAGAAGCACCCGACAGAAAAAAGCACCTAGTTTCCGAATAGAATATTAAGCGTACAATTGTGGATCGCCGATCGCTGCAGAAACTTCACATTAACATTAAAACATTTCGTACAAATGTAGCTTAGCTCGCTGGGGCGATCTATCTATGGTTTACCTAAAGGTCAATTTGCATGGTAAAAGCTATTACTATTAACTATTACGGTATCAGTCCCGAACCTCGTGTTAAATATAAAACAGTTTAGATTTTAAAGGCGATGCCTTAAGTCTAAATGAACGGTGAATTAGATTCAATGTATTTCGTAGCGACGGCGTAAATTTTCGTTCAACGTTTTTTTAAAGGCGGACCGTCTTCCAAGACGTCAGAGGCGGACCAACGCCGTTTGCGAGCATCCTCTTTCACACTGAGGTTTTCTGGATGCGTTTGTGGTGGTGTTGCTGCGAGACTCGGTCCCACCGTTGTTGTAGGTGTTGTGTGCTTACGTGCAACTAGAGACACACACACATCACCAACTTGTAACCTCTGTACTCGCAGTCCATATCGTGCCAAGGTACGCTCCGGTTTACACGAGGCCCATCCACGTCCGTAAACGAAGAATGGATGTTCTACTGTCGATTCTAGCTCCACCTGTAAACATATATAAAATACATTATACTAAAACCAAATGTCATGGCATGAAAAATTAAATTGTTGATTACATTTTAATTAGGTGAGGTCATATTTGATAAAGTGCTTATTACAGAAAGTAAATAGTAGGCATTTTAATTAGGCAAAATAATAGAGAGACGGAAACTCTAAGCCTACTTTTCGCTGAAGGTATATTTTACTATACCTACAAATTTCAGAATTTCAAATTTCTGTTTGCCAACACATTTACACGCGCACGTTTACGTCACACCGTTTTTATATAATTTTCAAAAGCATAATATATATAAATACTATAATGAGAATATTTACCTGCGAGCGATTCCTATCATACGTAAGGGTAAGCGCGAGGCGGTCACCGCGTTCATCTAGTCGCAGTAGGGTACACTGCGTGAGTGCGAGGTCACCAGTACGTTCTGCGCTCATCACAAAGTCCTCCGTACGCATTTCCTCTACGCGCCTCAGCGTACCGTCCTCAAGCCTTATTAGTGCTCCCCGACAGAAGTACGGAGCAGGCGCGCCACGCTCAGGAGATGTGGGAGGTTCCTGAAATGTTATAATTCTATGTTATTGTAAAAACAATAATTTTGCCTTTTTCATTATTTAATATAACTTGTTTTCAACTGTTTGTTTGTTACCAATAAACTAAAAATGAAATTTATATTGTTTTATAAACATTTATATACACCTTATCAACACTCAGTTCCAGGTTGGCTACCGTAATTAATAAATCAAGCTTTATATAAGTATCAGCCATAAAACAACACCAATTAACATTGAGTAATTACCTCTCTGGGAGGAGGTTGGGGCGCTGGTATCGATACTGGTGGAGAATGTGGCGAGTGAGGCGCTGGTGACGGTGGCACGAAGCCGGAGGTCGGCCGCGGACGCAGAGGATACGCCGGAGGTTGTGGCGCACGCGCTCTGTACAGGTATGAGGCGTAGGAAGCCGGGTGCGCAAGAAAAGGCGCGTATGCATTGGGTACGGGTGCGAAGGGCGCAGGCGCCGGCGGCGCAGGCATGGGATCTCGCGGCCGCCGGGGCGCGTACCGGGGATAGGGGCGTGGCGGTGGTGCTAGGAACTCCGGCGTCATTGTTTGTGGTGGATAAAGATGGCTCAGCTGCAGCTGTCCCAGCTGGACCAGCGCCTCGCCGGGGAGGCTCGCCGAGATCATTGGACGAGCTGAAATTATAATAATTTTGTTTTAATCTTAATCGATAACCAAAACATCTTAATAGAGAACAATGTTATTATCAATAAAATTTAATTGAAATTCGTTTTATTATGTTTTCATTATAATCGATAGACAGTACGTAATTTTTAGAATTAAACATCTAAGTAAGATCCTTGTGTGAGCCGCGTTTGTTGATGAGATAAGAATGTGGAACGTTCGACGTCAACATTATAAATAGATTTAATTCGTGTGCATAATGTAACTTAGCGTTCGAATGCTACGTGACGAGGAATCCCAATTTCCTATTGTTGTAAACGCCAGCATATTTATTTAAGTGAATCTGTTCTTTATTTGAATTTGATGTAGCCACCAATTTTCCTTTTCAATATTATTTATTAAAATACATAATAATTTAATAGGATATTTGCATGATATAAATATATGGAACGTTTAAATTTTGTAAGTTCCTTTTATTAGGAAGTTTCTCATATGAATAGAGGTGTAAAGATTATCTATCAATTGTATCAACAAAGGCAGGGGGATAAAAAGTGGTTACTGATCGTCAGCATTCCTTTGCGTGTCTGTGTCTGAAGCGATAATTTGAAGAACAAAGAACACTGCACCTGTGCAAACAAATGTTCTTGTGTTAGCGGACGTCTCATATGTAAAAGAGGGATGTTATGTATTTACGCAAAGTACATAATTATGTTGAAGTGCATTGGTTAAAGTAAATTGACAAGAATTAGTTCATATTTATAAAGTCGTTTGTCCTGACTGACACTTAAAGCACAGATAAACTGACATAGGTTTGTTTTACTTTTGTTAGCAAGTTTTTTTCTACAAGTTACAAACATGAAAATTTAAATGTTATTTTAACCGAACGATTTCGAGATGGGTTCCTAGCTAATTTCTTTTTTAATTTAATTAGCGTTTTATTAATTTACTTATATAATAATTCGTTATAATATTTACTATACTATAGGTACTATTTAAGTACCTTACTGAAACCTTTGATTAATAATAATTCATTAATTCACTGGTATTTAATTAAAAATAGACAAAATAGTGGATGGTTGATAAATACTGAGCTATTAATTCAGACAACTGACGTCTAAGCGTTACCCAACCCCAAGCAGCCTTTCTAGACTCGCCTAGTGATAAACGTCACTGACCTTGTACTTAGTAAAAAAATTACTCTGTTTTGTTCATTTCATTATTACTACACTGTCAGATTTTTTAGGAATTGGTGATAACAATAGTCAATAATCTGGAATTAGACCATGTCAGATATTTATCAATTAACGTGTTCGTTCGTAGTGTCGATATCGATAGCTTAACAATGTTGGTTTTTTTAGGTTATGTGTCATTTTATTTTTCATTTGATATGCTTGATTTTTATCCAAAACGGATTTCTCAAAATAGCTTGCCTTTAAGTAATTTAGTACAGATTTTTCAACGACATGGCATTTTCAAAGGCAAATATGGAATACTATATATAAAAATAGGATTGTATTGTTTTTTATTTCAATGTGAAAATCTATTAAATGTTCATGAAAACACCTTGCAGTGTTCTTTCTCGTTAAGCTATGATCTTGAAAAAAAATAATTGGTGTAAAAGAAGTGTAAGTGTGACATAAGTGAATAATTCGTATTTTACCATCAATAAGATTTTTATACTTTGTATACGTATGTCGTGTAGTAGGTACCACTAAGAATAAATTGGTAGATATTGTGTAATTTTGTATTGTTATCAAAATATCAATAACATTTTATTTTTCTCATAGATCCCGTATTTTCCTGTAAATTCAATGATTTATATGTCATGTTTTAATCCCAAGTTACCTTTTTAATTAATTTTAATTCATTGTGATTTGGTTAGTTACATCGCAGTATAAACAGACTGACAGACTTACTTAGTTTTTCATATATAGATTGTTATTAATAAAGTAAAAGAGGAACATTTTATTTCACTCAATGTTATATTTAATGTAGAATAAATGAAACATGTTGGTTAATCTATCGTGCTAGATAAAATTTCCTTTGATCTTCGTAATCTTTAATATTAAGCTTACTTTTGTACCTAGAATATCCAATGTTCAAGCATAGATTTACTTTCCTTGTTTCAAGTATCCAATTATGCTCAAAGTCGAACAAAATCTAAAGAGATATTATTTTTTTACACAAGTTTGCATTTTGTAAGTAAATTTAAAACTTTCGAGTCAAATGTGTATCAGTTATTTGCAATTTATTGCAAAATGAATTAATCGGGAATTAAAATTAAACGTATAAAATAAATTTTTCATGTTATGGCTAACAATATTGGTGATAAGGTTGCTTGATTTACTGTCCACGGATTTGTTTTACTATTGTTCATTTAACGCTTTGATTTCAAAGAAAATCGATTAATATATAATGTTATATGAAATCCACGAATAGAATATTATATAAAATTATAGTAAAGTTTTGAGACAACAAGGAAATTACTCGTGATCTTTCGCCCGAGAAAATGAGTCACAAAGACGTTAGTCGTGACTAAGTCGTTAAAAATTCAAGCCAATTAGTTAGTTTTAACCACACATTCGTTCTGCCTCACCGTATAGCCTCCCGGTTTATTTTTGTTATCCATTTAGTGGGGTTAATAAAAGCTGCTCAGTAAATATCTCGATAACTTTTCTAATACCTTATAGATTTAGAATTTTCTTAATCATAAAGGTAAAAGGTATTATAAATTTGCGACGAATCACGACTTTTAGTTTTTGAAGATATTATTGTTATATATTACATGACTTGTAATATAAGACACATGTATATCATTAATCAATATTATCGTGATAGAGTTTACCGTGCTACTCTAAGATATATGAAAAGAGAAACAGATAAAACTCGATGTATTTTGGTACCTATGCTTGGAAATAATTCAAAAGTTTTTATCACGTGCAAACGAATAGGAGTTTTATTATATTATCTAAAGGTTAATTTTGGAACGATCTAAATTTGTCAGTCTCACATCCGGCGTACTGTCTCGCTTGTAATCGCTCGGCGTAGGCGCAAGGCCGCGAGTTCGCCGCCCGCGTGGAAAAACTTGCTATGAATGGCTTATGGTAACATAATATTATTGGTCGAAACACTTACACGTGGCGCCACTAGCGCATTACCTACCTATAACTAGTTTTAAATAAATATACACGACTAATGATTTAGCACATCCTTCTTTGCGTAGTGACGGAATAACGTTCAAGCTTATGTCAAACATGAAGCAACAATTCGAAATTTAAACTCAAGCCAATGAGGTTTCTAGTAAGTAACAATTACTTACTGAAATCTTACTGAAAAAAAAACTATATTTTTTTAGTTTACAAAGAATGTGTCATTGAACTTTTAATTTTATTTAATACGAACAATTTACAAAATGAAAAACTTAATTAATGCGTTATTACATCCGATATGAGTTGCAATACTTCTTAATATTCGAAAATTTACTTGTAAATGTAGATTAAATTCTTTGACGTAACGATCGCGCTGTTTTGCTGAAAATTATAAATGTAGGTTAAGGTCGATATTTTTTAATTTGAGTTTGTATTTTAAAGTATTTTATCAATTAAACGACGGCGATCCGAATATGTCCTTAAAATTTCATAATTAACTCAATTACATTGTTGTCAAGACGTCATTAAAATGTTTAATGGACTGTCTGAGTTGACGTTTATGACGACTATTTACAAACAGAAAACACAGCTTCAATGTTTATTGACTTATTTGAAAGAAATAATTATAAGAAAAAGCGATGATTTGTATAAAACGTAAACTGTACCTAATTGTTGGTAAGTCTCACGGGTAAATAATAACAGTGTAGATGTAAAGGCGCGGTCGATAGGGCGCCGCACGCCGCCCGTAACCCACTTCCGTCGTCCGTGACCTTGCGGCCTCCATTCACGTCTTACCCCCGGGAGAAGCCACCCAACCCTTTCCACACCCCTTGACTTTAGCTAGACTGCGATTTGTTCCTTGTCACATGTTTGACAGCAATTTTTTATGCTAAAGAGTTATTTCTCTACGTACCTAGCAATTAATTTTAATATTCCTAATTAAAATTATTTAAATAGGATTATTAAAATTAATTAGTTTATTTTAGTAATTAAATAATTTTAAATAACATTATAATTAATCCATTAAATTCAATATTTATGTCTGTTGGAGGTTTATTGTCTAAAGTGATTTTATAATTTCAGTATCGAATTAAAATAGTAGTTGCACATAAATATCCCACTGTTAGGCAAGGCTGTGTTCTGTTATTAAGTACAAGTTTTAAGGTTTTTTCTACAACGCTGCTGAACTTTATAATTGAGTTCACGTAATTTTGTCACTACTTGATTTCACACAATATTACGGGGCTCTATCAGTAAAATTATAATAACTTAGTATACACCATTTATTGTAATATTTAATAAAAAAATAAATAATTGCTTCTTTATAATATTTCGTCAGTTTACAATGTCGCTATTTTATTATATACCTACTTACTTTTCGATAATTGTATTTTTTACTGATTTCTCTAAATATAAAAAAACATTTTCAATTAATTACCTTCCAGTGAAATGTTTTCCGTCTGATGATGCGATGTCAATATAATTAGTGTGTTGTGTCATCATATAAAAACAAACTGAACATGACAACATAACAAACATGACAAACATGAAATCGAAGAACCAGGCGGAAACAAAATGTAAAATTTTAATAATAATGAACTTATACTTAATAGCACGTTATTTGTCACTTGTACAATTTGTCATTCATCACTTGTCTGCCATGATTTTAATACAAGCTATGGTCATATGGTCATAGGTTTAATGTCGATTTTTTTAAATTGTAACTATAATCAAACGCTTCAACTAAGAAGTCGTAATCTTGTCAGAACGCCATAAACAAACCATTAACTCGATGTTAAAAACTACTATAAATATCAATAAAACACGTTATTTTTAGTCTCAGAACCCATTTCCCGGTAGGTTTTAATTACACTGAGACATTTACCAGGATTATGTTTATAAGATTTAAATCACTTGTATACAATATAAAACGAAGGAGAAAACATTATAGCTACGTATGCTGAGCAGTGTTTACTATAAAACGTCGTTTGCACTTGCGCATAGCAACATCGACGTACGTCACGCCTTCCTAGTATGTAAGTAGGATGACAAGGATAGGAAGATGTATTGCGCTAATTTGGCATACGTATATCGTATAGCGCTATTTACGAATATTGGCATCGCCTGCAGACAGAGGCATGTGCGCAAATGTTAGTATGTTTGTTTATTAAATTGTTGTTACGCTCGATACATGTCGCTCGCACCTGTTACATCCAGCTGTCGTGAACGTTAAAATTACGTTTGCTTTATCGTATGCAAATGTCCTTCGAAATGCTAAAAGCCGTTTGCTTAATATGTTTATTTAGTATTTAAGATACTTATTTGCCAAAGTTAATATTTTTTCGAAAAGAACGTTCTAAGCGTTGTGAACAGACTTAGATAACTTTTAAAATTATATTTTTGACTCGTTAATAACATATAGATATTATTTATTAATGACAAATTAATAGCTAATTTGTCGCTATCTTTATCATGCTACTATATCTGAATTTATATTTTATTAAAATACGCTTCAAATTTAAAACGTAGCTAGGTATGTATCCTTTTCACGAAATTGCAACCGTGTTACCTACTATCTATACGTTATGCATTATTTTTAATGACATGATCAAAAATGGTTATGTTTACAATGTAGTTGTACAATTTACAACGAACAGAAATACATTATACTATTTTTATTTTCAGTTATCATCAGAGCTACAATATTTCCTAGAACGTTATAATAGCTTTATTATGACGTGGAGCGCAGCTAATTGAGCTGGTATACATTCTTATGTACCTACATATGCGTTTAATATATATGTGCGTGAATATTGCATATGAAAGATTCAGAACATTGATTATGTTGGGGTGATAGAGTTTGTTATATGATTACATAATGTATGTAATCATATAACAAACTCTGTTAATAACAATATATAACACTATAATAACAATATAATATAACAAACAAATGTTAAATTATTTTTAGTTTAATAAGAATATGCTTAATAGATATCGATAGTCAAATCAAAATGTTATCAATATATTTATTTACAGTAGTAGTAGTGATAATGTAATAAGTATAAAACAGATGTGTTGAATAAATGGCCTTTTTCTTTGATATAATATAATAGATACTTATAATCAAAAGTAATGGCCTCAGTTGTACCATATTAAGCAAATAAGGAAAAACTTCGAATGTCAGCTGTACGAAAAGTGTATAGATGTATCAGTTATTCGGTATACAACGTTGAGTTTAAGCTAGGGTAGCGCGGCTGAATGAACGTCGTTCAAGTCACGCGACGCCAATTACGTAAACTCCAGTTGCCAACGTGGGGTACGGACTTACTCGTTTGCAGTAAAAACACGATTGACGTTTTAATTGTATTGTAATAATGTCAAATACGATTACCTATATTAATTTATAAATACTGTATATTAATCATGAGCTTTACAGACGCAAAAAAATAAAGGTCGCGGAGATTTAACATAACTTATTTGGGTGAAGCGATATGAACAAATCTTATTTACTTCTTCTTGAGCTGTGTGCTTGACCGGTTTATTCGAATACTAACAACAGTATTATTGAGTGGATCACGCAAGAAGAGAGTCGAGGCAAACAACCCCGCCTACACGAGCACCATACGTCGCGTCACCCGCTGCCACGCCGACATCGACACAAGTGTGTTTACAAGCCCACCATCACACTGAGCCGCGGATGGCCGAGCGCCCACGCGCATCGCACGATATACAACGTGTGAACTATCATTGGTAATAGGCGCCATCAGAGCCGAGAAATCGTTTAAGAAATAGCATCTAACTCGCCTAATAGACACGAAAATTTACAGTGTCGACAATTTAACGAGTTATGAACACGAAAAACTATGTTTGTTCGGGAAGAAAGTAGTTTCTGGCAAATTTCACGCCCGATTTGAAATTCGAAGCAACCAATTTTAATCGAATTGCTGCTGTATTAACATTAATTAAGGAGGGCAATGACCGTTAACGAGCTATTAGCTAATTTTATTTCAAATCAAGTTAAATGCAATGAAATCAATATTTTTGCACTTTGCAAATAATTATTTATTGTCTTGTTCAATCCTCATAATCAGAGGACTATTGTATTGCAATCGATTATATTTACACAATAATAAAAAGATCACTGCGTAACTAGGGTCATGTCAAAGGTGTTAATACCTAAATGGGAAATTATTATTGGGTAGGGATGGTTTACGAAGAGTCAAATTTCATAACATTTTCGGACATTTCGAAAAGGTTATTAGTGTGTAACCTATGTATCTTATAAAAGAAATATGATATACCTATTTATAAATACAATTTAGGAATAAGCTTTAGAATAAAATTAAAACAAAACTAATTGTTTAGGTAAAATGTGGCTGGTAGTCGGCTGTCAGAGCCCGCCTACATTCGCCCCCGCTCAAAGCACGCTATTTTCGAACATTTCTAGATTAGGCACACGGATAGACTGCCTAGTGCCTATGCTTTCACACAGAAATCAGGTCGGACGCTTTTTAATATCCCCTTTTCCATTAAGCGAGTTATGTATTTTGGTTCAGCAATTGGGTCGCAAGCTGATGCACTTGCTATTTGTGGAATGCAGATATGGATATCCAAATGTAATTACTTAAAACAGAAATTATCTTTACCTATTTCATTACATGTAACTCGATCTATATATAGTAGCCCTCTAGGGCATATTCCGACGAAAATATGACAACGAAAATTAAATTTTCATTGACCCATATACGTAACATAACCGTTAAAATTGAGGAGACGAACCATGAAAAGGTTATATGGCTCGCATGTTCACAATTTTAGTGCCCCAGGTGAATTGGATAGGGCCAAAAATAAATTGAACCAACTACATGAATACGAAATCAAAGAACAATGTCTAATTACCAGATAATATTCTAACTAAACATTTTTCAACACAACTCGCTGTAAAATTCAATTTTATTTGCAATATTAAAATCTATTTCACTAATTACAATAGCAACGTAACGTAAGAAGCCAAGTCTTGCCAAGCTTTCTAGTTAAAGAGCTGTCCAAACAAAAATAGTAAGATTGATCAATCGTCCGCGTCAATAGACATGAGACGACGCCAAGTGCTTTCTTTTTGCGTGCCAACGATGCAACATTATTATGCTTTTATTTCTTTACTGTCGTGTCCTCGGAATGTTGAAGGTAGCTCACACAAGGCTCGGGTATGCGTTGGCAAGACCCACGTAATATTAGCCATCTATATATGACAGCGAACACCTCTCATGTCCTATTTTGTATTATTTGCAAACACTACGATGCTGACCTCGTGTGAACAGTTATTGTTTAACTATTGTGATTCCGTTCGTGGTCGTAACATGCGTAGGCGAATCTCGCGTCCGTTGAATACTAAGCGCTGATCTGAGCGACCGCGTGACTAAGCCACCTGCAGGATTTACCATCGATTGTATGCTAAGGAGCTCAAGTGTCGACTCCATTCTAGTTTCTATCATTGGCATTCCGTGCAGTGGAAACTACCGTAACTTTTCAACTTTTATTATTTGAAATCAAACCAACAACAAACTAGCTCTAGTGTTAAAATACAATAATAATGATCCACATTTATCTGCTGTTGTTCTTAAATGGCGACTTATCAGGTATTTTCTTATAATAATTGAAAGTACAAACGAAACAAAGTAGCATGGATTGAATAAGGTGACGACAGCGTATTTAAATACATTAAACGTCAAATGTAACAAAGTGATTCCGTGTTTTAGCAGAAAGCGATAATCTAAAGGTCGCAATGTCTCCAGAGCATAAACATGGATACCGAATAAAAACATAGATTGTACTAATGATGTAACGTGTCACGTAGCGCAGCTGTTTCTGAAATAACAAATAAATCCGTAACGAGTTATGTTCACATGAAAACAAATATTTTTATCTGCAACAAAATAAATGAAGATTGTTTGTTTCGATTGACACGTGTAGCCAAGAGATAAGTGTTATTAAAATAAACTTATTATATATAATAATGTAGACGATTATTGAACATATAATTAAATTATCTACATTGATCATGTTTAACATATATATTTTATTCTATAATTAAAATTGTTAGCATAAAATAAAAGGATGTGAAGTACCTAACTGTATTGTCATTTATATATTTGGGTGCGATGAGATAGTACTTTTATTAAATATTTTTTATATTTAAAAAATACAGATCAGAAATATATGCGTTATTCATAAATGAAAAAGGTATTCTTTCTATTTAAATTAATTAAACCTGTTTCTTTCGTTATAATGTAAAGAATAAGTTGTTCTAATCTAAATGTTATCTAAATCTGACAATTAACAATTTTCTATCACAAATCGAATGACGTCAATCGAGTTAAGTGCTAACATTTCGCTTTACTTAAAGAAATCAAGATAAAAACAGATAAGATATTATTGCCATTTGTGAAACTATAGAGTAATAACGTCACAAATATTATCTATATCTCGTGAACATTTTGCATAAGAATATTATTTCGCAATGCCTGTTATATAATAATATAAAAGTAATCAACTTCAGTTTAAAGCCAATTACATTAATAATATCAATTACACATACGCAATTCAACAGCCAGATCCACAAGTGTTTGTTTTTATTGTCGCTACTGTTCGACGCATGTGTAGAGCTCTCGTCGAATTGGATTTATGCGTGTGTGCGTTCGAGAATACTATATTTATTAATCTCTCTAGTATTTTGTCTTAATCAAACTTCACGTAACTCATATCAAACGGGAAAAAAGAAAAATAATAGCAGTATCGACTATTTATCTTCACTCGAAAGATAAAATAAAATTACGCACAACGGTATCATAGCTGCATAACATAACTGCTTTATCGAATTACTATATCTGTACTAAGAGGATTAGATAGGTTTTATTTAAAATGAGATAATTCGTTTTTGACTGAAATGATAAGATACTGTTTTTTATAAATACATGTACCTAATATTCATTGTAAGCATCAAGAGCTTCGGAGAATCAAGAGGTTCAAGTGAACCTAAGGTATCAAAATTTTTGACTTGTTGAAAAGTTGACCTGTATCAAAGTCTAAACACTCTAACTTTTTAGCTTAAAGCTTAATTAGGTAGAAAAATATATTTGTTGGAAATTTTTATTATTCTCTAAAAAATGCATTTAATGAAAATTCGGTTTCAAATAACTTATAGCAGCTCTTTTATTTTGTAAATAGATTAAAAACAGTAATTTCCAGATTCAAACAAAATAAATAGTAAATTTTAGTTTTATCTGCTTTAAATAACTATCACGTTACTACATTGTTATAGTTTAATTATATAAATATCATATTTCATCTTAAGTATGATATTAGTAAACAAAAATATAAGAGTTTAAAGTGAGATAGAGATGAGCACTCAATTCTAATATCGCATGTAATAATTTCAATTTTCCAAAATAATCACGTTTAATTTTGCAAGTAGGTATTTCATATACTTTTAATATTCTTATAATTTAGAATTTAATTTTCTTAGATAAAACGAGATATTGTAATAACATAATGAAAACGATAAACTTCGGTCGTCTCTTATCGGCACGTACACAGACATTCGTCCGACCTAAATATATAGACTTGCAAAATAATAAAATTGCTAAAACATATATCCAGATGCCAAAAACTTTTTCCATCTTATACGGTTTAATTGCATATATTAAATTACTGAAGCTACTTGTGTATAATTATATACTACCGGATATAATTAAGCTTCGCAAGACCACAATACAGGTTTAAGGATTTATATATATTTTGAAATATGAAAAAATAGTTATGCAAACTTTATTTCTTATACTCTTCTTCTTAACTACTCGGGACAAAAGAAAATTTGGAAACGTAACCTGAGTGTGTCGGGTAAATTTCTGAATTTTGTCCCATATGTATACATCTAATGAAGCATTAGCTTAGCTTAGCCTGCTCATTGATATGAAATATTCGTTTTTTATATTTCCTTCCTTTGATTTGGATATCAACTATATTTCTATAGCGAAAACTTTAATCACAACACTAAAATATTTAATTTTTATATTTATATTTAGTCAATGATGTAGGTATTATGCAATTGTTTTTATCAAATTCTATACTTTTATTTTGTGTAGACTGGGTTAATAATGCATTCGTTAAAGTTAATATATACCTATAAGGTTTATATTTCGAAACAAAAACAATTTATTTTAAAAGCTTGTTATTTATAAATCGACATTAAAAAAGAATAAACAATTATAATAAGTTATCGGTAAGTTTTAATAAACAAGCACATAAATATAAATGTTTTGTATATTCAAGGTTAACATGTTATATCTCAAAATAGACAATGAAAGGTTTACATTACGTGTGTTGACATTTGCGCACGCGCGTTTCAAGGAAGCATTCGTCAATGGGCGGGGAAGACGAAAGCGAACTGTCTATATTTTCAAACGTAGATTTCAAAGAAATTTCGCAGAAAAATGCCATAAAACAACATTCTCGTTTTAAATAAACATCATTAGGTACATAATTTTAATGAAAAATGTTGTTGTAAATTTATATAAAGTATAACACATTTAAAAAGCTTGGAAAACGTTATTTTCATTTTCTAATTGATAGAAAATGTTGACATTTACAAATAAGCCCTTAATAATGTATGCTTGTTATGTTATTTATGAGCCCCAATGTAGTATATCAAACTTTATAATGCAACAAAATATGTTACATCGCAAAATGGTGCTTTGGTATCCTATTCATAAAATGAATGTTGGTACATTTTGACCAAAAATAGAATGCGATCAATACTCACAACGCTTTCATTTTTTTGCGCGATTTGCCAATATGAACAATTGAACTTATATCGGAATGATATTATATTTTAAATCCGATGTTCTTTCAAATTTAACCCAATCTTAGTAATGTACACATTATAATAATAGGAATATTATATCCTTATAATAATTATATATATAGTGAGGCGGTATAAACATAAATTATATTTTATATGAAAAGGATTTTAAAAATATTTCCGATAATCTACACCATAAAAGCCTGTGTAAACGTAATCACAACCATAACAGGCAAACCAACCAATCGATTTGTAGAGCAATAAAACCGTTTTTAAGGTATTAGTAATTTAATAGAACACTCATTAGATTTTAACAGAACACTTAAATTGAACATCTGTAGTTAAATCAATTCACATTAAAGACTTGTCGGTTACATTTTATTTAAATTTATTGAAGCTCGAAGTAAATACATCATGAACCGTCGGGATGCCAAATCAATTATTACAGTAGAAGTAGCAAAGCAAGGACGCTAAAGGCCTGAAATTTATCATAGTTTGAAAGCCATGATGGAATTAATAGTCAACATTGAACTTGAACGAGGTGCGTGCGTGACGTCAGCTGACAGCTACACGTGCACCCCGCAAGGCCGCGCCTATCGCCACATCGCGCTAACTAACCGTGAACGATGAACAACCATGCCAATGATTGGCGAATGTATCGATTTTTACAGCTAAATGAATGACATTACACATGTGAGCTTATTGGCAATTTCATCGATCGTTTTAAATTTAAATTTACAATTTAATATAAGGCTGTCGTAATACTTTAATAAATAATAGTGTATTGACTTTCGTGATATAAATTACCTGTCTATGAATTCAGTAGAGTAATGATACTACAAAAACGAAAATATTCATTTTGTAGAATGATTTTATGCATATTTAATAAGGCTATAACGTTAATTATATTCACGGATCACGTGAACTACTTATTTAGCTACGTATGAGTCGATTGTTTGACATTCTGACAAACAATATAGCATCCTATCTCAGGTCGTAATGCTATGATGATAATACGACCTGAATATTTTCAGACAGGACGTTCATTTTGAAGGGAAATTAGACAAATGCGTAAAACACATTATACTGCTCAAGTGATTGCACAAAAATGGGTGAACTTTCATTTCGATGGGATGGTAAGCCAGTCGTAATATACATATATATAAAATAACCGAGCGCTATAATAAATAAGGAGATAATAATTCCGATTTTTTTTTTATTCTCTTACATCATTATCAATAAAAACACTTTTGTTCTATTTTTTTCCGTACTGCTGAATATCATTAAATGGAAATTAACATAGATATTATAAAATATATTATATTAAAATGACAAACACATTGAATAAGGCAGACATTACGATTATAAAAATATTGTTAATACATCAAATTCATCAGCAAAAACTATTCGTTCATGGTTTTGAATAACATATTCTCTCATTAATATAAGTATGTATTCTAATATATTATAATAAGGTAACTGAGATAAAGGTACCTTTTTATTTTCTTTCATAAAGCATAACTGAATTTAAAGCATTAAGCGGAAATAACGAATCTGATCTAAATACGTTAAATATTTATACACAACGATATTGGTACGCTGGATTTACATTTATATTTTACTCTCCCGAGATAACTTGCGTGGCTATATGTCACTCACGCGTCTATCAAACCTCATATTATAATTACAAATGAGAATAGTTAGTCAGTAAAAACAAAACACAACTTGAAAGGTCACGATCAAAAAATTAAAATTTGATTATTAGAGCAACGAAAATTTAGAATTGTCAAATTGACTGTTATTTTTTTTAAGTAAACAACATTATTAAAGTATCTATTCATAGCGAATAAGCAATTCATTATATTCAAAACAAATTTATTTTAATGAAAAAGAAACTTGATAAATCTATTCAGATTTGAAAAGTGAAGTATTTTCAATAGTTTTGTTTTTAGAATGTAGTAACGCAATACGATACTTCTACACAAATAAAATTATTTATTCTATCATTCCATTGATTTTAAAGTTTTTATTATTTTGTAACTAATAATACAAATACTGAACGATAAAATTATTTGACATAAAAAAAGACAGGCTCTGGTAAAAGTTGTACTGCCTAACAGCATAGATGCTAATTTTATCTATAAGTTGACCAATGAATTTACGTATCGTGTTCTTGCATAAGTCGTGTATTTCGCAAACTACTACGAGTCGCGAAAGTGGTGACGCAACCAACGGCCCATTGATTAGACTCTTGAATGTAACTGGTTACCTAATCTAAGTATTCCTCTTCAAGCGATCAATGCATTTTAATGATCGATGACTTTTTTATGTATCCTAAATATTAAATATTTAAATGTATTGGTAAAACAGTCGGAAGATTGAGATATTGCGAACGATAGTTGAGTTTATTATAAATGCTTCGAATTTAATTATATATGTGGTTAAGGGGCAGACGGACCATCTTTCATAGGAAATGAGGCATGTCATGCTTGGATGCTCTACCAACGCTTAAATACAAATTATTATACATACCGACGGATCATGGAGTGCTTAAATTGATTAAGATATGCGAAATAATTGAGCACATAGGTCACTAAGCATTGAGACTATGCAATAAACATATTTCAAATAAAGAACAAAATGTTATAAGATTAAATGTATAAATTTTATATATTTTCTTTTGTTTTAAATTCGCGTTTGCAAATATTTGCTTATTTTTAACTTGATTATATTGTAAATATGATAATAACGATTTTTTGGTTTCCTATATTCAGATCAAATACATTTTAATTACATTTATGAGCATAATAATATGTGTATTAGAATATACGTGGCCTGCTAAATTTCCGATACTCTCCGATATTCTCTTAACCGATATTCGTAACTAATATTTATACAGAGAAGTTGATTTCTAGATTTATCCCAATAATTATAACAAGTATTATTGAACTTTGTGATCATTGCTCTACATTTTGTCGCTAAGAAGATACTGAGGTTGCATGTTTGTTTATATACAACATATACAAGAGGTAAAGGCACACAAACAACATGTGCCTAAGGGCCGAGTTGATAAACATCGCGCCACTAATTTTATTGTGTCCAATACAACAATGTGTTGTGTTGAATATATTTAAATGCAAATTGCCTTGCGTTGTAACTATTGTTTGTTTCGCAGAAATGATATGAGGATTAAAATCGGAAACATTTTCTAAAATACAATAGTTGAGCGCGAACTGCAACTAAGGTTATTTAAAAATTTATCCTTTAAATTCATTCGGGTTTTTACATACCTAGATATAAAAATAAAATTAAATAATCCATAATTTCTTTAATCCCTTTTCAATCATTAACGAAAAACGTGACTCGTATACATATACTTTGATAAAACATTTTGTTTTTCTTAATTAATAGAGCTAGACCATAGTACTCTTATAGGTTTCTCGCGAAACTTTTTGCTTTCTTAATATTTACTGCAAAAAATATTTTTTATGTACTTGTGCCTAAAAAAATTGTCATTCGCAATGATTCAGTAAAACATTTATAAATATAACATTGATACATCTGCGCCGAATATTTATTTGACACGTATTTTCCATTCGTTCTTACATCTACGTTAGGTATTGAAATGTGGTGAAAACGATAACAACGTGCAAAATATACTGTAATACGAAACAGTGGCACCGTCGCTACTTTCAATGTTGACACATTGAAATAAGATACCGTTCTTTTGGTCGTGTGAATATTATTCTTTTCAATATGAACTTGCACGACCGCGCGATCATCTTTCATTCCTTTTGTCTCACAGTTCACAGATCTTTTAATTTTAATTAATTTAAGATCGTAAGAGATTTTAATGCGGAATATTTTCTTATAATAACAAGGATTTATGTATGTTACGGAATTATTACTTAGTGAAAATTTAGATCATGATGTTGGATGGGTGTAGCTTTACATGTTACATATTTTTGTCAATTATAAAATACGTTGTACATATATAAATAACTTCTTTTGTATTAATAAGGAAACCTTAAAGCGACATTATTGTTTTTTTAAATCTAATGGCTTCCCAGACAATTACTAATGGTTGTCGAACTCTAACGATTGACAAGTATCGTTCATTCATGTGCGTTTAAATATACACGCGTTTAAAAGTGCAGGTATGCGAGTTATCGAGGTTAATACGGTTGATAGCGAAGATATCGCTACGTAGGCGGTAGCTCGCTCCTTGATAATGGTCGACACACGCCTGTGCATATGTATGTGTCTGTTACTGCTGTATGTGCATATGTGTGCTATCGGCGACACAGACGATGATAGCTCTTTGTTTTCTTTGCAACCGCCGCATGTTATCTGACAGTTGGTCGTTTATTTTATAAGGTATCATGTGCTTCGGATTATAGGAACCTTTGATATGAGCATGAATGTGAATTATAATAAGTACCTTTATTATATATTTTAACAATTATTTTAAGAATTTACAACAATAACAATAATCATTGTTAAGATGGTGAGGTGAGATGTTTGATATTGAAAATACGAAAAATATTTACAGTATTAAGAGATAATTTATTTATAGATATATTTATCAGATAATCCTCATGTGACTTGTATATAGATTTTTTTTCGATTGATTCGCTATAACCTTACAAAATATAATCGTATGATTTCAAAAAATATTATTATCAATTAAAGTTTTATGACACAATTAATTTAAAAACATCATTATTTGGGATTCCAATAAAACAATGTTGCTGAACTGAAGTAAGAATAATCAAACTTGAATACTATTCATATACAAGTATAATAAATATATATTATATCTATTTAATGTGTTAGAATGACGTATTACTGTTAGTTTGAACCTAGCTGTAATTAATAGTGACATGTATATTTTTCTTTTGTACAAACTGTTTATTCTTCGGATATCTTTACGAGGCTAATGGTTCAACGTATTCGTAGCATTTGATTGGTTAACATAATATTACTAGTAATTAGCTCTGATACGACTCTACATAATTGTTTGTTATTAACAAGTAGCATGTTGTATTAATTACCAACTCGTGTATTTGACTAACGCACAGTGAATTTAGATTGCATTCTATTCATATATACATATGATTTAAATTATTTGTTTAGGGTTTTTATCTAAATTTGGTGCTTTACGATCCGTGTTGGGATAACTTAAAATAAATGAATGTGATATTTCGAAACATATTATTACAATGATAAACGAGTAGTTTAAGCAAATAATATATTAAATCCAGTGATGGAGTCTAAAAATCTATTTGTATTGCAATATTTAACGAGGTTTTCAAATAAAATTGTAGAATATAAAAAAAAGAGATTTATTCCACTTATCTAAAATGTAATAATACTTTGATGTTTAGATCCGTTTAAAAATGTTGTTTAAACTTAATGTGAGTGCTTTTTGTTGCTCTTGGTGAAGAAACAAGTTAGCATAATTCTCAACCATTGTTTTATTACTGTAAACAGCCTCAATTGCTTGAAAGCGCTGAGTTTGTATATATAATTATGCATTTAAAGTCGAATAAAAGTTAGCTTTGTCTATGTCAACGTTTGATATCTTTATTGAAGCACACATTATCTATAATTGACCTTGAAAACGTGGGTACAAAATGTCTAGTTTCATTTATTATATGTAATGTTTACACTAGCAAATACTTTTTCAATTAATATTATAAAGTGTTACATCATTTTAATATTATAAGTACATAATCACTCGTTTTGGTATATTGATAGCAGAGTGAAGTTAGTTGTGGCTAAGCAACACAAATTATAATAAATCTCACTTGTACTGTACTCCACCGATCACTTGAAAGTCAAATATATATAATTTTTTATACGGTCTTCATTAAAAAAGAGCATTTTCTTTGAAAAAAATTATAACAACAGCGTTTGAATTAATCTTACAAAGGTAAATCACAAAACATACGTCGTATATGGAAATATAGATAAATGACATATCATTCATAAATATATTATGTGCAAACAATTCTTGTACGAGTGATTTCCTTTATCGAAGGTCACATAATATTATTAATAGTCCGTTACGTAATGCAGGATGCACGTTTTCTTGTTTTTGGCATGTAATAACACTTTCTTTATTACAGACTTTTTGGCATGGATTCGTCTAAATTCCTATGAGTGTAATTACTGTACGAATTTAATTTACTCTGTGGTATATGTATGTTCATTGAATGTGTTTTAGTAATTGAGCAATATAAATGTTATAAATATTGTATGCATTATAATTAGTTCCGTTACTAAAGATATAATAATACGAATCGGCTGTTCTAAGAACTCTACTCTATAAAGCTGCATATCTTTTAAAATGATAATGATTTACTGATACGTTATAAATTGTAGTATTTGTATGCATTTGTTTTAGTCTATGTACTTATATATTTATATTTATTAAACTTGATTTCAAGGTTTATTGTATTATTTAAGATCTTAATGTAAATTGGAAATTTAATGTTGACTGCATAGTGCATACATATTATGAAGAATGTGTAAAAGTATATCTGAATATAAATATAAATGTTGTGTGTATAATGAGTTGTGATAATTTATTTTAATCGTATTACCGGTGCAGATGTTATATTAACCCTTTCTTGTGTAAGTTGGGTCAAAGTTTATCGGCGCCGGCTACCACCGACTGTGACCGCGTACTTTTCCTCCTTGTTCTAATTTTAACCCATTAATTACAATTGGAAACAATGTTTGTAGTAAGCGATAAGCGTGAGTGATGTCTTAATTAATTAGTCGAGGCTTTGCTGTAATTGACAGATTTAAGGGATGTTGTTCTAATGAAATTAGTTGCCGCAATATTTGGTTGTCAGTTTTATGTTTGTTCATACTTTATCTATTATATTATTGCTTGTTTGAGTTACCAAATATTCCAATAACTTGTTACATTTCTATGTAGTATTTTGATATGAAAGATAATACACGTGCTTCAAATAGTTTAATTGTAAGCAAGCAAGGTAAATACTTTTTATTCAATTGTTTTCGTTGATAGAAGGTCAGGAAGGCGCTTATTATTTCTTAAGCAGATAACTCTTTGAAGACTTTCTTGAAGGTTACAATCATTTAAACAGGTTTGCTAATAGCACGTATGTCGCTAGCTATCAGGTTAAGGTAAAGTCATCGACCATCACGCAAGGACGAGTCAAACGAAAATAAATATTGTTATTTAACGAAACGATTTAAGAAAAAATGTCCTAACTGTATTAATTTATCTGATAATAATGTGCCAAAAACGATAACAAATGCATTTATAAATACACTTTAATTGTCACTGGATACTATGACGGCCTGTCTCGGCAGGCAGGTAGCAGACACAAAATATAGAGCGGCGGCGGGCGGGTAAGGAGGAGTGTTGTCGACACGCTCAGAAACAACCTAAATAAAGCAGGCCAGCAGGGAGTAGCCAACAGCGCCGACAGCCGTCTCGCTGGACGCGGAACGCGGCGCACACACGCGGCCCGTGGCCCGCCACACACACTTGATGCTTACCGGCTCACACAATCTCGCCTCACACACACATCGCTCGCTAGACGAAAATAAAATCCACTCGTTATGCGCCATGCAAATAGGAAGGCGACGGGACATAATAGCGTGAACCGACCGACTGAACGAGTAGATCCTTACGTTTCGTGGCACTGTCGCAAGACGGTCACGGGCGCAGCATCTCAGGCCGCGAGTCACGACGATTCTCGGTCGGAGATCTCATCCGAAGGCGCCGTCCTCCTCTCTGAACTGGTTTTGTAAGTACGCTCGTATTCCGATGGAAAAATACACGGCTGAGACGTCCACTAACATTCAGCACTCGCGATATCGCGTCTGTCTCACTGCGGTCACTCGGCAGGAAAATCAACGGGCGGAGATTAGCATGAATGATATCATAAGACCGTCGTCACGAGCGAAACGCGAGAAAGGTGCGACGTCGGTGCGGGTCGCAGCGCGACTGGCGGCGGCACTACGCGGAGCCCCGTGCGTAGTGAGTGGCCGTGAGGCGCGGGGACGAGGAAACCCGGTGCGAGTACGGCGCGCCCGGCCCGACCCACGCGAGGGGGGCCCGGGGGAGCGACTCACGCGCGGGACGGGGGGCGCGGATTAATCACGTAGTAAGTATACCCCCCGGGGCCGCACCTCCCGCGCCCACCCCGCGCATAGAACCTGCGCGCGGCCGATACATGAATAAATACTAAATGCAACGAACGCTCTTCGTGCCAGACTGAAACCGGACATTTATCGAAGCTAAATGAATTCCTGGGTGAGCGTTGCCACCGAATCTTGGCTCCGTGTGCCGTCGCCAGTCGCGAGGCGCCGCACCTTCGCTCGCAACATCAACTTGTGATGCAATTTTGTAATCGTTTTAAGAAAGTTATCAATCGACTCAACATAATTCAATGACATACGAGTTTTACTGCCATTATTTGCTGGCTCATTTAGATAAACGCACTTTCATGATATACAATTTACGTCCATTCAATCTTATATTTTATCATTCACATATTTTATCTTTATCTTTTCAATTGAATTTTAATTGCGCTGTGCATACACAGCGAAGGATTTTCCAAAGCAGCTGAGTTGTTAGTATTACACAAAACCTAGACTGGTTTTCTGCCGACATAAAGTGCCAAGGTACAACAGTTACAAATTCATAACCACACATTCCCATTACAAGTTGTTGATTGTTAATTAGGTGTAGCGGTAAAAACCACTTGAAAACCAATGTTTATGACTTTCGAAAGCTATTGGAAAAGCAATTTAATGAAGGCCATTTTAATGTTGTAAAATATTTTTAGTATTAAGTCTTCGCTCGTTTAAAATCAAAATTTAAATTAAACTGCATAATTTGACTGTGTTAAATAACAAAATCGTTGTTTAATAGCAATAAAAATGCTGATAGCGCCCATGTTACGCGTCACTACTGAAAGCGACGTAGCGATCTTACTAGTACTGTTTGTAGTCGTAGTCTTACACATAATGCCGCCTTCTATTATACGAGAAACCGTTTCTAAGATAAGCCTTAAAAGGAATGGGACGGCTCTTGGAAACAAATACGCTAGAATTAGGCTCTTTTGTTAAAGAAGTATTTCACTTATCTTGATTTAAGTCTGTGCCCCTTTACGAATACAGTAGTAGCCATTTTTTTGTTGGTATTTTTTTAATTCTGTATCAAATATCAATGGTATTCTATAAAACTCTGTATATAAGGTAGGGTAATATTGAATAAGATTATTACGACGTATAGGATAAACAATGGAAGTCGATTGTAAATAAAATGGTAGGCGGTAGCGGACCTATAATTTCTAAACACAGAAAATTGATTTCGAATTAATCTCATGTGTAATAAATAATTTCATATATAATAATAAGGCAAATATGGATGGACTAAATCAGACTGTATTATAAATGTGCATCAGTTTTAAAATGAAAATATTTCCGTTTCAATATCGAAAGTTCAAGCCGTTTTTTATAAGATCAAGCGAGAAAAATCAGGGCCATACACTAGTATCTAATAGAAACATTAGATCCAAAGGCCACGCGTTGAACTCTTCGGTAGGGCCATCGATCGATTTGTTACGCTCGGCGCAAGAAAGATTACAAGTCGCGGTGTGAATCTGTTTAGGCCTCTTCTGGTAATATGACTGTTTAAACACACATATACAAATACATACATATATATACATTAAATTTTGCTGCTTAAATCAGATTAACAATAACAGAATGACGCTGTTAAATAATTACTAAAAGACTATTGAATGTTAATCAAATTTTATTTACACACATTACGATCAATACCTTTTGAGAAAATTATTATTGAATATATTATTGGTCGTTTTAATTATATGTCTAATCATCTAATATCTAATAGATATCTGTGTTGTAGACGTGAATATAATGGTTTACCATTTGAATTAAGAGTATATACGAAAATTGCATATTTGATTGGCTTGGTAGAGTCCATCGGTTTACAACAAATTCAAAACAAACCGAGATCATTGCCACAAGTATGGGCAGCATAATTCATTCACCTTGTTTTCTATAACGTAACCAAGGCAGAAGCTGGGCGAACGAGTTTGGAAGTATTTTAAGAAAGTATACTTGTCTTTTCTTATTCAAGACTCGCGTGTGTCCACGAAATTATCTTAATAAATTTTGAACATACATAACAAATTTTGAAATACTTACTTATAACAGTTTTGTAATTATTAATTTAATTAAAAAGTTTAGTTCGAGCACAGTGATGTTGCTAAGGATAATATCTACTGGTGATAGAGTTTCGAACAGTTGGGTACAAAACAATAACGTATCAATCTACTAAAAACAACATTATTTAATACAGTCAGAGGGGCATAGCATCTAGATCCGAGGTTGGCAGCGCATGTGTGCAGATGTAGATATTTCTTACATTCTAGTGACTAATAGCGCAAATGTAAAACAAAGTAGCGTAAGTGAGGAAATGACGTAATATTTAAAATGAAATAAAAATATAGAGACATATAAATAAATAAACGACGATGTAAGAAAGTCGTTATTCAGTTATAATCTGACATAAATATTTATAATACAAAACATATTGACATACATATAAAAAATTAACGATCATATAAATATAGCTTGAACAGACATGATTCCATTTTGAGTTTTGTTGTAATTTTTTTCTTAAGTACAGGTTAGATAAAGTAGTACAAGATAGTATATATAACAATTTTGTTCGCTTCAAATGTAAAGTGTTGAGTGCAAACATTTTTAATGTTATTAATAATTCGATTTTAATAAAATAAGATAAATGAAAAATATGTTAAAATTGAAACATTCAAACCACTTAGCGGAATTGTAAGCGAGCGGAGTTATAACAAATACACTAAACATAAAAGTTTACGTGCGTCACTCAGGTCATCGGTCGTCCAGAGATGTTTGAGTTCCGCGTGGGTAAGCGTGCGTCGAAGCGTGGAGACAGGTGCGTCCGCGCACCACTGTGATCTACCATATTAATGTTATTTTAACAGCACAACTAAGTTTCATCTCTTCAAACCATAAAATTTCGATCCAGGACCATAGTTACAATACGTCAGATTATGAACATAGATGCTTGTTGTTTGATTGAAAACCTGCCTTTTTTTAAATTACAGCCCACATTTACACGGAGATATTAATTGGGATTTACCTAATTATATACGTTTAAGAATAATTAACAATGACAAAATATAATACCAAAACAGAATGCATGCGTTCATAATATCTAATCTAATTTAACAGTTGGGTATTTCTCATAATAATGGCGGACTGGTAGGTATGTACGTTTAGATATAATAAACACAATGTATTTGCTTTCGTTTCATTCGAACTCAGCTCAGTTTAAATGGTTATCAGTAACCTCTTTTAAATGTCTGTTTAACATATATTTATAATTCAAATGCTAGTGTTTATATTTATATTACAAGGTATTATCGGAGGCAACATTGTCATTCTTTCCTTATCCTTCCATAACATTGGACAACTAACGTACCTTGAAACCTTTAAAGACTTGTAATACCAAATCGGGTGACGCCTACACGCTTTATAAATTACATACAAAATATACAGCTTGAAAATATTAACCGTGTTTTGTTATTTATACTATTTTGTCTTAGCGCAATGTTGCGAAATAATTTTTGACACTAAAGGACGACCTGCCCATATGTAACTTTGATTATACAATTTATAGCTTGTATTAAATTGTATACATTCGGTACACTTATATTTAATTGAAACAAAGTTTGTTTTAGAATTGATTAAAATAATTAGATACCTTGACATAATAAGTTTTTGGTAGTTCATTTTATACATTCGTTTTAACTTCAGACACCTGGTTTTGTTTACTTATTAATTTTTGGCTTCGGTATTGCCTCCCACAATTGCATCAATTAAGTCAACATTGTTCAACCAAAATTATTAACTACATGCTTATTTTTTTGATTAATTTTCAATCAATGAGGAATTTTAAAGTAAGATACATAATATTATATTAGTATGTGGAGTTAATTTCTTCGTGGTGTAACTTTTTAGCTAGTTTAGAACACGATCCCAATTCGAACTGACCTATCCTTAACAAAGTATTTTATTTTATAGACTAATATTAACATGTGCGCGCCATGATCGTTATGATAAATAAATTTAAATGTGCATTTCACTGCAGTTTGTTGACTCTCAAATGCTCTATCCCGCTTTCTGGCTCAGACGTCTGCCTGCCCACGCTGTAGTAATTATTTTAGATCTACCTACTTATCTGCCGCGTTCATACCGAGAGATAGATTGCTTTAAATTATTGTTTTATACCTGTCTTACATGTTACATTATAATCAATTTTTGTTGTATCAAAAGTTGTAAACTCTAATTCGTACTGTATCTTACTAACATCTATTTGTATTTATTAGATTTATGTGTATTGATTTTTTGTTTTTATATATTGAAGGTGCTATTTAGTTTTTATTTAAGGAGTTTTCTATATTGTAATAAGATTATAAATCCAAAATTAATCCCTAACGTGACTAAAGGCTAAATCAATAAAACTTTAATAAAATTAATTAAATATATTTTTATTTTCTATGTGATATGTGAAAGCTTAGCTATTGTAAAAAGTAAAATGAAATGAAATAAAAAGATATTTTTAACTACTATTTCTTGGATTTCTTGAAAATATACAAACGTCACACAATTAATATTTTCATAATTTATAGGACTCGAATTACGTAAAGTAAAAAAAGTCATTATAATTTATTGTTAAATGCATATATTATATACATGAAGGTAATACTACCAGTTTTGTAGAATCGATGGTATTATGTTAAGTGAAAGCGAATTACTTATCTCACCTAGTGTAGGACTGTTTTTGTGTGAATATAAAGTTTGTAGAGTCATGCAATATTATAGTATTAAATTGAAATAATTAGTTAGAGCAGCGTGTTATTATCCAGAAGCCATTTACACTTTTAAGCTGTTAAGAAGGTGACACCACCATGTATCAGACAGATAACTAGATCGTATTTAGAAGGATTAATTCTAGCTCGATGGACTTTATAACAAAATAAACATCTATTTTTACTACGATATGACGTTTGTTATTTTGAAAATTTAATGTAAATAAATAAAGAAGACTACGGGCATGCTCACTTTAATAATAAACACATTATCGAAGGTTACGCCAACTAAAGAAATGTTTCCCTGAAATGTATAAAGTTTTCCATAATTGTTTCGAGTGTGACATATATTCAAATCTATTGTGGAAAACTGTATCTATCCATACATACATATAAGTGCGTATACATAAGAAGTAAATTTTAATATTAAAAAGTTTTTGTTTTTGTTTCTATTTTATTTAATTACCAGTTATTATTGTATTATCATTCAGAGGTAGTAATAATCTGATAATGTCGAATGTTTATATAAAAACGTAAAAATAAATAACCACAATATCAAAAGATAATAATCAATTAAAGAAATCGATAATTAATATCGAGTTTTAATTGATTATTTCGTAGAAAGTTTTAAAATACCTAACTGACCAATTCAAACTTAATTCTGCATAACAGTCGTTTATTCGCATAGTAGATATTTATTTAAAAACATATCCTCGAAAACATCCCAAAAAAGCTTGCAAAAACTCGTTATACTTTAATTAAAGACATCACATTTAATACTCTACTAAAATGTTGTTATGTGACTTAATTATATTCACTAAGAAGAAGAAAAGAAAAAAATGTAAATATATTATTAATCTCACATGTTGCAAGAAGTGCACTACGTACCTACTGGTTATTCTAGTCTGCCATTTCATCTATTCCTGTACGTTGCCTACTAGACGCAATACTATCTCACACATATATGCGCCATAGCGTTTACATGCAAATAAATTATGTTTATCTCACTAATCTAGGAACGCGAGTCGTAACATGCGCCAAGGAAATTCAATTTTGTTACATTACAACATATATAGCATGTAACTGTTACGTTGTAATATTCCTGCTTATTTGTAATTTTATATTTTTAAATTATAAAGACTTTTAAATAATATATATGTTTGTACTTAGGTTTGCCGATTGAGATGATACCGGAACTCTATTGAATTCAGCTCATGACATATTCGTATATAAATTCTTTGCTTTTCTTATTAGGTATATATTCCGATGTATGTACATACAATTTTCGCACAAAATTGTAAACACACTGTTAACACGAAAGATTTTAAGATTTTTGGTGTTGTATTAACGTAACGTAAGTTTAGGACAAGCTAAAGTATGCACCAAGCAGAAAAAAAATCATACAATAATGATATAATATTATTTATTAAGAACAACACTTACAGTCACCAAAATTATAGAATAAATATATTAAATAAATAGGCTGTATATGTTTTATTGTTGCCTTTTTTCTATTCGTAAAATAAATAAGACAAGACCCTCGCACCGCAGTGCCGTGTGCCTGAGTTTAGGTGCGCGGCGAGCGCGTTCTATTTCCAGTGTCTTCTTACGCATCGTCTACTATTTGTTTATATATGCCAGACATTGATGTAATAATCGCTATATATAGCTTCCGTCGTTTTGCTATTACTAATATAAACAAAAATATTTTACCATTCATTCTTTAAGCATCATTCAACGAGTTAAAGAACATTTTTTTTTTTAAGTAGTAAGAGTAATAATTCCTGACTTCAATATAGATACATTATACGATTAAAAATAAAATATAAAATGAAAGATGAAGAAAGGTACAGAGTATTTGAAAGATGCGAAGAAGCATATAATTTTCATAGTAAACTGTTAACGCGTGTGAAAATATCTTTTTTCTGAGAAATGAAAGCAACATTGTTCTGAACTGAAATAAGCTCAGTTCAAAGCGAAGCCAGCTAATTAAGAACAAGCTTGCAGTTTACGTTACGATCACTTCCCATTTGAAATCTAGCGCACAGCTTTGAACGACCCGGAAATATGAGATCCTAACTTTTAAAATTCGTATAAAATGTATGAGAGAATGGAGATTTTTGAGTTATTGTTTATTGTGATATTACTTCAATCAATTAGATACTCGACTTGATTACGAGAGTAATCGAGGTTAGGTTAGGTTATTGATGTTCTAGTAAGTGAAAACAATTCCCAAAAAATATTTCTTACACATTTTTAAACAACTTTAAAAAAGAAGAGCCGTATGTATGGCCTTTAATTTTATTAATATAATATATACATCGTATTGTTCTACTCGAAAACGATTGGGATGATTTACACTGCGTTACATTTAAAGAGATGTAGGCAGATATCATGTTTCTTTGTTATCAAAATTAACTCGATCATTTCCGAGTTAAATGTAATGTAGCTTACTTTAATTGTCACTGATTTGACCACTTTTAACTATAATAAAGCGATAAAGAAAGTTTTCCGGAGCCGAACAAAAACGACTAATGCAATTGACATGAAACTTTCACATCATAATACTTAGGTTAAAGGGAAAAAATGACGGTCGAATTTTACGTAGTGAATGCAGATAACAAATAACCCAAAACTTTGTAAAGTTGAGTACATTTTAAAATGACTAAGGAAATGTACACAAACTAACAATTTTTTTTCAATCTATCTATTCTTTTAGTTATACTAAAAAAATATAATAGATATATAATAAAATAGTAGTAATAGTTATTTGTTATGTTAATATATGAATGTAATTACATTTAATAATGTATCACAAATAATATATTCTGTGCAAGTGGATGTTAGTTTGAGTGGAGTTTGGTCTGTATAGGATAATTTTAAAATATTTATAGACTCGTATTATGACTAGATTAAACTTACATACGCTTGACAAGGTAATTAAAATTTTAATGAACCAAGATGCAGTCAAAGGGGATATTATTTGTGTTTTAAATATGTTTTATGTAAAAACATTTATTTTTACATGTTTTTTAGTTATATAATGAAAAAATTAAAAACCAATATAATGTTTGATTTATATTATTTTATAGTAAATACAATAGTTCCTGGAACAATGTAACGTCCTTTATACCGAGAGACCGCCTTGCTTATCATATCCTTGATCTTATAAAAACAAGTTTGCCGGTTGTGATTCTAATTGTGTAGAATTAATCAGGCCAAAACGAGGATTTAACGACATACGTGTACGAATCTTAGATATTCTTAAAGACGGTGCCCGGCGGAGAATGTCAATTTAGATTTTATCTTGCTATTTCAGTCCAGACCTTTCCATTATTGGTATGATTGTCAAATAAAATTTATATAACTAACTAGCTGTACCCGCGACTTCGTCCGCGTGGAGTTTAATAAAAAAGTTAATTAGTTTATTCAGTTTTTTTTTGGTTTTTGCATTTTCTAAAATAAAAGTAGCCTAAGTTACTCCTTATTACATCAGCTACCTGCCAATAAAAGGCCCGTCAAAATCGGTCCAGACATTTCAAAGATTATCCGGAACAAACAGACAGACAGATAGACAGACAGACAAAAATTGTAAAAAATGTTATTTTGGTGTATGTACCGTATATAATATGTTCATATGCATGTAGTTAAAAGCGGTTATTTCTATATTACAAACATACACTCCAATTTTATTTATGTGTATGTATAGATGATGATCAGCCGGTGCTCAAAATTGTATATATATTTATGTATATTATATACTTGTGTACGTAGGGATGGATATGTGTGTGAAAGGGGTAAGTAATGAGATGACGAGTGTCAGAAAGAAGTGGAAGGAAAATACATGTTGTGCCGACCCTTCGTAGTGGGATAAGGGCAGGAAGAAAGAAAAGAAAGTTAATTAATAAATGTTATCATCAGGAATAACAAAATTATTCATAATTAATAAAACTATCAAGATTCCATCCAAAGGATTTCGTAGACGAATTGTTAAACGTATATAATACTTATATATTTATATAATTATTACATAATATTTATTATGTTAATAACAACATTTTAACCGACAATACAATAGGCGGTAAAACATATTCTACGAATTATACCCTGCGGTTTCGTTCCTATATTATTAATTATTTACGCAGAAACGCGTCGTGATCATAACAATCCTTGGAGTACTCGTTAATAAGCCGAAAGGCTAAATAAAATATTTACATACTAAGTCATTAATGTAACCGCAAAACTATCAAGATGCTATTATATTATATTCTTACGCGGTAAATTCAGGTTTTACACGAGTCCGGTTTATTACGATATATTATATTCTGAAAATATTAGGTAAAATAAATGCTACTTATAAAATTAGAATTCGCCCGGAGCTATTAGTAAACGTTTGTGCTATTTCTTTTTTACTTATATATTCATTTATTTGTGGCAAAGTCTAATGTTTGTAATAATTTAAGCGGTACTTTTTATCTATCAACTTAACATTAAATTGAAATTATTTGTTTTCCTGTTTTCTGGGTAAAACCATTGTAAATAATAAGTGATGATGATAGATACATATGGAAAATATAATTATACAAATACTAAACAATAAGCAATGTTCGAAATGTATCGTTTTTTCTGTACAAATAAAAACATTGTAATTATTGTGAGATTCCCACAGTAAACATTCGGCTCGGGTCAGGTCACGACTCCCGGGTGGGAGGGGGCGCGTCATTCACAGCCAAAATTAGGTCAAAAGAACGTTTCTGTTTCAAATGCAAACTAACCTTATGGACTAATGTATATTTTTCTTCAAATGATAATTTTACTATGAGTTGCTAACCCATTAGGTATAAAATTAAAGAATATATGTGTATTATTTTCAATATATATTTTATTACAAATTCTGTATTAATTTTACAATATTTGATTTCAATTCGAAATATTTTTAAAGTTGAATTTTTAAACTCCCTGTTAAAATCATTCATCGCTTTGCTTTATTTAGGTCACGAGTATTGGTCATGACATAAATACGGACCTGAACCGTTTATAATGTGAAGTGTAGTCTACACGTATAAAATATTTACATATTAATTTAATTCAATATATTTATAAATCAATTTATCACGTTTATATTTCAAAACTAATTTATTTTACATTTTGCGGTAATTGTTGTCGTAAACTTGATCTTTAGTCGATTACATTTATTTACGTAAGTCATTACCTCTACGCGTTACATTGTAAGAACTCCTATAGCTTATGTCATAGCAAATAAAATTAATTTAAAAAAAAACATAAACGCGTCTATTTGCATGCTGCCGAAATAGGTCAGGTCGCCGTATCTTTAGCTGGATGCAGTCGCCCTGGTAACCCAGATGCAGACACAAGGGCAGAGCCTTCCCCCGAACCAGCTTTAATAGATCTTCTGTTGTAATATTAAAAACCGCATTCGCTACATAATAAGACTAATAATAACGGATTCTACAGGTCTTCGTTTAATGGCTAGTGTGTTCAATCATAATGTACCATATTTGCTAATGGCAACCCTGTTCAAATATTCCTAATTGACTTAATTACACCTACAGTATTAATTAATTAAACTTGTTTAAAATAAGTTGCTACCAATAAGTAAAAAGTATTTAAAAAAATAGTAATAAAAAATATACGGCCTTACATTTAAACGTTGCTTGGCGGTTTAACGGCTGTTAAAGCACTGATTTCATTTTTTCTTTCTTTCTATCATTACTTATTTGACATTCGAAAGAAAAAGACGCAGCATTGTTTGACTATCACTCACTCTATTAGTAACTTTAAAAGTAAGGGAGATAGAGTTTAAATTAATAAACAATAAAACACAAAGGCATACGTATTAAAATATAACTGAAAAAATCCTTACCTCGTATAGTTCAGTATTTTACAGTACATGATAGTCAATTCAGTTTAATGAATACGTTATAGGAAAATAATTTATTATTTAGTTATGTGTCCGATATACATTCAATTTAATGATTTTAACTGCCTTCTCTTATTTAAGATAATGACTGTTCTAATTTAATAAGATAACTTAATTAACAAAAGCCGAAACCAGTTGTATTGGTTTCTATAAGCATAAACGTGTTGACTTTCGTACTCGCTAATTAAAACTATCTGTACTATGATCCGAAGGCTTAAATAACTAGTCCATAAGGAAGGAACTACGTAATATATTAAGCAATTTTGATCCTTATTATAAACATTATTTAGTGGGTGGTTAGTTAAACTCTGATTTCTCTTACCAGCTCTGTAACTCTTTTGTGTTCATTGATTTGATAGTCGAAAGAAGAAGATATGTCATTGATTAAGTAATCACTGTAAACAACATTAACATGTACAACTTTTTATGTTTACCAACAATGTTTCAATGTAATGGTTAAGAATAAGACATAGCCTTCATTGAATTTATCTTATGATATAAAACTAAATATCACATAGAAAAATGTTGTGAATATTTTAATACTCTGACATTATCATAATTCTTAGAATTTATTCACTAAACAAGTTATGAAGCTCGATACCTACGTACAGTATACGTACGTATGTCGAGTGTAAATGTGATGTTACGCACACAATCACATGTTGCAGTGACAACACGATGAGTAAACGCGTGAAGCCTAGTTACAGCCGAAGTGTTCGCTAATGCACACAGGTTCAAATGCACCTGTGTGGGTCGGATTCTGTATGTGTACGGTGTAAGCGTAGGCGGTACGTACACAGAGCTTTCACGACGCAGCCTTGGCCGCGAGACACGTGCGTCACTAGGGCTGCGATCAGGGCTCTCCGTTACAATAATATTTGGGATACAAATATAATCCTTGCGCTTATGACAATACGAATCTTAATTAATTACAATTCAATAGACGATAAGGGTCTACTTTTTCTTAAATGAATTGCTTATAATAATACAAAATATCACATTACTTAGTTGAACCTTCTCACAGATAAATTTATTAATTATTGCAATGGAAATTTATTTACAATTTTGATATAAATTGATTACTTATCTTTACAAATCGTAACGTTGAAAGAAATAAATGTCATTGTATTGTGTATTCTATTGTAGCTTTGGAAATAACACGTTGTATTTTAAGAAAAATATATGTTACGTCATTATCGCGTAACCAAAGTTTGTTTGAAATTTTTCGATAAAAATGTCGATATAAGAGACAACATTATTCAGCGGGAGGAGGGTTGTTCTCCATCCCCCACTCAATCAGCTGAGCGACACGTGCGGACATAGTATCCAGTGTAATACGCTATACATGCTCGGTATACAATACACATCTATGAGTATGTTTTTACTTGTTATCTATGCAAACAAAACCTTCCCACATCGTTTTGTTGCTATAATATACACATAGCTATTGCTCTTAACAAATCAAAAATACAATCCAGTGTGTGAATATTTTGTATTCCAACAGCTGAAACTTGTGCAGTTGAATATGTCGCCAGGCAGATGAAAAAAGCAATAATAATAATAATGGAATTTATAATAAATAAATATAAAACAAAACTCCGAGTGTTATACACTTTAAAACAAAATAATACGCTTTTAAAACGCTTACAAACACAAGAAACAAAAAAATATAAGTAGTATTTCCTGTACGAATAAAATACCTACGTAGCGTCGGCCATTAAAATACATTGTATTTATAACGAAAGAAAACGAGTAACAATGTTAAGTATTATTCATTCTCTTACAGATTCGGCCGTCACTTTGTTTTGTAACTGCAGCGATCGATCTGATATGCGCGCGCGCATGAATGCATTCGCGGTGTGACGGCTTCCCCATATGGCCAAGGCTAGACCTTTTATGGCTCATATAAGTGGCCACTCACCCACCGACTGAACGAGGCAGCAATATCAATGAACTGCCCATCAATAAAACATGTGGCACTAAGCCAGGAAAGGAAACGGCGAAATGAGAAAAAGAAATATTTGAAAAAGGCATGCAATGCGTACACTCGATCGCGATTGTTTGTGCTATTGGAAAGCATTCAATGTTAAGCTCCGCGTACACGATATGAATTATTCGCTGAAATACTTTTTTTCTTTCCGCTTACTATCCGCCATATTCGTCGTGATTGATTTCATGTGATTACATAACGTGTATCGCTGTGTGGCCAGACATTCTAATAGGAAAAAGCTTATAATTCATTGAACGACGCGCGAGGTTCCTGACACATTCAACCTCTGAACTCTTTGCGAGATGTTTTATCGATAGATACGTACGTGATGGTGGATAAAATATCTACTATAAAAAGATGTCCGTGGGAAGCGCAACATGGTCGCCTAGTTGCTGTCGTAAACAGTAAAACCCAACGTGATTACAGAACATAATAATAAATAATAATTAATTAAACCGCAAAACTGTTATTCTATTAAAATGAAACATATTTAGTCATTATTATGTTTTCAAAGTAGATGTACATAATAATAATATAATTAATTGCACAATGTCATAAATAAATAAACATATTTAAACCGCAAATTTATTTATATACTTAACTTAAACAAAATAAGAAAAGATTTTGTACTAATTGGTTCGCCGCGATGCCGGCGGGTCCCTAATGAAGCAGGTTTGTGCAGCTGCATTCCAGCAACGCATTTTCTGGGAACACACTTTTTTAATGCGGAGATGGAATGTCAGTTTTTAGAGCCGGTGCGTATGATTTTTCATTGAAATTAAAAAGAAAACGCTTTGCACTTGTGTAGACGTAATAAAAGCAACTCAGGATTCCGCCGGCGTTTGTGTCCTTCTTTTTGTCGTCTGCAGTCCTCAGCTTGTTTTATTATTTGCTGACAAATAAACGTACATCTAAGGATGTAAGGATAATTCTATATGGAGTGAGAGGGAACCTGCGTGAATTTATTATGGCAAATTTTGTCTATATTAAGATAAAGTAGATGATATATATACAAATGCTTCAAGATTTTGATTTTATAGACATACATTATTATAAAAACTATATTGCTTGGAACTATGAAAGCAAAATCAGGTAGGCTATTTAGCTGCGGAAATAGTATTTTCATCGAATAAAACCTTGTTCAATTATTTCATAACAATCTTTTTGTTGCGATATTTATTATTTGTTACAATGTTATAAAACGAAGCGTACATAATAAACACATTAAAATTTATTGAATTATCTTAGTGTAATATAATTGAAGTCGAGTTATAACCTATTCAATAAATAGATAACCGACAGTTGTAATGTTTTTGTTCAAATAAGTATGCTTGACGTGTAATACCAATTTTTTTTTGTCAGATATGATAGTTTTTTCCCGTAAGTTCATGTTTCGTGTAAGAAATTTTTGTAAGTTATAATGCGATATGGTGTGGATAACCTGATAAATTTCCCATGGGAGGGGTTGAAGCCCGACGTTTCAATCACGCGAACCTCTGAACGCATGATTCGCGTGAGAACTTTCTTAACTCACGTTATAAGAATACATTTTTGGGAATATTTTGAATTGGAGAACACTTTCATATAAAAAATAGTTTAAATTAGGAATAGATATATTTGAAAAAATCGAAGCCGTGGTTCAATATGCCTGTATGGTTATTTTTCATTTATGTTTAATTTTCTATTTCATTCATTCTGAAAATTGTAATCCAACTGACAATATACTGATGACGATATTTAAATAAACAACACGTTATTTTATTATGGAGAAATGGAAACAATAAATCCAAAAACATTTACTTTGTATATTCTTTTATACGGGATTTCAGATCATAAAATATTAATACATATATATGTATTAATATTAGATTTTTTTTACATAATTGTTAGACGGACGTGTACATGGGCCACCTGATGTTAAGTGGTCACCAACGCCCATAGACATTGTAAGAGATGTTAACGATCGCTTACATCGTCAATGCGCCACCAACCTTGGGAACTAAGATATTATGTCCCTTGTCCCTGTAATTACACTGCCTCTACCCTTCAAACCGGAATATCACAATACCAAGTACTGTTGTTTTGCGGTAGAATATCTGATGAGATGAGGTGGTACCTATCCAGACGAGCTTGCACAAAGCCCAAACCCCCTCTTAAGCAACGATTGTGTGCGAAAGGATTACTTCTTAGATGACCTTGGGAGTGAAACGATTGCCTCCCGGGTATTTCAAATGAAAAAAAAATGTTATTGCATAATATTGCCTGTATTGTAAAGATGAGATATAAAAAATCCCGCTGCTTCTCTCGCCGGTTCTTCTCAGGCCTAAGGTGTTTATTTCCGAACAGGTGGTAGATTTATGACAATCAATGAGTTAGTGTAACGCTTGAATATTGAATAAACATTTTTGAGTTTTGACTTTGACTCTGAAACCAAGTAAATACTTTATTTTATTCTCTTTTCTTTATTTTTATTCTCGGAACAAATATTTATGTTTTTACTATTAATATAATAAACAATATACGGTTTGAATAACGTCAATTCCGGGCCCTAATAGTCTCACACGTTCGTCGTACCGCAAACTCTGTGCATTTTTTTTCGCTTATGTCTGTTGATACTTTCTTACACGAAAATAAATCTAAAGTTACTACGACTTGTATATAACACAAATAGTTATTATATCATTCGCTATACGAGTTTTGATTATTTGTTTGATTTTATTTTCATACAAAAATAAGTATTAATTTAATTTCCCGCTTGAACGTTTATAAATCTAGGCACATCGCAGAGATCGACGCGTCGCGTCGTCCTTTCGGTTATGAATAAAATATAGACCTACAAATGTCACGACAGTACAAACAAAACTTGTAAAGTCATTTTACTTTTAATGTATTGAGTTATGTCCGAAATCGTAGAACAGAAGTTGTTGCTTATGGTGTTAGCTATCTAGCCCTGCGAGGTTGCTGGGTCACTACAAATAACCCTTCATAGGTTTGAAATAGATATATTTACATAAATATAAATATCGTTTCATTCCTATATATCGACCCACCCCGAATTCGTCATAAAATAAAATAGGCTACCTATTTTTCTCATTGATAATGTAGCTTTGGTGCTAAGAGTATAATAAGTCTATTGCTTACGTAATACATACTAGAAAAAATAATATTTAATATTTTAAAGAATTATTATGAAAAAAAATTAAACCTGTGTAATTTTACATATTATTATGCACAAGTGTATGCGCAGACACAAGTGCTCCCTTCTTCCCCTTAAAACTTCGGGTTGCAACTGATAATTCAAGACAGATAGACCCAATAACTTATCATTAGCCCGTTTTGAACGAAGAACCTCGGAACCTGAACCATACAAGCAAATTAAAGGTTATTCAAATGGTATTTATTTCAATATGTAAAATAATACAAAATTTAAACGAAAAAGTGGCACGAATAATTAAATTTTCAAAGTTACTAACTTTAATCTAACGTAATTTAAATAAAAGCTTTCTTCAACAGAACACGCACTGACATTACAAACAAAAGATAATCCTGTACATACAACGAACGTCGGATCAAGAAACAGTGATGTTTAATTAATTAAATTTCTTCTACGCTTGCCAAGAGGAAGCTTCCAGTGCTAATTCTGTAGTGCAACAATGACTTGAATACGAGTTAGTGGCATCTCTTTAAGCATACTTAGAATTTGCAATCTGCATACACTCGTACCTAAGTCTTAAAACATTGTAGAACTGATTTATTATGATTATATTATGATTTTGATTTTATAGTAAATAATTACGCCCCTGCTACAAGTCTACTAATATATAATGTTTACAATACGTTTCCGATCATAATATTACATATTTCGATCGAGTTGTGTTTGTAGAATAGAAAGAGCGGTAAACGACAACTAATACGTTTCAATTTGTTAGTAGAATTGACATCCTACTTCGTAGTGGGTTTTAGGGTTAGTAGAACTGACTTCTTACTTCGTCGTGAGTCTTAGGGTGATAAATAGATTCATTTGTAATAAACGGGCTATCTATCACATAAATAGTTTAGAACCCTTAAATTAGCTCACTTAAACTCAAATAGATAATCTTCAGCTTAATATATTATATAATATTAGCATAGATTAAAGCTAGTAGATAGACTAAAAGCTAGTAGAAAATGTAGAGATTATTACTGGACATGAACATTATTGTTATACGAGAATTAAAAAAAAAATCCACACTTATATGTCTGTTTGTGTTAAAGTCAAAAGTACCAGTCCATCAATACGGATATGCAAAAGTACCTCTTCTCTTGAGCGACGGTTTGGGAGTTACCATGCTGCTGCGATGCTGCTTGGGTTCGTTGTTACACTTACGGCAGAATCTGCATGCAAGCAGATTTCCTAACGATGTTTTACTTCAAGACCGAGTAGGAGATGAAGTATAAACACAAATTGAAAGCAATTGGACCATCTCATCTCTTTTATTAGATATCAATACAAATGATATATTTTATTATTCGTTGTAGATGTTCCTGGTTAGTACTTTCTAGTGTAAAATCTGGCTTAACAATATGTTAAAGTTAAATTGAAATTTAAAGTTTACATACACAAATTTGGGATTAATTTTCTTAAGAATTTTCATACAATTTAGTTCCTATACTGTTTTTAGTCGTTTTAGCATAAATTATTTCCTGATTTAAAAAAAATATATATATTATTTAAATTAAGAGTTTATAAGAATAATAACTGGCTTTGTGAAGAATAAATTAACAATAGTTTTACCATTTTAATTAACATACATATAACAAAAAAAGTGTTTTTACATTGAAATATAATCATAGTACCTACATTTTGTTATTTATAATAGTTTCAGCTAAAGGAACAGACGTACCTAATACTTGAATAAATCTGTATATTTTGACGAATGTTTGATACATATGTATGTATGTCACGTAGCGTTGTCTAACTCATGTAAGTTTTTATGCTACTTACAATTTTTGTGCAGTCACGATTTATTTAAATCAGTTTTATTGATACGACAAGTTGATATATTACTGTGTTTAGCATTTGAATGGCTTGTTTATTTTATATATGTAATAATCAATTGTTTTTTTATAAGCTATATTTTAGCTATATTTTAGCTATTCAAGAAAAAAGATATAGTATTTACACATATCTCTCTATATAAGCAGATTGATTAATTATATATGCAGAAAATATAGATAATATTGAAAATATAATGTGTTACAAAACTGTATTTAAGAATGAATGTACTTTGCATGTGCAATATACCCTACTTTTAGGAATGTATGTAACAGAAACCTTTTCCACCCGTAAAGTGGTTATTAGATATGTTGAGTCGGTTATATTTATGTAAACATTTTTAAAATTCTGAGCAAAAAATTTTCCCCGAATAAAAAATAATTTAATTAAATAACAAAATTCACATTGCAACACGGCGCCGGCGAGAGCGAATACACGATTGATTGATGAATTCAAAAATACAGATAAAATGGAGAGATATAAACACTACTTGTGTTTATTTACGTAACCACTTATATAAAAAAGTAATGAGCATATTTATTTATCTATTTATTTGCATGAACTCATAACGATAACACGAGAACTTGTATTAAATCATCAAGTCTAATATTTTTCTAATGAATTATTCTATGGCTACGTCAATCGACGTGCCGTGTGAAAATACATTAGGCAGCTAAACAAACAAAGGAAATAAGTAAATTTTGTTTCCAGAGATAGCTCTTACATCACAGCCTTTTAGCAATGTTTTGCATAACAAGCCAGTAGCAGTTTTGTAAATACATATCATTTATTATGATTTAATGTTTTAAACATTTTTTCTAATTCTTTCATCAGACATTAATTTTACTCATATGTAAACATAATCTAAGATAAATAGTACTTATTATTAGTTGATATATATTTATTCAGAATTTACAATTATACACTAAGTTCAATGATAAACTTTAGTATTAATACACTTTTAGTAAATATTAATTATTAAAATTAATTGATTAAAATATACCTTGTTAGCTTCTAGCTGTTACGTATGTATGTAATAAATCGGTTATCTAGAGCATTTAATATTAAAATAATAAATAAAGGAATTATTTACTTACTCAAAATCTAGGACTATGCGTGAACAGCAATCAGGGGTTATTACTCCAATTACTTCTCATTGCACAAAAATAACTGATAAAACGTCCGACCACTCCAACGTTTATCGTGTTCGTCTAATTAGTAGCGTTTAAAGTTTTATCTGGATCCTTAACAACGCTCGTTAGTTATACGCGATAATAATAGCACGACAAACTGGGACAGAACGTACGATGTCTTAAAATAGCATCAAGTAGCGCGAATCGTTGATACTTATTAAATACGCGGCTAAAGTCACTAAACAAATGATTGTCGACAATTAGTCAATTATCGCGAGGCTGCTGTCGGAGCGGGAACACGGATCGCGTAGCGCGGTAGCGGAGGTAGTGGTGATAAAAATATACATCGATTCGTGATGTCTTTTTATAAAATATAATTACATATATATTAATGATAAATTGGTTGTTACGGCTGTTTATTCGAAGATGATTATGTTTCAATAATAAATAAATAAATAATACATTATATTTCTAATAAATGCTTAAAAGAAAATACACTTAAATAAGTGTATTTTCGAGTTAAATAATAATAAATTATTTTTGTATTTGAAGATACATCAAGATAGATAGATAGTATCAAGTAGCAGTTTAAGTGTAATTGTAAGAAGTGAGTCAATATTATTAGTTATTTTTAAATTAAATAATCTTCTAGTCCAATGTAGTGCCAATTCTCTGAAATAAATAATTGCGGCTATGAAATTTTGTCGATACTGGGTTTACCCAGCACTAGCAGTTGAGGTTAGGTAGTGTTGCTGCGTTTGTGCAGAGCGCGACAAGGACGTCGACCCCGGCAACCTTGAGCCTCGCAATTAATTTTAATCAGCTTTAAGCCTTAAACCAACTCAACACTACACTTATAACGCAACAGATGAACAAATTACCTTTTCTGTGATGAGTTAATTATTCAATCGTTCTTTAAGGTACCTACTTAAGCAAATTAATTATCGAAATGCTTAAACAAAGTATTGAATATTATTATTGATACTTTTAATTTAACATTTAATTACTTCTGTTATTTCAAAGTTTGCCTGCTTCGTTTACTACAATATGCACCTATTTTTATCAAATTATAGTAAGCTTTTTGTAATAAGAACATTACCAGAGATAAGTAGAAAACAACATAAACAATAATTTACATAATATAACTGTTTTACGCGCATTTCTTTAGAGTATAATTACCCTGACATACAATGCTTACTTTATTCAACATAAATACAATGTAGGCAGGCATTGTAATTGCATCATAAGTACTTACCTCTAACACGAAGAGATGAACACCACTTAGGTACTCGCAAAGCGCTCGAAATGCCTGCGTCCAACGAACGCGCCCACAAACACGAGCGCAAGCACTTTACTACAATTTTACTATACTTGCCAGTTGGAACGGCAGACCGAGCACAATGCCTCACAACATTATCCAATATTAAACGATGTTTGTATTACATCGAACGTTTTCTAGCAAATTATTTAATTGCATCCCTGGTATACCCGCAATGGATGACTGGAACGAGAAAAGTATAGTCAGTTGATCGTTTCTTGACATAATCTGTATGTGTCAGGATAATGACCCGAGTATGCCCGTGCGCCGCGCCCGTGCTCTGTGCCGTAATAGCGATGCGTACTACGAACTACATACTTTATTATATCGACTATTGTTATAGCTATATGAACTGATGCCGGAGAGATTGGAACTTACAAACCTATTTTACATACACGATGTACCACTACATTAATTGCATGCGTAGGCGATTGAGCGCGGCGTGATCTCTTCATTTTATTTTATTACACAATATATCTTTAAATTACATCAACACTACTGATACGGTAGACAATTTATTTCGCTGAAAATCATGGATAAATGGCCTCGCAAATATTAAGCGAATAAATATTATTTATAAAATGTTACACGGATAATTAGAGAGGCACGTTCTTATGTTTTATTTTCAAATTCAGTGTTAATTAGGTACCTACTGGAAAACGGCTGTATAGAAAATGGAAAATAATATTATTATTTTTATTTGCAATGTATTAAATACAAAACAATTGTTAAAAATATAACATCCGCAAAAATAATACATAAGTTTGATCGAGAGTCAGCGATGTGTTCTTCCTTATCAGAGTAATTCTGCGAATTGTGTATGTTCACAAGAACTAGAATAACGAGTAAGTATCTCCTAAGAGTTGTATCCGCGATTACAAAAACATTTTCCTGTTTCGCGGATTAAACATGTTCGTACTTGAAGAACACGAAAGCATTCAACAAAAAAAAACTTAATTAATTATGTAACGTATACCTAATTTAAACGTATCCGATGAATTCGACGTATATACTTTACCGCAACAAACAATTGTAATAACCACAGCATACTGTTGTTGCATGTTCTTGTAAATACAGATGTGAAACTCACAATGGTTAACACATTTTTAAAAAGCTAATCTCTAAAGAAACGACAATGTCCGCCAAATTACCATACCACTCTATTACTTTTAGAGTAATAAATAAATTATAAATAAACACTTATGTATAGCGTTATATAACTATAAAATTTATAACTACGGGTAAGTTCAATCCATTAAAGTCACGTGTCCGTAAGTGCTAATGTGGGCACACATTATGGATTATTGTAATTTGTACACAGAAGCTCTTAGTGTATGTATGTCGACGTCAATATTATAAATATCGTTAACTTGTGTATCCAACTATACATCGCGATAACTCTTTTGTTTGTCTTGTACACATTGTACGAGCAGCGCTCTCTTTGTAAATGTTTCGTCGTGTAGGGCTGTGTTGAGTTTAGTATAAATGTAATATATACGGTAATAATTTAGATTCCTGTAACACATTTATATTTTCCTCGAGCTCTTTGTATCCTCGTTCTGTTAGCATCAACACTATATTTCTTTTACATTTTACACATATAAAATAAATTAAATGTAAAACAAATTATGTGTATACATGTATATTTATTCCTAAATATGTTTTATTAATATATTTTTACAGTTCAAACTTTGCTATGTATATGTTATTGGTATTAAGTTTTATTAAAGATTTTGTGTTTTAAATGTTAAAATATCAGAAGGTATTGAATGATGAAAGTCGAATATCACAAATACTTGCGTATTGTTTAATAACAACTGCTAGTAATTCACATTGTTGCGATTTATTGTATAAATTGGTATAAATAAAAACAAGTTTTTAAAATATTAAATTATATAAATAAGAATCACTTATATCGTATTTCATCCTTGTGTTTATTGTAATATGAATATGAATCACCGTTTCACCTACACATTGATATTAACGTGAATGAGGATAAACGACGTGTGTTTACTTTGTAGTCCGAACCTAAAATAAAATATATTATACATCACATATTTTAAATATAAGCACATGCGGATGTTCTTCGAAATTTAAAATTGTGCAATATTGTTGCAACTTTTTTTAGAATACTTGGCACTGGTTGAATATTTAATGAATTTCCTGACCCCGTCGCACAAGGTTGTTGTTATTTAATAAAACATATTTTTATGTCTTATGAAATTTCTCACCCTCGTAAATAAAAAGGTTTCGAAAAATAATTCGATTTGTTTTACTACATTTTTATTTATACAACGTAAATAAATTGTTTGAATGTTGAGTCGTTAATATTCGTTTAATTTTTTTGTATTGATATAAAATATAAATTGTAATTAAAATAAATCCTTAATTGTGCATATTTATTTAACACGGCATGATAAGGTTCTCGAATAATTAAGCAGTACCAACCTTTAATACACAATTATGCTTAATTAAACTAGTTTTCGACCACGTGTTTAAGTCGCAGTATAGCAATTATTTACATTAAGATTGACACATAGTTTATGTACGATGTGAAGGATCTATATTTGTGATCTCTATTTTCACTGTGTTAAATAAAAATTAAATCCTAATATTTTTTCTTTTCTATTTTAAGAATTGTATGTAACAAGGTAAGACTCTCGAAAATCGTCGTTTCCCAAAATTAAATTCTTTGTACCGACGGCATCGTCAATATGAATGGCAAATTCCTCTACCCACTTACTGGCCTGAATGATTTCGACATTCTTGGCGCAGCTCCGATAATCTGAGAAAAAAATAAACGAGCTGCAACGTAAATAAGCTCACTCCGAGTTTGAAAGTGCGCACAGTGGCACGAAAAATAAATCACAACGAAATGGTACGATCGGTATAACGTATTTTTACGCAACGCAGGCTCTTTGTTTATATATAGTTAGTAACGCTGGCACACAGACGGCTGGTTATTCAACCGGGCACATTCCGCGACGGCTCCACTTTTTGCTCGGCCGTCCGTCCTCTGGTCGAGGAAAAACGACCAATTAGAGCTTTTAGGGCAGGAATTATCGTCCCGCATTGTCCGCGTTTGCGTCGCGCCTTACCACCTAACAAACATCACTCTTAAATACAGTCCCTCGTCAGTTTCCACATCTCTCTTTCTCTGTTTGAGCTTATAGAATGCGACCGATTCCTATATTTAGTTCGCATTCATTTTAGGACCAGAGACCCAAAAGTTCAACGTTTACTTTTGTTTATCGGAGACGGGCATTCCTTTTGACCAAATGATAAAGTCCTCATAAGCGGGTTTAAGTCACGTCTTATATAATAGCATTGGCGCCACCGATATTTTTCCGGCGACTTTTATCAAAACTAATGACAAGGGATTTGTATTTTTTAAGCTAAGACGCATGCGTCAAATAAGTTAATCGTACCCATATCGTACCGATATTTTTCTCGATCAAAATAATTTAATATTTGAATATCGAATACGTTTATGTCAGCGTAATATTTTTAATTTCATTACAAGTACGACTAACACCAAGTACTTGATCACTGAAAAGTAGAGACGAAAATAACGCAGGAGTTCTGAAGTGTTCTTTTTATTCGTTATATCGGCTCATTTTAATCTCGAGGCCTAGTGGCGGACAATGTAGAGCCAATAAAAGTAAAAAAGAGAACGATTTTATGGGTGTACGCGGCCCCCGAGCAACGACGCCAATAAAAGCGATCAACACGGAACAGACATAACAAAAAGTTAACTCCTGTGGCGCACCATCAACATTATTTACATTTTTTCACATTCTAAGGCAATGCGGTATCAAGTTACTTATCGGAATGTGTAGTAGGTTGGTTCCTGCAAGTTCTTACTTCGGACCGTAAACAAATTTACGTGTCAAATTACTGTTTTAAATTATACGATACCTTTAAAGATTAGATTAAGATTTTGCTTTGTTATTGCTTGTGACGCATACATTATTTTTAGTGCTTACTTTCCATATATACTTATATTTTAAAATGACACTGTACATTTTATAAGGATAAGTAATCTCAGTTGAGATAAAGTATCTCCCTTTGAGGAGAAGCTTTGGAACTTAGACCACGATGCTCCAACGCGGGTTGGTTGGTAGAACAAAAAGGAATTATAAGGCGCCTTCCTTAATTTGAGTCCGCAATCATCGGTTAAGATTCACGAGTGGTTAGAACGCGTGAAGTAAACTCCATAAAATAAAGTAATTAAAAATAAATGCAACGATAGTTAATTGCAATTTAAAAATTATAGGTACCTATATAATGTAACACTCTGCCTTACGTGGATAGGTACATTTATGTTTCCCTTTGTTTCGAATATGATTTTTGCTTCCACAATTAGTTATTTTAAGATTTGATACGTCATTCTAAATAAAACACAAACTTCATTAAGATGAGACGATAAGTTACCAGATACTAAATTATTGCTTTAATCGTTTTCAAGAAACACATAAATGTATATGTATGTAAATGAATAAATTTTATAAATGTCTTGTAACGACTTCACTCACAGAACATTTAAGTTGCACATTTGCTGGCAATATTGGCCATTCTCAAGGGAGACTATCTACGCGTGATATATTAAATTGCACAAGTGTGTGCACAAATATTAGTGTAGTCTCTATTCCCTCATTTTCATAATCCGTCGGGACGGAAAATCCGATATGATTGAAATGATTTCAGGCGCAGAGAGAATGACTTTAGGTGCTTTCTATCCTATCCTATCCTAATTTTTATGCTTCTACTGATAATAATTGCTCGAAAGTTTTTATATTTCAAAAATACCTTAAACATGTAGGTTGTTGTGAGGACTTTTGAATCACTTTACAAGATTACATTAGATTAAAACCACAGATTCGGAATGTAAATTCTACTGAGAAGAACTGAAGAAACTTAATAATAATATAAAAAAGATCTGTTTTTAAGACGCGCGGTGCGCTAGAATAGCCGACACCCGTGGCAGTAGCCGAAATCGGTCAGGAATCATAAATATCGTTTATACGGAACAATCAGTGATATAAATGCTACTATCAAGTACAAATATATATTGGTTTGTGAAGTAGTAGCGCGGTAAGGAATGCAGACAAATCATCACAGACATAAGTTCGCAATTAACCTAACTAACCTCAATTATTTATTTCCATAAAATTAATGAATATGGTTAAATTATAATTAATATATTATGTAAAATATTAATATTAACTCAAGTCTATTATATACAATTCAAACTTCATTCTTCGGTATTAAGTCTCCAGCGATTTGTGTTTGGGGAAGACCTTTTTTTTAAATAAGAAAAAAAAATTACCTGCATTTTAATACTGGCGACGTCGGACCCTTGGAGTATCTTACTACGGAATTACGTTAACAAAAAAAATGTCAATACCACTTTAGGGATGGCGCTAAAGTATGAAAAAGTATCATGGAATGACACTATTGTATTGTGTAAGTGTTTAAGAATAGTTTCTATAGCGGCGCTATTTCACATTAAGAGCCTCATGTTACCTGTGACGTCTCAGAACTTTTAATACAATGAACATTTTGCTTGCAGTATTTATTGGGATGCGAAAAATCGTTTAAACAAACCTTTTAAATAAATTGACTACTATTTATGAAAAACTACAATTTGGACTACAAAAATTTCGATACCAATACACTTTCTGAATATAATTATCTTCGTGCTGTCTTTCTGTTTTACGTCAGTAATGTATCTCACAATTTATTGTACCTAATAATATAACTACTGGGTGGGCCTGTAAGTTGTAACTTTCCTCAGGACTCCTGTTTAACGTATGTAAATTTGAATTACTATATTTTTAATAAAAAAACAATGGTTCGACAAAAACCTATTCTAACCGAACTCTTTTCCGGTTATTTAAATTATTTTTTTCATTTGATAATAAAATAACAAAAAATATATAGTTATATATATATATAACTATATATATTAATATATATTATATATATATAATGAAAAAAAGTTTTTATCGTAAAGCTATTGTATAAGATTTAAAAATATTTGAATCTGACAACCTACCAACAGATACTAAGCAGTTTGATTTTAAAATTACCAAAAAGCCCTTGTAAATAGTAAATAAAAAAACACAATCAAAGTGACACTTGTTAAGATCTTCTCACACTAACAATAATTAGGAGCGGTGTACAAAGCACAATGGGACACATTGAGCCCATATGTGCAAAATTATTTACGGCCGATTGTGACCACGTTGCGTCCAGATTTGAGTTTACAAAAAAAATTAAACGTCAAAAGACTGACTTCGACTTTTGCACTTCATCAAAAATAAATTTACCTTAACATAATACAATTTCAACCTGTTCAAGTCATTGTCATTTCAACACAATAGAATTAAAAAAAATATATGGAACCCAAGCTTCCCCAAACTATTGTCAGTACAGATACGAACCTGAATTATTGTTTTTGACCAACTTTATCCTTTGTATTCTTGAGTGGTTTTTGAATAGATACTTCTAAACGTTTTTGTGTAGCAATTCTAATCTGTATAACAAGTGCGACATTGAGAGCTCGTATTTTTTCTTAATTTAAACGGTTTTTAAATACAATTTAATGTAAACGGCAATATGTCCTAGGTTCATTTAAAATTGAAATCGTATTTATAAATAAAAATACAACCTAAAGTATATTAACACGTAACTCGCAACATAATTAATTACCTACTATCTCTTTTAAGAACAGGTATCTATTCCCTAAGTGTAAAAATAATATTAAAAATACCCGTTGAATAAAATTATTCAATGGTTTTATATTGGTGATATTTGTCATCATTTACGTTTTTTAAATCAATCACTTACCGTACTTAAAACATTTGGTTAATTCTAAAATGCAACATATCGAAAATTTTACCATTAGAAAGCTACATTTTTACCGAGTAACATAGGCTATATTATGTTTAAAAAAAAATTGAGATCCGTACCTAAAATGGAACTATCTAACACAGGGTAATGTTACCTACCTATAAAAGTCAGTATTCTGCGTGCGCTCCCAAAGCTATTGACGATGTATAAAAGAGTGTTCTATATATTAATAGAAGTCATGTTTGCTCAAAAAAGAAGGTCATTATGGTATATGCTTAAGTATTGTAGTTAAGCCACAGTAATAGTTTTTGTTTAATGGCCGAATACTGAAACGTCTTTCAAATATGAAGGGTGCTCAAATATTTGAAACGTCTTCGAATTTCAAATTTCGCATACTAAATTTTGAAAAATAATGACATTCCAAGCAATTGAGTCCTAATCATATTTGAATGACGTTTCAGTATTCGGCCGTAAATTACTTATTAAGTTCAAATACGGGTGGAATCGAATAGTGGTGATATTGGTATCATCATATTAATTCTTACCCATTTAAATGGTTTGATAATTATGGTTGATTATGTAGGTACGCGAAAAATTCACTTTAAATTGTTCTTATCTGACTTTTTCGTTTAGAATTAATGAAGGGTATAAAAATTCTCTAAGTAAGAAAAATGTCACGGTTTGAACAAAGGATAACTGTCCTTCGTTTAGTCTATTAACAAATACTAATTTTACGTGGTTACGTTAAATAATAAATTTAAAATTTTCGCGTGAAAGAAAAGTGATCTAGCTAATTTCAATGACTGATATTGCGTTTTATTTAAAAAGATAAAATTATACACAGTTTATTTTAGTTACAAAACTTTTTAAAACAATTTTCAATATCAAAAAGTAGATTTGTTTTTCCGCATTGTGTTAGTTTCAAAATTCATTTTATTATCTCAGTGCTTTTCGTTACTCGAGCATTGTAAGGCTTATACTGCCATCTAGTGGCTTTTTTAAAAAGTACTATCAAATCGCCTCGTATGAGGTAAGGTAAACTATTCAATACAATTCCCAACATAACCGTAAGGTGGCGCTGTTCATATTTAGTTTTTTGAATATGTTTGCATATTATATCATGTCTTCTAAAAATGACAGTATGTTCTCGGAAGTTTAAAATAAAACCCAATAATGTGACACAACAATTGACAGTTAATTTACAGAAAACGATGACTAAATAGGGATTTATCTCAATATCAATTTTTGAAATAAAAAAAAACAGTAGTGAGTGGATTATTGTACGAACCATGTCAGAGCTATTTCATAAAAGCTGTTACACATCACGCAGCACTGGATACAAGTATCGCACGCTCTCTACTAATACAGGCGAAAAGAAGCGACGAGAGGCCAAAGAAGATTCAACGTTCGATAGAAAAATTAAAGAATTAAAAGGTGAGATAGGTTCACGAATTATGAAAGAGGTAGATGAAGTTCAGAGAGCGAGGCAATCGATTCAGGATAAATTTGAAAAAATCGATGCAAAAATAAATTCGATGCTTAATATCCAAACTACAATAACAATATTAAGAAATGATTTACGACATGCGGAGAATATTTTGGTAGATACGATTGAAAAAGTCGAAAAAATGGAGGGGATCATCGGAGAAAGCGAGGCCTCCAGCCTCCAATCTCGAAGCTCGTATTGCAAACCTCGGCAATCAATTATTGTTTCTAAGAAAGAATCAGTATCGCTGCGAATCCCTTAAAGTTATTCCTACTTACTACTGCTACTATAATTTAATAAAATATCAATTATAGGATTTTTAAATAAAATAATATATTTGGAACAGTTGATTTTTCTTTATTTGTCTTCAAATTTAAATTGGGACATAAATGCAGCTCCGAGCTGAACACATCAATATATCGCTACAATCATAAATTATAACATTTAATGCAAACATTTTTATTGTTTTATAATTTATCGTTTCAAACGACACACCGATGATATACACAGATATTCTAACACATAAGTATCTTAAAATATAGGTAAAGGAGGTACATTGAAAAAATACTAATACTAGTTAAATATTTTTATTACAATTTTTGAATATAAGTAATGTTCTTTTTGGAAATTCGTTTTTTGAAAGAAAAGATGTAGACTGTGATGTGATACCATATCAATGTTAAAGCTTTTGAATACAATTTGTAATACACAGTAGTAAGATAGTCTCATTATTAATTATAACATTTAAAATTTATTCCAAAAGTCAAAATTTTACAAATATTAGTTCATGTGTCAAGAATAGAAAGAGGATAATATTAATATTATTTACCAAAATACATTCAATACTATTTTGTCTAAACATTTATTACATACTTTATTAATCAATCGATAAATTTATTTACGTGACCTATCATAGCTGATAATTTTATAATTTTTACTGTAAACTCTAAAAATCACCTTATATTAAACATCAAATATGGCACAATCTAAATGTATCTAATATTTATTTGAGTTTATAATAATATGACGTTGAAAACTCGATCGGAAGAAGGCAGTGTCATTCTGTGAACACTTGAAGAAATAATCATAGTAGCTAAAATTAACATACAACAAACAGACGTAAGATTTCATCTGTACTTAAATTAAGACTAGCGCACCATTAACAATCGTAGGAATATTTATCTAAACTAAAATCAAATAAAGAATAACAAGCATTTTACTCATCCGTTCCTTTGCTTCACTTCTGAATGTTTTTCGCAACCTTATACATTTTGTAGCTGCGGTAATACCACGTTAACTTAAATATAAAATAAAGATGCCTAAGACGCGATCAATTAATTAATAGCATTAATTAAAATAAACACTGAACACAATGTCGCAAATAACAATTTTCTAGAATACTTAAAAAAAGTCAAGTATAGTAAATGCAACAAAATTAACCTATTTTAATTATTTGTGCACCAATTTCGTTACACGCTTCGTCGTTAATTCAAACCTTTTCTACACGATTTAAAATATACATTTCGAGCTAAAATAAATTTATCACTAGAATTAAAAAAAAAACAAATAATATCGCAGCTAAGCTACGGACATAATTTTCAGCAGTTTCAAACCTATCATGGCATTAATAAATTTATTATAATATTTTAATTCTGATTAAGATCCCAATAGCCTTTGTATTTTCTAAAGTGGCTCCGTTTCGAAGCAATAGTTATCTTATAATCACCATCATTTTTTAAATGAGTAATTTCATTCTAAATGGCCGCCTTATTTAAACTCTGATATTTAATTTTGTATTAAATGTAGAATTTCATTTAAAACAAATTATAACTCATCACATTTTATAAGTGTAGGTACTATAGACTTAAATAAATTAGAATAAAAATATTCTTGGCTTTGTTTATCTCGTTATATGACTAATCGTTTGAAAATTTGATGGTCTTAATCAAATAAACACACAAATGCATGAATTAATCCATGGAAGCAATCCGAGCAACAGTTGTTCTTAGATTGTGTTCTGGTGTCTTCCGGCTGAAAGCATGGTTGTTTAAGTTTTTTCGTTCGACGTCCACATAGTTTGCTGGGCTTTGGTTCATCCAGTGGCTCAGAACGTGGGCTCAGAGTTACCGGAGCAGCAGCAGGCTCAGCAGGTCGAGGATGTGCCCACCGACGGAGCATGGCTTCTTGTTCGGCACCTACTGGAACAGGGGCGGAGAGTTTTCGTGCACGGGCTATCACTAAAGCACGTTCTATCGGCTCTAACAATTCTAAAGCTAGAGCTCTATCTAATTCTTCTCCCGCAAGAAGTAAGTACCGTGGACAGTATGCCAATTCACCAAGCGCAGCGCGTTTGTTACCCGGTGTTAATTCACGCTTTGTTCGTTTGCAAGCAGCCGTGCTCCAGCGCGCAAGCGCTTCTGCCAAAACAAGTTCGCTTGATACCCGTAGAGTATCGCGTTTTACTATTAACGCAAAGTCCTCATATGTGAGATCCTCAAGTTTTTCGTGAGTCAGTGCTGCATCTGCATTATCATCGATAACCAGTAGTGCATTGTGTGCAAGTGAATCGCACCACATAGCGCAATGTGCTAACGTTCTAGCGGCAGCATCGCTTTCAAGCGCAGGCAACGGTGGTGCCGAAGCAGCTCCTGGTAGTCTTGCGCATAAATATCTTAAATCACGTAATATTTCCAGCGCTACTTCAGCGTCTAGCATTTCATCAAGCCGACGGGCACATCTTTCTGCGAGTTGGGGACACAGAAACTTATAAGCGGCGTTAAGGGTTGTTCTAGCCGTAAACACAGTTGATAACTGTGTCGGTTCACAATAGTAATAGCGGAGCAGTTGTTCAAAGCCTCTCCGATCTATATAATCCACTACTATTACATCTGCTTTAGTGGAGAGTAATGCAGCAAAAACTGGGCTAGTAGCGGCGAGTACGCGGCGGTGTCCAGGGAAGCGAAAGGTATCCCCATTGATTCCAGCCACAAATACGATGTCGCTTTGCTTTTCGTTGTCATATAGCCTAGAGTTTTCATCTATTTCCAGTTGGCCATATGGTGCATAGTCAGATAACGCCAAAGCCTGAACACCGGATGTAGATGCCTGTGATATTTGTCCTTCAAGACCATCGTCTGTACACGCAGGGTTGGTTACCACGGTCATGTTGTTGATCTTTTTCTTCTCCGTCTGAAAGAAGAAAATATTTTAGTATATATTTTCTGTATATTGAACTTTATATAAAGCTATGATACAGATACAGTATGTTTAGGAGTAGTGTACATACTGAGGTATGCCAGCTGCTAACTAGTTCTCTTAGCGCCCTTATTATGTGCGAGGATATCAGAGCCATATAAAGAATAATTATTACCTCGGTTTCTATTACGATTCGTTCTAGGTGTTAAATAGAAACACAAGGGCAATTGATGTAGGTACGAATAATATTTTTTACAATTCACTGTCAAATATATTATATATTTTAGTAACTAAATAATTATAGTTTTTTTCTATGTCCTTAATCTAAGGTCATACACGGAACCAATCATCTAAAATAACTTCGAAAATTGAAGTCGAAAAATGATGACTGGGATGGCGACAACGAATAACTTCAATTAAGTATTACACCAGTTTCTTGATCATCAAAAATAATTAAACGTAGATTATTATTTTTAATTTGAAATAATAAATATTTTGTAAAAGAAAGCTAATCTTGGATTAAATCAAGATATGCTACACATTGACAGGAAGTAACGTGCAGAATTGTGCGTCAATTTCTCAACTCAATGCTTACTTGTAATGCGTCATTACTCTTACATTCCCCAGCGCATTAACAGAACTATACGCAGAGCTCCATATTCTAAACATTCAACAATAACCAAATGCCATTAGTATCCAAACTAAGGTACTTCCAAGTACAGTGACTGAAAGTTTATAAAAAATTAAAACAATTCTAGTGATTACTTAAAAGTAATGAGTGAAAATAATTTATTTTAAAGACTTATTTTGATTATCTTATATATAAAAAATAATTTTAGTTATCATTGTTTGCAATTTGACTTCAACACCGTTTGACCGATTATTCTAAAAGGTGACACATACCAACATGTAGTCATATAGAGTAATAGTGTATAAAAAATCTGTCAAGTTTTAACTTTTTACTACTAATCAGGTCGTGTTGTCATCAACTTATATAATATACCGTTTAATCGATCGATGATAATTATTAATATATACATATATGTACAGACAATTATATAATAGCTTAAAATATGGCTTATTGCCAAGCGATAATGTTATCCACTTAAGCTAAAATGGGTGAAGGGGAGAGGAGACGAGAGTCTCTACTGAAACCAAGAGAAGAGGACTTGCGGCAATAACGCAATCATAAACAAACAACAAACAAGAGAAGGGATGTTCCCATAGAAGGTCTGGTCATACCAAAGGGTCTCAGATTTAATTTATAGAAAGTTATTAGAAAGTGATTAAACCTACCTAAATAAATAGTATTAGGAGCGAGTATTTCAGACTTCAGAGTATTAGTCCCTAGACCACCGAGGCCGTCATACATACATATATAGTAGAATATGAATACTTTAATAACATCTTACTGTTAATTTTAATTAGCGATATTATTTAAATAGAAGATTCTATGATTTATTTATATATTAATGGAATTTTTAAATGCTTATGATACAAAATAATAAGTAACTGTAGATATATAAAAATCTCTATTAAACTATTATTTTCGATTGATTTGTTTCATAATAATACCATTGGTTTAAATCGTTTTGGTTTATTTTTATAAAAATATTTCGTTCATCATGGCGGCCAAATATTTTTGTTTCTGTTGCAATCTAAACTCTTCCCCGTATATTTATAACTGATCCACGAAATGCATTTCGAAACTGCAGCGACATAACGATTGTCCGATATATGATGATTCCTAGTGACCTATATAAAACATTCGCATAGCTTTATGGAGTTGAACTAAAATTGCCCTATATTTAGATGCAGAATTCAAGCTTACGAGAGCATGGAACGTGTTACTGGGAATAGTTCATTTTCATGAGTGTCGAACAAAAACGGTATTGTTAGCAAAATTCAGAGAAACCATTACTTACGTACCTATTGAAGGTATTATTGTTTGTACATATTGTACGTTCAATTCAACCGTCTAGCTGGTCTAGTGGTTAATTCTAAGGCTGCACCCCATGATCTTGGTATCAAACTCCGGGGTGAAGAAATCGAGTTTTCCCGCCAAAATTTGTGAGTTATGTCTTAGAGTTTTAAAGCTAGTTGTGTTTTTACACTCACTGTCGGATTGGACATATATCCTACGTTGTTGGCTAATCTCACTTTCGAAATTGGCTAAGATCATAATTATGATCCTCACATTTAATAGGATTTTTACTTTCAAAGTATTACAAGTTATAGCGAATAATAATTCTGCAAATGCGATTAAAATTAAGCTTATTAAAAGTTCACATAGTACAGTTGAAAGGTTAATGTTTCAGTCGTCCCATTCTTCTACCTACCCGCTTTTCTTGTTCTAGTGTTTATGCGTTCGTAAATGTACATAATAATAAAATATAATATATATTGGTCGAAACTATCATTTTTATTTCACAAAATACATAAAATTATACTCTTAATATCAAAAAGGAGCGATTTAAAAAAAATAAAAAAAAACAAAACAATTTATAATATACTAAGATGTATTTAAGCCGATATGTATGTTTATTATTTCCTTTTGACATATAACGTGGATGTTCTCTAATATATCTCTCTTTTTGAGGCTTCTATCATTATACTCTAAGTATTTTCCATAAAGATTCCATCAACACTATCGCTATCTATGAGAAATTTCTCTAAATAAGCTCTACGCATAGGTCTGGTGGATACAAAGACCACAACGAAATAGTCACCGCATTCACAATATTATTAGCTAGCCATAATGCGCAGTATGAGAAAATTAATATCTTTCTCCTTCATATAATATATGCGCAATTGTATTACACTGTATTGAACTGCAATTTTCGTAAGAATGATTATACTTTCCGCAAGAGCAAATACCTACGATGTCTCTTTCTAAGTTATCACAGGTTTGTTTTTATGAAGGAGGAATTGTACGATGCGTTATTTAAACGACACGGTTACTCAGGAATTACAATAAAGTTATAAATACGAGGTCCAAGGCTTTATATTCACATTGACCTGTTTTGTTCGAGAATTAACTTGACGCAAATTTAAACAAGTGTAATGCTGCGATTAACATTATTTGCCATATCTATTACACATTTCCATTTATATAAAACGCGGCGAGATAAATAACATTCGGAAAGTATTAGATATTTAATGTTTAAGTTAATGTAGTTTAATAATAATTTATTTATATGTATAAGCGGACTTCAGGATTTTTGAATATAGTTCGTATCGTTGGTCTATTGGCTACATATAACGCCGCCGACACGGTGGTCCTGGGTTCATTTCCCAGGTCGGGCCGATAAAATGTTATTACGATTTTCCGTCGAAATTTCTCAGTAGCAGCCCGGAGTCTTGAAACTGGAAGTGTACACTTCCCTGCCTCGGAACGGAACGGCACGTAAAGCCGTTGGCCCTACGCCTGAACTCTTTCCGGTCGTGTCGGATTGTCCGTCCCATCGGGTTATGAGAGTAAGGGAATAGAGAGTACACCTATAAATAACTAGCTACCTTTCCCGGCTTCGCACGGGCAAAATGTTTATATCGTAATACATATGACTATGGGTTTACGCGGCTAACGCCAATTATACTCTCGGTCGGTGTGACTTTTTCCGTCATCGTCAGCAATCATCGTCATATTTCAGCCAATTTAAACAAAACCTTAATGAATTATACACCTACTCGTAAACCTTCCTCATGTATCCAGTCGATGAAAACCGTATAATTCTTATGGGTTCCGTTCGGTAGGTTTTGAGTTATCGCTTTTAAACAGACAGACGAGGAAGGACACTTGGTTTTGTAATATGTAGTGATTAATATTTATCTCCGTTAACGTCACATTAGAGGTACAGTTAAAAGTTTAGGTGGACTTTGAAAAATCTCGATTGTCGATTTGCATTGGCTTTTTCCTTAAACGTTTAATATATTTAATTAAAGCGTAGCACTAAACTTCGATATTTAAATTTCCTCATCGTGCCTAATTATATTACTCATCAAAAATGAATTAAATTATAAAATGAATAGCGTATTAAAATAATGTTTAACCATATAATATACACGGTTAGGAAACATCAGTCCTCTACCGATGCGTATATCCGAGTTGCGTAAGATGACTTAAGAGTGATAATGTTAGCCTTGGTTTATGCCAAGGCGATTATTAATTAGATCACATTCGATAAACATTGTTTCTTAATATTTCTTTCTTCGAGATAATTAAACAACTAATTATTGACTAAATTAATATAAAAATATATTTTTGAATTTATAAGCTACTAAAACTAATTTTATTTATGTTTCGATTGTATGTAGAGTACTTTTTATATTGTTATTTGAAAATATTGTACCGTTATATAATATACAGTTGCATAAATATAAAGTATATAAATATAATTGCAGTTATATAATTTACAGTATGTATATAATTTCAATATACTGCTTATCACAAGTTTTAATAAATTTGAATAATAAGTTTTAATTAAATTATTGCCATTCACGCGGTCCACATTGTTAGTAATTCGATAATGAAATCAAAAGCTTTTTAATTTATTCCAATTTAATATTTTTGAAAAGTTATACACAATTCGGGTTTGAGTCACAAACAAAACCACACGTAATTATGTATTTCATGTTGGCCACAGCAGTGTCACGGTGCGGCTTGTACTAATGAATAGTAACTACACTAAATTATAAAATTTGCAATTAATTTCAGAAAACGCGCATCCATATCAACTATAATGTTCGTAATATTGTGGAAAATAATTGACTTGAGCATCAAAAATGTGTGAAAAAGTTCAACTGGATCGCATTGATAGAACTACTGCAATTTTGGTGCAATTTGACCTACACATACTAACAAGTGAAGTTTAATAAAAATGCTTGTAAAAATTGTTATAAGCGAATTACTGGGCTATACGCTCACAGAGTTAATATTTGTTTTGTATTTTTAATCGAGTTGTTGAAATTCTGTTGAAATGCTTTGTTCACGCAACTCTACAAAATATGTATTTACTTATATTTTAATTGGATACGTAATGAATTATTTTAGAGAAATTATAGTTCGAAAAAATATAATCTGCTAATATAATGCTCGAGGATAAAACTGATGCACATTATTTATATACATGCATATTCATTATACACAAATTTAGCGTGCGTTCTTTCAATGTGAAGCGAAGATCGTCTCTGGAGTTTCGGAAATAGAACTGCGCTGCGCCCGCGACACGCGGAAATGAATCTGTAACTCGCAACAAGCAAATCCAGAATTGCAGTTTCGATTTCACTAATAGAACTCTTTATTCAATTTGTATAACTAAATTACACTACTCTTACAAATTTATAATTGTATATACGAGTAGCTGACTTACTTATTTGCTATGAATATTTGTAATTTTATTTGTATTCAGTACATTATTTTCATCTCGATAGGTGACGCCCACTCATCAACTATTGTCCCGCCAAAAATCAATACTCTTTAATGCTATACATTGGTTTCAATTGTGAGTGATAGCTGTGTAATTACAGATACAAGCACATTACTTATATTCTAAAGTTGACACCACTGTGTAAGGAGTATTTTATTTTATACTTCTAGCATTGCCAGAATAAAACTGAACTAAAAGGCAAACCTGCCCATTGCCAATGGCACTGTTAAATAAACAAATTTTTCAATACCGCAGTCATCAACGGAATCTAAGATCCCTTGTGTTTGTAATTTCACTGGTTCACTCACCTTTCAAATTGCATTATTTAAACAGAGCAGAGTAAGGTGGTTCTCATCCAGACGGGCCTATGTAGATACGTAATTCTAAACGGAAGATTGCGGGTTCCTACCCGGGCTAGCAACACTGAATTTTCAGGTGTTTCATATGTGTCATCTCATGATCAGCAGTGAAAGAAAAATCGTAAGGATGCCTATGTCGGATTAAAATCTTCCAAATTTTTAGATTTTATACATTCATTTTTATTATAATGTATACATTAGCTATTAAGGAACATATTTACTTAAATTACAGCGTCGATGGCTACTTATTCAAATAGTCCTTTTCAGCTTTTCAAATATTTGTACAAATGGCCGCTGATTTCGTAAGACGACCATTTATGGTAGATCGACATTGAAATGTAAGTAGTTATGTGTTAAGCAAAATATTGTAACATTATTTGTCTTGTACAATTTGAGCTCAAGCCTCAAGCTCATTCTACAGTAAACAAAACATATAAAACTAAATGGAAACAATAAATAGTTTCTATTATTTATTTAAATTAAGCGTTAGATGTCTACGGCAATACTTCTTGGTAAAGCCATATTGGTTTTGTTTAATATATACTTGTTATTAGATATTGTTACGTAATTATGTCAAAAATATACTCGTAAAAATGTTCAAAGATGTATTGAACATTCAAGATGGTTTCATTAATATTCTATTGTCGAACAGTAGATGACTGTGTATTTGTTATTTTTTTATAGTGAAAAGACCATAAAAACACATCGGTAATGAAAACTAACCATAAAGTTGTAATTTTTGTCTATATTATTGAGTAAACATAAACTTACTATTATTTGGCCTAAATACTCTATCTCTAATTATTAGACTTAGCTAAAGGATTAGCTGTTGCTCTAACCCCGTGGGTCGTAGCATGATTATTACATACAGTGTTTCCTTGATCGATAAATAATCTCAAGAATTTTTTATAGGAGTTTCATAAATATATAGTCGAAGAATGTAGAGACACGCCCGAATGCCATAACAAGTGACTATCAAATATCGTAGCGATGGCAGGGCCCGGGGCGGCCCCGGCTTGCCGCCCTATATTTAGGAAAGTGGGTCAAGAGTAACCGCTGAAACTATGGTACGGAACTGAATTTCATTTTATGGTAATTAATGGATTTTTAAAAGATAACGAGCGTGTTTTTTTCATTTAATATAACCCACAATCCATCAAAAAAAAAGGATCGCCGTCGATTCTTTATATGAAGAATATACAAAATGAATTTGTTAATTTCATTTAGTCTGGTTCAACATTACTGATAACAAAAAATATAAAACTTTCTTTTTTGTATAGACAGACAGACAGACCGAAAGACAGGGTATTGTGTATTCATATGGGTAATTTGGCTATTTTGGTATAATAAATCTTTGCGGATTGATGATTTTGGTGATTCTTTTTTTATTGAATAGGCCTAATAGCCTATCTCCATATATAATTACCTCGAAATTTATCGTATTGATACAAATATGTTCACATCTAAAGGCTGAATAATGAATAAACTAAAGCACTTATTTGCCACAAAAATATTTTCGGCAAGTCGCAGATTAAAGGTTATCTGTGGCGAGAGTCAAAGTAAGAAAAACAAGAGCTATCAACGGGTTGATGTATTCATTTCTCAATTTAATAAATGTGTAACCTTGCCTTGTTTGTATTGACATCGACTCCCATAAAATCTGATAAGTATTATAAATATTAAAATAACAGTAATGGACTGACAATAATAATATTTAATTTACTTTAGTAGATACACTCAAAAAATATTTAGCCAGTTTACTGTCGTAACTCTGATGGCGTGCTTTGAACTCCGGTGTAGAACTAGTTTAGATTTATATTTCAGTCGAGTAGTAGATACATTTTAAGATACGGCAAATTACTTGGTATTCATAAAAGAAGATTTTGAATAACAAAACTTTATAGTTAGTTCTCCACTTGAATTTCGGCTATTGGCATTAAAAACATCTATAAAACGTTAAGGTCAAAATACTTGGCGATGAGCAACCGATACAGATCCATGAGCTAATTTGAATCACGAAATGGATGAATCATTTCCTTTGAGCTAAGGGTCATACACTGTACATGTAAGTAATAATATTTATGTGCGTTTGTCTGTCAATTTTAAGTTATGAATCTTGTCTGTTTACTGAAATTACTTTAATAAACTACGTCATATTTTATATCCATAATTCATAACTACTTAACTTTAAATCAATATATTCCTAATAAATACTAAGTAGAAGGAAGTTGCTCTGCCCAAAAGCAAATAATAATTTAAAAACTGTATTTAATAGTCAACTGGAAATTTGAAATAATAATTGCTATTTATTAAGTGTATTCTCAGCCAGTAATAAGATAACATGAATATAATGAGATGAATAAATGGTTGTAAAACATTTATAATCAAAGTTAAGTAGAATTATTTCATCTATATTTTATGCACAAACTTTACGTAGTATATGAAGGTTTCGTTTATTGTATATAGATTTAATCTACAAGTAATAAAGTATGTTGTATGTTTACCACGTAGTGATCGATTCAGCGTTAGTACGTTTGTGTCTTAATAAACATGAAGTTCATAAATTATTGAACACTAATATATGTGTATTTATATTTCTATAATACATGCTGATTTATATATTTCCTTCTTATACAAAGATATATAAACGAATATATCATATTAAAATATACGGCTGGTTCACTTTCCACCCAGACAATCGGATTTGCGATTCAAAAGGGAAATACTGCTAGAAATATATTAATTGTCAAACATATAAGATTTATATATTTTTTCTTGAAACCAATTTGAATCTTTCTAATGTATAAATTAAATAGTATTTTATTTACTCGGTGGTAGAGCTTTGTGCGAGCTCATCTGGGTAGGTACCACCCACTCGTCAGACATTCTACCGCAAAATAGCAGTACTTTGTATTGTTGTGTTTGAAGGGTGAGTGAGCCAGTGTAATTACAGGCACAAGGGACGTAACATCTTAGTTCCCAAGGTTAGTGGCGTATTGGCTATATAAGCGATGGTTAACATTTCTTACAATGCCACTATCTATGGGCGTTGGTGACCACTTACCGACAGTTGGCTCATATGCTCGTCCGCCTACCTATACAATAAAAAAAATACAGATTATTCACAAGGCATATTTTAGCTTAGCCATAAAAGTTGTCAAGCTGTTTTGATAACAACACACAATAACAACAAATAACAAGTCTTTAAAAGTTTATTATTAACTTTTTTTAAAAAATATATCTCATATATACAACTATTTGTAATAACAACTCCACAAATGAAGAAGCTAACCACAAATCCGGAGCTATAACTACGAACGTAAATCTTTTAGTAACAAGGAAAACTTTAATATTATTATTTTACATATTTACAACAATATTAGTTGTGTTTTATATTTAACTACAGAAATTACGCTAAAATATCCTGCCTGTATTATATACAGGCATGTAACCATACATACGACTATGAAAAGGCGATTGATTAACCGTAAAAACATTCATTATGAAAAAATAAATAACGGTGTCAATGTTAATTAATCTCAAACCTACATCATTTTTATACATGTTTCCTAAGCATGTCCTATTAGATTATAGTTATCTTGAAAATTAAACTAATTCTTCAATAGGTTTTATATTAATTAAATTAAGGAAATGTTATTATAAAATTTTACATAATAAAATGTTGTTATAATTTATGTAAACTCGTAAGAAACATTTGCAAGGGTAATTTTCCCTTAGTACTAATTACGCGTTTATTCCACGTCATAGAGCTTAAACAAGGGAGCAATGATTTCGTGTTCAGACAAATATTGTTTAAAAGCGAAATTATATTTGAATTTAAATTGCTTTTTTATTTTATCTTTTAAATAAATTATGATTCTATCGCCCAGGCATTGAACAATTAATAGTAATTATGCTAACAACATATATAAAACTGATAATAGCATTTATTTAAATTATTTTCCATATACGGTGTCATTGTTTCTATACAGCAGTAATGAATTCTGAAATATCTAATAGTTTTATAAATTAAATAAAAACTGATATAGAACAAACATATTTTTTGAAAATTATATATTTTTTTAGCTATCTGTAAACTGAGATTACTGGTTAGTTTGAAAAGAAATTAAAGTTACATTCGCAAATCCCTCCTTTTTGCAAGACTTAAATTGTAAAACCTTCTAGCTTATCTGTGTACATATTCCAACACAAGTACACACGATTCTCTTATTAATACATATTATTTAAAAAAACATTCACGATAAACTGCGTAAAGTAAGTATGCATTGACCATGAAAGAGTTAAATGTATGAACATAGGTAAGTATCATAGGCTCATATTTTTAAATAACTCTTAATGAAGCAATTTGAAGTGTACTTACAAGTAAGTTATTAACCAGCACAACAGTGTAGCCCTCTCAATGCACAAAACAGTATGAGAGTTCATTTCTAAGTCAGGGGTTAATATACGTCGTTATTAATCATATTCCCTAAAACAATGGAATTATTTGTGAATAGAATTTGCCACTACACCCGCAAAACATTCCATGAGAGGAACTTTTGAACGTGACATTTTACCACGAACACGTCATTTTGTACGTAATCATTTGTACTTAAAAACATCAAAGACCCAGTCATACGGCAAAAACAATATATATAAGTATACATCTCAACATACAATTATCGTACTTATTCATACCACTAGCTTTCCAGTCCAACTTCGTACGTTATGACCCTGTTAGGTATTTTTTATGATGATAGAAATAGTACTGTGACTTTCTATACAATTTAAATATGAATTATAATCCTGAGAGGTGGCTTCACGAGAACACTTGTGCATACTACCTTGAAGGGAGCAAAGACGTACCTGTAGCCATTTTAGATGGTTTATATACTAGTTGAAGTAGCAATTAATTGTAGGCGCTTTAAAGTTCGTCTAAGAATTCAAGTCATTATTTAATAGTGTACTCCTACCGTACTTGGTGCTCATTGGTTACTGAACAACAGCACTACCCTTGGGTTTTGTCGTTAAAGCAATTATGACTATACTCTGGAAATAAGACGTTAGAGATATAAAAGACCCATAGTTAATTTAGGATTTCAGTTGATCAATATATTTACATTATAAGTACAACTTTAACACTATTTAACGGATATTTGTCTCGAAAGAAAAGTGTGTTATAATTTTCGATACATAAATACTTTTTTGATAAATTCATAAAAAACTAACAGTCAAAACTTGTAACATTGGTATGACAAATAACAACGGATATAACAACATTATTATAAGATAAGAAAATGATTCTAAGAATCAAATTTACGAGTGGCAATTAAAAAGCGTTATAAGTACCTACCAACAAATTCTGATATTCCTAATTAAGCGCAGAATTAATTTTACTTAATAGTAAATGTAAATTAACAGTCTATAAATGTTTCTGTTGAGCAAAGGCCTCCTTTCCTTCGCCACTTTTTGATCAGAAGTTTGAGCTTATAACTCTATAAGAATAAAGGAAAATTAATTGAACTTTTTTTTTTTTTTTTATTGCATAGGAAGGCGGACGAGCGTATGGGCCACCTGATGGTACGTGGTCACCAACGCCCATAGATATTGGCGTTGTAAGAGCTGTAAACCATCTCTTACATCGCCAATGCGCCACCAACCTTGGGAACTAAGATGTTATGTCCCTTGTGCCTGTAATTACACTGGCTCACTCACCCTTCAAACCGGAACACAGCAATAGCAAGTACTGCTGTTTTGCGGTAGAATATCTGATGAGTGGGTGGTACCTACCCAGACGAGCTTGCACAAAGCTCTACCACCAAGTAAATATAGTACTATGTAATCTAAATGATTTATTTTTGAATTATTGCTTTCAAGTTCCTTATTACATTATATATTTAATTATATATATTTACAAAATAAAGATAAAACAAGAATCGGACTGCAGCTAGAGCTTTAACATAACGATAATGTGGCGTATATTCGTCATGTCTTGCTGATCGATTTCGTTCAAGGCGTCCATTCGAGTAGTGAAACTGCGCAGTAAATATTGTAGTACATAAGTGAGACCATATGTTTATATTGAAAAATGGACCTCAATTAATTAACATCTCAACTAATTAACACGAGATTTTATTCCATTGCTACTAGACAAATAAACAGGCTAGTCCGTGCGCGTTCAAACCGAACGCTACCAAAACTGTAACAGATACACGAAAACTTTATATGTATGATTTGATAAATTGACGCTTGCATTTATTTTTATTTAAAATAATATATGGTATAATCTTTTTTACTTATGCAAAGTCGGGACGGGAAGGTTTAATTATATATGTATGAGAATTACTCATGACGATAAGGATAAGCCACATTGTTTTATTTTGAACTAAATAGAATTCTGTTGATATGAATTTACAAACTGGACCATTTTAATAACAATTTGTAAACGTTAAATGTTGAAATTATTTTCTTACTCCATCCATCGATGTTATAAATGAGAAAGTATATTTGTTTATGATTCTTTCACGCAGATAAAGAGTATTTATTGAATAGTGATTTTTTTTGCACAATTTTGTATCTACTTTTTAAACCATCGTATGACAAAGTTTTGTGTATTATTCCATAGAAAATGCCTAAATTAACTTGATAAAATTCAAAATGTATATATTGTACATGTTGGAGAGTTGCCAGCATGAAAAAAGGTTCCAAAATTGAATTAATGAGTAATAAGCGGATCATTTTAAGATCAACAGCTTGGGCAGTTATTAGAAGAACCCTGCGATGATCATTTCATGATTCAGTTCATTAGTCATGATTACAAAATACTACACACCAAGCATGAATATTTTCAATGTTATAATTGTATTTTCGTTAGTCAAATACCAAAAAATAAATCATGTAGTGTTTTATTCATTAATTAATTGCATATCTTCTATTTTAATATAATAAATTCGCACAGCTTAAAAATCGTAAAATATAAAACCCTTATTTTCTATTTATTGATATATTTTTTCTTTTGTTACTGTATATCTTTTCAAATGTCTCTATGTTATTTTATTTAACATTGTCTGCGGATAGTGGTCCACATTTTGCTAAGTTATTTGTTGAACCTTCATTACGATATATTACAAAATGTCCCTCCATGGTAATGTTATTATTATATTGTGAAACAGTGAAATAAAATGTTGAAAAATTTAAACATCAAGTGAATACAAAGATAACGCCCCGGCGGCTGTCTCATTACCCTTTATTTATATGTAAATTAAATATTAAAAAGGCATTTCATATCATAATTAAATTGTAAATGTCTATTACAAGCTGTCGAAAACTATAAATGCAACGTATTATGTTAAGATGTAGGTATTTAATCGATAATGTATTCATTGTACGATAGCGTTCATTTCGATCGTTGTATAAATTATAACTTAAGCAGCCCATTTACATACATCGATAATTAAAGTATCTTCAATTACTTAAAATGTAAAACGAATCCTATGATTGTGAAACGCCCATCAACAAAACAAACAAAATGCTCTAAGGGCTAAATTTACTCGCAATACATTTACCTGTTGTTGTGTACAGAGTCGGGCAGTTCACATTTCAGGAACGACACTTAGTCAATTCGAATGTCCCTTAATTTCACAGCACTCACACGTTCACTTTATTTATTGTTATAGCTATAGGTGTTCGGTAGTCGTGCTGGAGGGCAACGTGTGTTTGTTATAATGGTGAGCTGGATAATGAGATCCGGGCAGTGGCAGGGTGCGATGCGCGCGCCGCCCGCCCTGGAAAAACCCGAGCGTTCAGTCGCGCACAGACGCACTGAGCGCTTTCCCGCGCTAATATTAGCAGCGGTTTTCGCGTGGAGTCGCAACTAGCCTCCGATCGCGAATGTACCGACGTCCGACTGAAAGCGAGCGCGCCTGCGCAACGCTCCTATCAACAAACAGGTAGCTTCGCACTTACAGTATTGACCAAACTGTTCAGTATTTCAAGAAGCAATCGTTGTGATTAACGTCAGAATTTTAGCTCAAATAACATTTGTTATGAAGTAACTAAATTAAAAGTACAAAAAAAAATTAATTTATTAACTCGATTCATGAAAGAAACGCATGAAACCCACTTTAACAGAGAACCTTCTCGCGGCTAATAATAGATTAATCCTGGAGATGACCTAGATTCTGATTTACTCATGCATCACCTTATCTTCTGGTTAAGCACGGCTATTTCACGTTGAATAAAACGTACACACTAATTTTATACATACCCAATAAAACATACTGATCTAGTATAATAAAGAAGTAGGTACTGTACTTTACACACATATATATACATATATACAAAATTCCACATTTTTTATATCATGACATTTAAGGTTTAAGGTTTAAAAAGTTTATTTATCATTAAGAACAAAAGTTCGCTTACACGAGAAACTAATTACATTATTTTCTTATATCTATTATATTATAGTTATGTTTATCGGTGTCTATATAAAAACAAAAGTGAGTATACATATATTATATATCTTTTCTTAATTCAATCCTGACAGTGTCTTTTCAGTTCCGTCTTAAATTTTTCAAAAGATTTTTCATTAATATTTTTTTTGGTAAGCTATTGTAGAGTAGTGCCCCTTTAAACAATATGGTTTTTGAGCCATAACTTTTTGTTCTGACTTTCGGTAATTATAGTTTGTATTTGTTTCGTGTATTGTATTTATGTGATTTTGTTTTAAAGGTTATTTTACACGTCTGAATATTTTTATGATTACTTTTCTTCGTATAATTCTAATTAATATTTTACTACCTACGTAGACGTTATTGCTCCAAATATTTAAAAAAATATAAAAAATCACAAATAAAATCTCTAACGGCCTTACAATTATCGATGAATTCAATCGAAACCCTCTAATATCTATGATTTATATTTAAATCAATATTATTAAAAAAACAAGCGCCTCCTCAGTTGCCCGTGCTTAGTTCAATCTTCTTATTACGCTATTATTTAGAACAAGAGTTATCCTCGGTTTGGTTTTTTGTATTTTTTGGGTAACAATATAAATAAGTAACGATTTCGCTTTAAAAAGAGAACGAACACTCCTCAATCATTTGACCTGTTACCTAATATTACAATTTCATTGAGATGTATAAATAAATAATAATGTGGTGATCAACATTCGATTATTTAATCCAGGACAATAGATAGAAAAAATATCAACAACATTCATAATAATTAATAGATAAATCTTAATATTTTTAATCTTTTTATTTTTACATATATGGCTTTTATCGAATTTCCGAATATTATTATAATTATACCTATGAAGTTTTAAGATGGAGACCTTAAAGAAACTTTTGTTTAAACCTAGGTATTGTAATCGATTTTTCATTTCACAGGAGTCTAGACTGCACCGGTCGGGGGAAACAGCAAATTACGACGTCGAGACGTCGCGTCAGAAATAAACGAAATATCTAATTTATATAGACTACCTATTTGCCTATCTCTTTAGTCTTTCTTTTGTGTTCAAAATAATATAGCAATAGAAAATGAAAAAGTATATATTTTTATTTTATTTTCTTAATTATTATGGACACTATAAGTCACCTCTACATCTTAAATAATCTAAGAAGAATTTTCCGTGTAAGTAAGTTTTATTTAGACTGATAAATAATCTTATAAACTGAAAAATTACCAAATATTTATTTAAGGATTAATACATATTTTGCAATTTTTTAATTTAAAATAGCAATATATGTATTATTTAACATTTTATTCGTATCATAATAACATACAGAATATAAAGTAAATTTAAGATTTTAATAAATCTTTAAATGATATACATATGTAGTTACGAAATATAACATACGTACCTACAAGTATCTATACATATGTTATAACATAATTGTTTTGTTGTATTTTTATTTGTATAATTGTACATGATTCAATTCTAAAGTAACAAAGCTAAGGAAATATCTTTGTATTATTATGGTTCTGTTTATGTTAATTATTGAGCAATGAGTCGATGTGTTTCAGGAACACTATTGGACGAACTTCGAGCGAAATACGAAATGAGGTCGCAGATAAAGCTAATAATAATAATAAACCTAGGGGGAACCTTGCCTCTGTGGGGGCGCTTAAGAGGAGATGGACCATATGTACATTACGTTATCTACATTTTTTTATTATTATCATCTTTGCTAGAACTTCCCAAAATATCAATCTCACATATACAAATTCCTTAAGTTACTAAGCCTTAGTTTCCTATATTTTCTTCCGCTAATCTAAGGTTTCCATACCAAAAGGTACGATGAATCACAAGTGAACCACCCCCAAAGTCGAGGCGTCCTCCAGGTCGTCTCTGTCATGCCATTGACTTGGCAAGCTGGGCTTTGCTAAGATATGTAGGCGCCGCTATAATTGCCTCAACCCATGACTATAATTTAAATGAAAGCCTTGGATATTGTTTTAGATTACCTGCAACATAGCCCCAGTTCATCTCCTCATTCTTACAAACTTTTATCACATGTCAGTCAATGCAGTGCAAGAAGCCTAACAATACAAAACTCATACTTCATTCTTGCCACTACTCGTACGAGTCGAAGATGGTCCGAAGAAAATGCATAGATTTGCTTTTTTATGCTTTATTCTTTTCTTAAAACACAATTAGACTCTTAAAACAATAATCCTTAAATTCTTACATACTCTTTCTTATCTTTTTGTGTCATTTTTCTATCTTAATCTGATCTTATATAACTTCAAAGTTAATTAAATACGCTGATGACAATATGGAAAATACAACTCAAAAACAAAAAAGGGACTTACATGGTCAAAAACACTTTAGCTGGTACTGGCTTAAGACTTGTTTTTTTATAACATATATTTAAAAAAATACGCTATTTCCTTTTTAAGGACGAATATGTACTCAAGTACTTTTTTCAACTATCTATCAACATGGTAACATGGTAAAGAATTATTCAAATACACGGCTAAAAAAATAAACTGCTAGCGACCTTTTAAATCAAAGAAAATTCTAAATATAAATTTGCCTCCCTACACGTGCAGATTTTTCCACGACTTTTCTTCCCCCGTCCAGCACGTGACTGCTTACCCAATACGGCATCTATATATCTATTTATATCAACAAAAATCATATTTTTTTTTCGTATAATGTAATTTTATAATATTCTGTTCGAAAACAATTCCTCGTAACCAAGATCGAGATGGTTGGCGTTCTTTGGGGGAAGCTTTCGTCCAGAAGTGGACGGCGATAAGCTAAAAAAAAAAGTTACAAAGTTGTCGCTCCTTGGGAGGGTACTAAGCTAGTACGTAATAAAACTAATCAACTTGAACAGTTTCTTTCGCTTTGTAAGCCGTCTGGCGCAGTCAGGCGCGTCAGTGAACCTGCCGTCTATGTTGATGAGGTTTCTGCTCATGACAGATTTCTATTGGTCTTATATCTATATACAACATTGTGGACGTATACCTCTAATGCTGGCATTACAAATGTAAGAGGCAAATCAAATACAGCTCTACTACTCTTTAATAATATTCACTCACTCTTTTACAGTTATCAATATGAAGTTCTAATTACGTTGACTAAATAAATAAATTATCCTAATCTTTTCTGTCTCCGAAGACACGTTATAAATATATATATATATATATGTGGATTTTCTAGAAGCTTGCTCTGGTTATTCGCCTATATATAATTAATAAAGACAAAACTTATATCAGCATACTATTGTAAACGTCAGTACAGTACAAAATTAGGTAACTTCCTGGGTCCGATCGACAGTAACTTTAACTATTCTATATTTGTTCGAATCGAGATCGAACCGAAAATATATTAACATATACCATTATGTCAAAAGCAAACTTCATTGTTACTTCTAAGCAAATAGACGATAGTTCAATTAAAGAGTAGGAAAACGGATAAACGACAACGATCACGCTTCAATTCGATTGCGAAATTATGACAATTTGCTAGTAGAATTGGTCCCCATGTTATCTACGTTTTTCCGTCCTTGAATTGAAATGGTTCGTTTGAAATAGTTTATTAAAAATACTTCATTTAAAATAATCTATCGAGAACTTTTTTATATATATATATGTATGAAGAAAATATATATTTTTATTTATGATACGTATCAAACAATGCCTTTGAAATTTTTACATACTTACACTACGGCCATAAACATCATGCTTTCAGCATATTATTTCTAATAATAACTTAGTAAATAATTAAATGGAGGGTTAGGTTTTGGAAAAGCAAAACTTTTATTTGTTGTTAATTGATAAACCTAATGAAGGCAAACAGATAAGCTTCACAACCAAATTTAAACACCACTAATTAAACATTTGGTGCACATAAAGATTAAGATACTCGTATTAATAAAGATCGGGGTCTTCTGACACAAATAGTAGAAGAACTACTAGTAACTCACCACACACAGGTTGCTCATTTTATCCGCATGTAACTTAGAAATATGTTAAACTTAAATTAAAAAAATACAAATTTACTTTACAGTAGTACAATGGGTCTGTTATTTATTTTATCGCTGAATGGTGTCACTTCAATATTTAGGTACAATTACATTATTCTTATTATAAATGATTGGTAATTTTATAGCGTGTACGTTAAGTGACTCACGCTCTATTCATTTTCAATAAAAAAAACTTTGAAATTATGTTTGAGGTTTTAATGTTCCTTATTTACAGAATATAGTTGAATAGAAAAATTGATTACAATTTACAATTGACCGCCAAACTTTTCCGGTATTTCCAATACTACGGAAAGTAAAAAAATCTAAAACCCTTTCAATCAATAGAAAACAATGAAAAAAAATAGTAGTACCAATAGGTGTGGATACATTATTATTATTTATTTAATTTTATAATTACTTTAAATGGCTTAGCAGAAAATTTAGTTTTTCATTTGTTTGTTAGGTTAAATCATAAGTGTATAATAAGGTCCTCCAGACCGATTTCGGCCACGGCGGCCAATCTTAAGAGAGATTAGCCAACTGCGCAGGAGATATTATAGTGCACAAGTATGTGCGCAAACACAGGTGCACTCTCTTTTCCTTAGCTCTCATAATCCGATGGGACGGCAATCCGACACGACCGGAAAGAGTTCAGGCGCAGGAACAACGGCTTAACGTGCTTTCCGAGGCACGGGAGTGTACACACTTCCAACTTCCAGACTCCGGGCTGCTACTGAGAATTTTCTTACAGAAAACCCCAATAACTATTTATTGGCCCGACCTGGGAATTGAACCCAGGACCACCGCGTCTGCGGCCTTATATCAAGCCACTAGACCAACGAGGCAGTCAGAATATATATCATAAGTGTAAAAAAGTATTTAATTGCTTAATAAACGATCTATTAACATTCTATCCTTACTAATACAGTACCGTATGAGTAATCTACTTTATTTTTCTGTTTATTTCATATGTAGGTACTTAATTACGTTTTCTGTAGATGGACTTTGAAAAAATATGTAACATAGTTGCAGAGCTTTTGCAGTGACATCAATTTTCATTACAATTTGTACAAATTTATAAACGTTCAATTTAAATTGTTCTTCTCGATTATATTAATAAATATCAAAATTCATAATAAACAATAACTTTAACGAGAATATTTATATAAATTAATAAAGCAATACGCGTGAACAAACACGTGCACATTCTCTTAGACAAAGGTCACGTATACAAATCAGTTATATTAAATTCATGCTCTGGCGGAATAAAAAAACGTAATTTTATGATTCGTTATAATTCAAGGGTACTTAGACTAACACCTTGCTGCGAGTGGATATGTAACATCACTGGCATATATTTCACCTTCATACCTCTAGCCACTAAAGTTTTAGTATCCAGAATACTTTTGAGAAAACGGAGTATGTTGTTCTCTATGTGAAAATACGAGCGGGCCTGGATGTAGAATTCACTGTCGGCGGGCACGGCGGCCCTAGCGGCCTTTAATTATTAATGTATACATACTGTAATTGTTTGTATTATTCAAAACTCAATTAATATAAACTTTCCTTATCCTAACTAATATTATTAATGTGGAAGTGAGGTTGTTGGTTATGCTTTCAAGTCTAAACTTCTCCGATAAAAGGTCAAGAACATAGAGTACCTAAAACCTGACGACTATCACACACGGGCGAAACCTGGGGCCGAAACTAGTGCTATAAATCAAGTTTGAAAAAATTGCATAAATGTTTCGGCGTCGGTTTGTACTAGATCTTCCTTATTTGATAGATATACTTATTAAGCGCTTGCTTAACTTGCTTTATCTTATCTTTCATTTGTATTGCAATATTTGAATGTACTTTACATTGGGTCATCTGGATCTACACAGAGCTGAATTAAACAGAAATTTGAAAACGAAATTCTTGATTGTATTATCGCTTTATACAGTAACTGTTCCACTTCTGGGTAAAAGGCTTAATTAAAGAGAGGGAATAGAAGTCATATCGCCCCGTTACTCCACTACGGGTTGGTGGGTAAACATTTGGCAGAATGTCATCCAAAACATGCAGGTTTATATTGTCTTAAGCTGCACAGACCTTAAGGGATTTCTTTCTTTAGATTCACCAAATGCACCATATAACTGATACAATAAAAGAAGGTATCTATAATGTTAGTTAGCGTAATAATTAGGTGATTAATACCTATTATACAGTGCATAAAAAGATAAAAATACAGATAGGAATAGTGCAATATTATTGTCTAAAATTTAAAAATAAACACAAGAAATATAAGTCACAATACATCTGATTGTAACATTTATCCTGGCAAGCATTTATAAAAAGATTCATAAATAAAACTTTAACGGAAAATCATTATGTATTAGAAAAACTATTAGTACCTATTACATAAGTTTGTTTAAAGCCTTCATATTAAATGTAACTACAACTCTATTTAACTATAATATAATTAATTTCAATAGATACACAAATCGCCTAATAGAACAGTATGGGTAGAGGCCAACTACTGATTAAGGCTCACGAATTAAGTGAACCACAGAATATACAAATATAAGTTTGTGGTACCATTTATGAGGAAAGAAATGGAGATTTTTTTTTATCGAAACGATGGCTTGAAGTGGTTTTGCTGCAAGACAGAAATCCCCTTTTCAGGTTTCATTTGGTGTTCATGCTGTTTCTGTTGCTTCGGACGTAATATAAAAATAGGTATCTAGATTGACCGCTCGTCAAATCCGCCACTTTAAGCTCAAGCCTACTTAGTAAATTCTCCACTGCCAGTTCTTCCGTCACTTGCAGGTTGATGTTGTGTCGAGGAATGATCAGGAACTGTGACACAAAAAATCGCAATAGGCGTGGATAATTTATTGAATATCCAAACAAACAATACTAAAATATTGTAAGCAGAATGTGTATGTTTTTTTATTGATTCCAGTAGAAAAGGATATATCATGACATAGAAAATGTTTTTGAACGCGTTCAAGGTGTAATGTGTACGCAGTACCGAGGCCACCAAACCACACTACAATATTTAATTAAAAATACTTATATAATAATTCTATTACAAAATAATATGTTGGTGTTGTCATTAAAAATATCTTAAAACGCAATTGAAGTATTCAAGTGTAGTATTTTTAACGCTCACAGGTTCATCATTCAATTTATTATAATATTCATTCAGTCCCTAGTCTGAAAACGTAATTGAAGTCATACAAAATGCCAATCCTGGATACTTAATTCTTTAATTTCGTTATTTTTAATATAAAGTTCAGAATTCATAACGTCCTTGCATTATATAATAATGTTATTACACAAATGAGTTGAGCATATATATTGAATTGAAAGACCATTTGTTATGATTATTATTATTAGACTTATGTCTTTGCATTATTTAGACGATGCACTAGTTTAACAAAAAGTATATAAATACAAAGAAAAGTTGACATATATTATATTACCGTATAATTGGTAAGACCGTTAGTTCGAATAAAATTAAGACAGAATGTAAAAAAATTTGGAAGAACTTCCAAAAATTTTCAGTTGACTGATTTCCGAAACCGCAGATCACGAGGTCCTGAGCTCAAACCTCAGGTACCAGACCGATAAAAAGTTAGTGACAGTGAGTTTTTCTGTCGTCGATTCTCAGTAGGAGGCCGAGGTCAAGAAGTAGGAAGTTTGTACACTCCCGTGCCTCGGAAAGCACGTAAAGCCGTTGATCCTGCGCCTGAACTCTTTCGTGTTTATTGACAGATATCATCTACAGTCTAGCCAAGCAACTAATACCTATAAGTAATAAAATATACTTCTAAGTATAAAGTCAATGGAAATATATAATGTTATATATTATAAGTGCTCCTTTATATCAACAGATTAGAATGAGATCATATTATGATCTCATTCGCAGGAATTAAAGAGGTATCAACCTTCTTAAAGAGGTATCAACCTAATTCCATGAATTTCTGAAATATCCTTTGAATAGCTGAATATCAATGAGCAATCAATCAGTGTCAATTTTTTGTCGTTATTGTCGCGTTACACTGGCTCACTCACCCTTCAAACCGGAACACAGCAATAATAAGTAGTACTGTTTTGCGGTAGAATATCTGATGAGTGGGTGGTCCGTACCTACACAGACGAGCTTGCACATAGCGCTACCACCAAGTATAATACACCATACAACAGCGTTGTTAAAACAAAAGTGTTGCGCTAATTTCAAACTGCAATCATTTTGTTAGTGGCCAGAAATGTAAAGTAATTACATAATTAATGTGTTTTAAGAGTAATTTACATCAATCTATATAATTTGATGCTCTATTTTCAAAAAAATCGAATCAATTCAATTCGAGTCCGGTTTTTGTAAAATAGGTAAGTTCGGTTTTTGTAAAATAAATTTTCACCAGAAGTGAAAGATATATGTTAAATATACATATAAAAAGCAGGTAATATGTGACAACCGCACGCAAATTGAAGATACAAATAAGTACTAATTGGAACGTTTTTAGTTGGAGTATTTTATATTTTATATTTTTAGGCGAAGAGCGTGATAGCTGACAGTTGACGCCATAACAATGACAATGATGCCATAACAAATAAAGCACAAGACATGTCATACCACATGTATGATTGCTGTTAATAGTTAAATGTTACATCTGTGGGGAGACCTTCGGCTTAATGATTGTTGATTGCTGTCCTGTTCAATTTACAGCCGCCAGACGCATGACGATCGTGCTGGATACAGGTACTCAAAAAATTATTGTACATAGAAGATGATAAATAAAAATAACTTCAAATCCGCAGAACTCAACAAAACGATATAACAATGATTAAATAACACAATACTAGGGATAGAAAAATATACGCCGCGTGTCACTCGCTGCTTCTGTCACTGTCAGCAGCGACGTACAGCGGGCGTTATTGCGAAACAGAAGTTGTAACTCAATCGCACCTATCTCTCACCACTGAAATTGGACTCGGTTCCGGTTGCTAGACTTGAAATATTACATTTGACATTTGTTAAAATTGGTGTTTGTTATAATACGTCATAGTACTTAGTAAATAAGTAGCTTTGGCTAATATATTACGAGTTTTATGAAGAATATAAGTCAACATTAAATATAAACATTGAAAAGATATTAATCTTTTCATTACTGTAACTAGTATTGACAGGGAAAGGTTGGATTTAATAATGTCATCTTTTCGTGAAAGACAAAATAATTTGTTTCAACATTTAAAAGATGCGGAGGAGCAATATAGTTTTTCTAAGTCAAATAATCTCACAACCAGTCCAGATTATGGTGCTTTTGACAGACATGCTTATAAAAAACTCAGACGTGAGGTAAAAGAATTTCGTGGCAAAAAAGTTAGTATATACAAAAGGCCTGAAGCAAACATACAAGATTGCTTACAGGCAAAAACCACTCCAGATTACATTAAAAATCCAGGAAAATGGAGGTATTACTCGCTTTCAGATGTTACACCAGACCAAATGTCAGATAAAACTAATATACAGACTGCACTAGCATTTATACGAGAAATGGAGGAAACAGCTAATAAAGTTGAAGAAAATGATATGGTTATTGATGAAACAGGTGCTGTTTTCAAGAAACCAAGCTTTAATATATCGAAAACAATAAAACAAGCACCATTAGAAAAACCACAACCTGTTTTTCAAAGTAACAAAGTTATCATGCCAGAATATGTAGTAGGAATATCTGGCAAAAAAACTAATGCTGATAGAATCAATAAAAAAGTGAAAAAAAATGTAGAAGCCAAACATGTTGAACTAAAACTCAATCACCTTTATGAAGATGATGATGATGAAACTACCTAAGAAATCATGTTTCCTCACAACACATCAATAATTTAAAGTTTTAAATAAATATACTTATTTAACATGTTTATTTTAGTTGTATACAAACTTTTATTAATATTAAATAATTTTTTAACAATTCTTTATTTACATTAAAACCCTACATAAATATAAATAAAAATAATTATTGTACAAATCAGGACCACGTGGAATGGTGACAAGAATGCTAAGAGCATTTCCCCTTTGAATCGCAAGTCCGATTCTCTGGGCGAAAAATGAACCAACCCTTTCGCCAGTACAGGCAATAAGAGGGGTTGTAAAATAATGAATGAAATTTCACATGGTTCCTTCATTTGCTAGCAACTGATACATTTCAGTTAATACTTGAGCCTTAGCTTTGTTGAACATGGGCTCTAAGTTCCTTTTCAGCTCTAATTAATTTGTTCTGTTATCTTTGTAGAAATGTCGAAATAAAATAAGTTAACAATAGAATTAATTTTATTTCATTAATGTAAACATAATTTATATCTCAATAATAAGTATCATTGATTGAGATCAATAATAAGTATTATTGAGATATATATATTTATAATAAATAAATGATAAGTATTGTCTAATATGGTCTAAACTGGAACTACCTTTCTTCAATTCTTTTAGTTAAGTTTTTGGGACAAAAGTTGCCAGAGAAAGTGCAATAGTGATGTGCTGCATTCCTAAAGTTATGAATTATAAATACCCTAAGCTAAGATAATGAATGATGATAGTGTTTGTTTCCAATAAAGTTCATAAATAAATAAATGTTAGTAAAGTTTTCTTTCAAGTCTGTATAGGTAATTTGTGTAATTTTCCTGAATATATAAAAATAATGAGAATTAAGACTACCTGTATTGGAGTAGAATGAGAATTAATAAACTCAACAAAAAGAGGATGTGGCATTAGCCCAGCAGTGTGATGTTTACAGGCTTTAATTTTATTTACTACAACTATAATAGACATTGTCTATTTCTTAATGAAAAACATTATATTGTTTGAACATTTATTGTTTGCCCTAAGCACTTATTATGCAAGTCATCATTTTAACACTGTGACACAATTGCTGATTCTGACTTAATTTCTAAATTTTCAATAGACTGATCGTCAGACTTAGTATCAGTTGTAAATGCACTTAGATCTCTCATCATGGAGTATGCATCTTCACCATCCGCATAATATTTTGGTTCAATTTCTAAAATTTTAAAACCAAGAGAGTTGGTGTACAGATTCAGTGCAGCTCTATTGCTCTTTCTTACATGAAGTGAGACATATTTCGCCTAAAACAGAAAAATATATTAATATATAAAAAATACATTTATAAGTTGTATTGTTTTGTTGTTTATTGGCAAAAACTTCAAAAAAATCACAAAAAATAAGTCACAGACATAATATAAAAAAAAAAGTAATGACCTGGAAACATTCCACCATCGCAAGTGATGCTTGATTCATAAGTTTTTGTGCAAGTCCAAGTCGGCGATGTGATCTTTTGACCGCAAGAGAAGTTATATGTCCGTGGCGATTGTCCTCACCATCCTCCTCCATTTTTGCAAGAACATAACCTTTGCAACAATTTATAACATTTTAATAAGTTCAAAGTATCATATCATTAGTTTATATATTTTTAGTAATAAATAACATTTTAACTCATGGCTAAAGCAATAGGGATGCTTTGAAGGAAATAGGCTAATTTTTTATACCTTACACACTTCAGAATCAAGTACAAGGTAAACATGTCGAAGCCACTGGTGAAAACCAGTTTCATATACTTTCGCTCATGTTAATATAGTAGATATGTGTTGCTTGAATTTATCTCATTATTTAAAAGAATATCTATATCAAATTGAAACAAGTAGCTATAGTTGTAATAAATATGTATATTAAGAAAATAAATATACTTACCAACAATGTGACCCTTTTCATCTTCAGCTACATAGCTGAGCTGCGGCCATGACAAACCATGATAGAAATAATATTTCATCTGGTAGTTCTCTGGTAAGCACAATAGATTACAGTGCTGCATGTTCATAAGGTCACTAGGGCGGGCACACCGAATATTCATTGTAGATGTTTATATTTCCAAAAATGTAAGAAATATATTTTTTTATTCTCGCCTAGTTTTTCTTACTTTCGGTTGTCGTGTTTCTGAGGCTGGGGGAGTATCTGACATACCCCCAAGCAGCTCACGAACAAAGCGAAATTTAGACAAACAACACTTCCAAACTACGTACCAGCCTGTAACAAAGACGATCAAATTAAAAATTAACTTATAGCGATACGCAAATACGAATCCGTTATGAAGTTTTACAAAACTACTTATAAGCAAAAATGGATTACTTACAAAACAACACAAATATTAAAACTAAAAATACGCTACATACAAAGGTTAGAATAGCCAATATCACTTCCTTCATATCTGACTACGTATAATAAATTTAATTATAAAATGAACACACGATTATTGCGGAATGCATTTAGCCGGAATATAAATTTATCACATTAGTCACTATGATGATAGCTTATGCTAATTGGAGTAATATACATAAAAAAAAACTAATTTTTAACTAAAATCTGTAGTTTGGTGGAACGAATATTTCCGCCATGTTGGACTATTAAGCAAACTTACGATTATCTAAAATAATAATGAGAGAATAATTTAAATGTTCATATTCTCCTTGTTTAAGCTAATTGAAATATAAATAACTATTTTATATTAAATTTCTCTATTTTTATTATTAAAATCAATAATAACCTAAAACTTTTTAAACATTGATTTTTGTGGTTTGACATTTACATTTACTGGATATTGCTATATACAAAAATAAAAAAGATCAACTTGATTTTTGATAAAAGTTTACCTACCAATGTAAAACTGAAGAACAAAGCTGAGATTCTAAAACCTTTTTCCAATTGTTGTTAATTCATTTTCATTCCAGTACTCGGTACGTGGCGGGACAGCCAAGAATTAGCCGTGGAATGCGGTCATATATTTTATAAAGGAATAATAAAATAATATCATTGAATATATGATTGATGATTAATATATCAAAGATGTTTTATTTAGCGGTGTGACTGTTTTGTTTTGAACTTATTATTAATGATTTATAATAACTGATTATTAATGACTATGTTGTTCTTGATATCTATTGTAGTATTACATAGTCTTTAGTTTTTACCACGGTCTTGTTAATACAGGTCTTACAACTTCAGTAGTGGGGCAATGTCGACTTAATGACGCTGTTCAGTTCAATTTACGACCGCCATAGGCTTGAGGATAGGGGCACACTGGATACCGATACTAAAAAAAAATATTGTACATCGAAGATAAAATTATATAATGAGTACTTTTTCAAATCCAAACAAAACAGTTTGACTCAACAAAACGATATAACAATGATTAAATAACACAATACTTGGAAGAGAAAAGTATAGGCCGCGTGTCACTCAACCAAGTGCGATACTCGATAGAGTATAAGGGAGAGCGCTCACGAGCAACTTTAGTTGCGGCGACAGTCGTCGTCTCGTCACCTATCCAAAGCGGAGCGCGCTCACGGAGGGCGACAGAGACAAAACTTTTTTGGAAACAGATTATAAATTAGATTTAATTCATTCGAACAAAATCAAAATACCAAATTAAATTAAATCAATTCAGTTCAAATTCAATCACATTAAATTAATTTAAATTGAATTCATCATTATAAATTAAAATGAAATTGATTGCAATCAAAGTTTTTGCTAAGCAGAGTGAAGAATAGCTAAATTGACAGTCTAATACGTGTAACAAAGATTAAAAAATTAAAGGTAAGTAAAAGATTAAAGTTAGCTGTCTGTTGCATCCATTTAGAAAGTAAGTCATTCATTTATTTTTTGATGTTATTGCGCATAAGTTTTTGGTTTAATTTTATTTATGATAAAAGGCACTTTAATACTTACTGCTTTTAATACGGAGATGAATATTTTAAATAATAATAACAGTAAATTATATATAATTTATTAAATTATTAAGCTATAAATTTAAATAGTAAATAATGGCATCTACTATTGAATTCGTACAAATCCATATGAAACACCATTAAGACAGTAGTTTAATGTTTTAAAAACACAATTTTCTATTTTCCGCTGTTTTTTTTAAGTCGGATTGTTGTTTTCGTTTTGCTAAGGCTGGCAACACAATGACAAATTTAGTTGCCCTTGTGTTCGCGGTGACAGCAACTATTTCGTTGCCGCGTGAGCGCACCTCCATACAAGCCCATGGACGCGGCAACTGTCGCCGCAACTAAAGTTGCTCGTGAGCGCTCTCCCTAAGAGATAGACGGTAGCAGCGACGTACAGCGGGCGCCGCTGCGAAGTAAAAGTTGTAACACAATCGCGCCAATCTCTCACCACTGAAATTGGACTCGGTTGCTAGACCTGTATACAAGACCGTGGTTTTTACTCATAATCATTAAACGCATCAAAATTTGATGCCAAGTGACCTCATATGTGTTATGTATCACATTGGCAGAATATTTTGTGCTCAAATAGAGTGGGCACACGTCAAAAGAAAAAAAAGTAACAAATAATTGATTAATGATTATGTTGTCATGTTGACAAAATGAAAAACAGTGACAATATGTTTTCTGTGCCGAGTTGCCGACAGCCGATCTGATATTTTCAATTTAATTTATGAATAACGTATTGTAAATCAATTACATGATAATTTATGAAATCTAAAGCTTATTTATATGATACATTTTAATAATATTTAGAATTCTGAAGTCCACATAAGAAAAATATTTCTAATTTACTTTACGGATTATAGAATATGGACGATCAAAATATACAAAATGATACTACTTCATCATCATACATTGTCCCGTAAGTATTTAAATTATTGCTCATACGAAATTTGTTTTTGTTATTCAAAAACAAATGTTTTTGTTTATTAGTTTTAGGAGCCCTGCGTTTAGTAAAGAAGAAGTCAGAGTTTTGGTTAATTTAGTTGCAAAATATAAACACATAATTTTAAACAAGTGCACAAACTCTACAACCAACCATGCAAAAGAGGCTGCTTGGGTAAAGATAACTAAAGAAATTAACAAGCAGGGTTTCAAATATTCGAGAAATGTGGATAGTTTAAAAACAAAATGGGAAAATCTCAAGAAGGAGGCTAGAAAAACTTCAAAAAATTTAATTAATTTAAACAGGACAGAAAATGATGTTCTTTGCCAAATAGTTTCAATGATCAGTGACTCAGAAAAAAATACTAATGAAATACCTCAGGATTGGTTAGAAGAAATAAATGGTAATTTTTAATAATATAATTTCAATCAAATCTTTGATTCATCTTGTGTGATCAGTTTAATTTAAAGGGAAAAAAAACATTGCATATTAGGTAGTTTTTCAAAAGTAAAATTACTATGAAATTGGTTAAATATAAAAAAAAAACTTTTTCACATCTTAATAGTATCCTATTAAAATTTTCCATACACTGGTAGCCAAGGCAGGTTATAGTAATTTTTATTGCTTGCTAATATATAATATATGCTTGTATTGTAGATTTACATGAAGGTGATGAAAATAATTCTTCTAAGCTCTGGGATGACAGTAATGACAAACAATCAGAGGAGTCAAGTGGTAAGATCTGGTCTACAAGCACAATAATGATAATGATGACAAAATCATTGACTCATCTTAATTGATCAGAATGACCGAAATATGTTCACGGGATCTATTTCAGTCAGTCTGGTCATCTTCAATAGTGAATAGCAAACTGTGCAGGGCATATTATAATGCTCTTATGTATACACAAACACAGGTAAACTGAGGCGTCAATATGACCAGAGAAAGTTGACATTGAGGATTTGTGGCTTTACATGCTTTCTGAGCCAGGAATGTGTAAATAGAGCCAACTTCAAAACTTTAGGCAAACTTTATGATAATCAAACCCAGTAAATTTTGATTCCCCTGACCTGGTAATTGATTCCAGTAAAAAATGAGCTTAATCCTTATAAGCTAAGACCATCAAGGCAGTTAACTAGCTGATATGTGTATAATTAACACTATGTAATATATTTATTGAATCTTAATTATGTAGCATGGTAATTAATTGATTATTATTAATCAATTCTTTTATTATTCTAGATGGAGCTGAAGATGATAAGTTAATGTAAGTTGTTTATATATTCTATCTACTACCATATACTTATTAGAGAATTAATATATATAACATTTTAGGTTGAATAGATCACTAAACTTCGCCCCACAAGAATGCAGTCTGTTATTAAAATGTATAAAAGATGAAAAGAAAAGTATCTTCTCCAAAGAAAGCTCAGGTAGAGCCTATAAGATGAAAAACAATGCATGGGCCAGGGTAAGATTTATTACTTATTCACATATGTTAAATATACAAACAGAATTCCATTCAAATGACAAATAATTTAGTTTGACAAAGTATTTAATTTTAATTAAGATTTAAAAAATCAATTAGCAACAAACAGAGAGCAGGAGCAAGACTACTAACTTTATATAAATTCCAAGATACTGGAGTAAAACTTTGGCTGCTAGACTTCCATACTGAGAATTTATTGTCAGAAAAGCTCAATAACTTTCACCTGGCTCAACCCGGGACAAATGAGGCAGTTTAACTAATAATGTTTATAAAAACTGAAAAAAAGATCTTTGATTTAAACATTCTGATTTTTGTATATAAGGATAAGACTCTTATTTAGATTTTGATGATTTCAGATAACATATACTTTCAATAAACAGAGTCCACAGAAAAGAACCACAAAAGTATTACGAACTAAGTTTAACAATATGAAGAGGATGGCAAAAAAAGTTCGATATAAAGACTTTAATATAAAAAATCAAATTGAGAAACTTTTAGAAGATAGAAATGAGGTAAGAAATGTTTTTATTGTTTATTATTTTTTAAATATGGTAAGACTGGCTTGCCGTAACCTGTTTGAGCATCATTACATATAATGATTAAAAATTACCAAGTCTTCTCCCCACCCCACTTCCCGACCTCAGATCGCCCGTAATTTATTTTTCCTTTTATTTTTGTTATATTCTCTTTCTTTTCAAATGGGTTTCATCCTACTATAATTTTATTTCTTTTTTTACCATTTTCTAAGCTATCGGCACTGGTCTAACTGCCTTAGTTATAAAGGTTGCTTTGGGAGTGATCAAGTAATTACTTTTTTTATATTGTATAGGTAGGCGGACGAGCATATGGGACACCTGATGGTAATTGGTCATCAACGCCCATTGGCATTGGCATTGTAAGAAATGTTAACCATCACTTACATCGCCAACAACCTTGGGAACTAAGATATTATGTCCCTTGTGCCTGTAATTACACTGGCTCACTCACCCTTCAAACCGGAACACAACAATACAAAGTACTGCTGTTTTGCGGTAGAATTTCTGATGAGTGGGTGGTACCTACGCAGAAGAACTTGCACAAAGCTCTACCACTGAGTACAAATAAACCTAATAATTACTAGACACATTCGGATATTTGTAAATACGAATATTGCTAAAGGCCAATACGCCGTTGATTTACAAATTGCATGAGACTTTCTAATCGTTCTGCTATATTATGCACTATAAACAGTTCTTAATTAATTTACCCTAATTTATAATGCAACACTATCCAATTAACTAGTTATAACCACATTAATTTAACTTTCGAAATTTCGATCACAACTTCGCGGACATTGGAAACGCCATCTTTTTTCTTTTGTCTTGAGCCCATAGTGAATATCATAGATTATTCAAGATCTCGCGTCAATTGATATCGATGACCAATTATATCTCATTAATTCGGTGCCAAGTTGTTTATTTGGGTTTATTCCTGTTGTGGTTGGAATAGGCTATATATATAGCTTCGTCGTGTCGTTCGTGGCGGTACCCTCCCCGTTAAGACGGGAAGGGTACCACTAGTTTTTAGTGGGTATTCCGATACCGAGCCCCACATTGCCCCATTGTTCCCGTGGGGAAACGCATAATGCGGTTTTTCCAGCGTTAAAAAAAGGCTATATTATATAGCTTAATTTTGTTTTAGGAAATAAAGATTGAACCACACTTTGAATATAAAAATGATCTAGACTCAGATAATGAAGATGAACATGAGAATGATGACGAAGATTCCCACGACATACATGGGATATCCAATGAGCATTGTGAAGAAATGTCAGATCCCCTCGGTACTGTTCTCAAAGGAGACTCGGGAATAGGTATCATTTTTCTAATTTACTAACTTTATAAAAATATTCATAATAATTTTACGGCCTTACTTATAAACGTTGTTTAGTGACAGATTAGTTAAGAAGTGTTTTCTTTCGAAGTTCAAATTCAAATATCTTTATTCAATTTTGGAATTTATCATTACTCAATGTCAACACTCCCATGCCTCAATAAGTATATAAAGTCGTTGGTTCTATACCTCAGATGTCATATTGATATTCTGTAGTATTATAAGGTGTAGATAATAGACAGTAGGGTCACCTGTGTTTGCGCATACTTATTCACTATAATGTCTAATAAGCAGTTGTGTAATGTGTGGTCTTCATTGCAATTTTTAAATAATAACACTGTTTTTATTTTAGATTCAATAAGTCATTTCGGCTCCGGCACACAATTCGAAAATAAAGAAGTGGTTAAACTAAAATTAGAACTTCTGAAATACCAATTAGAAACAGCCAAAGTAAGTTGTTTTAATTCAAGTTATAAGTAATATATTTCTTTATATTTAGTTTGACAGTGTCTTTGAAATCTTAAAGTTATTTTAGACCATTATTTTAACTTGTCTAAACTACATATAAACTTTTTTATATTAATTTTCTAATATGATAATTAAAATGTCATCCAGTACAAAGGTAATACAAAGGTAATCCATGCTAAAAAAGTTGTAATTTATTAATCCAATTAACTATCATCGGTTATTTGAAATACAACTTGTTAATTTATCTGTGATTTTAAAAATGGGTCCTGGCTGAAATGTAACAACATAACTTAGTGACCTCAATTAATGTTATATATTCGTTAAATCTTGTTTTCAATTGGTATTTTATGAAGATTTAAATCACGTTTCGTCTTGAACGTAGTTAGAGAGACAAAGGGTCGTGGAGGCGGCGCAGGCGGAGGCCGGCGAGCGGCAGGCGCGCGACATCGAGACGTCGCTGCGCCTGCGCGCGGCGCGCCTGGCGCTCGTGGCGGCCGAGCAGCAGCTGTCTCCCTCGCACCCCGCGCTGCACTACGGCGAGCGGGAGGCGCGCGCGCAGCAGTACATGCGGTATCCGCACAGTTAAGAATATTAAAATTTCAATTACTATGTATTTTGGTTTTATTGAAATCGCTGTACCAATGTCGATCTTGTTCCAAATATGGATTACGTGCTTAGTTTGACAAAAATGGCGTGCAAAATAAATTAAACTAAATTAATTGAGCTATGGAAATTTCACACTATATTTATGACAAACTACAAAAATATGAGTAATGATAATTATTAAATAGTTTAGATTTTGACTTCACATTATTCAAAGGCTGGCAACGCACTTGTAAACCCTCGGTTAGTTGCCGATGTCCATGGGCGGTGCTGATCGTTTCACGTCTGCACGAAATCATGAAAAGTAAATAGTAATATATCGTGCCAGCTATACCTAAGACCACGTGCCTATTTGGACTGCTGTACTAAGAATGGCAAATGCATTAATTTGTACCATAGCCATTACTGAATAATAATTAATACTTATTATATTTAAATTCAATTATTAAATATATCCTTTAACAATACTAATAAATAAGTAAAGCAGGGAAGTGAAAATCTGACTATTGAGACTGAATTTTATGAAAGATTGAATATAATCAATATAATATAACAAAGAACCTATAGGAAATAGTAAATAAAAAGCAGAAATAAATACGAAAATTTGTATATTTTACTTGATTGCGTTTTACAAGATGATTAAATTATAATTTATTAATAAAATTATTATTTTAATATGCATTTGTACAATTTTATCTATACCTAGCTAATCTACGACACCTAGGAAATATATTACACATTGCTAATATACAACATGCTTTTTACATTTATATATTGTATCTACGGCAGACTATAATATAATATTTATTAAATACAAAATATTGACACTTTTATTTGACTAAACTCTTATGCGTGCCAGTCGTGCCACCAGCCACTTGTCAATTTCGGAGACATTTTTTGACATTTACTATGGCTGTATATTAGGGCTACTCCGCACTACGACGAAACGGTTTTATTTTTATGTTTAATCATATAAGTATATATGTATTCGTTCTCGACATTTAATTTCATGAATCGGTAAAGAAACGGTGGTTGGATACAAATTTGTCGTCATGATAAGTGTGAAATCAAATCATAAGAATCTTATAGTAGGATTCGCAGTGCGGACTCAGCCTTAATTTAAGTCATTTTAACGTGACATTTACATTAATTCTCGCTTGTTTCAAACAATGCTAGCATATACTATAATGTATTGTAATTATAGTCAATTTCAATGAGTAATTTATACTCTCTTAAATGGCTAAGACTACTATAAACTGGATAAGCGCATACTAAGCTTGCTTAGTCGTTCTTTTCACATTCATTTAATTTCACTATCTTGAGAAAAGATTAAATTATAATTATCTTTTCAAATATGAATTTTAGTTGATTCTTCGAGAACATTCCGTTGCGGATGTTGAAAATAACAATAATCTGCAATATATCAGATGGACCTAGGAAATACATAATGTATTTTATAAAATATACACTAGGTTTGGATTATATTTTGTCCTCTTCACTCTTCTTGTCTATTTTAACATTTATCACTTCTACTTTCTAAACACAACCAACACAAAATCAAGTTCCTATTCAGAAATTTTAGAATATACATATAAATTGAGCGAAATTGCTATTAAAATCAGTCATGGTAAATTTTGTTATAAATCGTCATTTATGTTTAATAAACACAATTGTTATTAAAAGTAAGTGAATTTATGAAAGCTTAATAAGTTTGGGTGATATATAACAATGCAAAAAAATCAAATTTTAAAAGTGCACAATCCTGTGATTTTCACAAGCAATCTACAACAATAATTTGTACCGTTTTTATTTTACAACCATTCTTCGGTCTAATACCGTAGTAAATTCATTCGCTACAATATAAGATTATTGTTGCAATATGTATAAAACTGGACGGATAACTCAACTCACTACGGTAAATGAGTATCCAGCAATTCAAAACTTGCGCATTTTTTTTAAATAATTTGAAATAAGAACTTATTTATTGTGGCAGCCTTTTTTAATTTATTGTATCCTATAATTGATACATTTAGTAGAAACTTTTTTTACGTGTTGAATCAGTATCGGCAGTGAATATTATTCTTTATTTAATCTGTTCTCTTTGTTTTCTTTGGTAATATATTTGAAGGTATACCAGCCTCCAATTTTACCAGTTATCATTTATTTAAGTGTCCAGCACATTTTGTTGTCATTTCAAAGATACTCATATGGTTTGACACAATTTTTAATCCATCATTCATTACGTTTAAGTACACCAGTTCAACTGTAGATCATCCACTTCGTCAAAAGCTTAAAAGTCATATACAACTCCAACGCTGCACGTCTTCTGCATGTATTCAATGCATTTCAGAGCGCAGGTGCATGTCGAGAACACTTAATTCTAGCTTAATCAGATATCTGCCAAGCCAAAGGAACATTGGAACACTACCCTAATCAATGTTCGACTCGAATCACAGGTCGAAAAGCGGTCCTAGATACATCTTACAGTACGGGAAGCGAGTTGTGTGGCGCGAGGGGAGTGAGTGGCGTGAGGGGCGTGACGCTGGTAGAGGGCGGCACGGTGGTGGCCGGCGTGCAGTCCTGCGGCGGCTCGGCCGCGCGCACCAGCGCCCGCCGCAGCTCGTGCGCGCGCGTCGACAGCGTGCGCGCCGCCTCGGCCATGTCCGCCACGGCGCTCGCGCACGGGAACTGCAGCGCCGCCGCCTTCGTTTTGGACACGGTCGCGGCTAAGGCGTCCGATAGTGCATCGGAGCACCGTAATATTTTCGCTTTTAAGCCGGCGTGTTGCGCGCTCCTGTGAGTAACAGGTTAAAATATTTTATCAAAATTGCTCAAAAATAAGTGGAAGTGAAGTAAGGATTTTTACTAATAGTGTTAACAATCCTACAAATATTAACCTGTGCACAGTATCCCCGACGTGGACGATTCGGTGAGCGCTCAAGACGACGAATTTACCGTGAGCGAGAAAAACGTCGGGAGGCTGTCCCATTTCAATAGTTCGTAGGAAAGCTTCCACGGCAGTGGAGAGGTGAGCACCATATGTGGCCGTTTGTGCAGCGTAGAATGCTGCTAGTTGTCTATCATCTGGTGGTAACCTCGTGGCAGCAGCCACTGCGCTAACCTATAAGACAAAAAACATTCCATTTTTTTTATATATCCAAGATTGTATTAATTGACAGTCTTAAGAAAATCCAATAAAAAATATTAATATTTTATTAATATGCACGCAATAATATGTAAAAAGAAATTATTCAATTACTAACCTCGCCAGCGTGGTCAGCATCTCGCACAAGGGCATCAAAAGATGCCCTTAGCTTATCCGGCAAAGCAGCACGAATTTCTGCATTGCGCCTACCGACTGCCGTTCTGGACTCGAGTCGAACGTAGTCGTACTCTTCCGTCCACTCATGCTCTGGGACTGCAGGTGACCGCCTGGAAACATAGCGTTTAAATTACCTAATCTAATATGAACATAATATTTTTTATAACTCTAGTCAGTCTAGCAAGTCAAATTAGTCAATTGTAATTGAATCAATTAAGAATTAAATACTGGTGGTATAGCTTTGTGCAAGCTCGTCTGGGTAGGTACCACCCACTCGTCAGATATTCTACCGCAAAACAGCAGTAGATACTTGGTATTATTGTGTTCCTCCGGTTTGAAGGGTGAGTGAACAAGTGTAATTACAGGCACAAGGGACATAACATGTTAGTTCCGAAGGTTGATGGTACATTAGCGATGTAAGCGATGGTTAACATTTCTTACAATGCCAATGTCTAAGGGCGTTGGTGACCACTTACCATCAGGTGGCAAATATGCTCGCCCGCCTACCTATTATATAAATTTAAAAAAATAACCAACCTGAACAATAATGAAGCATTTCCATGTATGAAAGATGCCGCTCTCCTTACGTCCTCGGTCAATGAGCGCGCACACGCGACGAGCTGATCCAGGGCGTCCTGCGTACCGTCCGTGGGCTCTCGGTCGCGCTCTAACCGCTCCGGTGCCCAGTCTCCTGCGTCCAGAGCACTAGTTGCTTCGTGTGTTATGCGTTCTGCATCTTTGAGAGCCTTCACTAGCGGCCGTAATTTTACTGCGATACCTGTGATTGATAAATTAATGGTTACGAAATGGATGAAATAAAAAAAATATATTCATGAAAAATTAAGAGAGCTCCAAAATATTTAGATCTCACTTATCCTTTAGTAAAATTCAGTTTTAGAATAATACCACGAATAAAAATATACATCATACTCAAAAGCCTAATGTAGTTTTTCTTAATTTAATTTTTCCTTATCTATACTAATATATAAAGCTGAAGAGTCTGTTTGTTTGATCCGGCTAATCTCAGGAACTACTGGTTGGAATTTAAACAATGTTTTGGTGTTTTATAATATTATATTTCATAAAATAGCCTCTTTTATTTTTGACCACTAAAAACTCTCAATGACTACTGTTATTCAACTTTACCACAGCCACAGATAAAGATATTTACGATTTTTTTTTAATTTTACTTAAAATAGTGGCCATTAAACAAAACGTACCTTTATCTTGGGCATCATGAGCATTGGCCAGCGTAGCGTCAGCGAATACTGCGAGATCGTGTAAGGCGGCTCGTAGACGTGCGCCAGCTACGCGCACGTCAAGCACGCGCGGCCGTAACGCGCCGCGCCGCCGCCAGCCCGGCGATACGTAGGAAAGCAATCGCGAAACCGCCGCTGACGCTTCTTCCTGGAACACGATATTTTTTTATAAGTAGGTTACACTAGCTTTAAAATAAACGTTTCATCATCGAGGTTGATATATTATACAACGATTCCGTACAGGATATTAATAAGTGACTCACTTGTAACCGTTCAAGGGCTTCCAACGCTGCATCACATGGTAAAGGTAAAGCGCGAGATCGTGGCACATCATATGTACTAGATGCGGACGCGGCTGAGTGCGCTGAACTGCCAGAATTCGCAGAAGCACTCGACGTCGCCGATGTGAGGGAACCGGTACCGCTGCAAGCCGAGTCTGCGCTGGCGGGTCGTGGAGCTCTCGGAGCATCGTACCAGTCTGCGGCCGGCCTCGGGCAGTCATACGTGCCTATAATACGTTGAACTGGCAGTGGCGCCCGTGGTACGTCGTAATGTGAACATTCTTCGATCTATAAAATAATTAGGAATTAAATATCTATCACATTTTACTTCTTAAGTTTATATAATAAAATGATACATATTATATAAATATATAAACACAATGTAGTTTATATTACTTATGTTTGTATTGTATTTTATCCTTAAGGAAAAAGTCCCAAAAGAGCAAACGCCCCTGGTAATAAATTCCTTGGACAACATCTCATGACATCACAAAAACCATTACGCATATTCTTACGAAGTCGCATCATGGCCACCCAAGTAATAAAATTTCAGTAAATTTATTGAATTATAAATATCCAAAGCATTTACTTTTGTGAAAGCGGGTGACTGCTGCGCCGGCAAAGGTTGATGAGCCACTGGTGCTGGCGTACGCGTGCGTCGTCTCTGCAAGGCGGAACTTGCATCGAACACGCCAGCCACAATCCTCAGTCTGTTTCCAGGACATATTCCCTAAAAATATAAGTATAGGTAAATTAAAAAATATTAAACCTTATTTGTTTCGATTACAAAACAAATGAAACATTCATTTTACTTATTTATGTTAAATGATCAACACTAATGTTGAAGTTCAATAATGTTGTCTTATCATAAGCGCGTCACAGGATGCAAAAACTACGTACGATGACCTCAGAACTGAGACCATGCAGCGACAAAAACATCATGGCAAACACCGCACCATATAACACAATAAATACAATCGAAGCACACGTACAATGAGAACTGAATGTTTACATATAAATTACGTAAATTAAATTCCACTCAATAACTTTATTTGTTTTCTGCATTGTAATTAGTATCTTTTGAAATATAAATGTTTTGGAAATAAACACCTAATTATTATAAGGCATCAAAGTCTAATTACAATTACGATGATAACAAAAATATGCCAGTATAAGGCTTCGGGGAATCACGACCTTCAATATTGAAGTTTTGTGGAAGAATATATACATTATGACTTCCATGAAGGCCATCAGCATCGGTATTTCCATATGAGCTTAGTCAGGTAACTTTTAACCTTGGCGTAGCCATGATTTCAAATTCAACAAGTCATTGCTACTACAATATCAGTCTCTTTTAGGTTATATTAAGTTACAGGCTACCACAAAGTCCCAGATAGCGCGTTACAGAATCCAAATTAAAGTAAATAAGAAGATTAATTACATTTCGTTGACATCAAAGTGTACATGATATAGTACTGGATACTCCTCACTTATATTATATCATTTCACTACATTGGGCAAAAATGCACCAACAGGAGAGGCAAGTAGTGGAGATAATGAGACAGGCTGTCAAATATTTTTTCCGTGTTAATCTTAAATGGTAAATATATACCTGTCGTCCTCTCAGCGAGCAGAGCCACCAGCCCTCGCTGCCACCAGTGTTCTGCTCCAGCACGGTGAGCAGATCCCCTCTCCGAAACGCCAGCTCGTCCGGTGACTCCGCAATGTTGTCGTAGAGTGCTCGCGCCATGCACTAAAATAAAAAAAACTTTGTAGACCAAATAATTTGGACAAACACAATTGTTGGTCTTGACGAATTTATGAAAAAATACTCTTTATATTTTTATGTTCAACGTTTACATAATAGTTAGAATTAATATTGCATGAATGAATGTGTGTTCTAGAGATATGGTGGGCACTGACTTAAGTTAATATACTATATACTCTATGTTATGTAGGTAACTGAATATATGCATACAATTAAAATTCCCTACAGCCTTTTATACACGATAAATGACATATAACTAACTAACCAAGTCAACAGGGTCAATATTTATAAGTTATGTACATGACATATTATGTCTTTGAACAGCTTACAATCTAGCCATTTCTATTACAAACTAGCGGTTCTTCATCCGGTAACAGACATATGTATTATTTATTGGACAACAAATTGATGGACAGACAGTGTTCCAGATTTTAATGAAAACGTCTTTAGTAAATATTTTATTACAGTTATTTTTAAATAAATCGCAAAATCCCATTGCAACTTACAATTCACGGTAGTTAACCACTCGTAAGTCTTTCTGCTATAAATCTTGATTAAATGAACGTAACAGAAATCGAATGAAGTACTGTTTTCGCATTAACCCCATTGCGACCAATTCCCCATTCTGTCGCACGTCCAATCAATACTAATTAGTGGGTAACTTCAATCATCATTATCTGTCATTATAAGCAACATTTACAATCATAATAAGTGTGATAAATGAGAAGGTATAAAAATTTTTAAAGAGCTGCATATTTTATGTCCCATTACTTAGACAAAAAACGGATCTCGATATCGTAACAAAATCTAATCTAAGAAAATGAGCTGCAGCTGATTTGAAGGGTAAAAGTAACGTGATATACATATAAGCGCTACTAATTAACAATTGCAACCTTTGCGCTCTCCCCTCTTATAATTTGGTAGATACATGTGTTGAACTTTGTTGTGATTGCTGCGTGTAGTTTATCATATTGTAGACGAAATTTGAAGAAAAAAAACAACTCAAAATATATTATTGTAGTGTGATTACATGATCTCTTATATCCTCTATAGTATTTTTCGATTTACGTAATTGGCATTTTATATTTTATACATATTTTATTGGAAATTACTTCGAGAAATATCCCGTTGTCACGAAGCTGTCATCATAAATCCCGCATTACGGGATTGCATATCGACAGCGCGTCCCGACCGAGCGCAGCTGCGTCGGAGCAGTGCGTCCCAAATCTACCGATAATGATGGATTGCATTGTGCAACGCGCCGCGGCTGTGGGCGACGTTGGGGCAGGCCATGTCCGTTTCCGATCAGTGCAATGGTTTATGCAACCGATATAACTTTACAACAATCACAAAAGAACGTTCACATTTTATTTACTTCGCTGAATGCGGGCGCTTTGTTGCATTGTTTTTAATTAAGCTCCTAACGAGTTTTATGAAAGGATTTAATTGAATCAGGCGTAACTCCATTATGAAAAACTTCAAGCTTAAGTGCAAAGAGGGTAACTATTTTAATGCAATAACAAAAGATAAAATAATACTTTATATTATTTTTCAACAGTATATAAAATACAGTTGTTATTTATACTAACCGGGATACTTGATACATTTCCAAAATTTCTACACTTAACAGTCTGAGTATTGCACATAACACAAGTAGTCCTTCTAAATTTACGCACGAACGCAATAAAATTAATTTTATTAACCATTTTGAGTATACGTGTCTCATGAACTTTCCGTTGTGTACTGAACGAATAGTAACCAAAACAAGTTAAATATATGAACTTATTCAATCGGCATAATTTTCATTAGAACCGGTCGGAGATGAGTCAGACGACGCACGATATCAAACTACGTCACGTGCGTACGTGAACTTGTTATATTTATCTAAAGCTAAAGTTATTCATTTAGAGTTTAAATAGTTTAATTTGAAATTAGAAATGTATTCATTCCTATTGACTAACATTAAGTATTTAAATCGTCTTATTAACTATATGTAGTTTTATTTTCATAGTACCTAATATTTTTTCGCCTACCTTCATACAAAATAATTCAACTTTTTGTTTTCATGAACAATACTAGATATATTATTTTAGTGTTGTATATTTCTTATAGTATTTTACAAAACTACGAGTAATATTTAACGTGTAAGTCAAATAGTACTCGCATTAGCTTTATGAAATATATCTTCAATTTAAACTGTTTGTATTGTGTAAAGATAAATCTTGTAACTAAACTAACTCCTGTAGTTATAATGTTCAAAAAGTTATTTTATAAATTCGAGTTCAGGGCGAAATTCGATATGCGGTTCACTTCTTACGAAATATACTTAAAGCCGGAGCAAACTTATCGGACTCCATAAAACACAAACGACACACCATAATTCAGATCTGATTTCATTTTCATAAATCGTCAGTTTTTAAAAGAAAATTTATTTAATGCGAAGGCGATAAATAACATCAGATTAAAATATATACCTACACATTAAGGACATCATTATTGTACAATGGCTTTTGAAATCAATGCGTGTCAATTTAAAACCATATTTATAACTTTTAGACACTTATGACACGGTCATTAGAACAGTTATTGACAAAATTCTTGTTAATAACAAAATTGACCAAAAGGTTGTGATTAGTATAGAAGGATACTGCTCAGTGCTTGCGGATTCGAATGAATCATGCCGGTGGCGTTCGCGGAATCATCTACACACGGCCAACAGCATCTCATCACGATGCACGTAAGTATGAGGTCATTGACTAACTATCATTATCTAGATAAGTTGAAGCTCATTAATGGGGCCTATGAAATCATAAACATACTTATAGATCATCTAACCACGATGGTTACTCCATAGGAACAACGAAAATATTTAGGCGTAGTAACTAGCATTGTTATTTTGTAAGATCAACTTTCGTTTGTAAAATGTTGACAAGTGACTTGAAGTGATATCCTTTTTTATTTCTGCATTATAAGTAGTATAGCCGACTGCCTCACATTATTATTAACTCTACTGACGGATTTCCAAAAAGTAAAAGTGCTGTTAGTGTGTACAAATAATGTCTTTACAAATCATACAGTATCACTTATAATATACATACTAATACGTAACGCATTCTACATGAGGCATTAAAATGGCTTAATATTCTTAAAAAATGTAGGACTTCCAACGAGTTGTACAGTTCCTAAAAAAATAAAAACAATAAAACTTTCCGCGACTTTATTATTACATATCAATCTGTTTGTCAACCTAATAATGTCAACGTTAAATAAGGCAGTGACTAATTGCAACCAAATCACTAACTTCATTGGTTAATTTTAATATTATTCGCAGTCATGACCCAAGCTCATCTCCCACATCTCTAACAATTATCAGTTAAACACACAAGTTGATAAAAAAGTAAATAAGGATAAAAGACCCTTCTACATTACCGTTTGAAAAATATTCACCGTTTATATTTTCTGAGAAAGTTCATTGGACCCTATACACGGAAAAAGACCAAGGTAGCCAAGATTATAGTCTGCCCTTGTTTCTTATTCCTTCTTAGAACAAGCGTTAAATATTACAAAGGAAAATATTTACTCAAAATTGTTGTTTACGTCGTGTATTTGTATCATATTTTATGAATGGTCTCGAGAAAATAAATATTTTATTGAAACCGCAACTGTAATGTTTGCTTGTGTTGTGGTTAAAGTCATGACTAGATAATAAACTTAAATAAATCAAGAAGCTACGACGCTTACCTACAAAATTATTTATACAAACAAGTCATAGAAGCAAATAAACCACAAACAAGTGGACCTTCTATTGTAAATGTAAATGTTGTCCTGTGTTTCTATTTAAATAGTTTAGACGGAGATAAAATTAGGCGAAACATGAGGGAAGCGATAGTGCTTCTATTCGTGTACATTTTGCATCTCGGTAATTAATTTATATACGCCGCTGTATTTCCTTTTATTTTTTTTTTTTTATAGCCTGGGAGGGCAAATGACTCGGAAACGGCTAGTGCAGTCGGGAAGAATGATGTGCACTAGCCGCCCCCGCCTTGCCGGCCCGCAAGATGCCTCTTCACGCCTCGTTTGAAGGAACCCAGGTCATAAGAGCCACTTAAATATATAATTAGTTTTTAATTTAGATCATCTGTGTACAACTATTAATTTATAAGTAATTGAAAAATGTTACAAATTTTAGATTTCAAAATATACGTGGTAATCTTTTTTAATTTCAGAAAAAATTGAGGCTGACAAAACTGAAATAACATATGACTGTTTCGTCTTTCAACAGTTCTGGCTTATTTTCTCAAATAAACCGTCACATGCCCACAGAAATTAAGGGCAAGAACGAAAATATTCGCCCAGTCAGCCGATTGGACAGTTTTCGCGCTTGAGTAGTTGCCATATGGCGAGTCGAAAATCAATGAGGGAGAGGCTGAATGGCGGGCGGCGACCTACGAAGGTCGCCAGTACTGGTAGTACGCGACCCTCCAACGCGCATGCGCATTTAATGCATTTTGTTTTTATATATAAATTCAATGTACAAAACAATATCTGATTCATAACTTTTTACATTGCATTGAAAAAATAATTTATTAGACAAATTATGGATAGTCAATTATTTATTGTAAGATGGCGTTGTGTAAGGAATATAAAATAAATATTACAATATTGATAAGGATTGATGTGTTACTGTTTTATTTTAATTAAAAAGTTGTGTATAATAAATAAGTACAAGAATAACAACTACATATATACTGAAGCTATATCTGAAAGTGCAGAAAAATGTAGGGGAGGTATCGCCGCTACATGGGTCTGAGAGCAACTAAGTACATAATTCGTTAATTATTTATCCGAAATATGCTCATGCATTTTCCGTTGATTTGGTAATCAGTGTACTCGAAAAGCAAAACCGGTATTATTAATTATTATTCACTGGATTCAAATTTATAATGACGTAGCCAAATAAACTTTAAACAAAGAAAAACACAAATAAAATATTTTCAACATCTTAAGATTAGAAGGGATATCTCAAAAATTCGCTAATCTTGTCTTGTTAAATAAAATAAATATATATTTTTATAAATTACTGGTTACACAATAAAAGAACATTAATATATCGCCCCCAAGTTAGGTACGCGATTTAAGATAAGTGTACTTTACTCAAGAAATGAGTTGAGAGCCATAATTTAATCCAAATTATTTATTTGCAGTCATAGGTACATATTTGATGGGATTTTTTGATTGGTACATACAAACGACGAATAAATAAAATTGCATTTATTCCTTTAATAAAAGAAGAATGAACTGCCGCTGGATATTTAAAAGATGTACGGTGTAAGTAGAGTTTTCTAAATTTCAGTAGTTGATAAAGTAGTCAAAGTTGTCTTATAAAACCAATAAATGTATCAGGAAGCGATTGTACCCACTTAAAATAGTCGTAACAGCGACGATGTCGTTCCAATAACGCTATGCTGAGTCGTCTGTCTGGCGCCTACCAGTCGACCACAGTTTTTAATTAAACGCTCCATTTTATATATAATGTTGGTACTATAATTATATTATGTAGAAACCAAGATACATCATGACTAATTGCAAACGATGTTTCTGTTAGGACATTTTATTATTTCGAATTTATACAACACAGTCGTATTATTTACCATAGTATAATAAATCGTACCGTACATACATCAGGACATACTTATATATTACACAAAAAAAGGCACGTTACTTTAGCACGTGACAATGACAACTATGATTTTTTTTAATTTTAATTGATATGTATATTTATTGAAAACATGGAGATAGGATTATTATTATAAATTTCGAGTCATTAAAAAATCTCAAAACGTACAAGTCAAGTAATGATGTCCTTCTTATCTTTTCCGGCCACGGCGGCCATTCTCAACGGAGACTAGACAACTGCGCAGGTGATATAATAAACTGTACAAATATGTCTGAAACACACAGGTGCACTTTTGTGTCTCGTACTCTCATTATCCGATAAGGGACAGCAATCCGAATGGAGCGGAGATCTTGCAAATGACCAACGACTTTACATGCTTTCTAACCATATTCCAAACTACGTTCTGCTTTTGAGAATTGGTTAAAAGAAAAACCCAAAACCTTTAATATTGGCTAGAATTATGCAGAACCACAAGTTCTGCATTATAAGCTAGACAACAGACGAGTGAGACTGAACACGGAAAAATATAGCAAACGAAGTTCAGTGCACAAAAAGGTTTAAATAATTTAAACATGGCAGATGACAGAAAACTCGTATGTAGCCATCGAGTAAGTGGACGCAAAAACACACCACTTGTCGGAATCCAGTGCGATAATCACTTTAGATAACATACGCATATGCGAAATGAAATATCCTTATCGGGTCGAGTGCTCTGCAAATGACACTTATAATATAACGGTCTTAATAAAAACTTTTCCAGTGACATGAAAGTTTCTAAATTTTCATTATATCATTGCTATGGTTTATTTTGTTTAATATACATTTGTATGTGTAGGTAACATGACTTTGCAATTACGGTGTGCATGTATACACGTATATGAAGAACACACTGTGAACTGTAACTTATATTATATATTTCTTATATATAATAACAATATAAATTCAAATTTTTATATCAACTTTACGCATATAAAAATTGGTACATTATTTTTATTCTTTTCTTTTAGGCCGTGGGAAAAAATGTAACATCATTGGTGGGTTGATCATAACAAGGTAGTGTTTATGTTCTCAGAGACATGACATGAAACGTAATACCGCCATGCACCCATAAGAGTAAACATTAGCCAGAATAATGTAGCACTCAATACATATCATACTACCGAGGTATACATGAGCTATAAAAAAGTCTAAAATATTATTAGCAAAGTTAATTACTTTTATGTTACATATTTATTTAACAGTTTACTACAGAAACTTATTTCATAAAATATTACTATTATGATTATTAAATTAACTCTGCTCTTTTGAATACATGCTTGCCACCCTCATGTGTAATGTCAAATTTGAATTTTAAATTAACAAATTTATTCATCTCGTGAATTGAATAAAAACGTCACCACAAGAACTCTACATAGAGTAACGCCGCCGAGAGGGGACGTTTGAAAAGACATTCAATGGCAAGAGGGTGAGGCGTGGTGGAGAGAGGTGCAATTTTCAATTGCATTCAAAAGATAAGCCAGAATAAGAATGTCTACCTCGGTTTAGCTACTGTAATAATTATTCAGGCGCCGTTTCACAAAAAATATGACATTTTAACAATGGAAGCTGTGAATGAAAATTTCATAGTTGATGTTTTTTTTTCACTCGAAACGAATAATTAACGTTTCATCGTGTCCTCATTTTGTTGGTCTGTTACCCAATTTGTCTGGGACGGACTGATGCCAAACGGCAATCCGTGCCGGCCACTTGTAGCTTGTGCTCGAGTTGAATCATTTGGCATTTGTCCAACTTTGCGCAGTTAAATGCAATTTTTGAGTTTTGTCAAATTGGAAACGTGTGAAAATAACAACTATAAAACGTTTCAAATTAAGAATTTTTATGAATACTATTATGCATAAAAAATATCTTCTAATACACAATGATGATAGTATATAATATTATTCATTATATCTATAATAAAAAATATTCTAGATAAACAGACCCGTAATTGAATCTTCTCGTCATGTGAGCCCACAAAAGCTAGAGGCTTACTAGAGGTGATGCAGCTAAGCAATGAAGTTGTATGATGACTCCCGACATTTAAACAATTTTGTCGGCAACTGCACTTCACCACTCGAGAGCCCTGTTTGTGATTAAAACTCGACCGCCACAGCATTCTCTTTTATACGCTGCACTCTCAGTATTATGGTGTTTCATTTCGTTAATTTCGGAATATGTATGCTTGCTTTAAATCTTCTAGACCCTTTCGTCTTTTGTAACTCAGAGAAATCTTTTGCTACACTGAATTTTTTATTTTAACACCGGCATTTGCTTTTTCAATGCATATATTCCACGCTTTCATCGTTCTCTGAATAAATAAAAACTATATTTACGCAAAATTAGAATTACATACTTTAAGATTTTAGACGAGGTGTAGTGATCATTGTATTATTTCTTTGTAAATTTTATAGTCACGTATTATTGTAACGACTTCTGATAAACCAAATAAACAAATACAAAATAAGTACTTTTATTTTGTTTTGTTCTTAAACCACAAGCTTATATTTCATTGAACTTAAACCACAATATGATTTTTAATTTGCTATTTTTAGTCTGTGACAACAGAAATATCAAAAATCCAACACAAAATGTTCCTTTGAATTCTTGAAATAAATATTTGTAAATATTAAAATGTAGCAACATTGTAATATTTCATGTGCCAAATATACTCAAAACGAACTTTTTTCAAAATTGTTACAATGCGCGAATCTTGTCGCTGCGTTCCCCCAGGCTACGACGTCTCTTGACAGGGATAAATTCTGTGCCACCCTCTTTTATCCTACTTATAGAATTTATACATCTGTATAGCCTCAACTCATTACTGTACAATTTCTCTCCCCCGCTCAAGTCAAACAATAGATATAAAAAATACGTAACGATATATTAAAAGTCTAAGGGAACAGTGTGTGTACGCGGACTTTGACTGTCGACTATTATTATAGAAGATGGATGCCCGTATATAAAATTACTCTCTTTGTTCTTCAGCCCCAAAGCTCGGAGTAATTACCTTCGATCTGTAGAACAATAAGGTGAAACCCCGGCCATATTAGTTGCTGGGTCATGCGGTTTAATTAAGTAATCACTAAAATGGTACAGAAAAGCAACCAAGTTATTATTTAATGTCACAACGCTCGAAGTCTACAGTTCGTTAATTTGTTAAAAGTTTAATATTCAAATCAAATAACCTGGTATAAATTAAGTAGATGTAAATAGTATCGTATTGGTTAAATGTTTATAATTTGTGTGAGAGTTGTCAGGTACATTACAAAGTTGTATTGAAAATAATCACTTGAATATAAAATTATGTTTGTAACTTGAACTGCGCTTGTGGGAAGCAGATAGTTACAGAGATCAATCGGTTGATAACATAAACGGTAGACGTTTTCGTGTTCAGAGTAGTGTCAGCGACATATTGATGAATAGCCTGTCTTGTTGTCGCTTCTGTCTGTCTATCATTAATAAATATTTAATAATTATTTATATTAACTAGTTCTAGAGTACCGCTTGTTACAAATAATTTTAAAATATTTATATTTGTAATATAACTAGATTATTTATATATGTGTGTAATTAGTAATAATAAAAAGTAAAACTAATACTCTCTGTTTTCGTAATCGTTCCATTTTTGCTCTAAAGATATAACACATTAATTAATAAATGTAAGTCATCAAATTATCGTCGTGAATCGGAGATATAGTTTGAAGGAAGATAATGTAATTAATTCAGCGAAAAACTCATCACTATAAGTATCGATCGGGAAACAATAAACTCTTTAATTGATAGTAGAATAAACACTTAACTAACTTATGAGATAATTGATACCAAGCAAGTATACAATATTAATGTTTTAATTTGTAATGTCTAGAGTTAAATTAAGTGGCGGAAACATTTATTTGATAGCAATCTCCTTGACCAAGATAAAAAAGTATATAAATTATATATATTTTTTTATAATTTATAGCCGTGGTAAAAGCTTAACTTATAAACGCAATCGGTGATTAAAATACACGATCGCATGACTCGTTTATAAGGCAGGAACAATCAATTAGGCTAACCAAGCATATAAAAGCAATTGAATTGCGCAGACGAAAATGTAAATACGAAAAAGAAGAAAATCAAAACATCTTTAAATATTCTTATGGCCGAATACTGAAACGTCTTTCAAATATAAAGTGGGGCTTAATTATTTGGAACGCAATTCATTTCAAATTTTGCATACTACATTTTGAAATTAATGACGTTCCAAATAATTAAGTCCCACTTCATTTTGAATGACGTTTCAGTATTCTGCCGTAACTCTTATATAAAACGAGGAAAAATCAAAATAATTCAGTATCTTTTTTTGTTATTTTTCTTTTGATATCGGAAATAAGGTGAGATGAATAATAAATATTTTCAAAACATGCACAGCATAATATTCAGTTTCTTCTAATTATTAATAACGGTTTTAGATGAATTTCAACCACTGGGCGAAGACTACGTAGTTAAAATTAAATAGACTCAGATGTTACTTTGTCTAATTAAGTTTCTAATTTGACTGGAGTACTTGTTTACAATTATTTATTTAAAAGTTCTACATTGTCTATTTATTACAAAATTTGAAAATAAATAAAGTTACATTTCATGTTTATGAATAAATAACATTACAATCGAATATATAAATCCTTTTTTAACTTTAAACAAGTGGTTGTTTCTTTAAACTTGAAATCTTTGTCATTATCCAGTGCAGAGCGCATTGCTAAGACGAAGTTTACTTTATGACATAACTTATCGAATGTAAATCGTTGCTGGCAAAGCTAACAAAGACATGTCGACGTTTTGGAGTTTATATATTAAGAACTTTTACCTCAAGATTGAGCAAACAATTAACAGTAACATTACTTTATTTTAGTAGGCATATGAAATAGTAGTATAAATATAGGGTTTGCGGCTATGTTTTAACAATATTAACATTAAATTTGTCTTAACAAACTTTTAACAAGAGTCGTACTTCAATTAAATTTCTTCATTAGGTAAGTATTACTTTTATTTACCTAAAATTTATTTTAATAATCATTACGCATGCAGTTTAAAGAAGTTCATTGTTCCTTGAAAAAGGGTAATATACTTATTAAAGTATAACACTTATTCTAAGTACAATAAAACAGGTCGTGATGATGTGGCATCGAGAACAGAAAGAACTTGCCATAAATGTATACTCGTTAGTACAACATATTTCAAATCCAGTAAACCTTTTATAATTTATTTGTTATTATAGACAGAATTAGAATTAAAAAACTTATTAAAAATATAAAGCGTTATTTTTTTTACTAACGGTACAACTTTGTCCGCCATCATCACTTCAATCTGCAGAGGGCTCTCGAATAACTAACCGTCTGCCTGCTTTTGACATATTGCGAAATTTTTGCATCCATCGTCCGCTATTGATTTGATGATTAAAACCAAGTGAACTGAGCGAAATCGATGCATATTAAAACTACGTAGCGATGTTAAGGGATTCTAATATTCAAATATTTTTATTTGCATTTTCAATATTTTTTTATACACCTTAAACCTATTATAACTTGTGTTTCTAAATATATACAGCTTTAATGCAAATAGTGTTGACACGAACGAACTGTAGATCACACAAAATGACATGTCGCTCGCTACAATAAACTTCGTAATGCATGTAACAAGTGCAACAGATGGATTTATGCACATTTCATAGACTTTACTGCATTGATAATAAAGGTCAAAATGTTTCGCAAGATGCGTTCTCTCATATTTCAGAAATGTGTCATGAGAAAAGCGCGCAAAACACGTAGGTAGATATATATATATAAATATGTATATAAAGTTACATATACTACGCCTTTATATTTCGTACATTGAAATAAGACCTACCTACTCGTATTTGCATTCAACGCCCTTTCGATAATAATTAGTAATCCAGTAATACTGTTTGTATTTATATTCTTGTATGTCTCTAAACAGTTTGAAAAATACTTTTGTTACATTATATAAATATGAAAGTGGTAAATGGGTGGAATAAAGATATGCCAATCGACTTCCTCATGTGTAAAAGCGGCTTGAAATCACTTCACCGCTCGAGTTCGAAGATCCCTCCTTTTAAGTGATTTGGGGTATCTCGAGCGAGGGTTGGGTGTAATATCCACGATATAAACCAATTTAAGATATTTTAAAAAGTTTGACTGCAGATTATTCAGACAACACAAAGAACAAATAAGCTCCGTCATAATATTATATATTTATATTTTAAAGCATAAAACGAGCAAACTGATTTTCACTCGCGTATAATTAATAAAAATATAATGAATGAAAATCAGCCTAGAAACTTCCTTGATAAAAGGACTATACAACACAAAAATATATTTTTTAATTCGAACCACAAGTTCCTGAGAGTAGCCGGATCAAACAAACAAACTCTTCAGCTTTATATATTAGGATACATTTATAATTGATATTCTTTTGACGGGACTAACAGATTTGCGCGTTTTCCCGAATCGTAGTTGGATCAGGACTTCGAGATTCGCTAACGTATTAGTTAATCACCAGACACACGTGACAGTACATTTTATAAATACCTATGTCTCTATGTGTGTATTAAATTCAAAGAATAATGTGCAACAGAATCGGGTCGTTGGCTTCTGACGTTTGGAGTCGGCATAATGACGAAAATTTTGATAGAAACCGATCATTCCCAAATAAAAAAAGTAATGTATGCTTGTCTAATATATGATCTATTCATAATGCCATTATGTATATTGTAGACATCTAGTTTTTTGTTTCATACAACATATATCAGATGGGCTTGTGTTATTTATTGCAATTTTTTATAAGTATGAAAAAGGCGGCAAAGATTAAAGTAGTGTGGTCGCTAACCGATAAGCGGACATTAATATATTGTGACAGAAAAGTAAATGAAACTTACTGAGTCATCACAAAGGTCAAACCGATCATTGCTTAGTCTTTATAAAAACTAAAACTCGACAAATGGGGTTAGGCTACGAGAAGAGAAACTTGTTCTATCTAGGTTAGTTAAAATAACTGCAAACTATCTAAGTGTAAAACGTTTTAAAGTTTGGATATTTATATTGGAAATTAGACGACTTTAACTTCCGACTTGTAAATGTATATAAAACAAACGTACTAAAATGTTATTGATTTTTAATACATAATTCTTTAACTTTTTACATTTTTAAAGTAATAAAAAAAATTGAAAGTCATAAAACAACAAATTTAATATTTTAAAAACCTGTACATACTGTAAAAATAATTAACTAAATATACGAAACGAAATTTATATTCAAAAGACAAAAAGATGGACTGGTAGAGCTAAAATGGACACACATAATATCATAAGACTCTAAGTCGGTATTATGCTTCGTTTCTCAGATTCCATACAACAAATTGCAATTACTATGGTAATACTATGCAGAATGTTGTCTGGTTATTACCTTTGTCTACTAGCGTGGCATGAATGAACAATAAACTGTGTAAAATATGTCACTTAGCCTAATAAAGGAGACAAATGTTCTGAACGTGATGTCTTCTTGTATTAAACTTATAGCTATATACATATATACAATAGCTTGTATGAGTTATTTAGATGCCTTGGTATCTTTTCCATGTTCAAAGTATAAGACAGTTAGTGTAAATAAAAAATGTGTTCAATTGTACTTAAAAAAATTGAAACAAACGGCGTGTATATTATTTTATTATAATTTTAAATCTCATACGAGTCTAATCCTTTCTTCGGCATTAATATATTTAAATAAACACTATGTATATTGAACCGTCATGGCCCAGTGAATAGAACGCTGAGCCTTAATCAAAGATTTCGGGTTACAAACTTAGGACAGCGCAGAGTTTCATGAGCAAGTCATCTCGGATTCCGCGGTAAAAGTACATCGTAAGAATATACATAAGTCTGCCAGATGTATATCCTAATTGGAGTAGCGTGGTAGAATAAGCTCTTAATCTTCTCCGAGAGAGAGAGAAACATATGTCCAGCATTTGCAAATTGTTACTTACATTAACTTTTAGAGCTATTTATGATTTTACAAATGAAACCTGAAGTGAATTATGAAATAAATAAAACACATAATCTGCATCAATGCCTAATTAAAAATAAGTTAATGCAAAACATATCAGTCAACTTACACATTGCAATTACTGATATTATTATCATTTTAATGCAATAAACGCGAGTATAATCAGAAGCAGGCACACTTGGGGGGTGCATGGTGTGTGTGTACGTAACATGCCATTTAATCCCCCCACGTCTAGCCGGAGCACGCCTGCGATTGACGACAGAATCCCCCGTAACGTAGAGTTAGCTAGCGTGATGCGAGTATAACGTAAAAAATATTTCTATTATGATTTCTTCATTCATACTTCATTGCACATGAATGTACATATTGCTACTATATAAATAATGCAAAAATGTAACTTTGATTTGAATGCGCTAGTGCTTTACATATGCAATGTGTGTAAGATAAAACTTAAAATAAAATGTTGTTTATTGTGTGAGATGTTAAAATGTTGCAATCAATCTTTAGTTTCTAGTTTCATTGAAACATAAGGCAGAACAAACGCTTAATATAAAAGTATTGGTTTAAATAATATAATGAAATGCATTTATTAATATAGTCTAATGCAACTCTATTTAATTTATAAAACAAGACCTATACCTACTCTACAAGTGCTTATTACTATCGGAGGTACTAGAGTCTAGATTACTTCTACAATATATGTATATTAATTTTAATGATATGCGTTATCCTAAGTTGAAGAGTTTCTTTGTTTGCAGGATTGTTTAATCTTAGGATGATTCAGATTTGCAAGATTTTTGCTTTAGATAACCCGCCCGTTTATTTAGAAATCTAGAATATAATAATAGCACGTAAAAACGTGACGTTTTACGCGGAAGAACGAGTATAAATAGTCTAGAATAATATTTCGTGCCTTAAGATGACCAGATAACACAACTAACCAAATAACCATCATTTAATGTGATGGCATTCGTTCTGTTACGGTTATGCCTAGTAAAAGCCATGGCCATGTAATAACTAATATATGTACATCTGTACAAGGCTTCACACTATTCAATTCCATTCAAAGCTTCGTTAAACTAAAACTAAAAACGTTTCGATTCATTGAATAAAAAAAATATGAATCTCAAACATAACAATACTAATTTTTAAAAGAACTTCATAATTTTACAAATAGAAAAATAATTGAACGATATTGACTACAACAACATACTTAAATAATTTTAAAACTGAGCAAAATGCTCATTTTGATACACATAATAATACTATGACAATATAAAACAAATAATACGTCACGTAAAAGAAAAACCATTTTAAAAAAGCTACATTCAAAAACTAGTTCCTGGATATACAACACGACAATTTGCAGTGTTCTTCACTTATAATTCGATGTAGGTCATTACATATATACGTTATTATTGCGTGCTTATTAATCAAAGAAAAGATTAAATACTTTATTATTGTCTGTATATTTTTTCGATTAATTAAAAATATAACATTAAAAAAATGCAAATACTTAACTTAAAAATAAATCTGTACACAATTCTCATTTCTGCCATTAAAAGTTTCTCAAAAATAATAAACTCTTAAGACATTTATTATACTAGATAATTTTCATTTATATCACAATTCTTTCAATGATGTTGATGACCCATGAAAAATATTAGGTATTCTATAGCTATTTAAAAATTAAAGCAATTGTCCTTGAGGATTGTAATATCTTGGGTGATTGTATTAATCCATCATACCTTATCAGTTGCTCACTCATGTTTTGCATAATAATAGCAAACTTCCTGAATATCCTCCTAGAAAATCGATGGAGTTTTATAAGTAAACAGAATATGTTCTTATTGAAATACATATTCATCCGTGTTATAACTTTTAAAGAAAAAAAAACAAAACAAAATCTTATATTTCTCAATAATCCTTTTAGAAGCTTAAAAGACACGTGGTTAAAAAAAAAACAAAAGAATATTAGCTAAATTCAGTAACTAATATACATATAGAAATATATATTTATGGCCTTAGCATAATTATCAAGTGAACAAAACATGCAGGAATGTGAACACAAACGCCCCGGTAATAAGATACGGTGAACACTTGCTTCGTTATCAATCGATTAACCGTCATTGCGATACAAAACAAGCCATGTCAATGGGCTCTCAGAATCAAAATAAACATTATGTCATAATGAAACAATATTGCAGTTACGGGTTTATAACAAGGAAAACTATATAAAATCACGTATACAGCGTAACACCCGTAAAGTGAGGTTTCTAAAAATGTTGCTTCTTACTAATGCTCGAAGCTAAGATGGCCCTGTGAGAGTGTGAGAGCTAGAACACGTGAATCTTAACTTACGATAGCGGGTTGCAACCCGTGCGCCTCAAGAGAAATGTCCAAAGCCCAGCAGTGGCAATGGGGCTGGGCTTTAAGTTGGTAGTTACCACCTCAAATACATTGACGATTTAAGAAATATTAACACTTCCGTACATCACCAACGCGCCACTTGACTTGTCATGGTTACAACTAAGATCATATTACGCCCAAGCAACCCAAACAGGCTTGCACAAAGCACTACTACCAAGTAAGAAAAATAATTTTTTATTTTTTTTGTAACTTAATATGTGAAAGGTAAAAGTAAAAACTCGTGTAATCTGTGAATTTAATATATATAAAACAGGCAAATACATATGTATTCGTATTATTTCAGTACATGAGGTTTGCACAACTATGTACCTAATTACTTACTCGTAATTAGCGTAGCGTGAGAAGACGTGAATAAGTCTAACTTTTTAATTTGAAATTTATGTAGGTATGTCTATAAAACGTCTTTAAAAATATATATTTGATATTAAATATTTGATTTCATTGTTATTAATTGAGTTTTTTAATACCAAATTATCTAAGCCATTTAAAAAAAATTAAATTTTAAAGTTATGGCCTACATTTTTGATTTTTATTTTCTGTTATTAAAAAGTAATTTAAATAACAACTTTGAAACCCGTGTGCGTGACTTGTGAAATAATTTGTGCGTGATGTTTATACTATTTGTGTATTTTTTATTTCGCAATCGATGAACTTTTTTTATTATTTTTAACCGATAATATATTATTTTCGTACTGACAAATATTAAATTGAAAGGATATAAAACATTTTATCACGCTTCGTTTAAAAAAAACAAACAATAGTATTTGGAAATAATAATAGCCATAATTTATTTTATCTACAAGGTACAATGTAAGCTAATAACTTATCATGATTCAAAATTTAAAAAAAAATACTTTAATTCTTTAAGATCTGATATCATGATAACGTATAAAGCATAATTGTTAAAGGCTACACGTATGTGATTACAATACGAATAATTTAAACAATGCCATTATGTAATATAATTTATAATTGTACTTATATACATTTGTGTTATTGTTTAGCATGGACACACTGAATTGACGCATTAGAAACATACGACCGTCATTGATGCATGTTAGCTATAAAGGCGTCTAAAATAGGACGTCACTTGAAAGCGAAGAATCGACACACTGATTTATTGCAATTGCTTAAACAAACATTAGACAAAGAGCGATCACTGCAGGAATCTATGTCCAATAGTAACGAACAAAGAGCCGTAATTTGCTTGTAGTTAAGATGCTCAATAGGCGCCGTCGGCGATAGAGGCGCACCCGCCGACCTTGCGCATGCGTAGCTCGTCGCGTCGACAGGGCTGCTTGATGACCAGCACTGACCCGGATGGAAAGTCACTATGTCAACTTCCCCATCTATTTTTGTACACTGTCGCAGACAGTCATCCGCTCACAGATAAGTAACTAGTACGCTCAAGAGTAAATTTACGTTGCAATAAATCTATTTAAAAGAAGATTTATTCGCTTTAGTTGAGACAGACACACTGACAATATTATATCATATTTCATAGCCTTAATAATCGTTTTCGAATGTTTTCGATAATTTAAAATCGATCTCCTGCAATACTTTTTTTTTTTTTTTTTAATCTGGTTTTATTTAGGGACTTTTTAGCGCTGACGCTAAATGTCAGTCCCATCATTCCCATAACAAATAGTCACTACTTGTACTTACAATAATATTACCCACACCTACTTACTTACTACTTACATTATTCACTTATTTTAACTTAAACTGGTAAAGCATTTTGGCTAAATCTGAGTTAGGTACAGACAGTGCACTTTGAAAGATTCCCACATCCTTAGAATTTATATTAAAACGACGCGTCAACTCCTGTCTTCTGTCAGCATTTCGAGCACATTCAACTAAAAAGTGATGTATATCATCCTCTATCCTGCAATACTTAAAACGAATAATAAAATGGTGATATATAGTAGAGTTGCTGTAAAAAACAATGACCGTAGAATGGTGACAAGAATGCCAACATTTATTTATATAGCATTTTATGTTATTTTATATAAGTACGTTCATTTATCTAGATAATATAAATTGATGGAACGGCAGCCCTGACCGCAAGAAATAGCTTGCCAACACGCGATACGTAGAATGCTAATATACGCGGCGCCCGTATCGGCGCCGGCGCAAAGTACATACAAGCTTTCTAAGCACTGACTTGAAGCTTAAATCACATAAACACTCATGGTCATATGATTTCAACTAATTTTAAAATTTATTTTCGTATATCTCATATATTTTGTTTCTATTCTTAACAGTTACTTATAAAAATGTTTACAAAAAAGTTATAATAAAAACTATTAATATAGTATTAATATAATACTCAAATATAGTATTAATACAAAACTCAATAACTTTAAGCACGATATATATCTTCTAAAGAGACGAAACACGCCACTTGCGATACGCCAAGCGCCAGATTACACCTTCGATACAAATCCGCTCCGTAAACAACTTCTAATCGATTTTATTAAGACAATACATTTGAAAAAAGACTTTATTTACAGGCATATAAGGTATATTCAAACCAAGATTGGAAAGCGATGAGCATAGCTTAGACTCAGAAAAGAGGCACCTGGAGGCGCCGTAATACTCAGACGGGGATTATTTTTAACCCTAAACCTAGGATTCTACAAAGTAAACAAGAATGAAACAAGAAGCTAGATTACAGATAGCGAATATTTTATATACCTTCTGCTTCGATACGGGTGTTATTTTAAAACTCATTTTAAAAAATGTTGTAAACGAGATAAGTATGGACGATATCTTGGGTAACAGTTGTTCCGCACTATTATCACAGAAAGTCTTAAAATAATATGGATTTCTTCGTTAAGTGACTTGTGCCTAGTAATGCATTGAGCGAACATGAGTTTATGTAAGTAAAGTTTTAATTTTTCTTTTCTATTTAAAAGTATCCTTAAAAAGAAAAGAAAATTATAAAATAAAAATAATAGTACATATATTAAAAAGTAAATACATATATTAAAAATTAGTATATGACAAGAACGTGTGTTATTACTAAATAAATAAAAATTAGGTTACATTTTTTTATGTCTTATGTTTGTATAACAACATACCTACTACTTGAGTTTTTTTTATTTTATTTAATTTAAATTACCTCAAACACATAACTCGAGTATAAATTACTTAAAAACTCATAGACTCTCACCGATTAAAATTAGCAGACGAAAACGGTTATCTTTTTTTAATATTTGAATGCGTTTTTTTTTCTACAGGATACACTTCCAACATGAAGCAGCTCTTTAACTTTTCTGTTGCAATATTCATTAAATGCAATTACGCGATTCTCGCCCATTCATTTCCTGGCACGAGTCCATCTTTTATTTTGTTCTATTAATATATTAACCTTATACGGCAGAAAACAATTTTGAGTCAACTATGAGAATGTATCAACACGATTCAATCTATAAAAAATGATTACCTCATTTGATTTGTTAATTTTATTAAGCATTTATCTTAAATGTAAGAAAAAAATTTAAGCGCGCATTAACGATGTAAGAAGTAGTTAATATTTCTTAAAGTGCCAGTGCCTGGAACTGAATGGCCCGGTAAATTATTTCGTGGATCTTCCGAAAAAAATATATTTGCCTACTCAAAAGGTAAGGAGGAATAAAAATTAACTAATTAACAATAACTCGCACTAATTCTCCCAAAACGCGCAGAAGATAAAAAAAAACTTATTTAGCCGTATTGTCCAGAAAAATTAAAACGTGTATTATGTAGTTTAAAGATGTATTTATGTATAGTTAGTTGATCTCAAATTAGTGGAAAAATAATCTGTGTACACGTTATGGTAAGAGTTAATTTATATTTTTGTTGTTTTTCAATAATAGTGATTCTTTTAAGTTGATTCAGTTTTAAGCAAATAAAGATCGCTAGCTATTATAAAAAGCGGATTCTCATTATAATCGTTTTTAAAGCTTGAAAATATTTTAAAACTGTTATAATTCAATTAAGACGCGGATCGTTATCAAGCTAAAAGTATCCGCCTAATTAATTACTCAAATGTTAACTTAATTGGATATTTTTCACTGTCACTTAATTTGTATCCGCCACAATTTATACAAATTCCTTTTTTGTGCTTAATTATTATTATACAGACTTATCCCGAAATTCAGTAAAATAAGGTTTCATTTTATAATTTTTTGACTTGGGCGACATTTACAGGTCCGTTGCATTTATTTATTTTAAACTGTTATATATTACGTGTTATTTTTAGTGTGGCTTCGAACAGAGAACCCTTACGACTTGGATTATTATTATCGCCCCCTCATTACTAAAACAAAATTCCCGCTTAATTTTAGAAGAAAATAAGCATATGTATAATAATATTCTTGAAAACAGACTGGTATTCTGTATATAATAATTTATATAATCATTCCATCGTATCTACATGAAAACAGTAAAAGCGACCTATTTTTTATTTTAAAAATATAAATGTAAATTTATGAAGAAATATTTTCTGAATAAATTTAAAATAGGTATGCTGAACTTTCGTCAACGCATAAAAAGAATGAAAGCAATCAGCGACGAAGTTCTTGTTTAAAGCGAGATGTATTTTAAATGAAAAGAATAAGTTTACTGTAGTAATTCGAATCTTGAACAGATATTTGTTTTTACAAAAAAATGTAATGTAATTGAGATAAAAATAATAATCAGAGCTTGTGTTCTTAAACAAAAACTCACGTTCAATATACAGTATACATATTATGTATAGTGCATAAATATGTTAGCGAACTAGCAATGTTACGTCAAGAAGTTTCTGAAGGAGAGACGCTCACAACTCTCAGGCGTGAAAACTTAATGTTTTGAAGTAGTAAAACTAGTTTTCTGGCAACACTTTGACTTACGTTTCATAGCTATACATTTCTTTCACACAACAAATAAGAGCAAGCCGGTGATTTACAATTAAAATGTCGCAATGGCGTCGAATTGATTAAACAATTCAGGTCGATGAATTGAATTTGGCATATCATTGACATTATTGATTACAGATATATCTAATCGTACTGTCAAGGCCAATAATATTAATTAAATCAGCTTGATAATATAAACAATTAGGTAAACCCAACAGGGTAGAATTTTTACTTTTGTTTTTTTAAATATTGATCTATTACATCTATACACCAAACTATCCGTATATTGTGCATGTTTACGCAAAAAATAAATGAATAAATGTAAACTATCTAGCTGAATATATCTTCACCAGATATAAAAAGACAAAAATGTAACACAAAATAAGGGGTATTTTATTTTTGCAAATTTCTAAAATCACAATTTACCTATCAATACTAATATAATAATAAAATATGTCTCAACGTTATATAAACAACATTAAAGCTAACATAATAAAGAAATATATTTTATTAATTAAACAAACGTATGACGTTAAAAAAGAAGAATACGTGTTATAACTATACCGCAAAAACTCGATTACTTTGCCTAGCTGCCTGTATTCCGTAGGGACGTAACGAGATGAGCGGTCACGCACTGCTGCCCGACACAGATAACGCGTCCCCTTTCCCCTACATCCTTATAAGTCAACCTTAACACAAGCAAACATTCCACCGCCCAACGCTTTAGATCGCGACTATTTAGATTAGATTAGGTCATTTGGTTTGCTTAACGAAAAGCGTATTGAGACGTGGGCAGTTTTTTGTTAATAAGTTACCAGTTTTTAGTGAATCATCTAGTTCCAAGAATTAGAAGGTGTGGGCTATGTAATATTCTTTGCCATACCTAGATCCGTTTTGAAAATGGTTGTACATGCACATCATTAATCACTTTAATACCTTTAAAAATTGTAATAGATTTTTTTACTCTTATATAAAGTAGTGACTTGTACAATGATATCCATTAAACAAAAATAAATAATAATAATTAATAATCATATTATACACAAATAAGTTTAAAAATACATGCTTCAAAGATTCTTAGCAATATTATGTTATTGATACGTACTTTATTTAATAGACAAAATATATAAGATACATAATTTATATTCTTTTGATTTAAAAAAAAATCAAATCGAATCTCAGACTCCTTATAAGCAGAGCTCAGAGTAGAGTGAACCCTTTGAATAATTCTGTTGGAATTGTTCAATCCGTTAAGGCCGGAGGAAATAAATAAAAGGATAAACCGATAAAGGACCAACGCATTTCCAATCAGCAATATTGACAGAGATCGAGATCCACTGCTCTGCTCCTAATATATTATTTGCTCACACATGTTCTATTGAATACAATACACGATGATGACTTGACGTACAAAACGAAATATTGGATATTCGACATAATAGTCGGCGCTTACATACATAACTAGAACACGTCAAATACATGTTTAAGCATTAATATTTACATTGAGATAACGCAGGTCAGCTCTTCTCGTACTATTTTCATTGTTTGTTTATTGTAGATTTAGATTGGTGTGCTGTTAAGTCTTGATCAAATATTCTGTTAGACTTACTTTCAAGTAAGTTTGTATTCGTTTAAATAACAATAAAGCAGATGCCATGAAGCAATCATGTGTACATTTCAACGGGTGGTACGACTTAATGCACACTCGTCTAGGAGGTCACTGTCCAGTGTCCACTCTCCGATTATTCTTCTGCTAAACATAAATATTCTATATTGCATACTAATCAGGTAGCCCTTTTGCTCATGTATAAATATTTTTTCGGTAGGCGCTATATTATGACGTCTTATTTTAATCATATTCTATCTCTATCACATGCAATACCCTGCAAGTGTTGTAATCTGACCATATAACTTATAGATTTTTCCATTTAAGTTTAATTATCATGATCGTAGATGTCAAAAAATATTTAGGCGAAATTAATGATGTCCATATGTCAACACATATGAAAGAAGAATGGATTCAAGATTCAATTTCCTAATAAAAATAATTGCTTAGATGTTCTATTTAAAATTAGGTACCTACTGCAATTTAATATCATTATTTGAAAAATCAATACAATCAATAATTCGTCTACCTACCCAATTTTAATATATTTAGGGTTTAAATGATTAAATGCTTAGTACTATATTTGGTTGCCCCTGATGTAGGGGACATTAGGGGCAACCTAATATAGTACTAAGCATTTCAAATGACATAATATAGTTTATTCTATATATCTAAACATGATGTAATATCAGAAGATCGTTAAACCACAGCACATGTGGCAACGAATGTTTGGGAAGTGTGGACAAAATAAAAACAAACTGCAGTGCGGTGCGCGTCATATCCGCGTGGAAAACATAAATGAACGTCACAAGCTATTTGCCAGTTTTATTGCCGCCATACGGTTAAAATCCACCATGTGCATATCGACATAAACATTATACTCGATGAAGGGTTTATTCCAGTATTGCGGAGCTGCAACTATTTCACTTCCTAGAAATATATTAATATTATTACATAAAATTAATTACGGCAACACGCTAATAAAATAACAAGCCGTAATAAACGTTACGCCCTATTTAAAATAAAGAGCAAAAACATAAATAGGGCACAAAAACGTAAATTTTGTATTAAAAATCAGAAATTAATTTTCGGAATTAATATTATTTATCTGGAGAAACCCACGAAACTCGGCTTAATGATTGGTTAAAATAAATATAGGCTTTTATATAATGATGAAGTTCGTGGGGCATAAGGAATAAGGAGTTCTTATTATCAAAATCTGTACAAGTTATGTTGCCGCTCAATAAAAATGGAGAGTCAAATTCTTTACATGCAAATCATATAAACACTAATAGAAATGTATTTGTTTCGCGACCTCAAAATTTACATACAGTCATCGCTTAATCAACCAATAAAGGACCGTTATATGCTAGCTGCGATTTCTCATATCGGGTTTAACGTAATTACAAATGATTTTACGACTTTGGGCAACCGATTCCGGAACGAATGTACACTTTGTGCGTATCAAATCGAGCCTTGATTTATGCCGTATTCTTAACATGTATTCCATCACACGATAATTTAAGATCTTAATTTCTTAGTGGACACGCGTTATAACTATTATTATTTCAAAACTCTGTAATATGTGATGATCCTTTTTTTGCTTTTTTTGCTTGGACTCGTATTGGGAATGTATAATTTCGAACATGGCATTGGTTCTCAGATAGTAAACTCTAAAACCGGTTTATTCGATCTTGATCTCGGCTGCCTGTTTTTCCTTTTATATTTTCACAAGTTTCAATTAATCAATGTTCAAGTTTATCGCTTATATGAGTCATATGTAACGTGAAATGCCACGTAATGCGTGCTATGATGTTGAAAAACGATGCAAATCAGCGATTCAGGTTAAATTATAAAAGTTTTACCACATAAGCATTTGTTGTTCATTGTTATGTCGTAAAGATGATTTTGCTATAATTTAGTTTCAAATACAATAGATATTTTTAACTATAAAGCATATATTCTTGTAAGTATAGTTTAGTCAAATTCCAAATAATATTATGTAATACATTGTATATTATATTTGCTTGAATACACTAAAACTTCGCTTTCAACAGACACTACAATGACTTGTCTATATGACTTGCTTTACTTTAGTACCGTAATTGAACCATTCAAGTTTGAAGGGTAGTTTTAATAACGATATCAGAATTTGCAGGGAACATGCGGCACGATTAAGTGCTAGGCACTATACTATAATAATTATAACTTAGCAAAACTGATGGTTTGTCATTTGTTATAGGGAATTCTACCCGTGGCATAGTAATCAATACTGAAAGCAGGGAATGTGGACGCACAGCTGTTATCGATTGCTGGCTGGTCAACCTAATTACTTAGCAGAGGTTAACACACCCACTATAATCCACATTTGTTACGTTGTCTGTTCGATATAATAACCTACAACAATACGAGTAAAATAGTTTTAGCAACATGCATATATATGTAGTTTTATATTTTCTGTGAAAAAAAGTAAATAATTACCTTCAATCAACTTGTACTTCAATCAACCAGTGATCTATCTTCATATATAAGATTTAAAAGATCAATGGCGACTATATTGAGTGGTTGTGGTCCTTGAGCTTTCTAAGAAATACAAAATAAATAACAACTTAAGAAAGGGGCGGCGCCCGCTGACGTTACCTTTTTTACACAGCAGTGATGTATCTTCGAAAATCTTATAAAAAAATGGTTAATGAACGTATTTTCTTGGAATATCTATGAATGGGTAAATTTACGCATGTGGACTTCAAGCGAAAATAACTATTCATATTAAACTTCATTTATAATAATATATTACAATTGAATATTAATTTGCGTCTCATGGTTTGCATTGATACGTGATTTTATTATATCAATAATATTTATTTACTATCTAAAATAAAAGCAATATTAAAACGTAGTCTGTTAATATAATTCCTTTATCGAAATTCCGATCTTCGCTATATTTAGTCTCAAAACAAAACACATGGCATCCAAAGGGCTTCGTCGGTCACTTAAAGCAAATATTTGTGCAAAAACTAAAAAACTCACTTTCCCGAATGGGACCATTAAATCTGAATTTTAAATATGTCGAGACGTCCTCGAGTGGCCTTACATTCCGAGAACGCAACTACCTGCTTTTTATAGCGTAGATAAAACGCTTTACAATTATGGGCTACCCGACCTAATTCGATTATCGATCAGTTTGCAGCCACCCGATGAGATCGGTACGACCTCTCCAAACTCATAGGCTAATGCTGCTTTGACCCAGTACTTTGAATGATTGCACGCATGGCCATATGGCCATATGCCTTCAGTCAAGTATCTTTGTATTATGTTTATGGTTGTCATAACTCATATTCATATTTAAATAACTATGTATTGCAATATATGTTCAGATAACGCCAGTTCAATCACAGTACATGACACAAAACGAAGACAACATTCCTTAAAAACAAGTAAAACAGACCCACATTATACAGTTATGAAAATTAATAACGTAAGTGTAACAACAAAAGGCGGTTACAGCAAAGAAAAATGATTACAGTACAAAACTTGTCCTTGTGACCGAAGGCACAAAAGATAGCGTCACGAAATATGACACGCGCTGTCATGCGCTACACCACAAAGAGCAAAGGACAAAGGTAGGTACGGTTGTTGGAGAAATTGTCGAGACTGATTCGATTGTCCGCCCTAACGCGCACTTTGTCGGCAAGACTAGAAAATTAAGCAAAGCCAAGAAAGGAATTTAATATCTGCAACTTACCTATACGAGAACAAACCTCCAAGTTAAATATCTAAGTTTTTCCTATATATACTAATGACAGTCTTTGTAACTGTTGCTTTAAAAAATCGTTACTCAGATTTAAAGCCTTTATAGGTACAATGAACCAAAGACAAACGAACGTCTTCATAAGTTTGAAAACCGTGTCAAATAACTTGTATATGAAGCTTATGCCAGACGTCTGGACGTCTCTTTTTCAATGTTTACTAACATTTAATAATTTTAAATAAAAAATCAAAGTTTAAACGAAATGTTATGACTGAATGAAGACGACTTTATTAAATTATGTAGAGTTAATTATTTTTCAGTAATATTATTTCGTATGTGAGATAAAACATAATACTAGTTGTAATTAATACGTCACTTACTTCAAAAGCGATAATATATCATGAAGGACATACCTGGAACAAAGAAAACGTAATCAGAATTGAATCGATAGCATTTAAGAACGATACAAATAAATACGGCACGTTTACACATTTATCAGTTTACATCGGCTTGTATTGTATCGGATACAAAGGTGTGGGGATTGAGAAGGTATAATAAAGGGCTCAATAAACTATTTTTTTTCTATTTTGACAGTAAGCTTGAACTTTAAGTTATGAGGTTTAAGTATCATCAGCGGTAACAATTAGAAGACATATGAGCGTTTCTTTGGTTTATAAGAGCGGGTTCTGTTTCGAAGCGTAAGTTTCGAAGGTCGTTAACCTGACTACTAGCTTTTATGGGATTATAAAGATAATATGATGCTGTGACAATGTTTACTATCTCGCCGAGAATAATACTATTATTTCATCTTCTAAAACCTCCGCAGTATTTAATACATATAAGATATTATTATGTTAAAAATAATAAATATGTACCTAATTATAATTATTTAAAAGTTATTTAAAAACAATTATTAAAACTGCGGCAATTAGGATTAGATTGTGATGAGCGACATCTCAATAAATCTGTGCAACGATGGCGATAAATAAACTCGTTTCTGTGTTACGGAGACGACGTCGGTGTGAGTGTAAATAAACAACATATCATTAAATTTGCATACGGCAATATGTCTGGGAGGATATAAGCGAATTGGGTTCACTCGTAAAACGAGACCGCGGCCACTTTCGGAATTACTTAAAAAATTTAAGATATAATGGCCCCTAACCAAGTATCTCAGTCACAAAGTCCAATATTAAAGGATGTGGTAACTGGTAAGGGTAATAACGAGTTGTTTCTGCATTTATGTTTTCTGTTTTATGGTTTTTTTTATTCATGCTCGGATTTGACTTGAAATAGTTTAAAAAACTTGTATTTTAGTTGTTGCTAATGATTCATTTCCTCCATTGCCTAATATTAAACACAGATGTGTTTTTGTTAATTACTTACACTTATGTAATTAAGAAACACTCTTTATATGATAATAATTATCTAAAAATAACACGATTAATTATTATTAACACTATAAAACGACTTATAAAAATGTTGTCTTCACATTATTTTATATTTGAATACATTTTTTTATATTATAAGCTAAAGATCATTTCAAAAGATAGTAACTGATAAGTAGCAAATTCGACGCTCAAAGAGAACAAAATTGATTTTAATAGCATTTTATTATTCACGTCGTCGTAGAAAGAATCGATTAAAGATCAATATCAGAATACAACTTGGGAGGGCTCGGGCGGTTTCTTTCAATATACATTGAATGTTGGCATTTGTGACCCTTTTACTGTCACCAATATTTGTTTTAAGAACACATACGAAAAAAGCTATAAAACTTCGCGCAACATATTTCATTCATTATTCGATGCACAAGAAAAGGATCTTACAGATTTTAAAATGTATTTTGAAATTAAGAATAAACTTTTGCAAGTTTTTTAGGTTAGGTGTTTTATTAATACTAATAAAAAAAATCGATACGACCTCTCTAACAATAACAGATGCAAGCTAGATACAAGATGAGGCTCTTATTCATGTTCTAAAAGACTAAAACAGGACGAACATACGTCAGAGGTAACAAATATAATTACATATTATGTAAAATATAAAGTTTCATTCCGTGGCTCCTCGCTGCCATTAAACGACAATTATTTTAACATATTTAATTTTACTTCATACGAGTATGTTATATTCTTGGATATAAGTATTTAAATTTTATTATCGATAAGATTTATTACCGACATGTCAATTAATCAGCGAAATAAAAAAAAATAGTCATTCTCAATCAAAATTTCCGCTTAAACATGTTGTTGTGTAAGCGATTGTCATAAAGTGATAGTACCTCAACGACTGAGCTTCGCACGGCTTTAATTGTAATTAAAGTTAAAATTAGTAATAATACCAATATAATCTTTTTTTTGTGAAAAATCGATTTTTCAAGAAGGACACCAATTTATTTGATATTATAAGAAACAACACGAGTAAATTTGGCACACCATTTATTTTTATATATGTAGGTACACTAGTGTAAAAAAAACTGTTAGTTACATAAGACATTGTCATTTTTATTGCAACGTATTATAATCTTGGATCATTTCATCTATTGAAGTTGAAAATATTTTTTAATTTAATTCATTGAATCTTTCCATGAAAACATCAATTTAAAACTCGTTGCGAAAGCCGTTTCTGTAATAATATTTTTAGCTGCACACGCAACCAACTATTAATATAAATTAAATTAAAATCGTCAGTCTCTTTACTGACTTGACGAGCCACTGTTCACGTAAATATGACACGACAGATTGTAACGAGCTTGTAAAAATTACTGACGAATTACTTGATGACCAACCTTATGTAATCACCAATTTTTGAATTGCTGTTTACTATAACTATGTATAAAGCTGTAGTTTTTGTATTTAAATACAAAAAAATTAATATAATTACAATCTTCGTCAATTCTAGTTAATAAAAGAAGCATCAACAATACAACTGATAAGATATTCTATTAATAACTTAGTACAAGCTGATAAACAAGTGGATCTTACCAAAATGTTTCAAATTCGGTCAAATATCACATCACAATTTATCGCACAGACCATTTCTGCGGTGGAGTAAAGCGTCTTGAAGAAAAGTGCATATCTCGGATAAAAACCTCGTATACGAGTAAATATATAAGCCAATTTGCCATAAAAGGGGTGGCGGATTAAGCTCCGAACCTCTATCCTTATGATGAAATGAGATATTTACCCAGAAGTTAAACGCTGTATAAATGTAGTAGCAGGTAATTATTTCCTTCTTTCGCAATCTCAGTAACATTTAATACCTATTCGATGTTGGTCACAAACCGAAAAGTCATCAAATCATTAAAGAAATATATTTATAAAATGACTAAGGAATACTAGTATAGGTACTAGCGTTTATCAAAGTTTGTGTAAAACGAGGTTTTTATTGTTGCCTACATGAGTAATCGATGTTGAAGCGAACTGGTAGGTTTTTTCTATACATATCTATTCGAACAAATTTCATCGTTTTTTGGTTTGGTTATATTTCTAGTTTCTATTTATCTTGCCCATATTGTAACTAAATTAAAAATGCTATTCTATAGTATTTACTAAAGGACAAGTCACATTCGGTGATAATTTCAGTAATAATTAATGTTTGTTTGGTATGAGTTATTAAATCATGTTGAGAGTTATATAATCATTTTTCACACGAAGACATCAATTTAATATCAAAGATTAAAGATTCGCTTAAAAATATACAACACTTCAATTTAGAAGCTAGAAGCTAAGAGCTACCAACCCAACGTACTTTTAAAAGCCGACCTAGCCTTAATTATTTTTAAATGTCAAACTGACATCTATGGGCAGTCAGAATGCGAGACGGTAACAAGTAACAACACTAGGTAAAAGTCATTGATGATCCACTGTATAAAAGAGCTCCTCATGAAGAGAGGGCGGTGAAGCCTCTCTTCTTCAGACTAGAGAGAGTATCACATTTGCTTTTATAACAGACAGCTGCATGAAAAATGTGTACATTTTTTATAAAGCTAACATCTTTGTTCGCTATAATGCGTGAATATTTGATGGATCGAATATTCACTATCTAAAAACAATTATATTTTTATTTTTTACAAATTGAAAAACATAGATTTGCGTTTTTCTTACGAATATCAGTGACGAAATAACAAAAACCATGACCTTTTTATCGTAACGTAATATTAAGATGTAGAGCTTGAGTATTACACAGCACATAATTCGAGAGAGAAAGTTTGGGATATGACTAATTTCCAAAACAGATAAACTTATGCTAATAGCGTTCTCATAATTAAGATATTAATAAATAACATTAATAGTACTTTCGCAAGTACTTTAATATTAATTTATGTACAATTTTATAACCTCGTTTCTTTTATTTCTTTTTTATTGTCGGTGATATATTTTAAAATGACCTTTGATAACTGACACTTTCAAATATTGACTTTTCTATACGTATTGTTATGACAAAAATAACCGGGAAAGATTACTTAATCAGCTTCTTGGCGGTTTTTCTGGGAAAAATCTACATTCTGAACCGGTGGTATTTTAAAATTTAATTTACATTTCAAAAGTTCGTTAATGAACTTACTTGAAAAACTATTAATTGGTTCAATATTAACAAAGCAAAGAATTCAAATATAACTATTAATTAACGTCGTTATATCGAACGAACCGATCAATCTTCTTCGTTTATTTTTTATCGTACGTGACATTGGCGAAATAATTTATGAAACCACAATTGACACTAATAAAATTGAATCTTTTTAAATTTAGTTTAGTGTAATAAATCAAGTCTTACTTTGTAAAATATTATTATCTTTGTCGATTCATTGCAAATTTCCATCGAATTAAAAGTACCTAGTATCAGTCCGCAAAGATAACACTGCTCTATTTACATATCAGACTTGTTCCGCTACAAGCTGTCTGTTATATTCTTGTCCATCAAATGAAAATGCAACAACTAACAATATATAAAATTTGCGTAACATTGTCTAGAAGCTAGAAAATAATATAATTTAAAAGACGATTTATTATAAGAGCCGAGATGTTCTAGAGGATAAAACACGTGAATTCCAAAGATTGTGGATTCAAATCCTGGGCAGCAGTAAGTTTTCATGGGTATAGCGACCTGTATTGAAGCAAAAGGTAAAAAAGGCGACTCCTTTGTCCAGCATTGATGTTTTACTTTCTTCTTCTTCGTTGTCGTGAAGCTCTTGTCAGAGCAATCGCAGTTGCCATGTAGTTTTATGAATTGTTCGGCGCGGATGTTATTCGCCACACGAGCGTTCGTCTTCTGTCCCTATTAGTTATTAGTTTACTCTGGTACTGGTCATTTATTTAATGTAATACCAATTTTGCGTCTCCTGTATTCTTACATTCAACTATAGTGTTGCAAAATTAAAAATAATGTCCTCATTTGTATTGCCAAGCTAGTATAAAGCTCTCTCTTAACCTTTCACACGTAGCTCGAAAAATACAGTAGAAAGTTAAACAAGAATCTTCTCTAATATTGCAAATGTTGTAGATTTATTTAATTAAAACACATTCATCAAATTATACATGTACCTAAGTCAGATAGACGATTGATGAAAGACAAACTATATACATTTACTACTTAATATACTTGAATACTTAATATTTTATTAATAGTTAAAGAATATAGACTGTGAATGTCTGTTATGTATGTGCATGTGTATATACAACTTTATATATGGGGTAAATTCTTATGTTAGTTGGAAATCTTCATTTCAGATATCATTTCTTCATAACAGGGATATAATAAGGCCGTCAAGAATGAGGTACAGCGATTTGTCCCTTGATTTCTTAATATAATATTTCAGGAGCTAGTTTATTGTGTAAAGTCACGATCACGACTGTCAACTACGAGCGTGCGATCGTCAGATGATATCTTAGCACGAACTTTTACTGTGTCTGTATTTGGTTTAAAATCCAACACTTGAAGCCACGATAGTATAAACAAAACTGCCGTAGTACCTGTTTGTTTTCTTAGAGATCTGATTTATAAAAATATACTTACAAGCGCCTGACACAAGACCTTTAGTGACATAATTACTATAATTTCACTATAAAATAAAGTCTAACCATATTTGTCAATACGGCAAGAACAAGTCAAATTAGTTACCTTTTCTGGCCATGTTACTTTTTTATTAAAGTGCATATAAACAAAACAGACGTGTCAAACTAGTTATTTAATCGTAATTTCGAAAGAACTACGAGCGTTCAATGTATCGATATTACCTGTGATTATACCTAAATATTCTTTAAATACGTTCGAAAATTTTTCGTCCGTATACACATCTAATATGATCCATAAATACTTTTTCTATTAAACTAAATAATTCAAAATGTTATTACGCCTTGAATTATAATGGCGTTTGAAAATGTATCATAATACACGTCGTTTCTTAAAATCGTGCGCTTATATCAATTTATTCAAACGTGTCATGAATTCAAGGGGTCCATAATAAGGATCGCGAGCGTGCTCGTGTCACTTTTCCATAGTCAAATTCCTTAAGGGAATTACCGCAATGCTTCAATAAATATGCCTGAGTACATTACACCATGAGCAATAAACGTAAGTGGGACATATTTCTGTGAAATTATGTTAAAATAACCTCATATACATAGCTCACCGAACTGCACTTTCTATAGATCAAGAACAGAGTTTATATGTAAAAGGTTGACGTAATAATAATATTCTCTGCTTTAAGCTTTATTAAAACTTGTGGTGCGAGAAAGGAAGAAGTTTCTTGGTGGAAACCCGACCTCAGCGACAGTTAGCAGTTTGCATACAAGGTGAAATCTTATTATTCAAACAGAGTTTGTAATATAGACGATCATTAGCTTAGTCTATCACGCGAAGACTGGATTGTTGGATGCACATCTGGCAGCATGCCATTCAACACATGCAGTTTTCTTTCACCAGCGAGCACGACATAAATATTCGATCAAAATCATAATGAGTTAAATTCATTATATATTTCTTTTTTCATTATATTGTATGGTTTATTTTTCATTATATTGTACACAATGTCAGTTTTGAACTTTGAAAGCTTAGGTTGATATTATACCAAAAATAAGTCAGACTGGAAACCTGGAGATTGAATTTATATGCTTGAATTAATCTTTTAAACGATTTGATTTTTCACCATCTAATACATGTACAAGATTAAGTTTTTGTTTTGAGTAATAAAGCTGTATGTTGGAGTTGTTTCAACCTAAAATATATAAAATTATGAACACGCAATGAAATACGTTATGTCTAGGCTAACCAGCGTTGACCGCTAATATATAAGCCTTCACCCGACCAACCACTTTCGCGAAACATGGACCGGCTTTTAGCAAAAATTTGATCAGTGAAAGTAAAATACACCATTACACCGTGGAGAGCCAGAAGGGAGCTCAATTATATTAATCGATTCTACTTCTCAGCTCCGGCTAGATAAAAACCTTCGAAAGCTCCGCTTAAGAGAAATCCACGAAGCTGTGTTCTCCATATTGTTTTTTAATTAGCACTTTGCGAGCGTAAAATATTTTTGAATGCGTATCCGTTATCATTTTATCTCTCCGATCAAGATACGTGTTTTATCGATTAATCGATATCTCTTTTTTTCATCATCTGCACAATAAATCTTTAATGATCTTAATAAAAACCCACATTGTATAAAACTAACGATTTTGAATATCTACTATTAGGACGGCTCGAAAGGTAGACCACCCAAAATATTCTTAAAAGATATATCATGGCAGTTCAATTATTAATTAGTTTCATGGTGGTGAGGTGTTGAGAAACCGAGCTGTCAATGTATTTATAGTGAATCATATTTCACAAAGCAGTATTAAAACCCTAAAATTGATCATTCATGACTAAGGGTTCGACGTCATAGCAGTTAAAACTCTACGGTGGCAACTCAAAAGCTATTATATTAACCATTTAAAATATTAATAGATTTATTGAAAACATTGTCAAGAATCTCTCATTATAAGGCCCCTCGACAGTTGTATTGGCATCGGCTGATATGGAGTCAATTTGCAGTAATGTGGCGGACAGCTTCAAGTTACTTTTTATAACATGAGGTCGTTGACTCGACACTAAACAACACACCATATTAAATGTCAATGCGCCGTAAACTGTTTTCGAGGCTTTAGTCGGAAATTAGTATATCATAATTTAGATGTTCAAACAAGCAAAACAGGCTTTAAAATTCAAGTAGCCACTAGTTTCGTCTAATCTGTTCTTAAATGTAAAATACTATCTTAAAGATAGCATACATTTCAAGTCAATAACATTTTACTAGTTCACCAATAATTTTATCTCTAAACAGCAACACGTACTGCCGCGTTCCAGTAAGAAGGGTGACCCAGTGTCGTTGCAAGGGACACGAACAGCTTAGACACTGACGAGGCATTAGCAACGTAAGTAATCCATTAGTTCCTCTGATCTGATCTCTCCGTAGTCAATCAGAAAATACAACATTGAGATAATTTATTACATTTTAAAATAAAGTGATAATAAAAATTGTATAGTGTTTTTTTATATTTCAAGCTGCATATTTTTATTGTAATCGAATTTAACAAGGTTCCTTATTTATTACATTAATAACTAAAACCCAGTTATTTGTTTAAACATTAGGTTATTCGAAACATGTAAGAAATGTCGAGTCATAAGAGATATCGTTAAATGTACCAACGTGACTAATATATCTAAGTGATTGCTAATGACCAACCAAAACTAAATGACCGCGTAACGTGCGTTTATGTTAAGATATGACCCACACACCTCAATATGTCGATATTGGTCTGTGATGGATCATTTATCCCGTTTGAACAGCTGAAATTTATAACTATTCTTAGATATATAACACCATATGTAATATGTAAATGTAGGTATAGCTACAAAATGATATGTCTAAATATAAAACTTTTACCAACTGAATTTTCATGTACTTATTTTGTGTATATATAGTTCATTTCGTGCTTGACGGTGAAATAAAACATAATGAGATAAATATGCATGTGTCTGATGAAAATCTGCCAAATGTGTATCAATCAACCCACATATTCACAAGCATATTCCACAATGTACATCCATATTGGATGAACATATTGTGGAATATGCTTCAACCCTTTCAGCCCAGCAGGACGTGAAAAGGCTTTTACGTGAGTTATTTTGTTATTATGTTTATATTATAAGATATTTTTATAACATACCTGTTTTATAATACACAAGGTATTCAAATAAAATAAAAGCAATAGCGATTTTTATTTAATAGCGTTAAATTTGTCACGTCACTTTGAGGATTAAAAAGCGCGTAGAAAATAAACGTTATAAAACGAGTTTATAAATACCGTTACAGACTTGCTCCAGGATAAAATAGACTAACAATGAAATGTGTGAAACGTGACTGAACATTACACTGCATCTTAGCAGCCGATACGCTGCACTTGCTTTCCAGGCTTCCAGCAAATGTAATTCCATCTTGTGATTCGCGCTTAAGATTTAAATTCACGGCCAACGAGCGATATAAGCATATGTTAAGTTTAGGGTTTAAAATACGATAACATAAATTTGTAGAAATCTTATTAACTTCATATTTTATAGTCATAAAAGCTCATAACAAAAATTGGATTTTAAATTGGTCGTAAATACGTCATTTTTTCTCATTTGTTTAAAGATTTTTTTAACGCCGAAAACATAAGTATCCAACTGCGTTATAATTCGTTGACCACTCCCACGAGAACGATATTTAATTTTAAAAATATAAACTTTCGTAATCGTCAGTGCATTATTTATTTACCAAGTTGGAAATCTCATTTTAATTATGTTTAATTTCAAAAAACTAGAACTTAGAGCAGTGTTCGATACAGACGAAACTATCCCAGTAATTTAGAGTAGATCAAGACAGTCCGTGTCGATCTACCGCTCTTGACTTTGAAATAGTTCTCATTCTGTCACGGCTTTGCGTACTGTAAACTCAACAATACTTATCTTAAATGGTCTATAATACCTGGGTTCTAAGAGTTATTTTTAAACGCCATTTATAAGTGTTAAGATCTTTCTGTTTTACCGATTGTAATCCGGAGCTGGTATAAGCTCATAAAGTACTAAGTGCCACAGGCAATTAGGTCTACATTGGATTAGAAACTGCGTGTCGCGTCGTCAAGTACGAAACGGTCCAATAGCCAAAGGCTGAAGTCAATTAGGTTGTAGAGTATTTGCGCTAGTTTTCGCATCGTGTCTTATCTCGCGGACCCAACGGCTATCCTCTTGGGAAAGTAATTGATTCTATAGATTTCATAGATGATCGATTGCATTGTTCACGGATATGCATCTAAAGTAGCATATATTTAATGTATTAAATATTGTTTGTTTCATTTTACGCCTTCCTCTTTGTGTTCGTTGAGTACAAAGTTCCCTTAGAACAGCAATTTGTATCAAATAACTGTTGTCCTTTGTATACATAAAGGTTTAAGATTATAAAGGTCAACAGAACTCTCAAGGCATTGACATCAAAACTGTCACTATAATGAACACAAGTTGTGGTCATAAATATTTTTTTTTTGTATTTAAATATTTAAATAAATCAAGGTCTTTAGAATTTTAGGCCAACGTCACCTAAAATAATATGCAATTTGTAAAGTGCATGTAGTGGTGTTATAATAATTAAGAATGGGGTTCAAACCAAAAAGCTAAAAACACGTAACTTATGCGTATAAAAAAGGCAAACATTTCGAAATACTGAAATAAATAAAGTCTTAATTAACGTATATCTTAACTAGTTACGGACTAGTGAAAATTCAATCATTTTATTATTTTTAGCAAAAAAAAAAAAAAACCAGGCCCAGGTCCGGCTTTTGCCAGCAGCCGGGCGCCGGACGCCAGGAGCGAGTGCGCTACGGCCTCGTGGTCCCCGTATAAGGTGCTGGCGACCGACGAGCTCGCCTTGCGACACCCCGCATTTAGACGTAAACTCGGAATTGTTTACATGCAACACGCATACATTGAACTTAATTTAAATGTCACTTTGAATTGGTAAACTGAACCTTTGAATTACATATTTATTTCTCTTAATAAAGATAAAATAGATTTATGATCCAATCCAAAGTAATTTAGCAATATGAAAAATATCATTTAAGTATTCAACATTTTCGATTCAAAAATAACTTCTAAAATGAAAAAGAGCAAAAACTCCTTTAACTTCCAAACTAGGGCGAACAATCGAAGCTTCCAGAGATATGGGAAGGATGGATTATTATGTAGCCAAATATGGGAACTGGGGAGCATTCTCCAAAAGTGGACTAAAGGACACCGCCGAGGACGGCTGGTAAGAAGTCGAATTACCGGCTTCAGGGTTATTTAAGGAACTGATAGTTCCACGAAACCACGCACGCGATTCTCGTACTACTTACGTGTAATGTGGTATTCGGATGCACCGGTTTTTTGCTGATTGGCGAAAACAAGTCCGCTTTTAGAAAGACACACGTCTTCGCATTTTAAACTTCGAGAAATCATTTGAAAACTTGTACTAGCAAAATTGATATTTATCCAGAAAATAAAGTTTATTCCTGAATTTTAATTAATTTATCAAAACATTGTGTCTGAAATATATCTTAAATATATCTTACCGCGTAATATTTTTGTGAATTTAAAGTTTATTTAGTGTACCTAAATAAACACACACATTGAATATTTTTTTTATCAGTTTACTCAATTAAAATTGTTATAAAGTGAGTGAATTCATCTTTAACTGTTGACCAATTCTTAGCCTTTTAAATGTGTACCAAATTTTCATTTTAGATTACATATTATGAAAATAAGAACTGAATAAATCCTATCTTGTATTGTGTCGCAATATTCGATCCAAAACAGTTCTTATCATGTTATCCAAACCGATAAAAAAAACTATAGGAAATATGACTTCACACGCTAATCGTAAATATCGTACCTATTGATAAAGAAAGAATGTTTTTCACATATTTCATTTTATAAAAATATAATCAATAAATGATAATTAAAATAATTAATAAAGAAAAAAAATAGAACGATTCAGAAATCAAATTCATTCATTTAAGAATAATGTGCTCATTTATTTTTGAGATAGTAATAGTAAAATTATAAATTATTTATTTTTAAAGGTATGTCTATTATTATATTTCCGGTCACATTATCCTCAAAGGCATAACAGATTTATATATCACTTTACCAAATTTTCATAAGTACAAAATAATATGAGTTAGATGTTAGAATTTTAATTTGAGAAATTCGGTAATTTGTCAAATAGTACATATTTGGTGGGAATCACTTTATGTTTGTATTATGCTAGAAAGATGAGGTGCAAATATTGTTCTCAACATCCAGACAAGTCTATGCTTGGCTACATTGTAACAGCGTTCGTGAAAGCATCCAGCCGTCAAAGCGAAGTCCAGTTACTAATGTGCCGGGCGACACAAAGATAGAGCACTTCTGATATAGAAATAGCTTTACGTGCTGCAAATAAGGGATATTAACATGACAAACGATGGTACATTCCTATGAAATTCTAACTGACGATGCTTTGATCTGATAATATTTATACTTTTGTTGGAAACTAATTACATCACAGAAGAATATAAGTCTATTTGTTCAATATGTTATCTACATGATTGTCTACTTCTTTCATTTCAACATTGCACTTTGTAATAAAATATGTTCATCAGTAATACTTATTAAAAAGAGAGAAGAACCGTGAATACTCGCATAAAATACTCTGCGTAATGTTTACTTTGATACCTAACTTTCATACAAGTGAGTTCTAATGGCCTGGCCAAAGATGCATTATCTTAAAACCAGCCGTAAGATGTGTACAATATCTCCCGTGGATACTCCAAAGTATAATTTTCTTTTGTGACTTTCTTATTACTAAATATATAGGCAGACAAATGTTTCTGATTAATTCAATTACTGTATCAGTAACCACGCTTATCAAATAGAATCTATAGACCGCTTACTGGCGGTTTATTGGCGTTAGGTGTAGTATAACCGTGAAAACGATTTGTCATCTCACGTCCACTTTCTAGCGAAGTTGAAACACGACGTTCTAATCACGATTATTCTATAAATCAATAAATCATGTCAAATTTAATTTTCATACGCCTTAAAGCTAAAACTTTAAATAAAACATTTTTGTAAATATTATATATATATAAAAGAGGTTATTAATTAGTTCAATTAAGTAGGTAAGTAAAAATATTAGTTATCTTTTATACTTCATTGTTGTAAATACAAATTTACTGCCGAGATTGTATTCCTTCTATGAAAGCAATAACAGCTCACTGTATTATTAGTCTGCACATTCAGCCCCAGTCGAGAAGGTAATATATTCAGGGTATAATAATTTATACCTTTATTATATTTTGTACTGTATTGAAGAGTCAACCTACAATGAATCATACGAGAACTATGTAACGAGAAATAAGCAGACTGCATACTCTATTTAAATTATGAATACGCTAGCAGATTATATATCTTTATTTAATATTATATGATAATTACCTTTTGAATTGATTAGCTACTTCAAATGTCTTTCTCGTATTTAATTTTTATGGTTATCAATTTATAAATCAAAATTTGCTAATTTGTATCTACCCAAAAGCAAAACATCAACGGAAGAACTATGTAAAAGCTTGAAAAGTAAGTCGGTCTTTGAGTTTTTATCACTTGGTCGTAGAGATTTGTGCAAGCTCGTCTGGGTAGGTACCACCCACTCATCAGATATTCTACCGCAAAACAGCAGTACTTGGTACTGTTGTGTTCCGGTTTGATGGGTGAGTGAGCCAGTGTAATTACAGGCACAAGGGACATAACATCTTAGTTCCCAAGGTTGGTGGCGTAATGGCGTTGTAAGCGATGGTTATCATATCTTACAATATCTATGGGCGATGGTGACCACTTACTTACGTTCGTCCGCTTTCCTATGAAATAAAAAAAACTACTTATAGACGAACAGGGACAGACCAAACCGAGTTTAATTATCTTATCTACATAAGTTGTGTATAATATATTTTATTTGCATAACAGTATCGATTTGTTTTTACGGGCCAAGTAAATAAATGAATTTTAACTACAGACAGCTGATATTGCGAAATAGGTATTTCCATTTTTAAACATCGTTGTTGCGACTTAAAATTTTGAGACTGAAATGCAGTCTAATATAACTTCAACTTTAAGATTGCCATTTTTAGTTTTACTAATATAACTAAAAATGCCAATCTTAAAGTTAGACAAAATAAAAATCAATACCTATATAAAAAGAAGTATAATTAAATAAATGAGGGTATTTAAAATATTAATTAAAACAATTGAATCTAAATCGTAGTCTTACACAACAGTAAGATATTTATACGTAGTTTTTTTTAATTAACTACAATAAATGCCATTCCAGTCCCATTTACGTTAGGTGAAATATCAACTTATTACCAATTATTTCACTTTGCTATTCAATGTAAAGCTTGTACATACTCGGTATAAAAAGAACCCAAAAACGTCTTTCGTCAATGTAACATAAACTGATACACATACTATTATATATTATTATGCTTTTGATATACTATCCTTAGTATATCAGGACCTGAAGTCAAAAGTTAGTGACCCATTCAAAAATATAAATCAAATAAATATTTTACGTATAATTAATAAGTATTTTACTAATGCTAATATAATGTTTACTATGTATTATTATTATTTATTGAGTTAGAGGCAATGCCTTTTTATGATTTTATTCCATTTTTACTAATGCGAGTTGTAGGTTGAACGTACAAGTTATTTTCGTAACGAGCCAAGCAGCCAAATCTGTAAAGAGCGACCTCGCACTCCTGGATCGATAGAGCCTTGAACTATGACCGCTAGCTTCTCCAGGAAAACTCATTTGTTCCAAACGCGACACAATGTTGAATTTTACACACATCACAAGGTAAATATTTTATTCCATCATGTGTTATTAATAAATTACTTTCACAGAAAATAATTTTAGTTAATATTCAATATTTATTCAAAAAATATAAAAATAATGTAGTTTATAACGAGACTAAGAGAAAATTATTTTATTGTATACTAATAAAAGACAAAAAATTATTCGCTTTACGATTTACATTACTTTCTGAATATATGGTTTTACAGACAGTAGGTATACATAACATTATTAGTAGAAAAATCGATACCTACTATGAATTATAACAACTAGCATGCGAATAATTCTAAGTTTCTGATTAAGATAAATCGTACATGAATGAGACATACTAATTAACTCAGCTTTAAACAACTTAACACATTTGCTTACTAAGTCTATAATGCTTGCAATTCCATATTTTTAATTAACAATCTCGTCTACAAAAGACATTAAGCAGCAATTTGATTTTACTAAAGCCAACAAAAGAAAATTATCATATTATGTATGTAAGTTCGAACTGTTCCGTAAGTTAAACGCCTTATTCAGGTCTCAGACTACACCAATGTATAATTTTATTAGGATCAGTATAGTGGCTTAACCATGATGAGGTTCTAATTAAAGAGATACATGACAGATACAGTCTGATACATACATTCCGCATTTATAATAAGTCTGTATATTATATTCGACTTTTATTTTAGATATACATATTATAGAGGAAAGTAGTGTACATTTGCATTGAATCACTTAAATGTGATTTTTTATCTGTTTTTAGATTTATTAAATTAAGTATAAGAATTTTATTACACTCTATTTTTAAAACTTCCAAGACGAAAATGAATGATGTTTAAAATGATTCCGCGAAACACTTCTCTCGATAACGAGTTTGATAAGAGAGCGGTCAACCTGTTCACTTACTTCCTTCGCAGTTCATGATTACATTTGATAAGAAAATGTTAGATCAATATAGTACCTATAGTTATAGTATATAAAAGCGATATTATTAATGGCATTACATTTTGTATAGACTTCACGAATGACTTCAAAATCAAACCCAATTTATTTGAAATGGTAAAAACTAGGTCTTCCCGTTTTGTATTGTATTTCGTTTAGATCTCTTTTTATGTTTTTTTAATAGTTTTCACTTTTAGTATTAAATTCTTCGTAATAAAAGTAACTCTGATATAACTTTGTAGTCCGCCAACATTGCATTACCCAAGAACAACTTATATAAATACAAAGAAAATTATCAGTAAGATTAACAATATTTTAGTTAAAACAGGCCAATATCGTCTATTATCAAAATAAAACATATCAATCAATACTAAATAAATATCAAAAACATTTAAGTACGTATTGGTCAGTCAATGTTATCCAATAATTCTTGATACTTAATATTACAATGTAACACAATCACAAAATAAATAATTGCTTATAATATTTAGTATTTTTTTTAAATTGATTTTGCATTCAAATGACAATGTTACTGCAATATCTCTTAATATTACTATATGTAATATCAGTATTGGGTTCGTCTCACAGTTCTGTTATGTCCTCATAGTCTGTTTTGATCTTAAGCATTGCCTTAAAAGTAAGTTCCTATAATAAAAAATATTGATTATTATATTATTGATTAAATAATGTAGAAATTTAGAAAACTTCAAACTATAGCTAACATTGTGCTAAGTCTTAAAATTTGTCTTACTTTTTACTATTTAATAGGAAAACATAATATAATATATGTAATTGTGTTATAAGTATATTTTAAAAGAATACTTACTTTGTCCTTTTATATTGGAGACGTATAAAAATGCTCAAGTCAATGAAAGTAAACAACGTTATAAATACTAATTTATTAGAAATTTTGCAAGAAAATTTTATAGTCAACGTACGGAAAATATTAAACGTGCCTGCAACTAAACGAAACACAAACAAGTAATTAAATCTCTACGCAGGGAATCGTGGAAGTTGCCGCGCGTCCGTTTACTGTATACGGAAAAGCGAGAAAAGCTCGAACTCACCTGCGTGGGGAGAACAGTCTCCCGGCCCAGGGGTATCGACATTTTGCTAGCGGCGCCGCCGGCCGCGCCCCGGCGCCCGCCCGCGCCGCACCATCCACCGACCCGACACTACGGGCCCGCGCGCCGCCCGCGCCCGGTCCCACAGACGCCTCGCACCAACAAGAAAAACACTTTTCCAAAAAAGCGTACCCTCCCGAGCTCTCGATGTCGAAGCACCGCACGGTTATCAAGTTAAAATTTTACACATCACATGAAAATTCCCATAGCAGTCATATCATAAGGAGACACTCGTAAAGAAATAATCCAAGAAACTAGATTACGGATTTCTACAACGATGACACCGGACTGACACCCGCCCCGATAAATGCGAGCGTGCGACTGGCACTCGGCACGGCACGATAGAACGGTCGCGCGCAAGCTCACCCCGCGCCTTCACACGGCCCTCGTGCGCCGACTGCCGACCCGCTACGTCGCGATCGCAACCGCATGGGGTCGCGGCTCAGCCTCCTTCATCTCGTGGTCCCTTCGGCCGATCACATGGACACGTGCCTCGGCCACGGGCGTAGTGCGGTTATCGAGCGAGAGTACACATGCGCACTTCGCCGCACTATTTGTGGCTCATTCATTTAAAGGTATCGCATCGCACTATACACACCTGAGCAAATATTATGAACTCAACAATAGGAATATTGTTTCGAAACGTCCAAACAAGAAGTCTGACGCAGACGTTTTAATTTAATTGCAGTAGAGGATCGTGAATATTTTACATATCGATATCATATCTGATTTGTATAGGTCTTGATGTAGCTTTTTTATTATGTTTATAGTTTTCATATAATAGTAGGTATGAGATATATCATATATTATATGTTATGTAATACTTCAAAATGTCTTATAGGTACTCTACATCTATACTAATTACATAAATGCTAAAGTAACTTTGTCTTTGTATTACGCTTTCACAGATAAGCTTTAGCCTATTTTGATGAAATTTGGTATGAAGCATGCTGGAATCCCGTGGAAAACATAGGCTATTTGGTATACCTAACAAATGACTACTTAAACCTAGCTGACAAAAACAAGTTAACTAATAGATACTTTATGAATCTTCAAATAACATTCTCAAAATATCGTAGGAAGGGTAGTGACGAGTGGATATGCGTAGGCGCTTCTCGAGGCAAACTTATTAAGTTCAGGTAGTTCGCCCACTTTTCCTTTCGGCTACGTTCACCGCTCCAGATTACGTCATCTAAATGTCGCTATTTCATTAAATACCTCGTATCTTAAGGTGGGCAGATAGGTATTCTGTAATATTATATTTTTATCGCGGAATAATTTATTAGGTTATTTAAAGCAGTAAATAAGAAGTAGGTATTTGGTTTTTGTTTTATCTTCATATGCATCTTATTTTGCCTAGATGAAAATCCCAAAAAAATCTAAACAAAAGTAATTATACCTACCTGTTATAACAACTATTGTATTTTTATAATACAGCAAAGACTGTTGCATAATCAAATTACCTACTATTAAAATACTTTCATAATGAGTCTTTGAGATAAATTTGCACGACTCCCGAGAGAGACGTTCTCGGATGCATGCGAATACATAGGCCATATTTTTAAGCTACTAGCTAGGTAGTTATATAAAGAACTAGCTGTGCCCCGTGGTTTCACCCGCGTATCTATAGTCATATATAAAGCTGAAGAGTTTGTTTATTGGATTCGGCTAATCTCAGGAACAGTAGTTCCTAAGATTAGCCAGATCACACAAACAAACTCTTCAGCTTCATATTATGTTTGTTACATTCTTCCTCTTTCATGCAGCGACAGAGCAACCGATTTATATTCAACTTTATATAGATATTCATAATATTTTTATCATTTGCATAAATATCAGCGGCAAAGAAAGAAAACAATGAAGATTTTACTAAAAATTAGATCTCCTCTTCTGCGAGCACCTTCTTATTAATAATGCCTTATTTGATATTGGAATAATAATAATATTATTATATAATCGGTAAATCATATCATATTATTATAATTCATATATCAATTAATCAATAATTATTTAGGTACATACAATTTAGTAGAAAAAAAATGTCCTTAATAAATTCACCCACCTGAATGCGGTCCATCGTTTCTTCGAACATCGTCCATCTTCCGTAAGTTGTCATTATACTTAACTATTTACCTCAGTTCATATCTAAAATCGAGTTAACCCAATGCAATCATTCACTGCATTTTATCTGAAGGCGTCAGGAAGTCTCAAAGGCAAGTTCACTACTGCGATGTGACGCTTCGACAAATAGGCTATTTAGTGCTTGATTAGCACAAACTGTGCAAATCGTTCCGACGGTCGAACGCGGTCGATCGAGGTATTGTATATATTCGCAGATTGAAATTGATTGCCTCGAGTCATATTCATTGACGTGATTGAGTCGAATGGATGAAATGGACCTTGCGAGGTTGCTACTTGTAGTTATTGAGCAAACGAAATATAACATAATAGCAATACGCTTTGAAATTGAAATAATTTATAGTCATGAGCGTATGGTATATTCCCTACAGCACTTCAATAATATATAATATGTATGTAGTGCTTATACTTACAAGACTAAAAAGATATACACGCACGTTTCCCCCTCCCAATTTGCAGGGAATTTGGTAATGAGTGCGAAATAACTGAGTATTTTGACATTTACTCATATTTCATATCGATAATGATTTAAGTTCAGATCAATACGAATCACTTCGTTTTTGAGTTATTCACTTCAGATTTGTAAAATTAACAAAGGTACTAAATTATTATTTGTCCATGTTTGTCTCTGAAGCTGATGCATCCAAGGCTCGGAATTAACGTATAATTTTGAAAATGTTGAAAAATAAGCTGTAATCAATCATTTTTAAATTGAACAAAGCTAAAAATGAGTAAGAGCTCAAGGAGCTTATATATACTAAAAAAAAAACATATATTAATCAATATAGCATTACCCTTTCTTATTGATTGTAAAATTAATAACTACCATCGATATAGCTTATCTTAAAAAAACTCTAAATCATCATGAAGATTGAAGCATCATCAATCACCATTCAATCTTAACAGACCAATAGCCCAAAGACTCCTCGTTCCATGATGATAGGATCCGCTTGTTACCTATAGTTTTCACGAAACATGTCACGCATTTCCTTTTATTGGGGCAGTAACCTTCGCCGACGTACGCAGAACAATTCATCAAAATTTCATCACAATCGGATGATTGGTTTGAGACCCATAGAGGACAAACATATTAGGACACATTCATTTTTATTCAATAATATTAATACTTTCAGTTCATTTAGTAGTAAAATTTCAAAAGCTGTTATAAAGTATCATAAAAACTAATTATCATTAATGTAGTTATGACTTTTATATTTCTTTTTTTATAACATCATATATTATGTCTTATATTTTATAATATATTATGAAGCTCTACATGTTGAATTATTTATATATATTAAGTAATATTACAGCATCTACATGTACCACAGCTCAGCAAAACTGTCTTCTGAATACATGTGGTCACATGTGGTAGAATTTCATCCGACACGCGGATTTCATCACAATGTTTTCCTTCACCGCTGTAGACTATTTATACCCGAAATCTCGAGTTTCTAAACTCGAAACACGTTTACTACTAGGTCATCTTGGCTCCTTAAAAGAAAAGAACAAATTTCCACTAGCATCTTTTATTAAAATGACGGTGACAACTACAAATTAAATTCTTATAACATAGTGAGTATAATAGTAAACATAGATATTTTTTTTATCGATTGCTTCGTTTATTCATTCGCAAATCCCGCTCTAACTCATACTGACGTACATCTGTTCTGTCCAAAAAGTCTCGGCGATCCAAATACCTAAAAAATAAAAATTACAATGTATTTATATAAATATTATTAATTCCTACCCGCGGGTTCACTTGCTTGTAAGGGATCGCCGTACAAGGGATACCGTATATTATTTTTTGTACCCCCACAAAAATCGGTTAAGTAGTTAAGACGTGAAACCTTAAAAAACACTCGCGTTTATTACACTAGACAACTAGATTCAAAACCGATCTACGTTTTGAAGCTTTCCTGCATCATCTTAAATTTTTATTTTAATAAATATTAAGCAAAGCTAACTCAACAGTCAAAGGAAAACGGTCTTAAAAGACTTACGTCTGCACTCATAGATTTTAGAAAATAGAACGGTAAATAAAAATTGCAATTTAAGCCTTTGATCAACAATACTACTAGATAACGCGTCACGAACAAAAACAATACTCAAATGTGGCACCATCCATAATTTAAAAACCTAAACTATGCCATGTTCCCGAGCAATAGTGTGGTTTAGATTGTATTAGCATTCACTTACGATCTTACGCCATGAATGTCAGAATAACATGTACAATAATGGTTTTTCCATATTCAACCTTATTTTCTTAGCAATAAGTAATGATTGGACCATACTAATTTGAAATAACCTCACAAACGTCATTATATTCTTAATATTCGGGCCGTTTTTGAAGCGCTTACCGCTAATCTAGTACATTATTGATCGAAGATTTAATCAAAACTTTTTCGAGTAAGGGTATAATGTCCATGAGAACAGCTGTTTATCATCATGACACTGACCGTCATATAATGGACGTGAAAATGTTGCATGGCAGCACATTCACATTATCATAAAACAAAGTATCTCACCCCGCCTTTCCTTTATTGTGGTTTACGATTTCTTCTTCTATTCCTTCAACTTTTTTATAAGTATTCCAATCAAGTTTAGACTTTTCTAGGGTGGACAGTTGGTTTTTTTTATTTAACTGACCCAACAGATTAGACAATCCCCCACCACGACTTCTTGATGGTCCATCTAACTTTTGTGCTGAAAAAATATAATAAGAATTATATTAAATATGCAATTACTGTTTCGGGACCTAAAAATAAAAAAAATAACTTAAGAAATACAATTGTGGTTGAATTTCTTTATACTAATAATTTTAGAAACATAAATCAACAATAAAAAATTACTTCATACCCTTCTCTGTGCTCTCTTGTGTTTTCATTTTTTCTTTGATTGTGTCATTTTCAACAACAATAGTTTCTCCAGCAAATTCAAATATTCGTCTTTCCCTTTCTATATCATCTGCTGTCTTTTTAACATTTTCCTCTTTTTTAGGTTCTGTGTTTGTAACCACTGTTTGTGTTTCATTTAAATCTTTTGCAGTAGATTTAGGTTTAGTATCTGTTCCCTCTAAAAACTTTGCCCATAAATCATCCTGTCGTTTTTTTTCTTTCTCTGGGTCTGCCAGCACTATTGACTTTTCTTCTACTTCTTCATTTGAGTCAGATGCAACTTCTTCAACGATTTTTTTTATTTTTTTCTTTTTACCCTGGGTTGACTGTGTGGATTTTCGTTTGTTCGTTTTATGTTCAAGTTCTTTTTCAAATTGTAAGTCAGTTTCATCATCTGCAGATTCTTCTTCTGACACTTTTTCCGGCTCTCCCGGTACATAATCGTCATCGCTTTCGCTCCCGGAAGACATCTGAAATTTATTTATATATCTGTGAAATTATAAAAATATCAAGTATAAACACATATGTACATTCATAATAATTTCAAGTAACTTGTTTCAATAACATAAGAAGAAAAATCCAAAAATATTGAAATAAGATTATTTTAAATTAAATGTTCATAAAATGAAATTAATTGTATAGAAAAAACAAAAATAGTTTCCCACTAAACTACATGTGTGTTTATAAAAATAAGAAAAGTATACTGTGTATATGTATTAATGAAAAAATATTTTCCATAAAATTAATTTATTACAGCAAAGTGTCCACAAATAAAGTAATACAATAATTATAAACATCAATTGAAGTTTCTACTCATTGTTTCACTTCTTCACTTGGTATATAAAAGCAAAAATAACAAAAATTTATTTATCAGAAAGTTAATTATGCAGGTCTTTTCCTATTTCTGTTTCTATTTTTAACATTAGACACTTCATAAAAGTTGCTTCCTGTTTTAGTACGCTTTTGTGACCTTTCTAGTGCTCTTCTTTCTTTAGCAGTCATTTTAGCTTTAACATGTGCTTTATTTTGCTTTTCTTTAGTAATATCTTCCACTGTAAATGTACCACTGGCAACTTCCAATTTTCTTCTTTTATTCTCTTTCACAGTCTCAGGATCATTTGTTAAATAATCTTCTACATCACTACATACATTTTCATCACCACTGTAGAAACTACTTATGTCAGAATCACTGTCTTCATTATTGATTTCATTTTCTTTAACACCATTTTCTGATTTGGTATAATTTTGTTCATCAATGTCTTGTAACTCCTCTGGAATATCAACCTTTTCAAGAGGCTTCACATCATCTTCATTATCAAATTGCAAGCCTACACGAATTTTTGCAAAATCTTGAGCAATAACTAACTTATTTACTATTAAGGGTGTCTTCTCTGTATCGTCATTTGTTTCTGTTGCTATTACCTCTTGTTGTGGATCGTCTTTCTTTTCTTCGACACTGTTTGTCATTCCTTCTTTGGCACCTGCATCATTTGGTTGCTTTGATAGAGGTATTTCAAAACCTTCAGGTGCTACATAAAATGGTAGTTTACCTCTTTGCCAATCATTGAGAACCATTTTCGCTACTGAAGGGACATCAGGCTCTCCTTTTTTTAGTAATTTCCCTGTGCGAGCTGCTAATTTTTCTAAAAACTCAGTTGCAGTTGTCCAACCATCAACTTTATATGTTTTTATCAAATATTCCCTTCTCACCCGTTTAATAACTTCTTCTATATAATCTTCAGGATTTTGTACAAGTTCAACTCTAACAACTCCTTTTAAAACTTTTTCAGTGTCTGTTTCAGCAGAAGGATAAACAATCCCAGGACAATCAATCAAAAATATTCTTCGCATAAGTGTTATATATTGCCAGACTTTTGTTTCACCCGCTATAGGTGCTACTTTACAGACCTTTTTTGCTCTTAATGTGTTAATTACTGAAGACTTACCAACATTTGGGTAACCAATAAGCCCTACACTTATTTGTTTCTTATCTATATGTAATTTAGCAAACTGTCGCAGTAAATTAATAAGAGATCCTTTACCAAATGGGTGAGTCATAGAGGCATGGAATGCTACAGTTGGATACTCTGCACTTAGTATAGCGACCCATCTTTGAGTTACCCAATTAGGAACTAAATCAACTTTATTTAAAATAAATATCAAATGTTTGTGTGGTTTTTCTTCTCTAAGAAATTTTTCTACATATGGACTCCTTGTACCCATTGGATCTCTTGCATCGAGAATTTGTAACAGTACATCAGATGAATCAATAACTTTATATAGTTCATTCCAGATTCTTCTACTCATACCGGCCCCAAATATCCACTCCCTTTGACCTTCCTTCATACCACTGTCTTCTCGAACCCTATCTACATCTTTGCTTTCATCATATTTTTCTGTATTTTCTTCAACAACTTTAGAAAGAGTTTCGAGATCATTGAATTTTAAATTTACTCTTTTTCTTTGTTTCTTTGGACCAAATGTTTGATCAAAGCCTTCCGTATCTAAGAGATGCACTCTTGCATGTTTAGCCTTTTCATTTAACAATGTTATGGGTAAATTTGTTGGTTTCATAACAACTTGATAAGGATTCTTGATTGCTGCTCCAAATTCTTCTTGAAATTTCTGTAGCGCTCCTTGTGAAATTACCCTAGAGTTTCCAAACCATTTCTGATTTGGTTCTACTCTAGCTCGAGTACCTGAAGGAAGCCAGCCTTGAAAGGGGGCAGGTGTGAGAATTTTGCCAGTTTTATCTCTTTTAGCTTTGAAATTACGGTACATTTGAAGCCTTTTGATAGTTCCTTTAGTTCTTGGTTTACCAACACCTTTTAAACCTTCTGTTGGCCTGTCGGGATTCATCGAATGCCCAGATTTATTGAACCCCTCTTTCCGAGGGGCTCCCGGAGCTGATCTTACTTTCCCCATGGTAAATAAATTGATAAAATGTAGAAGCTTTAAAAATAATGTTAATGTGAAGTAACACGCGGACCGCTAATTTTATTAAAGTATTTTAGGTTATGTTGAAGTTTATACATACGATGATCATCTTTTTTGACAGTTCAACTATAGGAGATGCGTACTAACTACTAACTTCCGACCAGTCATGAATATTGGTAAAGCTTCTAGTTTAAATTGTATCACTCACCTTTAAGAAATAACTTTAATACTTTCAAGGATCTACGTTAGATTTGAAATAACAGTTTTACAGATAGAAAAGTAAAATAAGTAGACTACAAATCAACCAATGAATTATTTTACTGTTTTCAACCATTAGGCACTGGCTGCTAACTTCAGTTATATACAAGTTTAATATGACAGATGACAGAGACAATCACACAATTGGTTGCCCAATGATAATTAAATACACTTACTCTTATATTATTACTTATAGCTAAACTTATTTCAAAATATAATATCTTAAGCCAAATTATCGTTGTCTGTATTTTAAAATGGCGTATTGTTAAAAATAAAGTTATATAAGTTACAAATAAATAAACATTTATCTACTGGAAAAAACACAATTTGTCATACAAGGAATGTGTCATAAGCTGTCATATCATGTCAAAATAAGAAAACTTTTTTGTTCAGAATAAAATTGAAAATTTATCTCTGTCATAAATATAATCGTAAAACCTAAGATTTGTATGAAATTCGAATTACTAGTGCATATATAATATACGATACATTATAACATCGACACTAATCATTATGACTAAGACTAGTTGAAGCAATCAAAGGGAAGTTGTTTGAAATCCTCACAAAAGGATTTAAGTTTTGGTTCTTTTTGTTTCGTTAAGAGGATTGTGATTTTAACTGCCCCGATGCCTGAAAGCATAAAACGTTTTAGGACAACATGTATGACATGTTGTCGGAATTTCGAGTATCAGAGTTTGATTCATTTGTTGATATATTAAGATTGACTCCAGGCGACCCGTTAGATACTTTTGGTGAAATGTGGTATCCCGTGTTTTTGTGGTCATTGTGCTCGTCCGCGTTTGTTCATACTTGTGCAGCATTAGTCGCTTTCGGAACTCTAAGAAAGCACAAATATGGGAAGTTTTTTCCTGTGTTGTTAATAGTGATGGGTGTGGTGAGTCCAGTTACATCAGGAGTGGCTACTAGCGCTGCTATTGCGTTTATTTACCGAGCCGCTAACTTAGCCATGCCTCCTATACATGCAATGATATGGGGTATAGGACAGACTATACTAGGAGCTGGTATTGGATTCACAAGAATTTTAGCTACCTTGTAATAGTCAAAAACTATATCACTACATTTTATACAATAAAGTTCAACAATAATTGAACAACTAAGTTCAAAGCTATAGCTATGTCAATTATAATAGTGTATAATAAGGTGAAGAGATCTTAAGAAATGGTGCTGAATTTCGCAGAGTTTCTTAATATGTTTGCATCATAAACAAATACTCATTAGTGTACACTGTGTGCTCGCTATTTGTAGTGATATTTTTTCATTATTTGATCATGTTTTATTTGCAAACTGTAGATAATAATTACCCTTATTGTAAAGGACTTGTAAAGATTGTAAACCATCCACATTTTTGTAGAATATAATCTTATCATATAATGAAAATTATGGCAAGCAAATATTTGATACAACTATTTAAGTAGATTTCAGTTTGAATATCACTTTGTAAATACTTAATTATTAAAAACTTGACTGAAAATTGACAAAGTGCTTTTGATAATATTCATAGATATAAATGTAATATGCATTCCATAACAACTACAAAATTGTCTTAAATATTATTCATAATTAAATGCTATGACAATGTAAGTTTTTAGTTAAAAAAAGCTTCATCAAAGAATAATCAACCATACATAATTAATGTATATACAATTGCTATAGAAAAACATAAAGATTGTTGAATCAATTTGGTTTAAATGTCAGTAATTAGTGTTAGAAAGTCCCCACCGATATTGTTTGAAAAAAAGTGCACATTTTTTGTGATAGTAAATTATTATAGCTTTAAAAATAAGTGCAATGACTTTCAAATTGTATTCATATTTGTAAATATTAGTCAAAATTGTTACAATTGGCAGACATTTTTTGTATATTTCAGGTTATAGGTTTTTTTTTATAGATTTGTTTGTACTTATCAAGAAAAATAATTCTAAATGGATTACCATTTATTGGACACTTCCATGGACAGAATTATCTTTCAGTTGAGAATAGATAACTCAAATAATTTATTTCATTTTAATCACTTGGCTGGATACTTATAAAAACATATATTTTTTATTCTCATCAATTTAAAATTCAATCAATGACTCTGTTTAATGTGTAATAGTTGATAAACATAAACAAATAGTGTACATTTATAAAAAGTTAAACTCAATTTAGGTATTGAGGTAGTAACCTAAATATTAGAAAATATATAATAGTAGAAAACTCTGTGTAAATTATGTAGTTCTTAAATTTTATATGTATTACTGAAATGTATAAGTTTTTCAATATAAAAGGAAAAATAAAATTGGTTTTCATATATAAAAAAATTGTTCTTATTTATAAATAATTTTAGTTCCCTGTTAAAATGCTATTCTAAGTTATAACTTTTAAGTTTATTTTTATATTATTCTATACAAAAAGATTAAATTATTTAAATATTTAATGTAAATTCATTTCAAGAATACAACTGCAGCTTAGCTGGTTAATACATGTATTATACAATATTTATAATATATATTTACAGTATATAATATTATATATTATATGTTTTTAATTATATTACATTTCTTACAGAACAAATGAAAACATCAGTGGAATAAGGTATCGGTAAACAAAAGGTATAATATCGGTAGTATTTTAGGTAATTGGCAGTTTTACGTTTTTAAATTAATATCTTATTATTGTAGTAGTGTAGTTTTAAAACTTGAGTGCAGAAGGTACTTAGTAGTGACTTTGAATGTTAATGAATTAGTATGTCCATTTATTCAACAAATTCAAAAAGATTAAAATTGTAATGTAACACATTCATCCACTTATTATCATAGAGTACTACTATGAGAGTACTTTATGTAGCTTTTATGTGCAAGATTATATCTGTCACTTTCATCATCTTCATTGCTTAATTCATGAATTGTTTCTTCTAATGTCAGCGGTAAGTCTTCTTTGGATAAAATATTCTGAAATAAAATGATTGATTTTAATGATATGGTCCGCATGTATGTTAATAAATTATAGTGTGTATACTTTACCTGTTCTATATTTGATTCTGTGGTAGTTAGTCTACATACACGCTCATGCAATGACTTTGTTTCACTTGTAGCATCTTGTAATGCCAATTTTAGATCAACAATTTCTTTTCTTGCATTTGACAACAGTTTCTCTGTAGTTGCTAAATTATCTCTTAATGTCTCTTTCTCTGATTCCAATTTAGCTTTAGCATTTGAAAGGTTTTTTATTCTATTCTCATATAATTTTAGTTCTGAATTAGTATCATTTAAACTGGAAGCACTGTTCTTATGACTTAATTGTAAATTATTGCACATCTGTTTAAGATATGATACATTCTGCTCTAAAATGGTTTTCTCTTCTGTTATTAATTTAATTTCGTTATCTAATGTATGAATTTTACATGTCATTGAAGCTATACGAGCTGATTGACTATCAATTATATTATCTTTCTCAACAAGTTTTTCTTCTAAATTTTGGATTTGATTGATGTATGTTTGCAACTGAAGTGTTTTTGAGGCAGATTCACTTTCTAAAGAGTGATTGTTATTTTCCAATATGTTTGCCTCTACAGACAGACTCGCAAAATGTTCTAACATATCAGACCTTTCAGCTTCTTTCTGGGAGAGAAGATCTTCTATTCTCCTTACTTCTGCTACATAATGCTGTAATTGTTGCTTTAATCCATCAACATCTTTTCTTGACTTTTCTAATTCAATTTTTGTAAGTTTTAAAACACCATTAACATCTGCTAAACTATTTTGCAAATGTTTATTTTCCATAACAACTGTATCATATTGCTGAGACATTCTAAGTACTTCTCCATTTAAAAAACTAATTTGGGACTCGTAATCCACTACTTTGTGTTCATTAACTTTATTCATATTAAGTTTCCTTTTAAGATCAGCAATTTCACTCTCTAACCTGCCAATCTCATATGTTTGTGATTTTAGTTTCTGCTCTAAGACACTAACATTTTCAGTTTTCTGGTCCAAATCTATGACCAATTTATCACGGTCAGTATCCATTATTTTAATATTATCTATCAGGCTAGATTTTTCTGTTTTTAATTTCATAATTTCAGACTGTAGTTCTTTACATTTTTTTTCTAAGCCATCAATTGTATCCTTAGATAAACTAAGTTTTTTTTGAACAGATAATAATTCATTTTGTATTTCAGTACTACTTCTTTCAGTTTCAAGTTGAATATTTTTAATTTGATTAGCTAATGTTTTTTCCTTAATAACATCTGTTTGCATTTTTTTGATTTGATCCCTTAAAAAATTACACTCATCTTTTAACTGATCAGCGGATGCTTTTCCAGTTCTATTAGTCATTTTATAAGAGCAATTTTCTTCCTCTAAGTTTTCTAACTGCTTCTGCTTATATGCTAAGTCTCTTTTCAATCTTTCTGCCAAATCTACTGCATCTTTATATCGTAAGTTATACTCTTGCTTATCTTTTTTTAATATTTCGATTTGTTTTGTCATATCTTCTATTTGAACTTTAAGTTGAACCAGATCTTGTTTATGGCAGTCACCTCTATCATTTGATGCTAGGTTCAATGCTTTATACTGACTCAACTGTCGACTCAAAGAAATATTTTCCCTAGATAATTCAGAATTTTCTGCATTCAAATGGCTAATAACATCCTGGTAACTGTTTTTATTAAAATCTTCTTTATTTATTGCTTTATTTTTTAAATCATCATTCTCTTTTCTCAACATGAGAATTTTTTGTTCACTTTCACATAATTTAGTATGCAAATCTTTTATAAAAATTCTATCACATGAAATATTTGTCTTTGAGTTAAAATCATCACCTTGATCAACTTTTTTATTAAAAAGATTCATTGCTTCAGATAACTTCTGTTGCATATTGTTAATATATGTTTCATAATTTCTTCTTTCATCATCAAAAAGCTTTTTTAATTCATCTTTGCAGTTACAATTAGAAACTTCATTGTTTACTTTAAGCCTTGCAGTAAAATTATTATTAACTTCAGATAAAGAAAATATTTTGTCTTGTAAGCTCTTATTGAGCTCAACTAAGTCCCTTATTTCTTTTTGTAAAGCATCCTTTTCTTTTAATGCTATTATTAAAGATTCCTGAACATGTGGTGAGCCACTTTTGTAATACCGTTGTGATAATTCTCTTTCCAATTCTGAATTTTTAAGGGTCAATCCTTCTATTCTGGTTTGCATGCAGTTGATCTCATTCATCAAAGATGCTAATCTTTTATTACAATCATCTTCAACTTTCAATGCTAATTTGTCAACCTTTTTTAATTCTTCTTGTAAGGTTCTGTTTGTATCTGCCAATGATAAAGCACGAAGCATAGCTTCATGTTGCTTTTCTAGACTTTTTTCTATTTCCTTTTTCAAATCCTCGTTAGCTTTCTGAAGTTCCTTAATTTCTTTTAATAATTTATCTGTTTTCACATCTGGTTTATATGAGTAAAAATCTTTATTAATGGCTACTATGGGTCTACCTCCTTCTAAAAGAATTTTTAACCTTACAATTTCATTTTCTCTGTGCTCAATTTGAGTTTTAAGAAATAAAATTTCATCACTATATTCATTATTTTTTTCTAACAAAGACTGAATTGATTTGTTTAATTCTAAAACCTCTGTGTCAGCAGAAATATTCTTTTCATTGCACATACAGCTTTTGGACATGTAACAATCACCTCCATCTTTCCTTTTCATTCTATTACGGCTGCTCTGAGTTTCCGCACAAATACCTCTCAAACTTAAATCTCGTAAATCATGCTGTAATTTACTAATTAATGTTTCTTTTTTACCAATTTCTTCACTAAGTGATTTTAGTTTTCTTTTGCCGTCTTTATTCAATTTTAAATTTTCTTCCTTTAAATGCATGATGTCTCTATGGAGCTGGTTATTTTCTTGAATAAGTTTAATATTTTCACATTTATAAGGTTCGGCTGCCTTCATAAGTTCCTCTCTTTGCATGAGAGCCTCTTTCGAAAGATCCATATAATGTTGTAAGCTACGCGTAGTTTGTAATAAATCAGCAAGTATACATTCTACTAAAGGTACTGCTTCTATAGGCAAAGAGCTATTATATCCAAGTTCTTCGAGTTTCATTTTTAAATTGAAGTATCTTTCACCCATTTTATAAATTGTACCGTATATTGTTTACGTTCAATACGAATTACCGCTTCTTATTAAGCTATTTGTAATTTGACATAACTTGTGAAAATATTTTTTATTTTAATACTGTTATGGTTCAAACTTCAAGACTGAATAATATAATATATTATATTTAATATTTCATGATTCATAATAACTGTCACAGTCACAGATGTGAAGATGTCCAGTGAACTGTGTTGTGAAACCTTAATAAGTTACCCTTAGTTAGTGAAACATCAACTAAATTCGAAACGTGTTTATAAGTTATAACACAGTCCTATACACGGGTCTATTAATATTAAGTATTAACTACAGTAGTGGGGGTCTGTATTCATTGACTTCGGCTTAATGATTGCTGTTCAGTTCAATTTACTACCAACAGAGGCATGAAGTTGGATGTGCCGAAAACTTTTTCAAATTTAAACAAAACAGTTAAATAAAACAAAAATAACAACAAATCTGCAAAACTCAACAAGACGATATAACAATGATTAAAGAACACAATATTTGGGAAAGAGAAATATACGCCGCGTATCATTCAACCACGTGCGATAGCAACGACGTACAGCGGCGTTGACGCGATATAAAAGTTATATCACAATCGCACCAATCTCTTGTCACTGAAATAGGGCTCCCCCAGGGGGCTGAAATATATATTTAGTCGTCGTGATAGCTGCACTTCACTTGATTTTTCCTAGGTTTCAAGAGTAGTAAAGTACTTATTTATTTTTCTAAGTTCTATCTTGCAAGATACTAGATAGTATGCTAGTAGCACTGTAGCAATAATGTCAAGTTGACAAGTCAAGTCAGAGAAAGTCAATGTCAAATTTTCGTCAGTGCGACAAACAGTGCTCATTTTTTAATTTTCACTGTAAAACAATTATTGAAAATATAAACATTAGTTAGAATGTAATTACCTCAATATATCTTATAATCAATATTTTTATATATGTCTTGTTTTAACATAAATTATCGTGAAAATGAATCCATATAAGGATGCAGAAGAGAGTTCCTTTACGACATTACATCTCACATATGAAGATATAGCAACTAAATTGTTAAAAGACAATTTCTTTTTATCTGCTTTGGAACTTCATACAGAACTTGTCGAAAGCGGCAAGGAGTTACCGCAACTTAGAGAATTCTTTTCTAATCCTGGCAATTTTGAGCAACATGTATCGCGAGCGACAGATATTAGTTCTATGCGTATGTTTGATTTATCTTAAAAAAATTTAAGTTAAAAAGGTAATTATAAATAACAAACTTAATATCGATTACTTATATTCTGTAGACCGGACACCAAGTCAAGCTACGTTAGACTCTTTAGACACAGCAAGGTATTCTGAAGATGGAGGTGGTGATCGCGGAGGGAGTGGTGGAGACGTTGCAGTGCTTGAGTTTGAACTGCGAAAGGCTCGTGAAACTATTAATGCATTGAGGGCAAACCTCACTCAATTTGCTGGTAATTAAAATAACAAAATTTAAACATAACATTAAATAATGATAGCATTAAAATTAATATTTAATGTATCACAGATGGAGAATCAACTTTAGATAAAACTACAAAAGATAACTTCAATGAAAGATCTTTAAAGCCACATGAGAAGAGAGCTCTGAATTTTCTCATAAATGAGTACCTCTTGCTTCAAAATTACAAGTTAACGAGCATCACTTTTTCAGATGAGAATCCAGATCAGGTAACTTATTATTAACAAAAATACTTAAAAAATATATAAAAATATTTTCAGTTTCCGAATCACTGATCAAAGTTACATGATTGACTTATTTGACTTCCATCTGAATTGTGAATAGGCTTCTACCATGTTTTCATAGGTGGTATTGATATACAGCTTAGCCAAATTGGTAAATCATATCTGCTCTGCTTATAAGTACAGAAATGTATTTATTTGTATGTATTATCTAAAATTTTACAATAAAGACACACTTTGATTAAAGGAATTTGAAGATTGGGATGATGTTGGCTTAAATATGCCCAGACCAGCTACTTTGATATCCCTATTTCGAGGAAGCACTACTAATCTGAATGTATCAAAAGAGGACTCAGCTATGAATACAAGTATATCTTTAGCGGATATGGAGTGTCAGACTGATTTTGATGAGGGCAATGTATGTGTGAGTTGTCAAACATCATTAGACCATGACTCTGAATGGAATCATGAGGTGATTAACATTCATTTCCTGTTTACTAACACTGCTTATGGTAATTTATAACTGAAATTACCTTATAAATTATTTTATTTAGTAATAAATTGTTTTTGTTTTTTTTTTTGCATCATGCCATAATATAAAATATCATGAATTTAATTATTTCAATGTAAGATGCTAATAAAATAGTGTAATAATTCTATATAAATAATAAAGTAACAGTAAAGTAAAATTTAATTGTTATAATAAATATCCTTTCAACTATTGTCCATTTCTTGCTTTTTGCAATTATATTGTATTTTATATAATATATTTATAAATGTTTAAAACATATACATTTTTAAATTACTTCTTAACATTTTTATATATATGTTACATTTAAATTAATAAAATTACAGCTTTTAATTCAGGCTGAAGAGATAGAGTTGCTAAAACAAAAAATAATAGCATTAGAAACAGAAAAGTTAAATTTTCAAAAGTTGTATGATGCTGCTCTAGTAAGTTTGAATTCATTGACAAGTCCAACATCCGAGAGTAAAGCACTTGACCTGCAAATACCAGGTGATAAGTTGTTCATTGAACAGTCAAGATTAGAACAGAATTTTGAAAATAAACCACTCCCTTGTACAGCTTCAGAGAATCATTATGGTAGTGGAAATTCTACTCATAGTGTCACTCCAGAGCAATTTGAGATGATATACAGTGAGAAAAATAATGGATCGTAAGTATAATATGTTCTATGTTTTTTTTTTTCATATCATTGTAGCTTTTAGTTTGTATTCTGTCACAGTTTATGTGTTTAGGTTTCATGGAATATAGTCAGAAAATGTTATCTCAAGTCGTTAATTTCATTTAGGAACTTTAACATTTACAAAGTCGTTGTGTTGACTTGTACGTCTTATTATGTGTTATACACATATATGTGACAGAATATTATGTACACTTAGAGCATCTCTGACAAACCAAAAAATTTTTTTTTAATAAGACCCAACCACGTATTGACTGTCTGACATTGTCTTAAATATAAATAGAACGAAAAAAGAAGGTTCAAACACAAGTTCGTTCGAACCTGCGTTGATTGGCGACAGCGTTCGTGGCTCACCCTACCGACGCAGCAGTGTGACCACTCTCGACGAAACATTGAGTATCAACGACGCGGGCGAGTGGACGAGGGTGCAATATGAGTATAACACTATTGAGACCAGCAAGGAAATGTGGATTGACAGGTAATATATAGAGTTAATTATATACATTACTTGTATATTAGCTCATGTAACATAATATATCTTTTTTTCAATTCACTTCCAATATCTTACCTATGAATGATATTAGCGAAAACTTAATACTATAATAAGCTTTTATTTTGTTTCTAGTAATCTTCCCAACAACTTGAAGGAATCAATACTGTCGTGGTGTTACGAATCATCAGATCTGAATGAGCCTCTAGCAAACGATCTACTCTCAGATCTGGTGAACAGCAAACAACCCATCACATTACCTGGACTACTACCACTGGTAGCCGACACACTGCCCCGAGTGAGTTTTATGAATTTTCATGGTAGGTTGCGCCCTGTAAGGAATAGTTCATATTACTTACACTGCCAATGTCTGTTAACGTTGTAGTAACTTATAAACAAATCATACTAAAAATTTTCTTTCTTTTATAAATGAGAAAACCAATTCTTTATCGCTTAAATAAGTAGTATCAGCACAGGTACAAGAAAAGCCCGTGAATGTCCCACTGCTGCGCTAAGTCCTCCTCTCCTCTTTGGAGGAGAAGGTTTGGAGCTTATTCCACCACGCTACACAGGATTACAGATGTGGCAGAATTTCAGTGAAATTAGAAACATGCAGGTTTCCTCACGATGTTTTCCTTCACTGTCAAGCACAAGATTAATTATAATCACAAATTAAGCACATTAAATCAGCGGGGCTTGCCCGGGTTTGAACCCACGATCATCGATTAGGGATCACGCGTTCTTACCTGAGCTTATGTATTAAATAAGTAGCATAAAAAAATGTAAACCCGTGCTGCGGTTGCGGTTAACCGACGGCGTGACGTCGCAGGTGTTGCCGCACACGCTGGTGTCGCGGCGCGGCGAGGCGGCGGCGCTGCTGGCGGGCGCGGCGGCGCTGCTGGCGGCCGGCGACGCGCGCCGCACGCGCACGCTGCACGCGCTGCTCACGCTCTACAAGAAGCCCGACCCGCCCGACGCGCGGGCCGTCTGCGAAGGTATCGTTCCCTGGACGTCCCGGATGCTACTTATAACAATTTTTAATATCTTGCCTATTCACAAATATCACCTTCAATACCTTAAGTAACATGCGGCAAAGATGAGTTTTATTTTTCTACTTTTTTCAGCGACATGTCTAGTCGTAAAGTGGGGTGGCAGTGGAGAGGTGCTATCTTCGATAGCGGAACTCTTGGCGTCCAGGTCCTCCGAACGAAGAATACTCGCCAGCCAAATCTGCCTCTCGATAGCCCCGTACGTGCCCATCGAGCTGTGCACGTCTCTATTGCTCAGTCTGGTCGTACTCATGTGTGAATCTAGTGAACCGGAAATAAGAAGCATGGGGCTCAAGTCCGCCTGCCTTATATGTCCGGTCGCGGAGCACAAGTATGGGCAGCTGGAGAATATCATGTTTAACTTCCTGAAGGATTCAGTGGAGAAGAATGTTAAAGATACTATTAGTGTGTTTGTACCGATTTTGGCAAGGACTTCTCTATTTGCTGGTAAATATTATATTGTTTAAAATAAATATATTAACATATTTCTAAAGTTTACTAATTTTCTAATCAATGGCACAAATAGTCCATCTTAATAATAACAAAACTCATATTAATATATTTTATTCTACAAAGATAATTTTTTAACAGGTTGTCAAAATGATTTATTTTGTAAAATGGAGTAAAAATTGTCTAAAAACTCATATTGAATATATATACATATATTTTTAAAATTGGTACCAGACATAACATATATTGTAACGTTGTTTATAAAATGTTTGCTTACCAGAAATGTTTTTTTTATCTTACAGGCAAATTCTCTTCAGATCTGTTTAGCAAAATAATGAACAATTTAGTTATATCGAGCACAGATAACGAATGGAAAACTGTAATTTTATATTTGGATGTGATGCACGCTTTAGTTTTAGCGCAATTGGCCTATGTAATTAATGTACAATTAGTTAAAGATACTAACCTGAGTAACTGTGATATGGAAACCGTAAACCTGCAAGAAGTGCCGTTGAGTGAGAAAAAGTTTATAGATTTACAATGTTATATGACTGATGATGTTAATGCTAAAGTTTTATTAATAACAATGAATAGATTATTTAAAGACAACCCTGAAGCGAGATGGGAGGAATTGAATTGGTTTATTAGTGTGTGAGTATTTTGTTTATTCGTGTATTGTAGACACACCTATTTTTAGAATTTTTAAATCTCATTGGTCGATGGCAGCTGTTCACGAAATCGACGACCAATGAACGTTCAGTATTTAGTCAAATTGGTAAACATGACTGATAAGCGTTTCAGAATCTGGATATTAGTGTAGAATTTCACACAAATGTCAGTTAATTTGCTACAGATAAAATAATTTAATTTTTATTCTAATCAATAAATTGCTATGAAGATATTGTATTATTGTTAGTTTTGTTTACTAAGATTTTTAATATTTCTTGTGTAATATTATTCATATGAGAAGACACTAAAAATTAACTTTCATTTTGTTGTTAAAGTACATTTTGTTCATGTGTATATATATTTTTTTCAGAGTAAAACAAATTTTAGATATATCAACAAAAAGTAAGATAATAAATCACCACACAATATATGAAATGCTTATAAATTTATTTAATAATTACGTCGATAACTTTGGTGCTGAATTCTCTTCGAAAATATTAAATCCTATATTCAGTGAGTTAATTATGGACTTAGAAAATAAATTAGAGAAACTACACGCAGTGAACGTTGATTGTGTCGTTGTTGTTGGCATATACTTAGTGACGGTATTGTTATCGTGCGGAACAAGGACGCAATATGGAGAATTTTTGGAAAAGTAAGTAATTATTTGGAAAAGTATTAAAAATCGTATGCCGTACTTATATGTTATCATTATTTGAAAAAAATATATAGATAATTAGGAATAATAAATGTTATCTAAGTTATGATTAAGAGACTAGATAAGAACAAAACTTAGATTTACATATTCCTTGCAAATACTTCTGCTTTATTATGCACAACAAACGTTAACTTGAAATAATGTAGTCACTCTTTGCAATAATTCAGTTATTTGATATGTTTTTGAAATTTTGAAGAAGTGCCAGTTACTCAAGCAAAAAAAACTATTTTTTTTGTTTTGTTAATTCGCGTTTGGTATTAACTTAAAAAGAGATTCTATTTATTTGTAAATATTGTACAATACATATTTGATTATATGTATGGATTTTACTTAAACCACAATAATTATCTATATAAATAAAATGATAGAGATCTGCAGTTGTGCGTGCATCACGGAAAAACTACTGGATAGATTTCAATGAAATTTTCTAAATTTTATTTCTTAGACACTTGGCCCTTATAAAAAAAATGATTGCGATATCTTCCTTTAATAAAAAGTTATTAGTTTCAAGAAACAACGATTTGTATATGCACTGCGTGTTCAGTGATAAACATACGTTTAAACAAAATATATTTTTGCTTGCGATCTTTTTGATGCTTTTTCCTTCGTACATAAGAAAACTTTGTTAATATATCAGGCAACGCGGACGAAGTCGCGGGTATCAGCTAGTATGATATATATATGTATATGTAGTTTGTTACATGATAATCCTGTTTGGAATTAAACTTAATGTGCCATTTTTATGACAATGTAATGTAAAAGTTTTTGATATTCGATTGAAACTTAACAGATGGATCATGTACAGCAGCTTGAGTGGTCTTCCAATAAAAATATTTTCTATTCCGTTTAAATATTTGGCCGAAAACAAACCGGATACACTTAATTTTTTTTTGCAACATCTACGGGAGTGTAAGTAGATCTTTTTTAAATTATATATTAAACTATAATACTTTTACAGTTATTAAAATGTTAGTTATTTATATTACATTCGTTTTTAATGTTCTTTGCTTTTGCATTTGTAGTTTCGGCAACAAGTTGCGACAGTTCGAGCGGCAGCGCAGTGCGAGTGTACATCGCGAATATAATAACAGAACTGCTGAACATAACGGATGTAGGCGAGGAGTGTATTGACAAACAGATCCTACCCGCCATCGTCGCTTTTCTCTATGATGACGATGTGTAAGCTTATATAGAATAATTTAAAGTATTAGTTGGGTAAAAATAAGTAATTTTCCATAGACTATCGTTTATCTTTCTAGCATTATTTTAAAATTTTATCATAGAATCTGTGATTTTTTGTTTCAAAATTAACGAGTACGATACATCCCTAGAAAGGTATGCATAGCCATCATCGACAATCGACATCATCGTATATTATAATCGGAGCTACGAATGACTCACTTTCATCGTGCTTCGTCGTGGGTACGACTCGTTTTCAGTGGAACCGTTCGCTCCCCAAATGCTCGTATTAAAAATATACTATAGTATAGTAGTAATCGGCATTTGCAACGAACAGGTCGGTCCGCTCGGCGGGCACGGCGGCGTGGGGCGGCGCGGCGCGGCGCGCGGGCGGCGCGGGGGGAGAGGCGCGCGTGTGGGCGGCGCTGGACGGCGCGCTGCGCGACCCCGCGCCCGCCGAGCTCGCCCGCGCCGCCGAGGCGCTCGCCCTGCTGCTGCTGCCGCACGACGACGGCCGCCCCGTCTGCGAGAGAGGTGACCCACTCGACCCGTCCGTCTAACCATCCATCTTTTTAAAAATCGTTGCATTGAACTACACTAAATATTTACATTTATTTTCTAATATTTTGACACATCCAATTATCATTTGCATTACCTTTATAATATTTTAGGTATTGTCGTTGTGAATGGTATAGCTGCATAGTAACCTATAGCTTTTATAGCGTTAGTCACCGTCAGCCGTTTCTGTGACCGGAGCACTAGACGCACTGCAGGATATCGTCCACGTTTGGAATGTGGACGATACCCTGGAGTACGTCTTGGAAAAATCGTCAAGACGAAGATGAGATAGCCAGCTTTCATGATACGCACGGCCTACTCGTGTAATGATGTCCGTCCTTAGTGCCGTATTAATTTCTGGGTATTTGCAACCTAAACGCCGTTAACTATGGAGAGAGTGAATAGAAACGTGGTCGAGTACATGTCGACATAGATGGTCCAGTGGTAAGACCCTTCGTGTTGCGGTTGCAGCGGTGCGGCAGCTGTGCCGGCTGTGCGCGTGCGCGGGCGCGCGCGGCGCGGCGGGCGCGCTGGTGGGCGCGCTGCAGCTGGCCGTGCACCGCGCCGCGCACCACCGCGACCTGCCGCCCGCGCTCAGGTCACTCCTCCGTTTCATCACTTTTGCTACTGATAATCTATGACGCTTCATGTTAAACGAAACGTATAATCGTCAGTATCGAATACTCGTCGAAGTGGCTAACGACATTCTTTATGATTTGTAGGAAACTAGAGGAGATCGTTCAGTCGCCGTCCCTGTCGCAGTACAAGCCGGCGATCGAGGCCCTATTGCACGTCGTCGGCTCGACTGCCGAAGTCCCCCGCGGCCCCTCGCCCCGCCCGTCGACCAATCTTCAAGCTGCGCAGGAAGTCGGTAGAAGAGTGACGCAAATATTCCAGCAGTCCAAAACTAATATGAATCTACAGAACATTTTTAAGAAAAAGACGTAGTCTAAAAGATTATTTGTTAGAATTACTAATTTTATTCTTTTATCTGGATTAGAATATATGCAACTTTTATTAATAAAATTAGAATAAAAGTAATTTCAATTACAGCATCACTCAATATCAGTAGGTATTAATTACATGATTTAAAATAATGAATTACTTTTTATCTTCACGAATGCTCTTGTAAAACTTCAATCGCTTTAAAATTAATTATTGCTTAACATTAAAAAAAGATAGTTATAATAATTAATATGGCAACACGTGTTAGTGATTGGTAGAAATGTGATAGATGGCGTCAATAAATCTAATTAATGTTTCTCTTATTTCTATATAGAAATAGAGATCAATATTTCGAAAGACGCTAAAATTTTATGAACGGATGGCATTTGTACTTAATTGTTTGAAATCTCAAAGTTCTATAGAAAATATCGTTATTATTATTATTCGATTCATAGTTAGTTTTTATGTTGACATAAAATTTTATATAAATGTTCGTAATTTGTTATCTTTAAATGACTTCCCCTATAAAGTGCTTCACTGTATCGTTAAGTAATTGCATTGTAAATATTTTTTATCGTTGTACAAATGTTGCTGGTGTTCTTTATTTAAAATGTTGATTTCATATGTAAGTACTTTAGAAATGACGACTAAGATTATTTTATTAGTATTATATTTAAAAAAAAAGTGATATAAAATTTTAAATCAAATACAAACAAAATTTTGTTTTGAATTGCAATAGGTATATAGTAAAAAAAAACAATATTTACCTACATTTGCAGTTTTGCTTATTTAAGATAAGTAGGTATATATATATATATATTATTAAACCATAAACTACAAACTAATATTTCAATATATATACAAATTTTAAGTGCTGTTAAAAGAAATGTTGCTTTTCTACAGATGTCCCAAATTATATTAAGCGATTAATTGATGTGTTAACCGTATTTATAAGTTAAATTGTATTAAAAATCTCGTAACATCCGAGGCACGTACTTTTATTAGGTTATAAATTTACTTACAATTACATTCCCTGGCGGCAATTCGCAGATTTAACTTAGAACGGAAAAATGCAAATGATAAATAATTGATACAATTGTCTAATAATTCTAAAGTGACGAGCCGGTTGGCGTGGTTGGTAGACTTGCCTTTCGCGCTGCAGATCGTGGGACACTCACCCACTCAGGACAGAAATTTGTGTGAATGAATATGTCTGCTTGCCCTGAGTCTGGGTGTAATTATCTATATAAGTATGTATTCACAAAAGAGAAGTAGTATAGTATATCAGACAGCAGTTGTTTGGTTCCCATATTACAAACTCTGCTTAGTTTGGGATCAGATGGCTATGTGTGAATTATGTCCCAGGATATTAAAAAAATAAAAATTAAAAAGTTCAATCAAATAGTGCTTTAAATTTTGAAAAAGTAATTATTAAAAACAAAATGATAAAACCTTGTTTATTTAACGTTTAAAACGCTTTAACAGATTTGGAACATTATTGAAATCTTAATACCCAAAGAGATACTTTATTCCAGCATCTATATTAATGTAATTAGCAGCTAGTGCAGTACAAAATAATGTAATAGTAATCAGCAAATATATTTAAAATAATATGATACATAAAATTACACACCTATTCAATATTTAAAATACACAATATTATAAATTAATAAATGCATCAACTAATTGGTACAATCGGATATTTAATTCATTCAACTCCTAACAATATGTATGATGGCATAGCGTATGAGCACATATGAAAAGTGTGGAGGATGTGAATGTGTTAAATAAAAAGAATAACATAATATTATATTAGTTACACATTATAAAATGGTGCTGTCCAATTCATGTAATTTGAATTCTATGTGACATAAATAGTATTTTAAAATTATATTTGTTTATGAGCATTTTATTTATCAAAAATAATAAATAAATGTGACAGTTTATTTGAATTGGAAGGTACTCTATTAATTGTATTGAACAAACAATAAGGACTTCCTTATGAATCTCACAGCTAATGAAATTTTGTTTCAATTTATTATTTTAAATGTTGATGTTAATGTGATATATTCTATACCTACAAGTTATTTTAATTTAGTACACTAAAATATAGGTTGTGTAACAAATTCTTAGTGAAATATATTTTTTATGAAAAATACGATTGTTTTATTTTCTTTTATCAGTTTGTGTATAATTATTCATTAATAATTAAATAAACTATTGCAAAAAGGTTGTATTATTATATTTATGAGAATCTGACAATTTTAAATATATATTTAGTTTTCCTTCTACTAGTCTTATTATATTATTTATGGTGAATATATCTCATTTGAAACGAAGTCGCTGCTTTTACTTTTCACCTTAACCTATAATTTGTTATGCTTTTTATAGCTCTAACTTTTCTACACTATTTTTTTGTAGAAATTCAAAGTCAGTAAACAATAATAACAAACAATATAATGTAGTTTTAATGTTGCGATTTTTTTGTAATAATACAAATACTAGCAGCCAGCTTCATTTAGCATTTACTTCCCCAATGGCAGCTCCACCACCACCCACCGGGTCCAATATAATAGCTAGGGAGCTGGTCGCAATTTAGCTATAATTATGATTCCATCGTCGTTGATACCAAGACGTTATGTAGTCTGAACCTATGTTAACTCGAAAAAATAAGTGGTGAGCTCAGGTAGCACTGATTTTTTTTTATAAATATTTTCAAACTTGTAAAAAAACACTGTCAAAAATTATAGTATCGTTTCTATCATCAATTATATCCATGAAATACATTTTATAGATAGCGAAATTAAAGCTGGCAGAAGTCAGGTGGGTGTTTTTATAAAAATAATTATAAATCTGTGAAAAAATCCGTCCTTTCAAGATTTTTTTTATGTTTTGTAAATTAGGTACCTATTTGTAAATATAAGAAAAAGATAGCAGACACTTACAACTCTGATTTTATATGTAATATAAAAATAAATACCTATCACATATATTTTACTTCGTTTTATTTTCTTTTTTAATGTATTATTTTAAAATTAGTACCTATTTAAAGTAGTATTTAAACGTTTGAAACCAAATACTAACTATTCTTTCTAATTTCCTTTTACATGCGAACAAATATAATATACACAAAACATATTAGTGAGTGTGTATTTGTACTGCCTTGCAGCTGTCCTCAAGTATACCTGAAGACAGCTGAAGTATTTTAATATAGTAAAATTATTCTCCCTTCAAAAAGACAGTATCGATTTTTTTCTGCCTTAGTAATGGTGCTTCTCATAACTAATAGAAATATTAGCCTTAAAGGCAGAAACGATGTTATAATTTCTTGTTTAACTTTATTTAGACATTTTCTCAACAATACAGGTTATTAATGCAACATCATCATAGTGGCAGAAGTAATTTTTATATCTCTTATAATATCATTTCAATAATTATTCTAATCTGCCTGCCGATTAAGTAATTAGGTAATTTATTTATATATCATAATAATCAGAAAAAAAAATTACTCTAAAACACAGTAGGAAAAACTTCTGTTACTAGCATTAATACTTTTTAATATTAAATACAATTTATTTAGACTATCGACAGAACGATAATATCGTTTAATACACTTATTTTTATTGATATTTTTTGCAAGCTCCTATTTGATATTGCATTTATTTAGAACTCTAATATTATAAACCTCTGTCAGACGATGGAATCCAAAATAACTGATTTCCAGTATATACGATTTAGAATAAATTTTCAAGTTCCAAAGTAAAGTCCCAAACTAAGCTATATGTATCTCGTAGTATGTATCTCGTAGTTAAAGAAAAATTATCACCGTAATTAAGATTAAGAATAAACTGTAACCATTAAATGTAATACAGGGCCTATCAAGGGCAAGAAACACCGCTGATATCAAGACAAAAATGTCGACTCTTGTATACACAGGGGCCCCCGAGATTCTAATGTGCCTAGGGCTTCCTATAGGTTTATGTTGGCCCTGATTTGTCCACGAGAATCCAACCAGAAAAGAAAGGTAAGCCATTTAGAGTAGGAAAGGGACAAGGAGACCCTCTATCTCCAAAAATATACTCAGCGGTTCTCGAATCTTTAAGGGTCTTAACTGGGAAAACCTCAGAATCAATTTCGACCGAGCCTCCCTAACATACTTGAGGTTCGCAGACGATATTGTGTTATTTACTGGAATACCGGAAAACATACAACAAATGATACATGAACTAGTGGATGAAAGTAAGAAGAAAGGTTTATAGTTGAACGCAGAGAAAACAAAGGTTATGACAAACAGGAAGGAAACCACCATACATTTAGGAAATCACCAATTAGTTTACACCGACTAATACATGTATTTGGGACAAGTAATAACACAAGAGGAATCCTATACGCGAAAAAGTTGAGAGAAGAATAACAAATGGCTGGAAGCGATAAAGATGGATGAAGGGGATACTGGAGTCTGAGAGAGGCCAAGAAAGACAAAACTCTTCACGTTTAAGTAAAGAAAAAACATCTGCATACTACCTGTTTTAATGTATGGCTGCCAAACATGGGCTTTAATAGATATTAAGTTGGTCTGCGTAAAGGGCATTATTATTATTATAAAAGTACACTGCACTTTATTTTTCACCTCCAATATTGCAATTATACCCAAATCATGATAAATAACAGACATCTTACATGAAATTGTACTTTTATTGCACTTACAATGCACCAGTAATATTTTTATCAGGAGTAAGTACTTTTTAAATACATAATATTTGTAACAAGTTTCATAGTTCATTCCTTCTTCTTCCTTGGGCGCATGCAACATACTGCACTTGAATCCAACATGTTATAGTTAGCATCACCCTTGATTCGGGATTCGGTAAATTTGGCGTGAGTATCTGCAGCTAAAGCATAGGACTTGACAGCTGGCACATTCCTCATGGCATCTATGTAATTGGTCTGTAATGTATTTTTTAATTATATATATCTTTTTCCTCCTTCCTTGAATAGCCACAATCTTAAGCTGAAGAGCAGACTGAGGGCCCCCCAAATAAGAATTTAATTTAAATTAATAATTCAATTAATTTACTTAATTTTGTCCCACAATTGTTAAAAATGGAGACATGACGTATGAGTGCAGTAATAGAATTTTATGAGTAATGTTTTGTTTGCTTAAATCGTTTTTATAAATACAATTAAGATTATTAAATGTAATTTGTAAATAATCTAAGAATATACTAAGGTTAAATACTCTATAAATTATTCCATTAATTATAAATCGTTGTAATTATATATTAATACAAAAATTGGCCCATATTTTATCTACCACACATCAAACATGATACCTCTGTTCATATAAATAAAAAAAAGTGTTACCTCATATTACTTACCTAATAATTATAGCAATTACTCAACTACCAAATATATATAATTAACTTACCAACACTTCATATTTAGACTTTTCAATAGCAAACTCAGTCTTCCCCAGTAGAGGTAGAGCTTCAAAACGTTCCAAGAATGGCCAGATAGTATAATCAACTAGGCCTGGTTCATCTCCATGTAAAAACTTAGTGCCACGGGCTTCAATTTCTTTTTGCAATAGCTCCAGACCCTTGTGATAATTTTCAACCATATTTGGTTGAAGAGCTTGAGTGTTGAAAGCAGCTGTATAGTATGCTGACTGAGCCTAATAAGAACAAGTAAGGGATGCGGTCCATTATTGATCACCATGAATTTGAGGTAAATATTAGTAGCTGGTAGAGCTGTGGTCCATGATCATAGAAACCCGTGAATGCCAGAACCAATTGGCCTATTAATCTAGTTATTTTTTATATACATATAATTTCATACAATCTTGGTTGTATGACAGTACTTTTAAGCCCTCAGTCTAAACTTTATTCTCGAAATATAATCTGTGCCCTTGAATGTGACGCGTTTTAATGACAACATGTGAATGCTAATGCTCGAACTGATTAGTTATTTTAAACACTGATCTTGAGGTTTTATTTAAAGTAACAAAATATATTATCATTTTTATGTTAAATTCCTACAGAGATTCGAATTTGTGGTGCTTAATTGCGTACTTTAACCCACATAAGTGTTAATTTCTAAGCCTAACAGTTTTCAACAGTAAAATACTAGAAGTTATTCTGAAATAGTAAAAATAAATAAATATGGTGACTTACACCTGCAAACTGCTCCACAAGTATTTTATCTTGAGCACGTCTTAGTGGATCTGGTGACTGAAGAGATACTTCAGGGTATTTTTCATCAAGATATACATTGATAATGTTGCTATCAAATATTGCTTTTCCCTGCTCATATTCTAAGGCGGGAACAGTGCCTACAATAAAATATTATTTGTTTTAAACACTAAAAGATGTTTAAGATGTATGATGAGATGTTTAAGTACATTATTCATTGGTGTTACATACCTTTGGGGCTAAAACTAAAAATCCATTCTGGCTTGTGATCCAAATTGATAAAAACTAAGTCATATTGGATTTTTTTTGCATTTAGAATAAGAACACTTCTTTCAGAATATGGACAGAATCTCGTCGCAAACAACCGCAGTTTTCCATTGTACGATGGGAGGTCCTCTCCTTTAAGTAAAAAATTATAAATCGAAAATGTTATCAATTACAACTAAAATATGCAATATAACTGTCATTCACTTACCCGTTTGCAAATGTTTTTCCGACATTATTAAGTTTCTTATTATTTTTTTGTAGAATAATATTTATGTAGTGTTTTATTTGTATTATGGGATGAGAAACTAGAAATCGAAAAAATAACCAGTTGCCGACAATGATGAAATGTCGAAAACTTTAGTTTTTTACTGTCAAGTGCCAGATAGATCTTTATAAAAAAATGTTCGAAGGTCGAACCAACCAAAGAGTATGAGTATGATAGACTACTGAATACTGATCTGATAGTCACGGTCTTGTGATAGTGGTTGTAGAGCAAAGAATATACTACTCTCTAACGAGTTGTAGAGTCAAATAAAACGTAGTGTTACTCTGTATCTGTGGAATCGAAGAAGAAATTAATTAAAGAAAAAAGGTTAAAAAGAACTCGAAATTTGAAATGTCAAATCACGTTTTTTTTTTTTATTGTATAGGAAGGCGGACGAGCATATGGGCCACCTGATGTTATTATTAGAGAATTTTATTTGCTAGCATGCAATGGTATAAAATATACCGCCGTTATATTTTTTAATAAACATTAGTATCAAATGCTTAACTTGAAACATAAGATACTAAAAGGCGTAAAATACTTTTATTACCACATCAAAAATGTGAAACAAATTATACAGCGTGTAACAAAAACCCTGTCCGACCCCTGAACTGGTAATTAGGTATCGTTAGTCGGTTCTAATTATGGAATCATTTTTAAAATTTTAAGAAAAAAGTTAGGTATTAGTTGGTTAAAAATAATTTACTTAAATGACGAAAATTACATGGCAGCACAGGTGCGGGCGATAGCTCTTACCTATCGGGCAGCTCGGACTCGGACACGACTGCGGGTGCAGAGTGCGGACTGGCTTACATCGACTCCAAAAATAACAATAATTGTAACTACATTATCAACCACACAACACATTCGTACCTACATATTGATGAGTAGAAAATAGTAAGTTAATTATCAAATTATATAAGAATACGCATTTTTTTTTTTAGTTTTTAGTGCATATTAATTTGTTTTTCCTATGAAGTCGGTTTTTGTTTTGTTATTTATTTTTTATTTTTCGATTTTTAGTGAATCTGAAGTACACTAACTAATTTTGTAGAATATGGGTAGACCTACTAATTGTGCAGCTCATATGAGACAGCGCCGTTTATATTATTATTTAAATATATTATTATTTAAATCTAAAACAGTGATGCTTGTAACCTATCTACACCTTTTTACTTATAATATCATATATATATATATATATATATATATATATATATATATATATATATATATATATATATATATATATATATATATATATATATATAATATATATATATATATATATACATATACAGCGTGTAACAAAACCCCCATCTGGCGCGAAAGGGGAATATTGGTGTTTTGTGGACATTACTAAAAATATTATTAAAAATCCCATATTCATTAATTTAAAATAGTTATTGTAATTTAAAATACCCATTTTTGTGCCCTAATTCCCCAACATCGAGCAAAAATTTCGAAATGTGACAACACCAGATTTGTTAGGCGGCTTCTTTGAGTGCTTTTGAAACGCCGCTGGAACGTGTAAGGCCGTGTCACTACTACTAAGCGCGATATTAATTTTCAACTAAAATAAATTAGCTCACGAATCACCTAGCTCACACTCGGCAAATGATCTGAGCTGATTGGATTCGGACATGGAAATTTTTCAGGGACACATACTAATTAACTGATAATTTTATACTTATAATACATTTTTTTTCCTACACAATCAAGTGTCCATGACTAATTAAAACATAAACAATAACATTAACCACACAGCTTATAAGAGACTAAAGAGAAAGAAAATATAAAATAAAAATAAATTAATTAGCGTGATGGAAGACTGCCCTAAACTATTACCAAATATTTACTATTTTTCGTTAAAATATTTTTCTTTGTCAAGCCGCCGCTGTTTCACGCCGAAAGGCTATGTCGGCGTCTTCAAAGAGGCGGCGAAGCGAGCGTCGGCACGTGTCATGTGAAGAATTAATGTTGTAGAATAACCGATAGTTTGATTATCGATAGTAATGCATGCGATAGTATAGATAGTATTGCAATACCCATTAGTTTTAACTAAAACTTATCGATTTTCACCGATGGTTTCGATCTTAATGATTTTTCATTAACTAAATTGATAGTACAAAACCATCGATGTTATTAATAGTATCGATAGGTTTTGGTTAAAACTAATGTATTTTGCAATACAATCGATACTATCGTTTTTATAGAATAAATTACTATCAATATCAATAGTACGGATCGTGTTGCTCTTATAAATAGTATTCCTAATTTCACACGTGTCACTGTTATCGATAAATTATCGATACAATTGTTTTTACTTCACTAGATAAATAACCGATTGTCTATTACTAACTACTTTTCTATTTCTATTATTCGGTCAGTTTGGCGCGTAAACTAATTAAGAGTGGTCGTTTTGCAGTTAAGTTTATGTTCCGCGATATGTATTCTAATCAAGCGTATTTTACATGTTAATGTGTCTGGGTAAAAGTGACTGCAATTATGCAACGGCTCGTAAAGAATACGAGACACGGTCCGCAGTTCCACAAGGTACTCCAGTGCCATCAGAGCGTGCGTTTCAACTCTTCGCCGCAGCCATCACATTTGTTAAACTCAAAGCTACCACCAACGCCTATATTATAATTTAGAATAGCCTAATATTTGTTTAAGTTAAGTTGATTATTAATGTTTCAATGTTATTATATTTCGTGATATGATTTTACAACTACCTACATTAAAATGTATTGACTTTGTATAAATAGCGCTGTATTTACAATTAACGTTCATAATTATTGTTGAGCTTGTGCAAGGTAGTTACTCTGCCGGTTTAATAAATACTGTTTATATTCATACAACATCTCTTTCGCTATCCTGGCCCACCTGTTACACATTAGTGTGAACACCGAGTTATTTTTCAACTGAGATGACCTCATGACCCCATGTCCTCGCTACCCAATAGGTAAGTACCTAGCAAGCGCTGTCGTCACGCCTGTGTTGCAATGTGATTTTCGTCATTTTATTTAGTTAAATATTAATTTTATTCGGGGTAATTTTTTTTCTTAGTATTTTAAAATTGATTACATATATTAAATCGACTCAAGATACCTAATAACCCCTTCACGGGTCGGACACGAATTTTGTTACAGCCTGTATATATATATTTTTAGGAACCAGAAGTGGATTCTAATAAAAATAACGGAAATGACGATATAACACAAAGATAATTATTCAAATAACTAAAATTAGCGGTAAAACAGAAATATATCACTCAGACAGCTTTGACATTTGACGTTTTCATGTTGACGGACGATCTTCCAGGGCTAAAAGAGAGCGAACATGGCAGCGGGTGTCCTTTTATAGTCTTCGGTGTCAGAGTGTTGCCAGTCTTCTTGGGTGACTCCTAACAATATATATATATTGATATATATATATGGTAGTAGTTTCCAGTTTGACAATCAATAAGTAAGTGTAACACTTCAATATTGAATAAAGTATTTTGAATTTGAATTTATATATAATTTCAAAATTCGTCTCAACTTTTAGATGTTCAAATATGATTCAATTACAAACATATACATATATACTAATGCTTACATGCATAACTACTATTATAAAGAGGAAAGATTTGATTTTTGTTTGATTTTTTATTACGATTTAACTCAAAAACTACTTGACCGATTTTAAAAATTCTTTCACCCTTAGAACGCTACGTCTTTACCGAGTAACATATGCTATATTATATTTTCAAAAACTTATAGATCCCTACTTAAATTGGAGCAATGTAACCCAAGGTATCAAACTGTTGCTTATAAAAGTCATTATTTAGCGTGCGCTGCGAAAAATATTGACAATATATAAAAAAGTGTTCTACACAATAGTACTACAATTACTTGATCATAACGAAGTTATGGTAGGTGACTGAAAAATCTACATAGCTTATAAAAGATTCAGCCGTGTATCGTTAATTTGCTACTAAGAATTGAAGATTTCCGTTACTTTGTCATGGATCCTTTTATCTGAATCTAACCAAACTGTCATCAAACAACCCTTGAAGTACACTGTTTCCAATAAAAAATCATCGAAATCGGTTGAATAGATATCGAGTTATTCGTCCATTTGTCGCGCTCATACTTAATGCAAATTTACGACTTATATGGTTTCGTCATGGATGCCAGTGTCAAAACTGGACTAAAAATGGGACCCTATGGGAAGCACCCCCTTTCAAATAAAAAAAAAATCATCAAAATCGATTCACCCAGTCAAAAGTTATGAGGTACCAAACACAAAAAAAAACCAGACGAATTGATAACCTCCTTTTTTTGAAGTCGGTTAAAAAGAACCAACTCACGATACCTAATGTCCATTTCACGGGTTGGACAGGGTTTATGTTACACATTGTATACGTAGTAGGTACTGAGTAATTTTGATGATTAGCTGTGCAAAAATTAGCCTGGTACAAATGGTTGAATAATTGTTTGTTAATTATTCGGTATCGCGCCACCAGCGATTTTGAGGCAGATGTTTTTTACAGACGAGTTATGCCTTCTATCACAAATATTATATCTATAACTAATATTATTATGACGGCACATAACCTTTTTAATTTAAAAAAAATGTGTTTATCAGCCAAAATCGTCGGAAATCCACAAAAAATCGCAGTTTCGTGTCGAATATTCGACATTTTTTCATTTTTTAATTAAAACGGTCATGCGCCGTCGTCATAAAACTCTTTTGATGTTTAGAAAGCATACCTAGCCTGTAAAAAAAGAATCAGCCCCAAAATCGCTGGTGGTGCGATACTAAATAATTACCAATTGTTTTTTGTAAGTTACATGTTCTCGTCGGTGTGGCGGGCTGTAAGTCACACCGGAGAAGTATGGCATTATGTTACCGTCTGCTTCTATTTTCATCGACTATTGGGAAATACATGATCTTATTAAACAAATCGTTTCTCTCGTAATTTATCCAACACGTTCGAATAACGCCCACGCGATTGGGCCGTCGATAACAGAGTTACGACCATCATTTTCCTTTTCGTCATTACGTAATTAGACCCCCGAAAAGTCCCCATACTGGTACAAATGACCTGAAATTTTGTATCAGTATCTTTCGGTCCTCTAGTCAAGTAAAGGATATAGTTTTTAAATGTCAGTCACGATCATGAGTCATGACTCATAAGTCAGTTATTCATGTCAGTCACTGTAAACAATAGAATTAAAATTAAATAATAATATGTAATGTGATTAAATTTTATGACGGGCGATTTATGGAAAAGATAGTGGGGCTGAATTATTTTCGTTAGATAAAATTGTTTACTAAAATATATTAATTGTCCAATCATTATGATAATGTCCACTTTAAGTTTTGCCATGCACATACTTGTGTCGTCTTATAAAGTGTTGGCCCCAGTTGGTCAGTTATTAGAATACGTTTTACCGTATCGCAACATGGCTGCAAAGGCAATAACGGGAAGTATCAATTTCAACACAAAACATTTAAAAAAAGGTATGTTTTATTTCTAATTAGTATACCTATTATTAATGTTAAGCTAAGTAGGTATGTTTATCATTAATAATATAATTTTCAAGTAAAATACTATATTAAGTATTCTCAAGATAAAATTTGAAAGTTATAATAACAAAGAAAAAAGTAATTACCTACACTGAAATAACAAAGAACGTGACCTTCCTCCGCGAACGCTGCATAATTAATGTATAAACTTGTCAAATATTATTTGTGTATGTATGCACGTATTTATATTTGTTTTGTATATACAATTATACAGGGTTATTTGCAACGATCCAGCAACCTCGCAGGACTAAATAGCTAACATCATAAGCAGCAACTTTTGTTCTACGACTTCAGACATAACTCAATACATGAACAAAAAAAAAATACTTTACAAGTTGTTGTCGTACTGTCGTAACATTTGTACCTTTGTAGGTATGTATGTCATTCATTAACGAAAGGATGACGCGACGTGTCGATCTTAGCGATGCGTAGATTTTAAACTTTCAAGTGGGAAATTAAATCAATACTTAATTTTGTATGAAAATAATAATAATATTATAATAATATCCTGGGACATTATTCACATACGGCCATCTGATCCCAAACTAAGCGGAGCTTGTACTATGGAAATCAGACTCTCAGACAGACTCAGGACAGACATGTTCATGCACACAAATGTCTGTCCTGGGTGGGAGCCGAAGCATCGACCTGCGGCGCGAAAGGCAAGCAACCATGCCAACGTCCATAAAATCTAATAAATTATCAAAAGTCGTAGAACAAAAGTTGTTGCTTATGGTGGCAGCTATCTAGTCCTGCAAGGTTGCTGGGTCATTACAAATAACCCTGTGATATGCTTAGGTGAATTTAAACCAATAAATAGGTTTAAAGTCACCTAATCAAAATGATAATAATAAAGTGATCGTAAGGAAACAAGTCTTATGACTTAATTATTACATTTCCGTTTAATATGAGTTATATTGTTATGATCAAGGCATGGTTAAAGCTGTACCAGATAATATATATTTTATAATACATTTTCGCCTCAGTCATGCCAAACAATTTGGAATCCATGATAATACAATTAATAAAAGGTAAAAATTCGCAATCCTTTGGCAGGAGGTTGGTTTGCAGAAGGAACCGTGTTTACTTCCCAACACCACTCCTATAAAAAGGGAATGCACCATTCATGACAAAAATTTAAAAAATAATCTCATGAGATAAACCTCAAAATTACAACATTTATTCCCGGCACTGCAGGACTTATGTAACAAAGAACAGGCATCACCCGCCTGCACAGCTCCAGCTCGCGCTGCGGCCTGTGCTTTGTCACAACAGGCGAGGCCAGCCCTCCCGCCACGCCGGTTGTTTACTTTAACTGATTTAGGTGTAACAACAACCTTTGTAATTTAAAATAGTTGAAAATAAATAACACCAGGTGGGCCAACCACAAAAGCCTGGTGTCCACAGGTTAAGTACCACTGCTCTAGGGGTAAAGCAGTCAAGACTCGATGGAGTTGGAGTTGGCCCATCCATAATTTTTCTACTTTTTTTACTACTTTTCTTTAGTCTGCATATAATCTATTTTAAAATCCTCAAAATAAAACCACAGAATATAAGTAACATAAATTTATCGCTTATAAACATAGTTTATAACTTTGATTAATTCTTCAAAGGGGTCTTTCCTATTTTTTCTTATATTTCGTCTCCATAAATATTCAAATATAAAATCAGAAAAATTTTCTCGATTACAATAATTATTATCTTTCATAAGATATTGTTTAACGTCGCGCCATTGGGCCTCAATCCTTTGAATGTGGGAGCCATCTGCTGCCACAAATGGGTTTTCAGGGTCATTAGGGTTAACTTTTTTGTGGATATATCCATAATTTTCCAATCCCTCATAAGCTTCCCAACAATCTGTATGTATGGTAGTACCCTGGGCCACATGCTTTTGTATTAGCGGCACTAGAATATCAGCAGACCTAACATTTTCTAGACAGATCTCCAATCTCAAATCCTCGCTCCCATCTTCTATCATTCCCAGCACCCAGTGACCTGAAATCAAATTGTGCATTTATTTAAATGAATTTTATTAAGTTTAGTTTATTTTATCAGACATAGCCATATCTTACCTTTATTGTGTTTTCCTTGCTTGAATTTGCTTTCATCTATTTGAACTACTTTGCCTGGACCTCCAATCTTACCTTGATATGTTTGTTTTCCCTTTTGGTATATGACAACAGATTCTCTACAATAGTTAAACCAATCACTAACAGTTCCTCTAGAAAGGCGCTGATTTTCTGAAAAGTCTTCTTTTAGTGTGGTTTCATAACTCCATTTTGATGCATAAGCATACATTAAATAAAAGACCTGGGACATGGTTAATTTGACATTTTCAAACCATGTCCCCTTTACTCGACTAACTCTTGATTTCTGTCGACATGGGCCTCTATAACAAACAAAACAGCCAGCCATTTTGTTACTAGAGTAGTCTATTAACATCGGCTTCCTATGACGATGACACATTTTCGTGGCTGGGATCATTCTTCGCTCCGCAGCGAAAGACACAGCCTGCTCCCGTGTGCCAAGTTTGCGAAATATTTGGACTAAATTCCACATTCCTAGAGCTTCTTCCACATAAAGATATCGCTTGGCTGGCGGTTCGTCAAGTTCAAAATCGCAACTTGTCGATGGCTGTGGTTCTGGGTTCTCGAATCTCTCAGAATTGACCGTCGACAGTCGTAGTTCATTGAATTTCGACATTTTCAAAAGAAACAAAAAGCACAATTAAAAATTAACACAGATCAGCAAACCAAAAACACGTTCACGCGAATCGAGAGAAACAGCGAAAGTGTCATTTGTCAATTTTTTTTGACGTTTAAACCATAAGAATACATATATAGACCATAGAGAATTACGTCTTTAACGCACGTTCTCAAATTGTCTATGTTTTGTTGTTTTGTTTGTTGTATATTTGCCATTTAGAGGTTATAAATGTTTTATTAAATTTTCTCAAGAATTATCCTTTTCTGTTAAATGTGAGTTATTATATTGTTATGATCAGATAACACTACAAGATATAACACATTTTCGCACAAAGTCGTGTCAAACGATTTCGAATCCAAGCCAAATCTTTATTCAATATCCTTTAATTTAACATATTTGAATGATATCAAATAAATAAAAAAAATGTGGGTGTTAACGTAGTAGGTATAAAACAATTTGTAGTAGGTTTTTTTTTAAATATATTTAATTCACTTATTTAATTTAACGTTTCATGAATTTTAGAAATTACCTACCTACTTTATCATTATTGTGTTGTGTTATTAAAAAATATGTTTCTAGGTGATTCTCTTCCACCTTACAATGGAAAATTAAGAATATACAATATGCGTTACTGTCCGTACACTGAGCGCACAATTTTAGCACTCAACGCGAAGCAAATTGACTATGAAGTGGTAAATATTAATCTCGTTGAAAAACCGGAATGGCTGACAAGGAAGAGCCCTTTGGGTAAGTAAAGCATTAGGCCCCTGTGGTTAAATGGGTGTTGTATTTTATATAAATGTATATATTATACACTCGCCCATGTTGTAATAAATAATTAAACAATTCGAAACCAAACCCAAACCTCAACCTAGCAAAAGTCCAATTATATTAGGTAGGTACTAATAAATAATTAAATGATGGAATAAACAAATAATAATGGGATTTAAATGTTATTCATAGCGTATATAACTTCATAATATTAAATATTCTCGAGGCAATCCTCTATAAAATCTATCCATTCTTATATTTCCATGTTGAATAAAAAAACATATAGTCTATTACCAGGTCTGAAAAATCTATTAATTAAACTAATTTTCCCCATTCAATTTAATAAAAAAAGGAGCTGCTATATTAGAATATATAAATAAAAATCACCATATATTTATAGAAGGTATAAGTTATTATTCCTTTATTTAAAAATAAACTTTGTCTATTAATTCACTTACAATTAATATTAAACAAACACAATATTCCATTCCAATATCTTTTTCAAACAAATGATGTCACAGTTTAATTAAAAACAAATCCTAGACTGACAAAAAGAAGAATTATAATTATGTTTTATTGAAAGTTTCAATAAAGGTTGGTCATTTGAACACGGGTAGGTTTAGTGTTAATAAACTAATGGGTTTTTTTTAAAGGATACATACAATTATGAAACTTATAGCATATTATTATATTATTATTATTAATATTTACTAATATTAACATAACTAAACATACATAAAACCATATAGCTAAAACATCATAATATTAAGTGAAATCAATAAATGTGTTGTATGATTTTAACCAAATAATGAGGCAAGCAAATAAGAAAATGACTACCGGTGCAAATTTATACTTTAGATTTTAATGTCAACCCAGCAATTCACAAGTAATTAATTATTATTGGCACCCGGAAATAAATATCAAATGTCAGCAGGGCCCAGTTTAATAAAGCTGACAAGTGACAATTCGACATGGACATATGTCAGAAATCGACAATTCGACAATTTTTCTGTTTAATAAAACCTCCAGGTGACAAAATTGTCACGGTGGAAATTAATAACGGGCGGGGGGGTGTGCGTACGTCAGAGAGGATATCTGCTCTCGTCGCCTCGCCCATCTTGAAGGGAGGGACCTATCCATTCTCTGGCTGCGCGTAGACTGCGATGACCATCCGCGAATCTACGTGTGCCTATATAGGTCCCATAGCGGTAATGCCGAAACAGACCGGCTCGTTGAGCACATGCAACGGGCTACAGATTCCGTGCTGCAGCAGATCCCATCCGCAGAGATCGTGATTCTTGGCGATTTTAACGCCCACCACGCCGAATGGCTTGGATCACGTACCACCGATCATGCGGGGAGATCTGTGGTCGATTTTGCCTTGGCATATGATCTGACACAACTGGTTACCTCGCCAACGCGAATCCCAGATGTGGAGGATCATACACCTTCCCTGTTAGACCTTCTGCTGACCTCTCATCCGGACGGGTACCATGTTTCCGTAGAGCCTCCTCTTGGCTCGTCGGACCACTGCCTTGTCCGGAGTACAGTGCCGATTACACGCACCCCACGGCCTCGGTTCGTGGGTTGTCGCCGTGTGTGGCACTACAGGTTAGCGGACTGGGATGGGATGCGGTCCTTCTTTGCATCCTACCCATGGGGGCGGATTTGTTTCTCGCCGGATGATCCAGATGTCGTTGCTGACTCGGTCGCTGATGTGGTGTTCCAGGGTATGGAACTCTTCATTCCGTACTCTGCGATACCCATCGGCGGCAGAACCCGGCCCTGGTTTGGTCGCTTCTGCAAAATGGCATCACGCCGAAAGGCAGCATGCTATCAAGCCTGGGCTGACGCATCGGCATCTCGTGATGTAAATACCAGCGCACGTAAAAAGGAATACAACTCTGCCTCAAGGTCTTTCAAAAGTGTTATTGCCAAGGCGAAGTCGGAGCACATTGGCAGGATTGGTGAGAGACTGGTGCGACTTCCTTCGGGAACACGCGCATTTTGGTCTCTCGCTAAGGCTGTCTTAGGGAATTTCTGTCAGCCCTCCCTTCCATCTCTGCACAGGAGCGATGACTCGTTGGCCCATACAGCGAAGGAGAAAGCCGACCTCTTGGGATCTCTCTTCGCGTCCAACTCGACTCTTGATGATCAAGGAAAGACACCACCGACAATCTTGCGGTGTGATACCACGATGCCGGAAATTAAATTCCGACAGAGTGCAGTTCGTAAAGCACTTTTTTCCTTGGACATCCATAAGTCGAGTGGGCCCGATGGCATTCCTCCGATTGTGCTGCGTACTTGTGCTCCCGAGCTGGCACCGGTCTTAACGCGTCTTTTCCGACACTCCTACTCATTAGGCGTAGTCCCGAATTCTTGGAAGACTGCTTTAGTGCACCCGATCCCTAAAAAAGGCAATCGCTCTGATCGCTTTGTGCAAGCTCGTCTGGGTAGGTACCACCCACTCATCAGATATTCTACCGCAAAACAGCAGTACTTGTCATTGCTGTGTTCCGGTTTGAAGGGTGAGTGAGCCAGTGTAATTACAGGCACAAGGGACATAACATCTTAGTTCCCAAGGTTGGTGGCGCATTGGCGATGTAACAGCTCTTACAACGCCTATGGGCGTTGGTGACCACTTACCATCAGGTGGCCCATATGCTCGTCCGCCTTCCTATGCAAAAAAAAAAAAAACCATCAAATTATAGGCCTATTGCTATCACTTCCTTGTTCTCCAAGAAAATGGAGTCCATTATTAACTGCCAGCTCCTGCGGTACCTAGAGGAGCATCAGCTGATTAGCGACCGCCAGTACGGCTTCCGTCGGGGTCGCTCAGCTGGTGATCTTCTAGTTTACCTTACTCACAGATGGGCTACGGCGGTTGAGTCCAAGGGGGAGGCATTAGCAGTCAGTCTGGACATAGCGAAAACCTTCGATCGGGTATGGCATAAAGCGCTACTCTCCAAGCTTCCATCCTACGGGCTTCCCGAGAAATTGTGCAAGTGGATCTCCAGTTTTTTGGCAGATCGGAGCATCAAGGTCGTTGTCGACGGTGCATGCTCCGTGTGTCGACGGTGAATACGTCAATTCTGGTGTTCCACAAGGCTGCGTTCTTTCACCTACTCTGTTTCTTTTGCATATCAATGATATGTTACAAATCAGTAACATTCATTGCTATACACTGTAGACGTACTTTACACCGGCCGTGCTAATATTTCTCGGGAACACGTCGACGAGTGTCGGAACAAACTTGTGTCTGAAGTCGAGACCTTGTTAACCAAAGTGTCGGACTGGGGCCGACTGAACTTGGTCCAATTCAACCCCAATAAGACCCAAGTTTGCGCGTTAACCGCTAAAAAATCTCCTTTTGTCGTATCCCCTCACTTCGAGAATACTCCCCTCATTGCCACAGCCAGTATCGGGGTACTTGGCGTCGAGATTTCGAACGTTGTTCAGTTCCGCGGTCAACTGGAAGTTAAAGCCAAATTGGCTTCCAAAAAGCTTGGAGTGCTCAACAAGGTGAGACGGTACTTCACGTCGGCCCATCGCCTAAAACTTTACAAGGCGCAAATTCGGCCCCACATGGAGTACTGCTCTCACCTCTGGGCGGGAGCTCCACAGTACCAGCTTCTTCCTTTTGACCGCATTCAACGTAGAGCAGTTCGAATTGTCGACGATCAAGTTATTACCGACCGGCTTGATTCTTTGGATTTGCGTAGAGATGTTTGGTCACTCTGCATTCTCTATCGCATATATCACGGGGAGTGTTCTGAGGAGTTGTTTGGTTTAGTCCCGGCCGCTGAGTTTCACCACCGGAAATCGCGCCAGAACTCAAAATTCCATCCTCACCACCTCGATGTCTGGAAGTCCACAACAGCCCGTTTTCTAAGGCATTTCCTGCCTCGTACAATCACTCTGTGGAACTAGCTTTCGCCGGCGACTTTTCCGAACCGATACGACATGAAAACCTTCAAGAAGAGAGCGTACTCTTTCCTCAAAGGCCGGCAACGCACCTGCAAGTCCTCGGATGTTGCAGATGTCCATGGGCGGTGGTAGTCACTTTCCATCAGGTGAGCCTCCTGCTCGTTTGCCCCCTCTTTATATAAAAAAAAAAATAATAATAATAAATAGGTGTCGTATTGTCGCGACAATTCGATATTTTTCTTTTTAACAAAACTTTTTATGCGACAGGTGACAGGCGACAATTTGTCGAATATCAATCTGTAAATATACTTTTAAAATGTCAAAAAAAAAATGTCAAATAAAAGAAAATTGTCACGACGAATTGACATATTTGTAGAATTTTCTGACAATTCTGACAGGAGCCGTTACATCTATCGCGAAATCATATTTTGACTTATGAAGGCAATTATATTATAAGTAAAAGGTGTAGATATGTAAAAAAAACTTTAAATACAAATAACATTTAAAAATAATTATTATACAAGTCGTGACCGCGTGGAATGGTGGCAAGAATGCTAGCAGCATTTCCCCTTTGAATCGCAATTCCGATTCTCTGGGCGAAAAATGAACCAGCCCTCCTGTCACCAGTGGAGGCAATAAGGCGGGGAGTAATATTTTAGATGAATTTTTAGGCACTAGTACTCCAAGGTCCAAGCGTTTCAACTGCAACGTCATACACAACATTCAATCTACGAAAATGACACTGTTACGCACACATAAATAACTTAATATTGCAATATATACACTACATTACGATTCGTCGCTAAAGTAGGGTGGCATGTTTTAAGTATCACGAGTGAAAAAGAGACTAGTAGATTTGCGAGAGTGCATCGTCTGGTGTCAAAGAAACGACATATTATATTAAATAATAATAATCAGATCAGAGAAGTCACCTTATCATACTCTCGTTCATGCCTATGAATGCGATTTACTCATAAATTCAAATTTTAAAAGTACTAAAAATGCATTTAAAAAAAGGTAAATAAAAATTATCAATAATGAAAAAATAATATCAAATAATGTGGTCTAATTAAATTCAAATATCTTTATTCAATGTAGAAGTGTTACACTTTCTTATTGATTGTCATAAGTCTACCACCGGTTCGGAAATAAATACTTCAGACCTGAGAAGAACCTGCGAAAGAAACTCAGCGGGATTTTTTTTTCAGCTCATTTTTTACAATATTTATATAATATATAATAACAATACAATATTAATATTCTTCTTTAATTGAAACAGCCTGGAGGCGATCGTTTCATTCCCAAGGTGTGCAATCATCTAAAAAGTCATTGATTGTATAATATCCTTTAGCACACAAGCGTTCCTTAACAATCCTTTTAAATTTCACAATTGAATATTTTTTATTGGGGTCTGAAGTACTACCAGATTTAAAAATAGGAATTACCTTACTATGCTTCATAAGGCCAGGCAACACGCCACTTAGGATACAATTATTAAATATAAAAACTAGATAAGGTGCAATCACATCAATAACTGATTTGACTACCTTAACAGAGATCCCCCACAGATTGGCTGTTTTCTTAACATCCAATGAGTTGAAAGTTCTGATTATATCTTTAACATTTACAGTTTCAAAATTAAAGCTAATGTTGCACTTACTTACATTATTTTATAGTAACGGTTCAGCAACGGTAGGAGAGGAATTTAGTGCTTTGGTAGTTGAGATCGGAATGTCAACTAAAAATTTTTCAAAAACAGTAGCAACGTTCTGGTCAGAAGTAACTGGCATATTATCTATAGACAGAGGGAAGTCAGTAGTGTTATTTTTGACTTTTCCAGTTTCACTATTAATAACTTTCCAAGTCATTTTTATTTTATTTGGTGCGTCTACAATTTTTTTTTTAATATGCAATGACTTGGCTAAGGAACACACTCGTTTGAATAGTTTAGAGTAGGCACTAACATAATTAATGGAAGAAAGAGACCGGTTGTAAGTTCTTTCATTATAAAGTTCTTTTTTTTTTTTTATAGCCCGGCAGGGCAAAAGACTCCACTCCACCTGATGGTAAGTGGTAGTAGAGACCAAACGCGACGACGGCTAGTGCAGTCGGGAAGAATGATATAACCTTTGCCTACTCTTATGAATTCCTACAGTCGCCCAATCATTAAATGTGAGAAAACTCTTTGAATTGACTGTCTTAGAAGTAAATATGGCATTGAATTCATTTTTAATTAATTTAAAAAAGTTGTTATAAAACACATTGGAGTTTTCGTGAAATGGTAGATATGAGAGCTTTGCCATAATATTACCTCTGAACTTCTCCATTCGATTCTTATTAATTGGGACAAATGTTTGTTTTAATTGTTTATTATATTTTTTGATTTGTGAATTAAATGAGGCCAACTGTCCACAATGATTAGAACTTATTACTTTTCATTTATACCAACAACAAAATTATAAAAAAAATATAAATATGTGCCAACTGCCACCACTGTTTTATTAATATAACTAGCGGCCCGTCCCGGCTTCGCACGGGTTATAGTTATAAGCATGCTAATTAAAACGACCATGAATCACAAAATTAAAAAAAAATGTATGCTTATCTTAAAGCCGCCCTGTACACTACGTTGGCTGTGGGATTTGTAGGTGGCAACAAAACAAAAAGTGTCCTACTCGAGAAAGTGCCAAATACAATTGCCCGTGGGAAAAGCACTCTTTCCTTAAGTCGATACCAACTATGGAAAAAGTTTGTCCCTGGGATTTATTTATTGTTAGGGCAAAGGATATTTTTAAAGGGAACTGTAACCTTTTAAAAGATATGGGCAAATCAGTTGGTATCATCGGGATCCGCGGAACATGTGCGAGCTGACCGGCCGCGGGACCCGTAATGATAGTTGCTACAATCACATTATCTCTTAATTCTTTGATCAATAGTCTTGTACCATTACACATATTGTAATAAAAAAATAGTAATAACAGCCAGTTAATGTCCCACTGCTGGGCTGAGGCCTCTTCTCCTCTTTTTGAGGAGAAGGGTTGGAGCTTATTCCACCACGCTGCTCCAATGCGGGTTGGTGGAATACACATGTGACAGAATTTCAGTAAAATTTGACGCATGCAGGTTTCCTCACGATGTTTTCCTTCACCGTTAAGCACGAGATGAATTATAATCACAAATTAAGCACATGAAATTCAGCGGTGCTTGCCCGGGTTTGAACCCACGATCATCGGTTAAGATTCACGCGGTCTTACCACTGGGCCATCTCGGCACATTACACATATTGGGAGGGCTTAAATTTCTTAAAAGCATAACAGGCGTACCTATTTTTAATTTTAGTTCATGAGGTGGCAAATCAGCAGGATTAAGGGAATTTAAAAATTCCTGTGGGTAGTGCACTGTATCTTCGATGTCGCACACGGTGTCAACGGATTTGTAACATTTTAAATCACCTGGTACTTTTTCAATAATAATTTTGTTTATCTCATTTACTAAGTCGTTTCTGGGTGACAATATCGCTCTCGAACAGAGCCAATGGAAATTTCTTACTGTAAGATTGTTGATGTCGGGATAGATTGTGTCTATAAGAATTTCTAGACTGTGAACAGTTTGAGCCAATTCAATATCCAACCGTACTTGGAGCTGTTTGCAATTGGATGCTGTTTTGATGAGCACTCGTCTACTAGTTACTCGATGCGCTGCGTGGCGGCCGCCGCCGGCATGTAATTTTAAATTTAATTTCATGATATCTTTTGAATGGAATGTCCGATTTCAATAATTCAAAAAGTAATCATCAGGTATTGAGACAGTCTTGAATATTAAATTATTTATTTGGATAACAATTTATAAATGGTATGGATAACACGGTCTGATTTTGATCGGCATTTCTATCAATTTTATCAATTATCAGTAAATAAAAAAAAAGATTATTATTTTAAATCTCCAAGGAAATAAATTGATCGTTTTTATTATTAATTTTTACTAAACGTGTCAAAATTATAATTTACAAATAATGGGTAAATTGAATTTCTTGAATTATCAATTAAACCAAAAGTTTTAATTAACAGAATAAATTTATTATATTGAGCAATCTTGATAAGACAAAAAAAAAAAAACATTTTCACTTTCAAGATTTTGCCGCCCTAAAAAATTTGCCGCCCTGGGCACTAGCCCCGACTGCCCCTAGTGTAAATCCACCGGTGGCTGCATACCTTCGGGTTGCAGCGGAATGGGCCGGCACGCCCGGCCGGAATTACCACTCTCCCACGTAAAATCGGCGTAAAGTGCTACGCTACCATAATTCTGAGTGCAAATAACAAAATGCTAAACACACAATGTCTTACTGCAACCCTATGACAAACAAAAGTCCTAAGACCTGTCGTTTTCAATGACCAGCTTGGTTGATTTTAGTGAGAACTGTTATCACATGTACACTTATTATAGTGCATGCTCAAACAATGTCCATTCTCTGCATCGCTAATGCGCCATCAACCGTAGGAACGAAGATGTTATGCCCTATGTGCCTGTAGTTTGATAGAATAAAAAATAATATAATAGGTATTTAATATTTTTATAAATTAAATTTTACTTCAAGCCATTGAAGTAACTTTAAATATATATTTTTTTTTTTTTTAACGTGGGGAATCCCTCATGGGTACCCTCTGAAGGAGGGTTATGTCGGACTCTTACCGACTAAAACCACCACGGTACCCTTCTCGTCTTAAGTGGAGCGCCACGGGATCGCTTGCGCATGCTACCGTGACGCTCCGACGTAACTTTAAATATATTAAGTCAACCAACAGGAATTCATAATAAGTCCACTAATGATTATTTAAAGAATAATCATCAACTTAAAAATAAGAAAAAACCATTACTAAAGTTTTTCTTAACAGAAATGCATTTCATACATATTAATTTCAAATCACAGATTTTCAAGCAAACATTCTTATATTTATGCGGGCAACAGCTATAGGCCGCGCTCGAACGAATCTTGGACAGAATGCTCCGATATCACGAATGTCGCGAGAGTATAATTATTGTGCAAAAAACGCAGCAACACTGGACATTTGTTGTGACGGGCTCTCATCGTTTATAAAAAAATGTGATTTATCTTTAGTGCAAAATGTTAGTTAGTGTTAAAAAGTTAGTTTTTTTTTTATATTTTGAATAATATTTTAAAATTTAATTAGTTACCTCTTTTTGTTTTTGTTCTTTTTATTTAAATATTTATATTTTCTTTGATTTTTAATTTGATTTGTATAATTTCTTTTTATAACTTTTTTTTGTAATTGTGTGTGAGAATGGTGTGTTCTCCTATAATTGGTTGTACATAAGTAGTTAGTTTTTAATTTAATGTAAAGCGTGTTTTTTTTAATGTATTTTGTGTACAACGGTTGGGGATCCAAATAAATAAATAAATAAATAGCGTACGGGCGACAGCGGGACGCGGGGCGCGCAAGCGGTTGCATCACGCGTTAGTATGATGGGTGTTGGGCCGCCTGAATTTATTTAGTGCGCGATAATTTTAAAATTACGATTACTCCTAAGATATGATAGATTTAAATTGGGTAGTGTAAAGGGCAATTATAATATACATTAAATGCTTAAAGTAAATAACGTATTTATTTTAATAAGGATTAATATCATATCCGTTTTTATAGCTTTCCAATTTTAACGTTTTTATTTAACCATTTTTTAAACATTAAAATGGGTATAGTTAGCTATCCTTGAAAGATAGACATATGCCATCGCGGACTTTTTTGTAGATCTATGAAAGGGGAACAATTTCACCATACATTATTTTGTTATAACTCAAAGGGATTGTACAGCTTTTTCGATGAAAGCTCCCAATCGGCTCGTTTTTTTCCGACTTCTTCAACAATTATCGCTATATTTCAACAAATTTACAGAAAACATTAATGAATTATACACGTAAACCTTCCACTTCATCACTTCATCACCACTGAATCACTTTATCTATTAGTGAAAACCGTATGAAAATCCCTTCAGTAGTTTTTAGTTTAGCGCGTTCATACAGACAGACATGAAACGCGGGGGACTTTGTTTTATAATATTTATTATAAGGATTTTATTCTATGATCAGTTCTGTCGTCTATCTCTATTGCACCAATGATATTATACATAAAAAGGTGTAGATAGGTTACAAGCACTCCGTGAGCACTAGTTTGAAATAAGGCTAGTAATCCACACTTCACCTCAGTTTTATGTCACAATTGTCAATGGATAGACGTCACGTAGCGAGTACAATTATATTTAAGTGTCCCAAAATAAACGGAAATGCCGTCGTGCGTTATGAGATATTGCACAAATTATACTTACAAAACTTTTAAAACTCAAGGAACCACATATCATTCGTAAGTTTCCTATTTATCTTAATATTTTCACAAATCAAATATTATATTCGTAAAATATGACGTTAGAAATGAATGAATGCAACAAAAGTATATTCATGAACGAGTGCAACAGAGATAGACGACGTTACTGATCATAGAGTAAAACACAAACAGTGGTGGCAGTTGGCAGATATGTAATAATTTTATATGTTTGTTTTATTTATATAAATGATTAAATTTATTATTTGTTTTGTTTATATAAATGATTAAAATATTAAATTATTAATTATATTATGTTACTAAATTGAAATCAAAATAGAAATAAATATTTTTGTCAGTAGTATCGTAAAGAAGATGTTTATTTAGATGTATAAATAGTACTTAGATATATGATCATGAAATTAATTAATTGTTTCTAGATTTCCATCGAAAAGTGCATCCAGTGAGTTGATATTGTTTATTTGATATTAAATTTTTATAAAATTATTATTGATAGTTTTTATTTGCCTATTTTCAATGAATTTTTAGTACTTTTACAAAATTTATTTATGAGTAATCGCATTCATAGGCATGAATCCGGGTAAGAAAAAACGTATTGTCGGATAATTTATTCTATGTCGTTTCTTTGACACGAGGCGATGCACTCTCGCAAATATATTCGTCTTTTTTTCACTCGTGATACTTAAATCATGCCACCCTACTTTAGCGACGAATCGTAATATAGTGTGTATATTGCAATATAAAGTTATTTATGTGTGCGTAACAATGTCATTTTCGTAGATTGAATGCTATGTATATGTATGTAACCTATCTACACCTTTTTACTTATAATATCATTGTATTACACTCGTTTAGAGCTCGTTCCCACTTGTCGGGTGTCGGATCCGTATATTAAACGGAGGTTATAGTGGCAGAACATTACATATGAAGCTATTCACACTTATCGGAAACCGATTTTGTGTCGGCTCCGACAAGAAATGTCGGGTGTTTTGCCAGCCCTCTACGCCCGGAAAAAAATCGTGTCGGATCTCGCTCGCCTATGATGAAGAATGGCGCTGTTCACATTCGTCTGATGTCGGGGCCGATATCTTGTATTTTGGTAGTTTATGCTAATTGATATTTGAGCCAATAGATGGTTGAATGTAGTTATCGACATTCTAAAATAATTGAAAAACATAATTTCGTCACTCCTCAATTCTGTTATTAAATTCTGAAATGTTCCCAAACTAAATCTTTCTCTCAGGATTGGGTGCACCCAATATTTTCTTTCCTTGACTGTCTTTCCTGGTTTTCTTCTTAAATAATAATACATCACAACAAGAAATTCGTCGACGTCCATCGTGCACAATCGCTTCGCGTAGAATGCTTAAAATTGACACTAGCTTCGACCGTGGCCGACAACCGATTATTATTAATCGTGTGTGTGAACAAAGGCGACGACATCCGATCAATATACGGATCCGACACCCGACAAGTGGGAACGAGCTGTTATTGGTATACTTTTATCGCATTATTTTCTGACGCGATATTTTACGAATATAATGTTTGATTTGTAAATAATATTAAGATAAATAGAAAATAAATTAGGCCCAAAAGTTTTTGTGCATTTCCATTTCGAACCTGAAATTGCTAGTCATTTGCTAGTTATTTTATTTTTCTATTTTACCCGTTTCTTTCATAAACAAAATTGTTTGAAATATGTCACAAGCCAATATAATTGTCATGACAACCCGACAATTGTCACTGATAATTGTCATGACAACCCGACAATTGTCACTGATAATTGTCATGACAACCCGACAATTGTCACTGATAATTGTTGTGTGATTTGATTTGATTGAATTGATTGATTCAAGTATATAATATTAGGTCCTTACATATGAAATTTGCGTTTTTTACGGTTCATGTTTTCCATTGTGCGGGAATAAGCGACGCATAAGAAAAAAAAAATGAATGACTGTTTTCAAAACTATTTGACCAGCTAACCTAACCTTTTTTTACGCTGGAAAAACGCATGACGCGTTTTCCCCCACATGGGCGGGTATGTGGGACTCCAGCCAGCCGTATGTCCAGGGCACCGAGTGCACCCCTGACATCGGAATACCCACTAATAAACCAGCGGTACCCTTCCCGTCTTAAGGGGAGCGCCACGGGATCGCTTGCGCATTCAACCCTGAGCTAACCTAACCTAATATTAATTTAATTTGCTACTATGATTTAATTCGAATTAATTTAATCTAATGTATAAAATGTAAAATATTTTTTAATTTTGAAATTTTTGTCTTTTTATTATTTACAAGGTGTGCCCCGCAGTTTCACCCACATATAATTAATAAAAATAAGCCTAGAGCCTTTCTCGATAAAAAGATAACACAAAAATATTTTTTAAATTCGAACCAGTAGTTCCTGTGATTAGTCGGATCAAGCAAACAAACTCTTCAGCTTTATATATTAGTAATTAGTATAGATATTGATGCCCCTTTCCCTCCTACCCCCGCAGCGTCACCCGCTAGGCTTGCTGGAGTCACCCACATTATTTTATTTCTGCATTATTTTCTTTAGATTGACTTTTATAAATTCGTTATATCTTTTGAATGGAATGTCCGATTTTAATAATTTAAAGTGTTTTACAGGTATTGAAACGGTCTTTAATAAGATATAATTTAATGGGATAAGGATTAACACAGAGGTATGAGTAATATGGTTTGATTATTGTCGGCGCTTCTATCAACTTTTAAAATGTAAATAAGTAGTTGTAGTGGCATAACTTCAGTAGTTGGACATATGGTATCTTTTATTCTATCGGACTTTTTCTTTTGTAGATATTGATATGTTGTATAATACTGTATTTACTTGGTGGTAGAGCTTTGTGCAAGCTCGTCTGGGTAGGTACCACCCACTCATCAGATATTCTACCGCAAAACAGCAGTACTTGGTACTGTTGTGTTCCGGTTTGAAGGGTGAGTGAGCCAGTGTAATTACAAGCACAAGGGACATAACATCTTAGTTCCCAAGGTTGGTGGCGCATTGGCAATGTAAGCGATGGTTAACATCTCTTACAATCCCAATGTCTATGGGCATTGGTGACCACTTACCATCAGGTGGCCCACATGCTCGTCCGCCTTCCTATGCATTTTTTTGTTCTGTCATCAATAGTTTCCGCAGCGTACGCGATGACAGTTTTTTATGACTAATTTTTTCACACCTTGGGTGTTGAAACGATGTTTCCAATGTACAATAGGCAGATGTACGATTTACTATGCCAGGACGCGTAAAGCTTTGAGTTTCATTATTTAATTAGGCAACCATTTGTTTCATATAATATAAAATAATCTTAGCTAAAAGTCGACTTTTCATCGTAAATGGTTAGAACATTTGAGGTTGCAGATAATGAGATTTATGAATATAAAGAATAAAACTAGGGAAAGAATACCTCCTTGCGGTACGCTAAAATAGAGATTTGGACTTTTATAATAAATGTTTTGTCTATTTATACATGATGTATTTTATAACAAAAATCTTTGAGTTTAACGTAATTAAAGTAACCGATACTACCTTGTTTCATTACTGATTTCTATAAAAATAAAAATTGTGCGGTCGGGGCCCCCCCCCGTCGAGAACGATGTTCTGTGCTACATTTTTTCTCAAACTGTGTAGATTTTAATTCATTATGTTACTTTATTTTTGTTACACCAAAAAGCACTAACTCCTTAGGCTCCTTCATATCGACCTCCTAAATTCGAAAGCCCAACACATCGCAATTTGTAGCATTTGGTAGGCACAGTATGAAAGCTATTTCGTCCGCGTGTAGGATATAAACGATATTAACTTATATCGCTTATGATCGAAATTAATTAGCTGGAAAATTTTATTCCATAAAACTGCGTTGTATTGTATACCTACTACTACCTAACTTTGGATACTTCGAAATGTTTTATTTACCTTAATTTATGTTGAATATGAACTAAAATGATTTTATTATATAGTATTATGACTTTAGCAATATATACGTCTTACATTTTTTCTTTTATATTTTGAAGTAAGTATATCAAATTTCCAAATTATATTACAGGTAAGGTACCAGCGATAGAAATAAAGGAAGATGTATGCATCTACGAAAGTTTAATAACAGTAGAGTATTTAGATGAGGTGTATCCTCAACGACCTTTATTACCTAAGGATCCTGTGAAGAAAGCTTTTGACAAAATAATTGTCGAATCCACCGGTGCTGTAAGTATTTCCTAAAAGTAGAAAGTAATTAACCGACTTCAAAAAAAGGAGGAGGTTATCAATTCGTCTGTATGTATTTTTTTTGTGTTTGTTACCTCATAACTTTCGACTGGGTGAATCGATTTTGATGATTTTTTTTTATTTGAAAGGGGTTGCTTCCCATGGATTCCCATTTTACAATTATTGTTATTTTTGGAGTCGATGTCAGCTAAATACATACATTATCAACCACACAACACATTCGTACCTACATATTGATGAGTAGAAAATAGTAAGTTAATTATCAAATTATAGAAGAATACGCAATTATTTTTTTACTTTTTAGTGCATATTAATTTGTTTTTCCTATGAAGTCGGTTTTTGTTTTGTTAAAATTTTTATTTATTTTTCTTATATATTATGAGTTTGTTTCTAGTAGAGATGATTAAAAAATCTTTAATTTATTGTACAATTTGGCTAACCTTTTATTTCTGGTATGAAAAATGTCTAAAATGGTTTAACCTACAATCTAAGCGGTCTTTGCGACAAGTAGCATTAAAATTAAATACGTAATTAGGTTTTGCATGAAGTTATACTTATACACAAAATTATCATTAAAAATTAACGATTAAAATAAATATATATCTTGTTTTTAGATTCACACACTTTTTTTCAAAGCAATTACGGCACCAGACACTATTACTGACGAGAATGTGAGTGCTTATCACAGAGCCTTAAAGTTTATTGAAGATCAATTAAAAATCCGTGGAACCACATTTTTGGGCGGCGCTGAGCCAGGTTATGCTGATTATATGATTTGGCCGTGGTTTGAAAGGCTGCAGGGCTATAAAAATGGAGATCATCGAATCAAAATAGATCCAATCAAGTATCCATTATTGGTTTGTATTATTCGTTTTCTTAACAAACTGACTTATAAATAAAACCTAAGAATAATCATTTATTTTATAACTATTACATAAATTTACTTTGGGATTTTAGTTTGATTTTGGATTAGTAATATTTTTTTCATTTTTGATTTCAGACTCAGTATATAGATAACATGTTTAAAGATCCAGCAGTGAGCCAGTATCTAATACCTAATGACATTATGGAAAAATTTATTAATGGCTACAAACTTGGAAGTCCTAATTATGAGCTACTTAATGAAAATTAATTACTTTATACTACGCATTAAAAATGACCAAAATAATTAAATCACACTTTAATATAAGCATCAATGTATATCAATAAACTGTAATATACAATTATTTGTTGATAGCATAATTATTCAAGGCCATCATAATACATATTATAGGTACAATAAATGAATACTGATATAAATGAATACTAGATAAACAAAATAATCGCTTTGTTTGACTTTCGCTGTTATCGCGCGATATCCCGGCACTATGAGGATGACCATTATCGACTGCAAATTTTGGATTTTGTCTTGCAGTGGCAGACACCACAAGGTCTGTCGCCAAACGGGAATCCTAGTAGACGTCCACTTATCAAAGGAAACAGTACAACAGCGGCATTCGGCATACAAGCAGCGAACTTCCACCCTTCGGTCCCCCGAGATTAGGCAGTAGTCTATGCACAGTACATTTTCGATCCGTAAGACTATGCGCTTCAAGTCCTCCTTGTTTTTTTTCTAAACAAAGCAATTTCCATCTTATTCTGAATCTCATTTTGAAATTGTAACGAAAACACATTAAGTATATTTTTTATTAAAACTGGTTCAAATTTTAAAGTAAACATAATTTCATAATTTAGGTCAAGAGAACCAGCGGCTTATTCAGCAATACATGTCTTTTGAGTGTCACTGAAAATGTAAACAATGTAAGCATGTTGTTTTTAATGATCTATTATTTTACTAAATAAAATTATACAGCTACAATTATTGTTTTCTTTTTCAAATTTAAACAAGATGTTGTATATAATTTTCTATTTAGTGTAATTACTAAGCGAGTACATTAGATAATGGATACTTTCGTACTAAACATTTACTAATGACATGAATAATTAAATTACACCCTATTTTTAGTAAAATATATTAAAAGCTCTAAATAAAATTACTTCAACAAATCATAATTACAAAACATTTTTCATTGTTAACACTTTCACCGCTAACCTATATAATATTACCTATTTAGATGGGTCAATTTTAATAACCCTTAATTTTGGCAATCGGAAAAGACAAACAGGTAGGTTGTTTCAAATAACATACGCGGTTGTTTTTGGTAATTAGGATGAGGTTTACAGTTTACTCAAATATGTACTTTGGCACTTTTAGCATCTTCTTTTAGACTTATTATTCAAGGCCCTATACATACTTTTAATGTATACTGATAATAAAAATGTCACAAATATGTTGTTTACAATGAAACTAATCTTATTTATTAAAGAATTTAATTGAAACACTCATTTTAAGTATCATCAGAGTTTCAGAAAAACTTGTCGAAACTCGTCAATGATTATAGTTAAAAAAAACACTCGATAAAAGAAGAAAAGACACATTTATAATACCTAAAGTAAATTTTATATAAGAAAACGAGATGTCAACAAAATGCATAATGTCAAAAGAAACATACAATTCCTTGCATCATCACCATTTGAATACAAAATGTTTGTCTTATAATTACACATAGATGTCAAAAAAAAACTAAGATAATAAATTTCATGTCATATTCCTAATTATTAAATATGATTACAGCTAAATATATATTAAGTTGACCACAAATCAAGATATAAACTAATTATAAATACATCTTGTATTCTTATTCATAATTAAATCTATGTACTAAAAAAAAAATATTCAGTCATTATTCAATTAAATCTAATTTGTTTTATATTTGGCTGCAGCATTTTCTAGTTTGGAAGTAATGGCCTTTAAATCTGTATTTTTGTCTAATTTTAAATAAGTAGCATTTCTAATTTCGTGTAGTTTAATCCACTCAGGAGCCTCTTCTGTTATCAGTTTAATGTCTTTGTGTAAATCACTAGCAGAGACATTAGATTTAAAACTGCTGTCTAGTTTAGACAGAACCACATTCAGCGCTAGAACATTTTTCCTTTCTGTAACAAAAATGTTCCTCAAGGTCCTAGCAAGGTCAGGAAGTCTACTATAGGTTAAATAGTTTTGCTCATATTCAGTAGATCTTGTCATAGCCTCAAGGGCTTTAGCTGCTTGTTTAGCCTTTACTTTGTCTAATAAAGCTGCTGGCAAATTGCGAAGTGCCGGATTTAAGATTTGAACTCCACTTGTTGATGGCTGACATGCTTGTGTTGAAACATTTCTTGTAACTGGTGAATCATTTATTCCTGTTATAGCTTTTTCTTGTTCTGTTAAGCCTCTTGCTTTGGCCTGTGCAAGTTTCTCTAGTGCCCTTTCCATCTTTGTATTACATTTAAATAATTCCCTTGCTTTGGCAAGAACATCTTGAGCTGAAGAATACTTTTCAGTATTTGGCATTTCTGGCAACTTGGCACATTCTACTTCTGGAATTTTTTCTAGTTCAAACTCAGGATGCCAACGAATCAATTTGTTATCTGGTATATCGAGTGGTGGGTCAAGAGATGCCAAGAATTGAGCATGATGCTTCTTAACCACTTGTAAGAGTGTATCATAGAAATATCTTCGTCTTTCAAGTTGTACCAGAGGGTTAATCATTTTGATGTCATTCGGGAAGTTAGGAGAAATTATTAATTCAAATGTTTCTTTATGAGATGATGTACTGAAATTTTTCACTTTCTGGACTTCAAAATTGTAGAAATCTGGCACTAAATGCTTTATTTGAGCCAAATGTTTCTCAGTAAATGTTCTTTTAAGCATTTCTTGTACAGATGGCTTCAGTTTGCTAAAAGTTATCTTTTCCTTCCTATTATATAAAAGTGTGACAGCTGTTTCCATACTACGGAATATCTCAGCTAAGAACCTATAGTGATGAGGTAGATTTAAGCTAGGTGTAGAAGATGCGAGAGATGCATGTCGTATATATGCTGGTACCTGCAAATTAATAAATTTACTAAAATATTCTGTTAAGCATTTAAAAAAACTTTTTATTGGTAATTTTGATTTAAGATTAACTGAATTCCAAATAATCATGTAACAAACCTTGCTGGGGCTCTTGATAGGGCTAACAACAACTTTTCTAGGAGATAGAAAAGGCCTCTGTTGTGAAACTTCTGTAATTGTTTCCTTCTTAGGTGACATCAAATCATTGCGAATTATTGATTTCTTGCTTGGACTATAATTATATAAGAACATTCGTTAGATTAATGGACTTAATTTTCTCAGAGCATTAAAATAATAAGACAATTACAGTGGACTAATAAATACATTTCGTACCTTTGGGGGACATCCACATCAATTGACTTAAATTCTTGCAGGTTTTTCTTTTCAGTTGTATCTTTGAGCTGTTGAATACCTTTGCTGAGACGATCAGCCCTTGCTCTTAGTTCAGCTATTCTACTACTGCCTGTTAACCTCTTTTTAATATCACCAAGGCTTAGCTCTTTTCTAGCCAAATTAACATTTTCAATTTTGGAGGGGGCATTGTTTTTAACAATATTTGTAGCATTATTTTTTTTTGAAAAGGCTTCTATATTCTTTGGTTTCTCCGTTAAGTTAATCTTTCCTTCTGCTTGAGAAACACTTACGTTTTGTTTTAATTCGAAATTGATTTTATCAGAGACTGCATTCGACTGTATGATATCACTGTTAAATTTATCTTTCACTATACCAAGTTCATGTTCAATGTTTTTGGGTAGAAGATTTTTTTTAGATTTTGAAGCACATTCTATCGTACGATCAATGTGGGCAATTTTGTGTTTGGAACTTACGATATCATCTGTAGCGGGCCTCTTCCTACTATTAAAAAAACTTGTAAGTGTTGTTTGAGACATTGCATATAATAAAATATATAAAATAGACACAATTTTAAACCGATTAAAAAATATCTGCTTTCCCTCCAAAATTCGTTACAATATTAAACGTTAAAACGTATAGCATTCTGTCAAATTGAATGTCACTTGTCAAAGTCAAACGAAGAGTAAGCCACGGTCTTAGCAGCGCGCTCATGGGTGACTTTTGTCACGGTGACAGTTTCGTCACCCTCATCGTGTCCTCAAAATACTCAGTGCGAAGTAAGTCGTAAATTATATATAATTGTAAATTGAACTGAACAACGTTATTAAGTCGACGTTTCCCCGCTTTTGAAGTTGAGAGACCTGTGGTCTTATACAAAGGTCTACCAACTACAGTAGTGTTGTCAAGTGTTTGTTGTCAAGTGTTCAGTTCAATTAGCGGCCGCCAGAGGCAAGACGGTAGATGGATGTGCCGAACACTTTTTCAAATTCAAACAAAACAGTGAAATAACAAAACAAAAATAACACCAAAATCGCAGAACTCAACAAAACGAGATAACAATGATTAAATATGTAACACGATACTTGGGAGAGAAAAATATACGCCGCGTGTCACTCAACCACGTGCGATAGCAACGACGTATAGCGGCGTTGTCGCGAAATAAAAGTTATATCATTCACACCAATTTCTCACCACTGAAATTGGGCTCTGTATATCTATATAAATAAAATGATAGAGGTCTGCAGTTGTGTGCGCATCACGGAAAAACTACTGGATAGATTTCAATGAAATTTTCTAAATTTTATTTCTTAAACACTTGTCCCTTATCAAAAAATTAACTATTGCGATATCTTAATTTAATAAAAAGTTATTAAAGTTTCAAGAAATAACGATTTGTATATGCACTGCGTGTTCAGTGATGTATGTTTAAACAAAGTATATTTTTGCTTGCGATCTTTTTAATGTTTTTTCCTTCGTACATAAGAAAACTTTCTTAATATATTAAGTAACGCGGACGAAGTCGCGGGTATCAGCTAGTTAAAAATAAAATGGTAGATGCAACCTTGATTTAAAAAAAAAAATACAGACGAATTGATAATCTAATTCTATATAAATAATTCTAATTTTTATTATAACATATAAAATATAATACTTGAGTGTAAGAGATTTTTATGAGACTATATATATACTTTTTAAGCATCTTAAAATATGTTATTGACAAGAATTTGATGTTTAATCATTATGTAAGCATAATGAAATCAATTTAATTTAAAGCAGCTGAATTGCAGAATTCATAATATAGCTTAAGTTGTCTCTATTTGTAACAATGATCGATTTATTAATCAATTATCAAAAGAAGTAAACGAACTAAAATAATTTCCAAATATGCAAGAAGATGCCTCCTAAACCAATTCTTGTGAAAACTGAAAATCGGAAGAGTATTTTATTTACACCAAGTCGAATAGTAAGTCGACCCGATAATCTTGAAGGCGGTGAAGAAACTGAAATAGCTGCACAAATATTAGTGCCCCAAGAAGGTGGATGGGGTTGGATTGTTGTAGCAGCTTCATTTTTAAGTGTTTTTATATTAGATGGGATAACCTTCACTTTTGGGAGTTTGCTAAAAGATATGTCGAACGATTTTAATATTTCAGATTCTCTCATAGCCTTTGTAAACTCTTTGGCGATAGCGATTTATTTTATTGCAGCTCCTATGGCTTCCGCATTTATCAATCGTTTTGGTTTTAGATCTTGTATAATGTCAGGATCTGTACTTAGCTCGTTATCTTTGTTCATTTCTTATTTTTCAACCAACTATCCATCACTTTGTTTATTTTATGGCTGTTTTGCAGGCTTTGGATACTGCTTAATTAATATGGCAGCCGGACTTGTTGTAGGATTTTATTTTGAAAAGTTACGTTCGCTAGCGTTGGCCATAGCAACATGTGGGTCAAGTATAGGTATCATGGTATTTTTTCCATTAAACACCTACTTGGTTAAATTAGCTGGATGGCGAACTGTTACACTGTTTCACTCCGGGCTTCTCGGTATAACTTACTTTTTGGGTATGACCTTTCAACCCTTACTATCATTTACAGTTGCGAAGACAACAGAGGACCCTACACGTACTGTTACCTATTTACCGAGTTTATCAACTGCTGCAGTACGTCCCATGGTGTCTCGTACCAAGGTTGAAGGATTAGTACCCACAGCTACCGAGCGCTTATTTTGTGCCGTTTCAAATTTGAATTTTCCAACTGCTGCTGCTGTAGTAGATGACAATACATTTACATCAGATGCTCAACCTGGTCCGTCATCGGGAGCTGTATCTAAATTAACATTAACTGCAAATGCTCCTCAGGGTGGTATTAGTCCTCGACAGTTAAAGCAATTTCAATCTATTATGTCAAGAACAAGTATTCAAGATAAAAAAGCCATTGAAATAACAGTAACTGTAGAACCGCCTAAAAAAACTGGTTGCTGTGGTCGATTATGTAATTGGGATCAACATGTACCCCAATCTCGCCCAATGTATCGAGATGATGTATTTTATGATGGCAAATTAGACAAACTCCCAGTTTATCAAAAAAGTAAGATGACCACACAGACATCAAAAACTGGGCTAGAATATCAGTTGGCTGTATCCAGAGCAGCAACAGCTATAGATTTACGAGAAAGAAGAGGAGTATTTACCACGGCTGCTAGAAGAGTGCTTGCAACAATGATGGACCCTAAACTATTGAAGAAAAAATCATTTCTGTGCTTATGTTTTGCTGGCATGTTAATTTATGTTGGGTTTCTAGTTCCTTACGTATACATACAAGAAAAAAATATTGAAGTTGGCCTAGATCCCCAGCATTGTTCTTTATTTGTAAGTGTTATAGGCTTTTCTAATGCTGTAGGCAGATTGGTATTAGGGGCTGTCGCTTGTTACTTTGATCCGCTATACGTATATGTATTTGCTATGTTAATGTCGGGAATTAGCACTATGGCTTCAAACTTATCATTTAGTTTATATTTTCAATATTTGTATTGTTTTATTTTTGGTTTCTTTGTTTCATGCGTCGCTTCTTTAAGAAGTATGGTATTAGTTACTTTGTATGGGTTGGATAATTTAACAAATGCTACAGGGGTTGTGTTATTATTTCAAGGCATTGGTAGTTTAATTAGTACTCCAATTGCGGGCATACTTAAAAATTTATATGGATTCTCGGTATCGTTTTATATTGCTGGAATATTTATAACGATCGGTGGTCTTATTCTGTTGCCCATAAAAGGAATGTCTATCAAAGAACAAAAAGGAACTATACCAACTGTTCAAACTTAAGAAATTGATGTCAAATATGTATTTTTACTAACTTTAAGCAAGTATAATAAACAGGGCTACTATTTATATTCGACTTTTATTTTTTAATAATTCATACTCAATGATTCTGTTTGTATTTATAAACTGTAATCACAAATTTAAAATGAATAATTTATTTGCATTAGGTACCCTGAGCACAGAATGAAATCTATTTAATATTATAAAATAGATAAACTAAAGTATATAATGAATAAAAATTATTAATTAAACTTTTTTTTTATTAGTAATAAATATTGTACAATAATTACATTGGTTATTATTTTTTTTATCAGAAGTCATATGCAGATCAACAGTTCGCCAACAGTCCGTGTTACATTTGAAAAGTTATTTTTAAAAATAGGTGTTTTTAAAAAAAAAATTATTACTTACGACAGCTAGTAAGCTTTATATTATATATTTTTTAATTAGTAACAAGGTCAACTTCACTTTCACTAGTAGTTAATAAATAGACTTTAATATTATTATTATTAAAAACCAATCTAGTTGTTTTTTTGTATGTAAAATATTTTTTAATAAAGAATATGAAATTTTAAAATATTTTATTTTATCTATAAATATTTTTGAGCCGGTAACACTGGAGCGGTTCATGTTCGAGCGCATTTTGTTCTGTCTGAAACCGGCCGCCATACTCAAACAAAAAGATTGAGATGAAAAGATAAATTTATTTATATTGGAACTTATTGAAAGTGTTTTAATTTACTAAATGAGTTCTAAATCAGATGTAAACAGAAGGGTACTCGCCATTCAGGCGAAAAAGAAAAGGCATAAACTCGGAAAGAAGAAAAATCGTGAGGAAGACCACGGCGCTGGTGGACAAGGAAACGGGCTGCGCAATCAAAATCAGAATCGTCTTGAACCGACACATAGTTCTTCTAATGAAACGATTGAGGAGGACGAAGACGAGCAATATGCCAGTGACGACGAAGAGCAAGAAGACAGCGCCGACTATTGTAAGGGTGGATACCATCCTGTCAAAATTGGAGACCTATTCCTGAATCGCTACCACGTCACTAGGAAGTTGGGTTGGGGTCATTTTTCTACAGTGTGGCTGTGTTGGGATCTCGTTGACAAACGATTTGTCGCCTTGAAAGTTGTTAAGTCTGCGCCTCATTTTACAGAAACAGCTTTAGATGAAATCAAGATATTGAAAGCTGTTCGTGACAGTGATCCAACGGATCCCAAAAGAAATAAAACGGTTCAATTGCTTAATGATTTTAAAATTACAGGTGTGAATGGAACACATGTGTGTATGGTGTTTGAAGTCCTAGGGCATCACCTGTTAAAATTGATACTAAAGTCTAATTATAGAGGCATTCCGCGTGAAAATGTGAAAACTATTATACGCCAAGTACTGGAAGGCTTAGATTACCTCCATACTAAATGTAAAATAATTCATACGGATATTAAACCTGAAAATGTGTTAGTGTGTGTTGATGAAGCATATATTCGTAAATTGGCAGCTGAAGCTACTGAGCTACATTCCTTGGGGCTCAGATTACCCCATTCCTTGATCAGCACTGCACCAAAGGAATTTCAGGAACAGGTTGTCACAGGTAAAATGAGTAGGAATAAAAAGAAAAAGTTAAAGAAAAAAGCCAAACGTCAATCAATGCTTCTTAAAAAACAAATGGAACAAATAGAAGAAATGGAAGAACAAAAAAAGACAGGTAATAACAGTGAGTCGGCACCCATGTCCCAAGACAATGATGACTCTCCCCAAACACCAGAGGAAGTTAGTGTAATAGAAAATACCCGCTCTGAGAATGATACTAACATAAATGGGTGTAATGATATGCAAAGAGCAGATGATGATGCATTTGACACTGATGCTGAGGCAGTTCAGGTCAGAAGTAAGCAGTATGGATGTGGAGATGATCCTAGTACTCCTATGTCAGAAGGGGAGATGACAGATACTCCACCTTCATTTAATTCACAAAATAAAGGTAAAACATTAGAAAAAAAACCTGACCCTGCATTTGATGTGTGTGAAGTGGAGGTTAAAATAGCTGACTTAGGTAATGCATGTTGGGTTCATCGACACTTTACTGAAGATATCCAAACAAGGCAGTATCGTTCCTTAGAAGTTTTACTTAGTGCGGGCTATGGTACGTCTGCTGATATATGGAGCACAGCCTGCATGGCCTTTGAATTAGCTACTGGTGATTATCTTTTTGAGCCACACTCAGGAGATGGGTATAGCCGTGATGAAGATCATCTGGCTCATATTATTGAGCTTCTTGGAGACATTCCTAAAAGAATTGCGGCATCAGGAAAATATTCAAAAATATTTTTCAATAAAAAAGGTGAATTAAGAAATATAACTGGGCTTAAACCATGGGGCTTAGTGTCTGTTCTCACTGAAAAATATGAATGGAGCCTAAGGGATGCAGAGGAGTTTGCTGATTTTCTGAAGCCTATGTTGGACTTTGACCCTAATCGGCGAGCCACTGCTTACGAGTGCCTTCAGCACCCTTGGTTGAAGCAATTAAAGCTAGAACAAAATGAGTCTGAGGAATAATTGCTCTCTGTCATAGTGTGAATGCTGTTTACATGTTCATAAAATCAGTAGTGTCAACATACTAATTTCAGTATTTTGTTTTAATCAAAGTTTATTTATGGAATTGTTTGTGAATAGTTTAATTTGTATCTAGATTGTTTTATTAGCAATTCTTGATTTCAGAATTAAATTGTGTGCAAATAGAGAAAAAATGCTGAATAATTAATAAATTAGAGATTCTTTTTTGACAGTAGCAATGTATATAATACACCTGCTGCTCAAATAAGTAGCATCAAATTAGATTGGCATTTAAAAGTCTACAAATTTTCAAAATTGTACAGATAGCTGTAGTAAAAATTGTGATGTATGATGACATATAGACAATATAGGTTTGGTCACATTAAAATAAACATTTAGAATTAAATACTTGACATAGTTATATGCACCAAACACCACCTAGTATGTGAGAACCTATGCAAGTCATGCATGCATACTGTAGCCATTCTGGTAGTAAGTATGTTCACATAGATTAAGTTTGTCTTTTATCACTATCACAAAAATCTCATAATGTAAACTTAGAGGTAAGACAGTATTTGTAAAGCCACATTTCCGAGACTGCCTTTTTATATTTGAATAGGTCACTAGAAATTATAAATGGTTGCAATCAACTGTTGTTGAGAGGCAGTGTGACAGTGACTTTAAACCAGTTAATAGTTATATTATTTACGATAGATCCCAATTTACATGACCATAATTTGTATTAATTATATCTGCAAATTTACATAAATAAAATTACGAAACGAGCTTGTTACGGTCGATTTTTACTGAACTCCTTTAAATTTAAATGAAACCAATTAGTTATCATATTGGTTGTTAATTTTATAATCTAATTACAGAATGTTACATAAATGTTAACATATATTATATGGTTTCAATACAGGTGAGGCAGGAAGTATCAAAGAATAGATTGTAGCTACCAACCTTTTTGTCAATACACACGGCTATTATAGGAGAACCACAATGATCAATTTGATATAAATTCCAATTAAATTAAAACTTGTATGCATATGGAATTTTTTTACTACCACATGTCTATATGATAAAGCATCAATAGGCTTACTTTTATCTAACTAAAGTAATTTTATCATACGAAAGTAAGACTCAAATTTGAGACTTCATCACAATTTAACCACTGAACATATTATAAAATTTGCCTGGGATCAGAATAATATAGATGGAGTCACAACAAATAATTAGTTATTTTAAAATATGTATACCTATTCGCTATTGTATTTTTAAGCGTTAAAGTTAAGACATTGAAAGGACTTCAAATCTGAAATGAAACAAAAGTTAAAAATTTATTCGCTTATGAAAATTTCGAAAACTACTTATATTAAAGTGCAAAAGATGAGTGATTTATAAGAGTTTGACTGACGACTGTTTCTTCACTGCTGAAAGTAAGATTAATTTTAAACACTAATTTTTTGTTAACTCAAAAGGTAGAGTACTAAAGCCGCTTAACACTCCTATTCTTAAAAAATACATTTATGTACCAAGTATATCTATAATTAAATTTATAAATATTTGATTTCAATCATATACAATTGATTTTAATCATTCGACGGAATACACACACACACTGGGTTTTTCTTGACTTGTATAGGTTGGCGGACGAGCATATGGGCCAACTGATGGTAAGTGGTCTCCAACGTCCATAGACATTGGCATTGTAAAAGATGTTAACCATCACTTACATCGCCAATGCACTACCAATCTTGAGAACTAAGACGTTATGTCCCTTGTGCCTGTAATTACACTGGCTCACTCACCCTTCAAACCGGAACACAACGATAACAAGTACTGCTGTTTTGCGGTAGAATATCTGATGAGTGGGTGGTACCTACCCAAACGAGCATACACAAAGTTCTACCACCAAGTAAAAATATCCTTTTGACCTAGAAGGTCAGGCCCTAGTTAGGCCTGATGGTTGTCTCCTGGTGGTGGAATAAATATAAATAAAAATAAGTCTAGAGCCTTTCTCGATAAAACGACTATCTAACACAAATATAATTTTTAAATTCGAACCAGTAGTTCCTGAGATTATCCGGATCAAACAAAATCTTCAGCATATTATTAAGTTTTTTGTCTCCACAGATGGCGCTATTTGCGTACTGAATAACATTAAGCGATACATGCAAATAATTTATAATTGTAAATAAAATAAATATTTTAAGTTACCTAGAGCGTTAGTCGAGTTGTGTGCAATATTTATACCTACTTTTACTAAATTCTTTCAATTTTAATAGTTTCGATATTTAGCGATAGATGTCACATTAAGCTCAGGCATATTATATTATAAAAATTTGAAGAGTAGAATATTGCCACAATTGTAATACTAGCCTTGGTCGATACCAATAAAAAAGGCCTATTAACAAATAAAATAATTAAGGGATGGAAGTGAGCTTTTTCAAGATGGAATGAAGTACCTGTAAAATAGAAAAAAAAGGTTATTTTTGTGTTGCAGAACCTGCAGATTTAGAATTGCTTAAATAATTAAAAGAACAATAATGATTTTAATTTATATTTCGTATTGAGTGCTGCCACTTAAAAATAAAAATATTATTCATAGTTTTGAAATCAAATTTCTCCTGCCATGTCTCCATTGGTATTATTTAGGCAGTACCGAACTTTATTTACCTACCTTCACGCACGTATTCACGAATTGCATGAATAATTAAGTGATTTTTTCGCTAACAATTATTCGATATTTATTGAATTCCAGCACTAACACAAACAAGTTTACTTAGTTAAAAGTACATAATATTAGCATAAATGTTTAAGCATCATAGATATTATGTTAGATAATAAGTAAATATGATAGTGCGTTAACGAGCAAACGAGTCAAATTTGTCTATCATTAGATAAAATGTTTTAAAATGCTTCATATAATTCTGATATTTGAGGGTGAGAATTGAGATGTTGGCAGTTGGCATCCTCGCCACTGATGAACCAAAAGACGCATGCGCGTGGATGCACGCGACCTTCTCGCGTCCTTACCGCCAGTCGACGGCTCACGCCGAAACGTCGCACATGTAAACAAATAGTAACATTTCACTTTCAATTTCGTTTTCGATAAAGTTATAAATTTTCAGTTTTAAATATTACATTGACGTGTTGTGATGTGGTGCGGATTATTGAATGCGGTAACATATAAGCGGCTCTCGTGACAAAAGGTTTGTACATTTGTGCGTATTATTTTCATTTAATGTTATATTTTTATTTACAAAATTCATTAATCATATTATCTATTTAAAAAATGGCTTATGATAAGAAACATTCATAATAGGAACTGTTAAATCAAAAGTATTAGTAGAATCAAATGAGATGTATGACCTTGAACCCTTGACCTAAGTCAATGCCCTTATCACAGTTTTGAACCTACACTTTATCAATTTTATCAGTGACAATTATTTATTATAGATAACCAAACAACTTGGCGTTTATTTCGATAGAACAGATGTATAAAAATATATCTTTATGTGGAATATCGACACCGAGCTAATACTTTACATGGGTAGGTAGGTAGGGTAGGTACATGAATAAACCCTGAAGGAGTGTGCCGCGTGAAGGAGTGGGCCCAAGAGCCCCCAGAAGCATTCCCCGCAACTGGTAGTAGGCGGAGACTTCTAATTTATCGTCGCGATGCTCGGAAATGGTCTCTTTCTGTGAGTGTAAAGTTACAAGTATGCGCAAGCGATCCCGTGGCACTCCTCGTTAGGACGGAAAGGGTACCGCTGGTTTTTTAGCGGGTATTCCGATGTTCGGGGTAAACTCGGCACCTTGGACACCGGCGAGTCCCACATATCCAGGAAAAATCCAGCGTAAAAAACGTACATAAATAAAGCGAATTAATTCTAATTTTAGTCAGAAACGATTATAGTTCCAGACAATCAAATTAATACATATAGTTTATTTAATAGTTTGCTTCCTCGTAACTTCATATTTCAAATGGTCAAAATATTTATAGGTACCTACCTACCTATAATTTAATAATTGCATTTAATTCTAGTAAAATATATATATATATATATATACACATACATATATATATACACACATACATAGATACGTAAGTTACAACTATCTCTAGATTTCATGTTATGCGCAAAGAAAGGAACCCTCGTAACGCAGTGTTGCTGTTATTATCAGTGATATAAAACAATAATCAAAGTTTTTAGTTTTCAAGGCTATAAATACCGATATGGTATCAATAGTTGTATCACTTCCAATTTACTAAATACATCGCGATTTTGTTATGATAGGATCGAGTTAAGATCTTACACATCAGTCAAATTTGTATTGACTGCTTTTAACCCATTCCGAATATAAATTTGTTTGTAAACTATTATTCGTTACGACTTGTGCTCAAATTATACTAATGGTTACGGCGATCACTTGAACGTTATAGAAGTTGAGGTGCTGCAGCGCATCAGCAATTTGCATAGTACATAAATTAAAAACCATGAGGATAATATAATATAATCATATTGTCCTCCGGACCGATGGCGACCACCGCGGCCAATCTCAAGAGAGTTTAGTCAACAACAAAGAACATAGTATAGTGCATAAGTATGTTTTGCAAACACAGGTGGTGCTCTCTCTATTTTCTAACTCTCATAATCCGACGGCGGATCTGATGATGACGACTCTCATAATCGAGACGACAACCCGATACGACCGGAAGCGGGCGCAGGATCAACGGTTTCACGTGCTTTCCGATGCACGGGATTAAAACACTTCCAACTTCCAGACTTCGGGCTGCTACAAAGACTTTTCGATAGAAAACCTCAATAAATTTATATTGACCCGACCTGCGATTTTAAACGCAGGGCATCGGGGTCTGCGCCGCCTGAGCCTTGTCAATTTTCATGGTGACCGGTCAAGGCATGGAGTCAATAGGGTGTCGAATTCCATTATAGTTCCACATACTGATTTTATATAAAAGATTTAATCGGTAAATTAATAAATTAGCTTTGAATCGGTACTCAGCTCTTGCGAAGTTAATAACAAAAAAGTTATTTCAAATATAGATACAATTTACAAATAATAAATAACAAACTTAGTAATATACTTTATCGGCGCGTAATAACTTTCGATGCTGGGAGTATAAATTATAATCAAAGGGCTAGAGGGCTAAGAACCTGCTCCGTTTGAAAAGCTGATGTGGAATGTGAACCTCTATATTTTATTGCCTTCGTCTCTCATAAAGGTTAGGTCTTTCAGAGCTTTTTAAAGTGTTTTAAATGTTATCACATTAAACTATTTCATCATGTAGACACATACAGAAGAACATTACAAAATTACATTATAAATGCAGCAATATAAATAAGTACATTTTGTTATTTTATTTTGTTGTTATAGTATAGGTAGGCGAACGAGCATAATTATGGGCCACCTGATGGTAAGTGGTCACCAACGCCCATAGACAGTGGTATTGTACATTTCTTTAAAAAAAAACATCGTCAATGCGCCTTGGGAACTAAGATTTTATGTCGCTATCTTATGTCGTCTGTACGTAAATAGGAATATCATTAGTATTCATTTTCCGATTTAAAGGTTGAGTGAGCTATGCAACTTCTGAGCTATAAAACTTCTGAGTTCCCAAAGTAGTTGTATCATTGACAATGTAAGGATTGTACGGGATGGTTAATATTTCTTACGAGCCAATGTCTTTGGGTGGTGTTGATGTCCTACCATGAGGTGAATATTAAACAGTCAAGGCATGTGTAATAAAATTTTAAAGATAGCAGGACACCTCTATCAATAAACAAAACTTTACGAACCAATCTTATTTGTTTTTTTTTTTATTTCCCAAGGGCTTTCAGAATAGCACAGCCTTAAACGCCATTGGCGTTTGTCTTGAAGCTATTTTAATTTCATGGTTATTGCTATCACATAAAACTGGATTACGTCTGACAGGTTTCAAGTAAAGAGAAAAAGTAATAACATCCCTATAGGCCTATACATTGATAAAAAAAACCGGTCAAGTGCGAGTCGGACTCGCCCACCGAGGGCTCCGTACAAATTTGTAGGTACATAATTATTATCAAAAATAGTTTTTTACTTAAATATTAAATTTAATCCAGATTTGTAATGACTGAAATGATGTCTGAAAAAGGAATGAATAGTGGTTATGTTTAATTACAAAATTTTAAATTAAATAAGCAGGTATGCAAAGCATTGCCAACTGTTATTTACTACATACACCAAAATTATTAGGTAAACTACCTATACTTATAAAAAAGGGATATTTTTTTTTATTATTCTTTGTGATAAATCGAAAACTATATATTATAAAAGTAAGTAAAAATCTGTTTACGCTTGTGCCAATGAAGCCCTTTCATACGATACCCCACATGACACGGTTAAATCAATTCAAAATTTGGACCGCCGAATTGAAAAAATCTGAAAACTATACAAATGTATAGTTTTCAGATTTTTCCTTATACTTGTATATGACGGCATTACTTGCCAAATTTCATAGTTCTAGGTCAAATACCCTATGAATTTTGATTGTGTCGAAATATATGTTTTTTGAGGCATAAACTGCCGTATCTTTTTTACGTTAACTTAGAAGTTTGATTTTTTCACAGCTTCAAGAGACCGTAGACCTAAGTATATCGTTTTAAATTCAACTCGATACTTCCACGTGTTCCCGAGATAAAGGGTCTTGACAGACGGCGGACAGGTGGACGACAAGGTGATCGTATTAAGGATCCGATTTTTCCTTTTAAGGAACGGAACCCTAAAAATATGATCGGATTGCTTTATATTAATAAATAATATTTATTTACATAAGAAAATGTAAGACGAGTCATGTGTTTTTTCCATAGTAAAAATAAAAGTCATATAATAGAAACCTACATGCGTGTGTAGTTTTTCAGGATCAGTGTTGCTTACACAGTGATTATACGCGTCAAATGTGATTATATAACGCGTAATAAATGATCTCTGTCACGTCTTTCGGCGGGTAAAATTATTGTCGAATTATAATCGTTGTTGTGCCACATTGGCACCTGCTATCTGGTATGGCCTGCCAAATATGTCGCCTGATCAAGTCATAAGATAAAATGTCAGTTTTCTAGTTTCATCTGAACATTCTTCGAAGTTATTTCTGAATTCTGAAATATTTAGTACCCGTTTATATTATTCAAGTCCGTCTATTCAAGGTTTTATTTTTTCTTAAAAGTTCAAATTAAGAATTTGGTGATGTTCATGCATAGACTAGGCAGAATAAAGTAAACCTGATTAATAAATGATTAAAGTAATAATTATTTATTGTAAGATTTTTATTCTTTTTCTGAATTAAAAATTCTAGTAGGTATACGTCATTAAATTTGCAGTATAGCAATCCGCTACGGTGACAGTGAGTATGAATTTTTAAGTAGGCGCTTGGACGTTTTAGTTCCTGATTTTGTATGTAGATGGACAGACTACACTGGTAATTTTTGTCAATTTTAATGTATTCTTTCTTTATCCGAAATATATCTAATTACTACATACTAATATTATTTACAAATAACTCTTTCGTACTTTTATTATTGTGTAACTCGAACTAAAAGCGGCGCGGTAGATGCTCAATTATAACCAAAACATAAAAATCGCGATCCACACAGCTTTTGTTACTTTTAACTACTTAACTTATATTTATAAAATATACTATTAGCAAGAGGATATCAGTCAGTAATTAAATGGTATTTTTTTCACTAAAGATAAAAAAAGTAAAATTAATAAAAAAATCACCTCAATATACATATTCCCTTGAGAAACAAAACACGTTGTATTTTTCATTAGCTGCCTTATAGACTAATCCATGTGACCATAGGAGTATCTCCCGTTAGACTTGACTCAAGTCTGAGGTATTTTTTACCGAAAGCTCGAAGGAAACAGATATTTTTTTACTTTACTTTACTCGGTGGTAGAGCTTTGCGCAAGCTCGTCTGGGTAGGTAGTAGGTACCACCCACTCATCGGATATTCTACGGCAAAACTGCAGTACTTTGTATTGTTGTGATCCGGTTTGAAGGGTGAGTGAGCCTGTGTAATTACAGGCACAAGGGACATAACATCTTAGTTCCCTAGGTTGGTGGCGCATTGGCAATGTAAGCGATGGTTAACATTTCTTACAATGCCATTGTCTATGGGCGCTAGTGATTTGATAATTATTAATTATATTCAAAAAGCTTTTTTCTGAATACTTTTATTTTTCTATATTTCATAAATATTTTAAATTTGACTTTTTGAATAAGAGTATTTTTATTTATTGCTATATAATTTAACACCAACCTACAAATATATCAAAACAAAACGCTGCGCAGTGTACTTACTTCATAAATGGAGATAACTTTGTGATTAAAGCAAATATCGGGCATCAGCCGAGTGGAATATTCCTTTGAAATTATTCAAAATATATTAGTATGTTTGAGATTTATAATAATTTAATATTGAAACGAAAAGAATAAAATAATAGTAATAAGAGCATGAAACTATACATGACAATTTAAAATAAAAATACAACTAGTTAAAACATAATGGTTTCTGAACATTAAATAAGTTGCTAATCCTTAATAAATACTTGTAATCCATAAGTTTATTATTTTGTTTAACAAAATGTTTTGCATAAATATGTCATGCGTTTTTTTAACTTATTGTATTGGAAAGTACATTGTTTGATATTCGATAAACAATACAAATATGTATTACTAACTGGCCAGTTATATTGTGTGATGTATCTAGGTCAGTTATGCGAGATTTGACCCGAATAATGTAATTTCTTCATATATTAATTATATGTATAGGTTTATGGTCAAAGATGATCTACAGAGGTTTTTCTTACATATGAGTGGTCCTTCTTACATACATACAATTATAATATATTCACAGATTATGTAAAATAATTTAAAAGCAAACACTACATGCTAATTAAATGATTAATTACTATTACTTGCTACGAAAGGAAAAGATACAAGATAAAATACTAGGATTTTTATCTGTGTTACATAATTATGTTCTCTCTGTACAAATAATTTTATTTTTTAAGCCGCATCACGCATGTTTGTCTCTATTTAATTTAAGAATTGCTTACAGTCTGTGGCCATAGGTCACTACTTACAATCAGGCGGGTGATTTTTAAACAAAAAGTCATTTACATATTTAAATGTAAATGACTTTTTATATTTTTTTTAATATTTTTATTTTTAAACATACTAATTATACACTAAAATAATATTTCATTAATTTATTCTAAACTTTACAAGTCTACAAATTAATCGTACGCTGTTGTATTATTTTCATTCTTTACTCTCATTTTACTTTTTCTTTAGTTTTCGTCGCTTTCCGTTCGAAATTCGAACAAGCATCTTTAAAAATATTAAGCATTAGTGTAATGCACATTAATTAAATTGTTTCATGCAAATTTTACACACATATAACACGTATTACGTACCTACATTAAGCGGTGTAGTTGTATTGTATGTTATCTAACCCTTAAGTGCAGAGGTCAATTTACCGTAAATAGTAGGAATCGTGAATGTGGATTCAGCATATTCTGCGTTTTGCTCGTGTGCGCAATTTAGAATTTTAATGTTTCAAGAAAAGTTGTTTGTTTTGTAATTGCAACTAAAATGCCTTTATCGATATAAGTCATAGAGAAAACGATAAGATAAATTTTGTTGGCATTTTGGCAATCAATACGACCCGAACGATTATAAGATTATTATAGTATTATTATAGTATTGTGTATGCAATTTTACAAAATAGTTTTAAGCCAAACGTAAGTTATAAATTAATATAGCCTTACACCGAGGTAGATTGCAATGAAATGGAGACGAGCGGTTAACCACAGGCACTTCGTCATCCACTCACTATATTCATTCATTGACTCATTGCATTTTACGTAATAATAAAGTTTTAAGTTGAAAAATAGAAATCATATCACTGTAAAGATAACCTCCTCTTTTTTTTGAATCGGTTAAAAATGTAAGAGATCACAATAGTTTTAATAAATTAATATTTACAAACCAGATAAAATCTTTTTATCCAATTACAAAAACATCTAAACGGGCTAGGCGTTAAGAAGAAATTTTCAGGTAACAAAAAGAAATACATTTGTATAGATTGTGTATATAAAATTGTAGGACGTATATTTAATTCAATGAATAGCTTACTTTTAGTTACCTAAATATAGACAAATATGTTGACGAGCCGGTTGGCGTGCTTGGTAAGATACTTGCCTTTCGCGCCGCAGGTTCGATTCCCACCGAGGACAGACATTTGTGTGCATGAATATGTCTGTTTGTCTGGGTGTAATCTATATAAGTATGTATTTACAAAAGAAAAGTAGTAGGTATATGTAGTATATCAGTTGTCTGGTTTCCATAGTACGCTCTGCTTAGTTTGGGATCAGATGGCCGTGTGTGAGTAATGTCGCAGGATATTATTATATACATAAACAATGACGATTTTTTAACAAGTACATTTACTTCTTGAGTTTGTATACCCCGATTTCAGGTTTAAATTTTTGTATTTACTTGTCAATAAGATGGATATACCTACGTAGTACTTGCAGCCAGCGGTGAGTACTGAGTACACAATAAAAGCTGGCCAGCATAAATAACACTTAATTTGCGTGTGTAAAGTAAGCACAAGCACCTGGTCCTGACTTTTAGAAATACTTTATCCGTATTTAATGCAAATCTACGTAACTCTAAAATAAACAATTCAGGATAAACAGGAATAATACACAAAAATATTAAAATATTAATTGAATAATATTGCTCTGCTATTATTTAGTATAATTAAAATATTTTAACTTATAAAAAGCACTTACTTATATAAAACAAAATGGAATATTTGCAAAGTTAAGTAACACGCATTATTAATATTAAAATTAAAGTGATTTCTTTCCTCAGTAATATTATTATACATACGTAAACAAATACAACATTTTATCTAAACATTATTATTACTAAAAGGTTGAGCTTCACTTCAGTCGCGTTCAAATGTTTAATTAGTTGCAAACTAGTATAATTAATACCTACTTACGTTCGAACTGGTATACTTAGTAAATAAACTATTTATATCTAAAATTAGATCATGTATAAATATTTACAAAAGACCTTTCATTATTCCTACTATATAATAATCTGAATAGTTTTTAGACAAATGTTGCGGAAAAGATGGAGAGAGCTATCACATAACAACCCTGATACATGAAATTGGGGTAAATAAGTCGTTATATATGGTTAAATTTAAATAATATGGTTTTATGAAAAAGCAGGTACTTGTTGTACCGACGTATTTAATTGTTTTGAATTCAATAAGTGTACTCCTTGCTTTAAATTGCATTAAATACTTATATGCAAAAAACAATAGCTAGTGTACAAATCATGAACGCGTGGAACGGTGGCAAGTATACTAGCAAACTAATTAATGTATTAATTCAATCGCATAGCTAAATAATTTTATACATCATTTAATTAAAACAAAAACAACAAAATGATAACACGAATTTAATTGTCGTTACATCGAATTTCTTGCCTCATATTGGTGTCAGACGTGTGTAGATGCGATCTTAGCAGGCGTTTACGAACTTTTATTCGCGTGCCAATTTTTCTCGCCGCCCGCCCACTGTGCCCGCGCATTGCACCTCTATTTATAAATAAAAGTGACATTGTTTTATACAAGCGACCCTGTTAGTACTTTTCCATGCGAAAATCGTTAACCCCGAGTGATAAGGAGAAAGTGCTGCTTGAGCTTTGTTACCGCATACGGTATTGTATTCAAACCATTATTATTTTTTATTATTAATAACAGCTGATTATACAGAGGTGTATCTACATTAATTAAATAGAATCATAAAGATAAAAATATTATATTTATACGTTGAATAAATGTACACAATACAATACAATACTTGCTAAGCCAATATAGACTAAACGTCATTAATAAAAATATAAGTTTCAACAATACTAGCCGGTAATAATACTCATAATAATTTAAAATCTTAGTGGTTGGGCTATAAACATATTAATTATTGTTTTTCCATTCAAGATGAATTTGTAAAATATGAATAGATAAATATGTCGCAGAACCGACAACCGTTGGACTAGACGTGTTCTGGAGTGGAGACCACGGCTTGGCAAACGAAGTGTAGAACGCTCTCTGGCCGGCTGGAGTGACGATATACGCAAATACGCAAAGTGGCTGGCAGCGAATAGATATTGAGAGCTGAATATCGAGCTCAGAGGCGTGCCATTGGAGAGGCCTATGTCCGACGACGAATGGTTAATGATGATGATGATGTGAAGACAAAAATTAATCTACGTAAATCCGGGAATGTATAATAAAAAATTGTTGCGAAACTATAATTAACAAATCTTATGACGATAGAACGTAAACTTACAGGAATTAGCAAAAAAGGGTACAGTAACAGCCTGTGAATGTCCCACTGCTGGGCTCCTCTTCTCTCCTCCTCTTATCTATTTATTATGGGTAAAAAAGGATATCGAGTAATAATTTTTATCGTTTTTTTTTATTACATAGAAAGGTATGGGCCACCTGATGGTATTTGGTCACCAACGCCCATAGACAATGGTATTGTAAGAGATGTTAACCATCGCTTACATCGCCAATGCGCCACTAACCTCGGAAACTAAGATGTTATGTCCCTTGTGCCTGTAATTGCTCACTCACCCTTCAAACCGGAGCACAACAATAGCGAGTACTGCTGTTTTGCGGTAGAATAACTGATGAGTGGGCGGTACCTACCCAGACGAGCTTGCACAAAGCTCTACCACCAAGTAAATCTGTTTCGTAATTAAATCTGTTTTCTCAGACTCACAGATACCGAAATGTATGTAATCATTGGAATTATGTGAAAAATATTAATAAGGTGTAATTATAATACATATCAAAACCCGACCTTCGTGGTCCTTTGTAGCGAGTCTGGATTCAGTAGACCAGTAACCCTCACGCGATCGACGCACGCGCATCTTGTTTTGTGACCACTTTATTTCTTTCGGTTGTTATTGTTTACATAAAAACTTGGTGACATCGTGCTCGTTAAATGATTTGAATGAAATGGATATGCAGGTAAGCGGTTTGTCAATTGATTTCTAGTAATTATTGTTGTATACCCATTATAGTCAAATATTTCTACACTAAAGTTATGTTAATGTTAAATGTAATTAACCTTTATCTGACTTTTACTAATTTAATAATTCGGACAAGTTAATGTAAATAAGGTGATTTTTGAAATTTTCCATTTTTTTTAAATGTTACCAATTATTTTCCAAAGTAAAAGGCACAAGTCGACATATCTGTTCATAAGGGAATTTCGATACAGTTTTTTATTTTGAAAATCGAGCCTACCTATAACACATTACTTGTTGAATGTAAATTTTAACTACCATTAAGTTTGTATGAAAATTTTAGGTTTTCACCTAGTACATAAGTATATCAAAATATAATTTATTTATTTACTCATAACAGATAAAACGTTACGTTAGGGTAAATTCCACTTATGTTATGAGAACTATTTAGAAAATAATTTATGATGTAAAGAACATATGTTGGTTTCATATCAACAATTAATATTATGTTTACATAGTTTGTTATTTCAAATCGAGTGCACGTTGTTCCTTGATGATAATCACCTAATTTTGACAAAACAAATATAATAAAAAAAGAAATGTGTTAAATTATGTATTAGAAACCGATTTAGTTACGAAAAAGGGGTTAAAAAGAAATACCCCGAGTAGTAAGGTTTTCACGCGACACTTTTATTAAATACTATGTAATATCTGTAACTACTAAAAATCTATATATATATTAATACAATACAAATTACAAATACAAATTACAAATACAAATTACAAAATATTAATGGTAGTTTTTTATATTAATGTTAGCAATAAATAAATTTTACGATAACGTTATTTTTTAATATTTTCTTGAATTTCTTTTTTATCTTTTTTATGTGTCTTATTTACAAAATATACATTAATTCCATTGCGATTGCGATTTCTTCGTAGACATTTTGGAGATATATATATACATCTTATGAAGCTTATGATTAATATTTTTGCTATAGCTATATCATAAAAATATACAATAAATAAATGTACTATATTGTCTATATGATAACATAAACCATAAAAATATTAATATTCCATGTCAACCGGACGTGTAGGTAATGAGTGTTACCGGAACAAACCAAAGAAATAAATAAATCCTATCTCTACAATATTAATAGGAGCAAGTTTTTGTTCAGTACATTATTGTTTATTTTTTTAAATATGTATTTTCATCGGTACATTGGATATTGTTTATATCGGAACGAAATGAATTAAAATGGAATAATAATTTAGTTATCAGTTTATCATGCTGGCAAATACTGTACACGGTGACAGTAGTATCATAGTCGAGCTATAATTACGTGCCTGACTTGACCCGACCCGATAAGCCCTCTAAGATCGGATTTCAGTTTGTTATTTTCAAACACGAGATAAACTCTTGTTATTGTCGAAGCAAAATATCTTTAATCTCGACTCATTTACGGGATTATACAACTAGTAACAACAACAAGTAAAACGCTATACAGGTATAGATGAACAAAGAAGGCTGAACCATATATGGAATATATCTATGTGTATGAATATAAGAAGAAGCTGGTATTGAAATTACCTTTGGCTGACAATCAATTTTCATTTGATAGTCTGAGTTGTTGTCATTTATATATTTCACTGACTCATCTTCTTAAGTTCAAAAAACGAAATATTACGTAATAGGTATTCTACCGTCAAACTTGTAGCTATATTTATAATGTTGTGTTCCGGTTTGAAGGTTGAGTGAGCCAGTGTAAGTTTATGCTCAAGGACATAATATCGTAGTTTTCAAGGTTGTTGGTGACGCATTGGCTATGTAAGTGCGGTGATGATCACTTACCATCTGATGCAAAATTTGTCCATGATGTTATTATCGACTGTGAAGGCAACAGTTTCTAAAAATAATTAGTACTTATCTTAAAAATAATATGATACTCTTACAGGATTCCAGGAGGACAGGATTTCTTAGGCCTTGATATAATAGAGTAAAAACTAAATAAATAAGTCACAAGTTTAGCTAGTCAATTAAGTTTCAAGTAAACGCGGATCTCCGAAGGTTCCGAGGGTACATTGGGTTTTAAAAATAAATGCTAAATTATACATTGTATATAGATTACAAATGTAAATAAAATCCATTACTAATAGCAATACGTGTATAAAACACATTTACATCTAACTATCATTGCACATCATTATGTCTATAGTTAATAATTAGATAATATAAATGGTAATAAAAGTGTTCTATTACGTATATCAATATATCAATATGTTTAAATATATATAATAGGTTTAAATAGTCATCGAAAAAAATTTAGTGAATATAAAAATTGTTATAAAATACATAGTTCGTTGTAATTCATATTTCTTTAGAACTTATAAAGTTATTCAAAATTACATCTAATCCAGTGGTTTTACAAGTACAGATTAACTCAATTATAAAACTTGTTCTCACCAGTAACAACAATAATTTTTAGTTTCTATAATAATTTTAAAAGGCCTAGTTTGTATAGTATAGCTGCTAGTATACATTTGTAGATACTACGGTTTTTTAAACCAGAAATTTGCATCACGAATTTCAGTGGCAGCCAAGACTTTGTAAGTTGGTAATGTTTGGATTCCGTTACGAACGCATGTAAAGCCGTTGGTCCTGCGATTGAATTAACTCTCCTATTAAGTCGGGTAGCTGTTCTATTGCCATATTTTAAAATTTAGGGAAAGAGATGCTCCCAGGTTTGCAATTGCACTTGTGACCTATTACATCTATTACGCAGTTGGCTAGTATCAGTTGAAAATGGCTGGTCAGAATTAGTTGTCATCGTCGAACATTCCTAGCGACCAAATTCATGTCAGTTTTCATATGTTATATAAATATTTATTATTTTACATTTAAAGATCTTTTAATAATGAAGATCTTTGACTAAGTAATTATAAACGATTACGAGTTGATAGATAATTGATACATTTCGAACAGTGTGCCTGTAAATAGCTCTCGTTCTGCCTTCACTTAATCACTCAGGGCTTATTCCAAGAAATTCTAAAGTAATTTACATAGCTTCATTACACACGGTGCATCAAAGGTTATCGCACCAATAATAAGCGTGTCCCCCGATGCAATGTGAATATTATTGAAACGGCGCCGATCCACATATTATTCTCGGTTGCAAAAATATTTTTGTGAGGAATCCGAGATTTAAAAATAATATCATTTGTAAATATTTTGGCAGAGATAACTTTAGCAATACAAGATATTTTTCGTTTATATAGATTTAAATTTCTCTTACATTCCCTCAACTTACAAAACATTTTAGATTATCGTAAAGTTTAAGAAATATGTTAATTATCATTGTGCCAAATTAATATAGAAAATATTTATATAATTAAAATTGATCTTTTATCTGGTGCTACATCAGAGATCAAGCCAGGTCTTCTTTACGTTTGCGGAAAACATTACACGAGATAATTATGATGAAATAGGAAATGTTATTAATTAATATCAGGTTAATTAATTAGCTTTTACTATACATACTTGGAAATTTCTATTTCAATTTGTTTCAAGATGGCCTAACGGATCCATCTAACCGACCGATCTAAATCGATGATCGGGGGTTAATCCGAGCTAGCTAGTTGAATCACTCGCGATTAATTTGTGTATGTAACACCCCCCCAGTAAGCAGCGTGGTTTAAATAGTGTATATTCACTTTTTGTTGTGTAAATTAATTAATGAAGATAATATAATTTATGTTAAAAATAGTATTAGAATATCTTCTTTATATAATAGGAAGTTATATTAATAATTCCTATTCATTTACTAACTTAAACACGTGGTATTGTATTACACTGTCTCTTAACCCACGTGTGTGATGCGAATGGTGTGTCTTTTGGCTATTGTCTTCTCAATGTGTGTGTCGTCACGCTGCACGGGCGCGGGCGTCACGCTGCTTTGCGTCGCGTCTCATCACGTGCTCCTGTGGGCGTCGCCACAAGTCCCTACGCATTACACAAAATAGATTTAACGACGACTTAGATCATGAATGAATTAATGCAATTTTTTTTTCATAACAATGGCAATAAAATGGACTTGTATGCTGTATTGTGTGGAATTTTTATTATTACTTAAAAAAAAAAACATTTATCTCGATCCAAAGACGTCTAAAATAAAACAATTTATAAGTCTTAAAAGTGAGTTTGTTTGGTTAATATATCGGTTATCGTAAAATTGCATACATGCTGTATACATAAACAAAAAGTTTAACAAAATTAAAACCGACTTCAATAAAAAACCTATTCCTAAACAAATATTAGGTGATTCAAATATCCGGATAGCCTATAAAAGATTCGGCCGAGTATAGTTAATTTGCTCATAAGAATTGATGAGTTCCGTTACTTTGTCATGGATCCCATAATCAGAACCTAACCAAACTCTCATCAAACTATCCTTGAACTACATCCTTTCCAATAAAAAAAGAATCATCGAAATCGGTTGGCGTGATATTGAGTTATTCGTCTATTTGTCGCGCACATACTTAATACAAGACTTGTAAGACAAAACCATATAAGGTTTTGTCATGGAAGCCATTGTCTAAACTGGACCAAATTGGACCACATTGGAAAATGGGACCACACGGGAGGTATCAAAATCGGTTCACCCAGTCAAAAGTTCTGAGATAAAAAACACAAAAACAAACATACAGACGAATTGATAACCCTCTCTTTTTTTGAAGTCGGTTACAAAGGAGATAGTTTACCTGACACTTACCCCTCCACCCCATACCTTCAACGCGGGCGAATTGCGGACGGTAACTAGTATTTTATTACATGTAAAGTTAAAGGTATTAAAAGTATGTAAAGATTAACAACTAAACCTATCTAAGATTTTACAACGAAAAGTGTCCGTCGTATACTTTAGTTTTTTGACAGATGTACTTTTTATAACACTTGCAACGGCTTCACACGGGTAGAAAAGAGTTCATAAAACTTTTATATTTAAGTACAAAAACGCAAAGGAAAATGCTTGTTTTTTTTAAACCCGGAAACCTCGTGTAAACATCGAAGAACCCACCAAATTTCATATGGTCAGGTCACAATCGGATACAGGGCTTAGGAACGCATAACATAGCGCACAAATATCCTTTTTTATTTATGTAGATATTTATTTATTTATTTATTTATTTATGGTCCACAAAACAGATTATAACTAAAGACACATTTAATATATAAGTAAACATTATAAGCAAGCTAAGTTATAACCCAACAACTATGTGAACACAGATTGTAGACGAAATATTTCACTTATAAATTATAAAAATCGAATAACATCAGCACTTAAGAATACATTGTACACTTTACAAAAAACGTTTACAATAAATGAAAAGAAAAAATTATACAGAAATATTTGAACAAGTTATGACAATGAAAAATAAAATGAAATTATGAAATGTTGAAATGAGGAACTAAATAATGAATAAGAAAATAGATTTAATCACTATTATTTGTTGTTAATTGAAAATATTGAAACCAATTGTTTTCTAAATAGATTTAGGTTATTGTTGAAAATGTCAATACCATCATCCACGTCTTTTTCGAGAAAAATTTTGTTATATGCGCGACACATACGACCGATAGGATTATGATATGATATGTTGTTATTGTATGCGTCCAGGGTAAATATTCTAGGGTGTCGGAATTTAAAGTTAGTGTTTATGTTGATGGATCTTAAAAGCAAGGGTGAATCAATAACACCGTGTATTATTTTATGCAAATATACTAAGTTATTGCAGTCACGACGCATTTCTAGTGTTTGCAATTTAAAATGACTAAGCCTTATATATATATATATATATATATATATATAATTATAATATATATATATATATAATATATATATATATAGAAGATATATATTTATATAGAAGACATAATATAAAATTTAAAGACTGACTTTTTGTATGAACTTTTCCGAACGAAGGTTTTTACTTGTATTTTATTGTTAAAGTAAAATAATTGTATGGAGTAAACGAAAAAATGCCGTAACAGATATTGTGAGGTGCCAGCAAATTGCAGACCATTACGCTGTAAGATATGCGTGTTTCTATTTTTCGCTAATGTCGTTGAAGGTCACTGGCGATGCGTGTGCGCCGCCCGCCCTCCCAGAAACAAGTTCGTTATGAGTTCGATGACCCGCATCGACTAAATTAAAATATCTTCTAAATTGAAGTTGGAAGCTTCTTACATATTTATAGTTTTCCATTTCCAATCTGATGAATTAAGAATAATTCAATTTCGTAATGCTGTACTTGCATTTAAAACACATACTTACCTACTTAATTTAAAGGGTATTACACAATCTGAATTTTATTAAAATAATATTAGTATTTTAATACAAGGTGTACTTTCGAATATTTATTAATTTGTGAATAATTTCATAGATTCTGTTTCTGAAATGATTATAAAAAAATAATAATTAGGATTTATAATTAATTAATGTAGCTTAGGTAAAAAAATATCTGAAATTGTGTGACATACAGAATTGCAACTATTTATGTATTCGTAGGTCGTTTCGTTCGTCGTTGCAACTTTTTATGTATTCGTAGGTAATTTCGTGTTTAGATTTACAAATTATTTTCTTAGAATAAACTATGTATTTGATAGTCAAATTAAAAATGTCACAAAACATGGTTGTCGTTGTAAGAATGGAGTTGGATGATATTGCAGTACATTTTGTTCACAATAGTAGACTTTGCTTCGGGTATGATAAAATGGTTGAAAGGGCGTATAAATCTCAGGAGATATTGTTCATCGGTATTCAAGGATAGAATTGTTCTAGTTAAACTTGGAGTACTGAATTAAAACTTATGGCATTCCATATTTTTGAATTTATTATGACAATTTATAAAATTTGCTTATTTAGACGGTAAATTATATTCGGAATTCAATTAATTATTTATACGTCATTTAGGTAAAAAAAGTGAAAGCATCTCTTGGCCTTTGATTTTACAATTATGGAAATAGAACAGAAATGTTTCACGATAGCATTTATGGCAAAAAAATTGGGATTTTAGTAAGTCGGGACGCAGATTTCGATTTTTTTTATTTTATTGTATAGGAGGCCACCTGATGGTAAGAGCCACCAACGCCCATAGACATTGGCACTTTAAGAGATGTTTTGTAAATATCATCAATGCGTCACCAGCCTTGGGAACTAAGATGTTATGTCCCTTGTGCCTGTAATTACACTGGCTCACTCGCCCTTCAAACCGGAACACAACAATACAAAGCACTGCTGTTTTGCCGTAGAATATCTGATGAGTGGGTGGTACCGGGACACTTAGCAACACAGTTCGGTGTAAGTATATTTTATGAGGTCGTGTACTGTAAGTTTTGTTCGTGGCGGTTTATTTCGCAAGACATGTTTCGCATTTCAGATATTTTGCTCCCATATTTTGCTTTTTGATGATAACATTTCTCTCTGAAATTTTAAAGGAAAAACCTTTACAAACCACCTTTACCTGTACCAAATGCAAATGTCTTTAAATACTAAACTCCTTGAAAATGCAAGAGGTAATTTAAGCACAAAATGAAATGTATAAGCAAATCTTTTCCTTAATTATGTTAAATCAAGATTTTGTTATATCAAAATTAACTTGTTCATATATATATATATGAAGTATGAACGTGATCGTGATCGAATACTCTAAATAATGTTCAACTCATTTTATGATAAACATTATCAAAGGTTGTTGTTTTTTTTTTAAGTTAGCGTAAACGCCTCATACGTAAATGTCCCCGTATATTTCATTTTATCTCATTATTATACATCTTATCTCTTATTTAATACAAAAGATATCATGTCGATGACACAGTTACTTGTAAAGGTGTTGTTTTTATAATAAGAAACATGAAAAATATGAACAAAATACAAATTAAACAGAACGGTTTCAAAAAATTGGCCTCGCCTGGTCTATTCTGCCTAGAACATCAACTTTCCAATTGAAAAAAAATAAAATGGTTGTCTGTAAAGTCGGTTTAACGTGACAACGTCACAATACATTGATGAAATGATTGCATACTTGGCCAATCGAGTGAAAGAGAGATAGACGCGGCGCAAGAGTACAATCAGCGTAACGGGACAATGAGCGTAACGGGACAATGATTTATCCTTTTTCGTGCATGCAGCCAGCGTTCATCGATTTATAAGACGTTGTCACGTCAAAAGAATAAGAAATTATTTATCCGCTCACGCATATTTTCTTGTAAAAAATCTACTAACTTTACATTCATACATTTTTGATATAACACGTCAGAACAAAATGATAGATAATAACCGATACTCAATTTATTTAAAGATACAAACATACATAGAGAAACTGTTGGGACACAAAACAAACAATCTTGAACTCTAGGGACTTCTAAAATTGTCATTTCATAGTACTTGCAATTCATAAGAATATTCAAAAGGAACGCAAATATAGTTACGAAGGCACTTAATAAAAGTCTGTTTCATTTGTTTCTTTCTCGACGACGAATCGTTCCTTATCGACTTTTTGAAGTATTTTTTCCTTCTTTTAAATGATTAGTAAAACAACAAATTACATAAAATAAAACGAGATTTACAACTTACCCTATCCTTAGCTAATGTTATAAAGCGGTTGCGGTACGCAAGCGACCGGTCCCGTTGTTACATTCCAGCCGAAGACAGGGTTGTCAGTTAAATTGGATTTTATGACTCCCAGAATAGTTTTTTTATTTTTATTTTATTGGAACAACGAATTATGGTAAAGTTATGATTTTAATAGCCGATTTTTAAATATTCTAAATTGAAAAAAAAAAGTATAAAACAAAAGTATACTTACGTTTTTTTTTATACCGAGAGCCATGCGTTTAAAACTTAAGACCAATAAATAGCAAGACGTTTGTTCAGTTATAATGTTCTTATTAAGATTAATTAATATTTCAAGATCAGATTTACATTATATATTTAACCAGTATAGTGGCCCTACACGCAAATACAGATTGCTCAACCTAACACCAACGTAATCGTACCCTGTGACAGTTACTGGGTTCCTTCTACTAATTAATGCATAGTATTTTGGGCGACCGACGTGCTTATTGGGCGACAATAAACTATCATAGGCCGAGATAATAAATTATATTTAAATTGCTATTGTTAATTTATCTATTTCAAATATTAAATATAGCGTCCGTATCACTAAATGGCTTAATTTTAGTTATATGTAATTATGACTTTCGTAAACTATTTAACTTGTATTTAAGCGTGTAGAAAATTGCTTAAGTTGTTTGATTATTGTTACTCTGACTATAAAATTAATGAAATATTCATAATTAATTAGTATAAAATAATCAACTTTACTCGCTAAGTTACGTAGACACTTGGGTTTCATTGCAGTACATTAAACATCGGCTGAGGCATATGTCCAATTTCCATAAAGTGCTAAATGATGATTATGATTTTTGATAAGATTTGAAGTAAAATATTTTTTCTTATTAAACAAATATATTTTAAAGTTATAATGTATTAACCCATCAATTAACGGACTGTTTCGTAATATTATAATCAACGAGATTATGTTTGCATATTACTAAACAAGTGCACCCATATTTTTATTACAAAAACAATTTCGACAGGTATAAATTATAAGACGTATAATATTTGTAGGGTGATATTCAATACCATGTTGCAGTGGAAGCGTGTGGCTAAGTACATTGAGATACTTGTCTGGCGTTTATTTCTGGTATTAATGTACCAGGATACAACTGCATAACAATAACGTACCTACTCTTCTACATTGCATGATCCTTCATTTGATATTATGTCGATGTTAGGTTCGCTTCCTATATCTAAAGTGCTAATTACCCGGCATCACACGAGTCTACATAAAACTTTTATAGGTACATAATATAACTATTAAATAGTTTACGCGGCGCACGGCAGTAAAGCGTCTAGATTTTTTTCCAAAATCGATTTATTGTTCAATTAACATACCTCGGCTTGTACAGCGGCTTGTGGGTCTAATAATAATAGACGTATGTACATATTATATTTTAATAGAACTGGAATAGAGAGGTGAGATACGTTTAATATAATTTCAGCATAGTCAATGGATACTATTTTTGTATGAATACAATAATATATGTGATGAAAAAAGAATATCCATAGGAAATATATTTATATTTATTTCTTAATTAAAAATACTCGTTTTTTTATCATTAGGTTCTTGATTGGAATCTATTCTTCTGATGGTGAAACATCAATAATGTTTACCGAGTCTTTCATCTCAATAGTACAGTTAATGCTGTGAATATTTTTGTTCCGCATTTGTGTTTGAGAATCAATTCAGTATTGAGACTTAGGAATTCTATAAATACTTCCAGTGATTGATATCTGGATATCAACGCATCCGACACCTTTCATCTCTCATTCTAAGAACTATGAATATTAATGTATATAATAATTATATATATGTCAAAGATACATTGAAAATATATCTATTATAATATATAATAAGATATATTTAAAAATTAACTTTTCTGATAAAAGAATTAATACTTTGTATAAATTAAATACAAATTGTAAATTTCTCTATGAGTATGTATTCTTCTTCAATTCTCTCGTTTTATCAGTACTCAGTTTTCATACACATGTTCTTATTTACGCAATACATCCCCACTTTCTTCGGCTTCTACCTCCCCTATATCCATCCACAAACATGATTCATCTCTCCTCATCTCCTCTCTTAACATGCGCATTTATTCCACATGCATTCTTTTTTCATCCATGCACCTTCCATCCATACATCACGACATAATTATCTTATAAATCTGTGATGTTCAAGGGTATTCGTGGGTCACTAATGGACCCAGACACGTTTCACCATTTCATCCACCCTGCTTTTTCCGATTTCTCACGTCCCTGTCAATGTTTCCGTCGTTTTAGATTAATGAACCGAGATACTGAAAATTCGAGCATATTAGTAGGTTTTGTACAGGGACACTTTACAGCTATGTGGGAAACAAACACCAACTGCAGTACCAATTTACATCCTAGTTAGCGAGCGGCATACAGTAAAATACATACACCCATAATATATTGTTCTCTACTGAGAATCTTTAGTGTTACATTTCAAAATTTATTTTATTGCCAGCCAAAATTAAATGTTCTTGTCAAAGATTGATGCTGTAAAGGAAAACCTATCAAAACATTGATGAATCTAACTACAGAAAATACCATTCTCTAACGTTTATCGTAAACAAATTAATTATTAAACGTTAACTAATTAAGTTACATCAAATTATTTTGATACGAATAATTATGTTATTTACAATTATTAACATTGACTAGTAAATTAGTTTTATCTGTAGACGTGGAACATAACAAAGTCCTAAACAAGTTATTAACAAAAGTATGTTGTTTATATTGACTAATGACGATCGGTGAAAATTAATTATTTTGTTTTTCAAAACAAAATCGTGATGTCAATTATAATTTCATTTTTGTTTAAAAATCACACATACATTTTATGTAAAAGTAATATTTCAATATTATTTTAATATAAAGTAAGGTTATATGTGTTTATATGATTATAAAAACGAATACTTTAATCTCTTCGTATAGGTCGTTCCGATTGAGTTGAAACTTTGTACAGTTGTTGTTGGCACGTCCGTCAAGGTTTCTGGCATATTTTTAATAAAAAAAATTAGAACCGTTGCAACTTATGCTGAGCATAACCAGTGATTGGTTATTATGTAACAGCTAATATATGTGTGTATTTCGTGTATTTACTTCGCTAACAAAAGTCCATAAATATTATAGTGGCCAAATTTTATTGGTGCTAGGTAGTGCTTTTTACTCGGTGGTGGTAATTTCAATATTCTTAAAAGGAAAAAAATAAACTCGGAAGTGAATAATACCCCTCATTTTGTAACATTATATAACTTTATTTGATATAAAAGCTTGTCGTTAGATTTTCATTTTTAAATCTTTAAAAAAATACATACATTTCTACTTATTATTTGAATCAAGACGTATTTATTCTCGCGACAAGCTTTTTGTTTAATAATAAAACGTATGTTTTATTTAAAAAAATCTCGTATTTATAGATTTCCATGAAGTATATATATATATACTGTTAATATGTTATTAGTAAATAATAAATGTCTATTATATATATATATATATATAGTATATATTGAAAGAGTACTTAGAGGTGTTTAACAGTGTTGCGTTTCTTGACGAACGAATAAACTTGCAAAATGACCGAGCGAATATTTGTAAAGCCCTGTTGGCATGAAATACGTGGGCGTTTACCGAAGTATTTTGACTTCATTTCATTCAAGGAATACCCTGAATAATATTATCAGTTTTATTTAAGCAAAATAAAAACAGTCAGATTACAATTGGTAATTGTAGGTTATATTACATTTAATTTATTTAGAAGCTTTTATTTATATATATTTTAACTGTTAAACTGTGTTTCATATTTTGCTTTATAACGTTGCATATCCTTTTTGGCGCCACGCCGGTTTGATTTGGTTATAATTATTTCTTCGGTCGACAATACTATTTTTGATCGAATAATTTATTGATAAAATAAAATGTTTATTAACATTATATTTCGGGAAGAAATTATATGAATATATTTTGTTTTATAATTTTTTTAATATTTTTATTAGAATACTAGATAATACTTTGTTAAACGGTCAAGTAACAAATATTAAAAAGTTGGCAATAAGACGAATTATTAGTAAATTTAGGTTGGTTCTTGTTATAGGTTGCATTATGTATTCGTTAGTTTTATGTGTTTGGAATAGAGAAATAACCGGGAAAAATGTAAGATAATTAGCTCATCATAATATTGAACTTTTCCCTAATATTGTGTCGAGTCACTCAATACCTACATTTATACTAAGTACAAGTAATTTGTAATATTATATTACATTATTTATATAAACATTAATATAATTATTAATATCCTAAAGAGAAATGAACTTACATAAATCTATGAGTTTGGCGATATGTCGTAAGTACTTATTACATCTTTTTATATTCAAATACTTCGAATGACTTAAGATCGATTCATTGCAACAGACAAATTGCCTGGTACCACAAGCAACAAATGAGTATGAGCTAACCGTGAATACGACTCGAATATTTCAAAATACCGTTTAATAAACACGATGCCATAAGAACTTGATTTTTTGAAGCCATTATAATAAACAGAACTGGCTGGTCGCACGTCTATGGTGGCTGGAACTTCGAGGGCGCTTTCATATCACGCGTCGTCGCGTGAGCATCACGCAGCGACGGCGTGAATATTATTTATACTCCATAATACCTTCGTCAACATGTTAATATTCGTATCGACGGGATCGACGGATTATCTTCTACTGACATAATTAGTATAAACAAAAGTAAACGAGGTGGACATTAAAGTCGATTAGCTGACTAGAATTGGTGTTGTGTGATGCGGAGCGCGGCGGTTAAAGCGCCGGGCGCTCTGTGCTCATATCGATTCATTCGTCTCACACGCCGGCATCGGGTGGCCGTGCATACCGACACATCATTCCGAATTTAGTAACTACCCGCAAAATAATCAAATTTTATTTGTTAATAATATAAAAATATAAATTAAAAATCAATAAAACGGAACGGACCGATTTGAAATCAGGCGATTGCCGAGTGCGATTTATCTTTAGTGTCATATATATCAAATGGTGTGTTAAACTTACATATTGTTGTGGAACAGTAAAAAATCATAGTGGAGTTATCAGTTAGACTGTACACAAGAATAATTATTATTACATGAGTTCTCCAGAGTTAAAGATGTCCCTGGAACAACAAATGCCGGTGCTGATGAAAAAGGTAATAAATAGTTTTTAATACTAAAAGTGTACGGAAACCCTCTTTTCGGTATTCATAAAAAATATGTGTTTTTAAAATATAAATAAAAAAGCACACAAATGAAAGATGTTTCAAAAATGATGCATAAAATATAGTTATAAAGATATAGTTTTTAAATCAAATATAGGATAATTACACAACATTGAGTTTTTTGTGAGCTAAAATTTTGACATTTTACAAGGTTAGGACTTGCTTATATTTATACTAAGGTTATGACCTTGAAGAAGTGTCATTTCTTTTGTAAATCTTATGCTACTCAAAGCTTATTTATAAAGTAGTCATATGTATGTTTGAAATTCACCCAATTGTTATTATGTTTTTTGTTGAAATATATAAAACAACTCTTTCGTGTGAATTTTAATTTATTATTTTTTAGTTTCATATCAATTCCTCTCAAAAGAATTTACCTATAATATTATAGTTAAGCATATTTATTATTGTTATATACTACGTCAACATATATTAGAGCGTAAACATTACTGAGGCTTATATATAAACGCAACCGTTTACTTTATCTGATAAAACTCGAAGCAATTGTAGTATAAACGGGAAAAACGATGATATTGATAAAAGACTTTGGTACTTTATAGGTACTACTATACTAATATACCTATGCCTATTGAAAAAAAATACGCTAAATTTTACTTAATGTCATATAAGTAATGATTATTATTTATGTTCGTAGAGTGATTGAAATCAATATAGAGAGCTAAATAAATTTGGCACCAGGCGTGAATTATATGTACTCGTAGTTTTGGGCTTACAAAACCTGGTACAAACATAGACATACAAGAGGGTTTATATGAGCTTAGGTACTAGCTGTGCCCCGCGGTTTCACCCGCGTATAATTAATAAAAATCAGTGTAGAGCCTTCCTCGATAAAAGGACTATACAACACAAAAATATTTCTTAAATTCGAACCAGTAGTTCCTGAAATTAGCCGGATCAAACAAATAAACTCTAGGTTTATATATTAGTATAGGTACCTCCATTGCCTCTAGCATGCAGGTATCTATTTTAATATTATAATGAAAGGTAAAATAAAAGTAAATAAATAAATTTTTCGGTAGATAAATAGATTGTGAATAAATCCACAAAGTTAGGTACCTAAAAAAACCGGTTGTCTGTAAAGTCGGTTTACGGACGGTAGTTTAACGTGACAACGTCATAACAAAACATTGATGAAATGACTGCAATCGAGTGAAAAAGAGATAGATGCGGCGCAAGCGTACAATCAGCGTAACGGGACAATTTTTCGTGCATGCAGCCAGCGTTCATCGATTTATTAGACGTTGTCACGTCAAAAAATACATAATTATTATTCATTTGTATTGCAAACGTAAAAAGATGTAGATGATAATGCAATATATATTTTTTTATAGATTTACGGGTGATAACAATTTTTAATGTTAATAGAAAAATAAAAATAAATGTTTTTACGATTAATAGTTTAAGCTTAAACAATATTTTAGACAACGTCATAAAGTTTACATGTCTAGCCTTCAGACCAAAAGTTACACCCGCCGGCTCCTGCCAGTCAGGTGTATTGGATGTATGATTAAAATGTAATTTCTTTATATACGAATGCCATCTATCCCATCTTCTGTTAGTTTGTAATTATATTGTTCAAAGTCTTTCGCCCGAGGATAGAAATTTATCGTTCGAGACACTTGATCCTAGTATATCTAGTATACTGTCTTATTAATATGTATTATCTAAATACCACACTATCTATATAATGAAGTTATGATTGATTTTAATATTTGTAGATGATTTTATTTATAATTCACCTCTTTTTGATTAAGACAACCATATACTTGACGAAACATTTCTGAAATGCGTAATTTTCTGTAAAGAAGTGATATCTAAAAATAAGATTCAATTTCTATATTTTATTTACCTTTACCAACCAATAAGACTAAAATATACTCCAAATTGAATAGTAGTAATAGTTAGTGGTAAAACTTTGTGCAAGCTCGTCTGGGTAGGTACCACCCACTCTTCTGATATTCTACCGCAAAACAACATTATTTGATATTCTTGTGTTCCACTTACCTTCAGGTGGCCCATTTCCTCGTCCGCCGTATAAATAAAATAACTCTAACACCTTTTCTATTGATATATTTAAAAAAAGAGTTGTATTATTTTTATGTATCTTTCGCAGAGGCATGCCTTGCAGTATTTAGTGTAGTATTTTTTCATTTACATACCCGTCGATCGTTGGTGGAATAAATCTGGCACTTAATTGATTACGGCTTGAGTCGTTTTTTCTATAGGCAAACGGGAATAACCAATACCACCTAATGCTTAATAGGTAGGTACTAAAATAATGATTTTAGGAAAATATATACTGAACCAAACCTTTTTAACAAATAATGGTAAATTACTTTTCTGTTATATGAAACTCGGACATTAATTATTTATTATTATGCCAATATACTATAGGTAGTAGGTACATACAAAGAATGAATATTGTATGTATTTCAAAATACTTGTCATTGACATCACATTGTATTGGTTATTTGCAGTCTGAAGGTCGATATCAAAAATAATTTTCACGGAGGATTACGATCTATTTTTACTGAGAATGTGTTTTGTTTTAGCCACAAAAGCGGTGACCATTCAGACAGTAAATTGTCAAAGAAATAACATTGTCGAGCATATTTGAAACATTGTTCAATTTTATGAAATCAAACCACTGGTCAAAGCTACAATTCTACCTACAAATTATAAGTCGAATCATTGTACCTAAATAGGGCTTATAACTCAGTAAGGAAATTTTCAGTACAATGAATCTAAACTTAGTACCACTAATGACCTTAATTATAACCGAGTAATTATGTATCTCAATGGATGCCAATTGTATCAATCATTTGAGTCTCATCCAAAATCTTTTAATTATAATTAGATACATTCAACGATATCATAATAATAAGACTAATGTGGCACCCACTGAAAGCATATGCATTATTTACATTGAGGATTTATATAAGTACAAATGTACAAATGAAAATTATAAATAGCTACTATTCGAATCAAGATCGAGTGGAGAGAATGCCAGCAGCGTTTTCTCCGATGAATCGCGATTCATATTCTCTAAGTGAAAACCAACCCATCATCAAGTATTATTTAGTAATCACAGATGTTCAAATATCATCTATATCAGTTGATCACCTAATTCAAAAATGTGCGACAGTTAAAATATAAAACTCTTATAAACATTGTTTAAGTGGGTAAGTAAACAATGCTGTGGCTACTTCTTTGGAAATTAAATCTTAAATCAATAATTCCAAATATACAATTTCAATTTTTTTTCTTAACATGTTAAGGAATTTTCCTCGCACTTCATGTTTATAAAATATCGATTTATGTATTAAATTATATAATAACTATGTAGTTATGATCTCTATAATTCTATATATAACTTTTAAGTATGCCCGTAGTTGTGTAGCTCAATTGCTTAACAATTATGGAAACTATTTATATAAAATAAACGAGTTAGAAATGTATAATTACAGGTTTAAAGTAATATAAACACAGTTAACACTGTACAGAGATTATTATAATACATGAGAGTGATGACAGTCATTATATGATGCTATATACTTATTATCTTTTACGTAAATATGTACATAAGGTGTAAAAATAGTTAAGTTAATTATTTTGAAAAGACCTATGTTTACTATTAACAAACATAATATTGTGTTTATAATTTACATTGGCAATTTATTCAGTAATGTTTTTAATAGTTAAAGTATGTTTGGGAAAAAATGTCGCCAACTCACGTGTAGATAAAATTGAACTAAATTCTTATCACGAACGAGGGCACACCGGCGTTATATATAGAACAAACTTAGTCTGATTCTTGACTATATTTGTGTATCTATGTATATATTATTAATCATTTATTAAATTAGTAATGAAGATAGCTAATAATTAAATTATGGCTAGGCTTTTGTAATACAAGCACAAGCTATTCTTGTAAGAGATGGTTGAAAATAATTTCAAATAATCCTCTAAATAATTGCGAATGATCTTTTTGATGAATGGCAATTAAATTATGACTTCAGATCGATATACTTCCAAATCTTACATTTTTATTTAGATATATACCAGCAGTAGGTACCAGCACGTCGAGGTGGTAGAATATTTATTTTATGAAACAAAAAAAGTTAGTATCTGTCATTATCTATTTTACAAGCACATGTCAAACTTGCCTACTTATTTTTATGTAGAAAGTCGTAAGGCTATCTTTATTTATTCACTTGTTTACTTTGCGATATATAAATATTTACTTAACTCTTTACACTAGATATAAAACTGGAATGTCTTTGTGTCTATGCAACCAACAATAACTTTATTAGACAAATTTATAGATTTTATTCAAAAATCGTTTCTTAGAAAATTTTAAAAGATTTTTTAACAAATCTAACAATCTTAAAAGTAATTTAATTATTTGGATTCAATTCCATTCCTCATTTATTGTATTTGTAGCAAACTTTAGTACCAACAATAACAAATTGATTGACTTGTGTTGATATATTTAATTAAAAACGTTCAAAATAGCACGGCGATACGGTTACGACACGACCCGTTGACGAGTTTTAACCATAAACTCAATGAAGATATATTGTCGTATTAAAAATAATAATTTGTTATACCTACCCAAGTACCCATAATGACCGTTTACTGTTTTCGATTCATTTGACTGGCTGTACGATCAATGTACATTGTACATATTATGTATGTACAGACAAATCATACCGATTACCGAATCATAATGACGTAGTTTGTCTCGGAAATCGAGCATAAAATCTTGAATAAAAATAGATTTCATTAGAATATGCGTAAAGCCAGCTTTATTACAGCGTTAACTAAGTAAGAATTTACGAAGCTACAGATGTTCAGTTTATGATTGTTAATTAAATTTGCTTATGCAATAATCGATAATTTTAACTGAACGAGTGTAGGAATAATAAATATAGTGAAAACATGTGCATCATTTGCTTAGTTATTTTCAGTTATATTGGTTTTCAACCAATTTCTCAGTAGCAACGCGGATTTTGGAAGTTAGCAGTATTTGCACTTTTGTCCATCGGAAAGCACGTTAAGCCGTTGCAGTTGGTCCTGCAATAAAACATTTGTTTTAAGTTATTGAATTGTTACCGGGAAATAGCGATATTGTACTGAATGTCGTCTTATAGAAAGCGCAGGAATTTCCATAAACCGGTTTTATCCGACAACTTCTAATCTACATTTATGCACTACAAGTCTAGATTAAAGCTGCAAACTCCACACTTGGTATAAACGAGGTTTATTGTCATATATAAATGGTTACAAGTAAATAAAAAGTGGAATATATCAATTACCATGTAATTGCATTTTTGTATTTCGTTAAGTGGTTCCGTACTTATAACATAATGCCGTCTTTTACGTACAAAATACATAATGTTTTAAAAACGAATTTTCTCGCTATAATTAATAATGAAGTACATTGAAGTCATATTGATTTAATTATAAATTCAAACATACCATTCTCATTACAAGAGAAAAAAATCGAGGTTTTTTAATTTACAATCAAATAGAAAACAAAAACGCATTAAGTATATTAATTACAAGGAATAGATTTTTTTCTTTTTTGTACTATTTTGTTTTTTAAAATAAGCCTATGGTATAAGCTAAAACTTTGCCGAACCATAGAAAAGGATTAACATTATGCACATAACAAAAAAAACTGTTACTATTTTTGTACTCGTCCGCTAAAGACTGTTGTACAAATAGTTAAGAAGTTATTTTTTATATTCCATCTCTACTTTATTTCTTATACTTATTGTCATTTGTTATTCTTATTATTTTGAGTAAGTATAATTAATTTTATAAAATGATGTCCCTCATTTTTTACAGTTCTTAAAAAAATAAAATGGTTCATATATAATTGTATAAAGAAAAGTTAACAAATTAATTATTAAATTTCGAAATAAATTATACATCGTAGATATTAAACATACAAATAACGGAAAGAAATGGCGCGTCTCGATATTAGAGGGCAAGTAGCGGTCATTCTCGTCTACCGACGCTAGGTAATTCCATCACATAGGAGTGCAATGCCAAGGGCTATATCACAATTCTTAGCGTTAATCTATTTATAGTTTTTATACCGGAATGGTCTTCAATATATATGACCTTAATTTTGTTCAATGATGTACGCCCGATATCATACAATTAGTATTTCAATATGCGGCGCTTATGTATCTAATGTATCTCACGTGGAGGAAATATTTATAAAAAAACAATTTTTTTTTATAAAATCGCTTGAGTGGTTAGGCGTGAAAGTGTAATAAACAAACAAATAACTCACACTCTCTTTTATAATATTAGTAAGGATTACATACATATAATATAATACATGCAAATTGGCACGATGAAACTATGAGATAAAGATACCCCATCATCCACAGATGTTAGAAAAATTATCAATTGAATTCCTCCAGTGCTTAGACAATGTGTATCTTAATAGAGTTCAAATCCAAGCAATCACCACTAATTATTCGTGTACTTCGTCTGTATAATTCATTACCTATTCGGTTATGAATGCAACCATTATGACGTGACTGACCTGCGTGTGTTGGACTGAAATGATCCACAAGCTTATCCCCCAGACCGCATTGAAGCAGCGGAATGCTGCAATGAATGTTGGAATAAGTTTCAAGCTTCAAACCCTCTCCTCAGAACGAACGGAAGCGTTATAAAACTGCTAAAACATTTTTTATTATTTACAATAAATTTTATATAAATATATTTATTAAATAAAATTTTCCAGTCACGTATGACAAATTAATTTTTATGTTGGCCATTAGTTGGACTCAGAAGATCTCGAACGTAAAGGTTCTGCGGCGCGTCAACTTTTGGAGACTATCAAAAAGAGAAAAGTTGCATACCTCGGACACGTGCTTAGGCATGACAGGTATCAACTTTTGCAACTCATTTTGCTGGGAAAGGTTGCCGAGAGGAGAGCTGTTGGTTGCAGGAAAAAGTCTTGGCTATGCAACATCGGAGAATGGACGGGAATCGCGAGTGACGCTGAACTTTTCCACCTCGCGAAGAACAAGAAGGAGTGTGCGAAGCTGACTGCCAACCTTCGCTAGTCGGAGAGACACTTGAAGAAGAATAACAAATCAAAACAAATATTGAAATCAAATGCATTACTATGAACTTTATAGTTTAATTCTACCGATATAATCTTATTGTGTTCTTTTATTAAGGATCTCCAAAAAATGATAAACTTACGAGCACATTACATCGTGCAATAATGTTTTGAAGTATAGGAGCTCCAATTGACCATATCAAGCACATTAAATATTGCCTAAACATATTGTACATTGGCAACTGTTGCGACGAACTAAAAGAAAAATACAGTACTGTACTGTATTTTAGTTACTGTTGTTACTCTTGAATCAACAATACTCAGTGCGAGATACACTAACTATTTTGGAGGGAGTTATTCAAAATCAACACTCAGTCGTGACTTTCGAATGTCGAGAAACTTTTTGAACTATTTTCAGATTCGAATGCGTTTAAAATTAGTCCTAAGACACATCCAGACGTTCTTCATGGAAACCAAAATAACTATTGACCACGTGCTTGGCACTGTCATCTCCTTGTTCCGTCTTCCGTACCTTCGTACGACGGAGTATCGCTTGATTGTATAAATTGACGTTTTCCTCTTACGTTCATACAAGTAATTATTGTAACAATATCAAGGAGTCGATCGTGTGACTATTACGACATGTAAACAAGATTTGTTCGGCTAATTAGATACATTTTCAAAATTCTTATATAAATGATCTTGGAAGAGATTTGAATGCTTCAGTTATACGAGTTAAGAGTTAAATGTACTATTTGATAATGTATTAAATACATTATTACAGTCACGAGAGACTTATTTAGATTCAAATAACACATAAGCCAGTAGGCGCTAGTAAAGTTTGGTTATTAAAAGCAGTTTTGAATTTTAAAAGTCAAGTAATTCTTATAGTTAGTTCAATACCCAACCTTTGAATTTTCTTTGGGCCCTCATCACATAAAAACCTATTTAAAAGAACTGAAATTATTTTGTTTTCTTTACGACTACGTTTTTTATAGAATAGGTAGGCGAAGGAGCATATTATGGGCCACGAGATGGTAAGTGGTCCAACGCCCATAGACATTGGCATTGTAAGAGATGTTAACCATCGCTCAGATTGAAAATGCGCCACCAAACTTGGAAATTAAGATGTTATGCCACTTGTGCCTGTAATTACACTGGCTCACTCACCCTTCAAACAGGAATCCAGCAGGTCGGCAACGCATCTGCATGTCCTCGGATGTTGCAGATGTCCATGGGCGGTGGTAGTCACTTTCCATCAGGTGAGCCTCCTGCTCGTTTTCCCCCTCTAACATAAAAAAAGCAGTACCAAGTACTGCTGTTTTGCGGTAGAATATCTGATGAGTGGGTGGTACCTACCTAGATGAGCTTGTACAAAGCTCTATCACCGAGAAACGCTGTTGTTTAGTAAAAAATAAAAATATTGAAATTACGATAAACTCAACATCACGAACGAATTATATGTTTTATAAGTAAATATAGTACCTATATGATACATATTTCTGGACCATCAATTGTGTATCATTACACTTGTTAAATCAAAAAGCAAACGAGAATCAACCGCAGAGGACGCAATAAATTTGCCAATATCAGTTCAGTCATTTGCAATTGTCTTATCTTAGGGTTCAATGACTGCCTTATCTGCATTCTTCATTGAGCTCCTTACGATAGTAATGTCTAATGTTTACTATCGATAATTATCTAATTCCATAATTCACGAGGAATGGGAGACTATTGTGCGAACTATCGACATTAACTTATTGAGTGTTATATTATTTAAATACGTACATAGCTTCAGCAAAATAAATAAACGTATTGAAGCTTGCAGAGTGCGACCGCTTTGATGCTTTATCGTTTACTGAATTTAAAGGAATATAAGGAATCGCCCGCATGTAAATTATGAATTGAAATTCCATTTAATAAAACATGTAACTTATAAATAAACGTTACTTAACATATAAACAGAAAACATCTACATAATATCCCTTTATTAAAGCTAATAATAGTGGAACTGAAACATAAGTAGGTCTACTTCAAGAGATTACGATATTTTTTAAATACGTTATGTCTAGGAATCAGCTGTGATAAGTGGTATGTACTACATAATTACACATATTGTAACGAAAGTGTCCTAATTACGAAATACTTATCATTATCATATCGCAATATAATATTATATAGAATTTATTCTTTTTCTAAATGTTAGAGACAAATATTGACATTAAATGAGTTCATCTTAGTGATTTATCAATTTCCGAACGGATGTACGTATTTTGTGAATAAATAGTCCAAGGAAAAATATATTGAAATACGAGGTTATGTTTATGTTTACGAAAAAAATGCTTTCACCGCTTGTAATCAAATTCACCTTCAACATGCTGTTTACAAACAATAAACGTCCTTTGCGTTTTGTTTTTCTTAACGGATGATAACAATAATTGACATAACGTATAAATATTTTATGAATTGATATCATAATGTGTTTTCTGTTTTAGTTAAAATGGGATGTCAATGATAAGTTATTGGGTATATTATCCACTAATAATAAATAAGTTTATACATGAAAACTGACAGTCCATCGAGAGCACCGAAAAAAAATTACTTGTGTTAGATTTGTGTTATAGTCTATAGACATGGTGGTAGAGCTTTGTGCAGGCTCGTTTGGGTAGGTACCACCCACTCATCAGATATTCTACCGCAAAACAGCAGTACTTGTACTGCTGCGCTCCGGTTTGAAGGGTGAGTGAGCCAGTGTAATTACAGGCACAAAGGACATACGATCTTATCCATCAGGTGGTCCAAATGCTCGTCCGCCTTCCTATGAAATAAATAAGAAAAAAAACATGGAATAAATATATGGACATTGTTATAACTCCAGATTTAGCCGTCTTTTATAAAAGAAATTGTACTTTGAAATACTCCATAATTATAACCAATAAATATGTTTTGATGATAATAACTTTACCTATATGGAAGTGATTTTGAAATCATAAATATATATAATATATATAACATTACGATGAACACAACCGAGTTTTGGCAGTCAAAATAAGTTATTTTGTTTAGATCTATTAAGATCTAAGCCTGCAATTTTGCAAACCAGCTTGGAACAGGGTTTCTACAAAAACAAAAACCATCAAAGAAGTCAGTTGTTTCCGGCTATTTTTATAAGATCTACTAATATCTTGTTAATGGTGCGATTAAGTACTTTTTTATAATTTATTATTTTTTAACCAGTGTCCTCAAAGAACTGAAACGTCTGAGTTACGGTTCGTAATTTGGTAAAGAATTTAAGTAGTGTGTACAGTGATGATGATGGTAAATAACGAAAAAAAATATAATTACATAATAGATTTAATGTTATTGTAAAGATGGGAGGTAAACGTAATCGTGTACATCGCTTAGTTATTTATATGATAACGAGTAGCCCGGAGCGGTGACCGACGAGATTGGATAATGGCACACCAATGGACGACTGAAATAAATTTATCTGAAGGGCCTTCTGAGATGCGTTCAGTGTTTTATCTTAGACATTGCATGTTTAAAATATGAATGCCAGGAATTTTTCACCAAATAAGAAACATAATTTAAGTAAAGCACTAGGGTAAAAAGGACTTATCTTATAACAGATTGATATAGAAATATATCATCTACACTCACACAAACAGACTGATATCATATTTTTCGCATTTGATAAATAAAATTCGAATAACTTTATTAATAACATAGAAAAAAATACGGCAGAAATATGATTGAGTGTGGCATTTTATTGTTATTACTTTGGAATTTGAAAAACATTAAACCTATATCCGCAGGAAATCGTCATTCGACATCCTCAGCTGCCTCGCGCTGTTCGGCTATTTTTGAGTCGCCTCTGTTTCGCGCCATGTATTTCTTTTGGCAGCTCTATGGATCACGTGACGTGTTGTCGTAGGCGGATTTCGTCATTCCCATTGCATATAATATAAATAACATTAAGGCCTCTGTTGCACTGGATGTATAATCAAATTGTTTTCATTCGAAATTACCGGGAATCAGCGCGTCTGTCAAATAAGACTATTGCGCATTTCGCTTAATTGAGATCAATTTCGTTGCAACAATAAAAAGTTTGTGTCACTGGGGTCTATTTTTTCTTAAAAAAATATAACATTTATTTCAGATACTAATAACTTTATGAAAAGCATTAGTGGTAAGCGTGAATTTGTATACTAACATTTAATTTCTGAATCAATTAACTATTTAAACCACATGCCGCCATCACCAGTCTGTGTTCGCCTTGATATAAATACGAGGCTGTACAAAGTATACATATGTCTAAACCTTGATTAACGCATCACGTGAATGAAATGTGTTTAAATATATAGTAAACATAAATATAGCTGTCAAAGGGCATGCATGTAAAGCCTAGTACATATTCTATAATATACTCAATCAATTATGTACAATAACTATATCATACATTTCGGATCATAAAATGAATGTCCGTGTAAATCAGTTTAAATCACTACATTTAGTTGCCTCTAATTTATTATTTACTTATATATTAGTAGCTATTTCCACAATCAACAAATTCCCGAATATTAAAAAAAAAACTTATTTTTCTGTCGCAGATAGTAACATTCACTCAAGTTTGTGTTTTTTTGAAAGCAGTCTAAGGTAGTCTGGTGTATATGCCTAAGTATTCTAAGCTTAAAAGTAGATATCGTGTTATCAGAACCTTGAATATTACTTATTATTATCAACCTAATCACTATGCGGTCAAGGTCTCGAGCAGACGGTGTCTCAGAAAAAAGGGTTCTCTGAAAAAATCAAATCAATTAGGCCAATAACTTTCAATGAAGTGATCAATCTTATAAAATTAAATTCAAAATAACCAACAATAAACTGAAATAATTGTAAAAATATACCAATAACTGTTCATCAGATACGAATAAGGATGTGATTAAAATGTAATTGTGGTGGAGACCAAATATAATTTTGTAATCGTTTTTTAATTGTAGATAAAAAAATGATTACGCATATTAATATAAGAGATACATATGTTATGTTTGTAAACCGCTATCAAAAGATTATAAACAGTGGGAGATTTCATTTGTCACATTATCTTATTTTAACATATTATCATCTTTATCTAGAGAGTATGCGTGCTGATCCTAACTGCGTGTGTTATCTTATCGAGGTCGTTCACATTTGACATTCGCTTTTTAAGTCTTGGCAGTTATGAATGTTAATCTAAAGTGCCTTATTTTATACTAAGTTAAGGATAAATTTTAATTAATTTTGTCTTATCAAAATAAAAAGGTTAACCATTTAGAATATTTTAATAATAGGACTCGGAGTAAAGTTGTTCTTTTCTTTTTTTCAGACGCCGATGAGCGGTGACCGAGCCGGATCACCGTGCGGATTGACATCTTTGATCCCGATGTCGTGTCGCGGACGGGCCGCTGCATTCGCTCGGGACTTACACTCACGACTTCGCAGTCTTGGCGCTGCAGAGGAGAATGAGTGTGAAAATAACTGGCTTTCTACTGGCGCCAGCTCGACTCATAGACCTTCCAGTTCCACAAACTCGCAACGGGACAAAGATACCTTTTATGATTTTGATCTAGAATGCCAGAGTCCGTTGAGTCCTGTTGATGGCTTTGAATCTTTCACGGAAAAGCAACATGAAGACAGAGATCCCCCTTTTTACGATGTTGATGCCGAATCAGAACTTAAAGAGAAAAGTAAGTTAATGCTGAAACAACCAGACAAGGGCAAAAATGGATTTAAATTTTCTACAGCATTTTATACAGAATCACCGGTTAAGCTCCAACCAGGATCGAGAGAAAATGGTCACGTTGATAAGCCCTTATATTCTCCTATAACTTTTGAAGGTTGTGCCCGACAAAATAGTTACGATGAAGTCGATAGCGCAATACAACATAATTCAGATATAAGTTCAGATCGAAGTTTGATTCCACACTTAAATTCAGCAATAGACAGCGACTCTGAAGTTGAATCAGTGAAAAGCGACCCTTCTGATGGCATTGCTGAAGTGGCTCAATCTGCAAAAAATGATATAACAGAAGTTTTTAAAGACTTGTCAATTACTGATAATGAGACTCTCAACAAACAAGAAGAAATTTCAACAACCATTAATGATCAGAACTTAAATGGTTTAAACGAAATTAACATATGTGTAAGCAATGGGCCAACAAAAATAGTTACCAGTGAAGTTCCTATTGATAAAGACCTATCACCTGCTCCTGAGATTGACCCTTCGTTGCTTAACGCTGAGACTAATACGGAAGATGAATCTGAGTATGATAAGCCACAAAGGGTACGCCGTTGTTCATCGTTAAAAACAGGAAAAACACCGCCGGGCACTCCGGGTCGTAAAAAAATTGTGCGCTTCGCCGACGTGCTAGGGCTAGACTTGGCAGATGTGAAGACGTTTATGGATGAAATACCAATTATTCCAAAGTCTGCTTACGATGATCTCTCTGGTTGTGACTTTCAAAATTCACCACCATCGCGACCTCCCCAGCGACTCGGTGCTTTAACTTTAGTTCCTTTATTCCAACTACCGCGCGACGTAACAGAGAAATTAGAAAAACAAACTGTGTGCTTGGAAAGCTCCAGAGTCTGCGACGGAGTCCATGTCACAATTTGCGGCTCAGTGCGAGTACGAAATTTGGATTTTCATAAGACTGTTCACATTCGCTATACTATGAACCGTTGGAGAACGTACACAGACTTACAGGCAACTTACGTACAAGGCTCATGCGACGGTTACTCAGACCGTTTTCAGTTTGTTTTGTACGCACCCTGCATTACTTCCGGACAAAGATTAGAATTGGCAGTGAGATTTCAATGTAAAGGTCAGCAATTTTGGGACAGCAACAATGGAACTAACTACTGTTTCGATTGTTTAGCTCTCGGCGCAGCGCAGCCCGCACAATCAGCGCCGGGGACGCTCCACCCTACCGTGGACTGGCACCCGTCCTTCTACTGAATTAGTGTCCAACGCGAAAGGTGTGGAGCGTTTATGTTGAGCGGTGGCAAAAGGTCGGGAACGGGAGTCCGGCACGTCTCGGTCCAGCTTTGTGTGTGCAGAGAGGCTCGCGGAAGCGCCCGTTGCCGGTCACATTCCTGTGCCTGTAAACATTGCGACTGCAATATTATTCGTTTGCAAATGAACTTAAATTATTGAGGCTTCGTATAACATTTGTGATATACAATTTAGATTAGGCGTAGGATATGTAAATACGAGCGTTTGACTCGTTTAGAGTGCCATTTGCCGATGTTTGTTTGTGGATTTTATGTATGTACTATTAATTTGTAGTACATCGCCCCTGTGGGCAATAAAAAGCAATAGTGTAGGTACTGAAGAGTGTGCCGAGCGAGGCGCGAGCCGCCCTCAAAGTTCCTTTGTATATAGATCGAGAGATAAATTCTGAATGATATTAATTAATATTTTAATAAAACTTTTTACGAAACTATTAGTCATATTAATTAACTTTATCACGAAAATAAAACTTAGTTAGCAAGGTTTTATTCACATTAACTATGAAGTTATTAGACAAATAAATATACGAATAAAATAAATATTAAACTATATGACAGAACTATTAGCCTTGTTAGTATTTTTTACAATGTTTTATGAATTGTTACAATAGTTGTCTAACATCGAAGTCAGTTATAATTAAGTGTCCTTACTGGCAACCCTAAAACTGTATGTACTGTGCTAAGTAGGTAATGTTATGAATATTTTCTATTTTTTTAAATACAGAATCATGACAACTCGATACATAATGAATACAGGGGATTTATTATTTGTTACGAGTGTATTTGATTTTGAGATTCTATTTTTAAAATGAGACTAATAGAAATAACGGAATTAAATTATATTATTAATATTTATAACGATGATTTTAATTTTGTATGTACCTGAAATCTTGTAATGTGGCCATATTATTGATTACTTTATAAACGCGGAAACGCTATTCTATTGGATTTTTTAGTATTGTTATTTTTGACACCTGTTTTAGCAATAAATCTATGAATAAATGAATGTGCATAATATAATAAGCTTGGTGTTTAATTTACTCACTTCATTACAATTATAATCTATACATATAATAAAAATGTAACTGATCGCTGTGTGCATGGAAGATATATGAGTAAAACTATTATCGTGGGCCTATATCAATGCAATAGAACCCAAAACAATGAATGTCTGAATTTTTGTCTGTGCGTTTGTGCGCGCTTATCTGATTTGTAATGTATTTTGGCAAAGTTTACTTAAAATTTAGTGTTTGTTTTATTTCAATCGGTTAATAAATAAAAAAGTTACGACATTTTAAAGAATTACGTCGAACATTTTATAAAAATGCTATAATAAAAACTGTTCTATTGAATTGGCTATAACAGTGACAAGGTCTCACCAAACGCGAATAGCTCCAAGTTGGGTTAAGGAGCGAGTTTCCCATATACCAGATCATACACAGCGAGTTGGTCTCACCGAACGCGGATAACTCAAATTATCGTTATAGAGTGAGTTTCTTGTGCACCTGGAGATCATAAACATTGAAAAGATCTCAACGAACTCGGATGACTATAACAATCTTGGTATGGAGCGAGTGTCTTTTGTACCAAGAGATCGTAAATAGTGAGAAGGTTTTATATCGATAACTCAAATCTTGGTTATGAAGCGAGATCCTCATGTAAGTAAGTGAGATCATACACAGTGAGTCGTTTGCAGTCACAATAAATAAAACACATATTCAAGTAAGTAAACATTTAAGGGAAAGATGTATTTCTTGTGCCAATTGTATGTTACCCTATCTAGATCCGGGTGCGGCGAAAACCAATAAATAATAATATCTCAAGAAGATAAAACTAAAAATGTTGTATATACTGAAATATTATAAGTCTGCACTTAGTGACTTCTTTAACTTTAACGCGGGTGGCACAGTTGATAATAAGTTTGATATATTTTTGTTCATAATTTCTGCATAATATTTAAAAAGTTTGCAAGTAATAGTTCAAATAGCAATAAAACCTGCTTATATTGCTTTGTCATTGCCGAATCGTGTATATAAAATAAATAAATTGAAATTAAAAAAAACATTTAACATTTTTGATGTACTTTTATTTTACAATATCGTTTAAAGACTAAACATATCACAATTATTGAATGATACAGTAAATAAATTAGTAAATAAAGTGTAACATTTACATAATAAACTATCAGCTACATACAATTTAACTGAAAAAATGTATACTGTACAAAAGGTCACCTGTCTAAAACTGGTGGATAGTTGTAAATACAAAATAAGTTTTTAAATAAAGTCATTTAACATTAATAAGATCGCCCCTTATTATATTTACTTGTAATGTAGGTATTAATGACGATGTCTTCAAAATAGCGTCAACAATACGACATTATATACTGGGCGATATTATAAATATACTTTTTTTATTATATGATAAAATATCAACATATAAGTTCTTATTCAATACCATTAGATTAATTATTATAATCTGTGTTGTGCCAAATTTTACAACTTTGGCGTGATTCATAAGAATCCAAGACTGATCCTCTCCTTATAATTTGTCTTATTTCGATGTTGAGCTTATTACTTAGACCTGGAATAGATTCCTAAATCTTACAAAATCAAAAACAGATATGATTACGATATAGAATATGATTACGCTTATATATATATATTTTTTTCTTTATTATTGTATGTTATATACATTTCCAATAAGTTATATAATGTATTCCAAATTTAATTATTTATAAAATCAAATAAGTATAAAGCCTGCTCAAATTAGAACAACAAGCCAATAAATAATGTGTGACTATTTTCAAGCAATAGTTTCGAAATCCTATCGAGAGATGGCCTTACTAAGCTTACAAAAGTATATAGTTTAGTAAATATTCAATAGATGTCACTATTGCTAAAGTACGACGTAAACAACGATTAATTAATATTATTTTTAACAAAATGAGTTGTCATTTTGAATATACACCATTTTTTTATAATAGCTAACGATCTTCATTTAGTTTTATTAGAATATTTTTCCTCTTCGAATAGTCTATACTCTAAAAATTACATTTTAAAATTTACAAGCAGTCTTCGTTGTAGTCGTTATAGCATATTGAAATTGGTGGCTGTTCTAGTGTTAGTAGTCTCAGGCAGTGTGATGGAAGAGTCTTTGAGTGCTTTCAATTGCATATGCAGTCTTTGTTTGCAAAATTCGTAAAACTCGATCTCTCGTGTGAAGTTAGCGCGAACTATCTGCTTAACCGCTTCCGATACGGGAGGCTTGAAGGCGTTGCGATTGATACGATTGAATCTATTGAGTTCTTCTGCGAAGAAAATACATAGTTATATCAATGAAATAAAATTATTTTTATATTCATGTTTAATCATGCACACTATGGTATCGTGTTTTATTAGTATTAATTATTATTTATTGATGGCACAATTATGTATGGCCTATCTCTCACAAAAGTTAAAATGTAAGAATTGCTCTTTTTAATCTTAGAGGTATTAAATACTTACAAATCATACAAAAGTTTATTATTCTATGCTTACCCCAATACATTTGCAAAGCGCCACGGAAAAATCTCGGGATATACCGCTCCATGGCCGTTAGAGTGGAGTTCATGTCTTCGAGAACACCCACTACAGCATATTGCTGTTCAACAACGCGCTTGGCACGCTGAAGAGCTTCTAGGCTGTTAAATGGTCTGGAAAAATGTTATTATCACTTTTAAAATAAAATAAATCAAAACCTTAACTACTTGTCCTGTAGTTCGTCAGTAAACTGTAATTTTAAAAAAAATGGATGTGCATTCCAATGCATAAAGCGTATTATATTCTTAATAAGGGCGGTTCATGATTTTAATAATTTAAACGTCTACGATGTGAGATTGCATACTCACGTGCACTGCGGGTCGTGACCGCAGAAGAACAAGGTTTGTCTGCGATGGTCGCCGATACCTTCGTGTGTCTCGCCCTCCAGATACCGGCATTCGCGATCGCCGCTTAAGACACACGTTTCAAAGTCCTGTAAATGAAAAATTTTAATATTAATAAATTAATAATTAATATTAACAAATCCAAAGTTTGCTTTTAGGCTTAATTAACATTTTCAAGCAAGTATTTTTAACATACAGACTACTTTGTTGGACAATTCTATAGATAAGTAAAATTCTTATTCATGTCGTCACAGCTGCACCAGCACAGGACCACGATGGGGTAACATATTATATAAGTTTGATATACATATTAAATCGCCATCAGAGCAGCACTGGTGCTACGCGAGCGCCGATTCCGCCGTGTGCATATCGCAAACTCTACATTGAATAATATTCATCACATATATTATAGTGCAATAGGGCCATGTAATGGTAAATTGCTTGAGGGTATTTTTTTAACGTGTTTTTTTGTGTCAATATTGCCATTAACCTGAAAAAAGGAAGTAGGTACCTACCCTAACTTGAAGCAAATTCTTGGACTAAGAATTTATAGAATATGTACGAACGAAGATTACAGTTCAAATCCATTATGTTCTTTTGTTATCAAGGCCGTTATCGAGTAAATATTTAAGTAAAGAACATCACGTATTTTGCCTTTGTTTAAACAAAAACTAGCGACTCCCGATACGCACGTCTTCTATTCCTTAACGGCAAGCGCAAGGTATTTAAATTAAGTTTTTATTTATATTATTTTAGTACGTTTAACTGAGTTTTATATATTTGAAAAAAAAAAACAGATTTTGTGCGGCAAAAAACAGCGGAAATTGATTTTTCTTCAGATCAAAATCATTGGCAATTTTTGTACAATATTTTTTTAATCTCCCCATTTCATGTTTATTTACTTAGTGTTTAATAAAAAGTGTGATAAGAGGATCTATTAGTATGTACTTCTTTTCGGGAGAATGTACTGTTACTCAGACCCGTAGGTCCAGAAGGTAGGTAGGTATATAGAAATATAGGTAAATAGTTTTAGCTGGTCACTTATACTAAACCCAATTTGGTTTCTATTTTGATAATCTGATATCGCATATTCTGAGTATAGTGACGTTTTTATTTTATCCGATATTGTAAGCTCAGAACACATCGCTTGTTTATTTTCCATATCATAACATATAGCCTATTCCAACCACGACAGGAATAAACCCAAATAACAAATTTGACACCGATTTAATGCGATATCATTGGTCATCGATATCAATTGACGTGATGTCATTGGTCAACATCTTGAATTATCTATAACATTCACTATGGATACGCGAAAAGATGGCCTTTTCAATGTCCGCGAAGTTGTATTCGGAACTTTGAAAGTTAAATTAATGTGGTAACTAGTTAATTGGAATAGTGTTGTATTATGAATAAGGGTAAATTAATCAAGAACTGTTTACAATGCGTAATTTTTAAAATGCAGAACGATTTGACAACCGTATGCAATTTGTAAATCTACGGTGTATTTACATTTATTTCTATTCCCATTGGAATAGGGTATAGAAGTTTGTATAGTTTCTTATATTATATACTAGCGGCCCGCCCCGGCTTCGCCCGAGTAGCAGAGTTAATATTCCTAAAAAACACTGTCGTAGTATTGTAATAAGCTTTTAGACAGCGGGACGCGGGGCGCGCAGGCGGTTGCATCACGCGTTAGTATGATCGGTGTAGGACCGCTTGAATTTATTTATTTTTAAAGTTACGATAACTTCTAAGACATTAATTTAAATTGGGTGGTGTAAAGGACTATACTGACTATATGAAAACTACTTAAAACCGTATGAAAATCCCTTCAGTAGTTTTTTAGTTTATCGCGTTCATACAGACAGACAAAAACGCGGGGAACTTTGTTTTATAGTATGTAGTGATATCGCCTGTATGGTTTCTTTCTCTATAACAGTATGGCCGTAAAACGGTCTCGTACCTCCTTATTATTGTTTTATCTTTGCATTTAGATCTCATATCGCAGCCCATCAATCACATTAAAAAAAATCACCAAGGGAAGGTCCCTAGTGACAGATAATGATAGCTTTTCACCGAGGCGCCAATCGTCGCCAGACGTTATAGTGGAGACAGGTTCTTTTCCGATTTAAGGATCGGGACACGCTAAGCTGTACGTTAATTTTTAACTTTTTACACTATTCTGCGCCTTTTATTTCCGAAGGACATATGAGTTGGGTATAGTATCATGTACTGGAGCTTTACCCACAGGTTCCTCTATTAAATTTCTAATAATGTCGTAGAACTCTAAACATTATTTATTTTCTGCATTCCTAGCAGATTCTACTACACAAAACGCTTTTTTTCATTTTACAAATTTTTTATTACGTTTTTAAAAAATTGTAGGTTCATTACTCCAGAGATAGGTTCAGTTTTTGAAACAGATTAAATAAGAGCGCAACGTTACTGTTGATGCTTCAGTCCAAGAGGGCGGATGTATAAATTAGTTATTATTATTTTTAGATCGTTATCGATGGTGCTTCTGAACGCGTGTTGAAATGTATTACTTTTTTTAAGCATAAAGGACATTACCCCGTCCTTATCACCGCAGTAAATAAAGGTAACTGAAAATATATTATTAAGATATTTTTAAACTCTAATTAGACCATCATATTTTTTGTTCCACAAAAACTAATTTATTTTTTGCCTTCATCTCGCGCCTTGTCCTGTTTGTATAAAATAAATAGCTGTTGAGAACACTTTGTTTAACAATAGAAGAATAATTAACTAGAAAAAACTTCGCTCCACGTGCAGCTGTAGTCGATGTTGATTATTCTTCCTACACTAATTAATGTTAGAACAATATATTGAAGATAATACTCATGAAATAAGTAGGTGGTAAATATTGACTAAATAAAAAAAGAATTACACATTCCTTAAATCGTCAATGCAAGATTGTTTTAAAAATGGAAATCTTTATGAAATTGTAAATTCATAACTAATGTCATGTAGATTGACTACTAATTAACGATTAATCTTGCTTATTGGTCATCAATCTGAAAAGATCTTTATAGTGACCGCGCACGCTCAGTCTATTAACTGCCAATAGTAATCTGTCACGGGCTCTTTTGAGTCACGAGTCTAGAGAAATATTATCCTTTTCAATTCAATCTATCAAACGTAATAATATTATTTCATTGCGGCATAAAGAACGGATTTTGTCGATCATTATTGTCACCTTAACGCCCAATTTGTTAATATGTTTTTATAGAGAAATATTTTTCACGATCAATAAAACCAATTTGTCGCTACCGAAAAGATATCAGTTTTTTTGCAGGTTGTAAAAAATAAAAGAATGTGTAAGGGTTCGCTGCTCCCGTGTCGATAAAATCTGTACAAGTACTATACAAGTACAATACAATTGGTATTAGGTAATTTCGGCTATTTTAAAAATTCTGTTTTTATAAAAAAGGCCTGATGATTTATGAACATATAAATTATTAAAAAGTGATTAATAATTATTTTCTTAAATAACTTAAATGAACCGTGAGTTTCGCTTAGACATGCCGATGTCATTGACGTTACCTTACATCGGCGACGCAATTTCACGCGTCTGCTCCTTGATGATGGGAACCAGTTTTCCCGAAACGTCGATCATACTTCGATCAATATCGTAAATGAAACTGGACTAGTTAATTATACTTCGACAAAGTTGAATCATCATAACTTAAAACCATGCAAATATTTAATTATTTTATTAATTAAGCAATAGAATTTATTTCTAGGTTCTTTTTAGGTAAGTAAAAGATATAAAAATAGCAGTTTTACATGGAAATCCGTAACAGGCGTTTGTGTTTCAATGAATATCAATTGACGGACCGTTGCAGAGAAAACGCCGCTGGCAATCTAATCCCATTCGTTTCCGATTGAAAAGCGTTTATTTTATGCACTTACTTGAATATCAGTATTATTAGGGCAACGTCAGTTTAACGCATAGCTTACATTCCCACATTTTATTTATAGTTCAAATAATATATTTTATAGTATTATAAGTCCTCGATATTTTATAATTTCTTTCTTTTCTTCACGTCATTCTTAACAAATGATAAAGTCTGTTATCAAACATCAAAGGAACATCGAACATTAAAGACTATCGTGTTAATAATGTACGAAAGGTGTCACAAGTCATTTAAAACGATTCATAAAAACATTTGGTGTTGCAGTGTGAAGCCGTCTTTAGAAGCAGCGCGTGACTGATTGTTAGCCTATTGATCTGAAAATTGACGCCCGCGTCGGCGGACCGGGGCTAATGAACAACTGACGGGGAATGAAGTTCGCAGCATGAATGATGATTCCTCACTTTGGAAGAAATTGAGTTGAGCCAAGATAAAATGATTTTTGCTCGTACGGAAATAAGACTTATCTTTGGACGATTTCACGAATCGATTCTGTTCGTGGTTCCAAATGGCGTGAGGAACACAGCATTAGTCTCACTTTAGATGGCGATTGGCGGTGAAAAGCTCAGAAAGGAATATTTTTAATAAATACTAATTGCTGCTACTATATAGCTACCACAAGACCAATTATTGCATGTTATATATGTATATACACATGTTAGGTTTCTAATGGAAGTTAAAACATATAAAGCTGCATAAGTAAATATTGCATTAAGTTCATATCGATATATCAAGTGTTTCAACGACTTGTGCAAAGAACTTGAAACACGTGAACCATGGAGTAATAGTGCAACACCTTATAAGAAAAATAAAACGTTGCTTAATGTCACTAAACTAATGGTATAAATTATTCATTTTTCGCCCTGATAATCGAAATTGCGATTCAACGAAGTAACGCCACAATATATTTCTTGAAATAAAAATCATAGGTTGGACCCCTTGGGCTCGCCCCACTCCTAATACAAGCTTTACATCATTTCTAAATTCTTCAAAAAACGGGCATTGCATTCTTGCAACAATTCCATGATAAATGTTTAAATATGTGTGAAATAATTCTTCTTATTTCTATGGACAAAGCCTAGATGGCCCAGCTACAACGCGTGAATCTTAACCGATGATCGTGGGTTCAAACCCGGGCAGGCACCACTGAATTTTCAAGTGTTTAATTTGTGTTTATAATTCATCTCGTGCTTGACGGTGAAGGAAAACATCGTGAGGAAACCTGCATGTGTCAAATTTCAATCAAAACTCTGCCACATGTGAATTCCACCAATCCGCATTGGAGCAGCGTGGTTGAATAAGCTCCAAACCTTCTCAAAAAAAAAGGAGAAGAGGCCTTAGCTCAGTAGTGGGACATTCACAGGCAGTTACTTTACATTATGTCTATGGTCAGCAGAACCTGATACCATGTGTCTAATAATGATAAAGGATTAAAATAGATTACATTTTATATTTTTGCATTTATTTTGGTATAATTATTATAAATAACGTTTTTGACACCTTTTTCAGCCACGCTGGATCAGGCAAAGGCAGATCAGGGAAGGCTCGTTTGCGTTCCACGTAGTACCACGGCGCCCGTACGTAGTAGTACCATGATATAACTCGCTCCACGGGGTCACGTACTACGTTCACGTAGATTGGCGATGGATAACCGTATCTGAAAATAAATAATTCATTTTATAACTATAAAAGTTATGTTACCTAACTAGACAACAAACCTTTAAGTTTAACGAATGATGTTATCAAATTTTATTATTTTTAATATGTACACAAGGAATTAATTATATTATTTATTTTTGTAAATCTTAAAACCTACTTTAAGATTATGCTCTACGTCTACCTAATTATAAATATTTTATTGAAATATTGTTCACGTAATGAACGGTTACTGTCATTACTATAAATTATATTATTTTTCGATTTTACACATTATGCCCAATTAAGGTCTAAGTGAGTTTGTTTTTGTATATTTGGTACCTCTACTTTACTCCAAATACTCACTCTTACAAGTATTGAAAACTCAATTTACAAACACACAAGGAACTAAAATTATAGATAACAAAAATGTAATCAAGTTTTCACTATTTCCATTTGGAACTTAACAATAGAGCAATTTAAGAGCACTCGAACAGTTTCTAAACGTAATTATCCGGTTGTATGGCGTATGACTGTTAAATCATCCGTGCAATTAATGTAGGTAGCATTAATATCGATTATAATTAATCATATGGGCACGATTACATTTCTAAAGTTTAGTGCTAGATTTAATTTGAACCGCAATATCTTATAGAACGAGAGATAACTTAAGGTAAATATTCAAATGTAGAGTGTGATCCAGATCTTGAGAGCTACTATTAGTTTTATAATAATACATATGAAATATATTATGGAGACTGTGTTTTAACTGCGGTTACATTCTATTCTATATCAAATACCTGTACTTAACTTATTACAGGTATAGGCAGACAGGTGAATGAGAAGTACATCTACCTAAAGACACTGGTGTCAATACGCTAACAACCATGTAATGTGGGATGTCTATAATTACACTGGATCTTTCACCTTTCAAAACAGATAAACAGCAGTACACGGACAGAAGTACCCGTTAATTTATTAAACTAACATAATTGACTTGAATAAATATTGATGCGTGTTTTTACAATGATCTATAAAAAAACATTTTAAATTTGAAAACTGTTTCTTCTACATAGTAGAAAAAGCTTAAAAATGATCTAAAACAAACCACAATCCGATGAGGGTTCTAAATATTATAGGATTATTTATTATATTATTTTCGATTATATATGCTGGCGCTTATGTTCATTCTAATAATTATTGTAACCTCTGCCGACAACGACGGTTATATTTTGATTGATGCTTGCAATTTAGTTTTTTTATTATTAGAAATGATTATCTAGCGTATGTTCTTAATTACACTTATTGCATTTTTTGCGCATTAGAGAAAGTTTTGTAATATTAGCAATTCATAGCAATGTTGCTTATTATAATAGTGGTAATATGATTTTAATATTTATAAGATAAAGATAATGTTTTAAGAAGCAGCAGCAATACGTGCGTATGTGGTTAGAGAAATCTGTAAATTCGCTCCTATTTTTTTTATGGTATCTTAACCGTATTGAAAACATTTTATTTTTAATATATTTTTAATAACGGATGGTCAATTTCAATTTACTAGCTGTGCCCCGCGGTTTCACCAGCGTATAAATGATAAAAATATAATTAATAAAAATCAGTCTAGAACCTTCCTCGATAAAAGGACTAAACAACACAAAAACATTTCAAAATTCGAACCAGAAGTTCCTGAGATTTGCCGGATCAAACACAAACTCTTCCTCTTTATATATTAGTATAGATAAAAGAAATCAAATGTAACTATTCGACTTCTGTTATATCTGATGACTATAATAATTCATTATCATAGTATAAACCTATCGTCTAAATAAAAAATGTTTTAATAATCATATTAGGGTTTCAAAATCTATAAAGTGGAAGTATATATTACTATAGTTGTAACGACAATACAATTAATAATAATATATTGTGAATATTACCTTGTAAAATTCGTGTAGCAAACGTGTTTGATGTAGGAGGCAGGCGGCGTGTGCGCAGATACAAGACCCGCCAGCACTTGTTGATCTGCAGGTGCCAGGCGTATCGTCTCTACGCGTTGGACTGCGTCGCGGTGGAAACCTGCACCAGAGAAAGTCGGTAAAGACCACAAAAGAAAATTTTGTTCAAGATATTTAATATCTATTTCGAACAAAACAATCTAATTTATCAAAACGTATTTCAATATTTAATTTAAATGTTTAATTAATTTAATGTAATGGGCGTCATTTTTGAATCAATTTATAAAATATGCACGTTGCACATTTTCTTATATTGCTACTAGCATTATTGCCATCACACCACGTAGTCATGATATATATACAACATTATTTTTTAATTTTGACTTTAAATTTATAACTTTGAATATGATGTATCTTTCGCAATCTTTTAATATAATTATTTTTGTCAGAATACAAGAATCTATGGTGAAATGTACTGTGACTGTGAGAGTTGTAAACAATAATATAATTACTCGCGATAGTTGGCTGATGAACCAACTAAAGAGCAAAATTTATGTTTTAGTTGCGTGTTTCGTCTGCATTGTTTTCACGAATAATGCTTTATAAACATTCATTGATATTTTTTTAGGTCATTATTAAGTAGATGGCGCTAGCGGCTATATATTAAATTATTTGTGTGAGACAATGTTCGATATTAATTACACATTTTATAAGTATGTCAATAAATTAATATAGTTTATTGGTTTTATAATGTTTCAATAATTTACTAATGTACCACACATGGGCTTGGCCTCCCTCCTTATAAATTAGTTTCTTCTTCTTGTAGCTTTCACAACGTCATTACGCCAAGAACGAGATGAACTATATTTGCTGTTTTGTTTAATTAATCAACTAATGGAACAACTTAAGAAAATTATATATACAATATATATTATAAATTTATGTGAAATAGGTATGCTTATGATATTATATCCTATACCTTGTGATTGCAGTTACACTAGCTCACTCTCTCATTAATTTTGTAATGAACTCTCGCAGTTTTGCTTAGAACAAGAATGGACATGTGTAGATATGAAAAAGCTGGGCTTACTAAGCAATACCTATACCTATGTAAGTGAAGCCCATGGATCTAAGCGATGGCTTGATCATTGCTTAGTAACTAAAGCGGCTGTAGATTCCGTGTGTAATATTTATGTTTTATATGACGTTTTATGGTCTGACCACTTTCCCCTGGTTATTTAATGTAATGTAGAAATGTTATTACCAAAGAAATATGTTGCAAATGCTACTGTAAATAAGGCTGTCTGGGGGGAAAGGAGTCAACAGCAAATAGAAACCTACCAGAGGGAATGTTCTACTAGGTTAAGTCATATAAACCTCCCACACAAGCTTCAAGAGTGTTCCAATCGTACTTGCAATAGTTCCGAGCATAAAAATTATATAACTAAATTATATAGTGATATCGTTCAAGCTTTACTAGAAGCTTCTGTGGTAGGTCGAGATTGCATTAAGCATGTAACAAAAAAGAAAGTGATAGGCTGGAATAAGCACGTGGCTGAGGCACACGGGGCGGCCAGACAGAAATTTCTTACATGGTTGTGTTTCGGTAAACCATCTGTAGGACCTATTTATACGGAAATGTGTGAAGCTAGACGGATTTTTAAGTCTCGATTAAAATGGTGTCAAAACCACGAAGACCAGATTAAAATGGATATTCTGGCCTCGCATCATTCTCAAAAGGACTTTAGAGGTTTCTGGAAGCATACAAATAAATTAAACCACAGACCATCTGTTCCCGTGAGTGTCAGTGGTGAGTGTGAACCTAGTATGATAGCGAATCTTTTTATGGATAACTTTTTTGTTAAATCGCCACTTGGGCCATCGGAGTCGACAATTGATGTTGAAACTGAAAGGAAAATAGAGATATATCTTAATTATGAAGAAGTTGCATATACCCTTAAGCACATGACAAGAGGTAAATCTCCAGGTCATGACGGCCTCAGTATTGAACATCTACAGCATGCGGGGCCGCATTTAATTAGATTACTCTTTATATTATATAACCAGTGTATAAGTCATAGTTTTATGCCTACTGAAATGATGCGTACTATAGTTGTGCCTATTGTAAAAAATAAAACAGGTGACATAGCTGACAAAAATAACTATAGACCAATCTCATTGGCTACAGTTATATCGAAGGTGTTTGATAGCTTGCTTAATAAGCAATTAATTAAATTCATTAGACCACATGACAATCAATTTGGGTTTCGACCTGGATTGTCTACAGAAAGTGCTGTACTGTCTCTTAAGCATGCTGTCACATACTATGCTAGGCGACGAACTCCAGTTTATGCCTGTTTTCTGGACCTGTCGAAAGCATTTGACCTGGTTTCATATGACATCTTATGGAGAAAACTCAAAAAAATAAACGTACCACCGGAACTGTCTGATATTTTTAAGTATTGGTATGGAAACCAGGTCAATAACGTGAGATGGGCTGGCGTCTTATCACGTCCGTATGGGTTGGAGTGTGGGGTGAGGCAGGGGGGATTAAGCTCACCAACGCTCTTTAACCTATATATAAATGAGTTACTTGAGGAGCTCAGCAGCACTAGAGTCGGCTGTTTCATTGATGGGGTATGTTGTAATAACATTAGTTACGCCGATGACATGGTGCTGTTGAGCGCGTCAATTTGTGGCATCAGGAAACTGTTGGCTCCTTGTGAATCCTATGCGGCAAGACATAGATTGATTTATAATGCTAAGAAAAGTGTAATTATGGTCTTTGAGGCTGGATATAAAGCGCCAAACGAGGTTCCAACCATCTTATTGAACGGTAATGCACTTCAAAGAGTGTTACAATTTAAATATCTTGGGCATATTTTAACTCCCAGCCTTAGAGACGATACAGATATTGAAAGGGAACGGAGAGCGTTGTCAGTGAGAGCAAATATGTTGGCTCGTAGGTTTGCGCGTTGTTCAAGTAATGTTAAAATTACCTTATTTAGAGCTTACTGTACAACTTTTTACACATGCAACCTATGGGCCAGATATTCTCAAAAATCTTACAACGCTCTCCGTGTTCAGTATAACAATGCTTTTAGGATGCTGATGGGGCTGCCACGCTTTTGTAGTGCATCAGGGATGTTCGCAGAAGCACGGGTTGATTGCTTTTTTACTATAATGCGAAAGAGATGTGGCTCCCTGGTGCGTAGGCTGCAAGGTAGCACTAACAGTATCCTTAAAATGATTGCGAGTAGACTGGACTGTACATACGTGGGTCATTGCTGTGCCATTTCTTATGGAAGATCGCGGTAATGATTTAATTTAAATGAATAATATTAGTTTTTTTTTTTTTTTTTTTACTAACATAGATAATAAGTAGATGTATACTAACAAATTGAGTCTGTGTTGCTCTAAATAAAGAATTATTATATTATTATTATTATTAAGCCGGAACATAACAACAATTAAGCCTTATCACCGAGTAATAATATAGTTAATTTATATTTTAAAAGGTCGTGTTACTTTTGTCGGGAGCGTATTTTTATATCTGATAAATATGATATATACGGGATATAGTCACGTCGAAGTAGTCTTGTTTGCATACAGACGCATGCACTATAAGAATTATAAACCACTTTTTAAGTCGTTACTGCGATGCTTACCACGAGAATTAAGTTGTATTTGTAAACTTGCTCTTTCATCCTCCAATTCAATTCTAACATGGACAACTCTAAAACCGATAAAAATCTTTAAAAATAATAATTATTATTTAATGTATATATACCAAATTGATTCCTAATCGCCAATCGCCTTAACATCTCCATGAAGGTCTGGCTGCCGACCTTAGGCACCCGGTTAAAGAACAATAGTTCAACATCAGCGCGAGCCGTATTATTTAGTTCCCAAGGGTCTGGGAGCACTTCTTCATGCAACTCTTGATCCACTTCATCGGACTTAGTGATCTCTGATTCCAGGGTACGTTGTGGCTTACTGCGTTCCTAAGACATACATATGAGTAAAATGTTAACATAAATTAATTATCCGCTTTTAACTATTACATTATATTCACAAGGAGGGAAATAAGCATGATTGAATATTATTACATGTAAATCTCAGGAATTATTGAAAAAGAAATAAGTTTTACGAGACCTAAGACTTAAGAATCCTACAAAAGTATCCCATACTGAATACACAAAACATATTTTACCTGTATATTTAATATATTAATTGATTATAATAAGTTTGGTCAGAATCCGATACTTATTGTATATGTAATATATGTTGCATTGTATAAAACTTCAACTTGTTAATAAAACTATATCACTTACAGCACCGGTGTTCCTCCGTATAGCCTCCAGCGCTTCTTTGTACTCTTGTGCAGAAGCGTACGCATGCTCCGTGCGATCTGTCTGGATTCCTGCGAAAACATTAATAATAATCTAGAGTACGGTAGCTTCAAATGACATTTATAATGTTTGTACGGTTTCATTTAGGTTTAATATTTATTTTTAAACTTTGTTACTTATTGGTATTGAGTTATTGATATTAGTTGAAGATGCTTTAATTATATTAAAACACTTTTATTTATTACACTCGTATTGCGATATCAAGTATTGCGTGTAGAGGCTGTTCGATCGCTATACCTATTAATTTTATAATACTCAGTTAAAAAAGTAAATTTAAGAATCCTCAAAAAGTATCCCATACTGAATGTTTAAACATAAAATATATATACTATATACATATGTGTAAAAAACCTTTTTAGATGATTTAATGATAATGAAAAAGTAATTTAATGCTATTGAACTAAGTTCTTTACACAAAAAACACAAGCGTAGTGTAAGAAAAGGTATTCGTAACCATTATTACTGTATAATAATAGCGTTCAGGTCTCACGAGTACCACAGATAGATAATGCACCATATTTACAAATTAGGTGTCTAATTTACGTATTGAAAACCAATAATTTGCATCGATATGTAATATAGTAGTAATAGGCACCGAAATGTATGGGTAACATGAAATCTATGGTAAAAAGTGCTTCAAAGGCCAGTGACTTGGTCTTCAAACTTTTACGTCTTAAATAATTTTGTATTTCTATCAGCAAAACTTTGAGATTCTGATGTCTGATCATAAAATGAAAATAAAAATGGTTTTTTGACGTGACAACGTCTTATAAATTGGTTTGCCGGGTGACACTTCAAGAAACTGCGTTACGCTCCGCTCACGTTATGCGCTCACAATGAGAGCGAGTGAGAGGCACGCGTCCCTTCCACTCGGGCATGGTTAGCCCGCCTAAGAGCGAGAGAGACAGACATAAAATGTGAAATTCAGTGCGAGATTCTTTGTATAAATTAATGTTTTAAATATAATTCTTTGTATAAATAAATGTTTTAAATTGTTACTATTATTTCATCCTTCTTCCTACTATACGAATGAATATTCACATTAAAATTATTTTACCACTCAAAGTCGTTGTCACGTAAAACTTTCGCCCGTATACCGACTTTACAGGCAACCAATTTTTTTTTTCAGTTGTTAGCCTTTTCATAATTTATTACACATTCGTTTTAAGTTTTCTCTCTGTTAATATAGCCGCAAAATATTCATACAAATCCATATATAATACATATATCCAAGCTTATACGAAAATAATTCATTTGAAGCGATACATAAACGATACCATCTTTAAAAGGATAATATAATTCAGTTCGTATTTGTTTCAGTTAAAGAATGACATTTCAAAAGCATTATAAAGTATTATCTTGTTCGATTATACTTGTAAATATAATCCTATTTTATACGATTTCTTTTTTTATTTTTCCTTTCATATAAAACCAGCAACATAAACCACATCAAAATGAGATTAAAAATAAAACAATGTATGTTATATAACGAAAACAAAAATCTATGAACAGTGACGCTATTAAGTTTTTTTTATGTGAAATTTATTTTTGAGGATAGCTTATTTAATGTCAATGTGAACATTTTTATTTTACCGCATGATTTTAAGCATATAGTTTAATTATAAACGATTTCAATAAATCTATGTGAGGTACATGAAACTCTTCGGTAAAGCGGTGTCCTCAGCTCCCGTAGACAAAGAAAGATTGATGGTATAGTAATCTTCCCGGTCTTGAATATAACGGTGGTGTCGTCGATAAACTGTATCGCACGATATAAATCACGCCCGAATGGTTCCGTACTCGTGACCCCCGGATGGAAATTGTCTCTCACGAATCGATAATGCAAGTATTACGCGGAGAGGTAGGCAACTCCAACAATGTAAACAGTGATTTAAATGTGACGTTGTGAGTTATATTAAATCTGAATACATTTATTTTATTTATCTTATTATAATGTTTTATTAAATCTTAACCGTATTCATTTTATAGGTACGCTGTGGTTGGTGTGGTGGTGGTTAAAGGACGCTTCGAAATAGCTTATCGCGAAGAAACTAAATCTTAAGTTCCGTGACATAATGTATAAGTAGATATAGGGACAGGGGTGTCCCTTTTCCTTTTTTAATTATGTTTTAGTGTTATTTTACAACAGTAAAATATTATTTTCCTTATAAATGCTAAAACGAAAATTTAACAAAAACAAAAGTATGAGTTTACAAAATAATGAGCGAATAATCCAAAGCGTTTGTGGTTTTACAAAAGATAACCGTTATTAGACATCAAGATTCTTCCGATTTATCTCGACAAAAATATGTTAACAACGATATCATTGCAACAGATGATCCCATTTGATATAATCCATTCGATGTTAGTGTTATTCGGACATACAAATAAAAGGAACTTGAAAGTGGAACGCGTTTTTTTCTTTTAATTGAAGCATATCAAAACTCTTAATCTTGAAAAAATCGCCACATTATTCAGCACTCGATGTTATCACGCTTTTTAGTTGATGAAGATAAATTTGCTAATGCTTCGACCTACACCACGAGGCACATTTTAGCATTTTTGTTAAAAATATAATATACCTAAAGTTTTCGCTTTATTTTTAAAATTGAGAGAAATAAAACAGATAATTAAGATGGTCGAATAGATATTTGAATTTATATAATAAATTTATTAAATACCTATTCATATGCATATAAATATTGAGTAGAGTAAGAGATTTTTTTAATTTATGAAAACAATCTCAAGTGAATATGTTACTTGTGGCTGTTAAATCTTAAGTTACATTATATAATAGTGTAGCTAACGAAGTGCATATGTTACTATTGTCTATTAATGTGTTATACGTACAAATATATAATATATTGCATATACAGTGAGGAGGCATAGAAAAAAAAATTGAGTACGTACTGGGTTAAAATAAAAAAAAATACCATTAACCCATGTGTGCTCGTCATTAGAGCGCGATCACTAAAAAGATTTTCGGAAGCGCAACCGCAAAAACTACATCTTCATTTTAAATAATAACGATGTAAGAAAATAAATAAGGTCGCTTTGATACGTGAGTAATAATGATATTGACGAAGAAAGAACGTGTCCATAATGAAACGTCTATAGCGGCCGGCTTCCGTCCTACATCGTTTTCTGGTTCATATTGTAAGATTTTACAGTAATGATTCCTTTGTTGTTTGATAATTAGTTAAATTACTACCTTCGGGATATAATAATGAATAATTTTAACTGATTTAAAACTCACATGAAGAGTTTTTGATCTCATAGAAATCCTAATTATGAAAATCTTTAGCCTTATTAATGCAGCTACAATGTTTTATCGAGGGGTAAATATAATGAAATAAATCATTGTTTCTCCCTAGATACTCACTACGATAAGTGAATATGAGATAGCATTCTCTAGATAAAACTTAATATTTACGTACAAATAAGGAGATACCGATTTGTAAAATATACCTAATGGCTTATAAAATGAATATATTTTTAGTACCTACTAAGAATAATTTTCATATTTCCAAAAGATAAATCGTACATTAAGAAGTGGTCCACTACGCAGTGCGGTGTGTTAATTGATAAATATACTATGTACATAGCATTTACTGCTGATCGTAAAGAAAGTAACCAGATAACATTGGAATAACCAAGATGATTACTATATTAAAATTGCAATACACTTCTCAAATATTGACAAGGAAATTGATAGTTAAATGAAACCGCCGTGACCGCGAGCCAAATTATTGCGATCTCACCGTCTCCCATCAATATATCTATAATACTGATGTCTTCTAAAAAAGGCAAGGCAACCTTAAGAGTCATGGAGTTGATTTGAAATGAGATCACGACAGTTTTTTTAATACTTTTTCCAAAATATATGGCAGCAAATTCGTTTGACATGTCATTATAAATCGTAAATATAAGGTTCTTAATATTAAAAAGGATTTTCAGTTTTCTTCAGTAGTTTAAACGATTTTAACTGTTTATTTTTTATGTTCATTATGCGGAACCCAGATCAACCGCAAACGAATTTGCGGCTTCGAAATAAAGACATAACTGTGGTCTTGAAAATTATGATAGACATGGCATGACTCCCCCGTCCTAATGAAAGGCATTTGCTTTTAAATAACAACAATTTGGAGCGCGCTTGAGAGATTCATCTTAATTTCGGACCTCCAGGTGATTCACAGTGGCTGAATCAACAATATCGAAATATGAACACCTGTTTATAATTACACTTTTAGTGCAGTTACTCGTACATTTATTACGTGATGCAAATCTTACTCATAGCATTTAGACTAAAAAAAATTAATTAAAAAATACTAAAAATTCGCAATTACTCCTAATTGTCTAGATCTTTACAGGGCAGTCACAACAAAAATATATTAAAATTCCTTTATACAAAACTGGTCCACAGTTCTGGTAAAGAAGAATTGGCATTGTCCTGGCTATGAGTAAGTCGCGCTATATATATCAACTCATAAAGTTACATTATCACAACCAAATATCACACATTGTGGTTTTAAATATTTTTAAATTCTGTATACCTCTTTTACTTGTATGTTTATCTAATAAGTTCGTGTGTTAGTGTTCTTAAATACCTACTTACTAAACAACTCCATTTGTTTTCAAAATATAATTGAATATATTTTCAAATAAACTATAAAATAAATTAAAAATTTAATGATGTTCCGTAATTCTTGGACGCGGGGAAAGTAGATCGTGACACAATAATTAAGCTCAGTAAATCAAGACAGTACTGTATTAATTTATAATTAATTGGCTTAGTTCTCGTTTAACACAAATATTTTTTTTACATTACTTTTTATTATTTAAAAAATAAATTTGTAAGATCGAGATGTTTATCAGGGTCGAGCGGTAGCAAATTTAATTAATTGTTAGTTTAACAAATCATTGATTTAGAAAATTATTTTGATAACAATCAACAACTGTACATAAAATTATATAATTATACAAGTCGCTTTTTCCACGGTCATGCGATGATTTAAATGAGGAAATATTTGAGTGGTGCATTTAAAACCAATTTCAGTGCATTAATAAACGCTAATCAAATTAATCTTTATGTATAATTATTATGAACTTTAAACACACAGTTTGAATTTCAGTAGTTCGGCTGTTATGGCTAAAGTAAGACCTATAGCAAGAAAAATCTTCAGTCAATGTGTCAGACGAATGTTGATCGTGATGTTATAATTATATTAATAATTTATCTGAATGATTGAAACAGATCAATAGGTACCAACTACCAAATTAAACTAAGTAATAGATATTTAATATTAGATTAGTTATAAAAAAGTATTCATTAACAATTGTTATTTTACTTTTAAAAGTGAAATTTGTAATATCACATAATAATATAAATTTCCCCAGACGAATTAAAGAGTATAAATAAAGTTATTCCATTGTATTTGCTTATAAAAACTGTGGCGCTTTCAATTTTTTGCTCGAACGACGTGAGAATATATTTAAACGAAACCATTTCAAAGTCAGGCGCCAAGATGTTGTGTATTCACATAATAACAAGAGGGAAATGCGAGTTTTTCATAATAATTACACCCTGCACCGGTCGAGGCAGGTTTATTAGCATAGGTAGTTGATGACTTTTAATACTATTTACGGATAAATAATTATTGTTTCGTAAATACTTAAGTGTATGATATTATTCTATATTAGGACTACAATATTTAACTCAGCATGAGGCTTATACAGTCGGATGGCAAAATGTGTGAAAGTTTTCGCACGCGTATTTGATTTTATTTTATATCAGATACAACATACACGTTTATAAATTTTGATTTTATTTAAAATTTACAACCAAATGTCTTTACAAAGTGTTATTATATTTGCATTTATTTGTAAATTGCATATGCGTTATGTAATTATTAATTCTTTACTAGCACACGTGTTTCCCTATTCTTATGACCTGGGTTTTCTTCAAACGAGGCTTGAAGAGGCATCTTGCGGGCAGGCAAGACGGGGGCGTCTAATGCAGATCATTCTTCCCGACTGTACTATTCGTCGTCGCGTTTAGACTCTACTACCACTTACCATCAGGTGGAGTAGTCATTGAACCTCCCGGGTAATTTTAAAAGAAATTGTAAAAAAATAATATGGTTATATTGGTCGATATTACATTAGAAAACAATCTCTGTTAAAAATGTAAAATTCGTTTTTTACATCATTTTGCAAAATATTAACAATCTACAAAATAATTTATATTGAAATATTAAATGTGTTAATATAAATATTTATGAAAAAATATGCTGGAATCTTGTAACTTTTATACTGTTCATGTTTTACTATTTCTTAACTCATGAATTATTTGCTACGAATTTTCGCAAACATCGAATAATTTTAAGTTACAATAAATAATAAACAGCATATAGTATATATTTTTTAATGTTTATAACGGAGTAACGCTTGTTGTCGAGGCATCGATAGTAATTACTTTGATTTTTTGGAACTATTACTAACTATGAAACTATTATTCTATTAATATATAATTTTTTATTTGTTTCCGTTTAATTTACAAATAAAATTCCGCTGTTGTACGTCTGTGGCTATTTATATAAAAATCTCTTGCTTTATATAAAAACTTCACTGAAATACTACACATTATAATAAATAACTAATATTAAATAAATAAATCTACATTATATATTATAAAACTATTTTTAGTTGACAACATTACTAAATCAAAACGTTTTTCTCGACAAGGTAAGGTAAGGTAAGTTATTGCGTTGGTATTGCTTTACTTTGTCGTATGCTTTTGCAAGCTGACTTAACTGCTAGCGCCGTATATGGCCTTAATACTTATAAGGATATGCATTTTGCATGTAATTTCATTTTGAATTTTCTTAGCTTTCCTACGTGAGGAAACGTTTGCCTTTCTAAGATTAATACTACTTGTAAGGATTTTACAAATCTATAAATGAAACAAATTTCATTATTTCTATTCATATTCTTGATTTTCATTTAGTTAATTTGTTGTTATAATTATTACTAAAATATATATTTTAATTGTTTCTTTAAATTAATATACAAACTTTTAGGTAAACGTGTAATTAAATTAAATAATATTTTCAAAGACATTTTTATTCTTATTTTTAATCTATTCACAAATGGGAATGATAAAAATAAAAAAAAACATGTGATATAGTTTCCCGGAAAGACGACACCGACAATCCTAACATACGGGATGTTTTCTCAGGTTTTTATATTAACTTGTAACCTGATCGTTTGTGTTTAATGGAATCTCAAGTTGTTTTAAGCATTACCGGAATTCTGACTTAGGATTAAAACTATTTAGTTTTTATGGCAACACACAAGGTTATCTTGTCTGCAGGATCTGGAGATATTTTTTTATTTTTATAGTTGGAAAATGAGCTGGATTCATCTTGACAATATAAGAAATATCAACTATTCCTTACATCGTCAATGAGTCGCAAATAATGGCAGTTGAACTATTATCATGACAATTATGCCTATATGTAAAATAGTTTCCGGTCGTAGCTTTCTCCAGCGTGTGAGGGGGAAGGGGTAGGTATGACCTATGTCCTTTTCTGAACCCCTGATCACGTGTATTCTAAAAAAAACTCTTAGCCTTAAACTTTAGCATTATGGTTAGAAACTCACTTTTATATTTAGGATTATGGCCCATTCACTCGTACAATGTCTGTTTAAGATTATTGGAATTATTTATTATTACCATTATATTGGGACGTTTAGTAAATTCTTAAAGAAACGAATAAGAACGAGTGAGAAAAGTAAACTGTTTTAATATTAATTTACATGTATAACTTCCACGTTGAATTAATTTTTCCGTGAATCGCAATTCCGATTCTCTGGGCGTAAAATTAACCAGCGCTCCTGTCAGCAGCAGAGGCAATCAGACAGGATGCTTGTAATTCTATTAAATGGTTTTCTATTATGAAGTAAATCTCTTTAATTTTGAACTTTGCATAGTTAATTATGTGTTCCGTGCCGTTATTTTATTACTGTAAAAAAATATAAAACTATACAATAGAATGCCCTCTGTAACACGTAAAATGTACAATAATTAAAATAAACATTAAAAAGAATAAGTCAAGGGTATATCTGCTATTGTTTGTTTTAAGGTTGTGTCTACATAGATATATAATATATTTTATTCAATATATATTTTTAATGATTATATAAACTGTTTAGTTTCAAACGAATTAATTCATCGATAAATAGTTTTAGTACTTACTCGTAAGTAGACGTTAAATTGAATTCGGAGATTTTTTAAAAATTGATTACACAAAACTCATTAATTTTTTGTTAAAACATACTATGCTTTAAATACACTAATGAGTAAATTAGTTTCTGTTTTATAAAACATAACTTGAAAGTTAAACGACATTGTTATCTCAAATGACCCTTTCAAAAAAGTGCTAAAACCTTTATCGTATCGTATTCGATACGAGATAATTTCAATTACAAAAATGTAATTAATCAGGGCACTATTGCTTCATTACCAACATCGTAATATAATTTTTTGAAACTGAGAGTAACTTAGAGCATTTGCTGTTATTTGTTTTTTATTAAAGTTGACATGTAACTGTATGATATGAAAACTATTTTTAAATATGGGTGGAAGTTATATAATGAAGCGTCTTCTACCCTCGGGCCTTTATTATAATAGCGAACGAACAACAAACTCGTTATAAAAGTTGTTATATATACGTATAAAATGTTGACTCATTTAGCAATGCGTTGAAATACTAAAATTATACAATTATGTATGTACTGCATATTCTCAGCACACAATTAATTGTAAGTTGTAGTTACAATGACAAAGGTAATATTAAAAACAACTCAGGCATATAGTTGATTATTTATAATGAAAAATAATAATACACCTTAACCTTGTAAAAAACATCTAATTCCATAACAATCCATTGTTACCGAAATCATGAAGTTACTTCTTATATAATAATCACAGAACGGCATAATGATAGTTTAATGGTCGTCCGTTTTTACAAAATAAACATAGAACGGTTGTTAGGTTGGTGGGTATTAAAAGGCTGAAACGGAAGTAATGTTTAAAATTTATTGTTTTTAAACCTATAAAATATCCTTCACCTTGGTATTAACCCTACCAGTTCAAGAAACTCGTCATAGCTATTACATAACTACGCATGCAAATTGCTTTTTATAAGTCGCTGTAATTGAACCGTTTTGCATATCGATGTGCGCTCATTATGTTATTACGCTTATAAAAGATTTTCTGGATCTTGTAGACTACTTATTAGTCTTAATAGATAAGGCGTTGTTAAATGGATTGCAGGCTTGACATTTAATATTAAATGAACCTGAATATCATAAAAATAAACGGTTTATTTTTATTTATAAATTAAGTGACTGAATAATATAAGATTTTTGCTTGATGGCTGGGAAAGTTCAAACGACTTCATTAAATTCAAAACCAAAGTATTCTTAATGGTCCCGTCACGAATCAAAATAAAAATATGAAACAGGACAAAAACCAAACATACCTTCTAGAAGAAAAACGGATATATTCGTGCAAGAAGTAAATTCAAGCAGTGAACACGACAGGAAAAGTCAATACAAAATTGTTTTCCAACAAAATCTATCTACATTTTATGTCACGTTTAAAGTTTAGGAACACGAATGCTTCGTAGAATAGACTTGATGTCTAAGGATCAAGTGTTTGAACTAACACAGTCTATACCAGGAATGGCGGGCACCATGGTAATGACTTTAAAAGCGTGACTTCCCAGTATCGCAAGCATCAAAGGCTTACTTTAGTTCATTTAATAAAAACTTTTCAAGTTATTCCACAGATTTCAGTGGACAATGCAAATTATATTAATAATTCTATTTTTTATATTATAATTATAATTTAACTCCGACATTAGTTTTAATTAATGTAAATGTGTTTTGAATTTTAACAATAATGATACGAATAACTACACAAAAAAATCGTTAGGTAGTAAGTATTTATTTTTCTAAAATTTACAAATAATTTACATTTTCATAAAGTAATTTAAAAGATATTTTATTGAAATCGTTATCCGATCATATATAAGTACTATAATGTCACTTAAAACACTTTATTTAGGCAGTGTTGCTATTATAACGTGTTCTGCAGGTTGAAATCATTAAATAAATGGAAAATGAGATCACATTAAAATGAATTGTCAAGCTCGTTTAATAAGTAGTAATAATATTATCAATTCCAACTTATCTAACTGTATCTGAATGCATTCCATTTTGAGTACAATAGCAATACAAAGGGACTGTCTTTTTGCCATAAGGAGCAATAAATAGATGTAACAATGGTCCTCTGTTTCGAAGGACGATAAACCGAATCACGACAGCCTTCCGGGTCCCTGAGGGCTTGACGCGGTCACTGACCGACCTTTGAATAGACAATGAGATTGCATTAACGTATCCTTTCTAAGATTGTAGATGTTGTAATGTTTACGGACTTACAATTAAAAACTTGAAGATGGATTGTAAATGAAGCTATGGAAACTCAAAAATGTAACTCATGTGAATTATATTAATTCTATTAGTATTTGGCAAAAAATATAACGTACGTATAAATAAATATCCGTATCGAACCAAGTCATCTATGACTGATATAGAAAAAAAGGAATTTATTTATAAAATTTAATAGGATTTTTATGTGTATAGAAAAAGCTTATTGAGTTTTATTTCATGTTCACTTGAATAATTGACGTTTTAGAGCGAAAGTAATTTTAAACTGCTATATATCGGTACCTATCAATCTGCCGTGGAGCATCGTTCTCTTAGAAACTCTTTAGCTATAATAAAAATAAATAAATATAGGGCTGTCTATGTCATTATTATATAAAAAGGAAGTTATTAAATTTTCTTGTAATAATGAAAAGCAATAAAATGATAGCTCGATATTAAAATATGCATTAATTCTTATTTCTTATTCACATACCTATATTTTTTTTTGTATTTTCCTAAATACTTTTGAATTTAATCCGAGTAAATTAATCCTATAATTATATATAAATATATAATGCAAATATATAAACCTTTTTTATTGTGCCTAGAAGTTAGAACAAATGGTCATTACATTAATTAATTAAGTATTACAAGATAAAAAAATGCTGGCAAGTCAGAATTTTAAATATGTTCAAAATTCGAATGTGGAACAGACAAAACAATAAAATAAATTTAACGAAAGAATTAAGAAGCAACGTGATGTGTATTTTTAAATTAAAAGTAACATAAGTTTTTAATAATTCAATACAATTAATATTTTGCGGTGTCATCGTGCAGGAAAACAACGCGGGGTAAGTGTATATTTATTATTTAAAGTATATGAGGTATATATGCGATATTTAATTATATAAACGCAACATATTAATAATTATAAAAAAAAACAACTTTAATAATTATAATCAGCCCATATTACAATCATATTATGTTGGTTTGTTACAACTTTTAATTTTGTTAATCCGTATTCGAATTTACATGGGATATTTATCATATAGAGTTAGTTATTCTCCGTGAAACATTATCTGAGCCTCTTATCTAAGGCAGCAGATTTATTACATTTCTCAAGATCATAAAATATTTAGATCTGTAGACTATTCTATGGCTTCGAATAACTTTTATGGAATACAATATTACGGACTGACAATGAAACTAAATCATATTTATACAAAGATTGATGGTATAACATAATTTTTAATCATTATTTACTTTGAATTCATAAAGTTGGAGCTGATTAAATCAAAATAGGTTTCACCATAGGGTTTCACATAATATAATAAATGTTAAGATATCAACCTAACTATTATTATTAATTCGAAAGTGTGTGTGTTTTACGCTTTCACGTTTTAACAACTTAACTGAGCATCATGAAATTTTGCATACATATTTCTGGCAACGGGTACAGAACAGGGCCATGTTACCGGCTACCCCGCGCACACTCGTGTGGAAACTAGTATTGATATATTTAAACAAACAAACAAGCCTTGATAAAATTTTATATACGTACCTATTTTTTAATTGATGCCTCATTTTATACCTCATTTTTAAATCATATATTTATATAACTCGTGAGTCTAGTGACTAGAATATAAACGATCACGAGATCCCGTGCTTGAATTCTGTATCAGATAAATCAATGTTCATAAATTTATACTTTTCTTTTAAAATAAAACACTCGTATGTAGATAACTGAATTTTATTACAAGAAATATCAGTTTATATTATTGCGAATAGTTAACATTTTAGTATGGTTACAATAAAATTTTGGAAAGTAGTTTTTTTATAATCGTTAATCGTTAGCTTACAATATCGTGTGAACGGTTAATTGTAATACCACACTTTAACAGTGCGCATCGATTTACCGTCAATCAAATTAAAAGAGTAACTGTTTTTTTTCCACTTTTCTTCTATTAGCATTGTATGTCAATCATGCACGTGTTATGTCAGTTGAGAGGTGACCTACTGACGCGTAACCCAATGATTTGTTGTTAAGAATTGAACGCAAAAGTAAATACGTTTTATTGCGTTATATTACTACATTTTACTTACGATATAAAATTAAGAATTAATTAACTTTTTCATATTTAGGTACAATCGATGTTATTAAAATTATAAACGGTATTCTGTTTTATTTATTTGATTCTTATTATTTCGAAAATGAATAATTATAATTACACCGATTTTTCATTATTTTTACAAAATAAACATGTGTATGATGTCTTTTAATTTTGTGTATTCATGTTTTTTAGGTACCGTAGGTATATAGTTTAAGGATGGCTATGTTTCAAAGTATATGATATCATAAGTAAGCAAATGACAATCGTACTCGTAATTATTCTAAGATCGTACTTATATTATAAAAGATAAGTTTTGTTGGCGAAAGCTACATCTTATTAGTTAAAAAAAGCATATTACATTCATGAATTTGCATGGGACGGGCAGTTAGTGGCGGCTAGTGATATATATAATGTTTTTTTGTTTTATGATTAAATTACTATAAAAAGCGGAAACACTTAATTTCGTAATTCCTCATAACCTTTAATATTCTACGTAGTGGTTATTATGATTGTAATAACAGTGTTTTAGTGTACAGATTGTGGGCGGGAACGGAATCAATCCGCGTTAAAACTTACAAACTCGGTGTACGTCAAATTGTCTATAATTAAGACGTTTGTTCATTTTTTATGTAAACAAAAAATGAAATCAGGATGCCGCAAATATATATTCATTTCCACGTTATTGTTAAATATCAAAATTCCTATGTTAATTTATTGAGTAACACTATGTTACAGGTCATTTTATATTTTTAGTTCTGTTAGTCAGTATTTTACGTCCTTGATATGGTCTAAGTGACCTATAGTTGAAAGAACACACATATTTTAAGACATTATTCCACGATGTACTTTACTCGTAAGTGCGTATAATGAATACGCACTTTATTGGAGATCCTTAATAAATAAATAAATAAATAATTTCATTCAATCTTCACGAGTGATTTTGTTATTATTTATTATATCGTTTATGTCGATGGACGATTATTAATTAGTAAGCTGTCAAATTATATAACATCTCTATTGTGCGACGTTAACTAATTATAACAATCAATTATTAGATACAAGAACCAGATGTCAAAATGATAATTATAACATTCATCTTTCTACGCTTGCAGCGCACATTGATTTTAATCGAAAGATAGGTTGAATGTATTTAACCTATCTATATTTAACCTGTTTGGGTGTGTGGTTCGTGTACTCGTAAGTAGTGCATTTTATGTTTTCAGAAAATGTGGTACCTTGAATTTTACTTTTGTTTCTCTTTTACATAACTTGTTTGCGTGTGTTATTTTTATTGATATTTTAAGCTATCACCAGTCTAATTTTAATTTGTTGTTTTGATTAACTCTCATAAGATGTAAATTTTAGTTAAAAAAAAAACCAACCGGCGCTTTGACAAACAAGCATGTAATCAAACATCTTACATGTCATCCTTGTTATTTTTCGTGTGTTTTAAAGCTCGTTAAGTAGTCACATCTAATTATATATCAAATTATGACTACAGAGTTCATTGCTGCTTAAAAAAAAATAAGAACTTAATGAGATCCTATATACTATTAATTGGACCTGAAAGGTATCATCCACGGATCGTGACATAATTACTCGAGAACTTCATTAGAGAACTAACGATAAGACTTGCGTCTCGTAAATAAATAAATAATCATAATCGTCCATAAATTATATAAAATATACCTATTAAAAAAATTACATCGTGGTCGTGAAAAATATAAGCGAAAAGTACTTAATAAGTAAATGAAGTTACTAAAGAAGCGGTACAAATATTAGAAATGAACTCGTTAATCTCTATATGACAGTTTTATATAACAGTATACTATCCAGATTAAATGTTTTGTTCATCCACGAAGGCAACATCATTAGTCTTGATGTACTTTGCCGTATTCTTACATAAAAGAAAAATAATTAAAATAATGGTGTCGTGTGTGGTACCGCAATTTCCATGAAGCTATGCGAGGCTTTTCAAACTACGTTGGTTACGTATGTTACACATGTCCGATGTAGATCAACTAATAAGGAAGTGGTATGTACGTGCATCGTGCCCTACGTGCACGCGCAACTTGCGGTCGTGGTTAATGGGCGAATACCTTAACACCAGCCCGTATTAGTCTGCGGTAGACTTCGATTACTCATAGTAAAGCCATATTTTATACATATTGCATTAATATATACATTTTATTACTCTCCTCCGGTCCGACTGATCTTTTAACGGAATTATTAATCCCACATTCCCGGTGAAGAGAGGAAGTAGCTAAACTTTGCTTCTATCGTGTTTTTCGTTATTAGTTTTTAATCGTAATAACTAATTAGTGTAATTAAGTAGCTTCGTAACTAGTTATTAGTTTATACAACAAAATAAAATTTAAATATTTAATTACACGATTCTCTTTTCTGTTCACGCGATTTATTGGACCATAACTGCGACTTCAGAATAGCGATCCTTTAAAATTATACAAAACAAAACATGATTTTATTATTAATAGAAAGGTCTAACATTAAATAGACCACTCGAAGGTGACTGGTAACCTTTAAAGATTGAAATTGTAAGAGGCGTTGGATATTTTACGATTGAGTTAAAGTTATGTCCTTTGTGTCCATAATTGCACTGGCTCATTTACCATTCATAATGGAACAAAGCCATGCTAAACATTGCTGTTTTGTAATAGATTTAAATGCTTAGACAGCTAGATACGTCTGCCTTGAGCCTAACGACTAATAAGCTTTTATCCAATATACGTAATACATATTTCCTTTACATTCTTGTACAAAATTATAAAGTCAACCGTAAATAAATTATATTTTGCCAGCCTTGTTTGTCTCATGGCTTAACTTAAATGCGAATGCCTTATTTCTGGGTCCAAAAAAGTTTTGATCAAAATATTTTCAGTAGCAGTTCAAAGTTAGGTTAGTTGACAGTTGTATCGTACGTCAACGGTCAGAATCATGAGCTTGAGAAAGTACACCTGTGCTTCGGAGATACTTGTTCAATATAAATTACATAAATCACACACTATATTAGTTACCCGAATAAGCGTAAAAGCATTTTGAATACAAATAGCTTCTCATAACTAAATTAATTCAAATGATTTAAGTACTTGAAACTTATCGCTTGTGAGACCGATTACTGAGTCCAAATTATGACATGTATATGTATACATGTCTTGATTTACATCGTTTTTAATTCAGGGATGAGTACTCTACTACTCTACGTATTATAGGTTATTATAAACGTATGCCTTATTCTTAGAAGCAACGAATATGTTATTAAGTTTTTATAAAATTGAGTCAATATTTTTTATAATATATAAATAATTGATGATTATTATTTATCCCTAAGGGTAAACAATGTGACTAGACCAAAACTTCAACATGATCATGATTTATGACGCATAAATATGTATCAGAAAAAGATGAAAATATCTATAAAAAAGGTCACTCTGTACCACTACCCTAAACTCTTAATTCGGTCTCCCTTAACCTGATACAATCGTTAGGGAACGCAGCATCTCCGACCGTATCACCTTGACGCAGATGACAATGAGTAATTGCGGTAATAAAAAAAACATTGATTTTTGTAACTTAAAATATATTAACCAGTATCATTAAGTAGATACATTCATAAAATTTGAATTACAAAAACGATTAGATAGATGCCTTTTACGAACACATGAAAAATTGTTATATTAGTCGCGGCAATCATCAAAGAAAGAATACTTTTGTTTTAAATTACGGAAGCAAATGTTTGTGGAAATTTAAATACTCTTTATCCCTTACCCTTTAACAAGAGATACATTGCCAGAAGTAAAATATGTAGATTAAATTCTACATAATATATTTTACATTATTATTTACTACTACCATACTACTAATTAGGTACCTCTTACAATTAGTATTGCCTGATCATGAGCTACTAAATCCTGTAATTAATAAGTTTGAGTGTACATAAGTCATATTCTACCGCAAAACAGCAAACTTGTTATTGTTGTGTTCCGGTTTGAAGGGTGAGTTAGCCAGTGTAATTACAGGCACAAGGGACATAACATCAAGTTTGGTGGCGCATTGGCGATGTAAGCGATGGTTAACATCCTACAATGCCAATGTATATGGGCGTTGGTGACCACTTACCATCAGGTGGACCATATGCTCATCCGCCTAGTGCTACCTATGCTATAAAAAAATAAAATATATATTTACTTTCAAGTACTCGGAATATACTATATCTTGTGGGATGCCATAGCATTGGCTTTGTATTATACCTACATATTGACTTTGCGCCGCGATTTTATCTGGTTAAATTTGAATGATGATTCATACAGTTACAGTTTGCTAGATTGTTTAACGCTTATGATTGCTTTGGTCGTATATAAGTTATAAAGCCATAGTGGTTGACGTTTATGGTTACACTGCACGTTATGGCTCTAGAGTTAAATTATAGACCCTTTCCTTAATAAATTAACTATTTAATGCAAAATAATTAATCAAATTGGTCTGGTCCATCGCCTTTATATATAGTAAACTCTCCTCTTTTTTTTGAGGAGAAGGTTTGGAGCTTAATCCACTACGCTGCTCCAATGCGGGTTGATTGGAATGTAATACACATGTGATATAATTTCAGTGAAATTTAACACAAGCAGGTTTCCTCGCGATGTTTTCCTTCACCGTCAAGCACGAGATAAATTATAAACACAAATTAAGCACATGAAATTAAGTGCTGCTTGCCCGGGTTTGTACCCACGATCTACGGTTAAGATTCACGCGTTCTTACCGTTGGGCCATCTCGGCTTATTCTCTGATGTGTATCAAACTTTAAATCTTTCGAAATTTGTAACAATTTTAATAATCACGTCTATATCACATTTAAAGATAATCTATAAAAACAGAAATTAAACAAAAAAGGAATATTAAACAATTAACCCAGCTTCAGAATTTGAAGGTGGTATGTAGGTATGTGGGTCTTTTTTTATTTTGTCAATGTATGATTTTAAGGAAACGATCAATTACCCACTGATTAAATCTGAAACTTTCGAACTAAATATTTACCATATTTGTACAGAGTAATGCATGAAAGCATTTTATATTATAAAAAAAAACTTACTGTCAGTGAGATGGTTGAAAGCAGTGACGTCATCGTTAAGTCTCTGCATGCGTCGGAGCTTGGTGCTAAGGTCTCGCGTGTGTAGGAAGAGGAATAATGTACAGGAAACGGCCACCAGCGCTACTAGCTCACTCGTCCTGTAAATATTTCATAATATTATTTAAGTCAACCTGAACCTTATAGAACATTATTAATAACTATATTTAAACCTAATTTTAATCATATACGAAAAAAACAATACTCAATTACAAAATAAAAAAAAACAACGAGAAAAAGTAGTAGTAGTGAACTACAGGAAAGATAAGTATTTTGAGTTCCCACTGTGACGTAACCGAAAAGAAAACTCATTCAAACCTTGTATACTGATTGGTTGTTATATGTTTATTTCTCATAAGAGTATATGTATATAATGTAAAAACGCCAATCTTTAAAGTACATAGAAATAAAACGAATATTTCAAATACATACATATATATATATACAAATACACCTACTACTTGTAAACACAAAAACTCGTTTGATTTCATAATGTATAAAATTTAATCAGCGACCTTTTTTAATTTAATTGTTTATAATTAACCGTTTTTACACTTGATTAAATTGATGTCGTTGCGATTTCATGGTCTTCTTATAAGTCACACGCAATTATTATTAGTGTCTACGGGCAAATTGTATTAAGGACATATTAATTAAGACTTTTATCAATTTGCAATCGGATTGTAATCATCATTATATATTATTTTTTTAACCTTGTTTCATAAATATTGTTTTTAATAATGTGCTATTGTTAATTTGAAATGCGAAAGAAATGGGCCGCTAGACCAACGAGGCAGTCATAATTGTGGACACAAATATGTGTGTTTGCGTGGACTAAATTAAATATTAAATTATATTTAATTAAACAAATATTATAGATGGCATTCATTAAAATAGAGTAGAATGTATAACTAGGGCATGCAGAGTCCATTATAACAGACCTCGATGTTGCCGGAGAAATTCTAAAAATAAAGCCTTTCATTGTTAACCCCGCCAGACTCTCGAATAAAGGAAAGCCTATGAAAATTGTATTTTATTTGAGAGGTTATATAGGTAATAAAATACTTCATAATAATGATGAAAAATGTTTATTTATGTTTAATTTTAAAACTTTTTTTGTTTAAATTATATTACCTCTTACTTCATTTTCACTTTAAAATGCATAAAAATATGTTATTATCATAAAGTACATATGTATTTCAAATCATAGTTTCAATAAATAAATAAAATATATGTTACATTTGTCAAGGTTTAAAATATAATAAAAAAAATATAAATTCGTTAAATTGAGACAACGGACGAAAATGTTTTAGGCGTTACCATTACTTTGAACTTGAATGAGTTCATACCTTTTAGATTTTGATAAGTATAACGATTATTATCGAAGTGGTCACAACTTTTTTACCTTTTGTGCAAATTATCGTGAGTTCGATTCAAATCATGACTTATATCTGAATACATCATGAGGTAATGTTGACTAAGTGCGAACTCCCTAATAGGTAGTTGATAATAAGTGAACGGTGTTTATTTATGGATCTAGAAGAGATAGTTCGCTATGAGTAAAAAGTAATCTGAAGTATGTAATCTTTTTAATATTATAAAAGGTCACGAGGAAGTTGAGTATGTACTTATCATTTCGATATGGCATCGCAATGCACTATTGATTGCACATAAATATAAATATATTTTTCTAGAATGTGAATGTGTTACATGAATACCTTTTAAAATCAGCATTTATAACAGGTAACTTTTTAGTTTTAAGAGGATTATATAACACGTGCATTCAATTTTGTACTTATTTGGATGCGAATTTAGCCTCGTGCTTATAAAACTTGAACGTATTTAGTAGTAACAAAATGTAAATCGATGTTACCGTATGTGATGTCTCTTTGGTTGATTACATCATCAGTAAAAACACGATTTGCCTTATTAGTAGAACTTGAAAATGGAATACCATATGTGCCTCTATTTGTTACTAGAATAAGAATACATAAACTGGAATATGAAATTCTATTTTAGTAAAATAAATAAGAAGAAAAGCGAAAAAGGGAAATAGGAGTGGCGCATTAGTCGCAATAAACTTGTTACGAACACTATTTCTATAGAGATTTATGACATGAGAGCTGCTGCGCATTTAAATCATTTTTGTGTTCCGTCTGAGGATGGACATTGATATGGTTTATGTCTTTCGGAATCACATTCAAATATTTCGCCCCTACTTATAATGTATTTTGAAGTTTGTCAACGATAAACATGTTAAAAAAAACAAAAAAGATGCTGTCCCTTGTGTCTGTAATTACAGTGGCTCACTCACCCTTCAAACCGGATCACAACAATACGAAGTCTTTGCGGTAGAATATCTGATCGGGTGGTACCTAGTACCTACCTACTTGTTAAAAAAATAAACTTTCTAATATCACTTACTTGCTATTAAAGATTTTCTAAGTACCTATATACATATTACACGATACTGACATTAATTATTTATTATTATAATTATAGATTTCAGAAGAAAGAATCAAATTTAACGTATTAACAAATGAATATTCATTATCATTTTATTTTTTAATGGTCTTTGCCCAAGCCTTATTTAAAATAAGTCGCAAGTTTTTCAATCAGGAACGACGTCCCTTGCACTATTTTTTGAACTCAAACTGTGTTTCAAAATGTAGATTTTAATTGATTGTATTGCAGCAAAAGAAGTATATGAGCATATATTGGAACGAAATAATAATACATAAATATATATATGCTCGATAAATAAATAATGAATAGTATCTAAATATGGTACATTTATATAAGCTTATCTTCATTAAAGATAGTTATTACATTTATAAGGTTTTTTTATAAAAACTCCCATATTTATAGAAAACATAATCTCTAAGCAATTTACTGGGTTCAATCGATGATAGAATCGTTTAAAATTAATGAATACACAAGTCACGTATCAACTTAATTGCAAACTTTTCTTGTCGGGTCTTTGCGGAATTTCAAGTGTGTGTATTTAATAACATACAACACATTGAACAATTAACTGCGGTTCTAATTGCAAAATATAGCTTCTAACGTGTCCGACCGCTCATTCTTTTCTAATTAAGCCAACCTAATCTTGGTAAATTAAAACTTTTGAAACATTTATAATATGCTTACGTTAATAAAAAATATATTCATTTTCTAAATAACCTGATTTATGTATAAGTAAGTACGTGAATGGTACGTTTCTCCATGATTAGGAGAGTTAAGGCGTCTTATAAAACGAGGCTAAGAACCCTTTTCCCACGAGAGCCACATCTGAGCGCTAATTTTCCCCTTTCCCTTTTACCGGCCGTATCAAATGCATCGCAATGGAAACAATCCTTTCACTGTCCTCAATATTATTGACATTTTTATATCGTGTATAAATAACATTTTTAGTTGCATGCAGATTGGGAAGGCAAATGAATACTCATTGCACGCTATTTTATTTGCATAATAAAATAGGAATTACTAAAGACTAGAAATATGATATTTAAAGAAATGGAAAACAAATGTTTAATTTATTAATTTTGCAATAATGTAATTATCATTTTTTTTGGATTTTGCAATGAAGTATTATTATCATATAAAGTAAAATCTATTTTGTAGTATTTGAAAATAAACATCAACTACCTACATTACAGTTATAGCGACATTTATTTAACCGATATATATGTATTGCAGCTGAAACAGAACAGTTAGGGTTATTTTAACTTTGCATTATATATATTTTTGTAACGGTTACACATTTAGGTCACGTTCAGTAAGTCAGCTTAAATGTGGTAATAACAATAACAATCAATAATTTAACTGCAGCTTCTGTAATAAAAATATTAACGGTTGTAATCGACAGCTTTTGAATCTTTCACACTATTTAAGATAAAAGGCAGCATTATTTACCGTTAAACGTTAATACAGCTCAGTGTAAGATATTTTGCCATATTTTTTACATCTGTTTATCAAGATACACCTTTAAAAAGAAAATTTTCAATGAAAATATAGATGTACATTAAATTTGTGAAAACAAATGAACTGTGTTTAAGCATGTATGTATTTGTTTATTTTAAGCGTTGTCTTATAAGCATTAAAAATTTAATGAATAACCATAGATTAAGTATTTTCATTACTTAATTTATGTTTTTTTTTTCATTTGTCTCGTATGCGTTCCTATACACTTCATTGAACGACAACACAACAACGAAGGTTTTACAATACAATAGGTAATGCGCTATCCTATTGGATAATTGCTTACAAAAAAGACGCATTGTTTTGCATTACCATTGCAACGCATACCTAGGCTTAACTACTTAGTAAATTATACAAAATCGTATTCAGCTTTTTTATTTGTGTAAGAAATTAAAAGTAAAATGAAGCAAGTGTAACTGAGGATATAATATATACGATAGGTAAAGAGAAATGTAAGGGCTACCCCCGCTGTGCGAACATAAAGTACGATACGATACCAAATAAATTGAATAAGGGGGAAGTGAATAATTAATAAGTTTATTTTCTTTCACTAAATCTATATTTTTAAAACAAACACATGCACCACCTATTTATAAGTGAGGCGAGTGAAATTTTATGTTTTAACCACAAGATAGAACTTTAAATTCTATGTGAAACTACTACTTTAGGCTTGCGGTGTCTAAACGTGAGCTGACGTCGACATGAATGAGCACTTTACTCGTGCGCGGGCCTATAATATAGGCCCTATAGTCATGCAACGAAAATCAACCAATTGGAGTCCGCTGCGAATGCCTATTCATGAAAATTATGTATATAAATAAAATAATAAAAGTATAAAAATAAATAACCAAAGCTTTTTATTTCAATGTTGTCAAGTATGAGTAAATTTCTTTATATTCTATAATTTGATTTTAGGTTAGTCAAGTTATCAAAAAATTGAATTATCAACTATCAAGGAACAATATGAAACGTTAAGTTGTAAAATGGAAATTGACCTATAAAAATATTATTTCAATAAATAAAAATGTCGTCAACATTTTCACTGGCACCGTTTAGAATTGCGAATTGACTGAATCAGGAGGATTCTGAGAAAAAAAAATATACTAACATATAAAGCTGAAGAGTTTGTTTGTTGATCCGGCTAATCTCAGGAACTACTGGTTTGAATTTAAAAATTATTTTAGTGTTGTATAATCCTTTTATCGAGGAAGGCTCTAGGCTATTTTTATTAATAGCGGTTTCACACGCATATAACTAGTATTAAGTTTTTAAACGATTACTATAGTTACGGACTTAAACTTCATTCCACCTCTTAATTTGCGTATTTTAAAACTTGAAAGATTTTTTGCATTCTTTTGATACTCGCTATGTTACTCTCAAATATAACTGTCTATATAATTTTTTTCAAAGTTTTTATATTTATTTTACTTATTTTTAACATCTTCCCCATACCCCTCAATAATAATTAGAAATATTTTTTTTAAATATTCTTTATTTTAGTTTGAAACATTGAGCGAACGTATGTACACGAGTACTCATACATATGTATCTAAATGATCAAGGAATTCGAAGTAGTCCTGAGCTTTAAAGGCGAACGGAGAAATTTAATTTATTTCCACGTTTAGTGCCTATTGAGTTACGAGTTGAATTCGAAATGTGGAACAAATTTGCATTTCTATCTGCAATCAAAGCTTAAAGGCTTGATATATTTATTTTCCTTTTGTTGTGATTTTATTTATTAATTATGTTGACACTTCATTAAACAAGACAAGATTTTTAAACTTTGTTAAGATTGCGGCTATATATTATATACATGGGTACATTTATAATTATTTCAGACACTTAACATATTTATGTGCATGACATTAACACATGCGCCAATGCGCCACCAACCTTGGCAACTAAGATGTTATGTCCCTTGTGCCTGTAATTACACTGGCTCACTCACCCTTCAAACCGGAACACAGCAATACAAAGTACTGCTATTTTGCGGCAGAATATCTGATGAGTGGGTGGTACCTACCCAGACGAGCTTGCACAAAGCTCTACCACCAAGTAAATAGCGGAAAGTTATGCATAATAATGTGTCTAATGCTTAAAACTTACTTTAAATGTATTTTATAAATTCAGTTTCGATTGGAACTTTACAAAATAACAGATCATTTCTACCTATTCTCTGAACGGACATCAATCTCTCAGCTTGACGTGCATCCCACGAAGAAGCTGCGAAGGTAATAAAACAAGACGCGTGCTTCATTTATCCATTTCAATAGAATGATCTAACAACTCCGTGTTTCATTAATCCGCTTGCAATACTTTGATTAATGCGGTTAACTTTATTTAGGGCTTGAGTACATTGCCCGAGTAAATATTCAAATGTATATAATATACATAATAGAGTACATGTATTATTTACATTATATATACAAAATAAAAGTAGCAACTGTATCAATCGCGACCCTAGTGGAATGGTGACAAGAATGACGGTAGCATTTCTCCATTGAATTGCAATAATAAATCTTGTTAAGTCAACTGACTAGCTTTTGGCAGGATCATGAACGAACCTAGATACAAAAAAAGACAATATTTACGGTGAAACGATTAAAATCACTAAGTAAATAGTACCACTAAATGTAAAATTCAGAAATGTATTTTTGAAATTTAATTTTAGAAAGTCAAATGACTCCAATGTATCTGTGACAAAAATTAAGGATTACGGAACACTGTGCCAACCATTTCATTAGAATTAGATTATATTCGCCATAAATCTGTCATTATACCGCCGACCACAGGGTCTAAGTCCTAATAGGTTATGAACCCTGTTCCTATAATTAAATTAGCTACTATATACAATATGTGCTGTTTAGTGATAGAATAAACGATGAGTGGGTGGTAGCTACCAAGACGGACATGCACAAAGCCGGTTAAACTACAACTAGTGTAAGTACTAAGGCTTAATATGCATGTATTGTAAATCGACTGTTCGTTATTTCCAACCAGGTGTTATCCCAGATGTTCTAACACTGGCACAAAACAAGTACATTCTAGATTGCACGAGTTTATGATTTATGCACTTTCTAATTTTCATAACGCATCTAAATGTTCATTTCGTAGAACTTATTATTCAGACCAAGTACTGCAAAATTACTAGCGTATAATACAAAATACGAAATGTTGCATTAAAAAGGAAAGTGTCTTAACTGAGCAGAACATTTATCCGGTGTAATACTAGTTCGTATGCTATCGCACGTGATTAGATTTTATTTAGTCATCGTGATCGATTATTACGTTAATTACACTTAATTAATGGAGAACATTCAAACATTCAGCCCAGTTATTTAGATTCGCTACGACTATTTCGCATCTCATTTATTCACCTGTGTTTTTCATATTTATTTACATTGATTTATACTTTTGTCATAATGTCAATATGAGAGATGTCAGCATAGTAATGGTAATCTAGCGACAATATACAGAGCTTTTATTATTATAAGTATATGAGTATATCAAAAGTATAATTTAATATTATGTATCTAAGTGCATTTTATGCTTAGTTGAGCTCTCGTTATTTACTTATATAATATAGGATACACATAAAACGTTTATTTATTTTATTTTACTCGCTCTGAAAACACAGAACGCACGTTAGTAAAGCTTTCAATCGGCATTCTTTTTTTCCGATATCTACTACAATTACGTACTATAGACCTTCATCATTAATCACTCCGCCTATTTGTGAAAACCATATTAAAATTAATTCGGTAGTTTATCGCTTTCAGAGAGACAGATGGTACTATACCATGTCGACATCGCATATTTGTTCTACCTTATTTGATCATTTATTATTTTAAATTATTATTATAGAGATTAATTTTTTTCATATATAATAATGTAGGTTCCGTTTCTCTCCTTAAATTCCTTTTTATAAATAAATACTACAAAAATGTATAATTATCGCTATTCGCGTAGGTACTAATATTAAAAATTACAATTTGTACCTAAATGCATTTGTTTTAAAAGGATGGTATGGAATAAATCATAAATTGACCTCGTAATCAATTGATGGAAAATCACTATAAAAGTCAGTAATTATAATTAAAAAATGTTCGTTATTTTTTAATTATTACATAAAAAAATCAGCACAGTCGTGTTTTGCGGTCGTGTAATTAGGTATACAATAAAATCTAAGCCAATAATCTGTACAGATACCTAGAAAGTTCTGATTAATTGTAAGCCCAACTTGAGACGAGATTGGAAAGTTGGGTGCAACCGGACCACACCGACAGGTTGTGAATGCACTTTCCACACGAGATGCGCTTTCATATCAAAGCTAACACAAACAATTGCCACCTCAGAATTATCTATATATATAAGAGTAAAGGGTTTATATATTTGACACGGGTTGATATAATCGTAAATATTATATTATAAAATGATTTACAAATTCAATACATTTTCAATGTCAAATACCCCAGCGTTAGATGATCAAGCGTATATAATACTTTACTGGTAACTTTTAATTCGTTTAGTCTATACAGATTCTTCTGAGTAAATACTACTTAGGTATTGAAATTCTTCCGATAAGTAACAATCTATTTAAACTATTACTAGTAGATCATTATTGTGATGTAGTAGTATGTTATAAAGGGTGAGTGAACCGGTGTTTACAGAGATGAAGAACAAACAACTAGGTCCCACGAGTGAGAGCGTTTGTATTACTACTAGCTTTTACAGCGTCAAGGTCCATTGGCAGAGGTGACTATTTACCATTACATAAGCTGCCGTCTCATCTGCGTACTGTATACAGGAAATGTTTAAATTAATTGTTTGTGTGTGTTGTGCAATTCAAGTATTTGACGTTTATTATAATTATAAATCTTAGGTGTCTTCACAGTCATAATACCCATTACAGCCGGATGCAATGTGTAAACGGATGTTTTAATCGAATTTTATCAATGCTTGAATTTTAAGGAATTATTAACCCCTTTAATTAAGCGTACAGTATGTAATTTGGATCCAACCTATGCCTTTTCCATCGCTAGGGGCATCGTTAAACCATTGCGCCATTGACGCTTCAAATTATATTTGTTTTTAAGTTTGTTTGTTTACTTTACGATCGTTAATAGTTATGTTTCTCACGGATATCTTTCTAACTTTTAAAGAATTAACAACTTTCGTTGGTTCGGGTTTTTCGTGCAGGATAAGTTTTTTTTGGCTGGTTGTCCACGGATTATTCAGTCAGATAAGAAATTGTATCTTATTTTATATAATCCGTCTTTATAACAACGCTTTATAAACCTCTTACTATGTTCATCCAGCACCAGGAGATTAAGAATATACTTATTTCCCCTCATCTTTAAATTGACATGTTAGGTGATCGCCAGATGATTTATGCTATGGTTGATAATGCACATTGCTTTAAAAAAATAAAATACAAATTAAAGAAATGCCTTCTCGGATAAACGTTGTGGATTCAATCACAGTTAGTCAATTAAAACAATACGATAGCTAAAGCCTATCCCCTTTATGTCGAGCTAAATAAACTTTACAACGAACAATTTCCCCAGCAAGATCTAAAACCGCGATATGCAAGCGGTCGTTTCGCTGCCTCTAAGCCTTGTAATTATTGCTCGTTTCATTAATTTGCGCACAAGTACAATTTGTTTCTACAAGTTATAAAAACAACTAGTCTCCGGAGATGTAACCGCAACACGTCCCGGCTACATTTTATCATTGTTTTTAGTAAGACGGGCAAGTGAACTGCACTGAACTGATATCGTGTGGCCCCCTATGCTCATCATATATAAGCATTGGCATTGTAATAAATAAAATACTTTAATTTATACCTTCATAGATCTCAAAATAAAATCAAATCCTTATATATTTTTTTCCCGTATACATTGGACTCACTCGTTCATCAAACCGGAACGGCATGTTTTACGGTTGACAATTGATGAGCGAGTATCATTTTTACGTTTGATTCATATGTTATGTACAAGGATTTCTTTTTTCAATTTCTGTTACCATCTCTTACCGTTGGAAGTTATTTATTACTTTAGATTTCTATGAGCATTAAGCTCCTAGTCATACAGATACTTACTGAAACGGCCATGTCCGATATGTGTCTGCGTCAGACTGTACGTAAGTGTGCTGCTACTTCTCGTTTACCAGCAATTTAAGTAGGGGGTGTATCACGTCCATTGTCACCAGGCCTGCTGATGAGGACTACAGGTTTTCTTCACATCTGCGAATAAAGGCTGTTTTGGCTACAGTCCTGACTTGCCTTACCTCGATGGAACCTGGACGGTCGCCGCTCGCCCTGGTTTTCACCCGAACCGCTTTTGAGATCGTCCAACCAACAAACTCCAATAAAGTATTTCAAATTTTTCGATTTAAATATAATTTAATTGTTCCAACAATCGTAAACTTAATATTTAAATGCAGAAATATGTAATAGTTTTCCGTATTATAACTTTCTACAAAATAGAAAAAAAATAGCTTTTATTTTATGACATATTAAGTTTGAATACATATTAATATTAATTTGAATAATGCATGAATAGAAGACGTCGGTCGAGCGGTAATATGATTAAAAAACGGGCGGATAGATAGTCTAGTGAATTATAATAATATAATTATATAACATAAGTTTATATTCTATGATTAAAATATTATGAGCTAGGACTCAAAATTTTACACATCCAAATTACAGCAACTAGGGGCTAAAAGTATGAAAAGAGGACTAATTGTTATAGGTATATAATGATTGCTTAAAGTCATTATGCAAGATATATAAATTCAACCCAGTCTAGAATTAACAAAGGAACAAATTTTTACTAAAGTGCATAAAGGTTCTTCAAAACATTAAGGAAGTGTTTATCTAATCAATAATAATAAAAAACCTCGTGACCGGATAGAGTGGGTATTTTTTATTTTATTACTAATCTACAATATTATTAAGGCTAGGTCATGTTGCATAATCAGTTTACTTTCTAACGCTTTACATAGGAGCTTTTATTTCCGAGCAGCGGTCATATAATTTTTTAGGCGAGTTATACACGGCGTAGTTTTATTTTCAAAATAAACACATGTTTCCTAAAATTTAGTATTGTAATATTATTTGGATTTGTAAGTGTAAGACGAATATTATATTAAAACAAAAAAATGTTTAGTTTCATAAACTTATTACTATTAAAGTTAAAATATGTAAAGTGGAATTGAAACTTGTATACTGTTTTACGTATTTGCCTATCTGTAGGTAAATTTGGAAGTGATTGTTAGTTTCATGACTATTGATTGATTTTATTTTCCGCAGAAAGTGCAATGCGTTACAACCTTTACGACCCAAACTCATCCTCTCACTTTCCGAGATGAAGCGTGGGATTTGCTCAATGCCATATAATCCATTCTACTGTAAATTTACACTGTCCAATCTAAATACTTTTACTTTCCAACGAGCAAGATGAGAAGTTAGATAAATTGCATGACATCATCTTCACTCAAAGCATGTTCGTAATGTGAGATAACTATTAGAGTGTTTATGAAAGTTACTTTTAAGTTTGTAATCACCGTTGTTCAATCAAGTTTTTTTATCGTACGAAATCAGTTTAGTATATAAAAGTAAGACTTTTCCCTGTACGTTCTGTTATGCGGAGCTTAAAAAGGTAATAATAATTTATAATGAGATTATTATTGCTAATGTGTATGATACAGCTATTTTCAATTGAGATTCTTATTCAAATTCATCTCAACATTTTAATGACAAAAATGATTACAAACCTACTTACTTAGTTAAATTAAGATATGACTTAGTTAAATTAAGAATCTTTTCTTAAAAGTTATGAGTACCTACGTTTGTACATACATATAAAAGATAGTTTATTCATAATTAAGAGTAGGTAAAGTTTATTGAAAAATGTTAATATTGCGGTAAAATAATTGAGAACCAAAACACATAAGGTTTTCTTAGAATTGAGGTAGTTTGTATTTAAGTTCAATAATTTCGACAGCATAAGTGACAATAATTAATAAGGCTCGATATGTATTCTTCGTATACAATAAATGTTAAACAATTTGAACGTCGGACTATAAATTTAATTAGGCGCATCTAGTTGACAGTGATGTAATAACAATTTCGAACAATAGATCTCTATTGTAACGCAGCATCCGTCCGTTCCACTCGCACACACTTCGCTCAAAAGAAAAGAATTCGCGATGAAATCGCATGCTTCGTCGCACAGAAAGACAGACTGACTTTTATACGACTGAAGTAAACATTTGAAACACTACGATTTCTTTATTGTTTTTCCCTTAAGTTAAACTGAACACAAAGGTGGCATATGTCCATGAAGTCTATTCAAGATAAATATCTACTTTTAAATAGCAGAATGTGATGAGAATATCCTACTGTCTATTGTTTTAGATTGAATTTACAAAACATTAATTTATTAAAAACGCTGCATTATAATGCAACATGACTTGAATTGTTCCCTATACGTTATAAAGTTTAATTATAATGTATATATAATTCATTCGCCAAAGCATCTTCCCACCTGCATTCTCATCACTCGGTGACGGGAGAGCCGTTTCATTTTCCGTGAATAATGCACTTTGTTATCGATGTAATGCTCACGTGAAAACAGCCAACGATACTTGCGCTAGAGAAGTTTGAAGCAACTCGAGATTTGGGGATCCTCCTCTAGCGCCGTGGTCAGTATCAGTATATAAATGTATAATTTTGCTATTTTACATCCCTGATACAGGTGGGAGTGGCAGATAACAAAAATCAGCCAGTGCTTCTTTTATGTCTTTTGTAATTGTACATACTTAACATAACAGGTGAAATCAGCCGAAAACATTAATTAACAGTAATTTGTAGATACTAATTTTATAGGATGTCACTTTATTTACTGTGTTATGATAAATATATTGTTTTAATTTTTTTACTCTCGGTCGTTCACTAATTTTAATCTTTTATATAATATATACAGATTAAAATTCAAAACAAGCTAAAAGGCTAATAATAGAGTAAAGTATTTAATTTAGAAAATATCATTCATTAATGATATTAGACTTATGACAAATAATCTAATAATCTATATCTATACTACTTTATATATCTACTGGTTCTGTCTGTATAGTTTTTATTCTCACCTAATTTTGTGATAAATAATCGTTTTATGATGCAGTGTTTCACATTATACTATTTATTTCATTTTTGTCTGTCTGTCTGTCTGTATCTTCTCATAACTCAAGAGCGGGTTGACAAATCTTGACGAAAATTAGTCCAAACAAAGATCATGTGATGACGCAAATGATAGGCCATATGTAAGAACGGTGAACCCTACGGTATTTTATGAAATATAATTTCAAATCGTTAATTACGTATTTAACGTCATATGTTTGTGTGTGTGTGTGTGTGTGTGCGTGTGTGTATGTTAAATGTTTATTAATGTTATTATATTTTTATTAATTATACGCGGGTGAAGCCGCGGGGCACAGCTAGTATGTTATAAGATTGTAATCCCTGTCATATCATGTCTTATAATTAGCAACTGAAACAACTTGTCTCAACATGACATGTTTGTAAAACCAACACAATAAACGTGTTTGCGTTAGTCTCTTAAGTCTCAATCGTCTATTATTATGTTATACATTATAGATATATATTCTAAAGCAGACATCTAATAAATGACTAGTGCGGATACGGATGATTGAAATATTTCAAATGAGAGTCTAGAAAAAAATCTATGTGGCTGAAATAATTATTTGTTTATTGATTAATCCATCAAATATTTTGGAAGGAACGCGTTTTCGAATCAGAATTTAATATATTTAATATTTGAATACAAAATAAACTTTCCCATTTCTCTACAGAAATTTAGAACGTGTTCTCAGACTGATAGAAACACAGAACAAGTATATACGTCACATAGTTAAAATGCTATTTCAGCCAATTACGTGCACGCTTTCGTATTCAAACAAACATTTCTTACTCGATTTATTAAATTAAATTTAATATTACAGTCAAATATGTTTCCGTTACGTAAATTACTTGTAAATTGGTGTGTAATATGTTACAAGCTCAGCTTACCACTATAACTATTTTGTTTCTTTTTGAAATACCTACTAAATATAATTATCTGTTATGCGAGTTGTGTTAATGAACGGTCTTATCCTAGGATAGTTAATTCATGTTAATAACATTGGACTAAAACATTTAGTATATACACCTCTGTATATATTAATGTTATAAAATAACGTAAACATCGCTATAGTCTTGTATTACTTTAGAGTTAATTAAATATACCATCTGTGCAGAATGTAGATAGTACCGATAAAAATTGGTAACAAACTCAATCGATATTTTATTACGATTTTTTTAATAGAAAAACTACATGAATAATTTTAGAGTATCAACCCGCAAACAAAGAGTAAACATACAATACGTATCGTACGAAACGATCCCTCCGCCCGTCGCGACTGTGCTAATACATTTTATCGCTCATCAATCGCCTTTTTTTCTCATGACTATTCAAAATGTCTTATGAAATCTCTTAAACTACCAGCCTAAATTATAAGTTCAATATCAATCGGATTTACAGTTTTTACATGCGAAAAAAACAGTGAATTATATATAATATTAGTATAATACAATGTATTTATCATGTATAATTAAGCCGTAATACTTTGTATGGCCATTCCGGTTTAAAGGGTTAGTGCGCGAGTGAAATTACAGACACGGGGGACATGTCATCTTAGATCCCGTGGTTGGCGGCGCGTTGACAGTGCCAGCAATGGTGCATACTTCTTAAAGTATCAGTGTCTGCGGACAAAGACGAGCCCATACCGTCAGGTTGCATATTCGCTCTGCCTTCATGAAATAAATAAAAAACAATGTGCATCTTGAATTACAAATACTGGAATCATTCCGTTGTCTGAATAAATGTACATAATGGAAGAACGATATAATTTTTTTATACATTTATATTCACTCATATCGTTTGATTTCAGCTGTCATGTTACATAATATGTAAAATTACCAAAGACATTTAATCAAAGTTATTATGAAACGTGGATTAATTTATACCTACATTAAAAAATTACAGAAATTAAAAAAATGTAATCTACATTTTAAACTTCAGGTTAACTTTATTCTTTACGTTAAAATAAATCAGCTATGGATGAACACAACACTAAATCTGAATATTACTTTTTGACAGAGTAGAATAGTTCTACGTATCGCGAACAGTCACAAAAAGTTACATTAGGAACATCAAAAAAGTCAAATAGGAGGAGAAAAAAAAATGTTTAAATGTTCCGTTGTTTGGCTAAAGTATTTCAATAGTGTTAATTGGTCTATTTCATATCATGTTAGAGAATCTAATCCCGTAACAGTTTTTTGGTATCGTTCTTAATGAATATTTAATCATTTTCGCGTAGCGCTCAGCTGTGCCCAGGGCGGAGAATTAACCAATTAACACTCATTCAGAATCTAATCAAAACCGATCGTTCGGATAGTTTTCATGTACTTCCGCATTGAATTACAGTTGTTCTGCGTTCAATATTTATTCTTCTTTCTACTAAAATCTATTAGACGGTTTGTTGTTTTTTTCAACAGGTAACATTTTAAAATATATTTTTATAGATCTCTTTATTAGTATAATATTTACCTTTAAGTGGAAGAGAAAATTTGAGTTATGGAAAGAGAATCAGCACGTTTTTTAATTTTTAATTATATCTCAGTCATAAAATGTATTCGTTTCAATAAATAAATATGATACGTAGGTAAGGTAAAAAATATTCTTTACGTGGGTAAGATAAAAATGTCAATGATATCCAAATAATAATGAAATTAAAAAGAATTACCATCCGATACTACTAAAAAAATATAAGTACACTTATTAATATAATTGTAAGTTTTTTTCTACTACAAAACGCTGAAAAGACGTTCATTTTACTTTTTATTGACACGAGATAGCGCTTAACTTTATTACTTTAAAGGCTTTTTGAAATAACAAATTAAGAAAGCTTGTCTTCTTAAAATAAAATAAAAAAGGTAAGCCGGATACATTTGCCATTCAAATAAAGTGTTTTTATATATTGCAAAATGTTTGTAAAACTCTAGAGATTTTAAAAATATTCCCAATAATGTTTTTAATGTGAAAGTTTAATCTGGGTAGGTACCACCCACTCATCAGATATTCTGCCGCAAAACAGCAGTACTTTGTATTGCTGTGTTCCGGTTTGAAGGGTGAGTGAGCCAGTGTAATTACAGGCACAAGGGACATAACATCTTAGTTCCCAAGGTTGGTGGCGCATTGGCGATGTAAGCGATGGTTAACATTTCTTACAATGCCAATGTCTATGGGCGTTGGTGACCACTTACCATCAGGTGGCCCACATGCTCGTCCGCCTTCCTTTGCAATAAAAAAAATAAAAAAATAAATAAATAATCGACAATAAAGATATATAATAAAGTACGATGAGATCACTTCAGTGTTATATTACATGTATGTATATGTAATATATAATTTTTTCGAAATCTGAGAAATGATGATCACTAGATCATTATTTTTCAGATTCGTAATTAGCGACTCATTAATTTTTTATCTAAAATTAGAAGCAAAAGTTTACCACGATTCCTCGCAAATGTACCGTAGAATACGTTACAAGATAGTACTATAGAATATTGGCCAAGTAAACCAGTGTAATTACGAGCTTAAGAGGATATATTAGCTACGATCGCATTTGACGTAACGCGGCTCACATTGTCTCTTGTCCATTCGTAAGATTAGTATTTAGCGTCAGTTAACTTCATCGATCTCTCTTAAGTCGGTTATCAATACAAAAACTAAAATGTTCAGAGTAACGAAGATATATCGAAATATGTCCCTGCTTAGATTCAGCGGCAAAAAGAGCAATGTTTATATTTACTTATTAAACTGTCAAGCTCAGAAGACGGTCTTATTGCAATAAGCATTGGTCTGGCCCATGTCATAGGCATGTTGCTCGCGAGTAACTTGAGAGTTAGACGTTCATTTTTATTCATAGAACACTATTATGTCATTTTAAAAGTCTTGTATGCCTTTATATTAAGAAACTAATGGTCAGATTAAGTTTTCTTTGTAATTTAATATAAACAAATTTGTGTTAAAAGATTATTTTGTGTTCTAAATAAAATGTTATAAGTGCACGTGGTTGCGGGTAGAGTAGAATATAAAAATTGCATATAAGTCCGTGGGTATCGTAAGAGCAGCTGTTTGTGAAATTCTGAGAACTTTTATTTCTTGCAGTGTTGCACCGATCGCAGATATACGGAATAATGCTAAGCGAATAATGAAGAAAACGATATAAGAAATAAAAATCACATAAAGTCCCTCGTTTAATGAATACAAAGATAAGATCAATTAAATACGTCATTAAAGATCGTACATAAAATACATATTTATTATCATTACTTTACAAAAAAAACTGTTTAACATCTGTTTAATATTATGTAAGGACAGCAAAAACTAAATACAACGTTTTGATAAGTCATCAAACAGTAAGAAAAACATCTCAGCTCGATGAGAATCCATTAGTTTTTTGTTAGCTGACAGTGACATGGAACCACGTACGAAGCTTCTACTCGCGAAACTAAATAGTTGCGTCGAGCGCCGTCAAAACATTACATAAATTACTGAGATAAAAGCTCCTTTTAATAACCGTTACGTACTAATGTTGGAGGTATGAACCGAGCACGTAACGCTTTAAAATGACTAATTAAAATTTTCAAGCATCATTAGAAGCTAATAAAGCCAATTTACTTGTATAAACTATTTACACTTCGCTGCAGCATAAATATTTAGAGTTCTAAGCACAGATGGTAGAATAAGAACGTTGTTTTACGAGAGGTCAACCGGCATTTAATATGTATGCAGGCTTGTCGTTTTTCACTACATTAGTCTTTATTTAATTTACTTTGCTTATTATATCACGTGACTTGTTTTTAAAACTAGCACTTAACGTCGCGGAAAGTTATACAAATATATATGTTACGTACATAAGGGCGTTACAGCGCCACGCTTTGTCTCTTTTCTTTGGGTGCTAAAAATAATAACACTGAATTGGTTGAAGCTAAACCTTGACGTATAATTGGGGATGCGAAAATGCAGATGCCGTACCATCAAATATTAAGAAAGTAAGATCTCTAAATTGAAATCTCTGTTATATTTATTCTTCCTTGTCTTATAGTTTAAGCTGAATTTTGATAGCTAATCAAAGACAAGGCCAATATAAGGTGCAAAGATGATGTGGCCAAAAGTTAACAATACCTGTAAACAGTAATAAAGATTTAAATAATCGTGCCATCATCATTATAATGTAATAAATGTGAAAGTGTGCTTGTCTAATCTGTTAAATGTCGATTGGCGATACTATGGTTTTTTTTTAATTTAATATTATTGTTATAATTATTTTCTTCAATGTACGCCAAGCGACGCTGACGGGTAAATAGTTTATTTCAAATATGATATACAATTTGATTTTCTTTATTTACTTAACTTGACACATGAAATAGACTTTTTTACTTTTACCTTATACACACTTTTGTCTACACTTGAATATGAGAAGTATTTTATTTTTCATACAATTCAAGTTACGTGACTTACTTACTTACATTAATATAAGTACCAAGTACCGCTTTAAGCACTGCGCTATTTGGACATCGAGTTATTTATCAATAGTTCAATACGCATTCAATAGCTAAGCGTCAGTCAAGTTTTCTGACACCGCAGTGATTATCATCTGTAAACATCTTTTGACGTATACAGTTTTCACTTTCACTACTTCTATACTCTCAATGGAATTATTTACATATTATGTTATACATATATATAAATATCGTTATTCAAACGCGCTGAATAAAAACATTCATACGTCGAACGAGCATTCATTTAAATGATTTATGTAACTGTCACATGCCTATGATTCACGATATCGAACGAGCCAATTTTTTATCATATTAAAAGTGTACAATTAATCAAACATTAGTACTTTTATGTAACTTTATATTTTTTTTCCTTGGCAGTTTAGTCAATCTCCTCTATTCCTCGTCTCGACTTAAAATATCTTATCTAATATATTAACGGTTACGTTCGTCATAATACGGTGCAATGTTTCATTTGTGATCAGATAAATTAATATGGCTGGTGTTTTCTTACGGTTCCAATTTATTACCATACAATACAGTGTTGCTTGGGTTAACTGCTAGATTAGAAATCTCAAGTTCTGGGTCACAGCTCATAAAATATTAATGCGCTGCATTATGTTTGCCTTAAAAGTGTGCAAATAATGCTATTAAAAGAAAAAAGTAGTGTTAATAGCTATATATGTATACTTATGTGAATAACATTTTTGTTTGCAATTCACCTAACATAAACATTTGACATAATAACCTATAGGTGTGTTTGCTGTAATGAAAATGGCACAAGCTAATTATTTCCTTAGCTTCATTATTTAGAACGACCAAAAATCTTCGGCAACACAATTTTTATATAAAAAGTCATTATTTAACATATCTATGTAACAGCAAATTAAATTAAAATAAAATAAAGTTCAAAATAACAGATTATAATTATTTATTAATAAAGTAAAACGTTGACTAAACTGTTCATTATTTTGAATGTGTCATTTTATATTTCGTATAAGTAGGCAGTGGCTAATAGGTCACTTGATGTAAGAAGTCACAAACGCTCATAAACATTGACACTGTTCCCAATCTTAATTATACCTTACATCGCCAAAGCACCACTAATCTTGAAAACTAAAATGTTATGTTCCATGTGCCTATAGTTAAATTGTCTCACTCATTAAATGGCTCATACATAAATTATATCTACGTACAAACATATCAATTAAAATACTCATATAAAGGGCACGTTTGAATCACTAAATTAACCGACGTTGTCAGGCAAAACAGGATAATTTAATACCCTGTCGTCTCGCATAACTTATCTTGTAAAACTATTAGTGTTTTTTTTTGTGCTTGTGCTCAGCTTCTCTTTATAATTGCATGTACATAAGATGTACAATTCGCTTGATACGTACGATCTAGAATGGAATTGTATGCGCTTAAGAACAGGGTTGCGTTTGTTACTACTATCGTCAATAATACTGAGTGGGTTCAGTATCAGTACTTCATATTTTTGGAATTGGTTCCGATATTATTTTTATGGAAAATACGCATGCGGATGATCAAATGGGCCACCTGATTGTGAGCGGTCACCATCGTCCAAGAAGAAGAAGTATTTCTGAAATACTAATCATCTCTTACACCAGCTCACTGAGTCTGCAGTTACTCTCACTCTCACTAACCCTCCAAATGGAATACAATGATAGTAAATTAAGTATTGCTATTTGTCGGTATAATATGTGATAAGTGGGTAGTACTAACCCAGACGGGCTTTTAAAAGCTCCTTACACTAAGTAGGTCGCAGGATCTTCCTGAAGATATAAATTGCAATTATTAATACGAATATATCAAAGGTAGTACAGTATAAGTAACTCTTGGTAGAAAAAACCTTATCTATTGATATGTTAAATCATTAAATGTTAATACTGGAATTTGGAATATAGAAGGGCAGCGTTATCACTTTCTTTTTAAAGGCGCAAGCGATACTTGAGTCGTAAGTGGTAATAACTAAATTCCATGAACATACGTGCCAAAATACAATGGGGCCGTGGATTCAAATCGAAATTCAATGTGCTTCAATCACGTAACGAATATAAAAAAAAACATTACGTATTTGCCGTTTCCAATACAAATCTAAGTCATTTAACTAAATGTATCACAATGCTTAAATTAATACATAGTAAACCAAAATGTTTTTATATACAAACAAATTATTATATAAATTTATTGACAACAAACATAACAACAAATAATGTATTTAACATAAGGCAATTATTTAGTACTTAATATATTTTTTGTAACAATTGAATGCTAAAGTGAAATCATATCCTATTTGGCTAGAAAGTTTGTAAATGTAATAAACCAATTTAAATTATACATATTGGTGCAATAAAATGGAAGGCGTTTTATTAAGTATATATCTTAACTAGTTCTGCCGTATTAAATAGTTATATATATATAAGGTCCTCCAGACCGATTTCGGCCACGGCGGCCAATCTCAAGAGAGATTAGCCAACTGCGCAGGAGATATTATAGTGCACAAGCGTGTGCGCAAACACAGGTGCACTCTCTTTTCCTTAGCTCTCATAAACCGTTGGGACGGCAATCCGACACGACCGGAAAGAGTTCAGGCGCAGGACCAACGGCTTAACGTGCTTTCCGAGGCACGGGAGTGTACCACACTTCCAACTTCCAGACTCCGGGCTGCTACTGAGAATTTTCTGACAGAAAACCCCAATAACTATTTATTTGCCCGACCTGGGAATTGAACCCAGGACCACCGCGTCTGCGGCCTTATATCAAGCCACTAGACCAACGAGGCAGTCAGTTACATTAAAATTATATAGTTAATAAGGCAGTAACTACATTTTCAAACATACGCATTGTAGCGCTCAAATACAAACAAAATTTGATTAAAAACTAGTACATCTCTCGCAACAATATATACAGCGTGTTACAGTTTATTTCAAAAAGGTAAAAAGCTTTTATAATTCAATACGCTTTGGAATGTAATGCACTGATCTTCTATGTAGATTGTAGGGCTTTGCGATACAATTTTCAATCAATGTCTTAGCATTTTTTTAAAAGAATTTCTTACCTAAATATTTATCAAACTAATTATTATTGTAAAAAAATAATTTTGAATTATTCATATTATCATTTGGAAGTTATTGTATTACTTTCAAAGTCAGTATTTTAATAAAACACAGAGTTTTAGTGATTCCCGCAAAGAAATGCAGAAAAATACTGATATCCCACCAAAAACATTTTCATGTAAAATTTTGCCAAGATATGTACACATTGCTTGCACTGTAAAAAAGTTATCGGATCTTATGGAGACCAAGGTATATACTAGCTCTACACACCGGAACCTATCTATAATTATAGCGTATAGCGACCTGCATGGATCCTAGTCTTAGGTTCTCCACAAATCTTACACCTTATTCAAATGTGTGGCTTCGTTACTCACGAACCTATTGGCACAAAATGGGAGCCTAGTTAGTGACTTACTTTCTGTTCATAAGACCCTTAGGAATGTCCACGTCACTCTTACGAAAGATACATTCCCAGAGCTCTTCGTATTGTAAATAGGCATTTACGGCCAAACTCCATTTTGCGCAATTGCCACGGCCAGTTTTGCAATTGAAATTTATTGGTATTGTAAGTTGCCTTTTTTTTCATTTACCAGAGACAGCGTGAACAATTTTTAAAATTATAATTTTTCAATAATTGACTTGTTTATTTCGCAAAGAAAAATAATTATCAACAATTATTTATACTTGTCCTTATTTATACATTGCCACCTAATTTACTCACTCAGCCACGAATTGAATATCTTATCACAGTTCGGGTTGCCCGAATGATTGATTACACATAAAATTCTAGGGCTAAGCCATTTAGGTTAGGTTATATTAGGTTACTTTTAAAGCACATCGAGAGCCAGAACCGAAACGAATTCAATGCCAGAACTTATTTGATGAGTTTACTGCTTGAATGCATGTTACAAATTTATATGTAATAAATAACCACTATCCTGAGTTGTATTTAGAATGGCTTACATAGAAGATAACTAGTGGCTAAGATAGTATCATTAAGACGCTCATTAATTAAGGCTGACTGACTGTTTACTTACCACCCTTTTTTATTCGTAACCAATATTCTAAATACCAATTTTTATGTTCTTGAAAAGTTCCTTACAAACTTTCATTCCTCTTTTTTAAGGGAGGGGGCTAAATGTACAGATTTCTTTAGAAATTTCAAGCTTCCTATGACTTCAGGAAGTACCCTAACAAATTGACATCAAAGCAATTTCATTGGAGATATATTTTTATTATAGATTCTAGATTCCTTACCAGGAAAAATTCCTTAAAAAAAAAATTTTGCTTAAAAAGTATGTTTTTTTTATTTTATAGTAGACTAGCATATGGATCACCTGATGGTAAGTGGTCACCAACGCCCATAGACAGAGGTTTGCACATTTCTAAAAAAAACAACATCTCCATTGCGCCACCTATCTTGGGAACTAAGCTGTAATGTGCCTGTTATTACACTGGCTCACTCACCCTTCAAACCGCAACACAACAATGCTAAGTACTGCTGTTTTGCGGTAGAATATCTGATGAATGGGTGGTACCTACCCAGACGACTTTGCACAAAGCTCTACCACCGAGTAAAACCGTTAGACGCAACCCAAAAAGAATCATTCCTGGTAGACGATGTTAAGACTGTAATTACATAATTTTAGGTATATTAAATTGTAGGTACACATTCGAAAATGAATGCAAATTAAATAATAAGTTTATTTTGCATGTATGTATAACAGTTTTGAATACCGTAATAGTAAATTTACTGGTAATGCCGTCCCATTGTCAAGCGGTTTCTTAATAGTCATTAACTTAGCACCTAAATGGCTTAATATGTTTACTTACGCTCTGATTAACGCATACAGATTATCTGCTCGTACATTGCGATGTCCATACATCGGAGGCTTATTTACTGTATCCGATACGATAATCGCTTATAATTCATAAATACTTTTGATGACGGTAGTCCATCGGCACTTTTTGAACGTCATTTCGTGAACATAAATAAAAATGTAATTATTATTAAAATAAAAATTTATGGCACTCCCTGTCCGATTAATTAAATTATTATTGTAATTTAAAGTATGAAAATGTAATGTCCTCAAGCGCAAATTCGATTTTTAAAAGCAGGTTAATTAACGCGGGAATCATGAATTTGAAAATTACCCGTGTCTTACAGTTCGTGCGAGCAACGTATTAATGTACGTATGTTTCATTACAACCGATTCATTATTATCAGACTAACCAACAAAACTCATTTACTAAAAAATTTACATACAAAATATATATGCAAATGAGCAACGAAGCAAACAGACAGACAGCGAACAGAAAATGACAAAGAAGCACAGGAAAAGGGCTTAACAACCTCGATGTACAACGGGAGCAAAGCAGAAACTTAAAAGAACATATTATCTAGTATCAATATTATAGTCATACTGCATAGCAATAAAAGATGCGTCGGGTTTTCCATGGAAACCCATTGTCTTGTACTTATCTAGATGTGTCAGTTACTAGACAATTACTTGTAGGTACAGTAACAGTAGGCTCGTCCGGTCGGTAAGTAAAACAGACGTTTCAAGATTACTCACTGATTGTTTGCTTCACTTAGCTTTGCGTATACTGAAAGGGACAGTGATAATTCCATGTTTATTAATTATTGTAAAATAACATATCATGGATAAACCCAATAGTGTGGTTCTAAAAGATTAGTTATCGCTATATCCATACGAGTAAAGCTATTGCATTAGGTAGTTTATTGATTATTTTGTATATTCATTTTTGTCACTTTATCGCTACAATAATAATAAATGCAATTAAAATTGACCTGAAGTAATATTATGATAAAAATTAAATACTTGAATAAAATTGTAATTGTACCGTGGTTTGTAGAATATTAAACAAAGGAAGCAAAACATAAAAGAAAAGTTAAAATATAACAGAAAATAAGATCCGTAGAGTATAATAATATACGAGTACCTAGTTATATAATATAATTATGTATAAAATGGTCATTTTACAGTTCTCCATTCTTAGTTTTATTAGCTAAGTGAATTTAATTCTTAGGAACTCAGAGATATATCAATGCGTAGGCGTTACTGATCAATGATATCTCGTTATGACGCTATATTACAAAACGAAAGACATTTCCGAATCAGATAATATGCTATTTATATGTTAATATTTAAACCGTAGAATATAATCAGTAACAATCATTTGAAAATATTGCAGTTTAATGTTCATTGTTATTTGAAACAAAGATACAACTATCCTATGAGATGAAAAATTTCTAGCTACTTATGTTTAATTTTGATTTGTGTAAGTATAGATATTTAAGTCCTCGATGTAAATAAAGATCATGTGTAATAAATATTTTACAATAAATTAAAGTTTATAAATATTCTATTTAACAAATGTTATTTATAAAAAACCGAAATAGGCAAGTAAAAACTCGTAAAACCAATTGTTACTTGAATCGTTGCTCAGGGTAACAACCGCTAAATTAACCAAATCATACGATTCTATTTTCCGTACTGTGACCGCGATAATCTCAAAACGAATAAAACCTTTAAATCTATTTCCGATTCAATAGAAGAACCCGTTATCGATAACGCGCTTTCGCGTAAAATCGATTCCTACCCCAGATCTCGATACCTTAGCTGATAATAATTCTTCTGAGTTACACGCGCCACTTTCTTTACAATAGAGTTTTTATAAGCGTAAATTCCGCTTAAACCTGCTAAAGTCACGTTTAATTTCATGCATTTGTTTTTACTAACAGTCTTTAATTTAATTCCTTAGTAAAAATAATTTGCAAAAGGAGTTACGAATTTAAACATAGAATGATATAAATAAATGGAACACAATAAATGCGGCCATCGAACGGCGGCGGTACGTTGAGTACCACCAACTATTTCAGACCGTGTAATCAAGTAAGCCATGACTGTGTTTACTGAGAATTAACATGGACTTGAATTGTCCCATACTTGGGCCATCCATCCACTGTATGAGGTGAGCTATTTTATTTGATGGCTTATATAAGAGCGGTTACTACAAGTGTCATTGTTAAACAAGTCAATATGCAACAAAATGTCTACATAAATTTTGATGGACGTGTCATCAAGTAAGTAAGACTTAACGGGCCAACACGCATCGCATCCCAATGATATTCGAGACCCGTACATGTCATTAACGTGGTCGAACGCGAATACGCATAGAAAGTTATATCGTCTTAATAGAAAACGAACAGTCAACTTTCATCGCACCGAGATAAATTAGAATATATAAAAAAAATATTCCATTCAGATAAATTGAACACTAAAGTTATCGTAATGTTATACACATATGTATGTAAGTTTTTATATATTTTTACAAGTTGTGAATTATTTCATATTAAGTTTCTTGATTTTAATATACCACTTTCAAAGTTCCAAGCCTTTAGAGATCCTAGGAGGACAACTACCTACCTTGTTACTATTTGGTACCTATCTACCCGTTATAAATATTTTCAATTTCTTTGCACACAATTTTTACATTGAATTAAACAGTTATTTTACATAAACCAACAAAATTTAAAGGTACTACAAAATTAGAGCAATGCTAAACTGATCGAATTCCAATCAGTTTTTATTCGCGTATGACAATTTAACCAGGAACATAAAAGCTGTCATAAGTGTTTATGTTGTTTGGACAAGAAACCCTAAGTCATTTAAAATTTTAAATTTATAAAAAAGATAAGTGATAAACATGCTGCAAAATTATGGATTAAGTATATTAATGCGAGTTAATGTTAGAGCTAAGATAGCACAGTTGATAAAATCCACATTGGGTTTTCATGCGCCATTGAGTTTTCATGTCTAATTTGTTTTAATAGATTATCTCGTTGTTAGCCCCGATAACATTTTGCCAAATGATGAATCTTCTCTTTAATAGAAGAGGGGGTATCTGCACATTGCAATGTACTGGACATTTACAGGTCGTTAAATACTTTTAATACGGATTATAAGCTTGTGACCTGTGATGACCTATTTCGACTGCCAAATTTATAAAGTTTAGTAGTTTTTTAATTTGTTTGGATACATCCAAAGTTGACAAATCACTCGGACGACCAGTCGTCAGATGCATTTAGTAAAGCTATATGCGAGTATAATCCAAGAGTCAGCCTTACACAGGCCACACTATTTATTCTCACCAGATCTAAGTTAACCACACTAAGAATTATCGATTGATCGCGAAAAGAAGACGAGATCGAGACGACCTAATAGCCGAGTTTAAACAAATAAGCAGTGACAATTACGATGAGCAACGCGACAAGAATACACACCGAACGGTGAGTCTGTGATAAAAAAGATCAATGTGTATTGACCTCGAGAACAAAATAATGTAACTGTTTGTTGATACTCAATTTCCTATCCAGCTACAATCCGAAAGCAACTTCACTAAACCGCCTATTACACCAGTTAATGTTATGACTACAATAAAATGGGATCAGATCATAAACTTTCTAGGTTCTATAGTTTCCCCTAGCTTGGAGCAATTTCATTACGAATTAAATGCTTTGTTGAAGGATTCGTCAATTACATTTATTTCATTATGAACATTTCAATTGACAATGGGTAATTATGTCGGAATACAAAACCAATGCATTAATACTTAAAATATATAAAGAAGGATAACTTATTATAAATTAGGCTAGCCACTGGGTTAGATATTTACCACTGGGTAAATATTTAACCTAATACGTCAGGTTTAATAGTAATCATCGAGCCACAATCGCAGTTACAATGTTGATAAGTGGACGAGTAGGGTAATTATTGGTAGACGTTGGCCACGCAACGAAGGGGCAAGTGAAGCGTAGCTAGCAGACTAACTGTCGATACAGAAACAAATTGCGAAAAAAGTTTAAATAATGCAGAAATGATAAAAAATAAATCCTGCTTCAATGATTTCTTAAAGCTAGAGTTGCTATTATAAAATTTATTAATTACCATTTAATTTTAAACAAGTTGAATTTTAATATTTTTTTTTTTATGTAAACAAAATAAAATGTTTATTTTATTTCGTTATTGTTGTTTACTTAAGCCCGCTTTCCATCACTTTAGTTGACTGCTGACTGCTGACTTTATATTAATCTTATATTAAAAATACCATGTGTTAATTTACATTGTTCAAGTGTTCAAGTAAGAAGGAGTAATATTTAAATCGAACTATGAATAACAGTAAAATATAATGCTTGTGAAGTAGTAACTTCTTATTCGTTGTAAAAAACAATAAACATAAAAACTGTGCTCAGTGATAAAAATGTGGAGCACGGTGAATGAATCTAGAGAAAATGATGTCTAGAAAGTTTCATCCATCTATCTTAATAACTACGCTCTGAATAAATAGACTGTAAATGACATTATTATTATTATTATTGCATTTCTCACACTATAAAAAGGTTTTCAACGTTCTGTGACGTTAACAAGAAATGATACCATGATTAATTTTTAATAATACGTAACGAAGTTAAATTACAGCAAGTACTTTGTTTCATAATGTCGAAGGTTTTGGTTCAAAGCATAACGATACTGACATTAATTTTATATGAAACAATATTAGTACGAATATGTTCTTACTCTTTAAATTCATTAAAATGGGAAGTGAAGGAATTATATGATGAAATATTAAAACGAAATTATCTAATATTTAGTGGCATGTCTCCAAGCAATAAATTATAGTGTATCAGCTTCCATTGCAGCAAGTTTTCTCCTTATTTTGTGCGTGGTTGGACATTATCGATATTTATGGGATCCGAACAAAAGTGGAAAATGTAAACACAAAACTGGTAATCCTGTTGGCATGACCTTTCCTTTCAGAACTAAAAATAGCGTTAAAGTTCAAAAATGTCTATGTTTTAAAAAAAATAATATTGTAGTTAATTTAAATTTCAATTAGATTCATATTTTCTAACTAATAAATATTGCAGTTTTGTTCTTCGATGAGCCTGTTTTAGAACGAATTATCAAACCGTCAAATGAAATAGAATGCATTGAATTCGATTCGCCTTTACAAAAAAAAAATCATAAAAACGTCGTGTGTAGGAACTCTTGTGTTGCGACTCTTCATTGTCAACAACAATGCTCATGCGCAAGTTTCTTGCACAAAAAAAACTATCATTTGTGTCATTCACCTTTAAGGAAATCTATGCATATAATACTAAATCAATTTCTAACGCGATGCAATTTGATTTTTTTGTAATTAATTTATTTCTTTCAATACATTTTAATTTAAAAAATAAGAATTAAATAGTCTTACACAGCGGATTAAAATTATAAAAATATGTTTTATGTGGAAACATGAAAGTTATTCGCGTTGAATCTTTTCAAGTAATTGCGAGTAATAAAAATAATAATACAAATACGTATAAATTAATTTCATAACAAATATTTATACATAGAAACTGCAACTGCTATCAATGTGATGCACTGCCAGTAACCAATTAGTCTGTTATGTAATCCAATTTAATATATTTGCTAACTTAATGTCACTCAAATTTATTTAATATCAGCAAAATATTTACACGTTTACATCGGGTTATTTAGTTATAATAACAATGACATATTTTATTTCCTAAAAAATTAAAAGCCTGAGTGATGACCTCGCATTAAATTATATATACCTATAATTTAGTACAAGAATATATAGCAGAACTTGCAGAACCATGCTTACGTTCTGTGAGTAACATTGGACTTTGACGTTCAGTCTAACTATATATATATAATATTTTAGATATTAATATTTTAAATAAATATATTATATATATATATATATATATATATATATTATATATATATATATATATATATATATATATAAATATAATATTTTAGAGATAGCGTAGGTAACTCACTTATTTATTTTAATTTGAAAATTATTTAACTCTATAACTGTCAGGTTTCAATTAATTCTAACTACATAATATTATAAATGCGAATTTGAGTTTATTTGTTTGTTACTCTTTCAAGCCAAAACCACTAAACCGATTTTAAAAAATCTTTCACCAATGGAAAGCCACCACATTATCAGCGAGTAACTTAGGCTACTTTTTCCCCATAATCCCACGGAAACCGGAACTAAGCGGGTGAAACCGCGAGCAAAATGCTAGTATTATATTAAAATATCTTTGTAAGGAATTTCAATTTTGTAGAAAAAAAATAATTATAATATTTTAACAATAATTTCAAACAACTTCTTCTCATACAATATTTTTGTTTATAGCGAAGGTAATTGCATTTCGTTCAGGTCGTGCGCGTCCGGTTGGAAATGAGGCTGTTTCCGCGACAAAGAGGGTATCTGAGCAGATGCGCTCACATAGACGTTAATTACCCTGCCACGCTTCTCTATTTCGAAGTTTATATATGTTTTCTTAGCAACGATATTTTAGTACATACATATATAAATAATAGGGATTTCTCTATTCACCGGTATACATTCACTTAAAAATGTTTGTTTATAACGTTTAAATTATAAAAGAACTTACTAAAAGTATACTTCGGTTTAATGTTTTTATTTTTTTGCCAAAAAATAATAAACTGAAACTTCTCAACATACTTGTTGTGTGAAGTTAATCAGTTAGTCCCAGAGAATTTTTTTTCTTATGTTGAATAGAAACTACATATCAATAGTGCTTACCGTTTAGGCACGCTAATCCTACGTTGCCGAAATATTTGGTCCATTGTTTCTTGAGTCTTTTCACTTTTGCCGACTGTCCCACAATAAAAATTACAACTTTCACTTGTCTTTATTTCCAGCGAGCTCGGAATCACAATTCACAATATACTTATACGCGAATAGTATGTCCATCCGCTCGTGTTCATAATAAAACAGTTCACTCACAATAGTTCATTAATCATTCAACAATCATTGAAGTGTTAAGTTATATTTATATACTCGGTTAAGCCTGTAGCTTCTGTAAAAGATATATTTTTATTTTAATGACAATAAAATAAAAATAACTAAAACTACTTATAACACATAATATAAACATAAATGCCTAATGATTACTTTAAATTCATAAATATGTAGTATAGTAGTAAGAGTATATCTCCACTCTATAATAATACATAAAGCTGAAGGAGTTTGTTTGTTTGATCCGGCTAATCTCAGGAACTGCTGCTTCGAATTTAAAAAATATTTTTGTGTTGTAGAGACCTTTTATCGAGGAAGGTTCTAGGCTGCTTTTTATTTATTTTATAAGAGGGTGTAACCGCGGGCAACAGCTAGTACTTTGAAATTTGCAAAATTAATGAACAGCAAGCGCTTATCTATAGTAGTAGTCGCTACTGTGCCGATTTTATTACTAAACTTCCCAATGGCTTAATTAAAGCTTAGAATGGGGATGGTATAATGTATAGCTAGTTTAGTATGAGTATGTAATTATTTATAAATGAAGCAGAAAGCGCCATTAATTTTACCGGCTTTATTAGATAAGTGTTAAAATAAATGGCTGTTTTTATTTTAAAGCCGCATTTATAACAATCGTTGAGTTTTGCGATCTATGTAAGCTTTGTATAGCTAGTAATTATCTATTTCTTATTAAGTAAGTATTCAATAGCATAGTTGAAAGTACAGATTTAGTAACTATTATAGTAATTTAAGAAATTTAAGTCAGAATATATACTGTTTCATATATTTTTTTCAGTAAAGCGACATTTATATATAAATATATACCTCATCAAGTTTGTAAAGGACAAAATGATATTTAAATAAAATAATGATTATACCTATAGCTTTAAAATCACATTAAACGATTAGAAAATCGACGCTAACGTCGTCGACCTTTGTAAGAGCGACAGTTCTGTAAATAGATAATATACGTAAATCACCAAATACATATAATGTTAATATCTAAGTCTTTCTTTTCGTGATTTAATACCTATGTCACAATAATATTCGCCGATTTTCCGATTCGTAGCTGGCCAAAAACTGGTCTAGCGGATATGAAGTAAAAGCTCGAAACTCTTCACAAAACATAAACAGAATACTTATTTATCCACTATTGAGGTCAATTTCATTTAATTTTATTCATTAGTCACTGCCGGAGATATTCTGTTAAAATAAAATATACCACTATCGATGCAATTCTAACGAAAATCTAAATTAAATCAAATGCGTTTATTATTGCTAGGACACGACATGACAATATTATCGGTAGAAACTTAGCTGATACATATATGTATTTATTTCGTATTATTAAGCTGTGTCATCCTATTGAATGTATGCCTAAAAATTAAATAAATTAATGACATAGATTTAACTTATAATAACACTTTTACAAGAAATAAAATTTCTATGTTTTCTATTAATTTATTATCATAATATACTTTTTTGCAAGTATTTTACTTTAAAAGTTAGTTATGCTATAAAACAAGATTACTTATTTTATAATGAAATACGTTATATTTTATTTTTTATAACTATCATCAATTAATTTTTATTTTCTACAATATTACACATTTAAATATTATAGTTATGAAAACCTGTTATATATATGTATATAGAAATCGTATAAATAATTTTAATATAAAATAAATTAAAAACGTTAATTTTACTAGCTCAAATTTAGTACAAACCCTAAGCATATATTTATGTGTAAAATATTCTCACCACAAAACTTTAGAAAATAAAATGAAAGAACTTTTGTTAAAATTTTTAGCTATTGCGGATTACGCGCGCGATCGTTACAACGCGCTAAGCTTAGGAAGCGTGCGGCTATTCGAGCGCTTTACTGAACACTGGAGTCGCTGTGACGACCGATTTGCTACTAAGAGGGCGATTGGAGAGAGGATCAGTGAAATGTTATCTGTACATTTTACATTGATGATATTGCATTTATATGAAAAAAACGTAAGAAACATTAATATAAACATTATCTTTTAATAAATTTACAATGTATTTTTATTTGTACAAATATTAGAGCAGAATAGAAGTATAAGAGTAAATTTTAATTAATAATTTTAAAAATCTCCATTAATAGTCTCGATAGTAAGATAATCTTGAACAGTCAGTTTAATATATTATTTACTTTATATATAGCAGAGGGTTAATTATTTATTAATTTCGCTTTTTTAAGAATTAAAGTGCAAATGTTTTTTTCGAATTCTGTAAAACAAATAACCTTATTTCACTTCAATAACTTATATAATTATAACAAGTCGGGTGTCGGGAGTCTGTAATACAATTTGAATGGCTATTATAATCATGCGATGCAATGTTTCTCATGATCACGGCATGTACATATCAGATTCGTTTATCTGAAGAAAAATATCTACAAAACATTGCATGGTACATAATGTGCACGCAATTGCGAGCTAATTCAAAAAATACAAGCTAAGTCGGGAATGCGTTCATTATTGTTTGAGACACCGTTTGTTGCACCAGTTTACATACAATTTCATTTTACTTATTCGTAACTGCATGATTGATAACTATTGTAATTTAATATTTATCGAAACAAATAATTATGATGTTGTATTTTGAATCGACTAAATTCGTCGCAGCAAATTGTGTTTTTATGACTTTGTTTGTTATGTTTTTAAAATCATAAGCCGCAAGTACCCATGGTTTTTGTAATAAGTTTTTAAAGACTGGAATTTATTATTAAAATGTTAATCGTGAATTTGTGATCTATGTTAATATTATATTATTTTAATTTTTAAGCGATGGCCTATCGTAGAAGTGGATGTGTCAAACCATTTTTGAGCTAGAAGAAAATAATCAATATTTTTTTGTATATGTCGGCACAGGGGCGGACATTCTTCTAAAAAACACAACAACACTTTATAATTGCAATGCAAGATGTGCACCGGGCAACTGATGTCGAAAGAATAAATGCTCGCTTATTCGAGCGTTGCTTTTTATATGGTTGATGCACCGGTGGATTTACACTAGGGGCAGTCGGGGCTAGTGCCCAGGGCGGCAAATTTTTTAGGGCGGCAAAATCTTGAAAGTGAAAAAGAATTTTTTTTAGTCTTATCAAGATTGCTCAATATAATAAATTTATTCTGTTAATTAAAACTTTTTGGTTTAATTGATAATTCAAGAAATTCAATTTACCCACCCATTATTTGTAAATTATAATTTTGGCACGTTTAGTAAAAATTAATAATAAAACGATCAATTTATTTCCTTGGAGATTTAAAATAATAATCGTTTTTTTTATTTCCTGAAATTAAAGAAATTTAATTAGTATTTTTTTTTGAAAAATTGAAAATCGATCGGATTTTTATTATGTAAGAGGGGGCAAACGAGCAGGAGGCACACCTGATGGAAAGTGACTACCACCGGCCATGGACATGGGTGCGTTGCCGGCCTTTGAGGAAAGAGTACGCTCTCTTCTTGAAGGTTTTTATGTCATATCGGTTCGGAAAAGTCGCCGGCGAAAGCTGGTTCCACAGAGTGATTGTACGAGGCAGGAAATGCCTCAGAAAACGCACTGTTGTGGACATCGAGGTGGTAAGGATGGAATTTTGAGTTCTGTCGCGATGTCCGGTGGTGAAATTCAGCGGCCGGGACTAAACCAAACAACTCCTCAGAACACTCCCCGTGATATATGCGATAGAGGATGCAGAGTGACCCTACATCTCTACGCAAATCCAAAGAATCAAGCCGGTCGGTAATAACTTGATCGTCGACAATTCGAACTGCTCTACGTTGAATGCGGTCAAAAAGAAGAAGCTGGTACTGTGGAGCTCCCGCCCAGAGGCAAGAGCAGTACTCCATGTGGGGCCGAATTTTCGCCTTGTATAGTTTTAGGCGATGGGCCGACGTGAAGTACTGTCTAGCCTTGTTGAGAACTCCAAGCTTTTTGGAAGCCAATTTGGTTTTATCTTCCAGTTGACCGCGGAACTAAACAAAGCTCGAAATCTCGAAGCCAAGTATCCCGATACTGGCTGTGGCAGCGAGGGGAATATTCTCAAAATGAGGGGATACGACAAAAGGGGTCTTTTTAGCGCGTAACGCGCAAACTTGAGTCTTATTGGGGTTAAATTGGACTAAGAAAAGTCGGCTCCAGTCCGTGACTTTGGTTAACAAAGTCTCGACTTCAGGCACAAGTTTGTTCCGACACTCGTCGACGTGTTCCCGAGAAATATTGCTACGGCCGGCCGGCGTAAAGAACGTCCACAGTGTTGTTATAGCAGTGAATGTTACTACATTTGTAACATATCATTGTAATGCAGAAGAAACAGAGTAGGTGAAAGAACGCAGCCTTGTGGAACACCAGAATTGACGAATTTTAAGTCAGAGCATGCACCGTCGACAACGACCTTGATGCTCCGATCTGCCAAAAAGCTGGTGATCCACGTGCATAATTCCTCGGCAACCCCGTAGGGAAGAATCTTCGAGAGAAGCGCTTTATGCCATACCCGATCCAAGGCTTTCGCCACGTCCAGACTGACTGCTACTGCCTCCCCCTTGGACTCAACCGCTGCAGCCCATCTGTGAGTCAGGTAAACTAGAAGATCACCAGCTGAACGACCTCGACAGAAGCCGTACTAAGGGACTACATTATCTTGGAGAACAAGGAGGTGACAGCAATAGGTGGTATATACTTGGTGGTAGAGCTTTGTGCAAGCTCGTCTGGGTAGGTACCACCCACTCATCAGATATTCTACCGCAAAACAGCAGTACTTGTTATTGCTGTGTTCCGGTTTGAAGTGAGTGAGCCAGTGTAATTACAGGCACAAGGGACATAAAATCTTAGTTCCCAAGGTTGGTGGCGCATTGGCGATGTAAGAGATGGTTAACAGCTCTTACAACGCCAATGTCTATGGGCGTTGGTGACCACTTACCATCAGGTGGCCCATATGCTCGTCCGCCTTCCTATGCAATAAAAAAAAAAAAAATAGGTCTATAGTTCGTTGAATCTGAGCGATTGCCTTTTTTAGGGATCGGGGGCACCAAAGCATTCTTCCAAGATTTCGGGACTACGCCTAATGTAGTAGGATTGGCGAAAAAGACGCGTTAAGACCGGTGCCAACTCGGGAGCACAAGTACGCAACACGATCGGAGGAATGTCATCAGGCACACTCGACTTATGAATATCCAAAGAAAGAAGTGCGGTTCGCACCGCACTTTGTCGGAATTTAATTTCCGGCATCGTGATATCGCATCACACCGCAAGATTGTCGGTGATATCTTTCCTTGGTTATCCAGAGTCGAGTTGGACGCGAAGAGAGTGCTCAAAAGGTCAGCTTTCTCCTTCGCGGTATGAGCCAACGTGTCATCGCTCCTATGCAGAGACTGACAAAAATTCCCTAAGACAGCCTTAGCGAGCGACCAAAATGCGCTTGTTCCCGAAGGAGGACGCACCAATCTCTCGCCAATCCTGCCTATGTGTTCCGACTTCGCCTTGGCAATAACGCGTTTGAAAGACCTGGAGGCAGAGTTGTATTTCTTTTTAAATGCGCTGGTGTTTACATCACGCGATGCCGATGCCGATGCTTCAGCCCCGGCTTGATAGCTACCTAGCTACCTTTCGGCGTGACGCCGTTTTGCAGAAGCAACCAAACCAGGGCCGGAATTGTTGCAGTTTTTTTGCATTTTTTAAAACATAAACTTTAATCAATCAATGAATATAAAAAAAATGTTGTTATTTATCGATTACACCACTGACTTTAATTTAAACGAAAATCTTATATTTAAAAAAAATAAAATATATAAACTATAAGTTTAAGTAAAATTCCAGTATTGGGGCGGATTTTTTTCCGGTGCCCAGGGGCGGCATTAAGTTTAAGTCCGGGCCTGGGTTGATGGTATGGTGGGGTTTGACTGTTGCACGTGTTGCTTTAGAGACCAGATGGCGACGCCGTCACGGCCATACTGACATGCGCACGTCCTCGTGCGCGCAATTTTTATACTACTGAGGACCACAAACATGCTCGTTCATCCTGAAATACGTCTTAGCCAACTAAACATGCTCGTTATCTTTAATAAATCGTAACTATCTACTCAGTTATCGAGTAATAATAAAGTGTTGATCCCTATAGCTTGCCGGGCCAGATTATTATCCCTTCAGTCAAGCTAGGCCGGATCGCGCTAGTCAGGGCAGAAGCCCCTTTAGCTGGTTGTGCTAGTCCGGAAATACATCCCTGTAGCTGAGTCAAAGGTCCGGCTTATTCCCTTCAATGACTCACACATTTTTCTCTTTTTTAGTTCCATAACAAGATCATTATCATGAGTACACGCCGTCACGACATCCTCGTTAATATTTTCGCGACTACCCTTACAAACACTTGTTCATGAAACCGTTCGCCTACTCAACATTCACTACAGTTTTGTTTGATAAGATTACATTCTAAACCAGAGTCGAATATAAAAGATAATTCAATTCCACTTAGTTGTAACACAGCATGCAACGCTATGGAACAGATGTTGCTGGTAATGGAATTTAAGCACATGCAATTTAACCATTTTTTGCGCAAGGCTCCACCATCATAAAAATAATAAAAATATTGGTTGGATCTCACCATAGTAACCACACCGATAGAACGTATCGCATTAATGATACGATCGGTTGCACCAGCAACACGACTCGTTGCAGCTTTCACGGAACGCCCTGGCGAGGACAGTACCTTAGTGTACTGATGCCCCAGCATAGTCACAATCAATGCCCACGGTCGCAGCAGCATCCGGCGTGGAGGTGTACGGTTTATTCCTCCTACGGCGTTAGTCGATTTTCTGGAATGAGAGACACGTTTAGGCGACTGTTATTAAGGCTACATGTTAACACATGTTTCGTAGCTATTATTCCATAAGTTCACTGATTATTAATAATCAAAAGGAGAGTAGTTAAATAAAGAAATAATGGCAATGTCACTACTAGCTGACTTGTGAAAATAATAACAAAATTATAAGCTACGACCCACAATAAGACACAGTGTTTGTCGCTTTTAAACAAATTGGAACATACTCAGCAGATCCTTTTCATCGTATAATACAATACCACAAATAATACTTTCGTAGGGTAGTAAAGTAAATCGTAACTGATTTAATTTGCATAGCCAACAGCCCGATTTCAAGAGGCAAAGCGGATTAGAACACGAGATTCCGATCCCACTTCTGATGTCGGCACAGGGGCAGAACTTCTTTCTTCTTAAAAACGCACAGAAATTTTTATATAACACTTTATAATTGCAATGGCCGCGCCATCATATACAGAGTGTAACAATATTCGTGTCCGACCCGTGAAGTGGTTATTAGGTATCGCGAGTCGGTTCTATTTATGTAAAAAAAATTAAAATATTATGCAAAAAAATTACTCTTAAATTTATTTTTTTTCATTTTCAATTGTAAATGACGAAAATTTCATGGACAACTGAGGTCATGACCTCGTCTCCGACCTACCCGATAGGTAAGAGCTATCGAGCGCTGACGCCCGCGCCTGTGTTGCAATATAATTGTCGTTATTTAGTCAAAATATTTTTTTTTCGGGGTAAAATTTTGCTTAAAATTTATTACAAAAATAGAACCGACTAACGATACCTAATAACCACTTCACGGGTCGGACACGAATTTTGTTACACCCTGTATTTATAATGTATCAGATATTTGTTTTTCTTAACTAAAATTTAAAACTTATATTTTAAGGCTCTTTTTAATTTTAATTCATGTAACAATATTAATTATTATTTTAAAAATACCTTCTCCTCAAAAGATGCCTTAGCCCATCAGTGGGAAATTCAGACTGTTACTGAATACAGGTCTGTATATTAAATTTTTCGATAACATTGGCATAGATACGGAATGGAATAACACCTGAAGCCACCCCAACATAAACTAACTATGTTATTCTGATAACCTAATTTTTTTTTTTTTTAATTTATATAAGCAAGCGCTTGACTGTTATCACACCTGATAGGAAGTGATGATACAGCCTAAGGTGGAACGCGCTTGCCTAGAAGGTGCCTATTCACTCTAGACTTGAAGGTACCTATATCGTAGGTGGTGGGAAATACGGAGGTCGGAAGGGTATTCCAGACTTTGGCGGTGCGTATCAGAAACGAGGACGCAAATCGTTTCGTACGTGTTTTAGGTGCGTCAACTACGTACGGGTGCAGATCTTTTCGATGCCTCGCAGTTCTGTGGTAAAAAGGTGACGGGGGAACCAAATTAAACAGTTCCTGAGAACACTCTCCGAAATACATCTTGTAGAAAACCGACAGACATGACACCTTGCGACGGTGTTCCAAGCTCTGGAGTTTTGTGTCTACCAGTGTCTGGTTGCCAATGAGCCTAGCACTCTAGCACAGTGGATCGTCCCACTGAATCCAAAACATCAAGCTGGTACTTAGCAGAGCCGTCCCATAAATGGCTGCAGTACTCCATGCACGATCTAACTTGGGCTTGATATAAGGTTAGAAGCTGTTCTGGTGTGAAGTACTGTTTGAACTTATTGAGGATGCCAAGTTTTTTGCCAGCAGTTTTAGCTTTGGATTCAATGCATTGTCCAAAGTTGAGTTTGGATGTTAAAGTAACTCCTAGAAGTTCAACGCTGTCGGTGATGGGTACAGATACATTTCGGAAAGTTGGAGTCAGGGGGAATGGACACCTCTTGGCGGTGAACAAACACGCTTGAGTCTTGGTAGGATTAAATTTGACTTGGTTATCGTCACCCAATCCGATACTTGTCTCAATGTCAAATTAATGCGTTCTACCAAGGCCTCCCTGTCCTCAAGAGTATCCGTTGAACTAGCCCGGGGACTGGAAACATATCTCTCCGTTACAGTGCTGTCATCCGGGTTTCAGCAGATCTATATGCAGCAGGAAGAGTGTAGCGGAGAGAATTGTTCCCTGAGGAACACCGGCATTAATCGCCATTAGATCAGACGAGAAGCCATCTAGGACAACTCGAAATGATCGTCCGCTCAGGAAATCTGATATCCAGTCGCAAAGGCCAACAGGTATCCCGTAGCTAGGAAGCTTGCTGAGAAGGCCTCCATGCCAGACCCGGTCGAAAGCTTAGGTAAGGACACGTCGAGTGAGACGGCTAACGCTTCACCGTGCTTATCCATAGCTTCGCCCCAGATGTGAGTAGCGTACACTAAAAGATCTCCTGTTGATCGATTCCGACGAAAGCCGTACTGTTGGTCCGATAGGAGATCGTTTTCTTCGAGGTGCGCCAGGAGCTTGTTATTCAATACACGCTCCATAGTTTTGCAAAGTATGGAAGTGATTGCTATGGGTCTGTAGTTGGCCGGGTCGGCACGGCTATCCTTCTTAGGTACAGGTTGTACGTTGGCAATCTTCCATGCCTTAGGGACTTGAGCGGATTTAAGAGAGAGGCGGTACAAGCGTGTTAGAACAGGAGACAACTCAGGTGCACAGTTCCTCAGGACTATTGCTGCAATCCCATCAGGGCCACTGGCCTTATTCACATTCAAAGTGCGGAGAATTTTTAGAACCTCTCTTTGGCGTATTCGTATCTCTGGCATTGTAGAGTCACAAGGTGGTAGATTTGGTAGTTGGCGTATTTACTCTACCCATAAATAGAAGCTCTTTTAGGATCACTCTCTGAGTAAAAGTGTTCTGTGCTCTCATGTCCTTCTGTCACAGACTATTTTTTCGAATCTACAAATTAAAAACAATTGAAATTAGCTTTTAGTATGTAGTCCGTCAAGACAATCACGGATTTAGTAATAGATATTAATTCATAATCCTGGTTTTCAGGGCGCACAAAAAAGAAATAATAAAAGAAAATTCAAACGCATCATTATTGTTCGCTCTTTATAATTTGAATTGTGGGCTACAGTAAATATTTTCTTATATGCTATCTTATATTTTCGATCCGACACGACCGGAAAGAGTTCAGGCGCAGGACCAACAGCTTAACGTGCTTTCCGAGGCACGGAAGTGTGCAAACTTCCAACTTCCAGACTTCGGGCTGCTACTGAGAATTTTCTGAAAGAAAAACCCAATAACTATTTATTGGCCCGACCTGGGAATTGAACCCAGGACCACGGTGTCTGCGGCCTTATATCTAGCCACTAGACCAACGAGGATTGAGGACGTGTCGGATTACCGTCCCATCGGATTATGAGAGCTAAGGAAAAGAGATTGCACCTGTCTGCGCTACACACTTGTGCACTATAATATGTCCTGCGCAGTTGTGATTGGCCGCCGAGGCCGAAATCGGTCTGGAGGACCTAATACTGATATATTTTTCATGTTCTAAGCTTAAGGTTTATTTTGTAGCGTTTGTCGGATTGCCTTTCTATTAGTAGGAGACAAAAATACTTCACTTCGACCTCGACTCGAATGTAAGAGTTACGGAGAAGTTTATTATACTCTTTACAGGCTTTGACGACTTACAGTGTTAAAGGATTCTACGGTACCACCTAGAGACTGGAGGACGCCTGGAGGGACAATTTTTATACATAGAAATAGGTACTTCTTCTTACCTTTATACCTCATAATCAAGGGAATCGAACCAGCGACTATTTATTGTTGCAGGCAACACCTCAGCAGATATAATAGATTTATGAATCTACCAGATATTCTGCCGCAAAACAGCAGTACTTTGTATTGCTGTGTTCCGGTTTGAAGGGTGAGTGAGCCAGTGTAATTACAGGCACAAGGGACATAACATCTTAGTTCCCAAGGTTGGTGGCGCATTGGCGATGTAAGCGATGGTTAACATTTCTTACAATGCCATTGTCTATGGGCGTTGGTGACCACTTACCATCAGGTGGCCCATAAGCTCGTCCACCTTCCTATACAAAAAAAAAAAAACCAAATAAAAGCGTTCTTTGTATGGATATAAATCATTTACTCGTCTTACTTTCATTGTACAATTTATTTGAATAATAAAATGTGTCCTTACAAAGATTCTGCACTTATATTTACCGTTAAAACAACTAGACTTGATTAGGTAAAAATCATTAATTTATTAGTAGCTCTCGTATAATTTTGTAGGTTCCATTAAATTACAATTTAAATATTTTATACGTACCTACACAAACTATAAATATTTATTTCTTAGTCTGTACATTCAATCATATTTTATTGGTAACAATTTTTTATAAAAATCACATGAATGATGAACCTGACATCTTACAAATTCCGAATTTAAAATAATTTATAAAATATGAAAATTTATATATAATCTTATGAAATCATATCTTCTTATCTTACACTATATTATAAAGTATCATTTTTAATGTGTTATTAGAGTAAATTAAATAAGATTCGACATTACAACACGAACTTTATAGGTCATCGACCTATCAAAAAATATTATTTTTTTGGTATTTTTTTATTTAAAAGTTTATTATAGCATCCGTTAAGAAAATGCAAATCGAGTATGATCGAAGGAACGTAAGCCTTTTAACCGATTCGCTGGGGCGAGAAATTTCGAAAACTCTTGGTTGTGGCGACGAACAAATGTAACACGCCTGGCGTGTTTAGCGCCATAGAAGTTGATAAAGCGCCTGTCGTGTCATCAGCCATGTATAAAAACGGCGGTCGGTGTACCCTGCTTTTTAATTATAAGACGTGTATGACAAAATTATAACACTTGCTGAATACAGTACTTCAAGTGAGTAGCATGAGTTGTCATGGTGAATTTTCTTCTTATTTTGACTATATATTTAAATAAAATGCCTGGCATTGTCTAAGATCCGCCGCTATCCGTCTAAATGCCCGCGCAACTGTGTCTCTTGTAAGTATATTTTTGCGAACGGAAGACAGGCACTCGTTTGAGATCGCTTTTGGCATTTTTTTTTTAAATGTAACGTTTATCTAACATTAAGTAATCTTTCTTATATCAAACAAAATAATAATAAAAACGGAAAATGAGTGACATTGTCATAATGTTCGTTAATTTTATTATTTACAAATACATACTTGTTTTTATACCAATTAATATTTTTCTTAATACTATAAAATAAAATAAAAAATATTAATATATCAAATATAATAAATATGCTTATTCTACTAAACTAAACTTTGTCCTCACATGTAACAAATACGTTTTAGCTTGTACTTAGAACTCCTTGTGATAAAGACTCAATGACAAATTCGAAATTAAATGAAAAATGCTTTCTTTTTATATCAAATCTCTTAGCATATTCCTTAAACTAGTTTAGTTGTAGCAGACATTCTTTACATTATGTAAAATATTGTTCCTCAATCCTTAAGGAGGAGTCATTTTTCCCCAACCAATGTATACAAAAACAGTGGAATATGAATATACAATACCAAACTGTGGTCCAGAGTCATGTCTTTGTCTTTTTACACAGTTTGTGGGCACTATTGGTGGTGGTCTTGTTGGATGGTTTAAGCCTATTTCACCATTTCCAAAACATCCAATAATTCTTGTGTTTGGAAAAACTGCTCGGAAACATTCTTGTTCCCATTTATGTTTCTGATCACGACCAACACAGGAGAGTTTGAGAACAACACTGTACTCAAATTTGGGAACTTTCTTAGAGAACTGTAAAAAAAAAATAAAGTATTTTTGTTAAAGATTTTAGAGATAGTCTGTTGTACCAACCCTATTTAAAAATAAAAATAGTTATCAATGTATGAAGTGTTTACCTCATTAATAGCCTGCTGTATTTTAGCCTTCGTCCAATCTGATGACTCAAGAATGAAAGAAAACATTTCAAAATTATACTCATTGCATGGAATCTCTTTTGGGATAGTAAATATGCCCATTGAGATCAAATTTTCACTAATAAAGTCATTCCCTTTATTAACACCTTCAACAATTCCATCAATGTCCCTCTGTTCGAATATTGTATCCTCAATAATACAGCCTCCTAAAGCATAAGGTACATTGGGTTGCCTGCAAAATTTACATTTAATTTCAATTAAACACAATAGCTATCTTTTATTTGACATAAATTACATTGAAAATAGCTTAGTATAGAAATAGAAATTTTAATAAGTCTTATTGCTAAAATAATAAATTAATATCAATTTATATTTAGTATAATTCCATCTATCAGTGTAATTTGAGTGATTATTATTTATTCTTAAAGTCTGATTCATCACCTGGACTGGTTTGTTTTATTTTCTTTGATGTTATCATTTTTTTATTATTTTTGTACCTACATATTAAGTTTTAGTCATTAATACCATTTATGATATTACAGTAACAATTTAAATATATAGCATTATATATAGTATTCAAGGAAATCATAAAAAAAAAATCTCTGTTGTGTTTAGATGTCTGGAAATAAAAAAAAACATTACTTACACATCCTTTAAATAATTTAAAAAAACAATATCCTCAACAGATCTCAATAAGTACTTATCAGTAACATATACAAGGACACCTTTAAAGGTTCTGTCTTTCGCTATTTCTTCAACAACATTATAGAAGTCCTCTTGCATATTACCATTTGACTTTAAGTTTATGGTATGAAACTTTACGTCGGGTATTACTGGGATGTATAATCCCCCTATGAATGGATGTGATTTTAGATTAGTAAGTGTGTGTTCAAATGTCACGGACTGTGGAAGAGGCATGTATGTAATGTAATCTGATCTGATAATATTCATACAGTCTTTTGGTGCACAGCTGATTTTATATACCACGTCAATCACTGAAAAAAAGCAGTTATAAACATTTACTAAATAATTAGAATTTTAACTATAATTCAAGCATAATAATACATTTTTACAACTTACAACAATGTTCCTTTTTACATGGTTGAAGACATGGACTTGGTTTAATCAACTTACACTGACAGGACATATTAAAACCAGATGTATTAACAAACGCCATAACTACCAAGGGATTATTATAAAACTTTGCAGATTGTTTGTATACAGTTCCACAAGTTAAAGAATGAGTCCGAAAGTCTGTTACAAAGTCTCCTGGACTTAATTGCTCTCTCCTTAATGTTTGTACAGCCGAATTCCATGTGGTACAAACAAGTTCACAGATTAGCTTGTCTTGCCATGATAAATTACCAAGTATTTGCTTAACAATAATATAGTTTTGAATCACTTTGTCTATTAAATTACTATTACACTTTAAGGGTTCTTCTTGTCTCACAAGATTATTTTTGTTAAAATGTGCAGAAATATGCTCATCCAGCGATACTTTAACACATTTACTACTCACAACAGCTTCAGTATGTTCATTGTCCTGCTCCCCCGATTCCGAGCATATAACGTTCAGGGAGTTGGCGGACATGTCTGTTTTGTTAAATTTCCGTCACAATGTCATCATCACTACCACGACGAATAGGATCTCCTTTTAACAAGGCCAAAATAAAACAATACAAATAAACAAAGAAAAATAACAAGTAGTATCCAATGTAGACCATAACATCCCTTAGATGTTTTTTAAGTTGACCTCTGTTATGAATTTCAGCAGGATCATATGCACCTAAATTTCCTTGTGGTATCGTAAAGTACTCAAACGTCAAGTAAATAAACATGGGCAAATTAAACAAAAAAAGAATGACATGACCATGGAGAAGTAACAAAATAGTAAGAAACGTATGAGCGATATATTTCGGTAGTAACCAATAATTAAGTCTTTCGCAGCACTCCTGAGCATTCAAGTAATCGCATTCTAAATCAGATAATGTTATTATATAGTAAACTAAAAGAAATAATATAGCACCGTTATCGATCAGAGCTAAAAAAAACAATAAAGTTTCAGCCAATATCATCACTAATTTCTGCTATTACTGAGCGATTTTAAAAAAGATGACCCTCAAATACCCCTATATTAGTTTTTTTTTAAGAAACCACTATTCAAACATCAGATTAACTAAAATAAAATATAAATTTCAAGATTTTTTTAATACTCAAAGAGTAAAAATTTATAAAATCACTTTAGTTATGGACGTTTTGTGAGTGTTGCTATTTCGATTATTTATTTCGACTATATACTTATGGTCTCTAGGCTAGGAATGAAAATATTTATGGTTAATAATATCGAAAGCCGAAACAGATATTACAGTTTTAATATTAAAGTCAATAGCAATATTTACGAAATAGTTTTTTTATATAATATTGAGACGGATGTATAAGACGGCCACCTGGTATTTTTTTGTGTTATGAGGTGGCTGAAAAAGTACATTTTAAGTACACATAGTTAGTAAATATATTGCATAATATTTTCTTTTAAAGACTATTACGACTCTGACATCTACGGTTCAGAAAATGATTTACTACGTAGTTTTAACCTCTTAGAACTTGGGAGTTTTTATATCAAAATTATATCAAAATGATTTTTAAGAACCGTTTGTTAACTTCCATCATAATGGACCCCAAGAGCAAGATAAATATAATAATGGACGCTCAAGACGATGCATGCAAGTTACTTGCATAGTTATGCATAGATAAGTGATATAGACTCATATTAGAAACGTTTTATTTTTACGAAATTAATTTATTTAATTAATTTATATATATTAAACAGAAACATAAAAAAAGTAATTTTATTAAAATATACATGACATAGTATTGACCTTATTGCTATGGAGGGTAGAGGTAAGGAGAAACATCTTACATTTTTTTTTATATAAAGAGGGGGCAAACGAGCAGGAGGCTCACCTGATGGAAATGAATACCACCGCCCATGGACATCTGCAACATCCGAGGACTTGCAGGTGCGTTGCCGGCCTTTGAGGAAAGAGTACGCTCTCTTGAAGGTTTTTATGTCGTATCGGTTCGGAAAAGTCGCCGGCGAAAGCTGGTTCCACAGAGTGATTGTACGAGAAAGCAGTACATTAAGGTGGCGCCACATTAGCATCAGGTTAAATTTTGAAGGAAGCGCCAAATTCAAAATATAAACTTACTATTCACAGATCATGAAATAAAATCAATAATTCTTTAAATTTATATTTACTACATTGTACTAAGCAAGGTAGTTGAAATTTTCAATATGTAACTACTTTAGTCGACAATAATATTAAAAGTTTTAACTCGGCATACTTCAGTTCGTTTACAATTATTGCTATATTCATACCCTTTGTCTACACTAGCGCCAATTTGCAGCTTACAGCTGGACACTTTTTTAAGTTTTCAACTTTAAGAGATGGTTCTCCTTACTTCTACCCTCCATACTTATTGCGACGCGGCGCGGCGGGACGGGGCGGGCGTCACGCCTGTGTTACCATGTGACTTTCGTTATTTAATTAAATTTAATATTAATGTTATTCGGGGTAGTTTTGTTGCTTAGTATTTTAAAAAGATTACATAAATAGAACCGACTCAGGATACCCGATAACAACTTTACGGATCGGACAGTTTTTCTTACACACTGTATATAGTTAGTTTAGGAATCCTATTAGCTTGTCCTATTCGGGTAGTTGGCAGCAAATTAAGCTTTTAGAGACATGATTATAATTTTAGTAGCAATGTTGTACTTCAGACTAGGCCGCCCATACATTCATTTTCAATTAGTGAAAGTAAAATCGGCGATACATACTATCTTTCTTGGAAACGTATGTTAAGAAAATACCTAATGAAAAAGGAATTTGTGTCTAGTAGCCAGTTCCAGTAAAAGCAAGCGCGGGGCCCGTAGCAATTTTTTTCAAAGGGCCCTCGATCTGATCTGATGTTTACACCGTATACCAAGATTATTTTATTTTCGTTTTATACACATTGAAAAAATGTATTATGTCGTCCAAGCAAGACAAGATTAAAAATTACGCAAATTTTTAATTTTTTCTAGTTAAGTCTTAGTCGTTGGCACAGAGCGACATTTTAATACGGAGGCATTATATTCTAAGAAATCAAGATTTTGTATGTACCTCTACATACATAATATCTAGGGATGTAACGATACCGATACCGATATATCGGCCGATATAATCGGCAGGCCGATATATCGGCATCGCCGATACAACACGGCCGATATCAACCAGTTCTAAATGTGCGCGAAACGAACGACGCGTGCGACGTAATTTAAAAATAATATAAACCTAAATTAAAAAAGTTGCACAAAAATACTTGTCTTATCCAATGAGCTCAGTTGCTTCAGAACGGCTCTTCTCAACTGCAGGCCTGATACAAAATGCCTTGCGGAACAGATTATCTGCGGATAATTTGAATAAACTTTGTTTTCTTAACAAAAATCTACCAAAAGTAAACTTTAATTACTGACTTTATGTATCTTTTTTAATAACTATGTGATTGTTTTTTTTGAAACCAATAAATATTATTGTTTTCATTTGCTTTACTGAATTTTATTAATTAAGTATTTTTCCTTCACAGTCTTTAGGACCTAAATACATACATAATAATATGGTGTTTCATATATATGAAATAACTTTGAAGGGAGACAGTTGTATGTCTATGTCTAGAATGTGGTGTCAATACCTTAATAACTTCCTTCAAATTCGTTTAACATACATGAAGCACTTATCTACTAAGCCATCAATATCGGTATCTGTATCGGCATCGCCGATTATTTTCGTTTATAATCGGTATCGGTATCGTATCGGGAAAAACATGTATCGTTACATCCCTAATAATATCTAATAATCTTTAATAATTTTAATACAGGCCTTTTCCGATATAAAAATAAAACAACATTTATGTCAAAACTTTTTTTCAACAATTCCTTATTACTAGTAAAGGCTTGGTAATTATTTACAAGGCTTCATTATACGGCAAGGTAAAAAATTATTAAAATGTACAGAATCACTAATCAATACAATCTTATCACATGACTATAAATATTGGGTCTGTCACTGTCAACACCTGACTCTTAACATGGTAGAGTTATATATAAAATACAGAGTATTTATATAAAATATAATAATGAAATGATTACACGAGAATACGCAATATGTACGGTTAATACAAGCAATATAACGAAGCCAGTTACACTATTCATAACTATAATAAATGTAAACCGCTAAAATTATTCAAATTTAGCACTGTATATCACTTCGGAATAAAAACTATTAGAAAACAAATGTTAAAACTCTCCTACAATAATTACAACAATAACAAATATGCAGATAGATTACATACATATATATCAAAACTTTAATCTCACTTAATATCTTCTTGTTAAATACAAATTTAAACTAACCCTCCGAAACTTATAAAACAAACACACTTAATTAACGGAAGTTTACGTTAGATCGTGTTTCAACAATTTTCCTTATAAGAATAATATTTTGTTAAATGGATAGGTACAATTTTGATGAGCAATTAAATTTAACAAATATTTATATTAAAATTAGTTTTAATTCACTTAGATTATGGAATATTACTTAATTTTAGTAAAGCAATAAAATATTTTGAATGACTTTAGTTGTTACTTCCAAAGTTTCGTTTTCGTTACAATGTTTAGTTGTGTTTTCTTTAATTATTATTATTGTTGTGGTTCTGTTAACTTTTAATGGCTCAAATTAATATTGACTTAAAATCATCTAATATAAGTTTTAGACACAATAACTTACAAATATAGCACCATACCATATGTGAATGTACTTTAAAATTATATTATTTCTTAAAGTACTATCACATATTACCCACCAACATACATTCACACCACTGGCGAAAGAAACCTATGATAAAATAAACTACTTACATGGAAATTGTTTTTTTTTTTTTATTTGAAACTATTAAACATTGGCACATTTAGGCAGCAAAGCCATATTCGTTGTCGTTATCGGTTTTTATTATTTAAAAATATAAATGCAAATAATGGCATATTCAATTCCGATTCATGAATAATTATGATTCGGAAAAAAAACTAAAATGAACAGAAGTACACGAAAGCCTAATTGATATAATATCTGAACGAAATCGAAATAAAATAAAATACGAAGGTACTCTAATGAGGGTTTACAAATAAATAATATAACAAAATCCTATGCAAACATTCCCTATATTGTTTAAAAATAATTATTATCGATAAAGGTGCACCTATCCTAAGCTTTAGACAATACACTGGAATGATACTTTTTCAAGAATGTTACGTTCATACAATATTTATAATAATTTATTTAGATCAAAATAAATATTTAACAAATTAGGAGAAGAACATTTAAATGAATCATTTACACCACACTAACTTATGAAGGGTCTATAAACTTAAACAATAAGTGGAAGTTGTAGGTATAATTTATAAACAATGAATTAGGAATGCTTGCATATGATTTTGTATGTGTGGAGCCGGCTCCCTACATTAACTAAAAGATTCATATCTAATATTGTTCCCGAGCTGGTCCCACCCATGACGATGACTTGTGAATATACATTTTGCTCTCTCATTTATCAGTTTGAACTGAACTGTTTATTATGGATTATTTGTAAGCCGGAGAGATCGCAAGTATAACAATTTGCAATTCAACAAGACTGGAATGTCATTTACTGATTTGGGAAATTAGTAAAGCATGCAAGAGATAGTTGTAAATACATAAAACGTTAGTGTTTCAAAATAAAAGTCAAACGATTTTGATGTTGAACCATCTCTAAGCACACATAGTATCCCTTATGATAATTTTTTCCCCTAAGTTTTAGTCATCGGGCGGAATGCAGTTATCCACAACTATGTTGAGTATTATTATTAAACTTTCATTATATACATAAGTAGATATGCCTCAGTAAATAAATGGATTTATCATAAATATGTGAGCCAAGAATGTCACTGCACACGTGTTGGTGACTGACGCTTAACACTCACTAATAAATAAAACACAAATCACTTAACATAAATTTAACCACTAGCAATACAAACAATCGTATATTAAGTACCGAATATTATAACGTACAGTCCTCTCATCACTGCAAACACTATGTGTTTCATGAAAAAAGCCTAAGTTTATGTCTAGTCCTTACTAAGTCACCATCCTGGAAGAACGTGCCACTGCACGAGACTAGCGTTTTTTACGATAATCGCTACCCAGTAGCTTTTCAATAATTCTACTTTTTAAACTAAATACTAACCGCCGAGAGTTCATTGGCGATATCGGGAATACGAAAACTTGAAAAGAAATCACGTAGACGAAGATTTCACTGACTTACGACAATATGGTGTATTGAGAGATCATAGTGTGTGTATCGTTAGAGAGCGCCACTTCAGTGCGATAGGCAGGCGGGCACGGGTCAGGTAGCGTCGAACTCGATCTTGTCCCACGAGTAGTGCTTGAGCGCCGGGCGCGGCGCGGGCCGGGCCGGCACGCCGCCCAGCACGGGGTCGCACTGCGGCATGTGGCCCCGCCGGAACAGGTTCGGAATTAGCTCATGGTTCATATAGTCGTACGCGTCGCTATCCACGTTCATGTTCGAACTTAGATCGAAATCTTTGAAGTCGAACTCGCAAGACCGCTCGTCGAAGGAATGGTGACGCGTGTCCTCGTTTTGTAAAGACGGTAACGATAAATCGTTCATATCTTCGAAGCCGGTTCGTGTATGATCTAAGATGTCACCGTTCGTGAGCGGGGTCATGCTCATTCTCTCGGGTACGTCGTCGTCGATGTCCATGGCAGCGTGACTATCGCCAGCTAGCAATCTGCCGAAGAAGTCGTCATGATTGTCAGACGTCGAATCCGAATTACAGAAATTAGCATTAAATTCGCTATTTGCTAACAGATCGACATTTAAATCCGAATCGATGTCCTTAACCGTGTGATCGACATCACATCGACTGGTAACCGAATTTAAATCCGCATGATTCATGATTTCGTTCTCGATGTCATTAAGTTCTCTCTGTAACTCGTCGGCTGCGAGCGAGTCGCGAACGTGAGAATCCCCAAGTATTTCATCACTAAGTACATCGGTTGGTGTATATTCACTAGAACCAGCAGTGAGGTAACCGGCATCGAGTGATCGGTTTGGAGTTACATCTCCGACTGCCGAGGCCGGAAGCTCTCCATTTTCTACGAGTATTTCAAGGACGTCATCCATAATTTGACTATCTTCGGCACTATCGTGTATAGAAGTGGCGACCACGGCATGCGATACCGGCGGCAACGGCGGCGGTGGCGGCGGCGGCGGAGGAGGCACGGGTATAGTATGCTCGGGTTCGTAGTGTGTTGTCGGAAGGATGGCAATCGGGACAACCTTTACGCCATTCAAAATATACGCCGAATTTCCCGACTTCGACGAGGTAACGTCGGCGCTCACCTCACCCGTGGCGGTCGGGGGAGTGACAGTGAACAGACGAAGAAAACGTTCAGGTGCGGCATCGGAGGCCGCAATGACGTAGCGCGGCGGAGGCGGAGGCGGAGCAGGATGCTGCTGTAATGCATCGAGTTTCGCTCGTAACTGCGTGACGCACAAGTGCGCCTGAATGAGCCTTCTTCTCTGATCACTAGCAGCCGCGCCCGTGGCCTCCCTCCTGACCGCCTCGAGCTGTTGCCTAGACTCCTCGAGTTGACGTTCGAGCTCCTCTATGAGTCGGCGTTGCGATTGCACTATATCCTCGGAGGGCTCGGATTCGGCCTTCGACTCCGGCGACGCGACGGACACCGGGGACCTGGGCGCCTCCTCCTGCATCTCCAAGAGGTAAGGACGCAAGCGATCGATCAACTGCGGCTTGGGTCCGGACACGCGCAGGTTGCGCCTCTTGCACTCGGCGCGCAGGTCCGACACCTTCATGTCCTCGAAGCGCGCCAGCGACACGGGCAGCGCGGCGGGCGGCGGCGGCGGCGGCGGCGGCGCGCCCAGCGCGTCGGACGAGTCGGACGCGGCCGGCGACGGCGCCGGCGACGCGGGCAGCGTCAGCTGCAGCAGCAGCTGCTGCTGTTGGAGCAGCAACTTGTACGGTGTCTCCACCGAGCCCGGAGGCGTAGACGCCTTCTGAGCGTTCGGCGGCCCTTTGTACTCGTGAAATTTAAAACGGGATTTTAGCTGCTTGTTCTGTTTTGTCTTCTTGCGTTTCGTCGGATCTTTGCCGGGTGCGGGATGCTGAGAGGAAGATGTACTGCTGACCGGCGAGAGTGTGGAGGGCGGCGACGGCGAAGGCGATAACTCCTCTGAAGGCCCGCAATACGAAGAAGGATGCTGAGGCCGACCGGAGGATCCTTCGCTTGTGGCTTTAAAAGCTACACTGCCGCTCTTTACGGCCGATTCGATGTTTTCTGCTGTATGTAGTATATTTTTTTTGATGAGTTCGAGCGGACCGGGTCGATGCGACAATTGATCGTTCAGTTGATCTGCCAAGCGCGCTTTTTTAAGCATTCTTTGCTTCTCCGCCAAACTTGGATCAACATGGCTTTCCTGAAAACAAATATTAGAACCATCACTGCTTTATATTATATGATTTTAATAATATATTATATTATATTCAGCCCTCCTATTAGGGAATTATAAAGAATAAAATAAAACATATATTTAGTTATATTAAATAAACATTAACCTGTTCTAATATATGTCTCCTTTCCAATTCTTGACGATCCGGTCGACTCTGAATCTTAGCTTTTAACAAATCTCCCGTCTTTGCTCTTTCCAACTGCATCCTTTGTTTAAAATACGCTGGTGGCGTTTTTAAAGCTGTAAGTAAGATTACGGATTAAAATATTTTAGACATTTCAATAATTAGCTTTCATTTTCTCGTACTTTATAATGACAAAAATGTTGATTTCTTTGCCAATCGGTTAGAAAATCTCATTAGCTGCGGCATTTAAGCCCGTAAATAAAATTCCTTCGCCCACGCGCGAGCTACGACGAGAGCGTAGCTGCGCAGGCGTTTGGGCGCCTAACCAAGACTCGTCATTTACATGATTAGTTGATTAGTAATTGTTCTGTTTTAGTACTTTTTATTACCATATTGTTGATAAATCAGGAATTTGAACACTTACGTGGCATAATCCCTTGGGCTACCAACTGGTTGATCGGACGCCGCATCATCAACTTAACTTTTAAAGCTGAAAAACAAAACAAAACAAATATAGTTTAGCTCATCAATCGTATTCAATTATGTACACTTTTCCTCTACATATTTTATCGACGCTACAAGTAAATTGTTTTTCCTGTTTATATAAATTGAAATATTAAAATTTTATACAAAGTACAAGCTAAATTATTGCCGCGATCGCGGTATAGTCAGCCACCGCGTTTATTATATCGTAAGTGTTTGATAGCTAAACGAAAGAGTGAATAAGAGCTACATATGACGATCCAGTGCCAGGTGACGAACTTTGACGTAACATGCAAAGTAATGTGGACGATGCGTCGACTTGATCGATACGTCGATCGATACATTACGATAATATTGATATAGATGGCAAATGGGCGTGGGCGCACACAGAACTATATTCTTGTTTGCTGTAGACGAGCAAAGAGCAGAGAGACGGGCGGACATCGTTGGCAAAGTGCCAATATAAATAAACACTGCACAAGGAAACTAGTGTTATGCCGCGACCGTATTACAGACGAAACATTCACTACCAGTGGGCCGAATATTGTGGGTTACTAGGCGTTAACATTCGTTTTCCTATAGCATTCGTTTGCGAAAATATTTCAGACTTTCGGACCTAAACATTCACAACTATTCCAATTTTACATATATAATGACGTAGACAGCGATTGTAATATATTATTTTAAAATTTAACGACGTCGTTAGAGTAGGTTGTTAGCTACTATATTTTTCGGGAGTCATAATGTTTGTTAAATTTTTTATTACCGCCTTCCGTAAAAACGTTTCTTTTAAAGTGTAAGAAAATATAATTAAAGACTACGGTGTCAATTCAGTCATTTGATAATCTTACGTGAGCCGTAGTATATAGTTAAATGTGTACGAGAGGTACTGTACTGGCGAAGAGACGGCTTGTTTATGGGCGATGCACGCGCAGACAGGCGCGGACGCAAGTATGGCCGGATGTGAACGTTGCGCGCCGCATTCTGATGCGTAAAGCGCAGAAAACTTGATAAATGCTGCATGAAGATAACCAGCTACGCTATTTTATGAGCTAATTTTACTTTTTTCCCGGATACTGAATGCAATTTATATTCTACATTTAATGTATACGGGAGTCGTTGGAAGCTATGCATAAAATCATTACATAATATCACTTTTTCGATATAATAGCTTAAAACCCGACGTCTAATCTGCTAGACTGATAATCTCAAAGCTGCTAGTTCAAACATTTAAATAAAAGTTGTATATATGCATAGCCATTAATCGTTGGTGACCATGTAGCACCCAATGCGAGCTGCCTAAGCGGCATCTCTCTTATGCACGATACTTACATTCCTTGTGCTTGCCCATGGCCGGCTGCAGCGGGCTATCGTCCACGACGACCTTGGGGGGTGAGACTCGCGGCGGCGAGCTCGGCGGCTCGCTCGTGCCGCTACAACTCGCTTGACGACCGGCCATCTCCTCAGCACCCGAACTAAATCAGTTTACTAATATAAATACATTTATTAATTAACATTATAAGTACAATAATGCTAAATTTGTCACCATAATATTTTCCATGGCATCGTTACACAAACGTTTAAAACCATACGTCATAAACACAAAACCGTTGATAAACTTAAAATATTTAAAAGAAACGTGGTCTTACATTTTGATGTGGTTGTCAAACAAAATAAGATGTACTTTTTTTCAAAATTAGGTATTCCAGACCGATTACGGCCACGGCGGCCAATCTCAAAAGAGATTAGTCAACTGCGCGGAAATATTATAGTGCACAAGTGTGTGCGCAAACACGGTTGCACTCTGTTTGCCTTAGCTCTCATAATCCGATGGGACGGCAATCCGACACGACCGGAAAGAGTTCAGGCGCAGGACCAATGGCTTAACGTACTTTCCGAGGCACGGGAGTGTACACACTTTCAACTTCCAGACTCCGGGCTTCTGCTGAGAATTTTCTGACAGAAATCCCTAATAACTATTTATTGGCCCGACCTGGGATTTGAACCCAGGACCTCCGAGTCTGCGGCCTTATATCAAGTCACTAGACTAACGAGGCAAAATATATGATACCTGAAGGTGTCGTCTTCAGGAGGCGTTGAGGGGGTTCGCGGCGAGGCGGGAGAGTGGGAGGGCGAAGCCGCACGACTACGTTCGGATGCACGTCGGGGCTGCTTGAACCACTCGGGATATATCGCACTCAAAGTCTCTACTAGGTCGTGGTCCAGCGTCACGCGCCACGACGCGCGACCCTCAGAGCCCTCCGACCCACCGCCTCCGCCGCACGACGAACGACTTTCTGAAATAATTTAAAGATTTATACAAATGAAATTTAAATAAATTAATAAATGTAGTGGCTGCTCAGTGACATGAAATAAACACGAAAAGTGTACTTGTAGCAAAGAAGACCACCATCGGAAATCGCAATTTGGATAGCGATAGGTGTGGCCTGGGCGTATCGCTCCAATGAAACGCTCTCATATATTGATAAGTACATATTTAACAGCCACAATGAGCTTATGTATAACGCCGGTATCGACCAGGCACAAGTTCAATTAGCTATTTATCTCCACAGGATTTAATTTAATTTATTAGTATTATACAAATATTTGTATAAAATGGAATCAGCTTAGAGCTGCAATATCTATACCGCATGCAACACGTCATTTTATGACACACTAGCGTTTTGCCTACGGTTTCACCTGCGTATTTCCTCTCCCCGTGGGAGTACGGGGAGAAAATGTAGCTTATGTTACTCGCTGATAATGCAGCTTTTCATTGGTGAAAGAATTTTTAAAATCGGTTTAGTGTATAAGCGTGAAGGGGTAACAAACAAACAAACCCACATTTACATTTTAGTTGGGATGTCTTTAAGTTCTAGTTCAAATGGTTAATTATTATATAAGGCAATTTTTATTTACGGAAAACAATATGTCATTCATTAATTTTGATAAAGTTTAATACCTACTTTGTGAAAGGTAAATCGAAACCATCGTTTATTTTATTTCTGTTTAAACATAAGAAAAGTTACTGTCACTAAACTGTCTATAAAATACATTCGAGGATGAACGGCTGAATTACTTTCGGAAATGTTACATAACCAAGTTTACTTTTATCTTTTATAGTTTTGGCAGGTTTCGTTAAGAAAGCGCTTGAACTAACAATTTTCTCTGCCACTCCTTTGACATGATAACAATATACCGTATATGAATTCATATAATACATAGCCTGTCCATCTTGCAACTACAATCCATGGTACTATGAAACTATATTATATCAACCGAAGTAGTAGTTTTGCGAGACTCCAGAACTAACAATCAAAACTTACTTGTCTAAAACAGTACTGGTATTTTAAAAACAAAAATGTCAAATCACAAATGTATGCCATTCTTTGATATCAAAGGCTGTAAGGCATAAGCCGGCATATTTTACCGATTACCGTTGTACGAAATACAAGAAAAATTAAATTTATCAAACGGATATAAACGGGTTATGCAACATATTACTCCTCAGTATCATAATATATAAAAAGCCATATTCATTTTAAAATATTAAATGTATATTTTACATATTATCGTAAATAGTTTTTTTAGATCTATATAATTATGAAAAATAAGCGTTTAAGTCTGTCATTTCCTAGGGTGTAGAGGTGCACTGAGATTGGGTCAGACCCTAAATCACTCTGAAAATGCAAACCCTGAAATGTCGCTGAACTGAGTTTACGACGAGTGTACCACATGGTAACTACTGTCGATTAGGTACTTATGACATTAAAAATATATAAACAGAGTACATATAATTGTCTGTTTATTACAGTAGAAGTATCTTGAAATTTTATAATCTTATATTTCATTATATTGTAATAATTATATTAGTATCCGTATGAAACTAGGTATTAAATAGGAAAAATGAAGCATTACGTAATATTTTTAATTTCGCAGCATACCCGTATATATTGTCGGAAATAAATAAATCTTGTGCGTTCAGTGAGTTATGTGTTATAAAATTAAAGTTTGTGTAAACAAATTCTTACCGTACCCAATAACAAATACAATATTATGATTAAGACATAACTCTCTTGCTCTATTTATGCTGATGCACTGAAGGTATATAATATGTGCTTTGTATTTTTTCTTTACGAATACGCTTAGTAAAATGACTCCTCTTACTATTTTTTCTACTAGATTAGAAGGTAACCCGTAACATCATAGGTTGTAACATTTGCCTACAGATCTAGACATCCTAGGTAACAGTCGTACGAGTTAAAAGCATATCATTTATGCTTATAACAACAAAATACATTATGTATTTTTCAGTTGGTGTTATTATTTCGTATAAATGTCGTTCAAAAATGCAACAAAATAGTCTTACGTAAACAACTTAATTATATTCTTATAGTATATATTATAACATATAACTATGATAAATAAATACATCTTTGTCATCTCTGGTGTCAATGAAAGCATGTTTCAGGGTTTCCCATGTTTTCTGGGATATTATTATTGTATCAGTGAGACGTGACGTGTATATAAAAAACGTTTTGTAAATCTCGCGTCGTGAATATTTTACCTTTATAATAGTAGGGGATTTAGTGATTTACAAAATACCTTGTATGCAGTTAAGTACCTCTACCGAATATCAGCCCCATATATACGGCCGCCCGTCAAGGATCAGGTTAGTAAAAAAAATATCATCAGAAATTCTCGAGCGCCTCACATTAAGGTAAGGTGAGTTAATTAAATGCTAAATATGTAATTATAATATAATAAAATCTTGGGACATTATTTACACACGGTCATCTGATCCCAAACTAAGCAGAGCTCGTTCTATGGAAACCAGACAACTGATATACTACATATAATACTTTTCTTTTGTAAATACATACTTATATAGATAATTACACCCATACTCAGGACAAACAGACATTTTCATGCACACAAATAGCTGTCCTGGGTGGGAATCGAACCCACGAACTTCGGCGCGAAAGGCAATCTACCAACGGCAAAGGTATCTACCAACCACGGCAACTGGCTCGTCCGTGTATATTCCACTAATCTGACAATTTGAGTGACATAAAGAAAGAGGAGGGCTTCAAAGTTGTAAAAAAAAACGTCACCTATTTTTCGACATTACATTATTAAAAATTTCCACAACGCTTCTCCGCATACCGCTGATACTATTGCTATGAGGGTGACGTTCCACATTTATTTCAAATAAGTTATTGCTAACATTGTAAAAAGTTTGCAATCAGAGGATTGTCTACCAAAATGTTTTTTTATACAACTATAAACATACAAAACAACACAAAGATTTAAATTATTTTATTGTAATGTTTTAGTCGATTACAATATACGAAGGATGAATGCAACTGGCCTTGGCAGTTGTTACACAAGACCAGTAAGACATAAATCATATGTTACACTTCTTAAAATGTTACAGATTACAATTTTGTAAACAAACCAGCGCACGTGCGTACCACCGATGAGTCGCTGACTCATTGCGAAGTTAGTGTTGATTATAATGGCAGATGTACTTAATCTTTGGCAATTGATATTTAAATGCTTTAAACATTTATATTTTTATGCTAAATTCGTAAACGATCCCTTACATAATAATATTTTGTATTGAAATACGTCACATTTGTCTGATTGTTATTTTACTATGGTAGTCTACTCTTACTAGTATTTTATTTTGTTAATAAAACACCACAATATATGATACTATTTTATATGTCGACAGTGACACACTTATTGCATTTGAAACACTCCTTGAACAGTATACTCCTAGAACGGTTCATATTCCAAGTTTTTATTAAAACTTAATATAATATTTAGACTCCATACGGATACTTTTATATAAAGCTGAAGAGTTTGTTTGTTTGATCCGGCTAATCTCAGGAACTAATGGTTCGAATTTAAAAAAATAATATTTGTGTGTTGTATAGTCCTTTTATCGAGGAAAGCTCTAGCCTTATTTTAATTAATTATATTTTTATTAATTATACGCGGGTGAAACCGCGGGGCACAGCTAGTATTTATCATAAAATACTTACTCTAAAAATTATAAAATTGCTTTATTACTAGTGTTAATATATCAATTTTATTAGTATAATAAAATGTTTATAGAACTTTTATTTTATTTGTAAGTTGATTTACATGTAATAAGAAATACCAAAAACTAATTATTAAAAAATACTTAATAAATTGAATGCTTTTTTTGCGACCTAGTCTTGAGGTGCATTTGTCATTGAAATGGTTGTCAATTTGGGTTTTCAGTTGTTAATTTTAACTAAAGCTTAGGTAATTACTAGAACTTTAGTCACCAATGCGTGTTGACAACACAAAAGTTGCCAATTTCGCTTTCGAAGACAGCTTTATAAACGTAGACGTACATTACGGATTTGTCACTTGGAGAGTCTTGTTACTATCATCCCACACATATAACGTTTTAATCATTGAATATATTTATTTATGAATGACTGATTGGACTCACTATTTATATCCAGCCACGATTGCGTTCTTATAAGCGTAGATACTTTAAGATAATTTAACATCTCGAATGTATTTTCCTTTATGACTAGTCTGTATAATTTTAAGAATAGAATCGAATCCACATCGAATAGAATGGCCTTCTATTCACTTACCTAAATATAAGCAATGCTTTTATCGATGCCAAATCTATTTTTCGACTTTTCTAAGTGCATTTGTTCAATAACTCCTTCAATCTTTTTTCTAAAGTTCGAGTAACGCATGTAATTAATCATGTAACGTAAAACTTATACGTCATAGTGGTTTACTTTAAATAAAACCTATGGGTTGTCGCGGTGAATCAAAAGCATTGTACGATTTTTCGATTTTATGCGAGTCACATTTCAATGCATGGAATTATTTAATACAAGGCGATCGTAATGAAATGTTTATTACGCATATATTATAACAATTACAGCTGTTATAATATATGTACTTTAATGGCAGTTTAACGCATTCATACTTAAACGGTAATACCCTTTTAGGATTGTTAAATGGCGCCGTGGTCTACATATCATACGGTGTCCAGTTTCGACGTCATTGTCAACGCTTGGATTACCTATTTTAAAGGCATTTATTATTTAACGTATTTAAACAAAGTAAACTGTTATATTTCAAACTAATTGCAAGTTCATAGTTGCAAACAGTCAGTTAGGTTTATGGTACTTATTATTACATTTTAATTATTTAAAGATACAAAAATAACTGAAATCTCGAAAAATATAACATTTATGGTAAATTCAACTCATCATTTTTAAGTAAAAAATTGAAGAAAATAAATTGCAGCTGGTCGTCAGATGTGAACCATCCAGTACGTCAATCAAAATGTCAACGTTCAAAAAGGCGCACGCGCCATTGAGATTAACTCAAAACTCATGCGGTTTTTGTTACTACATACAATATACGCACATTTATTATTTACAATTGAAAAACGTTTTCAAACTGAGTTTATATAAACATTTTAATGAATAGTAAAGTTTGATATTTATCTTGTATACAATACACATATTAAAATTTATCGCACTGCTTATCTTAAGGTTTATGATCACCTATTGGTAGTTTAAAAAATTTAAATATTTTTTAGTGAAAGTTTAGTTCAAAGCTTACAATATCTACTATGGTATTGCTAGCACAAAGGCTAGGTCAGTTACAATAACACAATCATACTTATCTTCCTCGAAAGGAACGTTTGTGGAAGGCTACATGGGTTACGTCACGTGTGCACGCGGCACTGACCACGTGGGCGCCCGCCCACAGCCTGGCTACACTTGTTTATTACTTCCCATTACCATATCCCACTCACCTAGTCACCAGTCTTTTAGAGGTTAAGGATGTAATGAGTTCCGTTTCATTTGTATATTATTAGTGCACGGGCGCATTTGATTAACATACATATTTATATGTTATATAATTATGTACCGAACGGATTGTAATTATAAATAATTATAGACTTGAACGTACCGCTATCATGATACGATTGTAATATGAAAGTTATTTACGGGAGTGTTACTCAATATAAATACAAATTCGTTATTTTGCCGATTTTTATAATAAATGCTAGAATATATCATTAGATTATGTATATTAAAACTCAACCTTGATATTCTATATACTTCGGCCAGTTTGATGATTTAGCAAATACCCGAGTGTGAGGTTTACCTAAAGAACAAATAAAACTGCTTATGTATGTATACATTAAAAATATTAATATAATTATCTTATAGATTATGGATGTCAGCACAGTTTTTATATGCTTTACTTTCATTAAACAACAATAGCCTCGTCAGTTCACAGCGTTAAGCTAAATATGATTTGTGGGACAAATCTCGAAAACAACAGGCGAGTGACCTCGTTCCGCGCAATGCCCGTTGCTAGGCTTGTCGCTCAGATACACAAGTAAAAACAGCATCTTTACCATGAACACTTACTTACTGTGAAATGTGTCTTAAATTATTTCAGATATAAATAAAAAATTGTCGAGTGACCTATATTCTTTAGTAAATATTGTGACAGCTTTATGATTAAAATAAATCGGTAACAAACTTAACATATAACCAAATATGAAATAATTAATTATCTCTTCTCTTTATTTAATAAAGGAAATTGGAATGTACAAAACGAACAATGATAAATTACTAAGATATTTATATATCGTTAATCGGAATGATAGACAGCAGTTCAGAGTTGGGTTGCCCGTTGCACAACACAACATAGATTTGACTTTCTGCGCTAGGCTAAATTCGGATCTCAATTGACTTTGTAAGCCGATGAATGAATCGCAAGCAACACTAAACGTGTACCATATATTTTATAAATTATTTCTTTTGATTACAATATATTCGTAAAACTACAATAAAATGAGTGTTGATCAAACATGTTTGTATGCTTCTTAATCATAATAGTCACTGATTTTCTAACGTAGGTTTATAAGTATCCAACGTTTACTATCATAACTGCTTCGAGCATCTTAATCTGTTACTGATACATATTTGCATACAAAACAGCTATTCAAACAAGATAGTATTGTCTTGAAAGACAGCTTAGAATAATTCGTAGCTGAAACCATAACGGAGTGATGACGTAAAAGGATGTTTTCAGCGAGTCGGCAACAGCGGCCGTCTGTTTATCGTCGGAAAACAGTTAGAGCTACACCCAGATTTGCCTATACCGAAATGCAGCTGTAAAAACACACAGAATTACTCCACTTCTAGCATTCGCAATAAATGTACATACAATGTGATAGCTCGCCCGTTACACAACTGGAGGCATGCGGCGCCCACGTAAATGGAAACATAACAACAGATTATAAACAAAGAAAAAAACTTCAACATATTTTCTTAATATATCACAAGAGAAAGATTTATTATCAGTGATAGAGCAGTGTTTTACGGCCGAGCATGTAACAATTATTATTACGTGATAATCGCGCACCTTTGCTAACCTCAAATGATACAGAACTAGAAATTACAAACATTTTAAATACTCAGAAGTATTGAAATTTAATAACATAACTTTTCTAAAAAAATAGTTATTCAATACATTACTAAAATAAGGATTTTTCTTTCCAACTATTGCTTAGTTACGGAAATAGTTTCATTTATATTAGACCGGGATTAAATTCACGTTTTCGAAATAACAAGGCAATACCGTTCACCGTGTTTCTATTATAGCATAAATTTTGTATTTAGTGCAAAGATTCTATCAATTATTATTCTTCCGTAGGCGATTCTGTATTATTAATGCTTATTTATAGTTGAATATATAAGTAAGTATTGAAAAAACAAACATATTTCCATGTCTTTTTAAAAGTGAAATTTTAATTATCTTCAATAGACGGATATAAATGTAGGAATCAATTATCAACTTAAGCCAAATAAACTGCCACGGCGCAATTTTTTACTCACAATTTAAATCGATTTTGAATGCCAACAATGTTAAAACTCCACAAAAATAATGACTAGATGCTGTCATCTAATTTAAGAGAAAACACGAGTTACGTAATACAAAAAGAATAAAAATGTTTAATATCATACATTCACCAGATTTATATTTAGTTAATAAAGTATTAGTTTCACCCACGTCTATTACGATAATATATTATGCCCTTGACTTTACCATCGTATATGTTTTTTTTTGCATAGGTATGTCTGTCTGGGTTGGTACCACCCACTAATTAGATATGCTACCGCAAAACAGCAGTACTTGGTATTGTTGTGTTCCGGTTTGAAGGGTGAGTGAGCCAGTGGAATTACAGGCACAGGGGACATAACATCTTAGTTCCCAAGGTTGGTAGCGCATTGGCTATGTAAGCGATGGTTAACATCTCCTACAATGTCAATATTTATGGGCGTTGGTGACCACTTACCATCAGGTCGCCCATATGCTCGTTCGCCTACCTATGCCATAAAAAAATATATATTATACTTAGTAATTCTAAGATTCTTGGGCTATCGGTGAAAATACCAAAATATTTCCTGGTCGCGGACCACTATCTATTTCGACTCAATTATGTGTGAGTGCAATAAAAATAATTTACTGCTTGGCTTATATCTAAGAATACGTATATGAGTATTTATGTTATTAATAAAGAGATTTTTATTTCATGGAAAATATCTCGCAAAAAGATATGTAAAAACTTTTTCACAAATTTATATCATAGCGGACAACTAGTTGAGGTAATAAAAATACAGTAGACAAATATATAAGAAAAATATAATAGAAAAATGCATTGCTCAAAGCAAGCCATCATTAGATATTAGTAGATTAAAATATTCTTAATACCTAATTATACCAATTAATGTACAACTGTTTTTTTTTTAGAAAGATTTTTCAACAATCATTTATCATTGAATAAAGGATATATAACACGTCGTTCATAAATAAATAATATGGTTTTACTTGTGTTTCGAAGTAGGCTTAAATTATATGTGTGTAAAATGTAAAAATGTTTAATGTTTAATTAAATTAAGTAGAACCGTGTGATACAAAACTTCACCGTATTATTATTCTCAAATTATTTAGACAAATGCTTACATTATACATAAAATCATAAACCTAACCTGAGACTTTCAAAATCTTCATTTCAATTCCTTTATGAGTAAAGGCCTGTAACAGAAAGACGAAAAGTGTTAGTAAAAATTTCTATTGATATTTAACATGCCAACTACGTAAATAAATGCAGAAATAATAAAAAATGAATGCGTGCTAAAATCTATCTAAATAGAGTGAAATTTCTAATATATATTATTTGAAAAGCATAGATAAAAAAAGAAAGGAACTTAAAGCGCAATTTTGGCCTTCCAAAAGCAGCTATACATGTCCCAAGGTAAACAGGGCTTAACTATCAACTGGCAACTGAGCAGATCTAGCGACGTAATTATTTTAAAAACTCGTAAATTTAATGTTTTTTTTTTTCACTCGAGACAAAAAGCAATGGGTGGCACAATAAAATTCACTTTTTGGCAGCTTTTAAAACGATGTCGCGATTACAAAGAAACAAATTATCAAATTATACGTCGACCTCCTGTAAAATATTTTTCTTTTCATAAAATACTTTTTTAGTAGTTAATTTTTCTTGTATGTTGTGCGATGCGTAATATCTTACCCTTTATTATATAAAATGCTTAACGAGATTTAATTGCTACTGGATTTATCACCAAGAGGTTAGGACTTTTAGTTAAATTAACTTTGTACCGTCATCATATAAACAATACCTTGTACCAGTAGGTAAATAAATAATAGTATAAGACGCATAAATATACACCGTTTTTACATATAAGGAATAACAGAATGTGGATTTACTTCGACGATTGTTTGACCGTATAATGTTCTCTCATATTCATAAATTAAAAGCCTATTAGGAAACGTAATAAGCGAACATTTATTACATCTATAAAGTTTACTATCAAGTAAGACGATTAAAAATGAAGTATTTCTTAGTGATGATTATCTTCTTGTTTTCAGTCACAGCGGCCAATCTCAAATACTAGATACTAGCATAGAATATAATATCTATACTAATATATATGGCTGAAGAGTTTTTTTGTTTGATCTGGCTATCTCAGGAACTACTGGTTCTGGTAATTTAAAAATTATTTTTGTGTTGTATAGTCCTTTTATCGAGGAATGCTCTAGGCTGTTTTTTTCATTATATTTTTATTAATCATATGCGGGTGAAACCGCGGGGCACAGCTACTTAAGGATATATAGATGTGCAATGTGTAGGTGTGCTTTCGATTCCCTCACTCCCGTCCCATGAAACGGAAACCCAATAAGCGTAGAGAAATTAGCCGCAGAGCCCACGATTGTACGTGCTTTTCAAGGTAAGGAAGTATGTTACTAATCACTAAGTAGCACCGGATTACTCAATAAAACTCGCAAATCCACCTCACATTTCGGGATCTTCACATTTTAAGCCACTATTCGTATTAAAACAATTACTACATCTGTTCATGATACTTTTGCATGAGTTTTTTTTCCCTTACAGATAAGTTTTAGCAAAAGATGGTTGCACGTGATGCTTTCCATTCATCTGTCTTACTTTACGTGTGGTACGATTCCTCACGGTTTGGCATTGTGCCGCGGGACCATACGATACAACGGCAAACAATTTGTATTAAAATACCAACAAAATTATGAAAAAACAAACTGTCGTTTATAATTTTTGGTCATTGGTCAGTTGGTGCTGAACAAAGTTCAGTCACATACGACAATCCTTCCGACACACAAAACAGTGTTGTCATAAAAATAGATGATACAGAAAAGTCGTACGTTAACGTATATAAGCTAGTCGGCTGGGCGGGACATGCGAATAACAAACGAGCAAAGCGAGTTCTGTTTTAGGTCAACGTTGAACATACCAAACGGGTCGCTCGGACGCTTCCGGGGTTCTATTTCTGAACTTCATCAAAACGACGCCTTGGAGTATTGCACTGTCGAGTTTTGCGACTATTGCCATTATAATTCTTTGATTACTTTAATCTATACCTTTGACCTATAGATGAAGTGAGAAAATATACACTGTCGAAGCAAATGATTAGAGTTAGAACTGGAACTATTATATTTATTAGAAGATTTTTTGCCGACAATATTCTTTTAGTTGTTATTTTTGAATATTACGATATTAGAAATTAAAATGTAATCGATTATTAATAATAATTTATTTTGATATTACATTTCATGTGACTTGCCCAAGAATAATTCACCTGTAACCGATACAAGGTGAGAGTGAGGGCATAGTTCCGCACAGATTACGGAAGCGGTCAAACGAATTTTGCAGATTGGGTACAGCCCGTTTCTGTCGGTCGTCGTCTTCACTACTATCTAAATAAGGAGCAAAAGTTCAACGGCCGCCTTCACTGACGAGGAAGAAAGCGCCTAAGAGATGTGACAAGTCATAATCTAACAATCAAATTAGACTCTTATACATCACATTCCTTCTTTTTGTTTCTACACAATTTTCCAAATACATACACGAAAAGAACGAGTCTTGAGAAGTATTTTACACATAACGAAGTTCCGCTTTGTAGAAATAATACACGTGGCAGAAATGAGTCTGTGATAAATTGGGTCAGTATACCTGTCATCTGTGGTGTTTGCGTGACGTGAGTTTAATTTTCGTAGAATATTAGTCTAAATTTCAAACGACTGGTGGAATACTTTCGCTCGGCCGAAGGATTGTGATGACGTAGCACCTTGGCAAGCGCGAAAGCTTGAGACAGGAATTGCGTAAAGGTGTCGTGAACACTTCATTCGAATGCCTAAAAACTTCTCGTGACATCGATAATACAGAAATACTATTAGCTTCTGTCAACAGCGTCGAAAATAACCCGAGAACATTCAAAACATGGTCATTATTATCAGCACTCTGTTTATTTAGAAATAAATACGATATTATAATCATTGGGACTTGTAAGTTGGAAAATTACCAATAATTTTATTTAACTGTAACATTTGTGTCATATCCATGAACATCCGATGTATCGTTTGCGAAGCAACAACACAATCAATCTATGAATTTACAATCCAAAATATCTATAGATGACAAGCGAGCAACCTCGTATTCGCTCTCTTATAGTTATGGTTTGTAAGCATATTAGTAATAAACAATATTCGAGTCAATAATAGTAGTCCGCGCCAAGCTATCTCTCCGCTCATTTTCATCCATTTATCACGCAGTTCGAACACACGCCCTACGGATTTTGTCTCACACTCGTGTTCATTTTTAAATAGCTTTTATATTTCTGAAACTTACGACGCTAAACCTATGTGTAAAGTGACTTTATAACTTTTTTATTCTTAAGATTAATAGTATGTTCAGATATAAACTTAAAATCACTTATTGTGACATCTTAACATTCCCGACCAGTTATATTTGTTAATTAAACACTGCCACACACTTTCCTGTCACCTACTTTCAGTATACAATTAATTTATACAACGTTTCAGCATATCTGTTTATATAAAATTGTTTGTTTCGACTGTATTAAGTCAGTTTATTAATCTAAAATACGACGCGATTAATTAAGACTATAAATAAACAAGTATTGCAATTAATAGTCATTTAGAATACGTTATTTATCTCTTGGTATAAAACAAATTATTAAAAAAACTTTAGATTATAATATGATATGTTTCATTCGTAAATAGGTTTTTGATAGTTCCGAAAAAAACAATACGATGAATATATAAAAATATATATTATACAGAGAGATATGCGAGGGAGACAAGCGCTAGTAGAATTATTAAACTAAACTACGAAACCTAAACGTGGAAAAAATCTTGGACTCATTCCAAGCAGCTGATTGATGAGGATGGTCATTTCGTACACGGCCAATCCCGAGCTTTTTCTTATTATTTAGCAAAGTGTCTATTTCTGAGACGCGAAAAACAAGAACCTATTAAAATATTCTATACACCATACCGCACACTTATATGTATACACGTCACATTTGATATTGCGAAAGGAAAAATAAGTTACGTTTCACAAAACAGCAATAATAAAATTCAATGATTGTTATTATTTATTATAACTATTAACTTGGTTATTACAAGCTGATCTAAACGAACGCCGGTGAAAACAATACGTAAAAAGTAAACATTAAACGAATATAAAACAGAGTAATTACCTCGACACCGATACTAAAGCCACAAACATTAATACAGTTCATAATACTCGTGGAGCTCATAAAAGATAGAGAATTTCACGCTTGACGACTATAATTTTTCAACTGTTTTCATAAATAGATCGTATGTAAAATACTGAGTTTGGTGTTGAAGCGTAGGCGTATGCCGAATCGTACTGGAACTAACATAGCAACGAATTAAAACATTTTATTAAAATCCTCTTTCATGTACAATTTAATATTACGTATAAAAATATTTTTATTGCAGAGCCTTGTTTCGATTTGAATGTAAGTAAACTAGCAACTACTTCATACAAAATTAAATTGAATTAACATAACTCTGTTATTGCTGTTAATAATAATATAAAACATATTTTCAGCTATGTTTTTTACGCATCAAATATTTTATCCACTCATATTGTTAAGATACTACTAAATTATTTGAAATATATACTTGACTACAGTACATATTTTCTGAAAACACATAAGTAAACGCGTTTCACGTATTGCTATTTCCTATTAATTTTGAAAGTAATAGAAATCTCAAGCTAGCTTCAGAGTGGGTAGCAGCAGAAACAAAAATATATTGGGAAGATATAATAACACAAATAAACATAACTTCCACCTTAAAAAATAGATAAAAAGCTGATATTTGAAAACAAGTTACTGCATGCACAATTGAATACAATAATAGTCTAAAATTATTTCGTACCCGAGAGATACGTAACATCATGATCATGAAAATCTTATACTTTTACGATTAATAATAATTTCAATAATAAGGGAAACATATTTTAATGTGACAACTTAATTTAAATAAACAAGTGTCATATTGTGTTCTAATCGGTTATTGTAATGTATTTGTAATTAAAAAAGCGATATACTACGAAACAAATAGTTGCATCATTGACGACATGTATATGTTGTCCAAGCCCATAATTATCACTGCAACCCTAATTATCTAATGTTTGTCTCTGAACTCACCGATCTATTGTTGCCAAGCATTTAGCCAATCGGTAAAGAGGAACGTGAAGGTTAATTACCTGAAAGTATAGAATAAACAATTAGTAACACTGCAACAAGAGCTAAAGCTTAAACTGGAACGTAAGTACATGCTTTGAAAATTATGGCTAACTAAATTATACATACACACATTCATTCGATGTAAACAAATTTCTTAAGTAAACTGAAGCAAACATTACTATAGACAGTTTTACATACATTAGCATCTTTGATACACAATCATCAATATTATATTTATCATTGACTCACATGAAAAATAAAGTAAATTACTTTTAACAGTATATTAATTATAATTAAAGAGAAATTAAATATATAATTATCAAGTTATCACTTATAAATAAGTCATGAAGGATGTAAATTTAATTTAACCTCAATTATTAGTTATAAGGAAAGTTCCAAGTAACGTAAGGCATATTAAATTATATTTATTATAGGCATGTATTAATATATAATTTGACTAAAATAATGGCGTGTATTAATATATAATTTTACATAATGAGTTTTTGGTAAACTGCGATTTGTACGGAATGAAAACAGAGCCGTCTAATGACAATAAATAAACGTCACGCTTACGAATAAATAAACTCGCACTAAGCTCACAGTTGATACAATGGTACGAGTAATACGATTACAGAATTCTTGTCGGGTAGTTAATACAAAACTTACAATATTTCAAGATGTTTCTTATGTAAAATGGACCAGAATGAACAGAGATCCTGGGCTCAAGTTATACAATAATATATCACTAAATAGCAATTGCACACGAATTGACAAACGGTGGGTAAACAAGTTTGACAGCCACGTCAAATACACTACGCCAGCGACGGCTATACGGCCGGCCCACGCGCACTGCGTCGTAAACTAACCCTCAGCACGCATGGGTTTCACAAGGTTACTCAATGACTTTTACAGATTTACAGCGGCACAATAAATCAACGCATATTCATGATTGTTAATATTGTATTACGAATATCCTCATTTAATACTTTTTAGTATATATATATATATTATTAATATTTCAAGAACGTAAAAACATATTCTTGTAAAACAGCGCCTGATATGAACCTTTCTTATTAATTGCAAATGTTAATTAAAAAATGCGTCATAAATCAAATAATATAAATTAATATGTAATGCTATCACTGATGCTTTATTTAATTAATTTTCATTTATTTTATAGGTCAGGCGAATCAGGTTCGTTAATCTCTCTACTGACATTATTTCGTGCAAGTCTCGCTATGCTCACCGTCGTCGTATCGACAAGCTAAAAGGATCGGTCATTCTGGCTGTGTACCAAGGAACGTGAATTCAGGCCTAACTAATGTGCATTACGTGACCCAAGTTGGCATTTTGAACGGTAATGTCTGGCCGCCAACATGCAACTATGTTGAGGTTCTTCGTCGACTTATCGTATGGTCTTCTTCATTTAGTATACCATCGCTTCCCCTACAAATAGGATGATTCAATTATTTAATTTAATTTTTTTTTGTATATGATCATCGCCTCACACTTTAAGGTGTGACTTTATCCTCCTTGCTCTGTCGTTGACCTGCGTTACGGTGGAGTTTAATATTTTTTATGTTTCCAAAGGTAATATTAAGTATAACCTACAACTACATGCTATTATTACAACAATTTTATACTTTTTCAAATAATTACAGTACGATATTTTTATAGAACTCAAGCTTTAAGGATTAGCTACGCTTGTAACATGGTGTTCACAAGGTCAATACCAAACTTGCAGACGACTGTTTGACTGACTACCAGCTAATATTAGGTCGCGACGCGTACATCGATTAGCCATTGCCAGCTTTGGATAAAAGGCATGATAATAACTATATTCTTAGAAAATATATAATTCTACATATTATATACTCTTGTGATATTTAAACAGGAGTAGTAAACATAGTATGCCGCACCTAAAGTATCCACGAACGAAGCCCGGAGCAGTGCAACATGTTTATTAAAGGAATCATTATATGTAGTGTATACATAAAAAATACCTACTGAGAAACAAGTTGTTTTCTTCAATCTATCGATAACCGACACTAGTGACTAATAATACACAGTAAAAGTTTTGCACGTTATTAGAATATCACAAGATTTCTTGGTCATTCCATGACGAGTCTTTACAAATTCTGATACAAGAACATTTAAACGTTTGCTATTGCAAAAGTAGCAACAAAATTAAATGGAGACGTGAAATTGTTTATCTTGGATATGCTCAAGTGACAGGTGCATAAGTAACAGCTATTTTAGACCACTAGTATTTTTTACACGCTTTCATAGTTCCGTACATTCTAAAATATAGTATGCGTTTACAAGATTTATTTACCCGTTTGCATCTTTAAAAAATATCCCGCTGTTTTAATTTATAATAGCTGTTCGCTATAACTTCTTCGTAAAGGCAATCGTTTTCTTAAAACTGAAGGTTTAAGAATATTGAACCTAAAAGACCAATTATAATCATCCGGTTAATACCATATGACTACTATTTAAAGTTTGAAGAAATGTTAACTTTATAAGTAGAACGAATTACCCGAAACCTTTAGAACTCATTCTAACATATAATTATTTATTATAGTTTGTAGTATGTAAGAAAATTATCGGATGTACAAAGCATTAAAAATCATAACTTTGTCGGCCAATGCAATACTATACGTATAATGCAAGAGATTGCGAAATTCACGTCATCAAGAGCCAAACGCCCCCGGCCGTCAGCGTCGCGGAACGGTTAAAGTGGAAGATGTTCGGAGACGACACCAAAAATACAAAAATAAATTTGCAAGCTAAACAATCTCGCCGTTTCCGGCAGACACAAACACGTATGCACGGTGCACGGTGCAAAATTAAAAACCTCCCGAAATTAGCTACTACTTTATAATACGTCTTTCATAAGTGAACTTTAAAGAAGCAGACAAATATTTGCCGTTGACCTATTTACAAATTGTAAATAATGCATATGTGCGATAATGCTCGCGATCGTTTTCTAAATTCAATATACTATAATATATATATTTATTATTACGCAAAAGCATTCGTACTACTTAACTGAGTCACAAGTATGAAATTATCGTATCTAAATTGGGTAGACTTCTCGCACCTGTTTATTTGTTAAATTTAAATATATTAAAGATATCTTACGTAGATATGCGAATTGTTTGGCTCCGAGTTTATTATACACAAAGTTTAAAAAAAACTATATAAATCGACATGACATGATCCGTGAGATGAGGACTTTTTAACTCCCGGAATCACGAGGCAATAAAACATGCCTTTTCTTAATTTAATTAGGAGGTTGAGTGAGTGATTGTGGAATGTGGTAGAGCTTCACTTGGTGGTAGAGCTTTGTGCAAGCTCGTTTGGGTAGGTACCACCCACTCATCAGATATTCTACTGCAAAACAGCAGTACTTGGTACTGCTGTGTTCCGGTTTGAAGGGTGAGTGAGCCAGTGTAATTACAGGCACAGGGACATAATATCTTAGTTCGCAAGGTTGGTGGCGCATTGGCGATGTGAGCGATGGTTAACATCTCTTACAATGCCAATGTCTATGGGCAATGGAGACCACTTACCATCAGGTGGCTCATATGCTCGTCTGCCTTGCTATGCTATATAAACAAAAATGTATTCTATGGAATTGTGAAATAATATGGATATACATGTGGATAAACAAAGAAAAACAACAACAACCTCTGTACATAGAGAGCGCATATGACAAAGTCCTTGTGAGCCTTCTAACAGCTCGCTATAAATAAAGCCACACGTGTAACTTTGTTAAAGCTAATCAATTGAGGAATGAATTATGGATAATTGGCATCAAACATCATACGTTTATTAACCTGTACAATATATGTTATTAATTAATTATTATCTCTGCGTCTTGTGCTTGTGACCATGCAATGCGTTTGCCAAAATTCAAATTACTACTGATAGGTGAACTTTAGCTACTGAATATTATGATCATTACATTACTACTCATTCACACATATTGCCTTTTTATTTTATAATATACGGACGACTTCGTGGATGGAATGAGTAGGTGGTACTTACCTAGACGCTATAGCAAGATATAATTCGCATAAGACAAAGATACGAAAGTATGAATGAGATAAATAATATTGTTGTTTCATTAAAATTCCTCCAGCGAAATCCCCGTGATTTTAAAAACATAGAACTTGCATACTTTCATACTCTTTTCTTATCTTTTAGCATATAGTGATTGCCTATTATTAAAGTAGCACTTAGCGAATTTATTTAAAGTTAGTCCAAGGAATGTTCTGTGAATACTTTGTTGGTAGGTCCAATAAAAATATTTTTTTTATTGCATAGGTTGGCGGACGAGCATGTGGGCCACCTGATGGTAAGTGGTCACCAACGCCCATAGACATTGGCGTTGTAAGAGATGTTACTATCGCTTACATTGCCAATGCGCCACCAACCTTGGGAACTAAGATGTTATGTCCCTTGTGCCTGTAATTACACTGGCTCACTTACCCTTCAAACCGGAACACAACAATAACAAGTACTTCTGTTTTGCGGTAGAATATTTGTTGAGTGGGTGTTACCTACCCAAACGAGCTTGCACAAAGCTCTACCACCAAGTAAATTTATAAATAAAATAATACAGTTAAAAATTTAAATAAAGCTTTCTTTCTATTCGATTTGTTTAGGATTGTAGCCAAATATGTAATCATAGTAGGTACTTAAAAATGTATTTATGACTTGTTTATTACGTAACTTAAATGTTTAAAGTGAAGCTTGACAACGCTTGATTAATATAACAAATAGCGAAAAATTAAAACCACTACATGCAAATTTTATGGTAAAATTCTCAAAAATTAAGCTTTGTCAGAAATAAATCTTTATAAAACTTTAGACATCATGTAAATATATAATAATGTAGTATGCAGGATAGTAAGTCGCTCATATTTAGGGTTCCGCACCCAAAGGGTAAAACGGGACCCTATTACTAAGATTCAGCTATCCGTCCGTTTGTCACCAGGTTGTATCTCAGGAGCCGTGATAGTTAGATAGTTGAAATTTTTAACAGATGATGTTGCCGCTATAACAACATAATATTCTACAAACAGAATAAAATAAATATTTATAATATACGTTTTTTTTCCATTTTTATAGATAATGCTACGGAACCCTTCGTGCGCGAGTCCGTCTCGCACTTGGCCTGTTTTTTGTAACCCTCTAGCTTTAAATAGTTGGACCATGATGAGCTGATTACTGTCAATAGTCTATATACAGTCTAGTGTGTTTAGTGTTTATTTTGATGCCACGATAAATTAAATGTATGGAGTTATATGGACATGCTCTCCAAGCATTCCTATCTGTTATTGGACTGGTTCGTACGTTTGCCAAATATCTTAGCTTCTAAGCGTGTTTGGGCTTCGAGTGGTTGTGTTTACTGTATAGTAATATTCATATAACGTTGGCAATATTAAGAAATGACATAATATCATGAAAGGTTCAACGTTATCACACTATCAAAAGAAATAAGGATTGAGTCGAAAATGAAAGTGTTAGTCAGCGTACAGTTGACACAGGTCCAAGATGCTGTCGACGATAACGGTAATACGGTTCACGTGGTCACACCTTGAGTTAATCGCGTTCGACGACACCCCTCCGTTAATCATAATATACGTTCGTGGCTCAGTGGCCAAAACATTAGTACCATAAGTTTGTGTCTCAATCGGTAATGAATTTGGCAGTAAACCGACAGCGGGGCTACCATTATTTTAGGTTTATCGGTACATGTACCGCTAGAGATGAATACAATTCTAACGTTTTGCTAGATGCTAATTGGCTAGATTTTTAATTTATATCATAATGTAACCATTTAGTAACACGTGTAAGACGTTTCCGTCTCTAGTTATTCTTAACCACTTTCGATCAATCATTCTAAATGAGATCAGTATATATGTATATACAATTAATTTGTAAGCTTATTTTTATAAGTTAGCTTATTATTGTAGTAACAGAGTAATAGTTTGGAATATGTCTAGTTTGTTTGTATTTTTCGAAGCTATAGGCTAAAATCATTGTGTTGTTTTAATCAGTGTCATACATATTTTAGTTATGAAGATTTATAACGTTCCGACGAAACTACCACCTGCCGTTTTACGAGTGTGTTTAGAAAGAAAAGAATAAAAATGGATAGTACATCGTAAAGCAACACAACGAGGTCAAGGTGGATTTAGAATGAGAACGACTAATTACGCTCCCATGTCGATAGCGTTAAAACTACATTTTTTTAAACAAATATCTACAATAAGTTGATAAAGGTTACTTATTAATTTTAATTTTTTACCAAATATATTGTGTATTTTTAATTATAACCATTTGTTTTTGGAACGAGCAAAAAAATACTCAATTAATACGTTTTTATCGTTAGTAAAAATTAATAATGAAATAAAGATTTACTGAAGACCAAATTAAATAATCTATACACTTGGAAAAAAGAATGACGTAGTTTTGAATGAAAATCATCGGGTAGTCATTAGAGCATGCCGCAGAATAAATAAATAATGGAATACATGTAATTAAACAGTGACGTGCAATGTATATTAAGAGTATATAATTATAATTAGTAAACAAAGGGTACAACAGGTGTTCCATGTAGGTATAAACGCATTTAATGAATATCAACTGAAAACATATATCAAACGTCTTTATTTCGAAATATATTTTTTCTCTATTTATCATAGCGAAAGAATGTGGACTTACAAGAAAAACATAGTTTAAATTATACAAGTGGTTTACATATGAATTACACAACCACAGACACCCAGTGCCAAAATTCTATTTGTAACAAACCGAGACGGGTATATTTAACTGCCACCCATAAACTGTTGAACGTTGTCTTCTACACGGGACAATCACAATATAAACAATAACAAGAATCATTTCATGAATACCGTAGCCGTACTCTATATAAATATAAGTCAAACAGAGCCGTAAGTATATCAAATACTGTCAAAATCATTAAAAATATAGAAATTATTAAAAATATCATTCGTCTAATTTTGTCGCTTTCAGATAAATCGGGTTGGCCGAAATAATTCGACACTAAGATAACCAATACATATGAAAAATATGTAGAATATTAACCCTTAATAGTTTATACAATATCAAAAAACTGAATCGGCAAAATGAAAACTAAACCTGTGGATTCAAAGTTAATTAAATAAATCTAGTAGAAAGAATACGTTATTAATCAAAATGACTGGTTTGAAATAAAATAAAATTATTTTGTGGACTATAAAGCTACAGGATAGGATGGTAAGCGATTGTTTTTCATCAACGGCATTCTAACTACATAATGTAACACTGCTTCATTTCTGCGAATAATAATGCGTTTGTTTGCGATTCCTCAAAACAAACATTCCGTTCTTATGTGCGACAGAATTACCTACAACCCATACGCCAACGCGAGCTGCATAAATAGATTCATTTTCTTGGATAGAAATTCACGACTTTTATACTAGGGCCGTCATCAAAAGCGAGAAAATGTCTGTAGTCACGGCCTATTTACGATCTGACAAAACATGTTGTCAATAAAGAAATACGTTAGCTCGAATAGCAACTTTTGTGAATTATTTCTCTGTGAAAAAAAAATGGTAAACTATTTTTTTTTGTTTCGAGGCATAGATCAATGTCAGGACAAGGGGCTATAAAGTTTCTTGTAAAGTTAAACAAAAGCTGTCGAAAACGGAAAACAAATATTTATATCGTCGATTTACTCACATAAAAATGTATTTTAATATGTAAATTCACAAACTGACTATAGTTTAATTTATCTGAGGAATAATTGGCTGTTAAAATGATTTCTTAAAACTCCATAAAAATGGATGTTGAGAATTATAACATGGCATTTGAAATGTTTTTTTTTTGTATCATAAAAAAATATTCAAAAAAAAATTCCATAATCTATAAATATGCAAGAAGATTTAAATACAAATAAAGACCGATGAAATAATAGTTTAGCATTGAAGTGGCACGATACGGGGTGATCAGGTCATTGTAATCAGTAACAACAGTGCTTGGCATTGGCATCGTCGAGCGTCGGAGGACGTCCGACACCTGCTACAACATTTCTAGACGCAGACATAATAACACCTGAGTTAGATAAGGGTGACTGATAGCGATATGTAGCGCCATACTATGTATTATATTTGGTATATGTTATATTTGGCATATGTTATATGATAAAAGCTATATAAAGACGAAAGAGTAATTTGTAACAAGAGCGATGAGCTATGAACGACAAGGCGTTGCACAGCGCTACGTATCTAATGGATGCCAGGTATAAACGTTCTAGTGGCGTGCTTTTAAACGTATATAAATACCGTGACTAATCCAATAACAATGCAGGTAACGTTTTCAGATCTTGTCATCGGTGTTTCAGTTGTAGACACGAGAGAGATAAATTGCAGTCTAACTGTAAACGAAGCTATTAAAAACGTAGTTTTATATTTAAACATTCTTCTTATAAATTATTCATCTTAAAATAACATATATAGATAAATTAATAAAACAACACGCTTGCATAGTATGTATTATAATTGTATAATTACAACAATCAAACATACTGAAATAGAATTTCACAAGCATATCCTAAGTTAATACAGGTATTATAAAGAGCTCCCTGACGGAGTGTGCCGCTTGGGGGCCCCAGAGGCATTACCTGACGGCGGTTGGAGGGCGACCTCTCCTTGCCGAGCATCATCAACGCGATGCTCGGAAGCGAGGGGTGCTGGTCGGAGATGGTCTCCTTCTGTGAAAGTGTACAGAAGGAGGCCGCGGAGCGGGAGCGGTAGGAGAATGCCACTGCAGACCCGCTCCGCCGTAGAAGACTGGGTAGAAGGAAGCGACGTTTTGCGCACCTTCTCCCCCCGCCACAATAGGCGCCACCGGGACTAGGGAGGTTCCCAGTACCCTGGGATTCCTCCCTAGTGAATGGGGTCTTCTTAATAATCATATAAGCACAATTATTTTTTTATATCCAACAAGCACTTAAATGGATTTTAAAATTGCTTTTAAAGATTAAATAAAATTTTTGTTCAAAATGCCGGTAGTTTACAACCGGTGAGTCTTAGTCAAATAGAGGACGGCGTTGGATAAAAGTTACAATAAACATTTGCATAGGTATGTAGATGCTTAAGGTAATAACTATTAACTGTTCAACTAAGACCACCAAGAAAGTGGTTATGTAAAAACATGACCGAAACTATGGCTTATATTAATGACTAGCTGTGCCCCGCGGTTTCACCCGCGTATAATTAATAAAAATATAATGAATAAAAATAAGCCTAGAGCCTTCCTCGATAGACGGACTACGCAACACAAAAATATTTTTTAAATACGAACCCGAAGTTCCTGAGATTAGCCGGATCAAACAAACAAACTCTTCAGCCTTTTATATTAGTATATTATATAGATACTAGATATAGATAAAGAAGTTAATAGATCAGGTGACCTGGAGAACTCTGAAAGATTGCATGGAGCGACTTATAGCGATCACGACCCGTAATCATTACGTTTCGGCGAAAATTAAATGTAAGTCATGTATCCACATACATCATGATTGCTTGTATAAAAAATCTTAGTCAGCCTCGTACTACTCCATTAAAAAAATAATATATACCATTAAATTAATTTCTGCGTCACAAAATGCACACGGGCATACAGCAGTTCGTCCTAATTATGCAAGCGACAAGTTACGTGAAGTATAGAATGTGTATGCGCGGATTGCACGGCATTCGAGTTGCATTTGTTTACGAGTCTTCCGTTACATAAGACGGCGGGATCTGGAGTGTCCTACCTATTTATAATACACACTTTTCATTCGCAATGCCCCGTGACACATATCTTGCACTGAATAAGGGAGATCTAAAGACGATTTTCGTTAACCATGCCGTCAGCCGAATTTAACGGACGTCGTATTAGCATTTTATAGTACTTTTCACGCTTTGCATCGCGTTCCCGTTAAAATACTACCGTAATGTAATTAAATGTAGTTTAAGAAAGCGCAGTAACATTTTAACTATGTAATTACTTAATGAAAATTTTGGGTTTGCTGATTCATTATTTACCTAGCATGACGTTTAAACGATGCTTCGTATATTTATATTAAAAGTTTTTTATTTATGTTATCATTTTTATTCTTTACATTTTATTGCTTAAGCGGTTTTTTTTTCATATATATGTAACAGTTGGAAATAAGACATTTAAAAATTTTATACGCATGGATTGTAAAATGACCATGGACGTCCAGCGAAGCTTATATGCGGTTTTTATTTATAAATCCACTTATTAACTTGCCACTGCATTTAAAATTAGGAATTTTGATTATTAACGGTTTTATAGAATTAATTAATTAGATTGCGAGATGTTTTGGTTGGTTACCCGCACTATTTCGCCTATCATTATTAAAATCTAAAAAAAATTAACTGAAATGAACATTATAAAGTCAAGATCTCAAATTAAACAGCAAACAATATAATACTCAATGGAACTGAGTATTCTAGGCAATTGTTATTCATATCAACATAACATTTAATAGATATTAATTAAAGCAATGAATTTATCAACATGATTTACCGCTACTAGTAATTTTACTCCTAACCTAATACATACTGATATATATTAATTGTCAATTTATTTAAAATAAATAATATTTCTTTATTAGGACAGTCAAAATGGAACTTTTATACAGGATTAAGTAACAATAAAGTGTTATCAAACATTCGATAATATTATGTAAATGAATATCGGACATATCGTCGAACAGGTATCCGATGTAAACAACAGGGCACGTGGCTCAACGCGGCGTGAAAACAATTAAGAACCACGGGAGTTTTCATCAATGAATTAAGAGATTCTCTTGAGAATCACATCTACGTAAAGTAATTTTTAAATATTATAAATATAAAATAGTATGAACCAAAAAATAAATATATTTTCTCATATTCATTTATATAGTAATAAAATAAATGGAAGTTGTGTAGTAATATCCTCAAACCAACATAATTAATCGTACCGTCGCAATGCCTGCAGCGTTTGGGCTCCGGGGGTGCGAGCTCGTCGCCGAGTTCGCGATGTCGTACCGGCATGGCGGCGCATCCCGCGCCGGAGCCGCCACCACCCGTGTCAGTACGGGGCTCACGCGTTTCACGTCGACCGCTTCTCTAGCGGCTCGGCTGCCACTGAGCCTGATCAATCCGCCCGCCCCGGCCGGTAGGCGGCGCCCATTTGCAAGTTATTTTGGGCAACCGTGAGTCACAGCTCAACTGCAATGTTTGCGATGAGCGGCGCCCGCGCATCACAGGCTTTTTTACGGTACCCTATACGAAATGAAGTGTTCTGATTGCCACTTCTTATACAATATTTCCCCAGTTTGTCATTTTTTTTAGTGGAATTTTCACTGTCTGTCTACAAACTAGTGATCAGCTCCATTGTAGGAAATATTTATTCAAGATATTGAAATTTATGATTAAAGTCATTCTTGAAAATTGTATATTTTTTTTATAATAAGGAAAAGGATATTCTGCCAATACATCACTATGTCTTAACAAACAAAATATGTTAAATTTCGAAATGTTTCTTCACATCTCATGCATTAACATTTAAACATATTTGCCAGTTTGTTTGTATCAAAAAAATATAAACATAAAATACCTACATTAATGTTAACTTCCTTTCAGGGGATTAAGTAAACTTTCTTAATATGCTATGTGATAAAAACTATATTTGATATTTGTATAAAAAATTATAACTAGATTATATTTGTCATTATTAAAACGTCAGAAGATACAACAAAATCTATACTACTGTTATATTAAAGCATTGAACAAAATGTTATTTTAAAGTGAACCTTACTTAACTTGTATGGACATGTGTATAAATAATTAATTGAATATCTCTATCTTATATTGATAACAAAATATGGAAATACAGTTTAACACTAATTTTATCAATGATTTTTTTTTATTTATTGTCAATTTACTTACAATAATTCTATAGCAGTTTCAAAATGGAATCATTGATTTTCATTCATCGTTACCTATTTATAAATTATTAACATTGACATTGAATGGATAACTGTAGTTCGGCAACATTATGTTGAATATTTAAGATTTATTGTTATATAAATTTATATTTGGCAATGAAATGACATTAAACATCAGCAGTTAGCTAATGAGATAACATTGTAAGTTACTTTAAAATATTTTAATGCATTTAAATCATAAAACAGACAAGAAAGTATCAGTCTTGCCTTCACATTTCATAAAGCGACGCATTGCCAGCATGTTTAAATTGAAAATAGTATTTATCATTTACACACTCTTTAATACAATATTCAATTGATAAACATACATTTGCAAGTCAGATTCTTGTTATCTTAAAAATATGATTAATGGTCGGTTTTATTTATTTCACAATTAATGATTGAAACAATAAGTAATTGCTCAATTTTAAAAAGAATAGCCAAAAAAATTATATTTAAATAAATGAAATATAAAGGGCTACATAAATGTATGGTGTATACAAATTACCTTAGGGCTTACGAAATAAGTTCGAGACTGATCAATTTTGTGTATTTTTAAATATTTAAGTTAACTTTAATTATTTTTTCCAAAATGTGTTAAAGGTTTATTAAATAAACCCTTACTATTAATGTTACTATATATTTATATGTTAAAAAGTAAAGTCTATTACAGACATGTAGATTAATAAGCTGTACAATTATGAATCTTATACACTTTATTTTTAGTAAAATATTAAAAACTAGTTGTTCATTGATGAAAAAGTAATAAATTTGTTAATAATAAAAAGCCGTGGAATGGATTGTGCTACGAAAATCCTTTTTAGAAAAGAGTATTGAGAAGTACTTGTAATGAAATTTAGAAAACTCCTTTTGTTTTTCCTAAAATTACTTAAATTAACTATGAATTAGTCAAATCGATAATTATAACTTGCTGCCAATACGCAGTGCCTTGATGTCTATTAAAATCCGGCGTTTCTGAATTTGGTTTCCAATATAGCATGCTTATTCATTTATTGATGACTTGTATAGTTATCAAAAGGTATTGTCTTCCTTAATACTTAGTCAATACATAAATATTTAGATAAAAGCGAACAGATTGTCGTAGTGGGCGGCTTTTAAAATAAACTTACCTATCAAATCAAGACTTTTTAGTCGCTCGTTCTTGTACGAAAATCATGTAGAAAGAAAGATTTTGTTTGCAAATTCACTACAATTCCGTTACACCACGTCACTAACTATTTTATTGTCGCGTAAAGATAGAATAGATACGATATTCTCTCTACACTTTTCTGCCATTTTGAATTATTCAGTAATTGCCATACCGAAAAATAGTACGAGTTAAAAATGTTGCAATATTTTTTAATATTAAATATAAAATTAGTTTATTTTTTATTATTTGTTGTTAAGTAGATACCTTTGTTAATATAATTTAATATTTATAATAGTATAAATCAATTTTTTTTTTAATTATTATTGTATTTCATGACTAGCCTACCTACTACTCCTGAAGTGTACATACTACAGGGGTTAATTTAATGTTAATTTGTAGTCTTCTTTACAAATTAACATTAAATTTGCATAAAAAAATATAATATCAATACTGTTGACGGTTTTAGAAATTTAAAAGCAAATCACGATAAGCATCAGTAAAAAGTACTATCGATATAACTTTGAATATCTCTATCTTATATTGATAGTTGCGTGATATTTCTTTTACATACCTGTAAAAGAAATATCGATAAAAACGGTCAAATTTTTAAATAGTAGTAGTCACTAACGCCCATAGACATTGACATTATAAGCCTAGTGCCTACACACATGTGCGTACCCAGCTTTGGCCCAAGGGGGTTTGTCAATTGAGAAATTTCTAAAGAAGTCCTCCGCGTTTGTTTTGTAATATAATGTAGTATTGAATAAAAACAGTAAACCGCAGAATATTTTTTTTATCTCGCTGAAAAAACCCATTAACGCGTTTCTCCCACATGAATCGGCGGGTTATGTGGGACTCGGGCGCCTAGAATCCCAGAGCACCAGAATTCCCACTTAAAACCATTACTACCCTCAGTCTCGTCGGGGCGGTTAACCCTATGCGGGCCTCCTTTCCTAGTTTGGTTCCTGGTTTTTAAGTGGTCACCAACGCCCATAGACATTGGCATTGTTAGAAGTGTTAGCCATGGCTTACATCGCCAATGCGCCACCTACCTTGGGAGCTAAGATATTATTTCCCTTGTGCCTGTAATTACACTGGCTCACTCACCCTTCAAACCGGAACACAACTGTACCAAGTACTGCTGTTTTGCAGTAGAATATCTGATGAGTGGGTGGTACGTACCCAGACGAGCACAAAGCTCTACCACCAAGTAAATGATATTCAGAGAATCCAAGTAGCCCCTGCGACGCTGCGCGAGATGCGCATAGCGCCGACGTCTCCGTACGATAACCTCGTATCACTCTCACCGCTATGGCATTACTTGAACTTCGGTCTGTGGTTCGGTCGTGGGGGCGCCATGGTTGCGGAATTTTCTCCGCACACCACTGCAAGTTTTCCCCGACGGGTCCCTATTTAGGGCCACCAACAGCTCTTCTTCTCTCAAGTTTGCTCGCTCTTTGGCCCGACGTACCGTCAGCTGCATTTTTTAGCCAACGATGTGCAACAAGTAATTGGCCCTCCAAGACCGTGTCAGGGTCGTTTCACCTGCGATAGCGGGCTTAGAGCCCGTTAATTTTTCTTCGCAGTGTTTCATGCTCTTATAATAAGAAACCTCAACACCTAAACAATTTGTAGAGCATGTAACATTTATCTCTGAGTACATAAATAGCAAGTTAATAGACTTTATCTTCAAATAGGCTCAGAAATGTTTCTAGCACTATTTATTAAACTATAATTTCATAAAATAAGTTGGACCATATTTTGTTTTTATAGTAAAGTAAGTAGCAGCCTGTGTATGTCCCACTGCTGGGCTAAGGCCTCTTCTCCTCTTTGTGAGGAGAAGGTTTTGGAGCTTATTCCACCACGCTGCTCCAATGCGGGTTGGTGGAATACACATGTGACAGAATTTCAATGAAATTTGACACATGCAGGTTTCCTCACGATGTTTTCCTTCACCGTCAAGCACGAGAGGAATTATAATGACAAATTAAGCACATGAAATTCAGTGGTGCTTGCCCGGGTTTGAACCCACGATCATCGGTTAATTCACGATTCACGCGTTCTTACCACTGGGCCATCTCGGCTTTTTGTTTTTATAATGGGTAGCTATAATTATCTAATAATTATTAAATTATTTTAGTGTGTTTTAGGTTGTAGGTGCGTTGCCGGTCTTTAAGAAATGAGTACGCTCTTTTCTTCAAGGAAAAGTCGTCGGCGAAAGCTTGTGGATTTCTAGACAGCGAGGTGGTGAGAATAGAATTTACCCAGCTTGCTCAAAGCTCTACCATCGAGTAAAACTAAATGTTATTAATATGGGGTAATTTTAAATTACCTTGTTGTCCCATCAGTACAGACTAAACATATTAAAAAAAATATCCATGAAATAAATAATATTTATATTTTTACAATATAATAACTTTACAATTTTGAGTGTTAAAATACTACATTTAATTTTAAAATTCATTGAAATTCAATATATTCGTTAACATTATTAGTTTTACATAATTTATCTATCGGAATGAAATAATTTTATTTCTATAAAATGCGAATAAATACAGTTTGTTTAGCTTAAGATTGATTACTTTTAATTTTATATTACGATTGTATCTAATATTATACAATATATTACTAAATATGATTTATTTATTATTAATAAAATTATGTTAATTGAAAGCCATATTCGAATGAGAATTAATATTCAGAGTATCATGAACTTTCAACGAATGTACTGGGTACAGATAATTTAGTTGTTTTTTTAAATGTTATTTAACCAGAATAAGCCTTGTGTTCACAATTGCCATTCTGTTTAATATGCTCCTTTTGTTTTGTCTTCATTACGGCGATTTCTTTTTGTTCTTTGCGCGAGTTCCTTTCTTCGAATTCTAATCTGTGGCGGATTATTCGTTGAACTATGTCCTCAGTTGTCATGTTGTTGCCCGAATTTAATACCTGTGAAATTTAGAACAGAGCCATAAATATATGTATCTAGTTCTCGCCCGCGTTAATAAAGGGAAGGCGATGTATTATGTATTAAAAATTAGTTTAACAAACATATAGAGTTAGTTACGCATTTGTAATATTATATACATTCGTGCCAGATTTGCTTTCTACAAATGAACTCCTCGTGATGTTTTTTTTACCGCCTATCATGAGACGATTTACTATAAATACCATCAACGTTAAATGTCTGTGGTGTAAGGTAAAAACCAAAGTTTTTTAGAGGTACACAGTCAGAGAAAACACCACAGACCACAGATTAACGTGTTCAATCCTTACGCTTCTCGGCTCTAATTAAACAATATTTTTTTATACAATAATATGTGGACGAGCATATGGGCTACCTCATTTTAAATGGTCACCAACGCCCATTACACATTGGCATTGCAAGAAATGTAAACCATCGCTTACATCGCCAAAGCGCCCCTAACCTTGGAAACTAATATGTTATGTCCATTGTGCCTGTAATTATACCGTTCAAACCGAAACACAACAATACTAAGTACTGCTATTTTGCGGTAGAATAACTGATGAGTGGGTTGTACCTACCCAGACGAGCTTGCACAAAGGCCTACCACCAGTTAAACAACAAAGTACAAAATAAAGTAATCTAACAAAAAAGAGCATTCTACCTTAAAGCACCCACGTTGTTTAGGCACTTTGTAAGGGTCAGAGCCATCAGCGTCCAGCGCGATGGGCGTTAGGCCGTGACACACCACTTCTACCCTGAAGTGATCCATTAATTCCGCTGTCACGCTGTACGGCGCCCCGATCACCACTTCATGAACATACTGCGCGACAAACAACGTTTGTAAATTACAATACAACTTGATATAATATAAATACATTTTCTATTACTAATATAACATATAAATCAAGCGTCAATAGCGCAACACAACCTGTACATTTAATTAGAGGGGTAAATAGGAATATTAGTAATTCCTTAAAAACACATTGACCCGTTATATAATAAGCGCGCGCGTGGAAGTTTGTTCAAGGAAAATTTATTGCTGCACTTTCTTTAGGCAGGACAATGATTACAGTAAAACTGCACAAAGTTAAATATATTTATAAGTTATTATTTAGTAAAAAAATATTTCCATTTCTTAGCATACGTAGTTCCAAATAGAATAATATTTAGCTTAATGGCATTTAAAAAATGCATTTTTAACACGCTTTTATTAGCTTGACCTGTATGTATCTATGTAATGGAATATTTCAACGCAATTATCACCCCCTTCAAGACGTTCAATTGATTTGAAAATTTGGACACGTATTAAAGACCGATGACAATACAAAAAAATATGCCAACGAGAAAAGTGCGTTATCGAGCAGCCGGGTCGAGGCCATGCCGCGTGCGTTTTAAACTATAATTTGTTATTTTTTCCAAGTGTTATGTACACGTAACAAGTAGTGCAAACATTAGTCATTATATTACATTATAGATCGTTATGTATGCCATTGTATAAATTGCAGATGCTTTAATTGCTAACCGTGGGAACTAAGTTGTTTTGTTTCTTAAGTTCAATCATAATTGAATACGGGAATACTGCATTATAAGCATTAACAGCAATGCTCGGTAGAATAACTGGTAAGTGGTTATTGCACAGGAGTTATAAATAATTGCATATACATACATATATAGAACGTATAGTTATATTAGTCAACCAACATACAAACACAAAGCGTTTACCTTACAAGCAAGAACAGAGAGCACACGTTCGTGGAGGTTCATTATGGGATAATTAGAGCCTTTGTATCGATTCACTTCGAGGTCGGTGTGCAGGCCCACGATGAGGAAGTCCCCGTGCGCGTGCGCCGCTTCGAGGAAGTCCAAGTGTCCCACGTGGAACAGATCGAACGCTCCCGCGACGTACACCACCTAAAAATACATTGTACTCATTTTAACATGCACCATCCTTACTCACTACAAAAGCAAATGTGTTAACTACTCAACCGATCGGCATGAAATGATGCATTTTGGATACAGAAAAGAACATAGGCAACATATATGTAACACCCCTCACCCTGAAACACAACGGTAGTTTGGATGTAGTATATGTAATGAGCGGGCGATACCTATCGAGACGGGCTTGTTTTACTGGACTACTTATCGGTGGTAAGGATTGTGCCCTAATTTCGCCTAGGAAGGTACCATACACTAATCAATTATTCTACTACGAGATAGCAGCTTCGTATAGCTGTGGCCGATTTGAAGGGTGAGTGAACCAGTGTTACTTATAGTGAACTTTGTATTTAATTACAAACAGATAAAACATCAACATTAGTTTATATAGCTGGGGGTGCATTGAAGGGGGAGATAGTTAAATGTTTATTTTAAAGGTAAATTAAATAATACATAAATTATTTTACTAAGTATCCAACAATATGATCAAGACCTTTAACGCCTTAGTGTTTTAGCTAAAATGTATATAAATGTTTACATGGTTTTTTTTTACTTTGAAAGACGCAATAACTACAAAAATGTAATCCTAATAATAAATGTAATAAAAAATAAAGTAATACACGGACAAAAACCAAATTACACAAAAATCGATAATGAACTTATTATATTTCTACATTTTTGGTATTTATTCTTATTAATTACTACTGGTTAACGTTTATAAGATGTAAGACGAGGACTGGTTATATGTATGCGTAAAGATTGAAAAGTTCAAGGCTGAACATACAAATTACTTAATAAATAAAAAATTAAATGTAATTATTCAACATTGTACAACAAAAACGCAAGGTCAAAACAACATTGTTTAGGCACGTTGTATTTAGTACCTACTTTAGTAAATTAAATTTTAACTCACATTTAATTACAAGCATAACTGTAATTTATTTAAATTATTTCACTCAAACTCAAACGGTTTTTTTTGTTTGTAATAAGTACGTTTAAATAATAAGTAATCTCGACATTTGACATACAATATTACTGTTTAGTTTGAAATAAATAAGTAACATTTAGCATTTTTGTCTTCCTATTTTATTGAATGACTGTGTTCTTACTCTTCAAACTGGCTCCAGTGTGAATAAAAGCAAATTGACGCGCGTTGAAGAAGAACAGGACAGTTTATATTTCATTTCAATGTCTACGGCGGTAGTAGCCCCGCTCATTATTAATTACAGTCATTATTTTAAAAAAACCCTACTCCGCTTGGCGTTAATTAGTTTTGATGAATTAATAATAAACAGTACCATTCATATTCCTTGACATAGTTGATTTCTACGCCTAATTTTATTAGTATCCTTCCGGTCACGACTAAGTAACAATTACCAAACAAACAATTACTCAAAAATATTTGTTTCTTTAATTACATAATTCTCAATTGGTTTTGATTTTAGTATCACTCAATAATTTTGCCCGACATCAATCAACAGGTACATTCAAAATCTTTTTTTTTATTTCGAGTCGGCACTTTATAATAATAAAGCGGTAGTAACACTTTTTCATTAAATTAATTTACGCTGCATGATAATCGATAAACATCTATAAAATTGGTGACCCGCAGGAGTATTGAATAACTTCCTTGCGGCATCGATGAACCGCATGAGCATGGGATCTAAGATGTTGCCTCTATAATGTATGTTTAGGTTGAATAACTACGGCTGAAGCCTCCTTTTAACCAAGGACTTCAGTCTACACTAATTGATGTTTAGATATAGATAAGTGATGTGTGGAAGGTGCCCCCGCCCACTCGGCTGACAAAGGCATATTGAGAGTTGATTCGTGTTACAATATCTAGTATAGTGCACTATTTAGTTCAGAAGGACATTGATAAAAATATTTTGTTTCATTTTTACCTAATATTTTCGTTTTTAATTACAGCTAACGCAGCATTATTTTTTGTAATGTTCATTATCTTTTTGAGAATCAAGTACAATTAACAAAAGGTCGAGCGTTCGAAACTAAGCACGACTTTTTAAAATGCGTAATCATGGCTTTATCTATTTCCGTACACAAGTGGGATACAAATTAAATATAGTAAAAGAAATAAGTTAACTCCTATATATGCAAATATAATCTTCACTGAAAGCTATTATTGTTTAACGAAAGGGCAAAAAGTGTTATCACAATTGAAATGCTAATATTGTTTCATAAGTAAAAAATATCATACTTTGTCCGTAGGTTTTGGTGAGAGGCCACTGCTGAATTGGATGATCTTTTGAGTGGTGGGCAAGAACTGTGAACAGCCAGTGTAAGGTGACCTTGCGGTTGAATCTGTACCGAGATTTGAAGAGTGCTCCAGGGCTACTGAGTATTCTTTGTCACCTCTCCTGAAAATTATAGCAAGCCTTAAGCGACACTATTAAATAAATGATTGGATAACATAATTCTTTAGACTTTAGAGCAATATACCTCTGTTATTATGATATTTCAATAACATCTCTTGCATTATTATTATGACTCAAGCTAGTATAATGTTCTAAATAATTTTTGTTACATGTTAATCTTTTGTATTGCAGTACTGATACTTGCATCAGTAATAAATGTTTACAAAATAATTTTAATCATTTTAATTTGTATTTTATTTCTTTTTTAGTATTAAAGGACAAATTTGATAGAGCGAAGAAGAAGACTGCAAGATTAAGCTATAGCAGTTATTTAACTTGAATATTTCTTTAAACTTCATGTGTAAATGATTAAAATTATTTTGTGAACATTTATTATTTCTGCAAGTATCAGTACTGCAATACAAATATATAGTAATTTATTATTATTATTACATTTATTTATTTCCATACTGTATAAAAATGTGAGCATTTTATGATTGTATATTTAGGTTAATTTAAAAATAAAAATAACTGGTTAATTACTTGAAGTGTTCTCTTGTAAGTAACAGCATCCTTCCTACTAAATCTGTAGTAGACACGCCAGCTGTTCTATTTACTTCTCTGCAAAAACATTTATTTATATTTAAATACATGTTAATGAAAATCTTTATTATAATATTGCTTATTGTACATACCTGTATCTCCCAGCTTCTTTAACCAAATGATATGTATCAATTCCATCTGCAGTTACTGTAATGTCATCTGAAATTCAAAAGAGTATGCTAATTTTTGGCTCGTTTAGCATAACAATATATGAAGAAAATAAATCTACCAAAATACATCACACTATATTATATTCTACATTTAAGTTACTGTACAATTAATTTAATAAAATTTATTAACTCATAGATAAAATTAAACCATTCATGCCAATATAAAATATTTAGGTTTAAATCATTTTTGTAACTATTATAATTCACATATTTATTCATTTTGAGCTTCATTTACTATTTTAACAACTTTATCAAATATTTGGATATATATATAAACTATATGATTAGATTTGTGTTAATAAGCTAATAACTAATTAAAACCATATCCCACCTCCATGCACACAAAAATCACATTGGTATTTATCTAACGTTTCTAATGTTGTAACATAAGGTGCTCCCTCCACCACTTGGTCGACCCATTTGATAGCACGAACCATTTTATATCGCTCCTCCTGTGTAAAGACAGGAGGGCCTTTATGTTTTGAGATTTCTTCATCTGTGTGTACACCTACTATTAATACACCACCAAGAGCTTTTGCTTGTCTCAAAGAATTAGCATGGCCAAAATGAACCATATCATAGCTGAAATACAAAAATATATTCATGTTTTCTTAAAGCAATAGGATAAAAATAATATTTTCATGTTACTTAATTAAAACTCATAATTTAAAGGAGAAAAAAGATTAACGAAGATTTTATTAATTGTTTATTCTGTTAGTTGTCGTTTTACTGTGGGAAAACATTTAAGAAAAAATATTTTATGACCGGCGTAATAAATCACTTTTTTTAAATACGAGCCATATCATTGCTAAAGTTCCGTTTACTACGTTTTAAAAATATCTACTACCAAAAATGTCAAATCATTAGTCAAGAAACTATAATAAAAAATAAAAATCATTGATTTACCATCCATCACACCACACACGTATTTGCTTTTTATCTTCCTTGTTGTCACTCATACTTTGATATTTTATATAAAAATATTGATTATTAAATGATTGTTTATTTAAAATATAATAAATAAAGTGTAAATTTTAACAAACACGAAAAACTATTAGAATCTGAACTGACAACACAATTTACGGTTGACAGTTACACTGGCACACTGAAAACTGACTGAACTGAATGGATTTGGATTATATTGATAAAGAGCGGCCTGCTCTGCTTGGCGAAATCGAATCGAATGATGAATTGATGACTGCCGATAGCGAATAGCGATTGCCGAACCGGGTGTGTGTTGTGAACTGGTGTGATTCATAACTTCATTATTGTAGTGATCATTGATCATACGATTCTATATGGTCATTTTTAATTTAATTCGGTTTTGATTTAAACTGTAAATTATAAAACCACATTTTTAAGAGCATAATTTACATTCTTCGGCATCTAACAGGATATTTACTGAGTAAATTTCATGAAATTCATTAAATAATAAATAGGTACCAAAACAATACATCAAACAAAAGGTTTGACTGAAAGGGAGATGTGCTTTTGTAATAATTATATCTGATTGTTTTCTTATGTAATCTCAATAATTAACATACTTTTTTATATTATTTTATGACCGCGTATATTTAGACAATAATAAATTAATATTATTTTATCTAATCGTGAAGACGCATATAATTGGTTCACACGAATCACGCCACTGTGACGACTAAAATACGATTTTATTAATGGCTGGACTTTGTTTTATTGTTCTCCGCGCGTGCAACTCCTAAGCAAACGGGTTATAAAGTTATCAGAATAAGTCTTAAATTGACAGGTCAATAACTTTAAAGCATATTATTGAACATGTAATTATATACATAAATAAAATAGAAACAATGGCGACATAAATAAACTACATGCGCCGTTAACAATTAAAGTACGGTACCTATATTAATTATGGGAAGATTATACGTTTAGAATAAAAAACGGTAATTTCCCTTCTATTATTATTTACAAATTTATATAATTCTGTATAATATGATATATAGTTCTCTGCATTATAAGCCAATGATTATCTAGGAGTACTACTATGCGTTACTGCAATAATATTGTTCCTTGGTTTTTCCCCTATCTTATCGATTAAACAATTCAAAATGTTTCAGGATATTACATAAACTGATAAGATAAACAAAGATAATTATAGACACATATTTTTTAATAATTTATTTTTATTTGATTATTTAATGTACCTACTTGCAAATCATCTTCATTGTGGCCAACGTTCAATTAAATATTTTAATGTAAAAGTTTCGGGTATAATCGTAAGCGTGCGTAAATAAGAAGGTCATTTTTGTATGAATTAAGTTTATTAATCTTTAGCATCTGCGATTCCCCCGTTCGTTATAGCAAATGTAGCTTCGCTTTCAGGCAAGTCTGGTGAGTCGTAGATTTTTGCTATACGATTTTCCCCACGTCCTTTTCTAAGATATATTCTCGTCGTGGAAGCATGAGCTAGAATATTCCCACCAATTGGTTTTTTGGGATCGGCTTGAAAAGACAGTGTGGCTCCTGGGTCCGCAGTCATTTGATTTGTTATGAAAACTGCAACGTTGTACTCTTCGGATATCTGGTAAGAAGGTAAAATTTCGAGGTTGTTTGTATACTCATTTTGTATTCTGATTGTAAAATATTATTAAGGAAATCATAACGAGCTATACTCATTAATAATATCATTCATATATTGAAATCATGATTTCAAGTAATTCAATTATTTTTTGTTTACAAGAAAACTATTTTAAAAACGTCCTAGCATTGACCTATGTCTGCTCAAATATTACGATAAAGTATTTTATTTCAGACTAATTAATTTGTCTTATCAAGAGTGGCGAAACATACGATAATTTGACCATGGTATACCCGGATGCTGTTTATCTATTCACCCAGTGAACTTGCATTTCGTACACCAGAGAATTCCTATTATTATCTAACGTAAGATGAGATCTGAACAATGTATTCTGATTTAAATAAGAATAATTATACTAAGATGTTTCTTTAATTTTGTAAAATAGCTTATATTGTGAAGTTATTTATATTGATCACGTTATATTTATTTTTTTAGAATATGTTTTTACAAACAATGACAGTATTCAAAATTTAAACCTATTTGTCACCATTCTTTTGGTTCTCATTACTCGTTAATGATACAAAAAAATATTTTTATCAGGACAAATTATGACGGATTTTTATTTACAATCCTGAATGTGTTTTCTAATACAGGTTTATTTGTATCGACCCAACAACGGTTAACATATCTTATAATGCCTAAGTCTATGGCCGTTGGATATCACTTACCATCAGGTGACCCATATGCATATGCCTTCCTATGCAATAAAAAAAAAAAACTTCGCAGGACGACTTCGGACATTATACATATGTATTGGGTATACATAAAAAAAAAACGATATTACAAGTTTTTGTCGTATCGTGCGTCGATCTTTGCGATGCGCTGATATTTATAAAGGTTGAAGCGGGAAATTAAATTAATAATTATTTTTGTATGAAAATAAAATAAAATATGGTGTTAGCTATCTAGTCCTGCGAGGTTGCTGGGTCGTTACAAATAACCTTGTATATCTACATCTAGAATGTTAATGAATACTAGAAATTCATGAAGGTCTGGTAGAGAATGCCCAGGTTTAGGAGGTATAACCTCGCTATGACTAATGACAATCAAAGATTTTTTTCAAGTAAATGTTAAAATTATCTGAAGATATACTATAGTGATGATTGATATTAAATATCAATCGTCAGTGTAATAGGTATATCATGTGGGTGGGTACTTTAATTTTACCATTAACATAAATATCGCTTCTTGTAGATAAATATCATTGCCAAAAGATCAAAAAAGTTATCGATTAGAATTAAAACGATATAAAATTTCAATATTTTTTTTAAACATACCTTTTGTAATCGGGATAAAACTTGTGCTAGCTTTTGTTGCCGATCGGCCAGTTCACCGCGTCCAGAGAAGTCAACACGGAATAATGCCATGACTGAATCTATTATTAATAATTTGAATACACCAGCTTCTTCGTGAAACTTCGCAGCGACGAAATCAAGCAGTTCTGCCTGTCCATTTACAGTTACATTGTTTTATTAAAAAATGATAATACCTATTGACAAACACTTCAATAGGTATTATTAAATTAGGATGACGAATTGAAGGTAATTAATTTACGTATTGAAATAGACATGCTAGTCCATTTTAATTCGTAAGTTATTTTGGGACCTCTTGAAGTGAGGAGCTTTTTCAATTAGACAATAAGCTGCACCAGAGTTCTTGTAGAGTTTTCACGGTTGAATGCGCAAGCGATCCCGTGGCGCTCCCCTTAAGACGGGAAGGGTACCGCTGGTTTTTTAGTGGGTATTCCGATGTCCGGGGTGCACTCAGTGCCCTGGACATACGGCGAGTCCCACATATCCCCCACTGTTCCCGTGGAGGACACGCGTCATGCGTTTTTCCAGCGTAAAAAAAAAATGGTTCTAGGGTTGTAGGGAGCACCACATTTTGACGTTGACATGTTACGAAAAGGGTAGCGCTGAACAATAAATGAATATACAATTAGATACCTATATTTCAAACAAGGAAACAATATTTTTTATCACAATATTGCGTAAATTATATAAGTATGTTAGATTAAAATAGTTCAGATAGAAATACAAATTGCAATTCGTCTATAAATTGTATAATCTGAAATGAATACGATAATAATAATTGATAAAGGTGGGAAAGATTAACTTTAAATCACTACTACGCAAAACGCGCTTGACTCATTAAGTAGTTACCTGCTGATAATATAACAATTGCGTCAAAGTATCTACTGAAGTATTTCCCTATACTATTAGCCACACGACAGACGATAAGTAATGGTAATGATATCATATAGATACAGTTATTTGATTCATCTCTTCCCATGTAATGCCAGATTACCCACTAAAAACGATGAGCCATGGTGGGCCATGGGTCATGGGTTCTCCTACAACTGTGTTGAACTGGCGGATAATATACTAATTTGCCTAGTCAAACTGCTCTTAATTCGTGTACATGTGTTACCAAAAATCAATGAAATAATTAAAATTATCGAATACCATACCTTATGTAGTTATATATATTAAATAAATAGAAATATTTCTTAAAAATTATGAAATATGTATAAATAAGTATAATAAGTATAATATTTCTTAAAAATAATGAAATATGTATAAATAACAATAAACTCCAGACAACACAATACTATTACGACCGCCATACCTATGGTCATGGAATTGGCGATTGAATCTCGGCTACCGCTCGTGAAAAATACTGATTGCAATTAGGCGCGGATCCAATTTTTAAATTAATTGAAGGTCAACTATCCGACCGAAATTTATAACGCAATTATTTAAATGGTACTAACTTGTAAGTTCTCTTAATCTGAAATAAATTCAGCGAAGAGGTATTCAACGATGGATAAATGTAGTGTTATTTTATTAAATATTGTCGATTGTTATAAAAAATTGTTATACAATGGGAACAGTGGGGACAATTCGATTGCGATGAAGTGACAATTTGTTAGTAGAATTGGCACCCAGGCTCTTTTAATCATTTCGTGGATCTTTCATCGATTGGAGGAATCAAAGATAACGCAATTTTAATGTCACACATATAAAAAAATATTATATAACTTCAATGAATTTACCTGATGTTCAGAAGTATAAGCTCTTGCATATAGCACGTTGTCTAGGACGGCATTTTGTTCTAAATTAAATCTATCTGCAATAGGCCTTAATCTGTCGGGGCGACTGTGACACTAAGGGTATCTTATAACTTATTCATATTATTTTACTAATAAAATATTTAAGTTAATTAGTAAACAACAAAACCATATTAAGACAAATTGTTTATTTAAAAAAAGGATACAATGTGTGTTCAGTGTCAAGAAACATAACCTTCCCACCGCTATAGCCTGACGAATTAGGCATTTGTGTTGTAACACATAAAGTGTGAGATAATTGCGTTTTTCCAGTACGAAACTCGCCGAACACCTCCGTAATCGCCATTGACTCTATTCCACCAGCAAGAAGTTTACTACCATGAAATATTACTAATACAATTAATATATAATTGTTGCCAATAATGTTTAGAAATGATTATTATAAATATGGATAATATACCAGCAATACATGTATTGTATATATAATATTTTTATAGTTCTTTACTTACTCTAATTCATTACTTCCAGTGTTGATTTTAAAGACATGTTTTCTTCGATCGCTTACTTCTAAGGCAGTCATAAAACCTAAGGATATTACCTTTAAACAAGCTTCTTTGATTTTCTCTACCTTAGTTTCAGAAAAGCCTTTAATGTTGCAAAGTTTTTTTTTCGTGGACATTTGAATTCCCTTTATGGTGCAAATACCAGCTCCTTTTAATTTTTTAATATCTGCAACGTTAATTCCATGTTTTTGTAAAATGTCTACATCTTGAAAAAAGCTTTCTTCTTCTTCGTTTTCGGAAATATTATCGTCTAACGCTTGATCGATCATGACTGAAATAAAAAATTAACAACTCACAACTCATGCAAAATCAAATCAAAATTGTTTTGTAATTGCCGCGAAAATTACATTCGCTGTATTTTTTTATGTTTATTAAAGCAAAAATGTTAGCTCATCCTTCCTAATTCTGTAAAAAGGTATGTATTGTAAGATAATTTACAAACACTTAAACACTATCATAAAATGGAAACGTGTTATAAAATATATATATTTAATTTTATTATTCCTTTAAAACTTTTTTATTGTTGTATTTTTTTATTTTTACAACAGTGCCTATTTTTAATCTGGACCGTTTCTTTGACTTTTGCGTACTGTGACGTTTAATATTTTTTGTCTATGACCATGAATTTAATTTCTGCGATGCGATGAAAAGGCTTGTTGCGGCGCAAATTGAAGATTATTCTATTGTATATTTTTAAATACTTCAAGAATTTACCGTCTTATTCATCTCAGTTAAGGTAAGGGCGTAAGTTAACCCTACGGAACTTATGAAAAAGTGATTATTTATTATGTTCATATTATATATTTCCTCCTGTATCACAGCCATGTTGAAGTAGTGTTGATTTTACTAAGTTTCCGTCGGTTTTATCGTTTAATAGAAAGTTAAAAGTTTATTCAAGTTCACAAGTATGTGACAGACCCAAGTTTAGTTGTGTTGTGAATATAAAGTTGAAAAGTCTTATCAAAATGAAAAGTGTTATAAAGTGCTACCGATTCTGGCGTCGAGGCGTCATCTTGAAGGTAAGGCTGGACGTGTCTTCAATATACATCAGAACGTAGTTCTAACAAACATTTTTTACATATCCAGAATAGTGAAACTCAGGGTTTTTAATGGATTTCGTAATATAACTATTTGAGAATAATTAAGGGCTGTTTGATTTTTTTTTTTAACAGCAGATAGGATATCCAGACATATTACGTTATAAAAAACATGAGCGTCTTATTATTTATATTGTTTTTAAGTGAGTAGTATGTTTTAAACTTTTTTAATATATTTTTTTGCTGTATTTTATTGTGTATTTTAAATGTTAATCAATTTATTTTTGTTAAATATTGAATTGGCATTTTTTGAGCATAATAATCTAACAACAGTAAAAAGCTTATTGGAATGGGCTTTTAACTGCATAATAATGCCATAGAATATTAAAATCTATTTTCAGAAATGGATTCAGAAGATTCTCGAGATGCTACCAGAGATGTACAATCATCATCAAGCAGTAGTAGTTCCAGTTCCAGGAGTCGTAGAAGTTCATCATCAGAAAGTTCTAAAAAAGACCCAAAATCTCCACCCCATTCTCCTACCTCACCTAGGTCTCACCATGGACCACGCTCTCCTTCACCTGACAGTCATTCACAACTATCTCAGAGATCTGCATCTATGGGAAAACATCCACATTCACCGGATAACTTGAGTGGTGCACATTCAGATATAAATTCACCTGAAAATTCGTTGCCAGCTTCTCCATTGGGCCCTAAGTCACCAGATCCTCCAAAATCACCTAGTGATTTTGCTTCAAACATTGGTTCTCCAGAACAACATGAGCATTATTCATCAGCCCCTCAGTCTGTGGGGGAGGGTCCAAAAACACCTCAGAGCCCTGGTAGCTCTGTTCGGTCTAGACCTGTCACACCCACAAACAGATCTGAACCAATGTCTCCTGATTCTGCATCACAGGCGACTTCACCACCTTCCAGAAATCTAGAACCACATTCTCCTACTTCAAGTCCATCACCAGACAGAGCATCGTCGCAGTCTTCCCCTCCCAGATCCCCAAGTAAGAAAAATGAATGGAGTCCAAAAGAAAATTGGAGAAGACACACAAAGGCTGAACAAAAAATGGTTGCTGCACCTCGAAATAGGAGTAGGTCAGAATCAAGTCAATCAAGCAGGAGTTCTACTACATATAACAAAAGAACTAATTCTAAGGACCCCGTTACTGAAGCTATATCTGATGGTAATCTTTTTGAAATTCTAAATATCAATATATTTCTGCTGTATTGTCCATGCCTATATATTCTATTAAGGTTTACATTTTACCATAAGTGAGATTGGTTATATCGAGTTATTTCCAATAAGATAATAAAAGTTGTTAAATTGCATCCTGTTTATAAAATTGAGACCACTCTATTTACTTGAAGTAAAACTAAAATTAATTATATCTGAGAATGTAACTTTTTGCAATATTTATCTTCTCAAGAAATATTTATTCTGAATTTACTAGGTGGTAGAGCTTTTTGCAAGCTCATCTGGTACCTCATCAGATATTCTACCGCAAAACAGCAGTAATTGGTATTGTTGTGTTCCGGTTTGAAGGGTGAGTGAGCCAGTGTAATTACAGGCACAATGGACATAACACCTTAGTTCCCAAGGGTGGTGGCGCATAGGCGATATAAGCAATGTTTAACATTTCTAACAATGCTGATGTCTATGGGCATAGGTGACCACTTATCATCAGGTGGCTCATATGCTCATCCGTCTTCCAAATATAAAATTGTTTGTATTGGGTTGTTTCGAATGAAGTTTTAAAAAAATTCTAGGCGAAATGGAATCGGACCAAGAAGATGGAAAGTCAAGAAGCAAGTCTGTTACAAGTGACAAACAAGATAAAGATCATAACATAAGTCATGAAGACCTGTCGGATGTTTCTGATGTCGATTCAATAGGACCAGATGAGACAGAAAAAGAAACTAAGGTTGGTAGACCTGTGATCAATAAAACATATATTTTCAATCAACATGATCATACATGTTTGATAGGCATGCGTCCGATATATCAAAACGAATTCAAAATCTGATTTCAAACATAAATCGGTTTGTATCGATTTCGCAAACTAAATATCCGATTTCCAATATCGACCTAGCCGAACCAAAAGGCAACGATCTATAGATCGATACCACTAAAAGATTTCGAACCGACAAATAAAATATATCACCAAATTGTGTATGGTATCCAAACGAAAACTGATTGTTGCGTTCTATGATATTCGCTCTCTCTTTCTAACCACTTGGAATAAAGCGGAATACAAAGGATAGCATGAATATTAAGATTCGGATTTCGGATATTTGGTTCTGCTACTGAAATCTATTACACAATTATCGACCTTACTCTTTAGTACTTAACGACTATATTTGATAACATAGTCAAATATAGTCGTTAAGTGCTAATAAACTAAAACGAGATCTAAGTTCGCAAGCGATTTGGTGAGGCTATGCGTAACCGAAATCAGATATCTAAAATCGGATTTTGGAATCGATTTGTAAATCTGAAATCGGATAAATATCAGTTTGCGTTGAAAACCAAAAACGCCCATGACTAATGTTTGATAATAAGGTTCATGAGGTATAATTCATTTAATGGTGTGTAAAATTTAATACCAATTAATTAAAAATAAATATATTATTTCTTTTAAATTAAGGAAACATTGATTTTGATGATAATAAATTAGGACTCCATATTAATGCATGCACTCTAGGAATGTATCTAATATGTTGTTGGTGTGTGTAAATTGAATAGTATGTAGGTATTCTTATTGATAAACTTTGATCAAATTACTAGTCAATATTTTAATTAAATACACATTTGAATTTATTTTATAGACTAAATTAAAACCTCCATCACCTGATAAGAAAAAAGAAGTCATCAATGGTAATGAAGGCACAAGTTCCCAATCATCCCCCAAGTCAGATAGTGGCAAAGGACCTACCTACAAATTGGAAAAAGTAAGAGATCTCTTATATAAATATGTATATCTTCTAAGTTTCTTAATATATATGTATGTACTTGGAGTATTTTCTATAATTAAATGTGATTATACTTTTATGTGGTACAGCAGGAAAAAATAAGTAATCCTGAAGATGCTGAAGAACAATTAGATTTTGAGGCTGAAGAGGGTGAATGCATTGAACCTGCAAAAACTAGAGATCAGTCGAATGGAGACCTAGAAGCACAACCCAGAGAGAAAGGTAAGACTAAGTTTGTCTCCATGTTACTGGCTCCACTACTTGCCTGAATTTCATACAATTAGATTAGATTTTTTGGACCAATACAGACCCAGTCAATCTATCAAATATATTTCTGTTTGTTTTAAGCCTATTTTTCAAACACCTGTTATTTTAAAGTATAAATATGTACAGTGGCTAACAACACCGAAATTTCTGTTATGGCGGACAGTCTCAAGTATTAATCAATTGCCCAGAACTTGTGTCACTTACCATAGAAAACAGCACTGTTGAGTGCAGGAGTATGGGACCGTAATCTGTTATCTAATATGATCAGAGAAAATGGCAGTGGCCATGTCCATTAAAAGTAAAGGAGCAAGAAAATAAATAATAAAAGATATCAAATAGAATTGAGCGCCAGACAGACAGTGCTGTGGGTGCCTACAAATGGAACACTATGTGAGATAGACCATTGGACTATTCATCTCAAAAAGGGTGCTCCATATAATAATTAAGTACAAACTAAATAAAGTGATAAATAAAAAAGCAGTTCCACATTCATTCAATAAAGGTTAAATTTAAAAATAGTAAGGTTTTGGTGAACTCATTCACATTGAATAGATTATATTATGTAAACTACACTAACTACAGAGGAAGCTAGGCTCTGACGTTCAGATTCCAGGAGGTTGTAATTGTCAGGCGATGATGCTCAAAGATAGGAGATAAATAAAGGTAAAAAACTATTAAACTGTTGAATAAACCGGGTAATAATAATCAGGGAAAACTAAACAGTCAGGGAAGAATTAAATCTCGAATCGAAAAGTTATAGCCATAGGTAAAATTAAACCAGTAATGTAAACTATAAAGAATGTTTTAAGAAAAAACTGTAACAATGACAAATGCATTGTTATTGTTTTGAACTGTAAAGTTTTTGATTAAAGTTTCAAAGTATTGAATTTGTACTGCAAATGTGGTTTTCGATAAAAAAAAACAATATATCCATAATGTTTGATACGTATAGAAACTGTAAATAAGGTAACATATCTTTATAATTTAAATGTTTTTTAAATTCTTTAAAAAATAATTATTCTTTATTCCGGCGTTTCACATGTATATCGCCGGTAAAAGCCACGCAATACGTAGCAAAACTTTATGAAACAATGCTAACAATTAAAATAATAATGCATTCTCAGAGGACATAAAAGCCGTTCGGCGGTCGCGAGGTTCCTCCCTCGAGGAGGGCGAGGTGTCGGACGAGGCGGAGCGGCGACCCGAGGAGAACGAGCCGAGGCCGGTCTGCAGGTTCTTCTCGAGGGGAGCCTGCACCTGGGGCGTCAGTTGCAGGTGCTTGTGGGGACTCGTTCATCTCAATAATTTATATACTCGAAACTCTTCATTTCATTAATGCCATTATACTACTTGTTGTATTTATTGGGTGGGAGATCTTCAGTCAAGCCCGCCTGGGTATGTACTACTTCCTCATCACATATTCTACCACCTAACAGCACTCTGTTGCTCCTAAAACCAGTCTGACTACCCACATAAAATAAAACGTCGTGTTGCAGATTCCTACACCCGGGCGTAACGGACAAGGGCAACTACAACATGTTCGAGGTGATCCGCGGCGTGCCGGCCGGCGCCGCCTTCCCCGCGCCGCGCGACGCCGCGCCGCCCGAGTCCGCCTGGGAGCGCGGCCTGCGCACCGCCAAGGAGGTACCCGCACACCGCACCTCGCCTACCACCCTCGATGATAATTAAAGTTAATTCTACTAAAAAACGACGCAAAATTTGATACGAACTTAAAACGGGACACGAGCTCCATTCTATATGATAAATGATTCTACAATTGTTCCATCAGATGCTCCGAATAGCAAACAAGCGCAAGGAGCAGGACATGGACTTCGAGGAGAAGAAGCTGCACCTGTCGGTGGGCGGCGTGGTGCACGACCCGGACGCCGAGCTGGCGTACGCGGCCGCCGCCGTGGGCGCGTCCCCGCCGCGCGACCTGCCGCCCGCGCCGCGCGACCCCGACGTCTACAGGTCCGAACAGTACTGCATCAAACGGACATTATATTTGACATCGCGCTTTTGGTTTGAGGCGATGCTGTTCGTCACTATTCTTTCTAAACGTTGTTATTATTAATATTATAATAATACAGTGCCGTTGTCGCATGGTACAGCCGCGGTCACAGTGTTTTCGTTAAAATTTAAAATACTTTATTCAATATTGAATTATTACACTTTCTTATTGAACATTATATTGTCAAACTAATAACTACAATAATGACTATAATGCGGTCGCGGAGCGAGAGTCTCACATTAAACATCTTTTTTTTTCGGTTTAAACCCTTGGCTGTAAGCAAGAAGGATAGATAATATGCCGTAAATATTAAACAGAGAAACTTAAATATTTACATTATATAAATATTCTGCATATTAGAGGGTAATGAATATCAATGTATACATCTATTTTAATTTTTAAGCATAATTTGAAAACAAAACTTACAAATCGAAGAGTATCATTCTTATTGTGTTGTTTCATATTTTCAACGTTATCAACCATGTTTATTGTTTGTCATAAAACGAAATGAATTATATAATTATTATTTTTATAAATATTTCATTTGAATAATTTTGTCTCGGTGTCTGAGGAACTGTCGGATTTCTTGCCTTATCACATTAATTATGAATGAAAAATCAATCGTTTTGTCTATTTGACACTTGATTTCCAATTTAAACAATTATGCAAAGAATAACACCAAGTTCTTGCTATAAAAATATATTTCAAAAGCTTTAATAACGGCGTTCACTGCATCTGTGCGAATGCGATGACAATATATTCCTACGAGCCTGACAGAGACAAATTATGATATGTCAACGATTAAATTCCGCTTGCCCGATGATGTGCATTTCGGAGACTAACCTACGTTTTTCAAATTGTAGAATAGCACTTTTATTTATTTTAGTAAAACTTAAGATATTTTTATTTTAAAGGCAATACGGCATGATGTACCGTGGTGGTCGGTTCCCTCGTCCGCCTGTGGACGAGCGCGAACGGTACTACGAGCGTGAACGTGGCTTCGATCGTGAACGTCCGTTCGAGCGTCCACCTTACTACGAAGAACACATGCCTGCTCCAGAAGAATTGCCGTACCACAAGGTATCCTATACAATACATTTATATAGTATCGATTATGATTTGTAAAATTAATAACACTAACATAATTGGACTTGTATTTAATTTCTCTATAGCGGCGAGTCCGTTCGTCTCGCGAAGTCATAGTGCAGCGCGCTGAAATAGAGCGTCGGGAAGGTCGTGAAGTTCGAGAAGGGCGAGAGGTTCGCAGTCGGGAGGGCCGGGAAGGTCGGGAGGGTAGAGAGGGTCGTGAGGGGCGCGATGGGCGCGGAGATGAGTGGGCCGATCCATGGATGCGCGCCGAACCCGCAGCCAGGAAAAAAAGACGACCTTCTTCTGAGGACTCTTACTCGTCGTCCAGGTATGTGCTTTGAGGTCATGAAAATTTGGTAGATTCTTAATATTAAGATGAAAGTTGTGACAGTGATGATGCGCTTTCAGCACTGTATTGTGTAGTGAATGAAAAGTAAAATAAGGAAGTTGTATTAAAATAATAGAAACTTTATTATTAAACAAATACAGTTAAATCACATGAATATAATAAATTATTTTTTGAAACAATAATATTAAAGAGAATAAAATCATAAATAATATAAATTATAATAGTTACACCTGTTGTCATACAGTAACCAACTAACAGACAAAATTATTAAAATAAAAAATATATTAATTATATTATTTTTATCCGCTTCCTTCCCACTATTTTCCCGGCTGGGTTATGCTTTCATAACTAATGTCGTGGTGTTTTGGACCTCACTTACGATTCTCATTTCTTCGTTTACTTCTGCATGAACACTCACTGGAATTCGCTGCTGGTTGTGAATGTGCGTGTATGCGATATAATTGTGTGTGTGTGTGTGTGTGTATGACTACGAATATGTGTGTCTCCGTACGCACTCGTTTGTTTGCACGCGTGTGTGTCTCTCCACCCATCCGCCCTGGCTTCCTTTTGAGCCCACAGCTCTTCAAATTCCAGTTCGCGTAGTTCAGGCAGCCAGCCTGGGCCCAGGCGTAAAAGAAGAGCATCGTCATCGTCACGACAAAGGTGAATAATATGATATATATATAACTCGCACGATTATCTAATTTATTCGATATCGTTCTCGTTTATATTAATTTCTCGGCTACTGTAAATTATATTATTATCCTTTGGTTCAATCATTAAATAACATAATTCAATCGATTAGATAAAAATACTAGTTATATGTATACATATTCTGCTTCAATTCGGTTCTATTATTTTATAAATAAATGACGTCGTAATAACGAAGACGGCGAAGGAGTGACTAGTACCGTTGTCGTGTGCAGGCTGTCGCCGTCGGTGATCGTCCGCGAGCGGCGGCTGGCGTCGGCGCGCGCCACGGCCATGAACCCGCCCGCGCCGCGCCGCCGCGCGCCCTCGCCCGCCGCCGCGCGCCAGCTCGCCGCCAACCCGCCGCCGCCCGCGCCGCACCGCCACAAGGTGAGCGACGCGGACACGTAGAGCCCGTTATGTAACGGAGATAATAGCATCTCTAGATTCAGAGTAAAATTGTAACTTAATATTAATGAGACATCAAAAGTGGCCATGCTTATCTAGTAGTAAAGTTTACTAGTATGACGTAGTAACTTGACAAGGTTAAAAATTGTATTGCAATTTGTTAGTTAAATAAATCGAATCGAAATTTCAAATAACAGTTTAAATATTAAGTGTGATAGATGTTATAATTTATATCTTGATTAGGTAGGCACTAAAAAGTTGTAATTTATCTAAAAACCAAACAAACAAGATTTATTTTTTATCCAATTTGCAGGAGGAAATGGATCCCTATGGTCGAAATAAACCTGCAAGTCGCAATAGAAATAGAAAAAAATATTCCAGGTCCTCATCATCTGGTTCAGGTAAAATTGTCATTACAAAATGATACAAAGTTAATGAAAATTTATTTTATTTTTGTGCCAAGTAATTGTTATTTGTTAAGGCTCACTATGATTATGATTAGTCCAAGAATCAGTCAAAGAAATATCTTAAATATTTTTCAGAATCATCATCTTCATCCAGCGAGTCTGAAAGCGAGTCACGTTCGTCGTCTTCATCAGGCAGTTCCGGGGCACGACGGGCTCGACATGCGCGTCTACTTAACGCTGCTGCTAGGCCGAGGTATTCTTCATAAGGGCGCTTCCACATTAATTAAATTAAATCGAATAATTGTGGTATTTCTCTATTCTCCAATGTATAAACGGTTGATTTTAGATATTTTATATATTTACAGACTAAATGCAAAGTCAAATATGGGCTTGGTAACTGCAGTTTCAACTGTCACTAGTAAAAAGGAAGTCTCAAGTGATAAAGGTATTATTTTTTACTTAATATTCTTGATGTGAAAAAGTGTGAAACCTAGTAAACATAAATATATATGCTGCTTTTTTTTATTTAGAAATAGTAAGTAAGAAGAGAGGAGCAACTTCACCCCTGAGTGGGGCAGCGTCGTCGAAGAAATCTGTTTCCAGAAGGGAAGAACTCTTAAAACAATTGAAAGCTGTCGAGGATGCAATCGCTAGAAAAAGATCGAAGATATAGGAGTACGAGATACGCTTGTATAGCAGAACACAGAGAGTAGTTGAAAAACTACTAAGTGTGTACCAGGATTTTGAGAAAATCCGTGAATAAAAACAAGACCTATATATTGTTAACTGTTTTGCTTGCAAATCAAACTGCAGCAATAAAGGTGTTATACTGGCAGATCGCAGCATTTGGATGTTGTATATGAAGCTTGAAGGCTTTACGTAAATTAGCTTAAGTGATATTGAATTGTTTATGATTAATTCTTGTGTAAAATCATCTTTATTTTAATATCAACCGTAAGTATTTGTTAATTGGGTGTTAGTTATCGTCATACAAAGTGAGTACTAAACCTAGACCTTAGGTTTATGGATCTAATAATTTTGACATTTGTGAGCTGAAATAAAAAAGTATTTTGTAAAAAATCGTAATTTAATTTTGTTGACTTTACATACTCTGATAGTATAAAAAATAAGTTAGACTTAATTTTCCAATGATACTTGGTTTTGGACATTAAGATATTAAGGATATTAAGATCCAGCATTCTCAATGTGAAATAAAATAACCTAAAGTAGTTAGTTGGTTAGTCCCAACCAACCTTAAGGTGATTTTATTATATGAATATTAGCTAGCCTGTACTTTCTTGAAGTTGTGCATCTTACAAGAATTTTATTTAAAAATTGATTGTCAAGTTTCATAATTGCATTATATGCTATATATCCAATTCCACAAGTTTTAGCTTCAGAAAAACTAAAACCTCCATGAGTCACATATCCCATGACTTCTCTAATACCCTTGTTGCGAACGGATTCTGTATTTGAAGGAAGCCACAATTGCCTCATAGTTTTAACATATTCAGATGGTTCTGTTTTATTACTCTTCTTAGTTTTTTTTTTTACCTGAAAAAGTAGAAGTTGTAAAATTAACAAGGTGCATTAAAACAATATAAACATAGCCTTCATTTCACACTAACTCATGCTTTGTTTTAACAAACCAATCAAATTAACTTATTTTGCTAACATTGCATGTGAACAAAATTTCTATTTTATTAATTTTTTTAAATTAATCTCACTCACATTTTTTTCTTTTGTAAATTAATGGAACCATTTTCAAATTATATAAAATTAATATCCTCGGAAGAACACCCACAACCATGTTGTTGTTTACATATTCATATATTTTAATGGTGTAAATGTGTTTTATAGTAAGAAGGTTGAAAATTATGAATTTACTTGTTGAGACCTAGTATGCATTTGAGTTTGCTAGAATTAACAAACCTACTTACTACAATTTGTTTTTTTCTCAATTTAATACATTTTCTTCTCCTTTGTTTAAGTAATTTCTTATGTTCCATGCGTTTCTGTTTTCTTAATTTTGTATTTGGATCATCATGGTGAGGTTCCATTAATTCTTGATTTGCACCAATGTCTTTTATAAGTGGTAAGCAAATGGTTGCATATTTGGTTAACTTTCCTTTTCCTAGCATTTGTATGTAAACAGGAACTAGACAAGCATCAGAATTTTCTATTTTAGGTGGCTTCTTTTTTTTGTTTATGCAATCCTGAAACAATAATAATAACTTCATTACACTATTAATGTACAAAATGTGGTTATATGTTTATTTAAATTAAAAATAAATGCACACATGCACCAAATAGATGTCAATCGTTGTTTGTTTCTACAATTTTTGGTCAAGTATGACAACAAATACTTGTTATTTATATATATTTGATGTTTTCTATTAGTGAACTCTTAAATTAATGTGTAGCTTAATTATATCTCCAGTGTGTTTAGATATAAAATGTTGTTTGCACACAACAAACAATTATTAAAACATGATTTAAATTTCTCATACCTGAGATACTTACTAGTATTTGTTTATACCTAAAAATATCTGGTAGAGCATCAGTGTGTATTCACTAAATAACAAATATTTTTTTATATGTAGTGGTGGAAGGTAAATCATATGTATTAAGGATCATTTTAATTATGTAAAGCAGTTAAAACAATAGCACAAGAGAATGCAACAATTTCATAGGCTATGTGCAAGCAATAAAGAGGAAATAATTGTACAAATCAAATCACCTGTAATGTATCTAACATTTTTATATCACGCAGAACAAACATTTTGTTCTCAACATTGTTGCCCCAGTCTTTAAGCAATGTTCTCCATGGGCATAGAAATGGACAGGGTACTGCAAGTTTCACAAAATTGACTCTTTTACTTGGTGGTCTTTTAAAATACTTTTCCCTTAATTCAGATTCAATTCTTATTTCTTCTAGTCTTCCTGCTTCTGAGTCTGGTGGAAAATAGCACTGACCCATTTCAAATGCCAAGTTTTCTGTTTCTCTCAATCCACCTGATCTTGCTCCAAACATTATAAAAGTTAGCCAAAACGGAAGACCATATCCAGGAGGTATAATGATATCCCACCCACTGCCATAACCTAAAATTTAATAATAACATAAATTATAATAGTTTTACATTTTAATAAATAATTTGTAAGGATTTATATCAATCAAATTATTTACCAATTTTTTTGTGTTCTGGATTTTGTGATCCAGGTCTTTGTATCAAAATAATAGGTACACATTGTAGTGTTGGATCATCTTCATTGATTTCTCCTGGCACTAAATGTGTTTTAGTTACATGTTCGATAAATTTGGCATTAGTAATTTTTTTATCTTTTATAAGATCACATATGGATGTGTCCCACAATGGAGATGAGGATAAGTATGGAGGCACACTAATTAATGTTTCCTCATCAATACTTGTAACATATTTGTTTTGAGCTTTTGTCCTCTTGGCTGGGCGACTCCAACGGGGATCTTTTATAACTAAACCAATTATTAATCTTGGAGATAGTTGAGATGGTGAATTCAAAGAAGAGATTTTGTCCCAATATTCTTTTTTCTCTTTTAATAATAAATTAACTTTTTTCTTTAACAAATACTGAACCCAATCATTAGATTGTACAATTTCCATGTTTTCTACACATTTAAGTGATTGAACCAATACTGCATGACTTTTAGGTCCAGTCAAGCGAATTCTATTAAAACCAGATATTGTTTTAATTTTAACATCTGAGTATTTTGTTGATATTTTCCTTCGTTTTGTAGTTAAATTTTCTTCAGTATCTGGTTTTGATAGATCAGTACTTGGTTTACTCACAAAGTCAGTTAGAACATTCTCTATTATTTTTGCTTGAGAAGGATGTACAAATAACCACATTTCTTTATGGCTATTTTCAGAGGATATCCATAAAAATTCTACTTGACCAATAAATTCATATGGGTAAGAATTAGGTTTATATAAATTAATTATGCCTTCTCTATTTCCATTAATATATGCTTTTGCACATACACCAAGCCCACATCTATTGTCTGTGATATTACTGAATAAGTCTTTGATGATGTCAATGGGTCCTTTAATTTGAATAAGAGTATAGTATGATATGTCTTGCATAAGACAGTGGGCAGAGCTAGCACGATAGCAGGCTCTGAATGCTTTATCACATGGTCTGTAAGCTAAGCGATGACCCCAACGTTCTACCATATGAAACCTTTTAGCATGCCAGATATGAGTTTCTAACCAAACATTTCTTCTTTGCCGTCTATTATATTCTTCTAACAAATTAGTTTTCCTCCGCCTATATTTTCGAGAAGGCTTTCGCTTTCGTTGAAGAGATATTCCACTCTTTTTAAGTTGTTCTAAATGACTCTCTCGTAAGCGTTTAGGTAAACGTTTGCTATTGTGGCTCATCACCCTTCGGCGCATGTGTACCGGTAGACTTTGAAATATGAGTTTCGTTTTGCTTGGCCGAAGGATACTTTCAGTCATAGCAGCTATTTCTACACTTCTAGATGCAGCAAATTTCAAACTATTAGCTGAATGTGGCAAATGTTCGGGTCCGCCAAGAGCAGCGTCAAATTCACTCAACTCCATGTTGCTGCAGAAGGATTATCTAAAACTTTTTATAATAACAAAATATGATTCAACACACAACTTTATGACTTTACTTATTTCGCATCTTATACATTAATGTTTAATAAGTATAAATAACCTCAAATGATATTAAAACATTAACAGACAGTCAAGTGTTAGCTGTCAACAACTTAAGACGTCAGATGTCAAAACACAGATGCCAGTGACAAACGGATAGCTTTTTAACAATTTCGGACTACATATAGAAAATGAATATTTCAATGGACTGTTTATATGGACAATTTTTATCTTTATTTAAAAAGTTAACTTTATTGCAGCTTGTAAACAAACAATTGATCTAAGATGGCCCTGTAAATAGCACACGTGAATTTTAACTCATGGTCGCGGCTGGTGCTTGCCACAGATTAATGTGCTAAATTTTTCTTTATAATTCATCTGTAGCCCTCGGCGGTGGAGGTAACCTGCGTCGTGTTTCAACATTTTAAGTAGATATAAGTAGTTGGGTGGAGTGATTTGTAATAAAGATATATTATATTAGCTGTTTATTGTGCATTATAGTATAGCGTAGCTATTAACAAACTGCCTTAAAAATCTGTGATATTCCTTCTATTGGAATAAAGACAAATCTACTAAAGCCATATTCCTTCGGCGCTTTCAGCTTTGCCAGAGTCGAATTCTATCACTTCCAATATATACTCTGACAAAATTTATAGCGCGATAGCGAACAGACATTAATATTATGACAGTAAAAGACGCGTTTTATTTTGAGACTCCGTTTTGTACGCTACATAAAACAAATAAAAAATGACTAACTTTTTTTGGAAAACTGCGTACAAAATATTATTTTTATAAAAATATGATATTTGGCAGTTTCTAATACCAGATCAATGTTCGGACACTCTTACTGCATTTCAAACTCTGACATTAATAAAACAAAACACAATCAACTTAATGTTATAGTTTTAAATTATATTTTTGTAGAAAGTATATTTCTTTTTTGCATTGAAAAAATAATACATAATAATAATCCGGGCATACTATTCAATTTTTTACCAGTATATGAATAAAAATGTCTAATGTTGGAAAATAAATGCATAATTATCTATACTATAGAGCTGAAGAGTTTGTTTGTTTGATCCGGACAAAAAATATCGGTAATACCTAAAATTAACGAATTTAATATGGATTGATATGTGACTTGATCGGAAAGTATTTATTTCATTGTTTGTATTTGATAATATGTTGAGACATGAAGTAATTTTTCGTATTTATTTAATTTTTTTCAAATTTAAACGTATTTTTATGCAATGTAATTAGGGAACATACTTAATGTAGTCCTACAAGGGTTTTTAAACTTTTTAATAGATAGGTATCTACTGAAACATTCGGGTATCTACTAAATACCTACACTACCGTCCAAAAGTATTTGAACACCATCACGTTTCTATTTAAAATCAAAACAAAACTAATATATATCGATTTAATAGGTATTAAAACGTATTTATTGTTCTTTGTTCTTCCGAAACCATCGCCTTAACGTTTTAAAATCAAAATTTTGCTCACATTATTATTGGGATCTCATTATTAGCCATAATAGAAATTTCTTTACATTTAGAAGTGTTCTGAGTATTTTTACTATTGTATAGGAATTGATTCTCAGGATTTGTTTTTCGATTAGTTTTATTAGTTTGTCTTTTACTTAATTCCATAACACAGTTTCAGTTTAAATATCTTGTTTTATAGAACAATTAACATCAAAAAAGACTTCAATGCCGTATTATTGTAGATTTGTTGGTTACTTATATGGATATTACCTATATATATATATATATGGAACAGCTAAATTTCTTAATTTTTTCTACAAAAATATAATTCAGTAGTTAGGTTATATTTATTTTTTTAAAAGTGAACAAGAAATAATTTATGAGGTGATAGACATACAATATTATTAAAGTTTTTATAAATTAAGTAAGTAAATAACAAGATAAAGTTGGGTGAGTAAAGTTTAATACTCAGATAATGAAATTCCATTTAGATATAATAAAGAGTTTCATCAAAAACAGTTTAGAAATAATTAATAATACAGTCCAGGGCCGGACCGTGAGTTTAGGGGGCCCTGGGCTAATACTACTTAGGGGCCCACCTAGTTACTCAAAGTATATACAAAAATGAGACAGTGGACTTGATTAAATTAATTGAATAGGTTTGATTGATCGCAGGATTCGTAGGGCTGCAAACCATACGATCTGTTTAATTGAATAAAGTTATCGATTATTTTGCATTCTTGTCTATATTTTACTTTGACTTGACTTAGCTGGGGGCCCCTTGAATCCACGGGGCCCTGGGCTGAAGCCCAAAAAGCCATATGGTAGATCCGGCCCTGATACAGTCGTTTGAACACAGATTCAGTACATAAAGATAAAGTCGTTTTGGGATCTTGAAAAGAGACTTGGTCAAAAAAAACACATATGATATTTGCTCAATGAGGTTTATTAATTTTTAGAACTTTTTTTATAACAGATGCTTTGTATGCCATTGAAATATTTTTTTAGGCCATTTCCGTGTGGTTTCCTAGGTAATGCTGTAAGAATATATATATATATATACTTTTATTAGAAATACAACATTACATAAATTAGATTAAAAACAGGTAAGTAAAAAAAAGCAACAATACATTTAAAAACATACCCATACCCTTCTGCCTGTAAAGAAAGTATTTAATTATTAAACAGTAGATATTAAACATTCTAATTAAATAAAATAAACGCAACAGTAAACATGTTGTAAACATAAAAAAACAAAACACTACAACAGTTCACGAGACAAAAATGTTAAAAATGCTATTAATACCGAAACTCATACGTTTTATATATTTATAAAACAATATACTCATCACAGATGTTATACAGGATATTCACGTAAATACGCATAACAATATATTAATGATATATAAACAACATTTAACATTAAAATAGCATTAAAAATACACATTAATCGAACTAATTGATCGTGCCCTTTGCAACATCAATAGACTCAACGATTATTACATACATATTATAGGTACAAGTACAATCAAATTTGAAAAACAAGTAATGTTGAGTCTGGTGTAAAAAGCTTGATGTGGTATCTTCAAGTAATCTTGCTGCGTTGATCCGTTGACAGTATGAATCGATTTAAGAACAAAATCAGCTTTCACAATGATCTCAGAATATAGAACAATCTGTCAAACCATTATGAAAACCAGTTTCGTAAATCTTATTTCTTCTTTATCTTCAATTCTTCAGGTGCTTCGTATTTTCAAAGTGTACGTCTTCGTCGCTTCTAGATTCGCGTATTTCATATAATACGCTTTTATAATATAGTAACTATACCATATGTAACATACGAATAAGGCAAATAAAGTGTAGGATAAATTAATTCTAAACAGAGCTGTAACGCACAATAGAGTGGGTAATATGAATGGATTTGTCATCGCTCGATTGGGTGAAGTATGCGGCGGGAATGGGATGTGACGTGCGCCGGGACGCTCCAATTATCCGCATGCCATATGACATCATGCTTGGTGCTGACTCAGCCGCCACCTCGGCAACCTCACTCCACTCTGTAACATTAAACAAACATACATGTTAATATGGTCCTAATGATAAACGGTTGATTATATATATTAATAAGTAAATCCGACCGACGTAAAGCATCGTTTAACAGTGTCGCTCACTGATATAGAAGTAACGAAGGCGGCTCGCGCAGCATAGTCAAGCAATGCGGGCTCACCCACACCACGACCGGGTACTAATTAGGCGAGGCGTGGACTTCGGAGTGCGCCAGTGGTAACCACAAATGGTCCGAATAAGCGCTCCGGCCTTGTTGGGGCGGTTGCGCGGGAGTCGCGGCGCCGCTACAATTATTTTGTTAATTTATCGACGCCGATCGCTTGCGGTATGTTATTTATACGTCACCCGATGTCGTAGTAAATTGCCAACGCGCGAACGTGAGTCTTAAAGTAATTGATTGAGAAACGATACTTATTAAATAGTAAACAGTACGCGTAAAATTTGTGTCAAATAAAAATGCATCGATAATTGCATCAGCGGCACTAGAATCGTCGCCGTTGCAGGTGCGTGAAGCTAGGATGACGTCACGTCCGCAACACTCAATGGGCTCGCACTATGTGGGCCACACGTGTCACCGCCCCCTCCTTTCCCCTCCACTACCTCCGCTCATACCATACCCGCACTCGCAAACACTGTTCTAATTGCTGACAACTATGGGAAATAGTGCAAATATGTTACTTTTTTATCAAGAACTCTGTGTTTACGCTTGTGATAATGACAAATGTACCGTTGGACCATTACAAGGACTCGTTTTGAATAATATTAACTGTGAACCCGGCCTGATAATAGGAACGCCATTACACAAGCAATACCAAGTAACTAAACGAAATAACGAAGCACTTGTGTTATTACTTTAAATGTTTTTATAATTCTAATAATAACTGTGTTAAGATAATAGAAAAAAATATTTGATTAGATGAAAAAATACGTTCGAATACATTATGAACGTAACTTCAGCATGAATAAGAAGAATAAAGATCAGCAACTCGAAAACGTTATAAAAATGAAATATAGTAAATGCGACGTCGCGACAGCCGACGAGTATGTAGGGCGAGTGACGAGCAGACTATTGATAGTGCGTCGCGCACTTTCGCGCGTTTACACTGCGCCTGCGCCGCCGCAACAACAACCACCGTTTAGTATATGCATAAATATCTAAAATTAAGTATTAAAGATTTTTTATTCATCTTCAATTTGAATTTGAATAACATATAAATTATACCAGCGTTTAACAATATTTGTCATGTAATTATTAGCGTAGGTACCTACCTATAATGAGATTGCTTATTCAAATTACGAGATTATGAAATATTTATTCAAATTGTTTGTCATATTTATCTTAAAGTGTCACAAGTAAATTATAATGACCCGTTGTAAAAGAAGACAGCCTAGTATTTATTTGTCTAATCAACGTATCAAACAATACAATAAAAATATATTCTAGACCTAGCGTGAACGTAGTAAACAAAGAGTAGTACACTTATGACGGAATTAATATCAGTCGTTATCGGCGAATATCACTAGCGAGCGCGGTCGACGCGGGCGGCCGGCATTACTGTAGGAATGTGGTATAGTAGAAGCGCGGTGGTGCGACTGCAGGTTTAGAGATAGAGCGAGCATTCCGCGGCTGTAACGGTGAGTTATTTCGCGGAGCACACGGCGGCCGGCGTGAATGGCCGGGAGATGCAGCGCAGGCTGCAGCGCGCCCCCTCGGCCTGCGCCCCGTCCCGCGCGCGCCGCATTCCTGCGAGCCGCGAGCTGCGCGCCGCTCGCCGCTTGCGCAACCTCCGCCGCCGCATTCCATTCATAGCGGCGCACGAGTCACGACTCAACAAACTGGGAGTTCGTTCCGCGACTGCGACCGCTGCCTTTGTCGCTGACGGTTGCTTCTTGTTGCGACCACCGATCTCATCTTCTCGGAAAGGCTTAGCGAGTAAAGTTTTAGAAAATTTAGAACGTTACGCCACATTTATTGATAAAGTTCACGACGGTCGACCGCCATGAATTCCGCCGGACATTGACCCCTTGGCGCGGCTTTCTCCAACTCGCTGTTTGCTATTGGAACGAATCTATTAATTGGAGAAACTCAGTTCACACATGAGCGTGGAAAGTAGACCGAGTAAGCTTTGCTACAAAATCTTAGTCCAACGAAGCTGTAACTGCAACGGTGTAGCGCCAATCATTTGAAAAAAGATCCTTATAAAAAATACCTCATGTGCGATGTAAACACCTTTGGTGATGACATGGTCGATTAAAAACTAGATAGTAAATCTTCTGTGAGAATCTACTGATGTCAAAACTGATAAAACATACGGCACTATGCTTAACAATAACATGTTTGCTTTGTAATAGATATAAAAAATATGGGATGTGAATTCACATGGGAAATCCCGAATAAATATAAATGTATTTATTTGATATCGTTACATGAAAGGTACTAACAAGTGAGTAGCTAGCAAATGAAAATCGCATGTTCGCATAGGTAGAGGAACGGGCGCAGTAAGCAGGCTTCGACGTCGAGCGCAATGCTCACCTAAACGCTGGAGGCTGAAATCGTCCCCTCTGTTTGTCGGTGAAATGTCACCAAACAGCATTCCGAAATATTTGAAACGACCTTTATGGCGCGAAAGAAAGTGTGAGGGGTGAGGGGAGCGGGCCTGCGCGACCGTGGGACAGCGGCGCGCGCGCCAGTCGCACGGCGCTCCCCGCCCGCGCCGCGCCGCCTCCCGCATTCCAGCGCGCCTCCCTCCGAATTTATTCAGCCGCGAACCAACCGCTTCGCGCCGCATCGCCGCAGCTCCTCTGGTACTCCAAAGCTGGCGTCGGCCCCATGCTTACGACCGCGTCTCCTACAACTACTCTAATATATAGATTCATATATCTATGCTAATTTTGATTTACAATGACTGCTAAGTTACAAAAGTATCTTTCACGAAAATTTCTAGTTGCTTGCGGTACTCACACTGAGATTTATTTTTACATAATATTGTGATGGAGAAATGATTTTATGTTTAATACAATTCTCTGTTCCTAATCAGCCAGCACATTATGCCAGTCTTATCTATTACCGCAAATAAAAAAGCTCGCCTTTTTTATATCCTTTGCGTAATTTATTTCAAACTTATTCACGGAAAATTCTTTACATTACTGAATGTAATAATCTTTTAGACTTCAATATAGTACGTTATTGAATTTAAATAATATTATTGTAACTAACTTACAATAGATAATATTCAAATGTGTGATGTTAAGAGTCATTATTTTGGGACGTGTGAAACATAGAGTTGGAAGTAATTGGCATTTATCAGCTGTGAGTTGGCAGCCGGCAGGTATGGAGTTGGAGTAGAGTCGGTGCGTACAGCTCGAGTGCCGGGGGCGGCCGGGAGCGAGGCGAGCGCGGAGGCGGCGCGTCGCAAATAGCCCGTGACGCGGCGCGGCGGGCGCTGCACTTTCGCGCGGTCATGTGCCCGGCGCCGTAGCCAGACGCTCGTAATCGGTCCTCTATTTAAAAACGTCGTCGGCGACGCCGCGCGCCGCGCACCTCGCGCCGCTCGCCGCTCGCCGGCCGCGGCGGGGAATGTGCGGCGACAATGCACGCGCGTCAACGACCGCGCGCAGCGGAAGCGGCACACTTCCAGCCCGGAAACTTACGCTCGCGCCTTAAGGGACCGGCGAGCTATTTATAATCGGTGCAGGGTGCGGATGCGCGCATCAACAGCTGTTATGCAATGCGCTCGTTTCTGACTTAGTCCTTTGAAGAGTGATCAACGCTCGTCTTTTAAATATGTACTACAAAAGAATTCCGATCCATTATGCAAAATTAGATTTCATTTAAATAATACAATAGCAAAAGCTACAATTGCTATTGCTAAGTTACCTGAGGTAAGAAACCGAGACTCAGACGTAGAAATCGCGTGCGATGACGCGAGACGAACGCTGACGTCAAATTGCCCTTCACCGTGTAATGCAAGAGAATTGATAACTGTTATTTCTATAATAACTCCTATTAATGTCTGGCGTTTAAAATTCTCAATGCGTCACACAATTTGTTGGTCTGAACGCAGAAATTCTAAGTGTTGAAAATTAAAAATTAAAAATGTTATGTAACTTTCGGTAGTTTTCAATTTTTATATATTTAATAAGATGATGGCTTAATTATGTTTTCGGCAAGTAGTCATTCTGTTGGTTCGTTCCGGTGTCGCACATTCTCATAGCCGAGCGCGCAACCCGCAAGGAAAGCGCAAGGGCCCACCGGAGATAAGGTCTATAAATGTTCACCTCCATGACTCATAATTAATAAGAGATTTGACGATACTAGAACAATTAACTAAACGCATGTGTGCACACTACTCATTACGTATTTAAGAAAAATGTTATATAAGATTTTTTAACAAATGTCAGAATTTAATGGAAAAAAATACATAGAGTTTAATTCTATAAATTGATCAATTTCAACAACGTCAATGTAAGTTCCGATCCCGGTATCCAATCGAAAACACTTGTCTTTGATTACTTTTCAACTTACTTTTCAACTTATATATATGTACATATATAATAGCATAATAAATGAATAAGTAAATTGTTAAAAGTTGTTTAAGGAAAGATGAGTGCTAATGTCACTTCAATATGTAAAAGGCGGCGCGTTCAAGTGACACAAGTTCCTCCAAGCTAATAGCTCCTACGTGCCCATAGCGCGCGTCCCGCATAATAATGCATGTAATTAGGCGCGCTTTTACATTTAAAAATCATCACGACGCGGCTGGACACTCCGAGTAAATATAGATTGCTTTAGATTATGGTCCGGGATTCGAAATTAGCGGAAACTTGTCTTTCAGGGCTCATTTTTAAATGATAAGGTGGATAAAACATTTTTGTATAACAAAGACTTAAACAGTCGTTGTTTGCTTATATCTATTTTTTTGTAGTGTATGTACCCGTTTGGTACTTATGCTGGATTTTAATGTTACATATTTTAGTGGTTATAATAGAAACCTGTAGACTTATGCAAACACAACGCCGTGCTACGTAGGTGCTACGATTTTGCTACGAAGCCTTCAGCGTAATTAATAATTGAGATAATGACATTGATTAATATTCTAACATAATATTTTATTGTTGTGTTTTGTAATTAAATGTAAATAGTAAACATTAAATATATCGAAGGCTAAATTTAAAGAAAAAGTTTAAAATAATAGTATAAAACTACATTATGGTAGTATTATTCTTACAACAAAAATGTCGCCTAACACGATACATATTCAAAGCACACTTTTTGCAGACAATTCACATTCCTGATTATTGCTACTGCGTTCGTGAATTTATTTACAAAGAAATGACATTCCAGCGGCGGATCGTATTTCCGAAAGAGTATCATTTACAAAAATAATAAGTACGTAACGTTCTTAATCCATTATGTTATCGGTGATACAAACTACTAGTAGCACGTAGCTAGTAAGTTGAATCTCATATAATCTTTACGTCTTTAATATTTTGTCTATTACTACTGAGCTTAAGAAAACACACAAATTAACGTTATTTTACAGATAAACATATTTACAAAAGAATATTAATTTATATAATAATTTGCAACTGCAATAGGAATACGAATGAAATTCAAATACCCTGACCAGGTGAATGGTTTTATTGCATCGGGAGCGTTTGTTCCGATGTAAACATTGTGTCGGCAAGGACTATAAATTGTGCGCGAATATATTTAAGCGTAAACGTAGATGGCTAAGCGGAGCGCGCGGGCGGCGTGTGACATCGATTTAGTTTTCAGGGCAGCAGTCGTCTCGACGCCGACGGTCGGCAGAGGCCGCTTAGCGTCGCGTCTAGGACCTAGATTCCGTGTATTGTTTTAGTATATCGACGGTACGTGTCGCGGTGGCGCCAAGGCGCGGCGCACACGGCATGTTTTATTCAAGCGCGGGCCGCGACCCGCGCCGCCCCCTGAATTTTGTTAGCCTTGTCTCGTCCCGCGCGCCGCCGACGCCGACGCCTCTAATTACATACTAACATGACCGACTTTACCGTGTCACGATTACTTTGATGACTGCCAATGGTTTACAAAATAAATAGTAAATACTAAAAAGCGACTCCCATTAACTGTTATCGAATTAGATAAAGTATTGCGATTTGTTAGGTAGGTACTACAAATGTTTCAACATCAGTAAGCGTCACTCCGGGGTAGTAATTAATAAGTTTATTGCGCGAATACTTTTTCATTTTGATCTTTATCAGTTGCGGCAGTAAAATGTTTTTATTATATACAAGGGATGAGATTGCTGGTATTAGTGGTGGATTCAGATGTCACAGAATAGTCCATTGTGTGCGCGACGCCGCCCTCCCCCGCGCACACCCCGCCCCCGCGGTCCGGTGCCGCCAGCGTAACGGCTAAAGAGGTCAAGGTTTCGTTGGCGCCTACCTGACGTCCAGATTTTATTATAATTATATCATAATAGTAGTTTGTGCTTATTGAATGCCGTTTATTGAAAGCTAATTATGCATGATATTTAATCATAAAACAAACTGTGGTTTAAGCTTATTGTTTGTAGGTTTAATACGTAGGTATAAGTTGTAACAAATTGTATGATAATATTCGAATATAAATAAAACGATAGGTAGGTACACAAAACGCGCTCATCAAATGAGATGTGAGGCCCGGTTTAGGAGTGAAGGTTAATGGCCGATAACGTTTGAGTTTCGCCGATTTCCCATTTCACTTTATCTCTCGGTACATAGATTTAATTACAATTTTTGTTAATATCATAAAATAGTTAAAATAACAAATACAAAACGCTTGGCGGTTAACACTGAATTTCTCGTATTTACTCGTTACTCATAATATGTAATTATATATCTACATACAATAAAGGGTTTGGCTTGCTAAGCTAAAGCTCAAGAAAGTAACAAAATGTTTAGGCTGCGGGAGCGCCACAGAGCGTGAGGGCGCCACTATCGCGCGAACGTAAGGTGCTCCTTATCGCGCTATTGTTCGCGCCGACAGATTTATAACTTCCCTTTGCCCCCAATAAGGGCCCGTGACCTCAGCACCTTCTACTCTACTCCTCGACGGAAATATTTCGACACGCGTCTACTATTGACTTTATAATAATGGAAATAAAATCGCTCGCTAAACATATTAATTTTACAATAAAAGCTATCTTTAAATGTTATTTTTTTTAAATATATTAAACAAAATGTATGTAATTTCTACTAATCTATGAATACTACACGGACAATTTATAATCTAGTTTACTTAATTCATTATAATAAAATGGAGAATACCATTAATTTATTTAATAAATACTTAATAGTGTTTTGAAAATGGATATCTATGTATCAAAATAGATTGGAAAATATCGGCCTCTTGTGATATTTCATATACAAATAATTGTTAATTTTTAAGGATATACGTACCCAAATTATCAGCGCCCCTGGTTGTTGAATTTTTCTCTTGAAGATAAAAGATCAGTTTTCATTCGTCGCTTTCAGCCCCTGAAAAAAGCGAAAGTTTAAATTAATAATAAAAACAAAATAAAAAAATCTTTAATTATTACTTGGTGGTAGAGCTTTGTGCAAGCTCGTCTGGGTAGGTACCACCCACTCATCAGAGATTCTACCGCAAAACAGCAGTACTTTGTATTGTTGTGTTCCGGTTTGAAGAGCGAGTGAGCCAGAGAGCCAGTGAGTAATTACAGGTATAAGGGACGTAACATCTTAGTTCCCAAGGTTGGTGATGCATTGGCGATGTAAGCGATGGTTAACATTTCTTACAGTGCCAATGTCTATGGGTGTTGGTAACCACTTAACATCAGGTGGCCCATACGCTCGTACGCCTACCTATACAATAATAAAAAAAAACTTATTTGGATATAATCAACATTTAGTCAAGACATTTAATATTATAAAAGCTCAATAAATCATATACCTACCTATCGAGTTGTTTGTATAAATTATTTTTATATAAGTTAATTTTGGTAATATTTATATATCGGAATAAGATGAAATAATTCAATAAATTCTTGACAACGTGAAATATCCGTGGTGTTTTTACAGAAGCTCTTATCAGTGTTACTCGTAATGGAAATAAGGCTAACGTCAGTTTCCCAGCGCCTCGAGCAGACGGTGGGAAATGCCGCGACACGTTCACTGTGAGAAAATAGCATATTTAGGCAATTATCAATTTTTCGTGCTAATTTGGTTGCATGTTTGTTTAATATTTGTAGCGCTTTATAATTACACGAATATTATTTAATTGTGTGAAACGAATGTCACGAAATTATTCGACATAATCATATAACAGGCTATATTTATTTCAATTAAAAATAGCAATTGATACATTACTTATATATATTTTGTTAGACTTCTAATAAAATTATCGAAAAAAAAACTTTTATAAGAGCAGCACTTTTGCTTCTTCTATATATGACTAGTTTAATGTCATGTTGCTTCATAAAAATAATATTAATTATTAATAATTTATTTATGACCGAAGAAACAAGTGCGAGTCGAAAATATTTAATTGACATTAGTCAACGAAGTGGGCGCGTATATATCTAAGTTATTTCACAAAGTAATTAGCACAGTATCCGGTGCTATCTATGATTGCTGCGTGACGTCACGAACTAAAGACAAGCGATGACATGTAGATGCAATGGAATGTGGCGCGGGCTTGCTGTTCGCGTAACGGTCCGTCTCGACTCGCGAGGCCTCTGACGTACGTTCCCATGCTCGGCTGCGGTGCCGATCTCTCTTCTCAGATAAGCCCGACTCTTATACGAAACCCAATAAGCCATTTCCTTGAAGCTCTCACAAGAATACCGCTCCCATCAAAAAAATGACCAACACTAAACAAAAAAGGCCCGTGAATAAGGCGGGAGCGCAAAATAAGAATGGCTCCGATTCTGGGAAGGCTCGGCGCCGGTGCAGTCTTTACAACCTTTATAATGATCGCTTTTTGTGGCGCGACCCTTATTGGCTTATCGTGGGGCTGAGAACTGGCGCAGCGATACGTGCGAAGCGGCTCCTTCCCGCCGCCTCACCTACCTCCACTCACTGAGACGTGCCCAGCGCGTTTCGCCCAGCGCCGTGCTCCAACGGAAATCAGCAATCACAAGTTTTAAAGTGCGGATTATGCGTGGACGGAAGCGTCGCGCCACCCGACTCGAATACGATCATGAATGACGACACGGTCGCGTTTTATACTCGTATATACATAACTGCGGACATAATAATAACTGACCAATTTAGTAATGGGACATTTGCATATCGCACTCGGAATCGACCTACACGCAAATTTTGCTATTACGTTCCTTTTGTATGGGAGCAGCGCGCCTATGTACACATATCCCTTCGGTGGGAAGTACGACGAAGGAAATACTTATGACATGTGCGCCTACGCTGCGCACTGCAACGGAAGCGGAGGCGCACCGCTCATGATTCGGCATCGACTGTAGGCGTCGCAACCAAATGTCCCATATTCAAGTGTCGGTTAGGCATGAATGAGTGAGAGCGGGTGAGGCGATACTACATATCATAAGCAAAGGTTAGTGAGCGAAGGGCGTGTATGGCAGCGAACACTACGTCAGCATGAGATGCTGCAAGTTGAGTCACAACTACTAGTTTCCAGTAAGTACACGTGTCGCTGACGTAGCACCTGAATCATCTCATATTGCACTTTTAAAACCGGGATATATTAACTACTACTACTACTACTTCATACTTAATTAAAATAAAAAATATATTTATTTTCATTCATAAAAAAAAACAATTTAAAAAACTACATTGTCTTATTGATAAAATAATTTTTAAAACAGAGTTCACGATAATTAGGCAATAATATTTATACATATACTACAACGCACTTATATTTATTTATTTATATATACGTATATAGTACATATATAGTATATATAGCACATATCTTATATACGTAAATATAATTATTTATATTTCTATGATCAGCAAATACATTCAAAATATTTTATATACATCAATACCTATTTTGTAATCAGAATAAAATCAAACAGAGAAGTATAAGTACCTATCAATCTTAGTTTTTACATAAAGCGGTGAGGAATGCATTGTAATTAACGGCGTACGGGTGTAAATGAATATGGTGCGGATTACAAACGGAGGGTAATGAACAGGCGGGGGTGAGAAGCGAGAAGTGGAGCATGCGCGGGCGCAGCGCGAGGGACGCTAGAACCAGACGTCACGCTCCGCTAGTGACCTGTCCTGTCGATAACGCGGCCGCCGCTACTACATCTCATTGTTTCAATTTATTACTTACGAACGAGAGATTGCTATCACTATCACTTCGATCGTCACTTATCATTTATTTCGTCTGTCATCATTTTTTTGCTATGTATACGTCATTATTAAAGTATGCAATTTGTTTCTACCCTCATTTGTTTAAAAAATTATAAGTGTATTTTTTAAATAATTTACACTTTATATATCCAACAAAAATAGAGAATAAAATATTTAACTGTAATTTGAAAGTAGATCGAAGGGGCAGCGGCAAATAATTAAGAATTGAAAAATGAATAGAAATAAATTCTAATCTTACGCTACTGTATGTAAAATTCCATCATCAACGATTGATAGTCACAATATAAATTCACTTTGCACACATTATTCACAGTTAACGTATATCGTCCAACGATTGAAATGACACTTGTTTTCAGCACTTCGCACGAAGTCCGGCCTCAAGTAGCGGTGTTCACTAAACAACGCGATAATACAAAAAGAAGTCAGAGGTTACGATGTTATCGATGGAGACATGAATATTCGAAGACGCGAGGGTCACGAGTGAACGGTCGGCGTAGCATCGCCCCGCGGCGTGAATGGAACGACCGACATTTTATGAATCGAAAGCCGTCGCTCATTGACCTGAGCACTTGAGCGGCGAGTGGAGCCGGGACCGAGCGCCGTCGGTGCCGCCGCGCAGCTCCGCAGGCCTGAGGTCCGCGGCCGCCGGTTCCGGCGTTCGCGCTGACGGAAGTGACGTTCCCACTGAACATGGCGGCGCGCGCGCAGGAAGTGCGCAGCTTACCTATCGGGACGTCTCCGCCGGCGGCCTCCTTGCGTTGAACGGAACGCACGGACCCGCATGCGCCGATTCCGATATCCGCAAAAGTGCGCGCGATCACCAACTTACGAATAAATTATTCGCGCCGTTATCTAAAAATATTCGTTTGCGACGCAGAGCGGTCGGAGGCCGCGGGGCGAGCCGACGCGGAATCGCACACACGAACTGCTTCCCCGCCGCGGGGAGACTGATGAGGGCAGGCCGCGCCGGCGCCGGCGGAGGCTCCGACGCACGCGCACACCACCTGCCGTCCCTTTCGGCGGGAATGCGAGTCGAGCAGAGCGAGCGGGACCGCGACATTTCATTATCACAGTGTCGACTCGTGAACACCAATAGACCGAGGAGTAGGGACAAAATATTCGACCTTCACTTTACGTACACGCACACGAGCGCGACGCGGTCTCGACGAGAGACACACATGCGCACGAGCCTCGCGAATTGCTTGCTCGTCGCAGCGCGCCGTCGCGTCGCACCGCACCGCTGTGCTACTTTTGACAATTTTTCCAGAAAACTGACATGCAGCGCTGTCGTGGACGAGGCGCGGCTGCGCCACGTGGCTATGCCATGAGGGATAATGCTCCAGATTCAACCTTTTTTAAACCTAAAACTGCAAACTATATGGCACGTTAATAATTATGTTTTGTCTAAATATAATTATGTCAGTTTCAATAGTTTTGTTACTACAAGTCTTTCTAACTACAATAAACTTTTCAGTCATGTATTTGAATTTATCTGAACGTATAACCAATTTGTTATCATTAAATTAAAATGTATTGGTAATTCTTATACTTACTTATGCATACCTACACGGTTTTTAATAAAATTCACAATTTCGTTGGGGTATATTTTTAAAACGGTAAGTAAGGTTTAAACAATAACGTCCAATAAATGTTTGATACACGAGTAATTAAAGCCCGAATAGCATATTTTTTAGAAATGACCAAGTTTTGTGAGAACTACCCACATTTGTGGGAAGTGATTATGTAGGTATAAGTACAATCTTTAATGTGGTCTTGAAAGAATACCTACATATTCAAAACAAGCGAATGTGCTTAATAATAAATACAATATCAATAACAATACTGTCTTATATTAATAAATTTTATAATGAAGTAAAGTAATCGACACGGAAACTGCATTTTTAAACTACATCGAACAAACTAAAATTTGTAACATGTTTCAGTTCAAAGGAAGATTTATATTTATATCTAATAAAATAATGATTTTATCCATATTAATAAATAATTTATAAATTATTGATATAGGTTCTTTCTACTTTCCTTAAAAAATTGGGTAAATATGTTTATTTAGGTAGTCTACCTACCTTCTACCATTATTTTTAATGTAATTTAAATGGTTACAATTAGCAATACACTTAATGAATTAACTAATTAAAACCATTTACTGATTAGGCATTAAAGCATTTTTTTACTACTGATTTATTAATGCTACTAAATATTACTATTAATTAATTGTCAGATTATTTTCCGAAAACAGCATTATATCAATAAATACTTATGTATGTTTCCCAAATTATAACATTATTATATTACTAACATAATTTATATAAATTTATAACCTTAAATAACTAAAAACAAAACTTAATATTATTTTCATTATTTTGCACTGGAAATAGTTAAATTAATTATAAGATTATAGAAAAATGCATTAAATAAGTAGAATAAATATACCTACCTTTCGTTTATAAAAACTGTTACATGCAAAAAAAAAAACAAAAATACCACCTTCAATAGCGTTATGAGTTGTGAAAATGTTTGCTCAACATCGTACACATAAAAGTATTGAATCACAATATATTAAGTAAACAAAAAAAAATGCTTTCATGAAAGTAATATAAATAAATAAAAACTAGTGTCGCTTTGAGTAATTAAAGTAAAATTGCTTGCTTACATTGTATATAAAAGAGTAATATTCGTTTCTTGTTTACAGCTCTATCCGGTTTTGTTTATAATTTTAGTTAATTATATAATAATCTAATTACTCATATTGTCTTTTACACGTTAGAGTGCGGGTTTCTCTAATCGAGTTAATTTCGGTGACTTTCTAATATATAATGATAGAAAATGAATAAATAAAAAGTCATTACTATCCATTAAAATATGACAAACGTAAGGTGTCCATAAAATGTCTATATTGTACAGAAATTTGATTAAAATGTTGAATTTTTTTACAACCCCATATAGGCGCTGAGTTGTACAGGGGGTTGACGGTTAGAAATTGCGCGAAAAGTGCGTGTTAGTGTTGCCACACGCAGGCGTAATAGTGCGCGTGATTCGGTGCCTCGCGGCTCGCCACGCGCTCGCTCATTTCTATATTTCTAACGATTTTCACAATTTATTATTTTTAATCTTAAGCATAGGTTTAAAATAACCTTTTTATATTTAATCGATTTAACTTAGAAAGTTGTATAATTTTATCTTATTTTTAAAAGTTCCATAAGCATGTGTGTTAGGTAGGTATCTGTTGTGTTGACCTCTTTTAAAATAAAAATTAAATTACTAATAATTTTGTCGTATTATAATATATTTAATTCAAAATAAGAATGTCAATTAAATTGTATAAAGAAGTATAATTAATTTAGTTAGATACGGTATTTAAAGAAAAAACACATATTTAACCGAATATACGTTAAAAGTTGAGGCGTGTTTATTGTTGGAATCCGGTATTCTTATCAACATAGGGCCGTGCCTATCTAATCTTGGTCTCACAGTCTCAGATAAAAGTAACTACTTTTTAAAACAAATTCATATAAATTGTCACTCATACAGGCACCTACATACTAAAATTATTTAGTATCTAAGTTTTTAAAATAGATAATTGTCGTTTATCCACATGATTTTTAAAACATAATTAAAACTGTTCAGTGAATAGCTATACCTACTCAATAAAAAATGGAAAAAACAATAATAATATTGACGTAAATATTGCTAGCCTAAAAATATTACTAAGCTCATTATACTTAGTAATCGGCCGATTAAGCTAAGTTAACTAATCCACTGGTCCCACATTGTGTCACACACACTATATATACTTATATAGTATATAGGTATGTAGATACTTATATTTTTATAGTCCTAGATTTTTTTTATTTTCTTACAATGATATGCTTTATTAATCATATTGGTAACCCTACGCCCTTTAAAAGTGTTCAGGCCATATAAAAATAAATATCAAATATGCAATTATTATTTAAAGTTTTTTATAAATAGATAAATGTTGTTATTTTTATTTAATAAATAGGTACATAATTACAAAGTATTTAATATTACCTTCAAAGCATCGTTTTTAATTGATGGCAACATTATTCGGATTGTACGTTTCTTTTAAAATAATATTTAGATATTTTAAAAATAATTTATTTTTTACGAAGTTTAATTAAAGTGCACTTTGGTATAAAAATGTGGGTATTTATACAGTTAACATATATTAATTACTTCATGCCTCTTATTATATAGTACCTACCTAGCAATTAATTTATAAATTTGTAAACAAACCTATGTAGGTACATACTTCAGCGACCAGTAATAAAAGACAACGTTAAATATGATTATGTCACTTAACGTTCTCAATCAAAGTTAACTTAAAACTGAGGGTAGCTGTGAGACTTAATATATAATAGCGTGACTTTAGTTACCTTCGTAGAAACGTGGTTAGATGTGATGTGTCGTTCTTCGTGTCTTTAACGGGATCACGAATGGGAACATCAGAGGAAAGACACAGGGCGCCGTGTGGCGTGCTGCACTCGTCTTCTCTCAGCCGTGACGTCCGGCTGGGGTCAGCGAACGCAGGGCCGCTGATCACTTTCTTATGCCCGACAAACGACCCTCCGAGATGTCATTAACATGATCTCTCCTGCCTTCCTAGACTTATACACCGGAACTGTTTAAATGTCACTATTTATGTCACATTCTACGAGCAAGTCACTGAAGTCCAGAAACGAGGGACCGCGTTGATCAAATTTGCCAACTCTAAAGCAATATATTTACTCGTGCATAGGTAATGTACTTATTTGTTTCACTTTATGCGAAAGCGATCGTTTGCGTTATGGCCTTTTATGCAGTCGGGGTCGGTGATGAATGTTGTTTTAATTAATAATTGTATTAGAGTATCGGTGCGTACGCGTCGTCAGCTCAGGCGCAACCATCAGCGCTAACAGATTGATCACGGCAATGTATCACACGTGCAGTCCGCGCTAGCGGCCCTTCTATTTGTAAACCGGCGCCGAGGGCCGCGCATTCCTATCGTGCCTCGTGCCCTGCGCTCCGCCACCCAACCACTCGCTGCGATGCACTCTAACTCAAAGTACGATTCATGAATCACTTCCATTACTATTGTATTCGACTGTTTTCTGCCCAACTCTTTACTATCGAAGCAGTGTAACGCATGCACCGCGTTTGTAACGTCTATTTCTGTTAGCGATCCAAGAATTTGTCTCGATTCTCAAGTTCTATTAAAGGAAATGCTACTGTAACTGTCACATGCGCTATATTGTTGGGAAGATCTTAGGTGAAATATTTAAACCGATTATATAAGCCATATTTCGGAAGGAACACAAAGTGGAGGACAGATACCTAATGAGGTTTAGTTTAATTTAGTTTGTCAAAGGGTTTCAAATAGAAATAAACTCGTACGTGGTATAAGTTACTATTAATGTGTACTAACTTAGAAATTTTTGATTGTTGTATTTTTATAAGAACATATAATTAGAATATGCTGCACTAGCTAACTATCTATCGCACTGTATCTATATTCAGTAATTCCTAGGTACGATTAAATATCAAATTATCCGATACTTACGCTGATTTAGTGATTTCGTGAAAAATATAGGCTGTGGAAATGGATAAACGAATAATATATTTATTTGTCATAATAACGTAAACGAGCTTTCTAAGTCCTACGAGCTTTCTAACCCTTTACATAATTATTTATTTATGGTAGGTATTCCATCTGCTAAACCATTAAATGAGAAAATTAGTCAAATATAACTTTCTTTATCTATTTTGTAGCTTCTTGGCACAAAGTTATCCTCAAATAATACTAAATGGTAAGCATTGATAATGAGGTGTATCGAAGTACAGTTCCCGCATTCCAATGAATGGTGAGTAGCGCTCAGAGGAGGGGAGGAAACTCAAAGAGGCGGGGGGGACTCGCATGCCTGCGCGTGCGCGGCTACGACATTACTCCTAACAATCGTTACAACCAATTCTAACAGGTGTCTACTTCAATACAATTTTCCATGTAGTTGACGGTAGCATATAAAGTAGTTACATTTAAAAGAGCTTGTAATTAACGACTTAGGTTTTAGTTAAAAGGATGTCGGCGTTGGCCACGTGAAAATACGATAGTTAGGTTAGCAAAGAAAACCTATAAGCAAAGAATACAGGGAGCAATCCATAAAAGGGTAATAGTTATATGTACATATGCATGTATTGTATCACGCAATCGACTAAAATTTGTGCAAAATGGAGAGATTTTGTCAATCTTGATCCTGATGTTTGATCCGGCTAATCTCAGTAACTACTGGTTCGAATTTAAAAAATATTTTTGTGTTGTATAGTCCTTTTACCTAGGCTGATTTTATTATATTTTTTATTAACTATACGCGGGTGAATCCGCGGGGCACAGCTAGTTAAATTAAAGATACTTAAATATTACTTCTAAATATTAGGTACCAACCATTAAAAGAAGGAAAAAAGTTACGTAACTATGTACAGGCTGTAATATATAGGTAATAAGGTAACTAATTACAACACACGAACTGTGTATGCGAACATTCATTAATAGCATTAAAGGGAGTCTACTAGGGTAGATTAGGTTACATTGTGTCTTGCATGTACACATTTAAGGATTCCCATAGAGTTGTAAACAAGCTTCCGATTCAACAGTCATTTGATTTAATCTCTACTTCCTAAATGTGCTCCTTGTGATAAATGTTAAATTTGTTTCCTAATATGTCTAATTTTTTTTTGTCATTCCAACATATTTGGGCAAATATTTAATTTAACTTACGACCACATTTAATTTCATAAATGTGATACAAGAATGTTCGGAATCCTATTTAACTCGTTTGTCGAGACGTCCGAATAGAGTCAATCAGCGGCGAGTTAGATGAGCCGATTGATGAAGTACTAGTGTTTACTGGAATGTTGATGACTGCGGTGCAGTGTCATAAATGAGTCATGTTGATCTTCGATCAGCCGGTCAGCGTAGGATATTAAGAACATGTTCATCGTGGTCTATTGGAATGCGGATGCTTCCGAGAATTAACAGCTACGCGATCTATTTGATCGATCTCTTCCTAATTTGATTATCACTGACAAATTAATTACCACCGTCCCTGCCGAATTAAATCTTTCAAAGATTTCATTAAAAGCTTAGAGAAACATTCTAATAATATTATAATCTTTCAAAATTGGAACTTAAGCTTTACAATGGGGCAAAATTATTTGATTTTTGAACAATAACAGTTATTCTATCTTGTAGCTTTACTCTCATGTAATTAACCCATTTGCTACAGAGCTTAGGTTATGAAATATATGCTATATAGCCTATAACCAAATGTTAAAAAAAGTCCATAAAAATACTGGGACAAACGGACGAAACGAAACGAAACTTATTGTTTACCTAGTTTCCACATTTTAAGTCCACCTGCGACCGCTGTTCGACTGCATAAATTGTTTAATAATTATTTACTCTCATAGTACATAGTAATACATTTTATATATAAAAAACGGATTATATTATGAACTAAATATTCAATTGAATGGCGGTGGCTAAATGTTAACATGTATTGTATTGGAACTCTTCTACCTTGCAGTCATTCTGAAACTTATATTCGATAAAGTCTAATTTGAGTTTAAGTTGAGGTGATTTTGTCATCAAATCAAATTTGATATTTAGGATTGAGAATGTAAATGAGCTGGTCGTGAGCTGCAGTCGCAGCATGTGGACGCAGCATAACGTGTTCACACGAATGTGTACGGCACGTAAGGATCGATGTTTATGACGGTACGTCGACACTGATAATGACATAAATGGTATTTACTGCAATATCAATGAAGGAATTCCTCGGTAAAGGTATACCGGTGGAGCAACATTGTAAGGTTGGCTTAGAGCAGCTTGTGGGTCGCGGGGCGGGCGGAGGCCGAAGAGGCGCGTGCGCGTGGCAGGTGCGCCCGCGCAGCCGGCCACCTTGTTATCGTCGCGAGAATTCCCCGCCACTTGAAATTGCTGCTTATTTAGGGTTGTGCGGGTGGTGCTCTGAATACATGCTGTAATTGCTCCCAAACTGATGGCTCGATTACATAAATTTTATTCCATTTCGAAGTAATTACTGATTCTGGGCATAAATTGTGAAGACAGGTGCGGCGCTTCGGACTAATCATGGTTGCTTAAAAAAGTTCAAAATATACACATTCAGTGACTTCTTTATTATATGACGTGTTTCTATTTAATTGTTCGTTTAATTCGTAATACGTACGGTATTACGGTACCAATACTCTAAATTGTATTATATTGTATCTAAATCGCGTGTAGGTAATTTGAGGTAAATTTACAAACGCCTGCTTTCTATTCCGCAACTGACTTTGCCTTAAATAAATTTATTTTTTAATTTATCGTCTATCATAGTCAAGTTATGACCTGGGTTCCTTCAAACGAGGCGTGAAGAGGCATTTTGGGTGCCGGCTAGTGCAGATTATTCTTCCCGACTGCACTAGCCGTCGTCGCGTTTAGACTACTACCACTTACCATAAAGTGGAGTAGAGTCCTTTGCCCTCATAAAAGCTGTCTCATAGATATGTTTCTATAACTAAAGCAGTAAAGAGTATTTTATTTAATTAAAAAATCAGCGCCGAAAATACTTGGTGCAAACTAAAATATTACTAAGTAGGTATTTATTCTTGGCAACCAGACAGTAAATGACTTCAAACAAACTCATCATCCATCATTACTCGCTTGCCTTTATCCCATTTATTTATTATCGGCGCAATGTGTAGTTTCTGCATGGATAAGGTCTAGCAAACTTTGACGGCGCGGCGGTATCTTGTTTGAAGATATACTGACCTCCTTAGGAATTCTTTTTCGGTCCAAACCCTGGGTACAAAACTCAGTATTTCGTACCAAACAAAAACAATAATTTATTTAAGCTTGAACCGGGCATCGAGCCTGGTACATTATAATCTGCAGCAATACAAGCTAGCGACTAGACCAACGCAGTAGCCTAGTATCATTATTATGAGCTACCTAATTGGTGATGATATGTTTTATCTCGTGGTGTTTTAATATGCTGGGCTAAGGCCTCTTCTTCTCTTTTGTGAGGAGAAGGTTGTACGTTTGTTCAAGTAAGACAAGAAAGAAAGTTTTTATATTATTACTGGCTAACTCAAGTTTACACCGAAACGCGTTAATGAAAAACTATTAAGTAGGTATTAGTTAAAAGTGTTCTTAATGAGCAAACGTAATGTCCATTCAGATTCTATTACCTTAATTCCCTAATTACCCCTATTAACTATTAACTGCTTGGGTGTCAAAATGGTAAGAGATATGAAGATTTTCCGTTAATTTTTGTTGATTCATTATGTATGATATTAACTCTGTCAAGTATCAGGTTAACTCCATAGCTGGGTAAATACCTTCACGCTTTGTAAGGAGAAGATTTAGAGCTCACTTCACCACAGTGCAGGTTCCTCGAGCTTTTTTAAGTGCACATGGCACAAACTGAATTATAAACTGAGATCAGGCACATCACAAGTGTCCTTATCGTTAAGCATACTGGCATTTGTACTTTATGAAAATAATCCGTTTCAGAAACTGAAATGTGTTAATGTTTCAGTGTTTTATTGTGTACGTAATGTAATATATGTGTGTATGTACTTAAAAAGTGTAGAGGGTACGTAATATACTCGTACTCGTATATTTAACGTATGAAAACTTTAATAAAGAATTTTCATTTCATTTTCATTAACTAGAGTAGTAGTTTTATTTCATTAACTAGATTACTTATATTTCTTATATATGTTTATATAATTTTTATTGTCTTGTAAATCTTGAGGCATATTATTATTTATAAGCTATTATTTTATTGTTATAAGCAACCACATTTTTTGTGATGTTAAATACAAATGAAAATAACTTGATTTCATAACAGCTTCAAAATAAATTATAGTCTTTAAATCCTATTGGATTATTCGAAGATTTGATCATCAAAAAGTAAGTGTAATGCTTCTTTGTTGAATAAAGTATTTTGATCTGATTTACATCTTCTGGCTTCTTTACGATAAAGTGGGTCAATGTTTGGGTAATCCGAAGATTTTAGTATGTTTCATATTGTTATTGTTACATTGATGAACGATTTTATGCAAGCCCATCTGTAGACTACCCATTCAATTAAATCAAAAAGATAATACTTTATTTTGTCGTAAAGCATTATAAAGAAGTTCCTAAGATATTTATTGGTGGAATTAAATTAAATCAATGTTTATTTTTTATATTTTCAGTGATCTTAGCGATTGATGTCGAGTAAAACTCCTGCGTGAAAATAAAGGTGTTCAGTTCTATTAGAAAAAAAAAACACTCGATGCTCGCCCAACGGTCCGAGGCAATATATCACAATTGAAGTGAAATTGTGTGAAATTGTTACAATTATTACATATGTCACGCAATTGATTATTTCACAATGGCAAATGAACATAATAAACAAGCGTATTTATTTTAGCGAATATTTTTTGAGCCTGGTTTAAAGGCGTTGCAAAACTGACCATAATTTATAACATGTGTAAGTATACCATTTTGACGGTCGACTTATTTTGTTTATTTATTTTATATGTTTGTCTACATGATTGTCCAATTTTGAAAAACGATTTAGTGATACGTTTTTTACGCCAAGTTAGTGCGTCTATGGTGCGTGCCCATAGACAATATAATATTAGCAGTTATCACGCAAATGTCGCATATCAATTTCCTGACATATCACGATCGATTTTTAAATTGACTTTCTAATTTTTTCTTTCAGAATACTCCCACAGTTATTTGTAAAACAAAGAATTACAAGTGTTGAATACTCTATTAAGACAACTGAAATGAATGTTATCATTTGTTTTACGTATTTATATAAAAATGAATTATTTATATTAATAATATAAAATTATAAACACTGCTTTATATATGTTAAAAATAAATTTTATACACACGAGTTATATCTTCAAGTATTTATTTGGAACTACAGATTCATATATATGTTTTAAAAATTATTTCAAGTAAATATGTTTTAAATATTATTACTAATACTTTGTATACTAACCTAAAAGCGTTAACGCCAGTTACCGTACATTTGAAAATATTTTTATACATTTATGGTTCCGTATAATCGAACGTTAAGATGGAGATGGACAAACGAAATACGGAATGCTGATACTTAACATGAAACTTATTCCGGCCATCTCTATGCGTTCACATCAATAACTTTGTTTCAGTCCATTCTGACTGCATCATCCATCATCGCATAAATGATTCAATGAAGTATTTAAATAATAAAATCTCAATCTCTTTTTCACTCTATTAATTTATTAATTGCCAAATTTATGTGATTAATTAATTTAAGCGTATTTTAGTGAATTTATTGATTTAGTATTTTCAATGTTATAATATATGTTGTACCTGTGAGTAATATGTAATAAGCAGTCTTAATAATGTATTCTATTAATAAATAAATGAAGTTCTATTACTAATTAAATTATTAGAACATTGAACCTAAGTGACAGGATGTAAAGTTCAGATGATGAGATTAACTATTACCATAGGAAATGTAATAGATAAATGAGATTCCCACATAAATGTATTAAAATATAAATAAAATTGTATCTCACTTAGAGTATGCTATAAAATTCTAAAAATAAAATTATTTAAAAAGTGACTTATTATCTATAGTTAAATTTTAAGAGCTACGAATACCTGCGTATAATACATTTTGTGGATTTTATTTATTTTTTCATATTTATTTGACTTCCAAATAAATAAAATGAATACATAGATGAAATTTTTCAATGTTCATCAAGCGATGGCTATCAATTGAACGCAGGATATCCAGTCAATAAATGCTATGCGAAATCTTCGCAAATCAACTGTCACACAGATAAGTACATTTTTATCTATCTATTTACGGAACTTTGAAAGATCTTTAGATAAAGATCAATTCATAGTTTTACGATTAGCTGCTTTGTAGCTCGACGTGTCTGAAATAACGATTTAACTATTAATTTAAATTTAATGGATTAATTGAATAAGTAATTAGTTACTTGAATAATACGAGTATGTAATAAAAAAACGAGTGTAAATTTCTAATGAGTGTAGTCTTAACCTTTTATTAGGATTCAATATTTTTAATGAAGTCAACGATCAACATTATGACCGTAATCTTAAGTCTATTTTAGTTTACAAACAATATCACTTTATCTAATAACTCTCCAATTAAAATAAATGTAATAAGGTGTTCCATGTATCATTTTTTTATAATAAAAGTACAAATAATTTGATTATGAATTGTAATACAATTTCTAAATGAGTACATGCAAATGGTAGCTTTTTTAGCTCTGCATACAGTCGGTATTCATGTCACTGTTACGTTTATATTGGTGGCAGATTAATTGGTCTTTCATCTATAGTTTTTATACAAAGAAGCAAGTAATAGAGAAGAAAATATTCTGATATAATACGAAGACATTTTTGCCTTATGTCTACGAAGCGTTATCATCTTTAAAAATATTAAGTATTCGTATAAGTTGAAGTATTCGTATAAGTTGACGTTTTCTGGTATAATTAGGGTAGGGCGGAAACGTACGTCTTATTTGTATGAATATTCAGTTTTTTTTTTAAATAGATAACACAATTATTAATTCTTATAATAAATATTTTATATCTAATTCATATTCTCACATTAAACAGTTATATAATATGTGAGTGGATTATTTTTTGTGAATCGTTTGAGTTTGATATGTTTGGCTACGAAATAAACTCTTATCTACCTTGGAATTTTAAATTTCCAACCATTTGACCGAAAAAAAAAATCATTTTTATGTTTATTTTGTTATGACATTTCATATTTAGTTCGTGGTTTTAATGGAATGTAATACAAGACAAAATCTAAGATAAATCTTCGAGTACAACAACGATGCGTTATTACAGAGTAAATAAGCCTATCGTCATATGATATGTTATTTACACTGTTAATACATCGCGTATATGCAGTACTGGTCGAGTTGTTTAAATGTGCGTTACGGACGGGGGATCGCAGGTTTGGTTCTGTGTGATATATTTAAAAAAGTGAACGTTTTAGCACTCGATGTATGATCCAAGGTTGGGATCGAAGTACCTTCTGTCATACTCGTGTTCGAGAAAATGAGGTAAAATAACGATAAAAATAAACAAAACAAGTAATCGCATAATGAGTACTTAAAGATAATAATAGTGGCTGAATTGAATATATTTGGCAAAATATTTTTGTCATGATGGGACGATCAATATGGACAAATTGAGAACTGAATGAATATCTATTGATAAAACTAAGTCGGTTTGGACGAAACGAAAGTAGAACAGGGTTTGTCAACATGGACTGTCAGCTGGCCCCGGCGATAGCGCTTATCGCCTGCGGGACATAGTCCGCTCATTCACAAGCCGCTCCATTCATGCTCCCGCTCCTATAGAGCCAAGTTTGCTAACATCATCTTTAAGACGTTGAACACAAGGTTCAGATTACAACACCGGCTCGTAGTTTACTTGTACCGGGGGCTGGGGGGCGGGGGTAATGTAGATCGAGGATATCGCGGGGTCAGCGCGGATTGCAGGCGCCCGATAAACGGCGATGGCGTTCGAACAAACGACCCACCAATAAATAATACACAATTGAAATAGACGTGTACTATTAACTTTACTCGCTTTCGGCTCGATCGTGAGCGTCCAAACAAAACGACTCTCCTATTTCCTATCTTTCTTGGTTCATTGTACTTACATGAAACTATTAACAAAGAGTTGTGTGAACCCATGTCCCATTCACTTATTGCGTGCTGGTAGTAAACATGATAAGAACTCATATTCCTATATGTTGAAAGAAACCACTGATATTATATCATTTTTATTTATTAATTTCTGATCGGTAATGTGTTTACGCATTGATATAAAGGTCCGTATTGACCCTTTGATACGTGATCTATACTTAATCGTTCTCTCTAACTAGCTTGTTGACGAAGGTACATTTTTTTGCTTGATCGAAATTTTTAAATAATGCTTTATCGTACGTACATCAATCCGAATATTTTCTTAGCCTTCTATCATTATATTGATATATTAACATGTATGTTATATTCTCATATTATTGTACGTATGAACATATTTATCACAGTTAGTTAGTCATCCCGTATATTTATTTGTTACAGATAAATTGAATCATCGTTGTGAAATCATGACACATGTGGCGGTTTCCGGGTCCACTTTTTAAGTTCACTGGTTTCACAGCGCCATGACTTATGTCCATCACGCGGACGTTAATACCTTCAGAGGCATGGTTTTCGAGAAATCAATAAAAATAAGATGATTAATTCCTTATTTTAGTAAATTTTTAGTCTTAATGTTTCTCTCTTATTGCATATTTATATTACACACATAGTGAGTGCAATAGCTTCTGCCCGAGGCTTCACACGCGTGTGAGGAGGGAGGCCCCCCTCCCAGTCAGCTTTATCCCCATCTGTCAACTGCACCTACCCCTGACAGCGTGTATGCAAAATTTGATAATAATCGGTTGAGACGTAAAGAAATGAAAGCGTAACAAACAAATAGATAAACCCACTCTCGCATTTATTACTAATAGTTATTATTCGTAGGATGTACGATTCAAAGAAAAGTATAAAATACGTAAGATCTTAATATCATTCATCGTCTTTTTAAGATTTGTCAAGCGCTCATATCCCTATATCCATATTCCATACTTATACCTACTCGTAAATTGTTTTGACCGATGCGCAACAGCTCTGCTATCAGCGTAATTCTATTATCTCATCGAATGTGTTTAAAGCGCAGATTCAGGGATCAGATATCTACCTGAATGGAAACAAAAGCACTGTTATTATGACTCGGCATTTTTATTCCTAGCAAGCGTCAGTTTAAACGCGTTTTCCTTCAACGTTTCTAGGGAGAGCTTATCTAGAAGTTAAATACGACAACGCCAATAGTGTGCAGGACGTCATAGGCGCCATCACCGCAGAAATGGAGTTATCATTATAAACGATTTGATTACACAGTTTACCGTAATCTTATCCGGTGACCTCTTTTAGAGTCTCCCGTTTCGAAATGGTATTGTAAGCGCCTGCCAATGACGCCAGCAACTGCGCGCTTTAGCCGCGACACTGGTAGGTAGCGGTAGCGATAATAGTGTTCCCAAAACATTGTCCTAATTTTGGGTTTGATACCGAGAATCGTTAAATAGGCGCTTTATTTTTAACGTTTGTTTCGGTTCACTGAGCTAATTACGATATCCTGTAGTTTAGGTTGTTAATTTAAAATGACAAATATTAATTTGTTACCATGAATTGTATCGATTAACAATTTACTAATTCATTCTAAGTTTTTATTTTAATTTCGTTAATTTAAACTTATATATGGAGCAATGAATGGAAGGAAACCAGTCCGCTAAAATAAATGTATACATAAAAATACAAAAAAAAAGATATCAGAATTGAATTCAGCGGTAAGATTGAAATGTTGTGGTGTGCAGGCTTCTTATCGGTGTCCTTATTACAAGACGGCGGAAGCGACTCCGACCCGTTCATTCATGTTCTACGTATTTATTTAACACAACTACCTACACGCGCAGATAATGCCTTGTGCCGTTCTAAGGATCCGTATGATATGGACACTTACCTATATCTCAATGATTAACAATTTAAATTTAATTTTCGAATCAATTAAATCGAATAAGCAGAATAAAAATGTTTAAATATGGGAGTACACGAATGACTAACTAAGCGTCGATTAGAATGATCTCATGGGTGGGTCTATAGTGTGCAGGTTTGTTGACGATACGGCGATGTTCGACAAACCTACAGCTAAAGATAAGGTGTTTGTAGTGTAACCGTCGATGTTTGCTTCCAACCGTCTTAAGTCGAAGAACGGAAGTGGCGGACGGGTGGGAGGGTGTCTAATTGCCGGGTTTCGGGAGGTCGCCCGATAACCCGTGCCGGAAGCCGATAGCACTTTGATATGGTGATGGCGTCCTACTCCCTATGCTATGTGCGCCCTCACCTCTATACAAACGACGCCTTATGGCATACATAATAAGAGCGTTTTTGCGATAGAACATATCGATACGCTAGCTCGCCGTACTTAACGGTGCGTCAGAGTTCTTGATGCTTGTTTTATTACCCGGTCGATGGAATTTTTTTTCGATATTCGAAGCTCTTGAATTCAAATTACGAAGATATTTTTAAGATAAATGTTAGTTCATTCAAGCTGCAAAATAAACGGTAAAACTGAATTTTAGAACATAATTTAAAATGACTACGATCGCGGTAGTTTTTAGGAATAAGATTTTATTTAATAAATAGAGACAAGTGTAAACGATACAAAAACATTTCGAAATGCAGGATTTGCATCTGGTATTGTTGTTAAGTTAGGTACGGACGCGTAGTATTTTTTTTTATATGATTTTATGTCAAGAGACCTAATTAAATGTATATACTAGTAGGGATTTACATAAAAAATAAAAATAATGACATTAAATAAGTATCGCATAGAATTTTGAAAAGAGGTTAATTGAAATTTACATTAATTGTATTTATTTGAGTGAACAACCAACTACCTCTATTACCAATAATATTCCCAATAATATGTAAACTTTTAAATGTAGTTTCTTTGTTTCATTATTTGAATTATATTCGTTCTTCATAAAAAAAAAATATATTTTGCCTGTATTAGCGTTTACCATGAAAATATATAATTGTACCATTGCCGTGCTCTGATAGTCTAAAACTTAGAGTAAGTAAAGCCACGGGCCGCTGTAGTATCTACACTATCGCATATACAGGATGTAAATATCAATTTTCCGTAATAAGTACAAGAATATATAATCATGGGAAAAAAACCTGTCAATGGCAATACCTAATGAAACACATAATTAAAACGGAAAAATGTGTTACTTTTAAATTAATTAAGTTTTAAACGTCATATCGATTACTCGATCGGTTTTTGGAAATTACAACGAACTAATTTGAATAGTAATAGATAACTAGTATTCCTACTTTGATAAACCACATGTTTGTAAAGGTAACAGGGGAGATGAATATCAGTAATAGAACAAGTCAATTTTAACAACAAGTCCAGACAGGGGTTCAATTCTATTAACAATTTGTCACGTTATCGTAATCGAATCGAAGTGTGATCGTTACCGTTTATTCGTTTTCCTATTCTTTAATTTAATTAACGACTATTGGCATAAATATAACAATTTGGTTTGGTTTTTATTTAACGATATATTATGTTATATGACATATTATCGGTTCGTTACCGATTCGAATAAATATAGATTAGTCAAAGTTGAATTGGAATCGAATTCCCGATTGTCAGACGTGTCTTTTTAGTTAGTAGAATTCCGTCCAAGTTCGGTCCAAGGACGAAGGTAAGAATCTTAAATCTTCTACGTGTCAAAAGTAATTCTGACATTTGTATATCTGAGTTTCCACGTGAGGAGACCTTTACCTGGCTGTGTAATATTTACGGACTGTGTAGGCAGATTTGCTTCATATTTACTGTTCGTTGATGTTTTGATGAATTTGATGTGAATGTATTTAATTTTTTCAAGTTTGAGAAATAATTTTAATACAGAATTGTAAACTTCTGTAATTATACTGCTTTATTATAGATCTGATTTCTGATACTGTAATATTGATACACTGCGTTCCTATCTCAGTAACACTTTTTAATTTAGGACAATAACAATTTTGATGAGAATGGGTTTGTGTACAGTTTACTATTACACAGTATACTATTACACACAAACGTCTAAGCTGTTTATCACTAATCATTGAAAAATCTTCTAAAAGTTTCATTAAAAACCTACAATTTTACGAATAATTAATTATTTATAAGGAACATTGCACAGTTTTGACGTGACAACGTCTTATAAATTGGTTTGCCGGGTGACACTTCAAGAAACTGCGTTACGCTCCGCTCACGTTATGCGCTCACAATGAGAGCGAGTGGGAGGCACGCGTCCCTTCCACTCGGGCATGGTTAGCCCGCCTAAGAGCGAGAGAGACAGACATAAAAAATAAAATTTTGTTAATATGAAATTCAGTGCGAGATTCTTTGTATAAATTAATGTTTTAAGTATAATTCTTTGTATAAATAAATGTTTTAAATTGTTACTATTATTTCATCCTTCTTCCTACTATACGAATGAATATTCACATTAAAATTATTTTACCACTCAAAGTCGTTGTCACGTAAAACTTTCGCCCGTATACCGACTTTACAGGCAACCAATTTTTTTTACAATGGATTTCATAAAGATAAGTAGGGCTTGTTAACACAACCAATAAAGAGTTATATAAAAGGAAGGCAGACAAGCAATTGAACCACCTGATACAAATTGGTCACCTCCGCCGATACACATTGGCGCTGTAAATATGGCCTCTCATGTTATATTACTACTGGCTGCACAGGATTGCTGTTAAATAACTAATAAGTAGATGGTGAATTGTGTGCAAAGTCTAACCAGGACTAGACACTACTGGCGGTCAATTCTACTAACATCATTGTCACATTATCGGAATCGAATCGAATATAATCGAAATATAATCGTTGACGTTTAGCTTTTTCCTTATTCTTCTAATACATACAAATATCCAGTTTCGATTCGATTTTACCCTGATGGAACGACAAAATTTAACGATTAAGTTTGACTTTGAAATGTTGTTTCGGCTTTTATATATGGTAACATCATACTGATTTGGTTTTATGAGGAATAGTCGAAGCTGGAACGGAGTCGAATCGAGAGCGTTATTAAACGTTTTACGTTAGTGGGATTGGCCTCCTGATCTCATTTTTTTTGTAAAAACTGCGTCGTTGTGTTATCTCAATAGTGTCGATGTTCATACGTTATTAAACGAATCTTATTGATCTGTTTGGTGATCTTATAAACATTTCCTACCTCTGTAAGTACCCCGTAGAATCAATACAGTATAAAATATAAATTGGCTTCAGTACTATACATTTTTTTCTGGTGTTTCAGTTATAATGTATTAGTTATTTACTTTTGCATTCGATGCAAGCGTACCTACATTTAGTTATAGCGTTGTTAGTCTAGATGTTTGTTTGTTTGATCCGGCTAATCTCAGGAACTACTAGATTTAAAAAAATATTTTTCTGATGGATAGTCCTTTCATCGAGGAAGGCTCTACGCTTATATTTATTTATTATATTTTTATTAATTATACGCGGATGAAACCGCGGGGCACAGCTTGTGTGTTATAAAAAACAAAGGAGATTATTATTAGTGGCGTCACGGATCCGCTGGAATTCGAGAGGCGATTAAAAATTGAGTTCATCTCTCTATTTACCCAGTATTGACGTTATTCAGCAGATAAGTGAATGAATTGATTGCTTTGTCGTATGTAAAAAAAAATCAATTTGTGTCAACGAAAGTCAGGGGGACAAAGGTTGAACGTTTTGTTATCGGGGCCCGTTACAGTTTTGTTTTATTACTCAGCACCTCAATAAATTCGCTCTCAAACATCCGGCCGGGACACCGATACGGGACAGGGAACTTGGTCACGTACATTACACCGTGCTTGTACGATTATACGTTTTACTTGTTTCATACACGATTCTTAATAACTGCTTACTCGTGTATTGTATTATATATATATTTATGATTTTATTATTGAGCAATTTGTCTGTAGACTGTTTATTCATAAGTCAAGTAGTTCGTTAGTTATTATCGACCTTAATATCATAAGTACTGGCTGGATCAGGATACGAAAGAGTGACAATAAAAATAATATATTATATAAAATGATCGTTGATACATATATGAATGTGAGAATAGTAATTTTTTATATGTTTGTCGACTATGCGGTGAAAATGTAACCAAGATTTCAGGCTCAAAAGAAACAAGATATTTAATTTGTATGTTTGTCCTTCAGTTTAACGTTCTATGTAGCTCATTCTACCCATGCGATGCGATGTCGTATATATAATAAATAATAAGTTTTCAATTATCGCCGGTACATAATAACTAAAATTAACTGGCTAGCTTAGGAATAAATAAAAAATATTTTATTTATTTCCAATTGCCTACCTATTGTAGGTACATATAAAATATATAAGTATTTATTTTTATTTTACAGACTTATGGCTGTTTAGTAGCCAACTTCTTTAATGCCTATTATAATAAAGGGTTACCTGACGCGTCCGTCTTCTTCTTTGTTTGCGCAAATCTCAGAAACTACTATGGGAATGTTAAATAATTAGTTAAGTTCTATGGAAATGAAGGACATCTATGCGCACATAAGAACGTCTATCCATGTGAAGCCGGACAGACGGATTGTACCCAAATAGTTATTGTTGTATAACTGTTACTTATATATTATATTTATATTATTCATATATTAGTGTGGTGGACTTTTTATGTAAATTTTTTTGTAAAAATTCCTGCGACTAAAATTTAAACCTAAAATTCTAACTAACAATGTTTTTTATTTGTAATCAATAAATTTGAAATAAATATAAAGAGCAAAATTAAAAAATAAAATTGTGTCTTTCTTAATATTATGCAACAAGTAAGCTAAAAACGTCAGTACGCTGGGCATCAGTGACGTCATTGAATCGGTATTGTTTTTATGACTAAGTGACGATAATAAATTAACTATTTTAGAATGAAATAATTATTACAATATTTTAATATATAAACAAGTCGTTTCATAGTAATTAATGTACTCACCTATTTTTAAAAAAATGTTTGCTGTTATATGCCTTTCGATGCCTGAATAATAAAGATATTATATTATTATTATTATATACCTACATGTATTTTATGATATTATAATTTATGCAATTTCTAAGAAATTAAAGCAGAATATAGGATAATTGAATAAAATATACGCGAGTACAAGAAATATGATGCTAGCGCTTAGCAGGTACATAGGACAAAGAAACAACAAATATGTATTACATTACACCTAATGCTTATTCTATTGTATATAAGTATTGTTTGTCACTGGCGTTGATTAATTAATATATCAATAATGTTATAAAATCACAAGTACAACTCAATTCGGTCGCTATCCTTATACAATAGGTTGTACACTTATTACGTTTTAAATATGAAGAATCGCTAGGTATTTTTATATCTACTCTATAAATTAGTTGGTATTCCCGTCTATAGTTTAATAATAATAATATTTTTTTATTTACTTCTTCACATAAACAGTTTGTTTAAATATATGAGTCGGTAAACGTATAATTAATCAGAATAATTGTTTGAGCGTCACGCAAAAAACACAACATCGATCATAATGAAGCTTTTAAAGTAAGCTTATAAATTGGTAGACATACCTACCTGAAAGCCAAGATGGCCCAGTGGCTACAACGCGTGAATCTTAACCGATGATCGTGGGTTCAAACCCGGGCAGGCACCACATAATTTTCAAGTGCTTTTTGTGTTTATAATTCATCTTGTGCTTGACGGTGAAGGAAAACATCGTGAGGAAACCTGCATGTGTCAAATTTCTCTCAAAATTACATGTGAATTCCACCAATCGGAGCAGCGTGGTGGAATAAGCTCCAAACCTTCTCCACAAATAAAGGAGAAGAGGCCTTAGCTCAGCAGTGGGACATTCACAGGCTGTTACTTTTTTACCTACCTACATTTTTACGTTGCTGTGGTGACGGGTACCAATAAAAACGCTGAATTGGACTAGTGAGGTACCCGGTAGGTATCGTATGGATAGTGAATTGGTTAAGAGTACCTACCTTACTTTATTAAATATATGTAAGTAAATTTACCTGGAGCACATCGTTTAGATTCAGACGAGAACGATAGGACATGCAGCAACATTGGTCAGTGCGCATAGTTCCTGAAATAAAGAGAAATATGAATTTAATGTAAATATAAGTATATAATAACTAGCCCGTCTCGGTATCGCACGGGTAGAAAAACACTATTGGTTTACGCTTCGAACGCTAGTATATAATACCCAGTCAGCAATTTTTTCCGAAATAGTTTTAAATCATCGTCATATTTCATCCAAGTTTCATAAAACCTAAACCTTTCTTATGAATCACTTCTTCCATTGGTGAAAACCTTATGAGAATCCTTTCAGTAGTTTTTAAGTTTATCGCATTCAGACAGACAGACGAACAGACGCGGCGGGGCACTTTGTTTAAAATATGTAGTGATTAATGAATTGTTTTTACGTGCTCCAATTACTTAAATGTATGTGTGTCTTGTCAAATATATATGTTTTTTATACATTTGATGCAATTATTTATAAATAACGGTTTTTTTAATAAGAAAAAATATTGTACTGTAGTGTTTTTAACAGGGATAGTTAGTGTTGTGTGCCGGTTTAAGGGGTGGGTACATTGTACCTACAGGCGAAAGGAACATGCTATCTTAGTTCGCAAGCTTGGTGGCGCGTCCGAGATGTAAGGAATTGTTTATATATATCTCATAGCGCGAATATCTAAGAGCGGTGTAAATTCCACTAGCTATTTTATATAAAAAATATTACAAATAAATGCGTTAGCTGTGGAATTTAACTACATGCTATTTTTGAAGTTTAGTAGAGTACATTTTAACCTCTTATATACAAAATAAAGCAATTTCAAAAAGAAAACAGCTTGATCATTCTCGGAAATAAAGTCAATCGATTTTTTTATAACGATTAGAGACGGGGAATTAGAGTTTACACTATTTTCCAAAAAAATAATATGATGATCTGTTGAATAGTAAAAACGTGAAAGCCTAACAACCAAACCAACTCACTGTCGCATTAGTAAGGACTAGATGTTTCCATATATGTTTACAACTAGCTGTTTATATTTAATTTGTAAAACAACAAAATTAGAAAATTTATAAATTAGGTTAATTAGATGTAACATTGATAACGCCGATATTTGTTATAATTGCTCGTTAATAACCCTTATACTTGGGTGGGTAATAATTGCTTGGTTATTTAAATCATTTCGAATTTAAATGAACGAACATTTCAATGTTTTAGTGAATCCCTTACAAACGTCTGTACTAATTCATTAACTTTCGAATATGTTTCTTCAAAATAATAAAATAGTAGACATTCTTTTTGAGACTGCGGTACCTACAAAATTCATATTAAATAGAGCAATATGTTGTTAATATTCCTAACGACATATATTCAAAAGAGATATACCTAAATAAATTTTTAGTCCTGTCAATTTACCACTGCCAATAAGCAAACTATGATGTGACTAGCTGCAACGCGCGGTTTTACCCGCTTTCAGTGTTCCTGCTCCGCCCACGTGGGTCGTAGCGTGATGTTTAACAGCGCATATCTTGTTCATGAAATGAGATATCAAATGTACAAAGATTTACTCAAATCCGACATGTTGTGCTAGAGATTAGCGCGTTCACACAAACAAACTCTTTAGTATAGATCACTCTCTTACATATATATTAACTAACACGTACAACAGTTTTATAGAATTATTTTTTGTGCCTACGTATTGTTTTTATTAAACGGCATTAAAAATTAAATACATCATTTAGGTACCTATTATGTTTTAATACCAATGCACATTTTTTTTGACGGTTATACTTAAACAGTCTAGATAATACTTATAGAAAAAATTGAGGGTTTTTTCGCTCTCTATCCTAGTTGTCAGATGATTCACAATTAATCGATTACAATAAATGGATAACGCGATGACGTAGGGACAGCTGCGCAAGCGCCGTCCTTTATATACGCAGGTGTTCTGCGCTGTTCGTCAAAATCAAAAGAACGCAACGCGTGCGCGGGAAATACAATTTGCAAAAATATTGATATTTATCACCTGCAACTTAAATTATGATTTCGATTTTTAATTTATGTATTAAATTATAAACTCCATAATAAAATAATTATTCCACAGTATAAAGCTGATAAGAAAGTTAGTAGTTAAAATTTTATTAAGCAATACAACCTGAGGGTAGCGTTGTAATAATTTATGTATGTTTTTGAGACTCGAAAAAGTTACGTTTCTCTTATATCTACTAGCGTTTTGCCCGCGGTTTCACCCGCGTATTTCTCGTTCTTGTGGAAATACGTTATGGTGGGTATAATCCGTTGGTTAAAGAATTTTTATATCCATTTAGTGATTTAGGAGTGAAAGAGTAACAAACAAACGCACATTCGCATTTCTAATATTGGTTAGGATGTTATACCTTAAGTGTGTTGTCGTTTGTTAGACGATAAAGAATTTAATCTGTTGTAAGTTTAATGGATCTTGTAACGCAGTTAAGAAAATACTTTTAAATAATTATATTTACCTACTCGTAATAATCAGAGATTCATCAATTTTGGAAGATAATATCTTGCGGAATTGCTCTTATCTGGGTACAAGCTAATGTACAATAGTTAATGGAGGTTCTCTGCGAATTTCTTGGAATTTCTTCAAAAGAATGGAGTGTATCCTTTTACTTTTTACCATTTATAAAATTGTAAGTGTTCAACAATAAGGTGTCATGTTAAAACTGATTTTGGTTGTTTTTTCTTAATTCTTTGTAGTAAGTAAATTAAATACAACCAAGAGGGCTGTAATAAGTAGAGCCCAGGCTCTTAGATAACAATAGATATTTTGTGTTTCCATGGTTAGTTAAGCGCTTAATTTCATTTTAACTCTTATTAAATGTAACTCAACATGTGGTTTAGTCAAATATTACATTTAATAAGAGATCTTTACTCATACTCTGTAGGACTATAAATATCTATGTTTACAAGAACACTAAAGTACCCTAAATAAAAAAACCGCATGTGCATGTAGTGACAATTCAGATACATTACTTTACTTGTAGAGCTTAGTGCACGCTCGTCTGGGTAGGTATCACCCACTCATCAGATATTCTACCGCAAAACAGCAGTACTTGCTATTGTTGTGTTCCAGTTTGAAGGGTGAGTGAGCCAGTGTAATTACAGGCACAAGGGACTTAACTTCTTAGTTACCAAGGTTGGTGGCGCATTGGCGATGTAAGCGATGGTTAACATATCTTACAATGCCAATGTCTATGGGCGTTAGTGACCACTTACCATCAGGTGGCCCATACCCTCGTCCGCCTTCCTATGCAATAAAAAAATTAAAAACAATACAGCAACATAACATAAATGTTTATAGAAGTTTGTTTCGAATGTTTTTTTTTCAGATTGGTAGACCAGTCGTAGTAGGAACGACTGCTATCTCATTCTAATTAGTTATTCTACTGCAAGCAACAATACATTGTAATTTCGTGTTCCGGTTTGAAGTGTTTTGTGGCGCAAGGGACACGACTACTTAGTTCCCATGGGTGGTTGCGCATGTCCGTGTAAGGTGTCCTTACTAATATTATAAATGCGAATGTGAGTTTGTTACTCTTTCACGCCAAAACCAATAAGCCGATTTTAAAAAAAACCTTTCACCAATGGAAAGCTACATTATCAGCGAGTGACATAGGCTACATTTTCCCCATATTCCCACGGGAACGGGAATTACGCGGGCAAAACGCTAGAAGTTAACGTTTCTTACATTTTCAAAGTCTTTGAGTCAAACAGAGATGGTCTAATTGCGCACCACTGTTACTGTATAAATATTATAAACAAAATTCGAATAATATTGATACTGATATTTGAATATTATACTAACTTACTTACTTTTGACGCTAACGGCCAAAACATCATAATAATAATTGAATATTCATGTGATTATTTTAATTCTAATTTCTAAGTTGTTGAAGCGCTTTCCTAAAATAATAGCTTATCTACAAATCTTGACAAAGCTTGCCCTCGTTCTGAAAGGGGTGGGATTCGACACCTGCTTGACGCTCCACTGAACCAAATGTACGTTTTTCCGTTCAACAGATAGTTCTAGTTCAACTACCGAACATTATAAACGGTATAACAATGAAAATACAAGTCAATATAATGTGACAAATATAATCAGATCAAAGGAACATGATTTACGAAAAACAAAGGAAAAACTCGTCTTATACGTAAGTGTTCATGATTTCACTTAACCAATATAATATTTTGGTTTTAATTCATTGATTCATACAAGTTTCTATTTAACTGTTGTTCAAGTCTACGCTTGCAACTGAATTTTAAGCAACTTGAATGAAATCTTTCACAAACTTTAGTACTAACTATGTAAACTAGTTGTAAGTAGCGCAGTTTTCATAGACAACTTTAACAATAAATTGAAAGAGAGAAGAATCACGTGGTACATGTATATACATGCAAGGTACTTCTAGATAATTTTTGATTAAAAGAAAATCTTAGAATATTTAATTTATGTGGTAGTTAATTAATTTATGTGTAATTAATTTATGTGTAAGTATATAATTTTTAATAAAATTGAGGAAATCGTTATAATTAGGTATATTTATAATGTTACTCTTTGCGTGATTTATATATTATGTTTTATGTGTATGTATGTACTTTTATTATTTTTAGGTACCTTCTGTAAAAAAAAGGCTCTGTTTACTACTTATAGTTAGTAATTAGTTTTTGTCTGAAAGATACCTTTTTTCTAAGAGACGAAAGGGACAGAAAGTTTTTAACGTTTTGTTTTTAATTACACATATTTTGTGTATAATCAATAAATATATAACAAAATAAAAAACTGAAATAAATGAATATAAAAGGCTAATTTTGTACTATATACTTTATGCCGTCGTTATCAAGAAATAGTGATATGCTTCTCATATGGGTTGACCCCTATTTACTTAGGTATAGGTAAGTAGGTATTCTACTCAGTACCCTGTAGGTACATATATAGGTCTGAGATACCTTATTATGACAGTAGCGTTAGAAATTAATACACAAAATAAATAAGTGCGCTTTTAATTATTTTTATTATACCTATTATGTTTAGTAAATATTTTGACTTTGACTACTTATTAGAAAAATGTAATACATATGTAGATAATATTATAAGCGGAATTTAAATACCTACATACATAGGTAGGTACATGCATTTAAAATTGTTACCGCATGACAATTTAGTTTGTATTGTTAAGTTAACTTATATACAGGTAGATACCTAAACTGTCTTCAGTAATTAATATAGAATAATAGAAAAATAGGTATAAATGTACCTATATAAAAGTTACCTAGGTACCTGCACCTAGATACCTAGTTATAGTCATAACTAAATATATGTAACAAAACAGTTGTCTTAAGAGTAATAATAAAACTAAGCTGTTTCAGGAAAGAAAATATTTTAAATTGGCTTTCAAATCAATTAATTAATATTCAATAAAATTAATCTTCTTAGTTAGGTATACCTACAAATTTAAGATATAATTTATTTTATCTGGTAGACTACCGAGATAGCTTCTTAAAGTGGGCAGGTAGGTAGGTTAGATACCTATCCATATTAAAATTAATTCAGTTATTAATACGTTTTTTTTTCTAATTTTTAAATGCAAAATTTTTAAATGAAGTAAAAATTATAAAACTAGTTTTATATAATTTTTATTTTTCTTTCGGTTTTGCTTTGCAAAATTATATTTGATACATTTATGAAAACTTATAAACTAGATAGTAATAAGTGTCGAAGTGATAAGCGAAGGTAAGGTCTGCGGGGCGCGGCGGGCGCGGCTCGCACGCCGGCCAATGGGCGCGCTCCGCCCGCGCCGCGCCGCGCGCTCTCAGCCGCGGTACACACGCGTCCCGGGGACCAGGCACGAGCTTTCTGTGCATGTTTAGGGTGCGAGCGTCCCCGCGCACGACTCCAGCCCTCGCCTGAACCAAAGCGCAGAGCCTTTGGTACTCCGAACTACTCTGAAAAAATTGTTAAAATTGCACGTCCGCAATGACGCCCTCCAATCTTTGACTAATTTTCCCGACTTTTTCATTAAAAAAAATTTACCCAATTATCCCTATTCGTTATCCCCTCGATAGGCGCGATCCAATCGAGTCTTTGCCGGCGACGGGGTTATTATAGTATAGGAGAGGGTCACCTTTGAATTTGGGGACACAATGCCTCCTATAGCGGCTAATTTCTAATAAAAATTTAACTTTTTATGATTTATTTTTATAGATTTCCTTTCTGTAAATATAATAAGAAAGTAAAATTCGCAATAAATTGGTCTATTGTAGGTATAAGAGGCTCCGCGCGGGGCCCGCCCAGGCGGCGCGGCAGGCGCGGGTGCGGCGGCTTCGATGCGCCCCTCGCTCGACTGTGCTAAGTAAAAAAAAAAATCTCGCACTCTAAATATTTTACCTCCATCGGCGAGGCGCAAGCATGGGCATCATGTTAATACTTCGAAAACTGTAAAATATTGGTCGATTAGCAAAGGAAAATTGTTAAAAATTTTCCGACCGCGCTGCATCTCTGACGTCAAGAGAGTAGCTCCGGCGGCAGCTGAGTGCACATAAACTGGATGAAATTACTTAAGAAAATTATTGCTTCCTTCCCCATATCATATTTTAATGGAAAGGGCGACGTTTATAGTAAAAAAATATTTTTTTCGTAGAGCGATAGAGGCGGGGTAGGTAGAGATCTTCCGAGAACGATGCCTTTATTCGGAGAATTGTTAAAATCGACACTCCAAATGCATTTCGTAGATAACGTTTGAACGGTAAAAATACGTAAATTCGTGCGGGACTACACGCGTTCCGCGACGGTGCCGCGGCCGTAGGAATCCTGATGAAAAATTGAACGTATTGACACATCTACTGAACGAAAATCATACTCGACAGGTGGCTATACGTTTTTTTATAGGATAATTTGAATTACGGAGATATAATAGATTGCTAATAAATTGGATTTAAAACTAAGATCACTCTCATAAGTAATTTTATTAGGTACTTAAAAATAAAAAAATATTGCACCGAATTTTCATCAATCAATTCTTAATTATTTTTTTTGATAATATTAATAATTCTAAGATTAAGTGATGGATGACAATATAGTAAGGGTAATTGTAATGTAATCATATCTGCATGACAATAATTTTAATTAAAAAAAAAAATGTTTGTGTTTTATAGAAAGTGTTTTTTTCATTTAGTTAAACTGTAATAAGTCGTTCAGGTAAGGCCATTGCACATTTTATTATGACTATGACATCTTAAGTAACTAATTAATTTATTTATAGGTAGGAACCTAATTTCTGAGTAAATTAACAACTAAAAACCTTGTAAATTAATTATAAGATACTTACCTGATGGTAAGTGTGGCGTATTTGATTTTACTATCTGCAATATTATATTTTTTAACTGTGTATTTATTCAATAGTACTATATTTTTATATAGTAAGACTATTTAAAAAAAATTAAGCTTTTAACATAGTTTTATTGCAAATTTTATAATTATCTATTATATGTAAAATTGATTATATCTTTTGTTAATGTTTTTACTTGTCTAGTTTTGCATTTTATAATAAATCATAATACACAAGTCTCAGGTCTTGAATTTATTATAATATGTTGATATGTATATCGTAATAAATATATTTATATTTAAAAAGGAATATAACTTATGATAAAATGTCTGCTCGTATGTTACCATTGATCTTTAAAAGAAATATATATTTGTGGGGTCTTTCAAAATTGTCATCAATAGGGTTTGTTCTAAGAAAGTTGTTTTCTTAGTAATAGAAATTACTTAGTAAATAAGTACCTACGAAAATGAAATAATCAGCCTAATATCGATAATGAAAGACATTTGAGCATACAGCTCAAATACACGGCTGACACTGAAAGGTACAAATCCGTTGAAACTAAAAAAAAAGTAATTTTCATCGTTAGGTACTTGGGAAGTTCGTTAATTACAAATATGGTAATTAAGTAAGAGTTTTATTACTGTCCTTGGCTTCCCCGAGGGAAGCGAAGGGCGGAAATAGAGTGAGCCACACGTGTGCCGCATGCGCCGATAACGATGGTACTCCACCACCGTCGACGTTTGACACCACGCGGGCGAACCGTCGACTCTATCACCGACGCATAGGAACTATAATCCACAAGCAAGCGCTTCCTCGACAATTAGAGCGCGAGTCGGCATAGTTTAGTGGCATAGGAAAAATATAAATTCGTTGTAACCGGGTGAGTACAGGAAAATGACACCGTTAGTAGTTGCACGTGGAAGGAGTTCCGAGTACAGCGCGCGGCACTCGCCCGCTCCTATCGCTTGAAATATTACCCACTTAGTTAACAATACTAAACTGGATCATATTTTTTTCCTTATTTATTTCATGTAGCAAATAATATTATATTAGTGTGCACTTTCGAACGAACCGGTAGCCATGTTTATTTTGATTTTAATTAACAATACTGAGTAAATCTTATCGTGTACCGTATTACCAATTTTAGAGTATTTTCCTTAAAGAAATATATAGTTTTTGAGCGCGGCTTGTGTCCCTTAACATGTATATTATCCATGTACAAAATACTAGCTATGTCACACTCGTAGGTATCTTAAATTTAATTTATTTTATCATCTGTGATAATATTTATTATTTTCAGGACTAAAATATATCGTAACAATGAGCTCTAGCTAATTATATTCAGAAGCGCCTAAAAACTAAAAACACCTACATGTTGTTTTATCTACTTATGCTTAGGCTTTGTTCCTGTCCGGCCACCGCTATATAATGGGTACCACGTGCTTACCAATAACTACCGCCAAACAGCAATATTTTGTATAGTTGTTTTCTGGTTTGAATGGTAAATGAGTTAATATAATTACAAGCGCAAGGAATATAACTAAGATCATATTGATCGCGGCAGAATGACGATGCAAGAAATAGTGCATAACCCTTCATAAAATAATTAAAAAAAAGAATAATCTCTGATTATGTATGTAATGTCAACAATACAAGATTTCCGACGATCAGATCCATTAAAATAATGTGTTTTTGGAATTTATATATTTACAAGTATTTAATGTACATACATACATAAGAGAATGAGTAAACAATATAAGTAAATGTAAGGTTTTTTTAACCGTATTTTTTGCAATATTACATTTTAATGGAATACTAATTATGCTGTAATTATAAATAATGAAAAGTTTAATTAATTTGTTTAATCATCTCTGGTAATCTATCTCTAAGTATTTGATATATGTAGTCTTTGTTTGTAGTTCTTTAATAACTTTTACAAATAACAAATATTATTCTTATACATACAGTACAATATAGTAGGTATATAACCGACATTAATAAGAAAGAAAAATATGTGTATTTAATTAATGGGAGAGCTAGGCATGGTCTTAACGATCATATGTATTGAAAAAATTAAATGAAGCGTTTATATATTTTTATTTACATTTTATTTAATTAATAAATATCGTCTCATACGTATTTAATTATAAAACGAGTGTTGATAATGTCGGCCGGTTTTATAGAAGTGTCTATTTTATATTAATTCGTCCACATTCCTTACAAACTACTCGAGATTACGAATAGTTTATTTTGAATGATAACACTGTAAACTTTTGTATACCTACCGCCTGCTTGGGAGTTTCGAAATATTACATTTTTATTGGACTCAAATTCCTTAGACATTGGACTCTATAATGTTAACTTTTAATGAATGGCGTTTTTAAGGACGGGACACACCTACGGCCAATAGATAAATGAATCTGTGATTGAGAGATATAAATAAAAATATTGAGATGTAATAAATACATTCTTTATTCATTTCATTCGGTTTTTAATTTATTAATCATGTGTAACAACTTATTGAACAATGCGATTAATTTCGCCAACCTTCCTTCTATTCTTTTTTCAAACACCGCCGGTTGCCCCTGAGAAGTAAACCCCCATTTAAGGTGTTAGGTCTACGATTGAAATAAAGTTAAGCCATTGTGTTTAGCACGTAAGCTCTTTGAATTCGTGTCACAACTGATAGACTAAGATCCGGCTGCAAGATCACTACGTTCATAACGTATAGGATCCAAATCTATTTTTTATGTTTAAATATAAATAGGAGAACCTATTTTTGCCAGGGTGCCAGTCAAAATTTGCCCGCAACTACTTTTAATTAAAATAATAATTATTGACTTTTTGCAAAAAAATTCATTCACTTGTTATAAGAATAAACTACAATCCACTCCATAGCAGCGTATGTAAATAACTCGGAAAAGTATGGTTGCCGTTATCCACTCGGCCGCAACCTATTCGCAGCCAGGTCTAAAGAGGTCATATTTTGTTACGTTAATACGTTCATGACGTATATATATCTTTTATATATAAAATTGAAGCCATTTTTTTTCTGTGCATGACAAAATACCTCTGCCTGTGTAAAATTGCCCGCAAATAGGGTCTGCCTGCTGTCAAAGATTGATCAAAGTGAAAGAGAGTTAGCGTGTTACATCGGTAGTCAGACGGTGGTAGCGATATAAGCTGATATTAATTATTGTCCAATCCTTATTTTTTGTATTGAGAACTATTTAATACTATACTAAATAATAATTTATTTTCGATGAATCGGATTTTGAATAAATGACATGAAAACGTATTATAGATTTTATGAATGTATAGATTTCTTCAATGTTTCCTTTAATTTTTACTAAAAAAATGTGTTTTAAGAATATTTAATTAATTTGTTACCTATCGCATAATTTTTCCTCTTTTACATAAATAGTCAGTTTTTATTTTTCATAGATACTCATTTTTGGTTGTCATTCTACAGAGCGTAATCGAATTGATTAATAATTAAAAAAACATGTGTGCAACTCACACTTGGTAGAAGTGAAACCTTCAAAACTTTTGGCACTATGCCTTGGTACCACGATCATAAGAAACACTGTATAATGCTACCTATCTCATTTTCTCCCTCCTTAAATCTTATGAATTGATGTGTCTTTCCCTTATTACTGTCGCTTTTCCGTTTCATCGCTTTTCAAATCACAACGATGCTAAAGAAGTTTTCACTTCAAAACTAAATGTTTTTTATGTTTCTTTAATTTTATATGCACTCAACCAACATTTTTTTTTTCCCAAACAGCTTCAAGTTCTTGCTTATTTTTTATATTAAAACTGTTATTTCTCCGAACACTGTGTGAGTTAATAAAATGTTATGTACTTATATTTTTTTTTGTTGCGAAACAATAACACTGACAAACACGTTTTAGAAGATGCATTATTAAAGTCGAACATATTTTTTTGTTGTACCACACACAAACCACTTCTTCATTTCACCACGTAATAAAAGCACGTTGTGACGAGCTCCAAAACAATACGGTTAGAATGAGAATGTTGCTGTTTATTTGAGAACACCAGCTGTCAACGAATGCACTTAATAGTGCACTATATCCATTATATATTTTATTAAATAGTTCTAATTACAAAAAATAAGGATTGGACAATAATTAATATCAGCTTATAACGCTACCACCGTCTGACTACCGATGTAACACGCTAACTCTCTTTCACTTTGATCAATCTTTGACAGCAGGCAGCCCCTATTTGCGGGCAATTTTACACAGGCAGAGGTATTTTGTCATGCACAGAAAAAAAATGGCTTCAATTTTATATATAAAAGATATATATACGTCATGAACGTATTAACGTAACAAAATATGACCTCTTTAGACCTGGCTGCGAATAGGTTGCGGCCGAGTGGATAACGGCAACCATACTTTTCCGAGTTATTTACATACGCTGCTATGGAGTGGATTGTAGTTTATTCTTATAACAAGTGAATGAAATTTTTTGCAAAAAGTCAATAATTATTATTTTAATTAAAAGTAGTTGCGGGCAAATTTTGACTGGCACCCTGGCAAAAATAGGTTCTCCTATTTATATTTAAACATAAAAAATAGATTTGGATCCTATACGTTATGAACGTAGTGATCTTGCAGCCGGATCTTAGTCTATGAGGACAATAGAATAAATAAGGTTTTTTTATATATAAAAAATATAATAGTAAATATTAATAGCTAAATGGCTCCTTCTCCTTTGAAAATAGTCCGATACCTATCGACCAAGAGGACACAATAATCACTTAAATAGTTTATATATCCCGCGCAAATTTACTTTTTTTTTAAATAGGTAGGTGGACAAGCGTATGGGCCACCTGATGGTATGTGGTCACCAACGCTTATAGACAGTGGCATTGTACATAAATATCGTTAAGTAAAAAATATTTTTCAAATAGTATATGAATGAACGGGTACCATAGAAAGGTTTAGCCGTACAAAAGGTTATAAAAACCTTTTCTTAATAAGTTCCAGTGAATTACATTGTCCTACCCATTTCGCGCCGGTTCTGGCGCCGACAAGAAAGGTGGCGCTAACTTACAAACCATTAAGAAAAAAAATGTTTGGGTGTTGAGAATAATATAGTGAGATAAGACAAATCTTTATTCCCGTGTTTTTAATACAGTACAAAAAATTGATTTTTACTTTATTCTATACACAAAAAGGAACAACTATGTACGACCATATAGAGGTAAAATTGTGTTAAGTGATTGATGTAGTAGATTATTTTTTTACAAAGATCTTATGTCTTAGTGTAGGTAACTAAGACTGATGCTTCTCTGTTAGGCAGAGGAATCACTCAAACATCTCAAAATGAGAATTTATATACATTGTTTCTATAGATAAATATATTCTCCAATTGAATCATTATTTGATTGTTATTGAAGTAACAAGATTTATATGTCTAACTGCTAGACAAAGGCATCCAACGTCTCGGGCAGGTAGCCTGGCATGCCCGGTTAAACTTTTGTAATTTATTCCACCCTGCTACTCCAATGCGAATTAGTGGATATTCAAAATTATTGTAATTCAATTTAAAGCATAGTCATTATATTTAAGCATTTAAAATTAAGCATCATGTTTATTTTTATTATAATGAGTTCTAGTACAAATACAAATAAATAGTAAATTTCATCAAGTTTCTGTGAATGATTGCACATCTTTTTAAAACTACATGACTACATAACATACTGGAATGATTTGATCAATGAAAGATTTCATTGGATTGTTTTAAGTTCTAACTAATACACGTAGATCAATATACATGATAATATAAGAATCGTAGTAAACCTATCTTCTTTACTATGCGTAAGAGAATAAAAATGTATATCCAAGTAGACTTGTCATTTAACAAGATACAATTAAGTGTTGGGACACCGGTTCTTAATGATCATTACCGAGAAGAAACCCAGTAGTTACTCATTTTACTGAACCAATTGTTTATTTCCATATAACAAATCAATACAAATAATACAACTTTTTATTATTTCAAGTGTTTTATATGTTATAAATATCGTCTCTTGTTGCGTGTTCTGAATGAGTAAACAAGTAAATATATCATACATGGAATTCTACAGGTACTTATTATACTTTTTATAGTAATTAATACTTGGTTATTAATGTTATTTAATTTCAATAAAATGTATATTGTTGGTCAAACGTAAAACTTCTGCGGAAGTTTATAATGTTATCGAACATGAACGTTTTTTACTTTGCGAATTCTGAAATAATTGCTTTAAATAGATACCTATACTTTAAAAATATGCGTTAAACTTTTCAAGACTGAGTAGCATTGCATAGGTCCGACTAGAAGATACTTTTTGTGCAAAAAGGTATAAGAAATTTTAATTCGCTACGCACATAGAAATTTTTTATGATAAAGATTAAATGTAATCTATTTTATATTAACACTTTAACACCGAATAAATGCCATTAACATGATATGTACATATATTAATGTACATATATATATATATATATATATATATATATATATATATATATATATATATATATATCTTTTGAAAGTAAGAGAACGGTACTTAAGTATACCTACTTATTATTTGAAAATAAATGGCAGTAGGTATGTGATCGAAAGAGGTCTTCATTTCACAACACGCGATACTCTTAATTATTATTATTGCAACACAATTATATTATAATTATTTAAATAGTGAAAATTGAATTCACCATATCTTTATTTATCAATTGATAAAAATTACAATACCTACAATTGTTATCGAATAATGTAGTTTTTAGGTAGCTACATTAAATCTCTATATCGCCGTATCTATGCTATAAATGTCCCGACTGGATATGATAAAAGATACCAATCATGTCTAAGAAAATATATTCGAAAGAAATATTTTACTCCGATATTTCTAGTTGCCGCCTACAATAATAAGATAAAATAGAAAACCGATCCAAACCCAATCCAAATTAAGTTTTTAAAATATTTTGGAATTCATGGCGTAAAATTAATTATACATACCTACTTGATTATCTAGAAAATGTTAAAATTTAAGTGAAATATAGTTTTTTGTTTAATTTATTTAATGCTCAATGTATTGTATAAACGGTCACTTTGTGCTTGTTCGTAAAACGAAATTTATTTTATATTAATCCACACTGAAAATGTTTTAAACGATGCGCCGTATTTATTTAAATTCATAATTCCATTCTAAATTATCTTATTTCAAGCGTTCGCGAAGAAAATTGTAAGATAATGGATGGTTTATTTGTACTACAAATTTAAAGAATACTTTTTGTAAATAAAGTTATGCCGTCGTTAAAAATAGGTATTAATGATTACAAGATTTTTTAAAATTCTATTAGTGTTAATGTAGTTGTATTTTTCTTCATAGTTTATATTTTCAAGCGTTTTTATTGTCAATAGTAATAATAAATTTGACCAGATGACATTCCTAGCGGTTTTATTAATTATTTAGGCCAAATTCAGAGGTACATTGAACAGTTAGTTTTTTCTAATCGTTTGGCAATTGGTACAAAAGCACGCGCACGCCGACTGCCTACTTGGGGCCGCTGGGGTACAACGTAACCGACGGACACGCCTCCGCCGACCGACGCGTCCTTAGCCACCTTTTACAAACACATCATTATAAACTTCCACAATCATATTATTATATTAACATGCAACTTTTAAACATACTCCCAATTTAAAGCAGAAATTCGTCTTTCCTTCATAAGCTCACGCACACAGGAGCGCCGGTTTCGCGCGTTGCACACATGCGAAATCGTGCTGCGTATGATGGATATAATAATGGATGGCCAGGAATATACATTGCGTTGTGAGAAACGAAACTGTGGGTTAACGTACCGAGCAGTGGATTCGAGAATGTAGATAATGGCGTATCGCACGCCGATGGTGTGCGGCGCTTGCGCATGTGCGCGTATGGTTCGCCTGTGTGCATGAGCGATCATAAGTGTGTGTAGTTGAGTACAGTGACAGCGATGTGTGCGTGCGGCCCACCAACGAGGTTATCAATCTTTAATGAGTCGCTTATTATTACTATTTTAAAAAATACGCGTTTGCCCACCTCGTTCATGAATCTATAGCGATTAGGTAAATTGTAGAATGAAGTTACTGTACTCTAGCACACCGGTAATATAATTATTCTATTACATATTCCCCGCCTCTAGCGAGTATCTAAAGTTAGTCGGCACGGCACTACGTCCATTATTCTCGTAATCACTTGAAGTTTATTCGTATTAATTAGCAAGTGGTTAACATTTATAAAATGACTTCTCATATTAAAAATGAATACGGCACGGAGTTGATTTGTTACGGTTGCTTTACTTGAACTAAATAACGGCAGTTGGAACAGTCACGTGGATACGGGCTCGGGGACCGATAGCTCCGTTAATAGCCGTTTGGTGAACATTGTACAGGAGCGAACGGACGGAACGCCTCGAGCTCGACATTGCCTTTATTCGTATAAAAACCTATTGTAATCGAAACTTCTTGACATGTGAACTGACGGCGACGGACCGATGTGATGCAATGCCAAACTAAATTGCGGATTTCTGATGAGATAACATACAAAACTAATACATAAAATTTTGATGATCAACATATTTTATGTATTAGTTTTAATACTTGTAATCAAACGACCCGAATGTACAACTAGCGGTTGTTAGAAATATTCTCATTAACCTCAGCAGAACAGTCTCTGGTAATAAAATCTATCAGTTCAAGTTCAATTACATCTGTCCCGTGTTACATTCCATTCCATTTCACTCAGTGGAAGCGGACACATAGTCAGATCCTACTAAGTAAGCGTTCCCATATTTGTTAGAGATCAACTTATACTGGTCTTTAACATAGACGTTTAACTATATTCAACTTTGATTTGAAATCGTACACCATTTTTGGAATTTTGTTTTCTATTTGGAAAAGGTGAATGAATTCATAGATAAAATAATACGTTTTCTTCTTTTGGAAATTATTAAAAAAAAACCATACTTAAATGACGATATTTAACTTAAAAGATTAATAAAGCCGTGTTCTTAACTTGATGTAACATTCGTATATAAGATTAATAAATACTCGAGCAAGTTACAACATGACAATGCTGCGTTATATATGGTCGGCGCAGTGCGCTCAGTGCGCTGCCGGGAGCGTAGAGTGGTGCGGCGCGGTACGGTGCGGTGCGGAGCGGTGGCAGGGCTCGGCGGCCGGCGGAGGAATGCAACAGGTAACCGATTCCAGGAAGGCCGCGGCCCGTTACCGTGCCGAATATCTCCAGCAGTCAAACGCGCCGACAAGTGCGGCGGCCACTTGCGACAACACCGTGCGATGCACCGGCCCCCCCGCGCCCCGCCCCCCCCCACCGCCGCTGCATTCCAAACGACATTGAGTTAGAAACCAGTCGAGCGATCCCGCCGCATTCTATCTGCACCATCCGGACCTTCTTCACCTAAAATTCATCGCTTGTACATTCGATATGAATTCCAAGAAGGCGTCTACAACGATTTTTTGGATTCACAATTTTGGTAACTCATGATCGGCGACGTAGAAGCATGCAGTTTGCTATACGAAAACCGAAACATGTCCTTATCTCAAAAATGTGCATTGAAAGAGATAAGGAAAGGCTCAGCAATCTACAGATGTTTATTCTATTTACAAAGAGACTTGGAACTACCCTCTCTAAAACAAAAAACAAATAATGATCATATCAGCTCTTTTTTATAGTTTTCTATTTTAACCAGATTGTTAAATTCTGAGCCCCTACGTCGACGTTGACAGCACAATTGCTAGATTCTCATGTGAAGTTAAATGTTTAAGTATGGGGCACACCCCTCACCGTCGACTGCGCACGCGCACGCCACTGCGTCTATAAATAAATAGCTTCATTCAAGCGCTATGATATTATGCATCTGGAGTGCAACTTATCTTTCTACTATTTCCTGTAATGTTGTATCCTTACAATGTATATCTATGTATTGGAAGAAGATGTATTTCATTTTTTATCCATAAGCCGAAGGACCCAATAAGTTTCGTGAAAAACAAATTATGAAAAAGGTATCGGTTTAGCTTTCCGAACATTTCTTCCATATATCTCACAATGTTTGTACTTTTTGTTAAATAGATAGTTTCTGCTTAGTTATTTAAGTATTTTTATAATACATAAGACAGATGCGTGGCTTAGCTATAAACAATATGACTTTACTATGTTCTTCGGTATAAAATTACTTTTGAAACAGGCTGAAATTCAAACTTTTTTACTTAGGTTTACTAAAGCAAAATAAAAACATATTTCACTATAATACACCTTGCGTGTTTAATAAATATGTGGATTGATTAAATTTTATCATTATTTAACCATACATAAAAAGTATGAAACAAAAGTATAATCATTCATAGCGAAGAACGACGGAACGGGTTCATTCATAAATAGGTCTTCGTTGGTTCGAAGGGGCAAAAAATCGAGTCAGGCTTGGACTCAAATGTGTCTCCTAATAGTCGTGAGTGGGAGTCGATAGAAACACGCACTGACAGACGACTCCGCTAAGTTCCGACTTGCCAGATGTGGATGTACAGACAGAAAAACAAATAGTATTATTCAATTAAGAGGGCGCATCCGTTCCAATAATGATATTATAATTATTTGAAGAAACTTATTTGATTTAACTCGACCCGTATAATAGAGAATGTATTGAAACTCTTAATTCACTTCGTTATGTGTTAACTAATTGCCAAAATTAGTTCTTAAAATCTCATGGTATCAATTTTTTCGTTTTCATTCAAATTAATTTTGAGAGTACGTTTTGACCGTTGTGATAAAAACTCCTTGTTTTAAAACCACACACAGTTTGTACTCATTATGTATAAATATTTTAGTATTTCTTAATAATGTTTAGAATTATATGTATAGAATTATAATTATATAAGTATTCATATTTCATATTTCATATTCTAGATAAGTGTAAAAATCGCCATGTATTTTTGCCGACAGTACACAGCATTCGTGTGATAGGGTTGTCTCCGGGCGACTCTAGGCCAGTGGTTTTACACGTGGTTAGCTGTTTACAGGAAACGGTATTTTTTGAATATTGTTTTAGTCTTTGTGTCTTTTATTTAGTTGTCCAAATCACATTTGTACTAAACATTATTTAGTAGCTTTTGCTTTTATATTTTGTAGTTGTTCCCTCTGCGTTGTCAGCCAATAATACTTTAACAAACAGTTATACGCAAGAGCACACTCGTAGCCTTAAAGTAAACAACATAACAAAATCCATTAACAAGAGAAATCTTCGAGGATTTTAAAAGTCGCTCTGAAAATCATATGCGTACCCCATCGTGGTAACATCTGCGTCACGTGACAGCGGATGTCATCTCTCCGGAAATATCGTGGCGATATATTTCAGTCGAGCGCCCCCTGCGACGCATCTCAATCATCCACTAATAAGCAGGAAAGTAATCTAGACAAAAGTTTAAAATTAGACGGCTAGGAATAGATCGAAAGGTGAGCTTGAAGCGCGGCGGCCTCACGAGTTAAAAATACGTGCGTGGCGTCGTCACCGCCCGCCGGGCAGCGCGCCCGCACCCAAACATCGGTCTGTATTCCCCAAGTCGATACAATCCCTTATTTTAGACGCATTACGTTTACGTACCGCCTTTAGTCTAGTCCAGCAGATTATAATACAAGGTGACGTTACTAGTTGTCATAGTAGCTGATAATATCCCACGGTCATACCTAGCAGAGCTCAGTGTAAACATTCTGGGTTCCAACAAACAGCCAAACAACAATGTTTTGTATTTTGCCTTGGACTATCCAACTGATCAATTGTGTTTAGAGTTTTTCTCCAACTTTGTTAAGAGAAATCGTTATATTCCCGGATAATACTAAAATGCCATATAAGTATTGTCAGATATATAATCAAGAGAGTTTATAAAGAAGTAATAATAACTCATATGTCAGATCTATGTATAGTAGAATTAGGTTTAAATAAAAGGCAATACAGACTTATTGTAGATTTGATGATTCACAATCACAAAAATGTTAATGTTTTTATTTTTATGAAACCCTTCTTACAAATTCCAGGCACAAAATGACGTTTAAGGTATATATACTTGGAGGTAGGGCTTTGTGCAGCCTCGTCTGGGTAGGTACCAGTCACTCATCAGATATTCTACCGCAAAACATCAGTACTTGGTATTGTTGTATTTCATTTTGAAGAGTGCGTGAGCCAGTGTAATTACAGGCAAAAGGGACATAACATCTTAGTTCCCAAGATTGGTGGCGCATTGGCGTTGTGAGCGATGGTTAACATTTCTTACAATGCCAATGTCTACGGTTGTTGGTGGCCACTTACCATAATGCTCGTCCGCCTTCCTATTCTATAAAAAAGGCAAAAACCCAATGGTATCATTGTACATTGTTTTCTAGGTAAGCTGTCTAATAATGTAACAAAGTGATAAATCCGTCGTTGGCAGTCGATGTCCTATTCGGAGACAGGCTGATGTGCACAGAATAGTATAGTAGCAGAAGTAAAAATGTAGCGCTAGAAACGCCTTTTGGATCCGGGTTTGGTTTCATATTATCGGAGAAAAAGAATTAGAATATTTTGTCAATATCTTTGTCATTTATTTGATGTAAATGACATGACCCAACAAGGATAATTATATCTGCTGTTACGGATGATGCTAAGAACGGCTGTAGGCGATTCCGATTTCCGTCAACAAGGCCTCTAGAAATTCACATTAAGAGCCTGAATTAGACTCTACCAGCGTTTCAGAAATGTAACACTTGGAAAGAACAGTACATGTGCGGTCAATCTTCCTTCAGTCGTATCAGATTATTGGATTGAAGCAATAGAGAGTGTTTTCCATCGTAACCGAAATTTGGTTATGGAGCCATTATCGCTCCTAAATATAACTATTCTTTATAGTACTTATATATTTTCTCAGTATCTATGTTTGAAATGATGAAGAATAAAATGAAACATAATTTTAAATGTAGTTCTATTGACTTAATCATGCATTAATTACTTCTCAGACGAAAACGTTTTATGTTTTACATCAAAACAATTATTATAGATGGTTCTCATGAAAACGAGATAAAATAAAACCACATCGGTGAATTAAACAGATTTCATATAAAAATAATAAAACCTCATTGTTATTCAGCTTTCCCAAAGAGACGAATTTTGAATAACTTTATGTTAGGAAAACTCATGAATTATTTATTTCAATTGAACAAACAAAACGTATCATTCATTTAATAAAGGCATGTTTTTCGTTCATTAGACGGACGTCCGGTTCCGACGCCAGATTACAGATACGCGTGTTTGTTTGCGGATTTCCATCGGATATCCAAGCGTCGTGCGTAACGCAAGACTTTCAACACTTTCTTGCATTTATAACGATTTCATGGAAACCATTAATATCTGGAATAAATATAAATAAGGAATCACAGGATACTATCGACGCTATCTGGTCGGAAGGATGTACTCACTGGACGGTTTGCAATAAAGATCGAATAAAATATTTCCTTATTTGCAGAATATAAGAAGGGATATATGTATATTTGAGATTTTTTTTTTAATTTTCAAACATTAAAATGTTTTTAACTATTTATTGGAGATTTGGTTCACACAAATGGTAAAGTTTTTGGTTACATGAAACCCTTGTTGCACAATCCAGACACAAAGTGACGTATGAACAGTTATATAGAAAATTAATAATAATGCGATTCGCAATGTAATCAATTGATTTCCAAATAAATATCAAATACAACAAACATAACCCTTAAAAAAATGTAGCGAGTTTAGTTAATAAAACCATTAACTAAGTAAAACAGAACATTATAATATTAGTTTCAGTTATCCTTTTAATTTTTCTGTATACATAAAAACTATGTATACTTTTCATATATATATATGTACATGACGTAGACTTTACTTGATAAAATAAAATTTAGCATTGAACGACTCATAGTCGAGGTACGATGTGTGCGGTGGTTCAATAAACAATGTAACATTCAATCGGTATATATTAGGGGATGCCCCTGAAAGTCAATCTAAATATCCATTTGTACTGGACTGCGGACCTGGAGGAGTCAGGCGTAGTCAGGTTGAGTCAGGCGTAGGTATAATTTATTATTTATTTATTTGACAACACCAACAAGTAGCACATGAAATATACACAATAAGCCAAAAGTCATCATAATTAATTTGGTAATTGCCTATTTTTTACATGTGGTCTAAAATTATGTGTAATTTTTTTTTGCAAAGGTCAGCTATCTTTTTTTTTAAATTAATTAAAACTTTAACTAAATACAAATAAAAATTTAAAATAATTACTATATAAGTCGTGACCGCGTGGAAAGGTGGCAAGAATGCTAGCAGCATTTCGCCTTTGAATAGCAGTTCTGATTCTCTGGGCGAAAAATGAACCAGCCCTCCTGTCACCAGGGGAGGCAACAATTTCATTTGACACATTTTTTTTTTTTTTTATTGCATAGGAAGGCGGACGAGCATATGGGCCACCTGATGGTAAGTGGTCACCAACGCCCATAGACAATGGCATTGTAAGAAATGTTAACCATCGCTTACATCGCCAATGCGCCACCAACCTTGGGAACTAAGATGTTATGTCCCTTGTGCCTGTAATTACACTGGCTCACTCACCCTTCAAACCGGAACACAGCAATACAAAGTACTGCTGTTTTGCGGCAGAATATCTGATGAGTGGGTGGTACCTACCCAGACGAGCTTGCACAAAGCTCTACCACCAACAAACAAACAAACAACAAACATGCAAGTTTCTTTACGATGTTTTTCTTCAACAGAGCACGAGATAGAAAATAAATGGAAAATGGATTCGAACGTTCAATCTGTATTAATATTTTAAATGCGAAAGCAACTCTTTATGGCTGTCTGTCTGTTTGTTACGATTTCGCGGTTAAGTCGCAGAACTGATTTTGATTAAATTTGGTATGTACGACACAAGCTTCCCCACGGAAGGACATAATTTTATTTATACCTAACCACTACCCGCCCCCTCCGCTAACAGCCAGACAAAGCCGCGAGCGAAAACTAGTAGTCTATAAAGAAGATCTTTTATATAGCGTTGCCATCAATTGCTCAAGAGTATGGGATCCTGGGATCCTGAGTCATAAAATATTATATAATATAATGAATATTTACTCACATTAGTTAATGACTGCCGACTTGTGATAAAGACTAAGGTACTATTCTTCAAATATTCAACTTTACTTTTTGTTATATATTTAATAGGGTTTTAATAAGTTACCCAGTATGACGTACAATATAGTCTTATACTAGTTGATATCTAAGCATCTCAGTACATATTACCTTCATGGAAAATTAAAGACAAACTATCCTTTTGTGTGCAAGCTGACAACTTTTCTCGAGTTCGTTTGAGTATATGAAATGGCCAGTTACGACTAGCCATGAATGTTGATATAATCATTGATTGACAATTCATTTTTCGAATATCACTTATTATATTATAACAGAATCTAACATTACGAATCAAAGATCTAACGATATTAAATCACGATTTTCATTTGACCGATCATCATCAAGGCTCTGGAAAAAACGAAGGTACCTACATCTTATGACTTTATTAAAAACAACACGTATTTTTTTTATACCGAATAAGAAAATTACTTCTATCGTTTTAGCAAAATTAATTGTATTTTCATTATATTCATGAAATTATTACGTTCAGCATAAAGATAAGCTTCAGAGAGCAAACGCCTCGGAAATCCTCCCGAGAATTGGTCTTCGCTAACCTGTTCCTGCTAGTTGTCGAGCCGAGATGTTTTAGAATGTCTTTTCGATGTGCAACGTTTCCCACGATTTATTCCCACACCGTAGAAGGAAATAATTGAAAAGCTTACGGATCCCTGTATGGTACTTGCGACATCTTTAAAGTTTTGCCATCATGATATTGTATATTTATTCTTGTATTATTATCTGAATTTATAAGAGCGTATAAGTAATATTTCTAAAAGTATGCTTATGAATTATTTACTTATTGATAATTGGATGCAATTGTCAAAAATGTTATTTGTATACAACCCAATGATAAAAGGCTATGAAAATTACAATAATTGCTTTTGATCATCCCAATAACTATATTCCTGTGAGTTAAATATGATTCAAGTGGTTCAGATCGCCCGCCCGGAAAAAATAATTTAGTAGGTTTGTCAATATTCCAAATATATATTTAAACCCAATAATAATATTCGGTGGAGTGTGAGCGAACTAGACAAATTGCAACGCTATGCAACTCAGAGTCCGGGTGTCGTGTGTCGAGACATTTCGCAGAAGTGTCGGTGTCGCCTTCTAACGGCAGTGTCTTTTTAACCGACTTCAAAAAAAGGAGGAGGTTATCAATTCGTCTGTATGTTTTTTTTTTTTTATATACGACACGTAATTACACAAATTAAGTCATCCTATAAACTTAATAAAATTATAAGTTAATTTATAGTATTTGCAACCAACAATAACTTATGAAGTCATGCCAAAATAAACTGTAAATACAATATAATACTTGCACTTCGATGTTCAAAAGGTTATAAATGTTGCTCGGGCAGAAATACATCTTATGCTATTTGAAACAAAGAACATTTTCACATGGGCGGAATAGTTTAGTCAGTAAAGCGTGCAGACGGAGTGTGACCATATTTATATTTTTACGTAACAAAGTCTGTCTCGTGCTAACTTGAGTAGTGCTTGCAATTTATAGAGGTGGTATTGAGATTTCTTGTATTTACCGTCAAAATAAAATATACCTATTATAGGTAATTGCGTTGTTTTGCAAAAGTAAAACTACATATCTGATACCCAAACCTTCAGCGAAAAATGTAAAAAAAATAGGATTTAAAAATTATGGCAAATTAAAAAAAGCAGAATAATGAGTAAAAAAAAACGAAGCGTAAGTCAAATCATTGCATTTAAATTTAGCGTAAAATAGTTATCCTTTGTTCTAGTGGTAATATTAATCTATTCCGAGTGGCGCATGAAATTTAAAGTATTCAGTTCTCACGGAAACCGATTCCCGCACAAAAGGTACGATGTTGGAAATGTAAGTCAAGGATGAATTGTGTGTCTGACTCTATACCGTGGGAGTCCTCCTTGGCACCGTGTGACGCGACATGAATGATTCTGAAATAGAAAAATGTTCGCCCACTGAAGTGAACAATATCGTACAGACGTGATTAATGGCTTAAAGAAAGAGTTCAGTGATCAGAGAGGCCGCGGATGGCGCCGCCGACCGGCGACCGTTCGACGATAGTTTGGATGAAACGGAATTTATTATCACACACTATACATTTCCATTCATCTCCGCTGCATCTATGACATTCATATCGTTAAACCGACTACAACTCGTGTCACTTTATTATTATTTTATGATTGATTATTATTTAAATTTTTTGCATATTCGAAATTATTATTAAGTTATGTAGACATTCAATTTAACAAAACGATAAATCTGCGCAGTATAGGTAAATAGTCTATATATACACATATTATATTTGATAAAGAATTTGGACCACATTCAATTATGATGAGCATGAGGGTAAGGAAGGACAGAGGCGCGGATGTAAACATTCTTAGTGAGGTTCATTCAATTATAGGGATAGTCGGAGTGGGAGTCAGGGGACGTCATTGAAGGGCCGATAGTAGCGCAGCACAAGGCGGCGGAGGGGGTGCGCGGCGCGGGCGGCGGGGCGGGGGTCGCGGGGAACAGCCGGGAGCAGGAATATTCAAAGCGTGAGAACGCCGCGCGACCCGCATGCCGCGACTCCACATATCTCACGCGCAACCTCTATAGCGTTCGCACTACGAAACTCGATTCTAGCCGTTAGACATAGAGCCGATTTTAGCTCCTGGCGTCGTTCTGGTTATCGCTCAGAACATTCGAGGACAATACTTTTCTAGTTTAGGTACGACTGGCATTGGCCCGGATACTATCGATGAGCGCGCACGTCCACTCGCTACATACACACATGACAATTTACCGTCGTACGTTACTCGTCTAGGTAATAGAGTAGTGGAATGTATCTAAAGGCAATCTTTATCGGATAAGCGATCCGAGCCTCCCACTATTCTTTATATTTATTATACGCCTTAGTTACTTATTGTGTGTGCTAATATTATTACTAATAATTTACGAAACAAATTTATTATAATAATTATGCTAATTAGTTAAAAGTATGGCAATTCTTATGTCAAGCTATTTGAGTTCCACGGTGCCTGATCTACCGCAAGTATCAAATTCAGAGATCATGTGATCGTGGATAAAGATCGACGTCAAAAACGGGGTCGACATTAATGGTCCTTTTATTGCCGCGCCAAACGAAGTTTGGTGGGCGTGTCGTAAAATATTTTCTTTCTGGGCTGTATAACTACGGCCTGATCTTATTTTTGCGGCAGACTCAGAGTTCTCAGAAAAACATTTATGTCAGAGGAGAGAGGGAGCGATTAGCCCACGGGGTTGAACCGCGTTTGTGCCGTTGCATCCACGGTACGATCCCCTTACCTTGCGCATTGGACGACGCATCCTAAATATAGACATCGGATTACGTACTCGAGGTGACAATGCCACGCCGATTACGGAGCTGGCGATAAGACTAGTCGTGGTCGTTTTCTCAGCGCGCCGGTAAAATTGGGGAAAATTTCGTAGAGGGGTCAGGGGTAGGGTGAGTGCGCGGGGGCCGGGGTCGGTTTCGGCGGGGCCCCGGCGGGCGTCGACCTCGTGAAAGGCGCGCGGCGGCGGCGGCGGATCCGCGCCCGCGCCGGCCGCTCGCCTTTTTACGCGCTCTTTCCCGCGCCGCCGCCAACCCCGCGGGCCCCCGGCGGTCGCCGCCCGCAGATAGCAAGCCAGCTGCTACCAACCAACGCTACGTCTGCGCCGTAACATATTATTTACATTTATTTTTTTGTGTAATTCCAAACGATTTAAGTTTTTATTTTAAGCACATTCATCGAAGTAGATTATTTTATGTAGTCTTACATACATATTGAATAGTAAGGGTTTTTCTGTTATAAATTAATAAAACAACGTGATACGTGTTAGCGGTGGTGGGTAGCCCTTTATATTAATTCAAGAAATTTAATATTCGTAGTAAGTACGTTTAACGATACACTTTAAATAACAAAAAAACTAATACTTGTCATGTATCTTGTCTATGCGGTTTTTTTTTAATGTACACAATTTACAAAAAGGAGTTTTAGAGGAAAAGCGGACCGTGGGTTGAAGTCCCCTGGCCGCCGCTCCGCCGCCGCTTCGCCCTAATTAAACAATAATCGAAAAACTACAATGAACGGGCGCGCGGCTCCGTCCTCGGTGTCCCGCGCCCCTCCCCCTCCCGCGAGCCGCACCGCCCGCTGGCCTCACCCCCGCGCCCACCCGCGCGCCTCCTGACGTCACCATTGCACTCCTCATTATCGCCTCTCGACTGCTAGAGCGCTCTCACACTGCGCTACAATTATACCAGACATGTGGCACACTTAAATTCTTTAAACATACATATATGGCGCGCGGAGCTAGCATCGTCAACACTAATCCTTATGTACTGAGAATTCAATGGCAGCGGGCGGATAATGGATCAGCCGAAACAAAGAGCTAGTGGAGCTATGCGAAATATTCGAACCGCTCAGCGTCAGAGCCATGCTCGTCAGTATCGTCTCCCTATATTTTTGCGACTAATATGTCGAAGGATCTTAGTCAAGGGGTCTCTGATTTTGTGATTCGACCCCGGCTCCGTTAAATTTGTTTTATATGCATTCATTGACGTTAGCTATTCGATTTATCACAATTAAGAAACACGATAAATTTAATACCCTTAATGAGGTTAGGCACATGTATTGTTAGTCAATTTAAATTTAAATTACGAGGATAAATGGGTCTATTTGTTCTGTTACGGCACCTAATATTAGTTTAAAATGTATACACAACTTTAGTATTCCTATAATTTATAAACACATAGGTATTTATATTTGCGTATATTTAAACGTGCAAAAATGATATGAACGAGGTTTTTTTTATTGTAAAATATATAACCGCTATATATGTTTTAAAGGACAAGAGACGGTGAAAGATTTGGTAAGTGGCTGGGTCGAGTTACCGTGACGCGAGCGCCGTCAGCGACGCGTCACTGAAGCACCTGTGTCGACGTCACTGACGGTACTACTCACCGGCTATTTTTGACCGTTCTAATTACACATAGGTCACGAGCTTTTTAACAGTTTAAACACGAAGGTACTTTCAATCTAGCTCTACAATTTTACTTAAAATCGATACATTTTGACATATGAATACTTATTAGTAATTTTAAAATATATTAGGCACTTAGAGTATTTGTATATATTTAATAAACTAGACTGATAGACGTACAAGTTAAAAACGATGTAAAAAATAGATATCAAGGTAGTAATATGTTTACAACTTTATACATACCTACAACGTTTTCGGCAGTTAGTAAATAAATAAAATTGAAAATTTTTATTTTTAGTTTACATATATGCGTATATATTACGAATTGATTAGGGAAGTGGGCGTATCTTTTGTAAATGATCCTGACAACTATAGTTTGGTCTTTACTAATTATGGTAGCGTATACGAATGAAGTTTGAATTGTTTTTTTTAATGTATTTATGTAATAAAATATAATTATAATATAAAAAAGGACTTTTAGTTAGCACTAAAGCTAAGGACAACGAAAATACTAAAGCTAAGCAAAATTTCGTAATTTTTAAAATCATTTATGTTTTTTTTACTAAAAATAGTAATTTTATTTTCAGAACAAGTTTAACGCAATATTTTCAACATTGAATTTGCTTTGAACTCGTCTAAGAATGTTAGGCTACCTCGTTTTGATACGATAGATCTGGCGCATACGCTTTTACTGAGACAGCAATACACAATCCCAACTCGAACAATAAACTTTATTACAATTCGTATATGGTTGATTCTCTATTGTATTCAAATGTATAAAGGCGAACATACCTTCAACTGTGTTGGGGCCTGCCTTAAATTGAACTAATTGAGGAGGAGAATAATGATAAAAATTTAATAAATATATTGAAAATGCTCCCCCATCGATGAAAGATAATTTAATTTACGCACTTACATATTTTGATAATATTTTTTTTTATTTATTTTATTTATTTTTTTGTAAAAGAACACTTACAACATACATATAAAACATTGACAAAAAGAACATATAAAACATTAATATCTAATATGCATGTCAGTTACAACAGTTACAAGTGTTCATAACACTACAAAATCTAATTCAAAATTAAAAGTAACAAAAAAAAAAAGGTCATCAGCAATTTTTTCCAAAAATATTTTCCAATATTTGTTTACAACATACTTTTACTAGGCAGAATTATTGGTCCGGTTGTATTATAGAGTTTTTCCATTAAGGAATTCTCAGCGGTAACGAGGAGTTAGGAACCTCACAGTGTTACACTACCGTACCCCAAGAAGTTCTCTCCGGTTGTATACGATTGTCGTATTTTTTTTTTTATCGAATAAGTAGGCGGACGATTATATGAGCTACCTGATGGTAAGTGGTCACCTACTCCCATAGACATTGGTTGATACATCCCTTACATCGCCAATGCGCCACCAACCGTGGGAACTAAGATGTTACGTCCCATGTGCCTGTAATTACACTGGCTCACCCTTCAAACTGGAACACAAAAATAACAAGTACTGCCCTTTTGCGGTATAATAAATGATAAGTGGGTGGTACCTACCCAGACGAGCTTGCACAAAGCTTTATTCATTGTGTTTATTTCATTGTAGACTCATATATTTGTATTTGTACGTAATTGATTTGTTTGTTGACAATCAATAAGCAAACGCCTCAGTCCTTTTGACTGAATTTCGGCCACGGCGGAAAAATGTTCAGGCGCAATACTTTTACGTGCAATCCAAGTTACACACCTTTCAGACTGGAGGGACTACTGAGAGTCTCCGACAGAAAAAAACCCAATAACTTGTTATTGGCCTGTTAACTTTCATTTCGGCGCTGTTTGACTGATCACTATGAAAGATGGCACGTATTTTTTCATAAAGTTATTGTTACTTTCTTGTAACTCACCACTGGTTACCACTGCAGCAAATAAACTTCTATACCATTAAAACGTACGACAACGTTTGCGAGCTTGCGTTTGAGAAGGGATTTCCTTGTACTATAGGTACATAATGTTTCTTTTGATATACGCAGTCCAGAATTTGTTATTCTATGTAAAGAAGAAGATAATTTGATTAAGTCATTCAAACAAATTTGCTTAACGAGAGAAATATAGGTAACTATTTCGAAGATTTCGCATTATCTACGTAATATGGTATATTCTTTAGACTGGGCAACATCTTAACTCGCTAGGTTGTGGTGGTAGTATTGCTAATATTCCTAACAATATAATATATAGAGCCTTATTTTGTTTAAGAAGGTACTATTGTACCTTGAGTTGACATTTTACCGCCAACCGTAAATTATTGTTTTGAATTTCTTTCCTGATGGTCAATACGACGAAAAGCTCTAAAGACACCAGTTGGGGTCCCAAGAAATGGCAGAATTTTAACAGTGACCGGAGGGGTGGTTTTTTTACGCTCAGAGGAGCAGCATTAAGATTTAACAGGGAAATTTAATCAACATTCACATTTTCACCATTCGATGCGATCTTAATTTGTACAGAAGCAAATTTTAACTTTTATTTGTATATAAATACTTAATTTAAAATAATTTAATCAATTCAAGGAATGATCTTTCAATATTGCCTTATAGATGATCTCGTAATCAAATCAATTGATCGCATTGCTCATGTGAGTCAACTCTTTTACCTACATAGATGTTCCATAAATTTTATGTTATTATGTTATAGGATATTATTCCATTTTATGGCATAAAAGTACATAATAATAATATAGTAATATTTGTAGTAAGTTTAGCACTTACAACAAATATTATCTTTGAATTGCGCAAAAATTTACAAAAAATTTCCACCTTCCTGGTTCAGGTCACAACGACCCATCTCAACGATGTGTAGCCAATTGAACAAGATATGTTATAGTGTACAAACATCGACGCACTCTATATTACCTAACTTTCATAATCCAATCAGATAGCAATGCGAGATGATTGATGGTTTCCCTCTTTTTGGAAGCACAGATTGTAAACACAGCCAACAAGAAAGCTCTGGGCTACTACTATAAATTGATTGTCAGAAAAAACAACAAATAAATCTTAATAGGCATAGCATGGATTTCAACTAAAGACTTCAGAACCAACCATGTGAACTAGCTACTGGAACAACGAGACAGTTAAAATAATAAAGTGTACTTAAGGAATGGAACTGATCCAACTTGGCCAAATGAAAACGTAGTTTTCATCCGAAAATCCACAGTTTTTCATCTTATGTTCAGTGGCGAAGGGAAAATCATAAGGCATTCTGCCAGTTATGGATGAATGCAATTAAAACACTTGTTTACCCATTTAGTAAGTTGTTTAACAAAAGCTAAAGTAAAATTGTATAAGTTGTTTTTCTTCCCGACACCTTTTATATATATCACCTATAGTTACACGGGTTTTGAGATGTATCTGTATGTGTGCGTTTTACTCGGTGGTAGAGCTTTGTGCAGGCTCGTCTGGGAAGGTACCACCCACTTATCAGATATTCTACCGCAAAATAGCAGTACTTGGTAGTGTTGTGTTCCGATTTGAAGGTTGAGTGAGCCAGTGTAATAAGAGGCACAAGGGACATGACACCTTAGTTCCCGAGGTTGGTGGCGCATTGGCGATGTAAGCGATGGTAAACATTTCTTACAATGCCTTTGTCTATGTGCGTTGGTGACCACTTACCATCAGGTGGCACATACGCTAGTCCGACGTCCTTTAAAAAAAAACCATGTATACGTGTATGTTAACGACACATAAATTACCTACTTATCGTTACTCGGTATATTCTTTTCAAGCTCATTTAGTAAAAAACAAGCTAACTTAAAGTTTATAAATGATATTGTATAGCTTGGATTTGTAACCTTATCTTACTATGATCTTACTTTACTTTATATATTGATTACTGAGTCATAGCTCTGTGAGTCAGATGAGACAGACTAAAGTTGACATGAAACATATATAAACGGTTATTTTCTTGGTATGAAGTTCTGAATAGTAAAATGGACTGAAGTTTAAATTTGTACTATTTTGTAATTCATCTCATGTACTGATGTTCGATGTCTTTGTTCAAATCGTCATATTTCGGAAAACTACTAGGAAACTAGGCAAGAAAGAAAAAAAAACAGTAGTGAAAGTTGTAGTCAATTGATTTGAATTCTCATAAAAATACGGACGGATTTCGCATCAATTAAACGTTATATTTTTAAAATATAATAACCATTTAAAGTAATCGTATTGTAAATCAATGCAATCGAAAGAACAATCACGTTGATATATATACCTATAGGTAACAGTGTATCTGTTTTTATATACTTAAAACAGGGATCGGACGAATTGCGTAATTGTAAATCCACGTCTCACAATCCGGATCCTTATTGGTTACTAACGTCAGTAAAGTGACATCGGGTCGACAGGAATGTATTACCATACCTACATATTCTTTTGCGCGCCTTATTATCACCTTCGAGAGTTTTTAGCGCAGACCCCGCTCGGGCCCCGGTCGTCGCTTAGCTACTCGTACTTGACGTCAACACGCAGACGTTTCAAAAATTACACGATGTCTCTGGTTTTTCCTCGATATTCATTTATTCACAATCAGTTAGAAAACTTTTGAATACATAACGCAACGCGATTTGTTTGACAATGTTACACTCAGTTTCTGACGGATGAATGAAGATAAATATAATGTTAGATTAAATATTTTGAAATAATTTTGTTTGGAAATAGACGTTGTAGTACACAATGATGCTACTTATAGTTAGTTTGTTTGTTTGACCGTTCCGTCTGAGAGACATCTAGGCGGAGTGTGCCCGCTTTCATAATGTTTACATAACATTATCTGGCTTGCATTCGCGAGCAGTTTCGCGACTTTTTTTTAGTTATTTAGACAACTTAATATGGTTGTAGAGAACCGTATAATTTTGAATATAACATTTACATAGCATATGTTTGTCTTTAGTTGAAATAAAAATATGATTGCATAATTTTATATTTTTCTTAAAAAAAATCTTACACAACATTTAAGACGTAACATGTAGACAATCAACTTATCACAAAATCGTTGCAATACATTGTCATCGCAGTTTGTTTGGTAAATACCTACAAATATAGACGTGAGTTTATTGGAATGGAATCACTTAGGAGTACTTTTATAGTCTAGTCATATGTTACAAAAAATAATCTATTATATTTTTAATAATGACATTTTTGTCACTGTTGATTTAACACCTTGTTTGGATAGCATAATTGGGTGCTACGTACGTAGCTTAATTGGTAGAGGATCGTGCGACTTCAAACGAAAAATGCAAGGTGCATTGCAATATCCATTATTATGAATTATTAATATTAGTTTCGTTGAGTTGTCCTAAAACATTACTGGCAACGATACGAACGTTAACGACTGACAGTTCAATTGTCTTTGTTTAACAAGAAGCGAAGATTACCTAATAAAAAGTGATTGAATTTTGCTAAAAAAGTATGTATGAATAAAATTAATCACGACAAAACTGTTCACTTTCTTTTTAAGCTCAAAAGTACGTATGACGTCATAAAAAATGTTAAATAAATACGTACGAATATTATATATAACAACCGATAAGATATGATCGTTCAAGCATCAGCTAACCATCATCATCCGTTATGCTTGCCCGCGCAGTGTTCTCTTTTGAACCATAAAAATTACTGAAATTTCAAAGTTTTGCGACGACTTGAGTTAGTTCTTACAGAATATATTTATTTATTTTCGTCCTACATGCTTTCTAATACATTTGTTAATATTCGAGAGGAACAATATTAGCGCTGCATATTAAATCTATCGGGAGTGAGGCAAGAGCATCTGCAATAACTATTGCGGAGAGCGGCGCGCATTTCTTCACTCTTTACTAATATCATCTATTGCGCAAACTTTGTTTCTGATGTTTATTTGTTTTATAGATATGTTACGTACCACGTGCTAAATAGGTCGTTGTTTTGAATTCATGGTTTGTAATAAATCCTTCCATTCATCATTAAGTACTAAATAATTTTGGTTTATTTCTGAAGCAGGTAAGGCGTATGAGTTAGTTCATTGGCTTGTTTTGTTGATTTATCATACATTTGTCAGCGTTTTATTTATTTTTCGTTGTGGGCAACTTTGAAACACAAAAATCATAAAACATATATATATATATTTTATGTATAGGTATAAAAAACCGAAAAGCCTAGAATGCTAGAATAAGTTTTACGTTACAATATACATACATACATATATTTTATTTCATAGAATCTTCAAAGTTAAATTACATTAATAATATTTTTTTACATTTCCTAATCTATAATATTTTATAAAGTTTATAGTTTTAAGATCTTAATGACGTAATTATAGATAAATTTTTATTTACATCTTTTTAAAGCAATGGTATAAGTATTACATCAGATCAGATGTTATTTTACAGAGAAGTATTTTTAGCTAGCTTTTTTTTAACCCCGTTCCCTGTGAAGAGTGAATAGCTTTCCAATGAATAAATATTAAAAAAACTCGTAACAGTTGACGGACAAAGCCTTGCTCTCCTCGATGGCCCTCTACGCTATTAAGAAATTACGTCAATTCCTATTATGATACTCTTTAAAGTATAACATTAATCTGTGGGGGAATTCATATTGTATTGTTACATAAATTGTTATCGACAATCTCCGAGCGTGCAAGTAGGGAATAATATTTAATCATAGGGGCCATTTATTATAAAGACTACTCTGTTTCATATGAAATAATAGTAAATTTTATTTAAATGAAAACGCAATAATTTTGTATTGACTCATCCCTATTAAATATATCTTTGAAATATAAATAAGTATTAAAACATAGCAAAATGAAATTTAATGCGAGTGGCGAGCGCGGCGTGACGGGCAGGTGTGCGGCCCTGCCGGCCGTTGCGCTCCCACTTCCGACCGCGTCTGGACACCACAAATTGCAATTCACTCCAATTATTACGATACAGGACAATAACGACTCTCTACCTTTGATACAAAGTTCAAATTTAATCAACTATATAATATGCATTATCCCCTACTCCGCATGCGATTCCATATTTTGCGACAAAACGAATTCCACGCACGGATTGACGTTATCGATTATATTATAATATAATATGTAAAAGTTTGCCTGTCGTTACGTTTTATTAATTATTCTGAATTTAACTGCGAAGTCGGAGTGAGATATTATGCAATCGACGTCACGAACGGATCGTGGCGCGAGGTAAATAAACAAAGATGTCGCATATGAAATCGGGCGCATTGTGAAATGCATACAGGACATGCATAACTTACTGGTATGCGCAGGCGGTGGCGTCGTAAACAAAGATGCAATACGTCCGTCCACGTTGTGGTAGTGACAGATGGTGGTGTGCACGTGTGCGGTGGTGGGTGCGGGTGCGGCACGAGGGCGCGCAGCGGTGCAGCGTGCAGCGTGCGCGGGGCGCGGGCGCACGCGGCTGACTGCAGCCGAGAGGGGCACCCCGCCGCGCCCTCTGACCGCGCCACCGCCCGATAGATTGTCAACAAACACCGAATGAATGGAAATGAGGCCGACGGTGCTTCACATTACTCGGTACACCATCTATCGAATGCATCGCCGCGGCCTCGATACTAATTGACGATACATCGCCCCTGTCAATCACTATTCATTTCGTGCATTGTTAACATTTTGTTTATTTATTCAAGGGGTTTAACATCTAAAGTCCTACGAAATTATAACAGATTCGTCATTTACAATGTTTCACTTTCTTTGCAAATTAATGAGATAAAAGGTCGAAGTCCCTATATTGAAAAATATTCTTTATCTAGGATATATACATAATATTTGAGATAGGATATAAGAAGAGTACGAGGTGCACCGCTGTACGCGGGCGGCCGGGTGTCGGGCGTCAGGCGTGCCGGAGATGCCATTGAGAGGGTTTTATCGCAAGGCGGACGACCGAACAGCTGCGTACGCCCAAAAATTCGTGTGTTTGGGTGCGCGGGCGCAGCGCCCTCGGGGTCAATGGCCGCATAGCGCCGCGCGCCCTTCCTTATACTTTTCTAGTGCAATTCCCTGTCGTTTGTCACGTCATCCGCTGCATTATGTCATCGCTCTGGCTTCGAAGGGGACGCCAGATCGCCACTAGAGGTACAGGCTGGTCTGAAGTTAGTTGCGGTTGTGCTACACTGCTCGTATTGGTCTTTTAGATTTATGGTTTTTAATGTTTTCTTACCAAAATTTGTAATGGAAATCTTAGTGCTATTTACCTTTATATTACAAAAACATTTTTTTCTTTACTTCACATTCAATTTTACAGTTACTGTGGTATTTAAAATAAAATGTTTTAAACAAATATGAATTACTAAGAATGTAAAAAGTAAACAAAGTTATTCCACCCGGTGATAAGATTTGAAGTAGGTATGGATGTGATATACAAAACCATAATCACAGGCTTAAGTTTCAAACGAATACGTTTGAATTGTTAGAACACAGACGACGCCGAATTCCTTTAGGCTGGGTATTTATAACGTTATTAATCAAATTTATGTTCATCAAAATTAGTTACATTCCATGGTACAAAACACTTTTTTTTTCTTTAACATAGTCAATGCGAAAATATAAATCACAAAGTTTTTTAAAATACATAGGCTCTAATTTGTATTGATGTGATTTTTAAGATGGAACACTGGGCGAACACAATTAATAATAATAAAGGGCGAATATAATTTTATAAGCCGCATGTTATCTTGTAGGTAAGTTGTTTTAATCATAACTAACATAAATAAAACTTATGGAATTTTCATAGTATTATATATATATATTGTACCGTTGGCTTCCTAAAAAATGAGGCTTTTTCTGGTTCAAATAAAAATACAATAACTTTATTATAATACATTATATTTAATTACAAAATTAACTAATTCGTATTGTTTATTTAATTTACATTTCCGCCGAATTATAGGCATCATTCATAATAATATCAACATTTTTTTACATACATATTGAATTAAAACAATAACATTTTGAATAACTAATATAATTGTTTGTATCAATGAGGGCTGTGCATACTTTTTATGGCCAATTAACATTATAATGTTCGTAATACTATATTGGTTAAAAACAATAATTGATATTTATTTTATAATAATTGACTTATAAAATATATTATGTTCATTACTTATAAACTAATAAAATCAAATATTGTCTTTTATTAATTTACTTAATAAAATTATTTTTATTTGTTATAACATTAAAATAATTCCACTGGAAAGTTATATTAATGAATGTTAACATTGAATCAATTCTTTGAGCATGAATTTGATCTCTTATAAGTATTTTTCTTAAACGAATTAAATAAAATATATTAGACAATTAATACCTATACAATAATTTGAAAATATGAAGTGTAATACTTTATGTTAAAGTAATATTAATTACAAAATGTAATATTTACTTAAATTTAATTTAATAAAATAAAATTACACTATTGCTACCATTTTGAAGAGCCAGAGTCGGATTAGTTTAAATCATTTGCCTTCAAATCTAATTCATTCACAGAAACATATCAAACTCTTTGTGAAAGATACTTCACTTAAGACTTTTAAGCTACGTAAGGCCTATCTATACAGTCTTGGATATTTACAGGTTTACATAAATAAAAGCAATTCCTATTTAATTTACTGTCCACAGCGAATTCGTACAAACATCTGTTTCAGGTCATCTTAGTATACATTGGAAGTTATAATTTTCAAACAAAATACTGCACGTTAGGCTTATAAATAAATAATTATTTAAAGCACCAAATAAGGCATAATGATTCTTACCTTGTGCGATTATTGTACTTCAGCCAGTACAATCGATGAGAAGATTCCCTGAAGCAGTTGTTTGAGCACGGTGTGCGATAATGTTCAAAGAAACAATATTAAGAACAGCGTCGCATAACTTTGGCAATCGTCTACACTATAATTTTGGTCGACGCGACAGGTAACTAAATGATAGTAGGTGTACGAGTGATATGAAGGCACGATGCGGGAGCCGGTGCGGTTACCCGAGCCCTACGTCAAGGCACATCATGACCATGAAGCCGATGATACAGCCCCACGTCGCCAGCTTTCCGTTTCCACTGCACATATAAATAAATGTTAGGTTCGATTTAGTCCTATGTAGATGTAAAGATGAGTTGTAAAGATTACTAAATCGCAGGCAGTAAAGGCTGAAGCATTTGTTACATTACATATAAATGGGATTGTCTGTTTCGTTTTTGTTGGGCACAATAGAACATACAGGTAATTACTGGAATCATAATGCTATATATTAAGACCACCTGGAAGGCTCCAGGTGGTGGCTCCAGGTGGAATTGAATGTGCATACATATTTATTACACGACCGAATTACAACTGCTCATTTTCAAATAAGATTATCATTGAATGACGCTATTACAAAAAAAAGCAACGACATCATCAATTCACTGCAATTTTCCTTAAAACCATTTTATCACAGTTTGAGCATAACGTCCCATACGTCTCCAGTTAAAAAAACACACTATAGATAATTAATTACTTAACTATTTAAAAAGTACAGTAAAAACTTCTTATTCTATGCGTATAATGTAAAATAAAAACAGAACACGTAACACCAAATTTATTAATCGTGCAAGCAAATATCCTGGGCAGATTTAATGCTTCCGCGATTAAAGTGATATATGTACGGTGGTACTCAATAGGACATGGCGTGCACGTCGTAAAGTTATTGTAAATGCCGTGATATTATATTTTCTCACTAGTGAAACTACAATTTCACAGAATATCAAGGATACGTTCAATCATATCACAAATGATCCAAGGTAAATTTTACTCGGTTTAGCTTTGTGCAAGCTCGTCTGGGTAGGTACCACCCACTCATCAGATACTCTACCGCAAAACAGTAGTACTTTGTATTGTTGTGTTTCGGTTTGAAGGGTGAGTGAGCCAGTGTAATTACAGGTACAAGGGACATAACATCTTAGTTCCCTAGGTTGGTGGCGCATTGGCGATGTAAGCAATGGTTAACATTTTTTTACAATGCCATTGTCTATGGGCATTGGTGACCACTTACCATGAGGTGGCCCAAATACTCGTCCTAAAGCTGTACAATAAGCTATACAATAAAAAATGTTTGTCTGTAAAGTCGGTTTACGGACGATAGTTTAACGTGACAACGTCATAACAAAACATTGATGAAATGACTGTAACCGAGTGAAAGAGAGATAGATGCGGCGCAAGCTTACAATCAGCTTAACGGGACAATTAGCGTAACGGGACAATGATATACTTTTTCGTGCATGCAGCCAGCGTTCATCGATTTATTAGACGTTGTCACGTCAAAAAAAAATGATCACTAGCAACACTAGCGGTGGGTGGTGTCTGTTGTTGTAATCTCATAACATTATCAAAATAGATTAATTCATTATATAAAACAAAATTCGTTTTAGACGTGGCATTGGAAAATTTTTTTGCGCTCGTCCGTGATATTTAGACAAAGTCCCGTTTGACTTCGATAATAGTCCTGCGATATATTTTATAGTCCAATAGTCCGAAGCGATACATCGCTGTGATCGTCGAGATCGGTCCGTTATATTACGCCGTCGTCATACGATGCGAGCCATTGAGGAGTAACGAGCGGACGTTATTTGAATATCAAGAAGGTAGCAAAGTTACGATATCGGAAAGGCCGACGATGACGCTTGCGACTCACGCACTCGGATTTAGAGAAACAATAGTCATTGACGGCCGGACGGAATCCGCTAACTGGAATTATATAATAAAACAATTCCGCGTACTTACTTGCATATCGCTCGCTTATGATTCGGGTCCTATTGTAGAACTAAACGACCATTATACGGCTACACGCAATTTATAGCATATTTGAACTCATTATTATTATTGACGCGAATGATTGGTGATTTATGTATAGTACGAGTACATCGGAGGTTTTAATTCATTACATACAATTGTTGGGTATTAACAGTAAGTCACTCATCTTCATCAATTATATCATATTATTTAAAATAATTTAGAGTATAGTTAAGTCAATATTTATGTAATTTTAATTGTATTGTTGTAAATAAGATAATTATAGTGTTAATAAGATTAAAAGGAAATGTCAGAATATTAAAAATAATTAAATTATATGCAATTCTAACAGCACTTAAAGTAAATATTGTTGTTCAGATTGAATTCGGATGAAATATTAGCTATACCTATTCTATGGTCTTGGTATTAGTAGTTTCTCAATCAACCTATAAATGTATAATGTATTCCACGCAAACAAATTCGGGATATAAAACTTGTAAGTCTCGATGTCACTAAATAAAACTCGTATAATACACGGTCTAAGCAATCAAAATACAATCATTAATATAATAAAATTAATCTAATCTCTTTTGTTACTAAAAAAATGCGTATTTTATTTTACAAAAATCCTAAAGATATGCTAACATTGCATTTAATCCTATTATTTATCAATATAGATAAAAAAAGAACAGATATAGGTATTAAATATATTACATATTAATTTATATAAAGAGATTATTCTGTTTTGATATTATTTCATGTATAATAATAATTGGTCAGATTACATTAGTTAGACACAAATTTTCACCAGCTTATAGCTACACGTAAACTGACATATGTATACTGTCTGTCTATATATACTGACTGCCTCGTTGGTCTAGTGGCTACATGTAAGGCCGCAGACACGGTGGTCCCCGGTTCAAAACCCAGGTCGGGCCAATGAAATGTAATTACGTACACACTTTTGTACTATAATATCTCCTGCGCAGTCGGCTAATTTCTCTTGAGATTGGTCCCCGTGGCCGAAATCGGTCATGAGGACCATAATTATACTGACATACATACAAACATCTTTCTAGCAAAACACTGAACCAACAGATCTAATACATGTCATATTTCGACCGATACAAGTTTTACAATAAAAATTGAGTGTAAATAAAAGTTTAATATTCCGATTGAATTCTCAAACAATAATTTACGCTTTAGAAATTTAACCCCAGCAGCGCGGCGTGACGTTTGAAATGTAAAGAAACGAATAAACATGTTAAGAACACACTCAACCCCATTTTACGATGGCCACTAACCAGGGGGAAACATTTATCAGTTGGATTTTTTTATAGCATATCAAATTCATCATTTTAAAACAGACATAAAAAGCTATAAAGTTCATATCGCGTAAGAAATAACTAACATTATATTAAGTTACGGAGAATTTGTAAATTGTTTCGTGTGTTTGTCAGACCATTACACCTAAACGAGTCCACTCGTTTAGGTGTTATTAAATTTGAGGATTAATGTTGTTTATGTCATACAATACTAAAACATTGAAAGAAACATCTATAAGATTGATTATCAGCGAAGCGAATAATAATTTCCGTTTAAATTTCACATTCATGTTTCCGATGCAGACGTCGGAACGACAAAGACATTTCAGTCGGTCAGTTTTTAGTTTAACCAATTTACGTACCACACGTGGTGCATAAACAAGCCCTAAGTATTTAGTAACCAATTAGCATAATTTCCAAGGTTTAAGTTCCTCTTTTTCCTTGTGGCACTCCCCATTTAGCCTCGGAGAACACGTTAGGCTGTCGGGCCGATTGTTGTCACGACCGTTTGATGATAATCTTCAGTTCTTGGTAGTAAAATTATTTTAATTCAATGTGTTTCTATTTCGTCCGAAAGGTTCGCCAAGGTCAGGTGACAGAGGTATTTCAAAGTTTTTGCCCAATGACGATGTTAAGAATGTATAACATTTTGCAACTGCTATAAGTCTTGTCAGATAATTGCTTGAAGGTAAATTTTGTCAAGTGTCACATCTAAATCGGTGTATATGACGTAGTCTTTGACGATACATTTCATGCGAATCACGTATACGATGGGGAACACCAACTGTACACAAGGCACGCAACTAAATTTCAACTGACATCATCATTAATTTTAAGCAATGTTATTGATAAAGTGTGATAACAATACAAACGTTTTAATTGTAATTTATGATAGTACAGAATCGTTACCACAAGTGAGCTAAAGTTGTTCAAGTTTTCAGTTTATTTCAAAGCAGACGGTGCGTTCGAGGAAGTACTTGTATAGGTAAATTTAGTGCGTACTCGGGATGCGTATTGCGATTTCTGGAGGTAGGTCAGGGAGTGTCGGCCAGCGCGCCGGATTCCCAGACAGTGACGTCAACATTTAGACAAACTAGAGCGGTGTCACCGACTTTGCTCTGATAACAAATGCGTTATTTCGCATTATTTATTATTATTGACAGTGGCGAGACGGTGACAAGCCCACGCACGCACCGAATTTACTTGTTAAAGCGACACCGCGAGTGCGCGCCGCCCGCCCTCCGCGCCGCTGCAAATAGACGCGCCGCACCCGCACGCGCGAACTCCCGACAAATGCCCGAATAATGTAAGAACTATTTACCGGCCGATATAAAAGTAAACATCAATCCAGTTCAGTTATATATCTTACTGTTAACTACCGCAAATGTAACTGTGACGCAAAGGTAGAGCGAGCCCAAACTTGGCGAGTTGTTGTTTTAAATAAAGTAGGATAAATCGAATTTAGAGCTGTGGAATAAAATCCTATTATAAATAGGCACGTGAGCACGACATCGTCTGGTGCCAAGTCATCGCTTTTATTCGGTTTGTCGCTCACTGCGTAATGATGAAATGCAATGTATTTTTTTATATAAATATATTTTTTATAAGAATAGGTAGGCGGATGAGCATAGCGATCCCGTGGCGCCCCTTGATCAGACGGAGAGGATACCGCTGGTTTTTTAGTGGGTATTCCGGTGCCTTCAGTGCCGGCGAGCCCCACATACCCCCCCACTTCAAGTGGGGGAAGCGCGTAAAGGCGTTTTTCCAGCGAAAAAAAAAGGCGGATGAGCATATGGGCCACCTGATGGCAAGTACTCATCAACATAGACATTGATATTGTAAGAAATGTTAACCATCGCATACATCTCCAATGCGCCACCAACCTTGGGAACTAAGATGTTATGTCCCTTATGCCTGTAATTATGCTGGCTCTCACCCTTCAAACCGGAATACAATAATACCAAGTACTGCTGTTTTGCGGTAGAATATTTAATGAGTGGAATGCCTATCCAGACGAGCTTGCACAAAGCCCTACGACCAGTAAAAGCCCTACCACCACTAGTAGTACTAGTCTAATGGTTTTCTCAGTTAAGATTATGTATTAAGAAATTTGTTGTAAAGTAATTTTTTGACACTATATCCTAACTGCCTTGTTTTTTATTTTAAGTTTCAAGTAAAGTCCTTCCCTGACTTATATGAAATAACTAGTAAGCATTCTATTTTATCTTTTAATTATATATAGAAAATAGGCAGTCTATGTTTTGGACTGCCTGATTTTGATAAGAAAGGTATTTTCAAATAAGTATAGGTTACGTTATACGTTATACAGGGTTATTTTTAACGACCCAGCAACCTCGCAGGACTAGATAGCTAACACCATAAGCAACAACTTTTGTTCTACGACTTTGGATAATTTGTTTGATTTTATTTTCATACAAAAATAAGTGATAAATTTATTTCGCGCTTGAACGTTTATAAATCTACGCGCAAAGCAAAGATCGACGCGTCGCGTTGTCCTTTCGTGTATGCATGAAATATAGACCTACAAATGTCACGACAGTACGCCAAAAACTTGTAAAATCATTTTTTTCTCATGTATTGAGTTATGCCCGAAGTCATAGAACAAAAGTTGTTGCTTATGGTGTTAGCTATCTAGTCCTGCGAGGTTCATGGGTCATTAAAAATAACCCTGTATATGACCAGGTACGTCTGTCTACTTGTTTATGTCGTTTAAAATGGAAAAGCTGGAAAATAGCGTCCGCAATAATTGATGATTCACGAATTATTGCGGAATTATTGGAACCTTAAACGAACGAACTCGGAAAACATTCGAAACTTTTTAATCGGCAGAGTGAATTTAAATAAACTAGCTAACACATCGGGTGGAATAAGACATTGCAGTGAGGGCAGTATATAGTGATCGGGTCCGGGGTGTCAGACGGCGCACCGCTATTTCTGGCCAAGTATTTGCGTCGCGACACGTCGTCTCACTGCGCCCACACTACATATGCCGCTTGCACTATGGAAACATTAAATTTCCTTTGACATTTGGAAAGGGTGGCTCTATATCTGCTATTACTGCTATATATTTGAACACATCGCTCTGTAAAACATAGTAATGCAGCAATCATAAGTGATACCGACATGCACTCATGCCGTAAATAATCCGATTCCTCTCGACGCGACCACGTGGAATGTCCGTTCTGGTATTTTTTACGTATAAATTTCGATACGCGGCCATAAACGCGATCCGGACTATTCAATTATAATAGTTTACACCGATATAAGTGAATCCGTTACATAATAAAAAAACGTAATGTTATCGGTACTTCTGAACGAATTTTAACACCAACTTTCAGTGTTATGTAACGGCTATAACTGGCGAGTGAAACCGTGGGAAAATATGCGAGAAATGCCAATGAGATCAATAAATCGACAATATGGACAAAACGAACCGCTCCGACAATAACTTAAAAGTCTATTTAATATCCATAAATGGGTTTGTACTAAGATGAACAATTTGACAAATTACGTTTCCGAAGGACAAGTCTGTTTAAAACGGAACCAGGACCGGTTTCAGACAATACGAATACAAATGAGCAATGGTAATGTCGCTAAGGGGAAATGTCCGAAATGTTTGTACATTACAATAGACTTCGGCACCCTAAAGAGATCCCCGGATACTTGTGTCGCTAACAAGCGAATTTCAAAATTCAATACGTCGTAGGGCCAATATGAATTGGAATAATCAAACAACATATGGACCCTCGTCACTCCAATTATGACAGAAGCTTGTATTTTGTGCTCCAAGATTCACGCCGTAGATAACCGTTCCGAAATGAGTTTTACCACTTATTTATTGAAGAAGGAAGTTTCGATATGTATCTAAGAGAACACATTAACATATATTCATTACGAGCGTTTGAAATGAATATGGCTCTGGTTTTATGACCGGAATAAAGCATGTTATCTGGTCTGTATTGACATTGAAAGCCGACTCGAGGGCCGCGTCTCGAAAGGGTCAGAACAAAGACCCGCGCTTCGCGTATTTTTTAGGTCAATCTCAAGGTCAGCTTAAGTTGCTCTTTTATTATGCAAAAAGAAAAATGAGATTAAAAAAAACTCGTAAACATTACAGACAAGGACCCTTATTTGCAAAGTGTTATCATCGTAAATTGTACTTACTAATGTACCTATTTATAACGGCTATAAATATTGCACAACTTGAGTATGTATTTACCATTTTACTTTGTTAAAAGCATTAAGTTCAATTTAAGATAACGAATGTTTAATGTAGATTGAAATATAAATAGTTTAATATAAAAAGTTTTGTTGATTTATTATTTTATAAGGATGACTTACGATGCATTTGCCTCCGGAATGATGTCATCGGCGACGACATATATCATGGCACCAGCAGCGAAGGCCAGAGCGTACGGCAGGGCGGGTTGAGCGGCTGCTACAGCTACCGCGCCCAGCACACCGAAGACGGGCTCTACCATGCCCGATAGTTGTCCATACCTAAATAATTAAGGTATTTAATTTTTTCAGATTATTATGATGTTTCGAGATATAAATGTAAAAATTAACGTTTAAAAATAAGTTTTTATTTAACTAATTGGGAAAACTATTTCGTAGGTTTTTGCACCTTCGATAAAGCTTGTATAATAAGAAAACTAGAAATTGAAATGTAATAAAACTGTTTACAAATTTAAGTTTTAAATATTATAAAAATCTTCATAATTTTTTATCTATTGTGGGCACTGAAAATATACTCAGATAAGTTCCAGATTTTCACTGTAATCAAAGTAGTACTCAGGTAGGGTTGATATATTTATCAATTTCAAAAATTATGTAAATATAGTTGTATGTAACAGAGGTCCGTTCAGTTCCCCAATGACTAGGTTCAATTGCGACTACGCTAAAGCTGAGTGATGTTGTTCAATCACGCACACCTAAAAGCCTAAAGGCTAAGGCTGCAAGCCCTACGATATCACACACCGGGGTTTATATTTTCACGATAGAAATGCGAAAAACCACGTGTTTTGCTTGTCAGCTTGTGCCTGTAATTACACAAGCATTCAGTCAGCTTGACTGAATGCTTGTGTAATTACAGGCACAAGGGACATAACATCTTAGATCCCAAGGTTGGTGGCGCATTGGCGATGTAAGCGATGGTTAACATCTCTTACAATGCCATTGTCTATGGGCGTTGGTGACCACTTAACATCAGGTGGCCCATATCCTCGTCCGCCTTCCTATGAAAGTAAAAAAAAAATCAACAATTGACGTACTAGTATATTATGAATTTAATTTTAATAAAATTGATCTTACCGATGTATCTATGTATAAACATCAATCATTTCTCAGACAAAGTCAAAATGCAGTTTGTCTTACGAGTATAGACAAATTATAGTCTAGTTTTCAATAAAATATTTTTAGGATGTCATTGATTGGTTTTTGTTTCAATATTTAGTTCGAACGCCTTCCCCACTTACTTACAATCAATCATAGATTGGTTGATATCAACTTTAGCTAAACTTGTTCGTAACATACATTAATTTCTAAATAATTAAATCAATTTATTTAAAGATATATGGGTATGGGGTAATGAGTGTGGGAATGATTTTAATTAAACGAAGAAAATTCTATCAAACGCGGAAGTGTAAGAGTATTACTAACTAAACGAGTCGGAGTTAGCGCTTTCTTATTTTACATTTATTGTGTATTTTCATTTAACCGCAACCAAAAATTCAATTTCGTGAAAAATAATTAATTTAATTAATAATTTTACAGCCAGACCGAAAGACTTAAGAAACTATTTATTTATGGTTTTACTATGATCCCTTTATAGATTCAGATCTTCATCTCATTTGATGAAGAAGAATTCGATGTAAAAGATTCGAAGCAGTGGCTGACGTTGTTATTTGCAGAATGTTACCCATCTCTTCCTGTTAGCTGTCATCCTAGTACACCTATGCAATGGTTCTTCCACCCCATATCTGATCTGGTCAGTCCATCGCATAGGCGCCCGACCGCGGCGTTCTATGGAGTCACCGTTTTTTCTTGAGACGTGGCCGAAGAATTTTAAAATACGCGCTCTACGGACTATTGTTGACAGACGCTGCTTGGTACACGTTATGTGTTCTTCGAGTACAGAGTTATCAGTTCTGAACTCAGTCCACTACACCCGAAGCGTTCTTCTCCAGCACAACATCTCCAGAGCTTCTATCTTTTTCGTTTAGTTTAGCGTAAGGTCCAAGTCTCAGTAGCATATAGGAAAATGGGGAATATCAGTGTGCGTATAAGTCTAACCTTGGTGTTTTGATGATTTTTCGGTTCCTCCATATTTTTTTTCATTTTATCCATGGCACTCTTAGCCATTGCCATACGTTTTTTGACCTCGTCTAAACAACCTCCGCTGTTAGAGATCAGTGTTCCCAAGTAAACGTAAGATGAGACCACCTCACAGTGTGCTATTCGAGTGACTGTGTTCTTGAGGCGATCCATAATCATTACTTTGGTCTTTTGCGAGTTACCTTTAATCCAAACTCCAGGCTTACACTCTCCATCCCTTGCAGTAACAGAAACTGATATATTATTAGTACATATTATATATATGTACTAGTCTTCGTCGACTTCGAATCTCGAAATGTTAGGTATAAAGAAGTAGACTATATCCTTCCTTGTGGTGCGAACCCCGTTTTATATTAAATTTTCTCATAATCTGTTCAGTGGTTTAGCCGTGAAAACGTAACAGACACACAGTCAGACAGAGTTACTGGCACATTTATATTATTAGTTAGTGTTTAATAACAGGGTCGAAAAGAATGTGCTTGCGCAGTGAATGCATTCCAATAGGGAATCTTCAAACAATATAGTATACATTTTATTGTTACTTTTACAGTCATTATTTTATTATGGCATATATTAATTTCTTATTATATAAACACGTTTACACTTAGGATATCGATGCTGATGACTTTCCACGTAAACACTTTCGCCGATCGTAACCTCGAAACCGGATACGGGTAGCGACACTTCCGATATACCAGAGGGTACGTATTTACTACATGTTGAGTAAAATACATACATTAGTTGGTATACAGGCTTTATACAGAGACAAAAAAATCATTAACAAAACTCTTTGATTTTTTATTAATCGCGGTAATAAGAGATATTTATTACCGAACAGAAAGATAATTTCAAAACTTTTCTGATGAAGTCCTAAATTAATTACGTAGGTACTGGGAAGCATAATAATAATGTATCAAATTAAGAGCGAAAGGGAGTTGGAATGACTATACCAGCGTATTTTAGAGATGATAATATGCGAATATAAAGTTACCGAATCTCAACATAACAATGAGACTCGTTGGTCAGACAAGCGGTGGCAGCGGTACATTAATAAGGCTTAGTATCGATATACAAAAAAAAACAAAGCCGATGTCATACCTACCTGACGTAGGTAGCTGACTGTTTATTATATACCTACTTTTACTATACGATATGATAGAGGATTATAATTAGTACTTAAGACTACATTAGTACAACTACCGATAAATCTGCTAGAGATAAAGTGGGAGTCTTTCTCTAAACATTACGGAAAATTGTAATGAATACTTATCGCCTCACTTGATATCAATGTTTAAATTTAATAGATTTATTTATGTTTACTATTCATTTGAATTGCTTTATATTAATTATCTACAATCCACGTTAATTTAACTAAACGTGGATTGTAAGGAACGATAAAAGCTCGTGACATCCGGTGCGACCGTGTGTAGTTTATCATTATATTGATGGCTGTATAATGTATATCAGGCACCTATCGTGTCCACATATATCGAGTATGTAGATCATATCGTTGGTATTTGTAAAATATAGATATTGGAAAGTGCTGTATGCTGTTAATTTTCACGTGTTTGGGTAGAGAGGTTGGTTAGTTAGTGCGGGTGGTGCGGGTGGTGCGGGGTGGCGCGGCACGCGGTGCGGTGGCGAAAGAGGCCGCTAACGAATTGTTTTGGTGAAAGTGCGGGCCGGTGCCGCGACCACATTCCGACGAACTGGTCGACGAGTCGGCGTTGTGGGAAACGCCGCCATCACCGAGCCGTGCCAATCCCAGCCCATTCCGACCGCTGCTGACAGCTCATCATCGACCGAAAACATTAATAGTTCTCGCTTGCGGTTCATACTTTGATGGAGCCGTTACACTAATCGTACGTGGCAGAAACGATCGAGATCGCGATCGCACGGAGTGGCTTCGATAAGGACCGAACGAATTGGAAAGTTTCGGCGATATTGTATAAGGATAATATGATAACGAGCACTTAGACCATTAAGTCCGCGAGCTAGGCGGAATGTCGAGTAAACGGGTTTAGCGGCGAGCGCCGAGCGAGGCGGGCGACGTCGCGGGCTCGAGGCGGTGCGCGACGTGATGTTATGTTATCGCATGCATTATTCAGCGGGTGGCGAAAGCGGCAATTTGCGACAATATCCACTGATTCGCAGAATCGTCCGACTGTTGAGTCGCCGACAACCCATAAAACAGGATGCCCGTCACTCAATAACTATGTTGAATTTAAATAAAACTTGTAAGTTGTTTGTTTATTAAGTTTCGAAAAATGTAACGTTCCCCAGCTACCAAGTCTTTTATTGTATTATTGATTGACTATAATCATTCATTACGATTTTTTCACAACATATTGCTGAGACTGAGATTTTTAAATAAATAAAATTATCCATGTTATTGTAATTATGAAATTTATTAAAAATAAAAAATTAAATTAAGATAAAGTACCAACCTCAAACAGGTTGCTTTTAATTACAAAAATAAGCATATTTTTATATCGAAAATAAATTTATGCCGCAATCGCAAGCTCCAATTGAATTACAAATGATCGCGTAGAAAGTATGAGACCGAGACCATCTGTCGCAGGTCTCGGTCTCAGGCGAGCATAAATAAAACGAATTACGTTTTCAAAAATATGACAGCGACACTAAGATATTTTTTTCTTATTAATATACGTGGAATCAATTTGTATAATAACTCAAGTTATGATATTAATTAAGTAAACATAGACAAACATTTTATTTAACATACGAAACCTGATATAGTACATTATACTAGTTTTTTATAATTAAACGTTTCGTAGTCAGAAAATTGGTAATACGTTATGTTTAACTGCGATATAGCTATTTCCCACGCAAGAAGGAGTTTGGTGGAACGTCATCGATCAAAAAACAAGGCAATCGGGCAGTCTAGAACGACATTCGAGAAGATTAGGCGCGGCTACAACGCAATATGCGCACCAAAAACCGGCCGTGATTGCGCAGATCAGCGCCATCAAGGCTGGTAAAGCCTTCCGCAACCGCGTCTTCGGGGCCCACTGGCAAAACACGGGCCGCAGCGAACTCGGCGGCCGCTGCCGTCGCCGCGTCGCTCTCTCGATTTAATTACTTAAGTTTGAAGGCCGATCGCCCGAGGCGGGCAGCGGGCGGTGCGCTGCGACTGGTCCGACGGGTGCGGTCCGGAAGAACGCGCAGACAGCGCGCCGCCGCATGCTTGCCGCACTGCGCCAGACTCGGAGGCACCTCAGCGACACATCGCACAGCAGACTCAACACGCAACACTCAAATTTCGACATAGATAACTTCCGAGACTGCCTGATTAGACAAAAACGACCTATCCACGGCTGCAGTGCGCTCCCCGTCTTCTTTACAACACATCGACGATGCTCTAACTCGTTAGGATTTATCTCAATTTTTTCAACTAGCACCAGGCAAACGGGATATTTAGTTGAAACATGTTATATATATAGATATTAAATTTACAAATATATTAACTTATAGAAAAGGCTGGGATGGCATAAATCGGAAAGGAGCCTTATATGGAGCGTAAGCGTGACGTTTCTATGTCACTGTGAGTCATGCGCCTGCGCGCTGCGGTGAGAAACTTTGACTAGACACATTGTCTACAACAATGGATCACCGCACAACTTAATTTGATTATGTCATAATCAAATGAAAAATCAACTGAGTTATGCACTACAAAAATAACATTCGGCTTATTGGTACCGCCACCTACAGCAATAATAAAAAAAACACTTAACACTTGTCGACTTTTTTGTAGACTTTGCATTTGGTTAGTTTCAATGCAAAAAATAAATTAAACATCGCACATTATCATACACAGAGTATAAACATCGAATCACATTGTCTGTGCGTTGAAACAAGAGACACGGATATTTATATATTAATAGGTACAGCGATACATTTTTTTTCATTAATTGATATTTTTTATCGATATTATTAAATAATGTTTGAGATGGCACTCGACACAGTTCATATTAAGGTTTATTTGTTTTGTATTTATTTGAAAATAAGTACGTTAAGTATTCTCCGTAATGAACCTTCGTAATATTTTATAAGCATTTGATGTTACAATATACTTGAAATAATTTTGTAACGCAAAATCACGGAAATAGTTTAGTTAAGCAAAATTAAGCTAATCTAAAACTAGACTTCAGTGGAAGTTAAAAAGTCATTTAATATAGGATTGTATGAAAAAAAACTGGTTCGCACCAACTATGATCGATATCTTGCATAATTGAATTCCAGATTGGCGATTTTTAAATAAACTATTTTATCGAGATAAAATTGCGTTAAAAAGTTTTAATAGAAACATGTATTACAAAAAGAACCTCTAGTTGATCCGGTTCGATTGAATTTTCCTCAATGATTAATTTGATATATTTATCAACACTACGCAAACGTACATTGCAGAATTCTCCATTAATTAAACTTATACATAGATCGAAAAACGGTCTAATAATTGTTCGTATTATTATTTATAATAAATTAGGTAAATATTTATAATTTAGGTATCTTAAATAAGCAAAAAGTGGGTCATTATTATCTAAACAAACATATAAAACTGAAGAGTTTGTTTGTTTGATCCGGCTAATCTCAGGAACAACTGGTTCGAATTTAAAAAATATTATTGTGTTGTATAGTACCTTTTCTTGAGGAAGGCTCTAGGATGATTTTTATTCATTATATTTTTATTAATTATACGCGGGTGAAACCGCGGTCACAGCTAGTAAAAAATAAATATGTAAAAGATTAAATAATATACATACACATATCAAATGTGTTGGACCCGTAGTATGAAGTCAGGGCTTACACGAGCTCGCTTGACTACCTTGTACCTCGCAGATCGCCAGGTATTGGGGTAATCTAGAATTTGGAAGTGTATACACTCCCGTGCCTCGGAAAGCACGTAAAGCCGTTAATCCTGAGTCCAAGCTCTCCGAAAGTATCGGATTGTCGTCCCCTCGGATTACGAGCGTGAGCGAATAGACTGGATAAAATCGCCTGTGCTTGCTTGCAAATTCGCTTGGTTTGTGTGGAAATTGGTCACGGTGATCACTTGGTATTGTTGTGTTGCCGGCTTGAAGGGTCAGTGGGCCAGTGTAATTACAGGCACAAGGGAGATAACATCTTACTTCCCAAGAGTGGTAGCGCATTGGCGATGTAAGCGACGGTTAACATCTCTCACAATGCTAATGTAAAGGCCCTTGGTGACCACTTACCATCAGGTGGCCCATATGCCCGTCCACCACTTATGCCATGAAAAAGCTATATATACTGTGGACTTAAGCTACGCGATTACTGCGATTCTTCAATGTTGTATGTATGAACCCACCCAATTATTATTAACACGAATACATTTCCGGTAGAGTTTAACAGGAAAATACTCTTTCCTGTTAAATTATATTAAATAAAGAATTACAATAAGGCGATATTCAATAAGATTATTTTATTATCATTAAAAGATTAATTATAATATTATTTTCAATAGAATGTAAGTACTTATTGTTACATATTCATTGTTATATAAAATAAAACGATCGCCTTTAGTTATGCTAGTAAATTAACATTATAAAATTGTTGTAACAAATTGTTCTTTGGTTATTTAATAACAATAAAACTGTTCTATAAAAAGGGCCGCGTCGATGCAATTAATAGTAATAAAAACGGGATCACATGTGAAGTAAAGTAACGAGTTCATCGCTCGAGCTTCCTTTCTCGAGCGGGATTCCTTCTCATGCTTACCTGTCGCGATAGCATTGGTATGCATCAAACATCTATCTTAAGAAAATCGTTATCCTACAAAAATACATAAAACATTCTATGTATTTATGTTATTCAACAATATCAACATATTCACATTGATATCATATAACGCTTCTGTGTGATATACTATGTGTATGTGTGTGATGGCGCTGCCGACTATTTACCTTTTAATGGATATATTGTAATATGCATGCACGATTACACATATATAATGTAAGAATAATGGAAACAGGAAAAATATTAAAATTCTTACGATAATAGCGTATTTTTGCATGGAATCCCCCCATAGTAGACGTCACAGCTATTTCAATATTAAAGCGTTTTAATTATGGTAGTTAATAATGCGATTCAAATTCATTATTTAAATTTAATTTATTTTATCATAGTTACTTTATACATACATGGTATACTTACGATATCATCGTAAATAGAATAAAAGTCGCGACATTTGTAAAAATAGATACGACTTGTACCGTATCCAGTTCCGAAGGATCGCTTCGTAGGTTCATTCCCTTGCACCGGGCGTTTACCAGGCGGCGCCAGCGCTTCCGAGAAAACGACGGAATGCGACTACTTACAACTTTTACCTATTTGGTAACATTCACAATGCGTGCACGTAGCACATACGCTAGCAGATGTAACCTTTTGCTCCGAAAATTTTAATATTATTTTTTAGTTACGTTTTTACTTCGAACATGTGGATTGAACGTTGAATTTTAATGAAACGGATTAAATAGAGACATTTCAAAATGACAAAAAGCCGACTTGCTGTAGTCGTTAAGTCACCTGCATTTTAACAGAAGATTGTGGGTTCAAACCCGGACAAGAATCATTGAATGTTCATGTGCTGAATTTGTATTTTTCATTCATCTCGTGCTCGGAGTTAAAGGAAAATATTGTTAATAAGCCTGCATGTGTTTGATGAAAATCTGGTCTGAAGAGGAAGCCTTCGCCCAAAATACTTGACTTACGTATTTTTTTAAATAAATACTTTTGTACAAACCTAAGTTTTTTTTTATATAAAGTACCTATGTAATATATATTATGCAGTGTCAAGTTGATGTACCTATTTATAAAAACTATAAAAAACTCACCCAGGTAATATAATAAAATTGACGGTAATGAAACATATAATAAAGAAGATAAGCAGTGCAGGACGGGGTTTTAGCTCGCTAAATGAGTTAGCCTGAGCAGGAATGGGGTCGGCCAGTCTGGCTGTGTTGGCATCCGGCCTAACGACGCGGGCACATTCTCTGTCACTCTACATCTAGCGACTAAGCGATTCGCACTAAGCTCATCCGATGTAGTCGATGTACGGAAACGTACATACATCAGGTATACATTAAATTTATCGCTCGTTAAATATATTAGTTATAGATTTGAAATTAAGATTTGAGTAACATAAACTATAAAACCCTAAGATCATATTAAATAGCAACCATTTGAATGTATTGGCATTTGGCATGCTACAGAATAATATTAGTTTTGTTTCAGCTTCAGAAGCTTCATAAAAAATATTGAATATATTTAAGCTCTACTTACATTTAATCTCTTAATCTAACATACTATTCAATATTGTTGTACGTTTGAAGTAACGCAGAAATGTTTAAGATTATAGGTGTAACTTTATGGTGAACATAACTTACCAGAAAGCTCTCCAGACGGAAAAGCCGGCGGACTGCAACGGCAAGCTGACAGCGAGGCCCTCAGGGAAGTTCTGGATGCCAATACCAAGCGCCAAATTTCTACACAAAAGAAATATTATTTATTTAAGTAGATGTTCAAATATAATTGATGCTATAAATACAGTTTTCAGAATACGTGTCTCTCGCTGTTGAATTTTGAAATGCTTGGTATGAATGTATGTATCTAATGTAATATATAAAGCTGAAGAGTTTGTTTGTTTGATCCGGCTAATCTCAGGAACTACTGGCTCGAATTTAAAAATTATTTTTATGTTGAATAGTCCTTTTATCGAGGAAGGTTCTCGGCTGATTTTATTTATTATATTTTTATAAATTACACGCGGGTGAAACCGCGGGGCACAGCTAGTATAATTTCTTTATTTCTTTATTAAAAAGGCTTACTTACTAAATTTACATATAGGCATGATATATATTATACATAATTATTAACAAATATTCTATATAAATTTAACTTACAAGTATGCACAGCATTAAACTTACATATTTTATAATAACACTACAAATTGTGACAGCTTACGATAGTAAATAGATATATAAGTAATTATATAATATATCTATTTACTATCATTCATCACACAGTCATTATAATGATGAATGAATTATGATTAAAAAGAATCTTTTTTTTAAATATATATATATTGATATAACCATTTTTTGAAATTACATACACTATCAGAAAAAATATCTATATTGCATTGATGATACAAAGAGATAATTTAAAACCCTGTACCATTGGTGAATTTGATCCATAATATAATATAAAAAAGTTGCTTTTAAATGTTGTCTATCAATCATTAATATAATATAATATTTAAATTTGAAGTTCTATATTATATTAATTTTCAATAAAATTTTAGTTTAGGCGTATATTCGTTTTTAAATTTACTAAATTATTTCACTAATTTAAGGCTTAATGCATTATTTTTCCCCGTCATTTTGTTTTTGGTTTGATAGTGTAATACGTTGTTACAAAAGAATCTAAAGAAATGAAATCAACTGTATATATTTATGTGCTTAATAATCACAAAATTAACGAATTTTTGAAATGATAACACCTTAGAAATGCAACGATTGGCATTAAAGCCATATTGAAAAAAAAGATATGATTTTTATTGTTAACCAGCTAAATTTCTTGCACCGGTGCTTCGTTCTTCAAGCGTCAAAAGCACAACGGTTTACGGGCTGCCTAGCGATGTAAAGTATACAGGTTCAACCCTGACCACTTGGGTTATTGATGTTCCCACTACCACAAGTAGTCTTAATTGGAATTGAAATATTAATAATCCCTTAAAAACGGGCATTATAATATGCTGTTATTTGCTTATAATCTTCCTACTATGAACAATAAATAATGAAAATAGTGATAGTAATAATAAATGCAGATAACCCTGATATCATTCGCAGAAATACAAAAAACATAAACCATTTATTCGTTGTTGTCATATAACTTTATAAGGCATTGCAAAATGCAAATACTAATCCACATCCATTTGTTTGTATTATTTTAAAACACAATCATTACCCATTACGCTATTGACATTCAAGACTACAATGTAACTAACATACATATATGAGAGATCTCACCCACGCAGAAACGAAGCTCACTTATGGCATTTGCGACACCATCTCATTTTTTTATGCGAGTGCTCGATAATATCTGCCTAGGTAATTGAATTGAATCACACGATGACTAAGTCGAACGCAATGCCTTCGTTCATTTTGCATATTGTTTGTCGTTCGATATCATAGAACGACTTCTCATGTTCATGTCATTGATGTGCCGCATTTTATAATTTTACTAAACAAGATTGTTTATCGCCGGCTTAATCGTCATTCAAAACAAGTGATCGACGGAGGTTTCGCTCCGAGGTTGCTTAGTGATTAAGTGGGAGGAAGATACCAACATTCCAGCGGAGGACGTTTCCCTCCCCGCTGCACCTGCCATCCCCGGTCGACTCTAGGAATGCGGCTAACTGTACAGCCTCCGTCACCGTTAAACTCAACTGTTCCTACAGCTAAAGGTCATCGCCAGTACAATTACGTAATGCCATAGTAGAGTACATTATTTGCATAATTCAATGTTTATCTTTTAATTGGCAACCAAAACTATTTTAGTTATATCGTTTTTCATTACATCCTTTTTTAGTTTTTATAGTTTTCCATAATTAATAATTATTTATTACAACTATAATATCATATTACAATTGATACACAGCCACATAACATTGACACGTCGAATCGGACAAGAAGTGAACGGAATGAAGAGAGAGTTACTAAATGACGACTTCGAAGATGACAACGGAAAACACGAATGTAAGTGGGCACTAATAGCGACATAAACGAAAACCTCGGGAATTCCTGTTAAAAGGGTTAACTTAATAAACATGCGCGTCGGCGCGGAGCCTTTGAGCATGGTGAAAGCTGTACGCTACGGGTGGCGCATGCGCACCGCTACCGATCAACTCGCTTAAGGTACTCGCGAGTCGCGCACAACTCGCATTCCTTATATTTAGTTCATAAAAAAGTACAATTCAACCGTAGTACGCTAGAGAATGTTCCGATGTTAAATAGGAGTCTGATAACGTTACTTTTTAATTTATGTGAACGTTAGATGAGATAGTATTTGGTATTACTTAAGTAATTTAAAGGGCTTCAAATGTAAATTACCGCCACGATTATCTGTATACTATTGATTTCCAGCACAAGATATAGCCTATTAATGTTTGTAAACAAACACAATTGTGTTTTAAATACATAAATAACTAATATAAAACATACAATATTGTTAATATATTATTAGGATATTAATCCTTTAAAAGGAAATTTATCTCGAATATTAGATTACTTATAACATTGCGTTGCACAAATCCCTTCTGTCATTCAAAAATTTCAGACAGAAAAGATTTACAATCCATATATGTATATAAAAATTGTATCAAACATATGAACGAACTAAACGCATTATTGCAAAGGATATTATCATTGTTTTGAAGATTTCTATTATATGCTAATGTTTTATCAGGCAAATCGTCTGCGTGGATACAATAGCTGAAACATATCTAGACATAAAATTACTGACAATCTAAAAGTACTTATAGAAACAGGTTAATATTGTTAACTCGAGCAAAAAATGAGCAAATTCCTCAAACGAGTCAATGACACATTTGTAATAGTCAGTTACGAATTCCAATAGTTTTTATAGCATCTTCACGGTTTTATTAAAAATATGCATAAAAGTATTTTCAATGGACCATTAAATTTATTTTGCACCGATGGACATCGAGCGCGAGATCTTTTCAACGATTTACCGTTTAACAGAATCGACAGAGCGCTATTATGTCAACAGTTTCATATAGAAATTTTATAAGTGAACGGAGTAATGCTGACTCCGGATACATCCGAATTCCAATTACATCACAGACGTGACCATTTCACTTTCCGACCTACCCGGAAGTGAATTCCTAAGCACGATCATACGGCGCGGCCGATATTACAGTTGTATACGAAACGCAACCTTATTTAGAGAGTGATAGAGCTCTTCCTGCCGTTCGGCTCGGAAAGCGTCGGAGGTGATCACAAAACACTAAAGCGGATGTGAATGTTCCGTTGCGTTTCTCAAAAAGTAACTCAATTTTCATGGGTTAAAGTATACATTGTAGTAAAGGAGTGCAGTGCGAACGTCGAAAGTAGTGGCAACTTTCACGACACGTTAGGATGGGGGCGCTTGAGGCGGCGGCGCGGGGCCTCGTCGACGCGACGGCCCATTGACGACACCGTGACCTACATACCGCAGATCCATTCATGCCGCGGCCTCGCGCGCCGCTACAGCACGCGCAGGACTCGCGAGCCCGCTAAGCGAACACTTGACGCTAATGCTGCGCCACTGGAATTTCCATCGGATACTTGCATGGCCTCGTGGCAGCCGTTGTCGCAATCGGACTCAAGCACAGCGGGCCGAGGTCGCGTCACCATCACTACACTTGTTCAATGAGAGCCTTCTAATAATAATGCGCATTTGACTAAAATACATATATTTCATGATTTTCATATCATTTGTTAAATTTAAAGCTTAACATTTGCCATAAATAGTCTTTGATTTGCTATATAAAAAGCAATTTGAATAGCTTCAGTATTAACTATTAAGGCGTCCCTTTGTAGACCCTTAATAGTTCCTTATTTTGAACTGTCATGAATAACATACACACAAGGTACTTGGGTACATTAATTATGAGAACACATTTTTTGAATTTTATCTTTGAAACGTGAATAAAACACAAACAGGATGTTGTTGGATTTTTTACGATATTTTCACAAACAACACATTTTATACTTATTAAATTATCAAAAGAAATCTTCTGTTAATTAACCTTTGGTCTCTATAGCAGATATACATAACAGCTGTTCGTACGAATTTTGACTTCATGTTTATATTTACGTGTTTCCTAAGTTTCAACGTATAAGACGTACTTCAAAGCATTGAATGGATAACAAGAACTTTTTTTTATTCTGTAGGTAGGCGGACGAGTATATGGGCCACCTGAAAGTAAGTGGTCACCAATGCACATAGACAATGACAATGTAAGAGATGTTAACCATCGCTTAAATCGCCAATGCGCCACCAACCTTAGGAACTAAGATGTTATGTCCCGCGTGCCTGTAATTACACTGGCTCACTCACCCTTCAAACCGGACCAAAAAATACCAAGAACTGCTGTTTTGCGGTAGAATATCTGATGAGTGGGTGGTACCTACCCAGACGAACTTGCACAAAGCTCTCGGCAGTAGAGCTATGTGCAAGCTCGTCTTGTTAATTGAAAGATACTACTGATACTTACTGAACTAAGTTAAAATAAAATAATAAGAATATATGTGATAGGTTTATGTGTACTAAATCATGTATAACAATTAGTAGATACAATTCGAATACTGTATGATTTAGAATAATGTTTCGACAAACAACTAAAAGACTTGCGGATACAAAGCTTCAAGGAAATATCTGAAGAATCAACAGGTCGATCTGAATCATAATCAATGTTTAGTAAGAACAATATAATATCGTTATATTGTTCTTTAAATAAATAGACGTAGAAATTTTCTTTACTTTTTTTACTAGTAGGTACTTGTCTTCTGTTATTGATCGACATTAATAAATTTAGGAGCTTAGTAACACCCGTCTAGTTGTATCTATCTAGTTGCCTATGTATCCATAATACAAGTAGCACGAATGGTAGTTTCTATGTATAACTTTAAGCGTCGATAAATAGATCGTATATGTATTTAATATAAACAATCATTGCGCTTTTAATCGCCTCGCCAGTTAGCATACGTCTGATTGTTTTTTGTAACTTAATAAACAATTATGTTTTAGTAGAGAAACATTACATAAAACAATCTGAATCTTACAATAATAAAATTATGTATTAACGAGTATTTTCAATCAGATGTTTTCCTAGTCTTAGTATATTTAGAGACTTATTGGACAGTTTCTAGTTATAAGGCTTTATTTTAGAATAATAGATAATGTACATAGACAAGAATCAAGTCGTTACATTAAATTGATCTTGCTTACATAAGTACCAATAAGCTTGCTTGCTTCTCATAGAGAACTTTTAATGTAATCTAAATGTTACACATGATTACAAATGAAGCTTTTTTCGATATACCGCTATCGTCTTGCAAGCGATCCATTATGCATTGAAACAATATGAGATAGTGCCAATTTTTAATTCGAGATAATTGCGCTAGGTATAAGTGGGGAGTGCAAGCGGCTAGCGATCGGAGCGGACTGAGGGAGGGGAGAGGGGGGAGCCGGCTGCCAGACAGCGGGGCTCCGCATGGGAGGCTAACAGCAGCCTCTTGCCACTTGCAATGCCGTGATAGCTCGATACCCGCGAAAGCTGCTCTACTTCGATCAAAACTGTACATTGACTCGAGTTATATCAATTATTAACACATAAATATCTTTGCCGAGCGTTGTGACCCATACGTTTAACGGGCAAAGTTTGAGAAGTCTCTTTATATGTATTCGATTAAAAATTGACTTTCTTATTGCTAAGCAAGATTTTGGTAAGATAAATGCAATGAGTAAGGAACCTTTATCTTAGGGCGGATTAAATTCGATGTTTAGATTAGGTGGTGGAAATCGAGGACTTCACAACACTATATTGTTCTACGTTATCCTTAATAATACAGAACAAAATATATATAATAAATAAAAAGAAATAGAGCACACATTAAATCGACCACGTTATGAGAGACAAGTGACCGTTACTTGTGCAAATGATGTTTGAGGCACGGCGGCGGCTCCAATCGCGGTATATGTAATTAATAGTAGCGTTTAATACATACGCGTCTCTCGCAGACGGAACGGGGTGAGGACGGGAGGGGTTCATTAAATCTCAGTCTTTAAGTCTGCAGCAAAAAGCATACAATTCGTAATACATTTTATTATCAATACAATAAATATTAACAAAGACAAAATCATTAATTCCAGCCTGTATAAAGACATAGACAGGGCAGAGGACACGTGTTGCAATAATATCTTCGCCAAACTATTGGATTAACAACTCTTAGTTATGCATATAATGCATATGCATGAGCCGATATGGCCCAGTGGTTGTAATACGTGAATCTAAACCTAACGTTGTGGTTTTAAAACCGCGAACCACCTCTAAATTTTCATGTGCTTAATTTGTATTTATAAAACATCACGGGCTTAGCGGTGGAGGAAAACACAGAGACGAAACCTGCATGTATCTAGTAACCCGCAATAATGGAGCAGCTTGGTCGAATAAACTCCAAGTCCAAACGCTTCATTTTGTGGTTGCCGTATATCACATCCCTTCTTGTTAATGACAACACCTATACACAACACTTATACAGATTGTGTTTTATACAAATCTAATGTTACAGGTATAATTTTCATAAAAATCAGCCACAACACTTCTCTGATCATTTTTCGCTATTCCATTATTTTGATCTCGCTTACTTGAAGCATTCATCCTGTACCGAGACGCTATAGTATAATAGCATTTTAGATAACATCATCATATTATATTAGTATATATGATATAATACTTTTTAATTAATATTGTAGAACTTTGGTTGACAAGAAAAAATTAAAAAAAAAAGATATTAACTTTTTTTAATTTAGCTCGTGAAACATAAGATTGTGTATGACTATCCTTATTTTAACTTCTAATATCATTCTCCATTTATAATTTAAATCGCTACTAAACTAGAACTGGAGAATTGACTAGTTGTATTTTTTTTATTTAAGAGGGGGCAAACGAGCAGGAGGCTCACCTGATGGAAAATGACTACCACCGCCCATGGACACCTGCAACATCCGAGGACTTGCAGGTGCGTTGCCGGCCTTGGAGGAAAGAGTACGCTCTCTTCTTGAAGGTTTTTAAGTCATATCTGTTCGGAAAAGTCACCGGCGGAAGCTGGTTAAACAGAGTGATTGTGCGAGGCAGGAAATGCCTTAAGAAACACACTGTTGTGGATTTCCAGACATCGAGATGATGGGGATGGAATTTGGAGTTCTGGCGCGATGTCCGGTGGTGAAATTCAGCTGCCGGGACTAATCCAAACAACTCCTCAGAACTCTCCCCGTGATATATGCGATAGAGGATGCACAGTGACCCAACATTTCTACGCAAAGCCAAAGGATCAAGCCGGTCGGTAATAGCTTGATCGTCGACAATTCGAACTGCTCTACGTTGAATGCGGTCAAAAGAAAGAAGCTGGTACTGGGGAGCTCCCGCCCAGAGGTGAGAGCAGTACTCCATGTGGGGCCGAATTTGCGCCTTGTAAAGTTTTGGCGATGGTCCGACGTGAAGTATTGTCTCGCCTTGTTGAGCACTCCAAGCATTTTAGAAGCCAATTTGGCTTTAACTTCCAATTGACCGCGGAGCGGAACTGAACAGTGTTCGAAATCTCGACGCCAAGTATCCCGATACTGGCTGTGGCAGCGAGGGGAGTATTCTCGAAATGAGGAGATATGACAAAAGGTGTCTTTTTAGCGGTTAACGCGCAAACTTGAGTCTTATTGGGGTTGAATTGGACCAAGTTCAGTCGGCCCCAGTTTGTTCCGACACTCGTCGACGTGTTCCCGAGAAATATTAGCACGGCCGGTGTAAAGGACGTCTACAGTGCTGTCATCCGCATAGCAGTGTATGTTACTGATTTGTAACATATCATTGATATGCAGAATAAACAGAGTAGGTGAAAGAACGCAGCCTTGTGGAACACCAGAATTGACGAATTTTAAGTCAGAGAATGCACCGTCGACAACGATCTTGATGCTACGATCTGCCAAAAAACTGGTGATCCACTTACACAATTTCTCGGTAAGCCCGTAGGATAGAAGCTTGGAGAGTAGCGCTTTATGCCATACCCGATCGAAGGCTTTCGCTATGTCCAGACTGACTGCTAATGCCTCCCCCTTGGACTCAACCGCCGTAGCCCATCTTTGAGTAAGGTAAACTAGAAGATCACCAGCTGAGCGACCCCGACGGAAGCCGTACTGGCGGTCGCTAATCAGCTGATCCTCCTCTAGGTACCGCAGGAGCTGGCAGTTAATAATGGACTCCATTACCTTGGAGAACAAGGAGGTGATAGCAATATGCCTATAATTTGTTGGATCAGAGCGATTGCCTTTTTTAGGGATCGGGTGCACTAAAGCCGTCTTCCAAGAATTCGGGACTACGCCTAATGCGTAGGAGTGGCGGAAAAGACACGTTAAGACCGGTGCCAGCTCTGGAGCACAAGTACGCAGCACAATCGGAGGAATGCCATCGGGCCCACTCGACTTATGGATGTCCAAGGAAAAAAGTGCTTTACGAACTGCACTCTGCCGGAATTTAATTTCCGGCATCGTAGTAAAGAGTTTAATTATGATGACAACAGAACTATTTACTCCGCAATATAATCGACTATAATTTATTCGCGAGATGGTTTAAGGGCAATTTTGCTCAAGCTAATTGTTGCAATAGTTATTTAAGTATGCACCAATAACCCTAATAGCTTGCCCTAATATTTTAACATGAAAGATCGGATTGTCCTGTCCTTAGACTGCTAATTCATCATTCAATATTTCTTCATAATTATGGACTTATATATGTGCACGTATTATTATGATAAATGCGTAATTTATTTTTTTATTTGTAAAAGGTGAGTTCACCACAGTCACGTTGGTGCTGTAAGAAGTATACGTTGTATCACCAATGCACCACCAACCTTGTGAACTCTTAAGTTATAACCCTTTTAGCAATAACGGAACAAAACAATAATAAGTAGTGAAGTTTAGGGATAGAATTAGTGATACACGGGTGGTACCTGCCCAGACGATGGCCCTACTCTCTACACTTACCACCAAGAAAAAAAACAAATATTTAAATACGTCAGATTCAGTTAATAGACAACAAATTGTTACGTCTTTATTAAAAATAAACTGGTTTGCTTCTACGGGATGTATGCCACTAGTTAATGTACCTACCTACAGCTAACTGCTAGTAAACAGTCGCAGCTTCGCTCGCGATTTAGTGCATTTTAAAAGTGTCACGTTGATAAAACTCCTAGCGACCATAACATACCTAACCTACCTCTTTGTTTCTAAAAACTGTATCTTTAAATCAGTCAATAAAATGATGCTCTACCCTTCCAGGTTGAGGTTTAATATCTTTTAAGATTTCGATCGATGTAATGGAATCATTCTGAGGCGATGCATCTAAGTAGATGAAACTATGACATGTTAAGTACCAATATTCTATCGATCTTTATATATAAGGTATACATAAAGTATTAAATATTTATTTTTTCTTGTTTTTAATTGTTTGCAATGAGCCAATGTAAAGATTTCACGAAAAGGAATGAAAAGGTTGCAAATATTATTTTATATTTTTTTATAGGATAGGTAGGCGGACGAACTTAAACGGAGGCCCTCCTTTTCCACGGTCCACGGAGGGGCCCCCCACGAGGGGCGAGTATCACCGTCCACGGGACGGTGATCGCTGTGCAGGCCCAGATGAAGTACCTGGGCCTGACCCTGGACGGACGATGGAGCTTCGGGCAGCATTTCGTGCAGCTCGGCCCGAGGCTCATCAACGCCGCCGCCGCTTTAGGCCGCCTCCTACCCAACGTGGGAGGACCGGACTCGCTATGCCGGCGCCTCTATGCCGGCGTGGTGAGGTCGATGGCACTGTACGGTGCCCCTATTTGGGTGGACGCACTCACCGCTTCCAACCGGGCCCTCCTGCGAAAACCGCAGAGGGTCATAGCGGTGAGGGCGATAAGGGGTTATCGTACGGTGTCGTGGACAGCGGCGACCCTCCTCGCGGGCGATCCGCCCTGGGAACTCCAGGCGGAGGTGCTCGCGGAGGTGTACCGCTTCCGAGCCGAGGCAAGGGAGCGCGGCGACCGTCCAGGGACGGCGGAGGTCGGGCGGATCAGGGCTCTAGCCCAGCAGGCCCTGATCACCCGATGGGAGGAGGACCTCGGGTCCCCCACGGCGGGCCTGGCGACAGTGGAGGCGGTACGTCCCCACTTGAGTCGCTGGGTCAACAGAAAGCGAGGCACGCTCTCGTTCAGGTTGACGCAGGTGCTTACCGGACACGGTTGTTTCGGTAAGTACCTGCACGAGATTGCGCGGCGGGAGGTTTCCCCCTCCTGCCACGAGTGTGGTGCGCCATTCGACACGGCGCATCACACCCTGAGAGAGTGTGCCGCGTGGGGGCCCCAGAGGCATTCCCTGGCGGCGGTCTTAGGCGGAGACCTCTCCTTGCCGAGCATCATCAACGCGATGCTCGGTAGTGAGAGGTGCTGGTCGGAGATGGCCTCCTTCTGTGAAAGTGTTATGTCGCAGAAGGAGGCCGCGGAGCGGGAGCGGGAGGAGAATGCCGCTGCAGACCCGCTCCGCCGTAGAAGACCGGGGGGAAGGAAGCGCCGCTTTGCGCACCTTCTCCCCCCGCCACAATAGGCGCCGCCGGAGCTAGGGGGGTTCCCAGTACCCTGGGACTCCTCCCTAGAGAATGGAGGCCCGCATAGGCGGGCCGAACGTCGGAGCGTCACGGTAGCATGCGCAAGCGATCCCGTGGCGCTCCACTCAAGACGAGAAGGGTACCGTGGTGGTTTTAGTCGGTAAGAGTCCGACATAACCCTCCTTCAGAGGGTACCCATGAGGGTTTCCCCAAGTAAAAAAAAAAAAAAAAAAGGCGGACGAACTTATGGGCCACCTGATGGTAAGTGGTCACCAACGCCCATAGACATTAGCAGTGTAAGAAATGTTAACCATCGCTTATATCGCCAATGCGCCACTAACCTTGGGAACTAAGATGTTATGTCCCGTGTTCCTATAATAATTACACTGGCTCACTCACCCTTCAAACCAGAATACAACAATAACAATTTATGCTGTTTTGCGGTAGAATATCTGATGATTTATACATTGGCTGCAAATTTGATTGAAAAAACAAAAAAAAATGGTGATTATATTAGAATGGTAACCATTTTTATTAGTAAAATTCGCTATTAATTATTCCACAATGGAAAAATAAATAAACAACCAGAAGAATTCACTTTCTGTTTCTTTATCAAAAACTTTAGTATGAATTGATGACATAACCTTTTTATGTAATACAATTTATAAAAGTATGTTTAGGTATTCAGTTTCGAAACATGTTAACACGATTCTACAAATACCTACTCGTATTATGGATGTTTTTGAAAAAGATTGTCACTTAAATTATGTCGAAGCTTTTGATGTCAATTCTTGAACGGCTTAGTTAGTAGGTAATCAATACTGTTTTTTTGATTTTGACCGTAAATTGTCGTAGTAATTTATTATTAGAACCTTCACAAAGGTAAAACTAGCCTATGTTAAAGTGCATCGAGATCGGCGTCGGCGCCGCACACGTCACGCGACCGCATTCCATGGCGCCTCCATTCATGTTGCGCGAGTGAGAGGTCGCCATAAGGCCTTTGGTAGGAACGAGAAAGGAAAACGAGCGCCGTTACCCTGTATGGGAATGCAATTCGTAAGCGCAAGCGCACGGATTTGATACCGGACTTTCTGCGTTCCATCTCACGTCCGTCACTCGACATACGGGCGTCCTGCTCTCTCGCGATGAAGCGTTCCTTTCGGCACTAGCGCAGCATATCTGCCGATGCGTATGTATGTTTGCATACTGGCTATGTGATTTGATCGATCGCCGGTTTCCTGTGAGAAACGCAGGTTGTTTGTCGAGTCAGTCACCTGACTTGGTGCATTACCGTTAACTCTTTGTGTATCCGGACCGCACGCACTATCGCTATCTTTATTAACAATTTTTTTTAAATAAATAATTAACCCTCGGCTATAAACTAAAACCTACTTTGTGTTGTAACTATCTATTGAAATCGAAAGAATCATTACGAAATGCAAGAAACTTACGCTAAGAAACTATCAAGCGAGCTTAATTATTAATTAATTTTATAATATTTCGAACGTGTTATTCTATAAGCAATTAAATTTGAAACAAGAACAACAACCGTCAACAAACAAAGCACACCGCTTCATCAGCTAAATACAAAGTTCTGTTACAAACTGAGCGGAATGTGGTTAGGTACGACGCCCGACTCATGGCTAGCTTTAAACAGGTTAATATTATTCAACCTCTTGCTTAAGTACTAACGATAATACATCAGCGTCGTTAACATATTTTGTACATAAATGTCCCTACTCACAAGCATCTACTAAAAATTGTTATTTAGGCATTTACTGAGACGTAATTGTACTTTTGCGAACTAGAATGTACCATTGTCGTCGATTCCGATACATTCACGCTTTGTCACATCCGCCTGTAACCATATAGACCGACCGACCGACAGTAAAACTAATGATAAATTAAGCAAACAATAGACTTTCACCGAATGCTACACTAAATGATATCTTAATCAGTTTGAATGTACCAAAGATTCGCATGACAACTATTTCAACAATTATGTTCATATTGTCTATGTATTTATATAACAGACACATCCTACAATTTTTCAATAAAAAAATTGTAAGATTATGAGTAAATACAAAACTTCCATCTTAACTTCGATTTTACAATTAGCACAAATGTGATTTAATTAAAACAAAAGTAGACACATTGATGTCGTAACTTGATGTTTTTATTACACTTTCAAATAGGTACCTACGATAATATCTTACGTGGACATTTGACTTAACAACGACAATTCATTAATTTGTTTACATAATTATAACACGCGACTCAAATTATTAGAACACAATATTGATACCCGTTCAAGGGAAATATTTTTTTATTATAAGTATATTTTTTATTTATTAGTTGTCAATAACACTAAATTATACGACGGGCAATTTTCCGAATGTCACAATCTGGAGTCTAGCCAAAAATGTCACAATAAAGAGAAAGATGTAAACACGGCCGCATTCTAATTAAAAAAATAAGGTCGAATCTTTAAGGTCGTCTCGTCTGCTCGCAAGATGTCTCGCCAAAAAATGAGTCATTAGATAGTCTGCGACTTTATATTTGTGAAAACTAAGCGTGAAACACAATTTCAGCTCAGAATTTTCGATCTACGACGCGACTTGTGAACGAGAACTTTGCCCGACCGTGTGCAAAAACAAAACTATAGGATAAATTAATAACAAGAAAAAAAATCTTACTGAAACAAGAAATCACCTAAAGATAATCGGAACGATAAATTGTGAAATCTTGCATACTATAATGCCTTTTATTTAATAAGTAAAGGTAACAAGTAAAAAACGGTGCACACAATCAAATTCTGAGAACACTCGAACTTTCTTCGTTTTGTGAGATAGTATAATTTACGAAAGAGGAAAACGACGTCTATATTTTGGTCCAAACAGTAATCGTATTTGCTACAACCTATATAAAACTGATATATTTCAAATTAACATATTAATATTTCAAGTTAACAAACAACACGTGACCCGTAGATTAAAATACGTGCGTGAAGCGGCTCCGACATTGTTCGAAGCTTAACACAAAGTTGTCAATAATATTACAAATGTAAATGAGAATGATATCATATCTGGTCAAAGTACAGTTTCTGAGTAAGGCATACACAACGCATTCTAGGCGCCATGGCGGATTTCCTTCGACAAATGCAACATTCCTTGCGGTCCGTCGCGATTACTCAGCCTTCGCATCGATTATCACACTAAGGTACCTGTCTTACAATGAAAAGGTACGTGCTTTGAATGGGTCACATTACGCCCACGTGTTACTAAAATTACTCACTGAACACATAATATTGACAGCCTTAGTTATTTACTTGGGCGAGGATTATTGCGAATAAAATCCTAAATGATTGTTGAAAACGTCTAAATACGCTTTTAATAACAATACCGAAACCATACCACAATATCCAATCAGAGTTAGTCGCCTTGTACAATTTGACTATAAATTACAATTATGATAACGCAAGAACATAAAATTCATCAATAATATAAATTTAAAACGTGTGAAGCTACGAAGCACTTCTACTACTACTTATACAGTAATATTACATACTAAACGGTTCTCCGAAACGCACTACTCGTATATCCTTTGACATGAATTTTATGTTGGTGGATTTAATCGTTTTTTCAGTAAGCCATTACATATAATCATACTTTCATATACTTGTAACCTTGTCGAAGTGGATGCAATACATAACACTACCAAATTATGTTCACCGAAATAAAGCATAGTTATTCAATTATATAACGAATACGTAACTATGTTTTTCCCACAAGAAGCTTAGATCACCTGCAAGTCTCATACAATATGCAAGTCTCAATTGCCTTCATGTAATTCACTTGGCATTACTCACCCATTCACATAACTACCAAACATGTCAAGGGCGGTACCGACATCTAGCAGTTGAGATTATACCGACTCACCATCATTGAATATTCATACAATCTACTCATTCAATACTCGGAAAGACTCTGCATATTACAAGAACTAGTTCGAATTAACCATAATGACTCATAAGCTCGGGCAATATTACGAATTTCCTTGTTATCGCCAATACTACGAAATGAAATCCATAAAATGAAACTTTAATTTCCGCTTCGAGGCTGTTATACTATTTAAACTTTAGACGGAAAAAATATTGTTGCCAAAATGTATGTACATATCTAACTACACATTGAATATAAGTGGAACTCTTAATTCGAATCAACTGACAAAAAGTATTTTTATATGTAATGTAATATAGTAAATATACATATAACAAATATTATAATTAATATTAGTGTACATATATCTAAAAACGCCTAACAATATGACGCTTATTTCTCTTTAATTTGTTATAGGGCTACGCTGAAGACTGTATTGAGTGTTTTTGACTTTTTAATTATATTTCGTAATTAAACCATGCTATAAATAAAGCCAAGGTGACAAGACAGGTGTTAATCAGTGACCACATGGTAACATAGATTCGTCGTATTGCAGGCGCCACTCGGCAGGCAATACAAATGTTAGGAGAACAAAATATGAAAGCTGGCGAGTAAACACTGTTTTAGACGGGCACAGCAGGTCTAGACAAGCTAAATATTGATTGACGAATTACTTTGTAAAAAACACCAAAATTGAATGCATTTCTGGTGTCATATATTTATAGTGACGATAACAATCGCTTCTGTTCGAATCGAATGCATTTGTCTAAACTAGATTATATATATATATATATATATATATATATATATATATATATATATATATATATATAATACAATTGTATTTTCAAAGTCTTCTAAAGAAGTCTTGTTACGATCGGGTTTTTGGTCAAACGATAATTGGTAGAATTCAGTATCATTTGTGATTTGTAGGTACCTAGTTCCTACAAACACATGAACTTCTGCAACAGTACTTAAAATGACGTCTCTCTGAACCGAATCTAGGTAAGCGTGTGTATAACCACATTATAAAAGGTAGAATAATATTACTAAATTAAGACATATTGTATGTTTTTCTGATGTTTTATTAAGAGTGCTAATGATAGCAACATTGATGACGAAAACTTTTTTTAGGTTAGTGTAATTCTGTGTAATTTGGCTATATAAGATGAATTGCTTTATTTGTAAGAATAATTGTTTATTTCATATGATTATTGTTTATATAAGATTTTCTATTAAATGTTTGAATTTATTCTGTGGTAAGGCATTGCTCAAGCCCGTTTCGGGAGGTACCAATCATTAATTTTATTTGTTCTACCTTTTTAAATAGTAACTTAGTATTGTTGTGTTCCAGTTTAAAGGTTTTAGGTTCAAATTTCTTACAGCGCTCTATGGGCGATGGTGACCACTTACCATCAGGTGTGCCGTACACCATTCCGTTTACCTACTATAAATTTGAAAAAAAAAATTGTACCCGTCTCTATGAATAATAAGTACTACTGTGGACGAAACCTTATTAACTAAGGATCGCAATGTATACTATTAAACGATTTCCGCAATTACTTCTGTAGTTTTTGCTGAAGTCGCGAGAGGTCCAGTTAGGTTTAATGATTTGATCTTATTGTCTGCATAAAAGTAACAGCCTGTGAATGTCCCACTGTTGGGCTAAGGCTTCTTCTCTTCTTTTGAGGAGAAGGTTTGGAGCTTATTCCACCTGCTCCAATGCGGGTTGGTGGAATTCACATGTGGCAGAATTTCAGTGAAATTTGACACATGCAGGTTTGCTCACGATGTTTTCCTTCACCGTCAAGCACGAGATGAATTATAATCACAAATTAAGCACATGAAAATTCATTGGTGGTTGCCCGGGTTTGAAACCACGATCATCGGTCAAGATTCATGCGATCTTACCACTGGGCCATCTCGGCCTTTTATTTTATAATTGTCATCATGATTGAATTATTATGAAGTTAATTATTTACTTTCGGATGGTCAAAAGTTTCGGAGCGTTGTTAGTTATGAGTAGTTTAATTGTTTATGTGTCCTTTGCAGCATAAGCCTTAGAGAACTTTTCTATACATAAACGTCACAGGTATTTCTGATACCTAGGCTTCCATGAACTAAATATGCATTGAAGTATTATTAAATGTTATTATTAATACCGTATAAGAAGATATTAAGTTGCTATGTTTCGTATTTATTCCGATTGGTAATGTAAAGCTGTATTACACTACTAGTCGTTAAGTTAAGTTCGTTCGTTCGTTAAGTTAGTCTGTCATTTATCCTTAAACGATTAGGTTCAACAGTTATTGCACGTGTAATTGAAGCCAATTAGACTGTAAATGACGCAGGAGTTGACGTTCAAACGGGCACCAATGACGTATACGGCGCCGATTATAAGTTACGAATAGTTTTCATAATATTGTAACAGAATCGTAAAAGAGTTTTATTGAAAAACGAATAAACCCAGAAAAACAAATCACGTCAAAGGTTGTTTCTTGAAAAGAATAAAAGAAAACACTGAATTGTTGCTAGTATATATTTTTTACTTAAACTGCCTCGTTGGTCTAGTGGCTAGATATAAGGCCGCAGACCCGGTGGTCCTGGGTTCAATTCCCAGGTCGGGCCAATAAAAGTTATTGGGATTTTCTGTCAGAAAATTCTCAGTAGCAGCCCGGAGTTTGAAAGTTGGTAGTGTGTACACTCCCGTGTCTCGGAAAGCACGTTAAGTCATTGGTCCTGCGCCTGAACTCTTTCCGGTCGTGTCGGATTGCCCTTCCATCGGAATATGCTCTCATATTCCGATGCAATATATAATATTGTTGTGCTCCACTTGCAAGGGTGAGTGACCGAGTATAATTTAATTACAGGCAAATGGGACATAATTCAAATATCTGCATGTATCCCCATCTTAATTCCTAAGTTTGGTGGTAATGGTTGTAAGGAATGGTTAATATTTTATACAGTGCGAATGCCTATGGGTGGTGGTGACAGCTTCTTATCTGGTAGCCTATTTGCCAGTCTGCCACCACCACCACCTTTAACAAATAAATAAATTAATAAATATTAATATTTTTATTTTAAAATCAAATGGTGACTCAATACGGTCTTAAGGAATCTTACGTATACAGTCAGTGGATGATGCATAGGGGGAAATACTGAATGAAAATAATCAGACAGCAATGAGTCATTAGTGGACGAGTGTCCGGCATGCGCCGGCGCACAGGAAATCGTAAAAGCGCATCTAGAGCGCGCATCTTCCGGTACGCTTTCCGGCACCGTGCCTGGCTTTCGCCAAATATCCTTTGCTTTATGCGTTCCCGTTTACTGAACCCTCTATTTCGGGAGTTGAAGAAGCGCGCCAAGTGAACCTATGACATGCGAGGAATGTCTGTTTGACTTCGTAGACAATGCGTTTTTGGTATGGTTGATAATGAGCATAAAAATGCTAATGAGTAGATTTTTAGACATTATTAATTATTTAAAAACAAAAACAAAGAATATATTACACCAAAAACTGAAGTGAGCTATGAAATTTAAAAAGAAATCGCAAGTGAGAAAAGCACAATCGTTACAAAATAAAAAATGTCAATACACGAGCCAGATTAGAAAGTACGGGCATAAAGAATTCGTTATGAAATAGCATGAAAAGGTATTGTTTGTGGTGGAAGGAGGGAAAAAATGAAAAAGTAAACAGTTGCGCATTCCATCGGCTAGTGCACGTGGTACATTCCATTGGGGTCATGCACCACACGGTGCGCGCGTGCGTAAAAACAAGTGCAACGCTCGTGAATCCGGCCCGTGGCCCGCCACCCGCGCCCTCCCTGTTTAGTAGCGTTTAGCTTACATGTACATACATGCAGTTATTTATTTTTTGCGACAAGCGAAACATCTGCTAAATATTCCGCAAATGTTAATTGGGGGCTAAGGGAAATACGATTGCGTGAAGCGTTCGGTGAACGCGCGCCCTTTCCAATAATAATAAGTACGTACCTACGATGAGAATCTATAGGCAATTAATTAATATTAAATATAAGAGAATACTTATTCGTTTGCAAATACTACGTACTACGTACCTTCTTACCAGAAAGGTAATATTTTGTTTCAAGCTCGCATTACGGACCTACTGGTTTGTTTTTAGACTTATTTAGAATCGAATCGAATCAAATCGAATATATTGAATATGGAATTCGATTGGAAAAAAATCTAAAAAGATTTAAATTTTTTTTAAATTATGTGTAAAATTAAGATTTAAGTAAACCTAATACATAACTATATAGTTTAGTTATACTTTAAAAATATGTCATTAATTATAGTAAGTTAACTTTACCCTAGTCAAATATTCAACAATGATATATACAAAGATATTGTAAAAATTACAATTTTTTTTAATTCGTTATATTAAATATCTCTACTATTTATCGAAACAAAAACAACATAAAGTTTCAAGCTTCATTGATGAATAGTCCTACGAAATTTTCTATAAAAAATAAACAAAATCAAACGTGCCTTTTGTTGTAAGTCATACGTATGTAATTATGTAAAGGAATTATATCATTCTGTAGTATAAGCAACTGCTAATCACTACTATCTTCACTACATCAGTTATGCTTTTGTTAGAAGACAGGCTCGCGGCGCAAGTTAATTGGGACAACAATTAACAACCGAACGATAATATAACTTATATACAATGCTTTGTAGACTAATTTCGAATAAGTGATTTAAAATTAATATAAGTACACAAACATTGTACCCTTGATATAATTAAGAATTACACAATTGATTTCTGGTTTCTAATTCTTAGTATAAATATACCTATTGCCTACTTAAAATTAATTACCGTTTAGAATATATATCAAATATAAGTTTCGTTTAATTCAATTTGTAAGGTTGTATTAAAATATTTCATTTGTAGTTCCGTAATACAAACAGTAAATAGTATATAGCATAAATGAAATTATTCTACAACATACAACAATAAAAACTTTTACATTTATTTACATCGCACATAAAACAAAAGCTGTAGATAATTTAAATGTTAGAAATGTATGTGTAACATTAGGCAGGCTGGCATTCCATCCTGGGAAAGCGGCAGAAAGTTCGGCATGCGAGGGTCGGAGGCTTCGGAGGAATGCGGCCGGACCTCCTCTCCCCTCCGCCACTACTCCCAACCATTTATTTCACTTTGCTGCTTAACTCATGTCTAAATGTGCGCGGAATTTCAGACGCCATGCTTTCAAACAATTGCCTCTATAGAGTTTCTCTCTCACCCTGCATATACCTTCTATTATATAAATACAGTATAGTACAGTAAATTATAAATGATTAAATGACGATCATATTATTTACTATGCATCATTGGCGATTTAAATAATAATTAACTTAAAAAGTTACTTGTAGCTCACTATAATCGCATGGCTTATGTTTAATAAAAAAACATGCACTTAAAAAATCTATTTACTGTATATTATATATTATTTATATGCACCAGAAGAAAAATAGATAAAAATCGATGATAACAAATATATGTAGATATATACTTATATATGTTTTTCTGAAAAGATGATTGTAGTTGTACGTTTTGCGATACAACGTGAACATTAGGCAACGAACAAAACGAAATAAACTAATTACACCCCGAAATCTTGACCAGCAGTCTCGGGCAGGAGGCGTAATATAAAATGGACAAAACGGCTCCAAATTCCGTAGAAGGAGCGAACGCCGACACATTCCCGAGGCTCGAATCGTAAATTACAACAGCGCGATCGGCGCCGGCGCCGCCGGGAGGAGCGCTCGTTACGATATTTGAACAAATTCCCGGCGGTGTTAATCTGCATAATAACAGCGACGGACACAAAGCGGTTGCCGACTCCCATTATACTCGGGCGCCACCCTCCGCTCCTCAGGGCCATCCGACCACCTCGGGCTCGTCGGTACACCGCTAGCTCGCCACTTATCTACATGAGTACGAGACACGGTTAACTGCTAACAGTTACTGGTTCCTACATCGGTCTTCTCGGAATATGACAAATAAATTGCTGCAGTGAGTGTTCTTGTGATAGTTTGAACATCGCTTGTGTATTAACATATTTTATCTTCTATCCTCATTCATAAATTAAGAAAAGGTAAACATTTTTGTATATTTTATCGTCACACATTGTTTCTTCCCATGAGAGAGTTTAATTTGTTTATTAATTCTATAGTTAAAATGCAAGCAACTAGCAATAATAGATTGAGACGTTACTTTTTATTAATACGACCTTAAGAATCTATCTTACTACTAGATGGAGTGTGAATTATCCATATAATGAGATATAGATAGATTTGCATAAGGATGAAACAATGAAATTGTTAACAGTAGAAGTATAGTTATCTCATTTCCCGCCGTCATCTAGAGCAAACGATCAGCTTTTTCTAGCCAGACCTGAATTACCGCCGTCTGATATTATTTTTTAATCCATATCTACACGAACAAAAATAATATATCATATTATATTAGTTGAAACATTCGTAATTACGCGCAGCTTAGACGACTTATGTAGAAAAGTTCATCTTAAGAGAAGATTCTTGGAAAAAAAAAAAACAATTTATTATAGTTTTGGAATAACATACAGTCTATTATAGAATTCCAAGGGAAAACCACGGGGGTCTTTTAGGCATCTCCAGCCCAAGTTCCAGGAAAGCGTTGTTGGACGACGAGGTGTTTTATTGTCTACATTTTATTTAAATTGCAATTAAAATAAAACGAGAGGCAGACGAATAGTTTATTTGGTTATTTATTTACACGAATAACTAAATAATTTAAATAGCACACCGTCAAAAGTTTACATAACTAGATGGATGAGATATTTATGAGAAAATCTAATCTATACTAATATATAAAGCTGAAGAGTTTGTTTGATCAGGCTAATCTCAGGAACTACTGGTTCGAATTTAAAAAATATTTTTGTGTTGTAGGTATAGTCCTTTTATCGAGGAAGGTTTTTTTATGAATTATACACGGGTAAAACCGCGGGGCACAGCTAGTATATTATAAAGAAAAACTGTAGCACACATAGTTAATTCGTTATAATATAGATACATAGTAAAATATTATCGTACTTTATATTTTATTTAATATTTCTATAAATACCTATGTATATGTAAAGCTTGTGAGACAGACAGAAATATCTGCATAATATAACAATCTAATACTTATGGAATTATATTCTTGTAAAAAAATATCTAACGGATTACCTAAATTATTTTACATTTTCTTTTTTTAACAACTTTTTGTGTGTAATGGTTTTTAGTCAAAAGTTAATATAACTTTTGTTTTTTATCTCGCCCGGTGCAACGATTGAATGATGTTAGTAGTATTAAAATAAATAAAGGTATCAAGTTTAACCTAGTATTCTTTTTTAAAGATTTTTTTGGGGTTCCTGATAAAATCTACTTATTGCTTCATTAAAGTATTTAGTTAATTAGTTAATTCTGTTTGTTTAAAGAGCAACCGCCTATTTATGTCCTCAATTAAAATTTACACACTAATAGCGGGAAAAAATTAAGTGCTTAAAGTCAACTATTAATATATATGGATTTATTACAATCTACTAATATTTTATGTATTCCATAAATCACTTAGAAAAATATCACTTATATATATATACATGGTTAAACATGGGCCAACGTTGCAACAATGGGGACCAATGAGCTTTCAGTATTTAGTCAGATAACTAAATCTGACTTTGTTCAACTTTTGAAAGAAGAGATTAGTCGCACCAATTTTATACATATACCTACTCCTGCAGTATTTTATTACAGCTGAGCTGAATGAATGATATTTATGAGGACACAAGTTATTACGCGTCGGATATTAGGAGTGCTCATTAGTGTACTTTTAAAAAAATAGTACGTACCTTCTTTTAAAAAGAGTGACATGACATGGCTCGAGAAAACTTGAAACATGCATTCGGTACGAATTCAAGGATCAAAGTTACATAGATATTTTTCATTCACATCAGAAATATCGTTTGGTTATGGTTCCAGTGTGAAACAACACTTCGAGTTTTGAGTGAGAGACACTATTAACTTCATGTAAATCGATAACTTATTTATTTTTTAATTCCATTCGTACTCGCCGTTACAAGAAATCAGGGAGAGAAAACTGCCACAGGTGGCAGCGAAATTTCCACTGGATTTTTCCAGTGAAGTAAGCTCTATCTACCTACTACTTCTAAATAAGAAAAGCTTTTTTCACTTTACTTTTTTTAATACAAAGAGCAAGTAAGGCACCATACATAGAAACATTAACTATAGGAAATAAGATACGTCACTTCTCTGTATATTGGCTCACTCAGTCTTATTCTTCGAGCAGAAACACTTGCTGTGTGCTGTCTTATTATTCGTTATACAAAATGTAACAAATAAAATATTGTAACAGGTCATAAAAATGAGAATAAATATACCATTTTCCTGTACCTTACGTATAATAACAAAATATTTAAAAAAAAATAGCGACGAAAGAAAATTTCGTAACTTTCAACGGCTTTAATTACTTTATACATAGTTTCATTCGCTTTCTTAAGATATAATATAACAACTGTGAAAGCAATGCCCGTATACACTTTTATTATAATTTTTTCCTTGTTTGATACGTATCGATGCGGTGAATACGCTAAATTTGTAATTATATTTGATTCAAGATGTCGGAAGTGGTGCACTTTTTTTATAAAGTTTTTTAATGGATTCTAGCCGTTCTGCGGTCGCTTAGATTCAACTTGGATCGTAATAAAAATGTATATTAAGAGAAAAAACAAAAGATACCTACGTCAAAAATGGTCAAAATTTAAACTTTTGTTGGCTTGTGCATGTTTAGTTATTTTACGCGTGTGTGTGTGTGTGTGTGTGTGTGTGTAACAAAACTTTAAGGTAAAATATAACTTGCGTTCTAATAAACGGTTAAAATTCTGCATTGTTTTAGTGAGTGTATTAACATACACAATAGACAAATAAGTACGTATGGTACTGGTTGTACATAGTGTAAGTATTGATTTATTCTGGCAGTATTAGTGTGAGACGAAAGTTATAATTACCATTACACGGGCAAATCACTGCCATCTTAAAATTACTACGACCCATCATGAAATATTAAATAGCCCAGTAATCACAACCACAAGCAAACAATCTTATAAGCAATGTGTTCTTTAAAACTTGTAATTTTAAAATATAAGGGTGAACCCGACTTGGTCGACTTAATTGCGCCTAAGTCGTTTACAAGAGCAAAGTCGCGCGCTAAAGTTGGTGCCACAAATGATATCTTCATATTATTTGTGTACTTTTGTGACGTACATTTACTGAATGGTATTTTTTTACAATAAATATAATTACTAAGTAGGCTGTTTAAAATTACTAGTGTTCGTCCAGCGGTCGAAATTCAACCATAATCATTGTTAAAATTTGAGGTAAACATATAATATGAATTTGCACGTTCGAACATTTTTTGGTGGGTCTTTTTTCCATTTTTTTATTGATAAATCAGCTCAATAGCTACCAAACATAAAAAAGGAGTTTTGGTTAACAAACAGTGGAGAAAAAGATACTGAACTGTTTTGTCTTTGCCTATTTATATATACTCCGATAAGAATGTCTCACGCCATATATAGATATATAGATATGAAGTGAATTGCATAAAAGACTCAGGTATGCTTTCATTGACTATGTATTTAGACAGTAACTAAGTACGAGTTTGCATTGGAAGACTCTCGGCCGAATACTGAAACGTCATTCAAATTTAAACACTACTTATCATTGAGAATCTCCTAAATTAGTATGCGAAATTATAATTTAAAGGCGTCTCAAATAATTAAGTTGCATTTAATATTTAATTGACGTTTCAGTATTCGGCCGTATATGTCCATTTTTAATAATGGTTGACAATTTCTATTTCATTTTAGAGTCCGACTATTTACCTATACACTTTCTGTCAAGCATACATGGCCTACAATGGAATTGAATTTATTTATTTCAATTACATTTTCATAATACGATAGTTAACTCATATTGCTTTTAAGTAAATATATTGTCAATCACAAAAACAGGCACTTTTAAAAAGGTATGTAAATTCTTGGTGCCAGATATGGCTTAAAGTAAAGGACATACCTATTTGAATTTGAATTTGAATTTGAAACTATTTTTAATCAAGCCACAGAGTTAGACTTGCAGTTGTGACATATAGTTTCTAAAAATAACGATCAGTTACAAATAGTGACACATGGACGGCTTGCGGATCTCTTTTCGTATGTAACAGAAATAGATGCATTGTGTCTTGAGGAAATGCCAATTATACGAATCATAATTATAAAAGAACGAGAAAATTCTAAATGTGAATTTTCTCTGAAATTGATTTGATAACTTTTTGATAGCCTTTTTTTAAAATGTCTTTGAGGCTGTGACTTGGCAATATTTAACGGTTATGAATAGGTACACCAAGAGCACCCACGCGGCAGTATAGACGACGCGACAAATTGTCAAGGCTGACTTCAATGATACGACATGCCGGCGGATTTTTCAGTGAAATAGTTTCACCAAACGGCGTCGGCGGCGGTGACGGCAACGTCTGCGCCGGCGCGGGTCGATGCCCTCGCCCGCCACGCGAATTGGCTCCACTCGCCGCATCTACAAATGAACCGTCTTCGCCAATTCTAGTACCGCGTCTCCTCTCATTATCATCAAACGAAAACTTATAATCTTATTTAGTACAGACATAAGTCGATAACACGGTTTTAACAAAGAAATATTAGCATAGGAAATATATCCACTTAGAATGTTGATTCTCTATTTAATTTATATAAATATAAATATTAGGCGCTAAAGTAGAACCTACGTACTATATTTTTTCTAAAAGCAAATAAAATGTATGTTTCAAAAATGCGTTACTATTTTTTCAAATAAAATAATTTATCGCTCCCAAATATTTGTCGAGCAGCTTCCCTAAACATTGAATTGTCATTTTCGACGATCCACCAGTAATATATGTCAGCTTTAATCAGCGCTGAAACAGCGCGTTAAACGTTTCATAATCACTTATTGATAAAATTAACTCTAACAGTAGGCGTCGTCGCCATCACCATGCAAACGTAGTAAGTAGGCGTGTGACGGCTCCTCTATGCCAAACGATCGATGAGACGAGACGATACAATTTCCCAGTTTTTTTCTTTGACAAAATATAGATTATTTATAGCTTACGAAATGGTCGGAACGGTGACAGTTATGACCGTCCGTCTACATTATAAAAGTGAAATTTACAAAAACGCGATGATATTACAATTTGACAACGTTCCGATGGTATTTCAGACAAGTAACTTGTTTAGTCACACAACAGACATTTTTTTTGCATTTCTATTGACGAAAGTAATGTTAATTAAACATTAAGCATAGGTACCTAGGTACTAATGAAAATAACATTTAATTGATTTCAAAGTACTTAGGTACATCGTGTTCCTCTTATCAATGCAAATAGAACTACTTAGATACTACGCACATAAAGCTTTATGTGGCAAAGAAATTTATGATATTTGGTAACGAGGGGTACCTCTTGAAACATTTTATTTTAATAGTTGTTACCTACCAAGTAAATAGAATACGTGACGCTTAGGAATTCGTTAATGAGAATAAATAAAATGTAGAGCCTAATCTAATTGGAATCAGTGATGAGTTCATAGCGCAACTAGTTTTATTCTGCTCACGCCAAGTTATCAATGAAATTCCTGCAACGGCGCCCTCCGGTGCCTCGCGTTCCTTCTGACGTAACAAAATGGCGACGCATTATACGTCGAATCATGCGCACAATAGACTTTACCATAATAGGTAATTATTGAAAAACATTTTCATTTAAATATTATTTACTCTATTTATTGTTATTTTAATACATTTTCTTTAAATCTTTGCTTCCTTATGTTCATAGTTGCATGAAAACACCTATTTCTATATTAATTATGTATTACTACTGAGACAATCGGAAAAATATATTTTATATTTAGGGCTGGTTGTTATAGAATAAAAATTAAATACCAATATGGTCAATTAAATATTGTTTTTATAAATGTATTGTTAAAGTATAAGAAAAACAGTATAACAAGTTTTTTACACATAACATGTAGCGCCATCTATTTTATGAAACAAGCGACTAACGTTCGAAATTACGAAACTAAACAACTAAAACAAAATAGTTGAAAAGCTTTTACCTTCTACCGTTAGATGGCAGTATAAGTCCGCCGATGTAGTTTTGGTGGCGGAAAAGAGATTGTGCTGTTTGTTCGTACAAAGGTTAATTTTCAAATTAAGATTGGAGTTTCGCAGACAATCGACATACCAAAGTACTTTTATCATTGGTTTATCTTTTTGTTGACGTTATCGTTTCCATTACAATAAAAAAAATTGAAAATGGGGTTTCAAAGAACTAAATGTGTACTGTTTAGACTTTCTTTAAATTAATTAACAGGACATTAGGATCCTTTAGTGCCAAATGTCAACATTTAGGCAAAACACGCGATCGTGTCATTTGTTTAGTCTTTTAGTAAATCAACAGTAAAGGCTAAATATAAAAAAACTTAAACGCCAAAACAACGTTATGTTGGTGAACATTATTAACACAAGTTTATTTTTGTGAACACCATCAAATCCTTAGGAAACCAAAATCCGGAAAACGCATAAGGAGTTTAAATTTAAGCTGTCGCTTTGATACAAATACTTTCATATAATATTATATAATTCCACAAAACAATAATACATATTCTATTAATTAATTATTTAGATAAATGAAAAGTAGAAGAGAAATATTTATACAGCCTACATACAAATTATAGTGTTAGTAACTATATCTTTAAATTTAAAACTCAAATTGTTGTAGAACACTTAGTTCCGGTATGTATAAAGTCCGTACGGATAATTAAGAATTAAAATGATCGATCACAATTTTTGCTATCTACACCAATTTTTGGCCACATTGAAGAACTAGCAAGTAGTTTAGTAACATTGTAGACTTCGGTCGTCTATTATGTAACGGCGCACAGCTAGTAATTTATATTTTGATAAATTATCTACTTCGTGGTAGAGCTTTGTGCAAGCTCGTCTGGGTAGGTACCACCTGCTCATCAGATATTCTGCCGCAAAACAGCAGTACTTTGTATTGCTGTGTTCCGGTTTGAAGGGTGAGTGAGCCAGTGTAATTACAGGCACAAAGGACATAACATCTTAGTTCCCAAGGTTGGTGGCGCATTGGCGATGTAAGCGATGGTTAACATTTCTTACAATGCCATTGTCTATGGGCGTAGGTGACCAATTACCATCAGGTGGCCCATATGCTTGTCCGCCTTCTTATACAATATTGTTTCATAGGTCTTTATTTTTAATAATTTTTATATGAAGTGTTTTATTTATGTTTATTTGCATTTAAAAAAAATGGTTTAGGAATAAAGTGTGTTTTACACATACTTGTAACAACATTATTACTGATTTCATTCCCACATTTTGCGAAATTTATATTTTGATTGTACTTTAGGCAAGTTGTCTGCTTTTATTGTAAACAATATTTATAAATGTAAAAACGTTTTAACGGATATAGTATGAATATATAGTAGCCAATATATAAATACTGAAGACATGAATGAATATTATTCAGGGTTTGAACCCCAAGTGAAGTCCATAAAATGTATTCGTCTTTTGGGTCAAGAATTTCTCAAAAATTAGTAGCAGAGCTAGTGTAAGGAAGATGGAAAACAGCGTTCCATTTAATATTTACTGTAATAATAAAAATATTTATGTGTTTGTCTGTAAATGTTTATATACAATTAAACTGGAATAACATATAAAATTGGTTAACAACTTGACCTATAATATTGTATGACCGAATACTATTACACTGACATTGACAGTGCAAATAATTCTGTGCGTCGAATAAAACAAAATTCGATTGAAATAAAACGTAACATCGAAAGAGGCTTTTGAATCGCACTTTTACAAACTTTTCAAAAGCCGTTTTGTTTTTCCCCGGTATGTTTATATTTGTGTGATTTTTCATAAACTACACAGCCGGAATTAAAGTATGTTCTTATGATAAAGAAAGTTTGCATACTTGTGGAAGAGTAAGGCTAGTAGATAACATATTGAAGTGCCATTGTTATATATAAAGAAATATAATTATGGTAATTGAGTTACATATAAGACTTTATTTTAAAAAACCTATTGCATTTCCTTGATTTTTTTATATATAAAATAGGTAGTTGGAAGGGCAAATGGGTCATCTGATAGTTACCGCAGCCAATAGATTTTGAAATAGTAAGAAATAAGAAAATAAAAACAATCCTTACGTCGCCAATACCAGCAACCTTTAGTACTAAAACATCCTCTGTAAACTTACACTGGATCACTCATTATTTAAATCGGAACACAACAATATTAAGTACTGCTGTTTGTCGGTAGAATATGTGATGAGTGAATGCTACCTCAGACAAGCATGCACAATGTACCACGATCTACCACTGAGTAAAATTAAATTAAATGGAATTTAGACACCAATAGTACGTTTTGTTATATTGTACAACAGTATACAATGTATTTCACTCTTTAATTAATTGCTATTGCTAAAATTGCATCAATCGTTTCAAAGACGATGGTTGTTGAAAAAAACAAAGCCCGCGCCACAATGAAGTGTGGTATTGTACGTTTATAACTCTTCATTAATACGTCAAATTTAATTAAAAGTATACAATACGTGACATTGATGTCATTGTCACCGATATCGTTTTTTTTCATTGGATCTACGACTGTGGTGTAGTTAAACGCCTCGGTACTACTATTCCTATAAAGTTTTAATGGTGAATGTGGCAGCTTATGTTATTTTGCCCGTTCTTATTGTATCTTTTATAAATACAGGATATTTAGTTGAATAAGATAAATTATAGTTTAACACTGACCTGGCGCTCTGGAAAGAGGCTTGCGAGGATGAAGCTGCGGCGCCGAAGCCGACGCCCACCGCCAGTCCCTCGGGTATGTTGTGGACGGTGATGGCGACCACGAGGAGCATTATTCTCTTCCACTGCGACTGACGCGCTTCTAACGCACGCGCCACACTGTCGCGACGATCGCCTTCACCTCCGTCTGTTTTCTGAAAAATTACCAATTTGTTTTTAAATAACTGTCTATTGATGATTTTAAATTGCCGTGCCGTTACTAACGGTGAACATTTTGGGAAACAAAGTTAGAAAATTCTCTATTTCCTATTTAGGCTTTTGCCTAACAATGAGCTACGATATACGAGCTGTAACTATTGTGCTGTTAAAATGCCGTTGAATGTAATAAGGTGTTGATCAAAAAGGAATATATATTTTTGGGATTGGTGGTCCAATTAGAATATACGAACCAATGAATTCTGAGAGTGATGGTGACCACGCCGCCTTTGAGCAGTGTGCTGATTCGTAATACAGTCCGCGAACTCTGCCGGCTGCGTCTCCATAGTCACCAGTGTAGGGTTCGATGACCGCCTGTTTAGAGCTGTCATCATTTCCAGATCTTCGATCTTCTCTTTTGAATCCTTGGTTTTTGTTATCGCTGAGAATTGAATAATTGATACATAAGAGTTTGAATGTTTAAATTGATTTGCCTGATACAAAACTAAACTAAAACTAAACTCAGATACATATATATAAATAATATGTCTTTGTACGTTTTATTATAAACTAGTTTTCGCCCGCATGTAAGAGGGAGGCAGGTCTTAGGTATAAAACTACCTTATGTCCTTTCATTGGATTCAAGCTTACTTTATACCAAATCTCATCAAATTCGGTATAGTGGTTCAACCATGGGTTTCGCATTTATAATATTAGTTCAGTATTTTAAATTCTAAATTTCCTCAAAATTATCGAAAAGTTTATAAATAAATTAATCCCGTGATTGTGTTCATTAAAAACTTACTGGAAAACCTGACTGACATTTTCGATTAATAAAACCTTCATAGTTTAAAACATTGGATAGACGCCATGTATGATTGCATGTTTCATTTGCCCGCATTGAATTTAAAAATATCCGCATAAATATGCATACATTAAAAAATAAAAAAAACTCGATTTAACCATACTTAGATTACTTTCGGTCTATATATTTTTCCAGAATTAAAAATTGAAAACTCATTAGATGCAGGTTATTCTGATAGCCAATTCAAATTAATATATAATCGTATAGAATAATTAAATTACCATAAGTTTAAAAGAGGGTAAATGTTAAGTAATATAAATCTAACGATGTCGAAGGTTGATACACACAGCCGACCAAAGAAAAAATTTGATATATTCAGAGAACGATTTTTATAAAGGGCTTGCTAGGCGGCAATTATTCGAACGCGGTTATTTTTCTACGAACGCTGACTATTATTTAAATAGCTAGAGGTTTTGTTTCAATGACATTCTAATAAATATTAGCATATTCATTCGTATTTCATTCAGCCAATAGAAGGTACCAACATATATTGCTTTCTTGTTGCTGAAGAACCCAAAAATCAAAATACATACATGTGATTAAAAAAAAAATTGTTATAGAATATTTTTATGAGCGTAGTTAAACTCAAACCAAGAATACACAGAAGTAATAAAACGACAGATATATTTAATGTTATACGCGATATATGTATACACATATTACCTACTACATTAGTATAAAGAGCTATTCATTGTCAATAAAAGATAACATGGTCTTGAATAAATCAGCAGTGAGGACCACGTGTTACAAGCTCCTCTCTGCCAAGATAAGATATAAGAAATCTTAACGTGCATAAATCTCATTTATTATTTAAACTAATTGTACGCACAGTTGTACATTGATCAACGTTTTATTTTAATTTATAATAATATTAAAAAAATATATACATAAAAGTAACTTAATTTTCTTATCATTTAATTGTTCCATTAATCTAATAAAATTTATTACACATTAAAACATTACTGTGAAAATTTATTATTAAAGACAAAATAGCATTTATGTATGTAGATATATGATTTTGTTGGCTACAATAAATTGATTTGAAAATTGAACATGAATACACCAAAATTTCGATTATGTTATATACAAAATATAATTTTCTTACTAATAATCTTTAAATTTTGTATTATTTTATTTGTATACCTTGCTTTTTAAATATTTTATAATTTAGGATTTAAATATAATGTGGATTTTAAGTGCAAGCAACTTAAGCATAATTTTGAATGCTGAAGAATGATAAGAAAAAATTATGAGATTAAAGAATGCGGAGAATATTGACGGATTCTTCATTTTAGTGACGAACCGTAAATGAAGACAAATATCGTTGCTTAATTAAATACGACGATAACATCCTCGTTTACGAACTCTACAAACACAAATAATTAATTATTCATATATGGTAATGTTAAACAATTAACTCACTAATTATATTGAAGGTAATAAAAAGTATCTTACTAATTGAGATTTAAAAGTGTATTTAGAAAAATAATAAAACACTAATAATCAGATCATATTTCTCACTAAGAATGAAAAATATTATGTGGATTATAAATTGTGCTTGTACTTTTGTAGACCTTGCCCCGTTGAACACGTAAATCCCTTGATTCTACACACTATAGTATCTTAGAATTATATGACTGGCATCGATCAAAAGATCATCATTACATGGCTGTAGAATTATTCCGATTTGAAATAAAATGGAAATGATCAACCCACAATGTGGAATTTTTTTGTAGCTACTGTCGCTCTAAATTTTAAATAGATACAAGTCTCGTAATTTGTATTTCTAAATAAAAAAAAATTTGGACAATTTACCCCACCTTACCTCAATAAGTTAAAACAATTGTTTTTGTTTACAAATATTATATTTAAATTTTTTTACTATCTTTCTCCATAAAAATAGTAACGAATGAGATATGGTGTGGGAGGCCTTGCAGTGCCATAAAAAAATGAAGTGAATTTCAATATTTACTATTTACTCAAACCATATCTTGTTAAATTACTATAAAAAGTAAATAAAATTAATTGAAAATCTGTATAACCTTAAAGTAAATTAATAAAATCTCAAGTCACAATTAAGTAATCTTTAAGTAATCAGAGTATGGTTTTGATAATGTCCTAAATAATTTGTATATCATAAAAAGGTGATAACAAAAAGATTACATTTATATGTAGGATTGCTAGTAAACTTCAAATTCTCTATATCAATATATTAACATTTAAAGTTGATACTGCAAATTATGTTATTCTGTTTCATCATGAAATGATGGTTTTATAATAATTTAGATACAAAAGTGACTATTTATTAAAACACTAAACTTCAACAATTTTCATATCAATGTTGGAAATTATTTCACATTAACTTTATAAGAACGTGAAATCAATTTGCACATACATCAAATCAAGCAGTTAGATGAATTTAAACAACAAATGACCAAGGTTTGCTCATTCTTTTGTCTTTTCTGAAAATTTTGGGTTTTTTCAAAAATACATCTACATAGATAAACTTCAAACGCAAAATGTTACCTTAAACACCAATATGTGCTAAATTTTTGAGCAACATTTAAATATAAATTTACACATTTATAAGAAATTCTCAATTAAACTATAACATGTCACAGTGTGCTCAGATAAGCAAGTCATAAAAATTGTTTAGGTACCACATAATGATTATATAAAACTATTATTGTACAAATAATGCCTTCTCTTGTTTCTAGTAGAAAATGAATACTCTAGTAATAAATTAAAATAAAGTAAATAACAGGCTACTTTCCGCTGAAGCATATTTTTTCACACTTGTATTGTTTATTTTAATTATGTTTCAGTAAAATCAAAAATTATATTGATGCCATTAACATATACTTTTATCCTAGCACTGTTATTGAGATGTAATAATCTGTTAAGAAATAAAAATGTGATATTTATATTATTAATTATAATATTTAGTACTGTTAATATGAAGCAGGAAATAATTTGAAAAAATGTAATGTGTACTAAACAACCTTCAAGGCAGTAAATTATATTTTTTAATGTACTGTATAATTTGGGGAAATTATTCATAATAAGTTTTTTAGTTTGTTAATCAGGATATAATATATTTGAAGGTCTCTTAATATTCATAATATTTTTTTAATAAATAGCAAGGTACTCCTACTGCAAGTTTGAAATGATCATCTTCATATATTTTTATTTTTAACAATGAAAATAAGATTTTTGTCTAGCACTATAGATATATAAAAGTCTACTTACTCATCATCATATTAGTTGAATTGATTCCCAAATAATCTAAAAATTTGTCAGTTCCATATACAAATACAGCTCCAAACAGAAATCCCACTGCTACTGGGGCAAATGCATATTGCCCCTTATCTCCATATAAGCCAGATGCTTCGCACATTTCAATAGCTGGCTCTAACAACGACCAATATGAAGCAGCTGTCATAACACCAGCGGCAAAACCCAGTGACACATCGAGGAGTTTTCTCTAAAAACAAATAGTCAAATTAGAAAAAATTAAGATATAAATAAATAAACCTTAGTTAAAAAAGAGAACGTACGTGTTTTCCACGTATAAAAAACACGCAACCGGCTCCTGCAGCAGTAAGTCCCCACGTGAAAAGTGTTCCTAGGAGAGCCTGCGTCACAGCACCATATCCCGGAATCATTTTTGTATAATTATTTAAGTAACCAATTTCCAAATTAAGTACTATTTATAACACATATTTCAAGTTATGTTTTCAATGTAAGTCAATGTTATCTTTCACGATCTTTTTATACCTACACTCCACATGTTTACCGTCCTGACACAACTGACACATTCATATTATGACATTACGTGACATTAGTGACGTTAGTGACGTATAAATGTCTAATTAAGAGTTGCAGTTTATTGTCAATTACCATACAAGACCGTGATTACAATATTCTTATGCAACATTAAATTTTTACAATGCTATTTAAATAAATATAATAAATAAAAAAAGTTAAAGGTAGGGTTACAGTTCTCAATAAAACAAGTTATGCTTAGCATTAATAAATTTATTATATTAGGCTCGAAAGCTCTTCACTCTCCTTATTATTATTTATTTATTTTCTCTGGCTCTTTATTTTCATTATTACGAGACATAATGTTTATAATATATATTCTATTATATATATATATATATATATATATATATATATATAATACAGCAAAACCTAAATGCACACTCACTATCGATAAAATTAAATATATTATATCATTTATAATTTCGTATGAAACGGATATATGTACATATTATGAAATTTCAATTGTAGAATCTTTTATCAGTGGTCATATTATCAAAAAATTATCAAAAGTGCGCCTTTTTTTAAAATATAATTAATGTCATTAATATTTTTTGGAAATTTTCATACATTTCATCATGTTGTATGGCCTCGATCACGAATTATTATCATTATTATATTTTGATTGCTACTCATAGAAATAGATCACAATTTATTTGCAGGAAATATTATAAATACAAAGAGGAATATAAATAGAAAAGGCTGTCATCACTGAAATTAAGTAAGAATTACTACTGACTTAATACATTTTTAGTCGTCTACGATTCTCAAAATCATAAAATAATAAAACATCCAATATATAAGGCACCGGAAAATTTAGACACCAATTGGATTTCCAATTTAACTTTGGACATTTGAGTTTTGAGGTGATGGTGTGATCACTTAGAACCAAGACGTTTTTTTGCCCTCCTATGATAAAATAATAAAAACAATAAATCTTCTTCTTAACTTCTTTATTGAATTTAATGATTATTCTTATTTAATTTAATTTAATTAGTTCCAGTTAATTGAGTTCAATCTTATATAGTTCGATATTTAATAAATAAATAAATTGAATAAAAACTGATTCTTACTATAAATCGTTTTGTTGTTATTATCTAACGATAACCATCACTAAACCTACAGCCATTTGTATATGCATTAGTATTTTAATAAGTATTTTTAAAATATTTTTTATATATATGTCGATGTACTATACTAAAATGCTACACATCATTATTTCATTTCCTATGTTGGTAATCTTGACACATGAATTTCTTGCGGTTGGCAACGAATTATTAGCTCTTCTGTTTCTGATCTCTGAGATCTGTTTTGACTTAAGTTTTATTCATTTCCGTTAAAATTCGTCCCTTTTCTTCAAACAATAATATAGTGATTGTCTCGCTCTAATTAAAGTCTAGACACTTTTGATAACAGCTCATAGCCCAGAGCTGTTATCAAAAGTCAGCCTGAATTCATAATCAAGTTAATTACATATTATATATGTAATATTTTAAAATCTGTCACCGCTTTTTTAATTAAGTTTTCTTTATTCCGTATGAAGTTTATATTATGTACTTTTTGTCGGTGCATAAAAATATTATTTAATAATTGCATCATTTTCATCATTTGCAATAGGTATTTAATATTTTTTAATATGTTTTATATTTATGAATATAAGTATAAAATATTTATAATATTATAAGGAAAACAATATTTTATGTGGTGCTTAGATTTAAGATACCTATTAAATAACAATGGTCGGTTACATACAGTCATGTCGACTAAAGAATTTGTAACCCAATATTTTTGACGTTCTATAAAATACATTCTATAAAGTTCAGTCCATATTAATGTCATCAGAAAACCGTACCGAGCAGATATATTTGCCTAAATCTTTAGTCATATTATTTCTTAGCTTAGAATCATTAAAATCTTTATTGACTCATATTATTAGTCAGTAATTTAAAATATATGATTGGCGACACTAATAATAATATAATTTATAATAAATGGTTACAGAAATATTTTATACATACCAAAAAATTTTGTTTATCAATATTTTAGGTAGGTTCATAATTATGTATTTCCTATTTAATAAACTTTATACTTATAAGTTTAATTTGTATGTAGTTAGGGAGTCGATTTGAACATTCTTATAATAATAAATAGAGTTTAGATTGAAACTTTTCAATTAGAATTACAATTGTTTTATGATTTATCTAACAGATCTGATGACGGAACCGTGAAATATGGTGGATATGTCGCAGCCAACTAGCTTAATTAGCCGTTCAATCAACAACCTAGCCTCTTTACTAAACAGCGCCGTTTAATTAGCTTCCTAAACCCATGGACCCATTTGGGACGTTTTGATAAGTTCCTTGCAATAAACTGACAAATAAATAGATTTTTTGCCTTTTTAGGTACTTTTTTCATTCCAAATGAAGTATTACTCTACCATCCTCAAAGTCCAACTGTCTCCAACGTACCTTAAAGAGCGGTTCACCTTTCTTGGCTCTCATACACCAATCAATCTGCGCTCTGAGCAAGACAATACATTGCTGATGCCGCTGAGTTATACTAAAATATATAGTAGTTCATTTACTGAAAAACAACTGTCAGACTATGGAATTCCTTGCCTCGTGAAATTCGTCAAGCTGAATCCGTACACATTTTAAAGATTCGTTTACATAATTATTATTTATCAATATAATTATGATGATGATCAATATATATACTTTCTTATATATATATATAAGAAAGTATATAAAAAGAAAGTATATATATATAAGAATGTATATAAAAGTATATAACTTTCAATAATTAAAACAATACCATTTAAGGAAAATGAGCATTTCTATCTATTTTATAGATAGGCGGACGAGCACATGGACCACCTGATGGTAAGTGGTCACCAACGCCAATAAACAATGGCGTTGTACGAAATGCATCGCTTACATCGCCAGTGCGCCGCCAACCTTGGGAACTAAGATGTTATAACCCTTGTGCTAGTAATTACACTGGCTCACTCACCCTTCAAACCGGAACACAACAATAAAAAGTACCGCTGTTTTATGGTAGAATATCTGGTGAGTTTACCTACCCAGACGAGATTGCACAAACTCTACCACCGAGTAGAGTAGGGTATTTAATTTATATATATTCTTCTTAATTTTTCGTATTTAACCACATTACTCGCTAATCGTCCCGGCTTCGCACAGGTAGATAAGAAGAATAATTTATTTTGTATAGAATTTGCGTAAAATCCGTTCTTAGCGAGCATCTACGTCGGAAAAGGTGACTGTGACAAATTTTAAGTCAATTGGCGGTTAGTTTAGGAGATATCGTTATGAATGGTATTTCTCATATTTAAATATATATTTATATAAATGTTATAGTGAAAAGAATATGATCCTTGTAGTGCTTTCACTCATGCGTGAGCACAGACACGATTGTGTTCTGCTTTTCACATAAACTCAATATCAGTTATACACATTTTCTTTTATGTAAAATTAAACTAAATAACGTTATCTTAATAAGGTTAATTCGTGTAATTAATTTAAGTACTTAACGCAATTTACATGTATAATAAAAACGGTATTTATAATAAACATTTAACTCGGTAGCGTAATGACTACGTGACTGATATCTTATAGAGATAAAACAGTTTGTATTACTTATAGAGATGCTAGCGGCATTTTAGAAACACCTATATTTGAGGATTGACTTACATTTACAAGGCCATATGCGCCTTCTACTGAAACTAAACAATTAAATGATTATATGAAATATTAAAACGACGAACGTGATTAAGGCATGTTCGTATTCCTGATTCCACCACAATGCTCTAGGTGTATATAAATTACTGTTACTACGAAGTAGCTCATTATTCATAAAATAATAAACCATAAACCACAACAAATGAAATAAGTTTTTAAAATAAAGTAAACCTTATCTGCTTCAATCATAATAATTACATACTTCATACCTTTTATTAAAATTACCGAAAGAACTGTATTAATTGAAGTCTGACCAGTAGCCAAGATAAATAGTATTAGACACTTACATAAGAACATTTAAGTATATCATTGTTAATTTTAAAATATTGTCTCTTATTTTGTCTATTTTATTACAATAGCTATAATATTACAAATGTTTGTTAAATTGAATAAATGAAACATATTTGAAATTCGAGACTTTGAATGTAAGACTTCTACCGGACAATCCGAGCTTATATGTTTACGATTTAAGGTAATTACTTATTTTTTTTTTATATAAATAAAATCTGGCCGGAGGTCGAAAAGTACTCGTTAAAACGATACGACCCACTTCTTAAGAACCGTGGTTACAGTAGAAGAAGTCCCTGGACTACGAAAACATAATAGGTACGAGTAATATATCTGTAAAAGATAATGACAGATGAGAAGTACTTGAATAGCTGTAAAGTAGGTAAATATATAATTAAACAGCTTTTATTTCTTTAGTAATAACGAAATGATCAAACAATAGAGCGATTTTCGACTCCCTATTAAAAAGTGGCGGAAATTTCTATCGACACTATAATTATTATTGTATTCGAATCTTACTAAAATATAACGATTTAATTGTGACCTCTTTCGTTTCTTTGTACTACGAAAATAGCAAAAGTGTAATACCGTTATGTATATTTTACGTTGAAGATAAGCGATACCGTAAGTTAAGAAATTATTTAATAGGCGCAATTCATTATTTATTTTATTTATTTATTTTTAGAAGACAGAAGAGCAAATTGGCCAACTTATGGCTTGTAATCATCATTGTCATTGACACTAGCACACTAAAAATATACACATATTACACCATTAATGTGACGCCACAGTGGAAGATATTTAAAATCTTGCATTTAAAGACGATATTTCAATCAATCATTTGTGACAAAAGTACTAAATAAGGACAATTATAGCACTAACAAGTGGCGTATATATATTATTATTTGTGACAAAAGTACTAAATAAGTGCAATTATAGCACTAACAAGTGGCGTATTCGTTTAACAAAGTCTATATAAGTAACCGAAGATTAGCAAATGATTATTAACCGTTTTATTGTTATCAAGACATTCTTACAAACGATACAATTTCTTTAGTATGTATGTCATGACTGTGTAGTGGGCGTCAGGAAACTAGCCATAGGTATTACGTTAACTACCGAGTGAGTCGACAAGAGTTAGACATTAGGTCTCGCATGTTCCACTTACAACACAATTAGCGGGCTCGGCATTTGTGACAAATAGTGCAAAGATGTGATGACTTATTATTGTAAAATATATGTACTAACAATTTTGTTAAATGGCTTATAGGAACTCGCCACTGAACTTTCTATTTAAGTATAAGTATAGGTCGTAGCTGTGCTCCGTTATCGTAAAATTACGAGCTTGGGGTTTCGTATAAAGTAGAAAAAGTGTCAAACTTAAAATTAACAAACGAATTATGTCAAAGTTTGAAAAGGTACTTTATTTTTACTCATACATAGTTATGTGTAATATTGTTATTGACGTTAGACCTTTATTCATCTATAATAACCATACAAACAATACAATAACTTGTTTTCGCTTCGCCTTTATCACAGCTGGACGACAAGAATGAAGTAAAAATTGTCACATTAAGTAAAACCTCTCTTGTTATTTTAAGCAGGATCGTTATTTAAGATACGTTACACGCAACTGTCACTAGTTTTTCTCATAGCCGACGTCAGCGGAGACGCAGCCACCGCACCGTATCGTTAAAAGAACAAAATCCGCTAGATCGTCATTATTTAAATTTTCGCTGTACTAGTTATTCGTTTGTTCCGGTCTCCGCTTTTTGTCCCATTTCCATGTAGTTTGAAATTACGATTTGTTCGGTCAAAATTAGAGGCGTTCGTCCGTAGTGGATAACCGTGTGAACGGCCCGTTAAATAAACAGATCGAAACAGCGGACTCCAGGCGAGCAAATATCATTATTTTAAATCGAAAATTATCTAGTACAATGAAGAAAACTTTATTTAAATTTAATACGCAATTTAATATTAATCATTTTGTGTTATTGAATAACAATATGCTCTACATTCAAATTTTATTTAGGGGCTGATTAATTAAAACACTTCTTATTTCAAATATCAAATATATGTATTAGGAATAGGTGTAATTAGTTGATGAACAAAATAATATTATATAGAAGAATATCTTATCTATGATTAAGTTCTTAATAAACACAATTTCATTCAATTGGGCATCACAAAACAATACCATAGATCACGTATGAGAATGTTTAAATAAAATTAACTCTCAGATAGGAGCAGTTGCTCCTATCTGAGAGTTAGTAGAGAGTGTCAAGTAGTTACTTGATATGGTATTCTTACATAAACACTTATAGGGAACGATGGATAACTGAGAACTACTGAGATAATCATCAGTCAAAGTTCCACCTATAGATCTCATATCAGTCTTTACACACACCCACGTAATTCATAAAACTACTCTTGTTCATCAATCTGATAATTATGTATATATGATAAGTAGAGTCCACAAATAATTAAAAATAAATCGATGTGTTTGCAGATAAATTAGAAATATTTAGAAATAAATTATATCGCCTAAAATGGTTAAAAATAATTTTCATTTTTAAAAGTAAACGTGAAATTAGTTAATTTTTTCTTTCACTTTGAATTTAAATATTGAAATCATATTTTATAATATGATTAGGTATATATTATTATAATTTATATTGTACGATTTTGTCTTAAATGCATGCTGTAACAGCCGTTAAATGATATATACAGTAACAGCCTGTGAATGTCCGACTGCTGGTCTAAGGCCTCTTCTCCTCTTTTTTGAGGAGATTGTTTTGAGCTTATTTCACCACGCTGCACTGCTCCAATGCGGGTTGATGGTGTACACATGTGACAGAATTTCCGTGAAATTCAATACATGCGGGTTTTCTGACGATGTTTTCCTTCACCGTCAAGCACGAGATGAATTATAAATCAGAAATTAAGCACATTAAATACAGTGGTGCTTGCCCGGGTTTTACCTAACGAAAGATACACGCGTTCTTACCACGGCCATCTCGGCTTCGGTATTTTATTATATTATGTACCTACTCGCTTCGGCACATACACTTTAATGTGTTAATATATATATATATAAACGCTATTCAATTAAACAATCAATCAATAAAGCTTATAGGTTCCTAAGGCAGAATGTATCTAAGTTTTACCTTTAATTAAGGTTTAATACTTAACTCGAGATAACAGCGATCAGAAAATAACTCATGTGAATGAAGCATGCGCCATATCGAAGAATGATTTTCATGCACATCTTATATAGACGATTGTGTAACGGGCTCTCGACATTACTGTTTGTATCGATTTCGGTGGCTACGTCCAGTCGAGACGCGTCACGACAGCACGCGGAAGGTTTAAGATCATCAATCATAGGATTCGATTCGCGCGCCGTCGTAATGGCGACAAAAACCCGTCGACGGCACGCGCTCGTCGACAGTTTCCCTAATGCTTTCAATGTTGCTCGTAAGCGAAGAATTTACAATAAATTGATCATTTTCTCTATTCCGGTATGCTATGCGGTACAAGCGGTATTGTACATATTGTTCTATGAAAACTTAAACTAATATATAATAACATGTTATTTAAATATAGATTAATATTATTTCAATAAAAGACTTTTATGATCAAAGTTGAGCCGGTATGGCTAGGCGTATTTTTAACAAAGCTAGTGAGTTCAAATCCGCCTAATTTGTAATTTTAATAATTAATTTTGTTTTTTACGTTGAAAGAAAACATAGCAATGTTACCGCCATGTATAATCATATACTACGGTCTCCTGTAATTGAAGGAGCACACATATGGCATAATATTATTCAACGACTCAATATACTTGTAAGTTGTATCTTTGGTTGAGATTAATTAAATAAATAAATTAATAAATATACTATAGATAAATAACGGAATAGGCTCCAAAGCTACACAGTCGGAACAGATGACGCCCTATGAATGCCAATGTTCGGTTGGATGTTTGACAGCAGCAAGTTGTGTTGTGCGATAGAATTTTATTTTTTAATTTACTTAATATATTATAGATACTTATAGATATTTACTATATACTTATAGATATTTTATAGCAATGATTAATTTTTTAAAACACCTTCATATTATTTTGATTCAAATCGCAAAAGCCATTGACGTAAGCAAAATTTGTTTTATGATGTCCTTTTGCTGTTTTCCGTTGCAACGGGTTTTTTCACCGGAGACTAGTCAATTTCGAAGGAGTCATTATAGTCGATAAACAAGCATTCTCTCTTTCATTGCCTCACTCGTACTCCATTATAAACAGAAAGAGTTTAGGCGTATGATCAGCAGGTTTTACTTGCTTGTCACGGTTGCATGCGCAAGCGATCCCGTGGCGCTCCCCTTAAGACGGGAAGGGTACCGAGATGGTTTTAGTGGGTAAATGCATTTCCCCTCGATAAAAAAAAGGTTTTACTTGCTTTCCATGACACGGGAATTTAAGCACTGACTGCAAAATTTCAATCTTTAATCTGCTAATGAGAATCGACCGAAAAATTCAATGAGTTTGTTCACTTTTATCTATAATAATATCTAGTATTATAGGAGTTATTTGTATCAATTACTTTACGTTCGTTAAATATTTTTTGTCAGAGTTAAAAATATTTCGCTCGATTCAAGATCAATTGTCCGGCCCGTAAATGGTATTTGATATAGAAAGTTGTATTTTATATCGAATCTAATGTGTTTTTGTTTCCAGTTTCTGTAGTACAACGAAACCTAGTTTGCGGTGAAAGCTCTAGCGTCGAATATTTCTAGTAAGTAGGTAGTGTTCCTTAACATCGATAGTTTATCAATTGATCGATAATATAAATATATAATCGATACCATCGGAATCGCACTCTATCCAAGTTGTATTAAAACGAGTTGTAGGTGTAAATAAACATTCCTGAAATAAAAGGTATGTGGTTATAAATGTACTCTTGCTTGCATCGCCTGATAATTGTGCCATGTTTTTAAAATATACATACATTACTACTTATAAAAAATTACATTCTTCTTTGTAATTCAAAATATTGATTGTAATTGATAAATAATCGTCGTGTTGTTATTTGGTTGGAGAGCTTTGTGCAAGCTCGTCTGGGTAGGTACCACCCACTCATCAGATATTCTACCGCAAAACAACAGTACTTAGTATTGTTGTGTTCCAGTTTGAAGGGTGAGTGAGCCAGTGTAATTACAGGCACAAGGGACATAACATCTTAGTTCCCAAGGTTGGTGCATTGGCAATGTTAGCGATGGTTTACATCTCTTACAATGCCAATGGTCTATGGGCGTTGGTAACTACTTACCATCAGGTTGCCCATACGCTCGTCCGTCTTTATGGCATATAAAAAATATATATATAATAATAAATTATTAATATTATTGTATTTAGTTAATGTTTTAATGTAAATATTGTTTTTAGTAAAGTTAATTAAATGAAAAAAAATATATAATACATAACTATATTACAAATTACATTATTTCTTATTTATATTTTCGTTCTCTTTATATTATGTACATTATTTCATAATTATTAATGCGCATATGTTATATTTTAATTGTAATGTGCATGATTGATTAAATAGAATATTCATGACTATCTGACTATTCTTGTAAAAATCTTATCATTAGAAATAACACCAAGTAACTAAAAACAAACTATTATCTATGCATAATTTTTTTCCGAATTTTATTTAAAGCAAAGTGGCAAGAAAATATATTTGAAACGTTTTTATCTAACCTTGTCATCACTAAATATCTAAATAAATCATTGATTAATCAGCGACTGTTGAGAGTCTTACTGTGTTTCTAAGTTATATCGCTATTCCTTAGTACTTTTACATATCATTTATCTTGCAAAATAACGAATAAAAAATGATTTTAATTGTATTTGACTTCCTCCTCTATGAGAGCCACCAGACCAAGTCATAATAATTATAAACTCTTGCATAAGCTTTTACAATGCCTTAATAGTTAGTAAAGTAAAGAAAGGGCGTGACAGAAGCGGTCACCGCCATGGATCGCCGCTCTCAGCTGCCGTCCACTTGAGAAAAAAGACTTAACATCTTGATTACTATTCATTAAATAAAGCTATTACTGATCTGAACAGCTAAAATGTTTTTTACTGCTGAAAATGCGTTTCATTTCCTTTTATTAAAAACCGTTTATTCTCCTTGGTATTCATATAGAACCACTAGTTTTCGACCGCGGCTTTGTCCACGTGTAAAAACTAGCTTGTTTGCACCCCAAGGAAAGACAGACAATTTTTATATTGGGTATACATTATTACATAGATGCATTATTTTTGATATATAAGACAAGAATAAGACTAAATAAGTTTAAGCATGAAAAAAAACCTAAAAAAATAAACGAAGCTACCTATACCTACGCATGCGTTAAACTATGTGTACCTCGACATATATTATGTACCTACCTATTATATGGGTTAATAAATCAAAAGCTTATCTGAGTTCATCTCTAGAAATGATTGACTTTCTATAGAGATTATAATTACAAATCAAATCGATAGTCTCCGTGAGTTCAGACAAATAGCATATTTAGGTATCTTATCGAGCGATCAGCGGCCAGCGATGGGCAGATTGCGCGCCGAACATAGCGTCCGCGACCCGTGGCCACTGTCACTCAATCAACGATGGCGCGATTTCTCTACGCAAATGCCACGCCAACGAATTTGCGGTTAACTATAAACCCTAATTCCTTATAATCCGAGCCCAATCAGCTATGTAGACCACTAGATTGTCGAATTGCAAGATTGTGTCGTGAGAACAGTAGAGTACGGGACAGGTGGCGGCGCCCTCCCCGGGCTCGACGGAGGCTAACTGTTTGTCGAGCGAGCCGGGCGTAAGACGGCACAGTCCCGTGTCGAGACGTCGCAGGCGCACCACGCAACCTGCTGCCGCAGCACTAATATCATTACAGTCGTCGGTTGCGCGGGAAAGCTTTAAACTTGCCCTTGCGCGCGCTTCTTCTTAGTCGCATCGAATCCAAACTGTGCCAGTGATTTATTTTAAATCTAGTGATTTTTTCGTATTAGTCCTAAATATCTAAGTTGGTTGAGGTTGTTTTTTGTGGTAGCATTAGGAAGGTAATCGGGGCAGAGAGCATTAACGGTTGGTTCCGCGCTCGAGTGTGGCAGACCGCAAGCATGACGAGCGCCACCAACTGCGCTCTTGTGCTGCTCCTCCTGGTATGTTTTGTTGACAATTGTCTTTTTATATATATCCACTTTAATTACCATAAATCTGAATATACATTTATAAATTGATTTATTTTTAACGAGAAAATCTCTGTTCTGGGCAACACAATTCCATGTAAAGATACAGAGTCCTTAAATCTTATTTTAATATGCTTCATTTTAAGTTTCAAATGTTCTTAATATCATATATAAATTATAAACTGTTTCAAGTCTTTTAATTAAAGACAAACTCGATATGTTTTGACTTTAAGTGCTTCCGTGAAAATAATTTATCCTGGGTATCATAGAAAGAGATGTAAGAAATCTTCTCGCTCTAATTACACTTAAACTTATATGAAAAGGCTTGATCGAGCATTGTTAAGACGTGATTGAAACCGTTTACAATATTGAATTTCACGCTTCGCAGATTTGCGTTAAGCGCACAAAAAGCTCACCGAGGAGATAATTTCAAATTGTGAATCAAAATAATGACCATGACAAAATGTTATGACCAAAAATTTATTTCACCATTTTCAAATATGTTAAACTTAACATACCTATAATACTGGTGTTTATATTATCAGCCAATAAAACGTCGTATAAATATTTCTAAATCTATTTACTATGTCATTGTTGTTCTTTAATAAATAAAAAATTACAAATAATACATTAAAGTTGTAGTTTTTTAGCATTTATTTTATTTTACAATTATAAACATATTTTCCCTATTATATGGTTTTTTTTTTTATTTCCATTACTAACTTGTCGGTAATGATGTGCCTTCACTGATGCATGGATCTATGGAGCACGTGCGATGCGTTGCACTTGATTCATTTTACCTACACGGACTAGAAGTTCATTGGAAGATGCATCTGTGCAAATTAAACATGCCTAGTAAAACTGATACAGTACCATATAAAAAATTCTAAACTCACTAACCGTCTGTCTCAATTGTATTATTTTACAAACCTTTGGATAAATATTTATTATGTAAATATAATAAATATATAAATTAAATATTATATAAATTTCATTTCAGTTGTTTTAACATAAGAGATGTTAAATCAATTCTCATTTCCCAAACAATAATAATAAAGGCAGTTTATTTTTTGTTTTGTTGTAAAGTCTAGTATACGATTATACCTATTTAACTCATGACTGAATCCTATGAGTTAAGCTTGTACTTAATATCAATAATATAATACCTTAAGGTAAGTCAAACTTAATACCAAGTGCCTATGTTTTTTTTTAAATCAAGCAATTCCATTTAAACTCTTTTCTTTAAATTTAAATGAATCGGTAACTAAAGCGTCAATGATCCATCAAGTAACATCGCGCGCGATGAAGCGTTATTCAACATACCTAACTCATATGTATGTATGTATGTGTAATTGTATATGTATACGTAAGGATATAGGTATTATTTAAAAATCCGTTATTATCGCTTTTATAATAGACTCGTCCCGAATTTGATGAAAATTAAGGTAACCCATGTTATTTTTAAAAGATTTAATTTTGAGTGCAGGAAACGCTTAAAATGAATATTTTATTTATTTTGATAAACGAGAAATACTGTGCAGTGAAAGAACCGAAAAGGAGATATCGTTTATTTTTTTCGTTTTTAGTAACGTTACTGTAAATTATTTACTAAAGATAAGCCTGGCAGGCAGTTTAAGCCTGGGCGCCCGATCTGACAATTTTCTGCCCGACTACATTACACATAAAATATATTTACTAGTATAGTATAGGCATAAATTATTTATTGTATTTTAGTATTTAACTGGAAGTTGACTTTCCATAGAATGAAAAATGCCATCAGGAATAAATTTTATAATATATTATAATCAAATAAGACTTTATTATTTATAAATGATATGTTATGTGTTATATTTCTGGAACACTATAAAATATGTATATTTTCTCTTGAAACCTAAATGTACTTCAATAAAACGAATTGACACTTTAAGGTCTTAAAATGGCTTAGGATAATACACAAAAACCGTTACATTCTCTGTAAACTACCAGCTCAGATGCGAAAAAGCGGTTAATTTAGTGTAATATAACTTGAATATAATTTTCATACCAATTCTTCGGCACTTAACCCAAATCGAATATCCAAAATATTATATTGAAACCAGTTCATGAGTGGAATATTTCACAAGATTATGTAATTACTTTAGGTTTAATATGAATTCTTCGCCCGCTTATTCTTTGTGGCAATATGTTCTTGCCTGAAAGAGTGGCAGACGAAAGTGGCAGACTAAATATAAATTAAAAATACTAGATCTATAACTAACACCGACTTTACTTATTATAATTTTTTACACATATTTTTAAATAACAGTTGATATTAACATTATATTATTTATATAATTACGACGCAAATATTACGGTAAGATCATTATTATTAGCGGTTCGTAATAAATTAAAGGAAAACAATAAAATCCATAATTGATTTATATGTACCTGCTCAAGTTTAAAGCTATTTAAAAGCCTTCCACCGCTCGATATTAAGTATGTACGCGAAACTTAGAATATCTTAAAAGCATTTGCTGCATTGCATTGGCTGTATTACTTTATTAGAGTTGCAACACTATAATATTCTGATTTAGATTTTTAATTCATGATTTATTATACAGTTGAGAGGAATAAGTATGTTGCATATTTTGTGTTACAATAATGATGAATATTACAATAATGAATATATATATTGATTACTATAACTAAAATTGGTATATACTTTGTAGCACTGATTTTATATACTAAATATATTGAAAAAGTATTTTTAGTATATAGCGTTGGCTTGATGGCTTCGACTTTTTGGCATCTAAATACTTTCGACCAAATTGAAGCAATAAACATCGAATCAATGAAAATTTCAACATTGCTTAATTTCTAAATTGTACCTCCATGTTTTGTAGTTCAATGAAAAAGAATCGCATGTTTACAATAATTTTCAACTAAATGCAACAATGACAATTTTGTTCAATTTAATTTAATTATTAAATTATAGAAATACATAATACTGAAAAATACGCTACTATACTAACCATGTGATAGAAATCATTAGTTGATTCTAAGTGGGCTTTGCTTTAACAACAATAGCTTAGTGAGCACGCGCCATAAATTCTAAGGTTTATAGACGATCGACCAACAATGCTAATTAATATTCAAGTGCAACATTGATTACATTAGTATATTTTGTTGAGTTTATGAACTGTTAAAAGCCTAAAAAATATCTAAGTGCATTCACCGTACAAATAGGTAAGCTTGAATTAACTCTTTTAGTATTTATATTTCATAGTTCCCAGTGTAAGGGATCGGTTTTAAATTCAAATTTTATAATGATTGCAATAATTAAGCGTTACTACAAACGACAAAATTTCCACAAAAATTGGATAAGATGCTACTTATTATATTTATACGTCATTGTAATTTTGGTAACGTGATTAAGAATAATTACAAATACTTTAATTTACTCTATTTAGTATATAATTATAAACTATTCATTTAACGTGTTTCAATTGCGTAGTAGGTACCTAAAGCTCTTCAATTCATTCGTTTTTATGATCACTACGAACCTTAGATAGATATGATAAAAAAAAACTAATGGGAAGAAGACATTTCAATGTCAAATTCTGATTCAGTTTCTGTTATTATTTATATAAAATATATTTTAATGTTTGTGTCCAAGAAATAAAATGTTGGTGACTACTTACCATCAGGTGGCCCATACGCTCGTCCGCCTGCCTTCCTATGCAAAAAAAAAAATGTTTACAAAATCCCCTTCATAGATTTATATATATTATCTATACTACACTTTTCAGTAGATATTAATTAAAAAAACTTTGTGATTATTTTTATTCAATTCGTTATTAAAAATGTTTCTTGATGTCGATGATGTTATTACTCGGCCAAAAGAAAGGATACTAAAATTTTTAAATTAACAACATAATACAAGCTTGCAAGTATTTTTTCTAAATTTGATATCTGTCATATATTTAACTAGTTTATTTTTCTCAAGTTAATTGCTTGTTTAATTTTAATCCCATGTTGACAATGACTAATTTGTACAAAGTAACACTTCTATAAAGATCTCAAGCCGCGCGTGCTAACAAGCAGTATATAATTAGGTATTACTTTAACTAGGTCTTTTATTACCCGAACAGTTAAACATTTAACTGTGAAGTAGAAAGTGCATACATTAAAATTCATATTTTTATACGATTAGATATAGTAAATATTAATTTAAGAAACTTGAGAAAGAGTTAATTAATTCCATTAGCATATATGTAGTTAATAGAAACTATATTTCATCTTAAGTTGAAGGGTTCAGACTTCAGAGGCTGAGCTATCAACTCCATATAATATAAATGTATTAAACATTATTTTTACACAATATAACAGTTTTTAACCGACTTCAAAAAAGGAGGAGTTATCAATTCGTCTGTATGTTTTTTTTTCTTTCTCTAAAGATGTAATGATTTTAATCCAGAATATTTTGCACTGGATCTAATTTATATAAATTATTTTTTAACACATAACTTTAAAAAACCCATGAAAAAATGTTTATACTTGTAATTTTTTTTTATAATATCAATAAGTATAAGATACTTTTAAAACAAAATTAAATAGGCTTCGAGTTGTTTCGGTCATTACCCAAACTAAACACGAACTTGATAATAAATCGAATCGATTTTATTTGGCGGTTCTAAATTAAGTTATGGTTGACTTTAACCGTAACACTGAAACTGTACCATAGCGCACTTGAAGCGTATCGGGCAAGTATGGCCTAATAATAGAGCGGAAAATTGTAGCTATGTTATGTATCACATAGTTAAAATATGTAAAAGGTTAAAATTTGTAATTTAAGTATTAAATATTAACATAAAAGCCAATAAACTTATTATACAATTCATTTTTTAATTAAATATTCCCTTTCTATAAATTAATTGCATTATAATATTTATATTCCGTTTATTTATAATTTACCTAAACGTTTAAATGTTTACTGGCAGAGTACATCCGTCCGTAGTCCGTTTTAACTACGCAATTTTGTTCCATAAAAATAAATGCATAAAATAGTAATTAAATGACCCTTTTCCGAAAGAACATCTATAATATCATTGTTTACTATATAGATATTACAAAAAGAAAAAGTGGACATACTTATGATATTATTATAATACGTTACAAAGTATGCATGAAATATAGGTAGATACTTTAAAAAAATCGGTCGGAATTGCCAATAAAAACATTATAAAACCACTGCAGGGTCGCTGAACGAAACAATATGTAGAAAATCAATTAATAATACCTCGTCTTGAACTCTTCACGCTCAGTAATCAGAGCGGAACAGTTTTAGGAAAAAACCGTTTACTAGTCTGGCTGTTAATTTGCATACAAGCATTTAGTGATTGCGATCGATATTGTTACGTTTTTTAAACAGCGGAACGTTGTTAACTAAAGTTTAACTGTAAAAAGTCTTCGTAAGGAAAGGATTAAACATGTTTAATTAATGATATTATTCGAATGAGATTTATAACAGCGGTATGAGCTTATTATACTTATTGTTTTTTTTAATGTGAATGTTAATAATTGCGACGTTTCTATTTAATATGTATTACTAATTACTTATATTATAGTACCTATTGTGAAAACGATGAATGTTGTTATGGATTGTTAAATAACAATTTTATAGGAATGAAGGACAAGGTACAAGCTATAATATATTCCACTCATAATTTAATCTGCTACTTACTGATAAATTATGAGGGACAAGTGAGCCAGTGTGCCAGGCACAATGACTTTAACATTTAAGTTCCCATAACTGTTTACGCATTACCGATGTAAGGAATATTTAAGATCTCTTCCAATTTAAATGCTGTTGCGATCTCTTACCATCAGATGAACAATTTGTTTATGTGGCATCCGTATATATATATATATATATATATAATTATATATATACAGGGTGTAACAAAATTCGTGTCCGACCCGTGAAGTGGTTATTAGGTATCGTGAGTCGGTTCTATTTATGTAAAAAAAAAATAAGCAAAAAAATTACTCCCAAAAAAAATTCATTTTCAAATGTAAATGACGAAAATTTCATGGACAACTGAGGTCATGACCTCGTGTCTGACCTACCCGATAGGTAAGTGCTATCGAGCGCTGACGCCCGCGCCTGTTTTATTCGGGGTAAAATATATATATATACGGATTATTTATTATAACACAAATCTTTAACGCGGCTATTACTTAGTGGTGAACATTTTCTTCTTAGCAATAATAAACGGTACTTTCGTATCTAATATCCATGAAAATAAACCACGCGAAACATATTTGTTATTTATTATAAACATACAGTTAATACGTACAATGATGTTAAAATCATTAAGCATTAATATAAAAACAAACTAAATGGTGAATCATTCTGATATTAATCTTATTTTAATCAAATAAAACAAATAAGTATAGCGTTAACGGAAGATGATGATAAATGAGGGCATAAAACAAATTACAGTTTTACGCTAAAAGAAATAACCATTCCGAATTATTAAGAAGTACGAAACGAAGTAATGTTCCTATTTTTTTATTATAGTTGACGTGTTTATACTAAAGGGCTATTTTAAAAACGTTTAATGATTTAGATATAAATATATTATTGCTATATACCGTGGCTTCACCCTCGTATAATTAATAAAGATATAATAAATTACTTTATTACTATAATAACACACACGCGCACACTCTCCCTCTCTCCCTCTCACACGCACACACACATACACACACATAGCTAAAGAAATACGTAATTAACGATTTGAAATTATTTTTCATAAGTTACCGTAGGGTTTTTCCGATCTTATATAATATATCATGTTTAATATATAATATTTGTAGTGTTATTATTGTAATTTTTGTCTTTATGTACCCTGTTGGTCAAAAATAAATGATTTATTATTATATGCGCCTAACATTTGCGCCAACACATGTTCTTTGTGTATACCAATTTTCATCAAAATTGGTTAAGCCGTTCTTGAGTTATATGAAGACATACAGACAGACAGACAGACAGACATATAGACTTATATAGTAGTATAGATTTTTATATGATAAAATAATGTAATTCGAGTTCAAGGAAAACCTATTTAAACGACATAGTCAACTAAGTGTAATTTCTAAGTTGAGTCGATTTCGAATAGGTGGTACCTTTCAAAATAAAAAGCTCGTTATTTATTGACGGTACGGTCGTCGGTCAATACGTAATTACTGATATTAAATTTTGCGGTTTCCATCGATCACGATTTATATAAACTTTAAATGGACATTATTATTTTAATGCTCGAATTTAAGATAAAACAAATTACATTAAAATTAACATTATGAAAACCACAATAGAAAGTTGACTTATTCGTATGTTTTGACCGCATATGTTAGCTAATATTTTTAGACTCGAACAGCAAAACCTCCCATGTACCAGTTTACATCAAAAACACAGTGTCTAAGTATCTATATATCGGTGTCCGATAAATAAACTGAAACGAATTCAGAACATATACATACATAGGTTTGTTCTTAACGCGTTCGCTTCACATTTGAACTTCGTAAATCAAGTATCACTTATGCGAGCATCGTTAAATGTTAGTGTTTACAGATACGGCTGTATAAAAATATGCAGGTCCTTTCCAGCTTCAAACACTGACTGACAAAAAAAATACTTTAAATGACTGAGTGCAATAAAGATCACTATTGACTACTTTATTGTAATCGTAAACTAATTTAATGTAATGATCACCTTAACAATAAGTGAAACAAAGTATTTAATGGTTCCCGCCTCAATCGTTTGAATGCTCATTGTTTCAGGTTCCGGCTGTGCTCTCTCAAGACTACGATGGTGAGTGGAACAATTGCAACCTACATACACTGTTCTTGTTTTAAGCTCAACTATTAATATTCCTTGTCTTTAACCATTATCAGAAAAATACATTATTCTAATTTAAATATGGAACTTATCATTTGTAATATATAATATAAGTATCATTATGTCTTTACATAAGGCCTATGTTTTCCAGTAACAGACATTCAGTGCACGTTCGCCAGCGGCGGCTCAGGTATCCGAGACTCCGTGTCAGCTCTCCTGAGAAAGCCGGAAGGCTTCCGCGGCGCTCCTCTATTCGCCGACGATCGGACCACTGACCCCATTGCGGATCCCATATGCCAAATACGTCCTGAGTCTGAAGATCCAACAGGACTGTTGTACAGATTAAGGATAAACGATTTCACAAAATGTGGAGTTTTAAAAAGAAATGTAAGTATACTGTATAAAAATAATAGTGATTGTCAAAACAAAAGATAATGCTTTTTTCATTACACCTTGCGGAAACAATTGAATGATGTGAGTTTTTTTATACAAAGATTCGTTTTGTCATCGAGTATTCTTCTTGTAACATTGACATATAATGGATACACCGTTACAATAACAGTATGCAGTGCTTAGTGGGCTATACACAACGAGGCACTGCTCTACTCCGCTGATACACTAATAGTATACTAGCCGAAGACCGGTAACACGAGGGAAACTAAGAGACATGTAAACCTCTATACTTTAATGATAGAGACAGTAATAAGTAACTTGTCAAACAAAAACATGTAACTGATGTTAATACGTATGCAAAAACACAGATTTACTATAGATGTATTGATAGACCCGTTCTGTGCGCAAATTGTTATTGAAAGCAACTGTCTCGTTTCTTATCTCAGCCGCGACCTCCTTTGTAATATAAGAGGATAATACCAATTGATTAAACTACCGCTACAAAAAACATTGGTACATCCAACTGTTCTCAATGGTGTGTAATTGAATAAATATTACAGTTTCTTTCTATTAAAACATAACAAAAAGTTCGATATTTTACAAAAACAGCTCGTATCAATGAACTTCTCTTAAGCTTTTTACATTCGTATTTAGACATTATATCTCCATATATTCCTTATCTACTAGGGCTTCGTGCACGTCCGCATCTGGTTCCCGCAGTTCCCGGGAGTGGTCATGCAGTCCGATCAAGAGCTAATTATCATGTGCAAGCCACCAGAACCCACCATCATCGAAAACAAGGCCGCAGGTTTTGCCGGTAGCTTGTAAGTATTGTATTAGAGAGAAAACCCCCCAGCCTTACATTTCATTACAGGCTTTTATTTTAATTAAACTGAACAGTATATTTTAAATTATAACTCACAAACTAATTATAAGAGTAGTTGCTAAGGATGAGTAATATCATTGATTTGTTTATTAAAGTATTTAATTGTACATTAATGTGTAATTGAAAAGCGAAGATTATGACTATGGTTCACCGCTTATTAAGTATTTATTTATCATCTTGATATTTATATAAGAACTATTTACAGTCCACATGGTGCTCGAGTCTCAGGAGTGGTCGAGGAATCACCGGGTCGTCTCGAGTACGAAGTAGCTTTGTACAAAGAAGCGCCACCATTATCTCGACATTCCAATCACTCCGTAGACATGCCTGTCGACCAGGTAAATACTGTACGTGACATTTGCACCATATCTTAGTTTAAAGATAGCGTTAGCCACCGGGGCTTTGGTGAACTTACAATGCTTTGCAGTGGCGTCCCGCTAATTTGGAGCCCGATTATCCGATTAATCTTGACTAGATTATAAAAATCATTATTAAAATGTAGTAAACTTTCAAAAGTATTTGGGCAACGCTATCTCAGTTTGTAAATAGAAAATTACATTACGAAGGATTAAACACCAAATAAATTTGAAGTAAAGTTATATTTGTAGTATTATATCAAACATAGCTAGAATATGTAGCGTTTTACGCAATCATTGAATTTTTATTGATCCGGATGGGTCTAGTCTCAATTCTCATCCATTTATGATTAACGGGATTACCTCTAACTTCATTATTTTATTAAAATTTAACCAATTGAAAAAGAAACAAGAAACTCGATGATTGAGTAAATAATATAAATACAAATATTTTATATTATAAACAATTCGTCCCAAATCAAGATACGGGAAGGTCATTCTAAAAACTAAATAATATTTTTTGTAAATATAAATTTAAGCACTACCTTTATCCTTTATTTCTCTTATCCTTTGAATTAACTTCTCTGTTGTAGCTTTTAAATTATTTGAAATCCTTATATATGCTAACATAGTGTCTTGTTTTCTAAAACGTTATTACATTTTATATCATAAACCAGATGGATAAGAACACTGACAGTACAGTACGTGATAACAACTTTTGAATTGTTTTAGGCTGTTCCAATTGGAACAAAACTTCAGCTCCGTGCGCGTATAAATCCTGACTCTGCTTGGCGACACATTAAACTATTAGAAGTAGCCGTCTCGCCTGACCCAGATCGTCCGCATGCGCCAGGTGCTGTACTGCTGGTCAAAGACGGGTTTGTATAATTGAAAACATATCTATATAAGTGTTTAGTAGCGTATATATTAAAATTAAAATACCATTTTATTTCTTATACTGTGCATTTTAATTAAGTTGATTTTCTTAATTACATAACCATATTTGAAGTATAATATCAATTATGATTTTCATGCATTATTACACACAAACTTTGTACAAAGGTTTTCCTCAAAGAGACCTCATTTTAAAAATAAGTATAAATCTTTATAGATGCCGAAACAGAGACTTCGCGTCTATTATCCCGCACCAACCAGCACGTTACCGGGAGCGTCACAACGAAGTGTTTTTGGACTTTGAAGCTTTCCTTCTAGCCTCTATGAAGGAGCGTTCCACACTCTGGATACATTCACAGATTAAAGCATGCATGGATGCTGCAGATTGTCAGCCAGACTATTGCCTTGACTTGTATGAGCCTTCAGGTAAGTTCCCTTACACACATAGAAAACGTTTGATTATTTTAGTAATTATATTTCAATAAGCATTAAAATAAACAACTATTCAATTAAACGTGTTGTTAAACATATTCGTTAATCTAAATGATTATTTAAACAATGCACAAAGTAATTGCTGATAACATAATTCCAGGCCATGGACGTCGGAAGAGATCGTTACTTGAACCGAGCCACTCTCACAACATAACAAGTTCATCGCTCGTCGCGGACAATGGATCAACACCCTTCACGAGATTCAAAGAGAATCTCGAGTATACAGTGGTGATGCCTGGAGAGCTCTTCCATAGAACGCCATTAGAGGCAACTTGCGCGACGTCAATGATGGTCGCAGTGGTGCTGGGTGCTTTATTATTTATGTCAGCTTTATTGGTGAGTTGGTTACTTTTTTAATATATTAAATAATATCCTACTTTTCAACAAGATTTCAAATTGATATTTGACAAACATCATTTCAAGTCGAATGGTTAAGCAATACTACGGAATAACCTAACCAAAATATAAACTTTATTACAGATGTGCTATCTTGCAACTAAACTGAATTCAACGATGCTAAAAAATAGTAATTTTCAAGCACCCCCAGGTAAAGGATTTGAACAAATATTAAGGGAATTGGCACAACATTCTCATTCTGACAACGGCTACACAGGTCGTCCCACCGTGCAATGATTGTAAAAAGAGAAATATGTACAATAAATAATAAAAATAGGTAAAAATTGTTCCGAAATGTCACCAGAAAGTTTTAAACGCTTGCACTGATCAATAGGACATATTAACCCCATGACAATAAACCCCACGCTGATGTGTTATATAATTTAATATGCATAAAAAATGCATTTGTCCTACTCCAACTAGAATGATTGTGTATAAACATTAGTCTCAAAAACTTGGGACTGGAAAAGGTACAATGAAAAAATATTAGATTTTGACCTAAAAATTTCGATTAATTCAAATCATAATGTTTGTAATATAAAACAGTATTTAATAAAATTATTATGTTATTTATAATTTAGTATAATTGACAAAATTAATTTAATTAACAAATGTTTGTATTAATGTCAGTATTTTTGATCTTATGACTGAAAAATTAAAAAAGTTAAATTAATAAACATTAACTCTAAACTTTTTCAGCCATGACCGTCAGTTGAAATTATATTAATTATGTAGTTTAAGAAAATAAGTATATAAGCAAGACTATGAATAAGTAAGTAAGTAAGTTTATTATAATTGTGAAATTAGATAGATATTGATAAGATTATTTTTGTGATTACAATTAAACAAAAAATAATTTGTTTGTTTTACTCATACGCATTATAAGACCCTATAATTTAGCGCACTCGGTATTATATACTGCTTACATTATATTTTGGGCAAATATGAAATTATGTTTGGACACACACACACACTTGACTATTTCATAAGACACATACCCGTAGGGTTTACCGATCTTATATAATATATAAGATCGGTAAACCCTACGGGTATGTGTCTATTATGGCAAGTATTATGGCAAGTAGGCAAGTTTTCAAATGTCAACTGTCAGTTTGTCACGTTGGTCACTGATCGTGATCTGTCAGTTCACTGTTCTGAACATTCTGAAGTAATCTGTAATCTGTACTCCGTAATCCGTTGTCAGTCACTGATTACTACCACACAGCAAATTATAATTATGCCAAGTAATAAAACTTCAAGCCGTATCTGTCCTCCTATTTTAAATTAATATCTTATACTTTAGAATTTAGGTAATAATTAAGTTGAGCACTTTGCTTTTCCTTCTAGCCCCACTACGTCATTAAGTTGACGGACTCGTGCCTTTATGATTTATGCTAGTGTCAATTATTGGAGTCGGAATTGCAAGATACTTGACGTTCACAATTCACATACAATAAAATAAATTCATCTTGATTCATCAAACAGTACTAGGGCTACTAGGTAATTAAAATGAGTAAGCGAGCAATGGAAAATGGAGCTGACAGCTTTAAAAAACAATCGAACAAACGCAATAAGCATTGGTCATTAGGTTTAGTAGAATCTATGAAAGATCCTGAAGCGATTTACAAAGAAACAAAAGATATTGTGGTAATAAAAGACAAATACCCTAAAGCTAAGATTCACTATCTTGTTTTACCACGTGAAGAAATCAGTAGCATTTATAAATTAAATAAAACTCATTTAAATCTTCTCAATGAATTTGGTTCCATATTTAATTTAATTAAAGAAGAACATGACTCTGAGCTCCAAGCTGGTTTTCATGCAGTTCCTAGTATGCAAAGGCTACATATGCATGTAATTAGTACCGACATGATTTCACCAAGTCTTAAAACTAAAATTCATTGGAACAGCTTCACCACTAGCTTTTTTATACCTTATGAAGGTATGTAATAATCTTCACAAGAAATAATATTATATATTAGAAGTTGATACATCTTATAACTAATTATACATATACTTTTCATCCTCTTATGATGGTTCATGTTCATTAAAACATTTAAACAAATCCTTGCAAGTAACAAATAAGTTTTATTTCAATTTCTTTTATTACAGATTTAATGCAAAAGCTGAAAGAAGACGGCTTTATTCAAAAAATATCAAATGAAACTCATAAATTACTCATGTCATCACCACTGAAATGCAATCAGTGTAGTTTTGAACCAAAGAATATGCCTCAACTAAAACAACATTTACTAACTCATATAAAATGAATTGAAAGTAGGCCAAACAAAAACAAATAAAACTCCACAACTAAAAAGAAACATGATTTTCACTGGTTTTATTTTGTACATAAAATGTAATTACAAGTTGGTTGTCCATATTAACTAAAATAAAAAGACAGAGTGTAAAGAAACATTCTTAAATGTAAATTGTGCATTGAAAACAAACTTACATATTAAGTAAAGCTTTTTGTAATAATATCAAGGTGTCAAAATGTTTAATATACAGTAGCATATATACATATTTTTTGTTTTTATAAGTATCATGCCTAAAGAAACATAAAATCCAATTAAAATTATTACTAAGACAGCTAAGGTGTTTGGCATCATCATTATCAAAAATTGCACTCAATCAATTGCCAAAGTTTTAAAAAAAAATTATTCCTATTATTTTTTCTTATTTTTTTTATAGCATAGGCAGGCATAGGCGGACGAGCATATGGGCCAGCTGATGGTAAGTGGTCACCAACACCCATAGACATTGGCATTGTAAGAGATGTTAACCATCACTTACATCGCCAATGCACCACCAACCTTGGGAACTAAGGTGTTACACCCCTTGTGCCTGTAATTACACTGGCTCACTAACCCTTCAAATTGGAACACAACTGTGCCAAGTACAGCTGTTTTGCAGTAGAATATCTGATGAGTGGGTGGTACCTACCCAGACGAGCTTGCACAAAGCTCTACCACCAAGTGATACATTTATAAAATTACCTAATGATACATTTATAACAAGTAGAGTTTATGATATTAAAATATTATTGCTTTTACTAAGAGTAATATCTCACATCCATGGATTGACCATTGTTGGAAGAATAATCCACATTAAAATGAAGAAGAAATCTTGCATATATAAACTTATTTTAATCCTATTTAAAGTCAAGTCATATCAATTACTCTCCGACTCTCGGGGCTCCACATTGAGCATATCCTTGCCGGATTCGGCTAGGCTGGCCGACTAATTAAGATTTTTAAATATAAAGAAATTTGTGATTTATCTAAAACACATGTCACATTTAAAATTTCAGTAAAATTAATATAGTAATTCCATTATCTTTATTTTTAATATTTCATTTCTTAAGTTAAATTGATCTAAGTTTAAAATTGAATACTAACGTATTTATTCTTATAATTAATTATATCTACATGGAAGTTTACTTGATCGTGGACTATCTGAATCTATAGGTGATTTTGATGTATCACTAACTTGTTCATTTTCTTCAGGAGTATACATGGCTAAGTTACGTCTTTTAAAAATCTTCTTTGTAGCACTAGGGGGAGTTGTACAATCTGATGTATTATTACCACTTTCAGATAGAAAACTGTTTTCAGGTGTGAAAACAGAATTGTCTTGTGATATTTCTTGACTATTATTTTCACATGGAGTTACAGGTTCCGGTAAAGATAGCTTTGCACATTTGATTGGAGTAGCATCTATTTGAACATGATTACTATCTGCAGCTATTGTTTTCATGGATCTTCCAGATCTAGCCATTACAACTTGAATGGGGTCATCTATACCTAGATTTTCACAAAGATATTTTGTTTGTGGATTATTAATAGGCTCAGTAGGTATGCATTTTGGTGTACCAGGATTGTAAATTGGTGCAGTTTTTATGAACATATCATTACTGATTGTTAATTTTTCAATTGCTTTTTCGATGGCTTGTTTTTCATCAGGGGTTGGTGTAAAATCATACCTTTAAAAAAGAAATGGAGTTGTGGGTCAATTTTTGTACAATAATATTACATTTCAGTTTTGGTTTTTGCAACATATGACAAATGTTCATTTTGATATTAAGTTTTTCATAATTATCTGTACACAAATTACTTTTTTTTATAAATTATTCATTTGAAAATTAATTAACAAATTTTCATTCAATAAAATATTATTTAATAAAAACCCGTACTGGTACTGAACAAAATATGTCTAGCGCATTTGCAAAGTAAAACATGTGAATTGAGTATTTGTTACCTAAATAATCTCTGGAGAGTATTTCTTAAATTTGTCATATTATGTTCTTATAAAACAACAGTGAACCTATTGCATTTAATATGATTTATAAGTTAATATTTGATTTACCTTTCATTCCCACCTGGCCCTGGCATGTGACAATGAATATTTTTCACAGATAGTAGATGGTTCGTATTTTTTAATACAGCTAACCATTCCACATCATATTTGAGAAGTTTGTCACCATCATAATCTGATGGCAAGTCCAATATTTGCAAATGTCTCCTCTTTGGCAAACATTTATCGAGAGCCAAAAATTTTGTTTCTTCATCATTTTCATGTTTCACAAGAGCTGCAAATTGGCAATGTAAATGTGCAGCAAACCAGTATTGAGGCTTTAACTTATGAAGAAGTTGCTCTGCTGGTGGACTACCTAATTTATTAGACTCAATATCTTCTCTAAAACAAAAAATTATGAAGCAAAATTTGGTAATAATATCTATATTTAATTTTATAAAATTGAAATAAATATAAAAAATGCAAACAATTATGTCATTGATAATGTAAAAAAAGGAATTCAAAAATCATCACAATATACCTACCGAAGAAAGGGTTTTCTTCTTAAGAGGTTATCTTTATCTCCATAATTAGTTATACCTCTTGGCCAATCATGTGACAACATTATATGGACTTTTTCACCAACTTGGCTTAATCTATAAACATCGAGAGCCCTTATATGATAAACTGATCTCAATGAACTTTGTGTATAAGGGGGACATTCCCAAAGCCCTTGCAAATAATCATGTCCTTTGTAAATTCCTGATAACCCTGAAATAGATAAATTTTTTAGTCAGAATAATTTATTATATAATAAAAATAGCTAAAAGATGTGTTGCTGACCACCAATTCTTAAATTTCCGAATCTGACAACTCCTGCCCTGCCCAAATAGTAAATATTTGGTGCTACCCAGCCACCATAAGGAAGTTCTTGCAAATAATTTGAAGCTTCATGGTTTCCTCCAATAAATATTGTTAATACAGGTGCCACTTTCTCACCGCTATAATATCTAGATAAAAAATATACAATAAACATAAACACAATCCAAAATTTTAGTTTACAAACTTACAATCAACTCAAAATAACGCGGCGAAACTTACTTGTAGAAAGTACAAATATTCTGATATTTTTCAGGTACAGCCATAGCTCGGAGGTCATCATTATTTCGTACTGATTGAAAATCTCCACAACAAATTAACAAATCAATTTTTATATTTTCTCTGGCTTGTAAAGTTTCAACACATTCATAAATTTTGTCTAGTTCACCATGTGCACAGCCTTCTACAGCTATCTTCATTTTATTTGTTAGTGACTAGAAATTAAATGACAAAATTTAAATCATCTATTTTATTTGAATCAACTTCTTATATACGTATTGGTAAACTATTTTAAATCATATTATCATAAGTTATATACATTAACTTCAAACTTCAACGGGACGCCAATGGCTTAAGCGTCAATGTCAAATTGACATGACTTATGATAGATTTTTTTTATTCATATAACTAGCTGTACCCGCGACTTCGTCCGCGTAGAATTTAACAAAAAAGTTAATCATTTTTATTATCATTTTTTTTCTAAAATAAAAGTAGCCTAAGTTACTCCTTATTAGATCAGCTACCTGCCAATAAAAGTCCCGTCAAAATCGGTCCAGCCATTTCAGAGATTAGCCGGAACAAACAGACAGACAAAAATTGTAAAAAATGTTATTTCGGTGTATGTACCGTATATATATTCATATGCATGTAGTAAAAAGCGGTTATTTCGATATTAAAAACAGACACTCCAATTTTATTTATATGTATAGATTATCATTTTTTTTCTAAAATAAAAGTAGCCTAAGTTACTCCTTATTAGATCAGCTACCTGCCAATAAAAGTCCCGTCAAAATCGGTCCAGCCATTTCAGAGATTAGCCGGAACAGACAGACAGACAGACAGACAAAAATTGTAAAAAATGTTATTTCGGTGTATGTACCGTATATATATATTCATATGCATGTAGTAAAAAGCGGTTATTTCGATATTAAAAACAGACACTCCAATTTTATTTATATGTATAGATTAACTGAGCAAAGATGTTAATTCGTTCCATTGCAAAAGGCAAACGTTTTTTCTATACAGCCTGGGCATAGCACAATCTGAACTATATTTTTGTTTACATTAGTAAAATATTCAATATTTATTTGATAGAATTAAACACTACATTTTTCAGTCATAGTCAGTTATTTTTATCATGTAAAGATCTGAATAATCTTAAAAACAAACATTGATTTTTATGTAGAGATGTTGATCTACGTCGTCTGTATTTAATAAACAAATATATTAAATAAAAGCAAGTTTACACCAAAAACCATGTTTACGGGAGAAAATAAAAAAATATATAAATTTTGTAAATAAATACAAATAAGTGCATTATTTTTAGAAATATATAATCTGTAAAATGCAACACTAGCTACCTGCCCCGCTTATACGACCAGACCATGTAATTTATTTTGATAAGTTTAAATAAATCATAATGTTAAGGTACATTATGATACTACTAACTAATTTACCTTAGGGTTTTTTTTTGTATTACCTACTAGTTTGATTACACTACTCACAATACTGTTTTTTAAATCAATTTGCTTTAATCTCGTCATACTTACCTGTATTTAAACTATATTACCTAACTTTATATATATTGGTCGGGCTTTGTGCGAGCTCGTCTGGTCCGATTCCACTCATCAGTTATTCTACCGCAAAACAGCAGTACTTGTTATTGTTGTGTTCCGGTATGAAGGGTGAGTGAGCCTGTCTTATTACAGGCACAAGGGACATAACATCTTAGTTCCCAAGGTTGGTGGCGCACTAGCGATGTAAGCGATGAGCATCTCTTACAATGCCAATGTCTATGGGCGTTGGTGACCACTAACTATCAGGTGGCCCATATGCACGTCCGCCTTCCTTAGCCAATGATATTGTAAGTAAAAAGGTGTAGATAGGTTACAAGCACAACGTGAGCACTAGTTCGAAATCAAGATTACTATCAACACTTCACCTCAGTATTATATCACCATTGTCATTGGATAGACGTCACGTAGCGAGTACAATTATAATTAAAAGTGACCCAAAATAACCAGAAATCCCGTCGTGTGTTATGAGATATTGCACAAATTATACTATCAAAACTTCTTAAACTTAAGGAATTACTTCTCATTAGTAAGTTTACTATTTATCTTAATATTTTCACAAATCAAATATTATATTCTTAAAATATGACGTTAGAAATGAATGAATGCAACAAAAGTATATTAATGAACGAGTGCACTAGAGGTAGACGATGTTACTGATCATAGACTAAAACACAAACAGTGGTGGCAGTTGGCACATATATAATAATTTTATATGTTTGTATAAATATACAAATGAAAAAGAATATTAAATTATTAATTATATTATATTACTAAATTTAAATCAAAATATAAATAAATATTTTTTTCAGTATGTCGTAAAGAAGATGTTTATTTAGAAGTATAATTGTTTATAGGTTTCCATCGAAAGGTGCATCCAGTTGGTTGATATTGTTTATTTGATATTAAATTTTAATATGTTTGATAGTTTTATTTGCCTATTTTCAATTATTTTTTAGTACTTTTACAAAATTTTAGAATTTATGAGTAATCGCATTCATAGGCATAAATCCGGGTAAGAAAAAACGTAGTGTCTGATAATTTATTCTATGTCGTTTCTTTGACACGCGACGATGCACTCTCGCAAATATATTCGTCTTTTTTTCACTCGTGATACTTAAATCATGCCACCCTACTTTAGCGACGAATCGTAATATAGTGTGTAATGTGTATATTGCAATATAAAGTTATTTATGTGTGCGTAACAGTGTCATTTTCGTAGATTGAATGCTATGTATGTAACCTATCTACACCTTTTTACTTATAATATCATTGTCCTTAGCAATAAAAAAAATTCTTAACATATACATAATACCAAGTCCTTTACAAAAGAAGCTTTACGTAAATAAGCGTGGACGTCATAATTTTTATAATCTTGTTTTATAAGGTTTCTAATGTTACGTATTCTACCATATAACTGCAAAATAATTAATTTGGATACAATGATATTATAAGTAAAAAGGTGTAGATAGGTTACATATATAGCATTCAATCTACGAAAATGACACTGTTACGCACACATAAATAACTTTATATTGCAATATACACACTATATTACGATTTGTCGCTAAAGTAGTTTGGCAAGATATAAGTATCACGAGTGCAAAAAAGACGAATATATTTGCGAGAGTGCATCGTCTCGTGTCAAAGAAACGACATAGAATAAATCATCAGACGTACGTTTTTTTTTACCCGGATTTATGCCTATGAATGCGATTACTCATAAATTCATTTTGTAAAAGTACTAAAAAATCATTGAAATATAAACTATCAATAATTTTTAAAAAATTTAATATCAAATAAACAATATCAACATCATGATCATACATCTAAACACTATTTATACATCTAAATAAACATCTTCTTTACGACATAATGATAAAAAAAAATCTATTTATATTTTGATTTCAATTTAGTAATATAATATAATTAATAATTTAATATTCTTTCTCATTTATATAAATAAAACAAACATAAAAAATTATAATATAATATGTGCCAACTGCCACCACTGTATGTGTTTTACTCAATGATCAGTAACGTCGTCTGTCTCTAATGCACTCGTTCATTAATATACTTTTGTTGCATTCATGCATTTCTAACGTCATATTTTACGAATATAATATTTGATTTGTGAAAATATTAAGATAAATAGTTAACTTACTAATGAGAAGTGATTCCTTAAGTTTAAGAAGTTTTGCTAGTATAATTTGTGCAATATCTCATAACACACGACGGCATTTCGGGTTATTTTGGGTCACTTTTAATTATAATTGTAATCGCTACGTGACGTCTATCCATTGACAATGGTGACATAATACTGAGGTGATGTGTTGATAGTAATCTTGATTTCGAACTACTGCTCACGGAGTGCTTGTAACCTATCTACACCTTTTAACTTATAATATCATTGTTTGGATATAAATAAATAATTGGCAAATAACGTTTTATATAAATTGACTGTGGTCGTTTCAATAAAATAACTGCACAGCAGGCCCTAGCAAAGACACGTAAAAATTGTACTCCCCAGCTCGCTTACTAATGAAAACTAGTATTATAGTTAGATTATAGTTTTAGAATAGATGGATTAAGAAAAGATTAAATAAAAAGACGGAGCGTGGTTACAATGACAGACATATATTATTTACTAGAGAGTGACACTATAGAGGTTTAGCTATAATAAGTTCGGACTAGGTTCATATTTTCAACACTTACCGAAAAAAACCGGACAAGTGGGAGTCGTTTCACAAATTTTTTAATTAAATAATCAGGTATATCATGACAGTGCAAACTATTAGTACTACATACACCAAAATTATTAGGTACCTACCTGTACCTACTTATAAAAAAGGAAAAAGGTTTTTTTTATTCTTAGTCATAAATCGAAAACTATCTACACTAATATATAAAGCTGAAGAGTTTGTTTGTTTGATCCGGCTAATCTCAGGAAGTAGGAACTACTGCTTCGAATTTAAAAAATATTTTTGTGTTCTATAGTCCTTGTATCGAGGATGTTCTAGGCTGATAATTATTCGTTAAATTATTATTAGTTATACGCGGGTGAAACAGCGGGGTACAGCTAGTATATAATATTTTTTCCAAATTTTCAGATTAGTTATAAATATACTTACTTTCTATTATTAACTATTCCCTTTTTGGTAGGTAAATAACTAAATACCCATAATTATATTTGATCAAAAACACGTCTTCCATAGCTCATTCCACACTATGTACATACATTCATATTATATCCACCTTAATTTGACTTCTTAAGTTCAGAAAACAACTTCACCGACCTTCAAACATGGTTGTTTCAAGAATTCATAGTAAATAAAACAATTGATCATTCAAGACCTCGATCAGTCATATCGATTCAATTGAATATCAAAGTACTTAGTTTATTTATTTTTATCCCTGTAATTGAAATAAAATAAATTATGAGTATTTAGATCTAGGTGCATATTTATTTAGATCAGAAAAACAGAGAATAAGGTAAATAAATAGACGATAAATACTTACAGTGTAAAATACTTGGTGGTAGAGCTTTGTGCAAGCTCGTCTGGGTAGGTACCACCCACTCATCAGATATTCTGCCGCAAAACAGCAGTACTTTGTATTGCTGTGTTCCAGTTTGAAGGGTGAGTGAGCCAGTGTAATAACAGGCACAAGGGACATAACATCTTGGTTCCCAAGGTTGGTGGCGCATTGGTGATGTAAGCGATGGTTAATATTTCTTCCAATGCCATTGTCTATGGGCGTTGGTGACCACTTACCATCAGGTGGCCCATATGCTCGTCCGCCTTCCTATACAATAAAAAAAATACCTATTACTAAAGGACATGCATTGAACTTCCAATATTAAATGTCTAAATACCTTAATCGTGCACAACATGTACTACATATTATTTACTGTATAAATATGGCTAGGTATAAATCTACTATTTAGATACATAGCTGCTTCATTATTCATATTAATTAATTTATAATAATGTTTCCACCTACTATAAAAAACCTACAATTATTATGGCTATTAAGTAAATGAACGATTTGAATGTGACTGTTATGATTATATTATCTATCGTGAAGGCAGTTGGTACAGTGTACCTTGACAGCTTCGTTAGCGGTTTCTTGCGTGAATTGGGCACAAAATTAGATCGTGCTAATTGACCAACTCGAGGGTTTAATAAAAAGCAACTAATTTGTAAATTTCATGTACCTAAGTACTAAGTTACTTCGAAGTATTTCTATGTAAAGGTCTTACTTACCTCATATTTCGTTAGTTTTGTTCGCATACTTGTAAAACTTAAAAAATACATTAAAATAAATTTCATAACATTAAAATATATACAATAAATTTAAAAAATTAAATATACATAACATTATTTGATACCTACCTACCTACGAATTTTGTAATTCTTCATCCATCCAATATACTGTTACTATTTCTAAACATCCGAGCCACTAAAATTATTAACACAAACGTTTTATTTATTATATAGATTCACTACTGTATCTACATTATTCTCATAATGCCCGTTGCAATCTCTCTGTAGGCACGAAGATAAAGTCGCACGCGCAGTGACGTCAGAGCGGCCGGTCCAATGGCGATGCAAGGCGGCGCTACCTCCCCAGTACCGCCCACTCGTCGTTTACGACTCGGAAAACCTCGGAAAATGTTTAGTCGAATGGTGTAAAAATAATAATACAAACAAAAATATATAATACATACAGATATTGTATAATGAAATGATGACTACATTAATATATACATATTTGCAAAGGTTCTAGTGTGAATAGAAGCTTGGTAGGTAACTACTGCAAATAGCTTTTAATAGCATTTATTTATACTGTTAACTTAGTAAAAACATTAAAATATAAAATCGAATGTGATATTAAAATGATATTAATTTAATAAGGTAGAGCTTCTGGTTTTATTATTTAAAATGCAATTCATTCATATTTAAACTTTTGGTAGAATTATTAAAATCCGAACCGATGTCGAAAATTAAGACAAATAAGAGGAATAAATAACTGAATCCTAAAACTCATTAAATCGCGAAGTAAACAAAATAAGTGAGCTTGCGTATCGGTGCGCGCTATAACACATTTATACCTATGCGCCGAGCATAAGGAACTCTTTATAGTCCGTGCGCGCGAGTCGAACGCACGCGCATGTCCCGCGACGTCAGCTTTGTGTAACACAATAACTTCAGTTTATGGTGACCACGATGAGCTGGGAAGAACACAAGCCGACAGAAAAATTAGAGATCAATGAAGCGGTTGGGAAGCTTCTGCTATCATTTAACTATGATACCATTTTGCCACAACCGACCAAGTAAGATCATAATTTTATAAATTGTCACAAATTTACACAATCATTGTAGAACTTTCGTAGCGCTACGGTAATGAATATGAAAAAAAGTATTTCACTTGACCACAAACAAAAAAACGGTGTTTTAATAATTGATTGAATTAATTTCTTTTGTTTTTCAAATTAAAATCATATATGATTGTAAAACTTTTAAAACAATTTCATTTATACATTAAAATAATTTGATTATAGTATTTTTTATTAAATAAATTGTTTACAAATATTTAACATTGTTCAAAATAAGCAAAAAAATATAGCTATTCTTGTATGAAAACACTTGAGACTCAAGTGCGCAGTATCCGTCTGTAGGTATGCATGGCTATACCGCCGACGGTTCAGATTTACTCATGCCTTTCTCCTACTCATTATTATAATTAACGGGCTCTAGCATCACTACAGATTTAGTATGCTTCAAAATCGTTGGAAAACTACACATCATATACATAGGTATATGATGTGTAGTTTTCCAACGATTTTCGAAAAATCACTCATATAGATGAGTATGTATGCATATTGTGTGTGTACATTATATGATTTCATATTTCTACTTTTTATTCCCTTTTCAAAACCACTTCAAAACAAAATGTAGGAGGCATACTTTAACATTTTCAATGCTTCTCATTGCAATAGGTACCTATCTAATTGATCATCGCAATTTTAAACTTTTTAAATAATTTATTTCTATGATAAGATAAATATTACTAAGATAAATATGAAACTACCGTTAATAGAAAGGAAAATTTGTTATAGTAAGATATGCTTATCACATTGCATAGACAAAATATATCTCTGTGTAGTTTTTTTTGTTTGAAAAAGCTTTCCAAGTAAAAATGTCCATATATTTTTCATATTTATAAATTGAATTTTAATAATATAACAGACAAAATATTTTTTACGTACATTTATATAAAAAAAACTTATACAATAAAACGTAAAACAAAGTAAATACGTCAGTATTTACATATTATACACTACATAGAAAGAAAGTTTTCTATATTGTTGTTAAAACGGCCTTAAGTTATCCCAATTTTAATTTTACATTTATGCTCAACCCCGACGTGTAATGGGGGGTATGTGGAACTCACTGGCCGAATGCCAGAATACCAACTAAAACCAGCGGTACAGTCCGTCTTTGAGAGGCGACACGGGAACGCTTCCGCATGCTTCCGTGACGCCCCGACCTTCAGCCCGCCTATGTCTAGATGGTTTTCTCGGGGAAGGTACTGAAAACACCCCTACATATACCTACATAACGTAACCTTATACAGGTTTTTTTCTATTAAGACATATTTAAAGAACAATCCGCATGATCAACTGTGGCCAAAAGCCTCATCCCTTGTTAAGGAAAAGACAGGGAGGGACAGGAGCTTATTCTACCACGATGCTCCGTAGCAGGTTGTTATATAGACGTGGCCAAATTTCGTCATGTGCAGGTTTGATCATGATGTGAAGGTTAATTATAAACATAAATTAAACACGTGAATAGTCCACGCAGACTTCAGGATTTCAAATAGCAAACTTTAGTTAAAGTCCACGTAAATTAAATGTTAGCTCTATGTAGGTATTACAATTATAAAACATAGTTAATAAAATATAATTTAATTTAGGTATGCCTGAAAATAATTAACAATTATTAATCCATTGATCGTCTAATCTATATAATACTTGGGGGTAGGGCTTATTGCAAGCTCATCTGGGTAGTTACCACCCACTCATCTGATATTCTACCGCATAACAGGAGTACTTAGTATTGTTGTGTTCTGGTTTGAAGGGTGAGCGAGCCAGTGTAATTAATCTAAGTTCCCAAGGTTGGTGGCGCATTAGCGATGTAAGCGATTGTTAACATCTCTTACAATGCCAATATCTATGGGCGTTGGTGACCACTTCCCATCAGGTGGCCCAAAGGCACGTCCGCCACCCTAAGCTCAAAAATTATATATATGGTTTTAAGTATAATTAGCCTTATAATTTAATGATTTTAAACATTATCATTAACATTTAAGTCTTTTAAATGTATTAAATTGCAAAATTTAAAAGATGTACGAGATTATACTAATACTTGGCCCCAGGAAGGATTTATTGACTTTGCGGAGTCGGAAACGAAGTTTTATAAGTTTATATTTACTTCTCGTGTTTGTACAATGATTGTGTCAGGGATTCTAACAAAATTATCAATATTATTGTGAATAGACATAATACCTATTGTTGTAAATATATTCTGACGCAATTGAAATATTTTTTTCTATTCTTACGGCCGAATACTGAAACGTCATTCAAAATGAAGTGGGCCTTAATTATTTGGAACGTCATTAATTTCAAAATTTCGCATACTAAATTTTGAAATTAATGACGTTCCAAATAATTAAGTCCCAATCATATTTGAATGACGTTTCAGTATTCGGCCGTTACAATGTTAAAAATATCCCGAAGAAGTCTCAGGCTCCGCGTTCGCCCAGATAGCTCTTTTTTTGCAGAATAAAAATGATTACAATATCTAGAGCTGTACTTACCCAAAGTAATATGCCCTAATTATGTTACGGCATATGCTACAAAAATGACTAAATATACCTACTAACCGAACTTATTCTTATTGCACCCTCACCACCAAGATAACTAGAACTGTTTATAAGAAACAGCCAAAATCAGCCTAATCTAAAATCTCAACATTTCAAAACGAAATCTTAATCTAGGTATGCAAAAAAGTGTGCCAATAATAAAAACAAATGTATTATTTAACATTAGTTTTTAAAATTATTGAGACAAATAAATAAAAAATAATCGGGCTTTTATATTAGTAGTTTGGATTACTACCATTCTACCATAAATGTTTACAATTACATAATAGGTATTATCCTAATAAAACGTGCGATGAAAAAGCGACAATTGCACGATAGCGTCTCCGACGCAGTTTTTGCAATAAGACGTAACACGAAGAAATTCCTATACCTATCTAACACACTGACGACGCGCCGGGGGAAACTGGTGAAGGGAATAAATCGTAACTACAAAGGCAACTTTAGAATTTGGAATGGCGATCCATAATAGAGACAACCCCACCATGGGCAGACTGGACGAATACTATCCAGACCATTGAGATAAAAAAAATTGCAATCCAATTTTTTTTATTTTGATGGACACACAAAACACCTACCTATAAGCCAATAGGAACATACAATAAAGGCACAGACACGTCTGTGGAAACTACAAGACTGGTTATTTACTACATAATTTGTAGATTTTGATGATCAGTGAAAAAATAACTTTTTCGATTTTAGGGGTTGTGATAATTCTACACGGCGATATTAATAAAACATAAGGTCCTCCAGACCGATTTCGGGCACGGCGGCCAATCTCAAGAGAGATTAGCCAACTGCGCAGGAGATATTATAGCGCACAAGTGTGTGCGCGACACAGGTGCACTCTCTTTTCCTTAGCTCTCATAATCCGATGGGACGGCAATCCGACACGACCGGAAAGAGTTGGCCGACTGGGCCGACCTGGGAATTGAACCCAGAACCACCGGGTCTGCGGCCTTGTATCTAGCCACCAGACCAACGAGGCAGTCAGTAATAAAACATATTTTATTATTGAAAATAAGATCAGTATTTTTGTGATGATTGTCACTTTAAGATAAGTATTTTTTTCATTATAATCTAATTTATATTTAAAATAGCTCGAGGTAATTTCTATCATTTTAAGAATATATTAACAAGATTAAAAATGATGCATTTAAATTCTGAAAAATGGGATGGACAAGTCTAAACAGTAGATAAATGAATTATGCGGTATAACATAAATTAGTAATGGATATGACCTCGAATACTGAGAAATTATTCCGTAATTAGTTCATATCTTACAATTACAGTTTAAGATAGTACAGTCGACCCGAGGTCGGCATAGCGTCTTCATAAAACCGACACTTAATGTACAGCCTTATTGAATACGTTTATCGCTTATCAGCTCCTTGTTTATTAATCTTCTACCGACTGTCGACTGTCGGCTTTTTATGTTATATATTGAATCTTTCGGTGAACATTTTAGGTTTTAATCCGACAAAATATTAAAATTTGATGATTGATGAATTGTTACATAATTATTTATAATAAGTACAGTTTTTTGCATTGTCCTGAATTCCTTTATTATCTTGATTAAAACTCTAAGTAAATATTTGAAACGTCTAATATATTTTCTGAACTATGAAATATTGGACATATATATGACATAGCATAAAAATAAAGATTACTTGACTTCGCCCTAAGCGTGCAGTACAACGGAAGAGCGTAAATTTTTTTAGGGTGCCCTGACGCAGTTCGTGTGACAATTTTTATCATCTTCCTATTTCACCGATTTATTTCCGCATGTAGCGATAATGCGCCTGAGCAAACATTCCTTTTGTGGGGTGCCGTTATCTTGCCGCCTGGGGGGAGTTCCCGACAAACCTTCATCCCGTTTAGAAGATTATACTTAATTAACCTACAAATATATCATCAATGATAAAAATTTAACACGGATGCTTGAATAATATGATTCTTTTAATAAAAATCATGTAAACTACTTCTATTAATAACAAATTAATACGATGACGATTCAAATCTGAAGAAACGCAAGAACAGACAATATTTATACACTAAAAAACATTTAAAACGTGCAAGCTACCGTTAATTTCCGTTCGAAGTATGAATCATTAATATGAAGCCTGTATGGTAGATTAAGATTTCCTCACCTAAACAGTGCCGGTTGAAGCAAACATTGCGTTTCTATTCTAGCCTGCCCTTTAAGTGGGGGTGCAAACACGTTCACAGGTGCCGCTTCCACGCCTAGCACCCTATTTACACAGGCCACTCCGGCAGTCATACGACATTTGAACTTACACTTTACATTATTTGTTGACGTTTCTTTTCAAACTGAAATCTTTTTATTTGCATTAATGTGCTTTTTTGCTTTTGTTAATCATTTTGAATTTTAGTACTTTTAGTTGTTAATAATAATAAACGACCCAAAGGTATAATAATAATACTATTCATGCACACCAAAAATCCACATTTTCAAACAGTTTCCCAGTATTGTTACAATTGTTTTTTAATAAGTTTATGTAAAAATGTCACAATAATCTACCTAGTATATAGACTAGTACCTAATAGAAAGAAAGTCAAACAGACACATTTAGATACAATATTTAGTGTGGAAATTTTAAAGATAAAGAGTCTAAATTGTGTATTGTTATTTGTAGGCAAGCTTCAAAGCAAACAAAATTTTTATAGTGTAACATTAAACCTCCAGTTGGTTTTACATTTAAAATAAAAATTTACATGGTCATTTGAGTTATTCCATAGATGGTAGCTCTAACTCTAATTTCCCTTTCGAAGTTCGAACATATCAAATATTGACGGAGTGTAATCTGGCCGTGTGTTGTTGTGTGTTATGGTGTGATGCGGCGGCGTGTGTGTTAGCAGGCGAGCGGTAATGCGTGCGGTTAACACCAGACGTTCTTCATTACCGCATATGTACTTATTTGAAATGCTACCACTTGCTAAACATTATTCGCGATCAGTTACCACGTTAGCTTTACCTACATACGATATATATCTCACGGTTATTTCGATATTTTGTACCTACGGGTATTTACAACGGTGACATGTTTTACACAACTTATGAACTAAATCTATCTTATCTAGGAACTTTATCTTAACCACTTTTCTAGTATTATATACTTATTCTACAGCCGTTACGTTATATGAAATTTATTTATTATCTAACTACAATTATAAATTCGAAATTTGTGTTTGGAAGTCTCATAAATAATTTCGTGCTTCTGAGCTACGGCTGGGCTAGACTGAGCTAAGATTTTTATCTAATAAAATCTATTTAAAAAGTCACAAAAACATCATGATCAAATAAAAATTACATTATTGACCAATAATATGAATGATTAGTTATTATTCTTATTTATAAAAAAAGTCGTAGCTGAAATTTAATTTATGTTAATAGCGTGTAAAAATAACTCGATATCAAATATATGTCGTGTAGATTACCGATGGAAACAGATTTTGAATGTCTATCACGTGCACAATGTGGTATGGAGCGACATGCACGTGTGGAAATAAAGGAATAGATTTCAATGAAACTCGACAAGATTATAGATCATTATCTAGAATAAATAATTTGTGTTATATTCCTGGAAAATGAACATATTGTCCTAATGGTTTGACGAAAATTGCATTATTATATTTAAAGTTAGATATCTCAACTTTACTTACTACTATAGTTTAATACTACAGACTTTTAGTTTTACGAAAGTTTAAGTTATTGTTTATTCGTTACCAATATTTATATTCATCTCTAACTGTTTCGTTGATACCTACTGGGTTCAAATCCTAAAGGGGGTTAGTAAAAAGTTATTGCATTTTTGTGTCAAGAATTTCGCAGTAATGGCCCGGAGTTTAAAGTTAACAGTTTTTAAATGACTCTTCCTTGAAACATGTCATACACGCCTGAACTCTTCAGTGTCGAATTAAGTCCCATTGGATTATGAGGGAGAAGGAATAGTGAATCTGTATTTGCACACGTGTTCTCTGTAATATCTATGAAAGTCTTGCGCATTTAGCCTCCTAGGGCGTGACGTGGTTTATCAATAATTAAAATCGTGACATACCTTTACTGATGCGTAATGCCAACATTTTATATAATAGAAAACAAATATTTAACCAACAGACTACAAACAATAGAATATTTGTTACACAAATGAAGGCATGTGTCACGTTTGTAATTTATTTACGTTGATAAAATATCTTCTACGAATGCTGAGCGATTGGCGATCCCCGTGCGGAAGGGCAAATAAAATATACCTACATACATTTTATTAGACCATCAATATCATAATATTTGTGTGAACAATTTTTATTGTATTATTCTTCAACGTATGAGTCAGTAGCAGCCTCTCGGAAATTTAATGAGTAAATTAATTGTTGAGTGGATTTTAACCTAAAACATAGGCATAGGTACCTTCTTTATAAGTAAGTAAGTATTTTATATAATTATGAAGGTATTTTGAATATTGAACTAAAAGTTTTAATTCTTTAATACTTATAATAGGCACCAGTCGTTACTATTTTGTTTCGTAGTATCAAATTTTAATTTATTCTATTATTAAAAGTGGTAGGTATGATTATTTTAATTAGGTGCAAAGCCAATGAAAAGGGAAACATCAAAGCCACAGTCAAAGCTAAACTTCCATATCGGTAATCAAAATAAAAAGTAACACCGGTTCATGAGAGAAAATACTACCACTGAGAAAAAGAAACTCGGGAAATTGTAAAATTTTGTAAATTCCAATTTTAAATATCATAAAGAAATAACCACGGGTCGCTCGTTTCATATCAGGATTTAAAGAGGGTTTTGTCTTCAAGAAAATGCCACCCTCATAGTGCTTACAGAACATAAAACTTTATACACTGTTAATTACATCTATTTTTAATAAGACCATCCACTAATTTGTACAGAACTTGCGCTGGTTCCGATGTAGAGTCAGCGAGGACACTGTTACATGCCCCCACTTCCCCAATATTTAGGGTTATGAGGACGAATAGAATACCAAATACATGAGAAAAAACACCATTGAGTTATATATATATATATATATAAATAAACAAATTATCATAGTATGGACATGTAAATATAAGGGATGAATGTATTATTGGCTTTTGGTTTTATGCTCGCTCTACCGTGTACTTACTATCCACTCCACCACATATTCTACCGTCAAATAACAATATTATACTATAGTGTTGTGTTCCGATGCGCCTACCTATATAACATTAATGTAATATAATTGGACGTTAGCATTTTTGTAGTTAAAAGATATTTTTTTGTAATCACGCCGAGTCACCAATTTGCTTGTGTTCGGTTGTTGTAAGTTTAAATAAAAAGGTACTCCGATATATATGAACTATTTTATAATTATCTAGATTTAAGAATACTCGTGCGTAAGAAGCGAAGTTTGGATAGTGACTCCTGTGCGGGTTAGAATGCAGGGAACATTATGCGAACTAATCAATCAATGTTAAATGTATTGTTTACTCGGTGGTAGGGCTTTGGGCATCAGATATTCTACCGCAAAACAGCAGTACTTTGTATCAGATATTCTATCGCAAAACAGCAGTACTTTGTATTGTTGTGTTCCGGTTTGAAGGGTGAGTGATCCGCTGTAATTACATGCACAAGGGACATAACATCTTAGTTCCCAAGGTTGGTGGCGCAATGGCGATGTAAGCGATGGTTAACATTTCTTACAATGCCATTGTCTATGAGCGTTGGTGACCACTTACCATAAGGTGGCCCATATGCTCCCGCCTAGCTATAAGGCTGTAACGATAAAGCCTGAAGGAATGTTTAATAATTCTTACAGCGCCAATAAATATCGGCGGGCGTGACCACTTACCATTAGTTAGCTCATTCGCCCGACCGCTTAAATATTTTATGAAAAGAAGGTAAGGATGTTAATTTTATTTATTAGAAATGTAACGCAAAGGCTGTGTAAATATTTATATTAAATTTAAATAGTTCAGTGAAAATAATTTGCTGTAAATATTTCCTAGTTACGTCTAAGGGTGCATGCATGGGAAAACATCTGTGTCCACATTGCTACTGATAACGTCCAGTCCACTCAACCATATCAGTGTAAATACGATAGTCCAGTCCTTGATTGATTTCATTAGGAATTTCCATTGGCCAGACGATAAAGGAATTTTTATATAAATGGAAAAGCATACAGCTATATGTACCTAAGGTATGTATATTCCTTCAAAATAATCAAATTAATTATTTAATTCAGAAAAACATATAAATCAATGCTTTTTTATGATATAATATAAAAACAGCTTTAATGTGTTATCGCTACATCTAATAACATTTCATTTATAGTGAATTTAAGATGTAGCATTAAATTAATTTACCAAATTAACTTTTAAAATTTTCGTTTTTGAAAGAAATGTTTAAAAATATTATTTTATGGTTCAGACACCGCATGTCTATATGTCACTAAGATATGTACCTATATGCATTATATCAATATTATTTTAATTAAAATTATTTTCTTAAAGATTACAGATACGACATGCTTATCAAATATTGAAAAGGGGTAAAATATTATTAATTCAGTTATTGAAACGCACGAACATCAAATTCCTTAACAAGATAACATAAAGTATTAAAAGGGATACTAATTCAGTTACAATAAATTTTCCCAGGGTAGAGCACTTGAACCAGGTGTTCACTGCTCATACACCTATACAAAATACGTTAGGATAAAATAAAGTCGAGTGCCACAGTAATGATAGCAGAGACATCAGCTACCGTCATGTTTTACAACGCCATTAATTGTTTTATGGTGGTTGTTAAATCGTCTGTAAAGATAACTGCGGTTCTGGGGGATGTTAAGGAGATTTTTCTAGTGGCGACAGAAGACTTTAGTGCCTTCGTACTGTAAGCTTACTCGCGTATGAAAGTAGTAAAATATGTAGTCATTTAATACATCTATTGAATTATCTAAGCCGAACCGCAATAATATTAATAATTTAAAATGTTTAATATTAGTTACAATAAAATATTAAACATATGTGAGGTACAACAAACATATTGTACAGTTTGCTATTTTATCTTTACTAATATATAGTCTATACTAATATATAATATAAAGCTGAAGAGATTTTTTGTTTGATCCGACTAATCTCCGGAACTACTGGTTAGAATTTATAAATGATTTTTGTGTTGTATAGTCCATTTATCGAGAAAGTCTCGAGGCTGATTTTTATTCATTATGTCTTTATTAATTATACGCGGGTGAAACCGCAGGGCACAGCCAGTGTATAGATATATTAAATGATTATATATATGTTAGTTTGGCCCAGTACAAAGGATTTGAAAGTGATTATTGACTTATCTTACTCGGTGATTTTCATGTTCAGCATCCTTTGCAATTTATATCGGTTTTGTATGATAATAAAGTTAAGAGAGCAGTGTCGGCGCTGGTAGATCGTTGGATGCAGAAATAGCGTGGGCGGGCTCGTCACAGATGACAGCTATCTGCATTCTGCACTGTTTATGACTTCCTCAGCCAATGGCCTCCACAATCGTGAACTTAGTTTCAAATGGTCTCAACTTCAAGAATATTTAACATTATGATAGATCGATGCAGAGTTGATATTGAAAACAGAAAAATGGTTAATTTTTAAGCAACAAGATGGAGCGTCAACTAAAGTTATTGTTACGACGTTCTCATTTTTAAAACAATAAATCAAAAATACTTTGATTATAATTTACAAATCATAACAAAACCACTGTTTTACGACCAGCCCATCGACAAGCTTTGCAAAACAATGGCTCAAATTGTATATACTCTAGCACTATTCATATTATTTCTGCGTCTGTATACGATACACGTGTAAGAAATTTTGGTCACAATTTAACCTTGTACGTTATTATACATATTACACAATGGCTGTTTTGAAATGTGCTTATTTCTAACTAAATAATATTTAGTATAAATTGAATTGATTAATACAATAATATAATATAATTAACAAAATACTTAAGTAAAAAAGTACAATTTTAAAAGCAGCAACCTATATAATATTTAGCCAAATAGTCCTATTTAAATATAAAACAACTTGAATTTTATTTTTAACGTTATATTAAAAGGTAAGCTTAAAACAGTTCACAGCCTTTTTCTCCTCTGTTAGTCAGTTTTTTTTTTGATAGCTTAATAGTGATACAATTTTTAAAACTAAAGCTCGTGTTACAAAGATGCTAATTCAAATAAGTACATACATATGTTTTTCTAAAATTTTCAATAAAGATTGTACTATTTAGCTGAATTTTGGTCACTGTAAATCATTATAAATGATGAGATTCAAGAAAGTTCGATTTTTGACCGTAATCATTTCTCATTTGTATTGTAGAATATTTTTTCTAATTAAATAAAGCAAAACTGATGCGTTAAAACTATTGGGCTATTGTTTATTTTGAATTACGATAAACATGGCAAGCGATAGGCGATTTTACCGAAAATTGCAATAAGCTCGCACTGATTTAAACTTATATCATAAATCAATACAAAAGCTCAAAAGATCGAAGTCCTTAAGTAAATGGATGTCTGAGACTTAATGTCAATATTTTATACGAAAAAATCAATATTTTATAGGAAGAAGAATTTTTAAAAAGTGTTTGTATTACTTTATTGTATTCCCTAGAATTTCCAAGTTATAGGATCTATTTCATACTCGTCTTGCTAAATCTAGATTTTTCCCTTGCCTTCTAGAGTATTTTCCTTCTCACAGAATGTGTAAAATTACATTTAAACTCTAAACGCTTAAATTAACATGTAGCCGAGCAACATTCGGAAGTTTCGAAAAGTTTTAATTAAATCAATATCCTGCGTGATTAAATTCCGGAGTTGTCTGGTTTAATTATTTTCTCATTATTTCGATAACCATAGAATATAGAATAATGTTTAAGTTATTTTATAATAGTTTTGAGTCATTTATGTTTTATTCGCGTATTATTTATTAGATAAATTATAATAAATCTTGTTGTATTTTATTAGAAAAGTAAGAAAAACTTTGTGTGAAATTATCCGGTGTTAGTTACCAAATTGATAAAAAAATAACAATATTCTAATCTTACGCAATAAACACGTGCCTTTGATTGCCTTTTCTGTCGTATGTTAAAGCAAAACATGTTCATGTTGTATTCGTTGTAAACACAGATGTATGCGTAGACGACTATGAAATCTGGTGTAGTAAATCACTGTGTACAGCTATAAAACTTTTTGTCAAGACGGGGACACGTTCGGTAATTAATTTAAGCCTTTTAAATTAACTCACAATTGTTATATAATAATAAAAATATTATTTTTAACATTAAAATTTATTATTATTTATTCCATTCGGTAAGATTTATTTAGCTTAAATGATGTATATTCATTATTCATTTATTTTTATAATTTTGTTAGTGTTCATATTTAATATAATTTAAATTAATCTCTTAATTAAGATTTGATTCTTATTTCGTTTTCAATATATCTCGAACATTACTCAAAAATAAGTAATACATATATTAAAAAACAAAACTCGTTATAATCCATAGAAGAGTAGGCCACAAGTATCTGTGATTGTCAGAAGATGTTACTAACCAGATGGCGACGCGCGGTAGGTCTTCTACGTCCCTACAAAAAGTAATCGAATGCTTTGAAATGATTGTCTGTAAGGCGGTCTACATTCGTGATATTAATATTTTTATACAATAGCAACTTCACGGTATTTATGATAATTGTAAGGCGTTTCTGACTTTCATGTAAAGGCAATAAAGTTTACTTAAGTTATTCCGTTGCCAGAACTCGTTCTAACTAATAAACAAGGAAACCGCTGGTAGTTCCCCGAACTAGTAAGTAATTATTTCGTTTAATATTGGTTCCCGAGAGTGATCCGTTAGAAATCGATCGACTTTTAGTGGCGTGTCAGTGTTTGAAAAAGTATAATTTATTGTCAGCATTGAGATCGCGAGGAAACCCGAACGCGGCATTAGAAAATAAAAAAGTAATAAAATAAGAGATGTTTACGAGCGTAAAATGACGTGAGGGTCGGCCACTTGGGTCGTTTAGGAGTTTACTTGCGCCGGCGCGCCACTGTACGACCTATGAAATAAACAAAAACGAACATGAAGGGTTTTTCGTAATAATTTATTTTCTTCGTCGCTTTGTGTGTTTAGTCGCCTAGTAATTATCGGTCGCGCGCCGAAAGTTGCAAGGCTTAAGTGGATGTATTCGAGTACCTATTTTATATTGGTAACGTCAACATTAACTTTACTTTGTCAAGCGTTTGGGCAAGATATTATAAAAGTAGGTTCGTACGTGCTTTCCGAATCGAGGATTGAAAAACATTAAACACGATAATGTATAGGTAATTATTCAGTACTTAAAATATAGTATAGGTAGTATGTACATATGTTGCGACATAATATGAATAAGTGTTTCGAATATGTAAATATTTTTTTATGTAAAATAAGCCTGAAGTGACGTGGTTACCGCCGCTCATAGGCATTTTATTAATTATTTAAAAAATATTAACAATTATATACAACTGTCCTAAGGTTCCTAACTTATTACTCTTGTGCCTGTAATTACACTAATTCACTTGTCTTTCAAGCCGAAAGAGTACTATTTTATTTGATATCGCTGCGATATAGAATGTGATCAGTCGATGCTTATCCAATGGTCATCTTAGAAATGTACGAAATTGTATTAAATAGACCTAAGATGACGTATAGAGCATCCTGCGATTCCCGAGATAATTTATTCCAACGACAAGCTATGCAATTGAATGAATATGGTTTATTATAAAGAGATATTGATGTTCATATAATTTTCTTGTTATCCAGAGGAGGAGGGTGTATGCGACGCGCGCACGTGAAGCGCCCAATGAACGCGTTTATGGTGTTCGCACAGGCGATGCGCAGGCGCCTCTCGGAAGAACGGCCATCGCTACACAATGCGGAGCTTAGCAAATCACTCGGCTCTATGTGGAAGTGAGTATAACTAATATTTTCGTAATCAGACTAAAATTAAACGTATAGTATATCAAAAACATATTATTGTTTTCATTTTTTTAAAGCTTATCCTGAAACAGTTAACCCATGTTATATTACTCATAAAATAATTGGAAGTACAATTAATATGAAGTTAATAATGTAGACGATACACTGTGAAAAATATAGGTACGTATGTACATATTTCGAAGCCTCATTAGATATATCTTGTTGAGTCATTGTTTCTACTCAAACAAGTACATATACAATGAATGGTGACGGTTACGAAAGATGTCCAACAAAAATATATTGTAGTATAAAAACTAATTTTAAAATATATTCATAATAATTTTGGTTAAAATATAGACTTCGTTCGATGAAATACGAATACGATCGAAATAGCATTGCAATTTTAACGTCAACCCATTCTCCGGTTATCTTAATGAGCACATCGCGGCCGATGAGATGAGTAATGTCAAGTACTGCGTGGAGGGATGAGAAAGTGGGCAAGGGGGGAACAAAAAAGTGAGACCCGATATGAAACCTTCGTCCATTAAAATAAGAGTTATTTTGCCTTAAAAATCACTACTTTAATCTGTATACCGCAAGTGGAGTGCGGAGCGCGTGCGGCGCCCAACCGAGCGGCGTGCATCGATTGTTTACTCATTAAAATGCTATCGCCGCTAAGTGATACGATAACATCTCTAACTGTCTCGAGCCTTCCACTGCAGAGCTTTGGCAGTATTGAAAAAAATACATAGAGACTTGGCAAAATATTTGTATTTACATTCTACCGTTAATTCTCTTTATTAATTAATCCCTAAGCAATTTCATTAATAATAATAATCTTAACATTGAACTTTTATTAATTAGTATCGATAAATAGAACCAAGTTTAAAAAGTTTTTAATTGAATGGAATATATGTGTTTTTAAGCGCATTTCATGTACTTTTCGTGTACCGTAATCATATAGATTTTTCCGGAATAACTTTAGTTATCTCTGACCACCCGCGAAGTACTGTTATGACACAAGAATGACATGCCTATTCGGAGCAAACTCTCGAATCATCAAAGAAAACAGTCGGTGAAATGATGCTGATTGCTTTGTTGTTAAAGGTGCACTCTAGACATATGATGGCGAATGTCTAGACTAATAAGAATTAAGAAACATTATATATGTAAGATGTGAGTTTTAATAAGCCCATAAAGTTTAAAGCTATAACAATTATAATGTGTATTTCTAATTACTCTATTTTTTGCTTTTTGTATTTTGCAAAAAAAACAAATCAAATCAGTGTGGTAAAAGAATTTTCACAAATAATAAACGAACTCACTTTCGCATTTATACGGTATACCTAATATTAGATAGGATTATTGAATAAAAGTTTTTTTTTTCATTAATTTTACTTACAATTGTAACCACAGCCGATTCGATTCACGAATTTCAAATAATATTTGCTTATCGGTACTTACTTATTTCCTCATCGTTTTTTACTGCTCACGTGTTTTCGAACTTGGTATGATTCATTGTAATGTGACCATATTTTTTATAGAAAAAATACTAAGTTAGCTACGAATTATTGTACTATACTAGGTATATCTATGTCTTATTCTAAATACCTCAATAAATGAACCTAATAACGTAGCATATTGGCATTAAGGTAATTCTTATTGTAAGACTATAATCATTTTAATAATATGCTGTTTTCGCAGAAGCCTGAGTGAAGACGAAAAGCTTCCTTTTGTGAAGGAAGCAGAGAAATTACGAACTCAGCACAAGCGGGAGCATCCTGACTACAAGTACCAGCCGCGACGTCGCAAACCACCGCCTGCTTCGACAGCCAGACTTAAGCAGGAACCGACTCCGGAACGCTACGCTCCACAAATAGACTTCTCACGAATTGAAGTAGACGGGGCTCTACTCGCAGATGGGCCGCCTGATGGTGCTGAGCTAGATCAGTATCTGAAGCCGGCTCCAATACCAGACTACCATGAAATGCAACCACGTTACTCGCATACTTTGACACACCACCCTCCAGGGCTGTACACGCCTGTCCCCTCTCATTTACATCCGCCCTGTGGAGACTGGCAACACTACCCGGGACATCCCTAATATTTTTCAAAGTAACTTGAAATCCTCAACGTTCGATGATTCTTTAAATCTTTATCACTACCCGAATATAAAATTAGGTCAATATATACAAGTGTAGGTATAGCCAGGAACAAATATCACATTACCACATGTATTCGGATGATATCGTTCCACGCACCACGCACACGTGCATTTGATCATCGCAAAGTAAACATTTATTAGGAAAACATGATATCTAAGATCTACATATCTTTCCGGGTGTGATAAAATGAACTAAATTTATATATAATTAATATAACTAATAATATTTCAAAAAATATAGGGTATGTGTTCCTCAAATTATAATTTCGAGAGCTAGTGTAATATTGATTATTTGATTAAATATGAAAATCTCAAAACTCTACAAACATTAAATAATTAGAAATACTAAATATATACTAGATTATATGAATATTTTTTAAATAAAAAGTAATGACATCATAAAATTGATCGTCAAAAGCCTCAGGTTCCAAAGCTTAATTTAAATTTCTTAATAGAATTTAGATAGTGTAGTTATATATAGGTATAGGATATATTAATTAACTTACTGCCTTACTTATAAACGACGCTTAGCGGCTGCTCAGTTAAGCACTGATTTCGCTCTATCACTGATTATTGTCGATTTGAAACTCGATAGAAGAAAACACGACATTGTTCGACTAATCACCCGCTATGTAACATCATCTACCGCTTTACAGGTAAGGCTGAGTTATTAAATTAATATTCTGCTTTATGAACCCTTAAGTTATTATTGTGATTAATTAGAATTATAATGTTAATGTTATTTTTAAAAATAAAAGTTTTTTAATAAATTTGCAATACAGTTATTTTAATTATTAAAAAATATATAACACTTAGTTCTTATAATAAAACCTAATCCAAACAAACATTTTTAGTAATTAGCTGCGCAAATATATTACGCGCCTAATGAGTCAGTATTCTATGAACATTTTCTTATAATCTTCATCGCCCAGAACACTAATGATTTCTTGATACATTTTTTCTTGAATACATAAATCGTAATATTGCTAATGCCATAAAATCGAAGGAGCTTCCTGTTATAATTAATTAATTAACGTATTAAATATATTACAACGTATAGGTACATCTATATCAATTCATAATCGCTGTCTCAATTCTGAGAAGCGATGAAGGGTACATGAAACGATGTCGAGCGATACGAGCGACCCCTAACCGTCCCGCTTCCGGCCGGGTCGACCGACCGGCACAAAGCCTCCTTGTTCCTACACATATCTTATCACTCTCACATTTTCGCGACCGATTAATGAGAATTATAATATCGATGAATTACATAATAATAATTAATTAAAATAATTCATGTCAGATACGTCTGCTTCAACTTTACATAACGAAATGATTGGCATTTTTTCAGAACAGGCTTTTATATACAAGATTTTTGATCTAATGTGTTGATCGCTGGGAGTTCCTTCGCCTGGAATCAATCCTGAGTATTTTCAGGTCTTGCTTACCACAGAAATACACTGTCATCGGAACTCAGAGAAAGTGGTTCTAATTTAGCTTGCAAGATAACCTAAACAAACTGAAATAAATTAAATAAAAGCTTATAATAAGACAATATGGCTAACTTTCTGTTTCAAATTGTCAGATTGCCACATGATAATATATTGTTTAGGATTATTTTTTATTTAAGAGCGAAAACAAATGCAACTACAATATAAAAAAACGGCCGATCAATAGTAATAATTGTTAGACCTAAATATAGAAACAAATTACTTGTAGTTACTATTTCGATAAAAAAAGTTTAATGAAAATATTAGTAATTCATAGTGCAACAGTGGATAAATTATTCTAATAGAATATTTAAAATAAATATGGTATAATTTTTGACGAAAAAACTGATCTAAATAAAACATGATTAGTTAATTTATAATTAATTTATAATATAGATAAGTTAAACTGATTTCCGATGTATACTAAATATGAAAGAATATATGTATGCGGGCTGGTGTTTCCTCACAATATTTTACTTCAACTCAAAGAATAAATTATAAACACGAATTAAGCACATGGCATAATATATGTATGTCCAGTGAATTTCATACAGTTATGAAATACATTTTAGGTACCTACATTTTATTAGTACAAACCTTTACATATTGAAAAGTAGCTGAAGTTACGCTCATGTCAATTATTTTTATAGAACGACTAGCTGATACCCGCGACTTCGTCCGCGTTGCTTGCTATATTAACAAAGTATTTTTCTTGAAACTTTAATAACTTTTTATTAAATTATCTCTTACTCTATCATTTTATTTATATAGATAGAGAATTGTGCCCAGTTTTTATATTTTTTTCAAATTGTCCTTTACAATACACGAATTCAATCTGAATATCTAGAAAACACAAAAACATGTTTAAGTATTTTATATGCCCACAATTACTTCATAACATTAATTGCAGATATTAAAACATATTTTTAACTAAATAAATATTTTTTGTTTTCGAAAGTTCTTCCTTTCGTACCTATTAACTTAACAAAATGCCATGGAAAAGATGATTATCATGTGATAGCAAAAATATTTAACTAATTAACTTCATTATAATTCTCGAAATTAGCCCCTTCGACACAAAAAAAAACGAAAACAAGAGATACTGTTATGAATAACTAATGGTGCATCTTAGAATATTAAGATTGAGTGCAAATGAGCCGGGAGTTAGAGGCGCGTGCGGCGGCGGCTCGCGTTACACAGACACACATGCCGAAAGACATCCTATCCCACCGAGTTAACCAAGGTACTTTTTGCATCACAACACATGAGATATTAATTAAATGGGCGGCGGTTGCACGCTCAATTTTACGCTTTAGTATCTGGTCTTTTTAACTTGTCTAAGCGATGTCTTACTTAATATCAAGTGTATCACTTAGAAGCAATATTGTTATTAAAATTCTTCTTTAATAAAATACTAAATATATTATACCTTGGAGGAGGAGGAATTACAATTAAGTCTTTTTTTAATATTTTATGTAGGTAATATGTTGATTTTCAGAACGTGATTGTTTAAGAAATATATAATACGATCCATATCGGAAATGATGGCTTTCGCTCGTCGCTGACGGCTGACCGTAAGTTCAAGTGGTTCATTCAACGACAGTTCGTGTGAAATTGGTCTCCAGATACCAGATACAAGTGTAAGACGATACCTCGGCGTCTGGTGAACATCGCTTAGAAATCAAATCCAACAATGTAAAAGTACCGAGCCAAGTGCCAACATGAGTACAATGCGATTGAATCATTACGCACAGTTACATCAGAAATGCTTCGAGTTCATTGAACAAGATACAATATTCGTAGATTTACTTGGAGAGAAGTGCGTGGAATTTTTGTTTATTTTAAGTGATAATATTTTAAATAAATACAAAACATTTAAAAATCGAGGGGATTTCCTTAATTTGCAAATAATCTAATTATTGCTTACTCTTTATTGTAAATATGTTTGTTTAGTATAAGACCCTTAAATATTAAAGAAAAACTTCATTAAGTACGTAACGTATTATGTAGGTATTTGATTATTATGGGAATTTATAAAAATAGAGACCATACCTAATTGATTTTGATTATTTAAACCTGAAAATTCAAACATTCATTATAAAATAAATAATATAATATATAATAAAGAACATGAAATTTACTTATAAAACCTATGAAACGTGCTACATCTTCTGGTATACCGTATAGGTATGTATTATGCACATAGGTTAAATATATTGTATATATAACTTTAAATAAGTTTTTTAATAAATGTAATGAGTGTAATTATATGGAAACAAGATAATGATATATGTATGTAAGATAGTTTCCATCGCAAGAAGAAAGTAGTGCCCAGGTGTGTACGAGAAATGCTTTCAAAGGCACGGCACGTGTCGTGCTTAGTCCCAGGTTCCGGGCTGCTACTGAGAATCTGCATTAATATTAAAAGTATTTATTTTATAATTACAAACATACTTCGGGTAAATATTTGAATTTGATGTGTCCATGTATCATTTCTCGAAGAGCACGCTTATGTGTATGCCATTGTTCACAATTTGCTATCACAAATATCAAATAGAAATCTTAATTACATCAAAGGGTTTTTGATGAGCTTTCGAAGAAAGTTATTAATTCAAAATTAAATTTAATAATATATGCTTATACAAAAAAACAACAATGTTATTCTTATTAGGTACATTTGTAACTTAAAAACATAAGAAACAAAAAATCGAGATATCGAGGGCAAAGCGTTGCTTAGGCATATGCGAGGATTCATGTTTACGCGTTTCTCCCTGGAGTGGGGGTGTATGTGGGGCTGGCCGGTGCGAGGATCCATGCACTAGTATGGGTAAAATGAAATTGGTTTATTCTTTTGGTTATTTTTTTTATGTTTTGTATGTTCCATTTGATTGTGTATTGTGTAGGTGTGTGAGACAGAGAGTATGTGCTAAAAAAATATGGTATTAAAGGTAAAGTTCAAGGAAAAAAGGGAAAATTAAAGGGAAATAAACAATTACTTTTAACAATACTACTTTGCTGGTTGGCGCTAGAATATGTGATGAGGGGGTGGTACCTAGATGGGCTAGCACAAGGCCACCAAGTAATTATCAAGTTACAGAAAGTATTATAAAATTGACAGGAAAAACTCTTATTATGAAACAATGCAGTAGGTATCACTTATATAGCTTACAATTTTTTGGTTTTACAAACGCCTACATCTATAGCTATGTTCCGGTGCGTATACAGCCGTTAATTTAAACATTTCATACATTGCCATGACCTGTGGTGTGAGAGGATGACGCATTTCATTTAGTACGAAAAAGAAACGTAGCAAGTTTGTCACTTACGCTTATAACGAAGATCAACCAATTAGTGCACCTTAGGCGCATACTAACCATAACAAATGTACAGGGACATATCAATTATATTATCTATTTTACCGGTAGAAACAAATCATACAAGTATGGGGGAAGGTATTGTAGCATTATGCACAAATAAATCACAACAGTAATTAAAATATTAAGTAGGTATAAGTATAAATAAGAAAACTTTTACTCAGAGAGATGAAATGTCATTCTGGTTAGAAAAAGTATACATTACGGTTTTTTTTATCTTACCACGACGTTTATGGTGTTTTCTTTTGACGCTAAAATTACTAAGTTACTCGCAGAGCTCACTGGAGTATGCAACATAAAAACTGTCCATGAAATAACAGTTCTCACTAAAAATCAATACCGGCCATGCTCAACGACAAGCAATGAGATTTTTTATTGTCATGTGGAAGCACACTTTAAGCGGGAACTACATATGTATATACCTTGAAATTCGAATGATATATTCTCATGGATGGTATTCTTGGAATCTACCGCTCCTCGAATACAGCCTAAAAAAATCTGCAGGAATTGTGAATCATGTTGAGGTAAAGCCACTGAGTCTCGACGACTACCAATTAAGTGGTACACATGCCAATAATGGAATACGTTTTATTTGCACCCTGTATTTTGTATTATTTGCATCCAGAAGTATGTATAGGTAGTTTATTAGCTAATAATATGTTAACATGAACGTTCTAACTCTTCTAAACAAAAATAAAAAGTGCAGGTTAATGTGATGAGCTACAAATACGTCGCTACACGTCAAAAACGTCCCAATTGGAACATTTAACAGTCGTCAAAATGTGCGTGCTAATAACATAATATCTGCCTCTTTTTACATCTTTAATTTGCTCTTAATACTATCAGTACGTACTGTCATTTGTATTTCAATAACTTTTTATCTTTTATTGTTTTCACTTCATATTAATATATAATCAATCATAATTGACTGATTGATTATTTATTATTGCTACAGTTTTTGGTCGACATTACAAATATAGGCATGGCAACATTAGTATAACTGTCGCTTTTATTATCATTAAAATGTCATTTCGTTATTTGGTTGTCAAACTTATAATAATTATATTGTGAATTTGATATCACAGAATTTTTCAGTGATTCATATCATAAGTTTACGGAAAACGATACGATTTTGAAATGATAACAAGACTAACATCGATGAGTATTTAGATGTCATTATTAATGGCCAGCTTGCCGAATGGCTGGATTTAGCTGGTAAGTAACTATTTCTATTTAAAGCAATTGATAGAACACCCAATTGATTCAATTTAATTAATGTATTAATTTCCTTCCTTACTTGTTAATTGAAAGAACCGTTCGTCTAGTTTAACAAATCATTTGATTCGAACTTATTTTAGAAGTCATGAATGAAAAATCTAAAAAAACAGAAATGAATACATCGCAAATCGAACATTAAAACTAAAATATAAATAAATGCAACTTCAAATAAATTATAGGTATCTGTCTGAAGGCTTCCAAGTAATAATTGAGAAGTCAAAAGAAGCAAAATGTTCTCTGAAAGATGTACAGTTGCGTTTCTTGTGCCCTGATGATTTGGAGGAGGTACTGTTATATCTGCCATTTTTTTAATACAAATATCCATTTATAATACTTAATTATACTTACAACATTTGTTTACCTAAACTAAAATCAGTTGAGTATTATTTAAATATTAGCTGACCTGAATAAATGATACTTAAAATAAAGATTAATTGGCCACAAATGTCGGAGTATAATTTTACAATGTGCATGTTCAGTTAGCTTTTAAGTGTGTATAGGTGCTAATAAAAGCTTAATTTATTATCAGCATTATGTCTTTATGTAATATCTAATGTATATCTGTGTTTATCATTTACATGTATAATTTATATTTTATTCTATATACTTTCCAGGTAAGAGCTTTGTGCAGAGACTGGTTTCCAATAGAGTATCCACAATCATGGTATGAGGACATAACATCTTCTGAGAGATTCTTTGCCCTAGCCGCAATATATAAAAGCCAGATAATTGGTCTCATAGTTGCCGAAATTAAACCTTATCTCAAACTCAATGCAGAAGACCGAGGAATACTCTCTAGATGGTTTGCCTCAAAAGATACACTGGTTGCATATATATTATCACTAGGTAAGGTTTATGTCAACTACATTTATTTTAGTATAAGTTGGAATACATTTTATGTCATTTACATACAATACAGGTCAAATATAATTGGCTAACAAATTGTTTGTCTTTAATTGTCTTGAAAGGTCAACTAAATATTTAATATCATACATGCGAAAACTGTAAATGACACTGTAATCATCCACTAACCATTGTACCTATTTTGAGGATTTTTTGTTATGAAGTAAGTTTGAATCCCATTAAAGGTCTTAAACATTTTTAGGTATACAAAAAATATTTTACTTATTTTCACGTTAATTTTTAGGTGTGGTACGTTCATACCGTCGATCGGGAGTAGCAACAATGCTACTAGATGTACTAATCAACCACTTATCCGGACCAGTGCCTCAGGCCCCTCACGAACATCGGGTTAAAGCAATATTTCTCCATGTTCTAACTACAAACAGTGAAGCCATTTTGTTTTATGAAAAGAGAAGGTGACTATAACATCCTATTAAATTTTTCATGAAGTTCAATAACATTTATTTTAAATATTATGTGTTATTTTCTCATATAACTGTTTATTATAAATAATAAGCAGTTGCTGTTAGTGTAATAGGATCATATGTTAATTATGTTATTGTATGTACTCTATTATTTATCTAAATTATCAATTATTGCAATAGCAGTATTGCTACTATATAGGTGCTCAATACATTATTTAACATCAAAACAGTGGAGATAAAAGCAAATAATATTAGTAAATATTTATGCTTTCCTGTGATTTATACATAATACTATCTATGACCAATTTCATTAATAGTAAATAAAAGTAAATTAATCCATTGCAACAAAGTATAGTTTGGTTTATTGGTTTTGTTTTTCGAAAATTAAAAGTTTTCTTTTAGTGGTTTATTTGTAATAAAAGATAATTAGTTTAATACTTCTATCACAATTTTATTAAAAACCCTTTGCAGTTTTAAATTTTAATTTTTTGATAAGGAATTGTCCTGTGAGTCAGACAAACATATACCACCTTACTTATAAGCATTTACCTACAGCTTTTGTGGTTGAATAATAATTCGAATTAAACAACTGCTTGTAGCGGACACTGCAAGGTGTGTGAAACATCATGCAATGATAAAAATAATGTTCAAATATATGTGATAAATGTTTGCAGCCCACTACACCATGACTAACACGTGTTTCTGGCCCCTATAAAGAAAAGGTTGAGTATCGTTGGTTTAGAGTGTGATTAGTTAATCAATGCAAATTCTTATTTAAAATGTCAAATCAATAATGACAGACAGAGCAAAATCAGTGTTTAACAACCACTAACACCACTAAATGTTTATAAGTAAGGCTATACTCCTTTAGTAAATAGTTCTCAACAACAAGGAAACAGTTAACACATGATCATATGTGAAGCATTAATTCACATTTGGTTAAGCTATTGGCATATAGTTAACTATATGAAAAGTTTTACTTCATACAAAGTATATTAACTCATGTTTTAACAGATTTATTACAAGTTCTATAAATATTGTCTTTTCATTTTCAGATTCAGACTGCACTCTTTCCTACCGTATTACTATTCAATAAAAGGCCGTTGCAAAGATGGATTTACATATGTGTACTATGTTAACGGAGGCCATGCACCATGGGGGTTGTACGATTATGTGAAGTACGTAGCTCGAGCAGCGTGGCGTGGAGGAGGCCTTTACCCCTGGCTGTGGGGCAAGCTGCGGACTGCACTCACCATCGCTTGGCATAGGTAGTGTACATATAAAATCACTTTTTATTATCTGACATAGTAGTATTAAATACTCGCTACCTACTGAGTAATACAACATTAGTGGACTAAGGATACTCATGTACAATACTTCCCTTATAGATAAATATTGTTGGTTGTCAATTCTTCTAATGTTATTCGTATATAAGTTTTATTAATGAGGGACAAACAAATTTTAGTGAGATACAAGTTTACTCATATTTTATTTATCAGTTTTATGCAATAGCAAATTTATGGAATAATTTTCCATTTTTATTTCTTTTTTTTGTATTATATTTTTTATCGCATGGAAGATCAATACGAGTATGGAGCGTCACTGTCATGTTCCAAAAGGCCCATAAAGAGTCATACAGCATTCTGCGGCTACCATTTAACTGCCCAGTGGGCAGCGGGACTTTAATACTACTATAAAAAAAATATTAAATTAAGAACTTGTTGATTCCGTATATGACAATAGGTATGGTCATTGAACTTTACCTGGACGAAATAGAAATAGAACAATGTCCGCTGCACAGCTTCAGCAATAAGACTGAGTGCAATTTTATCTGCACATGATACTTTTATAATTAAAAGAAAAACTTTTCATCCAAAACTAAAGCTGCTGCTGCTGATATTGTTTAAAACAATATAAGTTTTTTCTAACATAAAAATGTTGGTGTAAGGCATAGAAATACTGTTAGATATTTTACTAATGTAACATTGTTCATAGGCATTTCATTTCATATTGTGTCACTTTTATGACGTATTTACGATTCAATCTTATCAAGTATTCGTTGTGTTTAAATGTTTCGAAATCATCGCAATATACACGTATTTTAATTGACACATACATTATTTAAATAAAACTAATTTCATTTATTCTAATATTAAAATTAAATCAAATAAGTGACAATTAATACGAATATGAAGGTACATACGAATTAACATTTTCTAAGATGAATACGACATATAAGGGTTTCAAATACATATATAATCGGGAATTGAGTAAATTATAACATTCTAATATAATAATATACCTTAGTTGTGTCCGATTCATTGAATCAGAAGTCCATTAAACAGATTCGAATTTAATATGACAATTATACATCTACATATAAAATAGATACATGTTCTATCTAATAATAATATTTAAGATATATTTAACGCTTATTTGCGATATCTACACAGAGACAAACAAAGGGATCTAGACGAAAAGACAGTTTGAAGCAAAGAGGTCTTCCATTGACCAAGCTTTTTTTTATTAGTCTTCGTATTTTTTGGTCAGCTATTTATGTATGTATTTAAAAATAGAATATATTTATTATTTAATTGTTACATTTTTTTTTATTTGAGAAGATATTTAACAGCTTAGGTTCCTACGTATAAATTATAATATTAATATGCGTTGCTTTTGAAATGCATTTATATAATATTAGATAACATAAGGTTGAGGTGTTGTAGAAAATTGATTCGAATGAAAAGTAAGTTTGAATTATTAAATTTTAAAGAAATGCGATTTTCTGTTATTCGAGATAGCGTTATGTGATTGCAGATAACGACAGTTTGTTATCTCGATTTTTCTGTAACCTATTTACTTTATCTATATAGTATTTTTATAGAAATAAAAATCACGAACGACTTGGCATCAATGCAGATTTTATCTCTTCAGATGTAACGTTTAAATATTTGAACGGTATAAACGATTACCGAAATAAAATTTATCGTAATTGGTCGAATTAATGTGTTTAAGTTACTTATCACCCAATTTTTATGAAACGGAAATGAGTAATTTTCATGCAAATTAAAAAAAAAGTGATTTTTTATTTAAAATACAAAATCCGCACGAATATATATTTAAAAAAATATATATTTTATAAAAATCCGCCGAAATCTATTTAAAAATAGTATATTTTATTGACTCAGAAGTGAGTCAAATCTCATTCCATGACATTATTTAATATTTTAAAATTATTTTTTTCATCAATTCATTGTTGTTTCTATAAAAAAAATATATTCTAAAGCTAAAATGTATTGTTTTTTGAATCTCTCGTTTGCCTTCTTGTAATTTGCCGTTAAACTCGGATAGGTGGTTTTATAGTATATTTTCGTTAAAAAAATAGTGCCCGAGATAAAGAAAATTAAATGCGCGTAGCGTTATATGATCAATTCATTATGTTCAACATTTCTTTAAAGTAATTCTTGAACATCAAAGAGATTCTTGAAAAACAAATTCGAAATTGATTAGTTCGTGCAATACAAAACCCACACATACGTACACATAAATACGATATATTAATGCTCACGTTTGTGTGTCATCATTAAATTAACTGTCGGCTGTCGAATTTGTTTCTAAATGAATACCCTTGGGGAGTATTCAATTTGTTTAGTTGTATGTGTCGGTAAACGAACTCACAACTAATGACAACCGGAACAACCAGCTCGGTATTAACATCTGAGATATTCGTTCTATACTTACATTCGGTTTTAGTACGAGTTCTCTTACAAATATTTATAAAAGTTCACGCAAAGCAAAATTTATATGTCATATATGTCATGTCATGTCATTTATATGTCACGGATACCGTCGTGCACAATTTATAAATGAAACTAATTTCACAATAATAAAAATAATGCGTTTTCATTTTCTTTTATTCGTATTTTTTTTAATTATATATTTATTGTTTGGTTACAGATTTTTGATTGCTTTTATTTTCATTTCATTTATTGCATTTCATCATGATATTTATGACTCCCTTACATTAGTATAATTAATTATTGACATAGTTACATGAAAAAATGTCTATTTACTACCTTAATCATTAATATACGTTTCGTTACTGTTGATGCAGATCGTCGTGAGTTATTATGTGCAATTTACAGCACAGCGTGAAAACTGATTATTTGTACCCTTAATGATTAGATATATGTATGGACTCATATTTTTTCTCTATATCCCCTTTGTCTATAGTAACTAAATTAAAACGTAATATCTATTGTATAAAATTTATAAAAAGAAAATATAATAGCAAAGGACTTTTTGTAGTTATAATACGAATTTAATTTTTACTTACGACCTTATTCACTGATAGTAACGATTTGAGTTTTTTTTAATTGCATTAGAATCGCTAAGTATGAGTCACGCAACAGCAAGTCTATTATTCAATTTAATTAGCTGTTTCGAAAATCTAAATGTCATGACTTTCATGACGGACAATTTGTTCCGAACATCTTCATAATACTAGAAAAACATAATCAGTATTGTTATGTATATTCTAAAGTACTAAGCCTACCACCACCGTCACAGTCGATATATCACATATCACAGGGAATTGAATTATATGACTTTATGCCGACATGCGTAACACCATAAACACAACTTTAGTGACATAAAAAAGTTTCGTTTTTGTGATACTTTTTGGTATTTAAAGCTTTAAAATTTGCTTCAACAAAACTATTTATTGTTTCGATAATATCTAAATTAAAAACACAATTATATCATATTGAAATTATATTATAGGAGGAAAAAACTAAAGGCATCGAGTGATATTAAGTATGCAGTATAGTGCCATGATTTTATGCCAAGACATTTGAAGTAAGGTGCCTGTGTGTTCACTTGAAAGAAGTAATATATAATTAACATAGAAAATAATTCTATCCTAAAAATATTGTTATAAATATTGAACGCATTAATATAAATAATTTTACATGGTAACACTGTGCTGATGTAAGGTTTTTATCACACTAGCGTAATTCATCGCTTACCAATTTTCTATACGCTAAGGTTTATTGTTAAGGTGCTTTTATGTTACTCAAATCAAAAACTTATGATAACATTTAACAATTACCATCGTTTTCTGAATATATCATAGCGATTGTCAAGACATTGCATGACTAAAAATAGTAACCAGTTTTCAATATGCTTATTTTTGTAATACTAAACTAAATATGAAATTAACTGTAATCATTAAATATGAGATACGTATTAAAACATACCAGTTATATTTTTTTAAATATATTGAATAATATCATTAATTTAAGCTCAGTAGATTTTCTTATGTCGTGTATTCACGGCCGCACTATAAAAAAATATAAAAAAACGCTAGTGTGAAAAGAATCTGTTAATATATTTTTAACTCATCAAGAACCAAAGTATCTTTATTATCTTAATATATTTTAGTGCTTAAAAGTATTAAAGAAATTATTTTAAGCGTTATGAAAATGGGTATTATTATTTCTCGGTCCGTCTGTTTTTTTTTTTAATTTTTTGTTCCTGATATTTCAAAATTGTTTAATTTATTATTCCAAAAATATTTTTATTATTATTTTTGTATTCGATATATTTTTTATAAAATGTGAATAAATACACATTAATTTGCACGTTCACGTTGGTCGACGTTGTATGTTATATTTGTATGATTTAAAATTATACTTTAGCTTCAAAATAAATATCGTTGTTGACTACTACTGCATCTTTTATTTTTACTCCTCCAAGAGCATTTTCCATAATATTCCCAGACAAATAAAAAAATACAATAGACATTTACAGTATATTGATATCCGAGGGCGGCTTCCCACGCTACGTGTTTCTAAGGATTATTACTGGACGGCGACGACCACAGACAGCCACGCACTGCACCGATGCTCTTCCAACGGTGCGTGATGATCTGTTACGGTCGAGATTCGAAGCCATTTTGTAATTCCAAAATTCAAAGTGTAAGAGAACGTAGCAGCTGCGACAACTATTGTTATATCTAGTAATAAAATTTGTGCTTTCCAGATACCTGTCTAGACGCCAATTCTAACATAATTGTCACATTATCGGAATCAAATTGAAACACAATCGGTGATCATTTCCCTATTCTATTAATACAACGATCCGGTTGCGTTGATATGGTTTTTGGCAATTGTATATGGCAACATATACAAAAGATTCGATTTAATGAGAAATAGTCGATGCTGGATGGGTATAGAATCGAGAACGTTATCAAACGTTATAGGTCTGCGTCCGTCCGTAAGAACACGAACCGAGAGAATTCGCCTTAAAACAAATAATTGTTTATGGTTTAACCAAAAATAAAGTCACTGTTACTTTCAAATAGTAACGATTCACTCCCTTATTTAAAAAAAAATGACAATAATTCCTAGCTATTAGTAAAAAAAAATGTTTCTTAACATGCTTTATATTTGGTAAAGTTCAAAACAAGACAATCGTTGATATGTCGAATAAATAAATAACAAACAATACGTACTGGATATATGTAAATGAGACGCTCAGTAACAATTTCAGAAAATCTTTAATTTTAATAATTGCTTATTTTTTCTTCAACTATGCTGTACAAACTATATTCGCTTAAATTAGAATTAGCAATTAATAATTGCACGTAAAAAAACTTAACAAATAGGTACTTTCAACTTTTCGATTGGAATGAACGATTATTACATTACGTAATATAATTATTTTTTTTACAATATTTATAATAAACTCTACAAAATGAAAATCATCTATCAACAAGCAGTCACAATCGCTCAATGATATGTTAAAATTATTTTTGTATATTTTTTATTATTGCGTTCTAGGTAGTAAATTTATGAAAGTATATTTTATTGAGTACGCAACTACATCTACGGGCGTGGCGCGACTGCTACGCTGGGAGCGGCTCGCGAGGCGTCAGTGGCCGGCGTGCGGACTACAACTACGACACTAGGTTGCTCCTGTCCGTTACACCTTTATGGTTCTGGCCCTTAAAGTCTTTGAGACGAATAGGCGAAGACTCACTGCCCGAGTCACCCTGAAATTATTATCACATAGTACTAATTATTATTTATTGGGTATTTAATTTGTTCTAAGATTGTATTTGCATAAGCTATGATTTTTTTTATTTACCATACCTAAGGAAAACTAGAAACTACAGTTCTAAAGTATAATAGCAGTTAGACTGAACATCATAATAAAAATAATTAAAGTTTATAAGTACATACGTTGGCACCAAGGGAAGTGGTCTCTTGTAGGAGGAGTTCGCTGTCGGTACCCCGAGACTCTTTGTTTTTGAGAATGGAACGTGACCGCGAGTCACTCTCATGAGGCCATCCGCCGGAACCGCGCTTATTACCGTTCTTACCTGTAGGTACACACAAATAAGTAAAGTGAAACTGTTATAGAGATACGTATACACAGATGTATATATACTCGTCTTAAAGGTTGGCACAAGGCTTGCTTTAATAGAAAATAAGTTTCATTATATATGAAATTCAATTTCTTCTCCGCGATTAGTTAAGGATAAGAAAGTTTGCACGGCAACAATTCTATGTACAGAATTGATAAAGTGGATTTAGGAAAATAAATTAAATTAAAAAAAAAAACGATCATTATCATTAAAAAAAAAATCGCATATTGTTTAATTAATCTTAAAAGTGAAGGAATTCGTCTCATACGATATTTCAAAGAAATAAAAACTTGCCGAACAAAATATGGTGATTAATAATCCTTGTTGCTATTCCTCTCGGTGGCTTCTTCTCCTCTTCCGACCACTCCTGTGTAAAATTTATTTAATAACATGTTTAATACAAAATACATCAAAGAATGAGTACCGTAGTACTACAACGAATACTAGCAACAGTGAACACCCAATATACAAAGGCCCGTGCACAAGGTAACATACAGTCAATGCTCCATGGGGAGTTATCATGCAGATAATGGTGTAGATGTAAGCTTTAAAATAGTTATCTTGTTGTTGTATTTTAATATGGAAGTCGCACTTGCAAAGGTTTTTCCTTCAGACTAGTGGTGCTTAATGGCCAGACTGACCTGTTGAAAGCGCGCTTTTCTGTGTTTGGGCTTTGAATCGTCAACGGCGACGAGGGATTCGTCTACCGGCTGCGGCAAACTCGTACGAGAGGCATCAAGCGGCCTGCTCAGCTCAGCGCTAGCACAAGCAGCCGCGCCCGCCCCAACGCCCGACAAGCTGCCCCCAGAACCGCGCGGCGAACCTTCGCCCTGCGAACCTTTCGCACACAAAACGCTCCCGTCTCCCGAGGCGCTTTTTCGCACACCGTTAAATTCTGCTGACACCCCGCCCCCGCCCTCACCCGTGCCGCCACCGCCGCTACCATCCAACGGATTCACATACAAGTTTGACGAGTCGTTCTCGCACGTGATGTCGCCCTCTGAAGGAAAAGGGTGCGTAAGGCATGATGCAAATGTATCTGCAACGTAAGACAGAGGCATATGGAGCCACGCACGCGTAGGTCACTTGAACGGAACAGAAATAACTCAGGTGCTAATAGTTACTTGTGAAAACATTCGATCAACCAATATAAAGAAGTGTACAAGAACAGTATAAAGGACATTTATATAAACGTTACGTATACATATTACATAGACAAGGGGGAGTAAATATATAAAGACCATCGACAATTCGTGTCACAGTGAGCAGTTAGGTGGAGGTAATATAGATTATTTATTGGCATATTCATACATCGAGTCGTACGGAATTGTTCGAATAAGATGCACAATAGTACGAGAGGATGAAACGAATCTAAATAAAGCACGTACCGGGGCTGTCGAGACTGTTAGGCGTCGCCTCGGGCAGAGCGCGCGGCGCCGGGTGCCGCTGCAGGCACGCCAGCTCCACACACACCGGTTGGCGCAGGTCCGACGTCGGCATTGGCATCAGTTGTTCGGCGTCTATGAATTCTTTGTAACCCTACATGAAAATGTACCATTAAAACAAGGTTAAAACATGTTGGTATAGAGCCCAATTTTGAAACAAAATGTATACTCTAGTAATAAATTTGGAACGCTAAATAATAGTTTAATAAAACTTAAAAAAATTGTTATGGCTAACAACAGATTAAAATTAAGTATTTATAAAATTACACTTCTTTTAATAAATATTGAAAGAGTGAAAGCATTTTAACAATACCTCTCAGTGTAAAATTCAAATACTGAAAATTAAAAATATAAAGCCTGTACTTACTGGTAATGCTGATGGAAAAAATTAAATATGATTAAAAAAAGATTGTTAGCACCTGCTCGTCAAAGACAAAGAAAGAATACTCGAGTTATTTTGCAAACACGCATACAAAATGTCTTGTGTTAATGTTTAGTACCTTGAACGTGCAAAAACAACATTCAAATTCAGAAGGCAGCTGATCCAAGTCAAGCTGTTTTTCAGCCATCTTCTTTTCCTAGAAAAGAGAATATTTTAGTAGTAGACATACATACACCATAAAACGAAGATAATACATATTGGTTAACGGTTGATGAAATAATTATTTATTAATGAGGCCAATGACGGTGTAAACCTCGTCCATACTGGCTAGCGAAGTAGCATCTTCAACGGTCAGTTTAATTTTCTAATTAAAAATAAACATTATAATTAAAAATGTTAAAACTAAGCAACAATTCTAAAAAGCCTAAAATTAATGAGCGCTACTAGCCAACGTGATTCGATGAAATGTCTTACTGGTGTCGGGTCAGGATTAATGAGCAAGCATTTCTCCGGCGTGCCCAAGCCTTCGCTTGAGAAGCGACGTTCCTTTTTAGGACTGCTCTGAAACTACATACTGGTGTTTTAATTACAAGCCTCGTATGGCCTACAAAAATACATGATGCACGTATGTATGTTACTTTCAAAATATAGCATATTATGCTGCCAACAGTGCTTAATTTTGTTTAAAAGTGACTGATGTTTTTTCTCATTGAAAGCATTGTGTAAAAATCTAAAATAGCATTTTAAGCTTTAAATTATATATTTGCTTGTACTGTTTATATACGAGTTGTATGCTTGTATGACATTTAACGCACTTAGATCCAATTTTTGTAGCGCTTACCTGAACATTATCAGCAGTCTGCGGTATCTTATTGCCAAAACCGTGTTCGTATTGTTTGTAGCAGCCAGTGGTGGCCGGCGCTTCGCCCTCCAGACTAGTCGCGTCCGCTTGTGACAGGTTGTGTCCTGGAGGCACACACCATCTTAAGTAGCAACGCTTGCTATACAGCTTCCCATTTATATCCATTAAGCGTTCACATTACCTATTTATATATATATATATATATGTATATATAACAATTTGATACGGATAAAACGACATTTAGAACAATTAATGAAGCGGCGTGAACTACAAAACACACATTCCACACGAACAGTCTAAAAATCCAGCGTTCTCCGGATACACACAACGTATAGTCCACAGAAGAAATGAGTGTTAGTTGTATGAAGCGTTAGGCTTACGCTGACAATGTAATCGACCTTAGATAAAGTGTCTTCGTCGCACATCGCAAGCTACACGCGACGCGAACCCGACCCCTAGCTACGGACATAATAATAAGGGGTCGAGTATGACGACTGTGCGATAGTAGCAAGTGGCTCATCGGGCGTCGTCTCTCGCCTCAATGAGGACGCATTTGTCACCTGAAGACAAGGAATAAAACACTCTGATACACCTCTTTGGAACCAACGAGTGAATATAGCTGTAGCTGCGATGTAACGTGATCTGTTTGATTTTGAGTATGCCTGCGAGTCCGGAGAGCTAAACGATGCGACGTGCACTCAACCAGCATCCTTCGCAATCATTAACACATACAAAATCGAGCACTGAACACATAAAGCATGCGTGCGACGGTGAGAGTTACGATAACGAGCAAAGGACACATGACATGAACAAGCGAAAGGCATTACAACATAATGTTTTTCTAACCTGTGTCCACAATGACGTCGATGAGATCCATGCTTTTGGCGAACGCGTCGCGCAAGTTAATGTGGTGGAAGGAGACTATGGAGCCCTCCCGCTTAGCGCGCTCGAGCGCCTCACGTCGCTTGAGGGCCTTCTCACGCCGCATCTGATTCTTGTAAAACTCGGCGAAATTGTTGACAATAATGGGGATGGGTAACGCAATTACCAGCACGCCGCAAATACAGCAAACTGAGCCGATGACCTTGCCCAACGGGGTCGTGGGGTAAATGTCACCGTATCCGACTGTGGTCATGGTGATGCCGGCCCACCAGAACGTTTCCGGAATAGAAATAAATTTAGTTCCCGGCTCTTCTTTTTCGGCAAAGTATGCCAGTGAAGAAAATATAAGCACTCCCATCGCAAGAAACAACATGAGCAGTCCTAGCTCTTTGTAAGAATTTCTGAGCGTAAAACCGAGCGATTGTAACCCGGTCGAGTGTCGAGCTAGTTTTAGAATGCGCAATATTCGCATGATACGAAAGATTTGTACAACACGACGCACATCTTGAAACTGGTCCGTCGCGTTTTTATTAGTTTCAAGTAGAAAGAGAGACACGAAATAAGGCAATATAGCCAACAAATCGATAACGTTCAGTCCACCTTTGAAGAACTTCCATTTGTCCGGCGAGGCACTAAATCGCAGCACGTACTCAAGCGTAAACCACGTGATGCACACGGCTTCGACCATGGCCAGCTGTGGGTTGTCCATGAGTGTGCCCTTCTCGTCGTACACTTGCATTTGAGGAATGGTGTTGAGAGTGAGCCCTATTGTGGACAGCACGATGAAGAGGATCGAAATAACTGCGATCACCTGCAAGCATCCAATGATTGAGCGAAAGTCGCTCCCCACCACCGTACTGTCACACTTCAAATACTAATTATGTAAGTTTTGGTATGATATAAGTAGTAGATAGTAATAGTATAGTAGTAGAGGTAGTACAATTTGTGTTAAATAATGCAAGTGTTTATACAGAAATAACAATATTTTGTACATTGATATATCTTAACAGTGAAAGTATGTAGTAGGTAATAGGTAAGAATAAATATGTAGGCATACATGTATTTACAGTTTTTAGCATAATTGGATTAGTACCAATGTCTGTAACATAAATGTCTTAAGAATACGCGATTTTGGTGTTTAAATAACATCTATTGGTGTCTTTGTTAGTAGTGTTGTGTGGTCGAGGTGTAGTCAAAAATTTACATGTACGGTAATGGACGGACATGCGTTTAGTCAAATCAGATCAAATGGTTAGGTAGGATAACGCGCGTTCGTCCATTATTCGCGTCAGTTAGTCGGATCAGTACGACGAAGCGGAAGCGCTGGTGGGTTTGAGGAACACTGGGTATAAAATATGGGAACGCAAGGAATGGAGAGGGTGCGAGACGCCGGCGGACGACACTCAGCCGTGGTGAGAGGCGGCGCGGGCTCGGTGCGCGCACTGCGGACACCGGTCCGCAGGGCGCCACGTGCCGTCCCGTGCAACCCCGCACGCGGGCCGCGGAGCGTCGCCGGCAGCGGCTGGTCACATCGCGTAAGCCCATCCCATATTTGCAACTTTTACGACAACAATTAAGCTTTGTTTTATTAAAAGTGCTCTCTTTTGGAGAACTATCCACGCGGCTGTGAACATTAAAAATATATGTAACAAGAAATTGTATATGGCACAATGGTGCCATGATCAAAGGCATAATTACGAGTATTGAGAAAATAAAGTAAATAAATACTTAATATTATTAAGCGTACACAATAAATAAAGTAGCTTTGATTGGGAAAATGTAATAATTCTAAGAATTTCGAAGACATATTTATCAAAGCCACTTTGTCTCATATTTGAATACCACTTTAAGATATAGAAATAACGCAAAGCAATTCTACGATGGCGCAAATAAATTTAATAGAAAATACATAAAAATAATAAATTACGCAATATGTGTAGTCTAACCTAACAACTAAATATCCAAAAAAATATATCGGAAGTTATATCATACGACACTTTAATTCGTAGTTATGTTATCTTCATATCAAATATTATAAAAGTTGTACACAAATATATACGTATGTATATTTTATCTTTTAGCTTGTTAAGTACACGTATAATGTTGCAAACAAATTATGTAACGTCCACATAAAGCGGGCTCATACTTTAATAGTGTTATACATACTCGTATGAAATTGTTGATTGTAGATATTTTTATTTTATCTACGTCACTGGCAATAAATTGTCTTAAGACATTAAAATACAAAAAAAAACGAAAACGGACATAGCCCAAAGAAGCAAATGCCATCGCAAAAAGAATGGACAAAATAAACTACGGCGTAGTGAAATAATTGTAAAACACGTGATATTCCTTAGAACCAGTAGTTGAAATAGTAATATACTTACATAGGTAGGCCTCTTACGTCGCTGTTGTCGAAAATCTTAAAGTATGCAAACATTGTGACTTGCTTGTAAGTGGAAGATATTTAATCAAGGATATTAGGTAAATTTCGACAAAAGCGATCGGGTCACGATACAACATCGGAACACAACACCACATTCCATTACACAAACAACAGTCTACTCGGAAGGTAAGTGTGATAGATGTTATTCATGCACCACAAGTACAACATTGACAGCTCACATAACAATCCATCTGTTTCATGCTTATATCATTACCAACTTATACGTCGGGACTCGGGAGACATTGGTGTATACAGAAAACATACATTAGTGAACATAATCGAGTTATTAACAAATTTATACAATGAACTGTGCAACATTCATTTTGAGTATTAATACTTATTCAATCTTTTACAAATCGTGCACTCTCTTATTAGGTAAATTCAATTCTTTTTATTATGTGCAAGGCTGTGTATTGTGTACCTGCCCATGTGAAAATCAATATCAAGTAATATCATTACATTATTTGAATTATAAAAGTGTGCAAAAGTGTATTAAGTATAGTAAATCTTAGCCCACAATGTACACAAGCATCTATATCTACATAAATTTGTAATATAAAAGAGAAACAGTTTCCAATTTATAATAAATACAGTCCTTAATACCTTTCACTTATAAAAGTAAATCCTGAGCAGCTTGCTGAAGTAGTGACATTAACTTGGATAATTAAACGATAATATAAGAGAAGCATCAGTCAATACGTTACCCTAGCGGCGATGCTCGTAGTGGGTTTCTCGAGTAAATCCCACAGCCATTTCTGATACTGGGCACATGTACCTTGCCCGAACTCTTCTTCTTCTCGCTGTCGTAAGCTTTCAGCTTCTTTTCTCATTTCTTCGTGCACGTGCTCTTTTCGCTGGTGATATTTATGTTGACAACAAGACTCCAGGTATAATTCGTCTACACCCCAATACTCTAAATCATCACTAAATGCCAACACGCACATCTCATCTACCAAGTGTAACTTGCCAGTCCGATAGAAGTTTAAAATAGAACTAAAACTTTTCGGATGCCTGGAATGAGAAATTAAAATATTATTAATGATATTACATATTGTAAAAGTAAACTTAATATCATCATGTACTTTTACAATATTTTATACTTATAGCAAAAATTACCATTACGATCAATAATTATATTTACTGTACTTTTATTTCTATATTGATAACATTGATAAGATAAGGGGTTATGGCTCGATGTAAAATTAATACATAATCACCTATCAAAAAAATATTCATTATCCTGTAACGAGTAATCGTCGCAGAGTTCTGTGATAGCTTCATGCGTGTTGCAGTCTCGCAGTCGGCCAAGTCGTGTGTGCGGCAGTCGCTCAAGCGTCCGCCATAGCACCTCATGGCGAACTCCACCAACGTTGATTATAACGCGCTTGCTTAGAGCTTTCGCTCGAAGCATCATAAAGGGCTCCGGTGGTAAAGATGACATCGACCTATAAGGAAACAAGATTGAAAATTGTTAACTGTTTTTTATAGTATATATAAATATTTATAAAAAACTCTTGTTGATTGATTTGATACCTGGAGTGCGCCCGCTGCAGAGCAGCTGCAGCGGCCGCGGCGGACTGCTGCGGGGGCGCTGGCGCCGGCGCGAGACCGCGGTCGAGCTGCGCATCGTGCGCGGGCGCCGCGAAGCCCATGGGCGCACGCGGGGGCGAGTCGCCCACGTGCCAGCGCGCGGCGCCGCGGCCCGCCCCCTCGCCCCCCATGCCGCTAGCTCATTGTGTCACACACTGCCGCCCCTTTCGACGCGAAAACTCTATTTGGTAGCTACTTTAATCTGAAATTAAACAAATAACTATAAATTATCTTATAACACTTATCAATACAAACTAAATTTAATTTATTTTAATCTCTCACATATATTACATATATACTTTCTAGTTTCTACCATTCTAAAAAAAAAATTATATAAGTTTTTTAACAAGAAAAATTCAAATTGGATTAAAAATTAACAAATTTATCGACTGCACCTAACAATGTAACTCTGTTATTTATTCACGCGCACCCTTCGTGGCCTACTAACACATTAACCCATCCTTACCGCTACGACAATCATCAACGGATACCTATACAATAGGTACTTATAAAAAATATATATACTTGAAAGCCTATCGATATTTTTTATAAACCACATGTATTGTATTTCTTCATCGATTATAAATGCAAATATGTTTTGTTGAAATGTATTAGAGCTGCCTTTATAGATTCTCATTACCAAATTATCAATAATATACATACTAACCAATGTAAAAGAATAACTCCTAAGCAAATACAGTGACAGAATATTTTGTTGGGACAAGATCGAGAGCGGTGGGCGGACGCAATCGATTACCAGATCGCGTGGCGCGCCCTGCCAGTATCAAGCCTTCGGATCGACCCTAATCTAATAATAGCATTCACTGCATTCGCCCAACTTAAACAACTACTGTTTCAACCCAGTTTAAACCCACGTAAGTGCTATCATCATACAAAATCAAATTTATGTTTGGATTTAATTATAAGACTTTTCAAACTGTTACGAGCAGGTATTCGAGCTTCAATTTTATTTTCACGTTGTACACATTATAATAAGCTTATAAGCTTAAACAATAATATTGTTCTTAAAAAGGTAGAGCTAGAGCAAGTAAGACCTCTCCAAATAAGCATAGCCTTTTGGGCTTTGGCGGGTTAAAAACCCACCAAAACCCAACAGGCTTTATCGTCATTAGGGGCTAGCCCTAACCCCTAATTTGAATTTGAATTACAAGAATTAATGTTAGCCACTAACGCTCTATATATTTTATTCGATATGCGCATGATCTTTATCATATTGTTTGCTACCAATGTTTGAAATTTCATATATTTAATAAAATTAAGACGTTGGAGGCCTGTTGCTGTTTTAATTGATATACTCGTATTTGTACTTTACTTAGAAGCAAATTAAATGGTATTTTAATTTGTATACCTACTGCTTGAGACTTAATAAAACAAAATAAAATGTAATGATGATTAATTAAATATTTTGTATGATTTCTTCAATAGAATATCTTCACAAGAAGAATACATGTTTATTTATTTTTTAAATTAGAAATATGAAACCTTTTGACTAACTAAGTAGCTACAAGAAAAGAACGCTGAGGTTCTTAAGATCTTGTTTTAAACAAGAGTCGTTGGGCTAGTCAAGAGACTCTTGATCCACTGTTTAGAGTAGCGTTGAAGCGCTAATTCAAGCTTAAAATGTTTTCTAGCTATAAACTATCACTTTGAGCTTAACAGTCTTACTCAATTTTTTTTTTTTAAATAGTTACAATCGATGTATAGTGGTGAGAAGGCCATTTAAATACATATACTCTCATAAAGCAGTAAATAAAATTAAAACTTAGTGACACTAGGAAACAAAAATTAAACATTAGACAACTACTTCTCCGTCAATAGTTCAAGTAAGAAACAGATTTTATAAAGTACAATAAGTATATTAAAATGTAAACAGAAATGTAGAAAATTAAATTAGATCGATTACTTAGTGACACGTTTAACGCAGACTAACATACTGTAAGCTGCATAGCAATATTTTATTTGTACACGTAACATACATATTAAAGAAAGGGGAAGGAAAGAGCGTTTACTGTAGAGAGGCTAGAATTGGAAGGAGACAGCCTCCGTATTGATCTCGAGCTGTGAACGGGACAGGCGTGGAGGCGCCGCCGGTAGTAAATAATCTGATAGAAGCCTCCCAACTCAGTCAACTGCCATACCGACTTATTCAAATACCACAATATAAGCACAGTCTTACGTAAAAGTTGCCCTTTAAATATCATGTTGGAAATATCTCTCAATACTATTTTTAATGACATTTTAAAATGTTTTAGAAAATTGTAAGGAGAGATCTGTTGTAAATTGTATAATTAAAAATAATGTTTTTCAAAAATGTCCCTTGTTATGATAAATAAAATAGAAATTATCATAGATAAGTTACAAATTGCCGTTCGCTATCAGCACTCCTCTTTAGTTAAGTTGATTACAGTTTAACAATGCATGCCTGTTATCTCTTGTCACTCGAGCGGTACTGCGACGTTTGAGATCTATTGAACTAAACAATCTATATGTATTTTCGTCTGTTTCGAATGTACTTTACTTTATTATATTAACCCTTTATAATTATTTATTTATAAACAATAATGTCCTCCTAAGGAAATTTCGGTCTCAAAAGGGATTAGCTAACTGCGCAGGAGATATTATAGTGCACAATTGTGTACGCAAACACAAGTGCACTCTCTTTTCCCTTACTCTCATAACCCGATGGGACGGAAATCTGACATGACCGGAAAGAGTTCAGGCGCAGGACCAACGGCAACGGTGCTTTCCAAAGCACGGGAGTGTACACATCCAGGACCACCGCGTGTGTGGCCTTATATCTAGTTACTAGACCAACAAGGCAGTTTATAAAACACATTATCGTACTACAGATACACAAAAAATAGTCTCAATATTAAACATTGCATTTGATGTAACAGGCATAACTACAATATAGAAATATTAAATAATGCGTGCGTTTCATTTTAACTGATAATCTAAAATATTGCTTTCAAGCCACTCGATAATTATAACAAACTTAAAATTCTCTTATCTTTTTTATCAGATCTCACCAGACGTCGGGCGCAAAAGGCCGAGAGGTCTCAAGAGACCGCAAGTGCTTTACGTCATATATAAATTTACACCGTACCAACTCGTGTGAGGTTATTATTTTAAAAGTTAGTGTATAATGAAATCTTCATTATGGGTATAACAGTTTAACCTTTACCGATAATTTGACAATTGTCAAATATATACCTCTTTCAACCTCCGTGAACCTCATCTTTTAGAAATATTTATTCAGTTTTATTTTGAAACTTGTGTTGTACGTTAATATTCAGCTTAAGCTAAGTTTTAACTGAGAGAATATGCAGCTATTCATTTTAAAGAATTTCAAATGTAACTGCTAATAGGGCAACATTTCAGCATCATTATGCAAACAATAATGGTCGTACTTACCCCAGAAAATATATTTATACTCTCAAATTTAAATAGTATACTAAATCATATATGATAATAATATAAACATATACTCCATAATGAAGAAAAGTAACAGAATTACTTATTAAATCATAATCAAACTACACTTATTTAACATTTTGTCGGCCGTCTCAATAGACAGCGTGACGTCTCAGATCCGTTGAACCGAGCTAATCTATAGATCTTGACGCTATATCCGACGCTACTTAAGAATCCTTGACCTTACGACCTAAATACATAGCCGCCAGTTCAGATTTGAATAATATAAATTGGCAGAGTATCTGATTATGTAATTATAATTTATCATCGCCCTGTTGTTCTATGAAGTAATCGTAAAGCAGCAGATCCAGAAGTCGTACGTCGATTATCAACTGTCAAGAAAATCTCAATACTTGGTCCTCGAAAAGTTCAATGCGTTATTCCGCGGGGACTCAATCCGATCGTGTCTGTTTTTGAGTGAACTTGTTTTTTGACAGTCGTAAACTATAACTGACTGACTAACTCAGTTCGTTCGTTCGACTAACTAACTTCTTACATAATGTTACTGAAATAAACCAGGAATTCATCATCATCATCATAAGGACTACACTTTTTAGGAATCTATAACTATATTTAAATTTAATCTATTACCTTAGTACTAATTCTAATAATTTGATCAATACGACTATTAAAAATATATTGAAATGTACCAACACGATATTTGGTGTAATAAATTTAATATTGTTATTTAAGATTCTAGAAACTGAAAAAATCAACAATATATAAGTAACTTGAGCTATATATAAGTTCACGCACTAGCATTGCGATGAAATATATCAATCATCTCGATTGATTACTGGCATCACGCCATGCTTTAATCCAAACTTAATATTTCCATGATGAGAAATTTGCTAGATGAAAGTTGTGATTTAGTGAGCCATATAAGTATAACGTAAGTATATTTTCTTTATACATTTTAATCAATATAATAAGAAAAAATGTAACGTGCTCACTGCAGTTTTGATATATGTGAATATCAAGACAGGTGAGACAAAGTCAGAGTAGAAGTTTGAACTTCAATACAACTGAACCTACGGTTATACCGTAGGGGTATTTATAAAATAATACGGGATGCTTTAGGACCTTTAAATATTTTATGAATTGACGTATCATATCATAGAGCCGATTATATATTATTTTTTAATTTAACAAAAATACTTCTTTGAAATACCGTCTTAAGCAATTGCAATATAGATCACTTTAGCACGGTTCTACGATCCGTAGAGGTCTCGTAGCCGCCATCTACGACGCTATCTGACCTTTCAGCGTTCTAGTTAATGTAACCTATTCAAGTCATGGTAATTGAATTCACCGTGTGTGCATGAATAAGCTATGTCACTAGCAATGATTCAATGGAACCAAGCAAAGCCAATTTACCTTTGGACCAATGCGCTGACTCATAATTATTACTTACTGACTCAGCGTTACGTATTTAAGACGGTCATTGTAAAGAACTCCTGCGTGACTGAAAGTTTAACTCATTGAATGAATTAGTATTATAATCATAATAGTAACAAATTCGTACTTAATTAGTACTTTTTAATTGAATATGATTTTTTTAATAATAATACAGTCATAATATTGAATATATAACAACAGAAACTAACGTCACATACTTTATAGAAATAACTAAACAATCATAAACACACGTTACGACGAAATTCAACCATAATTTTGGTCGAATTTTATTTTTAAAACGAATTAATGTACGTGTACATACGTCGGATGATAAAAGGGTCGTTCCCCTAATTTTGTAATAAATAAGTAATATAAAAACGTACGTCAGTGTTCGATGTTCATTTGTTAATATATAAAATAAATATAGCATTTTTTGGCTATACAATTCATACTTTAAATTATTTTTTTCCGTTTCCTAAATCACACAAAGACAACTCCAATAGACAAACAGAAATTAAATCAATCCGCAAAATATAACTTAAATCTTTGAATAGAAGTTTACGTAATAATTCCAATTATAACATAAACTTTTATTCAAAGTTTCAACCCATGCTTAAACTATTTCCGAGATTAATTTTCAATAATTTTTACTTTCTGCTCAAATTGCACGTGAAGAGTAAAAGCCCCATTAGTTTAAGCTGTATTTTGTCTGTCTGTCAGTTTGTCAACGAGTTTTATTTAACAGTAAAGTTCATTATGTCAATGCAATCGGAAATAAAATCAGCGCTAACGTTTCGTGTGTTGTGACATCTTCTGGGAAAACTAAAATAAATGTACCGAAACAACTGTGGAAAATTTTAGAGATGTAAACCATACCTACAACAATGTACAAAGCGTAATAAATGACATAGTAATTGCAAACATTTTTAAAAGTAACAACTGCACTAGTAACTTTTTAGTAATATTTAAAGAGAATAAAGAAAAACCCTTAACACCCTAAAAACGTAAAGAGTTACAGTAAGATGATCAATTGTTCTCAAACGATGTGTCATAATAAAAATGGATATTAAAATTCACAGCTTGCAATATAATATATAAAAGTTATTATGCAAAGTACTTTATAATATAATAAAACGTTGTGACACGTTTAATGAGATGATATCGAACGCCGATTACTACGCCATATATCAGCGGATAAGTCCATCCGATATTTAAAGAGCTGGTCCCCTGTGAGTTTGCCTACATTCAATTTAACCCTTAATTATTTACGTGCATGCGCCTCTATACTACCTCTTCTATGCTTACCTATATAAATATATATGTCTTATGTATGTATGAAATGATTACACTATTTATTGTATTTATGTTATCTTTCTATTAATCGAAGGTGAAACACAATTACGCCGGATATACTAAGTGGCATTATAACGCATTACTCAGTGATAGTATTAGTAAATATACACTATTTAAGTGTTACTTGCCACCGAGTTAATTGCCATAGACCTTACATGTAGCATGTGTCGGACTGTCAATATTATTTCTTATCAAAGATATGAGGATGAAATCATATATAATTTAGTACTTTTGAATGATATGACATATTCCTAACAATGATTTCATTAAAACCTAAACTCTTTCCGCCTCACACGCGAGTCAAGCCGCATTCGGAACCTTCATACTAAATAGGTATAAAGTAGATACATTTGTATATGCAACAAATATAAAGCTCTATTCTTAACAATGTTTCTATACTTTTAATAAGCAATATATTATACAATATCTTTATTACTATATAGACGTCATATACTGCAGACAAAACTGTGCTCAGTAAAGATAAGAATAATATAATTTTCCGTTTCCTAAAATTCTCATAAACACGAAATTCGTTCATCCTCATTATTAGCCTAATGATTTTTTAACTCGCGCCATATAAATAAAAATAGAATAAATTGTCTAAACCATTAAACATTAAGGAAATTATAGCAAGTGGTTCGCGACTAACGACAGCAATCATGGCGTTGTTTATCTGCGTCTTTACGACGCTATTGACATCAAATAAATTGTGATATAATTTACAGGTCGATACGTAATAATATTATAATAATATTCCGCTTGCCTGTCCGCCTGAAAATATGTTAACTTATTACAAAACAATTCTCGTTTTTACAAGCTGTTCAAACTAAAATGAACTTAAGAACAGAAAGAAGACATAAAATGTTTTATGTGGTTGTTGATCAGTTTATTTGGTTTTAGCTCAGCATAAAAAGAGGTCAGCCGTTTCCTTGTCATTACGTCTTGTTTGTTTTGTTAAAATACAGAACGTAAACAGCTATATATTGAGTTATTAATTTGTTTTTTTCACATAATATAATTAACAATGACTTGTAGATATAATAATAAAATAAGTAGATATCTAATATGTTTTTGACTTGTCAATCGATGTACGCTGGCTGCATGCACGAAAAATTGTCCCGTTACGCCCATTGTCCCGTTACGCTCATTGTCCCGATACGCTAATTGAACGCTTGCGCTGCATCTATCTATCTTTCACTAGATTGCAGTCATTTCATCAATGTTTTGTTATAACGTTGTCACGTTAAGCTATCGTCCGTAAACCGATATTACAGGCAACCTTTTATTAAAGACTCTTTCAGTAGAGCACTCGTAACTATTAAAGAAGTAATTGAAACGAATCGTCTTCATATGCTTGTTATAATTTTTTTTTAAATCCTATAATTTGTTTTACTTATAATTTGTTACTACAAATAGTCACGATATTACGTGTAAATCGATTGATTAATCAATTAAAATTCTGCTCTATTTGTCAACGCAATTACATGTTGCATTTCATAAGCGTTAATGACAGACATACGCGAACAATGACACATAAATATGGCAGCAATTAGAATAGTGCGGGGGCAGGATCGTGGTGGTACCTTCGACACACATTTCTTCGTGACAGATCGCGAGTACGTGACGTGTCCGTCCGCTTTTAGCCTGACAAGTGTTCTTGGCATGCCTCCCGGGCTCTTCCCGTTTTCTTTCACGCTACAAATCGCCAATTTTCAACGACATCGTACAATTTTGGGACGGTTATTTCCTTCAGCGATAAATGTTGTACTATTTCCATTAATTAGTTAATTAGTATCCATTAATTTTAATGTTTAACTATTCAAATGTTCTCAATAGTAATATTACAATTATGGAAATTTACATTCATTTAAAAAAAATGATAACGTTTGAATGGTGCAACGAACATCATCCCTCGGGATGTATGACAACGGTATTGTCGTCAATTACAGAATGTAATTGCTTTTAACACTGGCACTCCGCGGTGTACTTTGGAGCGAGTTTTGCATTTATAATAACGATCGCGTTACATCATTATCATGGAGTTTCAAAAACGAATATACGAATAACAGTATTAACTTTATTAGTTTATTTGAAATAAAGTTATTTCATTTGCCTGTATAAATGCCTTGTTGCCTCGTTGGTCTAGTGGTTTGATATAAGGCCGCAGACTCGGTGGTCCTGGGTTCAATTCCCAGGTCGGGCCAATAAATAATTGTTGGGGTTTTCTGTAAGAAAATTCTCAGTAGCAGCCCGAAGTCTGGGTGTGATGGATGGTTGTGGAAGCTGGAAGTGTGTACACTCCCGTGCCTCGGAAAGCACGTTAGGCCGTTGGTCCTGCGCCTAACTCTTTCCGGTCGTGTTGAATTGCCGTCCCATCGGATTATGAGAGGAATTAGGAAAAGAGAGTGCACCTGTGTTTGCGCACACACTTGTGCACTATAATATCTTCTTCGCAGTTGGCTAATCCCTCTTGAGATCGCCGTGGCCGAAATTGGTCTGCAGGACCTTAATATCCTACGTTAAGATTATAAAATTATAATGATGAGATGATAGGTGATGAAAATTATCATCATATGACGATGAAATTTTATGTTTCTAAGTTTTACACAAAAAACTTATTTGTGTAAAACTGAAATAACAACAAAATGTAAAATACATTTATATTTTATTAATATAGAGATTTTCTTGAAATAGCTAACTGAAAATTACTTATTACTATTTACTTAATAACCGTAATATTTCCACGATTTCATTTTTGTAATGTGATATAGCGATAACAATGAAATAATTCAACGCAATTTTAAGAAACCAAGCGGCTAAAAACATCCACGGTTGAAGTAGAATTAATACACCTATTTTGCCACATACAAATGTACAATGTATATTTATTTATTGTCTTTATTACTTAGGATGCAATTAAATATTCAACATAATAATTCCATAAATTTATACAGTGTTATATATAACCCCATTTTATATGTCATATTATTATCATTTTATGTGTTTACATAAGAAACTCATCGTCAATTAAGGGCAGCTTTCATACGCAGCGCGGTATTAATTAAATCCGTACCGTCCCATAATCTCGTAATAAAGTATGCGAGGCACGTGTGCACCAACCTCTATTTATGTAAAGTAAGCCCTTACGCGAGTCGCGTTATTGATATTTATGAGTTTTATTTGTTGAAGGTTGAATGTAAATAAGTGATCTTTATAAAAATGTGAACGTGACTTTGCTCATAAAAAGTGATAAAAAAATACTTTAATATTTTAAGCATGTTATATCTTTTGTTTCACTTAATATTTATTTACCAGAAACTTAAAACTGTAGAACAAAAATGTTCTCACAAAGTCAAAATAATGTAAACTTACATATTATTCTTCAGCGTACACACAAATAAATTATTATTGATATGGTATGAGAAACACTTTCGCAAAGACTTACAAATTATATTATTGGAACATGTTGAAATATAAAAAATATTTCCAGTGGGTATGTAGTGTTAATGGATCTAAAAACAACTATGATGGAGCTCTTAGAGGCCATCGACATGGCTAAAACATTTATTCGTATTAACGGTGACAAGGAAGCAACTGTTCGGTATCTCTAAAATGATATGAAACGTCGACGTAGGTCATGACGAGTATTTTTGTCTTCTCCTTGATACAGGGCTACCGCATATCATATGCGATAGTTTAATATTAACTCTTCCGTCAGGCGCCGCGAATGTCGATTCCGCTCACAGTGATCTAACAGCTATAGAGAAATAATACGTGACTAACAAGATATGACTTATATTAACATCTGTTGTCCATAGCCAGATGTTCTTTTGGGTTAATAAGTTTCGACTTTCGTGTACAAAGTTAAACCTAAAGTTCATTCCAAGCGAAGGATCAATATATGCGCACAGTTTGTTCACCTTCTCTACGCTCGTTACGTGTCTACGATTTGAGGTTTAAAAAATATGCTAAACAAGATTGCTTCTAATTTTTAGAATTAAATAAAATATACCCTTTCTTTTATTATTTCAAATCAAAATGAATCAAAATAATGACACATTTCTCAAATCACATTTGAACATTGATAAAAATTACACCTAGCCATTTTGACGTCACGAGGTTTATAAGAGTAATAAAAGATCGGAACGCGCTCAATCTAGTCCAAGACATTGACCTATCTAGTTGTCCGCCGGTTTTAGAAGCCCACAACGTACTGCGCTTCGAATAGGAGTACGCAAATATATGCCGAGTGGAGGTATTTTTGCCGACGCAGTTGCAGATCATGTACGCAGAGGGGTCACGGCCTAATTGCACCTGTGGTTATCTAATATATTACGTGATTACATAATACACACTATAACACGACATTCTACCTTTATTTTTTACAGCTAGCTGGTATTTAGGACTAATTGTCGGTAAATATATAAGCAATTTAGGCTTAATAAAAAATAATTATTATTTATACAAAGAACACAAAAAATATCTTAAACTATATAATTTAATATAGAGTAAATTATCCGTTTTACTTCTTGGCATGGTAAAATAATAAAGTTATATTTGTTATTATAATAAATACATTGAAACGTGTAAAGAGCTAAATTTGTTTTATGTCATCCGGTAATAAATGGTTATTTAAGCTCGATGCTACCACAAATTGACTTCTTTGGGAACTGATCATTAATAATAATTTGTCTAAAATATTCTTAATTATTATGATATCCGTATGTGAGACGTAGACATTGAGGCATAGATTTAAAAAGAATATAGGTACATAGCTCGGAATACTCATCATTCTTTTGCCCTCATAAATTTGAGGTCGGTGCATTGTATTAAAGCAAGAAAACGGATTTGGCAACCTTTTACGGCTGGCCGCCTGCTTGACGCCATCCCTCTTTGGCAATGCTTTTGCTGATGAATTGGTTTTCCGCAACTATACTGACAAATTGTTGAAGCATCACTGCTTGCAGTGCTTATTGTATTCGGAGACACGCTAAATAAAAAACCCTTGGTCCCGACTACTACGACAGCCACAGATTATAGTGTAGTGGCTTTATTCTACTAACACAAACCAACCACAATACAGTCAAAATTATAGACGGGGTAAAAATAATAAATAATTATTTAAATATTTTTATGATTTTGGATGTCCAAATTATATTTCATTAGCCTCGCATACTGAGAAATAAAATTATACCCAATATATAGTAGGTATTATCACATAAAAAATGCACCTATTCAAACAAAATACAAACTCCACACAAACATAAACTCCACATAAATTTCCATTTAACAAGTAAGTTTTTTTAAATAATAAAAAATATCATCCCTAATTATGTTAGATCGGAAGCCGATAGTGTGCGCTGATCGAGTCGCACCTAGACAATGTTTGAGGTATTCCATTTAAAAAATAATAATAATTAGTTCATTTTGACCTCAGACGTAAAGGGTTACATGACATGCCGGAGACCGATTTTAGGACGCGCGACCTATAAAGTGTCTAATTTAATGGCCATCAATAATGGTCCAATTTACGAGCTATTCTACTATTTTACGAGACATTGGCAAGCAGCCGATCCTGCATCGACGAGCATGGGACTTACAAATCTGCATGATGCGGAAAGTGAACGTTTCGCTTATGAATAATTCAGTTTAAAATTAATAGAATGTTATTGTAGATGAGGAGCGTTCGAACATAAACCATACTTTAACATCTTTTTTTATCGATGGCAATGTTATATTTTCGCTTAAAATATTATGATAATATTAAATTCCAAGAATTTCACTGCACTAAACATAAACCGATTACCAATAAATACTATTTTGATTCAAATTGACAAATGCAATAAATTCACTGAATATAACGTACCTATGTTAATTATTAACATTCATTTTGCCCATAAATATACAAATTCACTTGTTAGCCGCTTATAATATTACCCGACAATATGATCTTCGTTTATTTCATACTATTCATTTAAGTTCATTAAATTCCAATAGCACAAAAAATAATTATCTCGAAGTTTCAAGCAAACAAAGAAAACATTTCAGCTACTGTTATATTTTATACGCAGGATAATAATATCCAAGATACTGCAAGTTCTACATACAAATCCGATGCTGTGTTGTGTACGTCTCTTTGCAGTTTTAGAACTGTAAGCAAACAAATCTACCTGAAAATCGCTAATTCAGTACCGGGATGTAGCAATTGTAAATATACGCAGACTTCACGTGGGGCTAATCTTAATACTGTTCGCTTCGGAGAACACTAGTTCTATTGAGTTATTCTCCTTTCCGCTCACTCGTAAAACAAACGTAACGCCGGTATGATTTACTTCGTGCTTCGGTCTGACAGAAATGTTCTTAATAAATTACAAACATGTACTAATAACGTTTTTTTCTAAAACACGGTACTCTACAAACTTTTAATTTATTATGTTTTGATAGATAAACAATGCACACTAGTTAATATACGAAAATATTGGTTTTTTTTTTCAATTATATCAACGCATAAAACATATAAATAAGTACATTTACTGTAATTATTATGATTCAGGCAAACCCGTTCCTTAACTCTTTGCAGTCACCCTGGTCTGCGGCTTTGGTGGCTCAGTAATTGGTCCAGTAATTACGTCGAAAAAGAATATCTAACAAAATATGTTTGTGAGTCGAAAAAACTTAGAAAATCTTAACTTGAATTTGAAGACCACGATTTCCTATGAGCTTTCTTTTTTGAGAAAAATCTCTGTTCACATACATATCCTGCGAGACTAGTTCATCACGATATTTTCGTCTAGATCGACGTCTTTGTCTTTGGTCTCCTTGAACGATGAGCTTCATTATAATATGCATTATCGTATGCATGGATCAACTTATGGGTTAAATGACATATATAAAATTAATGAATAATAAATATGTGAAATTTACAATAAAGCAACGTTATCGTAGATTACATGTTAATTATTAAATAGCCCTATTTATATTGCCTTCATGAACCATTTTCAAGATATTTATTAATAAAATGATAATTAAAATAAATTAATATGTTTTCCCTCATATCGAAAAACATTCTTAAAGTAGTTATGTAGGTAACCCACTTACCCAAGGGAAGGAAACTTGCGACTTTCATCGCATTGTTAAGCGACCCCTTATATCATTAAACTAAGGACTATAAGCAAGAATCGTCATGATAAATAAATTTTAGAAAAATAGCTATATCATCCGATATTTAGTTATGAAGGATTTAGCATTTTTTCATTACTGTTTATTATTATGAAATAATCACTCCGTTAATATATACGCCTGCGAGGGAGCCGAACGATCTGACGGACGTGAGTCGTTAATGAGAATTTATCGCTTTAACCACAACAGCAACACTAGTAACTCAAATTAGCAACATTTATTGTTATAGATATCGTAGCTGTTTCATATTCTCAAAACAAATACTCTGTTTTAAAATTAAAATTATTATTTCATTAACCTTAAGAAAATTAAAAAGATAAAAGAAATAAAAATATATGACTGATTAAACATTTATTTAAGACTAGTTGTAGCCCGTGGTTTCACCCGCGTATAATTAATAAAAATATAATGAATAAAAATCAGCCTAGAGCCTTCCTCGATAAAAGACCCATACAACACAAAAATATTTTTTAAATTCGAACCAGTAGTTCCTGAGATTTGCCGGATCAAACAAACAAACTCTTCAGCTACATATATATATATTAGTACCTATAGATTTAACAGTACGCGCCAACGTAACAGTAAGTAGTGATTTCGCACATGGAAATTTTAAATAAATGTAACTGGTTGAGGAAGTACGACCTTAAAACAAAATTTCGTTTCGTTTATTTATTTACGTAAATGTTAATAAAGTTTACATCGAACTCTGTTTATTAATATAACATATTTCATGCTACCAGAGAAATACAACGATGTTTTATATAAAACTATTCCTTAGACAAAATACTTAAATTTCTTGGGAAAATTACTATTAATGAATGAAAGTAAAGAATATTTAAATTTATAACTAACTGCCCAAAAAATATAATGTATTCAAAATTTTAATAGATACGGGTTTTCAGATTGCTGTGACTGTGCCAAATTTTAGACCGACAGCAATAACAACTAAGATTATAATCAATCGTGGCACACAAATGAATAGATAGAAGACGATACAATATTCTAAAATTTACGCTTGATTTTTTGAAACAATATATTTTTGATTCATTAAGTTTCGTGTTCCGGATATGAATAAATATAAATAGATAAAACATAACATTTTAAATACTACGTAAACAATTTTCTTCTGTAAGCTATATCTAATTTTATCGTGAATGCGAACGATTCAGAATGCGAATTTCACAAGCAATAAATCGAAGAGCGACCACTAGCCTCTAAAGAAATGCGTATAGAATGATGGGTGTAAATATAGAAATGAGAAAACACTTGTAAACATTAAGGCTAACACAAATTTTAACGCATATGTTTTCGATTACACGTCATTTTAAATTAATGTTTTCTAAACGTAATGCAACATAATTTTGATAAAAATATGATTACTTACCCAATACATTATCATAATAATCTTATTATGTATATATTCTTACCTAAGAATGAACACTTTTTTGATTCATGCACAAGTGCAATAAAAATATATCTAAACGAATTTATAAATTGCAAACTAATAACTTCTGTTACTCGAAAGCATAGAGTTAGTAGCTCTTTTGTCGGGCGATAATGTACGGTTTTACAACAGAACCCATACTGACAGTTTAAAGAAAAATTTGTACAGGGACGTATATATGAAAAGGTCATTTAAAGGTTAACGTGTAAGTTCAATCACAGATATGTGATGAGTGGGTGTACCTAACCAGACAGGCCCAACCAGCAAGTTAAATGTCAAAAGTAAGTTTCAATTACATTATTTTTCAAAGTTATAGCTTATATTATTGTTTTATTTTACTCTTGGGTATAGTTTTGCATAAAAAGATACAAAAAATAAAACGATAAAGTTAAGAGTATAATTAATAAAATATATAAAGATTAACTTGACACTTCGTGAATTTTTTTCTGTGAATTAATTTTTTACTCTCCTTAAAATATAATGTAGTTAAGTATTAACTTTGAACTGGTCTCAAAAATAGTACTTTTGCCTAATACATTAATCATCAGTCTAAACGATATTCTATCGTCATATTATTAAATACTATAATGTGATACTAATTGTATACTTCATAATTTTAAACATTAAGTATATTTAGCATTAAGGGAGAAGGAGAAACGAAAGCAACAAAACAGTTCGTGTTTACAAGAGTAAATTGTTTCGAGAGAGCATTTCCGAATACTTAATTATACCTTGATTCCAAAATTAAATAAGACCAAATTCACAAAGTCTTGCTAAAATAATATGTTATATACATTTGCCCGAGACCCGATTCCTTTGTTATCGTTTTGTATAAAGCACTCGTGCTTTGTATAATGTTTGACGACTAATTTAAAACCACACATTTTTACAAGCAATTTTTTTTTGTTGCTTTAAATTAAGTAATATTCATTGTAAACTAATGACGAATTAAATTGACTTAATGATTAAAAAGCTAGTTACTATTATAGATATTTTAAATATAACGTACGTAATTAAACGGTCCAAAAATAGTATTTATCAGAGCTACTATAAATAGTCGCTCGTAATTTATATGATAGAACAAGCTTAGACGACTCGGATCATGCTAAATATATCTTACGAACTTCCGAGTACTCACTAGAAAGTTTAATTAGTGCTATGACAGTCATTAGTATTGCAACATATCGCGCAGAGAGCCAAGTGTACGCATCTGCATCACCGTTATAGCACGGAGCAGGTGACGCCACAGAAATATACAGGGGGCACGGACGTGGGCGCCTGGGGGGCTGCCAGACCCACATGCCAAATGGGTGAATAGGCACATACACGACACTATAATTTTAAATACAAACTTTATACGAAAAGGACTTTTATATTTGCAATACGTTATTACACATTATAATATATTATGTCTATATTGCTCTCGCAGTACAAATTATAAGAAGAAGAAGTATAAGTTATAAGTAATTAAATTGATTGATTACATTTTTCTTTTATTTCTTAATGTACTTATAACTTTTTTTATATGGACAGATTATACAAAAAAATATAACATTATCCAAGTGCAACAACACAAATGTCACCAGTCATATACTGTTTAGGACTTTATATTTCATAACGATTAGATATTATTATATAGATATAAGATTTATATTATATGTATTTAGTTCATTTTAAATTCATTTTGTAAAGAGCAGGTCACAGTACAAAACTGTCTAAAGTTTTTCGTAGTAGGCAGGTAGGTTATCCTACCATTAACATTTCTATCTAACGTATACGGGCGACCCGACCTTGCTCCGCGATGTTATTTTGAGCTCTCAGCAATATTTTATTCATTACCGTAGCTTTCGCCGGCGAGCAAAGTCTGTTTCACTCTGACTTCTAGAAATTGCCTCTTTCTAATCTCTTCTCAATGTTAAAGAAAAAGGACTTATTATATAGGTAATAAAAACAATAGCAATAACAGCAATAGTTTCAACCGTCCAATTTTTGAAAGTATTTTGAACACGAAGTCTTTCGAATTATTAGTTTCACAACTAGGTACATGAAACTCCATGGAATTTTAAAACCGTAGTCGTAAAATTATATCCTAACTATAATATTATAAAGGCAAATGTGAGTTGGTTTGTTTGTTACGCTTTCACGCCTACACCACTAAACAGATTTTAAAAATTCTTTCACCGATGGAAAGCTTCATTATCAGCGACTAACATAGGCTACGTTTTGTCATTGTGTTGCCGCGGAAACGGGAACTAGGCGGGTGAAACCGCGAGCAAGACGCTAGTCAAGAATAAAATAACAAAACTACCATTAAAACCTCCTATTAGAAAAATTGGCTTCTCTTATATGAAAGCGGAAAAGGCAATAAATTATACTTTGGGTTCTGGCCATATTTGAGACGAAACAACCCTTTTGAAATAGGTCATGGCTGGCACATGAGAAGTAACAAATACAGAAGAGTTGCCAATATTGCAACTGATAATTCGTAGAAAATTAACTTTATACATTTTCTGTATCGTTTAAGATAATCGTTCTGCATCATTTACTTACTAAGAGCGTACAAAGTGCATCGACAATAATATCGAAGTGATTTTGAACATCGCTTTCGTCCAAATAATAATCATCTCTCAAATGGTCAAAAGATAATTAAAAATACGGATCTCAAAAACATTTTTAAATCATAAGTTGGTAATGTATTTAAATCATAAGTGGTAATTTATTTGTATATATAATTTAAAATAAACTCAATTATAACAAACACCGTTTAGGTTTGTGTAATTAGGTTTGTGGAGTGTTTTTAAACACAAGGAAAGCTTGACTTGTCATCGGGAACCGCGTCGTTTGAAATTCCAACGGTAACATGCATCTGTAGCATGCGATTGTACAATAACAATGTAATATTTATCTTCATATTTTCATACCTATATTCATAGGTTCTATTTTGAAAGCAATAAAATATCACAAATGTTGATATAATATATGAAGGTAAAATCGATTAATAGTAAAACATGAAACCTTTACACTGAGATTGTTCTTTTATCTGTTTTAATATCCCGATAACTACTGATAGCTATTATATTTTTACATTGCTATGATATCAACACTTACTAACAACACATTTTATGTGAATCACATCATATCTACACCACAATGCGTCACTAAATATATATAAACAGCATTACAAAGGCAATCACTTGACTTCCAATGAACAGCCCAAGATACGTAACTATTTTAATAACTTATGTTTTTATACTTTGCTTTATAATTTAATAATCAATTTTAATGAACTACATTACTTTATTAATAGCAAAATACATCTAAATGTTTGTATTAAATAAGCAAATGAATTAGCTTTATGGGAAGGATGTCTTTCAACAAATGCAAATATTTACAACAACCGATATGAAATGTTATGATTTGTAATGATGCCTGAAAATAACCGCTTCTAATAGCCCTTTTCTGTACATGCGCGTTACTATAAATATTATAAGCAAAGATATTTTTCCAAATTACATTCGCAGTTGAAACAATTTCGAAACGTGGAGTAATGGTTCAAAAAAATCTAAAAGTTATATTGACTTGTCTTGTTGTGGCGACAGTAAAGGTTATTTTCGCTCAGAGGATGGAAACTGCGATTCAACGAGGAGCATTTAATTTTTATTTGAAATTGTTATGAATATAAGATTATATTAACACCATTTTCCAAAAAATAAGGGAAGTGTTTGTTCGCGGGGCGTGAATACAAATCTAGCCCTCATAATAAACGCGATGTAGTAAACGACGCTGACTTGGCAAGCCGTCTCCATGTGGAATGCTAACGAGATTGGTCCATTCTGCTCCCGCAACCCGCATCTGCGCTCATTCGCCAGTTTGATGAAGGCATTTACAACTATAATTATGACGCGCTTCAACGCATTTTACTGTATTACTGCTAGAGGGGAAAGATTAACCGTCATTCTATTCTTGTCTGCAGTTAAATAAAGTTTTTGATTATAATTATCGTTTGGAGGTAAAATTATCATGTTATTAAAAAATATTTTTACAAGTACAGTTTTGTTTAATCCTAACGAGGATTTCGGGAGTACGTATTTAAGAGGAGAATAAAATTTAGTATAGCTCTAAAATATTACTAAATTTTAGATCAAGTTGAGTAGGTAGGTACTATATCTTTGTAGTTCAGTTGCAATATATAACCCACATATTCTAACAAATAATAGTTTACCTACTCCCATTTCATAAATCATCTTACATCTCGTATTATTATTATTTTTATTTGTTGTAGGAAAGCTGACGAGCAAATTGGTCACGGGATTGGCTCACCCTTCGAACCGGGATATGGGACATGCATACAAACTATACTATTGGGCCTAATATAATGTGACCCGGTGGTGCCTACCAAGTCGGCAACTTTTACAACTAGCAAAATAATTCTATATCGAAACGAAAACTGTGATAATGTAATTACATAACAAATTTGTCATTAATTATTTTATAATTGTTATAGAAACTTATAAGAGGAGAGCGTGGGCGCGGATTATCAGAGTAATTCAATAAAATGTTACGAAAGTAAAAATTAATGTACCAATACTAGGTATACAAACTTCATGGAGGTAACCTCCTATGACAATGAACTGCACCAAGTAGTCATACAGTTCAATTAACGAGGTAAAAAGCAACTTTTATGATCGTTTCATGCCTCATTGTATCGTAATAAAGTATTAGAAAAATATACAGACATCGAATTGTGTAAACATTGCGCTACGCGAGGGACGCCTGACGCAAAGAAACTTTACATGTTTAAAAATTAAAGGCACCCTCGACCAAACACTTGCCTCACCCTACTTTACGTGCTTAGATGATAACGAAGAAGTTATTTAAATTAAAAAAAAATCATAACAGTTTTAGAATTGGAGAACATTTTTGTGTGCTAAATGGTATATGGTATGGTATAATATATTAAGGTAATAACATTTATAGTTTTAAAATTATTTTTATATGATGGCATTTGTCTTGTTATGGAAACCGGCTGTAGCCGTTTAATATAACTATATATATTATTAGTAAACAATATTATATAAAAAATATAATATAATTATAAACAATTATATATAAAAAGCGCAGATTTCGTTTTGCCGATTCTTTTCAGGCATTTTTCAGGTATATTATGTCTGAATTGAGTATACACAATTGCGAATTTAAAAACAGGAGCTTATGCTATAATGGACAGAAAGTAAAAACTGAAAAAAAAATCGCTCGAAAGCTTACTGTTATTTTACTGTTCTTTAATTTATTAAAAAAAACTGTTTGATTTTATGGTTTTTCACAGCTAGCGGCACAACTATGTGATTGCATAGATCAAATAATACGTGAAATAATATTTTGTGTTATATTTACCTCTTAAATATTTGAATTCCAATGAAGTTACGCGATAGCGTATGTATACGTAATACGTAAAGTAAAAATGTTACAGGATTATAGGGTATCAGCGCTGGGTGATAGAGATGGGTGTAAGCTAAAAGATTGCTTGACGCGGAATTGCTACAATTTTATGTAACATAAATTGTATACATATTTTTATTTTTGCTTACTAACATAATATACTTAATTTGAAGTAATGTTATATAAACTTATATCATTTCGTATACTAGTAAATTCTCGATTTACCAATGTCAATGAAAATGAGTTCATAATCAGTATTATGATATATTCATGTTATCACCATTTTCAATGAGAAGAGTTAGAACAAATGTTGGCAAACATTCACCTATAAACCGTATAGTAAATACCTACAATGAAATTGGTCCTACAAATGATGTTGGCATCTTCCACGATACATTACCTAAGTTTAAGAAAAAAATTATTTCTGTTATTTAGTCTTGGTCTAATTTAAAATTTATCTTATTTAGTTTTTTTAATTCAATTGTATGTTTTTTTTTTATATATTTTCTTAAGTTTATTTCAGTGTGATTAGTTAGCTGTAGTTTTCGTTAGAATTTGTGTTTAATTTATGTTTGTTTTCATTTTTGTCAAAATATTGTCTCACATATTTTTTTTTTAATTTGATATTCTTATTGTAGCAAGTGTCGTACACGCCTGTAATGGTGTACCACACAGAATAAGTCTGATGTTCTTTTATTAACTACTATTTTATTGTGTGTATGCCGATGGTGTGTCTTTTAAATAAATAAATAAATAAATAAATCACTTCCCGTACGCCCGCTGTGGGATAGAATACAATTTGCTTCATTTTAACATACAAATATTTCATTCAATTTTTTTTTTGTTTGAGTTATCATATTATATGCATGGAGAGATTTAATAGATAAATTTAATTGTTTCATTTGTTCTATGCTTTAAAATTTTCAACCGACTTCAAAAAGGAGGTTTTATGTTATTTTATGTACCTTCAAAGATTTATCTGAAACGGTTTGATCGCTTTGGACGATTTAACGTTTGACTTTATAACTTAGCTACATATACATTAATTTTACATACAAAACCTTTTTAAACTTTTTAAAGCATTTTATGATGATTTTTAAGTTGGTTTAAACAAATGATTTAATTTTAAGCACACGACTCTAGTTAGACGAAAAGGGTATGTATTTGTATTTCGAAAACAATATTTCTTTTACTCGCAACTTCTCTACGCCTACGCAGAAGCACTATAACATGTATGTATATCTTGGCACCTTTGTACGTCAAAGTTTGCAACGGTACCAATTAAAAAGAATATTTATATTTCTACTGTAACACTGTACAGATAAAAAAAACAGAATAAAATATAAAAACGCTTCGTACGTAGTTTATCATAGCGACTCGTTCTTTATGAATACACCTAGTATTTCTGAATCTCATTTAAAATAATTGTAAAAAAATATTATTACTTATGCATTTTAATAGGTCCCATAAATTAATAGACACCATGAATTTCAATTTATTAAATGGATTATAATCAAACATATTGCACTTGTACATCGTTTGAAAGTTATTTGCTTCATTAACGGAGCACTTTTATAAAACTCACTATATTACCTGTTACGTCAAACCTGTTGCCTGAACCGCTGTATAGCCAGTAGCAGTAGGTACAGGAAAAGCGCTCCCTTTGTTCTCGTCGACGCACGATCAATATCCGCTTTACGAATACCTTATCCACGTTGACGCTTATCATTGAAAAATTGTTATACTTAAACTAATCCTTTACTTATAAATAGTTTTACGCGAAACATTATTTGATTAAATCGAGACATGAAGTATATCAAACGGGAATATAAAACATTAACGAATATAAAATAAAAATACTATGATACATTGCAAGATGTGTAATGAGGTTAGTTACGGAATCAAAAAGTAAAAAACCGGTGAAGTGCGAGTCGGACTCGCCCACCGAGGGTTCCGCACATGTTTGTAGGTACATATTAAGGGTTGTTTTTAATTTTCAAAATTTTAAATTAAATAAGCAGGTAGGTATGTATAACTGTGCAAACTGTTGTGTACTACATACACCAAAATTATTAGGTACTTATAAAAAAGGGAAAAGTCTTTTTTTTTATTCTTAGTCATAAAGCGAAAACTATACCTCATAAAAATAATAAAAAATCTGTTTAAGCTTGTGCCAATGAAGCCCTTTCAAACGATACCACACATGACACGGTAAACTCAATTCAAAATTGTTATTATTTATTTTATATATTATATAAAACAGTCGGGGTTTTTTTTTGGTAAGTGGTCACCAACGCCCGTAGACAATGAAATATTCCTTGTAAATGCAGGTTTCGAAAATACTTGTTTTAAGCTTTATTTTGAATTATCTAGCTGTTATATGTCTGTTGGCTTTCTAAGACAAAAAATAAGTATCAGACGGCATTTTACATAATGAGCATAAATTATCGAAAGCGGTTTGTTTTTCCTATGGTAAGTGGTCACCAACGCCTAAAGACAGTAGTATTATGCATTTCTTTAAAAAAAATTTTATCGCCAATGCGACACCAACCTTGGAAACTAAGACGTTATGTCCCTTATGTCTGTAATTACACTGGCTCACTCACTTTTCACACCGGAACACAATACCAAGTATGGCTATTTATAATAGAATAGAATATCTGATGAGTGGGTGGTACTACCTACCCAGACGAGCTTGCACAAAGCTCTACCACCAAGTGAGCTAAGGCTAGGTCACGTTTTAACAAAAAATTTTGTTTAACATAAACTGTCAAAAATCAACGTTTATTGGTTCGGTTTTCTTTTAAACATAAGGTGATTGTCTTTGCTCTTTTGAAAAGTCGACATATTTTTCAGATTACGTTGATTTAAAATTTGATAATGATGAATGAATCATGAAAATATTAATTTATAACTGTCGTCAAGTAAACTAAGTAAAATAAATAAAATGATAGGAATATCTAAGATAATCATACACAAAACTCGTTCAGAATTCAAATCAATATCGTTAGTATTTATTTCAACCATGTACTGGTGCGGCAGCAGACAAGACGTCCGATCAATATATTTGAACTAGTTATGCAGCTTTTATGAGTTAGACGAAGTAGATAATTACTAGTAGAGTATTAGCTTTAAATATGAAGCTGTCGATACTTTATTTATTTAACACATACAATATTTGGGAACTGCGAGTCGAATTAAACTCTTTAATTATTGTTTTTATTTATCATACCGAGCTTTAATCACCTAGACAGTGGTCTGCCTGTGTTAAAGATATTTAATCAATTTTACTTTATCGGTTGATAATGTTGTGATTTCAATGTATATGGAGTGTACACTAATGATTAAATATTATAATTTATCAATTGAGTAAATATTTAAATTAGTGCTAAGGTACAACCAATAACACTTAGACTCACTTAGTGGCCGCAAAAAGTGTTGCATGTCGATAGTCCAACATCGATAGACAATCGATTATTTATCGATAGTTAAGGTGTAAGCAACTGTATCGATACTTTATCGATACCACTGACACGTGTCAATACTGTCGATAATATCGACAGTAACGAGAGTATCAATAGTATTCATTTTTTTTCTTAGGTTTAAATAAAACCTATCGATGCTATCGAAAGTATCGATGGTTTTGTGCTATCGATAGTTAATGATTTACCCTAAACTATCAATAGTACATAATCATTAACTATCGATAGCACAAAACAATCGATAGGTTTTGGTTAAAAGTAATGGGTTTGCAATACTATCGATAGTATTGCTGTTACCAATAGTATTCAGAGTGAGCTATCGTTACTATCGATTGTATCGATAGTATTGATACAAGGCAATACTTTCGATAGTACTATGATATCCTGAATAGTGTTCGAGGTCAACTATCAATTGTTGTGCAACACTAGCTGCAACAAATATAAGAAATGTTAAAACCCCCTTCCACTCCTTTGATTTTTAAATAAAAACGTAGTACCTCTGTAAATTATTTTCTTTTATCAGCAGTTAGATTTTTGCATGCTCTTCATTCGTTGCAGAAGTCATGTGTTCTGATGCGCTTAGCTTCCTGAAATAGGGCCGGTGGCTACGCAAATATAATAATAATGTAAATTAATAATAACTGCTTTACGTTACGATTTATTTTACTACCCTACCAAATAATTATAATTCAGTGAGTACAGAAATAGTGTAGTAACATATTACGATGAATAAAATCTAATTTGTTTAAAAGACACTGTGTGTGTGTGTGTCTTACTGTGTGACGTACTTTATAAGTTTCTTAGTAACTTCACAAGTTAGCTTGTGTGTGTGTATTACAATCATTTATCATTTAGCTACCCTGCTTTTAGACCAGTGCCGATAGCTCAGAAAATGGTAAAAAAGAAATAAAATTATAGTAGGATGAAACCCATTGGAAAAGAAGGAGAATATAACAATAATTAAAAGGAAAAATAAATTACGGGCGATCTGAGGTCGGGAAGTGGGGTGTAGGGTGGTTTTAAGGGTAAAAAAGGTTTTCTTGATTTCCGGCAAAACTACAAGTCTTACCAGTCTCGTTACCGTAACTCACGTTCCAGAACTCGATTAACGTCATTGGAAGTATAAACCTTTCACCTCCACGCGGGACGCTGCCGCGACCGCTGGTAGTGGTTGTGTGTGTGTGGATTGTCTACGGATTGTCTCCGCCTCACGTTAATACATTTCATTGCCAGTTTAAGAAGGAATCCTGGTGCCGTGGAAGGTGAACTTGATTGTGTTCCGCTGGTCGGTAATTTTTTTAATACAAGCCTATCCCACTAGCTGTGGGTGGAGGGCTTATAGCGGTTTGTCACGTCTAGTCAATTGGCAAAACACAAAAAATATATAAAGAGATTCGATGAAAAACAAAAAACAATCACACCTTACAACTTATTGTAACTACTTCGAGAGCGAAGTACTTGTCAGTATGGCCTTGATAGATAGCTATATAAATGCGACAAAAGATGTATTAATCTAATGAACTTCAACAAAACAGAGCAAATAAGTAAATATATTACAATATTTAATATATTACATAAATTCAATTATACGATAACGTTAAATATAAATAAATTATATATATAAAAAAGTGGGTACAAGTGTACCTAGTAGTTTAATTTTTTCCTAGCGAGTGGTGAGTACAATAATTAACTTCTTTTTTTTTATTTATAATACTATTAATAAAATATTTAAAGACTAATAAAATAACTTTGTTATTTTGCGTTTGGGTAGTAACAAAACCGTTATTTTATTAGTTTTTAAAAATAGTGTGTTTGTCGTATTTTAAACAGCACAACATTTAAAATCCTTGGTGGTTAACAAACCTTAACGAATTATATCTACGAGTTAAACATGATATTTAATTAACCTACTAAGTATGTTGTGTAATTTAATTGTTAAAAAGAAAGAAACTTTTCGGTTCTTCTCTGTAGAACTCTACAACCGGCGGTACGCTTACATTTCATATAAACCTGTAAAATAAAGATTCAAAGGTGGAAAATTTTTTTTTAGAACTATGTAGTATAATATTGCAATGTCTGATTCTCGATTTTATTAGTTCTTATCTATAAATTTCGAATTTAGCTACACTATACTATACAGAATTTATATTATTCTATTTCATAATTGCTTGCTTGAATGTAAAAAAGTGTTTCAGGTATACCTGACCTATTTGGTTTGTTTCATGTGTGTAAATAAGACTTACAAAATTAAACTAAAACTTTTCACTTATATGAACTTAAAAATTTAAATCCACGGAAATTTAACAGTAGGTAACTTCATGAAAACTAACAAAAATTCCATCTAATTGTGCTAAAAAAATAACTAAAAACATTATCGATGAAAAGAATGTACTAACGTTCCGAATTATTTTCGTAATCTTTGTGATACATTATACTTTACTTTTCTTAAAATATATGCAAGCAGACTATACCAGCCAAATTGGTTACACATATCTATTGCCAAACGTTGAATTTTCGAGTGTCTTAGCTGAGAAAATGGGTCACAAACTGTCATGCACTTAACCAATCAATGCATATCTACAGTGAACAGATACAATTTTATGCATTAAAATATTTCCTATAATATATCCTGTAAATAGGAGCTTTTACAAAAAAAAAAACATTTACATTTTTTTATCAATTTTCAAATATATATAAAAAATAAAATAAATTGCTTATTTCAGGGCTACATGTTTACCTCGTCTGTTGATCTTGGGACAGAACTTCGAACGAGGAATTAATGTATTCCTATGTTCCACGTGTTCTTTGTCGAAAGCCAGGAAACTAGTTCCCTTATAACGATTGGACGGTTTTCATCATCATTGCACTACACGATCACTATGAACGAGACACAAGGTGGAGAAATAAGCACACTATGCTTGTGAACGGATTTCAAGCTTTAAGCTTATAGAGCCCGAGTTCGGCGCTATCAACAATTCACGTAGGGTACGCGGCACACGACCGGTTATGCGCTAGAAAGCGCCGACAGCGCGCGGTTGTGAACTGGCCGATAGCTGGCCGACTGCGCGCTGTCGCTATTTACGCCCGCTTACCGCCCGCCCCGCACGCAGCCGCCCAGAGCTTTCTCTGCGCAAGGCAACAACAAAGCATTTTTTTCTTTAAAAACGCTTTATCACCGAAGTAATTTTGTTTATCAAATGCTTAACTTCGGTGAAATTGTTATTTCATTAAATATTTTCAATGTAAGTAGGATATATGTGAAGGTATCACCTTCTCGCAAAAAACTAAAGTACTTACTTGTTATGTCACTATTATCCGACTAGCCTAACCGAGATTTATTCCAATTTGCAATCTATATCTAAGTCAAAAATGTTATCTCATCACGAAATCACCGAAACCAAGCTTGAAATTTTCATTCCCTTTATTCCATCTAACTTAATTTTGAATTCAAGTTAAAAAGCAAACTTTTTCATCTCAAATTTAGCTATTTGAGATGAAAAAGACCTTACTAAGTTCCGTTTTACAAATAACATCAGTTAAACAACTAACTTCCTTCGAGGCTAAGTTAAGACATATTTAATAGGAATGAGTAGTAGATAGAATATGTGAATCAGGATCAGAACTGTTTCTTTGCCGGGACTTCATAATAAATTCCTCTAATTCTTGGTGTTTGAGGAAAACATCTTAAAGAAAATTTAATGCATAAATCGGATGAAATTCTGCCAATTTCATCTACTTACGTCCTCAAAGTCTGGGCGGAATATATGTTATAGCTAAACTTACCTTATTTTTTAATACATTATACCTATAGAAAGTAAGTTTAAATTTGTAGAAAATTGCAACATAATAGAATAAAAAAAACCGGACAAGTGCCAGCCGAACTCGCCTACCGAGGGTTCCGTACATATTTAGTGTTGTGTTTAATTTTCAACATTTTAAATTAAATAAGCAGGTATGCATAACAGTGCAAACTGTTAGGTACTACATACACCAAAATTATTAGGTCCCTACGTTTTTCGTCGTAAATCGAAAACTATCATAAAAATAATTAAAAATCTGTTTAAGCTTGTCCCAATGAAGCCCTTACATACGATACCCCACATGACACGGTTATCTCCGCAGTTTCTTGCATAAAGTTTTTGCACCCTGTTTTTTTATGATTTCATTATAAATGTATAGTTTTCAGATTTTTCCATATACTTGTAGTATATGACGGTATTACTTGCCAAAGTTCATAGTTCTAGGTTAACGGGAAATACCCTATGAATTTTGATTTCCTTGCGTGTCGAAATATACGTTTTTCGAGGCATAAACGGCCGTATCTTTTTTTGACGTTAACTTAGAATTTGGATTTTTTCACAGCTTCAAGAGACCGTATACTTGAGTAAATCATTTTAATTTCAACTCGATACCTCCACGCGTTCCCGAGATAAAGGGTCTTCACAAACAGACGGTCGGACGGACGGACGAACAACAAAGTGGGTTCCGTTTTTATCTTTTGAGGTACGGAACCCTAAAAACAGTAAAATAACGGTATCAATATGTTACTGTCACACAATTTTGTTTTTAAATTAATTCACACGTCAATCACCCTTTTATATCACCTTATTAAATCATAATACAATTATAACACGGTTTTCTTTCACAATTAATAGTTATTAATTTTATCGATTACACATTTTAAATGTCAAGACTAAGTTGCCTTTGGGCAGCGTCTCCTCATCTCCAAATACATTTGAAACCCTTTTTCTTTATAAAAAGGTACATACATAGTATTTTAACGGCAAACAAAAAAAAACACAATAAAGAAATTAAGAAGTTATACGCCATTGCTTATGAAAACAATAAAAAGTCGTTCGTTATTCGTACCTGTTCTGTGATTGGCTCTAAGGGTTGTGTAATAATAGAGCAAGATCCCAGGGCCGCCAGACGTCACGTATTTTCTGACGGATGAAATGTGGACGATTGAGTAGTGTTAGTATGTACTATGATCGTATGCCTACCTGCTAGCTTGGTCAAACGGCCAATTTCCAGGTATCAGGTAATCAAGGTACATATAAACATTACTTACTTCACGTAAATTCTGACGCTCCATTTTTATATATGTTCATCCGACAACTATTTTAAAACCTTTGACAAGAAGACAGACCGATCCAAGGGGCCAATCATCCCCTAAACTAAATTTTAATATCTATGTGAGTGGGAGCGCGAGAGCATTATCTACGCGCATGAGACTGCGTGAGACCGACTGCGCTGTTAAGGCCATGAAAATTACTTGAACTGATATTTTATAATTTTTAGAACTTTTGTTGACAAGTAAATTATGGCAACAAACATAAGAAAAAAAATTGACATATAAAAAATAATACTAGTTAGCCGTCATTTTTAAATATTTTTTCTATTTATTAATTAGAAATAAAAAATATTTTTTTAAAAAATACCATGGCCAATTTTCATGGCCTTAACAGCGCAGTCGGTCTCACTCAGTCTCATGCGCGTAGATAATGCTCTCGCGCTCCCACTCACATAGATATTAAAATTTAGTTTAGGGGATGATTGGCCCCTTGGATCGGTCTGTCTTCTTGTCAAAGGTTTTAAAATAGTTGTCGGATGAACATATATAAAAATGGAGCGTCAGAATTTACGTGAAGTAAGTAATGTTTATATGTACCTTGATTACGTGATACCTGGAAATTGGCCGTTTGACCAAGCTAGCAGGTAGGCATACGATCATAGTACATACTAACACTATCATCGTCCACATAACGTCCATAATCGTCCACATTTCATCCGTCAGAAAATACGTGACGTCTGGCAGCTCTGGGATCTTGGACCATAAGTGAAAACAAGTATATAGTGCCGTCTCTAACTATGCAGCCAAGTAGACAGTAGGCAGAAGAAAGACGTTGCCAAATCGTCGTAGAATAATGAAATACTGTCTATTATTATCTTTTATTTTCCGGTCGTCAGGGGTGGATTTGATACGTTGGCTGCCCTAGGCCTTTTTTTCGCTGGAAATACGCCTTTACGCGTTTCCCCCACATGGAGTGGGAGGTATGTGGGGCTCACCGGATCGCTTGCGCATGCTACCGAGACGCCCCGACGGTCGGCCCGCCTGTGCGGGCCTCCATTTCTAGGGGGGTTCCCGGATACAGGGAACCCACCTAGCCCAAGCGGCGGCCATTACGGCGTGGGGAGAAGGTGCGCATAGCGCCGACGCCTTCTCCCCAGTCTTCGATCGGCGGATCGAATCAGCAGAGTCACTTTCCTCACGCTGTCGCTCCGCGGCCTCCTTCTGCAACATGACATTCTCGCAGAAGGAGACCATTTCCAACCAGCACCTCTCGCTGGCGAACATAGCGTTAATCACATTCGGCTGGCTGCCCTAGGCCTACGAAAGATTGCCGCCCCCTATGTGCTGTAAAGCATGAAAAAATAAATAAACTATAGTCAGTAAATGTTTTAATCATTCAGTATTTCAGATACTGATTCTTACCATTTCTATTTGTGAGTAACAATGAATCGTTATTCAATGTTCACACATTGTCAACTACTAAAAAAAAAGACCATATTTTGCCGCCCTAGACCCAGTCCTACTTGGCCTATAGGGAAATCCGCCCCTGCTGGTCGGATCGGATTGCCATCCCTTCGGGTCGGGTTATAAGAATTAGGAAAGTACACACAAGTGGTTGAGTGCACCTGTGTTTGCGCACACACATGTGCACTATAAATCTATATATATATGACTAAGCTCTCTTGAGACTGGCCGCCGTGGCCGAAATCGGTCTGGAGGACAATTATTATATAAACGAATATAATATATTTTTAATTAATCGATTCGGATAGGATCGGTGTGCGTATGCTTATATATTTTATCGGTTAAATAGCTTTTAGACAAACCACTTAATTTACTCGCGCGAAGCTGGGCAAGAAATTAGGCTATCATTAATTTGTTAGGTATACAGCCACTACATAATAATCTTATCGCTTTAAGTACAACGATTTATTATTGTATGAAAAACCAAGCGATATTGTTATATTCAAATAATTTATAGAAGTATTGTAAAGGAACATTGCTGAATTTATAAAAAAAACACCGCTAAGGTTTTAAATCTAGAGCGGCATAAAAGTATATTCTTCCTGTATGTATAATTTATTAAGCTGAAAAATATTTTCTTAAGACATTATACATAATATAATTTAAAAATTTACAATATCGGTTATTTGATCCAATAAATACATATGGATTCAGATCAAAATTAAATGCGACTGATAGAATTCCAGTTATTGGTATAGTGAGGGGCTAAAATTATTTATGAAAAGCTGTTTTTTGCTAACCTTGAATATCTTAAGACGCGCGCATGCATTGTTCTGACGTTTGAAATTTAGAATGTCAAAAGTCGCAATAAATGTTTGTAAAAATATTTAGCTTCTTATCTTCCTTTCAGGTTCAACTCTTACAGTTCCTGTAATTGAGGGAGCACATATCATAGAGTTATAAATGTACTAGCTGTGCCTCGCGGCTCCACCTGCCTATAATTAATAAAAATATAATAAATTATTTTATTATTATAATAACCCACACGCACGCACACACACAATTACAAACACACACATACACACACATATATGGCTACTGGTAAAGAAATACGTAATTAACGATTTGAAATTAATTTTCATAAGATACCGTAAGGTTTACCGATCTTTCACGGTAGCATGCGCAAGCGATCCCATGGCGCTCCCCTTAAGACGGGGAGGGTACCGTGGTGGTTTTAGTCGGTAGGAGTCCGACATAACCCTCCATCAAGATATAGAGGGTATATGGATCATGGGATGGATTTCCCCACGTACAAAAAAAAAATTGTACCGATCTTATTTGCCTAACATTTGCGCCATCACATGTTCTTTGTGTGTACCAATTTTCATCAAGATTGGTCAAGCCGTTCGTATAAGAAGACATACAGACATAATTGAAAAAAATAGTATAATAAAAAAATATATAAGTATAATAAAATAGCATAAAACGATTATTCATCACAAAATTAGGTAAAAAAAAGAGTGTGTGTACTTATGTACACGCGTTAGAAGTTATACTTCTTTGGCGTATGGAAAAAAAAAATAACTAAAATGCAGTAGTGATTAACTAATAATAAATATTAAAATTGATAAAAAAGATTTTATTTAAATAAAAAGTATATAAGCACAATTTTTTTCACTAATATTCACAAATAGTAAGTAATATCAATCAAAATATTCAATTTAAATCACTACCTACTGAATATAATTTATTAGCACATATATAATTCGCACTTGTATGAAACTAAAACACGTGTTGTGAATGTATAAACTAGAAACATGTTGATAAATATTATAAATATGAAAACAGTGATCAGAGGTGACGAGCGTACCAACATGCGCGACTAATATCGAGGTTCAATTTCTATTTTGTTGGTAGCTTTGCGGTTAAGCAGACAACTTCATAGTGTTAATTTTGTGTCACAGATGCGCGCGCATCTTAAAATTTCACTCTCATCATTTTTTCATAACGCGCCTAAAGAAGTATAACTTCAAAAATATGAACAGACAAAACCAATAGATTTCTAGAGAAATAAATAGATAGATTCAACGCTTGTGATGTGTATTCCTTGTTGGAGATTTTATTAAAATACAATACATATAATATAAATAAGATATGTAAAAAATACTCAGTGTGTAACTGATTAAAAGAACAGTACATCAAGTACTGTTTAAATTAAAGTAAAATTTCTAAACGGAACCAGTGAATGACAATGTCAGCTGTAAATGACAGTCTCACTGACAGTTAATTTTCAAAAGTTGTGATAATAAAAAGAGCGGTTCCTAATTTCCTATGTTTAAAAGGTTCAAGCATTGTATATAAATGCATAACATAGAGATAACAGTTGCTACTGATAGAATATAATATGAATTATAAAATTTATTGTTAAATTGTAGGCTAGGGATTGTTACATAGTTGCATACACTCTAGAATATAGTTATGGCTAAGTGGAAGTTATGCCGTCAACAATTTGGAGACGAGGAATTTGAATTTACTGAAGGCGATGAAATTAGGATTGGCAGAGGATTAGATAACACTATTACACTTTCAAGTATAGTAATATCTAGAAATCACTGCAAAATAAATGTCAAAAGAGATGAAGTTACTATTACCGATCTTAAGGTTAAATATCCTTGATTTTTTATTTTATTTTTTACCATTCTCATAAAATAGCGCAAACCAATTTCCTAAAAATATTCAATATGTTAACAAAAGTATAAGCCGAGATGGTCCAGTGGCTAAAACGCGGGAATTTAAACTGATGATCGTGGGTTCAAACCTGAGCAGGCACCACTGAATTTTCAAGTGCTTAATTTATGTTTATATCTCGTGCTTGAAGATGAAGGAAAACATTGTGTGGAAACCATGTCCACTCAAAATCTGCCATTTGTGTGTTCCCCGCATTGGAGTAGCATGGTGGAATAAGCTCCAAAGCTTCTCCTAACAGAAGGAGAAGAGGCTTTAGCTCATCAGTGAGACACTTACAGGCTGTTACTTTACTCACAAAAGTAGAGCTCTGTTAACATCTACAACACTTAGTTATACTGAAATCCATGAAATATTTTCTGAATTAACTAGTTTTATAATCAAATAATTAAAAAAATATATATTTTCTATTTAATACTTTTAATGATGTTATTTGGTTATGTTTATACTATTATTATTAATTTAAAAAATAAAGCCATAGAGACAAATTATAAACAAAATTAAAACTATAAACTTACCATTTTTAATACTTCCAGAGTTCTAATGGCATATATGTTGGACTTAAAAAGATACCCCCGAACATTCCATATACACTAACTGAAGATGATTTAATAGGGTTTGGATGGACAATCGGAGCTCCATTGGTAAAAATCATGGATTCAGAAAAATTTGTTTTTAAGTTGATTAAAACCGTAGCTTCTATTATTAGTCGTATTCATTTTCAAAGTAACAGTGAAGATGAAATAGAGTTTGATGAATGTAAGCCTGTAGTAAAAAATGAGTATTCACCGAATACCAGAGCCATTTTACAGCGAAAACGCAAATTAAATGATGATAGTAAGATTATTAACCTTAAGAATGAACCAGATGATAAATACGATGACAATATAATTAACATTATGTCTGACAGCGATAATGAACCAAAAGCACAAGATTGTTTTAGTAAAAAAATGAAACTTGATCCTATAATAGAAGACTTAACTAAACATGATATAAAAAATGAAAATGAAGACTTACAGTATGAAGCATTTAATGTCAAACAAGAATACCTAGGGTATGATGATGAACCTATACAAATTGATAGTGATAGTGACAGTGAATCTGAACAATGGTACTTAAGGTTATCACAGAGTTCACCTGGAAAAGCATTTTCAAAAATTGAACAAAATAGAACTGATAAATTAGATACAAGCATTGAAGATAGTTCTTATAGTCAATTGGATGATATTATATTCAATAACATTGAAAAAGAAATTGAAGAAGAAGACTTTATTGATGATATAATTACAATTCCACCTCATCCTCCTGAAATACAACCTGTTAAGGAAATAAAAGAAATAGAAAAAGAATTGCCTTCACCAATTCCTTTAGGAGCAGAAGATATCCATGAAATAGATGTTACAGATGGAGTAGCCATTGAAGATCATACTCATAATCTAGAAGATGCCGTGGTTCCTATTGCTTCTATGCAACAAGGTCCTCAAACCCCAATAAAAAAGGCCCAAATGATAGAACCTCTGATTAAACCAAGCAGAAGAAAATCTCATTATCGTTCTACGGAAAGTAAGTTTTCTTACTAATAAATATTTAAATTAAAACATTTAATATTTAAATGTTGTATGTTTTGTTTTTATGTTTGAATATAAAACTGGCAATACTATTCTTAACGATAATAATACTTTCTTTGTATATCATTCTTTTCCATTAAGATAAAAAAAAAATCCCAAATACATTTTACCCAACTAAATTCGCCCAACTAAAGTTGGTTTTCGGGGTTATATATTACTCTCATTCTCCAACTTCACATGGATAATTTTTAAAAGTCTAATATAGTACTAAACTAGATAGCTAAGTAAAAATCGCTTATAGACTTTTAAATTTTGTAATTCATGAATTCTTGCTGAACTTCTTCATTGTTCTCATATCATTTAATAAAACAAAATTGTATGCTTATGATTAATTTATAGGTAAAGCAAAAAGCAGATCAAATGATAAAAAACAAACCAAAAAACATTCATCATCTTCATCATCGTCTTCGAAAAAAGCCATATCCAATTCACAAAAAGAAGAACGAAAAAGGAAACTTAAAGAAATTGCTGACAAAGATAAAGAAACTGAAGAGAATAACAAAAAAATAACAAGTAACGCAAATAAGACTGTGAGTAATGTTAAAGTTACCACTTCTAACCGAGGCGCGTTTTTAACTGATATTATTAAAGCCACAGTACAACCCACGAAAAGAACAAATAGCCAAGAAAAAGAGAAGATAAAGTCACCTGAATCACATAAATCATTAACAATAAATGAACTTTTGAATACTCAAAAACCTGTAGAAAAAAATAAAGGGCATGAAACATCAATATCTGATCCAAATTTATCAACAACGTCTACTAAAAAACCAAACACTAAGAAAGATCAACCTAAAGAAAGTAGGAAGAGTAAATCACAAACTAGCAATAAAAGTTCTCCGAAAAGAAGTGAATCAGAGTACAGGATTCCCATTAGAACCGTAAAACCTTTAAATGAAAGTAACGAACTACAGTCTGGAAAGCCAGTATCTACAGTTGCACCTCTTCCACCAAAGAAGCCTGCAAAACGTGTTCGTTTCTCGAATGCTGAACCTGTGGTACACATGTTTTATATTGAACCTGGAAATAAAATGAATAAAACAAATTTAGTAAAAACGAGATTATTAGATACTAGACAGAAGCCTATATTCTCGTTAGAAAAAATAACTCTTATGAAAATCCTTCGATGGAATCCTCAATGGTTGAATGAACAAATTAACACTGCAGACCCACCGCCCATTTTGGGTCATAATAATCCTCCTATGGCCATATTTCACAGTTTTGAAAGCCACAGACAATATATTGGGTATGTTATATTATAAAAAAAAAACATTTTTAATAACATTTAACAAAGCTATATTAATGTAATGTTTTAATTTTACAGACTTGTTGGAGATTTACTCCTGATGGAAATTTGGGAATGCATAACACAGGCATTTATGAGAATACGCAATCAAAACAATGGACTACCTTTAAGAATTGAGTCATTGCCACCCGTACCTCCACAAGAACGATACTTTGATTTATTTAATTTAAGTGTAAACAGTGCGTTGAGTTTTAATATATAATAACATTATTCAAATTGATTAATTTTACATCTTACAATGTCGATTGTTTAATTTTCAGTTTCATTGCCGCAATCAGACTTGAAACATTTACCGAGAGTAGGTGAAATCATGATGGTCGAATTCGGACCAGAAAATGCAAAAATTTGCAGATTTTTCTTCATTCATAATGTTCGAAACCTCCCATCTCCGAAAAGTAATACATAAATTTGTAATTTATTTCTAATCACATTGTTATACTCAATTGTACAATAATAACTATTTAATTTCAGATAACAAAACTTTCAGCTTATCTCTTTATGCAACATTTACTGATAAAATGATGTATTTGAAACCCGGGGAACTTGTGATAGGACGAAGTTTAGCATATATAAATAATGAATTAACGCTATTTGAAGCTATGGAATATTTAGCTGGCTCACCCCTTAGCCAATCAATTCTAAGACCGCAGACCTGTCATTACCCAACCAATGACATTGCCATGAATATGAATACACAGGTATTTCTTAATAATGTTAATACTTTATACTTTTATATATATAATAATGTTCTGAGTGACAATCAATGCACAGTCACAACTGTTGAATTCAGTAAGCTGAAGCATCAAACAAATGATCTGATAAGAAAGAATTTTAGGAAAGGAGAATGATCAAAAATGTATGGGCCTTGGTCCAAAGGTCCACCAATAACGAGACCCATGTCATTGAATAGTCTACTAAATAGTGAGTCATTATAACCAGACTGCAATAAAAAATATGCAGTCAATATAAAGTTATAACTGAATGAATAGTCATGATTTTTGACCTTTTTATCTGAAAAATATATTTAATATAATTATGACCATCGCACGTTTTGAACTAAACTACGGATGTCATGTATATTATCAGTGAATCATCATTAGGTCAGCACATTGGATTTAATTAAATAGTGAAGCAAAAATTCTAAACTTGTATTATTCATAATCATAATTATAATCATAACTTTTACTGACATGTTAATTTTTTTTTGTCTGATAATAAAAGTTTCTAGCTGTTGAGTGGACTATAAGTCAACGTAGGTCTCGTTAGTGGTGGAGGCCCGCATAGGCAGTTCGGCCGTCGGAGCGTCACGGTTGAATGCGCGAGCGATCCCGTGGCGCTCCACTTAAGACGGGAAGAGTACCGCTGGTTTTTTACTTTGGTTAGAGTACCGATGTCCGGGGTGCACTCGGTGCTCTGGACTTACGGCGAGTCCCACTGCCCGTGGGGGCAAGGCGTCATGCGTTTTTCCAGCGTAAAAAAATCGTTCAGCGTCGTTAGTGGTGGATATTGGGACCACTTCTCTTTTCAACTGTAAGGGGAATGGAAGGAGTAACTTTATATAAAAGTGTGCTTTGAAGCTGCAAAGGAGACCCAAATATTTACACATTTTTAGTGCGACAACATGAAACACTAACTATTATTATATTATGATTTACTTACTAAGGTATCCTATATTGGGATTAATATAAAATTTTTCAGTAGTATTATTTTACCATACAACTATTTAAAGTGGGACAAAATAGCATAAATAAAACAAAATATATGTTTAAAAAAGTTTCACTGAAGCTAGACGCTTCACTGTGTCATGCGGATGCCATGTGAACAATTAAATGTACGGGAGTACGTTCACACTTCCAACTTCCAGATTCAATACTGCTACTGAGAATTTTCGTACAGAAAAACCTAATCATTTCACCCAAAAATGATCTTATAAGCAAACCGACAGTCAGCTGCCTAATTAGCGGTGGGTTTAGCTGTAGAAAGGTGCGAAAGTTGTTAACATATTAGTCATTCGAGTTCTATTGAAAATGATGGCAAAATCGATCAGCTTAAAATCACTATCTAAAATGCTACACTAGCTCCCGGACCATGAGATGTTATGTAACTTGTGCCTGAAGTTTAACTAGCTCCTTTTCTACACAACATAATTGCTATTTGGCGACATAATATGTGATGAGTGGGCGTTACCTAGGCGGGCTTGCACTCCGACCGTCGGGGCGTCTCGGTAGCATGCGCAAGCGATCCCGTGGCGCCCCCTGACCAGACGGATAGGATACCGCTAGTTTTTTAGAGGGTATTCCGGCGCCTTCAGTGCCGGTGAGCCACACATACCCCCCCCCCTCCCCCACCTCAAGTGGGAGAAACGCGTAAACGTTTTTCCAGCAAGAAAAAAAAACCTATTATAATAGAAAATTGTTGAAAGTGGTATAAACATTAGCGGCCATATTGTGTAGTGTCGTTTTCCTAATGTTTTTGTATTATTGTGTTTTGATTTTATATTTATTATTCCAGTGGACATTGACTTTAAACCCAAGTCAAAAATTAGCAGTTAGTCGTTCTGTATCCGCAGCACTCGGTGATGAACCCAGCATACAAATGGTACAAGGACCACCAGGAACAGGTTCATATGCTTTATAATACTAATATTACAATCATCATGGTAATAGTATATTATAATAATGCATTTTTGCAGTATTTAAAATATGATATTACTATACAAAAGAAATTTATACATTCATTATTATTTTTGAGAAAAATAATTGTGAATTTGGTTAATAGTCAATCAGCTTAAAAAAAATGTGTCGTTATAAAATGAGTGCATAAGAAAACTTTTATTTATTTGAAATAACAAGATAAAGTTGTTATCAACTAATAATATAAAAATAATAATAAATAAAATGATTATTCTTTTTAGTGTTTTTCGTTGTAGTCGAAACTAAGAATTTTTTTTTTGTTTGAGTGAGCTTTTATAATTGTGACGTCACGCAATACTCGTCCCCCCTTGTCACACAATGTCTCACTTTGTTATCCCTTCCCCCCTTATCGTGTAACGCAATTCATAGATGGCATATTATATTTTAGTTCTAAACATTATTAATTACAGGGAAATCAAGTGTAATCTGTGCCATTGTCATGACTTATTTCTACAATGCCATGAGCAAAAGACATCAGGACCGCGGCAAAATATTAATCTGTGCAACGAGTAACGCCGCGGTAGACGAACTAGTAATCAGGTTGCTCAACATCAGGCAAAGTTTGCCTAAAGGTAATTTTAACGATTAACTTTTAATGTTTACTACATATCATTTACTTGGTGGTATAGCTTTGTTCCCAACATCTTAGTTCCCAAGGTTGGTGGCGCATTGGCAATATAAGCGGTGGTTAACATCTCTTACAATACCAATGTCTATGGGCGTTGGTGACCACTTACCATCAGGTGGCCCATATGCTCGTCCGCCTACTTATGCTATAAAAAATATTATTATTAATGATCAATAATAAATTTGCCTGCAGTCCATCATTATCTATATGTAGTAACAGTCAGACACTTTTACATAAAGTATATTTTTGAAAGACTAAATACATAAATGTTAATAAAGATATTGTCGCTCGCAAAACGATGCATGTACTAATACCCGGGTGTGCGCGGCAGAGGAGCGGTTCCGCATGGTGCGCGTGGGGCGGCTGGAGTCCATGCACGCGCGCGCGCGGGACGTCAGCTCGCAGCAGCTCGCCGCGCGGGACGCCGCGCGCGCGCGCCCCGACGCGCCGCCCGGACGCGACGAGGAGGTGCGCGCTACTATACCTGCGGCTGTCGTTGCCACAGTCACACTTTCGATATCTTTGGATCGTTATTAGCGGATTTATTATTTGACAGAACTTTACTTATAATCTCACTAAAAATAGAAGAATTTTTTACTAATCATAATTTACTATAATAACGTATTCTATATAGACTAACAAAAAAATCGTTTTACGACTAGATTTCACACCTGGAAGCGAAGATAAATATGTGGAAAACGCAAGCCCGCGACGCGAAGGACCCCGTGCGAGTGGCCTACTGCCAGACGAAGGTGGCAAATCTGGTCGATAGGATAAAATTGGTACGTCACCACTGTTTACTTGGTGGTAGGGCTTTGTGCGAGCTCGTCTGAGTAGGTAACGCTCACTCATCAGATATTCTACCGCAAAAGAGGCTTGCTATTGTTGTGTTCCGGTATGAAGGGTGAGTGAGCCAGTGTAATTACAAACACAAGGGACATAAGATCTTAGTTCCCAAGGTTGGCGGCCCATTGGCAAAGTAAGCGATGGTAACATCTCTTACAACGCCATGTCTATGGGCGTTGGTGACCTCTTACCATCATGTGGCCCACATGCTCGTCCGCCTTCCTATGCAATAAAAAAATTTATCAAACTAAGTGCATGCGTTGTATATAAGCAACACGGCCAAGTAAGCGACGGCTCCTTTCTCTGATTTTCTCCGAGACTTGTTTTGTGAGTACATAGGAACAGTAGTAGTATACCGTGTTCGTTGGCACAGCTGCGCGGGGGTGGCGGCGGCGGGGGCGGCGAGGAGCTGCGTCCGGAGCGCCTGCTGCACGCCGAGCGACGCATCATAGACTGCGCACACATCATCGTCACCACGCTCGCCAGCACGCACAACTACAAGATGAAAGGGTATTCCCGCTACATTACGATTTACGATACCTGTGTTCGAGAGCTCGTTAATTTTTTTATTGCTATAATAAAAAACGAGAATATCATTTTCTATAATTAGTAGTAGCAGTTTGCCATGAATGTGGTGTGCAGTTCCATACCTATCAAAATGACTTTTTCCATTATTTTCTCTTTTCTTTATTTTCCACTGTTTAGTAATATTTATATCTGTCGTAATTAAGGTTATTCTACTCTAGAATTTGATATCATTTCGCGAAAGAAATAAAAATGAACCCAACATTTTTTATTTTATATTATGTAGATGATTAGACAAATGGTAAAATGTAGTTTACATATGTTACTCAATAATCTACTGTGATTTCCTCTACTATGATCCCTCTATGATCTACTGTGATCCCTTTCCACTCTCGTCCACTAAATTGTGTGTTATAACATATACGATATGTATACGTATATATAATTTTTTATCGATTGCTTTATATTTCAGTTTAAAGGGTCGCATAGCCCTGTGCATAGTGGATGAAGCGGGACAAGCGATCGAACCGGAAACGCTCATCCCGCTGACGCTGGACGTAACGCGACTCACTCTCATCGGAGACCCGCAGCAGTTGCCCGGTTTCATCTGCTCACAGGTAAGAAAGTTCTCATTATAATTTAACTTATCACAAATAACTATATGACTTCAGTCTATGAAGTTTGTACCGTTGGTGAGGCAGTCCTGGATCGTGGTTACAATCACCAGTCAATTTACCTCCAAATAAACTTAGTATCGCTGTGAACCCGTTAGAGAATGAGATAGAGCACGTCTCCCCACTGTAAGCTAACTCGGCGCTCCGCGTTCCAGCGCGCCAAGCAGCACGGGCTGGGCGAGAGCCTGTTCTCGCGGCTGACGGCGGCGCGCGAGGGGCCCGTGGTGCTGCTGGACCAGCAGTACCGCATGCACCCCGCCATCGCCGACTACCCCAACCGCGCCTTCTACGGCGGCCGCGTGCGCAGCGTGGCGCCGCCCCCCGCGCGCCTCGCCCTGCCGCCCTACTCCATCCTCGCCATCTCCAGCGGCGACAAGGGCCAGGGTAACCTGTCTATATCGAATATATATCTTATCTTAGATTCAAGTTTTAGGTTGGACAGAGTTACATAGAGTATGTTGATAATTCATAATTATGTTGCATACAGCTCCACCCAAATGATGACAGAATGATTAAACTTTGTACTGCAGTAAACAAACAATATTTGTTTAAAAAAGTACCAATAACGATATTTCAAGTTATTTATAAAATTGTAACATGATTTTTTATTACAAGTCTGTACATTAAAACTACCTATATAACTTTGCAATTTCGACCACTTATGGGAGGTCCGGAAGGATATTTGAATATTTCATAACGGTTCAACCCTCATTTTAAATATACGAAACCAGCCCAAACTAGAATGAAGTTAAAGATTAGTAGACATTCCTTTAAAATTATAAATGAATTATAATTTGTGGTAAGTCTGTACACTGTATACTCACACTGTAAAATAAAAATTTAGCACTTCACAAGTTTTCGTAGGTTCCATCGATGTAATATGTCACCGGCTCGAGTTTCATTAATATACATTCATTCTACAACTTTCAAAGCGTTTTTTAAGTTTCGTCTACGCATAAAACAACGATCGCTTCGCTCTCGTCCACAGTGCAGTCGGGCGCGAACGAGATGGAGGCGTGGGGCGTGGCGCGCGTGGCGGCGGCGCTGGCGCCCGGCGTGCGCGCGCGCCAGCTGTCGCTCGCCGTCATCACGCCCTACAGCGCGCACCGCGACCTGCTGCGCGCCTGTCTGCGCGCGCTGCAGGACCCGTGCGTACCGCCCCCACCCCGCACCCCGCACCCCGCGGACGCCTGACGGCGACTAATGCGACGACTCGTCTCGCCACAGGTCGGAGAGCCCGGTGGAGGTGAACACGGTGGACAGCTTCCAAGGCCAGGAGCGCGACGTGGTGGTGGTGTCGCTGGCGCGCAGCCACGGCGTGGGCTTCCTCACCGACACGGGCCGCATGAACGTGATGCTGACGCGCGCGAGACACGCCCTGCTCGTGTGTCTCAACCCGCTCGCCATCGTGGTACACATTACGCTCTATACGCAAAACGCAACCACACATCTTAACTCAAACTGAAAAAAAAACATTAATTGCGAGTCGCTAGTTTATGGTCATTGTAGTATAAATATCGTTGTGAATTTTACTGCCGGCCCGCTTGACACAGTCAGGTTAGATGTATTTTTCTGGAATAACTCTTTTTTTTTAATTTATTATTTAAATAGAACTACCATTAAAAAAGTAAACAGCTATACTGTGTCATTGAAATTGATTTTATGTTACGAATTAATTTATTGCAATTTTCCTCTTTCAGAGAAATAATCAATGGCAGACATTAGTCGATGACGCGCGAAACAGAAGAGTTTACAGAACACTTCCAAATAAAATATGTCAGCACGCTTCGGCGCGGTCCATCTCCAGTGCAGAAGTTCTGAGTTATGTTACTAACTCGTAAATGAGTGACGTATCTCTCTACCAAAAATTTGTGATTTCTAATCAATTTAAATTAGTTTCATGGCATTATCTTTTACATCATGCCATCTTAGCTTTACATTTATTTTTTGTGCTTATCAGTAATTGTAAGATAATAATTAATAATTGTCAATAATTCGTTTTAAATATGTTACAATGGAATGTTTTAATGCCGGATTTAAAATGATGATCTATTTCTCATAAATATATTACCGGAGCCTATGGTTTTTTTACGAACCAAAATCGAACGAATTGATAATATGAATTGAAGCTCTATTCGTACGTCCTAGTGCGTTTTTAATAGTAGAGTGCCTCAGGCGTTTGAGAGTTTAACTTATGTAAAGTTAAACTCTCAAACGCGTCAGTAATACAAATGACTACAATCTTATTTGAATAATATTGACTTATTTTCAAAAAAGAGTAAATATGTCCTTATCTCTATTCCGTAAAGTTCATATAACCTATTCAAATCCAAGGAGTAAATATTGACACACCTACAAGTTATATACTCATTGATAGCTCTGCTATATTATGTACTACAATAAGTTCTAGATTAATATATATTTATTTTTAATACCAAGACTGCCACTTAACTTATGAAAGGGTCCTAGTGAACGTACCGGCCATCGCTGGGTTGTGATGCGTGGCAACAACTTATATCCACTTCAATTTTACTTTCAAAGTACCGTTAATAATTTCGCCGACAGTAAATTCGCCATTTTTTGAATGTCATACGATCACTCCATAATTACCATAGATTATTTATTCAACGACCAATGTTATCACGTCAATTCATTGTGTAAGATGTATATGTGCTCGTTATGTATGTCTTTACTCGTCCTCTGGTTGGAATAACCTATACTTATACAGAATGTAACAAAATAAGTGTCCGACCCGTGAAGTGGTCATTAGGTATCGTGAGTCGGTTCTATTTATGTAAACATTTTTAAATTCTAAACATGAATGTTAAGCAGAGATGGCCCAGTGGCTACAACGCGTGAATCTTGACCGATGATCGTGGGTTCAAACCCGGGCAGGCACCACTGAATTTTCAAGCGCTTAATTTGTTTATAATTCATCTTGTGCTTGATGGTGAAGGAAAACATCGTGAGGAAACCTGCATTGTGTCAAATGTCACTTAAGATTCTGCCACATGTGAATTCCATCAATCCGCATTGGAGCAGCGTGGTGGAATAACCTCCAAACCTTTTCCTCAAAAAAAGGAGAAGAGGCCTTAGCTCAGCAGTGGGACAATCACTGGCTGTTACTTTACTTTTTCAATTCTGAGCAAAAAGTTTACCCCGAATAAAATTTTATTAATTAATTTAACTAAATAACGACAATTATACCCTATTCCAATGGGAATAGAAATAAATGTAAACACACCGTAAATTTACAAATTGCATGCGATTGTCAAATCGTTCTGCATTATTATGCACTATAAACAGTTCTTGATTAATTTACCCTTGTTCATGATACAACACTATTCCAATGAACTAGTTATAAACACATTAATTTAACTTTCAAAGATCCGAATACAACTTCGCGGACATTGAAAACGCCATCTTTTCGCGTATCCATAGTGAATGTCATAGATTATTCAAGATGTCGACCAATGACATCGCGTCAATTGATATTGATGACCAATGATATCGCATTAATTCGGTGTCAAATTTGTTTATTTGGTTTTATTCCTGTTGTGGTTGGAATAGGCTATACATTGCAACACAGGCGCGGGCGTCACCGCTCGATAGCTCTTACCTATCGGGTAGCTTGGACAGGACGGAGGTCATGACCTTAGTTGTCCATGAAATTATGGTCATTTACAATTAAAAATGACAATTAATATTTATTTATGGGTAATTTTTTTGAATAATATTTTAAAAATGTTTACATAAATAGAACAGACTCACGATACCTAATAACCACTTCACGGGTCGGACACGTATTTTGTTACATTCTGTATAAAGTTTTGAAACTGTACGTTAGTAATAGCAGGTCAATGATACACACACAGCATAGCATTTAAAGATGGCATTATTTTTAATTGTGATATATATATATATGAGTATAGTTTAAGGGTTAACTAAAGCAACCATTGGTGTAAAAATACATTTTTGGTGTAACAAGACAATAATGTGCATTTACTTATAGTGATGTTACACGGATCCCGAAAAATGTTTCTATTAAAATAATTAAGAATTCATTTTATATTTTTATATTATTATGTAATTATTAAGAGAAAAAAAAATGATTTAATAACTAATTACTTTAAAAAAACGTTGCAATCCAGAAATAAATTGTAACGCGAGTAAGTAATATAAGTTTTTTTATAATGTATATGTTTATAACGTTTAATGTTAGATTGTGTCTAACGTTATCCTTTAATAAAATATAAACAAGATACGCTTCAATTTCATTTAACTTCTTCGGAGCTCGAAGGGACGCTCGAATTTCGAAGTGGCTCGTAAATGTAATTTAGTGCTGGCTTAATAAGTAAATTAACATTATATTTCAATGTTTTTCAAAAAGTGTTACAATGGCTATATCAAAGCATGACATATCAGGTGTCGTGATTTAATCCCTAAAAAAATAATAGAAAAACAAATTATTGTCACGAGACACACGATTACTGCGGCTTTTTTGCCGGTTTCGACTTGTAAATAATATAGTTGTAAATTTAAGAAAATAACAATTATATGAATGTAAGGATCCATATTATAGTCTATACATACATGGTCCATTGTATACACGGCTATGCCAAACGTCAGTATTGATTTTATTTTTAATCATGCGAGGAATATTTAACCCGCATTCAAAAAACATTTCACAGATTGGGAATGAACAATTAATTGGATAAAAAAGCCCTTCATTAAAGTACTATGCAAAACTTTTATTTTCTAAGTTTTTTAATTACAATAGGTTTGCATGAACACCATGTACATAGGCGAACAACATAATAAGATGTGGCGAGGCGAGGAAATTGTGTTTTTTTTTAAATTTAACACGTTAACGACTGTTAACGTTCACTGACTTTGAAATAAAATTACAGTGTTACCTGAACGTGTACCAGGAACTCATGAGTAGCACGGTCTTATACACAGTTCTGTGTTTAAGAGGTCTGAGAACAAAAGTAACGGTTGCGCTATTCTGTTCAATTTACGGCCGCCAAAGGCATGACGATAGAGGGGTGTGCTGTGCAACGAAGACGGAATGGCATTCTCTTTTATTATCACACATAACGCATGCGTACTAAACTCTCATCACATTACTCGAATTAATTTTGTATTTCATAAAGTCCATTAAACTAATAGATGATGCAAAATACAATACAAAGCTCGTATTGTTTTATTTACATGTGTTTAATTGACGATTGAGTTTTTTTCGCACTATAGCAAAATTCGTTATTGACAAATTTAGAGGATAAACATAGAAAACGGAAGAAATAAAAAAGACGAGATAATTCTTGATTAAAACTATCAAGAAGCTCAGTCCAAGGATAATAAATAAAACAAAATATTACAGCTGGATCTTTTTTAGCAAAAATCCATTGCAGAAAATTATTTTCATAACCACTTATAAATGTCAAATTACAATATTACACATTGGATGTCCACTCATCCACTGCAGACATTCCTTGTATTAACAAAATTAACATTAGCTAAGGTAACAAACTAAGGTCTAAGTAATTTAAGTTTAATCCTAAATAAGTTCTTAAACAGAGTATCGACGACTACGTTCAAAAACATAAGTTTTAAATAATACAAAAATAAATGCTAAATAATGAAATAAACATAACGGTTATCACGATTTGTGTTTCTGTGAGATAACAAGTAATATTGACTCGAACCAATACTTTAGCAAAAGGCTCCATCTCACACGCCACACCTAATAATTTTAGTTTCATTGAATACATTTAAGGAATCTAGTTAAATGTTATATTTTTATAAAAAAAGGAACAATAAAAAAAGCTTATGCCATATACAAAAACTTGTTACAGTACATATGGATATTAAATTTTCTTAAAATTGTTGTAGAAAGGTCTCTTTTAAAACGTTATAACTTTTAATTATCCTGTTTCGCCACAATTTTAATTAAAAAACTAGGGATATAACGATACCGATACCGATATATAGGCCGATATGATCGGCATCGCCGATACAACACGGCCGATATCAACCAGTTCTAAATGTGCGCGAAACGAACGACGCGTGCGACGTAATTTAAAAATAATATAAACCTAAATTAAAAAAGCTTGCACAAAAATACTTGTCTTATCCAATGAGCTCAGTTGCTTCAGAACGGCTCTTCTCAACTGCAGGCCTGATACAAAATGACTTGCGGAACAGATTATCTGCGGATAATTTGAATAAACTTTGTTTTCTTAACAAAAATCTACCAAAAGTAAACTTTAATTACTGACTTTATGTATCTTTTTTAATAACTATGTGATTGATTTTGTTTGAAACCAATAAATATTATTTTTTTCATTTGCTTTACTGAATTTTATTAATTAAGTATTTTTCCTTCACAGTCTTTAGGACCTAAATACATACATAATAATATGGTGTTTCATATATATGAAATAACTTTGAAGGGAGATAGTTGTATGTCTATGTCTAGAATGTGGTGTCAATATCTTAATAACTTCCTTCAAATTTGTTTAACATACATGAAGCACTTATCTACTAAGCCATCAATATCGGTATCTGTATCGGCATCGCCGATTATTTTCGTTTATAATCGGTATCGGTATCGTATCGGGAAAAACATGTATCGTTACATCCCTATAAAAAACATAACATGCATAAACAACAAAAAACGAAATAATCGGTACAAGCAGTTTAAGCTGCATTTTATTTCGCTTACAAATGATAGCTTTTTTTAGTTTATAAATTAATATCTTAACATACAATCAAGTGTACTGACGAAATTTACTTTTACTATTAAACTCCATATTATATTCCGATGTAATTATTACTGGACTGTTAATCTGTTACTTTGCTACGACTAATTTTATTTTTTAATTAATAATTTCATTTAATAACGTTAAAGTTACTTTGAAGTTCACAAGTTACGTAGATTTATTTTACAAAAATATAAGCCATGTCGATATTTACATAATATTTCGAACTTACCATATTTACAAAAAAGATTAATTGCCAAAGAATCACTCTATATTTAAAAGTAGAATATAGTAAATAAAAGTTGAATTCATAACTATGCGCTATGGACATCGTATTATTTAATATTCTATCTATTAGATAAATTTTTATCATTAATTTACCATAGTTTCTTCTGAAGTACATAATCTAGTATTAAATCGTAACTTTAATAATACAAGTTAAGATTTCCTGTGCTTAAACATTATTTTTTATTAAAATAAATTAATATGAACACAATTAATATAAATGTTGAACATTTTACAAATATTCAGTAACTATTTCCTCATTAATTACTCAAATTGTAATTTAAGTTATTTTTTGCATGAGTTATCATCCCAATGACTATTTGAAATACCTATTTTGTTATTACAAGTCTCAGTAGCGCAAGTGTAGTTTTAAACGTGTTTTAAAACTTTAAATTGTTTCTCTACCATTTTCTTCTATACTCAAATGCAAACAGCAAGTTTATATTATTTCGTTTCTGTTAAAAATTGTTATCTATTTATATATATAGAAACAATTTAACGATTTTTTTTACCATACATATAACAACTTTCCAACCTTTACACAGAGCTACGGTCAATCATTCACAGTCATTTTAAATAAATTCTATCGATTGCTAACTAGTTTGTTTATTTTTTAAAAACATTTAAGTTATTCATAGCTTAAAAATATAAAAATAATTATTACCTGTAATTAAAAATTTTACTATAATATTTGAACATTATAATTATAACCTATATTTTAGTAAAGTTTGTGATATAATAAAAAAAAAATCTCAACATGTAACGAACTGGAGTGCGTCAGAACTATGTAGAATTAAAAATGGTATCAATTTTATGTGTAGATCCTTAGTAAAATAAAGTAATACTTAAGAAAACCGATTATCTTTTTTTTAGTTATTGATATTCGTCATCTGCCTGATACACACAATATATATACATATCAAAATGTATGGTTAAATAAATTAATCATAATTATGTTATAATGAGGGGAATAGGTGTTAAAGTACTAATAGTTGTTTAGTTAATTTGAGTTAGCAATCGATATATTGTGTGAATAATTTGTAATCACATTATACAAAATATTTGCAGTCTATACTTAAAGTAGGTCAATTTATAAGATTTTACACATCAATTGGCAGAGATGTGACTTATTTGATATATGTATTTGGAATACAGATACAAAATACGAATGTTGGTATATTTGTTTTTTGAAAAAACGAACTACTATACGTTGTATATATGTATACGCATTTATACATTACTTTATTGCATCCTACGAAACCAACTAAACACATTCGTAAATTAAAAAATTATCAACCTATATCAAAAAACATTGGGCGAAACCTTGAAGAATGTCTAGTAAAACACAAAAACATGCTTAAAGATAAGATAAATATATGTAAAAACCTATAATGTATATAATAATGTTTTAAAAAATATCTTATATATCAGAATGATATCAGAATATTATCTCAACTACATTATTTAAAAGTATCTTATATCCTGTATTCCGAATACTTTTATGAGGTATCTTGTACATCTCTGGCAATTGAATAATGATTTTAAGTGTAAATACAACCACACCATTTTCGCTTTGCTACATTTGGCTCTAACAATTTTCGGGCTTTATGGCGGTAGTGAATAAATACGTCACTATTATAATTAGCTTACCTATAATTCACTTATATTTTATTTAACTATTAATTTAAGTCCATTCATCTATGCGCACTAAAATAGTGGCAATGACCGGCCAGGGTCAATGGTGCCTCGGATAGTGACGCCCATTACTGTACCTGTAAACATACATTATATTAAAATAATTAAATTGAGCACAATTGGGCACTTAGCTTAGGTAATATAAAGCACCTTACCTGTTGAATCGCTTATACTTGTTACTTTGTTGTTTATTGAAATGATGTCCAGGGCGTCGCTCACTTCGGTATTTAAAATTATTGCCCCAGTGAAGTTTGTTTTGTTTGTCCTGAATTTTAAAGATATTTTTAAGAGCCTCAATAACAAATTGCTAATTTAACTTACACATAATAGTATTTTTCATGCTCATAAATAGACAAATGGAATGGATGGAAAAAAGGGTATTCTATAACTTCATAAATCTCGGTTGAATTATATTTGAATTCTATCTTGTAGCCTACTTTCATATATTATTTAGTACATTTTTAATAAACAGACACACAACAACCAAACTGTCATACATGAAATTGTTGAAATGATGCTTAATTTTCAATACACAACAATACTTCAAAAACTAATAAATATTTATTTTCCCTTATGTAAAATTAAATAAGTATTATAAAAATGTACATATCAATTTACCTGGAATGGATTATAGGCATTCCTATTATTATTAAAACGGTTATAATGGTGAAACTTCTTTATTTTCTTTGTGCGACCACGATCCATTTCGTCGGTGGCTTCATGAACGCGCTTACGTTCATCTCGTCTCTCTTCGAAAACCTGAAAATAAAAACGTTCATTTATTGTTATAAAACGACTCGAATTGCAATGACTCCTTCCGGTCATCGCCGGGTACGCAGCTATAACAAGATATTAGAATATGTCACCTGTCGCGACATAGCGCTGTGCGTGCCGTTCCAGGAGGAGACAGGTGCGCCGTAGCCGCGCAGCGACGAGCTCTGCAGGTGTCGCGCCGTGTCCAAGGCGACGGGCGCGGCGGGCGCGGGCGCGGGAGTGGTCGCGGGCGCGGTCGCGGCGGCGGTCGCGGGCGGAGCGGGCGGCGCGGGCGGCGCGGGCGGCGCGGGCTCACTGCGGTCGCTCAGCGGAGACATGCTGCTCACGCTCGTATGAGGACTCTCCTCCTTCTCCTTGGCCCTGGAGTAACATTGGGTGGTGATGAGTATCACTTTCAAATGTATAAACATATTATAAATGAAGTTGAACATAATTTGTTACTAACTTGTTAATAGTGTCACCGTTAAGACTAGGGCTCAACAGAGGGCCACTTTTCTCTTTTGACACCGTCCATGCATGGTGCATTGCTTTGGTGGTGACTATGAGACCCTGTGGTGAGTCACATCTACTTGGTTTTGTTTTAAGAATCTGCACCTTTGGTTCTTCTTTCTTTGCTTTATCTTCACAGCGCTCATCGCTGCTAGACTCTGAATCGTATGGTACCAATTTAGAGGAAGAGTTCCCATTTCTTTGAACAGGACTCAATGTGTTGCTCTTATTCATTTGTTCTTCTAATTTTTCTAAGGGCGATTTCAATGGTTTGACTAATTTGCTCATGGATGACGATTTTTCGAGTGGTTTAATTGCTATATTAACGCTAGATCTTATGTCCGAATCACTTTTTGAAATTTTAGACTTGTTATGGCACTCTTCGCCTTGTTTTTTTATTATAAAACTAATTTTTTTGTCTTCTTCTGGTTTGTGAGAAGAATTCTCAATACCATTTAATATTTTTGGACCTATAGAGACCTTTTCTACTTCACCATTTTGCTTTACCACCCATGGTTCACTTATAGAATTACTCGACTCTAGTGACTTACTTAATGTTGAATTTAATATAATAGGTTTAATTTCGGGTTTAGGTGCTTCAGTGCTAGTACTGCTGTTAAGAACAATGGATTTTTTTTCATCATTTCTATAGAATGTTAATTTAAGTGGACTTTTTTCTCTGTTAAGAATATTATCTGATAGCTGCGGTCCATAGACAACATTTGAGGTAGAAGCACTGGGAACAGTTGAATCTTCTATAGTATTATCTTTTTCAAAAAACATTATATAAGCATTGGTGCCCAAAACAGCTGACAGAGGCAATGGCCGCACGCAGCTATCATCAAACTGATAATAGTTACCGTTAGGAGCTTGACCTATAGCAGTATAGTGTCCACAGTTTTGTGTTGGGCCCAAATGAGTCACCAAACTTACCAATTTATAAGACTGAAAAGGATAATATTATTATAATTATTTACAAATGAAAATGAAATAAATAATGAATAATCTTGTTTCAATCAGTCATAGCACTTACCAACTGTTGTGGATTATTCTTATTGTACATATATTTGTTCAGATTAATTTTTTTTCTGAATTGAACATGTTTCGAAAGCTTCCCCCCAGCCAAGGAAAATCTCTTTAATGCAATACATATCACCATGGGAGCTCGCTCTATAAAGAATTGTTTAGTAGCTGATACCTGAAAAAAAAATTTAATGAATACTCAACGCAATGAAATAAACTAATAATGTCCTCTAGATCAATTTCGGCCAGGATATATTATTGTGCATAAGCATGTGCGAAAACACCATTGCACTCTCTATTCCCTATTGAATTATGAGATCCGATGGGTCGGCAAACCGAAACAACGAAACGAATTTAAGTGCAGGACCAAAGACTTTACATGCTTTCCGAAGCATGGGAGTGTACACACTTCCAACAGAAAACTCCAATATCTTTTTACTGACCCCACCTGGGATTTGAACCCAGGACATTGTGGTCTGCAGCCTAATATTTAGCCCCTAAACCAACAAGGCAGTCAGTAAACTATTTTATTTAAAAGTTTTATTAAGATTTTATAATTAATAACTAAGATTAATCAAGCTACTTGAAATGTTATCAAACTCTTTAACAAAGACATACCTTTTTGTTACAAGCTTCACATTTATAACCAAGATCTTCTAATCTTTCTCTTGCAAAAAATGAGTCCAAAGCTTCATCTAAAGTTGAGTGTTTTCTGATATCTAATAAAAGATCCTGAAACAATGTTAACAACAGGCAAACTTATCAATAATTGGTTAAAAAATTGTTACACTTTACAAAAACATTTATTAAAATAACAATTTAAAAAAAAGAATATATCATTTAGAGTTATTTTTTTTTTATGTTATTACATTATTTAATAGCTGAATTTCAGTCACAACAGCAATCTCAAAAATTAGCAATTTACAGAGGCAATATGTGGAGTACAAAAATAAAAAGCACTAATCTCAATCTTCCAGTAAGAAAACAATCTGAAGTGATAAGAATGGTCAGATGCAACACCTAGTGCTAGCATGTCATATTGTCAACTTTCTAATTATTAACTCTTAATTTATTAGAATTTCTTAACAGAAAATGCCATCCAAGATACATTTAATAATGAGAAATCTGACTTGGACATTTATAACAGTACAGAGGGAAAGAATATGTATCCTACATAATAAAGAGATGAATATTTTAAATTACCTCAAAATGCTGGTATGTAGTAGACAAATGGTGACAGGCAAGACACCTAACTGTAGATCTCAAATAACCTCCTAAAATCTGGTTCAGCGGGGTAGTTTCTTTGCTGTACTGATCTAGTTTCTCTGAATTTATAAAACGGGCAAGATAACTTTTTTCCATTGCTTCTACAAGGTATCTGTAAAGTCAAAAACCTACTATTCAATTTCATCACTAAGTCTATTTATAGTCTATTAAAATATCATGTGTTACATATATAACAAAAACAAATGAAACTGCAGCTAAATTAGACATACAAAATATATTAATAGTTTTTTTTTAAATCTGCCATACTTTGGATTGCTAATTATATGACTAAATGCTTCAAAAAGTCTCACTTTACCTTAGGAACTCATGAGCATCTTCTTGTCTTCCTAGAGTTAAATGTCTGCAAATAAGACGTAACTTGGAGTAAACTTGCCATGGCTTTATCGGTACACTGCCACTCTTCTGAGTTGCCAATAATGTTGCGCGCATTCCACAAATAACACATGCTTCTGAAAAACAGATAAGAACAAAGAAATTAATTAAATTTATAAAAGATTTAGATTAATATACTTATCAAATCACTTACTAATGATGACAGTATATATTTAAACTGACAATTTGACATGCTTAACATCCAGTTAAATAGAGAAAATATTTAATACTTGGCACCCCTAGTTGATTATTATAATTTAGCACTAATATTTATATTCCTATATGATTAATGAAGCTTAAAGTACTCATGATTGATAAAGTACACATGACTGACCTTGTTGATTACATTTCTCTGCATGAGCTGATTCTGAAGCAAGCCAGTTAGCAAATGCAGGAACATGAAAAAGAGCTTGTAATGAAGAATTAAGATAACAAGTGTTCCCAACATTCTGGATTCCAGATCCAGCCGCCCATCCAGTCTGCCACCCCAATTGAACCTTCTCAACAGGAAAAAAAACCCTCTTAGGTTTTGGTATGCCTTCCTCAATATTTTTAGAGCCTTCTGAAAAACAAACCATTAACTTTTTTTTTTTAAGAAGTTATTTTTGAGCTCAAAGGGCAATTACTAACTTTTTCTCAGATCGTACTTTTTAAATTGTATCTAATATCTTTCATTTTTATTGAAAGGGTCTATCAGATAAGAGTAAATCTTTACAAATTTGCAATTTCGAAAAAAATTGCTACTCTTACGTCAAACATAGGGAAAAATTTACTTAGCACATTATTTAAGTTCATGTTTAAACAACTTTGTTTTATAGTAAGAAAGACATTTTCCACGGAAGTAAATATTGACATCGTGAAAAGATAACCTCTTGTTCACTGTGACAAAAAAAAACAATAATCTGAAAATTAAACAAATTAAGCGAAATAATTACTTACCTACACATTGACTGCCTGAATTTACTTCTTTTTTAAGCAGTTTGGTGTCGAGTACAGGTTTTTTGGGTCTAATAACCACGTACTTAGATTTTAAACCATCGAGAACATTGCTCTGATAATCTCCAGATTCTTCGAATTCAATCTTAGACAACAAAACACTTTTAGCTGATGAATAAAGTCTACTATCTAATAAAGATGAACTTTGAGATTCTTCAGGCGTTAATGATAAACGCAATGCGCTTGATACTGGGTCACAAATTGAAGCGGGCATTTTACCTCCAAAATTGCACTATCACGTCACAATACTTATCAAATTAAAAAATAACACATGATACTTTTTACAAACATATACACATATTACATGGAAATGAAAATTGTTGTTTGATTTTTTTTAAAAAGCATGTGTATATCTCCAAATAATGAGTTCACAGCACGGAAAAGAGAAAACGCACACAATCCAACCATACGCGGTGATTGAACCATAAACTAATAAACTATAGACTTTTTTTGCGAATATTGTCGATGAATAAAGGTAAAAAGAGGAATAAGCTAGAAAAGTAGTGTAATGTTCTCACTATCAATAATATAAAAATAGTTACACGGAAAAAATTATATCTATCACAATGAAAATTCTTTCTCGAAATTTCTTAACATCTATAGTAATTGATAACTAACTATATTTTATTGTAAGGATTTATGTTAAAATTGAGCATATTTTTATATTTAAATATTAATTTTTTACATTATATTTGAAATAATTAAATCTTTCTGGGCATAATGATCAAAATTTCACACTATGTATATTTCGGTTGTAAGATTTTTTAAATAATAATTTGAAGCATATTTATATCAATCTCCTCGAAAAGCATGAAACTAATACTCCACCTACAAAAATAATTAAACCAAATATATCACACAAATGAAAGCATTAACTATGATCATTTTATGTTTTTATTGCATTAATTTAATGTTTACAGGTAAATAAGATATAATGTGAATAATCAAAAACCAGAAACTGGAAAAGGTCCAGTTGACATTTGTCAAAGTCAGCATAAAAATTGCTAACCTGCTCTTTGAGCAGTTTGAGTGAAGATTTTTTTATAGAATAAATGAAAATATATTGCATCGATAGAAATACATATAAATAATTCAAAGATCTCATGAAATATATTTACATTTCGAGTGTGTATTCAAGATCGGAATAAGTTAATTTTTGGGTAGGTAGTGAGCACCGGTGAAATTGTGATCATGGCGAACCCGTCATCAGGCGTTGGTAAGATCTTTATTTTACATGAATGATGTTTGTTTTTGTCGAAAATAATTCATTTATTATAAATTTTGGTTTTCTTAAATTTCTAAGCGTACAATTACTTTTGTTATTGCAGTGGTTCCTAGAAATTTTCGTCTTCTAGAAGAACTTGAGCAAGGTCAGAAGGGAGTGGGCGACGGCACAATTTCTTGGGGTCTCGAAAGCGATGATGATATGACCCTGACTCACTGGACTGGCATGATAATTGGCCCTCCAAGGGTAATGTCTTTTGTCTGTATTCATCTAAATAATATTTTACTGCTGTGTATGTATGGTTAAAAAGAATAGGTAAATAATTACTTTTTCAATTCACTTACTTAAAATTTGTTGTTATAAATATTGTCACATTGTCCATTATAGTACTGAGCTAATAATTGTCATAAGTAAATTAGATTATGTTCAGAACATATCATTATTGATCTTTTTGTTAGGCATCTGTAAAAGTGCCTAGTTTAATATCATAATATCCTATTAACATAAAAAAAGTATTTATACCTTTTTATTTTATTTTTTAGACTCCTTATGAAAATAGGATGTATTCTCTTAAAATTGAATGTGGAACGCGATACCCAGATGAACCACCTACTGCACGGTTCATTTCTAGAATCAACATGAACTGTGTCAACAGCCAGACTGGGCTTGTAAGTATGATAGTTTTTCAAGTATAATTATTTTTTCTTTTATTTCAGTTTTGTATAGCTGACTTCTATTGGTGTTATTTATAATAACTATAAATAGTATCAATAATTTCTATACATATAATGATTATAATTATTTATTTAGGTGGATAACAGGCAAGTTCCGATTCTTGCTAGATGGCAACGTGACTATACTATCAAGACAGTTCTTCAAGAACTGAGACGTCTCATGACTCTTAAGGAAAATATGAAGCTTTCTCAGCCCCCAGAGGGAAGCACTTTTTAGTTATTCACATAATAAACATGTTTTAAATAACCCAATCTGCTCCTACTTTGCTAAATTTTAGGATATTATATTACATTCATTTTTATAAGTCCAATAATATTATAGTTATTAATATGTGGCATAGTTTTCAGTAATGATAAATATGCTAGTATGTGTAATATTTGTCTTCATGCATTTATTGTATTTTTTTTAATTTTAATTATATCATAATGCAACTTGTTTGCTTTTAAAGTCTATTGTACTTGCAGTGGGTTGGGTGGAAAGTTTCTTGTATTCACATAAAAATAGCTTTCAATTACCTATATAGAGGGTAATACCTGTTTATTTAACTCTACCTAAATTATTGTGGCCTTTTTAAAAGTCAAACTTGCTTTGTATGATTAAGATTAGATTAACTGATATCTTAATTTTGGTAAATGATTTTGATGACTGTACTTATGAACAAATGAATGTTTTTTTTGGGTTTTTTTTGTTTATAAATAGAGTCATAAATCTATAATGATTAATACACATACTCTTTTAATAATTCAAGTTATGTTTATCAAAGTATAATCTCACAATATGAATAAAAAAAAATATTTTTTCTTAGTTAACATGAAGTGTAAAATATTTTAGGAAATTTCTTAGAAGCATAAGATGAAGTACTACTGTTTCACTATAAGGCTTTTCATTATATGGGTGTTCCACAAAACAACCGCAATAAGTAATAGAGTCAAATAATTATCCATACAGCTTGGCAAATTATCAATATAATTGCGTGATTTTGTTGTTACAAACCAAAAGGCTAAGTCAAATTGATTCATAGCATTAATATTTTTACCAATGTATAACTAGCAAAGGTAAATAAAATCAAATGATACTATAATTGGATTTTTTTTTCTTTTTCATAAACTTGCTCTAATAGTTCTCTATGTTAAAAATGGAACTCCTACTTAGATCAGTAGGAGCTTCATTTGAAAATATTAATTTAAAAAAAACATGGGCATATTTCACATTTATTAAGACAAGACAATAGTTATTATTGATAAAACGTTTGAACTATACAAGTCAAAAATCAATAGTACAATTAAAACAACATAGAATAAATACTATTCCAAATACCAAGAATAATAATTAACATTTTATTGACAAGTTATATTAATGATAAAAATAAATTAAAGCATTAAGTCATCTAATGATCATAATTCTATTATATATGCATTCTAGTATTTAATCCACTACTACATTTATGGACAAGTTCAAAGAAGCATATTTTTGCCAAATATATATGGCCACAGGTACACATTAATTAGTACATCAATTTTACAATTAATCCTAACACTAAAGATTTACAATAATTTAGGTGTATAAAATAAGATCTATCTAGATTAAAAATAATAGGTTTACCAAAGCTTGAATATAGTATTTATCGGTGTATCCTTTCATTCTTAGTATACTTTTAATGATCAAAAATAATTAGTCAACCTAAATGAATATTTATCACAGCTGACTGCTAAAACGTCAAGTTGGATACAATAGTGGAAATATTGGCTAATATATAGGATAGTCCTGATACCAATTAAAATACAAAGTTATTTTAACATTTATTACTTAATATGGCTTACATCACAAGTTATAATAACTGTACATAGTATGAAAATATACAAAAATATTAAATGAGATGCATTTAATTTTTAACACAAGTTAATTTTATAGGATGGAAGAAAAAAGTATGTAAACTAGCGATGGGCGTTGAATGAACGAACGGTTGAAATCAACTGTCGACGTACAATCAACGTTTCGACGGTCTACTGTTCATTCGTGGACTAGTCGAATTCATAAACGGCTAAACTAAGAGTTCACGAAGTTTCTATCAACTGACAAGGCGACGACGACTTTTAAACGTACTCGGTTATTACATGATCGGTCGAAGCAAGCAAATTTGAGCTTTCAATTCATTACCACAGAGTTGTTATCTGATGTTTTTAATAGACGTCATAATGAACGACCGAGACAATGCGTCGATGGACTGGGCGAACGATAGCGGGAAGCGAAAGAAACGTTAGTTTAGAAAATAGAAATTACAAAATTTACTTTAGTAAACATTTTGTGCGCTAGGTCAAAAGTTGCTACTCGTCAAATATTGCTAATTACGTTAGGAGTTCGTTTGAATGTATGTTAGTGGAATTAGAGTTTAGTTTAAAGGGTTTTAGAAAAATAATGTATGTAAATGATTATGTTGTACATAAAAAATCAGAAAAAATATATAAAAATACGAAAAAATGTAAATAATTTAATAATGTACATAAAATCAGTTGATCTTATAAATGCGCCTGATATACGATAAATATCTTGTCGTGTTCAGTCAGTCCTTAGCCTGTAAAAGTATGAAGGAAATTTCAAATTGATCGTACATTTTATTTTGAAATATCTAGGTATTACTAAATGTTATAAGTTAACTCTCGGCTCGACAGGTACTTGGACTTCTTTGAATTATTAAGTAAAAATGACGTAGTAAAATAGTAAAGTTTACCGTCAACCTAAACAACAGCATTAAACCGTAGAAAAACCATCGCCGGTACGTGTCGCGACGTTGCTACGTTGACTGAACGTCTGCCGTTGTCAAGTTAACTAGTCGAAGATTTCAACTAGTTGATCGACTAGTCGATTAACGATAATGAACGGTCTAGTTTCGTTAACGAAAAAAGCGTCGACGACCCATCACTAATGTAAACATTTTATTGTATTTATTATTTTAATATATAATTCTTGAGTACAACAAAATAGTTGTGCCCATTAGTCTGTTGCCTTACCCTCTTTTGTTTCCCAAAATAACAAAAACAATAGGCTATATCGGCTGCTAGATAGTTTTTTATTTAATATGGAAATCTGAAATTTACGAGTCATGACTATTGATTTCATTGACATAATATATGCTATTGTAGCTTTAATTTTCCATCTTATCATTTTGTTTATAAACATACTTTACTATAGTGGAGGTAAAATGCTCGGAATCTTTTTTAACAAAGGTTGGGGTTCATTTATTCCTGAGGTCGAATTTTATATTCATAAAATCAAGTGTTATAAATCTAAGATAAGCTTTTACTTTACAAAAGATATTTTCAATATTTGTTTTATTTAACTATAAGAGAAATATTCAAAGAAAAAGAGTAAAAGCAATTATTGCTTCACTTTTAAAATAAAGTTTTGCTTAAATATTGTCATAACTAATCAGTAACAAATAATATAATTATTTTAATTAATAAAGGATGATTTCGAAGCCATTATTTGTAACATGTTATAGAATTGTGGTTCAATATGTTTTTCTTGAATTATTTGGTTTAAAAAGACATACAAAAATCTAGGTTACACATAATAAATATTGTGATCACACCTAACATAATTTCTATGAAAAATAAGAAATATTTTAGTCGCTTATAATTTAATAAAATGACAAGCCATTGGAACCCTACTAATTTATGAAAAATGAAAAACTATTCGTCACAGTAACTACGTAGGTTTACCAAGTCGCCGTTCCGCTGCAGTGCAGTTCTTGACGTATATTTCCTTTAATAAGATGTTGTTCTCTAAGACACAAAAAGAACATCACCTAACAAAATAAATAATCGTTAGGGCATAAATATTTATAAGTGTTATTGAATCTACAATTTCCTACTTGGAAGCTAGTATAATCGTGAAATGCCTACATACTTATTCAAAATTATTAAACCCAGTAGAAAAATAGTGATTTTAACTATAGGGCTCTAAAGTACTAACGTCTCGTCTTAATACATAGCCAATAATATTAAATAAAATATTATATAAGAGTTTATTCATATGTACTCCTCCATTAACCAAAATTACCAATGCAAAATATTTTGAATGATATTATGGACATCACACATCAACACATCAGGGACGGATATGTAATATATATTTATAGTTAAACTGAAATCATTTAAACATATTCGAGTGGCACGTTTTAGTTCTAAAATAAACTGATTATTCTTTTTAAGTAACCACCAGTTATATTTCAGAACTGAATCCCAGATGTGTAGGACAATTTTAAAACTTTTTTATATAAAACGAGCACCTAGTTGTTTAACACTTTTGGGTATAAAATTGTAGTTGATTCTAATACATATTGGCACATTTATAAAAAAAAACTGCATTACAATTTTCTAATCTTTGGTAGTTATAAAATTTTACCATAGTCAGATTTTAACGAATATTTTAATTTCGAAGATGTATGAAACATACACAACATAAAGTTTAAAAATCAACCTATTATAAGGAGATAAAATTGAAGATAAACTATTTATTTACAACAATTTAAATAAGTATGTACATATATATTTTAATACACAACATTTATCTTTTTTAACAATATGTTTATATATTTATTACACAAATTATAATATAAATAGAAATAAGAGTCACATAAATAAAGGGCTTATGTGTATGAAGTGATAACCACTATGAAGTTTACATGGTTCAAAAGTAATGTAAAATGCTCTATTTAATGCGATTACAATATAACAGTGTAAATTCATTTAAATAATTCATATATTCATTCATTTCAAGCATTCATAAATAAAATCGTCAATGAAGAGATTTGTTTAATATTGTAATTGCATTTACATAATATATGAAGCTTACTTTGGCGGTGCTTCTATTGTATACAATCTTTTAACTAATTTGACAATTATCCCGGTGTTCATTGGTCGATGGCAGCATTTAAAAATCAATGAACAACCAATGAGCGTTCAATATTTAGTCATCATATTAGGAAATCTGACTTTACTCATCATATCAGAAATAGACTTGGTCTCTCTCTTTATTCCATAGATGAGAAAGTGATAATAGAGATTATGTACAACAGAAATAGTCCCCATGTACTAGTTTTAAAAATAAAATAACATAATTATATTTTCTGTAATATACACCCTTAAATTAATTAACTAAGTAATAATATTTTATTATTCAGCGTCTTACATTTGGAAAATTATCAACTATTATCAATATTTTTGTATTGTAATTATCGTAGTGGTCATCACTCGCTGTCTAAAGCATACAATACAACAAAATTACGTTCAAACAAAACTTAAACTAGCTAAAGACTAAAGCACATACATAATTATTTTTACAATTTCGAGCATTACGGCTGTCTTGCTGCTTTTTATTATACACACAATGTAACTATACTTTCATTCAAACACGATATACACCGGTAAACTAACGGCTAGTTGACTAGTTACAATGCGGTTATATTAAGACGAATAACATTGATATTATAGTTACATAAAGACTATCACGTAAATATTGCAAGTTCTCTAACGCAATAAAACTACGAAATTAAATTATGTAATAGCAATAGCACCAAAACAGCACAACAATTAATTTACGAGCTCAATTAAAAACATAATTATATTATATGGAACTATGAAATTGAACGGAACGCTACAGACAGAAATTGAATCGAACGGGGAAAGCTATAAAAGCTTGTTTAAATTTTGCGACTGACTTGTGATTCACTATTTGTTTTGTTATAAATTTAAATCTTTAAATAATAAATTTAAAATTGTGAATTTTCAAAAAAACATACATTCAATGGGTGAAACCATTTAAAATATTATAATTTTATTATGTTGCAATATAGTTGTGCCCGTAAATTTTCTTTGCGTTGGTTTTTTTACATGAAGACATCATTTTTGCACAATTCCCCGACAGTTCCAGCGCGACAGCAGAGTGAGCAACGTACGCGAGAGACGACGGTCATCATATGTTTATTGAATCAGTAAATTCGTAAAATAAACCTTAAGCTTTCTTCTACTATTCAATTTTTGATGTTTTTTTTCTATAAATACCTACATCATACATAAATGTGTAGAAGAATACGATTAAACACACAATCGTATAAATGACGAATATGTACTCTGGGCACCTTTCATTTATTAGACTTGGGTCATTTCGCATGATATCCTTATGTTAAAATAACTCGTGAACGTTTCCTAAAAAATGTTTATAAAATTTTATATTTTGCGTCAAAAATTAAAGAAATATTTTTTGGTTATACTACTTAGTTTAAGAATTTTAACGGCCGAATACTGAAACGTCATTAAAAATGAAGTGGGACTTAATTATTTGGAACTTCATTAATTTCAAAATTTTGTATGCGAAATTTGAAATCAATGGCGTTCGAAATAATTAAGTCCCACTTCATATTTGAAAGACGTTTCAGTATTCGGCCATAAGATGTATTAACATAAGTTCAAATATCTGTTACATGTCCCTTTACATTTAACTAATCAAACGTACTAAGGTAGTACTACAATACTACTAATTTTGTTTAGAGACATAACTTCCCTCCTTCATTCAAATTTTTGTTTAACTAAAATTTCAGGGTCGATATATTATGTATGTATATTAGACCAGTACTAATATGCAATAGAACAATACACACGGTATATGTAGACCTACAGATATAGATGTATTAAACATCTGCTTTATATTATTTCAATGAACTATTCTTCTATTTTATATTACGGGGAAATTATACAGTAAGTTAATCCCTCTAGCGTCTCATCATAATTCTACGCAATTAAAATACTTAACTCTGCGCATCGCCCGTTTAGTCTGAGACAGGCCAGATAAATTGCGTGCTCATACTATTATTTAAAAAAAGCGTTTTTGCAATATTATATGCATTATATTTGAGTCGGAAACATACGAACGCGACTGGTTACAAACTTCAGGAGTATATTAAGTGAAATAATTTTTTTAAACATTCAATATGGTTCTATAAATTGGATGAGACTTTTTAATCAAATCAAATTCAACTCAACATATGCTAGACCTCTGAACTGTAATATTTGCCTCGCTAACAAATGAACATGAAATTTAAACGACAAAGTTTCGTTTGCATGGTGATCTATCCTATAAATCGAAAGTTCGAACTAAGTTGAAAGATTTAACTAAAATTATTTATAGTATTCTAAGGATAATCCTTCCTTAGAATACTATAAATAAAACAGAACCATTATTTTGTAAATAGTATATGATTAAAGAAACCACTGACGTAAAACAAAACCTGTCTAAGATTAGCCTGCAGGCAACTAAATGAGTAAATAGAACGCTTACCTACTACTAACTCCTACTAAGATAAATAAGTCTAACAACATTGACCTCCATCTGTAAGAAATTTTGCCGTTACCTTAAATTTTCCTTTTTTAGCTATAAATGGTTAGTGTATTTAACCATAGTGTATTTTAAGGGCCAACAGCAAACACTCATTCAGGAAAAAAAAAGAAAGAAAAAAGAGGATTGCTCGTAAGCGGTCGACGACGAACGACGATGGTCGCTCACAGCTAAATCAATTAGAAGACGATTTTGCGTTTGTAGTAGTGCACCGTCAGCATATAAATAAACAAACAAATAATCTTATATTTTACTGAAATATAAAATATAGAAGTCCTCCAGACCGAAAGTCTCAAGAGAGATTAGCCAACTGCGCAGGAGATATTATAGTGCACAAGTGTGTGCGCAAACACAGATGCACTCTCTTTTCCTTAACTCTCATAATCCGATGGGACGGCCATCCGGCACTACCGGAATGAGTTCAGGCGCAGGACCAAGGGCTTAACGTGCTTTCCGAGGCACGGGAGTTTACACACTTCCAACTTCCAGACTCCAGGCTGCTACTAAGAATTTTCTAACAAACCCCAATAACTATTTATTGGCCCGACCTGGGAATTGAACCCAGAACCGCCGAGTCTGCGGCCTTATATCAAGCCATTAGACCAACGAGGCAGTCAGTTTACTTTCATTCATTATTAATTTTATTCATAAATTTATTCAATCCTGAAATTTGTTCTCTTCTTTAATAGCATGTAGGCAAACATTCCTCCATTCCTTTTCAGTTTCTATTCAATTTTTCCTCAGCTAATGTCGTTATAGCATTCAGATCATTACAACATTTTTTTTATTGCGATATAATTTTTCACTTTCGATTAACTAATAAGTAAAAGAAGTATATTAACTAAATTTCACTACAATTTCTCTATTCTCACTACTATTGCGAGAGTATGAGGCACGAGTCACTTGTGTATATACACTACTAGTAACTACAAACGCAAAGACGTTATCAACCTGATTTATCTGTACCGCGCGCGATGCGCAGTGTTCCACATCCAGTCTATATTCGCGTCATTTAAGTAATACTTGCAGTATTATATACAAACTGTATCATTTTGTTTCCCATTATTGCAAATTTTACCCTGTTTACTTTCAAGATGAAAAAAATACTAGCACAATTATAATATAAAAGATAATTTCCTTCAATTTGTAGTACCCAGTATATTGATATTAAAAGAATACATATTATGCACACATATGACAATAAACACATTTTTTGTGTCAATGTTCACGTAGTTCAGTAGAGCAATGATACTGCACTTGTATACGTAAAAATTATAGAAAAAAAATCTTTTGAATTGTAATTGAAAAAATTAAATTTTGAATTTTATAATTTTAAAATTGCCGGTATCAATATATTTTATAAATATATTTAAGTAATAGTTTTGAGACAGTGAGTACCTTTTGAGTACCTATCATAGATATTTAAAAAAAAATACTTTTCTTATAATTCGTAAAAAAAAATATAATCTTTAAATAATAACATAAATTTTCCTTTATCAACTTCCTTCTGAAATTTGATATAAAAATAATAATAAAAAATAACAATTTTTAAAGTCAAGACAAATACAAAACTAATTAATCATTTTTGTTAAATGATAAAAAACCTACAAAATAGCGTCACCCACATCTTAAGTACGGGTATAATTAAGGTTTCATATTGAAACTTTATTTTAAATCAACCAACAACAAACACCATTTGAAAACTACTGCCTATTTTTTATAACGGAAAATGTCAAAAATGATTTCGTCATGATAAGAGGGAGGGGATAATTATTGCTTTACGTTTTATTGCTATATAATAAAAATTAAATATATGGTTAAATATTTTAAGTTATAACTCGAAAATTTAAAATTAAATAAAAAAAATTATAAATATTAAACACTTATAAATAAATATTTGAAAAAATACACCTTGAAATAAAACTGAGATTTATATCGCATGCTATGCTAACACTACTTGAAATGTCGAGTTATATTTTTACATTTATTTCATCTTGAAAGTTAATAAGGTAATCCATTTTGTTCAAGCCATTAGTTTGTTTTATAATTCAGTAAAATTATTTACAAAAAATATTTAACAGTGAATTATATAATATAATGAAGAAGAGTAGAAAATAAACCACATAAGTGTTTTTTAGCTATATAAAACGTTATAAATGTGTATTATCGTCTATCGCAAAGTGGTGTTGGATAGTACTCCCATACCTTTTACGTCATGTCGTCGTCAATTCATTTCATACTTGTTATGGAGTTTTCTGGTGAGGCACATTTAAAGTTAGCGAGGAAAACGTAATCGCTCATGAAAGTATACTCAATAAAAAATAGTATAGTGTACTATCAGCCTATATTCATGTCTCATTGTTGAGATGGGCTCTTTGCCTTTTTGATTTGAATAATCAATTATCTATTCTTTACTAGTCTAATTAAAGTAGTATAAGCAACAAAATGTAATTAATAGTCTGTGAATAATTATGAATTTAGCGTTACTCGTTAAAAAATTACCTAATTTACGACATTGAGAACTGGCTTTGGTAATTTAGACAGAAGTGTTTTTTTTTAAGAAAGATTTTATAGGACAATGGTTTCGTAGAGAAACTTAACGCGAGTGAAAGATTTTAAGAAAACATTATCAAGTTCTTTGAGAATGATCATGTAGCAAGTAGTTTTCAAATCAGAAATAAAATTCAGTCAGATTGAATACATTTTAACTTCGCATAAGCATTGATACAAAAACTATATTTGCCACAAGATAAAGCTAAAAAGAACTTGGCCGCGCACGTACTACCGCAAGCATCGATTAAGGCACAGCGTATATAATGTCCGGCGGTAAATTAGCGCTCATACTATGACATACTATGACAAATTACCATGTCAATTTTAGAGGTCGTCTTACGATAATGATTCAAGTTATGTATTACATATGGATAGGTTTACACTACAATAAATGCTACATTTGAGTTGTATTTATTGATTAATATTACTTGTAGAGTATGAAACTTTTTTTTGGATGTAAGTTTTACTTAGAGCATTTAGATTGGTGAAAAACATGTTATAAAATTCAATTCTTCATAACATCGTCGTATTCATTTTTTATCGTCGTTAATTAAATTAGTAAATAACCATGAACTGAATTTTAGAGACCCTGTTGACCTAAAATTTTCTTATAAATGTTACAAATGCCTTTTATTGCTTGTATTAAAACATATCCAAGAATGGCCCCATACAGACTGTCCATGATTGTATTCATTTTCCGAAGATTCTGAACTTGTTTACAGTTATTTACTTAAGAAAAACATTTCTAAAAATCTATCAGTACAATAATTATTATTTGGCGTTTTGAGGGGCAATTACTTTTCATGGAGTAGTTGAGAGAAGTTCGATTATAAGACATTCTCTAAAAATGTATTTAAGAAAAATATACCAAATACGATCATCTTTTGTTACAAAACAAAAGACTCGATGAATATAAAACGACAGAAATATATAATGAGGAACAACGAGGGAACAACCTCAAACGCGGTGCGATTTAACCTATAAGTTATGTCGTAGAGCATAGCGGCATCGCAGATTGGAATAACACTCATTGTCAGTCTACTTTGTTACTTTTGAAGTGTGTATACCACGTGTATACACTTCGCCCGTCAACCTCGAAAATGCCGTATGATGTAACTCGAACGACCGCAAGAAACGTAGCGTTAGCACAAAATATCTCGAAACAGTGAATCTTTTTAAATCACCGATCACAATTAAAAAAACACTAAAATATCACGCCTACCAACTTGTTAGGAATAATTTAAAAAGAACTTATCAATAAAGATGTCGAGCACTTTTCTTATCTTCACAGAGACAATCTTCGTAATAAATAAATGTGGGATCGCGGCGGCCGTGCTCAGCACAGGCCGTGCAGGCGGCGCGCGGAGGGCGCGGGGCGCGCGGCGGCCAGCAGGCGCAGCAGCGGCCGCCCGCACAGCGCCACCAGCCCGCCCGCGCCCGCCCACCGCGCCGCGCTCGCCTCCTCCACCTGCCGCCCATTCGGATTGTATGGATGTTAGTGATACATGCGTTTGGCGAGCGGTCGAGTCGTCCGCTCTTAACTCGTGTTGTCCACGGTTAAATGTTCTAGCTCTAAGCCACCGTGCCGAAGCTCCGCAACTCGTAATCTATACTTCCCGACGAGATATTATATCTCTTTAAACCCCTATATTTTAGTAGACTTAAAATGCACAGGTCGAAGAAGCGATAAGAATTATAGACATATATTTTAAAGAGCTTTAAACGTAATCGATTACGTTTATCGAATAGATTACATTTAGTTTTAACATTACCTCAGCGATGCGATTGAGCGAACGGGACTCCCGCAGCCGACTTTCCTTGCGCGCGGCGCGCCTCCGCCGCCCCCCCGCACTGCCCCCCCGCGCGTCCCCCGCCGCGCCCGCGCCGCCGCCTCCACCACCGGCACCGCCGCCACCACCACCACTGCCCCCACTGGATGAGCTTCCGCCTGAATCGTATCGACCGACTTATGTTTAATAGTGAGGAGGCTGTAAGAAGGCTGCGAGCCGAAATAGACTATCTGCATCAGTCGACCCAAAAGTATGAATAAAAACGAAAAAATAATATTTGAGTCACACGAGAGTGGTCGGGGTCAGTGTCATACGACATATTATCACGTAACGCCACATCAGATTCAATCACAATCACTCACTGCATCGGTCATTACTCTGTAGCTAAAATATTCGGACACGGGGAACAGTACCGTGCGCGGGCGCGGCGGGCGGCGGGCGCGGCGCGGGCCGGCGCGCGGCGCCGCGCTCCTGGCTGTCGCTGGAGTCGTCGTGCGAGTCGCGGCGCGCGCGCTCGCCCGGCGCCGCCACCTGCTCGCCCGCGCGCTTCTTCTTCTCCGAGTCGTCGTCCGACAGGTCGGACGAGGAGCACGAGCCGGCGCGCGCGCGTCGCCGCCGACACTCGAGCCGCTGGCGGCGCGCGGGCGCGGGCGGCGGCGGGGCGCGGCGCGCGCTCTCCGCGGGGGGCGTCGCGCACGCTCCTTCGTCGAGATTCACCTGTCGTGGCGGCGCCGAGTATAAAACACACGAGTGTGAACATTTTATCAACCTTTAAAAGTGAGTGTGAGAAAGAAAAAAATATATTTATTATAATATTAAATTTACTGTTCCATAATTTATGGGCCAGGATTCGCTCACAAACATGGTTAATTACGTTAGGTTTTTTAATCGCAAACGATCTTACCGTCTCATCGCGCAGGTTGCAGCGCCCCATACCTTGATGAGATTGTCGGCGAGCTGCGCGGGCCGCGCGAGGTGCAGGCGTCCCTCTGAGCGCGAGCCGCGCCGCGCGTCGCCGGCCCGCGCCGCGCTGGCCGCGCCCGCTCCCTCCTCGTCGTCCTCCTCCTCGCGGACTATGCTGCACTTGCGCGACCTCTGTTCGGTGATGGATAGTATCATTTTCGTGTCATTATAATTTATAATTACCTCGAATAGTTTAAATGATTAATACCGGAGGTACGTCTTGTGGAGTGCGAGGGGCTGTAGACAGCTGTGGAGGAGCCAACATCCCCCTGGAAGTCCGCGACACGCCGAGAACTTCTGGTCTTCGAGCACTCTGCCGCGCCTCTTGCCTAGGAAACGTAAATCTTTGTTGTTAAAATAACATATTCATAAATACTATTTAATTAAAAAAATCACATTTATTATTCACGAGTTTCGAAAATTACTATATGTTTAATGAAACATGCTCACACCTACAGAAACATAAGACCATATCTAACAGTCAGTCTTTATATAATTTTTTTTTTAAATTAAAGCAAGTGCTGTCAACATAGGAGTAATGTTGTATTTGAATCTTTAAATGTAAAATAGCTTATGATTATTTTCTTTTTAATTTTTAAATCATATAAAGGCGGACGTGCATACGCGCATCTGATGGTAAGTGGTCACCAATGGCATTGTAAGAGATGTTAACCATCGTTTACAATGCCAATGTGCCACTAACCTTAGGAACTAAGATGTTAAGTCCCTTGTGCCTGTAATTACACTGGCTCCCTCACCCTTCAAACCGGAACACAGCAGTACCAAGTACTGCTGTTTTGTGGTAGAATATCTGATGAATGGGTGGTACCTACTCAGACGAGCCTGCACAAAGCTCTACCACCAAGTAATTAAATTATATAAAATGTAAATTTTTTAATTAAATATTCTTCATCTCTGACAATATGCATGATGATTGGTAGAGTAGTTAAAATGTGAAATCAAAATAATCGAAAAAAAAAACAAGCAATCTGACTTTCTGAATTTATAATATCAGTTAGGATGAATGTGTATAAAACAATATTCAAGTATAAGTCAATATTTAATAATTCAATTAATATATACATAATATTGAAAAGTCAAATATTACCTTTTAGATCTTAATTTTCTCTCTGCTAATAAATAATATGTAGCAGTAATGTGATTATATTCATTTTTCTCTAACTCTTCCAGAATGTGTTCCTTGGTTCCAATAGCACCATTCACCATCCTTTGTAAGATTGCAGCACGATCATCTTCTGATAAATCTTGTTTGGCTACTAAAGGGGTATCAAAATCTTCTACAGTTACACCTTCACCAGCAGTGACCCAAGGATCTGTTGCTATTTCTGATAATGTTGCACGCTTTTCTGGTTCTCTTACCAACATTCTTCCAATAAGCCTGATGAAATATTTAACAATTTTAACAATTATGTTAAGTATGAATCAAATTCATAGAAAAGAAAATTTTATGTTTTTAATACCTTTTACATGAATTTGAAACATGGGTTGGCATTGTGTATTTACAGTCCATTATCATAGTCAAGGTTTCACTGTCATTTGCTTCTTGGAAAGGAGCTTGTCCACACACTAACATGTACAAAATGACACCAAGAGACCACACATCAACTGCAGGCGCATCATAGGAATCACCTAACAAAATCTCGGGTGCTGAGTATGCTAAAGATCCACATGATGTTTCAAGTTTTTGTCCCGGACAAAATTTATTGCTAAAACCAAAATCAGTCAATTTCACTACTCCTAATTTTTCAAAGAATACCACATTTTCAGGTTTCAAATCTCGATGAACAACATGTAACCTAAAACAAAGAGAAACATATTAATAAATTGTTTAGAGCAATGAACATCAGTTACATAATAAGTATTATACCTGTGACAGTATGAAATAGCACGAACTATTTGACGAAAGTAATCACGTGCTAGAGATTCTGAGAGTCCTGATTCATGTCTCATAATATAATCATACAAATCACCTCCGTCCCCTAATTCTAATATCAAGTATAATTTAGTCTGTGTATCAATAACTTCATAAAGTCGAACTACATTAGGATGTTGAACTAATTTCATGCATCGTACCTGAAAGAATATTCACAAGATATAGATTAAGACCATTAAAATAATTATTAACAGATTTGTATAAATATTACTTCAATACAAATTTGCTTTCATACCCAAATTATTCAATTAACTAAACAAAAAATAATCCTACTGTAATGTTACCTTATAGATAGCTTAAAATAAACCACTTACTTCTTGGAATAAATGTGATTTTGACACTTCATCTAATTTACTTTTATCAATAACTTTTACTGCAACTTTTTCACCCGTAAAGACATGTCTTGCCAATTTAACAACAGCAAAATGTCCTGACCCCAGTGTATCAAGCAAATCATATAAGCCTGCTATTTTAGCATCATAAGCTCCTCCTCCAGTTCCTACACCACCACCACCACAATTATTCATGTTTTTGTTACCTAAAAAAAATCAATATATTACTAAAATTATGTGATAATGGTCCATTCATTAAAAGAAGAATTTACTAAAAAAAAACAATAATTTGATAAAGATAATTTAACCCTATTTAGAAATATTAAAATAATAAATATACAAATAGTGCACTGTGATGACCTATATGATAATTCTGAATTAACTTGGATTCATAATATATATAAATAATATCACAAAGTTCTCGTAACAAATTATATAAATATTTCATGCCATAATCCGCATATTCTTATATACTTACGAGGATAAATTTGTAAATTCGAAATTGTACATGGAGTCCCAACAGTGATTTCTAATACAGTCAACTGGTGTCATTGATATAAAAACAACAGGGCAACGTTTTTAAAAGTAATTCTTATCTTCATATAATACAAATAGGCTGTCAATTTTGCATTATTTCGGTTTAAATTATTAGCATCGAACACAAAATACATGTATCAACTATCAAGATCTTCAATTTCGCCATTTCTTATACGTTTTTCGTTTAAAAATTTTTATTTTATCCATTTGTTTGGTTAACGTTTATAACCATGATAAAATAGGCTAAATATTATTTAAAATAATTAAAATAAATAATGATTTCAAATGTATGTTAAAAACAGTAATAATGTGCAGGACAATTTTTATTACTTTAAGCTCAATATTTCTAAACATAAGTACAAATGTCAAATTTAAGTAGATATATTAAACACGCTAAGCACAGTCGTGTAGTACTAAGTAATATATAGATACTAAGGTAAGTTTTTCAGTATGGATAAAATTTAAAACAAACAATTCGTTTTAAAACTTAACTTATTACATATATATTGACGTGACAACGTCTTATAAATTGGTTTGCCGGGTGACACTTCAAGAAACTGCGTTACGCTCCGCTCACGTTATGCGCTCACAATGAGAGCGAGTGAGAGGCACGCGTCCCTTCCACTCGGGCATGGTTAGCCCGCCTAAGAGCGAGAGAGACAGACATAAAAAGTGAAAGGTATATTTGTATATAAATACGTATGTATGTGTAAAGGTAAAAATAAAATTTTGTTAATATGAAATTCAGTGCGAGATTCTTTGTATAAATTAATGTTTTAAATATAATTCTTTGTATAAATAAATGTTTTAAATTGTTACTATTATTTCATCCTTCTTCCTACTATACGAATGAATATTCACATTAAAATTATTTTACCACTCAAAGTCGTTGTCACGTAAAACTTTCGCCCGTATACCGACTTTACAGGCAACCAATTTTTTTTCAACATTTCGATTTTCATAAAAAATAGATAACAATAAAGGTAGTTGAATGAGTTGAATAAACTTCTACCAGTTGAAACCCGAAGATCGACGACGAAGATTGACTACGACGATTATCAAAAATTTAATAATACGTGTAGTCACCTCAACAATCTCCTCGTAACCTCTAAAAATGTGTATATATTACTCCACAAGAAATTAATGCACTGCGTGGGAAGCTTTTTAAGAAAATAGAAATGAGAATATAACATGAGTTAATATAAGAGTATAGCGATTATACATGTATTATAATACTTTTTCAAGCCATTGGAATATAATATGTAAGATATACTGTATTAAGTTTTTCATGTGCTGGTTATGTAAATATTTGTAACATGTTTAATCTGTGACATGTCAGTTGTCAGTTATGTCACTTGTGACAAGACCCTGCTTGTGGTATTTTTTGACAAAACCGATTAAACAAACACCGGCAGTCCGGCAACGAAGTTATTTCGTATTTAAACTCTAATTAAGTACAGTATCAAAAGATTCTCAACAGTCAGCTTTATTAAATGAAATTTGCCAAAATTAGAGAAAATGGTATTAGCGCATAATATTTCTAATAGCAAGAGGACAACTGACGTGGAAATATATCAAGATGTAACATTCGACACCATGCTTCTCTGTAATAATACTTTAAATGGGCTAAAAGAAGCAGGTTTTTTCAAACCTTCTCCTATACAATTACATGGTATCCCTTTAGGAAAGTGTGGATTTGGTATGTAAACTATTTCAACGACTTTATAAACAGTAAAAAAAAATGAACGTGCAACATTTAATACGTTTTGTCATGTATTAATTACTTTATACGTGTACTTTTATGAAAATTGTGTACAATTTTTTTTAGATTTAATGTTAGAAGCAAAGTCGGGAACTGGCAAAACTGCAGTTTTTACCATAATTGCATTAGAAAAAATAGACCTTAATAAAGGCATACAGGTTATTATTCTTGCACCAACACGTGAAATAGCTTCTCAAATTTGCGATGTTTTGAAACAAATAGGATGCAAATATGATGGTAAGTTATTGTCAATTGTGGGATTTTGGAAAACAAGTGTACAGAATTCTGTAAATAATTTATTGTAATGGCGGCAAATAAGAATTTGCAGTAATGGTAATAAATTCCAATAATATTGTTTCATATACAAAGAATAAACTTTCCAAACTTATTATTATTTCACCATTAGAAAACTACATCTTTACTGTGTAACATAGACTGTATTTTATTATAAAAAAGTGTTTATATTTTATTATATAAATAGTGTTTCATATGTAAATAGTACTTATATTTGCTCAGAAAATTGTCCATGATGGTATTAGCCTAACTATTATTAAGTTCAAATACAGTTGGAATCACATAGTTGTGATATTTGTATCATTATATTTATCCTTTCTATTCCATGGTTTGTCTAATAACAAATGCTAATTGACGTCCCATAATGTTTTTAAAATTTTAAAGTTGTGGGCAAAGTGCTAGTATTTAATAAAATGAATTATACATAGACACAATATCATTTTGAATTACATGAATGATGTACCAAAATAATATTTTTAATTTTCTAGGCTTATGTGTAGAAGTCGTAATGGGAGGTCTGCCAATTCAAGATGATATAAATAAATTTAAAGAAAGAAATGCACACATTGTAGTTGGAAGTCCAGGGCGGCTAAAACATCTTATTCTAGACAAACATATCAATACAAACTCAGTAAGACTATTAATTCTTGACGAAGCTGACAAATTAATGGAAAAGAGCTTCTTGGCAGATATTAAGTTCATACATTCTTTTTTACCCAACCAAAAACAGGTAATATTAAGTAGTGCTACATATCCTGAAAACTCAAAAGAGCTCATTAATCAATTTGTTTATGATGCACAACACATCTGCCCTAACAGTAATTGTGTACTATTAGGAGTGTCACAGAAAATAACATATGTAAAATATAATAACAACATTGTAAAACAAACTGAGTACAGATTCAAAGAATTATTAAAAATTTTAACAAAAACACAATTTAAACAATGTTTAATATTCTGTAATTATCAAACTAGAGTAGGAGAATTACATAAAATGTTGACCAGAGAAAAGTGGCCTGCAGAACAGCTGTATGGTAAACAAGAACAAACGGAACGCTTAGATGCTATTAAAACTTTACAAGAATATAAATGTAGAATTCTTATATCTACAGATTTAGCAGCTCGTGGTATTGATGCATCAAATGTAGATCTGGTCATCAATTTCGAACCACCCTTTGAATGGCAAACTTACTTGCACAGAATAGGAAGAGCTGGAAGGTATGGATCTTATGGCATGGCTGTCACTATACTTAGTGAAGGTGTGGAAGCAAAAAAGTTTTTCAATTTACTAGAAGCTTTTAAAATATCTGGTAGTATAACAACTCTTTGGAATGGGGATAATACGAATGAGGATGTTGATGTACAACAAACTATTGAACCTTTAATGTCTGAAAGTACATCATTGTCTAAAATTACAGATGACAATATTTATATGGACTTTTGGGAAATTCTATGTGAAGATAAAGGCAACCTCGAAGTAAATGAAAGAGTTGAAAGCTTTGAAGAGTTATTTAAATCATTTGAGAAACTAGAAATTGATAATATAAATTCATTTTTTGATTTGCTTATTTCTTTCAACAACAATAATTTACTAGATCCTAATGAATTTTGCATTTGTCAGTACAAATGTATTGATACGCCAAACATACCCACTAAGGAATACCTTGATAGATTAAATATTGTAAAAGAAAGTATTCTTAATTCCTCCAAAAAAAAATTAATTATCAAAGATCAAAAACATCTCAATGGTAGTCATAATAAACATATTACAATTAATGAAATGAATATAGAAAATAATAAAAATTATAATAGGAACCTTCTAGTCAATAATAGCAGATATATTGAAAATAAAAATAAAGGACTAAGTAATGAAGCAACCATTAGTGCTGAAGTTCTAGAATTAGGACTTCCAGAAGCTTTTAGTAGCTCGAAAAATAAACCAAGATTTAGACAATGTTCTAAAGAAACCGTGACAAAAGATATTAAAGAAAAAAAGGAATACAGTTCTGATGAATATCTGAAAAATAGAAAAGAATATGTTTTAAAAAGTTCAGATTCTGAATTAAATGTAACTAATACAAAGTCCAAACAGAAGTCTATGTGTAATAGTGGAAAAGATTCCAATAAATCTAAATATAATTACAAAACTGAAGATTCATCTTCTGATATTGGTGCTAAAGATTATTATGAATGTAGTCAACAAAGTCCCGTAACTAATTCGTATACAAACTGGTATAATCAACTTAAATTTAATGTTAAACAGATTGAAATAATGACATACATTGATGAACTCAGTAAACTTTAGATTAAAATATTATAAAAGAGACTAATATGTTTATAACTTATCCCATCTCCTTTCTGGTTATTTTTATGTTACAGACTGGCAAATGGGCCACCAATTTTTTTTTCATAGAATATGGGCCACATGCTAGTAAGTGGTTACGACCATAGACATTGGCGATGTAAGAAATAATAACCATCGTCAATGCGCCACCAACACTGGCTTACTCACCCTTCAAACCGAAACGCAACAAATACTAATTATTGTTGTTTAGCGGTAGAATATCTGACGGGTGGATCGGTGTTAAGTATAAAAAGAAGACCGTCCTTTCTTGGGGTCCAAGCTTGCTTTATACAAAATTAATCAAATTAAGTTCAGCGGTGTAACAGACAGAAATAGTTACTTTCGCATTTATAATTATAGATCAGCGATACTGAACTTTTTTTAATAAATTTGTGACCATAACCACACGTGTTAATCATCGTGTCGATGTCGCAAACAAAATATATAAGATGTACAACTATAAAGGCCGGGCGGGTCGCAGTTTGAGTACAGCTGGTATAGATTGTCACTAATTCAATTACCTTAATACAAGTATGAAACTTACATAATTATTTTAAATTGGCTAGCTTGCAGCATTTGGTGGATACGCTAATAATTTCTGACCACAGTTAAATCGTGGAACCGCCGATAAATATGACGTTACCGGTAGTTAATCAGAATCCAATAAGTTATGTGGCTGCAGATGTAGCCCATACCTACACCATATTGTCGCCTACGTACGAAGCGCTTCGATTCCACATTTACTATTCGCACTGCAAAACTGCGGAATACTTTGCCTGTAAGCCTGTTGCCTTGAGTAAACAGATTTTTTTTTTGGGCAAGCGTACTACCTCCTAGCTGTGTCGATATATATAGGTACTACATCGGGCAATCCAGTAAAAATATGTGAATATATTTTGTACATTGCAGTTAAGACACATTTGTCGGGACCATAATAATATTCAATCCGACCTAAAGCTAAACCAGTTTTAAGGAATAAAAAATAAAAGTCATATTTACAATAACGTATTTAATACACTTACATTGATAATGGATTAAATAAATTATTCAATGGACTAGAATTCGCCTAATAATACACATACATTATTATCATTTTGATTACAGAAGATTATCCGTATTAAATATTTAAGTAATCCCATTTCAAATACCACATGTATTTGAAAATAGAAATTACATCACACAAATATAAGTACTTACATTTATTTGGTTTTTTTTTCATTTGGCCTTATTAATTAAAAATCGACCTCTTATTAAGTCCTTATTTAACAAAATTGTTATTATTTTAGATGTATTTTGTTTGTACCCTACAAAACATAGAGAAAAGTTATTCGGAGCTTTTAAAGAAAGAAAAGAAAGTATTAATGACATATTTTTGCGTAAACAAATATTCAGATACCTCTCCATTGATAAGTATACAAGCGATATTAAACGTTTTGGACATTTTGTGGCTACCGACTAAATCTAAAACACCGTATTGAATAACAGAAGAGGGTAAGCATTGACAGCCGCGAGGTGCAGACGGTGTTAACGTGTCGATGTTGGTTGGAAAAAGGTCATTAATATGAATGATCTGTTCTTTTATTTGAAATACCAACTTTTGACTTTTCTACCAATAGCGGGTGACTACCTAACACAGACAGATTGCTTTAGTTTATTATTAGACTAAGAACCAGAGTAAACAGTAAATTGCTCGTGGCGAAATTGCGCTGTTTCCTACAGCGCAATTTCAGCAGCACAGCCACAAAGCAGTTTTATTGTCCAAAAAAGCGATAGCAAGTTTATTTGGGATGCACGTGGAATAATCACATTTTACTTGTCAACAGAAAGGTCATCCCATTACCGGCGATTTTAACATAAACTTTAAATAAAAAAATAGGTTCCTTACCCTTACGTAATTGCCATTACCCAATTCTAACTACTTTCTAATCTTAAATACACTTCTATTCACATATAATATTTTATTAAATAGTTTTGTGGAAAAAGTTTAGAGACGAAGCACGAAAGAAATGCCTTATATAAAAAAGGATTGTCTAAAGTACCTATTTTAATAAAGTTTACTGATATATAGGGAGAGACTATATTGAAAATTATTAACGACTTATTATTATCCGAGTCGTGTTTCGAAATCTAAATCAGTGTAATCAATTTTTTTCCATAAGTTTGATTATCATGGTATTAATCCTGACACAAACGAAAGAACATTTAATATATATAAATAAATCATTTACACTTATATAATAAGATGATAATATGATACGACGATGAAAGTGCGAAAATCAACAAAACAAATGCAATTGTAAATAAACCTTAGCTTATTTTTTACATGACAAGCTGAACAGTAACTTAATATAACTAATAAATACTTGTACCGTATTTAATAAATAATAATATAGATTAAAATTTTACTTTTAATCAATTTTAAGACTTTCTTTCGGGTAAAACTACCTCGCCAAGTATCTCACCAAAACTCTTGATATAACACTTGCAAATGCAAATATTGTTTCTATTATCTGTATCAAAATTAATTTTAAAATTGAATTATTACTTTCATTATCTATTTAGCAAAGATGTAATTATTTATGACATATCAGTTATTAATGATGACGCTTAAGATTTTTATAGCTTGTATATAATGTTTGTACAACATGTTCATAGGTAATAGTAAATAGTATATTTTATCAGATTCCTGCTATTGGTAAACATGTTGTCCATTTGATTTTCTACAATAACGACAGTATTATAAGACAACAAAACAGGAACATCATTTTATCTTGTATAGCTACTTATTTTAGCTATTTCTATCATCTACTTCAATCCCTTTTCTCATGGGTTTCTGTAAAAAATAATAATATTGTTATAAATTATAAATATTAAAGATACACAATACACATTGTATTCAATTACTAAGAAAATATATATAATCTGCAAAACAAATTGCATTTATCCTAATAAATTTACTTTTTCTTGTATCAGATGATATAACAATACTTTTACATATTAAATACCAGTGTTTTAGTTATAAACTATAATGCCACTGCTGTTAAAACGGATTACTGGAAGGTAGGGACAATTTGTCATGTTTATTAAGTACCTAACAAAGATGTGATTGGCTAAATCAAGTTATATTTAAAGAGACATAAAATGCCAGTGTTAGTGTGATAAAAATGAAATTTGTTTGAATGTAACCTTTGATTTACTACAGGATTAATAAAAGTTTAGATATTTAGCAGTAGTAGTAGCAGCCAGATCAACAACATTGTACTATGGGGTCAAAATTAGCCCATTTTTGGACTAAAGTTGACCACTTGATTATGTCTTTGTCTAAGTGCTGTAAGTTATGTAACTTTTTTTTAACATATTTTACTTCAAAACAACTTTTAAGGTTAATTAATTGGAGACAATAACTAAATACTTACCGGGAGTTTCCTCCTCATCAGCGTCAAGTATGTCAGCGCAACATACGGAATAACAAATGAGAGAAAGGAAGCCCAGGGGCAGTCCAAATACAAGAGCCGTTAGTACAGGATTACCTTGCCACATGCTTGTGAAAGTTGTCCTAACTTCAAAGAATGCCCTATACATACGAAATAGCCAACTATTGCCACCATATGCCTGAAATAAAACAAAATTACACAATTATTGATTTCGTTCAATGTAATAAAAATAAAATATATACTAGATATACAAATTACTGCTCACAGGTGCCATTTCATTATGTATTAAATCAAGAAATATCGAAACAGCTTCTGGGGTCATGAGCACTGGGTCATCATCTGGTAAGTGGTGTTGGCTAGTAGTTGAGTTAAGTACTATCAAATGGGGTACAGTCAATTCTGACATGGCTATGGAGTTTGCCAGTTCAGGTTCCCCAATCCAGCCAAACTGAAATCGATGGTGAAGTTCATGCTTTCTATTTCTGCAATACAAATGGTTTGAGATAAGAATATATTTTCAGTAAAACTATTAAATATTGTGGTATGTCGGTACTTCACTTGACGTTTTCGTGTATTTGCTGAAATTGTCTGAAAAGGACAATGTGTCCTCTACAAATTGTTATGTTTGGAAAATTTTACATCCTTTTATCGAGGCGGGACTTTCGGGAGGCGGCCCGCCTGGCCGAGGTCGGAACGACGCTGACCGTGGACCGGATGGCAATGCTGGGCTTGAGGGTCTCCATATCCAAAACGGAGGCCCTCCTTTTCCACGGTCCACGGAGGGGCCCCCCACGAGGGGCGAGTATCACCGTTGTGCAGGCCCAGCTGAAGTACCTGGGCCTGACCCTGGACGGACGATGGAGCTTCGGGCAGCATTTCGTGCAGCTCGGCCCGAGGCTCATCAACGCCGCCGCCGCCTTAGGCCGCCTCCTACCCAACGTGGGAGGACCAGGCTCGCTATGCCGGCGCCTCTATGCCGGCGTGGTGAGGTCGATGGCACTGTACGGCACCCAAATAGGGGCACTGTTTGGGTGGACGCACTCACCGCTTCCAACCGGGCCCTCCTGCGAAAACTGCAGAGGGTCATAGCGGTGAGGGCGATAAGGGGTTATCGTACGGTGTCGTGGACAGCGGCGACCCTCCTCGCGGGCGATCCGCCCTGGGAACTCCAGGCGGAGGTGCTCGCGGAGGTGTACCGCTTCCGGGCCGAGGCGAAGGAGCGCGGTGACCGTCCAGGACCGGCGGAGGTCGGGTGGATCAGGGCTCTAGCCCAGCAGGCCCCGATCACCCGATGGGAGGAGGACCTCGGGTCCCCCACGGCGGGCCTGGCGACAGTGGAGGCGGTACGTCCCCACTTGAGTCGCTTGGTCAACAGGAAACGAGGCACGCTCTCGTTCAGGATGACGCAGGTACTTACCGGACACGGATGCTTGTAAGTACCTGCACGAGATTGCGCGGCGGGAGGCGTCTCCCTCCTGCCACGTGGTGCGCCATTTGATCTAGTTTGGTGAATTGTTGGCCTCCATATAACTTGGCGAATAATTCTTTCACAGTAGGTAAAGGATGCTGATCTATTATTAATTGCTTATTAATACTCACGGAAAAATGTACACAAATCCTAAGGGTGCCATTTCGTTTTAACATGGGAACTATAGGTGAAGCATATTCCGAATGTTGAACCGGTTTAATGATACCTAACTGCAACATACGATTTATTTCTTTATCTACCTTTTCTTTCAAAGCAAAAGCTAATGGGCGCGCTTTAAAAAATACGGGTTTTGCATCGGGCTTCAATTGTAATCTGACTTTATGTTTATTAAATTGTCCTAATTTGTTTGAAAATATTTGTGGAAAACGTTTATGTAATTGCTTAACAAAACTGTCGTCTGTATTTATATAATTTACAGATGACAACTTTAAATTAAAATTTGATATAAAGTCTCTACCAAGTAGAGGTGGCCCTCCATCACGTACCACATATATACTAAGTGTACGCGTAAAACCAGCGTAAACTACTGGTAATTTAACCACCCCTAAACAAAAAATATTGTTACCGGTATACGTTACTAATCGTTTCGTTGTATTCGTTAATGGCACGTCCTTAAAATGAGCGATATACATTTTCTCAGGTATCACTGTGACCGCGGAACCGCTATCCACTTCAAATTTAAATGTTATACCTCTAATCAAAACATTTTCCGTCAAAGGTTCACCTATCTTTGAACATATTAAAAAAATCTTACCGTCATCGTCCTCGTTCACGGTATCGGGTCGCATATAAAAAACTTTTTTTTTATTTTTACACATCTTACTCATATGCCCTACCACATTGCATTTTCTACACTTATAATTAGCGAAGCGACACTTAGATGATGTATGATTATTATAACCGCACACTTCACATACTGTCTTAGAATCAGAACGCACTATTTTAAAAAGCTGCTCCTGCTCCGCCTCTGAATGTACTGCAACCGCCGCGCCAATCCTTGCGCAGCGAAGCGTGTCAGCCAATTCAATACATTTGGCTAGCGTTAACTCTTTCAACTCCTGAGCAAAGAGTTTATCTCGTTCTGGTCCCGGCAACATACCCATCACGAATCTATCACGAAGTGCTTCTTCTACATTTATAAAATCACAATGAGCCGTCATGCCTCGTAATCTCGCTGCCCATTGTTGGTACGATTCTCCTGTTGTTTGCGTCGCATTATAGAATTTAAAGCGTTCGCCAAACCCACAACGCTTCGGAATGAAGTGATCGTCTAACAACTCTAACAGCTTGATTATAAACTCATATTTTACTTCTTGCAGCTCTTTGGGCAATGCCAAATTCGAAGCTAATGCGTAAGTAGCTTCACTGAGTGCACTAAGCAGTATGGCTCGCCTTTTAATGCCAACCGGATCATTATCATGTCCAATATCATTTGCAATGAACCATTGAAATAAACGATTCTTATATGTTGCCCACGATTGGATATTGTGATCAAATATTGATAAAATACCAAAATTTGCAACCGCCATTTTTAAATTAAAAAGCGCGTGAAAACTCGTCGCCACTGTTAATATGAGTGAATCAAACGACGGTTGGCAATGCACTCGTTCATTGTAATTATATTATAGATTATATATCTAAATTATAATGCCACCCTATACACATACACAACAATATACATACCTTATTATGTTTTCAATCATATCCTTAAAATCACGGTCAGTCTGAGATATTTCTTTTAATTTATTTTCTGACACAACAGCAATAACAATGAATTTTCCAGTATCCATTAAATAATTAATATTTGATCTCGTTATTTTTGGAAAGAATCCAAATCTCTCTGAAGAAAACCACTTGTTTAAAGAAACATATAAGGTATCCCTATCTTGGAGCGAAACAGCCTTAGCTAAAAATCAACATAAAAAATTAAAATTAATTAAAAACAAAATTATATAATTATGTTTTCAATGATTAATTATCAATTGCTACATAAAAAAACTTACAAAATAAAATATTATATATAAATTATGACAAAATACTAACGTTCAAAGTAATAAATTTCTTCTTCCTTATACACAAACACAGCATCCTCTTTTGGAGGTGTTAAATCAAGTTTAGCTATTTCATAAGATGATGCATAAAACCAACTGTGTGCTTGATATTTTTTAGCATGAACTACATACATATCCTAAAAAAGATAATAATTATGACTTTAGTATGGTCATATCAGCCAACTATTTCACTTTATTTTTTCAAATTCAAAAAACTACTTAGAATAATTAAAATTCAGAATGAACACATTTTTATTCCTTATTTTTTAAGGAATAATAATGTCATTTATGGATATAATAATACATCAATTCTAAATAAAAGTAACTGAAAAGTTATCGTAGAAATCTCAAAATGCAAACATCTATAATGATATTTTTGTTATATCAGAAAAGTAAATGAAAATCCATCTTAGATTACATCAACCACAACAAGTTAATATTATTGCAGACTAATCAGACTTATGTGAGAGATTGTTACATAAAGAACTAGTAAGGATTCATGTTTGATATTGGACGCCTTATAAAAGGCCTTAAGTTATGTTAAAGTAAACCTAATGAATAATTTTTAATGATTTTTAAATGGTAATGTGTACATTTTTTATTTTAATTGTGATGATAAGTGGAAAGAGCTAATCAATCACCTGATAGTAACTGTTCACTACATCCCACAATCATTGGTTATGTCAAGAACATCAACCATGGAAATGAAAGGAAGATGTTATGACCTTGTGCTTACTGGCAATTCAGGCCATACATAAAATCACCAAAATATAAGCCTTTTATTAAGTTAGTTGTTAAGTGTTAGAATAACTGATGAATGGCCAAGGTCTCTTTATACAACAGTTTTACTAGTTTAACTATAAACAAAAAATATTCAATACCCATAATGGTCCATGCTGTTTTCCAATATAACCAAAAAAATGATTGTGTATTTCCTTCAAATGTTCCAAACTATCAGCAAGGGATACTGCTGGTTGTGCCATCCTTATTGCATAATTTGCCATTTCATCTTCAACCCTCTCCCCTGAATACTCATGCCTGAATTCACCTTTTATACTGAAAGTAAAGTTACTTTATCAATCACTTATTTTTAATGTATCATTTATTAAAATAAATATTAGAATCAAAATATTAATACTTAATTTATACAATTGCATTTATATTTAAAATATCAATAGTGCTATAATTAAAGTTAATATTTTATTGCTTTATATTAGAATATAATTATATAGAAAGGAACTTACAACATGATGGTTGGGTATGCTCTTACTTTAAAATGAGTGGCTACTGCTGTAAATCTTGTACAGTCTACTTTTGCTACTTTAATAGGAGTGTTATACAAAGCCTGTGCCACACGTGCCCAGATAGGCTCCATCCGTCGACAATGAGCACACCAGGGTGCATAAAATTTGACAAACCATATTCCATTACTACTAATATCAATAAATTTGTCACTTAACTCTAGTACTCTAGACGATGAGGTGCCATTTAAACCTACAAATAAAAGAAAATGATCTTTGTTTTAAATTATTATGAATGTATATGATATACGCATTATGATAAATACAATTTAATTAAAGCAATAAGGAAAACACAGCTTCGACCATTTCAAATTATCGTAAATTAAATATGTATTGTTAATTATTTTCTTATAATAACAAATACATTAAAAACATTTACGTACCTAATAGAAAAATAAAAATAGCTCCCACAACTAAATTCATGGTTTCATACAAAATACGGCAGTTTGCAGTTTGTTGGTTGTTTAACTGCAATTAATTAAAGCTAGTAATTATTTTCTTTGGAAAATTAATAGGATGTTATATAGCAAAACGAAACACTTATATTAATAGAAACTAGAAATACATTCTAAAATAACTTAAATATGTATTGTATTCTAGATTCTAGTCATAGTCAACTCAAATCACAAATGTCAATAATAGAATATCGATTTTAGACTTTAATAGTGTTGTAAGGAAAAATCAGTCTTCCGAGTTTCGATAATATCGATAATAACAAAACCAAAATATCCACAGCGATACGGATAAAAAATATTTCATATTTTTTCAGTATTTGAAATACACTTTTGAATAGACATCATCATTTTTTCATTAAACGGTAAATTTCGGTGTTCATATTCTGGGAAACTAAACGACTGAAATATTGAACATATTGAAAAATTAAGAGCAGTTATTAGTATAGACCATAGCGGCTCATTTTTTTTTATTTAGGCTTTGCTTTTTACACAAAATAACAATTCCCAAGGCAGGTTTGACGCAAAATGCGCGAACGCACTTTTTTGAGTTCGAACATTGAACTACAGTGCTGACCAATTTGATTGGAAAAATTACATACTATACTTTAAACAGTGATTAATTCCGTAGCGGTTACAAAATTTCGATATTTGTATAAACATTAAAAGACATAAAACTACTAAAAACGCTCCGCAAAAGCCCTGAATTTCTCCTTAATAAATAAGTAAGGAGAAAAAATTATATCAAAATTAATGTTATCTCATTAAGAATTTAATGATTTAAAAAAATAACGAATTAAAGGACTTTAAAAATAACATAATTACAACTCCTAAATTGCTACAAAATGTGATGCTTTGAACATTCGAATTTACAATTCAGTACTGCGCGATCGCTTATAGAGGAAGGATCTATGTTGATTTTATGCGCACTGCACGATACGTACGTAAAGAGTATAGTGCGACGACTACCTATTGTAGATAATAATAATATCATGAAGTAATTTTCGAATTTTTATATATTAAATAATTTTGTCTTTTTGATACGAAACTGACTAATTGCTTTATTATCCAACTAAGGTAGAATATAGGTTGTGTATTTCAGGAGTATGTATACCCTATTCCAATGGGAATAGAAATAAATGTAAACACACCGTAGATTTACAAATTGCACACGATTGTCAAATCGTTCTGCATTATTATGCACTGTAAACAGTTCTTGATTAATTTACCCTTATTCATAATACAACACTATTCCAATTAACTATATATTACACATTAATTTAACTTCCAAAATTCCGAATACAACTTCGCGGACATCGTCAAAAGCCATATTTTCGCGTATCCATAGTGAATATCATAGATTATTCAAGATGTCGACCAATGACATCGCGTCAATTAATACCGATGACCAATGATATCGCATTAATTCGGTGTAAAATTTGTTTATTTATGTTTTTTTCTGTTGTGGTTGTAATAGGCTATAATATGTATGTCTTTTTGACAAAACTGACTAATTATTTTATTATCCGACTAAGCTAGAATACTGGTTGTGTGTTTCAAGAGCATCTTTGTATGTAAGTCTTTCTGACGAAACTGACTAATTGTTTTAATATCCTACTAAGCTAGAATGTTGGTTGTGTGTTTCAAGAGTAAGTATCCGACTAAGCTAGAATGTAGCTTCAGATAGCAGATAGAAATATATGCTTATTTGCGGTGTGGGTTCACAAGGAGGAGAAGTTTTGGAAAACCGAAATGTTACCTAAATTAACGTTTTATAATGTGTATGCTTCCTGAAATAATCGACTCTCGAAAAGCCAGATGTATGCCATTAAGAGATGTATGTTTTTAATTTTTTTAAGTTTGTTTTTAATTTTAAATATAAATATATGTATAATTACAATAAAATAAAATGTTTAAAATACTTTACTACCTAATGATTTAAAAAAATACATAAAGCAAAGTAAATAGCTAATGCATAATCATTCTAATAACGAGCGAAGCCGCGTTCGAATAGCTAGTGGCATCAACATGAAGGAATAACAACTCATTTACACACCAACACACTCAATTTACAAAATGAAAAAAAAAACATATACAAACACTTAAATAAAATTAATATAGCTTATTAAAATGAACAATATTACAAAATATAATTAAAAAATATATAATAGAAAATGTATCAAGATTCCATAGTCACAGCGACAGTACAGTGTCGTAAACTCAAGAGCCCGATAAAATCGTCGTCGTGCGTAAATACCTAATTTTGAAAAACGAAATTTTGTAATAATCTTAACGAGGAGTTCAGTAACTCAAACTTTTGCCTGTAGTTGTCAAGGGCAGCACTAAAGAGAAAAGTAGTGAAGTTTAGTAGTAGACTTACATAGCAAGTAGCCACAAGTAGCTTTAACCTATTCCAATGGGAATAGAAATAAATGTAAACACACCGTAGATTGCATGCGATTGTCAAATCGTTCTGCATTATTATGCACTGCAAACAGTTTTTAATTAATTTACCCTTATTCTTAATACAACACTATTCCAATTAACTAGTTATTATCACATTAATTTAACTCAAATTTCCGAATACAACTTCGCGGACATTGAAATTGCCATCTTTTCGCGTATCCATAGTGAATGTCATAGATTATTCAAGATGTCGACCAATGACATCGCGTCAATTGGTATCGATGACCTATGATATCGCATTAATTAATTGTCAAATTTGTTTATTTGGGTTTATTCCAGTTGTGGTTGGACTGAGAATCTTAGATTTATATGATATCAGTCTGATATCGTGATCAGTATCAGTCTGATAGTAGAATATGTCTCTATCTCTAGAATTTAGAGTTACTGCGTGTGTGTGTGTTTTTTTTTATTGCCACCTGATGGTTAGTGGTCACCAACGCCCATAGACATTGGCATTGTAAGAGATGCTAACTAATACTTACATCACCAATTCGCCACCAACCTTGGGAACTAAGATGTTATGTCACTTGTGCCTGGAATTACACTGGCTCACTCACCCTTCAAATCGGAACACAACAATAGCAAGTACTGCTGTTTTGCGGTAGAATATCTGATGAGTGGGTGGTACCTATCCAGACGAGCTTGCACAAAGCTCTACCACCAAGTGAATACAAGTGTGTGATTCATGAGTCAGCGTTAGCCTAAATAAATAGAGAAATAGAACACTTATTACGGCCACTCGACATTCGTGACACAAAAGCCCGCGAAAGCCGTGAAAAGCTTAAATGGTTTCGTGGCTTCTTGTTCACGCTTCGCGAAGTGTCAAGCAGATACTGTGAGGTGCGGTCAACACACAATGGCATAAAAATAAGGTGCTTGAATAAGTACCATCATGGTTATTCCTATGGCAGATCATTTTTATTATTCTTTTAAATGTGGCACGCTACGGGACATATTGGTAACTGCTATGACCGCAACAGTAATTTTGTTCTCTATTTCAGTCCAACGTGTAAAAGCAACCATGAAGTGTGAACAAAACCGTGAACGTTGCAAGAGTAGAGGGCCATACTTTTCGCGCAGAGAGCACGCGTTTGTCACAGCTAAAATAGGCTCCGCTAAGTGGTTAAGGCAGAGCTACCCTTTTTCAAATAATTAAGGGTGTATTTATAATTCTTCTCCAACCAAATGCCATCGGGGTGTAAACTTATGAGTCCTTGCGCGTCTTCTTTTGGGTAAAGAACAGACTAGTATCTCTTCTTCTCCCTTGAGAAGAGTTGTGCCAAAGACGCACAATCCTTGCGTAATAGTGAATCGGAGGGGTTTAAGTGCGTATGAAGCAGGTACATTTTATTTTTGTCATGCGTAATTTAAAAAAACCGATCTTAGTGATATTAGACGGATGAGGCAAGGCTGTGTTACCTTAAGGCAATCTATATGTTTATAACTTCAAGGTGTCACGTAGAATCATAAAATTTAGGCGCTTTGCGTCACAGTCTTTTTGTTCTTCGGAAAACGAAACTGTATTACTTTATAAGTACTACTCATGTTTCATCAAAAATAAATTCAGAATTTTTTCTTTTCGAGTATGATCATTTTTCACATTCGTGGCTTTGACTAGGCCTAATATAAATACTAACAATTGCTTGTGCTTTTATGTTTTATTATAATTGTATTACCTATTAATTATATAGGTATGCCTATGTTATTAGCTAGTTTAAAATCAACAATTATTTGTTATCACATTTCCGTTTCTTGCATAAATATAACATACTAGCGTAAATTCGCTGTTCAAAGTTTATGGTTTCTATTTGTAGCCAATAAACACAGATAAATTATAATAAATAAGTCATAGCCATGTGAATGATGGTAAATGTGAATCGAGAAACATCAAAATCGAACCTAACCCTACTATTTTAACTTTTAAGTGAAAACTGTATCTGGCAGTAAAAAGTTCTAACATAAATATAGATGGAATAACTTTCACTGATAACGTCATTTAATCACGTTCCATGACGCTGCAACTGCTACGTGGTGTGCATAATTCATTTGCATTTCGTTTTCAAAATTATAGTAGTCATCGTAATCTAAGCCGCCATTGCAACTTATTACGTAGCCAATACCGTTATACAGAGTGGGGAGGGGGACACAGACGTGCGAGGGGAGTTCGTATCAACGGTGCGGGTGCGGTTGGAGGCGTTGGAGCACGAGTTTACTCTGTCAGTCGGTCATTACGGTATTTCTCCGTAGCGCGTCCCACATTCACGATTTTGAAAGAAAAAGTGACAATGCCCGAAAATAAACCGTTTCAACGTCTTCCTAAAAATGTTGTGCCTAAACATTATGAACTACATTTGGTACCAAATCTTGAGAATTTTACATTTACAGGAAAGACTAGGGTGAAAGTATCGGTAAGTGGAAATTTCATCACACTACATTCTGTCGTTATTGCAAACATCTTATTTCCGTGTATATAATATTATGCTTTAACAATGCGTATATTTTCAGATTGTAAGTTCTACCAAAGAAATAGTGCTAAATAGTTTAGATTTGGTGTTAACGAATGTAAAACTGCAATACGATGAAGGTGATTCAATTACAACTCTTAATCCCGTAGAAGTACGATTAGAATCGGCTGACGAAACCGCAGTTATAATATTCGAAAAAAATCTACCTATCGGCGACGCTATGCTGTATTGCGAATTTACTGGTGAAATTAACGATAAAATGAAAGGTCTTTATCGTAGCAAGTATCTAACTCCTGGTGGTGAAGAGCGCTATGCTGCCGTCACACAATTCGAGGCAACTGATGCTCGTCGATGTTTTCCGTGTTGGGATGAACCTGCTATTAAAGCTACTTTCGATATAACATTAGAAGTTCCGGCTGACCGGGTCGCTCTATCAAATATGCCTGTGAAGGACGAAATAATTAAGGAGAATAAAAAAATTATGGAGTTCGACACCACACCCGTAATGTCAACATATCTTGTAGCAGTTGTTGTTGGTGAATATGACTATGTTGAAAAGACCTCTCGTGATGGAGTCTTAGTGCGTGTTTATACACCAGTAGGAAAAAGTAAGCAAGGCTTATTTGCTTTGGAAGTTGCAGCAAAAGTATTGCCTTATTACAAGGAATATTTTGATATAGCTTATCCTTTACCCAAAATAGACTTAATAGCAATAGCGGACTTCTCTGCTGGTGCTATGGAGAATTGGGGACTTGTTACTTACAGAGAAACATGTCTCCTAGTTGATGAGGAACATACATCTGCTGTTAGAAGGCAGTGGATAGCGTTAGTTGTGGGACATGAACTAGCTCACCAATGGTTTGGCAATCTGGTAACTATGGAGTGGTGGACTCACCTCTGGCTAAATGAGGGCTATGCATCATTTGTTGAATTCCTGTGTGTTAATCATTTATTCCCAGAATATGATATTTGGACACAATTTGTAACAGAAACATACATAAGGTAAGACGTTTAATTAATTATTCATGATTATTTCAATTATGTTAAGTTAATGCTTATCACAAAGTGTTTTATTAGTTTCATTATTACTAATCGCAATATTTGTTTCATTCTTATCATACTGTTTATATTACAATGTAAAGACAGTTTTCTATTTAAATGTGCTAAATATGAAGTATGAAATAAATAAAATTATTTGTTGTTTGCATTGTGAATTTGCCATGTCATGTAAAACAACAAATGAACTGTAATGTGGAACACTGCCAATACCCACTAACTAAAAGGGTCAATTACCTCAATGTATTTGGCAATTATTCAATTATAAAGTATGATTACAATGACAAATTCAAAACACAAAGCAATAAATAAAGTGTTTTTTTATTGTTACAGGGCATTAGAATTAGATTGTTTAAAGAATTCACATCCTATTGAGGTGCCAGTGGGACATCCTTCGGAAATTGATGAAATATTTGACGACATTTCATACAACAAAGGTGCTTCTGTCATACGCATGCTGCATAAGTACATTGGTGATGATGATTTCCGTAGAGGAATGAACATTTATCTCACAAGACATCAGGTAATTAATATGAATGAACAATTTGTTTTTTTTTTTGTATACAAATAATAATCAAGTTTTTTCTTTTAGTATAAAAATACTTTCACTGAAGATTTATGGGCAGCTTTAGAGGAAGCTTCTAAAAAACCAGTAGGAGCAGTTATGTCAACATGGACTAAGCAAATGGGCTTCCCAATGGTTGAGGTATTATTTAAAGTCATTACTATTATTTTTCTCTATTACCTTACTAATTATCTAATAATATTTTGCATTGTAATATTACGAGATTTGAAAATTCTTACAAAACAAAAACAATTGTATTACTCATATCATTATCAGAGAAAATGAATGCCCTTGGTATATGATTCTACATGTCAAATGCTAATCAGTCATTGTTATCAAAGCATGAAAGTTATTTTATTGTTGAAGGCTAAATATATATAATCGTGAATTGACAACAGCATAATATATATTAATTATTATCTATTGAATTATTTTAAATAAGAAATAATTCATTTTGATTATCCATTTATTTAACTTAGATATATTATGATATATATATATGTAGTCTTTAAAATATTACGAAAATTACTAAACAACTATCGTGAATGTTTGAAGTTTTATACTTTATTGTATACACATTAGAATGTTCAACATTTCTATCGAGTTTAATGGTAGTATGCCTTGAAACTAGCTGTATAAAGCTTGGATTGTAGTAGAATAGATTATTTGAGTCAGGGTCATGTGTTTTCAAATAGTACTACTTATGTTTACAATGCTTGAATCATAGATTACTAATAAATAAATAGTTTTAATAACGACTTAAATATTTTATTATGCGATTATAATTTCAATTATAACAATATTTTTTTATTTCAAGAATTATTGCATGTAAATATATTATAGCCAAATATAAATAGACCAACTCACGATACCTAATAACTAATTCACGGGTCGGACACGAATTTTGTTACACCTGTATATGTATTTCCTTAATCATTTGTTTTAATCAACTTTTCTTTTAGGTCAGTTCAGAGCAGAAAGGTGTAGATCGTGTTTTAAAATTGAGTCAACAGAAGTTTTGCGCTGATGGTAGTCAAGGAAATGATATATTATGGATGATACCAATTACAATCTCAACACAGGAGCAACCTTCGAAGGTGATTTAATTTTATCAATATCAATAATATTATTGTGATTGCTATTTTCATGGTCAAAATAAAATTATTCATATCTCATCTGATATAGTAACATTGACACACTTTCTCTCTGATTTCCTGTTATGATAAGATATTGCAGATATGATTGTTATAATATTGTATACTTCGATAACTAGTACAATTTAAAAATAAACGTTTCTAGATTAAAAACCAAGATTTATATTTGAAAAGTACTAAGTGAGAATGAATTAGAATTATCTAAAATTCTTTAACTTTTCTAGGTAGCATTATCTACAGTTTTGGAGAAGCAATCACAAGAAGTTATATTGAAAAATGTCGCCGAAGATTCATGGGTGAAACTCAACCCTGGAACAGTAAGTTATTTCACTGCAATCTATGCTTCCTACCCCTTTCAATGATAAAATAATTGATAACATTTTACATAATTAAAATAATGACAGGTGGGGTATTATCGCACGCGCTACCCGGCCGCCATGCTAGAGCAACTTGTTCGCGCCGTACGCGATGGGTCTCTGCCGCCGCTCGACCGCCTCGGTCTGCTGGACGACTGCTTCGCGCTCGTGCAAGCCGGACACACCAACACCGCAGAGGTAACCGATATATGTTGCGGCCCATGTATACTGATCTGATACGTAATTTACTCGAATAATAACAATGAAAACACAATTACTCTTTCTTGCAGTCACTTAAACTTATGGAAGCATTTACGGACGAAAATAACTTTACCGTATGGTCATCAATATCAAATTGCCTGTCAAAGCTAAGTGCTCTGTTTTCACACACGGCCCTAGACAAACCGCTGAAAAACTATGGACGAAAGTTATTCTGTAATGTCACGCGGCGATTGGGATGGGATGCTGAAGAAAAAGAAAGTCACCTGGATACACTGCTTCGGAGTTTAGTTTTGAACAAAATGATAAGCTTTGAGGATCCAGATACAATCAAAGAAGCCAAGAGTCGGTTAGTGAAGCAAGATTTTTGACAAACAAAATTCATTTTTCACATAAGATAACATAAACAAACAGTTTTACATAATTTCCATTTATGTTTTGACTAAACCATAATTTTAATAAATGCAGAAAATCTATCAAATAATCATGATCAATTAGTGTTAGAAAAGTGAATGGAAAATTCTAATCTTAAGTAATTGAAGTTTGTCTAAATCGTAAATGTTGGAATGTGTTTTATATAAAATTGGTTATTTATTTAGTGATTATTTTATTTGACTGGACTAAATAGTAAATTAAAATATCGTCACAGTTTCGAGAGGCACTCATCGGGCGAGTGCGCACTGCCGGCGGACCTGCGCTCGGCGTGCTACCGCGCGGTGCTAGCGGAGGCCAACGAGGCCACGTTCCAGCGCTTCCTGCAGCTGTACCGCGCCGCTGACCTGCACGAAGAGAAGGACCGCATCAGCCGCGCTCTTGGCGCCGTCAAAGACCCGGCGCTACTTAAGCGCGTGCTCGAATTTGCTGTTTCGGTAATTCTATTTTGACATTACAGCTAGTCCTTAGCAATACATGTCATCTGAATGTGTCTGCTTATTGTATGACAGTTTTTTATTTAAATAGGCAATAAATAGCATAGTATTGTGTATACCAAATAGTGTATCAATAATGAGTTGAAATTCGTCAACGACTCATTTAAAGTTTACTTAGGTTTGTCTTGTCTTCCCAAACAAACACTATGACAGAAAAGTTCAATGATTTTATTTTATTGCCTGCAGGATGAAGTAAGGGCGCAAGATACAGTTTTTGTTATTGTGTCGGTGGCCGTTAGCAGGAATGGACGTGACTTGGCCTGGCAATTCTTCAAAGATCATTGGCAGGAGTTCATGGATCGCTATCAGGTACTTGAAGTCAAATAATTATGTAAAAATCATATAAATTGTTATTGATATAAGAAGTACTTATCACTGCCGATAGGAATTTTCTATGAGCTTAATAGTATTTACAAATCTTCATACAGTGTATATTTGTTGAATTATATGAAAAAAATATAGGCACTTAAAAAAATATTTATTCTTGAACTGATATTATAACAATATTTAATTTTTATAGGGAGGCTTCCTTTTGGCTCGTTTAGTGAAATCAACAACTGAGAATTTCGCGTCGGAGGCGTGCGCACAGGAGATTGAAGAGTTCTTCCGCACGCACCAATCCCCTGGCACTGAGCGTTCCGTACAGCAAGCTCTGGAGACTGTGCGCCTCAACGCTGCCTGGCTGCGGCGCGACCTCGCCTCTGCCACTGCCTATCTGCAGCCTTACCATTGAGACCGTCAGTGTTCCGTGTTTTTAATTCGCGTAAAGTGAATACATTTTAAACAATATTGACGTCCTGTGTGATATATTAAAATTTAAGTTTTACTTTTTTTTACAGGACCAAATAAGAAAAGACTGAAATTTCAACGAAAATCGCAAGTTTATTTCATTCAAGAAAAATGTATCTAAGTAAGAAAACTTAGCATATTAATTTAATTCTTGACCTAATAAAGTAACACTAACAAAAGTATTACAAAATAACTCAAGTTAAGTCTTATATCAATTAATTATCTTAACATTAAAATCTCATTAAAAATTCTGGGTTAGTAATATAAAATACTAATTTTGGTGTAACAGTATCGTCGGAATACTTATATTTCACTTTACCGTGTATAGCATTTGTTATTGTTATCATATTTGCTATATTCTATAATTGTATGTAGTTATAAAATTATTTTACATATTACATTATTAAAAATAAGAGAAAAAGCTTAGTCTCTTGATTGACGTTTGTAAGGCCATACCAAATAGGCATATTGTGTAAATGTGTAAAAAATAATATTAATGTATAATTATTTTAGTTTCGTTGGTGCTCAGTGCATTTCTAAGTTTGTTTCAATAAAAATGATAATATATGCACACATAGAACATTGGAATATATCATAGATTGCTCTTTTGAAATTGTTATAATTTTTTTTCTTAAACTTTCATTGTTCTTTAAAAGGTTTATTCTGTCACAATACAATAGATTCTCCTTAAAGTGTGTGATGTATGGACGAATTGTGTTTAAAGTTACCATCATTTGTTTCTCGCTTATTGTCATGATTTTTTTGTAAAAGCTTATGTTAATGCAATAAATCGTACAAAAAGTACCTGCACTTGGCTTATTTATTTTTTATATCAGATTTTATTTTTATTTCACTACATCAGACATGTTTAACATAAAATACAATGAAACATATATAACACATTATTACTTATATCAAATATTGTAAGTATGCCATTCTTCTTCTTAGATAGGTTACCAAATCATTAATAGAATATACATGACTTAAAAAAATCTAGTTCTGGTTTTTCAAACTTAAATTATGATTGTAAATGTAATATTAAATTTAATAAGAATAATAATTAAATAGATCCTCATCCAAACTCAATCTTTATCTGTATTTCAAAATCTTCTAAACCCCTAAAAAGATTTTAATGAGGTTGTGCATCAATTGTAGACAGTTTATTCATTCAAACGCTCGTAGAAATAAAACGATTCTTGAAAACAGTACATCTATATTGCACTATAACATCTCACTTAGCATTGTACAAGGTGTTCTTTTGAAATTTGATCGAAAAGATTAAATACCTACTATACACAAAACATCACACAACAATACTAATACTAAAAAGTGCATTTTTTTTAACAAAAAGTCAAATAAATACTCTTAAAAAAAAGGACACTAAAGAGTTCTAATATTTTCTACAAAAATAAAATACAGCAGCTTAACCAATAATATGTTATCAATCACACGTTATATTTATAAAAATATAATTATCTAAACACGCACAAAGTTTGAAATATTATACTGTACCGAAAGCATTTTTTTTAACAAAAGATACAATGAAATTATAATAAAATGATAGCTTAAAAAAATTATAATCATTCGAGAATAAAATTTTATTGCTTTATTGTTTTCATTACAACCATCAAGAAGGTATAAGTCACATCTTTTTAACAATTTTATATCTATTATTTATTACAATACTAGACTAATTACATTTTTTTCAGTATGTAATTGTATATATACATTGTGTTATTAGTTTTTTTGTTCTTTTAATAAAACAGGTATTCAAATGTTGCAGCAACTTAAATAATATAAATATTGCAAGTTACGCAAGACTAATATATAATAACTATCATTACTCAAATCTTGAGATGCTATGTTCTAGCTAGCTTCCGAGGTTATAGTTACAGCTAATAAACTAGATACGTCGCCTTTTTTCGAATATTAATCAGGTTACATAAACTTTGTATTATTAAGTGTGCTTTCTATAGTTATGACTAGGTAATCTTTTAAATACTACTTGTTAAAAGGTCTAAAGCTATTTTAAGTTATCGAGATTATTGAATATTTCGTCCTGAAAAAACAAAATTAATATCTGTATTTCTGTGCACCTATTTAAATGATTCACATGTCTAGGAATATTTTTTTTCAAAGTAATTTATAAAACTTATTTATCAGACACATTTTAGCAAAGCAAAAGCTATGTAATGTTTATAAAAAAGTACATTCAAAATATTTTATAAGTACATGGTAAATTATTAATATAAAAACTCTGATTTTATATTAAAAAAGAAACCATCATAGGGTTTTTTCACTAATTGTTTATTATTTTTATGTATTATTTATATTTGAACCTAATGGGCAAGAAAAGTGTGAATCATTTTCATTTACATTATTTGACCATTACATAATATATTATGCACTCATACTCTATAATCATAGAGCTAAAATTAAACACAATAAATATAGAATAGATATACAGCGTGTAAAAAAAACCCTGTCTGACCAGTGAACTGGTTATTAGGTAGGTAGGTTAGTCGGTTTTGATTATGTAATCACTTTTGAAATTGTAAACAAAAAATATACCCTGAAAAAACAATTATTTACTAAAATGACGAAAATTACATGGCAACACAGCCGCAGGCGACTGCGCTCGATAGCTCCTACCTATCGAGTAGCTAAGACAAGAGGTCATGACTTCAGTTGTCTAAGAAATTTTCGTCATTTACATTTGAAAATGTCAATTCGTATTTTTTATGGGTAAATTTTTTCCAACTATTTTTAAAATGATTACATAAATAAACCAACTCATGATACCTAAAAACCAGTTCACGGGTCGGACAGGGTTTTTGTTACACACTGTATAAAGGTTTTTTGCAGGAAGCCAATTCACATAAATAATTTTTATTCTACAGTCAGCTATATCTGTATCATCTATACGTACTAGAAATGCGATGGTTTTTGTGCTTCTCTTCTATCTACGTCTATAACCTACAACTGCAGAAATTATTCACCATACACAGTCATTATATTTAACACCAGCTCTTATAAAATTTAATAAATTAAATTTATCAAAGGAAAATCTTAAGTTATTACATCTAGAATATATGAATATACATTTAAAACACACGCACGGACATGCAGAATTTTTTTCGGACGGTATAGTAATTATAACACTTCAAAGATTACATATCTGGTACATACTCTAATTGCGAGAATGTACAGAAACGTTATTCATTCATATTTCGTATCAACGTAAATACACTTAAAAAGTATATAATTATATATATTATTTTTACCGTAAGCGTGTAAGCCGTACTGAGCTATTACTTTACTGAAGGTATTCATGAATAAATTTAAGTAAATATATTTTATTAAAATTTATCAGAATTTGACTATAATTAATACTTATAAATTATAAGCGATGAAACTTGCTAAGGCAGAGTAGTTACAAATAAACAAAATTACCTATCTATGTCAAATTTCGTACAGATTATATTAAAGCCAGCTTATTAGGATAACATGTTAAATGCAGCCTCGAGGACTTGTATATTGCGATGGGATATCAAATTTACACAAGTTTGACTAGAAAGGAGCATAGTCTTTAGATTAGTTATTTTAGTCTTTTGGGTTTTGTACGAAAATATATTTATAACGAATAAAGAAAACATATTCGTTATACGTATTATGTATAACGTAAAAGGTCGAAATTTAAGATAAGACAAAATGACTAGCTACTCTAACTAAGGTGTACTAAAATGTCCATAAAACTTAAAGATAGTTCGATTAGTATTTACACTTTAGTCACCATTAAAAACAACAATTTCAGAAAACATGTAGTCATGTCATTAGATCATGTTTTTCATCAGTTTAGAAGTTAAGATGTGTAATCTCGTTACATACAAAGGATTCTCTCAATAGGTGTGTAGCAATCGAAATATCTTCAATATCTATGGACGGTCACATAAGACCGTGAGCTCAAATTTCGACCTTATAAGCAAATCAAGAAAAAAATAAAAAAATGCAATTTATTAAAATGTCGCCTTCATGATATCTATGATATCATTTCATTTAAAAGTAAAAAAGGGAAATTTATGAAGGAATGCACAAATCAGATGCATTCTGTGATAAAAATAATGTTCCACTTATATGTATAAAATAATTCTACACTATGTAATATCGAATTTCCATTTTTGATTTACATTCAACCATCAATTACATAAAGTATTGTTTGAGTCTACTCTTTAAAATGAAATAACTTAATATTATGTGTTTATTTTAATTATTTTTATAATATTTAAAGATTATTTTTTTATTTAAGGAAGAAATTGAGCAATTATTGGGTCTTTATTTATTATGTTTGTAAGAGTATATTCAATAAAATCTTACAAACTTAATAATTAACTACAAAAGTTTTAAATTTCTTATGCTTACCACATTTAAAGATCTTTTTGGCATGTCTAAACTATATAAAAAAAAAGAAAATAATAAAAATGTATTGAGATCATCTTTTAAAAAAATATTACTTAAATAGGTGAACTAGTTATATGTTTGAAAATAAATTTGTTAGTCGGAATTTTTACGCCGTAGTGAGGTTAAATATTAATATCAGGTTATACAAATGACGACTGTGTACAGTCGCGTGCATTATATACAACCGGTATCCACGAGAGCAGATTGTGACCGTTTACTTCTCATCTCACCTGAGAATAACGATACAATAGGAGATCTTTTGGTTAGTGTAATTGTTAATATATCTCTCCTCCCATACCATTTCCCACTTTAGTGGATACTTTTCCATAATTTAAAAGCCTGTAAACGCGCAAACTTTATAAATTGACTGAGATTTTCTTAGTATATTATGTACAAACGGGCCTCTATATACATAACGACTTGTCTGCCCTCACTCGACGATGAGACATCGCGGCAGATGCTCGTGCAAGTAGTCGAAGAGCTCCGGAGACGCTCCCGGGCAGTTGGTGAGCTCCAGCTCACGCAGCTGGCGCAGCTGGATGAGGCTCGACAGCCCGCCCGACGTCAGCAGCGGGCACCCTACACGTGACGACAATTCTTCATTATTGGGGTTTAAATATTTACTGTATATTTTAATGTTATAGATAATAATTATGTAAAAATGATTAAATTAGGCAATAATTTATCTAAGTACCTATATTATTTATTAGTTTTTATGTGAAAAATTTACAGAAAGATTGTTAGACAGACATTGTCAGACATATAAATTTTAAAATCTAATTTCAAGTTTATTAAAACTAAAAATATTTTATGTACAACTTTTACGTACAACCATGGAAATTTTACAATAAGCTATATATTTTGTAGAAGAATGAAAATCACTAACCAGCCAGAGACAAAAGCTGCAACGACCTCATGCCGCAGAGGTGCTGTACGCCGAAGTCTCGCACTTGCGAACACCAGCGCAGGAAAAGCGCCACCAGCGACTGCATGGTGCTGATGTATCCCACACCGATGTCCGTTATGTGCACGCATCTGAAACGACGGGTTTATATAATTAGTTTCAGAGGAGCTCTTTGTCAACATGTATTTAAATAGTAACCTCGTCCAATTGGTTCACAGCCCTACAAGGTTTCGACAAGGTCAGGAGTCATCTCTACTCGACCTAATATTGGTCAACGAGGATACACTCATAAATGAAATAAATCATAAACCTCCGATTGGGAAAAGCGATCACTGTGTACTGGAATTTAATCTACAACTTCTACTTAAAAAAAAGGATATAAACCCAAAAATAAAACGATACTACCAATTTGTTGATTTTGAAAAATACAATTCTGACTTGGAGAAATATCTTAAGGAAATAAATTTCTCAGCTGATACTGCACAACTCTGGTTGAGTATTTCAGATGCTATCAATAAAGCCTCTAACATACACGCCCCGGAGAAGAAAGTAAGAAATAAAACCAAAAATAAACCATGGATAAATAAGGATATATTAAAACTAGTTACGGAAAAGAAGACACAATGGGACATGTACAAACTTAATAGGACTAATGAAAACTACATGAAGTATAGAGAGGTTAATAACAATTGTGTATCCCTATCTAGGAAGCAAAGAAACATTTACGAAGAAAAAATACTTGAGCTTGGAGACAAAAGTTTTTACTCATATATCCGTCGATGTGCCACCGATAAAGTGACTATTCCACCAGCATTGCGTAATCACCAAGGTGACTTGGTAACAGAACCAAGTGATATTGCTGATGTCTTTGCGGAAGAATTCCAGAAAGCCTACTGTAAGGAGCCAGACACGAACCAATGTACTGATATTACTACAATAAATAAGGTAAAAAATAGCTTATGTGATATAACATTTTCAGTTGATGATGTGGAAAAAACCATCCGTAATCTAAACACCCAATCCTCACCTGGTCCTGATCAAATACCTAGTTGTATTCTTAAACCATGTGTCAAAACGATAGCTCCAGCTTTGACTATTCTTATGAATACATCTTTTCAGAGTGGATATCTTCCACAAGACTGGAAACACGCAATAGTAACACCTATATACAAAAAAGGTGATAAAACTCAACCTGAGAATTTCCGACCCATCAGCCTCACTAGTATTATCATAAAGATCATGGAAAAAATTATTAGCAATCAACTGATGCAGTTCTTAAGCCGTGAATGTATTATATCACCTAGGCAGCATGGATTTGTTCAGAAAAGATCAACCATAACCAATCTTCTTTCATGTGTTCACCCATGGACAAAAGACCTTGATAAAAATATACCGGTTGACGTTGTTTACCTGGACTTCGAACGTGCCTTTGACAGAGTTCCCCACAAACGGCTTCTAAAGAAACTGGAACATATTGGTGTGAGGGGTGCGCTACTAAATTGGATAGAAAACTATCTTTCAGATAGAACATTCCAAGTACGGGTTGGTAGCTCCTTATCACAACGGAAACAAGTGCTTAGCGGCGTCCCCCAGGGATCAGTACTCTCTGCCTATCTATTTGGCATTTACATAACAGACTTGGTAGAACTTATAAAATCTCAAGCTGCATTCTTTGCTGACGATGGAAAATTCTTTGCTAACCCTCTAATAAGCTCAGGGCAACTACAAGATGACCTTAACAGAATCCAGGAGTGGACCAAAGATTGGATCATTAGTCTCAACACATCCAAATGGAGTGTTCTTCATCTTGGCCGAGCTAACCCTAAAATGGTGTACAGTTTGAAGGAGAAGATCATTGAATCTGTCAATGTCCAGAGAGACCTTGGTGTACTTATAACATCTGATTTGAAGTGGGAAAAGCACATAATTACAATAGTTAAGAAAGCAAACTCATTTATTTATGTAATTAGGAGGTCCTTTCAAATGATGACAATTGGAGTATTTCTAAAAATTTATAAAACGTACATAAGACCATTATTGGAATATGCCTTTCAAATTTGGAATCCCTACTACCAAAAAGACATAAATTTACTGGAAAACGTACAAAGAAAAGCTACCAAGATACCACATGTTCTACGCCGTAAATCATACCAAGAAAGACTCCATGCTTTACAACTTACAACCCTTGAAGAAAGACGCCTTCGCGGTGACCTAATCGAAACATACAAAATCCTTAACCACCACTATGACTTACCAAATATACAGAATATCTACAACCCTAAAAACAACGATAGAACATATAGAGGGCACCAAACAAAGTTAAACAGAACTCCAACCTGTAAACAAGCTGCACATAACTTCCTAAGTAACAGAGTGGTTTCTAATTGGAACAAGTTACCCGAAGAAATTGTTTTGGCCACTTCAGTTAATGCTTTCAAAAACCGACTTGATACCTGGTTAAAGTCACAGAAGCTGTCACTTCTGCAAAAATGATTTGTCAACACAATTTACATAGACATATCAGCTTATCAGCTGCTCGTCTATAAATAAATAATAATAATAATAATAATAATAAGATTCTGAAAGTTGAATCCGGTCAGGATCTCGTTCAGTCACCTGTCCAGCGTGAGCTCCTCGAGGTGGTTGAGGTCGCAGGCGATGTACTCGAGCGCGTTGTCGGTGACGCGCGGACACCAGCTGAGGTCGAGGCTGCGCAGGCGCGGCAAGTTCTCCGCCAGCAGCTCCACGCCCTCGTCCGTCACCTTGCTGCAGCCGCTCAGCGACAGCACCGTCAGGTTGGGCAGCGAGTGCACTGGGGGACGGAAGAGGTTTTCTTCGAGTATCACATCCGTAGTCTAATACGTTATTATTTAATAAAGCAGATTTTTGATAATATAATTATTGGAGAGATTAATTTGAGTTATTATTTATGTTTGAGTTATTTTCGTAATGAAAGCGAAAGGTTATTATTTATATATACCGATGTTAACGACACCGTGGTTAGTGAGTTCCCAGCAGCTATGTAATCTCAATATACTGAGCGAAGCACTTTGCTTCGGCGAGAAATAGCCGAGCGCTGCATCCGTCACATGGTACGCTTGTAATGAAAACTCGTACAGTGACGGTAAAAGCTGAGCCACCGCACCGACCTGCAGTCGTTAATAAATGAGTGTACTTATAAATAATGTTAAGTGATATATTCGCGTTGTACATGAAGTGAACTAAATACACTTACAGCCTCGTCAGCAATGTTAATGCAATCAGTAAGCGTGAGTGAAACAATCCTCGGAGTTAGGCATGCCCATAAACCAGCCTCTGTTATCTCATTGCAGCCCGTTAGTTCAAGTTCAAAGAGAACCTAAAAATAATGTTTGGTTTATTACAATTTTTAATTGATGTAAGCATTATTTATAAGACATCTGACTCACCTGTAAATGGTCCAAAATAGCTTCTAATCCTCTATCTGTTATTGTGCATCCTTTTAGTCCAATAGCGTGTAAGTGATGTGCCGATAGAGGAAACTGCTTAATAAGCTCATTTATATCGTCATCGGTAGCAGATATCATAATAATACCTCGAATACCTCTTCTAACCACTGAATTATAAAACCTTTGCATACAACAGCCAGATTCGGAGCGTAGTTCACGGCAGTCTAATACTGCGGCCAGTCCGGACCACCATCGCGGGGACGAATAGAGAATGTCGCGCCATTTCGTGCACACTTGGGCTAACGTTTTCCTTTCGTTAGCAGTGAAATAAAGAAAAAACTTTTCTAGAAATCTTTCTTCTAATATGAACTGATTCCAAACGAGTGGTCGAGGACACGGTCGACGACGGCGGGGTATTCTAGGCGCCGCAGTGGAAGCGGGGCCGCACAGCGCATTCGCCATACGTTCCACTACCCCGGGAGAGCGCTTCCGGCCGCGGAGCCCCAGGCCGGTAATACGGCGCGACAGCTCGGCGGAAGCGCGCTCGACGACGCCCTGCGCCGAAACCGACGACATCTTCACCTTGACGCGGCGAATGGTGTCGGCGGGCCGCCCGCCGCCCGAGCTTGCCCCGCCCGCTCCGTGCTCGCAACCCGCCACCGTGCTGTTTCATAATTCATTATTAGTTCATAATTAAGTATACTTCAATAGTCACTAGTGACGCGACCCAACCTCCCACAAATGCAATATCTATGTCTGTCTTGCCACAAACAGATGATTCAGTCATCAAACCCAGGCAATTAGATCACTCGATTCATTTAACCATAATTTGATTTATATTTTGTTAAAATATAATTTATAACTCGAGAACTGATTGAAATAACCATTAATTTGAATATTTCTCTTTCTCATACTTACATAATATCATATCAGTGTTTATTAAAAACATTACTTGTTTTATAAATCATTTATGAGTCTTAAACATACAGCACATTGTAACTGTGATGTAAAGCAAAGATGTGTTGGTCTACAAACTAGAAAGTGGTAGTCATTTTAATTTTAATGAATTGATTGATGATTATTATTATCCTTTTTTTCATCAGCACTTGTCCCAATTTATTGATAGAATGTCAAAAAATATGGCTTTTCAACTTTTAATTGAACCCATTTAATTTTTAGTTTACTTCTAATGTTAATAATTAATTTAAGTGGCTCTTTTATAAAAATTATAGGTAGCAATAAATTATCAAACCAATGAGATCTAAGCATTTTAAGTTAAATATCTAAATAAGACATCAATATTAGAAAATCATATTATTAAATATCTCTTTAATATAATACTATGTGTAATAATAATAAAATACTATGTGTATGCAAAATAAGCCTTCTAACATTTAAAAACTGGTAACTAAATTACATTTTTTATTATATCTCGCACACGTTAACTGTGCAAAAAATACTGCAATAATTAATCATTTTCTAAGTATTTTTGACGATGAAAATTTTCAATTATTTTTCTCATCGATATAATAAAAAAAACTTACGTAAAACCTTTCACTTATTAAGACAAAACGCAATCAACATAGTTTAAAGCAAATACAAAATATGATCTATTGTTAATCATCACTATTAAAACTTCTATAACATTTAAAAATAAATGTACTTTAAAAGCATGAAATAAATACAAAAATCGATGGCTTTACAAACCTATAAATTTGTGACTGGGGTTAATATCACCATATTATTGGTTAGTTGATAACTATTTAATTATTTATTACCGTATATAAATCCATATACAAAATTATATTTTACTTTTACTTAGAAACTAAAAAATTAAATCACGAACCAAAATTAAGAAAACTGAGGGAAATGACGCTGTCATTTGTGCACTATTATTGTCTCTTTCATTTAAAGCCTAAGCTATAGTATAATTCGTGACGTCAACCTTATAGTTTTAAAGATAGATTTATACTATTCATATAAAATTAATTCCAATTACTTATTATTTATAACTAAGATATTTATATTAATATTGAAACTTGTGTCGATTTCTGCTTTTAAAATAAAGCATAAAATTAATTATAATAGCTCAACAGTTTTCAAAAAGTTACAATTAATGATAATAAATTATTAATATTAACAAATAATAATATTAATGACGATAAGAAAATAAACCTAGAAACCTAGAACATAATTCTGATCTTCAATGTGTGATCTATTGATGCAGCTAGTGGCCTGGTTGCTATTGGTTGTTTTCCAAAATTAATTTACTATGATATTCAATCTGTAAATAAAAGTTAATTAATTATTATTTGGGAAGATTTAAGAAAATAAAAAGTACAAAATCACGAGCCATCGATTGTACAGAACGGCCAAACAAACGGCAGCACATGTAATGCTTGGGCATTGCGATAGGTGAGTTACTTTAATTTAATATAAAATAATATATGATTTAATATAAAATAATACTTTATATTTAGTTATGTTTAGTGCTTCTAATATTAATAAATATTTATATGTTCAAATAAATACAGTACTTGAGATCATCCTTACAACACTGAAAATAATGTCAACTGATTAGCAGTTCAAAAAAGTTGAAACAGTCAGTCAATGTCAAATCGTCAATGTGCCCGCTTTAAATAAATCGGAATTCACATAGCATATAATATATAAAACTTTACATTAAAGGATAACGATATAATACACCAACTAAATTTAATTTGATGTAAAGCATTCAAGATATTATTAAATTTTACGCTGTATTTAGATTCATTTGACAATTTCTTGGCACATTTAGCTCATTGTTTATCATTTTATTATGGAGTTTGTGGAAACTATACCGGTAACTTTTAAAGAAATCACACCAAATTATAACATACCTGAAAAATGGAAAGAAATAGTTCTTAATACAGGTATGTAATAAGTGTGAAGTGTGATTTTTTATTAAGTTTAAATAAAGTTAACATAATTGTGGTTTGCAGGAGGTACACACAGTACTTTACAAGATATTAAACTACCTCATAAAGCCGGTGGTTATTGGTACAGAGATTCTAAAAAAGCAAATACAAGGAATCGTTTTATATATTGGTAATAAAGCAATAAATATTTTGTAAATTTATATATATATTTGTTAACAACTAACAATTGCACATTTCAATCTTTTCCCACTTGCATCCATAAAAATGTATTTCTTTTGGGTTTTACGATTCAACTGTGTCATTTATAGTAATTGATGATAATAAAAAATGTTAAATGGATTAGTAACAATAAAATCAATATAATTTATATTTTAGGCAGACAACATCAGATTCTATAGAATTATCAGAGGCTTCATTGGATGTTAACTTATCATTAAGTAATTTGAGATGCAAAGTTGCAGCTGGAACACCACCTCTAAACAATTTAACATTTTATGAAAGAACCTCAACACAACAGTTGATAATATTAGCTGCTACAGTATCTTCAGTACATAGATTAATATTTCCTCATCCTGACATCTTAGATCGAAAAGTAAGAAGTCTCTTTAACATTAAATATATATTAATATTTTATAAAATCACTTATTGAATTACATGTGTGTTCTATTTATTACTTTACAGTCTACTTTTGGGTCAATCGGCAGTGTCTCACCTTCAATCTTTCATGACACAAATGCTATTAATAATCCAAATAACTACTACATTCTTAATCAGTATTCAAATACAAGTAAGTATAAATAAGTTTGTAAAACTAAACAAAATTGATTTGAAAAATATTGAATATATCTAATATTATTCGTTGTAACAGATACTGGAGTTGCTCATTCCTGTGCTTCTCTACTGCGTGATAATGGTGAAGCCGTGTTTGCCCTGGCATTTGGATATGGAGGTGATGGAGGATTACTGTTGGTTAAGTTACCAGTCACTGGTTCCGCAGTTACGACAATACTTAAAAGAGAATCCACTGTACCTAGATTTCTATCTGGCATTACCGGAGCATTGAGGTATATTTTATTGCTATAAATTTTCCTCAAATATTATTTGTAATAAATTATCTAAAGGTAATATTAAATTATTCTGTACACACTTTAGAGGCAAAAGTGGTGATGGAGTTGATACTTATGGAGTAGTGCTAGTAAATGGTTTAGCTGTAGCTGTGTGTGGAGATACATGCCTGCGAGCTTGGCTCATAGATGAAGGTGGTGCTCCCACAGCAGTCTCAGCTCCTTTGTCACAGACCCTAGTTAGGCCTAAGCCTCCTCGTAAGTGCATTTTATTTTCTATGATTTTTTTTTAATTTTTCTAAACCTGTGTTAAATATTATAAGTATTAATTAATATATCTAATAATAAATAATAAGTAACATAAATTATACTTTGGGAAATTTATATTTTAAGTTATTAAAGTTACAGTTTTTAATACTAGATGAATAAGAAATATCTGGATTTAGTTTGTCGAAACAAGCTAATTTTATTATTTTATGTTTTATAATGTGTGGTAACCTAAAATTACAGTAAATATTTTAGTTAGTAGTAGTAATAGTTGTTACCTTAAATGCAAATGTGAGTTTATTTGTATGTTCGCTTTCACATATAAAATACTCAACATGATAATATAATAAAAAAATTCATACACATTGACAAGGGTGCACAAAAGGATATAGGCTAGATATAACACCTCCTTATTCATACGCGGGCAAAGCCACAAACAGAAACTATTTTATTAAACCCTAATTATCTTATCTATATTTTATCTCATAACAAACTAATATTGATCTACTACAAAGGGCTTCATATAAGATCTATATTCTACAGCCTTATTGCTCTAGTGGCTTGAGATAAGGCCTCCTCGGTGGTCCTGGGTTGAATTCCCAGGTCGGGCCAGTAAATAGTTATTGGGGTTTTCTGTCAGAAAATTCTCAGTAGCAGCCCGGAGTCTGGAAGTTAGAAGTGTGTACACTCCCGTGCCTCGGAAAGCACGTTAAGCCATTGGTCCTGCGCCTGAACTCTTTGCGGTCGTGTCGGATTGCCGTCCCATCGGATTATGAGAGCTAAGGAAAAGAGAGTGCACATGTGTTTGCGCAAACACTTGTGAACTTTAATATCTCCTGCGCAGTTGGCTAATCTCTCTTGGGATTGGATCGAAATCGGTCTGGAGGACCTTATCTTATCTTACATTCTACAGCTCATGGACATATGCTGCAGGATACAACTGGGTCTGATGGAAGTACCATCCTAGTGGCTTATTTATCGTTTCCAAATGAATGTGAATTTGTTGTAATGAAAATGCATGATGGAGGAGCTGGTGCAGTGAAATTTTCACAGATATGTCAAATTTTTGGTCCTGAGGTAAATTTTTTTGTTATTTGAAAATTGTATGTATATTATGATTTGATGCATTTCAATTTCTTGCAACTAATCCAATTTAACTAATGTGTATCAAATACTGTCCCATCAAATTACGAGAGTTTGGAATAGAGAGTGCACCTGGGCACTTGCTCACACTTATGCAATTAAAGCAGCAGTGGTCACAGTAGACATAGTAGTCTCTATTCACTGTTTAAGTGGAATCTTATGAGTTTTCTAAAATAATTGATTTTCATAAATATCCGACTAGTCTGTAACAAAGAGGATTATTATTTTATTTATTATTTAACTAATGTAATTTCTTCATAAATTTTAGTTAGACCTTCTTGATTACAAAATTGGCTATGGTGAAGGTAACCATGTCATTTGGGCTCTCTGGACTCAACCCGATGGAGACGCCGTGGTTACAAGTAAGTTTTGTATAAAGGAAACTTATTTGCTTGTAAAATTTAGGATAGTTGAACTTGAGCAGTAAGCTAATAGTATCAGTGTAGGTAGTGAGAGTATTGCGCACATATTGCAACAGGCGTGTGTCGGCAGGCAGCGCGCTGGGCGCGGAGGTGAGCTGGCGCGCGGTGGCGGCGCGCGAGCCGCCGCCGGCGCTGCCGCAGCTGTCGTCGCATCTCCACTACCGCGACCGGCTGCTGGCGCCGGGCCTCTTCCCCTCCGCCGTCGTCATGAAGGCTCTCGTGGTTGGTTACTACAAATGTTATGATTGCAAATTGAATCAGTAATAAAATTTATTACTGATTATCAAATATGACCATTACAGATCTATCGCCGAACTTGGGGAGGCAGTGATGCGGGCGCAGAGACAGACTTGAGTGAGTCGTGCATGAGCGCGGTGCAGGCGCGCATGCGCGGGCTCACTGCGCGCGCCGCGACGCAGGATCACTCGCATCTTATGCATAAGTAGGGATTTGTTTATTATTTAACTTTTTTTATTCATCGTTCTTTGTGTTTAACGAGAGATTCGCTTAGGCTTCGGTCGGGTACTATTATTAAATTTGACAAGCAATGTAATGTTTGTATCCTTAAATAATGCAGCAGTGGGCTGTTCAAATACATTTTAGTAACAGCTACACAAATAATCCCCAACTTTGCGTCGCAGGTGCTGGTCAGACTTATATAGTTGGTGTATGCAGTACATGGAGGGCCTGCAAAAACCACTGGGCCTTATGGTGTCAAAACATGTAAGTAACAGATAATGAGTAATTAATATGTAAAAATGAATAAAATCGTGAGTTGAGCGAGTGTGGGGTGCGCAGAGCGGCGAGGCGGAGGGCGGCTGGTGCGGCTGGTGGTGCGCGCTGGTGCGGCGCTGCGGCGTGTCGCTGGTGCGCCAGCTCGAGCCGCTCGAGCGCATCATGCTGTCGCCCGAGGACACGCTGCCCGACGTCGTCATGGGTGAGTGACGATACGTCGTTCAAATTTATGGTAGTCCCTATCTTAATATATAAAAAGACTTGTTATGTTTATTTTTATGACATCACTAGCTGCCCGTCCCGACTTCGTACGGGTAAAATAAGAATTTTATCCCGTGCATTTTTTAATCAATAAGATATAAACATTCACCAATCGATTTATTCGCCCATACTAAGACTAACTAAGAATAAACTAATAATAATAATAATAAAATAAATTATTCAAGTCCAAAGAGATAGTTCTGAAAAGAACTTTGACAAATATTATGAAAAAGTGTGATTCCTAATACTAAAACTAAGTAGCTCTGAAAAGAACTTTTTAAGTGAAGCATAAAAATGTGTTAAAAAACTCGAAATATTCAATGTCGCTTGCGTCCACTGCGTAAGGAGCTAGTACACAATGGTGCACCCCCTTCTCCCGCACTGCCCCTCTCTCGTCGAGTTAGTTATAGTTACTCGATGCGCTGCGTGGCGGCCGCCGCCGGCATGTATTTTTTATTTTATTTTCATGATATCTTTTGAATGGAATGTCCGATTTCAATAATTCAATAAGTAATCATCAGGTATTGAGACAGTCTTGAATATTAAATTATTTATTTGGATAAAAAATTATAAATGGTATGGATAACACGGTCTGATTTTTATCGGCATTTCTATCAATTTGTTAAATGTAAAAAAGTAGTTATAGTGACGTAACTACAATAGTTAGACATATGGTCTCGCGAAGTTTTTTGTAGATATTGATATATTCTATAATATTGTCGAACATTTTTTTGTCCTATCATTAATACTCTTCGCAGCGTATGCGATGAAAGACATTTTATGGCTAATTTTTTTACACCTTCGGTTGGTTTTAATAGGAATTTCTAAAGATTTCTATAGTAATCTAGTACTAAATATAGCTTATGTTACTCAGTGATAATGTAGCTAACTAATGAAAAAAGAATTATTAAAATCGGTCCAGTACTTTTTGAGTTTATTCGTTACATACAAAAATACAAATCTTTCCTCTTTATAATATTAGAGTAGATTAATTACATAGTTTTACGAGAATAAAATTGCTTTGTTTATTTTATATATTAATAATCCAGGTTCCCTCCACTTATCACATATTCTACCGCCAAACATAAATTTAAAGTATTGTCGTGGTTCAGTTAGTTTAGTTCCTAAGGCTCGCTTGTTAGCGCATTGGCGACATAAGGATTGGTTAAGACTTCTGCGCCAAAGTGTACGTATGGGCGTCGGTGCCCACTCACCATCTGCCTCCGAACAATGTTACTAAAAAGTACAACTGTCGTGTCGCTGGGCCGGCGCAGGCGGCGAGGCGGGCGAGCTGTCGGCGGACGCGGTGCGCGTGGTGCTGGCGGGCGCGCGCTGGGAGCGGGCGGCCAGCGCGGGCGGCGCCGCCGACCTGGAGCGCCGCCTGTTCGCGTGCGCCGCGCCGCAGCACCGCCTGCTGCCGCGCCTGCTGCACCTGCTGCTGGCCGCCGCGCCGCAGGACCACCCCGCGCCGGTGAACACCCTCACATTACTTTCATAACGTTTATTTTTATCGTTTTCTGGGCAAGTCGATATAATAGTTATTGTCGGCGATGTCTTCAAGACAAAATTCGAGCTTCCTGTGCGATCCGATAATATGTATGCGTATTTATGTGTTAGGTCCTGACGTCGGAGCAGATCGATGAGATAACATCGATTTTGGAGCCCATCAAAGATCTACAAAATGCTGTACTTGAATTGAACGACGCGTTGAGATTAGACGTCCCGGAGATCGATACCTGTAAGAGTAAGTTTATGTTGAAAACGTTATTAATTATTTATATTATATTCTTAATGTTTAAGTTCTTAGTTAGTACGAAAGGCATAATACAATATAATTTGTATTATTAGAAAGTATTATGTTCAGATGGACGTATTAACTACTTATTATTATTTTATACACACTGAAATCTCTATGAAACTCACACAAGCGACTCCCCAGGCGACGACGAAGAAACGAGCGAGTACGATAACCTCTTCGCGAGCGATTTAGGGGTCGCCGTAGTCACGGAAGCCATACGTCAAATGGCCGAAATGAGGTAAATAGAATTGAAGCAAATGTCATCGTCGCCCTGGCAAACCGTAAGGTGGAGCAGTGTAGTGACGGGTGACGGGTGCGGGTTGCAGGTCGCGCGTGGTGCGCGGCGCGCTGGCGGCGCTGGGCGCGGCGCGCGGCGCGGGCGGCGTGCCGGGCGCGGGCCACTGCGCCGTGCACTGGCAGGCCTACCGCGCGCTGCTGTGGCTGCGCGCCGCCACGCCGCAGCGCCCGTCAGTACAACCCGACAACTAATCATTATATTCCATGACAATCGGCGCCTAGTTTTTTTTAATTTAAGCCCGAGTGATTTAAGTATAATGATACCGTTTCGATTTTATTTTTATTTTTTTATTTTATTGCATAGGAAGGCGGACGAGCATATGGGCCACCTGATGGTAAGTGGTCACCAACGCCCATAGGCATTGGCGTTGTAAGAGCTGTCAACCATCTCTTACATCGCCAATGCGCCACCAACCTTGGGAACTAAGATGTTATGTCCCTTGTGCCTGTAATTACACTGGCTCACTCACCCTTCAAACCGGAACACAGCAATAACAAGTACTGCTGTTTTGCGGTAGAATATCTGATGAGTGGGTGGTACCTACCCAGACGAGCTTGCACAAAGCTCTACCACCAAGAGCACTCGATCCTGTCAATTCACCTTGGGATAAGACGGACCATGAATAAAATTAATAACTTTATTACAACACTGACCAAACGGGTGAAATAAAAATAGTCGATTATGATTCTTCTGACATTTCGGTTAAAGCTTGCGGCCGCGATTCGTGGGCGAGTGTAGAGTGAGATAGCTTCAGAGATTAGTCTAAACCGTGTAAATTGTCATCGGTGGAACATACATACATAGTTGAGCCGAACGTAACAGGCCGGCGGGCTCGTCGGAGGCGTTCCGGCTGAAGCTGACGGCGCTGGGCGGCGAGAGCGCGGAGGGCGGCGCGGGCGGCGCGGGGGGCGCGGGCGGCGCGGCGGGCGCCTACGTGGCGGCGGCGGGCGGCGCGCGCGCGCGGGCGCACCTCGCCGCCGCGCGCGCGCCCACGCACTGGCACCAGGCGCTGCCGCTCGTGGCCTACCACCTGGCGCACCAGCTGTATCCTTTACTGACTGAATTGGATGATGAGATAGTTCATTATTATTCGTATCGCACCATATTCGTATATGTCACAAACGTACATTTCGAAATCTCTTCAGTAAAATATGATTTAGTATATTTATTTTATTCGTATTCGAAAACGATAAAAGTTCCTTAACGAAAACAGTTGGGCGGTGAGTGGTGGATTTGAGTTCGGTTGGTGGCTGGCTTCGATCAACCAGCCGCGTCTGGTGCAAAAGTACGTCGCGCTCCTGGAGCCCTGGTGCGAGTGGAACGCTTGCTCGCGTGAGTACAAAGATAATGTTTTGCTTGTAAAATAAGACTTTGTATTGTCTCATAACATCGCAATTAGTAACTGATTTTCTGATACATCTATCAGAATTAAAAATATAATCATAACCTAAACCAATCTTAAATTGGTTAAATGTCATGTCTCAAAGTACATAACAAATCGCAACATTAATATTGACTCTTTAAATTTGTCGTCTTCAGGTCAGTTTATCCTGGGACTAGCGCTGCTGGACCTGGAAGACGCGGAGGGCGCGTACACGGCGTTCTGCCGCGCCGCCAAGGGCGTCAGCACCGAGCCCTTCCTGCGCCACCTCGTGGCCGCGCCCGACGCGCGCCTCACCCAGCACCAGGCGCTCGTGCTGTACTACATGAAGGTGACACGCACAGTCGCACATCTTCCACGCTCACTAACTGTTACTCTACTTTCACTACTTTAATTTTGATAAATCATTTTATTATACTATTTTTTTAGGTTATCAAGCTGTTCGAAATACACGACGCGGGGGCATGCGTGGTGCGGCTAGCCGAAACTGCCATAAGCATTGCCGATAAAGACGACCCCAATCTCGTAAGTAAAGTGGGCCACTACTACGAACGTGTCCCTGGCTGGCCGCGTACTGACGCGCTCGTTGCCGCAGGCGATGTTCCAGTGGGTGGTGTTCAAGTGGCACCTGTCGGGCGGGCGGGTGTCGCGCGCGCTGTCGGCCGCCGCCGCCAACCCCGCGCCGCACGCGCGCGCCGCCGCCGCCGCCGCGCTGCTCTCCGCGCTCGGTACGTACTGTCGCCACTCCTGCACGTCCGACTGGTAACCTGTTTCAATAACACCGATTAGTGTAGAGCACATCCCAGTGTGATATTTTAAAGAAGACTATACTATAACGGGAGAAAGGGGGATTTCAATTTTTAAATATCGCGTAGCGGAGCGGAAGCAGCTCGGGGCGCTGGTGTCGTGCGGCGCGCTGGCGGCGGAGGCGGAGCGCGCGGCGGCGGCGCGGGCCAAGCTGCACGACCCGCACCCGCACAACCCGTACTACGACTTCCTCTACGCGCTGCACGTCTCCCGCCATCATTACAGGAAGGGTAATTATAAATTGTCGTTCGTTATCGTCAGCGCCTCTATCTCGTAACGTGCACTAACGCGGCGCACCCTCAGCGGCGGCCGTGATGTACGAGCGCGCGGCGCGCTGCCCGGCGGAGCGCGGCGCGGCGCGGCGGCGCTGGCTGGCGGCGGCGCTCACGTGCCTGCGCCTGGCGCGCCCCGAGCACGCCTTCCTCGCGCGCCCCGCGCCGCCCTCGCCCGCCGCCGCCGACGCGCTGCAGGTACACGAACCGGAGATATGACAGTATCGCAGCCCGAGGTTGCGTTCGAGTGGTGTTTCATTATTTTTTCTTACTTGGGACATAGATTATGAAATTTATATATATAATTGACAAGTAATATATCCTCCTCGATCCTGTTCCTCGATAAAAGAACAACAATTAAGAACAACTCAAAAATATTTTTTAAATTCGAACTCGTAGTTCCTGTGATTAGCCGGATCAAACAAACGAACTCTTCAGCTTTATATATTAGTATAAATTGGCGATAAAATTGTTATTATGGCAAAAAAAATGATTGCATTCCTCGTAGACATTGTCACTGTATGAATTACTAACTACATTGCTTATGGCCCATTCTAATCACAGAAGAAGTAAAGACAAATAAAAATCTTGAATAATCAGTGGTATATATCAGAGTTGTTGCTTAATTATAATTTTTGAAGTGAACAAAGTCGTCTGGTTATTAACAGTACACCGCTCCACCGAAGCCCTTATACATCTAGCCACGCCACTGCAACTAGCAAGTTTTATTTTATTCGAGTTAAATAAATATAATTAATATTAATGTAATAGGTGATTGGCCCCGATGAGCTAGCAGCAGAGTTACGTGAAGAAGTTCCGGAATCGTTAGATCCAGTACAGCAGGCATTACTCAGTAAGTACGACATATTTAAGTGACCAAAATATTTTGAGTATCATTACCAACTGGGTTAAAACTATCGTTCATTTATTTTAACCTAAACCAGTGATATACTTCAATATAGAAGAACAGCTCAAACCTATTTTGTTATATATTTATTTGCTTTAAATTTTTTAATTGTGTTGGACGAGCATATGGACCACCTGATGGTAAGTGGTCACCAACGCTCATAGACAATGGCATTGTAAGAAATGATAACCATCGCTTACATCACTAATGCGCCACCAACCTTGGGAACTAAGATGTTATGTCCCTTGTGCCTGGAATTACACTAGCTCACTCACCCTTCAAATCGGAACACAACAATAGCAAGTACTGCTGTTTTGCGGTAGAATATCTGATGAGTGGGTGGAACCTACCCAGACGAGCTTGCACAAATAATAATAACTACTACCTAGTAATAACTAACATTGAAATTTTTAAATTGTGATTTTTCGTAACTTCATTAAAGAGATTGTCAATTGTCTGTGATTGTCTTTGTTTGCTTTAAACATAGTTTTTTCGTATAATTGATAAACAATATGTAATGTATAACAATTAATAGTTTCCAATTTATTTCAAATTAAAATATTCCGTATAGAATACTATTAAAACTAAATCAATTGTTTTAGGAAATGAAAATATAGATTTCGAGGCTCTGTATCCGAAGTTAAAAACGGCGAACGCGGAGACTTTACTGGCCGTAACAAAGAGAGCTATCAGTACCGGTCAGTTCTTTCCTCGTTGGTTTCTACAAAGGTTTATGGTAATTATACAATATAATATTTCAAACATTATCTGCGGTACATACTACATATTATTTCGTTATGAATGAAATAAATTAATGTTACCAATCGTTATTTCAGTATTATACGAATATGTAGGTGCGTGGTCACGATGTAAGATATACATACATTCGAGTTAGACAATTTTTCTTTATATTTTCTCTTAAAACTTGTATAACGCTAATTAACGCTGTAATTATTTTAATACTAGGTAATGTCAAGATTAAAGTTACTTAATTTCAAAACAATTACACATTACATTAGCGTTACACATTGAAAAGTGTGAGATATCAATATAATACATAGAGATTTTCTCCTTGTGTTCGAAAAAGACTGAAGTTTAATAAGATGTTAATTTACGTTACGTGAAGGTCAAAGCCAAATAGAATCAATTAATTGTTTAACATACATAATGTAATACATGTAACATTGTTTAACATACTAACGTAAAGTCGTTCCAATTCGGGCTGCGTACAAGATCTTCCTAAGTAGAAGAGATACAAAGGAGAGGTGAATTTGGATTATCTATCTGTGTATCGACTTGTGTATGAAGTCGTTCACTTTTGCAATCCCGCAGGAGCTGGAGTGCGACACGTGCGTGCGCGCACTGCTGCGCGGCGGGCGCGCGCTGGAGGCGGCGGAGCTGTGCTGCGAGGCGCTGCGGGGCGCCGCGCGCGCGCTGCTGCCCGCCGCGCCCGCGCCCCGCGCCGCGCCGCTCGCGCTCGCCGACCTGCTGCTGCTGGAGCTGGCGCAGCAGCCGCGACACGCGCACAACGCGCACGCCGCGCAGGTACCGACGACCTCCTTATGAAGGTTTATTTAGTGAAGCCTGACTGTCGCTCTAAATCTCTAGTAACTCTTTAAGTTATTTGTATAGATTTTCAGTAATTTTATAGTAAAAACCAAATTTAATAATGATTAAAATACTAACCAATATTAGCAGAACGTATACGAGCATCATAAATCATAATTTTAACATAATTATTATCATGATTTAAATTCAGATATTGTATTGATAATAACAACTTATTTTTCTTCTAATAAATAAGAATGAATGTATGACGTTTATACAGTCCTAGACAATTCACACGATTATGTTGAAATTTCGTGTAGTTGTGCACGGAAGCGACGACCCTGGTGCAAAAAATAACAAAATTTGACCTTGAATGTTTGTTCAACGATATAAGCGTGTTATGGAGACCTTAATTCTAAGCGTTCGGAACCGGGCGGGTGATTAGTTATACATTATATACTACTATTAATTCATTATATCATTTGTTTTTTATTATATAATGACAGAAAATTTAAAATCTTGTATTATTGTCTATCTTTTTATCATATTAACAAAATAATATGATTTGAGAAGCAACAATTCTAAATTTACCTTTGCTTACAAAAATACAAGCTTTGTTTTTTCAGAGTCAACCGTATATTATAATACTGGCACTTTTTTATCATATAACATGAATATTATCCTGCTATGTTTACACGGTCGTACTACTTTTCCTGTTATTGATTCTAACCAATTAGCATTAATATTTTGTACCAGATATTGATTGTTACAATTACAATATATTATATAATTATTTAATAAAAAACAAAAACCAATTGAAATTCAATTCAAAATTAGTAACTATAATCAAATATTTATATCTTTGTTAATCAGCCGGATTATGTATTCAATTATTTTTATTTTAATCTACATATATTATTTTATTTTATCACATTTAAAAAGATAACTCTTTAATTTTTTAATTTAAGTATGCTAATGAAAAATAATCTTAGTTTAGAGGTATACAAGAAAATTTAGTTAAAATAAAGTATTTTTTTAAATAATCATTTCAGAAACCAAAAGTCACAACTAGCCCTATTTTATTAGATTGTTTCATTTTTTAAACCTTTGTTTAAGCTTACTTTACTTTTTACCTTATCCATTTTTTTACTAACATAATCTTAAACATTGTCTCGTTTCAGGTTTATAACGAATTGAAATCAGTAATAGAAGAATACACCAAAGTAATAATTCGTACATCAGAAGATATGAAACTTGCTCAAATAAAGTATCCAATTATGAATCAATAAAATTATAGACATTTTGTTAACAAACATTTATTCAAATAAAAGAAAACAATCATTAATTATTAAATAACTTAATATTTAACCCCTTCCGCTATTTCCATTGAGCCCATAGAATAATGTTACATTACATTATCAAAACAAATTGTCATTTTAAGGAAAAATATTTGGTTTAAATCACAGATACTTCATAATTTGTAATATTTTATAAATACATTACTACATAATTATTCATTTTATGGTTTCAAAACAACTTCCTTATTTTTTCCTCATTTTTATTTACCTAGTCCTAGTATTTTAGTAAATCCTCCCGGATTTACCTTGTTAAAATCATTTGCATCATAATTGTGTACATAATATTAAACAAGCACTTAATGCCTAGAATAACACACAAATAACATTAATTAGACTTGAGTAAACAAAGTGTATAATAAACACATTGTTTGTAAGAAGTGATTCAAACATAGATAATTTATGGAATAGAATTTAAGAGTCCATGTCAACAAATTTCCTGCATATTTTATTAATTAATAAAATACGGTACCTACACTTAGTTATTTGCCCTAGCAATATAACTTATAATTCCAAGTGCATTACCATAAACCCACTGAATCATATAATTAAATGCTAAAAATTCACAACCACTTCCAAAAAGTAAAATACTACAACCAGCCACCAATCGAGTTATACATAAATATGACATGTCTTTTATTGGTAATACTTATTATTGAAAGGACAAATTAAAAATTTGCAAATACAGAGAGCTGAAATTTGTATATATTAATAATTAATGTTTCATTAGTTTCACTCTCATTATAGTTAAAACTAAACGAACAACTTTCTCATAAATTAAAAACATCAAAGCTGCAGTCATAACAGTTTGCAATAACTTGGCTTCCAAACCACGGAACATTGTCAGAGGTTTTGATTTCATGTTTTTGAGCAAAGGTTTTACACTTGTACCGGCTCTAAGTCTTGATTGTATGAGCTGTAAGGGATACGTTAGAGTTGTTGCAATTGCTTTAGCTATGGCACCAAGTAAAAATGCAGTATAAGAATCAAAATATCCCCTAGATACTAACTTTCGTTTCATAGATTCATATACCATAAACTGAATAGCTGGATTTGAAACTAGTAACAGAGATGGAACTGTACCTGACCATAAACCCTTATAACCTTCTTCCTTAAAAACAGTGTAAAGACCTTTAATAAGGTTTGGATAAGAGTTTTTATTAAGCTTCATCCTGGTGTTTACCACCCAAAGGGGAGAGGTAAGGAGAACATTGACACTACCAGCTAACATTCCAAACATTAAATCTCTTAGTGCTGAAGTATTATTCATGGCAGCTCGTCTTAATGCATGGAATGTATAAAAGTAAACAAAATTTGATACAGACAGAGATTGTAACACAGGACACAATCCACGATACAAAGAATTAATACCCTCTTTATGAGCTAATTTGATCAAAAGTTCTAGTGATGAGCCATGTAGTTTAATGGAATCGTCAACTGCAAAGAAAAACACCTTTTAAAATTAATTAATGATCTTAGTAATTTGTGCTATTATCTAGTAACCAAGAATTATTATTGATTGCAAACAATATTTTAATTAATATTTATTAATTTTCTTGCTATTATAATATTATATTTCAATGCCTTATAGAAATATAGGTAATATTTATATTGAAATAACTATCCCATTGCATTTAAATAGAAGTGAAATATATGGAAAAAAAATATTTTACCTTGTATCCTTGACCTTAATGTATCCAAAGGGTAAAATGCAGCCATTCCAACAACACTGCCCTGAAATTTTAAATGACTTGTTGAATTTAAGTTTAAATATTCGAATTAATTTAATTAAAAAATATTCAAATTACAAACCGTAGCTCCAGCCACCGCGTGTACAAGCGTCTCATAACTTAATAATGACGACATCGTAGTAAATAGTAATGGTAAAAAGATATATATTTTTCACATTAAATAATAAATTTTGCTTTATTATTTTTTAAATAAATGTATTCCATCCATAAAAAGCACTACATACTGAAGACAAATTTATACATACAATAACTTTGTCTGATTCTCATATTATTTCACATTCATATTAAATTTTAAATTCTAAATTACTTTTCAGTCGTCATTATACACTCAATACTCATGACGTCTCATACTAGAGTCACTGGTCAGTGGTCTTGTCTCAACTCTGAACTATCAATTAAATAAGATATTTTCAATTTTCATTTTCCACTAGCGATTTTCACAGAGTTGCCGCTATAGAAAATAAAGTCACTTTTGTAAACAATGATTTTAAATAGTAAGTATAGTACGTAATGTTGTACCTTCAAAAACTACCTATAACTTTTCTTATAACAAAAAATAATTTCTCTTTTTATATTGAAATATTAAGAGATGCCTTATATTTTATTTATTTTAGTGTCAGCATTAGAACACTTCCTGTATTCAGACATTTTGATTATTTATAACCAAATGTCAAAGATTGTAACTTTTCAACACTCATGACTCAACACCAACAGACAGTCTGTCAGACAACAAGTCAACAAGTCAACAGTCAACACTGAACCAATAAATACAGACCCGTCTCACGTCTGTATTCCTGAACTCAACAGTAATTAACAATTACTGTGTACTGTCAATTAAAATAAAGGCATGGATAATCCATGCAAAGTGTATATATAATTCCATTAAATATAATAAATTATTATAATAATATAGGATAGTGAAGAAAGGAGAAAAGTTAAATGCTTAGGACATAGTAAAATTGTCTTTGACACTAGAGGATGTTCCAAATGAAATATTAATAAGTTTTTATTTATAAGCTAAGCTATATGTTATTGATGAATAATAATAATAAAAACTCAGTTGATATTTTTATTTTCAATAAATTTGAATTTGACAATTACCACAAACCAAAAGTTATTCTTTCTTAAAAGTGTTATTTATTAAGTAAATATAATTGATAGTTAGTCAGAAGTCAAGAAATAAAAATGAGGGTATTTTTGGCAGAAGATAATATTTGTGCACAAAATTTACTCAAGTTAGTGTCTCACGGAAATGCTATTTTAGCTGAAATATTAAGACTTAAAGACCACATACCAAAGGTTTTTCTGTAAGTAGTAATAATAATGTATTTTCTTAAAAGTATATGCCTAAGGTAGTTGGTTGGTTGTAATATTATTTTTTGAAATTTAAAAATAATGATGAGGTGGTTGGTAAGACACTTGCCTTACACACCGCAGGTCGTGGGTTTGATTCGCACCCAGGACACATTTGTGTGCTTGAACTTGTCTGTTTGTCCTGAGTCAGGGTTTAATTATCTATATAAGTATGTATTTACAAAAATAAAAATAGTATATCAGTTGTCTTGGTATCCATAGTACAAGCTCTGCTTAGTTTGGAATCAGATGGCCGTGTATAAATAATGTCCCAGGATATTTATTTAATTATTATTTTTATAGATATTATATTAAAACAGCAAATATTTTCCTTTGTTATAGTTTCTTATTATTATAAATTCATGAATAATTGAGCAGTAAGATGTTACATATTGCTTATATTCATATTTATACTACAAATATAAAATTTAGCAGGTGGTATTGATGTTTTTAATGTATCCTTTTAATAATATTTACAGGTTTGACTCTAAAGAAATTCAGCAGCAATATCAGGATGTCATCATGGACTTCAGTTACTTTAAGATCTCTGAAGCACAGGAAAAAAAAATTAATGTTAATAATGTTAGTTAAAACAGAAATAATTGCTTATGTGCCATAATTTTACAATTTTAGCAAAATGTTGTTTTTTATCATTTTAGAAACTACAAGACTTGGATGATGATCTTAAAGAAAAATATTTAGAATTAATCACTCGTTTTTATCTACTTTTCGATAATATCTACCAATATATTATTGATCTTAATACTTTTGTAGAACAATTACACGATGGTGCTTTTATTCAACAAACCATTGAGACAGTAATGAGAGACATAGAAGGAAAACAACTTTTGGTAAGTAAAACCTTTAAAATAATTCAGAATATTAAGCTATGAGTTAAATATTTTTTTAATTCGTTTCATGTAATTATTTATATTTTTAGTTATAATATACATTTTTTCAGTGTGAGTCCTTATATCTGTATGGAGCTATGCTCCTTTTATGTGACCTATATATTCAGGGATGTGTGCGGGAAAGGTTATTAGTTGCCTTTTATCGCTACAGTACAAATCAATCACAATCTAATATTGATGATGTTTGTAAATTATTGAGGGAAACTGGCTATAACCAAAATCAGTCCCGAAGACCATCTGACTATCCAGTTGAATATTTTAGGTAGTATAATTTAATTGATGCTGTAAATACAATTTGTTTGAATGCTGATATGCTTTAATGATCATTTTATTTAAAATTTATGTTTATTTTTATGGTCATATTTTTAATTCTTAAAACTCAATGGTACTTATACCAAATGGTCTATTAAAATTTGTACCCCAAACATTTAACATGACAAATGATTAATTGGAAATTAAAACACAACAGCATTCGTTTTATTTATTAATGTTTATAAATTCAGTTATTATATTATAAATTTATAGAAAGATTTATCACCATCATGATTCATACCACCATTTACATGTGTCACAGTGATAAAAAGATTAAAAATATACCACTGTGTCAATTATGTCTAAATTCTGTCTGTCTCTTGTGTGTAAATGCCAGTTTATGTAATAATCGATACATTGTAATGGTTTCCACAAAATACTTTTCAATCATTAAGATGGCAATTTACTGCAACTTTGCAATTTACTTCAGCTTCTCAACTCATATTAAAATAATGATTGGTGAATATAATAAATTTTGATTTTCACAGCCGTGTTCCAATTAATCATGATTTTATTGAGAAAGTTGTTGGAAAATTAAGATCAGAAGATATTTATAACCAGCTTGCTGTGTACACTATTCCGGAGCATCAATCTTCCGCTCTTGCCACACAAGCGAGTATGCTTGTAGTATGCTTATTTTTCACCCCACATTATTTACACAATGATACTACAAAAATGAGAGAAATTGTTGATAAATTTTTCCCCTGCAATTGGATCACGCCAATTTATATGGGTGTCACCATGAACATAATTGATTACTGGGAAAACTTTAAGGCGGCTAAGAATTCCTTAAATAATACCTGTAATGCAAAACTTGTTAAAGAAATATATTCGAAAAGAGGTGATGCAGTCCAATTGCTTATTAATAAAACTCATCTTCTATTAAAAGAGGGTACATTAACTGATGATTTTGTCCTAGACAATATTGGTAAAATTATAAATGTTATTTTAAATTGTAATCACGTGTTGCGCTGGTTGTTGCTACATAATAGCGATGTTATATATTTTGATAATAATAAAAAGAGCAAATTGCTAAAAGATGTGGTTATTAAGGAATCAAATTACGATCCATTGAAAATATTGGAATTACTTATATGTACAGCAGAGCTGGAATTAAAGATTAGAGAGTCTCTGAAAAATGTACTAGCATCGAGAAGTGAAAATTGGAACAAAAATAAAAGTCTGGCTTTAGAAGCTATAACCAATTTATCTCAGTTATTTTCTGGAGCTAATCCGTATACAAAAGTTACTGAAAACGAACAACTAAAACTTTGGTTTGAAAAAATTGCAAAACAGATTTCGTCTTTGACTGAGCCCATTACATCGAAAACTGTTAAAAGCGTAACCCAACTCATCCAAGTTCTAGATAATGTTGAAGAATTTCACGGTATAAAGAGCACTTCAACTGTTGTTCAGTTTCTTTCTGAAAGCAAAGAAGCGTTAAGAAATGTCTTAAGAGCAGCCTCTTTGAAAGAAGATGCTCTGGTTACATTGGAAACTGTAGCTGATTTCAGTTATGCTTGGTGTACAATTGACTTATATACGAAATACATGCAAGACAGTATTAAAGAGAATCCAGCAGTTACCAGTCGACTTCGAGCGCTGTTCCTTAAATTGGCAAGTGCTATGGAAATACCATTATTGCGAATAAATCAAGCGCAAAGCGACGACTTAATATCCGTGTCACAATATTACAGCAGCGAGCTAATAAGATATATACAAAAAGTGTTACAAATTATTCCAGAAATGGTTTTTAACATTGTCGAGAAAATAATTGAACTGCAAACTTGGACCATTAAGGAAGTGCCTACACGGTTAGAAAAGGAAAAATTAAGAGAGTATGCACAATTAGATCACAGAATGGAGGTCGCCAAACTAACCCATTCAGCATCAACATTCACAACTGGTTTGTTTAAGATTTCTGTACAATTTATTATACTCATTACTTTATGCTAATAATTGTTTATTTAAGATACAATATGTTTAACTATAGGGATTCTAGATATGAGATCCACGTTAGTTGGCGTTATAAGAGTAGATCCAGCACAGTTATTAGAGGAAGGATTGTTGAAAGAATTAGATGGGCACATAACCAAAAAAATCTTTGAATTTATAGAGCCACAAGTAAAAAAAAGTACCAGCTTAGTTTCTAGACTTCAAAAATTAGAAGAAAGCATGGACGGTTACAAGAGATCGCTCGAGTATATTCAAGATTACATTAATATTCATGGTCTGAGAATTTGGCAAATACAGGTAAAATCGATTCTGAATTACTCTATTCATTTTTAAATGCAGATGCTTATTAAATTATATTTCCTTATGGTAAATATTTAAACTAGTAAAAAGCTGCTGACGTGCTGTTGCTTGTCGCGGCCGACTGACAATCTTCATATTGCTTACCTCTTTTTTATTGAACTGAGAAAAAAAAATTTTAATTATGTATAAGTAATTATTACTTGAAGATACAATTAATAATTTTAATGTTCTTGATTATCTATATATTGTTAGATAAATTTATTTTTCGAACGCCAATTACCTACTTGTTTATTGATATTGATAAAAACTTTAAAAATTTGTTATAAATCGCAGGTGTCCGCTATTATAAATCAAAGTGTAGGAAAGGAAATAAGTATTCGCAAAGGAGTAACTCTATATGGACCTTCAGCTGGCTTCATGGGAAGCCTCGCCCGTCAAATAGCACAATTAGCAGATGCAAGGCACAGTTAACAAGAAATCTATTTAATATATTATTCTAATAGTTTTGCACTTCCTAATGTAAATAATATTTACAGAGTTTGCGTTTATATAAACATATGTGCCGCCTGGATCGACGTCAAGAACCATAACGAGGTGATAAACACGAAAACCTTCACAAAACTAAATAATGCTATTGGAGTAGTTGGTTTGCATGGATTAGATATTTTATACGGATATATGATTAAGAACCAGTTACAGAGTGTTCAAAGTATATTCAGGAGTTCTAATGACAAACTTTCTATGAGCAACTTCGATGTGAAGGACCTGGATCAAATGATCACAAAGGGACATAAAATATATCAGCAATTGTCTGATATCATAACACTTATAGGAACACTACAGCTCCTCAGGAAACACATCGCGTTTCAGTTGAACACCAGCTGTAAATTTGACTCGGCACATTTGGAAGCTTCCTTGCGGACCATGAATGAGTGCGTATGAAAATTGTTTATTCATAAAATCTACTTGACAAACTTTAATAAATTTTGTGTTTTGTATAAAAGTCGCCCCACTTTTTAGCGGAAGGCTTATAGCATATTCAACAACGCTCCTTAGTGTGGGTTGATGTACACACATATAGCAGATTATTATCTATTTAAAACATTACATAATGCAGAAAACTTGAAAGTGGTGTATTGATAATAATAATCATTACAGGTCTCTGTTAAATGAGATAAAAAATAATAGTAAAACTGACTCGCAAACGATGCCAGTAGCGCTCATGCGAAATGTAGAAGAATATTTGATTCGATGTGGAATAAACGAACCTTTTGAGAAAATATACGTGAAAAATGCTCATGAGCTCGTTAACTCGGACATGGGGCGCATCATGGCGATGGTTTTGATTGCACAGTTACATAAATTACAATTATGTTTAAACACCGGTACGTTTAAAATCAATATTTTACAAAATTTCAATAGCCTATTATTAGATATTGTTTTGAAACAAAAGTATAAACGTTTAAGATAAAATATTGATTTCCAAATTTAATAATACTAGACTTATAGTACCTTAAATAAAATCAAATTAGAAACTATAATTACTTCCAATTAAACTATCTTATTTATAATGAGACTACAACCTATCTTTCTTTCAGGAGATTTAATCACGAAGAAACCTGGAGAGAATATAGATGGTTACCCACTTTTGATAGGAATTTATACTTTATTACGCCAATCCAAGACAGAAAATGTTGAAATTTTCATTGATTTCTTGTGTAAAATAGCTAAGACTATAACTATTGTCAAGTTAGTATAAAAATATAATTTGTTACTATTAATGTATTGCTTATATAACTTTATTCGTGCTAAGACTATAGATAGCTATACTTTAAATACTAAAGACACTCTGTCTACAGATTAAGAAAACTGGAGGCAGCTAAAATTTAAATTAAATAGCACGAATAAAGTTCGTGTATTCATCTGTATAGCCTATACCAACCACAACAGGAATAAACATTAATAAACAAATTTGACACCGAATTAATGCGATATCATTGGTCATCGATATCGAATGACGCGATGTCATTGGTCGACATCTTGAATAATCTATGACATTCACTATGGATACGCGAGAAGATGGCGTTTTCAATGTCCGCGAAGTTGTATTCGGAACTTTGGAAGTTAAATTAATGTGATAATAACTAGTTAATTGGAATAGTGTTGTATTAAGAATAAGGGTAAATTAATTAAGAACTGTTTGCAGTGCATAATAATGCAGAACGACTTGACAATCGTATGCAATCTACGGTGTGTTTACATTTATTTCTATTCCCATTGGAATAGGGTATATGTAAGAGTTCTTATGATCCATATTATAATCCCTCGGGCCTCGTCAAATAATAATTTAACTGTTATGAGATAACCACCTGTGTTAAGGGAAAAGCATTGAACTGCTCGTAAATATCCGCATTTACTGATTTATGTTCTAGTTAGTCTGTAATTCGACTGGTATAAAAGTAACTTTTAACTTATTTTTGCAGGTTGAAATCTGGGGAACCGATATACGACGGACTTCTTATTGTAAGAATATTGCAATTATTTTGCGAAACATTCAATTACTCCTTTGCTAAATTGGAAGATAAGCTACCAATGGTTTTGTTGACTCATGCTCCACCAAAATGAGGGTTGAATGAAAAACGAACTTGGAAAAATATTATTGATATTCAAATTGTATATATTTGTTTTATTGGTTCAATAGACGATATAACGAAATAAAAAGTAATATTTAAATGAAATACCATTTATAGTACATAAATATTTACATATATTATACCTGTTTTTACATCAAAACTTCACATTATTGTAATATATGATTACAAGTATATATTTAAATTAATATACCTTTACTATATTTATCTGGAAGCTGTAGAGGATAAACATGATATTATTAGAAATTACAAATATCAAGTGCTTGTGCAGTTTTGATTTATGTTTTACATTTGATAAATATTAATTTTTTAAAATTAGACAAGATCGGCAAGACATTTGATTCACTTTTATTTATAATTCTGTCTTGCAATTTCTGGATTGAATTGTGAATTATATTTAGGTTTAATTTTTGGGCTTTTGTCATCTTTTTCTTTTTCTGGGGCAGTGCCACTGAGCTTGGATAAAAACATCTCCGTTCTATACTTCTCTTGCTGTTCTCGCTTTAGCCTTGCTTCTCGTAATTTTAGCAATTTTTGTTTTGAATCGTCTTTATTCTTATGTTTTGATTTGTGATTTTTCTTTTTAATATCTATCTTTTTTTTTAGATTATACTTATTTTTTGAATTATGACAGAATGATTTGAATGAATTCATAGGATCTAAACGTTGTTTTGCACTCCATGCTATTTCTCCATCCTTTTCATCTATTACCTTTTCTCTGAGTTTACCATCTTTATCTTTTAACATTAGTTTTTCATATGTATCTTTTATGTCACTAGATCGTGAAAATCTTGTTGATTCTGGGGCCACATTGTACCAATTTTTTTTGCCTAAAGCTTCATTTGTATCTTGTCCTAAATATGTTAAATACCCAATTTTCTTTTCATACTCTTCATTTTTCTCCTTAATTTCCTTATCATGATCTTTGTTGGTTGTTTGAATAGCATGCTCAAGGTCTTCAAATAAATTGATGTGTTCTTGGGTGGCAGGGACCTGTTCAACTGTTTGAGGTTGAATATCAAATGCTAATAATTTTTGTTTACTTATGTTTTTTAATACATTAAGTCTAGCTTCACGGTTTGCATTCTCAATCCTTAACTGTTCTTGTCTTTCTTTTTCAGCAGCTTCTGCTTCATCCTTTCTTACTCTTGCAATATTTTCCTTTGTCCTTACGTGCCATCTGCGATATAAAATAAAATACTGAATTATAATGAATAAATTAGTATATCTTTATATATAAAAATGAATCTCTATTTCCCTTGGTCATCGCATCACGCTTGAACGAATGAGCAGAACATCTTCTATCTATATATAATCGATTCCCCACTCATCACGAGATCTCCTAAACTAAGCGCCAGACTGACTTGAAATTCGTCACAGATACTCCTTCCTAAACGAAGACGCTCCCTATGAATGGATTTTGTTCATTGTCTATCCAAAGCGGAATAATTGTATACTTTGTCTTTTTTTTCTATATGTAGGGGAGCCGATACAAAACATCAGTAACAGATGCCTTAGTAACCAATGTTTAATGATATTTATATTGATAAACTAGCTATTGCCTGCGGCTTCGCTCGCGCGACGTTATATTTTATTTTAAAATAATTAGAGAATCAAGAGAGAGAAGAAAGTTTAATTTATTAGTCGGAAGTAGGATTATTATTTGCCATGTAGTGAACACACATACACTTCTGTATGGACGAATAGATCGATTGGTGAATATTTATATCTTAATGATAAAAAAATGTACAGGATAAAATCATTATTTTACCCGTACAAAGACGGGACGGGCAGCTAGTTACTTATAAAATTATAATACTAATTGTCTATTAGTGAATTACTTTACCTTTTCTTAGGGAGAATGTTCATTTTTTAATTTTTATTATTTCGAAAATAGTAGAAGAATTAATATTGGTAAATTAAACTTAAAATTAAAAGGCTGAAAGTATTAGTCCTCCAGAAAATATAAATAATCCGATGTCAGATGACAATTCCTTAAGAGATCGCGCTCACGAGTGGCTTATGTCACGGTGACAAAAAAGTTTTGTGAGAGTGACGAAATTGTAAACAACCACTGACAAAAGTCACTCGTGAGCGCGCTCTCTTATGCTTACAGATATCAACCACGGTCAGACCGTGATATCAACAGCACCAACCACGGTCTTGCATACAGGTCTTGCAACTTCAGAAGTGGGGATACGTCGACTTAATGACGCTGTTCAGTTCGATTTACGGCCGCCAGAGTCAGAGGCATGACGATAGGGGCGTGCTGGATACAGATACTCAAAAAAATATTGTACATGGAAGATAAAATTATACTATTCGTCCAAAATTATATTCAAAATATTGTTTTCAAAATGTTATATTCAAACATGTGTTTATTATACAATGAGCACATTAGATTTAATATACATATATAATAAGCACAACACAAGTTGTTTTATTGTGCGCTAAAGTAAAATTCGCTATCGTAAGGTTGAGAGTAATATTTTAATTTTTTTTATATCGGGAAATAATTGAATAAACACATATTTTACGATTACGATTGAGTTTTTTTTTCGCACTTCACACTCGAAAGCGCGATACTCGATAGGCTATAGCAGCGACGTACAGCGGGCGCCGCTTCGAAATAAAAGTTGTAACACAATCGCGCCTATCACCACTGAAATTGGACTCGGTTGCTAGACCGAGGCACCAACAGTATGAGACAGAGGAAAAGAGTACATTAACCACTTGACTAAGCTAGCTCTAAACGAAAACGTAGTGATTAGAGATTCGGAGCTAAACTAAACTGGAAGTAAATAAAATGCACAAATACTGCCGCGTTTTCAGATTTTAAATATGATTATATTGCAAAAAATAATAATATTTATAATCATAAAAGGTCTAAATAACGTTGATTAGCAGGTGATTACTTAGGCAATGCAATTAAATATCCACTTGGTAACGTATAAAAGTAAGACTAAGAGGTTGATTTTAATAATTGTATAGATACGTTTAGTAGACTTTTCTCAAAAAAGTGTAAAGTTACACTTAAAAGTAAGTTACACTTAGTTAGTTGGTAAATATTTCTTGGATCGCCAATATCTATATGCTGTGAGGTTCACTATGTGGTTCGTTTGCATTATTATTAGTTTATTTAGCATCTACTTTGTAACTGAGAATAAATTAATCAGTTGATTTTCCAATATTTGATTGTACATGACTTCTCAAAACAAAACAAAAAATGATGATGATGTAATATGTATATGTATTTTAAAGTAATCGCGAATGAAATTGAATTTATAAATTCATAATATGCAATCCAAAACGTAGTGGTTATGTACTCTGTGTCATAGTTGCTAGGTTATAGATAAAAATATAAATATTTTTTTCTATATTATACAGCAAACAACGAATTTCGATCAACAGTTATTAAAAAAACAACACTAGTAATTATTTATGTTAGTCTATATCAAATGTTGAAAAGTTAACCCAATTTATTCAATTTTTGCTACAGAGACAGATGTCGGCTAAAACATAAAAACATGCCTTGTTGTAAAGAGCTCACATTATTTAATTGGGCTTAATTAAAATTAAAAGTAATAAGAAGAGAATGGCAATATTATCTGTGGTCTCATCCCGATTAGTAGCTTGTCCTTCCACAGACTAAATAGTCACAGCTACCAATGTGTAACCAATGGTTTAAAATAATGTTACAAAAAATTAATTATACAAATAAATGTTCTACATTTATTAAAATTATTATTGCAATAATTTTCGGTTATCGAAAGTTAGCGTGTTTTTTAATTGTACATAATTAATATAAGCAAACTGTAGTTTTTCATTGGCTATGTGAAATACTATGAACTATCCTTCATTAATCCACGTATATATGGCGACCCTTTTGCTAGGGCATTAGTTAGACCGACGCTTGATAAATAGAAAATTGAAAAATCTAATGTGATTTTTAAACCTATCGGTACCGTGTATTGCATTTCTTTAATGATTTAATGATATTAGAAGTGATTCATATTGTACTGTATTGTTAACGACGTATGTATATATTATAATGTAAGCATAAATATCACAGTGTAATTGCGTTTATTTGATTTATTTATCAACACATTAGGTTATACTAAAATTTCGTGTTGCTAAATACACAATCTATAAAATGGAAACATTAGAAGAACGTCCAGTTATTAGCTCAGCGCTTGAAATTATCAAAACGACTATTGTGGAGGAAAATAATGTAGATGTTGACGAAAATAATGTGTGTCACAAATCGAATGGTGTCGATAGCGACAAAAAAAGTGAAGATATACTTCAAGAAGTAACTAAGGATGTTACGGAGATCGAAACAGTTGGAGACATTAGCCACGACAAGCATGAAAATATTGATTGCTTACCTGCACCGAATGTTATTGGGTGTACCCAAGAAACTGATGTTTCTCTAAACTCTGATATGACAGAAGTTATAGAAACTGCAACAGAAAACGAAAAGGTTGAACAGAAAGAGGTCGAACCTGCTGAAGTTGTTGAAATCGCTTCTGAAAATGTAATTGAAAGTGTAGAAAAAGAGCCCTGCAATGATAATGAAATAATAACCGAAACCATAGTTGAAATGAATAATATAGAATCAGTGATGAGTGAACAAGTACAGTTCGAAACTGAAATATTAGTTGAGAAAAATGATAATGACTTGAATGAAAATTTACTGGTTGAGAACACAGAAAATGATTCCACTAATAACATTCTGAGTGAGTTAGGCCCAAATATAGAATTAAGTGAAGTACTTCGTTCCTCAGATATTTCTGAAAACAACAATAGTACAGTTAGACAAGAAGTATTTAATAAAGAAGAGCTGCTAGATATTTTGGAGGGCAATGATGTAGAACAGACGGTAGAAAAAGTTGTTGAAATCTCTCAAATTAATCAAAATAAGTTGTCAGAAGCTCAAATTGCTTTGCAACAATTGTCTAGGCTTAAAAATGTAAAGAAAAGGAAGTCTTATACAAGTAAAGGAAAAAAAGGGGATAAAAAAAGCATTAGCATAGACTTATCAAAGGATGAGTCAAAAAGTATTTCTGATAATACACAACCATCAGTTGATGTCAAATCGGAGAGTGCAGTTGAGAACAAGATTTCACAAACAGAAAACATTGTTAATGTGCTGGTCATGGATTGGCAAGATGATGAGCCTATCGAGAGTAATTCTAATAATGTGTTAACTGAGAGTGAACATTTGTTAAAGGATTCCGAACAAATTAAAGAAAATCAAGATCAAATTATTTCATCAGATGGGTTAACAGAACGCACTTCTATAGATTCTACAGTGAGTGAGGATCAACAACAAAGATCCAGCAAAAGTGGAGATGAAAGCGCTCCTCGCAGATTAAGTAGAGTAATAAAGAAGAAAGTTATATTTGATCCAGATAATCCAGACACTTTCACGAAAGGCAAATCTACAACCAAGATCAAAGAGATCCATGTCACAAAAGACCAAATTCCATCAAAGAAAGTGAAAATAGATCAAACATCCCAAAGGTCAAAATCAAAATCTCCCATATCTAAGCTACAATGGAAAAAACCATCTCCCAGGAACAGCAAACAATGTAAAAGACTAACAGAAGTCGATAAGCTATTAATGGATGAGGGAGCAGTCAATATGATATATCAACTCACTCCAGAGGCACCTAAAGGTAGGAAGAATATGAAAACCAAAGCAGAGTTTATTAAGAAGCTTCAAAGTTCTACTCCAGAAGGTAAGGAAATGAAGTTTAGAGAAAGAAAAAAGGAATCTCTAAAGTATGAGGATGGGGAAGCTAAAAGAATTCTAGGTGGAAAGCATCGAATTTCTTTAAATAGTTCAGTGAAATCACCTTCAGTTAGTGAAGATTTTGAAACTCATAGTGCAGATGATTCAATCATTTACAGGCGCCATTCCTCCAGCTCATATTCTAGTAGTTGCATGAGTCCGCGTCGTTTGAGCGATGTAGACACTAGCAGCACACAAAATGTTCATCGGTCATCTAATCAACTTTCTTCAGACAATCAGAGTCACACAAAGACAAATTCAAATGTCGAAGTTGAAGAAAAAGGTAGAGAGGTCTTTAAGACTGAAGCAGGGATTATATCTAGTAGTGAAATAATAAATAAGGACGATTGTATGTCTATTAAAGAAAAATTGAATTCTAAGTTGTCACTTGCCTTAAATAAAAGAAAACGGGAATCAACTAAATTTGAAAAGCCAGCAAAACAAAAAAAAGCTTCAAAAGCAGGGGATAATGTGGCTCTAATACATATTGACCGATTTAAGTTTATATCGGTGACTATTGATCAAAGACTAGCTGTAATAAGTATACAAAAGACTCACCTAAAGATTTGTGTGGAGGTTTGTACTAAGAATTCACAAGCATGTATATGATGTTTTATTTGTATTACTAGTTACTTAAAAAAATGTTATTTCAGGTGCTGAAAGAGTTAGATGAAGCTCTCAATTACGTCGATAGCCAACAGGACATATCGATCACCCTACTGGTGTCTCAATGTGGAATGCTGTGTTCGAGCCTCGATTTAAGTCTTCTGTTGGATGAAAATAAAGAAATAAGAGCAAACCACGCTTTCGAACTCGCAGAGTCCGTAAGGTAAACTCTAAGTATACATTAGTATTATTTATATTCGTAGTACTCGTACGTAATTGTAGAGCGAGGAAGTAACGAGGCTACGGGTACGTCGCAGGTCGCTGCTGAGCTCGCTGGTGCGCCACAGCAAGCTGGTGTGCTGCGGCGTGTGGGGCGCGTGCGCGGGCGTGGCGCTGGCGCTGGTGGCGCTGAGCGACGTGGCGCTGTCGTCGGAGCGCGCCAGCTTCTCGCTCAGCGCGGCCGCGCCCGTGCAGCCCGGCGCCGCCGCGCTCACTGCGCGCTGCCCGCCGCTCCCGCAGGCCATGGTACGTACTACGTACTACGTGTTACTGTTCTTACTGTTTTGCCTTATTAGATGTGCTGTTTTTATTTCGATTGCATTAATTATTGACTAAACATTTTCGTTAAGTGCTAAGTGTCATGTATATGAATATTGGCACTGGCCGTTAATAAATAGTTTAGAATGTATAACGTAAGTTGGAGAATGTGTCAGTTTAAATAATAAAATGGTATTGGCAAATAATATATTTTTCTCTGAATATAACACTAAGGTTAGGTTAAAATAAATATGGAAATGTCTTGTTTTTTTTGTATTCCAAATTTATTTAACTTGTAACATAAATTCAAGCTATAAATCATTGTGCTTAATGACATTTTTATTGAAGGTAAACGACTTGGTGATATTTGGGCAACGACTCTCTGCGTCGGAAGCGCTGCAAGGTGGTCTCATAAGTCGCGTTCTGTGGCCGGACCGATTCGACGAGCAAGTGTACAACATCGCCAAAGACATCGCCGCACAGCCGACACAAGTACGTCTATCGATATTCTTCGTAGTCGTAGTCGTCGCTTATAGGTTGACAGTAGGCTCTCCAGCCCTTGCCCCGATATAACAATTCGGACACTTGCAAGTGCGTGATACCACCGTTATGAACGCATATATGATTTCTCGGACACAGACAAGATTGATACAGCGAAAGCAAGTCGTAGTCGACGTTACCGCAGAAGTCGCCCGACTTGCACGGCGGCAACGAGGCGCACTCGTAGTACACGGTGTCGTTCTCTTCCCTGTTAAATTTCCAGTAGGTCGGAGAGCGACAGCGGCATTTGAGCATAATTTTGGGTGGCGTCAGTCGCACGCCTCGATGGTGCAGCCGCTCCAGCTCGTCCGGATCCATCCGCTCGTACGACGTGCGCAGGGACAGCGGGGTGTCGCCGATCGCACACTCGGGCCAGTCCGCCACGGGACCGCAGAACTGAAAGCGAGACAATCGAGTCAGGAAACGAACCGCGTCCGTCGTCGTCGCGCGTGCGGAGTGCCCACCTGCAGGTGCACGCGGTCGTTGACCTGCAGGCGGCGCGCGGGCGGCAGCGCGGCGTCGCAGCGCAGGCGGCGCGCGCAGCGGCACAGGCGCAGCAGCGCGCCCGCGCGCCAGTAGCGCCGCACCAGCGCCGCGCACGCCTGCCGCGCCGCGCACGCCGGCAGCCCGCGCTCGCTCGACTCCTGCCGGCCACACCGACGCGTCCGCGCGTTAGCTTCGTCGTTGGTATCGTCGCGTTCGTACCGTTATTAGGTCGATCGAGGCCACGAGATATATTGATTTCAGATGTAATATCGGCTCGTGTGAATCGTCCGATTGGTTGTTAGGTATGTAGTAGCAGTCTGAAGTTCCGATAATTGAATATTACTAGATACTCACTAGACCGTAGTAGTAAAGTATTGGCTCCTCGTTTTCGATGTCCGTTTGTACATAAGTGAATAAAAGTAGTGGAAATAAGAAGTAACCTAAGTCCATTGATACGTTTTAATATAATGTTTGACGATTACTCAAAGGCGGACTTCGTGGGTCATAACCTACATTTGTAGATAAGATAATATTACGTTAACAGTGTACGGAGTATACAATAAGTTCTAATAAATATATGTATATAAAATAAATATATATTATAACTTTAACTTAACGAGAATAAACTAAAGATGCGATTTTTTTTATTTGTGGGAGATGTCGAGCTGGCTTATTGACTGTTTATCAAATATAAAAATCCAATCGCCCATAGTCTGATATTGCACTCAACATCGTTTAATATTTTCAAAATAACTAATATACTATAATAATTTGTGTTAAGCACTTATTGTTACGGGTAGTATCAATCTATCTATCAAAGTGGTCTATGTAACTCATCGTTATTCTACTAAACATCATCTCTGTATTATTTACTCTTTAGCATGCTTTTGTGAAAGTAATATACCGATTCTAGATATTGTATTAAAACATATAATAATTATTATATCGGCATAAGTAGAATTAACCTAAAGGGAAATTAGCAAGGTATCATTTAGTTTATAAAAATGCAATAATATCTTTATTTTATCTTTACAGACTGTATTGCTAAAGAAGAAGCTTCTTAGTTTGAGAAAGAACAGCGAAGCCGAACATACATTCCTCTCCTGCCTTGAGGCAGAGCGAGATCTTCTCGTCGAGTATTGGACATCAGTGGAAGGTCAAGAACTGCTTCGAGCTACACTGGACGTTGCATGATTCATAAAATAATTAGTCCGAAATAACATTTTTACACCTTTATTATTCTCATTTTTTTTCTTTCACCAATGTTGTTACAACTTTTATAAATATCTGTGTCATCTTTGTTGAATCACAATGTCTGCTAATAAATGTTAGTATGTATATTGTAAATAATAAAATTATACAGCAAATGAAGATATTGAATGTTAGATATTGACTAAATAAATTAAAAAGAGTGCTACACCAGTAGTAATGTACTAAAGGTGATAAAGGTTAAGTGTAATATTTGGTAATAATTTAATTAGTTGTATGACATTTGATCGACTGTTAGCAAAGTGTGAAGTTATTTTTGTCGAGGAGTTTAGTTGTATGAAATATAATGATTATATTCAACTCTCTCAGAAGCTTTTACGACGACTTAAATGTTACGTGAGGCCTCCTATCCTATATATTAATTCCACTTAATTGGGAATATATTAAAAATATTAACTGGCTAAAATATTCGTACTACATCGTACTGACTAATGAAATATATCTAAATTGTATACATATGTATGTATGGTATTTTTAATACGCAATTACTATTTAAAGAAATGTCTATTTACAAGATTGCGATTAATGAAAAGTAGTTTTGTATAACAACTGGTTAAATTAAAATCATTGACTATAAAGTTATGTTTAGTGTTAAATTGTTTATGTCTTTGTTTTAGATGTTTGAGTTTATCTATATTAGGTAGATTATATACTTTCTATTTTAAGCCAAAGTTCAACACTGAATTTAAAATTGAAATTCATATAAATGTGAGCACTTATTTCGCATTAATATAATTATTTATGTTTTGGTAGGTATAATTTTCATTCCTTTTACGTACAAAATTTTGTATTACTTTAAATAATGTATTGAACTTTACTTTTCGAATTGGACTAGAGTTTATTTAGTGTTTAATTAAAATAGGTTATATACATATAAGTGTAGCAATAACTTATTGTCTGTTTCTTGAAAAAAATAAAAGTGCCTTTCATAGTATGTTTTGTTATTAAAATTTATTTCTAGCATTAAAAATCTCTTGATAAGACTGTAAAACCCAAAACATTGATTGTTAGAATTTTGGTCTGTGCGTTTGTGCGCGCTAATCTTAGAAATGACTTAACTAATATTTACTTAACGAATATTCTATTAATATTGTATATTATACTGAAATGCTATAAGTCTGTTCTAAGTAATTTCTTTAAGTTATATGCTGGTAAAACCGAGAGCACAGCTAATATATATAATATGCGTAATTGCTCTCTTCTTGACTGTTAGTCAAAATTAATGTAGAGTGCAAAATTAGAGTAAATTAAATATTGCGCATTGATAGTTCTTGAGCAAACAACGTCTGTTCAAACCACATTGACTGAAAAGGATTTTATATCACTCATAGTCCAAATCCATGATTAAAAAGTACAATGGAATGGTGGTCCCGTGGTCCAGGATCACCAGACATCGTGTAAATTTAGCAATTAAAATTACCAGAAAAGAAACTGCTATTTGCATTATTACAGTCTGATATACCACAATTTTGAGATTTCTATCTCTCGCACATCCAAGGAAATATGCCTTTACCTTTGTATTTGGTAGAATTTTGTACCTCCCGTTGTATATTACCTTGAGTGCACATTTAATTATGTCTATATTTGGCATACAAAAAATGGCAGTTCAATTAAAATAAGCCCGCCATCTTATTTTTTTATACCTAGCCATCTAGTTATATATAAAGGAATCTACCAAATCTATAATATATATTTTATTTCTTGTAGCTTTTGATAACGATCTTGCAATGCAAATGACTTATATAACCATATATGTCATTTGCATTGCAAGATATTTAACCGAAATTATTATAATTCGATTAAAAAGAAACAAATGATAATTAATACATTTTTATTTAACAATCACACTCTTTCACTGATATTAGAAATAATAGGTTTCGGTCTCGATTTAAACAAAAGTTTCTTCCTAACGATGGCCTTTACCCTGTAGGATACTTTGTCCTCTTCGTTTATTTTTTCCATGACGGCCATCGGCCGCTCCAGTTTTATCTCCTTGCCGTTGAGCACGTGGTGGCCGAGCACGAGCACCGGGTGTCGGTTCCGACTGAAGTAATGCAGGTCGCCGACCACAGTCGATCCGTTTCGTTTCTCCTCTTTCATCTGAACGAGACCCTGCAGCTCGACTAACGCCCATTCCGGGACGCCTCCCTCGGACTCGCTGCAATCGTTAAAACAACTATAGGCTCACTAGATCCACCCGCAAGTCTGGCGACGGTCATAGACGGAGGAAACTCCGAATGAAACAAAGTAGTGCGGTATAATTTTATATTAATTTACAGTCGGAACCGATCGACACGTCGGACGCGTGGGGCGGTCCCCGGCGCGCTCAGTATCGGAACTTCTTGAAGAGCGGGTGCTTGTTGTGTTGCGCGACGCGGCGGTGCTCGAGGTAGAGCGCGTCGTCGGCGCCGGCGAGCGACGCCAGCGAGCCGCCCGCGCGCCGCGCGCCCCCCGCGCCGCCCACCGCGCCCTCGCGCTCCTCCTCGCAGTCCGTCTCCGACGCCGCCAGCACCTGCGACGCGATACTTCACAGTCAAATGTTTCGTTAATTCATTACGATACCCTTACATAATTAATCCTAACTAATATTATAAATGCGAAAGTAAGTTTGTTTGTTACGGTTTCACGCCTAAACCACTAAGCCGATTTAAAAAATTCTTTCACCAATGGAAAGCTACATTATCAGCGAGGCATTATTAACATAGGCTACATTTTGTCCCCATATTCCCACGGGAACGAGATCTACGCGGATGAAGCGCGGGAAAAACGCTAGTGTTGTATAAAGTAAACATGTAGAAAAGGAGTTGAACCTTCATATCTTCAATGGGTAGCCAAAATCGGCATGGATGTGAGCCGTTTTAATCGTAAAGAAGTACTGAAGACATCAGAAACGATGTCATTACTCACTTGCTGCAGTAGCATGCCTTGCTCTTCTCTTGTACCGTAAAATAAGTCCGGCTCTTGATCCATGCCTTTTAATTCTGTAATCACCTGTAAAGTAATCATCATTCATTATTTGTCACCATAGAGATCATATCAAAATCGAAGGTAGGTAGTAAGGAAGGTATAAATAGAATATACCTTGTAGCTGTAACCTTGATTAACTAGAAACCGTTGTCTTTTACGACTGTACGCCATCTCCAAGGTATCCTGTGACACTAATGTGTAGAAAAACGCATTATATTCTTCAGCTAGTGCTCCTTTTTTCGCTCTCAAAATTCGACCTGTAAATCAATACAATGTCAATAAAACACACTATGCGACAACCTATGAAAAAGTCAATATTTAACCAAACTACATATGTACATAATTTATTTTCTATTATGACGTTTTCATTAAACTAACACTTAATTTTTCAAATCGGATCGAAAACCTAACACAATGCTAGCCACCGACTGTAAGTGAGCGTTACGCAGTTGCTGCTTTTCCATTATTGTACATTATTAAACTTTCGTTCACACCATACCGACAATTCGCTATAACGTTGTGTAGCCACTGTCTCTCAGAGGTCTAATGTAAAATTGTGCCAATGGGCGCCGCAGAAACTGATTGGCTATATATTGGAACCGTTCGTCAGTCAACCCCTCAGCCATTGCCTTCACGTTCTTGCTAAGACTAAGAGTGAGACTGCTAACATTAGGCTGACTTCGCATTCAAAATAAACGTTAGCTTATGTTGTACTAATTAAATTTAAAATGAGAACAGTTCAAACGGTTTCCAAACAAAAGATAATCGAACATTGATAATTTCACAGCTAACCTAAACGCTGCGCCTCTTGTCTCCTCGAGCCTCCGTGCGACGATATCTGTATCAAGACATTAGCTTCCGGCAGATCGAAGCTGGTATCGGCGACCTTGCTCACAAATATCGTATTCACTTTGGGATTGAACTTGAAGTTCTGCAGTATCTGTATCCTCTCGCTCTGCGACGTCGGCCCGTAGATGTACGGCTTGTTCATTTTGACGGCGTAGTGTCGCAGTGCGAACACGTTGTCCGAGAACACGATGGTCTTGTCGCCCCGCCGCTCGTGGTAGCGCACCAGGAACTGGCACGCGCGGAACTTCGAAGGGTTCATCACGTACAGCAACATCTTCTTGTTGATCCTGAAAGTGCAGAGCGCGTTAAGGGCGTGCGTGTGTGCGGCCCGGGTGCGGGTGCGGGTGCGGTGCTCACTTCTGCACGAGGTACTCGCGGTAGAACTCGGGCGTCATGGGGCACCACACCTCTGCGCACTGCACGCGCGCGATGTACCCGTGCGCCTGCAGCTCCAGCCAGTTGGCCTCGTACAGCTTCGGCCCGATCAGGAAGTTCAGGTCGGCGATCTTGTCGTCCTCCCGCAGCAGCGTCGCCGTCAGACCTGTGCAGGGCGACGTGAACGTTCAACATTTATACCAGGCTCGTAGTAAAAATAACTTATGTGAACATTTAAAACTATTCATTATGCAGTTATCAGAGAGTGAGTAAAGTCTTATAATTTAAAAGTTTAGTATGTAGCTGCCATTGTAAAATAATTTTTAATTATGCACCTTGACCCACTGTGCAAATAGGTATACAACGATAAAAATCGTGCTTTTCCTATCACTTCACGTTACTTAAGGCCATATTGCTTAAGTAAAACTGTACGCGATAGTCTTGTATTAATATCGCAGTGTGCTGGATAAGATTTCAATGACACGGTAATGTCAGCGACGTTGTATCCTCACTGAAAGTATGGAAATTTTCGACAACGAGCTTCCCATTTCATCGCGGTAGTACTGACCGAGTTTGGCATGTGAGTGCACGATGGTGAGCACGCGTCGGAACATCTTGGCGGGAATGGTGTGCACCTCGTCCAGCACCACCAGCCCCCACTCCTGCGCCTGCAGCCACTTCATAGTCTGCTCGGCCTCCCACGAGCGCCGCTGGCCGTGCGTGATCATGGAGTACGTCGTGATGAGGATGCCGGCGCCCATCGGCTTGTCCTTCGCCTCCGACGTGAATCTGTCGAATATTACATTTCAAACTTATGACAGAATCGGTTAAGTTTAGTAGTTAAATAATGTGAGTTATCGAGAATAAAATATTGTTTTTAAGAATAATTAAGCTTCCATTACATTTTTCCATTTTAATAATATTCTATAATGCCGTCTTTGCACACAAAAGCTCATATAAGGCATTATGTGCTATGTATTACTACACGGGGCAAATATCTAGTGGTTCAAACGAACAAATCCGAGAACACGTTTCGAACATTAAGACATTCGCAATCGGGTCGGTCAGTTCGCACCGGCAGATCATGCTGTCGTCGGCCGTGGACCAGCACTTGAACTGCTGCTTCCACTGCTCGACGGACACGCCCGAGTTGCACAGCACGAGCGCGCGCTTGCGCACCGTGCACACGGCCGTCACGCCCACCAGCGACTTGCCGGCGCCGCACGGCAGCACGATCACGCCCGACCTGCCCGCCACACGGAATATTACTATACACGCCAGGTGTTCATTGCCTCTTAACCGGATGTCCCAGGTCATCGAGTACTACGTTATAATAATATTATGCATTCCATTTGTATATAAGATTAACTCGTTTAAATATATATTAAAAATGCAATGTGAAAGTCGTTTACAGATTCAAATATCAATAATAAATGTAAAAGTTTAAAGACCTCGCTCGTCCGTTTCCGAACATTTTCCGAAGACTCTTCTCTTGGTACGGCCGGAGCACGGCGGTCGGTTTCAAATCAATATTTATATCAGGATTCACCGTGTCGTTGCGGAAATCGTATTCCGCTAGGAGCGGATACTCCAGTTCGATGCATCGTTTTTGTATAACCTAAGGTGATATCAAATTTAATGTTTGTGACATTAATGGCCGAATACTGAAACGTCATTCAAATATGATTAGGACTCAATTGCTTGGAATGTCATTATTTTTCAAAATTTAGTATGCGAAATTTGAAATTCGAAGACGTTTCAAATATTTGAGCACCCTTCATATTTGAAAGACGTTTCAGTATTCGGCCATATGTGACACATACATAATATTTAGAGTCCGACCGAAACTGGTTTTCCGGCCGAAACCGAAACCGAATATTCGACCGTGGCTTCAGTTTCGGCCGAAACCGAAACTATTCTGCATTAATTATTATTTTTTAATAATTGTTACTGTTTCATTAAATACTAATTATTAGTATTTTGAAATCTTATTAATTATTACTTGATACTTGATTAATACTTGATAATTGAGACTATTTAATATGATTTCTTAATATTTAATAAATCTGACGCATCATTACAGAAATATTTATTAAAAAATCGTCTTTAATAAATGATTTGTAACTATTAAAAATCTTTCTATCAGTGTACAACGAATTTAACAAATTAAATACTTCACATTGTTCATTTACGATCTCTTTTTAACATGTGACTTGATTTGTTAATAACAACAAAACAAAGTTACTGACTCAATATTTAAGTATATAAATCATTCAAGCACAGAAACGAAACAAAAACTAACATGTAATCAGTTCCTTAAAAACATAACCTCTAAATTGACTAAGTTGTGTTGCTACAGACTACAGAGCTATCCGAACGGCGCACGACAATTCCCAAACAGGGCCGCCACCAGCGTCCGCCAAGGCGTTGCCGCGAGAAACAAAGTTAGGCACGCGTGTACGACAACTTCTGAAATCAGTTTCGGTTTCGGCAAAAGTTTCGGCCAATTTTGGCCGAAACCGAAACTGCCGCCGAAACTTGATTTTTGGCCGAAACTCGGCCGAAACCGAAACCGAACTTTCGGTCGGATACTAAATATTATGTGGTTCCTAACGCGCAAACTAAGCTGGCCGGACTGAAGTTGGCTCGCCGACACATTCGCACATATATATCATATAAGTCACGACGTCGATGGAGATGTGGAACTTTACATTCGCTCCGTACATTAATCAGAGAAAAAAATTAAACCGAGCTTAGTAAATATCTACAAAACAATGTCTGAAATTGGTACGGAGTTTTAGAATTATACGTACATATTACACAAGCTTTATTGATTGATAACGGAATATAATTTATAATAAAGGAATTCAATTTTTTTTTCAATAAATAATTATGACAGTTTGTGAGTAGAAACGAACACTAGATTATTTCAATTAAATATTGAATGCACATCACACATTCACCGAGTCAAAAAAACATGCAAACAAAAAATTAATCTCTAAAAAATAATAATATCTTTATAAATTTTTTTATCGACGATTGACGTTATTGTAACTTAAGACTAAACAACGGTCAACTTAGATTGCGTATGCTATACGTCGTCAGCTGTTTTGTGTTTTTGTCACGAGTGTGAGTAGGATACAAGTACCTCGATCTTGTCGGGGTCCACTTCGAAAGCTACCGCGGTGTTCTTGGCCGTAATGTCGGTGGTCTCGTCGTCGTCGTCGTCCTTGTCCAGCTGTTGGTAAAACTGGCTAATATCTTCAGGAACGGCTCCGTTGGGCGCCAGCTTTTCCTCACCTAACATTTATTTAACCATTACTATTATTGTCACTATATTGTCGTCGTCGATATCGAAACGTGCACGTGTCCGGCGAAATTTGCCTAGTGGTGGGACATTTACTTTTATTTTTGCCTCAAAACTACTTTAGAATATATGTTACATGACAACATATGTTAAATCATCCGATTGCAGTAGCCTTTGGATTTTTAGTAGCAGGAAATCAAATCCAGGCGGCTTTCCCGAAAAGATCGACGTGTGAACGAGGCGGGTCTTAGGTCAGCCAAATCAAATAGTCGGCGCAGAGCGAGCGACGAGCGGGCGCACCGGGCCGGGCGGCGAGCGCGGGCGGCGCGGCGGGCGGCGCGGGCGCCGTGCTCACGATCTCGTGCTCGCCGTCGCGGCGCAGGCGGCACTGCTGCACCAGCGGGTCCCGCAGCAGCTTCTGCAGCACGTCCACGTGCTTGCTCTCCACCAGGTACCTGCCGGTCGGGGCTCGTTACGCTCGCTAATACTCGCTGTGCATATTATATGCTGCGCATGTTCTGCCAATTTACTGAACTTTGATGAGAAAATCTTTGTGCAAGCCCACCTGACACCACACCCTTCATAACCTATTCGACTGCCAAAGAGCAATACTCAGTATTGTTGTGTTTCGTTTTGAAAGGTGAGTATAGCGGTTTAAGTACAGGCACAAGGGACGTTTACATCTGAGTTCCCAAGGTTGACGGCACATGGACGATGTAAGGAATGGTTAATATCAGTTACAGCACCAATGTCTATTGATGATTATGATCACTTACCATCAGGTGGCCCATCTGCCTATCCACCTTCATAATTATATAAAAATATTTGGAAAAAGCGACAAAAGAAACTTGATATATTGAATGTTTTCAAATTAACTTCTAACTTACCTATTATGTTTAAGAACAAGCTTCACTTTGCCATAAGACAAAGTACAGAGTTGAATAAACTCTATAATGCCTGCAGGCACAGTGCACTTGCTGAGCCTCTGCAAGTATTCCACAATGTCATTTGTTTGCAGTCCCACCGACACCGCTGCATATAAACTGTATGCTGTTAATTTGTACTCGTGTATATGTTGAGGTCTAAAACAAATAATTTATCATTATTTCTTGCAAATATTGCATTGGCTCACCATGATGGGGATGGGGAAAGTAGTGAGATGACTGGTACCTACCTATTATTTTTTAGCTTTTATTATATACATCATTATTATCTATCTAAATAGACAATAAAACCGTTTAACTTAAAATATTTTTTTTACTTAATTTTTTATATTTCATCACTTAAATATTTTATAACTATTCATTATTTATATGAATAAAATTTTATAAATACGAAACAAAATATGTATAGTGAGTTGCATACCTAGAGACAGGTTCAGCAATAGCTATGAGGAAATCATGAGCATGTTTATAAACAGGTGAAAATGCTTCCAGAAATATGTGGCCGTTGGGTGCTACCCACAGAGGGCGACTTGCATTGTCTGGTTTAAGTTCCATTTGGCTTCTGGAAAGAGAGATATTTACTTAGATTATTATAATGTCAACTGCATACAATCATACATTAAAAAAACTTAGTACAGTAGAACCCCGATTAACCGAGGTTGGGTTATCCGGGGAGCGGATTAACCGTGCGCCTCTGCGCCTGCGCAACTCGCGACACCCGTCCAAATTCGCTTGCGGCCTCAGCGCTTGTCCTGATACAAACTTACAATGTAACAAGTACTCCATTTATACTAAATTCGTCGAACACATATGGCATATTCAATCTGACGTTTGCCAATCAGTATGATCACCAACCTGGGCTGGTTCTTTTCACAATAATATATCTTGCGTACCGTAAATTAACTAATTATTTTAAAAATCAAGACTAAAGTATTAACACAATATCGAAACGAAACCGAAGAGATTTATAGATTAACTAGCGACCCGCCCCGGCTTCGCTCGAGTAGCACAGTAAATATTCCTAAAAAAGACAGCGGGACGCCGGGCCCAGGGTGCGCAGGCGGTTGCATCGCGCGTTACTATGACCGCTTGAATTTATTTAGTGCGTGATAGTTTTAAAATTACGATAACTCCTAAGATTTTAATTTAAATTGGGTGGTGTAAAGACTGTAAAGGGCAAGTATAATATACATGAAATGCTTAAAGTAAATAATGTATTTATTTTTGATAAGGATTAATCATATCCGTTTTTATAGCTTTCCAATAATCACCATTTAAAAAAATTTAAAGTGGTTATAGTTAGCTATTCTTAAAAGACAGACATATGCCATCACGGACTTTTCTGTAGATCTATGAAAGGGGAACAATTTCACCATACATTATTTTGTTATAATTTAAGGGGTTTTTACAGCGTTTTCGATGAAAACTCCCAATCGGCTCGTTTTTTTCCGCCTTCTTCAACAATTATCGTCATATTTGTTTTGCTTCTTCTCTCTCTACCCTCTCGAAAGAAACAGTGTTGAAAATCGCGTCTAATATTTTGTCTTGTATAAAATATAAATCATACGAAAAGTGACCTATACTTAGTTCTAACGTGTCTATTTAATATAAATACAAGTACCTAAATAATAAACATCGCTAAAAAACCACGATAGTGAAGTGCAGTGAAAGTCAAAATACCATAACGGTTTTTCGTGTCGGATTTGATTACCCGTGTTATAAAATTCGGCAAAATGAAGTGCTTTCAATGTGAAAATGATCACACGGATGAAAATGCGGTGCAGTGTGATGGTTGCAAAAGAAACATATGCTTACAATGCAGTAATTTAACGAGCAGTGAGGCGCGCGTAATGGGATTAAAAGGCAAACGTACACTCCTATATTTGTGCCCGCCGTGCCGTGAAGCTTTGTTCCAGGTGCCAAAACTTATCAAATCCTATGATGGACTGCGGGAGGAAGTGAACGACATAAAGAAACAGCTGTCTGAGTCGAAAACAGCACCATCACCCGCGCCGGTACCGTCGATTACTTCGCTTCCTGATACCAACGCATTGCTCGAGGAACTAGCAGAACGTGAACGAAGAGCTAACAACGTCATTATGGTTGGCATTAAGGAGAGTGAATCTGACAATAACAGTGATAGAATTTCATATGATGAGTTATGTGTAAAGAAAATCCTATCTGATATCAATACGGAAAGTGACCATTCTCTAAGTGTAGTGAGGGTGCTGCGCCTGGGTCGCCGCGAGCCTGGCTGTGGAAAGCCTCGTCCAATCAAGGTGGTGTTCGGATCCCGCCAAGATTCTCTTTGGGTGCTTAAGAACAAAAGTAAGCTCAAAAAGGAGGTAAGAGTATATGATGATAAAACACCTAAACAGCGTGAGGAATTGAACAAACTCCGTGAGAATCTGAAAGTTAGGATCGAAAAAGGAGAAAAGGACCTTACTATAAAATATATAAGAGGCACCCCTAAGATTATTCACCAAAAAAACTAGCAAACGAACATAAGAATCCTTATTCGAATCTCACTTTCATGTACACTAATTTATTTTCTCTACCCCCAAAATTTGATCTTTTCCTACTTTATGTGAACATAAACAATCCTTGTATTGTGATTCTTACAGAAACATGGCTTAATTACAAGGACTGCAATAGTACTTACAACATACCGGGCTATACTTTGTTCAGAGCTGACCGAAAGCATAAAAAGAAAAAGTCTGAAGGTAAAACTAGGGGAGGCGGTGTGGCAATGTATGTGAAAGACTGTGTGAATGGTGTGCCAATTGTGGCCAGATTGAACAACAAATATATGAGTGACGATATAGAAGCACTCTTTATTGACATTCAGTGTGACACACACCATTTTCTCGTTGTAGGTGCATACAGACCAGATGATAAAGATGAAAATATATGGAGGCCTCGGGATATAAAACTGCTCTCCAGAATTTCTGAAGCCTCTGAAAATAACACAGTAATTGTGGCTGGTGACTTCAATTACCCATCTTTAAAATGGCCTTTACATACCGATCAATGTCTATCAGGACCAGAGGAGCTCTTTGTCAACATGTATTTAAATAGTAACCTCGTCCAATTGGTTCACAGCCCTACAAGGTTTCGACAAGGTCAGGAGTCATCTCTACTCGACCTAATATTGGTCAACGAGGATACACTCATAAATGAAATAAATCATAAACCTCCGATTGGGAAAAGCGATCACTGTGTACTGGAATTTAATCTACAACTTCTACTTAAAAAAAAGGATATAAAACCAAAAATAAAACGATACTACCAATTTGTTGATTTTGAAAAATACAATTCTGACTTGGAGAAATATCTTAAGGAAATAAATTTCTCAGCTGATACTGCACAACTCTGGTTGAGTATTTCAGATGCTATCAATAAAGCCTCTAACATACACGCCCCGGAGAAGAAAGTAAGAAATAAAACCAAAAATAAACCATGGATAAATAAGGATATATTAAAACATACTAAAACTACATGAAGTATAGAGAGGTTAATAACAATTGTGTATCCCTATCTAGGAAGCAAAGAAACATCTACGAAGAAAAAATACTTGAGCTTGGAGACAAAAGTTTTTACTCATATATCCGTCGATGTGCCACCGATAAAGTGACTATTCCACCAGCATTGCGTAATCACCAAGGTGACTTGGTAACAGAACCAAGTGATATTGCTGATGTCTTTGCGGACGAATTCCAGAAAACCTACTGTAAGGAGCCAGACACGAACCAATGTACTGATATTACTACAATAAATAAGGTAAAAAATAGCTTATGTGATATAACATTTTCAGTTGATGATGTGGAAAAAACCATCCGTAATCTAAACACCCAATCCTCACCTGGTCCTGATCAAATACCTAGTTGTATTCTTAAACCATGTGTCAAAACGATAGCTCCAGCTTTGACTATTCTTATGAATACATCTTTTCAGAGTGGATATCTTCCACAAGACTGGAAACACGCAATAGTAACACCTATATACAAAAAAGGTGATAAAACTCAACCTGAGAATTTCCGACCCATCAGCCTCACTAGTATTATCATAAAGATCATGGAAAAAATTATTAGCAATCAACTGATGCAGTTCTTAAGCCGTGAATGTATTATATCACCTAGGCAGCATGGATTTGTTCAGAAAAGATCAACCATAACCAATCTTCTTTCATGTGTTCACCCATGGACAAAAGACCTTGATAAAAATATACCGGTTGACGTTGTTTACCTGGACTTCGAACGTGCCTTTGACAGAGTTCCCCACAAACGGCTTCTAAAGAAACTGGAACATATTGGTGTGAGGGGTGCGCTACTAAATTGGATAGAAAACTATCTTTCAGATAGAACATTCCAAGTACGGGTTGGTAACTCCATATCACAACGGAAACAAGTGCTTAGCGGCGTCCCCCAGGGATCAGTACTCTCTGCCTATCTATTTGGCATTTATATAACAGACTTGGTAGAACTTATAAAATCTCAAGCTGCATTCTTTGCTGACGATGGAAAATTCTTTGCTAACCCTCTAATAAGCTCAGGGCAACTACAAGATGACCTTAACAGAATCCAGGAGTGGACCAAAGATTGGATCATTAGTCTCAACACATCCAAATGCAGTGTTCTTCATCTTGGCCGAGCTAACCCTAAAATGGTGTACAGTTTGAAGGAGAAGATCATTGAATCTGTCAATGTCCAGAGAGACCTTGGTGTACTTATAACATCTGATTTGAAGTGGGAAAAGCACATAATTACAATAGTTAAGAAAGCAAACTCATTTATTTATGTAATTAGGAGGTCCTTTCAAATGATGACAATTGGAGTATTTCTAAAAATTTATAAAACGTACATAAGACCATTATTGGAATATGCCTTTCAAATTTGGAATCCCTACTACCAAAAAGACATAAATTTACTGGAAAACGTACAAAGAAAAGCTACCAAGATACCACATGTTCTACGCCGTAAATCATACCAAGAAAGACTCCATGCTTTACAACTTACAACCCTTGAAGAAAGACGCCTACGCGGTGACCTAATCGAAACATACAAAATCCTTAACCACCACTATGACTTACCAGATATACAGAATATCTACAACCCTAAAAACAACGATAGAACATATAGAGGGCACCAAACAAAGTTAAACAGAACTCCAACCTGTAAACAAGCTGCACATAACTTCCTAAGTAACAGAGTGGTTTCTAATTGGAACAAGTTACCCGAAGAAATTGTTTTGGCCACTTCAGTTAATGCTTTCAAAAACCGACTTGATACCTGGTTAAAGTCACAGAAGCTGTCATTTCTGCAAAAATGATTTTTCAACACAATTTACATAGACATATCAGCTTATCAGCTGCTCGTCTATAAATAAATAATAATAATAATAATAATAATAATATTTCAACAAATTTACAGAAAATATTAATAAATTATACACATAAACCTTCCTATTGATTCACTTTATCCATTGGTGAAAACCGTATGAAAATCCGTTTAGTAGTTTTTTAGTTTATCGCGTTCATACAGACAGACAGGAAATGCTTTGTTTTATAATATGTAGGGATAGTGATATGTAATATTCATTGACTCCATGTGATTAAATTTGAATTTTTCTATGTAGTCTAAATAAAAAGTTGTGACCATTAATTCCGATTAAACATGGGGTTTCTATTATCCGTGTACCTCTTGGTCCAGACTCCAGACCACCCTGTTTAATTGTGGTTCTACTGTAATTCAAATTAGTTATTTAAAGTCTATCTAATTTCTACTTCCATTCATAGTAATATATCGTAATTTCACAATTACTTTCTAAAACAAACCTGTAATCTTTAGCACCAAATTCGTCTTCCGGTACTTGATCATTTTTCTCTGCATCTTGCATAGCTGCACCAGGTACACCTGCATTTTCTGGATTATCATCATCTACGAGATCTATTGTAACATCTTCTTCAACTTTCTTTTTCTTGCCTAAAATATAATACAGGATAAAGCCCTTGAAATTATGGTTGAATTAATCAGACAACTAATAATATAAATAGTTTCTGTATAATTATTTATAAAACTCACAAATGTAAGAAATAATTGTATTACAGTTTATTAGTTAATATTTATTTTATCATATAAAATGTTAAGATATTTTTAGTTTCGTTTTATCGATGTAACAATATACTCTCACCTCAAAACATAATATTTATACAGTGACTTACCTGATCTGTCACTTCCACTTTTGGAATCATATTTTTTAATTTTTTTAGGGGGCCCCATAGTTGTTCAATCAATATATGATGAGCTGAAATGAAATTCTATAAGTTTTTATCGTAAAATATCATAGTACAACGAAATTAAATTATTTAAGTATATACAAATAAAATTGCATGTAAAAATACTAATAAAACTGTACTTACATCAGTCACAAACTTGTGTAAAAGCACAATTGAAATGTGCAATAAAATTATTCGTCAATGAATCTTAATAAACAATGGAAATAGGTAACATATTTAAATTTAACTTATTATTTTTTAATTATAATTAAAAGATCGCAACAATATGCAATTTGTGAGCCAGTAAGCAACTTAGTTAATTATTAGTAATTCTTTGCACTTGTTCTTGCTTGATGTCTACTTTATACGAGACGTGAGACGAAATCCATTATTAGCCGAATTTACAAATACGATGGAATGAAGGAAATCGGAATTAAAATAGTTTTGTTAAACTGTCACTTGTCAGTAAGACTTCTTATGTTTGACAGATGTTCAATGTTGCTGTTGTCTAACCATAATGTATCACATTTGTCACAGTCCAATCAATAAATCATTGATTAAATGTAATTTATACGATTGAGTTATTGTCGATAAATAATAAATATTAATCGATAAACTATCAAGTATCGCAATAGCGTCAGCGAGCACATTTTTAATAAATTAAAATAATAATAACAATCAAATGTAATAGTTATATTGGGCGAGTTTGTAATATGTTAATAAAAATTATATATACTTGAAAAAGTGTTAAAAAATGGAAATATTTTGATTTGAGATTCATTTATAAACTTGTGAATTATTTTATATGAAATCTTACCAGCAATAATTGATTAAAAGGAATTCAATGGTATGATAGTAATTTTTTATGAAGGGTAATTTTAGACTATACTAGAAAAGATAGGTAGGATTAGTACAGTCATTGAAGTGTTACTCTTGATAATGGGGTAGCAAATTTGTTACTGTCGAAAATATGTTATCGAATACAAGTTCTTTAATAAAAAAAAAATCCTCTGATCTAGCATTACCCTAACAAACAAATCATTAAGAAAAATATAAGTAGGTAAAGAAAAGTATAATTTTTTTAGTAGTTATTTGCTTTATTTTTGTACTAATAAGCAGATTACGAGGAAAGTTTTTTTTTATAAATCAGTCTTAGGCAAAGCTTTATTGTGTTGTTTGTTGTAACATATGACATATGGATATATAACATTAAATACTAATATAAAATAAATTAAAGTAGTTGCTACCACATTCATAAATAATCTATATTTAGAATGTATAAATTTATGTTTATATAAGAATTGTTTATTATATAGGTATCTATCAAACATGTACCGATAAACCAATTCCTGTTAAGGTACTTTAATTCACCCAGTAGTCAAACATTTACAGGAAGAGAGCGTACTCTTTCCTAAAAGGCCGGCAACGCATCCGGCTCCGGCTCGCCTCGGATGTTGCACATATCCATGGGCAGTGGTAGTCACTTTCCATCAGGTGAGCCTCCTGCTCGTTTGCCCCCTCTTACATAAAAAAAAGACTGTTGCATAAACTTTAAATGGATTAATGAATAGAATTTACGATAGTAGACTAAAATTTAAGATAAATAGAACTTAAGATAAGTTAACATAATAATTTTATTCATACAATTTATGCACAATAAAAATATTATATAGTTTACTGTATTTATTTATAAAACCAAGCAAAATTATGTTAAATTTCAATCAATATCAATCAGTTTTACTGTGCAATAAAGATATTTAAAATTATTATTTAATGTTCTTACATATTTTAAGAGGGAAAAAAGTATGGAACTATTTTTTTATCTAATATTTAATTCGTTTTTCGACTACATGATTACATTACTCTTTTTATTTTATATTTTTTTTACTAGTGTAACAAATATTGACATAAGTACGATTAGAATGTACAAAACCAATTATTCACATAAATTGATTTAAAGCAAAAGAGACATTTTGTACCTACCATTTTAGGAATATCTGCATCTCCTCGGCTTAATATAAACTTAACAAAATGTTTTTAACTTATATATTTGATACTATTTATCACAATATTCATTTAACATTCCTAAAATATATTTTAACCGATTAAATAAGGTTATCTTCCTAGTATTATTTTTTCAAAATAAATAACAGTTGACGTATGACAGCATATGTCATTGCATTTAATAACAGTAAACGCAAAACATGTGAAACCGCAGTCAAAACAAAGTTTTTTTGATATAAACTGGATTTTTTTAATCAACAGCAAAAATCAATAATGGATACCACATATCAATTAAAGTGTCAATAACGTAACAGTGTAAATTTGCCACTGTTTGGCTTAAGGCTTCTTCTTTTCTGGCGAGACTCTTTTAGTACGAGAGCCCACGACCAAAACCATGTCTCATAGCAATACGGCAAAAACCCTATAAAATCGTTAGATTGTATGATTCTGAACCCGACTAGGTGTGTAGTAACGGTCGAAAGTGTAGCAACTGCGTGGGAGGCCATTTCTGCTGTGTCAAAAAAAAAGACAGTCGGTATTATAGCAATATGTCTGATAGTGAAAATGTACATAGATTTTATAATTGTAGAAAAAGTTTGTTTTCAGACATTTTGCGCGTAGCATAAGCCTGAGCGCATTTTTGAGAATGTCAACAAATTTAGCCGACCTGTATCATAGCAATATGGATAAAAAAAAATTTCAACTTTTCGTATTGCTGCCATGATTACCAAAAACCTGTTTTCAGACACTTTAAGTGTAGCATATACTCCCAAAAACGAATAATGTGCTACACTTAATTTGTCTGATATAAATTTTTTGCACATGTGGACAACTTATTTTATCATGTCCAACAATTTTCAGACATATTGCTATGATACCGATCGGTAAAATTTGTTAACATTTTCAAAACGGTCTCAAAATTTAATGCGTTCACATTTCCGTCTGAAAATTGTTTTGTTCGCATCAAATAACCAAAATTTACTAATAAAAAAGATTTTCAGACGTATTGCTATGAGACATTTTTTTTGTCTCATTTTTAATTTTTTTAAGTGATTTTACGGGTTTGCGCTACACCACTAACGTCTGAAAAATATGTTTCCGGTATCTCAGAACTATCATTCAACTACAGTCTGCAAATCAGACATATTGCTATGATGCAGTTCGGTAAAATTCTTTGACAATTTTGAAAATTCGGTCAGATCAAACGCTACGCGGAAAATGTCTGATATTGGTATTTTCGAGTTCAGGATAATCGTATCTATCGATTTGATGCGGTTTTGGCCGTATTGCTATGAGACAAAAATTTTGGTCGTGGGCTCTCGTACTATTTCTTTTTGAGCAGAGAAAGTTGCAACAATCGAATCTATAATCAAAATATTACGTATTATATATAATATTATGTAGAGACAGGGTACAGTTTATAAACTGCCTTTAATAAAAAAGACGGAAGTATTCATCCAATTGCAATCGGGTTCACTTTCCGCCGTTTGGCATCTAAATTAGCTTATAGGCACATAGTTTCCACCTTAAAACCTTAATTTCAACCTACACGACTCGGATTTGGAAGTAGAGATGGGTGTGAAGCCGCTGTTCATTCGACTCGTACCTTTCTAAAAGGAAACGAGGCCGAAGTACTTCTGAAAGTTGATGTCTCCGTGCAGTGACGGAGTAAGAATACAATTCACTGCCCCTCTCTTTCCCATGGGTGTCGTAAAAGGCGACTAAGGGATATCTGAGCGACCATCTGCTCATCTGGTGGTAGGATGTCAATCATCCGCCTGGCTTGTTACCACCGTACGCATGGTGAAAAACTCGTGAAGTGGCTGCTTGCAGTCGCGTTTCGAGATCAGCCAGCGTACAGCCAGTGCCCGAGCGCGCATTGCCGCGATATGTGGTGGTCCAGTGGAAGTTGCTGTTGAACCAATGCCGGGGCAAATTATATTGACCCGCCGGGCAGGGAGACCCGTAGAAACGGTTGTTCCGCTGGCCGCCCGTGGCAGAGTACAGGGGCCCAAGCGTTCCTAACCAGCTCGCGAGGCTGCCCCACCAGGCCACGCATAATCTCGGTGTGGACCGTCGTGCCGGTTGGTGACCGGACGGTGGGGTCCCGGCGGCCACTACCGGGAGGGTTCGGGGGCCCTTCCGTCCGGCGGGTCAGTTTGTTTTCCCTTCAGGCAGTATCTTGGGGAAACACAGCTCCACGCTTTGACCGTCCCTATCGTGGCAATGCGACGCTAGCTTCACGTCTCTCCTTTCTTTCCCTAATGACATGACAGCGCAAAGAAATAACGGTCGATCAGCGGTACACACCCCCACCACTCCTTCGCTGTTTGAGGTTGAGTTCTCTAACATCCGTGGACTCCACGCTAACCTCAATGCTGTCCACCACCATCTCGAGACAGCACGGCCTGCAATGTTGTTTCTTACGGAGACCCAAATACTCCGTCCTGCCGATACTAGCTACCTTAGTTATCCCGGCTACATGCTTGAAGAATCCTTTAAAGCGAAAGCCGGAGTATGCTTGTTCGTCAGGACGGATGTTTGTTGTCACCGTTTGCGCTGCTTGGAGGACCCTTCCTTCTCCATGTTAGTGGTACGTGTGAACCTGATTCGTCAGAGTCGAGTCTACGTGTGCCTCTACAGATCCCACAATGGTGACTTGGAGACAAGCCGACTCTTTGACCATCTTAGTCGGGTGGCAGATGCTGCGCAAGAGCAGTTTCCTAACGCGGAAGTGGTGTTTTTGGGGGACTTTAACGCTCACCACCAATCATGGTTGAAGTCTCCCAAAACTGACCATGCTGGAAGGACTGCTCATGCTTTCGCTCTCACGCATGACTTGACCCAGCTGGTTGATCAGCCCACCAGGATCCCAGACATTGACGGGCAAGCGCCTTCTCTACTGGACCTTCTGCTGACTACCCACCCGGTGGAATATCAGGTTGAGGTTCGGGCTCCTCTTGGTTCTTCGGATCACTGCCTGATATCTACCAAAGTGCAACAGGCCAAGCTGCCGTCACAAGCGGTATGCAAACATCGGAGTCATTTGCCCTCCCGGGATATAAAAAAAAAAAAAAAAAACAAAAAAAAAAAAAATGTAAAGAATGCCTTTAATTCCTTAGATAGAGCAACCTTGCTTAACGAAGTCTCCTCTTATTTACCTGAAATTTAATTTGTTTTTGTAATTGTTTGGCAATGTTACAGTTCATCATCAAAGCTTTTTTTTTGGCGAAAATACAATTAAAACTAATGTAGGCGTTCAGCAAGGAGATCCATTGGGTTCTGCTTTTTTCAGCGTAGGTATCCATAGCTGCATCTCAAATTTAAAATCTAAATAAAACATATGGTACCTAGATGATGGAACCATAGGAGGTAAAGTGGTTGATGTTATTGAAAATTTAATTATAATTAAAGAACGTTTTGATAAAGTTGGTCTCAAATTGAATTTTTCAAAATTTACTTCACAGACACTTTATCTTTAAAAGCAGGGATGTTGCGAATATTCGCATCCGCATCCGCAAATGCGGAACATCCGCATATATTTAGATCCGCATAAATCCGCATTGATTATTGCGGATGCGGATGCGGATGTCATACAAGCTGCGACAAGAAAGAAAATATGCAATTAAAGCTACTCTGGCAAGGGCTGAACCACCTCGTAAAATTAACAACGACAAAAATTAATCGAAAATGTGATTACATGTCGTTTACGTCTGACATTTGGTCGATTACAAGCTCAAATGCTTCTTTGCTTAGTCTGACTTGCCATGGTATTGCAGAAAACTTTGATAGATGATCGATTATACTGAAATGCGAGATATTCGACGAATTCGAATTCGAATTTCCGAAGAATTTAACACGATGCTTTCTGAATGGAATATTAAAAAAGAACAAGTGACAAGAAAAGAACATGAGGAAGGGCGGCAATATTACTTTTTATTAAGTATAATGCTCCTATTTTTAACTTCGTCTATTTTTTAATACTTATATAAAAATTGTAGCATTATACTTAATACTAGTTTTTATTAATAAAAATGTTAATAATTGCTTTAACATTGTTTTAAATCTTCATTCATATACTATTTTTACATAAGATCTTAAACATCCGCATCCGCATCCGCGGATGTGAGCCTTCAAAAATCCGCATCCGCATCCGCATCCGCGGATGTGAAAAAATCGGCAACATCCCTGCTTAAAAGATATTTATTCGGCAACGGATTTTTTTTTTAAATTGCACCTAATATTAAAATTCTTCGTAAAAATACGCTTTGCCTTCTTGGTGCACTACTTTTTGACGAAGGTATTGAACCTGTTTTAAATGATAAAACAAAAATATTTTAAATTCTCATATTGCTTATACTATTTTAAATCACTGTCTTTCTGTTTCAAAATTAATGTACATTCGCGCGAGCCCATTCTTGAAATTTCCTGGCCTTACCAATAAAATCGATGCCATCCTTAAAGATTATTTAGAGAAAATTCTAAATTTATCTTGATGAGTATTCCTGGACACAAGCTACACTCCCTCCGATTAAGCATGGTGGCATCGATGTGAGGAAAATTTCAAGTGTTGTCCTTCCAGCCTTTCAGCCAAGGTGGGTTTATAACTACATACATAGTTATAGGTGAGATGTGCTTGTGTCGCACGCGCAACTTAAAGAAACGAATAAAAGTCAATTTGTAATGTGTATGTTTTTGTTTGTTTTTAAAAGATTCCCCCGTATTATTATTGCTAGGTATATTATAGTTTCCTTAGCTGACATCGACTCCAAAAATAACAATAATTGTAAATACATTATCAACTACACAACACATTCGTACCTACATATTGATGAGTAGAAAATAGTAAGTTAATTATCAAATTATAGAAGAATACACAATTATTTTTTTAATTTTTAGTGCATATTAATTTGTTTTTCTATGAAGTCGGTTTTTGTTTTGTTAAATTTTTTATTTATTTTTCGATTTTTAGTGAATCTGAAGTACACTCACTAATTTGGTAGAATATGGGTAGACCTACTAAACGTGCTGCTCGTATGAGACAGCGCCCTTATATTATTATTTATATATATTAATCTAAAACAGTGAAACGTAAAGAAAAATGCATTTTGGTACTTGATTAATAAATATTAATGAATATGGTTAAATGTATGAATGTAAATTAACATGTTTTTAATAAATAGATTTAGTTGGTGGGGTGTTGGGCAGCCATAACATAATGAAATAGTTATTTCTAGTAATAAGTAAATAAAATGTATGTTTATAGATGTTGTGTTATACCATTCATCACCATAAAATATGACTGAATGTCTGTATATTTAAAAAAAGGGGCAGTATCTATATTATAATCAATATATAAATATACATAAACATAACATATATATATGAGTACGATATACGTTTATATATACATATATATAATTTTCAAAATTGGTGTCAACTTTTAGGAGATGTTCAATTACAAACATATATACATATAAAGTAATACTTACATGCATAACTAATATTATAAAGAGGAAAGATTTGATTTTTTATAACGATTTAACTCAAAAACTACGTGACTGATTTTAAAAATTATTTCACCATTAGAAAGCTACGTCCTTACTGAGTAACATATGCTAATTACATTTTCAAAAAATTTATAAATCCCTACCTAAAATGGAGCAATGTAACCCAAGGTATCAAACTGTTGCCTATATAAAAGTCATTACTTAGTGTGCGCTGCGAAAACTATTGACGTTATATAAAAGTTTTCTATACAATAGTACTACAATTACTTGATCATAAGGATGTTATGGTAGGTGACTGAAAAATCTGGATAGGCTATAAAAGATTCGGCCGAGTATCGTTAATTTGCTCTTAAGAATTGAAGAGTACCGTTACTTTGTTATGGATCCCATAATCAGAATCTAACCAAACTGTCATCAAACTATCCGTGAAGTACACTCTTTCCAATAAAAAAAAATCATCAAAATCGGTTGGCATGATATTGAGTTATTCGTCCATTTGTCGCGCACATACTTAATGCAACGACTTATATGGTTTTCTCATGGATACCATTGTCAAAACTGGACCAAAAAAATGGGACCACGTGGAAAGCACCAACTTTCAAATAAAAAAAAATCATCAAAATCGATTCACCCAGTCGAAAGTTATGAGGTAACAAATACAAAAAAAAACATACAGACGAATTGATAACCTCCTCCTTTTCTTGAAGTCGGTTAAAAATATACCTACTTCGCTTAAACATACATCACTGAACACGCAGTGCTCATACAAACCGTTATTTCTTGAAACTTTAATAAGTTTTTATTAATTGAAGATATCGCAATATTTTTTTTTTTGATAAGGGCCAAGTGTCTAAATTTAATTTCATTGAAATCTATCCAGTAGTTTTCCGTGATGCGCGCACAACTGCAGACCTCTATCATTTTATTTATATATAAGTTGGAGGTTGCTTGATTTTATGTTTATTAGTAATTTATTTGTAATTCAGTTATTTCTGCCGCGAATGCGTAAAAACGAAGGATATTATCAGAGTAAGTTGTTCAAAAACCGTTTGAAAAAAGTCGCATGACATTAATTGCCAGTTTAATCCCTTCGGGCGCAATCTTAGTCCATTATACACAAATACTGGCAATTTTGAATTGGCATATTGTAAATCTGCTATTAACGATTCGATATGGGATTTTTTCGAGAAAAGCCAGCTCTATAGATATATAAATTATTATCTAATAAAAATATTCACTACGTTCTTCGCCCCAGCTTACCATTTCATCCACCAATTGCTGTTGGTCACTAATTTCTTTTTGCCTCTAGAACAGAAATAAGTTAATTGTAAAACATAATTAAGTGGGGTTAAAAAGGAAATAGTTCAAGGTCTTTTTAGGGTTCCGTATCCAAAGGATAAAACGGGACCTATTACTAAGACTCCGCTTTCCGTCCGTCTATCACCAGGCTGTATCTCATGAACCGTGATATTTTGACAGTTGAAATTTTCACAGATGATGTATTTCTGTTGCCGCAATAACAACAAATACTAAAAACAAAATAAAATAAATATAAAGGGGGCTCACATACAATAGACATGATTATTTTGCCGTTTTTATAGATAACGGTACGGAACCATTTTCACTTGACCGTTTATTTCCTTTTTTTCGATTTCGAATTAAATTTACTACTTTTTTGTATCTAACACTTCACCACTAACATGCGGTCGAAAACAAGTTGCTTAGTAAATAAAAGCCCGTTGGAATGGATGGCTGTAGCCTGTAAGTTTTATATTCGATAAGGTAAAATGGACGCGGAAACATAGAAAGTACAGTTATTTAAACAAGTGCTAATAAACTATGAAAAAACGTTAAATTGAAAATGACTTAAAAAATATTGTTAGGTACATGGTATATCATTGTGATTAAACAACTGCATTATAGGTGAAATGTAGGAGAAACTCCAGTTACATCCCAGTATTGAGCAAAATCTACTCGGATTTAGGTCTTTCGGAAATAAAATTGCATTTTCATTATTGGTAGGTCATAATTTAATGTAATTTTTTTTTAATTAAAATTTGCTTTTGCTTATTAATATGACAAATGGAATATTGTTTGATATCTAGATTAAATATCTATTCTGTGACACTATTTTAAACAACTTTTATATTTTATCAGCATTTTGTACAAGGACAGCTTTACTACCACCTCTAAAAATTTAAAACTATTAAGATAGTAAGGTACAATAAATTGGAGACACACGTTAAAAAAATAGTTTACAATCATAATTATAATCACGACAATTTTAGCTATTTCTTTAATGACAAAAATCTGTTTATTTTTTTTTAAGAATTAAAGCAATAATTGTTTTTTTTTTTACATTTATGATCGAATAATTAATCTTCATTATATATATTATATATATATTATTATATATATATATATATTGCACAAAAATCATATGACAGGATCTAAAACAACATTTAACATCATGTTTCTAATAATATAAAAATTATCTCAATTCTAAAAGATAACAAATTTGACAACAATTTTTGTTACTTAACTAATGAATAAATAACAAATTAGATGTGTCATTGCCATTTGTATAGCAGGAATTAATATATTTTTTTAATATTCATAAATTTATTTATGTTTCTGGTTTAATTTGGATATATTATAAACATTAAAAAATAATAAAAGACACTTTTCAAATCCTTTATTTTCGCAATTATCCTTGAAAATAATAAATTTTTTGTTTGGTTTTCAATTTCTGGCTAAGGTCTGACAAAAGTCAAGAAATTAAAATCTTTCTATATATTTATACATATCTATTTACTTATACAATGAACATTATGTTTAGTATTGCATTTTATCAATATTATCAACAATTATTATTTAAGTTCTTTGTATAGAATAGTTCTCAGACAATTGAATACATGGTTACAATTTTAACTTTTACAAATTGCGACTTATGTCAAATTAATACATATTTACCATAGATATGACCATTTAAAAATTTGTAAGCTTTACTGGTAATTATTATTGGTTAATTACATTTACATTATCATCATTAAGTTATTTTAAACATTCGTAAAAATTAAATAGGAGTCTACAATAAATGGTAGTAGGTGAAAAGTATTATTTTTAAAGAAATAAAGCAAATTCACAATTTAAATTTATATTTTCATTAAGCACCAGAATTTTTCAAGATACAGGCCAATTACTATTATCTAGCTATGCTTACAAGTTTTTATAATTTATGGACTAAATTACAGGCCTATAGCAGAAATATGCGAGTAATTTAACAAATTTTAGCTATATCACGTTTTTAGATGACTACAGTGGGAAGATTGAATAATTTATAATAGGAATACAGTTATATGTTATCTCAAAATATATTGAGCCCGCAAGCAGACCTCTAATACCTGACCTTATGATATAATTAATAAATACATATTTAATTTAAAACTAATTCAACCAATTTTTTTAATTAATGACTATTCTCTAAAGAGATTTATCTGCACTGAAAAAATTACTCACTATTTAATTATTGTCAGCATGACTGAGTTTAATGGTAAAGACCAAGATGGCAAACTATTTAATCAGTTTAGTGGGTTGTCGGTTGTCGGCAGATAAGCAAGAATTGAAAATATTTCAACATAAATATGGAATGTAATAAACACTCAATGAAAACGACCTTCATATTTTGACATTCGGCCATTGCGTAATCTAACATTAAATTAGAGACAATATTTACAATAAAATAGTAACTATGCTTTGTAAATTAATATTCCTTGTGATTACTGTACTGATATGCATTATTTTATACATTACATTTAAATAAATATAAAAGTTGTTTAAACACAGATTTTAGCTGCTGGATAGAAATTAAACTTTAAAATAGGTTACTTAAACATGAACTGTACATTGCAAGACATTTATAGCATACTATTGACTGACCTCTTTCATAATATACAATATCATCGAAGGTTACAATCGAAAGATTCTTTAAATATTTTAATTGTTTCTATTTGAATTAATTTTACCTAAGACAACATATTCAATGTAAACTTTAAAGTGTTATCTTTTTTATTTATTTCAGTCTTAGTTTTCAAAAACTCAAAGACAGTGCGAGGAACACAGACGCACACTCAATGCAACGCCATACACACCTATAACACGAATAGCGGGCAGTGAAACCTCGTCTAGTTTCATAAAATTTCAATAGAAACAATTACCTCTACGTCTAAACCGATTAAAGTATCAAGACTAGTTACGCTCGCGGCGGCGGCGGCGGCGGTCGGTCGCCCCGCCTCACTCCGTACGGTCTGCACTGTCACTACACGACCCTGTCGCACATATCACAAAGCACGCGTACGCGCTCCGCTGCCCGGTCGGGCGGGCGCGAGTCCCAAATAAATAAATTATCAAGTCTATAATACTCCGGGACGCGCGTGCACTCCGACGAGTCTGATCGTCCCGATAATGGAATGTAAGCGTGATATGATAGAGAGGTGCGGAGATGCGGCGACGTCACGCGTCGGGCGGCGGCGAGGGCGCAGCCCGGCGTGGCACCATCACGCAGGGCGGCGGCGCGCTGGTCGGCAGGAACGTGGGCGGCGGCCGCGCGCCCATGCGCACCCACCATCGAGTCGCCTTCTGCAGAAGACCGTCTTTCTTGCCGCCGCCCCCGCCGCCCGGACCCCGACGCCCCGGCGGCGCGTCCGTCGTGCCCGCCCACTCGGGGACGTCGCTCACGCACTTGTTCGGTGGAGGTTGAAAACTGCTTCTCGTCAGCTCGGCTTGCTAGAAATAATAGCACATATAATCATTTTTCAATCAATAAATAAATTGAATTCAATCGGTGATATCAGGATACAGGACTTATTTCTAACTTTATTTTATTAACAAAAACACAAAAATATAAGATTTCTACAAATGTTATTTCTTTTATATGTGTCGGTTCACGTTGTATTTCTCTAGAGCAAAATTATATTTAAAAATATTTATTATTAAATATTTATATATAAAAACGACTTTTTTATATTGTTGGTATTAAAAAACGAAGTGAATACTTACGGACCTGATAAGGGACTCGTAACTGTAGATGCGCGTCTCGACCGTACTCGCCGTCGGGAAGCTGTATGCTGGGCGGTAAGCCGAGTCGCTCTGCGGCGGCGGCTGACCGCGCGCGCGTCTCCTGCTCCACCATCTCTTGCAAGCGACCAACCATCGCTTGTAACCTCTGTTGTTTCTCCCATTCCCTGAAACAAAAAAATAAATATTTAATATGTAAAGTGTAAGTAGTTAACATTTTAATTTAACATTAATATTTATCACTGCACTATTACTGTTTACTATAACTATTATTTATTCGTCTATTTATTTTTAATATTGACATCGGTTATTACATAGAGCGCATACAGACAACTAAGAAATTAGCTCTTTTTTCTTATTACATATTCTATTTAGACATATTCGATAACATACAAATAAAAACGAAGTTATTGATATATTTTTTTTATGCAAATCATAGACATACACATCCTTTTAGAAAACTATGAAGCGAATAGAATCGGACTTAGAAGACATATTTCGATTTGTAATTTTTTATTACACGCCTTGGAAGCCGAGATGTCTCAGTGGCTAGAACGCGTGAACCTTAACCAATGATCGTGGGTTCAAACCCGGGCAGGCACCACTGAATTTTCAAGTGCTTAATTTGTATTTATAATTCATCGCCTGCTTGACGGTGAAGGAAAACATCGCAAGGAAACCTGCATGTGTCAAATTTCACTCCAATTCTGCCACACATGTGGCACGTGTGTATTCCACCAACCCGCATTGGAGCTGCGTGATGGAATAAGCTCCAAACCTTCTCCTCAAAAAAGGGGAGGAGGCCTTAGCTCAGCAGTGGGACATTCACAGGCTGTTACTTACGCCTTGGAAAGGACGGTAAGTTTTGTTTAAAGCCGTTAAGTTTTCAAGAACTAATTTTGGTCGTCTCAGTTTTGCCCTTACATCTGATTATGGCAGTGAGGAAATAGAGTAAGCGTACAAACTATACCTACGTATTTGTCTAATATCCCTTAAATCGCTAATATTTAGGTGAAGTTTTAATCTTTATTAAATCCTTCACTTAAACATATCTACAGTATCACAGTAGGCAAAGATAAAAGTTAGGGTATAATATTACGGTTCATAACACCGTAAGTTAACATACCTACAGAAATATATTTAACTTATATGTTAACCAGGGGCCCTAGACAAGTGGCAAACGCTCCGTATCTATTCTATTTTTAAAAATTCTAACGCCTCAGCGTCAACGATAAAAAATTGGTAGCCAACCGTACAAGGACTTATCGAATGCTCAGTCGATTCGTTCCTTAGATAAAAAACAGTCTCGACTCTATGGTTGCGCGGGTGAATGTCAATTTAAAATTTGAAACTTCGCCAGTTAAACTTTAACTGTAACAGGTGAGTGTTTACAATAAGGAATTGAGGTAAGTATTTGATATATAATTATATGTATGGTCCATGAAATGTGTAAGCCGTTGTTTGTTAAGTTTAAATTGTTAATTCTGCTGTGCAAGAAATTTGTATTTTTTCCCAAAGAAACTTTTCATTGTTTACCAAAGCTAAAGATGTATATTATGGTCATTGTTTTCGATATCCAAATTGACTAGTTATGAGAACATACCAAGAACTGTTCTGTATTTAAAAAAATATCATGCTATGTGTATAAAAATAATTAATAAAATTCCAGAATCTTTAAAAATGTTAAATATCCGCCATTTTAAGACGAAACTACACACTTGGCTAATTGATTATTATATTTCTTGTACACAATTCATGCACATAAAGACTTATTATTATTATTATTAAATGTACTTAAAATTACTATTAATACTTTTAACAAATCATAATATTTTACAATATAATAATTTCATTTTTTGTTTTAGTAATGGAACCAAGGGCAAGAGCCACTGCAGAGCAATTCTCTGCCTTAATAGATTTCATGGAAAGGTATTATTATAAATTTTATTCACTTTAATCATTTATATAAATATTTATGATATAGGAAGCCAACGCTGTATACAATGTAGTTTCTTATTTCATAGTACAATGGTAAATGACATAAATATAAAAATTGCATACCCCACTTATAGGCTACCTCAACATGCATAGGAAAAACAAAAAATGTTATATTCTTAGTAATTTTTTAGGCATGGAGACCTCTCTAGACCTCAGCAGTGTCTTCAAGGAAGAGTGAAAAGTGACCATCACTGGAAACATTTAACAGATTTGTTGAATTCTTTCGGTGGTGGTGTAAAAAAACCAACAGAGAAGTGGAAGAAGGTGAAGTATTTTACTATTTACAAATCAATACAAATTGAAATTGTTTGGCATTGCTTTTAAATAACTGCATGTATTAGGTTTGGGCAGATTGGAAAACGAAAACAAAAAAAAAATGTCTTCGCCTGAGGCAGCAAGCCAGCGGCACTGGTGGTGGTCCAAGCACCAGTACCCTACTAACTGCCTTGGAGGAAAGGGTGGTGGCGGTGATGGGTTTGTCTGCAGTGGTTGGGCAAGCTGGCATTGGAGAGCATGGCTTTAATGTTAGTTTTACAATAACTTTTATGTATTGATTTATATTTATTTATTTATTTGTTTGGATCCCCAACAATTGTACATAAAATACATTCAAAACACGCTTTACATTAAATTAAAACTAACTACTTATGTACAACCAATTACAGGAGAACACACCATTCTCACACATAATTACAAAAAGAATTATAAAAAGAAATTATACAAATCAAATTAAATAACAAAAAAAATATAAATATTAACTCATACTTAGGAAGTTGCTGTTTCACCTCCGTGCATTGTAATGTTAAATAAAATATAAAAATACATTAACTTCGATTGTTTCCAGAGAACACCAAGTGAGTCTCATCAAGTGAACCTTAATAGCACTTCCAGCGTCACAATTGACGCTGGAAGTGCTATTGAGGTTCATTTGCCTACAGCACCTGAAAAGGAATTACACATTGTGTCGGAGGGCCACATGGAAAATTGTAAGTAAAATCACTTTAAGTATTTTTATTATGCGTAAATTTAAAATATGTATAGCTAATACAATGTAATGTCTATAAACATTGAAAAGCAATTATTATTTTCAGTTGCAGTTGAATTGTCTCCGTATTGTGTGCCAACGTCGCCTCCACCACCACCACCTCCACCACCTTCACAAGAACCACTGCCACGTGCCTCTTCACATTCTCCGTTCTCGACGTCTGCCACACCGCGGCGGAGGTCAGCAGCGCGGCGGAACAGAGGCCTGACTCCGTTTGAACGGGTGGCAGATCGTTTCACTGCCATCGAGGAGGCACGTGACCAGCGCTTCCATGAACGTGAGGAGGCACGTGACCAGCGGTTCCATGAACTTGAAATGGAGCGCCTACGGCTGGAAGCAGAGAGGATCGAGGTGGCTCGAAAACAAAACAATTTGTTGGAGACGTTGACCCACCTCGGTCAACAGCTCATCCACATCCTTTCCAATTCTAATCATCAATCTTGATGTAATTAGAATTGGAAAGGATGTGGATAATAGTCTTTTTATTGCATTGGTTTTTTTTTATTGCACGAGCGTATGAGCCTCCTGATGGTAAGTGGTCGCTAACACTCATAGACATCGGCATTGTATTACACTGGCTCACTCACCAAGTATTGTTGTTTTGCATTGTTATTATTATTATTTGTCTAGCAGTGGTCACAAAATGGTGATGATAATTTTCGGGTTCATATATAAATTTTTATTTGGGTTTACTAATAAGGTTAAAAGACTGAGTAGACTGTAGACTGAGTAGTAAGACTGAATTGTATTTAGTTTATAAATTAATAAGGTTTAGAACTTTTAATGAAAAATATATATAAAAGATATTAGCTTTAATATATATAGAAGATAAAGCTTTATTGATAAAAATTTAATTTAAAAAGTTTATTAATATAGACTGAGTAGTAGACTGAATTGTATTTAGTTTATAAATTAATAAGGTTTAGAAAATTAATTATAAAAAAATATATATGTAAAAGAGGCTTTATTAAAAAAGTTTTTTTCAGTTGTACAAAAGCCCAGACTGGAATGCCTTAACTTTAATTTATCATTTTTCTATAATTTATGTGTTTCTAATTCCAATTTAAAATGTATATCTGTCTTATTTATCTAAAATAAAAGATTTCTACTATAAATATTTGTGTTTTTATTTTTGTGTATAATTAAAGATTGGAGCATATAATTTGTTTAGCTGTAACCATTTTTCAAAGAAATGTTACCAAAGCATTCTAAGTGTGTATTTTTTTTTTTTTGGGTATATTTATTGGGTTAAAATAATTAGACTGAGTTGTATTTAGCTTATAAATTTAATAAGTAAGTTTTAAAAGTAATAATGATAAAAGTATAAATATATATATATATATTTAAAAGTGGCTTTTAATGATTAATATTGATTTAAAAAAAATATTAAGCTAAACCTTACAATCTATTTATTAAGCAGTGAAGTACTGCTCTGCCACGAATCAAATCGTGACTGCTGAGAGCAGAGGAGCCAGCTGGTGCTACATCATCATCATTATCATGCTGTTCAACTAAATCAGCTGGTGGTGGCAAATGAGCTTGCAATGCTATGTTATGCAATACACAACATGCTGTCACAATTTTGCTAGCAGCATGAGGATGGTAATGAAGAGTTCGGTGCTTCAATAAGCATCTCCAACGTGCTTTGAGTAAACCGAAACATCTTTCGATGCAGTTCCGAGCTTGGATGTGACGGGTTGTATAAATATCTTCTCGGGATCCACGTACAGCATTCAATACTGGTGTCATTAACCATGCCCTCTGAGGGTATCCAGAATCACCTAAAACAAACCATTTCATTATTAGAAACTTATTAATTAACTAAATATTAAAATATGCACTACCTTTTTTGTAACTGTTATGTCCCTTGTGTCTGTAATTACACTGGTCCACTTAACACAAACCGGAAAAAAACAACACTAAGTACTGCTGTTTTGCGGTAGAATATCTGATGATGGTTTTCCCAATATGCTTACCTAATAACCATGTTTGTTCACCATGATCATGTAGTCCACGCATGAAGGGTTCCACTTGGCTGGATGCCCATATAAAGGAGTCATGTGTGGCCCCACCATATTTGGGATTTACATTTAAAATTTTTAAGTCATGGTCACAAATCTGTAAAACGAAATTATAACTTTATAAACATTTGAAATTAGTTAATAGGTATGGCTCATGCAACTGTGTATATAATGATTTAAGAAATAAATCTAGTATTTTCTATTCTACTATTCTACAATTAATTTATCTTACCATTTGTACATTTAAAGAGTGGTATCCTTTCCTATTAAAATATAAATGCTCTTCTTTGCCCGGTTTGGCAATGGATATATGTGTGCAGTCTATACAGCCAATAACACCAGGCAAATTAAATATTCTTTGGAACCTAGAATCAGTCCATTAATATTAAATTTCGTAATAAGCAATATTATAATAAGCGTATTATATTTACCTAAAATGTAAATTAACTTACTTTTGTCTTATTGTCGACCTTTCTTGTAGTGTTTCTGGGAATTGAATATTTCTTAACATAAAGGAACTGTTGAGTGCCTCTACAACTTGCCTAATACAACGACTTGCTGTTCGTTGTGGCAAATGTTGCGTGACACCTACGATCCTTTGATATGACCCTGTAGCCAAGAAGCTCAGAGTACACAGGACCTACAGAACAATAAGGGTATTTTATTAAGCGTATTATATCTTACCTACATACTCATGAAATTGCATGTATTTAACAAAAATAATAATCATTTATTTACCTTAGTTTCCAAAGGAATCTCTTTAGTTCCTCGCAATAGGGTATGGGCACGTAAATCCCGGCACAGCGTCTTAAATGTCTTTTTGTCCAGGCGAAATCTTTCCCGAAATAAAGCATCGGGCATTTCATTTATTTGCTCCAAATACTGTCGCGAAATATATCTTTCATGGCGCCTGAGCCATATTTCTTCATTATGTGCAGCCCACAATAAATGAAATTTATGCATTTTAAGAAAAATTAAGAAAAAATATCACACACACGATCACAACACTGCCACGAAATGTACAAGCATTCGCCATTTTGTAAATTGTAGCGTTATCTACAGGGTCCTAGGGTTCGCTAAGCGTTCGCTAAGTGTCGAACCCTAGCAGCCGAATTCGTTTGTCAAAAGTGCCACTTGGCTAACATATGTATTGATATTAACGTACTACTCTGACGTTCCGTTTCAACGCATAGATTGTTTGATCGTTTGGCTACCAATATCGAATTCTATACGTATAATAAAATGACATGTCGAACGGGAATGTCAATCTCATACATTTTCTATTCTATTCTATTAACGTAAAAGCCACTTGTCTAGGGCCCCAGGTACATTACTGCATTTTATGTATTTGTATGTTGTTAATTGCGCTTCTAATTATTAGTATCATTGCACCAGCCATAAATCGCTATGAATAAGATTCAAATTCTAGAAATGTCATTTACATTTCCACTACTACACTAAATATTCATAACTCGTATGGAATCGTAAACAAAACATGAACTGATATTGCGGTAATAAATTTATTTGTATTCGACACCTCGTAACTATTAGTTTCGCTTATTTTTCTGAGCTTTGATTCTATTATTGGTCACTTATTACTATACAAACATTCATAGAACTATCTTATACCTAATATCAGATAAAGTGATTGTATGATATTGACGACATAACTATAATGAAAACTGAATAATTTTTAATTATATTTTTGATTTTCAAATATTTCAGCTTCAGGTAAAACTTCTTAGAAATTAAATAGTATGCTGACCTCGTTGAACAAAACATTGTGCGTCGTCGTGATTTTTCTTGGCATTATCGAGCAACAGGTATCTTTAAAAAAACAAATGACTATATTTATGTGTGTGGTGTGTCTTTATAAATAACTTTACATATTACAGATAAAAGAGTACATGTCTGTATTTATTGATTGAATATAACTAGTATTGCGTGGAGTAGTCGAATTTCGGTCAAAATCATGGTTTCAATTTAAAAAAAAATCGTTTTACAAGCAGAAGAAAAGGTACTGAACATTTTATCCTTTTTATATATAGGTATATATATAGATTATTTTACTTGAACAAAATGTTAGATTTTTTATGGTGCTATATTTTTATTTAATCGACTGTTCACCTTTTCTCTCTTCATTCTTAACTAAATTCTATATTAACAATAACAATTAAAATTGTTCTGCTTGTATCAGCATTTTTACAGTAATGTGCTTTTGTAGGTTACGAGTACGCAATGTGTAAAACTAAAACAAAAGTACAACTTCATAACAATCTGGGGATCAAAATGATTATCCTAAGTAATGTAAATAATTGTAACCAGATGTATCTGATAACAACCGGGATTTACCGCGGCGAGCGAAGCCAGTAAGGATCACACATACCAAAACAAACCAACATAAAAAGGCTAAAATAAATATAAATATAGCCAATGTTAATTATGAAAATGTAATGTTGGTTTATTGTAGCAACAGCGGCCGGGGTACATAATGCACAATCGTGTGCGCAAACCCAAGTGCACTCTCTATTCCATCACTCTCATGATCAGAACATGTAATATCGACACGGCCTACCCATTTTGGTTCGATCTCTTCGTTTTAAATATAATTATGTACGTAAGACGTCGCTAGAGCGAAGATCTGTGATCTTTAATCGGCGGCAGCATTTAACTAGACAAACCAAGTTGATTCTTCCTAGCACCAATAACCGTTTTGTGCCATTTCAGGATTTTATAAAGTACCATTATCAACAAGTAATTCTTATTAATGATTAAGAATTAACCTATTGGTTGATTTACAAGAGCCGAGTTTATTGAACAAAGAGGCTATTTTCCAAAAAAAGGAAAGAATGTTACATTTGCAGTGACGTGTTACTCACAATGTGGAATGGTGGTGTCTGTGGTCGTGCCGCAGGCGCGGTCCCCCCGGCGCGCCCAGCCGCTCCATGCCCGCGCACCCCGGCACTTGTACCGAGAGCATCTGTAAATCACAACACACTGCTCTCACTTATGTGGCCCTCCTCACAGTGAACACTACATTCAATAAGCAGTTCAGTAGCAGACTCTCAATATCACGAAGCTGTTATGTAAAAACACATGGGGATGTCTTTTTTGGCAGAATAAAAATAATTAAAAAATGTAGAAAAGCTTTTAGCTTCAGCCATGATTCTTTAAAAAAACTCGATTATAGTATAATTCTGTTTAGATTTTATCTATTCAAATTATACATAAAAATTAGAAAAGCCAAAGCTATAGTAGGATTTATCAAACATTCATGTTCATCACCATTGTACAATTCACATATGTACCTATATGTTTTATATATTACGGTTGTTTTTTTTATAAATTAAATAATCGAGGAGGTATTGCAATGCAGTGACTGTTATCCTTGTTCTTACTTTATAATTATTTAAGTGTAAGCTTATGGTCGTGGGACAAAATTTGTTTGCGGTAACTTCACATGACAAATAATTTCAGACGATTTTTTTTAAAAAGCCTACTTTTTTCGGACCTTATCTCATACAGCTTCATCTACTTAGTTTAATTTATTAAACGAATAATAAAAAATATGTGCTTTTATAGTGATAAAGAGTTAACAGTCGCGAAAGATATCGAAAACACGTAAGATCGTTTTAAAATTTTGTAGTTTATTCGCTTAATATATGTATTGACGTTTATTTTTTTGGCTATAAAGGTCTCCAGCTCGATGGTATATTCTAATGTAGAGATACTACATACTATGAAGTATCAAAACATTCTTGGCGATGGCTAGTCAGCCAGGGTTTTACTTATTTTTTGTGCCAAATTAAAGTTTTGTTCATTAGTGCATAGGAATCAAAAATAATAGCGTAACTATGTCAGATTGATCGTAATCAACATAAATGGTACTCGTCCAATGCATGTTGGGACGTTACACACCATTGTGGAGTAGTGAAAACAGGACGGGACCTGTAATATTACCATGACTTTTCAAATATTTCCAGGTAATCGTAATGCATAAACAAATATTCTTTATTTGTTGTGTTATGTGAATGGCAGCCTTTTCAAAATAATAACGTTACAATATGGAAATACCAATTATTTAATCCGAATATCTTTTGAAGATTAATCATTACTATCTTTCGGTGTCAACGTTTAAGGATAATAAAAATATATATTTACATATCGCACAAATAAATGTAGGTTTGTTGGTCCGGTTTTCACGCCTTCGCGGTTCAATCATCCTCTTGAAATTTAGCACATCGACAGTTTAAAAAAACTGAATAAATGGCGAATTCTATTTTCTTGCGACAATCGATCACTACCTACGCTACGTGTTTGAGGTGTGCAGTTAGCAGAACAAAGGTTCAAAAGGGTAACATACTCTAACGATTAAATAAGTAATGAAGTAACAATTTTACAGTGAGAAAAATAATTTGACAAACATTGGGAAAATTTTAAATAAATAAAAATTAAAGACTGTTTAAAGTGATTCCTATGATAAGATGATCCACTAATTGTAAATAAAACACCTTACTTTTACAAATAAACTTCAACACAATTTTTCAACACTTTCTGAATGGTGATGAAAGGCCAAATGACTAAGTGAGTCAGAATCTGGACATTGTTTAACGAAAATCATGCAATGTATGAGTCCTTAATGTGATAACAATTACTATCAAATATCGATGATAAAAATTAGCTATAAAAATATAGAACTGGATGTTTAACATAATTATATTTACATATTATGTGGAAGGTGTTGTATGTTGTGTTTATGTACTCTTGATGACTAGTTTTCATGATTTGGAATTTCCAGGATATATCCAGCTAGAGATGGATTACTCCAGCTTTTTTAAATATTATCTAGAATAAAATATATAATTTTTATCAAAACTAAGAGAAAGTGATTTATGATGTAAAAAACAATTAAAATTTAAGACGTTTGTTGTAAGTTAATTTGTTTGTTTGTATTAAAGATGGATGGTGAGTAATAAATATATATAAACTAAATAAAATTCAAATTACTTTAGTGAATGTTAAATTTAATAAAACGACGAGATGGCCCAGTGGTGAGAATGAGTGAATCTTAATGAACCAATGATCGTGGGTTCAAACTCGGGCACGTACCACTCAATTTCAGGTGCTTAATTTGTGATTATAAAATTATCTTGTGTTAGACGCTGAAGGAAGACACTGTGGAAACCTGCATGTGTCTAATTTCACTGAAATTCTGCCACACATGTATTCCACCAAACCGCATTGGAGCAGCTTGATGGAATAAGCTCTAAACATTCTCTTCAAAAAAGGACAGGTGGCCTCAGCCCGGCAGTGGGACACTTTAGAGCAGTGGATCATTCGCAGACTGATACTGAATGATAATTAATTTTCATAAAAATGACAATTCCGCTCCGTTTAATGTACTTGTAAATGTAGATTTAAAAAAGTGTGTAGTGATAATTGAATTGCACTGTAACAGTGACAAATTGAACATAACAGTGTATAATATTATAAAATTTGCTGTCACTGCAATTTGCTTAAAAGACAGTTTATTGAGAAAGTCTACTTTCTCAATTTTTGACAAAAAAGTTACGATATGTTATAGAGTGTTAATTAATGTTGTTACCCAATATTATAATTGATCAATTACTTTCAGTGATTGTCTAGAAACTGAAGTAGTGTTAACTGAAGGTTTTAACACATTTTATAATATATATTATGTTTGAAAATCATATTTTCCAAAATACATATACCTAATATTATGAATACTTTTACATTAGAAACTACATTATTATATAAAAAAATCAGGACTCCACTGATGGGAAAATCTTGGATAATGTTATAGGTAGTTTATGGTTGATAATTAATTTAATTTGATCATATTTTAAGTATTTATTTGCAAATATAATGCTTTTTTAAAATTTTATTTAGCAATAATCAATATTATCACATTTTAATAGTTCTGATTAATATGATTTTTAAATATTTTTATTGTATTATTAAATGTTACATTCTGGTAAATTTGCTAAGCCGTTTAAATAAAACTGTTCTTTTACTAAAATTAAGGTTTTAATTTCTATTGAAGCTTTTTAATGTTTAATTTTTTTTGGGAATAAAGTAAAATTTTATATGATTATATACTTTTTATTGTATTTTATTATATTAAATTTCTAAGCTTTGACTTTATAGTTTTCTTAATGTTTAGAATTTTGTTGTTTATTTGTAATTTGAACATTAGATTGTAGAATAATTGATATTGTTCGTCCATTTTTGTTTCTTGGAGATAATATAACAATTTATTTTGTTATAAATAATCCTATGGTAATTAATGTTAACTAAATGATATTGATAAATAGAAAAAGGAATGATCCAAATTTTTAACAATAAGGTATTTTTAAGTAACTTGGAAAATAAATACATTCAATTGAGTATAAGAAAGCAAAATGTTATCGAGTTGGCATGTCACGACTATCGTGAGAGGTGATTACGGAACTGTCTGTCATGAAAATTTATTTAAATTCACACAAACAACGTCTGGGCGTGACGTCGCTATCGGCGCGGCTCTTATCACTTGGCACGCTCCCGCCGTCTCGCGGCCGTCCGAGTCTCAGCCGCTTTGACTCGCGTCTCGCAATCGGTAATAATGCAAACATTTTACTCAACCTCAATAAAAATTATCGTTTTACAATGTATTTGTTTTGACTAAAATCATTACCAATCATGGACGTTGATACAGTAGATAAAGCAGATCCACATATTAATATAGTGTTGTCAATATACTCAAATGAAAACACTAGTTTCATATGGTGGTATTAGAGAAGTAAACAAGGAGATGTATGCTTAAAACTTACTATTTGAATTAGTGTTGGCCACAATTGTGTACGTTTCCAGTACTCAGGATTGTTTCTATCAACTCCGATGACACGCCGTTGGTTTCACTCGTAGATTAATCGATCACACTACCATGGTTAGAACGAGCTTGTTTTTTATTACACTGCCACTCATTTTTGCAAATTTGTTTAAAAAGATTAAAATATTTTAAACAAAACAATCACAGGGCAATACACGGAGATTACAACACCCGTAAAACGCTTTTACAATAATTAACTATCATTCACTAATAAATAAAAATATGGTTTTCAATGTAATAACACTATAAAAATAAATATTTTATAAAATAAAGATAACATATAAATTCCACTATCGCGAATTTTGTAACAGAGTTACTTAGCACTCTTTTTTTCATATTGGCAGGAAGACGCCTGCCATCGAGCGAGTCTTGTTGTTCAATGACGCGGACGCGGCCGCGCCGCGCCGCGGTGTTCGCAGTCGCGTAGCGGGGAGATCGGGCGGGTGACGGTGCACCGGCTGCCCCGTGTCGGCGCACACAAAGCAACGGCGTGTAGTGTTAATTTCGCACACATTCAAAGAATCTGTCTAGTTGCATTCGTGTGCTCATTCGAAGGCCCGATGATATGATGATGTAAGAATGTGTGAGTTGTACTAACGATAGCGAGTGTAGCACATGTGTACATAAAGGAGAGCACACATGTATAAAAGACTCGATTGCTGCCAGTGCCACCGCCTCGTTTATGTATGCGCACCTATAATTGTAAGCGATGACGCGTTTTGTCGGCTCGTGAGACGAGACGGTTGGTATTGCTCAATGATTGAGCTGTACTCGGGAGTCGTACGTAACAACTAACAAACACTAACATAACAGAAAAAAATTAACATTGCTCTCACATTGAATTGTATAAAATGAGTGAAAAGATTTACAAGATTGTGTAGAATGCGACACTACTCTTCATAGCATTTTCTCGGCATATTGCCAGGGTTTTGATTATTACTCTAATCCAAATGTAGCATAACATGTCACTAGTGTTTTTTTTATTAAAACAATTGTTATCTGACCTGCGAAATCCTTATATGAACGAACGGAATACATAGTTACGGTACCTAATAATAAATAAATAATACGGTACTTTATAATGATTTTTAATTACACAGAAGTTTGTGATAATGCACGGATCTATTACGCAGCCAGCAAAAAAAAAACAATCATGTCAATTAGATGCTCGAATTCGAAAAATGGCTTAGTCCACTTTTCTCTTTTGAGAACAATGGGTAAAATATGCACAAATATATTTTCTGAAAAGAAATCACATGCGCTAAAAATGACAATGCCATCAAGTTATAGTACAAACTAAACTTTTTATTTTGCTATAAAAAACAAAACCTATAAAGCTATTTTAACACCTATAATTGAAAAAAATAAAGGACATCCTAAAACAACAACAAAACATGATAACTTATATAAGTGTATTCTTGTAATTTTTTTTATTATATCTTTAATTCCCAAGGCAATTATTTTTTTTTCATATATGTACTCCGAAGTATACTTATTCTTTTTTTATCTTTTGTAATATTGAAACAATTTTTTCGAGGCAAATATATATTTTGTTGTATATATTAATTATATGTATATTGTATATATTAATTTTTTTAATTGTTACTAATTTATTGCCTCTACCTGTTTGCGTATTAAATCATATATTTTATTATTATACACGTTTACGTGTATCTTTATATTTACAGCGACAGTCATTTATTTCACGTAATGTACGGTCGTAACGTTTTTTTCCACTTTTCTGGTTTTGTAACTCTTTTTTTGACTTTTTAATATTTTGTACCTCTAACTCTGATTCTACAGAATCTGTTTCAGAATCAGATAAAATCTATTTCAGAATATCAGTTTCGCAGTTTAGTGTAAATATTTTACCACTGATTATATTTTCTGTTTGTAATTTGGTCATCTTCTATAATTTGCTACAGTTCTGCAATGCTTTCAAAAGACATTGACTAGGATTGGGAATTAATTTCTATATCAGATGATATATCTAACTTTGTCTTCTACCATGTGTGGCCTACTATAAGAACACGATGCAAATAATCTAACAATGCATTTATATTTGTAACTATGTCTGCTACTACTACCTTAAAAATTTGTCGTCAAATATTATTATGTTTCACTATGATTCGTAAGATTTTACTGAAACTATACAAACAACAACAAGTAATCAATTAAACCTAGAGGTAGATACGGAAAATAACGGCCGATCAACCTGTAACACTAGTGCGACTAAGTGGACTATTAGGTATTTTTCTAGTTGGAGCCTCCAATTGCTTATAATTCGTAATCAGTCAGTAACTATATTGAAGAAGTATATTTTGTTTGTTTGGATTTTTGCAATTAAAACTACTCCTTCATAAGTTGCAAATTATATCAACATAATCAATGGTTTTGTTGTGCATACATTAAAAATCTACAGATTATACTTACACGTTGCAATAAAAAATTCATAACTCAGCCATTGAGGCTATACAATAGATTACATTTTTTTATACATTAGTGGTTTTAGTGACTTAATTTAATTTAACGGTAACTTTTAATTGTACAGGGTAGTGTCTTATTGTATTATCTTAGATATTTATTATCACACACAAGTGTCTTATTTTCCAAATAAAATATCATTATTCATGTTATCAACTGTTGGTATATAGATGGATGGAATGGTAGTTTGGCCATTCGGAGAGTTCGCTTGCTGGTTAAATAATAATATAATATTTTCATTAGTACATTGTATATGCAGATCTTGTTTAATGCATCAACTATGGAACATATTAATTTATAGGAATAAAATATTTATTTATAGGAAATAAATTATAAGGACAAATCGATTTCGTTTTTAAAATAAAATATATATCAATAACTAATGAAAACTTTGCATATACCTGTATTAATAAATGAAAATAAGAATTTTGTATTACTTACGGGGTTGGCAGCAGCGGCTGCGGTGGCGGTGCGGCGGCGCAGGTGCGGGCGGACCAGCGCGCCCGCGGCGCACAGCAGCGCGGCACCGCCCACGCATGCGCCTGCCCACCACCACCCTGAAACGATAAACCAAGACACATCTTTAGTACCACTTACAACAGAAGCTTTTGTATTCGTAGCATTTTATGTGATTCGTAGAAATGTATTTTTTCTTCTATATATACTTGTTAATTATTTCACATTTGAAATCTTTACTTATTCAATAATCAAAATTGTCATATCAAGTCCTTATGTAGAAATTAAGCATTATCATATTACTTTCTCTTATGTAACTAGAATTTGTCATGCATTTCTTATATAAAGAATATTTATTCCTTCTGCGTGACTCAATTTGCATCAAAATATTTTTTTCTTAATCCCGTAAATTATAATATGTATAACCCGGTCATTATCCAGGTCTCAGATTAACTCTACGTCAAACTTCAATGGATTAGTCGTAATGTGATAACAAACAGACACGCAGTGTTACTTTAGCATTTATAGTTTGATTATCTGAGGACAGTAGACAGTCAAAACAAATATCTGTAAGACCAAAACAAATAAGAATGGAGTTGAACACGCCACTCGGCTTTTATATACAAGTTCGCCGCCACATCGCCAGACGTTGCTTATGTTGTAATATAGTATTTATGAGCGTTTGTATTTATTGTTTATTTACTGAACATATCTTTTTTAAATAAAAGATAGATTATTAATTATTAATGCAATTTGTGTAACTTATAAGCGAGTGAGATGATTTAGCTTCGAATGGTTTATTTTAAGAAATGGTTTGTTGCGAACTCTGTATTTTAATAATTTAATAATTTATTTATTTATAATATGGTTTGCTAGCGATTTTTACATACTTAAGATACTAAAATAATTATGCGTATAAATATGGTGTAGAATGCTGAAAACAGAATATAATGTCATTAACAAATATATTGAACAGAATGGGGCCAAGATGTGAGCCTTGTGGGAACCGGAAGAGATCATATTTCTAGTAGAGCTAAATCTATTTATTACCACATAAAAATAACGGCTGTTCAAATATGATGAAAACCAATATAGCAATGTACCAGAAAATCCATAATATGATAATTTATTTAACAAAATCTGATGTGGCACTTTATCGAAAGCCTTCTTAAAGTCGGTATATATGGTGTCTACCTATCTCTGAGAATCATTTTTTTGGATAATGAAGTGAAACTGGCCAAGTTTGTGGACGTCGACCGGCCTGGCAAAATCCATTTTACTTTTAATTATAAAATAATATTAATTTTATAACATTGATACTTGCATGGATCTAGATAGTGAATACGTAGAGTTTGCTTTTATAACTTTATTTAAAAATAATAATAAATTAATTTATTTTGGGAATACAAAGAACCAAAGTTATTCTTAAAAGAAGGATATATATAAATATAGTTCTAACACTATGTCTCGTAAAGCGCATAAATTCTTTGGATTTGTAACGGCCTCTCGCGGTGGATTGCTCTCCCATTGGGTTATATAGAGTGCAACTGAGTTTGCGCAAAAGTTTTTGTACTGTAATATCTCCGTTAAGATCGAGATGATAAGTGGTCACCTAAACTCACAGACATTGCCGATGTAAAAAATGTTAACCATTCCTAAAATCGCCAAAGCGCCAACAACCTTGGGAACTAAGATGTTAAGCCTAAATATTTTAGAACTGCCTCGTTGATTTAAGTGCTAGCTTGTTTTGTAAGGTTCTAGCCGACGCTGGTGTTCTAGATTCAAATCCCGGGCACATCACTAAAACTCAGAGTATTCCTGTCATTGGCTTTATCAATCAAAGCAAGGGAGAAAGAATTCTAATGTGAAAAATATGTTATGTTCATTCATTGTAATCATGCTTTTATTTGGAACCTAGCACAGAAATACAAAAATATGTTCACTGATACATAATTATCGATGACGAAGAGAATGGCTTACACAACGGTTACCATTGTCTAATTATATAAAAGTAATTGCTTATATTTCCATAAATCATTTAAACATTTTTTAAAGTTCGCTAATATTATATTTATGTAAATATTTTTGAATATTTGTATGTTATTTCTACATTTTATTGCATAATAATATTAAAAATAGCGGAGTAACGGAGCGGTATTGTACATTTTTTTTGTGTGAAATATCTTTGTCGATAGCGTAAAAGCCGATAATACAGGTTTTAAAAATATGGTCAATCTGTTTGGACACGCATCGCCACGAGGCCACGGGACAAAAAAAAGAATCTCACTATTGTGATAGTTTTATCAAAGACTAGCTGTGCCCCTCGGTTTCAACCGCGTATAATTAATAAAAATTTAATGGATAAAAATCAGCCTAGAACCTTCTTCGATAAAAGGACTATACAACACAAAAATCATTATTCAATTCGAACCAGTACTTGATATTAGCCGGATCAAACAAACAAACTCTGCAGCTTTATATATTAGTATAGATAGAGACTATAGATATAGATAATGAAAGTGTACTTAGTATTGTTATTTATATATATATAACTATATATAATATAGGTATAAAGTAAAGTAAAGTAACAGCCTATGAATGTCCCAGTGCTGAGCTAAGGCCTCTTCTCCTTTGTTGGGGAGAAGGTTTTGAGCTTATTCCACCAAGCTGCTCCAATGCGGATATAGGTATAACCTAAGAAAATTGTTGAAATTAATTTATTTTTGATTGATTTAAATAATTCTTTTGTTATTTTGACGGTTTTTTTAAACGATGACGTCGTCGTCCTGACCGCTTTTGGGTCCCGGTGGCAAGTGTCAACGGAGATTAGCCAACTACTCAGTACTGCTACTTATATAGTGTACAATTATGTATGCAGCCATAGGTGCATCAACTATTAACCCTTAATCATCAGTCAATTATAACCCTATGGGACGGTAATCCGACAAAACAGGTTTTTTATTTAAAAAGGTGTATTGTATTAACATCTTACCGGCGATTAATTAAATTTATCGGCCCTCATCCAATAAACTTAATATTAAGTAAAAATAACACAATTTTAAATATTATGGGTATTTATAAAAGTTGTAGCTTTTTTGCGATTAGAAAAATGAAAATTCGAATTCGCGAAATATCCACCTGAAGTGCAAAGTTAACTTATTCAGTATCTGAATGCTGTAGTTTAAGCAAGTGTATTCACCTTCAATTGTATTTTTATTTAGATGAGATGCATACTTCATGTTAAACGGGATTGGAGGAAAAATAGCACTACACGTGCCCGTGTCATTCAACTTTAGGTATATATTTTCAACATTGAAGAAATAAAAAAAACTTTTGTATTCTAAATCTGTTTTGAAATCTTCTTAAATATCTATAGGCATAGCAATAAGAGATCTGATATTTTTTTATTACAAGTATTTTTGTATACCATAGCTAGTGAAGTATTTTTAAAAAGCCTGTTAATTTATCTTTACAACCATTAAGTGCCAGCTGGGTTGCTTTATGTACTGTTTTATGGCATGGCCCAACTAAAATACTTTTAAAACCACAACCACTTACAATTGTTACTTTTTAAAACATTCCAATATAAAAGCATGTGGAGTTGAATAATTTTGAAATAATTAGGTTTGTAATGTAGGTTTGTGAGATTATGTGTATATCTGTATTGAAATGGTTCTTCTTCTTTTTCTGATAGCTCTTTACACTGATAACTCATACATGATGCATGCGTAGGATAAAATACGTATAAATTAAAGAAAATCAACTACGTCACTGATGAATGAGCAGCATATAACTAAGACCACAGCAAGTACTTCGAACACATTTGAGTTAAAAATATATGGATGTGATAAATTGGAGCCAGAACAGGTACACAAGCTCACAGCTTTTGACTAAAGGTAAATGCGGAACAATTGACTATTTTAGACAGACCGTGTTTTAGGATTTTGTTTTACTAATAATAATATTATTAATAGTTGCTCATCAATAACACGATGCATTAGTTTTATGTTTATTTCGTTAAGTTATTGTACACAACATAATAATGATAGTGACGGTAATTAATTTAACTCCGATGAACCATTTGTCACCATTTTTATTTTTTGTTTTGACAATACTCAACTTTCATTTATTGACTCCATGTAATTATGTCATTTTTCTACCAACCAGCCTGTCTGTGAACCATAATAAAAAATAACCCGATATATATAATATTTTCATCTGTCAATACATTTACACACACCACATACGAAAATACAAACAAACTTTAGCGATATCATAAACTTTGAAAAGTTGGTGTGACCATGATGCAAAGTACATATAATGAGTAGGTACCACCATATATTCTGTCGCCAAGCCAATGCTTTGTATTTTTGTGTTTGAAGGGTGAGTGAGCCAGTGTTAGGACAGGGACAAGGGACATTACATCGTAGTACCCAAGGTTGGTGGCACATTGGCGATGTAAGGGATGGTTATTATTTTATATAATGAGCGGTGGAGACCACTTAACATCAGGTGGCCCTCTTGCCAGTCCACCTATCTAATAAGTATCATAAAAATAATTTTTATTAAAGTATTTATTATGGGTAATATACAACTGTCTCGTTGTCTATCCAGTAGCGAGGTTATAAGGCTGCAAATCCTGAATCGACCTTATCCCTTGAGTAGCAGCCTACAGGCAGGCAGTTTGCAATGTAACACTCCCGTGCCTCGTAAAGCTACTTATGCGTTTCGTTTCTCTCTGGTCGTGTTGGATTGCAGCATCAAATCACATCGGAACATGAGAGGGAAGGAATAGAGAGCGCACCTGTGTTTGCGTAAACACTATAATAGTCTATACTGAGTGGACCGAAATTCGGTAACTTCAAGCTTTTAGATTTCAGTAATAAAAATAAGTTGTAATAAATATACATTATTTTAGTCACACACTTTTTTTGTCTTTGTTATCGTTCTTATAAAACTAAGCAGCTTTATCTTATAAAACATGAATTCTAATGACATTCCATAAAAAAAAATCCTACAAGTAGTTGACAGCTGAATTTTAATCACAAATTTTAACGTAAATTATTGACTTCAAAGCCAGTTTAAGGATAATGAAAATATATTGAGTCTTCTTACTGTGGCCGCAAAGGATTCGTATTCTGAACGCGTTTATTTCGATTAGCCGTTATGTAGAATATGTGACACGTCTTGCAACATCGGCGAAAACAAGATCCACGTGAACCGGATATTAAATGAGATCACAGTAGCTACAGTCCCGCGGTCGAAGGTTGCGGCCAGTCTCTTACGCCAAAACAAACGGCATGAGGACGCGCGTACTCGACAAAAATTCGACATCGTTCGCCCAAGAATGCACAGTGCGGCTATTTTTAGAGGTTGGAAGAGCGCGGGGGCGGCGGCGACGTCTGGTGTCGGTCTGCCGGGGCCTGCCAGCGATCACCAAAATAGCTTCTCCAGCTGGCAATACCTGGCCACGTGGCAAGCTCACGGTGCTGCTTAGGTACCTGCTTCAGTTCAGCTACCATGTATCTTAAGTAGGTGTATTTGGTCTTGCACTTTTCTTAGGCAATTGCTTATTGATGTCTGGTCTAAACTCAAATAATTCGATTGATCTACCGAATTTCTCTTGAGCTGAATGCACTGTAATTGTAAAATTAGCTTTGTCTAATTAAAAATTCCACTTCAACTAAGGATCTATTTAAAATTGTACAGCGGCTACAGCTAATTATTTATCAAAGGGCTCCGATTCGGCTTAAAGTTTGTTGATAAGTTGATATGTATGTATTTCACACATATATAATTAAGATAAAATAATAATTATTGTAAATTAAATTTTAACAATGCTACAGGCCCATTTGCTCATTGATTCCTTGATAGAACTAAGAATGAAATCCGATTCATAGTATTCTAGTAGTTTATTTATACGTTAGACTCTGTGGGATTGAGAGACAAGCAGTGATTACTTTGCAGATTTACTATTCAGAAGAAATATAGATATAGCATTAATAAATACATCCATTATGGTTTTTTTAATTTTGATATCAGTATAAGGAAAGGTTAATTACATATACGACAAGTAGTATACACATTGTTTTAGATGCAAATGCAATAATACAAACAAAAGAATGAATGTGCTAATTGGAATTTAACCCGTAGTCTGACCTAGAGACCTATGTCCTATTAGAGCGACAAAATAACGTCCCCTATGTTATATGCCTAAATGTACTAAGTAACGAAATAAATCCTGCTATATTAAAGGATATTAAATCCACGCTTATTTATTATAAGATTTAGGCTTCATACTTGTGTTCTGCTAAAAGGGGCTCTTATAGTGACAATTCGGTATTCGTCCGTTTGTCTGTACGTCCGTTTTTGTGTTCCGTATAGGAAATAATAGGTAGATATTTATTTGATGCATTAATATTGCTTATATAAGTTTATATGTTGTATTAGTTTTGCAAAAGCAGATAGAAACGATCGAATTATAAAGTAAGTTTTTTTCAATGTATTCCAAAATGTTTTTTATTATCCGATTTATCACTTTAACAATAATTATTTTAAAATGTACGTTAGGAAATACTATCTGCAGCTTGCAGTAAGTACGTTTTGTAATTTGTTACTGAAAATATAATATCCTTAAAATAAGAAGCCTGTGATACTATTACTCCTCACAATACTGAAATCAAGAAATGTGTTTTTTTTGTATATGTATGACTTATGAGTGAGTATGACTATATGAGTAATAATATGACTACCTTCTAGTAGTATTTGATAATAAGTCAGGTTACATAAAATATCTACACTTATTAATAAAAATGAATTCAACCAATGTTCATACGATTACATTGTAGTGTAGTATTGTAGTCACTAAGGATTGATTTATGATATATAATATTAGTAAGTTTATTTGTAACATTTTTTGATTAGGTAGTTAATACTAATGGACCAACAATATGAATGTATTTATCGACTATATTACATGCACGTGGCAATTCGTTTATCAAATGATATGGGGTGGTCAGAGGGGAAGGAGGTGTCAGGCGGGACGCTGCGACGTCTGTCTAGACGGAGTGTAATTAGGAAGGTGAGCGTAGGCAGCGGCGGCCGGCTAAGCGCCTCACTTGCGTCATATATTCTAATTAATTGTATAACAGGTAAATTGTTCATACTTCATCATGTATACAATGCATGACCAGTTACTGCACATCAGAGAAGAGTTGCAAAAATGTAAAAGTGTCTAAAATCGCGACAATTTTGTTAGACAATTTTCAATACAACTATTCTAAAAAAGTGTGATGTTACTGGATATAATTGTACAGATAACATATAACAGTACATATTATTATTTATTTTTAAAGTTACATGAATTTCCCAACAGATATTGTTGAAATATTACCGATATTTATAAAAAAAAATTAGTTTCAAAATAAAATTCTCGTTTAAGAAAAGATTGAAATAAAGCGAGTCTTTATTTTGATCGATAATGATAATTTGTGTGACTTAAGTCTAAGCTTAAGTAGCACAATTAGTAATCATTCAGTGATGGGCGTGTCTCAAGCGCGCAGTAAGAGTGGTGGAAGTTTGTGTTAAACTTAGGGTTGTTTGTCAACGTCGAGTAGTGCTGATGTACGCTGTTACTCGCTTTCTATAAATAAGTAACATGCAGCCGTGCGCTGCGTCAGCTCGCTTGCCGCAGCTGCGCCGCGAACAATTGTTTACGATCAATGCTCCGCTACTTACTAGTTACTAGTCTCTATTCAATGATATCAATTGATTGATGTGTATCAAATACATTTCTTCTCTAAACTAAAGAAAAATGGTATAGTGGTTAAAAATTCTTTTTTTCTTTAGCATCATTAAGAATTTATTATTATTATTATTCTCTCTATTCCCCCTCCCCAGGAGCGTTGAACGTTTAACGGAACAGTGCTTTCATACCCCCTCCACGGTAGCGTTAAACGTATAACGCAACCTTTTTGGAAGTCGCATTATAAGTATAACTTCATAATCTAAGTTTGATTCATTGAAATGTAGAGCCATTATAGAAATATTGTATTTTTTTTGTTTCCTTAATAACGTGATCTTTAATATGGATTTAAATAAAGTACGTATTTGCGAAATATACTATTATGGTATGGTATTTAATATACTGATATGTATTAATCATTTTTGTAACTTCTTACTAAACGTACGAGTACAAAAGGCCTCGTAAATAATAAGAAGTAATTTTGTAATAACATGTTACGATGCATGCAACGACCGCAAATCTTCTAGACCTAACTCCTATTGCATGTTTTGGTTGCGGTATTTAGGGAAATACGAAGCTTGTTTTTACAAATGAATACGATGTAGTGGTATGTGCCTATTTTTAAGAGGAGATACATGCTTACATATTATACATAAATACATGCATATATTAATGTATATATCTCCCCTTAAATTCCATTGCACTTAGCACGCAGAATAGCGTTTTAATCTGGGAAGTCTGTAACCAAAGTTATTTCTATCAAATGCGCTCAGTCAACAATATATCCTTCGTATACGATAACATTGGTCTTAGCTACAGAATTCTATAAACTAACATGATTGAAATAATTGACAATTATTATAGTAATTATATTATTACATAAAATTTCTCAATTTTTAAATGCTTCCAATTAAATTAAATATTTTTTAGAAACGCGTTTATGTACACGATTTGTATTTATTTATTTATACTTGGAAGTCGCCTTCAAATGGAACTCCTGAAGTGGTCCCTCTGATAGATGTTATCTCTATTGTTAACTATTCATCCTGCCGTTATCCCGTTAATGCGCCGCTGACTATGAAAAGTAAAATGTTACGTCCCATGTGCTTCTAATTTTCCGGCTCTGCCATTTTTCAAACCGACGTCACGCAACATAAAATGTAAGAGGTTAGAAAAAGCTGAAACTTATACTTGGTGGTAGAGCTTTGTGCAAGCTCGTCTGGGTAGGTACCACCCACTCATCAGTTATTCTACCGCAAAACAGCAGTACTCGCTATTGTTGTGTTCCGGTTTGAAGGGTGAGTGAGCCAGTGTAATTACAGGCACAAGGAACATAACATCTTAGTTCCCGAGGTTGGTGGCGCTTTGGCGATGTAAGCGATGGTTAACATCTCTTACAATGCCATTGTCTATGGGCGTTGGTGACCACTTACCATCAGGTGGCCCATACGTTCGTCCACCTTCCTATGAAATAAAAAAAAAAAAAAAAACGTGGGTGTTAGCTACTCTGACGGGCGTCCACATCGCCCATCGGTGACCTTTAATTAATTCTTCATTTTTATTATAATTACACAAACTTAAAAATAATTCGAATGGTTATTTATGTAAATTCGGATTTGATTGGTGTGGAATATGCACATTACGGTAAATTATCGTTTAAGAAGTGTTTAGTAGGAGATTTTTTTTTGTCTCAAGTGTTTTTCTCTTGAACGCTATCGAATTTACTTATATGGCATACAATTATCGGTTAATTTATAAAGATATTCCCTATCACGTATACAATATATTGTATGATAGATATTTACAAAGAAAATAATGAATTTCTCGAAAAAAAAATAACATTAAAATTGTTAGTAAAATGATAGTTGTATGTTATAATTGTATGTTAAAGTCCGGATAAAGTATAATGCTAACTTTTAAACAGATATCAAGATAATGAAGTCATGTTTTCTATACATAATTCAAAGTCTACCTGTGCGTTACATTTTCATGAACGTTACGTTGGTATACATTCAGGGTTAAGGCTTAAAAAATAGATTTATATTATTTTATTTCAGATCAAATAAACCATATGGATTAAAATATTTATACACAAAAAAATCATGTAGCTACATATACTAAGTATATATATTATCTTTAAATTTGCTGATAATCGAAACAATTATGATATACAGTTTTTATCTAATTCTTGAGTTTCGTTTTATTTAGGTATAAAACACAATAAAGAAGTAGTATAAATAAAAGAACAGGAACCTTACATTGGACTGAGGTGTTATTATGAAACATTTTTAAAGATAATTTTCGAATGATATCTTTGACAATGGTAAGTATACAATGTGGCTCCGAATAATAATGAAATACTTAAAAAAGTTTCTCATAACATAAGACGTAAATATATGTATATTGCTAATTATAAAAAAAAAGAAGCATAACAATATTTTGCTAAGATTACAACAAGTATTACATTAAGTAGGCAGTCAAAAGACAATAAATATTATTTATTTATTTATATATGCTTTATTGTACACACAGTTATGGAAATAAAATAATATAATATAATATATTCCGGTAGCACAAAAGGCGGTCTTATCGCTAAGAGAGCGATTTCTTCCAGACAACCTTTGGGAGAAGGACATGAGCTTAAAAAAGCGGTGGAGGTGTACAAATCAAATAAATAAAATATTGTTTTATTTTACTACTATTATACTATATATATACATATAAGATAAACGATATTAAATATATACATTTAATATCGTTTATTTATATTACCATTATTGTTTATCGGGGCACACTTAGATTTTATTACATTAACTTTTGTAATTACCGTGATATATGATTACCGCGAAAAAAATTTAGTTCACAAGTCTATCTACTTTAATGTAGCTCGTGATCTATTTTAAAGAATGCTTTACTTAGACTACCATGAGGCGTGCATACCAGACATTCATTGAACGAATACATGTTTACGAACTGTTTACGGTAACTACCTACGTATGTAGGTGCATGTGTTATACGCATGTAGGCTATATGAGCCCAAGATAAAATCGTATACGAATATTTATATATATAAATTATATATCAATACACTTTAAAGATATTTCGATTTTTAGTCAGAAATATTGAAAAAATCGTACGATCGGCGACTAAAGCTACACTTTCTACTAAACGTAACTGAAGCAATTGCGGTTTAGAAAACACAAAAAAACGTTAGCTTATTATTTTATTAATTATGAGGTAAAATATAATAAGTTTGGTACCTACCCAGACGAGCTTGCACAAAGCTCTACCACCAAGTTCTATTCATTAAGTATTTGATCATTTATTATTTTATATTTGAATGATACTGATTTATATAGCGTGTGATGAATTTAAGCTCACCCAAAGGTGATACTAGTTAATATAACATACGAAGTAAAAAAGAAACTCATTCGAATATGTTGCTTAAGCGCAATTAAAGTCATGTAAAGGACTTGGCTGGCCTTACTTTTTTTGAACAAGACCAAAAACAAGATCATTTAAAGTGGCTTCATTCTTAGATTGTGAATTATCTAATCCAAATAACTATACTCTCCTAGTTTAATTAAGGCAAAACTGCTAAACACCGAGAACCTATTGGTATTGCTCGTACTAAAATACCTTGCGTTCAACAGCTTGTAAGATACATTTATAGCTCTCACGACGCCGCTAGAGAGTATAAATAAGAAGTTGTAAACAAATATTAATGAAGCCTTATATAAAGTACTCGTAAATCATTTAGCTTTACTATTCTGCCATATTCAAAATTGACAAAATTACTTACTGCTTGGTCGCAATTAAAGCAATAGGTAACATTATATAGTTATTGCTTTTAAAACCGAACTTCTCGTAGATCCTGCGCACTGTTCCTGTGCGTTGCCTGAGACGTTGAACTAGCACTCTATCCGTGCATATTTCCCTGTCATTTTTGCGCTCTCGTGAGGGCGCAAGCGCGGTCTCAATTGTTTTCGTCGTGTTTCGCGGGTTATTTCGGGCGCGTGCGGCGGCGCAGCGGTGCAAGCCATTCGTATGTCCCACTGTCCACTACAAAACGTTACCACTACACCTTGATATTCGATCATCAGTACTATTGACATATCACCAAAGAATTACCGCATTAAGACACAAAAACTGTAATATTACAATATTCCAAAATTATTTTTTAAACAGGTTCCTCGCCTGTTTTACGCTGGAAAATTTACGCGATTATTTGAAAACTTCTGCCCTTTTTGTCTACAGCTGTCGGAGCATAATCTCGAAAATAGTTGTGATTCGCCGACGCCGTATCAGTGTCGACAAAAAAGTAAATTTATTTTTTATTGTTTAAAAAGTACGTTTTTTTACTTACATATTGTCTATTTAGCTCGAATTACATTTATTAAGAAGGCTTTATTTGCACTAATCTCTGTATAATTCGTAAATAAATAGCATAGGACTTCGAGGCTTACATAATTTTTTTGGTGTTGTGTTGATGAATGCTGTAAAAAGATGTTGCGGTTGGATAATATTCTGGGAAAGTTCTGAGGAAATTGATAAAAATAAATATAGAGATAAGAGACTGTTGAGTAGGATAATGTTGTTTTTTTTAATGTTGCCATTTAGTGTTCATTCTTTATTAAAGGTGTCGATATTGACAGCCATTTACTTTAGTCATATTATACTGTCTGGTGTCTCTTTTTTCTAACGACTTTTGTTCATAGATTAATAGTTCGTCCCCGCTTTTTATAAAATTATTATAAAGCTATTAACAAATTCATTCATATTTAAAAGTCCCAATCGTACCCTTATTTTTTAAACGTAAATATTAAAAACTAACCAAACTATAACAGAGGCATGACATCTCTCAACGATAAGTCACGTGGTCATTCTCATACATTTGTTTAGTTTTCTATTAGCGTTTACAATTGTAGAATGTCAACTTGGCTAGAGCCTCAGGTTCCCCTATGCGTCATTTTTATGTGTGCGTTTTCACACACGCTTAATCCGATTTTAACCAATAAGTAATGATAGCATGAAGTAAGTAAGAAGCATATCTGAATGGATATGTTACTATTTTATGAGAAACTATAAGATAACTAAAAATGCAGTAGATTTTAAATTGGAGTTCAATCTTAAATTAATTGTAGCTTTTGATACCTACGTAAATAGAATATTAACGTTGAGAAACAACTTTCTAGCCTTATTCAAAGTTCGTTGAAATTGAATCAATCAATCTTCCGATCGTGTCTGATTGGTATCTCATTGGATTATAATAGATGTGAGCTGAGATTTCAGGTAGTGCACCTGTGTTTGTTCATACTTGAGTGATATAATATCCCTTTCGTTACTGGCTAACTCCAGCAGATAATTGTCAAATTTTTACCTGCACTAATTTAAAAAAAAAAAAACCATGAACTTTAAAGCTTTGTTTTATGTACATATTTAAATATTTTGTTTAGTTAATCATGTTCTTCGCATGCATAATTTTTTTATTCTGTGTGTCCAGTCTTTAGTGTGTGATGTATGCATGTATTTATATATGCCACTTCAAAACACTATTGTTTTAAATGAACTTGACGGATTTTGCCTTTTTATGATTGATTGTGGGGATGACAGGAAGACTTTCACGGCGGCCAAAAATATAATAATATTCAATTTATAAGGAACCTTTACTTGCGTAAAGACGAAAACTCTTGACTGATTTATATTATTGTGGGTACACACATTCTAAATGGAAATCATTATAAAAACCTAAACTTGGTGTGGAAAACTCAAGAGACATTATGTTAACTAGATATCTTTTAGAAATTTAAGAAGCAGTCAGGGGCTCTCCGTTCAAGCTGTTTCTGACGAAGGAGAAATTAAAGGCATCATCCTTTCGACTACTTGTTTAAATTCTATCTCATCTCAAAATTAAGATTTCTTCTATCTAACTGGAAAGAGAAAACGATAAAGGGTTTTTTGGTTTTTATTTATAAGGTATAGGTGTGCAAAATTTACCACCTAATAGTGGTTAATACACACACACACGACATAGCAAGTAATGTTGCGGTAGAATATCTGCCGAGTAGGTGGTACCTACCCAGATGAGCTTGCACAATGCCCTACCACCAAGTAAGTAATATCGTAGGTATCGTAAGTAGTATAGTAGGCTTGCATAAAGCGCGACCAGTATCCTAAACTAGAGTTAGCGATTATATGAGCGATTATTAAAATAGTTATAATAGGATACTAGGTAATAGAATTATGATAATATTATCTTGTTTTTGTCTAGAAGTTTATATTTTAGTTTAGTTTTATGTTTGTTAGTTTAAGCAACACGCAGACAAGCTGACAAGGCTTATGGGTGCCAGGTGTAAAAAGAAACATTAATATTTCATTGTTAATAAATAAATAAATAATCAATAAATATGTTCCTTACAAGAAATTATTCGATGTCGATTTTTTAATTTCGATTATTATGTCAATTGACTCTGGTTTAAAAAGGAGGTATTATTCGCGTAAAATAAAAACGTATATATCTCCATCATATTGATACTTTTTTATATTAAGGTTTCTGGGATCCTAGTAGCTTATTAAGTTGTTGAAGAAATTGGACGACGGTTCAATATATTAAAACATATATGGGCAATTGGTATATAAGCAATAGATTTATTGCGAAAATAATTCAATATTATGATATGTTACTATAGGTACTATATATTTTTTGTTATTGCGTTATATATGTATGACATATACAATAATATGGATAGAGAATCGAGAATCTTACCCTAAATATACGCAGACGTTACGTTTTATATACATAGGTAGTATAGATTGTGTGACGATTTTCAAACATAGCGCGGAATTGGCGCAGGGGTAGCGAAGCGGTTCAGTCGGCTGGCGGTAAGGCCGAGCTCGGGCGATGGCCTCGCGACCTATTTCCCCCGCCCCCTCGCTGCTAGGCCTGCCCTCCCTCATCCTTTATCAGCCTGATAATAACAAGTCTCCGTACCTCGACGCACGGTCGATACCACTTTCTTGTATTACTTCCATATAATTTTATTATTTATATGTTCAGACTAATGTAAAAATACCTTAATATCAAATATAAGAAATATCAAGACAAAACTAAGCTTTAGCTATAATGGTGATAACAATTAAGCGTCGTAATCAAATTAAAATGTTATTTAGCGAAGAATTTGTTTAGGGTGACGTCAAATTGAATAGTGCATTGTTGCGATGACCCCGATGTTTTGTTTATGTCTGACTATTTATGAGAGACACACTTGTATTTTAAGTCATTGATTATGCGAAAAATAACGATTTGACCCTTGACACGGTGTAAATAATTAAAAGAAACCACCTTAAGGAACGAAGTATACGAGTAGTCTTCTCGTATTACGCTGGAATGGGAGATTGGGACAAAGGCTATGGTTTCGCGGGTCTATCGTCCCTTGGGCGTCGCGCGTCAGGCGGCGGCTGCGTCTGCCGGCGGCAGCGGCGCGCCGCGTTCGACGACCTGCCGTCTCAAGGCCGCTCTTACACGTGCCACCGGCCGCTTCCTGCCGCCGCCATAACAAACCTCTCCCCTCTCCACCACCCCGTTTTATTTAATGCCGAGACACTAAAATGTACCTAATCCCTGATTCTAGAAATCCGCTTTCTAAGGATTCGAAGAAGTTAATTTCCATGAAACGAATAGCTTTTAGCAATATTCCATTTGGTTTTTGTCATCGAGCGGAGGATTAAACATTTTATACTCGGCTACTAATTGAAAATGTAATTTTTAAATATCGAAGTTAAATTCATCTACATTTTTGTCTGTAAGTATGTATCTGTGTGTGTTATTACGATGTAGTTTGTAGTGTACGATGTAGTGAATTTAGGTAATATCTAAACAAAATATAGTTTATTTGCTTCTAATGTGTAGGTTTTAAGTAATATGTACAATTTCATAGCTAAGCTATTATTACGTAACTTGGAAGCTAATCTCCTTCGATATTATTCATACGATTATACAGATTCAATAGTATCGCTATAAGGATCAAATATTGTGAAGAATGGTTTAGTTAGGTTTGTTTATGAGCCTATTAAAAAAACTGATTCACATTCATTCATTCATAAATTACCGTAACTATTCAAAGTGCTCAACATGGTACTTATTTTTGGGCTCTAAAATCACATACACTTGCTCTCTTGTCTCTTAGTTAAATACTCTAGGTCTAGAAGCGAGAATTTTACACAATAGTTTATTAAATAATATAGATGAGTACTAAGATGTTTTACCGTCACTTATATGTCTTTTTTATTAAAATCCAAACACACAATATATTCAATTGAAGATATTAGAATGAAATCATAGCCAATTTAGTATTTCTTAATGATTTAACATATTCCTGATATAAGACATGAGTTTTGGAACAGTCATCTCTGAAGTGTTTTAATAATCCCCCTATTTCCATCCACATTTAATTTGTCCTTATAGTTAGAAATATATCATGGAACCTAGTGTGCTAGGTGATGGTTACACATTGGCGTTAGATGTAAATGCTGGGTGTTACATACAATTATGAAAAATAAATAAATTATATATTAATTAAAGCATTTGAAGAGATATGTTACCCACCATTTCATTTTATTAGACTTCTCGGCAATATTTGTTTAATGTACGAAACATCTTCGTAAATATAATCGTTCATTTATTCAATCGTTGATTCATATAATAATGGGTGAATGATTTAATTGTGAAAAGTATTAACGACATGTATAGAGTTCGAAGCGCAGATGAAAGCACTGTACTTTTTCAGGTTTGATTGTTTCCGTTCAGGAAACGACCTCAACAATAAACCTCGTGAATGGTTGAATTTAATGTGAACGTAGAAGCGGACTCATGTGCGGTAAATAGTATAAAGTAAATACATAATATATAGTATATTTGTCCTACTATATTTGTAGTTTGGCATTACACTTACTTATATAGGTCTATTTTTTATGATAAAATTTAATAATTAATATATATAGTAAAATCAAATCAGGATGTACTATATTTAAGTCTGCTTTAACAAGCACTTTTGAATTTGAAAAATTTAAAGAATCATAATATAGTCCGATTTCGGCCACCGCGGCCAATCTCAAGAGAGATTAGCCAACTGCGCAGGACATATTATTATAGTGTACAAGTGTGTGTGCAAACACAGATGCATTCTCTATTCCCTAACTCTCATAACCTGACGGCAATCCGACACGACCGGAAAGAGTTCAGGCACAGGACCAACGGGTTTACGTGTTTATCGAGGCACGGGACGTACACACTTCCCAACTTCCAGGCTACGGTCAGCTACTGAGTTAAGTGAGTCGGAATAACCGAAAACCGGCAAAGGTAGAGAAAGGTAGAGGTGGAGAATATATACTTGTTTTTAAATAATGTTCTTTTCATTGAGCCTACTCATATTTGTAATATGAACTATTAACCCAATTTATTTAAATAATGACTTGAAAATTAACAAAAAGACTGACCCTTAATTAGTCATTTTTCAATCAAGCAGTGAAGCAAGGCAAATATATTTACAATTTAGACATGGAATGCATCTCTCTCCTTAAAGGCCGGCAACGCACCTGCAAGCCCTCGGATGTTGCAAGTGTCCAGAGGCGGTGGTAGTCACTTTCCATCAGGTGAGCCTCCGGTTTGCCACCTCTTACATAAAAAATAAATAAAAATACCTCAACATAAAGCTCATAATTTTTATTGTAGTATACACATGATAATTTTTATGTTGAAATTCTAAGCGGATACTTTCCAATGTTTTATAGTTCAACAGTGTGTGCGCAAGGGCTTACATTCATAATCCGATATGAAAGCAAACAGATAGACAGAAACAGGAGAAAGTCCAGGCGCAGGCTATACAGACTTTACATGATGTCTGTGGCACTGAAGTGTAACTAACATATTTGAGGGATTTTAATTACGTTTGTTACAACTGAGACGACGTAACAATAAAATCTTAAGACCTTAGCAATGATTATTCCTCCATCCTTTTCGAACGACTTTTAAGCTACTTTTTGTAGAATTTACATAGTCAATATTAAATTCTTGGAAAATATGTAAATCTGCTACTACATCCTCTGTATACTCATATATATATCATATACTTTATGTTAAATTTGAACCATAGAAATAAAATATAAAATTATGTGATCGTTCAATGTCAGTTTGCAATATATCATGAAGGAAAACACGACTCGAAAAACTAAGTTCGGTTTATTTGTTTAATGTTTTGTTTCCTAAAGTTTTTATCAAGTTAACGTAAATAGCGCGTAAATAACAAATAATTAATATATTAGCTCTGTTTAAATAATACTTTTGATATATATGAATTACGTTAGCAACACATCACTTTGCATTTTAATCTGTAAAATAATCATTCTTATACTTATGGTCAAATGAAAAAAAAAACACTGTCAAAGCGGTTCACCGTTGTTTTTCACAGCACAAATAACTATAAGTAGCTTATTTTTTGCAATTTAGTATACATTGGTATATGTACATATGTAGTCATTCCCAAGTCCTCATTATTTATAAAAACATATGTATATTTAGGGAAGATTCCTTTATCTCAACAACAGAGTTGTAAAACGTGCGCTAATGAATATTTAGGTAACTCCGCCATTTTTTTGGTGGACAGAAGTGTGAAGTCAATAATTAATTACTGGCGCGACTTGTGATTCGTGGAATATGTTCAATCGTGTTATTTGGATTTTTAAGAGTAATTTACGTGTATTTGTATAAATCGGTGTTCTATTTTAATAAAGATCAATTCGGTTTATATAGGCATAAATAGGCACGGACGAAGAAATTCACATTTTCTCCTTTGTTTGTTAAAATATGTTTATTGTATAACTATTATTGCTATGTTTGCTGTTGACAATAGAAACATTTTGTAAATAAGAGTAGAAAATAAATTTTTCCTCACATTTTCAATAACGACTTTGATCAAATCGCGACCACTGAACGAGAACTAGTGTTAATAATCGCAAAATTATTGTTGTTAAAACATAAGAGCTCTTTATACATTTACATTGTTCCCGCTTATCACAGCAGTTGAATGGTTATCGCAGCCGCTTAATTGTCACTGTGACCTGTCTACGCGATAATATAACAAGTATCGAATTCCAAGAAGCATTACGCAGCAATATTGTAAGTCTAGATATCAAAATGAGCTCCGAGCTCTTGTGTTGAGGACCTCGTTATCTGCGCAATGTGAAGTCAAGACTTATACGAGGGAAGAGGGAGGCCGGCTTCTTAGGGCGAGGGGTGTTTGCAAGCGACGGAGCCTTCGCTCTGATAACCCACATTGGCGAATCCTTTGCTAAAATACTGCATGCTTTTGTCACACATTATTTACTACACCTTTAAGATTACCTAACCGTCTTATCGCACAATGTTGTTTTGTCTACGAGCAGCCGTTATCTATGTATAGTTTCATTAGGTGTAGTGTCAGTCTTGATAAAGTCAACCGACGTGTGGGCGGTGACTGAGGTTCGTATTGATTTTTTTTGCAGTAGGGCGCGAGCGTACTGAAAGTTCCTCTCGCTATATAAATGTATAGCCAACGTAAATCTTTATACTACAATACTTCACTAACAAGTTACTTTCCATTATATATTATGATATAAGGTTTTAGCTGTACTTTTTTGTGCTTACAAACTTTGTGCTTTACAAAGAATTTACTAAATTTAATTTAAGCAGGTAGTTGCTGAATGTTATATATTTTACTTACGAAATCTATCAATTTAAACATAAACTAATGTTTAGAGATTTGTGCATTTAAGCGTTGCTAAATGCAGTTAATTTGATTGAGAAAGAAACTTTGGTGAGTTGTTCTGCCTACCCAGAGGGTTCCTGGCCCAGAAAACAAGTCGTTGGTTTCGAATGTTGATCCTTAAATATAAACGTTCCTATCGCTTATTCCACCCGTGCGAAGCTGGATAGCTAGTGTTTTTATAATCGTTGATATGGAAATTATTTTTCCACTACTTGACTTTTCACATTATATAATATTGTGATATAAATTCACATGATGTTTCTACTCATGACATAGTAATTTATTAATTTTTTGGATATCGTTTCGTACGTAAAGCTTTGCGCAATATCTCATAGAAATATTTCAGGTAAGCTAAAAAGTGTTGAATTTGACCACATGTGGAAGAACGGTTTATTTATGAATATTAATGACATGGTATGAGTATAGACATGTTGAGCGGACAGAATTACTGACCGGTGTGTGAGAGCGGATCGACCGCAGGCGTCGGCGTCGGCGGCGTCGGTTCGGTAGCGTTGGAGGACGCACCTGCGCAGGCCGCGCAAGCCAGCGCCGAGGGCGCATCTTCCGCGGCGCGGGCGGGGGAAGGCGGCGGCGGCGCGCCGACGCCGGACGAGCCGGGGGGAGGCGCGCAGAGCGCGACCAGCCGCAGCAGCGCCACGCACCACCACCAGAGCACGGCGGCCAGCGCGCGGGCAGCGCGCCCGACGCGGCCCGGGGCCTCCTCGCGACCGAAATACGCGCACCGTGGAGCCGTGCAGTACGTTCGTGCCCTCGCTCCGTCGGGCGGGCGTGCGTGCGGTGACGCAGACGGCGGTTAGGACGCGACGCGGGTGCGCGCGCGCTGCCACAAGGCGACTGGGGCGCCGCTTCCGACGGTGCACGACCGCGCCCGAACACTATTTCGGGAGCGACGCTCCGCGCCGCCGCTGCCCGCCCGCCGCGCGCTGCCAATTTTACGTGAAATTGCGGGCGGGCGGTGATGCGATATGTAGCGCGGCCGCACGTATCGACGACTTAACTGCGGACGTCGATGTCCTCTTACGGGATGATTATTTTTTCATTAAAAGTGCACGATAAACGTCCAGGCTTTCGGAAGACCTGCGTCGCGTTTTACCGCGCGACATGTGCGCCACTTCTCCACTTAAAATAGTCGTCGGCAAACGTGGTTCGGTCCGTGTCAATAGATACAATGTCGCAGCAATTGGCAAGGAAACAGAGACTCGCACTATCTCACTGTCTCGCGCACTGTGTTGTGAATTCTTATGCATGGTTTATATTTAGACGTAAAATTATTTCTGATATAGATAGGTGTTTGACATTACGTTGAACTCTCATACGTCGGGAACTTCCACCTGTACCTATAATTATTATTCTTTTGAATTTACCTTCAGTTTTATTATTTATGAAAAATAATGAATATGATGTGGGTAAAGATATGTGTAAGGTATCCATAGTAAAGGAAACTCGACATCTAGTATGTAAATGTAGCAAGTATAACCAACAATAATATTAATCACGCAATACCATAGTCGTGCCCATTATTTTTCTATGAGATAAACGTAGATAGTAAAATAATCAGTATGTACCTGTTTATTCCCTTATATTATTGGTTAATATTATCTAAGAGGTTGAAATACGAGTGTATTATCTATCTTATATCAATTAATAACATTTATAACCATGTTTTATGAGTATGACAAAATATTAACTTTACGTTAGGAACGAAATAAGGATATGGCAAGAGGTTTGGCCTGCCAACACTGTCGCCTTCATATTTAATACATCAAGTATTATTATTATCCATTATATCAAGAGCATGAGATGGAATAGAGTGTTCCAGTGTGGCATACTCCTACTTATGATTTTAGTCTTTTTATGAGAGTGACCGATGTGGCGATACCAGAAAGGTCACATCTTTACTTAAAGATGTGACCATTCTCAAACTTCTAAAGGATCATTTATGAGTCGAGATGGTCCAATGAAAGCACGTGGATACTAACCGAAGCTGGTAGGTTAAAGTCTGGGCAAGTACCAACTGATGAAATCTTGCTGAATATTGATGGATAATCAACATGCAAAGGGGGAAGCGTGGTGGGGTGAGCTTCAAAACTTCTTATCCCGAGGGGAGAAGTTGAATTTTACCAAGCAGTAAAAATACTTGTGGATTTTTACTTGTTTCATTTACCGGGATAATGAATATTTAATAAACTTAATGCTTGTGGTGCAGGTTCAGGGCATATAAAAATCGTATTAAGCTCATTGAACTGTCCGTTCTTTCATTATTAAGCTTGTATATATTGAGAACTATAAGAATATCTAGAATTCAAAATTTGAAGCTACTGTACAAAATACGACCTCGTGGAACAGTGGCAAGGATACAAGCAGAGTTTCGTCGTTGATTTATAAAAGTTTTTACACTATTACTCAAGGGGTTCAACTAATTTCAGTTATATTTTGTTTAAAAATATTACAAATTGCTTTTTAAAACATTTACCATCTTGCAGACGGAGACGACTAAATGATTTTAAATTGCCACTTCTTGCTGCTGTATCTCTACAATTGTTGTTAGCGCGACAATGTAAGCACGGTGTACACAAAAATTTAGATATTCATAATGATATAGGTTCTGTTTCATTCTTACTATGGTTTATTAATGATTCCAATACATTATCCAGATTAAATTGTCTACAGTCATACAATTAAGAGTACAACTCTTAGCTTAAGAGGTAATTGCAAATCATTTATGGCTGCATATTCCCGCCCTCAAGCTTGTCATGATATAAAACACAAATGTCATATCTCTAGAACAACGGAATATTAGTTAAATAAATGACTAGACTAGTAAATAAAAATAAATAGTCATGTTAGTTAACAAAATAAAAACTCGCTGATGATACTTAAGCATAAGCAACGAGAAGCATTTTGGTTAAAATGAGAAACCAACTGTTTTATTTGGTTAACTCCAGAAAAGCAGATCAAATCTGCAGCGATTCCGTGCCGCTCCTTGGTAAGATGGGAAGGTTACCGCTGGTTTTTAGTGGGTATTTCGATGTTTGGTTATATGCGTTTTTCCAGCGTTAGAAATAAGGTTTTTGTCTGCTAGAAACAAAAATATCGTATTATGCCTTGAACACAGCGACATCACTCGCACAAGGCAATGCTGTCATTTTGAGAAAATGAAAACAAAATTATTGTAACCTATGAAACAACGGGGAAGTACGACGACATAGTTATTTAAAGTGAGATACGACGATACAAGATTGTGTGACATAAAATGTCGAAATGTTAAACGAATATAGTACATACAATACATACAATATAGACAGTGTAGGAAGTGTAAATTATGTGTTTCAATACTGTTGTGTTATATAATCCAATATCCTTTATATTTTCTTGATTTTATAATAAAATTCATATTGTAGTAGCGTCGGGTAATATTCCTAAACATTCCATTCCATTGTTCTAGATGTTCTATCTGTTTAATAATTAAATTATAATATAATTATGTCAAAATTGCTTTCAAAGTATTAACAAAATTCATATATTAGTATAGAATCTAAGTAATTTATAATCTTAAATAATTTATAATATACTTCAAATAAATAATTTTATTTACTAAAATCGAATAAGTTATATTATTAGCACAATTATTGTAAACAATTTTGACATGTTTAATATAAGTTAAACTCTTCTAAAACGCATTTTTATGTATATACTATAATTTTGAAATAAAATTAAAAGAGAGAAGATTAAAGTTCATAACATCTCAAACGTTATTAATATTGGGATTTTGCTGCAATTGAGGTTAATTTATTTCTGTACATAGTCTGGAATGTAGTATCGAAAGTTTATTAATAATAATAGCACAACATCTTTGAATGTCAAAAAAAAGAAAAAAGCTATACCTGTTTTGTCATTTGAAAAGAAAAACACAAAAAAATAATTTTCAAATATAGATATACGACCAATATTTACATAAGTTCGTTATTGTCTTATTTATGTAATAGAGAGAACCGAAAATAGCGATAAATGTGTACAATCGATATTTTAATAATGAAGTAAAGTTTGTACACACCTTACACACAATATATTTTCTTTTTATTATCATAATTTTAAGGCCTTAGCTTTGTGTGTAACGCCGCTGTTATCAAATGTTGTAGCGGCGAATCACCATTTAGACATGTTTTTGGGCTGTGATATATGTGTAAGCTGTGTGCGTTAAAGTTGTGCCAGTTTTTTATAATGTATAATATTTATATAAAGAAATAAAATTAATATGTCCTTCTCTGATTTAACATACAGAACATAACCAAAACATCTATTTATTTATTTTAGTGGTCACCAACGCCCATAGTTAACCATCGCTTACATCGCCAAAGCGCCACCAACCTTGGGAAATAAGATGTTATATCCCTTGTGCCTGTAATAATACTGGCTCACTCAACCTTTAAACCGGAACACAACGATAAAAAGTACTGCTAATTTGCGGTAAAATATCTGATGAGTTGGTTGTACCTACCCAGATGAGCTTGCACAAAGCTCTACCAAGTGAATAATTCAAATAGACAGTATGTACATTTCAATGGCAAAGTTTTTTTTATATAATACCCGGGAGCGCAAATGGCTCCACCTGATGGTATGTGGTAGTAGAGTCGCGACGACGCGACGACGGCTAGTGCAGTCGAGAAAGTAGAGTCCAAACGCGACGACCGCTAGTGCAGTCAAGTTTAAAGATTCTGTTAGTAAATTACTATTTACGTTAAATATTATATGTGATTTATTTAACATAATGATATATATTTTTTTTTTACTGCACAGGAAGGCGGACGAGCACATGGGCCACCTGATGGTAAGTGGTCACCAACGCCCATAGACATTGGCGTTGTAAGAGCTGTTAACCATCTCTTACATCGCCAATGCGCCACCAACCTTGGGAACTAAGATGTTATGTCCCTTGTGCCTGTAATTACACTGGCTCACTCACCCTTCAAACCGGAACACAGCAATAACAAGTACTGCTGTTTTGCGGTAGAATATCTGATGAGTGGGTACCTACCCAGACGAGCTTGCACAAAGCTCTACCACCAAGTAAACAGTAGTACTATATACATAGACTATATTAGGTTATATCGAAATTGGTCTTTAATATCAACATTTAGAGGAATGATATTAAAATATTTCTTGATCTAAGCTTAGCATACGAACAGCATGATGTACGATTTTACATATTATTGTTCATATGGATATAATATAAAATATGTGGATATTCGATTTAAATAAATAAAATTATTTACTTGAAATTGTCTTTCTTATAGCCGAATACTGAAATATTATATTAACTTGTTTTGGAGACGTTATTTATGTGTATACTTATTTTATCAAGATTTCTCTATTCAAAATAAAAGTAATGATACAAAATTAAAGGGCTTTTCTATGCAATTTTTTGCTATTGTGGGAATCTAAAGCATTATGTAGGCTAGTTTTAGTGACATCTTACTGAAAATATGATATTTGTTTTATGTGTAACTGCCTAGCTGCGTATGTTTTAATAGGTTTGTAGGTTTTAATTAATTAAATATAATATTAAATTTAAATTTTACTTTATAGATGAAAGTATATATCTGAAAATGCTGTATTAAGTATTATGTTATTTAGATATTTTGTACATATACATATATATATGCGGGCTTGTGACATAGGCTATAAGTTGCACTAGAGGGTCAGTGCACCGAGGTCGCGATGCACCGGAGCATGTGGCCACTGCCCCCGCCCTCTCGCCGCCGCACACCCTTTCACGATGTTTGATGCAATTTATAAGCGATACGACATTTTCATTGAAATGCTTCCAGACAATATTTTTATTGTAGGTAATATACCTAATATAGTAGTAAAATTAAATTGCAACTGGATATTTTATTGAATTAATTGATAAGAAGACATTTTTAATATATAATAGAGAGTGTAACATTTTTAAATACGTGTAATAATAATAATAATTTTATTAAGATATTTTTTTTTCTTAAAGTACCTTAGCATTAATTTGTAATATGTATAATGAACATATGGAACCTTTTTCTTCACACACGAGGGAATGTCTTTGTCTGGCATTGGGAATTTTAGCGGTTGTTTTATTATAGACATACATAATAATATATCACTACTTTTTTATTCTTAATAGGCCAGCATTTGACAGTTGTCCTGGCTGATGTTAAGCATAGACACGGTCTAGGATGTAGCAAGATTGCCTAGAAGAAAACTGTTCACTGGATTTTTATATGTTACTAATGAAAGAATGCTTCATTTGTAGCTTATAACTTGGGTAACAATGAGTGCCCGCACCGGTTACTTTAAATTTTCATTAGCACGGGTGCTCGGCGCGCCGCCGCCGCTCGCCGCCAGCGCCTGCAATTACATTTTGCAATTTACGAATTGTCTTTTTATTTACGACGCTTTTACGGGCACTTGCATTATCAATGTGATATGTGAGTATACCTGTAATTAATTTACAATAATATTAATATATTTATGCAATAATTAAATTTTTTTTTTTCAATTCCGATTTCTATTTTATTACTTTTTACCGTTAATATATATTCCAAGTATATTCGAGAGATGACGATATTATATATGATACGTAAAAATATTTTAATATAAAAGCATTTATTTATATCAATTAAATAAAATTGGTACCTACCTACATTTCTACAAACAATAATGTCTAAGATTCTGACTATCGAAATTATCGATACGTTCTAATATGTTTACTTTGAATGTCTAAAATTTTAAACCTTTATAGGTCAACTCGTTGATGTCTTTTATACGACACATTACTATTAAGCTTAAATACGTGCAAATCTAATAAATCTGAATAAATATTAAAATAAGCAAGAAGAAAACGAAAATTTTCCTTACGCTACAGCTATTCGAAGATCGCAAAGAACGGCGAATAAATGTTCTATAACTAATGAAATACGAGATTGGTTTCATTATTATATTATGGTGACTTAAATTAAAGTATCGTCGGTTAACCTTTTGGATAGTTAATAATCTGAGATTTATATGTAATACATATATATAAATATATAATTTTGATTGAATTATTGGTATAATAATACCCGTAAAAACGTGTGCACAACCACAACCATCGCACATCGCAGTCGACTTATTATATTATTATCAGTATACTGAGAGTGTTATCAGCACTTGATATAATAATTAATTGTAGAATATAATAAAAAAAATATTTTAATTGTTTTTATTTTTTATTGAAGTTTTTTTTCTATTTATAACTATTGTTACATCCAATAAATTACAAATAAAATGACGATGTTAAAATATAAATATTATTCTATTAAACCTCGGTCTTGAAGCATTGCTTAAATAAATAATCATTTTCAATGAAGCTATAAAATCAGATGATATGCAACTATGCCGTAGCTCTGCGTAACTCAATGCTACGATATGAGGTGAAGCTTTGACGCCATGCTGCTAAAAATAAATAAATTTAAATAATTCAATTACTACACTGAAACAGCAACATAAAATAAAGTACTAGCACATTGTCTGACAAATAATCATCTATTTACGGCTACGCTGCGACAAGGCTTACAATAATTTATTAACAGTTCAATATAACGTAATCTTAACAGAAAAAATAAAAACATAATTCAAGTTAAAGGTGCAATAAAAATCTAAATAATAATAAATAAATTACAATTATTTGTATATCTTTATTTATTTGTATCCAATACAGAGTTTATACCAATGTTTATAAAATTCAGGGTTGAAGGAATAATTATACAAAAAATAATGCTTTGAAAGTATATTTTTGAATTTATTATTATATTTCGATAAAAATTGTCTACGTCAAAGTCGTAGGCTATAACAAGACGTATAAAATTATTTGCGGTATATTTTGGTTTTCACGGTTTGAGACGCAAAAAAAGATTTATTACGTGCACCCAAGCTACGACATGCAAGTTTTGCTCGAAAGTAAAGATAACATTAAACTTATTTAAGTAATATTTTGTATTATAATTATATTATATTATATATTTTTAACGCAATAACTATATGTTAGAATTAAGAAAATTTGTAACTTGTTTCCTAGTAATTTCCCTCCATACGGGTGGGTCACTTTTATTCAAGTATAAGAGCAAAAGTACCGCAACAGTAATTGTTGTAAATGCCCACCGCTTGAAAAAGCCTAATATCTCGAAGGTTATAAGAAGAACTCCTTATCTTTCACTAGGATATTCCATTGCATTGCGGGCTGGTTAATAAATATGTGGGATAATTTTATTTGATACATACAGGTTCGATATATTTCTTCCTCACCAAGGAAGTGATCAATTAAAAGTACATGTAAACTTGGTGGCGTTTCCCTTGACTTGAACCCACAACCATTGGTTAAGATCCACGTATTAAACCCTGAAGGACCAAATTGGCTCTTTGTCTCTTTAGTCAAGGATTTATTTTTAAATTAAAGTCGTTAAGCTAGCATGCCAAAAAAATACCCCGTTCGCTTTTACAGAGACAAGCCCGTAAAGTATTTAAAAAGCAATTGTTCAAGCGGAGAGGCTAGTTACAGACACGTAAAATAAGAAAAACGACCTAAGAATATGTGTGTTTGTCCATCAGTCTCTTACCGCTTTGAGGTTATGATATATACGAATAAAACTTACCAATTATTCAGCAATTATTATTTATTTATTCGTAACAGGTATCACAACACGCCTTATTTTTTGCTTTGACGAAATATATGTGCAATAAAAGGTTAGAAATTACACAATGCATAATAATAACTATAAAGGAGTTTATAAATAATTTATTGGTTTAATGGATTCATGAATAATTCAAATAGTGCTTGAGAATGAAGAAAAACATTATTGTTATATAAAAAGTTTTACAATTTCATGTTTTAGACTTTACCTGAAAAAGTAATGAGTTGAAATTGTGAGAACAATAATTATGTCTTAAGCTATTTTTTTATTGCCAATATATAAAATACTACCAATACTACCATGGACTTCGTATGGGTGAAATAAGGACTTTTAACTCACGTGCTATTTAAAATTGATTTAAAAAATGATATAGTAATATACTTATTTTAGAAGGTATATACAGGTTTTTTCTATATCTTGTCTTATTATAACTTTCCTTAAGATAAGCCTAACATGCCAGTGGTAGGCGATAGTGCAAGCCCCTTTACCGCGCAACAATAATACTTTGTTTCAATGCTTTTAACTTAGGGTGAGTAAGCTAGTATAATTACAGGCACATGGGACATAACGTATTAGACCCAGCAGTTCGCGGCGAGTTATCGGTGTGGGAATTGGTTTATAATTAGTAGCATCATGTTCGTCACACTTCTGGGCTAAGCCTCCTCTCCTTTTGAGGATACGGTTTGGGACTTATTTCACTGCGCTGGTCTAATGCTGGTTGGTGGATATACATGTAAAAGTATTTTATTTTAAATAAAAATATAAACGTTTTAATTTATAAATTTTGTTTAAGTGGTGATAGCTTAAAGAGTGCTGTGTCTTTCGAATGTCTAATCGATAATGGCAGAATGAGAGAAATCAACGATAGACCAAACAACCGCTAAATAACATTTATATGTACGTGCTCGTTGTATGTAAGGTCGTATGCTATCAATATGAATAATTTCCGTGTGATTATGATTTATCACAGACGGATAGGTTATTATTACCTATACAATAATTACGTCACTGAGAATGTTTTTCATAATAATAAATATTCAGTCATTACTCTGCACACAAAGATATTATATAGCCTATACATACACTCCTATAGATGTTACAAATCTGTCTGTCTGTACACGCATGACGAAAAAACTGGTTGGATTCATTAAAACTCGTCATCGTGAGTAGTATTTGTATCCCGCAAAATAAAAAGTTTCTAGAGTATAGTGAAAAAAATGTTTTCTAGTTTACAAAGTGACCACGGATAGACTAGACAGAATGCTAGCAACATTATTCACGAATTCACAACAATTTACAAGAATCATTTTATAAATTAATAAAAAAGTTTAATTTGAAACAGAGAAGAAATAAGAATTATATCTATTCGTATATGAAGATGTAAAAAGAAACATTAAAGTATTTTGACCCAAACAGAGTTGTGTAAAATTGTGATGTGTTTAAATTTAGATAAGTCCGTTTAATCCTATTTTCTATAATACCTTTTCATTAGGTGTGATCCCTGTCACAAGTACATCTATTAAAAATAAAAAAAATCTGGAATTACATTGAGAGTTGGTAGCGTTAATCAATCCACATTATCTTTGTGGCGTGCATCGACCCGTTCGTCGCCGGTCTGTACTGCAGCCATGGCATTATCGAGTAGCTTTCTGTTGTTGTCTACATATAATACTGAATGATAAAATTTATAATAATAAATGCGCTTACATATGTATATTTTTAGTTTCGGGTTAAACAATACGCGACAACAGTATAAAAAATATAAAAAAATACAATTAAGTAGTTTAATTTATTTCACACAAACAAAAAATTTATATAACTTCAAACTATTTAAGTGCAAACATTAAAAGTACATTTTTAAATAGTTAATCAGTAAACTGAACTAAAACTAAAATAGTTATATTACACAATTTTATGTATACACTGAGATTATGTTCAGGCGGCATCGCATTCCAAATGCAAGCCTATACCTGCCGGAGCAATAATGAAAAAAGTATAACCAACCAGACTTCCTGTTCAGATTCCAACTCAGTCCCGACTTCGCAATGCGATACATCCAGTTATGTATCAAAATCTATAGCTTTTAATTTTTAATAAAGGAAACGAATTGTTCTTTTCTTATTGTACTTTTTTACTGACTACTTGAAATTGCTACATTAATAAGTTATATTTAAAAATGGAGTCAGTACTTTTTTGTTTTAATAAGAATGTTTTGCATTGTACTTTTTACTAATAGGTAATTCAAGGTTCTACTTTTAAAATGTGTATACGTTTTTACCCTATTATAATTATTTTTCTAATATATTTAAGTTTTAGTTCTGTAATTAATATAATACTATAAATAGGTATCATCATCCGTGTTATCGTGTCCATGTTATCAACTTTCATAACTAATGATTAATAAGATAAATTTAGAAGTATTATAGTTAAAGAGAGACAAAAACTCCACTAATACGTTTTTATTATATACTAATGGTATCGTTTACATAAACGTCATTAAAATTTCTAAATATTTATTAAATTTCATTGTCATTATTAAATCGTCAACACACCTAAAGTTCAATTCGTCATATTTTTGTTTGAATATATTCTAATATAACGGGCTTACTACTTAACGTGTATACACGCGTTATTTAGCGGTGTTTGTTTAATCAATGATGTATCTCCATTTGAATGTCAAATCAGTGATGATAGAGACCAGTCCGTGTTTAGCTAAGCGCCTGCAAAACACAGTTTATAAGTAAGGCCATTGGTGATTTAAAATTAAGGAATATTTACAAACATTCATTAGTCTTTTAATTATAATATTGTTTGTATCTGGATTAACATAAAAATAATTAGCTTCATTTTTTAACGTAAAAGTAGTATACTTTATATAGTAATTATTAGTATATAAGAGAACCAATCGAACATTCGTTTGTTTTATTTTCGTTAAATATTTTGTGGAATATATCTCCTTCCATTAAGAGTCCGTGCTTGTCTTGCGTATGTAAGCTATTTTATAATTAAATCTGTTTAGTTCTAGAGCTATATCTTCAGCTTCAGGTGGTTGCTCACATTTGGAGAAGCGTTTGGTCATTACTGCCTCTCAAAATTATACCATTAACCATACGTTTCAATTGAATTTTAATTTACTTGTGCCGTAAGTAGCTAAACACAAGTCGTGGAAGTGTAAATCTGTAAGTTTATATTTAATTTAAATTACATTTACGGTAAATAGCCATTTTACATACACTTATGGTTTTGGTTTTTTTAAAGTAATGACTAATAAATCTTAATATAACTTCTTATCACTAATACACTTTATTAAATAATAAAAAATAAAAAATGTGCATTCCAAACATTATATATTATTAATCGATTCTAGATGCATTGTACTTTGAGTGGTAGAGGTCACTGCAACGTTGTTGTGTGCCACTGTGCAATGTAACCGAGCGATGCAACTTGCGAGTGTGTGCGTCAGAGTCGGGCGCGGCGCAGCCTCCGTGCGTCTGCGGCCTGTCTAGACGACTCCCTTCCCGCGCTGCACCGCTTCGTTCCCCGCATACTAACCTCACCTTCCCCGCCGCGAACCCCTCACTCCCCACGGCCCGGCCGCTCCTTTCACTGCACCGACCACCTGCTGTTATTGCTGTCCGGCCGGCGGTGCCGCTTCAATGCCAGATGAGCATATTATGCAAAAACATTCGAATTGTCAATGATACATATTTTTAATGTATTAAGCACTGTTTTCACAATGCTTTTGAATATAATTAGACAATCACCGAAGTATATTGTTGTTACTCTCGTGGTAGTTACATTATAATACTACATTCATAAATTATTCATAAATTATTTAGTTTTAATGAATATTTTGAATTTCGAAACTTAAATTGGTCCATAACAGTCATGAATACTTTATCGTATCTAACGTTAAGTCTAATTAGGTAGATATAATATATAAATATTGATATCAAAAATTGAATTGCTTTCTGCTAGAACAGTCGACGATAGCTCTGAGTACGGCAGACGGACAAAAAAGTAAACTGCAGAAATTATAAGGTACGAGACGGCTCTGTCGAGTTGTACGACCACACTGCGCTAGCACAAGCAGTGTAATAAATAAAGCAAGCCAATGCACCACAATATTGTATGTGTGGTAAGGCTATAAATAAGTGGCATATTAGTACGTGAGTGGAAACAGCCACCTGCCGAAGGCTCTCGGCGACTAGACTGCAACTAGGCAACCATGAATACACATGGATGAAGCTCTATAGAGGTTTTAAGTGTTATTTAATATATGACATTATCTGTCCTAACTGTGCTATTGATGCATCGATTAGTGGAGACCACTGGACCTAAAAAAACTGAGAAAGCTAACCACTACAAAGTTTGTGTAATATTCCACTTCTTTTAAAGGTTATTTGATGACTTTTATCAGACAATATAAAACTTACTTAATTTTTTTTATATTTTAAACAATAAAATTAAACAAATTTAACTGAAATCGTGCGATGAAAGAAAAATATTTTTTATTTTTTCAACACAAGTGTTTGCTTATTCTGTTCTAGTTTATCCAAGAATTACTTCACTCGAGTCTGATACACACGTTTCTCTGATTCCAAGAAAATGCAGTCGCTTTACGTCACACCGTGCGTCATATTTCTTTCGACATGTAATGACATAGTGCATAGTTGTATTTAGGGCAAAGTAAACATCGCACATTGTTTCATAATGACGTCATGATTAATTAGGTCGTAAATTGAATTATTTGGCTTAACACGTGAAAGCGGCTGGCCCATGACCTCCAGGAACAGACGTCTAGACACATAGTCATAGTCTAGAAACGCGGTTGGTAAATAGCTGGGCTTTCCCCCGCCGCCGTCCATAAAAAGCCGATCCACGTATGAGCTAGCGCACATAGTCATATTATGAAAACAGTCTGATTAGCGGTCTGGTGGTGTGGCTATTGTCAACCACTGGAATATTTTATTATGTTGATATAAATTTTCAATTGATCGTGTTTGAAATATTTATTTTCCTTAAAATACTTCCTAATTTGGTGTATTCATGTTAATGTTAAATGTATTGAAGTCTATGTATCGTATTGATGTATGTACGTACAAACGTATATGTATATATATACATATAAATGTAAACTCGATGTTTCTTGACCTTAAGTCAGTTTCATCGAACGTAATAGTCTAATGAGCCGAACATATATGTTTCAGTTTTTATTTTGGATTTAAAGATGCTTTGCCTTTTAACTGAGTCACGTAATTATTAAGATAATATAAAACGTATAGTTAATTAATTATTAATAAATTACTGCATGTGTTAGTGTTATGGAATCGTTCTACATTAATTCGCCTTATGCCGTTTAAAGGTGCCTTGCGTGTCATGAAGAATGCACGCCAAAAGTGAATATATATATAAAGTGAATATATGGAGTTTTACGTACATAATCCGCGATTGTGTAATAAAACATTAAGTTTAGCTATATTGATTCGTCCTGGTGTAATCACATAATATTATAAGTTTGGCAACTTTTTACTTAACATGTCTTTTAACATTTTACTGGCATTTTTTAATTTATAAGTTCTACATTTTAAAGGTATTTATATAACATGTTCCAACGACTTGTTATTACGACTTCATATTCCTCAAATGTGTTCTTACTTCTTTATGTTTTAGATCAAAAAAGTAATTCAAGTTCTAAAGAAGTAATGTTTGTGATACGATACATTATATAGATCATGTTCTATTAGATTTTAATATACATAAAAGATTGTGTCGATAAAAATATTTCAGCTGTGTCAGCTGTTAATAAATGACAGAGTAATGCAAACTGTTTCACCAGATCCCACTTCTACAGTGACTAAAGCAACTACGTGCTGGTTGTTTATCAATGACTTAATTTTAAAACCTATAAGATAATTTTGTATGTCAGGTAACTTAAGATACGATGTGTTTGACATGTCATAGACCAAAAAATCCTTAAGGAAATAAATTTAAAAAAAGTTCTTAAGAAGCTTAATATAACATCGTCGCCCATCTAATCAGTGTATGTATGTATTTGATATTTTTGTCAATCCGTCGATAGTTTTTTGCCATATAAAATGAAATGATACTCACTGGGGGCCTGTACAAACAATATTGTTCTGTTTAATTTGCATATTTACAAACACCGCGTGTTACGTGATTAGTCTAGTCTCTGTAGACTCTGAAGTGAACAAGAAATATTTTAAACACTTTTTAGTGCAATAATTTTATGGCAGAATAAAAAATTTGCCATGTCACTTTAAGTTAAGAATATGTATTTTTAGCTGAATAATAATAAATCCGCAATTTATTGCTGTATTTATCAATTATTTTTAATTAGATTTCCTGCTATGTACGTTAGTCATCTCATTAGATATGCTGATGTACATGGTTTGAAGTTCAATCAACACGGATATTGTGCGTGGTGTTGTGTGATCCTAAGTCACCACTGAATAATATTTAATAACTATAATTATTATTTTATATAAATTTGTTTTAGTGGCATTAGGTCATTTGATGATAGTAACGTGAAGTCGATATTCAATGTGTATGGTATACACGTGACTATATTACAATAACTGTTCAAAATTACTAGCCTTTCATTTGAATTTTTGGTTTTAATTTGGTTTATTATTTCTGTTCTTTTTACGGTAAGTAAAATTAAGTGTTAAATAAATAAGGTGTCTACCAGTACAATTATGCTAAAGAAGTTCTTTGAGAATCATTTTGTAACGGGTAGTCTGGCTGGAGTACCCTTACGGTGTAGGTGGTTCCAGTATCCGGCGTACCTAAATGTGTAAATTAGTTCAGTTGTACAACATTCGAGGTAGTTCTATATTTCCCGGGAACAAATCTTTATTGCATACCAATGACCACGAAGCATTCGGTCATACGCCACTTCGACGTCAACGAACACCATTTAAGCTCGTCTGTATTTCTCATACCATTGTCGAAGTGTTGAAAATGGTGGCCACGTATATCCGTCCCCTTTAACAACTTCCATACTACTGGAATTTAACCGTACCGCCCATTGTTTTTCCGTTTTCTTAGTCAGCACAGCAATTTTTGAACCCTCATATTGACTTCTCTCATTATACCGGTGAAAATTAACCCGTGGATTTATAGTTGTACCATTCCACGATCTGCGAGCCTTTTCTTATTTCCTCAACTTTACGGTCCTCAATCTAATCTTTCAAAATAATCCTTGCAACATTCTTAATATTTTTAATATCATTCCCTTTTCCTTGGATTTAGGAATCCAATAATAACTAGGGTTATTATTATCTAGAAGAGTTTACATTTAGTTTTTACGTTTAATCATTTAATCATTTATATTGTAACATTAACAAGAAGTGAACGATAATAACTGCTATAGTGTAAAACTGTGGTGCAGTTATTAACGTCCGTCAACAAAGCGACATTGCTCTATTTTTTAAAAATTAAGTTGCACAAATTAATTTAAATGAACAAAATATATATATAAAAAATTAAATACACAATAGAATTAAAATGAACAGATTACAAATTAATAATATTTAAAAAAAAATTTAACAAATATTAATATCTGATTTAAGCAAAAAACATTGTAAGGATGCAATTGTATTACTATTTGTGTGTACTTAATTTAATAAGTTACATTATTAATGAAATAAAATAATATTTATTGTAAAAACAAAAAAAATAATAATAATGAAGCAAATTGCGCGCTACTCAGCGCTAGTAAACATAATACGTTCCGAGAAAATCATATTTTAACAGTAAAGATAAATATTATCTGAAAAATCTTGTTATGAGATGGTGATATATATACTCTTCACACACAACACACAATTTACGTCTTCACATTTAAGTATTCGTAGTTAAATGTAAATGTACTTATTGCGTTGTTAGTTAAAGTTTATGGCAATCAATTATTGTAATTTGTGTTAATTAAAACTTTTTCACATGTAGTAATTTTTAATAGTCAACTTTTTATTTTCGCAGACGCAGATAAAAGGTGCTAGCTCAGACGGCGTGTTATTTACACATATTATATCGCTTTGCACATTTTATCGCTTTAAACTTTAACGATATTGTAATGGGTATTATAAACACATGGTTTTTATATTCAGTGACTAGACACGTATGTATTACGCAGTTACCTAGCTGGGGACCGCGGTCGAGTCCGTATTAAAAATTCGTCTGCAGTCTGTCTAGACGCGCTCCGCTTACATTGTGACGTGACACCTTGAATACTTAGAACATACCTACTTATAACTCACTAAATCGTGACAAACCAAAATTGTTATTTCGTGATATTTCCTGTAGGTACTATGCATTTTGTTGGTCGAACACATTCCTGTTTAAACTAGGTTTTTGACTGTGCAATATAAAAAAAACATAATAATATATAATTATAAGATTTGTTACTTATTAACTACAAGTCATAAATCAGTCTAAAATAAAAACAAGATCTTATTACCCATCAAATAAAATCCAAAATAGAATATTTGTATATTTATAGTGACGACGTGTTAATTATGACACATCATTTCTGATATATTTGAAGATAAAATAGATATTTGAAAACTGCAGAATACAAAATTAATGAAATTTTCTTGTTGGTGCTGTTTCTAGACGTGGCAGGTAATTTAAACTCTCTAGACGTCGAAGAAACGCAGCAATCGCTCTCTCCGGACAGCTGTAGGTTTCGATTGGATGTCTTTGCATATTTACTCATTAGAATTTTATAAAATAATTATACACTAACGAAGAAACCATAAAAAATCCTTAATTATGTTTTAATGTTAAATAGCATTTTATCATATTATATTTGTGTTCATTTTATTTTTAAATAAAACAGAACAGCGTGTTTTCACCTTGCTTATCTTAAAAGGGTTCATCGTACTTTTCGTATCAGTGATTCAATTGTTTGAAATTATATTAACAATGTACATTAAATGCTTTTATACAACATTTATTTATTTATTTATAAAATATAAAACTATTCAATACATAAAGTATTATTAATATTAAGTACCTATATTAAGCTTATGATAGGCCTATTTTGAATAGGCGTACATACTCCGAATACAAAAAAATATCTTTATCATAATTAACTAAATATTTCTGACGCTCATGTAAAGTTCATTTACTCATCTGAAAGTCAAGTAAAATTGAAATTGATATGACTCGATAAAGATGTATGTCATTAAATTTTATTATTCAGACCACAATCTGTTTGGGTTCCAACGTTCGTAAACAAACATAGTTCTTATGCGTTTTCGTGACGAGCTTCGTCTATATCGCAATCATGAATACCTGAATTTTAGTTATGCAAAACACATTTTTGCAGATAAACCATTATTAATGGTTACTTTATCGACTTTCACTTTAATGTTTTGAGATCGTTGCTGTATTCTATTTTCAACATGTAGTTCCTGTATGTAATTCCTGTATCCTTGAAACTTAGACTTATTTGTTGACGTCCATGAAGTATGTTTATGAAATACAATACATTTAATTTGTCTCTATTGATTACAAAAGATGAAGGCATTACTTTTCGTGTAAATGAAACTTCTCGGGTATAAACGTTAAGGAAAATACACACAATTTCATATTATGTAGTTATTTTTATTCAGGCTGTTTCATCTACGTGTAGCAAATCGGCATTCATATTATGTTATACTCACAAAGTGTCTGGCAGGTGGTAGGTATATAGGGTTAGCGGCTGCGGGCGCTGCACCTTGTGGTGGAACTGGTCGCGAGGGTTGGTGAGGGGCGCGCGGGGCAACTCAGGGCTCATCGACCTCACGGCGGCGCTCGCGCATATATCGGCGCCCGCTCAGCAAAAAGCGCCTAACCTAAATTTCGGTAGCTGTCTGGCGCAATCTCTCCCATCACAGGTCGCAGACGCATTCTTTTGTATGTAATCGGCACGCGCGTGCACATTCGACACCGCTAATTAAGCCAAGGACTCAGCTTTTGCATTTTATTTTTCAACCATCAGAAACCCTATCAATCAATAAAGGTTATTTATATTATTTTGTGTGTGTTAAACGTGCTTGCAACTTATGCGGAGACTCGTGTAAATAAGTTTAAAAATACGATTTTTAGCTCCATATAATAATAAAAATATTAATAAACTTTAAAAATACACTGCGTTGTAAGGGGATATTTTTTAATTTTATTTAACTATCATGTTTAATAAAAAATAAAAAATACCCTAGTTATAAGTACGAAACTACTACATTAGAAATAACCTAATCATCTCAATCATATTATTTGTATACTATTTTTGATGTAAGTAAATTACGTGTACTATTTTTCATATTTGTTAAATAAGGATCCCTGACTTAAGAATCTCCACTCTTGATTTCGAAACGAAAATATAAAGTTAACAAATTCCAAAATAAATTAAGTAAGTTTAATTAATCGACTTCTTTTAATACAATCCTTGACATTATGAAATGTCAAAATGGCGTATTCGTTCCAAGTCACATTAAATACGGAGACGTAACGAACGGTCATTATCTTAAAATGAGACGGTTATCATTTTTAACCTTGAACCTGTATTGAACCGACGATGGTTGCTTTTGAACCTACGATTATTGTAGGTATAATATAGCATTGTACATTGTGTTTGCGCTAGACGGGCGCGTCAGCCTAGACCCATCGCAAATGGCCTTCGTATTTGGTTTAATCATGTGACATCAAACTATGTAATAAATTAATCCTAATGTAAACGTCTGCAACACAAATAAGGAACTGAATTTACATAAACAAGAATATTTAGAGAATTGAAGAAAAACACACTTGCCAATTTTATAACAACCCACCCCTATTTATACAGGTGTTCATTCCTTTTGTATGCTTTAAATAAATTTAATAACATATAATATCACAAAGTATTTTCCATAACAGATAAAAAAATGCCTTTACATTTTTCATAATTAGTTCATAGTATATTATTTCTTATATCTCATTTTCTTAGTGTCAAGATAGCCCATCGGTTAAAAAACATAAATTTTAATTCTCAACCAAAGAAAACGGGTAAAACCCGAATAAGCACAACTTAATTTTCATATGCTGAATTTGTGTTAATTATTCATCTCATGCAAGGCGGTAAAGGTAAATATCGTGAGGCAATCTGCATGTGCACTTGTATGTTATAAGTAACTGTTAAAAGTGATGAAACTAAGGCCTTACTTATAAAGGTTCCTTAGCGGCTGTTTAGTGACACTGATTTATCCCTGTCTGAAATGATTGGTTTGAAACTTGAAAGAAAAACTTTCTTTAACCTTTTTGTCAAGTAATAGGTTAGGTTGGAAGACCATTATAAAATTATATCAAACCGACATCTGAAGTAAAGCAACAGTATGTAAAATGTCCTACCTCTCACTTTAAAGAAGCTTAGAGTTTACGCTGTGAGCTGTGTATTTTTAATTTGCATATTTTAAATTATTAAAACCGAAGTAGTGTTCCATTATACGCTTAGTTTTTGAAAATGATTTTAATTTATAATAGTTTATTTTTTTTATTTCATTATATTATTTTAAATTATTAGTTAATATGTCTTATATTGATTACTATTTCTAAATCGTTTATATGTCTTTTGAAACAGTACGCGACGTGTTTGTTACATAAATTGGTGTCGATGTAAATTTATTTGCGAATGAAATACAGTGTTCGTATATAAACATAATAACATTAAAAAAATTTAATGAATCTACGGAGTTGAACTTTTACGTGTTAATTCAGTTCACATTACAATGCATTTTTATTGTTTATTGTAAGCATGATCTGATTCTACATCTAGGTTTGGCTTAAGACAAAAGAACTACTCAACGGTTAACACACGAAATTTTGTATAAATATTCATTATCATAGCCCGTTCTGACAAAAGTTTGATACATAAAAACGTTACTTCAAGTAGTTACTTCAAAACGTATATGACGTAGCTACTTCACTCAGAGTTGGCTTTTGACAACCAACTGCTCAACGGTTAATAGAATATATACGGAATTAAACCTCTAATCTAAACATATTCCAATCTAAACATATGATAGCCATATCATATCCATAATTATAGCCCGTTCTAAAGTCTAGCATAAACCAGACGGTTTTCAAGATATTCAGTGAAAAATTCTGCAATTATAACAAAAAACAAAATGTCACGTCACGGCACTGCTGTACATAAAATAAAGCAAATAATAATATTTTGGGCTGCAGTGGGAAACTAAATGCAGAACTTTCGTCAATACCTTTGTCTATTTTGTCTTAAAGCTCTTCGGTGTTGGTCAAGCCTTCGGAGCTGATATGTCACTAGAAGATCTCTTTAATAAAGTCCTCAATTGTAGTAATTTAAATACAAGCGACCGTAATAAAGTGATGCACAATAAATAAAAGTATTATTTTGTAAAAAAAAAGTTGAGAGGCAAATTTCGCGACATTTTTTTTAATATTCAATGAAATTCCTTGATGTAACAAAATTCATTCAATTGTCAGTTACATTTACTTTCTCAGAACATTTATTTATATTCAACATATATATTCTCAATACTAATTTATTTCGTAAGCATATCTATTTGACATAAATGGCACTAAAATGGCTGGCGTTTTAATCATTACAAGTGTATCTAGTGTAAAATAATTTAAAAATGTATTCGAACGCGGATAGTTTAATTGTCTAGCACACAATTATGGCCCAGACAGACGTGATAACTGACTGTCTAGGTCATTTGTTTCTGCCTCATATTATGAGCGAGAATTAATGTTGATGTTTCCCATTGCGCGATCTCGTTGGAATAAAGAGGTGGTCTGACTTATTACCTACTTTAATTATATTTGTAACTTTTATCTTTGTATTTAAATAAACCATTAAGAATCATAGTTTGATAAATGCTAAGCATTTAGCTTTAATTTGTGTTTGTATTCACAATTAATTCCTGCCAGGAATGTAAATTAACGTTTTAAGCCTTATTAAATCTAATTAGAATATCTTAAATAGACAGAAATTCTAATGATTCGAGTAGTCTATATACCTAATGACGCGATTCAAACTAGATTGAGTTAAGACGTTGATATATGATGAGTGATGAATATTACAGAGAACGCAATTTGTTGGTCTCTGTCATCTCACGTCTTATTATCATTTTTATTGCTCGTATTTAGAATAAATAAAATAAATTTATTTCTATTCGTTTTAATAGACATTTTTGTTGTGGTGGTAGTTCAATAAAAAGTCCAAGATCCAACTGACCATAACAATAAAGTTTTTTTATTTACATTTTGGTCAATATTTTGACATATATTGAATTTGGTTTCAATAATCAATCTTTTTAAAGTATACTTATATGGTTGGTCACATTTGCCAATAACATCACTGCTAACAAATATGACGAAGTCCTTACATCGTCAATGCGCCACCAGCCACGGGCAATAACTTTGTTCTCGCAATTATATGGCTCACTCACTCTACCATTTGGTGGTAGAATAGTTGATAATTGGGTTGTACCCATCCAGGCGAACACGAAGCCCTTTTATGTTATGTTGAAAACCTTTTTTGAAAAATGTAGTCTGTTTTTATATAATCTCCTTTCGATTTTGTGAAGGGGTATACTACATATAATCGATTTCAGTACTACATCACTCGATATAGGATCGCTATCTCCGTTTTAGTATTTCAATACATCCGCCAGTCACCCGATTGTTCCGGAAATCGCTCCGCCGTCTGCCCCAGATAAAATATTAGTGGCATTTTTAAATATATGTACTTAAATTATAAATTGAATTGTGTTTAATACATGTAATAAACAAAAATACTTGTATTTTATAAATTCTTTCTATGCCTTATACACATTATAGCAAATTGCTCTATTTGCTATAATGTGTTAGCTCATAGAACGAGTGAGCCAGAGTAATAACAGATACAAGTCAGAATAAAGAATTTGTTCCCATGGTTGGTGGATCATTGAGGGTGTAAGGAATGGATAATATCTCTTGCAGCGCCATTGTCACTGGGCTGTGGCGACCGCAATCCTATTATTCAAAACATTGTCTATATTATTTAACAAAAAGTCTAAAAATGTGAACCATCATTTTAAATGTCCTGCTTTTACAGATGATTAATATTATTATTATTGCGTTCTTGTACAGAAATAATAAACTTCAATTGATGCGAATACTTCTAGTATGCAATGAAGGCGAAGATGTTGAAGCACTACTTGTTACCGCTTCTGTACAGCAACGAATTAAATGTTACCTTTACCTATCAGGGACTGCCAGGTCTAAAGTCTTTAATGTAATAAACAATAACATTTGATATATAAATATTCATGGTTAACATAAGAATTTTATTTGGCAGCACAATGTATCGCGTTTGTGTCTGATTAAATGTATCGGCCTCGGAGTGACAATTTTTACCTAATTCGTGTCTAGGCCGATCGGTGATGCATCAGAGGCTTTATGTTGCAGCATTACCGTTTGGAAAGATAAACCGGTGCTCGAGTGAGTGCATGGCGGCGGGCGGCGGGCCGCGGGGGCGAGGGCGGTCGCCGTCTAGACGCTACGTCACGCGGCCTCGCGATACCGCGTCTGTAAACAACAGTGTGCACTGACCGAATATGGCACCCGGCATCCGCCACGACCGCCCGCGCCGATCACCCTGCGACCTGCACGGTGCACGCCCACTAACTGTTCACTGTTCACCATCGCCTTGCCCTTTAACCTGCAACAGAGCAAACTGAACACTAACAGGCAACAGCAAAGGCGACCAAAACAATACCTACTTTCTACGCATATCTACAATCAGACGCTTATATTCTTTCTATTCGTCAATTCGATTTTGTTATACAAAAAATATATGATCATGACAGTAAAATAACTGTACTCCGACGAAAGAATTTATTTGAATTTAAAGAATTTATAATAACAGAATTTTTTAGTCACAAATACTTATCTCAATCATATATTTATTATGTATATAGTCCACTACATTAGTATATGTATCATTTTTTTCCTAGGAATAGACATTTTACAAGATTAGTCAACGAAATTATTTACGCACGTACTGAAACATGTATTTCGTAAAAATAATCACGGTGTATTAAGTAATTGTATTATTAATAATTATTTACATTAAAATACTTATTATGTATATATATTTAGTGGCAATGTAACATTAAACGGCAGTGAAACAGGAAACCACTATTATCTAAAGCGATTAGTGATATTTTAAGGTGATGGTGAACATGAAAATTTGTATGTTGTAATCATTTATTTTAATTAAAAATTATCAAAAACATTATACAAAGATAAAGATAATATAATCACGACGAACATATTTTATGATATTTATGATTGATTTTATCTATTAAATTACATTTTATATTAAATATTTATATATATCTGTGGTTCTTGTTCCCTTGACGAGATAATAAAGGTCATAATTTAATTAACAATGTTTTTGTTGAGGTATTTCTTGTTTTGAATTAAGGTATTAATAAAAAATAAACGATTAAAATACTAAAATGTAAGGAGGACGTACGTAGTGTTCAAGTTATATATTGACTATATTTATGTATTATGTAGGCAGCTTCGAACTTTCCATAGAAAATAAATAATACTTTTTTGTTCAGTATTAATTAATACCAAAAAAATTTAACTTATTACAACATATTTTGTTTATTTGGAAAAACGAATTAATTTCCAATGTATAGCATTTTCATATAAAATTTATATTTCCGCTATCAACGTGTTAAAATACTTTCCACACATGTTTTTATAACATTGTTGTGAGCGGTAGTATCAATAACGTCGGAATGTACTATTTACAAACCTGTAAATCTTTACCCCACTAAATTAGAAGTACCGCTGTAAGTACATTATTCTTTTAGTCATTTGACTTTTGAACTTGGAACGAAAAGTTGGAGAGTATATATAAAGGCGGAAGACTGTTTACAATTTCATCATTGTCGCGTTAAGTAGGAGTGGTTTATTAGTTTATTTTATGCTACCCCGGTTCATATTAAACCGCATAGTTAACTGAACATTATGTATCTACATATGTTATGAATTTGAACATCAAAGAGGAGAATTTACATTTCGAATGTTCGATTTCTCTGAATGAACGCATTTTATACGGTTCGATGAGCATGATCACGTAACTCACTTCCGACGTAGGTTTATTGAACATGGCACTTGTAATCGTTCGACTGGATGCGATATGTATGCAATGAAGTGCACCCGCTGTCTAAACATATCCCATTATAATCATATCAACAATTAACGTGTTCATGCAACCTAATCTTGTAATTCTTGATTGATCATTTGACAAAAAATATTGTTGATAATTTGCATCAAGAAACACATATTGCAAATAACTATTCCTTATACTTCTATCTTTATATTATTATTATATTAAAATAGAAATATTTACTTCTACTTATCTAAAATAATAGTAGGTTTTCTAACATTTTGTTTTTCCTATCGACAAATATTATTAAGTTAATACAAATACATAATTACATTTAAAGCATGAGATTTGAGCGCATTGGACAGTACTTTTAAAGATGGCTCATTAATTACAATAATACTTTTTATTTAAATTATCATGATAATTTTTAAGTATGTCAAACGGATAATTGTACGAATTAGTAGAACAAATAAATATAAGGAACAAAGGTTTTCAGTAAACTTAATAACACTCTATGTAGTACCTAGTCTTAACTTATTTTTAATTAAAGTAAACCCTTTTTTGAATACCATCATACGATGATTGTTACAAAAAAAAATTACATGCACGAGTACCTTTATTTTAGTTTTTTAAAACCCCGTAAATGTCACACTGCTATTCAAAGGCTTCCTCGGCTTAAAGAGAAGATCTTAAAAGCTTGTTCAACCACGTTTTTTCACTGCGAGTTGGTGATTGTTCCTGGGTTAAGAACCTTTGTCGGGTTAATTAAAAAGTTTTTATTTTATTCTATCAAGAAATACCCAGCGGCAGAGTGGAGTTAATAAGTTTGAAGTATTTACAGTTCTATTTTCGGAAAGGAAATTGATTTCACCTGAACTCTGTCCATCCCATCGAAATAATGATAATACTCATAAATCTCATAATATATCTATATTATAGTACATATATACTAATATTATATCTATATAGTTTATACTAAATTTATATAGTTTCCGTAGCCGTAAGACGGTCAGGACGACATCGTTAAATCTAATCATTATAATGAGATTAGATTTCAAAGATCTTTTCAATCTGTTCAATTACTATTGTCTCAAATTTAGTCACAGATCGTCTCTAGTAAAATGTAATCAGTATGCAATCTATAGCATGACATACGAATAGCCACAAATAACTGTTTTAACCATAGAACGATGTGATAAATGCACGCATTTTTGTAACTATTATCACATTAAATAAATATTAATGACTGTTACGGAAGACGCGAGATAAACGTGTCGCTGTAACGTTTTAAAGATAACGTTTGTGTTAATTGGTTATTTTATTAACAAGTTCTTTAAGATTAACCTAAAATAAATATTAGTTTCGTTTTACGACCTTTACTGGGATATATTATAGTTTATAAGCTGTTATCAAACTTAGTGAAAACTAACTCACAGAGTTACAAATAATATAAAAATATTCCACTTGGTTGTCGGACTGTGTACAAGCATGTGGTTACACAATACACATATATACAATACTAGCTGTGCCCCGCGCTTTTACCCGCGTATAATTAATCAAAATCAGCCTAGAGCCTTCCTCGATAAAAGGACTATACAACACAAAAAGGTTTTTTAAATTCGAACCAGTAGTTCCTGAGATTAGCCGGATCAAACATGTTTGTTTGAACTCTTCAGCTTTCTATATTAGTATAGATTCTTACAATGTCGGTTGTGATGATTTACCATACCTTAGCCATTTGTCAGCCTATTTAAAACAAAATATAAAATAAAGGGAAAGAATATTAAGATAAAAATGTATTAGTAGTATTAGGCATATAATAATAATTGCAATGAGCTGTCCTCAAATATTTTTAATTAAATAAAATTAGATAAACTCGATAAGTATGACACCGAGGCCGAAGCGATGTGCTTTCTATTACGGTATTAGCATTAATTAAGCAAATATATTCCAAAATATAATACTATTGAAATATTTTAGTTCATGTTTTTACAAAGCGATTTGTACTGTTCGTTACGCTTGTTTACTCCGGCTCAGAGTAAATAACGTGTGCAGGGAACTAACGAGCTGAACACCGCATTAGTATCTCGCAGTCAATTTAACATTCACATTACATTAAGTATTTTACAAGATATGATTTAGAACAGGAAAACTTTATGTTATAAATTTAAGTAAATTGATTTATAGAAAAAGCGCTACGTATTTGAAAAATTGGAGGTTCGTTTCTACTCTTTTTTATCACTTGTTCGTTAGTAGATTCGGACACAGTTTGACTGATTAACGAGAAAGTAGACTCATAGGAATTTGTATTTTTATTTAGAAGGTTATTTATACCATATAATTTGTTGTAACTCGCCGCAGAGGCGCTTTATCGTTCAACCGATCACCAGGACAATTGGTATATACGAGTACATAGGCAGGACAATTCGCCTGTTGGGTGTTGTCAGTAAGAACATAATATGTTTATATTTATGTCTATGTGTTTATTTAGTCAAACTTTTTACTGTTGTCATGCACACGCACACGCGTGAATGTTTCTGCCATAAAGGTACAACGAGTAGCACGGGAGTCGTACCGAATAATTAATTTAAAATATTCTATTGTGATTTTGTATATGACTTATTTATAAAAGCGAAATAATAAAAAAGCATTAATACCCTAATAAACATTCTAATGTTTTTTTTTTTATTTTTGTAGTATAGGTGATTTGGCTGCATACTTTTAAGGAAATCAGGCGGGTCTAGCTTGACAATAATTTGTCTGATATTATTAATAGTTCAGATTATATTGTCTGAAAAGTATATTTTCGAAGGTGTACAACGGTAAGTGTATATTCTCACTATTGATATTCATATAAATTTATGTCATTTCCATCCACGTTCCGTGGCTAGACGATACGCTTCGGCGCCTGGGAAAAATGAGCCTAGCTGTGGAAGACAATCAATAGAATAATAGTAGAACTATGCAAAAGACCCTGTTTCGTGTGTCAAGAGGTCGTTCACTAGTATTGTTGTGGTAAAAAACTTGTGTGTGAGACACACTGCGAGAGCTTAATATATAGTATGTAATAAATTAATATAAAATAATTAAAAGTGTATAAAATTTATATAGCCCGATATGGCCTATTTATACTAGTTTAAAGTCAAGCGATTAATCGATATAATAGTGTATGAATCAAATTTCACTTCAAATAATGTACATTGTACAAAATTTCGTTTCCATATTACGAAACTGTTGTATTACAATTTACATATCATTGTATATGATTTTATGTATGTAACTGAAAATGTTTCTGTTGTTGTTGTTGTTAATATCCTTATGTCACACAAATGATCATACAAGAACTAAACTTATACTTAATCATATAAGAAAATTGATTGTGCAAAGGCCGTCTTATCCCAGGCGATCTTTGAGTCTAATTTGAGAGAATAAATCAAGAATAAAAAAGTACAGATGATTTTTATTTCTTTTATGGTAAATTAGTTGGTGTGATTTTTTGCGAGGCGACTTTATATATTTTATAATTTATTGTAGCTACTTATTAAATGTCAACTTGTTAAGTTACAAAAAGCAACAAAAGTCTTAACATGAATACCGCATACCTATCTTAATGTTACATAACTGTCTCAGAACACAAAATATATAGTCTATCAAGTTCACTTTAAAATTAACGATAACAATAGTTTATTTTAGTAGCTTATCTTATTGTAAAAAATGAAGGACACATTATTATCAATACAATTACGTGTTACATATGTGACGTAGTAGCATTATTGTATATAAAAGTTCGTTGTAGATAAATAATATTCATTTTCTAAATTGATATTTTGATAATCGCCATATTATCAAGCAGGTTAATGAATTAAGTGGTTTCAAGGGTAAGTAAGAGTGCAAAATGTTCAAATACGCAATAGGTATTCTTCATATGCTCGAAGGTATCACGATATCATACCAAGACATTTAATTATCCGTTATCGTAGTTTTCTTCCGATAAGATAGATTTAAAGAACACTCGAACACAAATGTAATGTGATATTAAATTTTTTATACAAGATTTGATTTTCTAAATTATAGAAGCCGTTTTTTTCAGCGTAACAGTCTACGATTAGTCACCTAGCAATAGATCATTTTATATGATTTAAATTGGATATAGCAGTTTTATTAGAATGGGTCCAATCAGCGCTTAATAAAACAAGTTCTAATTTAAATATTTATTATTTATAATGCAGTTTGTAGGATCTTGGGTGAAGTATATATCTTAGTTGTTAGAAACGTCTCAAATCTCAGATTTTAAAAACATAAAATTGATTAGCATTGATAATACAAAATATAAATAATAGAGAAATTTAATCGGGTAATATTCTATTAATTTCGTTTTAGGTTTCTATATATATTGATCGCGTAAACAAAATAGTTATGTGTTTATTTTTTATAAAGATTTATAGTCCGAATATATATATACTTCCAATCTTCCAATAATTTTTGGCGAAACACGTTTCACACATTCATTTAAAAAACAACAAATACTTAGCTTACATTTGGCCAAGAATAATTAAAGAGTCTGAATGAATAAAATATTTTCGTTTCTTTGGTTTTGTCACAGATATATTATGTCATCTATCATGGTTGGTGTAATAATGCAATGTGAATTTATATATAATACGTAAAAGTGGGTGGATGGGTTACCTATCACATAGTAAATAAAAAAAAATCACTATATAAATTTCGAAGATAAATATTAGCATACATGTTTCTCTCCCTGTTGTGAATTTATATAATTGTGGACTGTGGTTACGAATACCTACTTTTACTATAACCGAATATTTTGTTATTGTGTAATGTGACTATATGTAAAATTAAGTAAATTATAACATGGAGATATTTTATTTTATACTCTGTAATTATTCGAATGAGTGTGCTGTGTGCGATGTGCGCGACATATGGTAGGCGCCAGACGTCTAGACGTTGGCTCCGGCTCGTCACCTGAAGGCTCTTCAGGCAGCTAGCACCCAGCCACAGACGCGACGAATAACCAGTCCCACTTTCTAAGTGTTATAATTTCGACAGTTGATGATTCGTCTCAATATTTTTTTTTCAGCTTTTTTCCATCCATTGCTGGACGAAAGTCTCAATTTAAAGCTAACTTTTATAACTGTTTTATAATAGTATTAAGCATTAAATTCAATAAAATAAATATTGTATTTTTGTAGTACCTAGTTATTTATTTTTATTCTTATAATTAAATTTTTAGATAAGAAATGATAAACAGGATTTACTATAACAAAGTAAAAAATTAAAAGGATACTTGATTAAAATGTTTTATTTCCTGTGTAGATGGAATATTTAAAAAGACGAATATTTTTAAATTAGCATGATTGTAGAGTTAATTTTAGAATAACACCGTTGGTATTTTTATGAAGACGATTTGATAAATAAATACTTACTTTATTAAAAACCATTTTTAAAATTAAATAAAACAAACGAACGTACTTTGAGATGGGACTTTTTATAATGAAGTATTATTAATGTCAAAACTTTAATAACGGTGCGACTATAACTTATACCAATCTTATCTCTCGTTTTAATTATTGTTGCCATTGAGTCCACAAATTATCATATTTTGAATTGGTTATAGTGAATACATTAAAACGTAGTAGTTTGGGAAAATGTAATATATACATATGTTTATATACTATATTTGAATACGATGTTTTATTAAAGACGTATAATATTGTAGGTATTTTAACAGTGCTCATGTCTTAATATTATGGACGTACTATGTATCACAGAAAAGTTACTTTATATTTTATCTAAAGATTAAATACTGTAATAAAGGATGATCGAATATTTATGTATGTATCAGGTCAATAACCAAAATCGAAGCTATTAATTACAATAGTTGTTATATTACTACGATTACTAATAGTTGTTATACTACTACATAATTATATATAAATGTATGGTACATTTATATATATGTAGTTAAAATGATTTAAGGTTATTCTTCATCTCAATGCGAGGAATGTAACATCAATTTATGTATACCCTTGAGCAACTAGAGCAACTTACAAATTGAGCAAAATATTCAGTTTTTCTTTTAACTACATTGTTAACATTCTAAGTGTAACGACAATTGGGATCTGACATAATAGCACCTTAACTTATTTAAGGTAACAATTTAAAAAAATAACGTAACGGTAGTCCAATGTAAAGTTAAAAAAGAAAATAATCTAGTATATCCTTATAAGACCAAGCTTTCGGTATTTCGTAATCGGTGAATGGTTATTAAATGCAGACTATGTAATAAAATATATTACGAATGTTATTAAGACAAGTTAGCTTGTCTAAAGTTCCAATACGAGAAATTTTGGGGCTTATTCCGTCACGCTTATCCATAGCGGGTTATTGGATACAAATTAAGTTGAATATAATCAAAAGATTTTTATCATCTATAGGCCAGATTTTCTTTTTTCAAAATATGCAGATTTTCTCACAATGTTTTCCTTACCCTTGAAGAACGTGGTTTATAAACTCTAATAAAACATAAGACACGTGCTTCCAGATTTGTACTCGTAATCTTCAGTTAACAGTCACGTACTCTATTCACTGGACCATCAATTGACGTTCATAATTGAAATTGTTGTCAGGTACGTTTTACCCCAAACCCAAAGAGAAAGCAGCATTCTGATCTGAATCTAATAAAACTGTGTCTAAAGTAACTTTCCAGCATTAAAATAATAAATGCTAGTCTCCGGTAGATTCGCACCTCGTAGGTCTCGAATATTACAATATCATAGGATTTTACTGATAAAATAACTAAAACTGTTCATCTTGGTAACAACTTTGTGCAAACTCGTCTGGGTGGGTACCGCCCATTCATCAGATACTCTACCGCAAAACAGCATTACTTGGTATTATTGAGTTCCAGGGTTTGAAGGGTGAGTAAGCCAGTGTAATTACAGGCGCAGGCGACACAACATATTAGGTTGGTGGCGCATTGGCGATGTAAGCGATGGTTAACGTCTCTTACAATTGGCATTGTAAGAGATGTCTATGGGGATTGGTGCCAACTTACCAAAAGGTGGCCCATATGCTCGACCGCCTACCGCTGCTATAAAAATCTTTCCAAAGTCATATATAGAGATAGAAGACCCTTCACTTAGATCAAATAGAAGAAATATACGTAGTTAAAGGAATTTTATCTTGAGCTCAATTTATGCACGTCATGATTGTAAAAGGCAAAATTATGTAATAATCGGTTAGTCGTTGTGTATTCTCGAGATATGGTAACGAGATATAACGTACCGCTAATTAATAAACCGCTGGTTATGTTACGACGTAGCAAATAATATTAAAAAAGAACAATATTTTTACGCACTAGTCATGTCATTATCATCATCAATCATGTGTACTGGCGAACTAGGAAATTGTTTAAAGTTGAACGATGATGGCCAAATTATAAGATGGATTGAAAATCAAATTCGGATAAACCCAAAACGGGAAACAAACATTAATGCTCAGGCTTTATCAAAATGAACTAGTTTTTCAAACTGTCACAACTGTTAATTGATTGAGATTGAATTGTACATATCGGTAATATATCGTTACCTACTAATATTGGAGCATACACGAAATACAGTGATTTGAAGGTAATAGTACAGTGAAGATCAAGGACAAAGAGTAGGTATTACAGATAAAGGTGTCATCCAATCTTATAAGTACCTATATCTTTGATAGCCTGTCCTTAACACGTGTATGTGTTGTATACATCAGTCTTATACTATATACTAACGATATACTACGTTCAAATAACTATATGAAATACGTTCGCTGTACTAAGTGGATCGTTTTCTTATGTAGTGGAAACCTACAGAAAAGTTCCCGGCTCGTTACGTACGTACGTTACGTTCTTCTCAGGGCCGTCAGAAATAAGACATGTCAGGCTCCCACCTCACGCATCTACGGCCCTAGGATTACAACCTATCTTTTAAGCCCCGGGCGTCGGGGTTGATACTCAGTGGACCTATGTACAACTAAGAAATGATATACTAATACTATAAATTGTCACTGAAAAAAAGCATATTCTAATTAACATTAACAAGGCCTACATAACTTACGATAATACAAAAGAGTATCTGCAATTTTGGTCATCAGGCCAAGCCGTTGAGGACGCCATGTGACACATCACATTACACTTGGTGTGATTCCTCGTATCCACTAATCACAGGTGGACTGAGACTGAGAAATAGTGCGTGGAGCTTTGTCTTCCATAAGCAAGGCCAGTGCAGCTTTATCTGGGTAGGTATTTTAAAAGCCACCCAGGGATGCACTGATCTTCGCTATTATTAATCCTTTAAAAGTTATAATTATTTTTACCAGTAGTTATCTCTACATTTCCGTCAAAAGTTTAATCTAAATTCGGCATTTAGAATTTGAAACAGATCATTTTCAAAATACACACCTTGTCACTTAATATTTTACATATATCAAATTAGATTACAATGGTTTAAAACTTTTTTAAATCACATTTTCAAAATATGCACAGTGTTAATTCATTAAAAGGCACAGCCGATTTATCAACATTTTAATTTATTCATTTTAATTAATTGTCATCGTACATTCTAAATACATACTTAAGTACTTCCTAATTGTGTGTGTACGTATTATAATATCAAAAGAATAATAGTAGTTTAAATATCAAATATATTATAACTTCAATCTTTGTTCCTGCACTGTATGTACATACATCCATAAAAATGTATACGTAAGGATGTAAAAAGTAAACATAATAAAAAAATACTGTTTATTTTCGCAAAGGAAAGGCATTCATTCAATAATTGTTTCCGCCATGCATCCTGGCAGATGTAGACAGGTTTACCTCGGGGAAGGCTCATTGTTTCTTCGCTGTAAAAGAAGTTCAGTGGGGAGTATAATTATTTATTTAATTAGGAGCAACATGTCATGCGGGTGCGGGCGTCATAAAGTCGGACGGATCACAGTGAATTGTAAAGAGTAATTGGAAAGAAACCCCGCTGAGCTGCGGCGGCTCTTTATTCTCGGGGACGTATTCATATTTGCATGCTAATGCATATATGCATAGGGACTAAAATATATAGTTATTGTAATTGATTATTACTTGCGCATATTTCTTTGTCTTTGTATTAGTTTGCTGTTCGTTTCTAATCTAAAGCTTTATAAGTTTGTAGTAGGATAATGTTTATTATTTTAAGATTCGTTTTTATGCTGGGTAACTAAAATTATTTAATAATTATCCAAATATAAATCGTTTATAACTATATAACGTTACTCCCAATTTATAAAGTGATAAAAGAAATTGGGTGTTTTTATAGCGGTTTCATGCGTCATACAATTTTGCAGTCAAATCGTTTAAACACGTGATTGAAGTCATATCGTGGTCTGTAGGCATGTAGATTATTGCGAGTACAGTATGGCTCGATAGGTATTATCTTTAGCGTCAATATCACGTTATCAGTAGTGATAACACTTGATAAGGCCATACTCGTTTGCAGACAACTCTAGCTTGTCTGGGTAAATGTTAGCATAGTTATGTCTGTCTAATAAGGTCAACTTCACCTGTTATAAGGTTATCTATTAAGAGTATATCTCTAAACTACATTAATATTTATTTATAGAACATAATTATAACCCATATTTCGTATAAATGTAAACATGTATAAGTTAACTTACACAAAAACAAAACTGTTTATTTTATTTTATAGGTAGGCGGACTGGCAATTGGGCCACCTGATGTTAAATGGTTACCACCGCCCATAGACATTGGCGACGTAAGTAGTATTAACGACTCCTTACATCACCAAATGCGCCATCAACCTTCAGAATGAAGATGTTATGTCCCCTGTGTCTGTAGTTACACTGGCTCACTCATCCTTCAGAAGATTTGTAGAGCGGGTGGTACCTACAGACGGGCTTGCGCAAAGCCCAATGGGATTGGTTGTGTAAGTCTGGCAGCAATTACACAACAAATCATAGCCTGGTGACTAAAATGATTCTCAAGCCTGTCATCATTTCGGACTGTCTGGGGATCATTAAATACTCGATCCGCATAATTCGGAACGTAATTTTAAGAACGTCAAGTTTATTACGTAGAGACTACCCATGGCAACCTGAATAAGGGAAAGCGGGGAGTGTCGTGCCTAGTAACAAAATATAGTGAAAGATGATCAATAAGAATGCTTTAAATATATCGTACTAGTTGTTTTTGCCTCCGGTTTCACATAGAATAATTCATCGGTGCTTATCCGGGTTTGAACCCACAATTAGTAGTAGAGCTGAGCCATCTTAGCTCTTTTATAAAAGACTATTTATTGATGGAAATGCGGATTCATATAAATTCTATTGCATATAATGTAAGCGTGCATTTTAATAAGTGACAAAAGTACATAATAATATATACTATGTGTACTATGTGTCAAGTGTGCGTGTGGGTATGTGTCAAGTAGGTTCTTCGCTGTATAATCAACATTCCGAACCAATTGTGACTTGATATTCAATTATGATATCAAGCCAAATGACGATGGCACTTATATATTGCACTAGCTTATGTCTTCGGCTTTAGGGACAGATTTTTTTCTACCACCGAGTCCTCATACCGTATCAGCATCATTTTTAAACAATTATTTTTCATTTTTTATACATTTATCTGTATAAATATTGGCGATCTTTAATCTGGTCCGGTCTGGGGTAACATAAAAAATATCAACACTTCTTTAGATCTACTTTTTTACAAAAAAAATATTTAGTTTATTGGTCTATAGCATATATCAGTTATGGGATTGCGAAAGGCTGGGTGTGGAAAGGATATTAAGAATTTAGCAATTTGAGAAATCCTTTAAGCCACTTATATACCTGTCTGAGCGGTATATAGTTATGTCCATGCATCTTTAGGGGTGAAAGGAACAGGGTGTAGAGTTCCTCGTCCACCATTGAAAAGGGAGGATCCTTCGACAAGACGGTTGTTGCCGGGTTCTTGTATATATGTTCAATCGCTCGGATAACTTTAATATCGCGATGTAGGATACGTCAGTTCTTAGTTCGTATGTGGCGAGATAGATAGCGCTACACATCTTTCCATTCAAGTACTTATTTATCCATCCAACTTTAGTACACCTATACAAAAATTACCCTGTACACATTCTGCTTTATACATTATCCCCTCCAACAGTCCACTAGACAACTCATCCACATATTCATATATCATGCTATCTACCAGTCTATCTGAAAAATTCATTGGTATCTGATATGTTAATAATTGTGATAGCAATATGATGAATCGTCACCGAACGTATTTTATTTATCGCTAACCAATTTATTATTTGCAGTAACTTTAAATTATTGTCTATTCGTGGCAGTCAATCAGACGCTTTTTACGATCATAAAAAAGAAAAAGCTACTCAGGAACTAAATGAGTAGTCAGAAATCACGAGTAAATACAACAGACAATATCCTGGAACATTATTCACCCAAGGCCATCTGATCCCAAACTAAGCAGAGCTTGTGCTATTCAAACCAGGCAGCTGATATACTTACATATACTATTTTTCTTTTGTATATACATACTTATATAGATAATTACACCCAGACTCAGGACAAACACATATGTTCATGAAAACAAATGTCTGTCCTGGGGAATCGAACCCAGACCTCCGGCGTGAAAGGCAAGAACCTTACCAACCACAATTGTCATAAAATAAATGGTCAAGAAAACTTTAAATACAATGAAATTGCTTAGTTAAGTATTTCCACTTACGTTTTTTATGTACTGACACTTCGAACTGTAACACAACAATACTAAACATTACTATTTAGCAGTAGATTATGGAATCACATAGTAACTCATATGTTATATAATACCCATCCGATCCAACTTTATTATTATTTTATCTCCACAGAGATGCTATCCGTGCCTGTGTTCTTGTCTTCATTTAAATTATCTTAAAGTCATGTTTTAAGACTTTCTAGCTAAGATTGTGCTAATTCATATGCTAATGTTAAAGTTTCCACTTCACTCTACGTCCTTGGTGTTATTGGTAATTGCGGACTTCGAGACTCTTGGATAAATTTCGGTCAGTCTGTCAACTCTCATCTCTTTGTTCATCTCTATTGAAGTCTCAAACAACTATTTATGGTCAAATCATAAATATGGTTCTCATATCAGTAACCTTAGAAATATTAATAGCTATATGAATGAGATTACAATTAAAATGAATAAAATACATTTTATCCGTAATTAATATATAATAGCTTTAATTAATAAATAAAAGGGCCATATGTGTTAAATACATACAAACCTTACTTAGAGTAAGACATTTAAATAATTTTGTAGTAGAGAAAAGACAAAGCGTCTGTATTTAAAAAAAACTGCGAGAATAAGGTCAGAACAATAAACATTTTTAAAAATAATTAAAAAAAAAGAATATAAGGAAACAAATGACGTCATATAAGGCATTTAGCCAAAATTTACCGTTTACTATAAATGTATAGAGTACGATAAAACAATTTATTAACGTTAACGTTATCTGCCTGACTGGTTTATTACTTATGGTGATAAGCGCCCTCTGCCCTACGCCATTGGCACTGACAATGTAAGAAATAAAAACAACTTCTTACGACGTCAACTTTTTTTTTTAAATTAGTATAAATTAATTTATTAACTGCTTAAAATGAAAGTGTGGGCCATATTATATTATACAAACGACATGCTTGCTCTAGCATTCGAAAGATATAATGGTTTTGCAGATGTATCGAGTTTTATTATAAAACAGCATTTCACACAACACATTCCGGTTGTCTTACGATTTTCCTTCAACACTTTGGTGGTATTTTCAGTAACGTTTACTTGACCGACTTAACTTCTAATAATCATAAACTTTAAAGATCTAGTCCCACTAATTACACAAACTACAAAAAGTAAAGTAGTAACAGCCTGTGAATGTCCCACTGCTGGGCTAAGGCCTCTTCTCCTCTTTGTGAGGAGAAGGTTTTTGGAGCTTATTCCTTATTATTATTATTTTTATTATTAGTGGTAAGAACGCGTGAATTGTGAATTAACAAACTACAAACTCCAGAGATATTATATTGCACAAGTGTATGCACTATACATTCATCGCAGATAAATCAGGCGTAGTGCCAACGGCCTTGCATGCCTTTTGTTGCACTGGAGAGTAAAAAAAGGTCGATTTGTGAACTCCGAGCTACTGTGAATTTGCTTACTCCAGAACCCAAAAACTATAATTGGCCTGATCCAGCAATCGAACCCGAGACCTTATTACATATCGTAGAAACTGGCGACTAAGCAAAGAGACAATTAAAAGTAACAAGTCATATATAAAGCGTGTGTGTAGTACTACCTTTCTTAATAATTACGTGTATACTACCTTTCTTAATGTCGCATATAAGCTGCATGTCACGTGATGATTGGGTAATAGTAAAGATCTATGGACGCGAATCACGTATATACGATTGCGATTTAAGTCTCATGACCTCAATTTGGAACCTTGTTGAAGTCAACAATCACTTTGTTTCTCTTATATAATTACCAGTGCACATACATAAATTACTGTCTTTAAATATTGTCAAATACATAACTTTTTATATAAGTCATTTACATATTTTCAATTATTAATAATTTTATTTTTGCGTATTGGTAACTCATCGTCAGACAGATAGCCGAATGTGGCCCATAGCGTGTAGAGCGGTGCAGCGCGGTGCAGCGCGGTGCAGCGGGACGCGCGCTCGTTGACTCACGTCGGTCTGCCATTGTTTGTCGATGCCAGCACCGCGCCACTGAATGTACACGGACTATTCACATTGTTTGCTTCCGAAAATATAACTAGAATAAAATACATGTATCTATTGTCGTAAAGAAAATTATGTGTTACTTTGACCATATCACAGTAGATAGGTATTTTCTTGAATTCATTAACATTAAAATTATATACATTAATTATATCCATTTCTATTAAAATAATTACAACAAGAGAGCAACAATCATATGGGGAACATTGATCTTATTAAAATATAATATATTTAATTAATCATTGAATATAAACAGGTATATTTATGAGGAAAGTCTGTAAATTAATAATACAATTTCTTACGCTGCGCGTATCGAACGGTCAATGTGAAAGAGGCGGCGCGGCGCGGCGGCGTGATGTGCTACGCGAACTAGGCCCGCGCCCTCCCGCCGACCTTGTCTCGACACGGATTCATTCGTGCGTCACCCTAGGCCGTACAGTGTACACTGTTACTGATTACACTTCGAAGTTCGAGTTGCGTGCGAGTTTACACAGATGATATCTATTAGAACGAATTTTAAATATGACGTGTAATTATGACGAATCGTTAACAAAATTCGATCGCATCGTAAAAAAATAACAAAAGACTTAATATTCGCCTCAAGAATTTTTAAAAACACACATTCGGTTTTGTTGAATTTGAAATAAACTAAAATCATATTAAATGTTATTAAGCTGAAGTCTCGTTTTCATGTACATAATTTTCATCGTCAGTATGTACATTATGGAATTTTACGTCATAAAATACAATACAAGAAAACAAAACAGCTCGCCAAAGTCTTGGAAATGACATGAATTTTATAATAGGTCTTACAACACATGGTAACTGCCAGACGTCTAGACATTCCGTCGCGTCAGCCTGAAGGCTCTTCAGGAAGGCCGCCGAAAAACCGCCTCAACCCCCGATATTCTCCTTTCTCGCCCAGGCTACTCCCCTACTACGATTACGCAATATCGGCGCGCTCAATGTTCTAAATTTAGGGTAGAAAGTTTTATGAACGAAACAAGTCTGAGATAGAATTAATTTACGACTAAGTATATTGTTAAAGTAAAGTTTAACTATTTGTTTTTATGCTCTGGTACTTTTTTATTTAGTGTATTGATTCAACTTCAATATCTTATCTCATTTCTTATGGACGTTGTTTCATTGTTTAAAATATTTTATGAAATGTTTTACGTTACGAATAATCTATAGAAAATTATAATTTACGCAAGCTACTTTTGTCGGGAAGACTAGCATGTATATATGTATGTAAATATTAATATTTAGTGTAAGGTATAATGTGATAAAGAAACATTGCTTATCTTTTATTTGTCTTAATTTTATAACGATATTAATCTTTTGGATCTCACCACATTATGTTTTTGAGAAAAATGACATCTTCTGTCGCATGTCGCCCATACTTCATACAATATGTTGTAATGTATTTACATTAAAGCCTTAAAAATAAATACAAATAAAAATTAAAAATAGTTACTGTACAAATCATACTGTTTACATACAGCTGCTTACATTATATAACTGTTTCTTAAATCAATCGCTGCCGCGCTTTTGAGATAAGAGAACTAGGAAAAAAATTAAACCAGTATTAATTATTATATTTATAGTTAAACTAACTATACCATATTCTTCAAGATAATTTGTAAAACATGTATAGCATGAAAATTAAAAAATATATATTAATATTAAAAATAGTAATTAAGTGTCATTATAGATAGAAAAAAAAACATAAAAATGAGATCGCCCACCGAGATGGGAAGCTTAAATCTGAAATTTTGCTGACTTAATATATTTAACTAAATTCAAGTTACTGCGTTGTGAATTCCAGGCCACTCCCCATTTAAAGCACACAGACCTAGGGACACCTGAAGCGCTAACATCAAGAGATTATCTATAATAAATAACTTAATTTTTAATTTTATGTAGTAAACAGCTTATGCTTGTTAAATATATCATATACAGAGAAAAGCTATAAAATAAATAAAAATAATAACGGTTCTTTGCCCGTATAAGCGCATGTTGCAAATGAGAGCTGTCGGTGCTGGTGACGGCACCCAACGCGATTTTCTGCATTCGCAACGTCAATGTACGGATTATTCGAGAATTCTGAATTGATGTATGGGTATTTTTATCTTTCGTTTAATATATTTTTCGCTATTAATATTATCTCATTGAATAATAAACGTTAGATATTATAATTGGTCATCGATTTATTACATAATTTTTATTTAGTTTCCCTCATTAAAATAACAATAATTTAACAGTAATTTAAACATTCCTAAGGTCGATGAATACAAGTCCACAGTAATACAGTCTATTTAATTCACATTAATACAGCGGTTTTTTAAACAAACTCTAAAATACAATACAGCTCAAAATGTATTTATATTACTATTTAATTACTTATTGATTTATTTTTATCAATATAATGTAATAATATAAAAATAAAGAAATAAATAAAGATGTCTTTTAGAGCTACGATTCAGTAGTAAACACTTTTATTTTATATTCTTTTCAGGTTCTTATGAAGTATTATTATTAAAATGTGTACCAACAATTACACTAATTAAGTAGGTTTAAATAAATTGCATAATTACAATTTAATAACATTGTCATATTAACTTGAATAATATTCAAATAATTAGTTTTCATTTTAATTAAGGATACCTACATAAAAATAAATAACAAAAATATTTGAAAGAATATTACATTGAAAGTAAAAAACGGATATTTTTATTGTTTTTTAGATATGGACTTTGTGTCAAAATCTGCAAGTTACAAAAGGTAAATGGATTAACGATGTATGTGGGTGAGAGGGTCGAGGGAGGAGGAGGGGGTATCGGTGCATTCGTTGCACCGTGTGCAATGCACCGATCGCCTCCACTGGCCATTGCCACCGATTTCGTTAACATATTATACAAAATTTTATCCACATAAGCAAGCGACACAATAAAGTGAATGTTCTGCACAATTCCAGTTTTATTCATTTAAACCACGATCCGATTCATGATAAGAACATTACTCTATTTTTTGCGCCATCAATTTAATAATCAATATTAATATAACTTTCCCTATAAACTTTTTCTCATATTATACGAGTACCTACTAGCCGGCTAAGACCCGGCTGCTTAGTTGTTTTTTGGAGTAGGGCTCTCCTGGCTGCACAGAAAAACACGCCAAATTTTCGGAAAAAATAGAGTGATGAGTGAGAAGCACACCAACACACAAACATCCATTTCTATCCGTATAAATAAAAAAGGTTGTATGCCTAATTTCCAATGTGCCAGTTAGTTACCATTTCTACGTCCGCTTCAGCTAAAATTTTTACTTCATATTATTATTTGATCTATGCAAAAAATAAAGATATATTTTAATTTTGCGTTAAATACTTTAAAAAAAGTTCAAAAGCAGTTGTACGGCCTGTGTAACCATAAAAAATGATAAGGAAGTCCGTTAGTGGAGCGGTAAGATCGAAGTCCTGTTTGGGCAGTGTCGCGTGAAAATGTGGTGAGAGGCCGGATGGCGGCTAAAACCTGAGTTGTGTTAACCGCTATGCCTACCTTGTATTACATTTATGTTGCGTAAAACAAAGGTTAAAAAGTGAAAAATGAGCTATAAACGAGGGTGATGGGCCTATGTCACCCTATAATCTATTCTAATGAGTATTCAATAGACGAAAAATATTGCCACAGTATACTTCGATTATTCTTATTCTGCCTTTTTATCTGACACATGCAGGTTTCCTCACAAAGTTTTCCTTTTTCACTGGTGAGAAAGAGATGATTTCCAAACAAAATTAAGCCCAAGAAATCTCCATCGTGCTTTTGAACCCGTAACTTTCGGATAAGTTTCACGTGCTCTAGCCACTGGGCCATGTCGGCTAATTAAACTTAATGGATTTAGGGCAGGAAATTTGCAGTGTGAGGATAAGGATTGTGACTGGATGGATTAACTAGGGTTATGTCTAGAGATAATTTTAACATATTTTGTGCAGTAACAGTAACATCCTGTGAATGTTCCGCTGAGCTAAGGCCTCTTCTCATCTATTTGAGAAGAAGGTTTTGAGCTTATTCCACCACGCTGATCCAACGCGGGTTTGTGGAATACACTTGTGAAAGAATTTCAATGAAATTTAACACATGCAGGTTTCCTCACGATGTTCTCCTTCACCGTCACGAGATGAATTATAATCACAAATTAAGCACATGAAATTCAGTAGCGCTTGTCTGGGCTTGAAGTTGAACCCACGATCATCGGTTCATATTAGAGATTTTAAGTTAGATTTGACCAATTACCTACCCAACATTTATTTGATAAGCATTCTTCACCGCAATTCGTGTTACTTACTCCTTAGATAAACCTCATCACTTTTACTGCGTGGCGCTTACTTAGTGAACAGGGTTCGAATCGGAGGGGACGACTTAACTTCATACAGGTAATATTTATTAAATTATGGCCAGACTAGGGATCATTGGAGGTACGCCAACTCTTACGAGTTGTATTCAAATGTTAACATATTGGATTTTATGATATTTTCATTAGGTAATAACGTAAGGGGTACGTGACGTTCAATCTTAATAAAAAAAACGTTTGATTGAACAATATTCGTATTTAAAGTTATTTTAAGAGTAATTAATATACTATATTATTTATATAATATGTTATATTATAATCGAACTTCAATTGCAAAATTACCAGACCAATTTACCGAAACATTTGTTTCAGCGTAATTTAACATTAAAATTACTTATTATTATAATTTGGGGCTGAGCGTTATTTATGTAAAGTCCAAAAGTGTAATCGTACAGAAGATCTCTAAGCAACAAAAAAGGACAAGGTTGCATTATGAACGAACGTTAATATGATGCGATTGCAATGCGGTCGTCGCCGGTGATCTGATGACCTTGTTGTGACACCGGTACAGTCACCAACACGTGTCAATGAATACAATAAAACGAATCAGGACTCATACATAATATATTCAAAACCCTGTAAAACAAATTACGTAAAACTTTCTACACTATGATCTCTTGTAGTACATTTTTACGTTTTATGATAAAATAACCTAGTATATATATGTATAAACATGTGTCGTATTTTTAATTACAAAAACATTCATTGAATATATTAAATTAAAAAAGTTACAAACAAATCTAAGTATGTATATATTCGTTTACAAGGAAAAAATGAGTTACGAAGAGAATAAAGTCTGTTGTAGCCCATTTTTTATTTCAGCTTACAATATTTTTATCATTGATTAATACCTTAACTAAATACAAATAACATTTAAAAATAATTATTATACAAGTCGTGTCATTGATTAATAATTTATTTTTATATATATTTATTCTATATTATTTCGGTAAATTGATAATTTTTCAAATCGCCACTTATTCGATTAATATATCCGTTTTTTTTTATAAGATATATTACGTTTTTGTAGAAGTCTATTATTGTCGAAAAAATTCTCTCAACGGTAATGTTATCACAATTGCAAATTATTTAAGTACTAGTCCACTTCGAATCTAAATGTCCAAATCCACGCAGTCTCAGGTCGCGGCCCAGAGGTCGCACGGGCGTGGCGGACGGCGCAAGGGCGCTGCAGGCGCCCCCGTGCCCTTGCCGCCTTGCTGCCAGACGGTGCATGCACTCTGCACTGACTTACCCGCAGTGTTACCGCATTTTATAACTGTTTGTTATGGAATTGAAACACTTCATTTTGGAGTCTATCATATTTATTAGTCTTTTTTGTTTTAACTGTACTCCAACATCGATCTAAAGCTATGCATTAAGGAGTATCTTTGAATCACACATGAAAATCGATAAAATCGGTTCGATTTCACTATTTATATTAAAATATGTAATGTTAAACAAATGACTTACGTCACTGTTAAACATCTCTTTGAATTTGAATACTTATTTGCTTGAAGTATTTAATAATCTATAAATTTCTCGAGTGCAATGTAACTTCGTGCAACGATTGTCTGAATAACGAATGCCACTTTACTTTAAGCCTTCATAAAAGTTCAATTTCCAATTCATGTCTGGCAGACCGGATAAATTTATCGTTTTGTACATTTTGGCCGAGTGCGGTTCGTCATGTGTTATTTAAAGTTCGAATGACCAAGTTGGAAACCCTGAATTATTTTCATTATTATATCAGATATTTATTCTATAATTTCAACAACTCCAATAAATTTATTATCGCGGTTTGAAATGTTTGTTTTTTTTTAATGTTAATATCTTTCTAGACATGTTTTTATTAAGCTATTAGTTTTGAACATTTTATTAAAATCAAACAAGTGCTTAAATCAATATCTGAGCTGACTAAATTCGTTAAATACATTATTTATCAACTGAAACAATAACTCAATTGATAAAAGATCAACATTAAAGAAGAGTTGAAAAATAAGGTAGTTATTTTTATCATATAACGATATATAAATCCTTATTTTAAATTTGTTTAAATAGCTACCTTTAGAAGCTACTCTTTCTGGGTTGAAAATGTTTTGTTGTTGCCAAATATTTTTTGTTGCAGGGGTGCTTACTACTAAATTACTATAATACAGAAATTACATAGTAAAATCAGGGTGTTAGATTAAATATTGATTTAAATTCTAGTCTATACATCATTATATATTTATTTATTTACACATGAATCAATACAGAAACGTATATAATTTATAAAAAAAAAACGTGTACATCTTTACTTTTGGCTTAAACATCATGCTGTCTGATACTCATATATCAAACATATCACGTTCAACAAATTGATGTCAACGGCACCTTGAACCTCTACTTCACAAATTTAATTCACAATAAGCAGTAACACTTTTGTATGCGCTCGCGCACAATACCTATTCAGATTTATTGAGGAGCGCTGAATCGGTAATCGGCTATGCGCTCGGTCGCTCACCCTAAATTATAAGGATACTTCGAAGAGGACAAGTGATTTGGAAACTTTATTGTTAAAACATTACGTATGTAGTTCCTAAAAAAATAAGGCAAATACATTTTTATACAATTCAAAAATTTAATACATTTTATATAATTTAGGAGCTAAGCAGGAAAGTTACTATAATAAGTATTTGTTAATAAGTGCCTCAATGGAAATAATAGATTCATCAATAGTTTTAAGTAAAAGTTTCGATTGATTTACTAAATCCAATATGTTCTTTATCGTTGCCCTGGGGGCGATACTTTTCAGTTTTTGCAATTTTTGCCTTTCTTCTATTATGATCTGCACAACTTCTTCTTGAATTGGTTTTAAATGAGCTAAATTGATATCCTCTTTTTCAATTTCATGTATTAATTCATTCAAGTCTTTGAATATTTCAAGCCAATCATTTCTTATATCAATAGCAGATTTATTGAACTTCATGTTAATCAGACTATCTACTATATCCTCAGAAGTATGTACAACAATTTCTTCGAAATGTGCGTTTGTTCTTCTTGTATTGCGTGTGAGAAAACCTGGAAAATAATACAGTTATAAAAATGACCTAGATAATAAATTATATATTAATAGAAAATAAAATATATTAATAGAAAATAAAATATTTTATATAAATAATAAATCGCTTATACAGGGTTATTTGTAATGACCCAGCAACCTCACAAGACTAGATAGCTAACACCATAAGCAACAACTTTTGTTCTACGACTTTTATTAATTTGTTACATTTTATTTTCATACAAAAATAAGTATTCATTTAATTTCCTGCGTGAACGTTTATAAATCTACGCGCAACGCAAAGATTGATGCGTCGCGTCGTCCTTTCGTGTATGAATGAAATATAGACCTACAAATGTCACGACAGTACGACAAACACTTTTAAAATCTTTTGTTTTTCATGTATTGAGTTATGTTCGAAGTTGTAGAACAAAAGTTGTTGCTTATGATGTTAGCTACCTAGTCCTGCGAGGTTGCTGGGTCATTAAAAATAAACTGTATATGTGCTTAAAACTGTATAATTAAAAAAGGTTTTTACATAACCATATAAAAACTTACGCAAAATGCTTTATAATGAGAGCATTTTCAATTTGTTTTTATTTTTGTCAATTTTGAATGTTTATTATTATTTCTGTGAGTATGAGAAAGCTCACTTACCTTCGCCACAACTTCGACAATGTTGTCCATATTTTTCGACAACTTTATACATTTGTAATAACTTCTCATCTATTTGTATGCTTAATTCTTGTATGGAAAATACCTCGGTTTCTAAGTGTGTTATATTTAAATCTTCTACAAAATGATGATATTCATCTTGTAGAATCAAAATATCGTACATGGTCCGACCAAACTCTTGTAATGCTTTATCTTTTAGATTGTTTTTAATTTTATCAACGGATTCTTTATAATTTTCATTATAAATAGAGAGGTGATTAACCATGATATTTTTCATTTGTTCAACAATTTCTTGAAATTTTTGTACAATTCTATTATTAAGTTTAGCTAATGAACTACAATAATAATCATTTTCAATTTCTCTTTTGACTACACGATGACCTGAAAAATAATATAAGCACATATAACCTACACTGTTGTAATAATAATTAAAAAGATAGGAAATCGTTGCCTAAGATATTTATGTTTCTTTTTTATTTTTGATAGGCAAGCGGAAAGTAAGTGATCGCCGCCCATAAGAATTGGCACTACAAGAAATATTAACCATTCCTTCGATCGTCAAAGACTACAAGCACAGATGCCTGTAACAACAATGGCTCACAGCTAGTAGAGTTCCTACTTTTTCTATTTTATGGTTTAACATTACCTTCGATTTCTTCACAATTGAAGCTGCACATATTCTGATATCTATTTTGTCTTTTGAGCAGTTTACGCAATTTATCTTTTTTCTCGTTAAAGACGCTTGCCATTTGAGGATACTTGTTCATTATGTTAGCAATTTTGTTGACATTCGGTTCGATGTGCTGTATCCTTACTTGAGCTAAGCCTTCCAAAACATGTTTTAGATGTTCAGGCTGATGTTCAAACCATTCAATAAATTGCTTAAGATCTTGAGTATATTGATCTCGCAGTCCCAGAGCTTGCGATTTATAAGCTTTAGACAACTGTTCATCTATAGATAACTGCTTGTATATGTAATCTATCAAAACTATAATATCGTTTCTGCTATGCAAACTCTCATTAGGGGGACATTGCGTTTCTGAAACAAATAAATAACGTATATTAGTTATAAGCATATAATTTACGTTTAATTTTATAAACAAAAATGTGTGAAACAAATGAAATTGTATAAATTAAAAAGAAAAATAAAATTAATAATTATGTACCGAGGACTATATCGTTTGGAGAAATCTTTAATGTTGTACTTTCGCTGGCAAAATTATTTTCGTGCGAATAATATTTTTGAATAATTTGCCCGTAAGCATAACTTTCAATCAAGTAATAGTAAAATAATACTTTCAGCGACAACATTTTGTTAATTTCTAACTCATGATTTTATTTTCATTTTTATATCGTATTGTGGAATTTGAAATATTTCAAAGACATTTATTACGATTGTTAATAATATTTCATTTATGTGCCTTAGTAAAACTATTGAATTTGTTTTTAAATATTCATTTATTTACGTATATTTTTAAATAATTTACTATAATTTAACAATATATAAAACACATAAAAATATGTCTTAAAAAAATTCGAAAACATTTATTAGAACGCGTTTATTTTTAATTGTATTTTTATCTGCGTACGTTATAGAGCCCGCAACAAAGAAACCGCTGAGCTAATTTTAAAGAATTTGTCAGTGGGACAATTTATCTTATAGGTACAAATTAATATATATACCAAATCAGACTAAGTACTCAAAAACCATATACATATATATATACCCAATATATGATCAACCCGAACAAACTCAATGTAACAAGTACGAACGACAGCATAATGTATAACTGCTGGGTAAAAGAGTCCTCGTTTATGACACAGAGCTTTGATGCTTATTTCACCTCGCAGAAATTCATTTGACACAAAGTTTCGTCACGATGTTTTTAGCCTAGCGCATATATGAAGCATGATAGTTCCGTAGTTTTAGATTTGAACCCGTCATGGAAGTTTGTGCTTGCTACACTATTTGTTGGAAAATGTATCTGGCTGTATTTATATAATCTCAACTTATTAGCTGTAAGCTTTTTAATATTTTTTCAGACCCTTCAAATTTTCACCGAAACAATAAAATGAAACAAAGTTTTCGTAGTAGGCAGCAGCCAACATTGCTTTTTGTGTTTCGAGCCAAGATGACCCTGTGGTTAAAATGCGTGAATCTTAACTGATGATTACGAATTCAAACTCAGGCAAGCACCACTGAATTTTAATGCGCCCGATTCGTTTTTATATTTCAACCCGTGCTCAGCGGTGAAGCTAAACATCGTAGGGAAAACTGCATATGTATAACACTGGAATTCTGCCACATGATTATACACTGACTGTGGATTATACTCTAATCTTTATTCTCAAAAGGAGAGGAGACCTTAGCCGCGGAACCTTAACACAACCACTAGGCCACCTCGACCTCCAATATAAAATAAGGTTATGAATATGACAAACTTATAAGAACCAGATATAATAAAAGTTATGTAAATACAATGCACACACATAGGCGTATAGAATACTGATATACTCTAACGCTTACAAATTTGACGGTTATATACGGGCATCTATATTATATAATATCTCTTGTATTTGACATTATAACACTGTTCATTTATGGGTGTAAGGTATTGGGTGGTTGGTGGTAGGAGGCGGGTGGCAGGGTGGCTGGGACGCTGGGGTCAGACGGCGGCGTTCAAGGTGAAGGCCAACCTGCCCGCCGCCACGCATATAATACAGCTAACTATATAATGCACCTGATATTTATCTAACTTTTACGACTTTCACAGATTAGCTTTTAATATTTATTTCTGTAGAAAATTTATATATCTTTTTAATGTTTTTTGGTTAGGTATATGTATATTTTATATTACGATGGCAATATTATTATGAAATACACGTTCTTATATCGTTTCAAAAACTTGTAAACCACACAAGTGATTATAAGTTTTTTTTTGCGTTGTAAGCTGTTTTAAAATAAATAAATATTGTTGTGAACATAAACTTTCCGCTTTTTTATCAATTTATTTAATTGCTAATGCTTATTATCGTTTTAGTAAATACATATACATATAAAAATCATCTGCAATATTTAATCCATATATTAACAACATTCAACAAGTTCAAATGAATAATAAAAAATAATTGTACATGTCATAAAGAACATAGGAACCAAATGACTGTTTATTAGAGATCGTAATAAAAGTAATAGCAGTCAAATTGTTTTCACGCCTCTTTATCATATTCCACAATCGTCTAAATACATTCGACCGAAATTATGATCGTGACGGTCACTCGAAGAAGTAATCGAGCAAACTGAGCGTGAAGGGCGCTAGTGACAAGCACGATGTTTGCCAATCGTACCAGGAGTCATGTCTACAAATACACAGTAAATTTAAAATTTATTTATTCTTATGAAGCTCAAATATGCAAAAAGGACCCCTTAGGTCAATACATAATATCAACCAAATTATATTACCATAAATATATAAATTACGAGTATAATTAATTATTATCAAAGTTATATTTATTCCATTATTTTAATAAAATAACTAAAAATAATATCGAGTAATATTTTGATTACATAGTAATTACCTATATCGTATGTTTTTTTTAATAGTTTTTGCGTTTCTAAAGCTAACCTAAGTTGGTAATTTTAAGACAGGTACAATATTGATATACTGTTTAGGGCAATGTATGACACTCTTCATTATATACCTATTGATTACCTTCTGTATAATCAACGTTAAAAGATCATCCGCATAGATCCTACCCGTATATAGCCTAATAGTCCTAAAATATTGTCTATGAATGGGTTTACTTCGTAAATGTATTTGTGTTTAATATCTTAAGAGCGCTTCCATTGTAAAAACTTGAATAGCTTAATCTTATATTCGAGCATATCACAAGTTTAACCTAAGTGTGCCCCTAGGGAGTCTCCCAAAATGTCCACTTTGATATGCACTTGACTTTTACTGAAGTGTCTGCCATAGTCTCTTACGTAATTCATGCCTATAATATGTATGACATCTTGTTTTATCAGCTGATGTAAATGTCACTGAAGGCGAATCGTTAATTACTTAAAAACTATTTGGTAATATAACTCCAGTTATAGCGTCATTATTAAAAACGTTTTGTGACGTTAGAGATGCATGCAGGCGTGTCGAGCGAAGCGGGCAGACTGTTCGACGCGCTCAGACAAGAAGCTATTAGGTATAAATGTATAGTGTGTACGTCACAGGCGACATTGTATGGGTCATGACTAGGGCTGCCAATCTTCCAGATCTGCCTAATTTTGTTCTAATTAAAAAAATATTAATTTAAAAATATAAAAAACATATGTATTTATCTGTTTTGAAATAGGTATTACTAAATATTAAACTAGATAGTGTTCACTTGTTAATTCTATTTTTTTATATGATTTTGATGTTTATTTTTAGTATGAGCTCGGAAATTATAACCTGAAGAATCGTTGGAAGAAGCGTCGATATTCATTCAGGTGTTCACCGCAGTACATCTGCTGTCTCATTATAATTTAAATTTTAAATTGTCGAGACTGTAAAGCATTCGACAACCCTATTCTAAAGGGACACAATAGTAGAGCGTTTACCATTAGTTATGTAAGTGCGTACACAATCACAATTATTTGATGCTCCCATTCAGCCTTACTGTGATTGTTTCAATATTATTCAATCGTTATGTCAAATGGACCACATACATTTTAAATAAAATAATTTTGTTTGATAATGGATTTGATAATGTTTTTAATTAGAGATTAATAATAAACATTTTTACTTCACATTTGTACCGACATTAAAGTGATAATGAATTCTGAGTTATAACGTAAACACGTTATTAATATACTATTACGTTATTTAAAGTCATGATTAAAACCGTTTATGTCATTTCAATTCCTTTAAACGCGCTTCGTATGAAAGCGTGACGCTCATGGGGAATGCCGGGACGTGCTTTGCGCGTTCTTTTCCACCGTCCCGGGCGACATGAGTCAGACGTGAGCTGCCACGACGGAAATGAGTCCTTCCTCCGCACTATCGGCCGGCACTTTTGTTAAATTAAAATGGATGAGGTTTAAAGTGGAGCGGCCGTAACTAACGGTTGCCGCATCGTCAGTTCGCGATTACGACAATCTGCTCCACGGCAAAAAATAGGACGTTGAGCGACGCGTGGGGTCGAGCTTCCCTACATGATCGTCCTCGCTGCGACCTATTAAAGAATATGACCCAAATTGTCCGAAATCAATAAAACTACGAGTTATTTTTCTGAAAACGTTGACAATAATGCAGTGTACCTCTACTCACGACACGCGTATGTAAATGTTTACCTACATGTATAAGGTTAAATTGAAATACATACGTATTAAATGATTGGCATAATTTAAACATTAAAAATAGACAGTTAATAAAACAGAAGACAGATATTGATGGTCATTGAATGAGTTTATAATTTAAAAAAAAAAACAATACTTATTTAAAGGTGGAGTAAGATTAATAAATAGTTTTATTAATATAATGAGTACATGTATCTAATTTTATTTTGTGATATATATCAACGAGGTATTTAGTATATGCGCCACAAGAGGAGAAATCGTCACAGTTTTCGAATATGTCAGCCCCAAGGTGCGCCAATAGATATGTCACATAAAATGTTTATTTTTTTAAGAGTAGGTACAAAGATTAGCAGAACTGAGTAAAATTCTAATATTACAAATATTTTAAAACAGATAACACGGATATTTTTATTACCTTAATCGTAAAATGAAAAACCATTCATAGAATGCATGACATCACGATGCGGAATTGTGACCATTAAATTATTAAAACAACTCATAAACTTTCTATATCTGAAATGAAATTTTTAAAATATTCGTTACTGATAAAATAGGGATGTACTGCACAATAATTATAACTTACAATTCGAATTTACTAATACGAAGAATAACAATACGGTATTTAAGAAATAAAAGTCATAATATTTTGTACATTGGTTACTACTTGTGTAAATCGTCTAGGTATATAAATTTTCATAATGCAATTCGTCTAGACTGAACAAAGTGCTCGCTCGCGCGCCTAGAAAAGGCACCGTCTGGAGGTGAACCGAATAATACTTGCAGTGCGCAGCACTTTTTACTTTATTTGAAATGTAGTTGTGTCTGTGTTTAACATATCCAAAAAATTTAAACATGTAACTTCCTATGCGTCATCGATATAGTTTTAGAAAGGTGCCCGATTCAATGATAAATGTATTAATGGTCTATATTTCAATATTTATGATAAGATAGCATCCATATATTTGACAGTATACCGAACAACTGCCCTTACAATATTACATATACTTAGTAATAATACATAATCGAGACTAGAGGCATAGTTTTAATACATATAGGATTTGAAGTTAATAGCCACTTATAAATGTGAACTTAAAAGCAAACCCTTATTTAAATACAAAATTTGAGTCAAATCGGTTGTTTTTGTTTATATATGTATGTGCTTACTTATAATTGCTCATTTATAATTGATAATATTGTATTTACGACATATTAAATAAGCAGACTATTGTTTCCTAAAAATTAAACATCCAATTTGAATATATATTATATTTGTTATCGGATAAAGTGTCACCTTCAGGTATTACTAGAAGTTATAATAAGTTAAACTTTAAGGTTATAAAAGTCGATTGCATATCTCCCGATTATGAAGCTGACGTAAAGAAACTCAATGTTCTTTGTGTGCCTAGTCTGTCTAGACTAGACTTTACATGCCGGAGGACAACAAACGAGCCGTGCAAGGCGTCTGGAGGTGAGACGAAGGCCTCGGTCCTGCGTTCTAAATGCATCATAATTTTGTTTGCATGAAGTTACCGTACCTACTTCAAAACACAGCTATAAAATAAAAATAAACTCCAATTTCTCGAACAATTATTCATGTTTTCTCGGTATTGAAATATTGCGATATTTATGATTAGGTTTTTAAATTAAAAAAAATAAGCCTTTTGAAGTGCTCTTGATTGCATACACACTTATGCACTTGGAGTCTCCCTTGAGAATATGAATCAAAATCAGTCCGAAAGATCATCTTAACGACAGCAATATTTTTTAAATAAGCATTACATCTTATAATAATTTAATAACTTATTCTCAAAAGATCCTAAAAAACCTTTTAATGAACTGTAAAATTAACTAAAAACCTATTTTATATAAAATTACTCGCACAAATATATTGCTACGTAAAACGTAGCTATCTACGTGAAACGTGACCCAATTCTGTAAAAGTCTGCGTTGGAGCGAAAAGGTCGTGAAATTCTGGGTGCGTACTGCGTACCCACAGAGCGTTGTAACCTTTTCCGCACGCCCCCGCGTCTAGACTAGACCGTTTATATTACACACCCTGTCAATGTATACACAATCGCAATCAGTATAGTTACCAACGTGATCTAGAACAAAGGTACGAGGTATTTTCATGTTTAATACAATAAAATATCACTAATGTAACTTAATATAAAACAGTTTGTTTAAAAATATTTAATATCTGCTTTTTTATTTGATTGATTTCTATGCTTATATTAAATTCAAGTTCAATTTCGTTATGTTCATTTGTTAAAAACAAACACATTGTGTTGATATAACTAAGTACAAACACCTTGAATTACCATGTATCACAATTATATTATTATCGTAGAGGATATTCTTTTGCAAAGTATAGTTAACTAGCTACTCGTCCCGAATTTGCACGGGAAGAATAAGAGTCAACATCAAAGTCTGTTAATGTACACATTTTTTAATGAACGGAACGTCACGAATCTTCTATAAAAGAAGTTAAATTAACATAATGAAATACAAAGAAAATAATGCTGCCATATAAGGTAAGATAAAATGATAATAGTATAAACACATATTATTTTATGTCTACGTCTAGACGAGCGCAATTATGGACCGTGTAGAGCCGTGGTAATGATAGTAGATGAACGTTTTGCGCAGTAATAATTGCAGGAGAATTATTAAAATAAGACCCTTTTTTACACCTTAGTTTCTACGAGTTTATAATAGCTGAGCTATTCCCGTTTCTATATTTACCTACTTCTTTATGACGAAAAAAACCTTACGCAATTAATTTATTGCTACAACAAAGTTTCAAGGAGCTTTGCAAAATTAGTAATGGTCAAAATTACACTCCAGATAGCTTTATTAATATACCCATAACTTTCATAACTGAGGTATTCGCGGGTTCTCCGTTCTGAGTTTTTGGTAGATAGTAATTAGATTACGGGCGTGAATTAAAATGATATACAAATCGCGACTATTTTCACGGAATGAAATTATATGGTTATATCTAATGACATGTACTTAATTAAAAATATTTCTTCCAACAATATTTCTACGAGGTTTTTCCAACACGACTTTTGGATTTGGATTCTATTAAAAATATTACAATAAATAAATAAAAATTTTAACAAAACAAAAACCGACTTCATAAAAAAACATATTAATATGCACTAAAAAGTAAAAAAATAATTGCGTATTCTTCTATAATTTGATAATAAACTTACTATTTTCTACTCATCAATATGTAGGTACGAATGTGTTGTGTGGTTGATAATTTATTTACAATTATTGTTACTTTTGGAGTCGATGTCAGCCAAGGTGGGCTTATAACTACATACATAGTTGTAGGTGAGATGTGCTTGTGTCGCACGCGCAACTTAACGAAGCGAGTAAAAGTCAATTTGTAATGTGTATGTTTTTAAAATATTCCCGTATTATTATTGCTAGGTATATTATAGTGTTTCCTTAGCTGACATCGACTCCAAAAATAACAATAATTGTAAATAAATTATCAACCACACAACACATTCGTACCTACATATTGATGAGTAGAAAATAGTAAGTTTATTATCAAATTATAGAAGAATACGCAATTATTTTTTTACTTTTTAGTGCATATTAATATGTTTTTTTATGAAGTCGGTTTTTGTTTTGTTAAAATTTTTATTTATTTTTCGATTTTTAGTGAATCTGAAATACACTCACTAATTTGTAGAATATGGGTAGACCTACTAAACGTGCAGCTCATATGAGACAGCGCTGTTTATATTATTATTTAAATATATTAATCTAAAACAGTGAAACGTAAAGAAAAATGCATTTTGGTACTTAATTAATAAATATTAGTTAATATGGTTAAATGTATGAATATAAATTAACATGTTTTGATTAAATAGATTTAGTTGGTGGGGTGTTGGGCAGCCATAACATAATCAAATAGTTATTTCTAGTAATAGTTAATTAAACTGTATGTTTATAAATGTTTTGTTATACCATTATTCACCATAAAATATGACGGAATGTCTGTATATTAAAAAAAGGGGAAGTATCTATATTATCCTAACTAATATTATAAATGCGAAAGTAAGTTTGCTTATGACGCTTTCACGCCTACACCACTAAGCCGATTTAAAAAAATCTTTCACCAATGGAAAGCTACATTATCAGGGAGTAATTTAGGCTACATTTTGTCCCCATATTCCCACGGGAACAGGAACTACGCGGGTGAAACCGCGGGAAAAACACTAGCAATCAATATATAAATATACATAAATATAACATGTATATAAGAGTACTTATACGATTCTATATATACATATATGTATAATTTTCAAAATTGGTCTCACATTTTAGGAGATGTTCAAATATGTTTCAATTACAAACATATACATATATACTAATGCTTACATGCATAACTCATATTATAAAGAGGAAAGATTTGATTTTTGTTTGATTTTTTATTACGATGTAAATCAAAAACTACTCGACCGATTTTAAAAATTCTTTCACCCTTAGAAAGCTACGTCTTTACCGAGTAATATAGGCTTTATTATATTTTCAAAAACTTATAGATCCCTACCTAAAATGGAGCAATGTAACCCAACGTATCAAACTGTTGCCTATAAAAGTTATTATTTCGCGTACGCTGCGAAAACTATTGACGGTATATAAAGAAGTGTTTTTTACAATAGAACTATAATTACTTGATCATAACGATGTTATGGTAGGTGAATGATAAATCTAGATAGCCTATAAAAGATTCGGCCGTGTATCGTTAATTTGCTACTAAGAATTGAAGATTTCCGTTACTTTGTCATGGATCCTATAATCAGAATCTAACCAAACTATCATCAAACAACCCTTGAAGTATACTCTTTCTAATAAAAAAAAAATCATCGAAATCGGTTGGCGTGATATTGAGTTATTCGTCCATTTGTCGCGCACATACCTCATGCAAATTTACGACTTATATGGTTTTCTCATGGATTCCATTGTCAAACCTGGACTAAAAAAAAATGGGACCCCATGGGAAGCAACCCCCTTCAAATAAAAAAAAAATCATCAAAATCGATTCACCCAGTCGAAAGTTATGAGGTAACAAACACAAAAAAAAAAAAAAAAAAAAAAAAAAAAAAACATACAGACGAATTGATAACCTCCTCCTTTTTTTGAAGTCGGTTAATGAAAAGTCACGAAGTAATTTGCATATTATTTTGATTCGCGCTCGTGCTCTAATTACGATTAAGTACTCGCGAAGTAATTCATGTGTTGCCAGAACCTGCGAATCCCTACTTCTAACGTACGTAATATTTTAATTTGCTTCGAAGCAAATTAAGTACATTAAATTGTAGAGATTAAAATTGGTGTATTTTATATAGTGAGTAGTGCAAATCAAACATTGATAGGTTTTAACATATATATTTATATATAGGTTAAAACCTTAACTAAATACAAATAAAAATTAAAAATAATTATTATACAAGTCGTGACCGCGTGGAATGGTGGTTACACATTCAAAAGACTGATTAAGAACCTTGTATTTAATTAATTCTCTCCCGAACTCAACTCACGTTAGTTCGTTTCTGTATCCATAGCCATCATTAGGGCAACGAAACTGTTTGATCAATTTCTATTGTACCCGTAGCTAAGAAAATCAAGGCACTTTCATGCTTACAAATACAGAATTAAAATTTTAATTATAATTTACCTACAATTTCAAATGGAAAATACAACACAACCTCCTACTACAGGTATTGGCATTCGTCGAGAACCTTCTACCGACCCAGTGAAAGCACAGGGAATTCTGTAAGATTTTGATTCTAAGTTTTTATTAATTTTATCGTTTTATAGCTGATAAATGTATGTCGCTTGTGAGAATTTATTTATTATAATTATTCACCGTACCATAAAATTTAGTTCTGTAAACGTTGCTGTGGTTACATTTGAAGAATTATCAGTAATATTTTAATTATAATTCTAAGTAATTGTATGCGTAAATTGTACGTTTTATAGAACATCAGTCAGCAAAAAAGAGAAACACGCTGCGCGCCTCTGGCAACAAAGATGGGGCTTCCACAAGCACGTTCGAGAAATGCAAGAGGAAGAAGCACTTAAAATTGGTTTGTAAAAACAGATATTTATTTAACTTTATTTATTAATAATTATTTTAACTTGTTACTTTTAAAACTAATTTTATTTATAGGAATGTCTCTTGATGAATACCGAGCAGCAGTTCGTTCAGTTAGCTGCAAGCCCGTGGAAGAGATCTCCGTCATTATTGACCCGTCTCCTACACCACTACCAGCTACTACCTCAGGTTAGTTAGGCAGCCGAGCTTGCTTACCTTTTGATAGTAATCCCCTTCGCCACAGATAACTCTGGCACCACAAGGCCTTATAAATATATTTCACTCCTTTTACCATAGCGGCACCAACCAAGAGTTCTTAAGTCCCTAACTGTGTCTGTAATGCTGGCTTTTTCACAGTTGGTAATAAGTTAATATTTAGCTGATGTTTGGCGATAAATAGTAAATGACAAATTGATGAAAGATGGACCTGCAGAAACACCATGAAGTCAAATTTGATTAATCTTTACTAATATATAAAGCTGAAGAGTTTGTTTGTTTGATCCGGCTAATCTCAGGAACGAATTTAATATTTTTTTTTGTGTTATATAGTCCTTTTATCGAGGCTGATTTTTATTCATTATATTTTTGTTAATTATATGCGGGTGAAACTGCAGGGCACAGCTAGTAGTAATATAATATACATTAATGCAAAATGACATAGAGATAAAACTAGCTGATTGCTTAGAGAATAGACCACGTGATTTTTTTTTATAGGATAGTTTAGTGGACAAGCTTATGGGCCACCTTATGGTAAGTGGTCACCAACGCTCATAGAGAGTGATACATTTCTTTAAACACAACACAACAATACCAAGAACTGCTGTTTTGCGGTAGAATATCTGATGAGTGGTTGGTACCTTACCCAGACGAGCTTGCACAAAGCTCTACCACCGAGCAAGATGAGTAAGGAGCGACCGCAGATTTAATTCTTGATAATTATTTATGTCGTGTTAAACATGAATGTGACATTTGCTCAGCTGTGTGTATTTTATTTTGTATTTATGTGATGTTGCTTTTATTTTACTAGGTGTTATTGGTCGACGCGCACGATGCTCGTTGGAGAAGTTTGGACCAGTAGTGAAAACATCCCGCGACTATCCCATCCGTCCTCCGCTACCGCCAGGACAATTATACGATCCTTACAAACAGACCATCATGTTCTTGGGGTCAGTATGAAATTTAAATAAACTTTTAACTTTTCGGCATTTTGACAAAATGCATCTTATATAAAGGCAAAATATTATAGAGCTTATAATAGTATATAATAATTATTATCATTCATCCATCCATCTGTTATCAACAACTTTTAGAAATTAAATATTTATGTATTATTCTATGGCAAATGTTTTTTAATCGTTGATTTACTTATATCGAACAGCGTAATATTATATAAAACAAAATTCGTTGTGGTTTTTGCCTCGTGTTTTGTCAGTAGCTCATAAATCTTAGTAAGCTCGTAACCTTCTCCTCAAGAAGATCCATCGTCTTGTATTGGAACATTTACTTTGAATCTTTCAAACATTTATTTTACATTACGACTTTTGACTGGACAATAAAACACAATTGAGTTTTAATATATTTTATTCATGAAAAGTCATACAAGCACATTTAAATTCTTATTTAAAAAGTACTAGTACAGTGAAGTCGATATTGATTCGGAATGTGTTTTCCACTGAAGACCGGGATTTAATTCAGCAGCGACTTTTTAATAATACAACAAACACGAATGAGGGCTATCGTTTCTAGTGGCTCACTAGTTGGCGCCACTTGCGCATAAAGACCTATCGCTAACGGTAAATAAGTGGTAGTTAGTACGATAAATCAATAAATTCGGTTTTATTTTAACTAAAAAATATTGATAATGCCAAACCTCGTCTAAACCATACGTCTGCCATAATTAATCAAGAATGGCACAATATTTACAACAATCAGGAATAAAATTAGAGAATATCCGCGATTAAAAGCTCGCAAACAGTAAACGTTCAGTTACATTTGACATTTCTAGAGACTCACTCACTCTGAACTACCGCTTCTCGCATAGAATCAAGCAATAACCCTCATTTACCTACATTTAATTAAAGTTACATGCTATATTTATGTATTATTTGTAAAATACTGATACTATAAGATTATAAACAATGATTTCAGGAGTGTGGATGGTGACCCAATATCCTACAAGTTGCCGCCAGCGAGGTGTGATGTCACAGATAAAATTTGGGGATACCCACAGCAACAAGATGTAACCATATTCGATTTTGATTCATTAAAGTTATGAATAGGCTACTGTTGGGACTTACCCGCTTTTGTAGCAGCTCAGGAATGTTCACGTCGGAACTATTTGGTTTGATTTTACAATGCGCAAAAAGTTCAGATTCCTGGACGGACACTGCACAGCATATAAATGTAGAACAGAGTCCTCCAAAATCAAATTGATTTCGAGAATGGACTGCATGAGGCATTGTTGTGCTATTGCTAACGGAATAACTCACTGCTCATGACGTCATCCCATTAATTATAATCTTAGATGCTAACATAGATAAGAAGTATGTACTACTAGTTTGTTTCATAGTTATTTGAAATATAAGTTATTATTATAAAACCTAACCATGCAATTCCTTATACTCTTACAAGCTTATATCTAATGTAAGCTGTTATTAAATCCTGCAACTGAATTATAAACCAGGTCCATCCAGAGAAGCTAAAGTTTTGCACAGCGACGATAAAATCGACTAAAATCTGAGAGAATGCGTTGCTGACGTCTCTATCTCATAATGGTTATTTAAAAACGTTATTACTGAGGTGGAGTCGGAGCACATTGGTAGAATTGGTGCATCTTCGCGATTAACGCCATGCTTGGCAGCAAGGTGCTGGATGGAGATGGCCTCACTGCGAGTGTTATGCCGCGAAAGGAGGCCGCGGAGCGGAGGCGTTAGGAGAGTGCCTTCGCTGACCTGCTCCGCTGAAGAAGGCGGGGAGGAGGTGCCGGCGCTATGCGCACCTTCTCCCTCGCCGTAAGCGTCGTTGAGGCTAGAAATGAAGCCCTACTTAGGCAGGTCAACTGTCAGATCGTCACGCTAGCATGCACATGCGATCCCGTGGCGCTCCTCAAAAAGACGGACGGGCAGGCATCTTGGCACCGACGAGCCCCACGTTCACCCCACTTCACGTGCGGTAATTAGTAAAGCTTTTTTCAGCGATAAAGAAGGCCCTTCTTTCAATAGCTCCTTCCTATGGGCTTTCCGGGAAAACTGAATCACCGGCTTTTTTGCAGATCGGAGCATAAAGGTCGTTTACACACGTTAAGTAAACAGAAGCTCACTTAAAATTTTGATGATCCACAAGCCTGCGTGCAATCTTCTACTATGTTTCTTCTGTATATCAATGACATGACTGCAAATTCAAAATATTTCTCGGAAGCAGGTCGCCGAGTATCGAAACAAACTACTGAAGTCTCGGATCGGCCGACTAGTTTGCACGTTGACAGCTAAAAAGTCATATTTTGTGAATACTTCCCTCATTGCTGCATCCAGTATCGGGATACTTGGTGTAGGAATTTCAAGCGTCGTTCAGTTTTGCTGTCAAATGGAAGGAAAAGCCAAATTGACTTTTAATAGTTTGGTGTACTCAACAAATTCAAACATTACTTCACATCGGCTCATCGCTCAAAACTCTACAAGGTGCAAATTCGGCCTTACATAAAGTACTGGTCTCATCTCTAGGGGGCTCTCCATGCCAGCTTCTTCCATTTGATCTCATTCAACGTCGAATAAGCGTCGAATGTCTGATAATCCCTAACAGCGCGATTTTTAAGACATTTCTTGTCTCGCTACACAGTTGGTTCCAGGGGAGCTAGCTTTTGAAGGAGGGTTTTTCACACCAATATGTCATAAGAACCTTCAAAAAAAACCTACTCATTCCTTAAAGGCCAGGTGCTTCCCAGTTGTGCATAGGTCGTTATAGTCACTTTCCATCAGTTAAGCCTCCTGCGCGTAACCACCTCGTACATAAAAAAAACGCACCTCTCAGAAATGCATTCTCCCAGTGGCTTAATATTATGTGTATATGTTAGGACAAGTATTTAATAAAATCTTATTCTTAAAAAGGTTTTTTTATTTGATAACTCGTTTTTAAGTTTGATTATATCAATAAAAATTGGTATCTCATCATACTACACACAGACTAGAGATATAAATAAACATTGAATCAAACACGATTTAGCAGTAGAGCAGTACCGATATATTAATATATTTAGAACCACTTAAACGTTGTGCCTCTTCGTGGCTATCACTGGAGGCAGCTGAGATATAATATTTTCGGGTAAAATTTCTATCGTCACAGCTTCGTCGTTTTCGAGCCAGTGGAAACCAGCCAAGTACTGTAACAATGAAGTGATATGAAAAAACACTTTCTATAAAAAAAAAAATCACTTTCTATTAAAATGTTATTCTCAATGATAATCAATAATATAAAAAATATATATATTATTTATTTTGATGAATGTTACCTTGAATGGAACGACTCTAATTGGGGGTTGAGGCTGTACTGGATTCTGTTTCTTAGTCACTTTCTTTGGTGTCGGTCCCTCGGTATCAACCTGAAATAAAAATAATAATTTGAAATCTTTCGCGATATATAAATGTAAATAAGTTACGACCACAGTGACACATTAGCCAGAACTCGAGAAATTCGTTCGGTACTAATATCATACATCATGTGATTAAGACTTTTTGGACCTCACACAATTTCGAAAAGACACGACAGGTAATGCGCGATATAAATTATAAATACAACTCTTTAGATACAATACATAATATGGTTACGACGCTCCTAAATATTATGAACGCGCGCTAGCACGTCACTGCGGCCGTATAGCCCATTCCGACCACAAAAGGAGTAATCTCAAATAGACAACTTTGACACCGATTTCGATTGACGCGATATCATCGGTCGAGATCTCGAATAATCCATGATATCTATGGATTCGCGATGAACTGCATTTTCAATGCGCGAAACTGCGATCGGAAATTCGAGTCAAATTAATTTGGTCATAACAAGTTAAGTGGAATAGTGTCGTATTATAAATAACGGCTGACCTGCGCGGCTCGGGGGCGCAGCAGCCACAGCGAGGAGTCGTCGCGCGCCATGAGCGCGGGCAGCGACGGGCGCGCGCGAGGCGCGTACAGCGACACGGCGGCGGCCGAGCGCGCGCGCCACGGCTCGCTCTCCGCCAGCGAGTTCTTCGTAATTCTCGCATTCACCAGGTCGTACTCGATCAACTGCAAGTTTTCGTATAGCGATTATATCGGTCCGCACTCCGAGCGGAAACGTTGGGGCTGCATACTTTGTAATATCGGCTTCGGGGAGACGGAATCTTATCGATAACTCAAAATGTGAGGAATACTTTGACTTTTAGATTTCCACTCCCGACCATCTTTCCGCATCAGTTGTTAAGCCACCCTCAGTAAAATTGAGTTGCGAGTGACATCACTACGTACGCGTTTGGAATACTTTGAAAGCTATATTCTTCAGTATGCTTTACACATGAGAATTTAAAAACCTGTTACGCTTCTACATAATTATGTAACATTTTAATTCGCTCGTAGTACATGATTTTTTTCGTTGTATATATACCCTTGTAAAAAAATATATTTCGGTAGTGTTGCTATATAAAGATATTTAAAAACGAATTATTTATCTGATTTTCTCGCTGGCCCCGACATTGCCAATTGCCGAAATGAAGAAAACTGATTTTAAACTCAATTGGTGAAACGTACAACGACCATTGTATGAAGCTGTATTTTCATAGGTATTACTTATGTGGTATTTTTTTTTTTATGATAGAGGGGGCAAACGAGCAGGAGGCTCACCTGATGGAAAGTGACTACCACCGCCCATGGACATCTGCAACATCCGAGGACATGCAGATGCGTTGCCGGCCTTTTAGGAAGGAGTACGCTCTCTTCTTAAAGGTTCTTAAGTCATATCGGTTCGGAAAAGTCGCCGGCGAAAGCTGGTTCCACAGAGTGATTGTGCGAGGCAGGAAATGCCTTAAGAAACGCACTGTTGTGGATTTCCAGACATCGAGGTGATGGGGATGGAATTTAGAGTGCTGGCGCGATGTCCGGTGGTGAAATTCAGCTGCCGGGACTAAACCAAACAACTCCTCAGAACACTCCCCGTGATATATGCGGTAGAGGATGCAGAGAGACCCTACATCTCTACGCAAATCCAAAGGATCAAGCCGATCAGTAATAGCCTGATCGTCGACAATTCGAACTGCTCTACGTTGAATACGGTCAAAAGGAAGAAGCTGGTACTGGGGAGCTCCCGCCCAGAGGTGAGAGCAGTACTCCATGTGGGGCCGAATTTGCGCCTTGTAAAGTTGTAGGCGATGGGCCGACGTGAAGTACTGTCTCGCCTTGTTGAGCACTCCAAGCTTTTTTGAAGCCAATTTAGCTTTAACTTCCAATTGACCGCGGAACTGAACAATGTTCGAAATCTCGACGCCAAGTATCCCGATACTGGCTGTGGCAGCGAGGAGAGTATTCTCAAAATGAGGGGATATGACAAAAGGAGATTTTTTTAGCGGTTAACGCGCAAACTTGTGTCTTATTGGGGTTGAATTGGACTAAGTTTAGTCGGCCCCAGTCCGAGACTTTGGTTAACAAGGTCTCGACTTCAGACACAAGTTTGTTCCGACACTCGTCGACGTGTTCCCGAGAAATAATGCTACGGCCGGTGTAAAGAACGTCTACAGTGCTGTCATCCGCATAGCAGTGAATGTTACGGATTTGTAACATATCATTGACATGCAGAAGAAACAGAGTAGGTGAAAGAACGCAGCCTTGTGGAACACCAGAATAGACGAATTTTAAGTCAGAGCATGCACCGTCGACAACGACCTTGATGCTCCGATCTGCCAAAAAGCTGGTGATCCACGTGCATAATTTCTCGGGAAGCCCGTAGGAAGGAAGCTTCGAGAGAAGCGCTTTATGCCTTACCCGATCGAAGGCTTTCGCCATGTGCAGGCTGACTGCTACTGCCTCCCCCTTGGACTCAACCGCTGCAGCCCATCTGTGAGTTAGGTAAACTAGAAGATCACCAGCTGAGCGACCTCGACGGAAGCCGTACTGGCGGTCGCTGATCAGCTGGTGCTCCTCTAGGTACCGCAGGAGCTGGCAGTTAATAAGGGATTCCATTATCTTGGAGAACAAGGAGGTGACAGCAATAGGTCTATAGTTTGTTGGATCAGAGCGATTACCTTTTTTAGGGATCGGGTGCACCAAAGCAGTCTTCCAAGAATTCGGGACTACGCCTAATGTGTAGGAGTGGCGGAAAAGGCGCGTTAAGACCGGTGCCAGCTCGGGAGCACAAGTACGCAGCACAATCGGAGGAATGCCATCGGGCCCACTCGACTTATGGATGTCCAGGGAAAAAAGTGCTTTACGAACCGCACTTTGTCGGAATTTAATTTCCGGCATCGTGGTATCACACCGCAAGATTGTCGCTGGTGTCTTTCCTTGGTCATCCAGAGTCGAGTTGGATGCGAAGTGAGTGCTCAAAAGATCAGCTTTCTCCTTCGCGGTATGAGCCAACGTGTCATCGCTCCTATGCAGAGATGGAAGGGAGGGCTTACAGAAATTCCCTAAGACAGCCTTAGCGAGAGACCAAAATGCGCGTGTTCCCGAAGGAAGACGCACCAATCTCTCGCCAATTCTGCCTATGTGCTCCGACTTTGCCCTGGCAATCTCTTTTGAAAGACCTGGAGGCAGAGTTATATTCCTTTTTAAATGCGCTGGTATTTACATCACGCGATGCCGTCGCTTCAGCCCAGGCTTGATAGCATTCTACTTTTCGGCGTGACGCCGTTTTGCAGAAGCCACCAAACCAGGGCCGGGATCTGCCACCGATGGGTACTGCAGAGTACGGAATGAAAAGTTCCATACCCTGAAACACCACATCGGCGACCGAGTCAGCAACGACATCTGGATCATCCGGCGAGAAACAAATCCGCCCCCATGGGTAGGATGCAAAGAAGGACCGCATCCCATCCCAGTCCGCTAACCTGTAGTGCCACACTCGCCGACATCCCACGAACCGAGGCCGTGAGGGGCGTAAGATCGGCACTGTACTCCGGACAAGACAATGGTCCGACGAGCCAAGAGGAGGCTCGACGGAAACATGGTACCCATCCGGATGAGAGGTCAGCAGAAGGTCTAGCAGGGAAGGTGTATGATCATCCACATCTGGGATTCGCGTTGGCGAGGTAACCAATTGTGTCAGATCATATGCCAAGGCAAAATCGGCCACAGATCTCCCCGCATGATCGTTGGTACGTGAACCTAGCCATTCGGCGTGGTGGGCGTTAAAATCGCCAAGAATCACGATCTCTGCGGATGGGATCTGCTGCAGCATGGAATCTGTAACCCGTTGCATGTGCTCAACGAGCCGGTCTGTTTCGGCATTACCGCTATGGGACCTATATAGGCACGCGTAGATTCACGGATGATCATCGCAGTCTACGCGTAGCCAGAGAATAGATAGGTCCCTCCCTTCAAGATGGGCGAGGCGACGAGAGCAGATATCCTCTCTGACATAAACCCACACTCCAGCCCGTGTTACAAAGGAATGTTCCAACTTGTACCCCGGGTAGGAGAGAAATGAGGTGTCCGCCGGAGACGATATCTGGGTCTCGGTTAGAAAGAGCAAGGCCGGCTTCGCCGTCTCAAGATGGTAGTGGACGGCGTTTAAGTTGGAATTCAGTCCCCTGATGTTGCAGAAGTCCACAATAAGGGTGGAAGGGGTTGCCTTAAGATGCCTGCTCCGTTTGCCCCGACCATTCTGGAGCGCAAAATTGCCCCCCCCAGAATTCGAAGGGCAGCCTGGGCATCCCTGCTCAGGCGGTGTATGTCCTGAGCATGGATGACTTGGTGGTAGAGCTTTGTGCAAGCTCGTCTGGGTAGGTACCACCCACTCATCAGATATTCTACCGCAAAACAGTAGTACTTGTTATTGCTGTGTTCCGGTTTGAAGGGTGAGTGAGCCAGTGTAATTACAGGCACAAGGGACATAACATCTTAGTTCCCAAGGTTGGTGGCGCATTGGCGATGTAAGAGATGGTTAACAGCTCTCACAACGCCAATGTCTATGGGCGTTGGTGACCACTTACCATCAGGTGGCCCATATGCTCGTCCGCCTTCCTATGCAAAAAAAAAAAATGGATGTCCAGAGAGGGATTGTCCACCGCAGTCGCAGATGGTACCCTCCTGGGGTAGTTTTTCTTGATTCTGCGCACTCATTTTGTGGGGGGGGGAATTGGGCCTCCGGAACTCTCACATACCGGACGAAACGCGGTAGCATGGCTACCACTTCACGCCGACTTTAAGTGAGAGAGTGGTACTTCCCCGGGCGTGCCGGTTATGGGCCGGCACGCCCGGCTACAACCTGAAGGTATGTAGCATGGCACTACCACCACGTATTACTAATGGCCTTGGTCTAGGAGCACACATAAAGACCTTAGTTCGAAATGTTGCAATAATACATGACAAACGGCTCGTACCTCTTGATCGACGTAGGCTACGATGAGTTTCTCTTCCTCGTTGTCGAAGGTCAATGCGGACGGCACGCATTTGTATCTCGGCAATGAGACGTAGAATCGAAATTTATTGTCCTTCTTTATCCAGACGGTGATATCGCCCAGAGTGTCGGCCGCCGCAAGGTAAGTCGTTTTCGATGGAGTGTCTCTTGATATATGGAGATGTAGAATACATTTCGAGCCGAGGTCTGGAAAAATAATTATTTATAAAAAATATATTATATATTTATATAAAAGCCCAAAAGTCACTCTACAATGCGTTAATGTTTCAAATATTGTATCGAAATATAATTTTTAAACTTAGCGTCTGTACCAGTATTCGATTTTTTATTAAAGTTTGTTATATTACCTTTTTATTTTATTTTTGTTATATTTTTCAACCTACATTGATGATAGAGATGCCTTTAATAGTGTTGCACTCTGGTCTAGCCTATTATGGCGGTTTTTACTTTTGGTTTATTTTGTGAGCAGGCCAATTACATTTCATATATATTAAGGGCTCGATAATTTTGCCTCGTTTGTTTTAGTTACTTACATTTTTCACAAGGTATGTTCTGCACTACGGTAGCGCCCGCTTCAGGGTCCACTTGTAATACTTTCAACTCTCCATCCTTGTAAGCGACCATCATGCGAGAATCCTCAGTGAAGGCCGCACAGTCACAGCTCTCAAGACCACTGACTAACACTTTTGTCAATGATATATTGGCTTGGTCATCATCCTAAAATATTAAATAATATGTACCAATACTATCTTCAACAATTTAATTTACCTACTTCAGAGGACTGCTTACTTATTATTTTTTACCAAAAAAGCAGAAAATTTTGACAAACAACATTTGTTCTATGACTTTTTTACTAAACATAGAAAAATAATGCTTAGTAAAATAGTGTCATATAAATTTTAACTCAAAATTGAAGCAACTTTAGAATAATTGTGTGCGTAAATGTCACGAACTTACATTCACCGACTATGTGTGCATGTCGTTGTAATAAAAAGTAAAAATATAAGTTGTTGCCATTTGATAAAAGTTTAAAATAGCTCGTTAGGCTTATAAATACACTGTAACAAACACTATATACTTAACCATGGTTAGGACTGTTACATTAAAAATAACATGCTGCGCGATCGGTACTTAGGGAAAGATTAATAGTCGCATGCTTCAAAAAATCATGTTTTAAATAAATATGATGTGTTTATTTAAGGATAATTTAAAATTCGACCACTAAAAAATGTTCTTAAACGACAAACAAACTAAATACATATTTGTGACATAGGATATTAATTACAATTAATGAATTAACTTTAATTGCCATCTATATGTAACATGAGCAAATCATACACCAAAATACTATGCTAAAGGTAGCTCGCAGCAGCTAATATAGACTACATTGTTAAAAAGAACTTACACATTCTAACTTCAACAATGCCATGTAATTGTCAGTGGAGTAAACAATTAATTCCCCGCATGGAGAGAGGTCGAAGCATTTTAGTTGCTTCTTGCCCTTTGTTTGAATTGATACAAGTTTGACTGGTTTTTCTGTTATTTTCAGACTCTTTATTGTTTGTTGTAATTCCGTTTTATAGTCAGTCTTATCTATATTACTTATTTCAGAATCTTTTTCAAGTTCACTATTAGGGTCTCTTTGTTTTATCATATGACTCAAATTTATCACTGCTAAAATTCCATTGTCACTCTTTGCATAGGAACCAAGTTTCCAAACTTCAAGATAGTTGCTGTACCTGTAGTAAAACATATTATCTAATGGAATTAATAAAGACGACAAGTGTAAAATTACACCTATTATCTATGAAATAAGATATGCAATGTTAATGACAAAATGTAAAAATTTTTACTACAATGTTTAATGCTTTACCTCAATACTAGTAATTTCTTTTGAGGACAAACAGCTGATCTTGGTGCCGGTACCATTGGAGGAATCCTCATCACCCATTTTGGTGGATAGCTTGAAAGAGTTAGGTAACCATCTGCTCCAACGGATAATAACTTATCACCGTGTATTACAAGAGCCCTGGAAGTGAGATAAATTTTATTAATTCATTCATTCATTTTTTTATATTCACTTTTAAAACACTAAATTGATCCAGATTTAATTAAATAAGTAAGGAATAAGCGTGAAGGGCCTAGCTCCCTTCTATGAGACCATCAAAATCCAGAAGGAGACAGAGCAGGAATGGGAAAGGGCAGAACCTACTCAGTGAAGTCGTTGTCAGTGGCCCTAACCATTTCAATAAATCACAATGTTAATAGTTGTTGAAATTAAATAGTACATTTTTTAATTTGCATACTGTGAAAAAGTGTTTGAAACTTATTCTATAATGATGAACTATAGATTTGTGCCAAGTTTTTCAGGCACTTTCATAAGAATGTATTCTATCAACAAACAATTCTGTATATGAACAATACAGTGATTTCTGGCTGTATTTCAATCCAGGGTTAGAACTGCCTATTATGGCCACTGGAGGATCAGAATTGGGTACTTGTTATATAAGTGTTCAATACCTCACATCATGCTCATGTATATTTCTCTGCACATTTTTCACCCATTGTGCACTTGATTGATCGCCAGCACCTCTATTAACTTTGACAAAATTCATAATAATCGGATCAACTCCACTGCAGTACAAACTGTTCTCATCATCAGAAACTGCTATTGATAATATATTAGACTTGTGGCATTTATATGACTCAATCTGAAATTAAAAAAATTAAAATTGCTTTAGTTTAATTATTTGTTTTAAAAATGTATGACTATTGTAGTATAACCCCATAGCCTACTTTAATCAAAGAAGAATGTTTTATATATAAAGGCAGTAAGTGGTCTGGCAAATGGTCCATCTCACGGTCAGTAGTCACCACTATAGACACTGGAGTTGTAAGAAATCTTAGGTATTACTTACAATACCAATGCACCATGAACTAAGACTTCATGTCCCTTTACTTTTACTTCTAAAGTTTCGTTAACAACTTTGCCAACATCCAAAACACTATTTTTGTGAATCTATAATGATTATCATAGATTGGCCCAAAGACAAAGCCCATCAATTTAACAATGAAGTAGTTTAATTGCTTTTTCTTTTCTTGTTGTTCGAATAGGCTATAATTTAGTAGTTCATTTACCTGATCTCCTAAATTACCATCCCAGAAAGTAAGCCTTCCGAGACTGTCTCCTGAAATGACTGTATTATCAGATAGAACAGCAAGGCACCACACAATAGTTTCCTGTGCTTTTCTACTAACAGACATTCGACATGTTGCTTGACCAGTTTCAACATTCCATACTCTAATTGTGTCAATAGATCCTAGAAAATATTAATATTTTTTTAAATTATAAATCAGATATAAAATATTATTTATTTTTTTCCACAAAAAATACCTGTTACTAACACACTGCCTGTGTTATTAAATTTGCAACACAAAATCCTTCCCTCCTGTTTATCAAAAATCTTATTATAAACAATCTCATCATTTTCCACAGAATATAAATTGATATAGCCTTGTTCAGTTCCTACTGCTACTAGAGTATTATTTGAATTAACATCTAAACACCATGCAGCATATCCAGTTAGAATCATTGTAAATTTTATTGAAAGACTCTCCATATCCCATTCTAATAAAGCCCCTCCAAGGCCTGTAGAGAGTAATCTATGATTAACCCATCCCAAAGCTTCTACAGAAGTATTTTCTTCACCCGGTATAAATTTAAGAAGGAAAGGTGCGTAGTTTAAATCCCATACTTCAATAGATGCATCCTGCCTGTAACAATTTGCAACAATAAATACTGACTTTCTGTACTTGCCTATTCTTATACTTACACTTGAGTTAGAAACAAAGTGTACCTTGCCAGCGCTAAGTGTTTGCTTTTTGTGTTAAAAGATACACAATTAATTTGCTCTGGTTTCGGATTATAAAAACGAACACGGTGTAATTTACAAGCCATCGTATATTTTTTCACTTAACCCTTTTTATCTGAAAAAGCGTATACTTTTTTAACAGCTCTAGAGCCTACTACAATATTGTATTGTAGCTCAAATTAAATAATAATCAACATGCGGTGTCGCACTGCGCACACTTTGCGCACATGATACTGACAGCGCTGACATTAGGTTGATATCGAATCGATAAACATCAAACATTATCAATATTTTGGGCCTAATATAGAACCACAGTACCGAAAGGATATTATCAATGTAAAATACAGATAAAACAATAATCTACAACATTTTGAATGAACCAAGAGTTTTAAGAACATCTGAGAAGCAGAATACATTATGTTGATAATATTAATTAATCAATATTTCAATACATTTTTTAAACTAGTATTGTGTAATGTATTGCAGAAGTGTCTATTGTATTTGTATCAATAACTTTTTTTTTTGTGTCAATCAATTATCTACTACTCGTTAATTAAGATTAATTTATAAAATGTTTTACTCGTAAAATATAACGATAATACTATAACAGTCATTGATCGATGACTTAATATTATGTATTACAATTGAAGAAATATCTATAAATAAGAATTGAGATGCAGAATAGTAATTGTAGACGTAAAACTTTAACAGGTATTACTATTAGTTGTGTAGTTAGATTTTTAACGATGTTTTAATTCGTTTGTTCATTAAATAAAACAATTATTTATTGACATTTTGGCATTAATGATAAAAGCTACGCATATTGAATATATTTTTATCTATGCTTTTTAATTCTAGCATCAACTATTTCATTTTCATTATCTGTGAAATGTGAAGTAGTTTTTTTTGCGATCGTAGTTAAACTGGTATGTTAATTTTTATCGAAAGAATTCTTGATTTATATAAAGTTATTTACATCTTGTGCTGTAAATCTTTAGAGTATTAAAATGGGCGACGGACAAAGCGAAAGTCAGCCACTTCTAAATGATGGTAAGTAATTGCGATTTTGTTGTTTTGACAGCTGATGATTCAACCAAATTTTTATTTATTTTATTTGTTGCTAAACAAAGTAATAATGATAACTTGACTGTGATCAAGTTGTCCAGTAACTTGTTAGGATTATGCAAGTACAGGTGTTACTTAAAATGTAATAGTAACAATAGTTACGTATTATTATCGTTAATATACGCACTTATTCGCAGAAGAGGAGAATGTCAGCACAATCTCGCCGATTGGGCCTGACGAGCTCCCTCCGCCGTATCAACAAGCAGGCATGCCGATGGTAACATGTCGAGTGTGTCAAGCTATGATAGATATTTCTGGGAAAAGAGAACAACATGTTGTAAAATGTTCTGATTGCAATGAAGCAACGGTGAGTCTTTTTAGTTCTGATGAATAAATGTCTTACCATAAGTATTTATTTTTACCCATTTAAAATTAAACTTGTAGATATGGCTTTTAAATTAAAACTCTTAATTGTCTTTACTCCATGTATTGACAGCCATATATATAGAAACTGCCACTATTTTGTTAGTATATATAAATATTTTCACTTATTTAAGCAATAATTATCTAATAATTTTTTGTCTATTATACAATTGTTTCTGTGTAATTTTGCTTATGTACTACATTTTTATTTTATTTTATTATATTATATTACTTCATTGATTTTACTTGGTGGTAGAGCTTTGTGCAAGCTCGTCTGGGTAGGTACCACCCATTCAACAGATATTCTGCTGCAAAACAGCAGTACTTTGTATTGCTGTCCTCCGGTTTGAAGGGTGAGTGAGCCAGTGTAATTAGAGGCACAAGGGACATAACATCTTAGTTCCCAAGGTTGGTGGCACATTGGCGATGTAAGCGATGGTTAACATTTCTTACAATGCCATTGTCTATGGGCATTGGTGACCACTTACCATCAGGTGGCCCATCTGCTCGTCCGCCCGCCTTCTTGTACAATAAAAATAAAATAAAAAAATATTAGAAAATGTTACACATAATACTATTACATCAAACCTATGTGGTTAACTTACTAATTACCTTATATAAATAAAAAAAAAATTCAAAAGATGCAGTTAAATGTAGATTAATAAACAATTTCACATGTAACTTGAGCTTCATTTTATGTTACTTTGTATTTGATTCATAAACATTAGAAGGAAATAGGCATTACATCATGATATGTGTGGTATGATTTCTCTGACACATATGATCATTGAAACTATTGTTTATGTTAATCTAAAGAAATAAAAGATATATATTTTCTTTTTTGTCCTAATACACATTTTATTGATAGGCTGACGAGCATATGGGCCACCTGATGGTAAGTGGTCACCAACACCCATAGACATTGGCATTGTAAAAATGTGTCACCAACCTTGGGAACTAAGATGTTATGTCAATTGTGCCTGTGATTACACTCGCTCAGTTACCCTTCAAACCGGAACACAACCATATATTATGTACTGCTGTTTTGCAGGTGGGTGGTACCTACCCAGATGAGTTTGCACAAAGTTCTATTACCAGTATACATATTCAAAACTAGACATCAATTTGAAAAATATATATATTAAATTAAACTTTTTTTTTTAATGTAGCCTATAAGAAATGCACCACCAGGAAAAAAGTATGTCCGCTGTCCCTGCAATTGCTTGCTGATCTGCAAGTCTTCGTCACAGCGCATTGCATGCCCCAGAGCTGATTGCAAGAGGATCATCAATCTTGCTCCGTCACCTGTGACACCCCCCGTGCCAACTTTACCTGGCATGTGCAGGGTTATCTGTGCACATTGCCAAGACACTTTCCTCGTAAGTTAAGTTTTATATTTGATAATAATAAAATGGTATTTTTTTTTATTAGCCATTCTTAAATATTACCATTTCTAACGCCTACCAAGATAGTAAAGTTAATTAAAAAACTGAATAAACTTCCATCAAACAGCAAATTATGTAGTTTACAATCATGCATTTGAATCACAATATTAGCCTTGTGTAACAATGCCACAGATAGGAAAAAAAATCGACTTTAAACTAATAGCACTACTTTTTATGTAAAGATTAATAAGACATAACTTAATATAATAAAAAGGTTCTTGTTTTTTATAATATAGTAGGCTAGTATTGTTAACAGTATTTGGCCGAATACTGAAACGTCATTCAAATATTAAGTGCTACTTCAGTATTCTACTTAATGATTTGAGACTCCATTTAAAATTTCGCATACTAAATTTGAAATTAACTGCATCTCAAATAATTAAGTTACACTTAATATTTTAATGATGTTTCAGTATTTGGCTGTTAGTATATTTTTATTCATCCCATCATCTTGCCATGTTTAATCTTTTATAAGCTTAGAATATCTCGTCTCGTTCGTTTAAAACTGTTTGGCTATATTATTTTGCAAATAAGAGACAGTATAATAATATGACTTAAATAATTGGATTATTCATTAATAATTAGTCCTTCTAATTTTAAAATATTTACAACAGATTGTTATATGCTTCTAGACATTATATAACTCACGCCTGTTGTATATATAATCAATACTCAGTATTAATATTGCATGGTTTGCTGACCACTGGAATTAATAGCTTGCGTTGTTATTTAAGCTAAGTAGAAAATGTTGAAGTTTTCACTTACATATCTTGTCATATTGAATAATGAAAAACGGTTTGATATAAATATAAATGTTGCGAAAATTTCGTTTTAAATTAAAAACATCGTTCGGTAGTATCTTGGTTCGAATTTTGTAATCGTATTTTCACCCTTTTCGTATCTATCCTGATAGTATGTTTTTTGTATGATTCATTTATTCTTTTGCCAAGATGATACAATCGAGTTGATTTAAAGATCTTCGTTACTCAATCCATTATTGCTTATATACCTACATATATAATAATCTAAATTAGAATATTTATTTTAGATCAAATCGTCAGAAGTAGACTTAGGCCACTTTGATGATGTGGAATTGTTCGATAGGCCTTGTATGAATAGTGTAAATGTTACTAAATAGAAAGTCGTACTTTATTGAGCTTCCCCGTCACAAAATTAGCATTATAGCAGTTCCAAAGTTTGCCGACTTCCAAACTCCGTGTCTACACTCTTGTGCCTCAAAAATCCCGTTGTGAAACCAAGAACCATTCCTAGTCGTTTCGCTTTCAACAGATTATTAGAGAGCACTTGTGAGTTTGCGTGTAATATTTTTTTTATATATATATAATAAAATTAGCTGAAGTCATACAATCATAATTCAAATTTCTGAATTATAAGTCCCTTGGAACTCGTCAAGGATATTAGTTACATAACAACATCGAATATTCGAACGGGTCGATCGGGCAAAGTTGACGATTTACGGATACATGTGTGCGTGAGGCCGTGTCCAAATATTTACTCGCTGTTATGTTTGTGTGCGCAACTTACGTTAATGTTTTTGATGATTTTGATTATAGATTTCTAATCTTTTCCTTGAAGGCATTAGCCTGTCGTGAATTTGATCAGGTCTTTCAAATAACCGATGTAATTTTTTGACAGTCCTGTTTATCGCGTAATTTTTCTTCTCTGTGTCAAGAATGTCCCGCCCGAGTCGAAATTATTGAAAAAATAATTCAAGCGATTGTAAAATAATAACATTATTTTCATTACGAAACTTACGAAATAATCGGCAAATGCGGCTTCTAAATATAACAATCTAAATTTGGTACTGCTTGCTTCAAATGCATTACATTATGACTTATGACGCTGTGTCTATGATTGAGCACTGTAACAGCGGACAAAATACTACTAGTAGCAATTTTGTTTTGTAAAAATTCTTGCATGATATTAAATATAGATTCTATATACAAAGGGTATCAAATTCAAAATGATTAGCAAATACTAAATTATTTCTACTTATTTTATTCTTACTTTATAACTGCTATAATAAAAAACCGAGATGGCCCAGTGGTTAGAACTCGAGTCTTAACCGACGAGCGTGGGTTCTAACCCGGGTAGCACCACTGAAATTTCACGTGCTTAATTTGTTTTTATAATTATTGGTGGTCAAGGAAAACATTATGAGGAAATCTGCATGTGTCTTGTTTCACTGAAATTCGGCCACGTGTATTCCAACCAACCTGCATTGGAGCAGCGTGGTGGAATAAGTTTAAAAAAAGCAGAGAATGCCCAGCAGTGGGAAATTCACAGGCTGTTACTTTACTTTATAAATGGTAGAGTACGTATGATAAAAGAAGAGCTTAGTTGGCAAGTCTTTATCTGATCACATATTGATATTTCAACGTATTATGCCATTTTATGTATTTCTCTTTGCCAGTGCAAAGTGATTACTCAGAGACTGGATGATATCTGTCAGTGTCTTATGATGATGAACAGTAATTAATACAACTTTGTCTGCCGACAAAATAATTTCATATATGTATTTTGTTTGTTTTTCCCATTGCGTTAATAGCGTTCTAAATAATAAAATATTTAAAACTGACTTGTGAAGAACCGGTTATTGTAGTTAATCCATACACCAATTAATATATACAAACGAGCAAACAACATGCTGGCAGACTTTTAAAAATAAACTCATTTGTTTTAATTAACGGGAAATTTACAGTAATTAAATATATGCTTTTTACAAATTATACAATAGCTACAGTTACAAATAACCCGACTACCGAGAATAAAATAAAAAATATTTTTATTCGTTGAAACCGGTTTTATCAAATAACTGCTTAGATATTTTAAAATTCTGTAGTCATAATAATATTATAGTCTACAGACATTTCTTTTTGAAGTCCAGCCACTGCTTATCGAAATAGGTTAACGCTGTTAGCCAGTATTACACATAGAAGTAGGGCAAATACATTATCCCCGCACCTGAGCTGTAGACGGATTAAAAAGTTAAGTATATTGTTGAATATTTATCGTAGAACAAGAATATAGCAAAGTAATGTAATAATCCATTTAAGTTGCACCTTGACTTGGTATATAAATCACACAATTCTTTGAAATGGTAAAATTACACAATATTTTTGTTGTGTGTTAGTAACACACAACTTGCAAAATATTTTATACATAATTTGTAAAGAAAGTTCTTGCATAGGTTTGAAAGTAATTTAATTTTGTAATTTATCGTCGTATCTATGAAGTTATAGAAAGATATTCGATACTGGGCATGTTTAGATACTCTACGAGTTATTTTTATTGTAGGTGAAGTAGCAGCGCGACTGTATTTATATTCCTATTTCGCAATGTTACTTCAAAATGTTCCAGTCTATCACAACGGTATAAAAGTTTTTAAATTTTCCATTAAGATCATTTGACCTTAGTTAAATAAACTAATTTTAAAAATGCTCTTGATTATGCTAAAAATATATTTTTTTGAATTTCAGTATCAACTTTTGAAAAATGCACCAGTACGGTGCCCCCACTGCCGAAAAGTATCTTCCGTGGGTCACCGCATGGCCCGAATGCGAGGCATCATATTCGCAGTGCTCGCTCTGATATTCTTCGCCATCGCGCTCGGGGTGACGCTGGGCACGCTGTCGGCGGCCAAGACGCACGGAGGCGGCGTGTACGTGGCGTACGTCGGGGCCTTCTTGGTCTCCTTTATTCTATTAAGCCGGGCCATATATTATTTCGCTATGAAAGTGAGTAAAATCGAAGGGCCGATGTAGATCATCAACGGAGCGGCTTTGTTTTCTTGTGATAGTATGACTAGGAAATATCTCGATTCCATATTGCATTATGTATACATATATTTTATAGGATTTGTTAGATAAAAGTGTAACCATTTATATTGAAAAGTGGACTGTGTTATTTTGTTTCAAATTGATTTTATGACAATTATGTAAGTTTGTATACTTTAATCGCTATAGATATTTGCTTGGTGTTATAAATATAATTTTTATCGCTTTGACTGTTACCGAAGTAAATTGTTTGGTAACCTAACAGTAGTTAGTATGCATTCCAACACTAAAACTATGTTAAACTAATATCTACATAGGGTGATGTAGAAAACGATAGTACTTGATATTGTAAAGAATTGCTTTTTTTAAGTGTACAGATAAAAAATATTAGCAACGGTAATGCGTATGCGGTATCATCAACAAATATTAAGTATGTTACATTAAATAAGCTTTGTAATCTCAGTTAATTGGTATTTTACAACTAGATAATACTAACGTACATATGACTTTATTATTTGTACATTTATTTATCGACTTTGAAATTATTTAAATGAAAGTTGTAAATTGAGATAAGTATAAAGTACATCTTTTAAATCTACCTTTAAGGCTTGTACACACGACGAACGTACATAGATTGAATTCAATGAATGTATCAAAATGTTGAAAATGTGTCTTATAGTCAACAAGATACGTTTGTAATTTGTATGAAGTATTAATAAAACAAAAAAAAGTAACTGAATTTCTGAAATTAATTTCTTATATAATTCTCGTTCACAATAAATACTATATAGGTAGCTCTTTTAAGAATAATTAGTTTATTTCATTTGACTCTAAAGATATAACTATATAAAAAATTAAGTGTATTTCCAATCAGTAAGATAAATTTGATAATCGAAAACGAACATAGTATATGTGCTAGGTAATAACGAATATATTATGTATTGTACTATTATATACTTGTATGTTATTGTATTAAGTAAACTGAACTTTATATTACTGAACTTATTATTCTTTTTAATATACTCTTCGTTAATTGCGACGTGATTTTTTCGAACTGATTTAACCTGAAAAATTAAGCTTAGAGTGTAATTAGTCAAAATTTTATTTCCTAAATATTTATTTTTATTCTGTAAGAGAAGTATTCATAATGTAGATTATTATTAATATTTCTCACAGATTAACTATTTTTCTTTCGAGTTTTATTCTACAAAATTATCTTAAAAACTATCATTAAATATATGAACAAACAATTTAGTTATTAAACTTGAAAAATCGAAACTGATTCGATTGTCATAATCGAATAAATCATCTACTGAGTGATTTATTATTCGAATTATTCTTTTGTCATAATATGCTTCGATCAATAATGTACTAGATTAGCGGTAAGCGCTTTAAAGACGGCCCGAAAAGTAAGAACACAATGACGTTTGTGAGGTTAATTCAAATTAGTATGGTCCAATCATAACTTATTGCTAAGGAAATAAGGTTGAATATGGAACAACCGTTATTGTACATTTCCTATATCTTTCTGTCATTCATGGCGTAATGTCGTAAGTGAATGTCAATACAATCTAAACCGCACTTTATTGCTCGAAACCGCAATTTAAGCCAGTTTAGGTTGAAATTATTAAACATTTACATCGTTTTCTTCATTTTATGGTCGGTGCCACATTTGAGTATTGTTTTTGTTCGTGACGCCATATCTGGTAATATTGTTGATCGAAGATAATATATATAAAATGTACGAATAAAGAAATCTTTATTTGAACATTCTTTTGACAACTTGATATTAAATTTATTTATTATATTTAGACTAAATTTATGACTGATAGATGCATGCTTGATCCAGATATATATATCTATATTAATTAACTTCATGCCTCCCATATTAGATATCAATTAAAAGTCAATGTCCCCAAACCAATGAAAACATCATCGTAATACATGAATTGACAGACACCTGAGAGCGTAATGGTTCCTTAACGCACTTGAATTATTTTTTATCTTTAATCGATTGAATATGTGTTTTTTTTTCTTTTTAATTGATGTCGTCCAGCAATTATTTTTGAATATATTGAAAGAAGGGATGTATTTAAAAATGTTTGCCGAATGGTATATACGGACGCATAATTGATTTGAATTAGACTATTTAAATTGATATTCATTCGACAATTACTAAAACAATTAATAATATATAAGGACTAACTAGGACTAAGTGCCATTTCCGAAAGTATTTTAAAGTTGAAATTAATTTGTATTATCTCGATAATATTAACGGTTCTGAGGAAACTGTGTCTTTGAAAAAGAATTCATCCTATCATAATTTGAAACCGGTAGCAAAATAAAGTTTGAGTCCCTAAGAAGAACGATAAATTTAATTTTGGAATTCATATAAATGTAATATAACGTACACCACCCACATAGGAGCACTGACGTAAATTCGTTAATTGGCAGAAATTTAATTTTTTGTCCAGTAGTCAGACATTAACTTGCTGTTACAGTTACATTATATGCTTTTTAAACGATTGCCATTTATTATAAATTATTAAAATTTCTATATCTAAATTGATTTTTATTTATTTATTAAATTCTGTTAATTTTCAATAGTCTATACTTGTCTTTGGCAGCCGTATAAAGCATGAGTCAAACATGCGTCGACAACGCAGTCACAGCTGGAATCGACTCATGTAAGTGGCAGATCAATAATTATGTATCATAAACAAACTATTTTAATACGTTCTTATTTAAGCTTTACATATACAAACAATTTTAAGGTCCTATCTCTTTTCTTTTCTATAGACGTTCTATTTATTATATTTTTGTAAAACTACGGCATTTTAAAAAGATAGAATTTTCCGAAAGATGATTAAACCATAGATATTGCTAGAATTAAAGCACGTTTTTTTTTTGTTTTAAAAAATGATTCTAGCGAATGGACGCAAAAGGTTTCACATGAAAAAAAACTATAGTTTTAAAAGTGGTGCAAAAATATTTCGTTTAATTTCTATCGAAATTAAATGTTATACGTACTAAAAATATTGATTTGTTTTCCAGAAATGTGTATTACTTCTTTTTCTGTAAAGTGTAAGGTTCATCCCGAGGTCTCATCAATCAAAAGCCTCACGTGGTATATATATTTGACTACAGATAAAGTAATATAAGATTTGCATCATTATTTAAATAATGGCAATTGATCTTTTTTTAACCGAAGACTATACAACCCGGCTGAATTTACATAATTATGCTGTGGTAAGGAAAAACATGTTGAACATTATCAGATAAAATTTTGCTTTATGTGTTCAACAACCGAGCCCGCTTTAGAGAAACATCAACATTAAAGCAAGATTTCTCTGACACGAATTCTTAAAAAATAAAATTTTTTAAAAAATATATATATATATTTAGAATTAGTGCCTGTTTCTTTTCTCTGTTATTGCTCCTTTTTTATCTAATTTGAAGAAAGAAGGTTATAATATGTTCATATTAAAAAAAACTTTTAAAAACAAGCTTCTATTTTATTGGTATGTATATATTGCGTTATTGATTGATTGTGTTCTCACCTGCACTGAAAGGTGTATAAATTTACAGCTCAATAGGTTGTGTAGAACTAATTAAACATTATATTGCAATCTTTTAGTTACACTGTTATGGTAGTACGTGTGACTTCGAGGTTAAATATAGGCTTGTTATAAAATATGGTAATAACTGTCAAATCCAGGTACACATAAATAAATTTCACGTTATTAGCATGGGAATATTAAATATCATTTAAATGGGTAATTAATCTTTATTTATTAAATAATTATTTGATGAAAAATTGTTTAAAAATAATACAATATTTTCAAATGTTTTATTGTACATGATTTGGGTACACATACATATATATATATATATATAGACGTATGATTCGTCTTACAAAAATATCTTATGACATTATATCGTAATTAAATTCAATTTAGTATTAAATATTATAAATGTTTTTGAAATGTAGCTTTACGTATAATTATGTTTAAGACCATGAAAGTACCTTAATAAATTTCACTTGTTTTCACTATTACAAATCAATAAATTATGGCTTATATGAAATGAGCGTTTTACTTGTATTTTTAATTTCAATAAATATTCCTCATTTATTTCATTGGTTCCTGTGAAAATAATTGTAATTAAAAAGTAAAGTAACAGCCTGTGAATATCCCACAGCTGAACTAAGGCCTTATGTTACTTTTAAAAGTAAGTAATTACAATTATTTCCTTGGAATTGTGGATTATATTTCTAAACGACGGTACACTTTTAAATTCTTCGATAGACACTAATAGGAATAAATCAAATGACTTTTCCATGCCGTTTACGTCTAATAAATAGGTTCCGATTAGTTTCCGATTAGTAGTTTACCCGTTTTCACAATACGGCGGTTTACAAATTCGTTATCGCAAAACAAGCGACATTTGTACTTAGTACCGTATATTAGTGATACTGTAGCGCTGACTGGCGTCGCAATTCATCTGTATTTTTATACTTGTAGAGTTACATCATTTCTAAGCACATCCGCATAAACTAGTAAGATGGTAGGTACCAGTAATAAAAATTCATAAGCCATAAGATTGCCGCGTGCGGCGTGACATAATAAATTATAGGCTATTTAGTCGATGCTTTTCCAAATATTTGGCTTACATTTACCACAAATAATTGAATAAAGTTTACGTGTAGACTAATCACTATTAGTATCTTGCATTGCACTGTGATACTTTTGTACTTCAAGATTGCTTGCATTATAAATGTTATGTAGTTCCAAGTTCAATATGAAGAGACCCTAAAATATTTTTAAATATAGAACACTGCGAATTATTTATAATTTGTTTTAATGAGAAATCTAAGCTACACACGACTAGACATTTAAAGGAGACGTAGTATCTTAAACAGTGGTATCTTAAACTCTAAATATCGAAATATTTAAGTTATACGGAATGTTATAGCAGAAATACAAAAAAAGCAGTGCATCGAAAATAGTATCAAAACAAGGTATAATAATACAAAACTTAAAAGGCACGTAATATTTTCGTCAGCCCGTAGTCGTATATATTTTTTTATATACGGCCATAATGTTTTTTCTTATTTCATTATTATAAAATCATCAATTAAATATTAGGACCTATATAGTCATTTCAAGATTCACATAAAAGTCCTTACATTCGACATCATTTCCAACCTACATAAATGACGGGATTATGAGGATAAGAAATCTATGAAGCTAATGAGACTTATTGTAGCTATCCTTGTGTTGATAGCCGGTAACGTAGCCGGAATTGTCGACGAGTTCCTTCCTGCCGGCTATGCCTTTTCCTTTGCCTGCTTCGTCGAATCGTTGTTTGTGAGAACCGGTGTATTTAGTGGTGTCTGTCAGCCTATCAACGGCCGCTGCTGCAGCCGCAGACTTTGTCAACTATAAGTGATTAAAAAATACATTTATTAATTATAAATTCTATTAACAAGACAAGTAATATTTAAGAAGTTATAATATTTGAAAAATATAATATCTTAATTAATTAATAAGGAATAATTTAATAATAATTAGCTTTTTAGATAAACTATTAAATATATTTACGTAACGAGGTATACCGTGTAATATATCTATTGTTAGGACATTTCATACAACTTTTATTGTACCTAAATAATATGTTTTTTTTAATGTTGTAAGGTTATTCTTAATTGTTAAATTGCTGTATTTTTGACTATATACTCTAGATTAGTATATATTATTACATATATATAATGGTGTGGACATACAACACTTATATCAACAGATACATATTAAGTGACCGCGTTGATGACTAATCCATGCAATTGTTTTTTTTTTTTTAAATAAAACGTGTCTTTAAATAAACCCATGTATTTCGATTGGACAATGGCTACACCATATCGCATGTAAAATATAATGTAGGCATATTCTCAAGAGAAGCAAGCATGGTGATGAAAATAATATTTAATTAAAATCAATTAATTATGATTAGTTTTCTAGATAGTAGATTAATATCTGGAACTAGACGAAAACCCACAATATAATCAGACGTTATGACTTATGGCCCTTAGTTATAGTTGACCTGTCGATCATACTGACAAGTGAGGTCAATGTTGTGCTAAGTATGTAGTTAAACAAGTTTAAAATTAACTAAACATACTTCCTGACAAATAATTATTACATACATAGGTATGTAATATTCTCTACTGTAGAAACGAGACTATTTGTTTATTTTATTGAATCGTTTTTTATATAAAACATTGCTTTAATTATCGGGTTTTTATTTTCCTTATTTAGGCGGGAAAAGAAACAAAATATAAAACTTACGTGCGTCGAAACTCCAGGTTGTCCGCAGGTTGTTAATTTTTTCTTTATTTCTTCTAGCTCAATTTTCTTGCTCTTCGCCAGGTCCTCCAAGAATTTCTGGTAATCTTCAAGACCAAGTTTTACAGATTTCAGCTTCTTAAAATGTATGGCAGTATCTGTAGTAGTAATTTTTTTCCCGTCGATCACTTTAGCTTGCTTCATCCATTTGTCACTTTGGGAAAGCGTTATTTGTCTGCCATCCGACTTTGGATCTCCGAATTTGGAGAACATTTTGAAAGCATCCTAGAAATGAAATATTTATATTATGTTAATTACTTATTTAATTCATCATAATAATTCAGTGATGTGAATAGATTAACGCAAGTACAAGAAATCACTAAAACAATTATAATACAGACTCATGACGTACCTATCTAAACTATAATAATATATTATAAAGGTACCTACTATTAGTTCTTACTTTACTTCACGGTATTATGCCCATGCTCATTTTTACTCTATACTAATATATAAAGCTGAACAGTTTGTTTGTTTAATCCGGCTAATCTCAGGATCTACTGGGTCGAATTAAAAAAATATTTTTGTGTTGTAAAGTCCTTTTATCGAGGAAGGCTCTAGGCTAATTAAATATCCTGGGACATTATTCACACACGGCCATCTGATCCCAAACTAAGCAGAGCGTGTACTATGGAAACCAGACAACTGATATACTACATATTGAAAGGACTAGCTTATACTCAGAAATAAGACGGGACTTCAATGAAATTAATATATTATTTGCTATCATAAAATCCTTATATATGATTTGGCGCGCAACGCTCGTAAGATATTTTATAAGTCAATTCGTTTCCCGCCAAAAAGGGAACCTGTCATTGTTCTTGCTTACAGATTAAAAATGTAGAAGTTGTTTAATATGAAAAATGACACACACTTCAGTAATATGTAATAATAATACGTATTATGTTAAATATATATATCAAAATATTATTGACGCTTACAGCTCGGCCATCCTTTCATGAGTGAGACCTCTCACTCAACCCATGAAAAATAAAAACAAATACAATAATAAAACCCTCAGAATACTATACAAAGAAAACAACATTTTTTTTGTGTTACATGAAATTTCTATAAAGATAGTCAATTAAACTATATACATATATGCTTAATGATACTTATTATTATAACCATATTACATCTTGACACAGTCTGCTACGATCTACAATCATCTATGCTACAGTAATAACGTCATACTTTTCATTTTCTGCACTGATTGCTCATAGCCTGTGTTCGCATTAAACCCACGAAAGCAAATATCTCACACAGTCTGCTACGATCTACAATCATCTATGCTATAGTAGTCACGTAGTATTTTCATTTTCTGCACTGATTGCTCATAGCCTGTGTTCGCATTAAACTTACGTAAGCATATATCTCACACAGTCTGCTACGATCTACAATCATCTAGGCTATAGTAGTCACGTATTTTTTTCATTTCTGCACTGATTGCTCATAGCCTGTGTTCGCATTAAACTTACGTAAGCAAATATCTCACACAGTCTGCTACGATCTACAATCATCTATGCTATAGTAGTCACGTATTTTTTCATTTCTGCACTGATTGCTCATAGCCTGTGTTCGCATTAAACTTACGTAAGCAAATATCTTACACAGTCTGCTACGATCTACAATCATCTATGCTATAGTAGTAACGTTATACTTTTCATTTTCTGCACTGATTGCTCGTAGCCTGTGATCGCACTTAAAATATAGGAACTTATAATTATCTCGTACAGTCTGCTATAATCTACAATCATCTGTGCGATATCAATTAATTGATACCATTCGTTTCTGCACTGACTGCTTATAGCCTGCACATATCTAATTCACATCTACTCTACCATCAATTGCTAACGCACATCGAGATGTGCAAAATCATGTTAAAATTTCATTCTTAATCTAATTTAACATATCATTTCAAAAACATCAAGTAACTTTTCTTTATAACAATCAAATCATGTTTACATTATTATTTCAACATATAATATATCGTACTTCTTCTAAACATTTATCTCTTTCAAATTCAAATATTATTTATTTCGACACTAATCATCTAATAAAAAATATATATATAAAAGTAATAATCAAAGTCTATTTATTCATCATCACTATCGCTAAGCTCATTGTCATTTTCACCGTCACTTGAATAATCATTAAAATTAAGCTATGGGTGAATTTTATCAATTGCTACTACATTCTCATATTATCTTTTATGTCATTCCCGCTAAACTGCTATTTATTTAAATTATTGTTTGATGTATAAGTATCTAGGGTGATCATAGACCTATCATTATCGCAACTCTGTTGTTTGATCGATTGAAAATAGCTTAGTACTTGTTCCGGTTCTTGACACTTTGCTGCTTTAGCTCCTAACCGTAATGAACGGTCGTCGATTCCATAAAGTAAACAATCGACAGCCCGCTTCCCGAAAATTTCACAACGATTTAACAAGTTTAATTTCTCGTAATAATAAAATTCCAAAGATTCATTATATATTACTCGTTTCGACAGCATGTCGGTCAATAACTCAGCATAATCATCACTACTGGGAAAGGATTCTATTAATTTATTTTTCCATACAGACCATGAAAATGACATTGAAGGCAAAGACTGGTACCATGTGCGAGCAACACCTGACAGCTTAGGCAACGCGTAATGAATAATCTGATCATCTCCCCAATGATACAGCTTCGCACATTCATCTACCTTTTTAAGCCAAATTTGAATTGTTTGTCCTTTCATCATTGGATCAAACTCAGGAATGACATTGCCTAACATCGGAAACTTATTGCCTTCTGGCTTAACATTTGACAACGATTTTACTAACTCAGTTAAAAACAAATGGGTTTCACTATTTGCAAAAATAGGTTTTCTTACCTGCTTAGTTTCTTTATTCACTGCGCCACTTACTGTACTCAATGTGCTACTCCGATCAGATGACCTGCGTCGTCGTTTGAAATGACGCTTGTCGTTCCGCTTACTTTCTGTGCTGCAGCTCACCCGATGCTCATGCTCACGCCCGCGGCTCACCCGATGCTCGTGTTCATGCCCGCGGCTCACTCGACGCTCATGCTCACGCCCGCGGCTCACCCGATGTTCGTGTTCACGCCCGCGGCTCACTCGATGCCCACTGAGTTTCCGACTTCCTCGACGTTGCTCTTCAGTTCGGGGTTTATGGTTATTCATCAGCTCGCCTCGATCCTTGGACTCATTACGCATGCTTCGGCCTCGTTTATGTTGTTTCTCTTTATTCGTACAGTTTTCGTTTAATCCGTAATCACGTCGATGATGTTTATCAATCAACTCAACGTCTGGAGTAAAGCGAGACCGGCTCCGTCGAAAACGACTTTCATTAAAATTTTCGATTTCCATATTTTATTTTATTCCAATTGAATGTGGGTGTGTAGTATTTATCCCACTTCTGAGTTGAAAGGACTAGCTTATACTCAGAAATAAGACGGGACTTCAATGAAATTAATATATTATTTGCTATCATAAAATCCTTATATATGATTTGGCGCGCAACGCTCGTAAGATATTTTATAAGTCAATTCGTTTCCCGCCAAAAAGGGAACCTGTCATTGTTCTTGCTTACAGATTAAAAATGTAGAAGTTGTTTAATATGAAAAATGACACACACTTCAGTAATATGTAATAATAATACGTATTATGTTAAATATATATATCAAAATATTATTGACGCTTACAATATACTCCTTTTTTTTTGTAAATACATACTTATATATATAATTACACCCAGACTCAGGACAAACAAACATGTTCATGCACACAAATGTCCGTCCTGGGTGTGAATCGAACCCGCGACCTGCGGCGTGTAAGGCAAGTGTCTTACCAACCACGCCAACCGGCTCGTCATTTTTATTCATTACATTTTTATTAATTATATGCGGGTGAAACCCACGGGGCACGGCTAGTTAAGTATAAAAATCTGATGTCATCAGCATCAGCTCTGCAAAAATAGTTGGGTGGTTGATGCGTGAATTACGGAAAAATTTTCGCTTAAATTACTTTATTAAGGAGTAGGTACCTAAAGATAAAAAATAAATCGCTAAGGATATTTTGCAAGATGCTAAATGTACATCTGTAATGTTCGTATACTTTGAATGCTTTTTCATCGTATTTCATACATGTATTTCACATTTCTGAGGCTCTGATGTGTTCCTTCCTAGCACGTAAATATGAAGTATCAGATAATAACCAAGGGCGAGCAGTGTGCACCAGTCACGACTCGTGTTAGATATGCAACTTGATTTGTTGCAGTTGAACTAGACTACGGACTTCATAGTAAATAATGAAGTGAAATAACCCAATCAGGAATAATAACAATATTAATTAAAGCACCGGTAAAAAGAAAGAATATTTCTCTGCCACCCAAAAAAAAACAAAAAGGAACAGTTTGGAAAATTAAAAATAAATCGGTATCTTGTAGTCTATGGAATATTCTCTTAAGTGCATTTATATTGAACTTGTTCGGTAGAATTATATGCAATGATATAGATAACCTTAAACGGTATGACACTGTCATCACTCTTGCTCGGTGTTCCGTTGGCTGCTCCCGGAGCCGTCCCGTTTTCGAGCTTGATGTCCTTCACATCCTCCGTCACCTGCTCCACGGCTACCGCTTGATCCTCAGACATTATTGCCACTGAAAAGTATATATTATATGTATTGTATAATAACACAGTGAGTATTCAAGTAAGTCAAATAACTAAATAAATGTAAGACAAAATATAAAATCTTATCTGGTTTCTAATTAAAATAAGTGCAATAAGAAATTGTGTTATCTTAACTCTTGATACAGGTAACTTATTATAAAAAAAATATGAAAATAAGTAAAAGATAATATCCATATTATTTATTTATTATTTTGAAATACATTAGTAAGTAATAAGTATCTTATTGTTGTTTTTGTATGAACCGATATGGTACAGTATTCAGAACACGTGATTCTGCGTGTAAGCTGAAATTTGCAATCGCTCGATCTTCACTGTTACTTTTATTTTAGTGAAAATAATTTTGTGCAATATATACTTATGTGGTTTATATTAATTTATTATTTATATATTTATTTATTATCTCAACACAAAATTGCATAATATAATAACTACATTTATGTTTTAAATAACATAGACGCCAAGACATGATGCGCTTGTTACCTTCGACTTCAATGTTGCAAAGTTCAACATGATGTCATAGAAAAATAATCAAACAAACGTTTCCAACTTAGCTGTTAGCATTATTGACAAGTAAGAATGACTGCGTCTTATTTTCGCGCTAAAAGCGGCAATTACATCACCGACCTTGTCGAATAAACATTTTTACTACGTGTATCCGTAAATATCAGCTGAGATTTATCCTCAGATTGCTAGTGTAAACGAGTTCGTTCGCGTTACGCATTTTAGAAATCTAAGACCTCTAGGCACTTTGGCATTTTTGGCTGGCCCCTCGGCTGCCAGAGCTCGGTCTAGGCATAAATAAGTGAACGGCCCATAAATTAGCATAGGACTATAGGTGTGAGGTATGAAAAATCTACGTCCGTCCTTGGGTTTCAAACTTGCTTCATACCAAATTTTTCATCAAATCGGATCATTGGTTTAGCCGTTAAAGGATAACAGACAGAAAGAGTTGTTTTCGCATTTAGAATATTAGAATAGATTGTGTTGAAATTTTCTATGTAACACTACTACTTATTATTCGCTTAAATTTTAAGAATCGCAGTTAATTTAACGTTATAATTTTATAATAAGTAAATACTTAGTTATATAAAATAAGAACCTATCCAATAATATACACGATAATTTCAAAGTGCTTTTATTATTTCATCAGATATTATTGATTACGTATAGATAAGTTAATATGGTTTGAATTTGAAATCTTATAGTATTTGTATATCAATACCTACCTACTAATACTACACTTAACAACTTGTACCTACGGAACAATTTCCTTTATTTCAATGATATCAACTAAATTAACGAATGCATATATATGTAATGATATCATTCCTGTTTTGGTAGTTCAACCTTGACGATTATATTGTTTGAAAAAATTAAAGGTGTATTTGCAAAGTGAGAAAATTGTTATTACTCCTCCGCATGAATCGCTGTGGGTGCTCTGGTCTATTAAACCTAGAATAAACGATATGACCTAAGAGTGAAGGTCGTACACAACTCAAAATAGTGTATGACACCCACGCGTAATTATGGCTTAAATTACAGGAATTGTAAAAAAATAGCTAAAATGCACCCGTATCTAAACAAGTACAGTTTATAACATATAGCCCAAACATTTGCTTCGGAAATGTTATAGAATTTATATTTATAAAATTATTCAAATTATTAAAAGATTACGCGTGAGTTGGGTAGTTACACAACAGGTTTAATTAAGCATAAAAAAATTTAAAATACTTCTAGTCATTTTTATAGATTTGTTAATATATTGGACAACGCCTACAATATATTTTTTAAATTTCTTAAATGATTCTCTTCGCTGAACGTCGCACAGTGTACCTGCAAAATGTTTTGTTCTTAAGTGACCTAATTATCAAGGGTTATATTATAAATAGGTACCTGCTGCTAATCCAGTCCTTAAATTGTACACACAAAATGTAGTATGTACAAGTTTTTTTATTATTCGCGTGGTTTTTTTTATAACATTAAAAAGATTAAAGACTTATTATTTAAAAATGTAAGTGTTATTTATTTTATCTTATATTATCTATATAATTTCAGTATAAATTTCTCATTTTATATTTAAAGGTTTAAACATTACCGGTTTTTATTTATTTAAATATGTACGGTCTAGTATTGTTGTTTTATGATTAAAATAAAAGGCATTTTGCACGCTCAATTCATACAAATTACACCAACATTAAATTAGATTTTTTGCCAATAACACGAAAATATATTTTTTAACGTAACGATATACCATTTCAATTTACCATCCCCTAATGACTAATTGCGTTTTTAATATGTTTCCGTTAGGGGTGTGAACGAGACGAAACGTCACATCACCTCGTGACCTACTTACTTGTTTAATATTAATGCAACATCAGTTTCAGGTCACATTTACTGTCTTGTGTTTAACTAAAATATTAACAATAATACCTTGAAATTATACTAATTAATAATTAACTTGCAGCTATGTAGTGTTCCACGATTAAGAAGTCGAATGGTTATACTTTTGTTTATATATTACATTGACTATACATATATTTAAACAAAATAAAAAGCAGTTCGACTCAGCTTTAAACATTCAACAGCAATAATTATAGTTAAAGGCTGGAAACATACAAAATACACACACACACACACAGACAGACAAAAATAAAAAACAGTGAAAAATTTTCATGAAGCAGATAATACAATAATAGCAGTAAGCAGATAATATCAATGTAGACACAAATGTACACTTATGTGAAAATAGAAATGAAAATAGGTCGAGAAATAGAAAATAATTATTATTCAGAAAAGAAAAAAGGAAAATAAGATATTGAACATATTATTTGCGTATTAATGTATGCAAACGAATAATGGAAATGTTTTGCCGAAATAGTGCTTACAATATAATAAAGACAACTAGTGACCCACTCTCTAGCTGGCGTCAGAGCGTTCGTAAGTAAATGCATTTATATATCAGAGTAAAATACCATACATATAATCCACAAGCACGATACATAGCACGATATTGAGTCACATTGTATATTTACTTATGTTTCAATTTCACCTTATTATATTTTATTAACACATTATTATTTTACACATACTTATACATTAGTATTAGTCATAATAAATGTCTTAATTTGAAAACATAAGCGTAAATATTAAAATACAATGAAGTTAATAACGTTACAATAGCATTCTCATAGACGTACCATAGAAATAATATTATTAAGACATTTAACTACAATGCTACAGCATATGAGGGTTAAAAAAACTACCAACGGTTCAGAAAAGCTAACCCTAAAAAACCCGACTAGTGAAATGTTTTTTTTTTCGAAGTACATAATCGGTTACTTATATTTTTATTACCTATATGAAATAACGGACGTATAGCGGTATAAGCGGACAATCGTCTCCATACTTAATTTTAAACGTCTTTTTGGATTCTGTTCTAAAACAGTAATAATTGCACCAATAAAAATATCGCATGGATGGCGGCTGTATTTGCTCTAAGCATGCTATTTTGAGGAAAATGATCTGAAATATGCAAATAAATATCGGAAAAGCGTGCGTCATCGATTTTGTAAAAAAACGTATTCAACACATTTTAATTGTTTTTTTTTATAACTGGCAAATATAATTAACCTTTGGAAACAATTTATGATATTATTGTTTTATAATATTATTTTAAATTAAGTATTCAAATTATTACGGCGTGTAAGATTCATTGTTTTATTTAACAGAGCATTTGTAGGATTAGCACGTATACAAACCAAAATGGCACTCGCAATGCCATTACGTCATTATACATTATACACTAGTACTTTATTTATCATACATTAAAAAAAAAGTGATATAGAAGTGCGATAAGCGTATACTATTAAGTAATTTAAATGGGTTTTATAATAAACATAACTATAACATATCTATGGAGTATTGTTTTCGTACGGCGTTGTCCACATAACGTGAAAGAAAAAAGTTATGACATAACTACGTAGAAATACGAAAATATTATCTATACTAATATATATATAAAGCTGAAGAGTTTGTATGTTTGATCCGGGTATTGGGTAATCTCAGGAACTACTGGTTCGAATTTAAAAATTATTTTTATGTTTTACAGTCCTTTTATCGAGGAAGGCTCTAGGCTGATTTTTATTCATTATAATTATACGCGGGCGAAACCGCGGGGCACAGCTAGTATAATATTATAGAGTTATTAAAAAACGCAAAATATTTTATTAAATAGTTTTTATCGTTAGGTATTAATTACTGCATTTATTTATAAGATACATAAGCAGTTTGTATTCTACACAAAAACGTCGTAAATAACATTTACCATAATATGTGTTTTGTAAAAAGATATTCTATAGATTGATGGGAAAGTGAAATGACGTGCGAAATTGATGTTAATGGCCTCGCTGTTAGCTGATTATCGTATATTAGTTTATAGTAGTTTTATGAAGACTTTCACAACAGAAGGCTTGTAAAAAAGGTCAAGGGCGAGTCTTTTCTTATGTGTGCTGAAAATATGGAAAAGGTCCAGTAGACAAAGAAGTTAAAATGACAAATGTTTCAAGATTATTTTGCCCCAAGTTTTCTATTCACGTAAATATGTATAATATATTTTTTTTAATGTTCAGTTCAATGTCTGGTTTTTTAATAAAAATACAATCATACTTGTATATAGATACATACTTAGATAATATGTAAACCAAAAAAGAACTAATGCAATTTTTTTTAAAACTTTGAAACAATTTGCATGAAGTAATATTATTATATGACATTACTTCTACAAATTAAGTAGGTACTTAAAAGTACTTATGTGATATCCGTCAATGACAGTACAATGTCTTGGTAATTAAAGTCATTTGAATAACTATAATACCTATAAAAATTACTTATGCTTTTGTTGGGAACAAAGATGAGTTCTTACATCGTGACAGAAAGGTATAATTTTAAATTTCGACATTAGCCTTAACTGAATAGTTTATCCGTATTTAATATTATATATTAGCATTTTACTTGTTTGCGTCTTTTATATCTATACTAATATATAAAGCTGAAGAGTTTGTTTGTTTATACGGCTAATTTCAGGAACTACTGGTTCGGATTAAAAAAATAGTTTTGTGTTGTGTATTCCTTTTATCGAGGAAGGTTCCAGGCTTATTTTTATTTATTATATTTTTATTATTTATGGGTGAAACCGCGAGGCACAGCTAGTGTTTTGATATAAACGTACATACGTACGTAACTACGTAGTAACTCCAATTTGGATCCATTCTAATTTTATTCTTTTCTAACTGCCTACTAGCTGTCCAGACTTTGTGCAGGTAAAATTAATAGTTAGTCACATTTCCCGATTTATAATTGAAAATCCTTTCTGAGCGCATGCTTACGTTATGAAATAAAGAATAAACCCGTCTTCTAAATATTAGCCTTTTAGCCACAGTAGTTTTGGCTGTGCGTTGATAGTTAGTCAAGGTAAACAATTTTATAATCTATGTTAATATATAATTTCTAATAACGCAGTATTATTCCACGCCCAGGTGGAATTATTCTTATCACATTTTGTTTTGTTTTTTGATGAAGGTCAGTGCAACCAAGCCACTGTGACTGTTGTCTTATCACGAAATTGCATGAAATTGTTATTACCGATAACGTCTATCGCCAGGAAATTTGTTGATACATATATTAATCGTTTTATCTATGAGATACAGCGACAAAAATATAACACATATAAATTTAATGCGCTGAAATCCCTGAGAACATTTTGCAATGAGCGTTCATTCGTTGTGCGAAAACTCATTTCAATATGAATAGGGGCGCCATGGGGCAAACGCTAGCATCCTCTTTACCCTTTATTTTGCCACAAAAAGCTAGTATATACTAAACATGCAATGTTTATTATTCGATCAAGATTCTTAGTTGCAATTTCTCTTAAAATTAATAATTTAGCAAAAAAAAAAGATTAAAGAAAAATAATTTATTTATTTAGTTAACTCCTCTGGTTGCTTTTATGCAATTGTTTTATTTTAAAATACTTAAGGTATTCTTGTTAAAATAATTTATTTGTTATTCTCTTTAAATAAATATGTATACGTATATAAATATACCTATATATGATAAATTTTCTCTACGATTTGTTCAGCATATTATAAAAATTATACTCTAAAATGTTAGCTACTATAATTACTAGTTATAAAAATATATATTGACTCACATAAATATGCAGTGAGGACTGTTATGTGATAATTGTAATATATGATATCACTAACACAGTACAACGGCTCGTAGCGGCGCGCGTCTCTCGCGGCTACACTGAAACTGGCGCGGTCGCTGAGTGCCTCCAGCTTGTGGAGTGTTGTCAAACCGCCAGATTGAGCGCCGACTGAGCAACCGCACACTACGCATGCGCATATACGCTCCCTAAGTCCCTACGTTCCCACTTCCCGGATAGTACCTAAATACATTCTTCTGTAATATAAAAATACTGTAAGCTCTGTACTTTTCGTTACTTTGCCATTCCATTTCCAGAACCATAAATTACATTTTGTTTTCTTATGCGATATAATATTTCATGTAAAGATTTTATATAAAGTTAACTTCACTAGCTAATTCATCATCGTTAGCTATAGGATACATTATTATTATTAAAAAAAATTAAATACCCGCTTCGGGTTGAATTATCGTAACCACTTCGTTTTAATGTTATAAACCAAAAAGGAAGTAAGCTTATATTTTTATGATCTCAAAAAAACATATTTAAAATATAAAAAATACTAATTACCATATGATTTTTTATTTACGATATCTGCAAAAATGTTTTTTTTTACGAATTTTTAGTTTTTCTTTACGCTTTTTTACAATAAAAAATATTTTTCCTTTATACACTATTTAAGAATAGTGTTTCAAATAAAAAAAACTAATTTTTAGTTGGATTTTCTATAAAAGCGTATTTTTTTAGTTTTTTTGAACTATTTTTTATTATCATCTAAGCTTTGCAACCCAATAGGTCTCTATGACGCTCGAGTAAAATCCCCATTTAGCATCGTGGGCTCCCCTATTATTGAGTTTGTATTATATTTAAGGTATAAATTTATTTAAATTTAACGTACGAGCTAATTGTAAAGATAATCAAAGTCCTTTGTTTTTGTTCGCAAAACGCATTTACTAAAATCCTAAATAATAAAAATGAACTACGCTTTAGTAGACTTAGAGGTTCACAATTCGGTTTAATTTAAATGTTTTTGTAGCAAGATACTTTGTCCGTATATGAACAGTTTTTAATTATTCGCCTCGAGGACGGTCTTAAATAGTTTGAAGGACAAAAATTCACACCTCTATGACTATAGCAGCAACATGTCGATATGGTTCACGACAGGCAAACCGCAAAAAAAATCTAAATGAATATAACTTAACTATTAATGTGTTATACAAATAATGATCTTATAAAATTTTATTAAACTTATTAAAATTATTTCTATTAGACGTTAAATATTAATTTCATAGACTATATAAAATTTAAACTATTTTCGTTGTTAAAATTGTCGATCAAAAGCAGACAGATATACCCGACCTATAATACAGAATACTACTTGAGCACTGTAGAATAGATGACCCAGTTTTTATCTCTCCATACTCGTAAACATCACGTAGCTATTTTGCCAAGCATTGACATCGTTTTTGATATTAAATGTCTCCGTGTCAAAGTGTTATCCGACTTTTAGCGACATAGTTGGGTGAAGCATTTATCCTGTATATAAATAACAAGCGTATATATCGTAACTATTTTCAGCGAATGAGGTGTCTCTGAATTCGTAGTCCGTGAGCTTTTATAATGATTACAGTTACAAGTAACATTACAAGTTGTAGAATGGTATGTATTTATATACATACTAGCTGTGCCCCGCGGTTACACCCGCGTATAATTAGTAAAAATAATGTAGTTACAATTATTGTTATTTTTGGAGTCGATGTCAGCCAAGGTGGGTTTATAACTATGTACATAGGTATAGGTGTGATGTGCTTGTGTCGCACCCACAACTTGACGAGGCGAATAAAAGTTAATTTGTAATGTGTAAGTTTTTGTTTGTTTTTAAAGGATTCTCGTATTATTATTGCTAAGTGTATTATAGTGTTTCTTTACCTGAGCTCTTTCCAGTTGTGTCAGATTGCCGTCCCATTAGATTATGAGATCTAAGGAAAAGTGCACTTGTGTTTGCGCACACGCTTGTGTACTATAATATCTCCTGTGCAGCTGGGTAATCTCTCTTGTGGTAGACCTTATGTACATATATGCTCTCAGTTTCTTTAAAATTAAAAGTATAACACATACATTTTTGATAACGGGACATACTCAAAATGAAAATGATAATGTACACTCGGTCATAGAAAAACAACTAAGGAAATTCCTGACATCTTTTTCTTATAGAATGGGTAGGCAGAGGCAGTGGCGTTGCTAGGTGGACAAGGGCCCCAGTGCATGTAGAAGGAATGGGCCCTCACCCCCTCTTTCCACGTAGCTTGAACTTTTTTTTCTCTTTTTTTTATGGTCGTCTCCCTACGATAGCTACGCCACTGGGCAGAGGAACAAATCGGCCACCTGATGGTAAGTGATCACCAACGCCCATAGACATTGACATTGTAAGAAATGTTAACCATCGCATTCATCGCCAATGCGTCATCAACCTTGGGAACTAAGGTGTTATGTCCCTTGTGCATTTAATTACACTGGCTCATTCACCCTTCAAACCGGAGCAGAACAATACCAAGTGTGTACCAGAACAATACATTGCTGTGTCTGATGAGCGGGTGGTACCTAACTAGACAAAGCCCAGTAAAGTCATTTCCAATCTATATACATGAACAATATATGACCCTTATATAAACAGCGAGGAAAAGGAACACCGTCGGAAATTGCTTTAAGCAATGACTTATAGGGATTTCAATGATTTAAAAAATCTGGTTTAAAAATGTGGTAGCAAATTTAATAAAAAATACGGAAGGTGAAATAGTTCGAATATAAGATACAAAGATTATAAAGTTTAGAGAAGCACTTATCGGCGATTTAAATTTCAAAATTTTATTAAGACTTTTCCGGTCTGGAGGATCTTAAGACTTTTTCAGATTGAATAAATTCGTATTTATTAAATAATACTTAGTTATCCCTTTGAGTCAACTTTTCAGAAAATAATAATTTTCTTTCATGTACCTATCATTTGTTTAATATTACCTTATGATTTCGTTGAATACAGCTACATTTATATTATTATTTTTTATTATTTTTGTAATTCCATACATTTATGTTTGCAAAATGACACTCGCATTAGAATAGATTTTATTTCAAAATGGTAAAGTGTCACTAAAATTTAAGATACTGAATAACTAATAATTTACTGAAAGCTGTCAAAAATAAATATTTAAATAGCTCTCTTGTAAAATTTGCTTTACCATTATAGTGACGATATTGGAGTAAACGTGCAATATGTTGTGAGTTCAGTTCAGAGAAGCAGTCTGCGGTACTATGATCATTTTAAAACTGGGTCGACGGACGAACACAACTTATTTTGTAATGTGAAGGCATACCTTTCAAACAAGACCAACTAACGATTCAATTGTCTTATACTTCTGTAAAATGTATGTATCTCCTGCCTACAGGCACAGTTACAGGCATATAGCCTGTCGTGATGTCATTGGTCGAGTTCTAAAATAATCTATGGCATTCATTATGGTTTAGGGAAATTACTGTGGTACTAATATTAAAATGGACATGAGTAGTTAAGTAGAATAGTCATAAATATTCAAGATATTATATCAAAAACTGTTTGCAGTGTACAATATCGCAGAGCTTTATGTAAGGATATAGAGAATCACTGCAAAATAATCTAAGATTTATCTTTAGGTACTTCATTTTCGATTATAATAGTGCATGTAACTTTAGCAGTATAGTGCATGCATGCGTATTATAAATAACCATCTCGTGTTTACGTCGTCCGCGTCGCCCGCTCACATGGCAACGGTCGGATGGGCGAAGGCGGGGCAGGAGACACTCGACCTCTATTTTTTCTTCCAAACAGCGACGGTAATATTTAGTTTTTCATTAATTAATTAGATCATTCTTGAATGACATTATCATGCTTTCAATTCGTTTTAGAAATGGGGAAAAGTAGTGTTCGCAGAAACTTAAATTATAACGTATTTGTATTTTTAAATTCGACATTATTCATTGCATGAGCCTTTTTTTTCATAAAAATATAAATTTCTCTTTTTAAGTAGTTAGGCACTAATATTCGCAATTTCTTCTTTTGTTAACCTTGATACTTGTGTTAGGAGTAGGGAGGACTATAACCCAAGGGGTCAGAAACGAACCCGCGGCTTTATATACGGTTGAGCTATTGATGCTTTAAGTTTACTTTGTAACATGACAAAATATACAATACAACGGTGTCCTATATCATTATAATATTAAAGTCATTATAAAGTTATAAAATCTTATAGATGTTTATATCCGAAATAATACCTGAAAGCTTAGACACGGCTGGACTAAGGCCTCTCTCTTTAGGGATACAACAACCTCTGGTTAGGATTCACGTGTTCTAATCACTGGGCTGTCTCGGTTCATAAGAAATTATGAAACTCGTGCAAAATAAAATAAAGAGAATGAAAAATGCGATAGTGACGCCATTTAGTTAAAGTTGTAAGTTAAATAAACCTATGCAATTATCACACTTGGTTTTACTTTACTGTTAATTTATATAATTTAAAACTAGGTGTGTAATCATGAATAAACGGAAAAGTTACGCATACCTAAAAATGTGCGTTTTGAATTTGAATGTCTGCGAAGTTGTTTCCGCAACTTTGGAAGTTAAATTATAACTATTTGAGTGGTATAGTGTTGTATTATAAATAAAAGTATATTAATCAAAACTTCTTAGCAGATTATTCACTACATAGCAAAGTTTAGCATATTAGCAAATCATATGGAATATGTAAGTCTAAGGTGTGTCTTCTTTACTCCTCGTTCGACTGGAATAGGATATAATATAACCTAGATTGTTTATGATGACCCGTTATACGTTGCTATACGTGAAATTAGTTTATATCATAACTAACTCTTAAATATTATATTCTTCAAACGTAACAAATAACGTAATAAAATATAAAGCCATTTAAAAATAAGTTAATAAAAGTCAGGAATGAACAAGTGTACACTGTTTAATTTTTATTAAAGCATTACAACAAAAAAAAATTGTGTTTGTATTAATTTCAATCACATATTTATTAAATGTAAAATCTCTGATAAATTATTATTATATTGTTGTTCATTATTTTTCTTAGTTACGATGTATTTTACTAGTTATGAATACATTCTAAAACGTTTTTTCATAACATTTTGTACAATTGTTTATTGAATTATTGAATATGTAGGATACCAACCAACACAATGCGAGTCTTCTTTGACATTTATATAAAAGCATATTTTCATTAAATACATTGTAAAAATGCACAAAACTGTGGTTGTCATGAGCCTTATTTTAAGCTTACGAACAAAAATCGTTGTCGCAATCTTTCTTTAACATACATAAATAAATTGGATGCAAAATTTTATCAAAATCATGATATCTATTTATACAGGCCAAAGATATATTATATATACTTTGTAAGCATATTCCTTATAAATAAGAATATATTATATAGCACTATATTATATTAACTAACATGAAAGCTAGTCTAAGGCATGTCTTCGATCTAATATCTCACGATAGACTATATAGTAATGCTGCTATAAAATTGTCTAAGAACAATTGACTTATGACTATAAATATAGAACAAAAATATATAATTTTGAAAATTAATATTTTATCACATTTTTCTGTCAATTGATCCTTATTATTTAACTACTCTTTTGTACTATGAACTTGATATATTTAGTATATCTCCCAGTTTTGGAAGGACAACATCAGGTAGTGGTGGTTTTCGTTCGTTACGCATTTTCTCTAGATCCTTATCAGACGTTACTCCTGTCATTACAAGTAGAGTTTGAAAACCACATCGCATACCAAATTCAATGTCTGTATTACATCTGAAATATTTACAATATAAAGTTAACATTGTTGTTATTATATGTCGTTTCCATTTTATCTTCTATATTTAAATAATAATTTCAATATTACATTATATAAAAAAAATGATATACCTATCTCCAATCATTAATGTTCTTGCCGGATCCAATCCAAAAGATTCCAAAAATTTCCGAACATAATCATTTGGTTTTCCTAGTACCAATGCTTTCCGTTCAGAGCATGTCTCTACAGCCCTTACCAAAGTACCTGTTCCAGGTATAATAATAGTGCTAGACTTAGGAAACCGTTCATCTGTATTAGTCGCTACAAATAGGCATTCTTCATTGGCTAAGTATGATGCTGCTTTCATGAACTTTGGATAACTAACATGCTCATCAAAACCAACAACTACAGCACCAACCTCTGGGTCTAATTCTGCTGTAGTCATGGATTTGAAATCTGCTTTCACATTGTCTGGCTGAAACAATATAAGTAATAGAATTTTTGTGAGCTATAATATTGATATTAGTCTTAAAATAGCAACATAAGATTTTTTTTTGTAACAAAAGATAAACATGATATTTTATTAATAACTGTTATATCATTTGATATCAATATACATGTGATATACACACATGCGCCATGTACATTCAAATATATTATAAATATATTTGTATATGATATAATATTGTATAGTATTGTATAATATATGTATTATATTAGATAACAGACAATGGACTATATGTTATATAATTCATCTATATTTATCCAATGTAAGAATTAATGTTACAAAAATGATACAATGAATATTGTAAAATAACAAAATCCAGTCTGATTGGATATTAGATAATGTGCATCATTTGCTATGGCAGGAAAATTGTTTAAAATAAGGTAATAAATAAAAAATTATATCAAAACACAATTGTACCTCAAAATTACTTAAAATTATTTTTTCTATCATTCTTCAACAAAAAAAAATTGTAACCAATCTAATATTAAGAAGGAGGAAGAGGGCTACTAAATAAAAGGAAACTTTCTAGGTTCGTTACTTAACCTAAAATGTTGGGTTAATTAGGAACCACTATTTGACATATTTAGCATAGAAATCAAAATAGTCTATATTTAATTAAGTAATCAAATACTTACAAAGTATAAAAATGTTAACTAAAATAAGAAAAGTATTTTATAAATTTCTTGTAACTGAATAAATGAACTTACTCCTATTCCTGTGTGACGTATCCCTACCGCCTTAAGTTCATCCCCAATGCCATTTGAGCCTATTAAGTAAACTTTCTTTCGAAATCCAATGCCTTTAAGATAATGCGCAACTAAGTAAGCAGTTGAAAGAATTTCTTCCTACAAAAAAAAAGTTAAAATATACATTTACATATCACTTCAAAATATTATTTATAAATTAACAGTAATTATAATTGAGTAAATACTTCAATGATTTTAATAATTATATTATAAAAAATAATATTTTCACCGGTTCTGCAATGAATCCTAATTGTTGAGCTTTTACAGCAAATTCACTTCGAGTCTTTGTAGAATTGTTTGTTACATAGAATATTTTTTTACCCAGTTTTCTAAAATAATTCATAGCTTCAGCTGAACCAGGAACTGCATTATTGTTTATCCATAAAACACCTAAAATATATAAATTTAGTATTATAAAAATAATAATTGAGAAAAGTTTATTTGAATCATTTTTACTTACCATCACAATCACTTAAAACTGTATCAAAAGAATTCAAGAACTCTTGCACTTGATCACCATTTGCTTCTTGTAGATTTAAAACTGCAGATTTAAACATTTTCTCCGATGTTTTTAATACTGGTGTATTTAATTTGCCGCTACAATATATCCTACTAATATAATGGAAATTATTTTTTACACATTTTTCAAATCGCCGAAACATTCTATGAATAAAGCAATATTTCAGCAAATGTCTTTAATTTATAAGGCATACATTCCCATATTATATGCAATTGCAATAGCATTATAATATAACCTACCTTTACGACTGAAAAATGAAAAGGTCAAACTAATGTCAAATGTCACTTACACCACAGAGTACATTGGTTATAACTGACTTACACTGTACACAGGCAATGAATACAGACGTTTATACATAGAAGTTTTTTTTTTATAGCCCGGGAGGGCATATTACTCTACTCCACCTGATGGTAAGTGGTAGTAGAGTCCAAACTCGACGACAGCTAGTGCAATCATGAAGAATGATTTGTACTAGCCGCCCCCGCCTTGCCGGTTGCAATATGCCTCTTCACGCCTCAAAGAGACGTGAAGCGAGCGTCGCATTGCCACGATAGGGATGGTCAAAGCGTGGAGCTGTGTTTCCCCAAGACACTGCCTGAAGGGAAAATAGACTGACCCGCCGGACGGAAGGGCCCCCGAACCCTCCCGGTAGTGGCCGCCGGGACCCCACCGTCCGGGCACCAACCGGCACGACGGTCCACACCGAGATTATGCGTGGCCTGGTGGTGCAGTCTCGCGAGCTGGTTAGGAACGCTTGGGCCCCTGTACTCTGCCACGTGCGGCCAGCGGAACAACCGTTTCTACGGGTCTCCCTGCCCAGCGGGTCAATATAATTTGCCCCGGCATTGGTTCAACAGCAACTTCCACTGGACCACCACATATCGCGACAATGCGCGCTTGGGCACTGGCTGTACGCTGGCTGATCTCGAAACGCGGCTGCAAGCAGCCACTTCACGAGTTTTTCACCATGCGTACGGTGGTAACAAGCCAGGCAGATGATTGACATCCTACCACCAGATGAGCAGATGGTCGCTCAGATATCCCTTAGTCGCCTTTTACGACACCCATGGGAAAGAGAGGGGCAGTGAATTGTATTCTTAGTCCGTCACTGCACGAAGAAGAACTACAGTTCTTAAGTATTTCGTGTGCCGATTCCAAGTAGGGTCTACCCAGTTTAGTTCGTAGTTTATCGGCTCTGGCGATATTGTCCATCTCTCTTGCTCTCGTAGTTAAGATACGCTGGGGAACGACTGCCACGCTGCCAAGCGGCATTTTGGGTCGCAGAAAGTTTGTGTTCAGAGCGCCCATAAGAACTGCGCTTCTATGTAACGTCTGTATTCATTGACATAGGTCTAGCAACCAAGTCCAATTTCAGTGGTGTGAGATTGGTGCGATTGTGTTACAAACTTTTATTTCGCAATAACGACCGCTGTACGTCGTTGTTATCGAACTTGCTTGAGTGACACGCGATATTATACTTTTCCTTTCCAAGTATTGTGTTATTTAATCATTGTTATATCGTTTTGTTGAGTTTTGCGGACTTGTTGTTATTTTTGTTTTGCTTTTTAACTGTTTTGTTTGGATTTGAAAAAGTGTTCGGGATAATTACTACTCGAATTATCATGCCTCTGGCGGCCGTAAATTGAACTGAACAGCGTCATTAAGTCGACGTACCCTCTACTTTTGTTGCAACTTTGCAAAACCTGTGTATAGTGTATACGTTATACGACCGTGTACATAACGTAGTAGTGGTTAAATCCTCTTTTTCTATAAACTTGTAATTGCTTTTATAATTAATTTAGTAATTGCGTTGCGTGTCTACGTTTATAGACAATTAAAAAAATAATAATGCAGCGTAATTGGAATAAAAAAACCGCTTTTTCGTATGTAAAGACTATAACCGCATAGTATTCATTCGACAAGCGATGTAATTTTTTAAAAATGGCATGTACTTTCAAGCTTAATATTGTTCATTTATCTTGTTTTCAGGTAAGAAATTTGTTCGTATTTGTATAATTTCGTTCTTGAAGATAACTTATGACTAATTTTTAACTCGTAAAATTAGTCGATAAGTTATCTTTATGCAGTGGTATTACATCACTTACACTGTAAGTGACAGTGTAAGTGACATTTGACAGGCAATGAATACAGACTTTACATAGAAGCGCAGTTCTGATGAATAATTTTTAACCCGTAAAAATTAGTCGATAAGTTATCTTTATGCAGAGGTATTGCACAAATTTAAAAAACATGAGTTATTAATAAATAATTCGTGAAATATCAGTAACGTTTATTTAGGATATATTTAATTGATTCCATTAATAAGTCAATACATTTTTGACTTGATTTTTTTAAAGCATTGATTCTTCGACGATGTCTCCATCCCTTTTAGAAAAGCCGTGTAAGCTGATTTATCCGGAATAACTTAACATAGATAGTATTTTAGTATTAGTTGACTGCCTCTTTCTTCTTGTGGCTAGGTATAACGCCGCAGGTCCTGGGTTCAAGTCCCAGGTTTGACAATTGTGGGGAAAATTCTCAGTTGTAGCCCGGAGTATGGAATTTGGTATTGTGCACACTCCCGTGCCTCGGAATGTAGGAACTTAAAGGAATACCCGACGTAGCACACTCCGTCTGGGTGTGCCCTGGACTCGGTGGGCTAGAGCCCTGTTTCGCCTTACCTCTGCGGCTCTGGACTATCACCACTTGCCCTTTGCTTCTTTCTCCGGAACCAGTACACTTTCGCGAGCAAAATGAGAACTGGCCCGTTATAAATTTATGCTGGTAATTGCATTTTTCTATAAAAACAATTCGTCGTGGTTGTATTAAGCTGCAACAATTTATTTATTTATGTCAAACGGCAAATGCTTAATGAACTATAAAGCAACGTGTAAAGTTGTACGTTAAAAGATATACGAAGCACTCGTTACAAAATTCGAATGCATACATACATTTCTGGCTGAAACTAACGTTACTTGGTAATTCGAATTATTCTATCTCACTCACGTGACGATGACGACGTTGCTGTTGGCTCGAGTCTCGATTATAATATGAACGAGTTCGAATCATTTTCATCCGAGATCGAATAATCGAGTACTGATTCATTCGATTTGTTCGATCCGAAATACCGATTAACGCAAAACAGTTTGTTTTTTGTTACAGTTTTAACTTGTGAGTTGTGGCTGTGTTGTCATTTGTGAAGTGTGAATACGACAATCAAAGTTATAATTGGTGAGCTGCGTATTATTAAGTAGTCGTGTAACTTAAAATGAATATGTTGAATGTTCACAGCCGCCACACAAAAAAAAAAACTAAAAAAAAATCTTCACTATTTAGTATAAGCGTTTCATTCCTTTTCTTTCATATCAATATTCAAAAAACAGAAATCCATTCAAGCCTCCTAAACATTTAGTTTTATAATTAAAATATATTAATCACTGATATGATTCACTTAACCTTAAAAACACAGACAAATTAATCTCGTGAGTAGTTTTTAATCATACGATGTCAAATACTAAATTGCAAGATAAACATTTATCTCTGTTATCAAAAAAACAATCAAAATTAACTAACCTTTTTAGTAGGTTTCATAAGATGTAATTTATTCAAAATCCGATTCATCGAAAATAAATCGTATTAAATAGTTCTCAATACAAAAAATAAGGATTGGACAATAATTAATATCAGCTTATATCGCTACCACCGTCTGACTACCGACGTAACACGCTAACTCTCTTTCACTTTGATCAATCTTTAACAGCAGGCAGCCCCTATTTGCGGGCAATTTTACACAGGCAGAGGTATTTTGTCATGCACAGAAAAAAAATGGCTTCAATTTCATATGTAAAAGATATATATACGTCATGAATATGATAATGAATAGGTTGCGGCCGAGTGGGTAACGGCAACCATACTTTTCCGAGTTATTTACATACACTGCTATGGAATGGATTGTAGTTTATTCTTATATCAAGTGAATGAATTTTTTTGCAAAAAGTCAATAATTATTATTTTAATTAAAAGTACTTGCGGGCAAATTTTGACTGGCACCCTGGCAAAAATGGGATCTCCTATTTATAATTAAACATAAAAAAAATAGATTTGGATCCTATACGTTATGAACGTAGTGATCTTGCAGCCGGATCTTAGTCTATAACAATCCCAGGATAAAGGCGATTTTTTAAGTTAGTGCTACGTACCTACATACTGCTAAATCAGGAAACTATTTTTTTGTGTATGAAAGAACAATTTTATTTATATCGTTTCATACAGTACTTACATATTTTTTAAAATAGGTACATACATAAATTACCGTTCGAGGATATTTTCGTTTAATAATTAGGTACTTATTTTCACATAATGTTCGAAAATATATTTAACATTATGTCTAGGTAACGTACTATATCCACGTAAGAACAAACTTGAAACAACGCAGAAAACGGAATTTCAGATAGTGCTATACGACACCGGCCATAATAATTATAACACTTCCAGAATATATATATACATAAATCACTAAGAGTACCAAATATTTTTTTCTAAAACTCGCTTTGGTATACAACTTAAGAACCTGGATTTCATTGATATCTACTCTGTAAGTAAATAATATTGAAGCCTGTAGATTGGTATACCCACATTATATGTAATGTAATGAAATATAATAAATAAAAAAATATTACCTTTTAGCTAGTAAAACCTATTATTAGTTACGCCTGGTTTACGCATGATTGTTAAAACCGTATTTAATAACGGCGTTTCTTTTATTTTTGGTAGGATAATTACGAAACTGTTTACGTAATATCGGTATTTATTTCCATTCTACCCTAAGTTACCGAGTAAATTCCTCGCACTTTTGATCCTAAAAATTGCTGGTACCCCTCCACTGATGTTCAATATGGTGTCTGAGGTTTTTTTTTTCATTTAAAAATATGTCTATAAAAGTAAGGTAGAAAACCAGATTTTCGCTTTTTTTAATCTCGCGAAAATATGTTATTTAATATTTCACATGATTTTGTTCGTTTTTTTTTCTTATCGGATTTTACAATTTTACTCTAGTTATTTTATAACGTAATTAAGCAAATAAATAGTATAATTTAGTCTTCATTGACAAATAAACTAAACGTTTTCTTATGCTGTTTTATTTCAGTCTTAATAAAAAACAAAAAAAAAACTTTAAGAACACTTGATATGAGCATTTTTTAGAAATCCTTGTTTTAATGTTAAGAATACTTTGAAATCGAATTTATTTGTATTTTTTTTAGAATGTTGTGCACGTAAAGAAACATTTTTCGAAAATGGAACAGGAATATGTCATCGAAAAAAGTAAAGGAAACATTAAAGTTATTACATTCAACAGACCGCGGGTAAAAAACGCCATCGATAATGAAATGTATATTCGAATAACTAAAATACTAAATGATGCAGCCACCGACGATGAAATTTCAATAGTTGTATTAACTGGAACTGGAGATTTTTATAGCAGTGGTAATAATTTTAATGCCAGTAGTGATATATCTGCTGACACCTTATCAAAAAGCCTACGAGAATTCATAAATGCTTTTATAACATTTCCAAAGATATTAATTGCTATCGTAAATGGTCCAGCAATAGGAATAGCAGTGACGACTCTACCTTTATGCGATTTTGTGTTCGCTTCCGAAAATGTAAGTAGCGAGAAAGATCAAAACAATAACACGATTGTATTTTATTTTACTCATTCAGTCATTTCTGTACGTACAGTAAACAGTTACGGTCTAATTCATAATATGTTATCGGCGGCTTATAACCTCGCTACAAGTATTAAGTCTTAAAATGTCATTCATAATAGGTCAAAAATTCTTACAAGTTCTATAGCGCAACGATAAAGTTATACAAGCTAGGACCCTACTATAACGCTTCGATATTAGCAAAATACATGGCCGATCTTGGTCAACTGACGTTTGCAATTGACATTTGATTTCTATCTGTATTTTCAATAACAAAACAGAAGTACATTTATTATTATTTTATTGTGTAAATCAATTATATTTTTTTTGATTTAATACTTATTTTATTTACATTAAAATTACATATATATGGGTGTTCGACTGTGCTGCCATCTGGTTTCAATGTAAGTAACATATTCAATTAAATCTTTATATCTGTAAAGTGCCATCTATTAGCTAATTCGGGACTTAAATAACAAATATTATTAGCAAGTTTTTGTTCTAAACAAAATGTAGAATAATAAGTTGTAATTAATAATTTAGAATCAATTCTAGATAATACCAAGGTTAATTACTTAATTTTCTTATTTAAATCATTTTGGTATGTAGAACGCATTACGGCATTAAGCTGGTCACTAACATAATACAAAATAGTAAATACTTATAAAAAAAAATAGCGTCTTGAATGTCGGCAAAACTGTTTCGTAAGTTTGGAAGTAAAATTAAAGTGGATTTAAGTAGTTAAGTGTAATATTGTTGTGTTACAAATGAAGATATATTAATCAACAACTGTTTGTAGTGCATTATATAGCGGAGTTATCAGCAAAACTCTTGGAATATTGAAAAGTATGGTTTGTTTATATTTATTTCTATTTTCATTGGAATAGAGTATATAACGTTAACACTTGTTCTCCGGACAGATTACTATGATAAGTAACGAATTAAAAATCATTTTAATATTAATTATGTTTGTAATAAAGCAAACATGGTATTTTTATTGATAAAAATACAATTTCCGTAGTAAGTCTCACAGTAAAGGTTTAAAAATATCTTATTTCTTTAGACGATCGTTGTTAAGTAATGTTGTTAAAGAGAACATATAATTCAGTTTATTCCTATTGAGTGTCTTATTTTCTCATGAATTCTGGAGATAATTCTGATGGGGCGCCGACATATACTACTTTTTATTTGTAAATATATACTTATATAGATAAATAAGTAAATGTAAATGATTAAATAAAACAAAATAAGATTTAATTTTATAATATATTTTTGTAATATTAAATTTTCTGTTTTAAGAGTACTGCCTTTAATATCAAGTTTTTACTTCTAATATTTCATTTTCCATTTGAATTGCATGCAGTTCCCTCTTGTATTCAAGTTCAAATGCAGCCATTTGTTCTGCAGGTGATTTTAGTCAATTGATTAGTGGATCTGAAACACCGCAAATTGAAATATTTTAGTATTAAAAGAACATACACATTGTAACCTGGGTTTAAATTACATCTTTTTATTGATATTAATATACTTTTTTCTTAATTTTTCTAGGTTTTGGACCCATTTAAGAATTTGCAAGCATGGCAGGCGGTGATGGATCCAACAATAATAAGAAGGTTTTGGAGGAGGTGGTGCCGCTACTGTGTCCACAAGTACTGAAATAATAAAAATGTATTGATAAATAAAGTGATTTCTGTGTGTATTAAAATTTATACAATAACATACTGCTTTAACATAGTTTGTTTTGTTTTCTTTTCCACACTCATTCTAAAAAAGATGATTAAATCAATTGATTCCATTATTACACTACATCCATAATAAAAATATTTGAATTATACTTACAATATCATTTGAGTTACAGCTGATGTTCTTTCGCCGGTTCTTCTCAGGGCTGGGTGTTTCTTTTACCAACCGATAATAGTACCCAGTTTGACAATCAATAAGAAAGTGTAATATTGTATAAAGTATTTTGAGTTTGAATTAAATTTTCCACAAGTGGAGAGATGTAACATTTCCTGTAAAGATGAATTTTCATATAACAACACAATAATATTTCTTAAATAACTAATTGCAAAAAGCATGAGTGATTTGTATCTCATTATCAAGACAGAAATTCCTACCATGTAAAAACAATGGGATGCAATATAAATTACCTGATTTATATTATCAGAGTCAAATGCATTCTAGTCAATAATGAACTCGTTAGGTCTTCAGATCCTTTATCAAATCTATTAAGAAAATTTTAGAAAGCAAAAACAGTTAATTTTACAAATGCATGCATGAAAACTAGTGAAAAGTTATTGACTTGCGAATATAACAAAATTGTAACACTAACCTTATCTTCCTCTAGCCAATTTTCACTTCTCTGCCTTTTTTGTATTCGTTTTCATTTTAAAACTTTCCTCGACAATATCATTATTATAATTTGTTGATACGATTAAAAATCATAATAATGACACAAGATGTTTGATATTTTTTAAATTGTACCTGTCCACAGATAAAAACTCGGTGAAACCATTCTCTATCATTCAATTCATTCATTCCATTTTACCATTTTTTTACGAAATGGCAATCTTGTGTACGATAATAGCATTTTACTTGTCGGAGGTTGTTCAAATGATTTTGAATTGAAAATGTTATCGAACGTTTGATAGGCTATAATGACGTTTTAACAAATATCGGCTTACACCTTCGATAGGGGTTTTATTATGAATTAGACCGTTAGTAACTAGGTATCCGGTTGGAAACGACACTAGCTCCGAATAAAATATAGTCTTATTCGAATTATTTTACTGGCATGTATAAATTGGGACGAGTCTATTAATGATTATTTTGTTTAGTCATTTTGTGAATAAAGAATTACATATTAAATAAAAAGTCTAAATATCTATTATAAAATAAATTATTTTATATTAATTAAGTAAAAAAAAAAAATATTATTAAATCTTTAAAATATTGTTAATATTTATATTATTGCAGGCATATTTTTATACTCCATTTACAAAATTACGTCTTGTGGCTGAAGGTTGCTCTACGGTGACATTTTCGAAGTTGATGGGCGTGAGGAAGGTAATTTTTTTATAACAACCCAATCAGAAATCTATGAAAAAATAAATCTTCATTGAATATTTTATCTTATATTAATTAATTTTTCAGGCGATGGAAATGTTAATTATGAATCATAAAATGACCGCTCAAGAAGCTTTAGATTGCGGATTGATTAGTTATCTTTATAAAGCCGATGAATTACACGTAAAGGCTTGGGATAAAATCATTGAAATTTCAAATCTATCATTAGATTCAGTACTCGCTACTAAAAGATTAATGAGAAAAGTCGACATGGACAAGTTACTAGAAACTAACATTCTCGAATTACAAGAACTTCAAAGAATAGTCTTTTCTAATAAAAGTAAACTATGAATTTTGTCAACATTCGATTGTGGTGCGATAAAAATTAGGCGCCTGAAAAATTATGTCGTATAACATATCATTATTATACCAGATATATTTTAAATCACATTGTACATTGTAAAAATATCGATACATTTTTTATTTCAACTTAAAAACGTTGTTTTATTGCAATAACTATAACATTAATATTTATTTATTGCTCACTTCTGACAAAGAGTTGCAACAATGAATAATTAACGTGTAATTTACCCAAAGGTGTCGGGTTTTGAATAGGGATAATTTACATTTACACGTACCTCGCTTGTTCGTAAAGGAAACCTAGGTACGTGTCTCGGTGGAAAACTTGAAATTCTGCCACATGTCAAGAAAACTTCAAAAGATAACGATAAAAAGTGAATTTCCCAGCTGGAAAAAATTAACAAATAACACTGACATCAGTTTTCTATTGAACTATTTAGCATTTATCATAATTATCCTATGCATAACAATAGTTCCAATAAGTGTTTCGTTTGCGATAATTTTTTTGGGGCAAGTTTATTTTGTAAATAATAAAGAATATAAAACACCTATAAATAATAACTAAGAGTAAAAATGTAAGTGATTACGAAGCCGTGGTTTCAAACTATTATTCAATTGAAGACTGCAAAATAAAACCAAAATGCAAGCAAATGTCAACTTTTTTTTTAAATATTTTTATTGCGTACTTTATAGAATATAATTTGAATGAACAATGAATATAATTGCTTATACCGAATAAAATACATATAAAGTATATATCTGTAACATTTCTTGTTGGATTCAGATAAATACAAAACTTTTAAAAACCCGTGACTGGCTATGAATGATCGAATGCGAATTTATAAAAGTATTTGCTATAAATATATAAATCACGAATGTATAACCTACATAATAATATAGCCATCTAGATTAATCAAATAGAGATAGTTATTCAAAACGTTTAATAGAATTTTAATTTAAACTATAATGAATTCAAGAACTTCTAGTTTGTCGTCTATTTCTGATCTTTTTCGTCCGAATAATCCTAAAGGACTAAGGTCTAGGGATTTGAGTTCTACTCGTTTGAGTGCCTTGAAAAAGGAAATACAGACAGACACGCATTTAATACCTCTAAGTAAGTTTGAAGATATACCGTGTGAACATGACACCATGTTAATATGTGAAAATGGAATAAGAAGCTATTTAACTGTATAATGCATGTAGAATTTCTGAGAACAATCTTCTAACCACCTTTTTCGCTTTAAGTCTTTTTCGGCTAGGGAATGTGACACTTTAAACTTCGATTTGCTACTTGATAAACTAAACAGTAAAATCCAGAACATTAACAGATGCGATCCAGGATACAAATGCTGAAACTCAAGATCTGCAGCTACCAATACAAAATAGTTCAAATAATTCTTAGCGCATATAGCGCAAATAGTTAATAAGTATAATTGCGTGTTACCAATAATGCTTTGTTAACTTATAGAGGATCTTTATGCGTTACTGGGCACAGACCCTATCAATGGGTTATCGACTCAAAAGGCACAAGAACTCTTGGACTATTATGGCCCTAATACATTGACACCACCAACCCACTACACATTGCCACGTTTACTATTAAAATCGTTGTGTACTGGTATGTAAACAATATTGCTCATTTATATTAAACAAGTTTCCGCATAGTTACTCTGACAACAGGAATGTAATTTCATGATGATCCATGCAGTAGTAAAGGCATTAAAGCATAGTAAAGTAAAGTAACAGCCTGTGAATGCCCCACTGCTGAGCTAAGACCTGTTCTCCTTTTTTTTGAGGAGAAGGTTTGGAGCTTATTCACCACGCTGCTCCGATGCGGATTGGTGGAATTCACATGTGGCAGAATTTTTAGTGAAATTCTTGCAAACTCACTCTTACATTTATAATATTAGTTACGGATAAATGTTATTTTTAATATTTTTTTAATTAATTCCTTTTTTAATTTTTTTAAAGCTTTGATAATGTTAATGTAACTATTCATGTATCGGTGTTTATTTCAGGATTTTCAATTTTAATATGGCTTGGAGCTATACTTTGCTTATCGGCGTACTTAATAGAATTATCGACAAAACCAGATCCGAGCACGGACAATCTTTACTTAGGATGCGTCTTAATAGCTGTTGATTTAATTTGCGGCATTTTTAGTTTCTTTCAAAATTATAAAAGCTCTAAGGTTTGTAAAATTTTCACTTTAACAGAGATAAAAGCGGAATTATGATAGTTGGTTTGAATATACCTGGTTGGTACCTAAATATATGATTATTTTAATACTTACGCTATTGGGCATATTTACAAATAAAGTAATAATAGGAAAGAAAAATATCGAAATACTATTCAATATGTTTGTGTAGAACACATCAGCTTATGTTATTTTATTAAAAGAATAATTTAATCTTTATTACAATTTTTTTATAAAGTTACCAAAATTTTCAAATTATAGATTATGAAAACATTTAATAGTATGATACCAATGCGTACGATTTGCTTACGCGACGGAATTTTGAATAGAGATACTGAAGTTCGGGATTTGGTCAAAGGAGACATCGTTTACGTGGAAACTGGTGATGTTATACCGGCGGATATACGTATAATTGACAGCAGAGGATTTAAAGTTAGCTTGGAGACTATTCATTTATATAATAATGATTATAGATAGATAGCGCCGTAGACGTTGTTATTAGCTATGTTTCTACAAAATAAAATTGAAATGATTTCTTCTATTTAAATAAGTATAGTCTGTATTATAAAATATAAAACGGTCAAAACGAAATAAAAGTAAAGCATAAAACAATATGTCAATCCTCATTAAGCAACGTCACGATTAACCCTCGTCCCGACCTCTTATTACGGATGAATTATTTCAAGTACTATGACCCAAACAAATTGACAGGTTTCACATGTGCTCATAAAATTTTAATATACATATTTAAAAATGTACTATAACAGCCATCTACATAACAATGTATACCAATTAGTAAATATTATGTAATGAATGTTAGCGGTTGTAGAAATAGTAGAGCTTTGTGTGGGTTCGAACTTCGACTGATATAATAACTCCCAATCACTTTTGTATCTATCCTCATCCTATAAAAGGTGAGTGAGCCAGTGTTACTACATACAAATCGATGTATATAATATATTAGGTACCGTCCTGTTCGCTTATTTAATTTAAAAATGTATAATTCACTAATTAGAAATTACCTATTCGCAATAAGGTAGATATGAGAAATTGACATTCAAATTTTTGTATGTTGTAATGTGTGAACACTGAACAGTCATTAGTATTTGTGCATAATTTTATTATCTATATATAAGGTCCTCAATAAATAGGTAATTGAGGTTTATGATAATTTAAAACATATATCAATATATACTTAAAGATGTTCATGATACCAAATGGTAATGTGATTAGGCTTTTTACAATATTAGAATTCGTTACCGGTTATAATTTATAATATTACCATTATTTTGCTTAATTACTCAAATAAATTAAAATGTTTAGGTTGATAATTCTTCACTGACTGGCGAATGTACAGCGGTCCCGCGAAATAACACTGATGGAACAGCTAATATCTTGGAATCGCCTAATGTTGCTTTTTTTTCTTCACTTTGCGTCGAAGGTTGGGCCAAAGGTACTAAAGATATCCCTGTATTCATTAATAGTTTTTTCTTTCCCAGTAAATTGTGTATGAAAATCTCATGTCTTTGATTAGTTCTAGAAGTAACGGGTGCAAGAGTCCAGTACTCTTGCACTGGCGTCTGGCACTGTAGAAATGATTTATATTTACTAAATGTATAATAAAGAAAAACTAATCATAGATTTTTTTAAGGTACAACTTTTAGCTGATAATATAATTGTTATTACTTTTGCGCCGCGCAGTATAAGATTTGACAGTACAACCAATGAATTCAGACGTACATCTGAATTGTACGTCTGAATTCATTGGTACAACAGAAGGCTATCTACAAACGTAGTAGTTATGTTCTTATTGGCTGTGTCCCGTACATAGGCTCTATACCGGATGTCATATATAGTGAATTGACAGTTAAATAATACTTACAGTGATAATAATGTTTTATTATAATGAGTATTTAGTATGGTATTCCTTAAGCTAATCTTTTAATTACTTATCAATTATCATTATTATTACTTTATCAAGGTAGCGTTAATGGTTTGTTTTAAGTGATATGATAGTGATTTATTTATACGACGAGCCGGTTGGCGTGGTTGGTAGATACCCTGCCTTTCGCGCCGCAGGTCGTGGGTTCGATTCCCACCCAGGACAAACATTTGTGTGCATGAACATGTCTGTTTTTCCTGAGTCTGGGTGTAATTATCTATATAAGTATGTATTTACAAAAGAAAAAGTAGTATATGTAGTATATCAGTTGTCTGGTTTCCATAACACAAGTTCTGCTTAGTTTGGGATCAGATGGCCGTGTGTGAATAATGTCCCAGATTATTATTATTATTATTGAGTAAACAGTTCCCTCTTATTATTGTATTTGTTTATTTCAATGTTTTAATCGAGTGAACATAATTTGCTTCAAACTGAATAATGTTTTATTTTTAAGGAGTCGTTTTATGTTGTGGAGACCTGACAGCTCTAGGACGGGTTGCCGGATTGGCTGCGCGTCTGCAGCCCGCGCCCTCGCCACTGTCTCGGGAAATCGGACGTTTCATGCGCTGCATGTCAACTTGCGCACTTGCGTTGGGCATCTTTATAGCTAGTGCTAGCATGATTCTTGGATACCCCTTTATGCAAACATCCATATTTGTCATCGGTATCGTTGTTGCTAACATTCCAGAAGGTTGGAATATGTTAACGAGTATATAAACACTTTTTGGGAAATATTTTTTATACATATGTATATGCCTAAAAATATAGAAATCGCTTTTTATCGCCACTGGTATAAAAAAGCAAACATTTGTGTTTTAGGGTTACAGCCAACGATTACAGCATCCTTAACTTTAACAGCGAAACGTATGGTAACAAGAAATTGTCTTGTAAAAAATTTAGAAGCAATTGAAGCTTTGGGCGCCTGCACCACTATTTGCTCTGATAAAACTGGTACTTTAACTGAAAATAAAATGAGTGTTCGTCATATTTGGGTATGGAATAAAACCCATTCCGTTTTAGACGAGGAATTCGAAAGTATGTTACTACGCAGTTTGCACATTTTATTTCTTTGAAATTTTGGTGTACCAATTTAATGTTTTTAATTCATTGCAGAGTTATTACAGAATGACCAAGGTATTTCTTATATAATCAGTTAATAATGTCGATATATTATTCAATAACGATTAAAATAACATAAAAATCTATAAACTGTTCTAGCATTGGATTCTTTAAAAATATGCGGAGCTTTATGCAGCAATGCTACAGTTCTCAAAAGTGGGGTCGTACGAGGCGATGCATCAGAAAAAGCTATTTTGAATTTTTTGTTTAATTATTGCGATCCGGTAACTATTAGAAAAAGGTTTCCCAAAATTGTCGAAATTCCGTTCAACTCTGTTAATAAGTATCAAGTGAGTTTTCTATATAATTAGATTCATTAAAATAATTACTGTAATTTTAGTATAGTTGTATATTAGTATATTTGTATTAATGTCTATAGATCAGCATTCATCTGGATGAAGTTAAGTCTACGTATATTATAGTTATGAAAGGAGCTCCGGAATGTATACTCTCTCGATGCGTAACAGTTGCTTTAAACAACAAGTCTATAAGCATGACATCGGATATTAAACAAGCTGCTAATACAGCTACTGAAAATTTAGCCAACACTGGTATATTTTACCCCCTAAAATAATATATCGTACATTTTCCGTTACTACACGAACACCTTTATTAAAAATAATACGTAGCGTAGTTCAATTCTTTATACTTTACTTTTTCTTTCGTCTTAATTAAGATTTTCAAAAATCCCTTAGTGTTAGGGCTTTGTGTTTGGTCCGTTTGGGTAGGTACTCACTTATCAGATTCGTCCATCAAAAACTACACTTATTTTGTTCTCATTTGGAGATTGAGTGGGCCAGTTTAATTACAGGCACAAGAGACATAACATCTTAGTTCCCAAGGTTGGTGGCGCATTGACAATGTAAGAAATGGACCATTTTCCATCAGATACGCAATAGAACATCTATTGCGTCCATGGGCCGCAATGTTTAAAAAATTTACTAGTTTTGGCTTTTATATTATTGCGGTAATTTCATTTTACTCATTTTTTTAGCTTTGGTTGTTATATACATAATGAGTTTTATATACAATGCAAACTTTTATTTATACCATTAAAATATGATACATTTTCATAGGTGAAAGAATATTGGCATTTGCTGATTGTTTCTTAGATTCAAACGAATATCCCTTAAATTATCCATTCGATACAGAAAATCCAAACTTTCCTATAGACAAGCTTCGTTTCCTTGGTCTTATTGGGCTAAAAGATCCACCAAGGGAAGAGGTAATTTCATAAATATAGATTTTGCATCTACCTTATACCTACTGTTATTATATAAATTGCTACATAAACAATGAATGACTTCAAAACAAAAAGGTCCGCTCAGCAATCCAGCGTGTCAGAGAGGCAGGGGTACGTGTTATGATGGTCACTGGTGACCATCCTGCAACTGCACGCGCTGTGGCTATAGAAGTGGGCATTGCTACCACACCGAGTTGCCACATCGTAACTGGCACTGAACTTAGAAATATGACTCCAGATTTGCTCTATTTAACCCTGGCGAAGCATTATGAAATAGGTTCGTAAAAAATTTAATATAGAATAAATTTTTCTATGTTTACAAATGTTTTAATTTTTAATATTAATTTGTAAAAACAATCAGCAAAATTCTAATTTATTTACTTACATGAAAAAGTATTCGCACGTACATCACCAACCCAAAAACTCCAAATAGTCGAAGCATGTCAGAGGCAAGGCGGCATTGTGGCCGTCACGGGAGACGGCGTAAATGATGCACCAGCATTAAGACGAGCAGACATCGGCATTTCTATGGGGATTGCTGGCTCTCAAGTAAAACAAATTCTCCTTTACTCATTGTACATTTAGCAATGAGTTAAATACATATTTTTCGTTATTGTATATTTACGTACTTGTTATTTTTTTGAGAAAGCAAAAAAGATTACATCTACCACAAACAATTATTATAATTGTTATAAAGTATGACCTTCCAAAATAGTGATTATTGTTTTTATTACATTGTATTTTAATTAAAGATAGGCTAGTGTAGTTTTTATATTTTAAATTATTTTACAAAAAATAATAATTGGTGGTAATCTGGGTCAGGTCTCTAAACAAACAGCAGATATAATTTTAATGGACGACAACTTTGCCACAATCGTAACAGGCATAGAGGAAGGACGCAAAATATTTGATAATTTGAAAAAGTCCGTTTGCTATATACTAATATCAAATGTTCCGGAAATATTACCAGTACTAATGTTTATTCTGTTTTCGATACCGCTTCCATTAGGTATGTAACATTCTGTTTTACACAAGAAACTATTTTTGGTTAATAATAGGTACATAATTAGATGTTCGATACCAGAGCTATTCCGTACGAAAAAAACTCAAGCCTCTCAGATCCTCAGATATTTTAGACTATCCACGACCCAGTGGCCGAGATACTTGAAAGCAGACACTTTTTTTAAAGTGCTGAGCCATATAGAATAACATTTTGGACTATCCATACATTGTCTATTCTGTGCTTTAAAAACCATAATTTCACTTTTGCTAACATTGTATCTCAACCCATGGGCTATGGCCCATGGATTGTCTAATCCTCACATACGGCAAGCAGCCTCCTCAACGCCCCGACTGATGGACTCAGCTAAATATTTTGTAATAAATTACATACATAGCATATTAAAATATATTTATTTCTGTAAGGGGTAATGACAATCTTATGTGTGGATTTGGGCACGGATATGTGGCCGGCAGTTTCTCTTTCTCACGAGCAAGCTGAACAAGATGTAATGGCACGACCTCCTCGCACGTCGGACCCTCTCGTTTCGACCTGCATGTTACGACTTGTTTATTTACACCTCGGTCTGATCGAGTTCGCAGCCGGCATGTTTGCGTACTTCGTTGTAATGGCGGAACATGGATTTTATCCAACTACGTTGTTTGGTTATTACTTTTATTTTTACTTAACATTGTTATAAGGGCCAGAAACAAAACTAATAAATACAAAAAATGTTCAAAGAGAACTAAGTATTAAATAAATATAAATAAACTCATACCAAAATTTCTTCCAGTACTAGAAGGAAATAGAATATATTATTTAATAGACAGCTAATTAAACACATTCCATTAAACAACATCTTAAATTACATTTATATATAGGAAATTCTAATAAATATTCTCTCAGTTAAGATATATCTTTTAATATATTCTTAGCAAGTAAACGTATACCACAGGTACAAATTTAAATATTACGTATATTTAATGCTTTATCTGTAGGAGGAACTGTGGTTCACGCAGTTTTTTTTTCGTAATAATAATAATAAGTACGAGTGAGTTCCACAGTTTCGCTTCATTAACAGTAACGGAGTCGGATTTTTCTATATTATTTTGCTTTCTGTATTTATTATGAAAGTAGAACTTAAGCAAATATTGGTATAATTAAAGTTATTATGAAATAGGATTTACAATATTTATAATTGAATACAAGTTATTCAATGTTATATTATAATACAATTAAGGTTCTTGAATAGAAATTAGTTTTTAAGCGGTTCTAACGATATGGCTTAAAGTAATTACAGTATGTATTTAGATGTTTTGCTCAATTAAGTTTATCGACATATTTTCCAGAAAACGCATTTTTAACAAAAATAAACTTATTACTAGAGCCAAGCGATACTAAGTCGTCTAGGTGCATTTAAAAAAAGAACTATTTCAAAGCCAAATATGTACTTACAAATGATTTCGGTATCTTAATGAATATATTTAAAATAGTTTTTTCGACTATTGGAAAGTAAAGATATCCATTATTAAGGTATCAGGCAGCAATGGGACAACGCAGCAGTAACCGATGTAGAAGACTCTCTTGGTCAGGAATGGACCTACCCGGAACGCAAGGAGCTGGAACGCGCATGTCAGGCCACATACTTTGTGGCCGTCGTGGTGACACAGATCATGAATTGTGTTATTTGTAAGACAAGATTTAATTCCATATTCCATGTCGGTACGTTTGTTTTATAGTTTTAGTGTCAATATTTTAGAAAAAATCTATTATTTAGTCGGAGGTAGAGCTTTGTGCAAGCTCGTCTGGGTAAGTAGCACCCACTCATCAGATATTCTACCGCAAAACAGTACTTTGTATTATTGTGTTCCGGTTTGAAGGTTGAATGAGCCAGTGTAATTATAGGCACAAGGGATGTAACATCTTAGTTCCCAATGTTGGTGGCGCAGTGGCATTGTATTTTTGTAAGAAATGTACAATGCCACTGTCTATGAGCGTTAGTGACCATTTAGGTATCATCAGGTGGCCAATATGTTCGTCCGCCTAACTATACTATTAAAAACTGGTAAAACTATAAAATATTTCAGGTATGAAAAATAATGTTCTGAATACAGGATTGATATTCGAACTCATACTCGCTTGTATGGTGTGTTACGTACCAGGTGTCAACACATTTTTCAAAACGTATCCCCTTCGATTCAGATGGTAAGTATTAGTAATACTAAACTATACTAGGTATGTACTCTTAATGTTGAATTGGGATGAACTATAGACAATTTAGTACTTTTTAAAGTCTTAACATAATTCCTAACAGAGACAAAAGCCATAGCCAAGCCAGTATCAATAATACACTAATTTGTAATTAATTAAAAAAAATACTTACAGGTGGTTCTTAGCCTTGCCGTTTGCGGTGCTCATGTTTATATTTGACGAGTTTAGAAAACACTGCATCAGAAATCACTTGTTTAATGGATGGTTTAACAAATTGACCTTTTATTGATGCTTTGTATACTAAAATCCAAGGAAAACGCTTCAAGATGTGTGACTCAGTATTAATATCATAAATGTAGCTTATTTAATTAGAAATTAGAAATACATATTAACTTTTGGTGATTAGAATATAATGGATAATTTAAAAAAAATAAAAACATTATTTGAGTAAAGGAATATATTTCATATCTCACAACATATCATTTCATTCACATTAAACATTATTTTAAAGTACAATTTTAAGTAAGACGAATGAGCAAAAAACGTTAAGTATCTAAATATTTTTTTACATAATAACTACTATTTCATTGATATAGTAAGATATCTAAGTATTTTAAACATAGTAAAGTTTGCCTAACCCGAGCAAAATTTTTTAGAGACAAAATTAAATTACTATGAAGTATTTAAGCCTGGTTCGTTCATTCATTGTATATTAATTAGTAATAAGACAACAAACAATGCACACTATTTTAAAATATGTTAGGCAAATTCACTATGATATTAGAAGTAGGTAAGGCACAGGTGAGATTAGATAGGATAGTAAATTATTGAAAGCTGATCGAGCCCATATTTATTGGGGCGCAACTTAATTTTTTATATGATAATTAAATAGATATTTAATTGAAAAATAAGTTATTTCATTTAAAGAATAGAACAAGAAAGAAATAGAAAAGATCTCGTAGATTGAGAATGCCAAAAATCGTATTGAAGAATTAAAATTTGTACAATTATAACACAATACACAAAACACTTTTTAAAATAATACAACTACACTACTTTAGTAAACGTTAAAAATAACTTTTACTAAGCACAGCCCAATATTCTATTACAAACTGTAGACTATATGAAAACTATTTAGTTGGTAATAGTAAAACTTGGATATATTTTTTTTAAATGCTAATTGTTATTTACAAATCGACATAAAATTCTTAAGGCTCAACAAGACAATAATAATAAAATTTATATTTTAATAACTATAATATGATTTTAAAAGAAAATTTGATATGGATTATTTCCGTTTTACAGTCCAATATTTTTTTAATGTTCATTAAATACAGTGCAATAAAAATTGTAACATGTATTTTTTTAATATCAGTCTTAAATCTAGATACAAAAAACAATTATACTGTCGTTTAAGAAACATTATTTATTTCTGTCACTACTAATAATTATAATCTTCCAACTTTCGTGCACAGATTACAAATTTAAACAATATAAAAGTATTATTTTAAGTCAATTAAAGTATTCAAAGTAAAATATCAAGTAAGTACGTTTTTGTCAAAAAATTAAATAAGTACATGCTTTTACATGCAATTTTAATGAATGCTTTTTATTTGAATTATCTTGATAATTTTTTTGTTTTTAATTATAACTATAAAATAATCTTTCACAATGCTCCCTTTTAAAAATATAATTTTAAAAAGAAAGCAAATAAAAATGTAATTCTATATTATTTACTTATTTCAAATTAATCTTCTTCAAAACTTAATAACTATGTACTACTTATGTATTAAAACTATTATATATTATCTTTTATCATAAAATAATAATAATAATCTACAAAATATTTAAGTTTTTGTTAATTGTTAATTATGCTTACATAAGTAACTAGCCTATTTATGGTAATTAATCAATGATAAAAATATATAAATCAGATGTAATCATTGCTAAATTACAGATATGTATTAACGATTTAGGAACTACATCATGTCTTTTCACGTCTTATTATATAAAGGAGGGATACTTATCATGACCAACTCGCATGTAATGTAACTCAGTGTAATGTAAGTCTGTGATCATTTGATTGAGCAATACATATTAAGTGAACAGTTCAAGACGAATTCTACTAGTACATTGCCATACCAATGCACAGCGTGCGCGGACGAATAACGCTAGAGGCGATTACTTGTAGGCCGCCGGGGCACAGGTAATTAAAACACAAGTAAAATATACTTCCACTTAATCAGTCTAGTTATAGATAACAAACAGCGCCTCTCATTTAATACAAAAACATTAGGTATATATTAATAAAGGGGGCGCAACATTTGACTTGCCAGAGGCGCCCACTAAGGAGTGAGTGTGAGTATAAAATAGAAATTGCAATACACACAGCTCAATTTTCATTTGTTACATTACACGCGAAAGCATTTAGTGAGTATGCTCCTTAATGTTATATTGATATTATAGTTACTGCTACTTACGTGACATTAAAATATTATTCAAAATGGGGCACTTATCCTTTGTTCTATTTTTATTGCGAAGTATTAACTAATGATTTTATTAGAAAATTATTATTAGTCTTAAAAATTCTTTACCTATCAATCTAATATTAATCCGCCATTTTTTTCATTCGTTTCTTTAATGCCGCGGGTTGTACCAATTGTATTTTATATCATATTAAATATAATTCAATAATTCAATTGTATTAGGTACTAAAAAAAGAGTATAAACCATGTAAAATATAGTATTAAATCTCAAATAAAATTTTGCATTTATTTTACTTAATTTCATATCATTTGAAATATTCCGTCTTGTTTAATAAGTACCATGTATTGCTTTTTAAGTCAAAACTATTAGTATAATAGTATTACGTGCTCAAGTAACTCAGTTAATGTACTCAATTAAGAATATTAAGTGGTAAAAAGTAAGTTTTTAAATCAACTGCACCGGCGTCATTTTAAAAGATTATAAATTATAAAGAGAAAAAGGTAAGACCTTCAATTATTTTTATCTTGTAAATTATTGTTTTATAATTACAACAGATTTTAATACCTAAAAAGATATTAGAATATTTCGTATTCGGAATAAGTAATAAAAGCTAAAATGACGCATCGACCGCAATTTAGTGTTGGAAAGGGAAAGTTCCAACTGTATGTTTCGGCTTTATCGAAGTGTATCTAAAAAGTCTTGCTCTATTTAATTTGGAATTCTTATAAACCTTTGCGTCTATTCTTTTTTCTTTAAATTTTCGTTGGAATGTCAACAATATTAATAATCAGTAAAAATATATTTATAGATAAACAACAATGATGGAAAAAAAATGGCAATAATTAATTCGAATGTCGTTCACTCTTGAATTAGGCTAATCGAAATCATTTGTAACATTTGCAAAAGGAATGGTAATAAGTATACTCTTTAAGTCACAGAGTTTAATATGAGATATTACACCATCAATTGCGTTTAATTAAACTGCGTGTCACACCATGTTTCTTGTGCTGAGTCAAAGCTGCAGTGGACAATGCATTAAGCAGTGCTACGAGAAAAATATAATAAAAAACTAACCGCCTTATTTTTACGACCACGTCACTCTCGTAGAGGTTTTGAAGTTTACTATGAAGTAATTGGGCATTATAATACGTATTATCAAATTGATTCGCAGTATCGAAGCCGATTTAGCGCGAATTGCATTATGCAGCGTACAAACTGAACTCGCTTGATCTTTATATATCTATTATTTCATTTTAAAATGAAGCAATCCTTTAAATAACACGGGTGCAATTATATATGATTAACCGTAAATTTGAAAATAGATTTAATTAAATTTTAGTATCGTTTAAAATAAGCCTATTTATGTTTCCAATATGATGTTGTTTTTACAAAGACATCCGCTCGTATCGTATCGTATCTTATCTATTAATGAATATCATTACGAATACGAATGATGTCCTTGGTTTATCTAAACAAGCTGCAGTTAAAACAGGACACAGGGATTATGAAACGTATTACAGACACGATATGTTTTAACTCACAAACCGACTGGAGTAGCTCGAGTCAAGTACTCCTCAATCGAGATGTCAAATGTGCGTGTATCGCCGCCGGGTTGCGCAGGTCCGCTATGGAATGACGCGTTTTCATCAACGCTTCCTCGCGACATACATCGTCTTGAAGGATACAATCCATTATTTTAGCTACAATTGTCGACGGTGGAACATGAGGATTCCCTGGAATTATTTTATTTAACGTTATGTGTGCGAAATATAATTATTATAAACAAGCATTACGGAAGCAGGCTTATGTGAGGAATTAGGGGATTAATGGTTTTAATATCATGTTAAAAACATAAATTCGACCGTAAGCGGGGCATCATCTTCTCACTCCTCAGGAGATAAATATTGATACTAGTACATAAATCTTTATAAAGAGGCGTCGTATATTCCGTAACAATTAACGATAATTAACGTAACTCAACGAAGAAAAAAATCTTACGTTCTATTAATTGGAGGGCGTTGTCGATTATCTCTAATGCGCAGGGGTGTAGTATTTCAAATCATCGAAAATTGTTTACATACCACTTGAACCATCTTATATAATATCGATTATGGATTGACATTACGGATGGGGCCATATTTAAGCAAACAATAGAGTGTATTAAATACTTTCGTTTCTAAGGAATCTAAATATTTAATAAATATACTAATAACTTTAATTAATATCTGAACATCACTTGGTGGTAGAGCGTTGTGCACTTGGTGGTAGAGCGTTGTGCAAGCTCGTCTGGGTAGGTACCACCCACTCATCAGTTATTCTACCGCAAAACAGCAGTACTCGCTATTGTTGTGTTCCGGTTTGAAGGGTGAGTGAGCCAGTGTAATTACAGGCACAAGGGACCTAACATCTTAGTTCCCAAGGTTGGTGGCGCATTGGCTATGTAAACGATGGTTAACATCTCTTACAGTGCCATTGTCTATGGGCGTTGGTGACCGCTTACCATCAGGTGGCCCGTACGTTCGTCCACCTTCATATGTAATAAAAAAAACAGCATCTTCAAAATATGTGTGTAAATTCAAGTACATATGATTATATAAAAAGCTTAATAATTCAAAAGTGATTTGTCGGTTACACGCAAAAAATGATTTCGGTTCTTTTAGTAATCAATTTAAAAAATCTTCAAATAAATAAATATAAAATCCCTTTTAAAGGATACAGTACATATTATGCCCAAAATAAAGTTATCATCAAGAACTGATGGCAATAATAATAATAATAATTGAGGCGTGTAATAGTTACTACAATTATATAACCTTTGAATTTTTAATTAAAAACAAAATTTGGTATCTATTTTGCTTTACACACCTCTAATCTAATATAACAAATTTATAATTCCTTTTAAGAGATTTCAGAAGACCACAAGTTTTGTCTTGCTAAATAACAAAACATCAATAGAAAATATGTTTCAAGCTACAGACAAAGTAATAACTATTATCATAATATGCAAAATTGCATCAATACTTACTGTACTGCAATCTCTGGAAGTTGATAAGATCTATCACACCTTGAGGGTAAAGGTTTCATAAAGCGGCATACAGGCGTACAGTGTTCTGTTAGTGGGTTAATATATGTTATGCAATCATATACAATATATAATTACTTAAATAGTATATAGTTAATACTTAATAATGTCATTAGTTCAATGTTATTGTAAATAATAAAATTAATGATAAACCCGTAAGCAAATTGAACTATTACTTAAATATTGTTTATTTAACATAATATAATGTGTTACAAATGGTTAATTTTTTTGGTAAAACACAACCAATGATAAAATAATCTGAAATTTCCGACTGTATTTAAATTAGAAATTATACAACATTGACCTCGGTTTTCAACTATAAATGACTACAAACATTTATCTGATAATGCTTCAAATGAGTTATATTTGAGCATTAAGAGTTACATTTTCCTCCTTCCTTATTACTGAATATTGTTATAATAGCTATTGCAAATAATGTCACATTATGTTAAACAACAGTATATAAATAAGGAAAAGTTATGTAATAAATTAATATAAACTCGCCAATGATAAGGCAACCCTGAATAATCAAATTAGTATGGCATGTTTTGTTATTAAATTATTTATTAATATGTTAGTAAACATAAAAATACTTTGATAACAAATGGAGACTAACCTGTAAGACCTCTATATCCAAAGACTCCACAATCATGCATTCGCATCGAATGTTGCTCATCTTTGATAAACTTATCCGTACTTATACCTTTGAGCTGGAAACAATAAAGCTATATAATATTCGTGTAATCTAAAACGGTTTTTATTAAATTATAAACTTTTTTTTAAACTTAAAAAACTTTTTTCTTATAAAACAAAAATAGTAGACAATGATTCACTTTTTAAAAGACTCGTTGTCTTGGAGTAATGAACTACCAAGGTGAAAAACAAGAGACAATTGCATTCAACTGAGAAGAGAATGTCAATTAGGAGCGGAAGTGATCAATGGTTAGAACACATGAGTCCTAATCAAAGATTGCAGGTTCGTATCCAGGCAAGCCCCACCCTATTGCCATGAACTTAATTTGTATTTATAATTGAGCTTTTGGTTTGCGGTAAAAAAAATTATGTTGAGGGAACCTGCATATATTATGAAAATCCTTCATGTGTGTAACCACTAACCATTGGAGGAGAGAGGGGGAATAAACTCTAAAATTTTTCAGACTGTTACTTTACTATTTACTGTATTAAGAAAATTAAGATAGATGTATAGTGTTGAAAATTTTCTTTCATATTATATTTAACATTATTATTATTCTTACTTTTGAAGGCACTAAAAATCTGTCTGGTATTCTTTGTAATTTCTGTTGCTTTTCACTTGGCCCGAATCCGAGTGCTAGTAACACAGATTCAGCATCTACTTTTCTAGCCCCTAAAACATTTAAGACAGAACTGCCACTTGATCCACTAGCATCTGACTGTAAGACAAATATTATACAATTATTATTTAAATGCAAGGTGTAACTGTATCATATAAAGGATCATATAATAATATACCTGTAATGAATGATCTCTGAATAATGGATTTTTAAATCGGGGCGTATAAGTTTCTGATTGAACTGAGTGGTCTCTTTGCAGTTTTTTTTTAACATTTCTTGATTGTGGAGTACTTGTTAGAACACCACTCTCCAAAGATTTCCGTTTCCATCCATCTCTCTGGCCAGGTACATCTAAATTTTTGTCATCATGTATAATATCTTGATTTGTTTCTATTACTGTATTTTCTGTTATAGAATCATCTGCTTTATTTTCATCAGATTTTGTATCCGAATCTTGAATTAGTTCTTGTGGATTAGGGTCATGGTCTACAACAATTTCAGGGTCATTTTGATTTGACGGCACGGAATCTGCTGGCAGGGAATCCAGCCATTGCTGAACTGGACTGCTCCGTCTCATATCGTCTATCACTCCAGTTAACCACCCTCGAACTTTACGTTCTAATATTGATGACACGGATTGATTAAATGTATCTGTAGCAAATAAAAAGTAATAAATTTTTAATAATATTGCACAAAAATTGGTATAAGATATAAAAAAATAACAATTTCATCATATATTTTTAATGTGTTGGGTCAATTATACATATCACTAATTACAAAACAAACAACACCAACATTTACATACGTCTTTTATTTTTAAATAAAAAAAAAAAATTTAATGGTGTGATCTGGTACACAAATGTACTGAAAGTATATTGAACAAACCTGGCGTAGAATCCATGTCCTTTGCAAATTAAGGCTGCATGCAAGAGAGGAAATATGAGATGGACGTGCAAATGTTTATTTTTTGGACAATCAACGAAGGATAATGTTAGGAAACTGTTAAATATTAGAACTTACCACGTCAAACTAAATGTTTATACACATAAATTCGATAAATATGATCAACATATATTTTAAAGAACGCGATATATTTTAGAGACACTAAACAAACAAATTGATACATAGACACTTATTACCTATAAAAATTATATGAACAAAACAGAAACAGATGACATTTTAGACTGTCGCACTTCGCAATGTCGCTGGTCAACAAATATTGATGAGAATATAGTTGCCAGATATTAGTTTTATTTCAAGTAATTGAAATTTAAATAAATAGTATTTTAAAAGCAATAAATGAGTAATTTACAATTATATTTTTTGAAATGATCATGCTGATAAAATTTGTATTTTTATGATATATACAACATACAATAGAATAATAACGCTCAAAAGGTGAGTAGGCCAAAGCAGACTGCAGACATTTCAATTTTCAATTCAATTTATCAGTGCATATTAAAAAAAAGGATTCGGTATCCTTTGTAAACGCGTCGGCAAATAGACTAATAAAAAAGTAAAACAGACCTTACTACAAATGCAAAAGTGAAAATAGAAATGCTTGATCGTTTACGTCTTGGAGACTCGTTTGCATCCATTTTACTCTTATTCGAAACCGATTTGGAGAAAATGTTAAATCCGCAGGCCGCAAGAAGAAGAGGCTTCATCAAGTACTTGAAAGAAATGCCGTGTCAGTGTAATTTCTTTATGAAAACTGATCCGTCTATGTAACGGAGTCTTATTTTTAAAAGGCAAATTGCTAATGCCACTCCTGAATATTAGTCTGAATTGAAGCTTTTTAAACTGCTGAGCAAGAAAAAAAATTACAAAGTTATTTAAACCATTGCCTAAACCTGATGATAACAACTAATCAATATGGTCAAAAAGTTCTATTATTATTTTTTATTTTTTTTGTTATTTATTTTGCCACCTAGGAACGTATCCCCTATAAATCCCATATAAATTGCCATTCCATATTCACGGTTTCTGTATTCGCGGCATATTGCCGGAACCTAAGCCCCGCGAATAAAGAGCTTTTACTGTATATTTAATTTTCTTTATGATTATATATAAAGCAACACAAATATGAAATAATTATAATAATAACAGATAAAATTAAATAAATAATATTGCAATTAAAAATTTTTAATGCAAATAAATATTTCATATCATATATTTCGTATTAATATTTCATAATTCAAACAGTATCAGAAATTGATACTGTTTGAATTATACTCGCTTTATGTGGGATATATAGAATAGACATTCTATTCACTTGCTACATAATTCGGTCGTGTGCGTGTCATGATGATGATGATGATGTACATGAAATTTACATACATATTAATTCTAAAGTTGCTTCAAACGGAGCTATAAATGAAACTAAAAAGCCGAGATGGCCCAGTGGTAAGACCACGTGAATTTTAACCGATGATCGTGGGTTCAAACCCGGGCAAGCACCGCTGAATTTCATGTGCTTAATTTGTGATTATAATTCATCTCGTGCTTGACAGTTTAGGAAAACATTGTGAGGAAACCTGCATGTGTCAAATTTCAGTGAAATTCTGTCACGTCATGTGTATTCCACCAACCCGCATTGGAGCAGCGTGGTGGAATAAGCTCCAAACGTTCTCCTCAAAAAGAGGAGAAGAGGCCTTAGCCCAGTAGTGGGACATTCACAGGTTGTTATTATTATATTATATTATAAACCTCTGAAAACACATCAAAACACACGAAACAGAAGCAGTAAAGTTAAGCTTCCTAATAATCTTAATTAGGTAATTTGCCTAGTGAATAGTGATATATATTATAAATAATTGAAGGGGAAACAGGTTTTAATGATATTTATAGTAATAATTTTCGAAACATCTTAAAATAATTTTAATGGCACTTTTTGCGAGTAGCCGTAGATATGTGGTCGTTAATACCAGTGGCATAATTAAATCGTAAATGATCTAATTTTAATAATGTGTGACTATCTTACAAACTATTCTAATTTGATTGAAATTGTGCAAGAAATACTTTCGAGGTTGGTATTCATTACCATATTCTTGAGTAATTTAGGTCAGTGGCTAAATTAAGATCACATCCAATAAAAACATAATATTAAAGATCATCGCTCGTTAGTTTTGAAATTGAATATTTTTTTTTCATGTTTGTTTTATTTTATTTATTTATCCTACAACCAGTTAGGCCATGTTTAAAATTAACATAAAAAATACCCATCTATTAAAATTAATTAACACTTTCAAGCTACCTAAAACATAGCACTTAAGATGGAATGACGAATTAAATTTTACACATGGAAACTCTTAAGTAAGTGACTGTAATAATATGTCTTATTGAGAATAAATGTCCCTAAGCCTACTAAATGAAAATAATCGAATCCCCGATAAAACTGAAAACAATAGTCATTTGAAATTTTCAACAAGCGTTGGATTTCAGAAATAGATAAAAAGGAATAGAATTTAAAAAGGGTGGCCATCTTACAAGTACCTAATAACGGTAACAATAAAGGTAAAATAAAGTAACGAGCATATGTATGCAGAAGACAAAAACTGAGCATGTGATGAGCTTAGCATCGAAACCTCTAAGAGTTAGAAATAGTTTGAAAGTTCAAACATTCAGACGCGAACACAACAATTTACATTCAACGCGCCCACTTTCACACCAAAATTTCAGTAACTATTTTTAATTTTTATTTGTATTTAAAGCCTTAATGTCAATAAATGTTTTGCAATTTATATTTAATTATTACAATACAATGATTAAATCTTAAATACTCCAGATTCAATATACTTCGATACTCTGTTTGACCAATTGGCTAACTGATAAAGGACTATTGACTATATGTTATTCTCAACCGATCTTCATGATATGTACAAAAGCAGATAATAATCCACCGGATTTTGTTAACATCTTTCATTACCTCAATTGTGACGACATCATTAATTTTGCGTCAAAACTAAACTAGATCGCTTATTTTATTTATAAAAGTAATTTATTATTTTTATTTATTATACTATTTTTCATATAGTAGGTTGGTAGCACATGGCCTATGTTGATTTCATGATTCAATAAAATTTTCTAATAAAGTGAACGAGGCTGGCAGCGAATGGATATTGAGAGCTGAAGGTCGGGCTCAGTGGCGTGCTATTGGAGGGGCCTATATCCAACAGTGAACGACGAAAGGTCCATGATGATGATGAATGATGAGCGCTGTGCAAGACAAAACTTTCAACATTGCACAGATCAAGGCGGTATATACCTAAACGGAAATCTACTAAGATGGTTGACTTATTCTCATCTTGGGATTGCATTCAGTTTCAGATTGGATCGAATTAGGCGTTCTCCACGGATCGAAAGTAGTCCAATTATTTTTACTATCATTATTAATGTTGCTTTCATTATTTTAAGATCCTTTTTTTTGGTTTTGACATTTAAACATTCTGATCCGTTAAATTAAATATAACTATGTAAATTGCTGTTGGATGATACCATTATACCACATGATAAATATTTATAGCAACGTAAGTAAATTTAAGCTTAGATTTAGTAGAATAAAAACATTGCTTATAATTATAATATTGGTAGTAATTTTCTTATAAGAAGAGGTTTATCTTCATGTTATTTTTTATAGAATAGAAGGCGGGCGTTCATATAGGTAGTAACTGGTCACCAACGCCCATAGTCATTGGCATTGTCAATGCGTCAATGAGCTACCAACTCTAGGAACTAAGATGTTATATCATTTGTGCCTGTAGTTACACTGGCTCACTCATCCTACCGACCAGAACACAACAATACCAATTACTGCTGTTTTGCGGTAGAATGCGGCGTCAGTTATCTGTTTGCTTGTAATGGATATAGGTACTCAAAACTACAAAAACCAACTTTGAAAAATCTTTCACCTACAGAAAACTAATTATCAGCTACTAACGTAGACTATATTCTATTTTTTAAATATACCTACTAACTTATAGTTATGTAAAACAAATACTATAACTTCAGAGGTAATTAATAAATTAAACAACGCAGATTATAAATAAAGAATATTTAATTTTCTATAAACACATTATTTCTTTTTATAATCCTTTTTTTATTAAATCTTAGCTCACATCATATAAATCGCGGAACGCGTTGGGCTTTCGTCAACGAAGTTATGTGCATGGATGGAGAAGAGGTCAGCGGCCGAACCGCGGGCAGAACGTCGAGACGAAGTACCCAGCACGCGCGGCTCCTTAGCTAAACAATTTGTGCAGAACGAGTTCAGGTAAAGTTAATTTTAATTTCTAAATCACATTTGGACACTAATATACATGTATAACTACGGTCAACAAGTGTCAATATTGAGCAGTACGTGGGGGGCCGCGGAAGCGCGCGGCTCGCAGCCTGCGTCACGCGGGCCCGTACACGCACTCGCTACGGCGAGCGCCTGGTGTTTCCTCTCCCGGTAGAACCGCGGCACGTTTCCATTGATCTCGCACTCGCTCTACATGCTGAAGCACTCGTACGACATTCATACCCGCCAACTTCCGCACATCTTCTTCACTCCAATCTGGATCACGTAGTAGCTCGGCTAGTAAATGCGGATAACGTGATACATCTTCAAGACCCTCGGGCGGTGCATCTATTCCGTCATACCCCGCACCAAGGCCCACGTGCTCTATTCCTGCTATTTTCCGTACATGGTTTATATGAGCTACAACGTCCTCCACAGTCGCACGTTCGCCACAAGTAACAAGTTTTGCATAAAAATTAATCATAACCACACCACCATTTGCAGCTATCAAACGTAAAAGGTCATCTGGAACATTTCTAGATGAATTACAAATGGCCGCGGCCCCTGAATGAGAAAAAACTACTGGTGCCTGTGAGGTTTCAAGAGCGTCACGGGCGGTCTCATCACCAGCATGCGAAAGGTCGACTATCATTCCCAAGCGATTCATTTCACGTACCACGGCGCGTCCGAACTCCGTAAGTCCACCTGAGGTGCCAGCGGAACGCGCCCATCGCGTATCACAAGTATGAGTCACTGTCAAATATCGAGCCCCTAAATGATAAAAAGCACGTAGGACCGCCAAGGAATCCCCAAGAGCATGCCCACCTTCTACTCCTATTAATGAGGCGATTCGGCCTTCACGATGAGCATCTAACAGTTCTTCTGCGTCTGTAACTAAAGCTAGATGCGCTGCATTCATTTCAACTATTCTTTTGATAACATCCATCTGTTCAAGTGCTAATTGCACAGCGTCTTTATCTCGGGCACCACAAGGAACATACGCTGACCAAAATTGAGCTCCGACCTGACCGAGTTTCAACCGTGGAATATCAGTATGCGACCAGCGCGAACGTGCCCACGGCTCCAAGCCTTCCAGGCCGGCACTTAAATTAAAATCTCCTATTTTGTTATGAAGAAATTTACGCACATTCCATGCTAAATCATTATGACCATCAACTAGTGGGGAATCACGTAACATGCGCCGAATGGTTGTTAATCGTTGTTCGGGAGTTGCACGCCCGCCACCACCGAGAGCAAGTGGCAAAGCAAGAGCAGCACCGAGAGCGGCCAACACCACCAGTGCCGCGAGAGCGACGCGCCAACGCGGTCTTCGCGGCATTGGCTTTTCGTCAGAGCTTCCTGATGCAGACGCTGATAATGAATCCGGCGCCCATCGCCCACATCTTTCCGCTACGTCTGGGAGAGAACCAGGAAATGTCATTCCCTCGGGTACGGCCGCCTGAAACAGAAAAGAGATTGAATTGAAAATAATGTAGTCACTTTAAAGTAGTAATTATAATGATACGAACAATATATTTTTAGGTTAACCATATCTCTTAAAATAATCATAATTCTTGTTACTTTTTTAAATACATATATTGTCATTTTAATACATTTTTCTAATTTTTGAAAGGGTCAGTGACATATATACTTCGTTTCGGCAGCTTCGTTTTGAGGAATTTCAAGGACGTAAATTTTGCTTTTAGCCACCACTTTATGACTATGTTTGTAACAGCTCAGGCTGGCATAAATGTCAAGAAGATATCTGTATAACAAGTTTCAGATGTCATGTCGAATTTAGTCTGTGAGGCGTCTTGGAAAACATACTTTACGTACATAGAATATTTCGCGTCTGGCTATCATGCCGATTTTTGGAATCCTTTAAGGAACGTCCAAATCTAGTCAGAAGAAACAACAACCCGCGTCACTGGTCTCGTAGCTGAACATCTGCTTCTCCCGAATTTTTCCAGTGCGTGTATAAAAAATTCCTACCGCTTGGGTCGCCTGAGTGATAAGAAGCCCAGACCTATCGTGGTTAAGTTCTGTGACGTTATGATGCGTGATAAGGTGTGGTTCGCTAAAACTAAGTTTAAAGGAACTGGAGTCACACAATCGGAATTTTTAACAAAAAGTAGACATGATGTATTTCTTGAAGCAAGATCTCGTTTCGGTATTGCCAAATGTTGGACCCGAGATGGCTATATATATATCATAGCTCAAGATGGTACGCGGCATAAAGTCGAATGTTTATCGGATCTTAATGCTGTTCCAACCTCGTCGATTGTGAAGTCTCCCGTTCAAATGAAGACTACAGACTCTAAAGGTGACAAAGTGGCAATTTCACGTGTTAAAAGGGTGACAAAAAAGTAATAGTTTTCCTTTAACTTCTTCTAATTTCTCTTTATCAAATGTTACTCCTTTTTCAGATTGTTTTTGTTTTAAATATTTGCTTATTTTGTTTGAAGTGTCACGAGTCATCGGACACATCAATTGACATTTGTCAAGTTTGAATGTCAATGTCAACTGTAGATTAAAATTTATTCGATTAAGTACTGTCACATATATTAAAAATTTATTCGAATAAGTACTGTCACATATATTAAAAATTTATTCGAATAGGTAATGTCAAAAATATTTTTAGATATTTTCTTTTAGTTTATATTTCGCTAATATCTTACCGTCCTTTAATTGGTACTGTTGTTGTCTAAGTGAAACTTTACTTTTTATTATTCCTGTTGAGATGCTAACTGGCGGGTTATGGACATGCTTCAAAAGTCTCATAAGTGTACATAATATATTTTATTGTTTATTTAATTTATAGTAAACTTATTTTTATCTATTTACTTATTTTTACATTTATTTATATATTAGTATTATTTTTATATATAATTTTTATTTTTTACTTGTTACAAAAATGGCAGCAAACGATAGCGTTAATGACTCCTTTCTTACCCTTTCTTCAAATGACTCGGACAGTGATTGTAGTTTTTACAGTATACCCCCTGCACTTAGTGATTCCCTTGACTCCCATTTTTCCGACGTCGTCAATAATTTTAATGTAATACATATAAATGCGCAGAGTATCCCAGCACACTATCCGGACATGTTATCCTCCTTCCAAATTAAAAATTTGCACGCAATTTTAGTCACTGAATCTTGGCTCAAGCCGTGTTTGCCTTCGACAGCCTATTCCCTTCCTGGATTCCATCTGATTCGCAACGACCGTATGGGAAGAACTGGTGGGGGTGTTGCCATATATCTGAGACCACATATACCTTTTTCGATTGTGAACTCCTCTAATTCGAATACAGATGGAGGGCCAGAGCACCTTTTTGTTGAAGTCATCCTCTCTCACTCTAAGCTACTCCTGGGGGTATACTATAGTCCATCGCAGAATATAGATTACTTTGATTCCTTTGAGAACCTACTTGAGTCACTTATTCCTCTGTACAATCATACAGTGATAATGGGGGATTTTAATACCTGCCTTCTCAAGAACGATACTCGGTCATTACGTTTATCCTCTATCGTTAATGGAGCTAACCTAAGCATCCTACCACTTTCAGCAACTCACTCTTTTCCAAACTCAACTCCCTCTTTACTAGATTTGATTTTTGTGTCATCGCTTGCTCATGTTGAAAAACATGGGCAATGTGCTGCACTCGCTTTTTCATATCACGATCTCATCTTCCTTTCCTATAAAATTAGACCCCCTAGAGCTAAGCCTAGACTTCTCCTGCAACGCAATTTTGGTGGAATGTGTGTGGAGCGATTGCGTGAAGACGCGGCTAAAATAAACTGGCTGGAAGCTTTGAACGGTGCAACGATTGATGAGCAAGTGAATATATTTAACTCTCTCTTGACTCAATTGTACGACACTCATGCCCCTATTAGGCGCGTTCGTATTAAGCACTTGCCAGCACCCTGGATTACTTCGGAAATTAAAGAACTCCAGCATAAGAAAAACTTAGCTAAAGCAAAATATAAGGCTAATCCCTCTGATCAAAATAAACTAAACTATAAAAAATATCGGAATCGTTGCAACACGCTTTGCAGGGATACACATCAGAGGCACATTTTCAAATCAGTTGTTGAAGATGACAACACTTCCAGAGTCTGGAAATTTCTTAAGTCTTTAGGAGTGGGCAAGACTCATACCGACACTTTCACTAATAACCTAAATCTCAATCATCTTAACCATCACTTTGCATCTTCAGTTACTGTTAATAGTTCATCTAAATCAAATACATTAAATTTACTATCTGCTTCATCAACTCCGACTTTCTCGCCCTTTATTTTTCGTGATCTTACCGAAAGTGATATTAAGAAGAATATCTTAGCGATAAACTCTGATGCCGTCGGTTCTGACTGCATTAGCCGTAAAATGATTCTGCCTATAGTGGATTATTTAACTCCAGCTATAACTTATATATTCAATAACTCCATTCATTCAAGTACCTTTCCTACTTCCTGGAAAGACGCTCAAATAATTCCTCTACCCAAAATTAATAATCCTTCATCTTATGGTGATTACCGTCCTATTTCCATCCTCCCATTTCTTTCTAAAGTCCTTGAGCGTCTTTTGTATCAACAACTTAACCTTTACCTGTCTTCCTACAACCTGCTTAATCCCTTTCAATCTGGCTTTAGATCTGGTCATAGTACGGCTACTGCATTGGTTAAAATTACTGACGACATCAGATTAGCCATGGATAATCATGAACTTACGGTCTTAACATTGCTTGATTTTAGCAATGCATTTAATACGGTAGATTTCGACATACTCCTAGCTATACTAAATCATCTTAATATTTCTCCTTCGGTAATTAATTGGTTTCACAGTTACCTCAAAGGTCGCCGTCAGCGTATACGAATCCAGGATTCTCACTCTGACTGGTTGACAGTAAATGCCGGTGTTCCTCAAGGCGGTGTCTTATCTCCTCTTCTTTTCTCTATCTTCATAAGCTCCGTAACTCAATCTATATCTTCTTCCTATCACTTATATGCCGACGATCTCCAAATTTATGCTCATTCCAAAATTGCTGATTTACCTCAGACCATACAATTAATTAATTCGGACTTAGAAAAAATTTTAAACTGGAGTATTTCTTTTGGTCTTAAAGTCAACCCTATTAAAAGTCAGGCTATTGTAATTGGTAGTTACAAATTATTACCACGTGTAGACTATTCCCTTTTGCCACCTATTGTGTTTAATAAAACTATAATTCCTTTAAGTAAAAAAGTTAAAAATTTAGGTATATATTTTGATCAAAATTTCTCTTGGATGTCACAATTAAGTGAAGTTAGCAGGAAATTGTTCCACTCGATTGGATCCATTCGCAGATTACGTAATCTTCTACCAATTCCTACCAAAATTGCGCTAGCTCAATCAATTCTTCTTCCCATCCTTGATTATGCCGATACCTGTTATCTTGACCTCAGAGAAGAGCAATTAAATAAACTCGAGCGTATTCAAAATCTTTGTATTCGGTTTATATTTGGACTTCGCAAATATGACCACATTTCTGAATTTCGCAGAAAACTCGAGTGGCTCCCAATCCGTCTACGCAGGAATACTCACATACTTTCTCTTCTCTATTGTATTCTATTTCATCCAAACTCTCCTCATTATCTCAAGCAACGTTTCGAATTTCTTAAAGATTCGCATGGCCGCACTCTACGATCTGATGAAAATCTTATTCTCAAAGTTCCTTCTCATTCTTCCTCTTTCTATACCAATTCCTTTTCCGTCCAAGCAGTTCGCCTTTGGAATTCCTTACCGCTTCACTTAAAACAATCTCAATCCATCAATACATTTAAAATCCGACTCAAGGCGTACTATTTAACTTTATAATTATCTGTTTCGGTGTGGTTTTATTTGTTTTCGCGCTTGCCTATTATTAGAACTGTCGTAGCTTTTATTATTATCTTACTTACATATTTATTTATTTATTATTATTATTTTATTCTATTTATATACATATATATTTACTGTATTGATATTTAGTTTATGTAATGATGTACATGTATATAGTTTATTGTATGTGTGTGTAGCTACTTATATGTATATATTTATATATGTATGTGTATGTATATATATATGTATATGTATATATATTTATATATATAGTATATTAGTAGTATGTAATAGTAGTAAAATAAAACAATATTTTATTTATTTGATTTGTACACCTCCACCGCTTTATTAAGCTCATGTCCTTCTCCCAAAGGTTGTCTGGAAGAAATCGCTCTCTTAGCGATAAGACCGCCTTTTGTGCTACCGGAATATATTATATTATTTTATTTCCATTACTGTATGTTTCTGTATCTCTGTGTGTACAATAAAGCATATATAAATAAAATAAATAAATAAATCTAAGGTTAAATTAGAATATAAAAATAAAACTATAACATATAAAGATTTAATTTATTTTTTATTTTATTTGAAGACATCTCCAAAACTACAAATTTCTCCAATGTCTTCGTATTCATTTTTAATTAAATAAATGGAGGCAGCTAACACGAACCATGAGATATCTAAAGCTTATAAGAAAATGACCCTGTTTTATTCTACTTTCATGTTCACTAACATGCCATGGTAATGCAGAGCCCAGCAGAATGTCTATCTCATTCACTTCCTTCGTTTCTAAGGTTGAGAAAAAAAGTTTGAGAGTTAGCACCAGAAAGCAGAAAAGGTAAAATATGAGCAGATGTATACTAATGTTATTTTTGTAATAAATACGGCCTGTAATGCGAATCTGAATTATGAACGATATTTCAATCTATAGACGAATAAACTATGTAAAGTTTAAATAGAAAAAAAAATTATATCTATACTAATAATATTAGTCCTTCGGACCGGTTTTGTCAACGGAGGCCAATCTCGGGAGAGATTAGCCAACTGCGCAGGACATTATTATAGATCACAAGTGTGTGTAACACAGGTACACTTTCTCTTCCCTTACTCTCATAACCCGATGGGACGGCAACCCAACACGACGGATAGAGAGTTCAGGCGCATGACCAACGGCTTTACGTGCCTTCCGAGGCCCGGGACACACTTCCAACTTCCAGACTCCGAGCAGTCACTGAGAATTTTCGATAGAAAATTTCAATAACATTTTATTGTCCGACCTGCGAATTGAACCCAAGACCACCGTGTCTTTGGCCTTACATGTAGCCACTAGACCAACGAGGCAGTGTCATATCTATACTAATATTACAATGAATGCGAAAGTAACTCCATCTGTTACGCTTTCACGGCTAGAATACTGAATCGATTTTGAAGAATAAACTTCGGTATGAAGCAAGCTTGAACCCCGAAGAAGAACACAGGCTACTTTTTCTTTTATAAAGACCAGAAGGGGTTTTCAGCCTTACCTAACGTGAAATGAATAGTGTATCGATACGACGTTAGTTTTATTTGTAGCAGTAGTTCTTAAACAACTATTTGTTGATAGTACATATTTATCTAGTATTTATCAGCACTTATTAGTCCTATTTATTTTCTTGAAATATATGTATTAATATCTATAAGTTCGTTGGGGCATTCTTATGTAATCATTGATATGTATGTGTAACCCACGCAAGCGTGTTATATTTAATTGGGGTTCTTTGGCGAACAATAAAACATGAGCGAAACAACCAAACATTATACGAATTACTCTCCCGCACCATAGCCATGCGAGGTAGTTATAGACCTTTTGTTTTTTGAATATCAGCATAGATTAAAATCTATGTTCAACCTTGAGTAATGTGTCATGCAAAGGCAGGACAAGTATAGCAATAATAATTTAATGTTGATAAAACTACCTTACTTAAATTGTTAACAAATATTATACTCAGTGAATAAAATTCATGAATTTGTTCTGAAAACAAATAGTGAAATGGAATCAAAACTTTGAATTAAAATCCGTTTGTTCTTGTGTATGTTGGAAACTGCCGCAAAAATTACTTAATGGACTGTTTGAAAACTATACAGGGGACCAGATTAAAACTTCCTTTGTCTAAATAAAACATAGTTGCAGTTAACATCCACAATACTTTCAAATATTGAAGTACAATTATTATGAACATCATAAAAATATATTTTTACAGTTATTTATTTATTTTTCTAATTATTTATCTAAAATAATTAACCATATAAACAAAAACATGTAAGCGCTTTTTTTACTCCTGTTGTCAGTTTAAATGTTATTTGAAAAAAAAGCGGTATACAATAGATTTAAATAACTGAGTGATATCGCAGCTATATTAATTTTCTTTTAGATAAAAACAATAATTTACACAAGCACAAAAATATAACAATATATACATACATACAAAAAAAAGTAAAAGGACCAGCCTAAAAATGTTGCCTCGCCTTTTGAGGGGTCTTACTCTGTCTTTTAGAGGTTTTTGGAAATTAATCAACCGAACTGCTCTAACGCGGGATGAGTAGCGGCTGGTGATTAAACATATCGTAGATTTTCACTCGATACATGCTATCATCATTATGCATTGGGACAATTCTGCTATCAACTTGTCACTTTATAGCAATCAAATCGGAGCGTTATCGTTGCCGCTTGTCCATTTTCTTATTCTTTAATTTAATTATACAATATTGTATAACAGTTGCGGCATTAGGCGTGGGCGACGTGGGCAACCGCCTACGGCCTCGCTGTGGGCTGGTGCTCGCGCCTTGGAGGCTTATGCATTACTTAAAAGTAAATATAAATTTATTGAGTGTAGGAGGAGAGCCTAGAATGTCCAGTGCACCAAAGTACCTACTAAAAACCAGCGGTAGCTAAGCCTTATATATCGCCCACATAAAATTTAGGTCTTGCCCCGCCTCTGTTGTATTCTGATATTAAAGTTTACAATTAAGTTTGGTTTTTTAGACGTTACGGTAACGTTGTATCGGGTGTAAGAATAGTAAAAGTTGGACTGCAATTGAATCGGGAACATATCTTTATCGTTACTTTATCTTTATCTTTAAATTAGGTGAATAGGCAACCTGGTTTCCTCACGTTGTTTTTCTACACCGCCGCCCGGGTACAAAAACATAATTAAGTTTGTTTTTGTAAATAATAAATATATTTAAAAAATTAGCAGGTTTTCAACTAAGATTGGGAATTATTACTTTTTAAAATCTTATTTTTATTTATTTCTAAACATTTTAAATTTGTTTTTATATTCAAATTTTACAGATTTGCAAATAGCTTGTCCACCGGCGGTATCTACAAGACGATGACGGAATCCCAGAATGCATCCATAGACAGACATGACAATAATTTGCCGCGTGTTCAATTATGCAAGGGGCACACATAATATGGGTAGGGGCTGGGACCTGAATAGCCTGTGACCCATTTACAGAGAGAACTAGCGCGAACGACCCTTGTTCGTCGGGATTTCACTTTAACGGAGTGGCCACTATACAAATATTGTACTTATAATTTTTTTTGTAACAAAGACTCGTGTAAAAAATGTTTTACTTCGTTATTTATTTTTAAACGCATTCTAACTTTCAATATAATTTTCTTGCAGATGTGCATGAAAGTTGAAGATTTTAATAATGATTTAATTTGAATTTACAATCCATTTATCGTTAATTTAACGAACAGTATTTTATTAAGTAGACTTATACTTAATAAAAGACAGCAATATTGTTTACAAAGTGCTAATGTCTATATATATGTCAAACTCTTACTAGAAAAACGTTTTTCATGCTTCAAGATTAATAACGATAATACGAGTAAAATAAATCGATATCAAGTAATATAAACTTATTGAGTTTGTAAAGACGCTAATGAAATATATACATATTGTATGATTTGCTAAATTGAAACAATCAATTCGTTTTGAAAAAAAAAGCGAATGACTGCTTTGCAATCTCTTGTGATTTAAATTTATGATTGCCTAGAATGTAATCGCGTACTATTTAATTTCTCTCTAAAAATCTCTTATTCGTATGTATTGTTATTTTTTGTGTCTTTTATGGTTCAATATACATCATTTTTATCATTTATATTTCTCTGTTGACCTAGGACATAGTGAAAGACTTTTAGTGTTTCATAAGAAGATTTAAAAGATTTTTAGTAAATTTAATTGATAATAAAAAAAAATCATTAATACTATCGTCTTAGAATATACGGTATTTTACATAATATCATGTGTTTATTACGGGACAAATTAGTACCATTATTCATATATATTTTTAAGATAAACTTATCATTTGTAGTACAGCCAAGATAGCCCAGTATATAGAATATAAAACCCCGGCAAGCACCACCAATTCTTCTTATTTTTATATTCATCTCGTGTCTGGCGGTGAATGAAAACACGAGGATGAATATGTATGCGCCGTGTACGTATGGTGTATTGTGGTGGATAAATATAAAGACTTCTCCTTATGATAAGAGGTGGTCTTTATCCAATTGAGGGATAATCTGTTACTTAATTTATAAGTAGTTTCAATTAAAAAATCCCAATTATATTATTAATATAATATACTTAGTAGCTACTGACACATTTCTTATCTTATTGTACTTATACATTTGACTTCCTAGACAATTATTTAAAGAGCATAAATGGGCAAACAAAAATTCAGCAGACGATATATAGATATACGATTAAAAATGCAATTTAAACAACCGCAAAACGTGTGAACAGATGAACTCCGCAAACGAAAAATAATTATTCGTATCATTCAATTACAATGCAAATTTCGTTCGAAAAACTCAATATTCCGGTTGCAGCCAAAAAGCTCAGAATAATTTGTGTCTACAGCTTTATTAAATTAATTTATAACTTGATGAAATGAAATATTGAGAATGTGATACCATACATTTTGTATAATTACACTGCATATAACCGTAAACAGAACGTTAAAATAAATTAAATCTAAATTAATTAATTTTATATTACTCCACAAGACATAACATTTGTCTTCTCTTCAAAATGAACATTTATATATATATATATATATATGAGTATATACTGTATTCAACTGAACATTTACCTTTATTGGCTAAGTTTATTTCATGTTTCCCCGCAATCGTTGGGAACTATTCGCCTGAACGCTCCGTGTAATAAATGTATATCTATAATGAACGGAAAGAAGCCTCGGCCTGGCATTTTCCTTTGATCAGAAAGGCTCCTCGTCCGTTCTAATTGCTAACAATAATTTGCGCGGACTTAACGGATTGTGTTTCTGACGTAATGTTACAACAAATAGGTTTCTTGGTTATGTAAGACGGGTTTTTATTGAGCATTTGATCTCATAATAAATTATTTATATTCTTAATTAGGCAAGTATTTTGACAAATATCAATTTAATATTAAAAACTTTATGTCACCTTCACATTTATGACTGATGGTTTTAGTTTGAAAGTTTTACCTACCTAAGATTAAAAATAATATTTCACTCAATTTTGTCCAAAAATGTAGTTCTTATACATATTTCTTCATAACATGCGAAATACGTTTCTTTGGGAAACTTTAATACTTATGCAAAAGTAACAGAAATATGTCACCTTAGAGAATTAAAATAAGTTTTATTTACGAGAAACTGTAGAAGTTTCAACCGTTTTGCGGGCGAAACAAGCCAAGAGTAAAGTTGTGAAAACATAACAACCAGGCGAGCGAGCGGGGCGGGCGGAGCTGCATCGATTCGCTGCAAGCCGGGTTCGGCTCAGCCTGCTCCAACGTCCGGCATAATGTTGCGTGAAATTCGCGCCCTCATTGTTACCTTACAACTAGCCAGCCTTCCGCACCGCTCCTTTATAGAACACGGACCTGGATGCCCTCTGAACCGAACGATGTTTAATGAATGCTATGCGTAATTGGAAGCGATTTATTAATAATAGCGCGTTTTAGAGTGTTGCCGAGAGACGTCGCAATATTAATGCTTCAAAAGCACTATTTGATTTAGAAAATATACTTAATAAGGTGAGATTATTAGACTACATGTTTTATTATAACAAAAAATCTTATACGTAAAAAAATCTTTGTATACCGTTACATAAAATTAAAATATGAATATCGTACATAAATTTCAAATCCTTTTCTTTCATTGGAGAATAAAACAAAACGAACGAAATCCACGTAAGAACTAAATTCGTTAAAGATTGAATTTCATTACATATTTACACTCAAGAGTTTCCTTTCAACTTACACTCAGTAGTAATGTATCTTTGTAACACCCACTGGGATACCTTTAAACACAATAGTTGCGCAACTCTTCTTAACCGACCAGCCATGGAGCGTCTGGTACATTTTTAAAGGTAACGCTTTTTTAGGTGACCGAATTTTTCAACTAGGTCATCTTTAAAATTAGATGTCCTCTCCCCCTAATAAGGCCCGGTCACTAATGCTTGAACGAAGGTAATTCTTATGTATTAAAAATATTTAATAACACCATTTAACAAGGTCCCAATTGAAGTTTAGTTTAATATTGTCTTTAAACTCATATTATGATTCCTTTTATTAACCCAAAACAACTTCATCCCATACACAACTTAAGAAATAAAATAATTTCGAAATATAAAATCTCACTTTACAAGGCCGATTTATTTTATTTAATTTAGTTGTTTTAGCAAAGCTACCTTAATGGTTCTGGCTACAGGTAAACGAACTAAAGAAAACGTGAATTTTTAACATATTTCGAGGCGTATTCAAATTTCGAGAAAATATCCTGTTTATTATGATCCTGTTTATTCTACCAATGCTGTTTAATATCCTGTGTATCTAAGAAACCAACTGAGGTATAAAAAACAGAAATCACAAAAAAATAATCATAAATTCCGATCGAATAATTAAATATAATAGTAGCTAGTCAAATGGATTTTACATTATTCAATCACTGCTGTTTAGAATCAAAACTACAAACTTTATGTTGTAGTCATTAACCCGAGGTTGTAGTACCAATTATTTGCGTTGGTACTGGCAAAGAATATTTGACCCCATATCAAAACAGGTCACAATTTCAGCTGTATGAGAATGACATATCTCAACGATAAGTCACGTGGTCATTCTCATACAATTGTTTAGTTTTCTATTAGCGTTTACAATTGTAGAAAGTCAACTTGGCTAGGGCCTCTGATATAATGTAAACATAATTTTAGTCAAGTACTGGCCATCAATGCAACTGTATTACTTACGAACTTGAAACATAGAGTAGACATTAACTTGTGGAGTTGAACTATGAAATAAAAATATAAAATGTTGTTCTTAACACTGGACATCCTCAATCTTCAACTTAATTTAGCTCACCTTGGCAAATTAATGTTACATATATATGTTTTCGGAATTAGACACATTAGTCACGCCGAAAACACACTAATATGTACACTTCTCATACACGGTTAAATGGTCATCGTCGTGTCGGCTAGTGCTAATCACTATCACTACACATTATAAAAGAGTCCCCCGCGGTTCCTGTCTGTCTGTATGAACGTGATAAACTAAAAAAATAATGAACGGATTTTCATACGGTTTTCACCAATAGTAAAAGTGATTCAACAGGAAGGTTTACGTGTATAATTCATTAATGTTTTCTGTAAATTTGTTGAAATATGACGATAATTGTCGAACAAATCGGAAATAAAAGAGCCGATTGGGAGCTTTCATCGAGAACGCTGTAAAATCCCTTTGAATTATAACAAAATAATGTGTGGTGATATTGTTCCCCTTTCATAGATCTACAGAAAAGTCCGTGATGGCATACGTCTATCTTTTAAGTATAGCTAACTATACCCATTTTAATGTTTAAAAAATGGATACATAATAATGTGATAATTGGAAAGCTATAAAAACGGATATGATATTAATCCTTATCAAATTAAATACGTTATTTACTTTAAGCATTTCATGTATATTATAATTGCCCTTTACACCATCCAATTTAAAATTAATATCTTAGGAGTTATCGTAATTTTAAAACTATCGCGCACTAAATAAATTCAAGAGGTCCCAGACCGATCATACTAACGCGTGATGCAATCGCCCACTGTGGCTAAAAGCTGATACATTACTAAGAAAGTTTATTTTTAAAGAATATTTACTCTGCTACTCGGGCGAAGCCGGGGCGGGGCTAGTTTCTAATAAAATAATAATCAATAAAATATGTACGGAACAATTTATTATATGAAAATGAATTCTTATTTATTTGCATCATTATACCTATTTGGTAATTACCGAATAAATGTATTAGATATTATGTTGTAGATATTTATTTATTAATTGTAAGAAATATGTATCTATAATTAAATTATTTTAAACAATTATTTAATAATTCGATAATTTTAACGAATCGTAAATGGAATTCTGGTTTTATTATTAGGAGTTGTAACATAAGAAAACAAAATGCCGTTGGTTGGGAAAGACTTGGGAGTAAGGAATTACCTAATAAATAATGTAAATCTGAATACGTTATTTTTTATCCAACAAAGCATATGTAATATTATTTAATAATTACCTATATGTTATTTAAAAATCGAAAAGACCATCTAAATCGAATAGTACAATTTAAGAAATGCGTGTTTTTACTTTCGAGATATCCCTATCCCTATTTAACTACATCAAAATAAATAAAAAGCAATACATCTTCTTCTTCGTCGTTCCCACTTTCTTCTGTCCTGCGCCAGTTCAATAGATCAATTTACGAAGAAGAAATAAATAAAAAAGCAACACATAAACATGCATAAAATCTTTACACAAACATCACATATCACCTAATTTTTCAGCTCTTTGTACGTACATAAACAATGAATGAAAAAACTTCGCTTTTCATACCTTTGTGAAGTAGGATGTAGTTTAAATATTGATATAAATATAGATGTAACCTTAACTGCCTAACGTCTGTCACAAAGTTAACACTAGACTTAAAAAAATATCGGAATAAAATAATTGAATTGTTAATCATATGAAATAATTATTTCGAAAAATAAGTATCACTGTTAATTTTTAATTATATTCAAACGATTAAAGCCTAGTGGTTTCACGTAATTTAAAAACATGGTATGATTACAAATTTAACCGCTGGACTTAGGCCTCGACTCATTTTGAGGAGAACGTTATTATTCCACCGCACTCCTCCAATGCATACACATAGATAGTGGATACATGTGGCAGATTATCATCTGACACATTTCCACATATTTTTCTTCTTTCACCGCCGAGCACAATATTAATTATAAACACAAATTAAGCCCATGAAAATAATTGGTGCTTACCCAGGTTGAGCCCACAATCTTCGATTAAGATTCAGACACTATGAGATGGCCCAGTGGCAGGCTAGCCTTTGGGCCATCTTCGCTTATATGTCATATTAGCTGTGCCCCGTGGTTTCACCCACTACAATTAATAAAGATATAATGAATAAAAATCAGCCTAGGACATTCCTCGATACAAGGACTATACAGCACAAAATTATTTTTTAAATTCGAATCAGTAGTACTTGAGATTAACCGGATCAAACAAACAAACTCTTCAGCTTTATATATTAGTATAGAATTATAGATTAATGCTATTAAGTACACTCGTAGGAAATGGCTGATTTGCAATTGTAGCTAGAATACAAATATTTTGTTAAATCGAAAACGATCAAGAACAACAGTTATGTAACAAAAAAAAAATCTGTGAGCGTAGGATAGATGACCTGGATCAAAAATAAATTACTTCCAAGAAAATGAGAGCATGTCCATGAAATATGCAAAAAGACTGAATGCGCGTGAACAAAATCGTGGATTCGTGGATCGTCGTAATGTTATTAAAACATTATCAAGACAAACAACTATTAAAATTTGTTCAAACTACTATTATTTTGCTATTCCAAATAAATGGCAGTTAATTTGATCACTTCGTTTGTTTTCAATTATGAACTACGCGACACAGTTTGATTTTTGTTGTTTGTGTTGAGTGACTGTAAGATAAATGCGACGTCTTTATAAGAAAAAGTGCAAATATTTACTTGTACTTTGGTAAATACTTCATTTAATTAAATATATTTTTATAAAGTGTTCACCAATACATGTGCGTGTTCCTTTTCCATTGACAAATGATTGAATGATGAATAAGCTATTTATGATTAAACTTTTATAATCAGTTATATATATATAACTCTTATTATTATTGATTGTCGTATACTCGAGCTGACGTAATTTCTACATTATTTAATTGCTGGATTCGCTCAACAAAGGGAAACATCGTGATATTCCGATTCAAAAGTCCCAAGAATAGTAGCGGAAAATACAATACAAAACGATATTTTCTTGGCCTATATTTGTTTAGCTCGAGATTAAAAATGTTCAGATTAATTACATATAGATTTTTTTTCATATTCAAAGAAATCGTTGTGAATAGAAAGCTTGATTTATTTATGTAGCGTCTTTAGTTAAAGCAATAATCATTTTATTAATGAGAGTTGCAAAGAACTAATATCTCTTCTAAAACTAAAGCACTGTCACCCCTTCGGAGAAGGTTTTTGGAGCTTATTCTTCTTATTTCATTCCTCATGATTTTGTAACTGTTAAATATTCTATAAACTTTTCGGTATCCCTGGCAACGTGTATGCAAAATTTCATTGTTTTATAAACAAACAGAAATGGCTGCAGAATTACAGTCAACTGAATACACCTTTATTTGATTTCAAGCATAAAACAGGTTAAAAAATTTAGTATAGTATTTTCGAATAAAAAAGCTACAATAATTTATGATAGAACTTGATAATTATTTGCATTTAAAATCGTATAAAGCCGCGTACGTCATTGCAATGCTTCCAACAAAAACAATATCTAACAAAACAGTGGATCTCAGGATCAGTAGAACTCTTTATCTGCATAACTTTTTTCATTCCATTGCTAAGAAGAAACTCGATTCATTTAACTGTTATCCGCTAAAGTTTTTATCTTGGCTTAAGATAATGATATCTATACTAATAGAAATAATAGTATATAATGCAAAAGTCTGTCTGTACCTAATCACAAAGTAGTCTGAGACAACGATAATGGCTTCCCTATGCCATTATAAATAAATAAATCAAGAGATTTAGGAATAAAAAGTATGATGCACGCGATGTCGTGGACCATAGTAAGTAGGTACTTATATATAATATGTGTTATAAAATCTTAATAAAATCGAAATCTACATTTGAAATTTTCATCTCATCTTTATAATAAAAACACAGGAATTAAACTTATGCTATCTGAAATTTGCCAGAGATCGGCACAAAAAGCAGTACATTCGGTACTTCGGGACATAATAGTTATTATTTAATGTTATTTATGATAAGTCAAAAATAACATTTCTGTCTATTTACCTATATATCAATACCAAAACGACGCTATTTTAGAGAGATGAAATGATAGGGATAAATCCTAGCAATGAAATTAATTATACTGCACTCACGCCAATATCGACACCTTAAACATACCCAAGTAGTCATAAAGAAGCGATACATGAGTACAGTACAGTCCGTTATGCAATAGCGTGTCGAATACAACCCCAAATCCTCCTTAGCATGAGTAGAGGCCTTTATTCAACAGTGAGACATTTACGAGTATTCACTATAACTCGTAGTTCAAATATAGATACGCTAGTGTTTATAGATTTACTTTTGTCTATTTTAACGACATTTGTTTTAATATATATAAAATATGTTTTTGTTAATGTACTATAAATCGCTTACAAACAATTAATTATTGCTAATGTTTATTCTATAAAAAAATAAAAAGGTACAGATAAGGTTTGGATAGAGATTATTTTAGCTCCTATTTGATTTCCGGATTTGCTTATACAGTTCTTCGTTATCAGGAGTCGCGTCGGTTTAATTTCGTATTGCAAAACAAACTTCACAAACATAGGTTAAAAAAAGATATGTATTACGCACATACAGACACGTTTACACCACTCAAATAAAAACATCCTTTTAAAATATAGAATCGAACTCTTGGTATCACAACTCTTTGAAATACAAACAAACCAAATGTTTTATTATCGTGCAGTACTAAATGATTATAATATCTTATATTATTAAACAAAAATATTTGTCTAGTATTTTATTGACCTTCATGTATTTAATAAAATACTGATCGGTCTTTAAATAGCCAATATAATAACAATAATTTGATTTTTGTGTTCGTTTACGGTAATAGTTACAAATCATACTCATTGTTATCTGATGCCTGGTGGTGATTTAGTATGAAGGTGAATTTATTTATAGTTGGAAGATGGCAAAATAACAAATAGGTCAGGTGATGGCAAGAGGACCACCGGCCATAGACATGCGTTTTGTAAAAATATAACCTTTTCCTCACACAATCAATACGCGTTCTCTTCCTAACTCCCTATCCTTTCAAATTGGAAAATAATAATCTACTAAATATATATATTAATTTTGGCGGGAGAATAACTAATGATTGGTGTGTTTCTCGGGCTTGCACAAAACTCTCCCTCAGTTTCCAATAGGTAACATTTTAGACTATATCCTTTATTTGTAACACTTTTTTTTACGGAAGACTGAATGGAAATCAAAGAAACTGTGCTCATATTTTTTTAAATCTACGTAATGTCACTAAATTTTTAAGTACTCATACTTAATAAAGCCAGAAACGGCGACTTCCGATTTGTCGAAGGGAAACAAAACAAGTTATTGTTTCCAAACATATACATTAAGGAAAATGACTCATCATTATGAAATGATTCAATTTAATAAGTACACATTTATAAAAAGAAACAAATCCTATCCATTTACGACATTAGTGTAATAATAATAATAATATCTAAATCAAGCACCGCTAATAATTATAATGTAACAATACGATAAATTATAAATTACACTAACTGAATAACTAATAGCGTAGCTAATTAATTGCATACTACGGCAATGATGAATTTTTAAAACTGTTTTGTGAATCTAAAGCCGTTTTCGTCAGTACTATATATCAGTACAGGAAATAATACCATTTTATATGTAAAAGAACGTTGATATAAATTCGTTCAGCTGCAGGTAGTCGGTCTCACATAAATAATAAATTATTTACTTTCTTATTCTGAAATCGGACGAAACGCACGTTACCGCCAAATTTAGACTCATCGCATTTGTCTTTTACTGAATAATAAATTTTTATAGGTATTTTTTCTATTTTGCTTTGGTTTTTGTTGAAAATATGAACGTAGTCCGAACTTATTAGCTTTCATTCGTTTTAAACAATATTTGTACATACATATAAAAATACATAAAAAGTTAAGGTAAATAAGTATATGTGCAATGGATTATATAAATAAGAAAGTTTTACTAGTTACAAAGGCATGCCTAAAAATTGAATGTAACATGGGCATGTACTTTTTTATATTATATTAAAATAACATTACAGTAATAATTGTCAGAGTAAACATTGAAAGAAGTCAAACTTGTCGAGATAATAATAAAAGAAGGTGAAAGTATGAAGGTATTGACGTAGAGTAACATAAGAACGGTAGTGTTTTTCTACAAGAACCTTCGTGTCTTAGTCGTGAAATGTTAAAAACACACACGGTCTTTTAACTATTTTAATCGCATTTCGCATATTACTATCATATCTGATGTGAGTTTCGATTTCGGTCTTACTCTTAAAGTATTATTTAGAGCTCTATTCATACAATAAAAGCTGCTATCAAAGTTTAAACGTAGAGCTTCTTTTTAAAGAACTTTTAAAGAAAATTGAATTTACTATTATAATGCTTGAATGAGGCAGAAGAAAAGTAAATTACTCGGAAATACAATGAAAACAACATTTTTTAAATTAAATTAAAGTAAAAAAAATAGCAGCCTGTAAATATCTTAGGACTGGGAAAAACCAGAGGTGGTTTTTACCCTGTTAGGAACATTCTTCTTAATTATTAAATTTGTTGTTAACATAATATAATTTAATATTCAAGTTTTAGTATGTATTATTTGTATCGCGCTTTCTTTCTTCAGTACATTCTGAACAATAAGTTTCTAATTGAATTATACATATTTGTATATTGCTAATAAATTAATATAGGACGGGATATGGAAACTCAAAAAATGACCTAAAAGCAGGTATCCATTTTCATCTTTGAACTCTATGCTTAATGTACTGTTAGAAGACAAGTTCGTTCAAAGCAAATACGGCACGTTTCGCCACTTGCATGCGACGACGAAGACCGTGACGGTTTAAAAAAAAATATTAGCTTTTAAAAAAAATACCTTATAGCGGTAAGTAGTTATTATTAAATTATATTAAACAATCTTATGTAAAACATGATATTTATTGACTTTATGTTGTCAAAGTTCAGTTTTACTAATATTGTATAACTTTACTTTATGGTTGATAAACCTGCCGTACTCAGAATATTTATTTTTATAATTTTTACGTCTTTATAAGCTTATGTTTTTTATTTCTTTCTTTTTCGTTTGTATAATAAAACGATGGTATTTAAGACACTATTCAAAAATCATTAACATAGTTGACTTTTTGTAATCTGTAATGTTTATTAATAATAATTCTTCAAATTCTTCTGATATTAAAATTGTACGCATGTTTTTATTATGATACTTACGATATAGGTTTAGCATACGTCCTACATATTCTTTTCGTTAATTATATTACCTACTCTGTCATTTCCAAATTACCTCTTTGTCGTATTCATGACTATTCGTTTGGTACTATAGTCGAGATGATGTAACGAACTCTATCATTATAATGTTTATGTATTTTGTAAATTTAAACTAGTTAATAGCATGTTGAGTCTTATTTATTGTCGTCTATTATTTAATCAGTCAGTAAGTTTTCATCTTATGTTGAAGGTTTTCTATAAAATTGTATTAAAAAAACATGTAAAGCAAACAAAAAACATGTAAAAGATTAATATATTTATAATTCAAACGCAAAAAGGAACTTATGCTTAAGTTAAGTGTCTTTATTTTTTTTCTTAAGTTTCAAATAAATAAAATAAAATGAAGTAAACTTGCCATAAGAAAAGTATTAGAATTATCACAGTCTTCTATTATAAAAATGAATTTGTCATATATTGCGCAAGCGAATGAATAAGAGAATATCGAAATGACTCATTCTTTCGACTCCTCAACCTACTGAGAAATTATAACGAAGCGAATGAAGATAATGATATTTAAAAAAAAAATAATAATAAAAAAAAATCTGATGAATTTGACGAATTTTCATTAAAAAAAATATTCATATTATGTGAAGATAAACCTAAACTAGAAAAATGATTATAGTCTAGTAGTATTAAGTGTAATTGTTCTTTCTAGTAAAGTTATTAAACTATATGAATTTAATTGAAAGTTGAGAAATAGACATCAAACATACCTTGAAAACAGGAATAAAAAAAGATATCGACATATGAAGGAACTTTAATGTCACTTACATAAAACGCAATCGTGGCGACATGATACAACAACACAGCTATATACACAACGGGTGACATGTGAACACTACAAACAGATCAGCGTGGAGGAGGCCCCTATCGGGCCGTGACAACATGCGGATATGAGGGCGCGAATATTCGACACATACGTGGGCGTGCGGAGAGGTGATGGCGCGACACAGACACGCATGAGCCGCGGGTGCCACCTGGTAGTCCATATAGTTTCCGTATCCCATGTGGTCGCAAGTACAAGCGCAAGTTTCGATGTGCCTCCGTAGCTCGAGTTCGAGCTCCCAGGGTGGCTCCATGAGCGCGAGCAGGCGGGCGGGCGCGCGCCGCGGCGTGCCCGCGCCTCCGCGCGCTGTTAATGCGGCCCCAGGCCTTGCGCGGGCCGCACCTGCGCGAAGCCACCTGCCGCCCCACCCCCCGCACAGCGCCTTTCAGCATGCAGCTCGCAACTCAACGCAACGAGGCGCCGACAGCGGCGCCAAGCTCTCGACGGGCCCGGGACGCTCCGACCGTTGGACAAACAGCCGCGACGGGCGCAGCTGACCGCGCGACGACGCACATAGCTTAGAGGCCGGCTGCCGGCAGGGGAATGCCGCGGCCGTGAGCTCGGCCGAGCGCCCGGGCGGCCCGGCCGCGCCGGCGCCCCGAGCTCCACGTGACAGCCTGCTCTCCGCCCACCGCCCCAGCCTCCGCACCCTGCATCGTCGACCACCGGACAAATCTTTCCGATGCACAACCGTCAACTTTAATTTATGTTTCTCAGGTAGAAAATAAATCTATCTGCATTGTGAAACAAACGCTTTTTTAAAACTTCAACAAATTTGGCATACTTACCTTCAATATAATTAAATTAATCTATAGTTATTATAGATACAATAATATAATATAGGTCAATACTTAATTTTCTGGGCAAATTGTTTAAAATTCACTGACAATTAATAAAACTAAGTAATCAAATGTAGTCAGAAAGTTTATTTATAAGTAGCAGTTTTCTTCTCGCTTTTTTCCGGATTTGTGCAAAAGTACATAATCCGATTGATAGAATATCGCATAATAAGATAGTAGTAATTTCAGGATAGATTATATAGAAAAAGATATAGCTTGTTATGTCAACTTAGTCGGAGATAAAATAACAAATAATTATACGGAAATTTTAAATGTAAGAATAATAAATGTTTAGAATGTCCATTTTAGTCGCCGCTCTTAATATTTTGTTTACAAAAAAAGGATGAAAGATAATTGTTACTTTGGGTATATTTGTTACAATGACATATTATGCTTTAAAAAAAGTCCGATATTGTCACTTACACTGAAAAAATTCACGTAGATAATTATAGAGATATTTGCACATTACAGTCAGATTTATTTGCTCAAAACTATTTATATTATATTTTAAATCTCATTTTTGTAAGAAAATCACGATAATGAATAGTGTTGTTAAATTCCCATTTCTACGTGTAAATAAACATGCATCTACAAATTTAGCTTTCAACATTGCGTCAATTTTTATTCTTATTCATTTCATATTTAACCTTAATTTTTAATAAAGTTAATATTAAATACAGCTTAATATGTTGCGTTTTATATAATTCACTATATTAACTATGAAATTATCTTTTGTTTATGACACGTAAAAATAACTAGACTGAATGACACGCTGAAGTACCATAGCGTGAAGGAAAAAAAGAAATATTTCTTGACGCAATATTAAAAATGCCGTTTATGATACCTTACTCAAGGATGGTTTTTATTGTCAAAAATGGAACCCTTTTAACTTCTCCATGCCTTCAATTTTCAAATAGTTGCTTCAGTAAAACATTTCAATATTGTTTTTATTTATTCAGGACAAAAGTCTGTCATTTCAACGTTCACTTTTACCAAATTAAAAACGGTACTGAGTTGTGACTAAAATAATGTATATAATTTTTATATAATAAGAACGTACTTGTTAAATATCTGTATGTGATAATTTTTAAAAGAAAGTATGTAACTTTTTGAATGTAAAAAAATAAAAAATGTAAAATTTTCTCTACAGACAGCGCCATGCTCACTTAAGGCTAATATGAAGCGCCATGTCAAGCGTTTCGCCAGGACAAGTAAGCAAAGACGTAGCGAGGATGTAGATATAGCATTATAGCTGAGCATCATCTCAGAAAGGACATTCAAGGAAATGTCTTCTTTTACGTTTTTATATTTATATTACACATTTTACGTATAACCTACTGTATTTATTATTGTCAATTATATAGAGCACAGGCATTTAATATCATCACATTTTCATGAAAATCGTGAAAAGTTTTCAGGCACTTAATATGACACGTTTAGATAACTCTTTTATTTTCATAAAAAAACTGTCTATATGCACAATAGTCTCTCGAATCAAAATAGCTTTGGGTATTTTTTGAAAATAAATACATATTTCGTTATTCTTATTTTGTCTTCCAAAATATTTTCATTATTCCGTTAGTAAAATAAACTTAAAAAATAATACCTACTCTTCTTTCCCAACGCAGTATTAAATGATGTACTTTACTTTAATTTACTGTTTTGTATTTATTTTCTAAAATATGTATTTTATGACTATCTTTTATACATTACAATTTCACGTATATGTATTGTAGACTAACATCATCACAATTATATCTATAATAGCACTTCACGCTATATGTCTACACCAATAATTGTGTATTACTGCTGCTAAATCAGTTTTTACGGTTGAAGAAAAGCACCGTCAGCATATAAATAAACGAGTATTTTTTATATTTTATTAATTTTATCGGTAGCTACTTCATATTGTACATGTTAAATATAATTATGAATTTTTTGCTCACTTTTATTAATTTTTCTCTTCAATTACAAGTAGCAAACCCATTCGTCTGATATTTATGGCAATCTTTTTTTCGCTAATGTCAATATAGTATTCTTGTTGACCCTGCATCATTTTTTGCGACATAATTTGCACTTTAACCCATATTTATCTATGAACTTGATGACCGGCTTGATCCTTTGGATTTGCGTAGAGATGTTGGGTCACTCTGCATCCTCTACCGCATGCATATATCAGGGGAGTGTTCTGAGGCGTTGTTTGGTTTAGTCCCGGCAGCTGAAATTCACCACCGGACATCACGCTAGAACTCGAAATTCCATCCCCACCACCTGTCTGGAAATCCACAACAGTGCGTTTCTTAAGGTATTTCCTGCCTCGCACAATCACTCTGTGGAACCAGCTTTCGCCGGCGACTTTTCCGAACCGATATGACTTAAAAACCTTCAAGAAAAGAGCGTACTCGTTTGCTTAAAAAATTGGTTTGAAAAGAACTAATTACTAAGAAAAATAAATTTAACAAAGTTACTCTTCTACGCTGATCCTAACGCTATCTACGCGATAGTGCAAAGCACGTGGTATCTAGCACAAACAGGTTTATTTCGGTTTTAGTCACTGCTTGTATTACACTACTACGAACGCAAAAACTTACCAAGCTGAAGATCTTGACCTGAGGGCTAGTGTCCTCCCCAGCTCAAGTTCCATGCTGATAAATAATTAAATAATTGCAGTATTTGAAAAATCCAATAATAGAAACTACCCATACAATAAAAATGGTATCAGCAGAAGAAATCAAGAAAAGTACATTTTAAAAGAGTTTTCCAATGGTATTTTGTCCAGAAGCATTTACGAAGCAAATAATTCATTCTCAAAATTAAACAAAAGAAAACGTTTATTGAAATATCTACAAAGAGAAAAATTGTGAATGTTTCATAAATCCATAAGGTGGTCTGAGCGAAACGTTATATAAATGTAGATTACATAACTTTGTTAGTTATGTCAATTGAAAGAAAAAAATAAATAAAAGATGTTCAATTATTTATTTCTTTTGTTTATATTTTTTATGTAAAAAAATGCCCTACGTGTCTTTTGTCTGAGTGTTCCCTTAGTTCTTCTAAACTACGCTCATGGATGCTCGTTTGACTTTAATTTAGTGATTTTTGATGTAAGCATGATACGAATGTATTTAAATAATATATATTGATCTTAACTAAATACAAATAAAAATTAAAATAATAATAATTATTATTAATAAATTAATTTCATTTACAAATAGAAGAAAGTCGACCTAGCCTACCTACCGAATCACCGCAAGACCAATGATTTATTTGATACTAGCTGTACCCGCGACTTCGTCCGCGTAGAATTTAACAAAAAAGTTAATCATTTTTATTTTTATTATAATTTTTTTCTAAAATAAAAGCAGCCTTACGTATTCCTTATTACACCAGCTACCTGCCAATAAAAGTCCCGTCAAAATCGGTCCAGCCATTTCAGAGATTAGCCGGAACAAACAGACAGACAGACAGACAGACATACAGACAGACAGACAAAAATGGTAAAAAATGTTATTTCGGTGTATGTACCGTATATATATTCATATGCATGTAGTAAAAAGCGGTTATTTCGATATTAAAAACAGACACTCCAATTTTATTTATATGTATAGATTATCATTTTTTTTCTAAAATAAAAGTAGCCTAAGTTACTCCTTATTAGATCAGCTACCTGCCAATAAAACTCCCGTCAAAATCGGTCCAGCCATTTCAGAGATTAGCCGGAACAAACAGACAGACAGACAGACATACAGACAGACAGACAAAAATTGTAAAAAATGTTATTTCGGTGTATGTACCGTATACATATTCATATGCATGTAGTAAAAAGCGGTTATTTCGATATTAAAAACAGACACTCCAATTTTATTTATATGTATAGATGTATAGATTATCATTTTTTTTCTAAAATAAAAGTAGCCTAAGTTACTCCTTATTAGATCAGCTACCTGCCAAAAAAACTCCCGTCAAAATCGGTCCAGCCATTTCAGAGATTAGCCGGAACAAACAGACAGACAGACAGACATACAGACAGACAGACAGACAGACAGACAGACAGACAAAATTTGTAAAAAACGTTATTTCGGTGTATGTACCGTATACATATTCATATGCATATAGTAAAAAGCGGTTATTTCGATATTAAAAACAGACACTCCAATTTTATTTATATGTATAGATATACTCTATATATACATATTAGATAAGTCAACATAACAATTATTAGCTTTAAAAAAATGGGAGGTTACTAATACTATTCTAGATTTTACTTTAACTCTTATCAACATTAATAACCTATTGATTCCTAAAGTGTTTTGTATATAAAATTGCCTTTGTATATGATTTCAACCTCACGGTGATGGGAACGGACGCGGGACGGTGTGAACAGCGGTGGGATGGGCGAAGCGGCAATTTGTGCCGCACCGCGCGAATCATTCAAGCTATATATATAGCTTTCTAGTTTAATATATTAAATTTGGGAGTATGTATGTAACAAAAACAAAAAATAATAAAATAAAAAATAACATTAAAATGTGATTTTTAGCATGATTCTAAAATGGAATAAGTAAAATATAAATGAGAAGAAATAATAAACTAAATATTAAGGAACGTCCTGTGTGGTACCTACCCAGACGAGTTTGCACAAAGCTCTACCACCAAATAAAATTATACATATTTATAAAATCCCATCGAGAACAATGATAACCCTCAAAAGAAGACTCGCTTGCTGACCGAATGACTCACAACTTTTTAGATAGATAAATAAAATCACGTCAGAAAATAGACACACAAAAAAGGCTAGGAAAAAAATGTACAAGACTAGTCTAGCAATAATAATAAAATCTATTGTGATGCTCCCTGAAAATAAAAACATGCAGATACATAAAAAAATAACGTAAATGCAAACATATTTGAAACAATAATGTTAGAAGCTTTGATGATATTAAAAAAAATAGTTGAATTATCTTCATATGCGTTTTTGAATATTAAGAAACGCACTAACACGTTAATTATATAAAATAAAAAATAACATAACAAGTAGAATATGTAGTCGGTAAATTGCGCGTTACTTTGACATAATCATAGAGTCGAATGTAATGAGGAAAATTTGAATATACTTACTTTACTTTACTCAGTCATAATCATATATAACGACCTGTACGTTAAAAGACATCAACGCTCACATCTCTGAAATTTTTATAATGCTATATTATTTGAATTGTAAATTGTAATTCATTTGGTAGTAGTTCTTTGTGCAAGCCTGTCTAGGTAGGTATCACCCTATTATCATAATATATTTTACTGTCAAGCAGCTATACTTAATATTGTTGTGTTCCGGTTTGAAGGGTGAGTTAGTCAGTTTCCAAAGTTGGTGAAGCATTGCAGTTAATATTTTTTACAGTGTTAATGTCTATAGGCGATTACGATTACTAACTCTTAGGCGGCCCACTTGAAGGTCTGCCTTCTTAACACAATAAAAAATATGTTATAAATATGAATATAGTTCGAAGTTTAGTCCACGAAGCTAGTTTACAGTAGGATGATTTCTGTGAAATATCTAGTTTGTTTTCTCGACACTTGGAAATGTATTTTTTAAATATTTTTTTCTTCAATGTTAAAAATATGGAAAAAGTTAAACCTTAAATATTTTTTTTAGAAATTGTTAGTTTTACGTATGATTTTTAAATCACCTAAATATTCGAAAGGCCTTATTCCGCCTTAAATAATATTACATTTATCTTCTTCATTTGTAAATATTGTCAAGTTTCAAAAATTTTCTCAAAACTTTTGCAATGAAGTCTAAAAGCAAAGTAAGTTGTAGAAATAATTCAAACTTTTCAAATTTTGATTTCTAATGTCAATGGTACACATGCCTTTATTACCTGGCTTGTATAAAATCGTATATGAAATTATGATCACTGCTACGAAAGGCCTCATCAGTCCATGATTAATAAAATGTTTACTGATTTATTTTTATACAATATACATCAAATATATATTATATGTATATGGCTATTATATAGTTTGAAACTTTAGTATCAGATAGATCGAGTTCCTGAAGAATGTATTTTAATTAAATGTTTAAATACATAACACAAAACGTTGTATACGTAGTATCATAATAAACGCAGACTCAGGGCGGCATCGACTTTGCGATTTATAATTATTTATTATTCATAATGGCACGGGGCTACATGACTAACTACCTTAACTATAAAATATCTAAAGGAAAATGCTATTTAAAGATGGTCGGTAATTTTAAAGATTACAAGCTTTTAAAAAACAGTGTGTTTGTGGCATTCGATCTTATTTCTTATGATGAGAATAATGTCAATTTATTAAAGAGTATTTAATTGCTTATGGTTTTATCCGAATATCTTTGATTAGATAAAATTGACAGTACGCCACAAGGCTACGTGTGGTGTGAGTAATGTCGATGCCGGATAACTCTGTGACAATAAACACATAAAAAGAGAAATGTTAAATAAACAGGACAAAATATAGAGGTGACAATAACACAGATATGATGGTGATTATGATGGTAAAATTCCTAATACCATAAATCACAAAAGCTTTTGCGCTAATCACAGAACATACTTCTTTGATTTTAAAACATGATAACCCTAATTAACTCATTTACGGTGAAATGTTATAGACCGACCACGGGAACGTAGGAGTAAGGTTTAACGCGTCTGAATCCGTCACATTCTATAGAATATTTCACAATATTAATAATTCTACGACAAATAGGTACTTATTGGTAATTAATATGTTCAAATGAAAGAAAGAATAAAATATCTAAATGGTACGCACGTTAGTGAGACCATTTTCTAACTACAATACAAGAAAATTTGGTCTTACATTTTGATTTTCCGCATAACACATATAATCTATATAAATAAAATGATAGAGGTCTGCAGTTGTGCGCGCATCACGGAAAAACCACTGGATAGATTTCAATGAAATTTTCTAAATTTTATTTCTTAGACAATGATTGCGATATCTCCATTTAATAAAAAGTTATTAAAGTTTCAAGAAACAACGATTCGTATATGCACTGCGTGTTCAGTGATGTATGTTTAAACAAAGTATATTTTAACTTGCGATCTTTTTGATGTTTTTTCCTTCGTACTCGTACATAAGAAAACTTTGTTATTATATCAAGCAACGCGGACAAAGTCGCGGGTATCAGCTAGTATGTCTATGTATGTATTTTCACTGTGTTTAATAACTAGGAATTATTTCTGTGTTTTATTGGTTAGGATAAAATGTTATTAATATATATATATATTATTAATATAAAGTATAGGGATAACTTTATTATTAGATCTTCAGGACAAGTCACATAGCTATTGAAAACCATTAGAAAACACCGAAATATGTAAATTTGCAACCTATGTAAATATGCAATCCTACCTAGTCACCAACACACTCCAGAGCGTGTTGGTGTCTCTGACAATATTAATAGACTATATTTATCTGTATTCAAATATGTATCCATAGTCATATTTATTTATTGTCTAATAAAAATATTTACGGATACATAGACAATATAGCTAGTGAACACAATGCTTTAAAATTTAATAGAAACTCATCTTGTCACCAGTCTTAGTAGAAAATATCTTTCCCAAGTATGTACAAGTACACTGCATTTTCAATTCTAAGTAAAATTATCCAACTAATATCAAAAGGATTTAAAACTGGTTATTTAGTTGAGCTTACGCTGAAAGCTTTGACAACCTAAGAACTTCGTAATGAGTAACCAAAATAAATCGTTTGATGCTATAACTTTTGAATTAGATTTATTAAGGATTGGTGTTGATTGCTTTTAAAAGGTAACCATTTATTTGTAACTTACTACACTTTTATATATATATTTTATATAAAAAATCCTCCAAAAATGGAGACGTGTTTTATAGCGCAGTTTCTAATACCATCCCCAGACTTACTGTGCGATAATCTGTAGCCGAAATATCGATGACTTAAGAGGAAATCGTCTTTTTACAGTCAACCGTCGATATCTCCACAAAAAAAATCGCACATAGGCACCTAAAAACAAAAATTAAGCGCAATTAACAAGCTATTCGATACATGCATTGAAACTAGTTGAAAATAAAACCGGGCACGATCGGAAAAAAAAGAAAAATGCGAATTATTTCCTTTGAGATGTTTCAATCAATCAATTTTCTCTATAACCATAATGTATAAGAGAAAAAATGGAAATGGGTAAGCAACTCTGAATTTTCATGTGTTTATAATACATTGTGGCGTGGTGAAGTAAACTCGAAATCTTCTTCTCATCTAGGAGAGAGGGCCTTAGCCCAGCAGTGATATATTAACAGGCTGTTACTGTTATTGTTAAATGGGGTTTGCTATTATTATAAAAAAATGTTAATTGAATTTTAAAATTTAAATCGTTTCTTAACCTTTTATTAGAGAGAGTTGCATAAAGAATTTCGAGGCACTTTAGTGAGACAAAAATAAAGTAATATAATCAATTACGCTCTTTTTGAGGAGAAGGTTTGGAGCTTATTCCACCACGCTGCTCCAATGCTGGTGTTTTTCCTACAATCCCCATTTTATGGTATATTTCTATTTACTAAAATTTAATATTATTTTAGTAATTTAAATTAGTGCTATTGGTCCCTAAATGGTTACCTTTATATTTTTGTTTTTATATTTTTAAAAGTTAGGTTAGTATTTTAAATCAAATTAATTCTTTTGATTGAGTTTGCTTATATTTAATTATTTAACTTGATTATAAAATGGTAGGCGCACTACACAGTTCACGCTCTATTTGGCGTAAATTCGAACGCCCAACGCATCTAATTTTTTAGGATTTTAGAAGTAGGCATAATGTTTTTTCTTTATGTGAAATGACCTTAGGCCACTGCCATTTCACTCCACAATAAGCCGCATAAAAGAACTTCGCTCCAAAAATATTGTTCTGTGTCATATGCGTAATTAAAATTATTGAAAAATTAATGCACTGAATATGTAAATATTCAACATAGTGATCTCGTTTCGCTTTTTAATAAGAAATAGGTTGTTATATAAAATTATTAAAGTAAAAATTAGTTAATAATAATTTCTATTCCATTACAGTTGTTAACGTTTAGCGCCTACGTTACAAAGCTCATAGCTAGTAATGTGTCCTAGCCAAGGTTCAACGATTGTACGATCGAGTTCGATTTTGTTTGTTGAATTGGGCCGGCTGGAGCAAGGAGGCTGGATGCGTGCGCACTGAATCCCGTGCAGACTGTAAACGAGCGCGGCAGTCGGCATGAGGCGCGCGCGGAGTGTCACGGGGCCCTTGAGGCGCGCCCACCCCGCTTCGGGGGCGACCTGGAATGTCCAGGTATATATCACCTATTAGAATAACAACTATAACAACCACACAAACTCTATATTCACTTTTCATACAGAATACTTGTACTCATTTGTAGTGTTATCTTTAACCATAAGCCTGTATTTGTTTAAAGACAAATAATTATATCGTGAATGTGATCAGTGGACACCGAGGATTCAACAGTTGGCCGGAGACTTGTTGCGCACGCATAAATACATTAAAAATATGTTCATACCACCACCATACCACATATTTAAAAACTATTTATACTTTATATAATAACCAATTTCTTATTTAAAAGCGAAATGGGAAAGCACTAACGTAATGCCTTAAAGTGTAAGAGTAGGCTGTATTCAGTTTGCACTACACAAGAAGCAAGCACTAAACATGAGTGCAGTCTCGTACAAAACGCTTTACGTGAACAAACTAACGGACAATAGAACCCTTTGAAACGACAAGTGGATGCATTCTGAATTCTTTATGATTGCGTCGCGTCGCCGTCTGAATGTTATCTCTAAACAAAGAAGTATAAAAGCTACAATCCAAAATGCATAAGTCTAAAGTCATTGTAAAGAAACATCTAAAGACATAACAGTACAATTATCTCTGCTTGAGACAGAATTTAATATTTCTTTAAGTAGCACTTGATCCTTACTTCGTATTTTTTTGCCGTTTTAGCTATAGTAGATAATAGTTACCTTAACTTGCTTACGACTATTTTTAATGATCCGATTTATGTGTATATAGGTACTACTAGAAGTAAATTAAAATATTATTTTAAAAAATATTTCGTATTAGTATTTTTAAAGAAATAATTTTATCTGTTTTGACACCAGACGGTACACATTTTTTTTATAATTTATTTCAATAAGTCAAATCATAGAATGTTACGTATGCATTTTATTTGTAACGACATTATAGAATATTATATGTAATACATTACGTTAAAAATATATTTAATAAATCTATATTTATACATATTTGATTTATTATAAAAAAGTAAACTGCTTTAAATTTGACTAAATAAAATAAGACAAATTAAAAAAGTTGCTGTAAAATGTAGGTTAACAGCGTGATTCCCAGCATCTAATTAAGTATTCAATTTGGAAGCTTTTTCAAAGTAGCGATTGGTACCTACATCGTTTCGCTATCCAACACAAGTGGTAGCTTATGAATAACTTTTATATCAGAAGTGGGCGACAGTAAGAACCTAAATACATACTAACTAGGTCTTGCATCATTTATTGCAATTTACAAGAAATTATATATTTTGTTAAAACAACCGTAATAATAAAAAAAAGAAACATTTTTTATTTCAATTCTATGTTTTTATTAGTTTTTCAATTAATAAGTCATTGATATTACAAAACTAACAATATAAAAATGTACTTATCTTTTCTTTAATCGAAGAAAGCCAAGATCGTCTAATGGACAAAACACGTGGATCTCAACAGAAAATTTGCAAACACTACTGTTTCTCTTGCCTAATTTGTGTGTATGTACATTGTGAGGAATCTGCACGGTTTGATACGTAAACGATATGTTGTACATACGTATTGTAACACCACAGTGAAGCGTGATGGAATAATTTCCGAACCTTCTCCTTAAGAGCCATAGCACTGTCACTATTTTAACGTAATACTATGTCTGCTATATGTTTTTGTTGCACTGATAGTTAAAATATTTTTAATAGAATTAAGAATTGATAATTAAAGAAGAAAAATTACGCAATTTACGTACGTAGGAAGTAATCAATATTAGTGTATAACCATCAAGTACTATTACCGATTACCTATTATAAATATTTTATATAAGTACTGTGTAAATCTTAATTGTAAACTATTAAATTTTCAGGTGGTGCGGGGTAAAATGAGCTCACAGTGCTTATGGCATGCATGTCGGGCGCTCAGTGCCGGCCTGTTGCTAATGCTTCTTGGCGCTGCAATGGCTGTTATAGGTAAAGTTATTTTTCAATTTCAATGCATAACATATCCGATCTAATGAACATTTAAATATTCCAATTTTTAGGTCCTGAAGTATATTTTTGTCTTTTTATGAGGAATAAATGTCTATAAACCTAAAACATACTTTCACAGAAAGTTTTCCGTATTGACTTAATTAATAAATAAATTATAAATTAAATTTATATACTTACAACACAAATTTTCAAATTTAATTAGACGTTAACGACGTCAATAGACGTTACGAAATTTTCTAGACAATTTTTATGATATTTTAATATATTAAAAGAGTGATGTTATGCGTATTTTTTGTAGTATCTTTACATATATATGACATTTGTTATGGTTGTTACAACGAGACTTACTATTGTAAAATCAACAATGTAAAAATGTAGCAAAACTGTACAAAAATGTGTTTCGTTTAATTGAACCGATGCAGTGACTACTTATACTAATACTTGTACTCTACATCCCTATTCGTTGGGATGACATTTTATTGGAAACTCATACATCAGTTGATACAAGTTGATATACTTTTAATAAAAATAAATAACGTTGGCTCTAACAAAATGAGGATATATTTAAAAAATCTTAAAAACATAAATTATATTTTTTTCTATAAGTGAAATCAAAGGATGCCAAAAAACTACCAGACATAGATCTGCCATTGTTCTTTGCAAATAAATAATTTTAATTTGAACCTTATTAAAACTATCATTGATGAAAGTGAAAAACCTAAAGAGCCATATAAAACTCGCATAATTTCTGGCAAATTAATCATAGTGAGCACAGATTCCCGTTCTTTATTTTGGTGAATAATCACTTGACTAATTTATCTTTATTTATGTCAATTCTCTATTTTTAATTAAACGAAAAGTCATCTCATCCCTTATTTCTAGATATGTAACGCCTTATTCAGAAGTTCAACGGAAAATCGTGGACATTGCCATTCGATAACATTAATATAACCTACTTTAAAGTTACCCTATTTAAAATGAGTCGAGATTTGAAAGCGAAAACTGTGTAAACAACTGCCTCGGCAAACACCAATAGCTTTAAGGTCAACTTTTGTTCGCGACGTGTGTGACGCGGACACGGAGATATTTCCTGCGTGATGTTCTAGTGTGACATATCCGGTTTCAGCATCCGCAGCTGTTAATAGAAATGCTCGCGTAAACGCAAACCTCATTAGGTTGTCAATTTGACGTTCCCCTTACACGATTCACATAAGATACCTCATACAAAATATTTGTGAAATGAAAACTAGTTACTTAATCACTAGTTATAACTATACTATTCACTTTTTTTAATGAATTATCTGGACATATTATTTTAAAATAACTCCAGTGTTTCCATGAATATTTCTTATAATTATGACAGTAAGCTCCGCAAATGTATAATAGTAAAATATAGAAACACGGGTCGTCAGTTTAAATTTATAAAATTAAAAATAGCTACCGTACAAATAAGATTCGCGTGGAATGGTGGTAAGAATGGAAGAACCAGCCCTCTTATCACTAGTAACAAAATTATGTGAAGTCTTTTATAGCTTAGAAATGTATTTAACATAAAATAAATTAAAATTATACACATTATCTACATTCATTATAATATACTATCATAATAAAACAAGTCGTATAAATCGTTGTAAATAATAATAACAAGGATTTATATACAACTTACTAATATAATATACAGAGAGAAATGATTTTATAAATATATTTATTAACCGACTTCAAAAAAAGGAGGAGGTTATCAATTCGTCTGTATGTTTTTTTTTTTTTTTTTTTTTTTTTTTTTTTTTTATGTTTGTTACCTCATAACTTTCGACTGGGTGAATCGATTTTGATGATTTTTGTTTTATTTGAAAGGGGTTGCTTCCCATGGGGTCCCATTTTTTTTTAGTCCAGGTTTGACAATGGAATCCATGAGAAAACCATATAAGTCGTAAATTTGCATGAGGTATGTGCGCGACAAATGGACGAATAACTCGATATCTATTCAACGGATTTCGATGATTTTTTTTTATTGGAAAGAGTATACTTCAAGGGTTGTTTGATGATAGTTTGGTTAGATTCTGATTATAGGATCCATGACAAAGTAACGGAAATCTTCAATTCTTAGTAGCAAATTAACGATACACGGCCGAATCTTTTATAGGCTATCTAGATTTATCATTCACCTACCATAACATCGTTATGATCAAGTAATTGTAATACTATTGTATAAAACACTTCTTTATATACCGTCAATAGTTTTCGCAGCGCACGCGAAATAATAACTTTTATAGGCAACAGTTTGATGTTTGACGTTTGGTTACATTGCTCCATTTTAAGTAGGGATCTATAAATTTTTGAAAATATAATAAAGCCTATATTACTCGGTAAAGACGTAGCTTTCTAAGGGTGAAAGAATTTTTAAAATCGGTCGAGTAGTTTTGATTTAAATCGTAATAAAAAATCAAACAAAAATCAAATCTTTCCTCTTTATAATATGAGTTAAGCATGTAAGCATTAGTATATATGTATATGTTTGTAATTGAAACATATTTGAACATCTCCTAAAAGTTGAGACCAATTTTGAAAATTATACATATATGTATATATAGAATCGTATAAGTACTCTTATATACATGTTATATTTATGTATATTTATATATTGATTACTAGTGTTTTTCCCGCGGTTTCACCCGCGTAGTTCCTGTTCCCGTGGGAATATGGGGACAAAATGTAGCCTAAATTACTCCCTGATAATGTAGCTTTCCATTGGTGAAAGAGCTTTTTAAATCGGCTTAGTGGTTTAGGCGTGAAAGCTTCACAAACAAGCTTACTTTCGCATTTATAATATTAGTTAGGATAATATAGATACTTCCCCTTTTTTTAATATACAGACATTCCGTCATATTTTATGGTGAAGAATGGTATAACACAACATCTATAAACATACAGTTTATTTAATTATTACTAGAAATAACTATTTGGTTATGTTATGGCTGCCCAACTAAATTACCCCACCAACTAAATCTATTTAATCAAAACATGTTAATTTATATTCATACATTAAACCATATTAACTAATATTTATTAATTCAGTACCAAAATGCATTTTTCTTTACGTTTCACTGTTTTAGATTAATATATTTAAATAATAATATAAATGGCGCTGTCTCATATGAGCTGCACGTTTAGTAGGTCTACACATATTCTACAAATTAGTGAGTGTTCTTCAGATTCACTAAAAATCGAAAAATAAATAAAAATTTTAACAAAACAAAAACCGACTTCATAGGAAAAACAAATTAATATGCACTAAAAAGTAAAAAAATAATTGCGTATTCTTCTATAATTTGATAATTAACTTACTATTTTCTACTCAACAATATGTAGGTACGAATGTATTGTGTGGTTGATAATTTATTTACAATTATTGTTATTTTTGGAGTCGATGTCAGCTAAGGAAACACTATAATATACCTAGCAACACAAGCACATCTCACCTATGACTAACTATGTATGTAGTTATAAACCCATCTTGGCTGACATCGACTCCAAAAGTAACAATAATTGTAAATAAATTATCAACCACACAATACATTCGTACCTACATATTGTTGAGTAGAAAATAGTAAGTTAATTATCAAATTATAGAAGAATACGCAATTATTTTTTTACTTTTTAGTGCATATTAATTTGTTTTTCCTATGAAGTCGGTTTTTGTTTTGTTAAAATTTTTATTTATATACAACAATTTCCATAGACAATGAATGAAGCTGTTAAGAATCACTATACTATACTATTTACTCGGTGGTAGGTACGTCTGGGCAGGTACCACCCACCTATCAGATATTCTACCGCAAAACAACATTACTTGTTATTGTTGTGTTCCGGTTTGAAGGGTGAGTGAGACAGTGTAATTACAGGCACAAGAGACATAACACCTTAGTTCCCAAGGTTGGTGGCGCATTGGCGCTGTAAGCGATGGTTAACATTTCTTACAATGTCATTGTCTATTGGGTGTTGGTGACCACTTACCATCAGGTGGCTCATATGCTCGTCCACCTACCTATACAATAAAAAAAAACTATAATATTCTGATTGTGTTTATTGGAATAAAGATTTATAAGACTTGTTTATTGCACATTATTGTAGGTTACTATGCAGATACATTGTCAGTGGCTGAGGAAGTACGAGGCAATTCCACGATTTCAGTTAAAGATGAGGCGCGAGGATTTCATCTCAATAACTTGTCTTACGCCGGGCCAATCGTGATGGGCTTCGGAGGTAACTTTGTACTTTGCATCTACTATTTACAACTGAATCTATCTTCGTGCTACTTAAAGATAATACGGAAACATAATAATATGTAATCAATTTGAAATTACTCTCTTCATATTAATATTAGGTAGCGTCATTTTCTTATAAATAACGTGTCCTAAAAAAACAAAAAATATTTCAGTTGATAATTTATCATGCACATTTGTATTGAATTATAATTATTACTCATTATATGACCACAGGATTCATAGTTGTAGCGGCCTGCGTAATGACTTTTGAAGCTCGTGACAGTGCAGCAAAAGTGACACCAGCTCGCCCTCAGACACTCCCACGACCTCTGCCTCGAAGAGGTCCTTGTACTGCACCCGCTCGCCTCGACCAGCTCGGCGTATACCGTCTGCCGCATGTTTTGCCTCTGCCACACGCATTGCCACTCGCGCCTCCACATAGAATCAGGCCGCCACACGTCTGTCACAGGTACAACCATAAGTAACGGAGTCTACCATATGTAACGGAGTAATTGTGCTGCGTGAGTTGTCCCATTCCTCTGCAATGCAATGTCTTTATTTCCAAATTCTAGTATATGGTTTTGTATAAAAATTATGTTTTTTTACGTTGCTACATACAAATACATTTTGTGTATATCACAATTACAAAATAATTTATATCACTAGGCCGTATAAACAACCTACGCTATAAAATAAATAAAAAAATATCCCTAAGCCTGTTATAATATATTGCTTTGCATTTAAGTAAAACAATGCCGTACCTCCATTTCCTCCATTCAAAGTAGATGTAATTTAACGATGTATATATCCGAGATCTACTACATCATAGCTTTAACAACTCAGTAACTAATTCCTACTAGAACATTGCTTTACTTGTACTTCATAAATCATTCGTCACGATACACGTCGTATTGCCTCTTAATCTGGCATGGAATGGCAGGCGTGGAGAGATAGGACAGTGAGTATATGTACAGAGTTGGCGGAGAGAAAACAAAAGAACGTGCGCGGTTTGGCTCCGCGCCGGATTTGCGGATCGGTAGCACCCGTGCTACGCTACCCGTCACGGCGCTACGCCGCCCACTACGTCGCTACGCGCTCTCCGTAGATGAACCGCCACATTCTGCCATCAGGTATCAGTCGTCCGTAACATCAGATCGTTACCTCAACTGCTTGCTTTGTATGTAGTTCCTTTCTGGAAAAATATTTTTGTATTTGTTAATGGCGGCAGTCATTATCAACGTTGTGAGCTTCAAATAAAAGTAAGCAAGGCAAACTGTTTCTATGCATTTGAAATTGGTAAGTTATCGAAATGAATGTATATAATTTATTATCCAAATTATTCTATATACGATAATGATTACACTATAATAATTTATGTATTTAAACAAAGTTAACTTATGAATTTGTGTTTATTTTATTTTATCGGCAATAGTACTACATGGCAATATATATTATACAGTGCAAGTGCAGCGGAGTCAGAGTGTGGATCGCAGTCGTCCCTTGCACTGGACCTACACGCAAACGGCGCGTGCGCAGGTGTTACGTTACGAGTGCGCGATAACACACGACGACGCCCACTCGCGCGACAACAGAGACTTGTGGAAGACCTACACCGTGAGATTTTAGAATCAATACATTAATTATGCACAAAAAGTTAGATATCATGTGTTTCCTCTACGTATATAACTTAATCTAGTGGCAGCAGAGGCGGCGATAAATCAAACAGGAATAGTCATATTGTACCATTTACATATTATATTACGTGCAATATAAGTTGGCATTCCAGTAACACTTTTCTGAAATAGTTATATGTGTAACCGACTCGTTACTAATATGACAAACCAAACATAAATTTGATTGTGTTTTTAAAACCTTATTTTAACGTGGGTTAATAAATATTATTGTAATAAACTTACTTTATATTTTTTAACAGCTCCAGTCGAAAGCGTCAATATAATTGGCAACATTGAAGAATCTCCACCGAAGTAACTAATTATAATTTTATAAAATGTAACTATATTTATTATTTTGTATAACTTTTAATTAACAATTCATTAATATATTTTTTTAGAAACAACGAAGAGCAAAGCTGCGAGACTGTTGAAATGGTTCATCTTACCGTAGAACAGGAGGCGCGTGCGCGAAGTGCTCCTCCTCCCTCGCATACTTCACCTCCCCTGTCGCCCCAAATCGTAATATCGCCCCCACTATCACCGTCACTTCGAAAAGAAACAAATATTCTTATAAACGGTAGCTTAGAACAACCCCCACCACCAGGTGAATAAGTAATGAATGTTTTAATTAAATCTCGTCTTTGAGATAACATATGATGATTTAAAAAAAAAAACCCTTTGTAAACATTTTACAAAAATTTACAGTTTATCTTTATAAATTGTATTTGTGTATATTTTATAACGAATTGGTATTGTTTACTGTTACTAAAATTATTACTATTGTTTACTATAAATATTTGAAAATGATCGGTGCGTATTAGTGGACACTGTATATTATCTTACATCGTACGTCCTTATAAAATATCTCTCTAAACTGCGGTTCAGTATAAATGAAAATCAGAATAATTAGAGTCAACCATTAACGCTTTTCTCTAAAACTTTACAACCCCTTAAGATAAAAGACTGATAAAAGCGAATTTTGTAAAGGATTAACCAGATATTTCTATGATAAAATAAACAATAAAGACTATTATTAATTCTAATGGAATGTGAAGTAGATGTAGTTTTATGGAACAGAATGGGTATATTAACAATACGGAAAGAGGTAATTAATATTCATTATGAAATTATCATAATTATTTTTATTTAAATTCTACATAATACACTTCTCGTTCGATCGATAACGAATCTTGTCCATTAAATTATTCAAAGGAATGTTTTTTGTACGATAAAATATTTCCTTAAACTAAATGTCTTATTCTGTCTATTAGTTTAGTAATCTGCGTATTAAAAATAAGAATAGATTATCGTAGTCAATAGCATAACTTATAAGGGTAATCTTGTAATTCTATAAAGGTAAAAAAAATATCTATAAAATATAAAACCGTGATAGAATTCAAATTTTTTTAATAATTCTATCACGCTAATATTTTTATTCACTTTTTATTTTTTGAATCTATCTACAACAATGAAAAAATTATTAACTTAATTTTAATTAGTAAACACGTTATAACTAACCAAATTATTGTGTCTCTAGACAGTGTTGCAGCAAAAAAAAATTATTGATTTATTTTTGTAAAATACTATCCTTAAAATATAATTTAATTAATATTCTAATCAACTATTGATACAATATTTATTAATTAAGCTATCTGTAAGTTCAGGACGTAGTAGCGTTGACATTGTTATGATAGTTTCTGAGAACCGTAAACCAACTAACAACCGTAAAAAACTAGTCGCTGCATTTGGGCTTGAGCACACACTTGTACTCTATGATGATTCGTGCGTATTTGGCTATTTTCCCTTCGGAGGACGGTGGCTGAAATCGGCCCGGAGGACATCACGCCTTTAGTAAGATCAAAAATGTTTTATTATTTATCCCGCAAACATTACATAAAAAATGTTAATACTAAATCACCTTCTCCAAACCAACTTTTCAAACATTTAAATAGGTTTGTGTTTATTCAGATAAGTAAATGTTAAGTATTAGAGAAACTTTGAGTGTTATTGCCTAAAATTATTAATTATAAAGTTATTAATTACAAAGGTAAATTGTAAGCATGTGCATAAATTATTTTATTTAACTAATAAGTCAATGTGTTTCTATTCATCACTAAGGGCTGTTTCCCAAAAAAAATCGCCTTTTATTATCTAAGGTACCACGATTTAAATAAATGTTTATTTGTGTATTTAAATATATATATATATATATATATATATATATATATATATATATATATATATATATATATATATATATTACTTATACGAATAACTTAATTATTTTGTTAAATAAATGATTTGACTCAAGACATCGTCTTCGTCTGACTGAACCGCTCTTTCGTAATTTAAATGTATTCCTAAATGTTTTATAATAAAGGGTATTATACCGTTTCTAAATAAAAAGAATGTCAAATGTACCATTGTGTAGATAATCCAAATGGTTGTTGTGATGTCTATTAAAGTTGTTGATGATGAGTAAATCTTTTATTCAGACACACTAAAATCATATAGAATAATATTACATATCTACATTATTAACGATAACATTTATATTTTTTATTTTAATATCTTAATAATTGTAATATATGCAACTACATGTATAATAGTTTATTGAAACAAACTTAATTCACACCGGTATTCATTGCAGAAATATAAACAATTAATATATATTTTGTAATCATTGATATTATAATTATTTATTCAATTAAATACAAAGTAAAATATAACTTTATTGCGTCACATGAAACCTATTTATTATTTGTAAGGTTTCCTATAATTCTAACGCCTGTGAAATGTAACCATCTTCGCTAATGCTGCGCAAATCACCACAAATCTATGTCAGTAAAATCACGACTAATCCTAACACGGCCATGGATATAGATAATCCTGGGAATCTCGTTAGTGGTTAGCTGATATAAAATAAAGGCATGGGTTCACAGAGCCAGCAGTCAGTCTGTGGTATGGGCCACGCACACTACCGAGGACTGCTCACAGAATGATCCCGGTACTCAACATGGACAATAAGACGGAAAATTATAACATCTATGGTGCTTACTTTGCTCCACTCAGGTAACTTAAAATATAAATAATTAAATAAAGTATATTTAAACACGATATTATATTTATGGCACTAATGTTGGATTTGATTAGATCTAGCGATGGCGTCAAGATGCTGGTCGACGGTCTGGAGGGCGATGACTTGGCAGTAATTCCTGAGCACTGGTTTTCATACGCCGCGCCGCCTGCCAGCGCTCACACCGCATTGGCGTTACTTTACTGCTTTCTCACTGCTGCTGCTTTAATCGGAAATGGACTAGTTATATTTATATTTTCCACGTCAGTACCCACTCTTTGATTTTAATAAAAATAATTGCACTTACGTTCAAATATGTTCGAATTAGTCTATACTGATATATAAAGCTGAAGAGTTTATTTGTTTGATCCGGCTAATCACAGGAACTACTAGTTCGAATTTAAAAAATAATTTTGTGTTGTATAGTCCTTTTATCGAGGAAGGTTCTAGGCTGATTTGTATTCATTATATTTTTATTAAATACTAGCACCGCATATTAATTACTATAACCGCGGGACACAGCTAGTAATATATAAATATTGCACATACTTCTGTCTTCATAAACTGAAATATTTTAATTTTTGTTTCCATCTTTCCAACAGGACAAAGAGCTTACGAACATCCAGCAATCTACTCATTCTAAATCTGGCAATTCTTGATTTTATAATGATGGCAAAGGCGCCGCTTTTCATCTACAATAGCGCCATGCGAGGCTTTGCTACTGGAGCTATGGGATGTCAAATTTTCGCTCTCATGGGTTCGTATAGCGGCATTGGTGCGGGGATGACTAACGCTTGTATTGCGTATGATAGGTAATATATATCCATTTTATACAATTCGAAATCTTTCTTTTTCACTGTGTAGGTTACACTTCTATGTATAAATATGCATTTTAAGTTTCAATACTAGACGCCTAATGTCCGTAATGTTACGAAAATTGTCGTCTTATTTATTAGGCATTCGTCCTTTACTTTTGTTTTATTTTAAAAATAATTTACATAAGTTCATAAAAACACTGTTATCCTTATAGTGTAGTGTGTAGTAAATATTTTTCTTTTCCTAATATGGATTTAATATTTTTTTACAGACATTCAACAATAACCCGTCCACTTGATGGGCGGTTGTCGCGTGGAAAAGCTTTATTGATGATAGCTATCATATGGATTTACGCTACACCTTGGTCATTAATGCCACTGTTCAAAGTTTGGGGGCGATTTGTACCTGGTAATAGGATCGACGTATTTATTTATATTTTTGGTCTTCTAGAGAACTCCTTAAACTCCTCAAAACTGTTTCCTTTATATTTAAAATATAATTTTTTACAAAAAACGTTTCAAATAAAATAAGAATATTATGAATAGACATGAAATACAGTGAGTTTATTTTTATCAATAATCTGCAATAATATGTTTTACATTATATTTTTACATCCATGTAAAGGTACGATAATTATAAAACAGCTTTCAACAATATTCACTTCATAACAACTGTATTATGTGTTTTCAGAGGGATACTTAACATCGTGTACGTTTGACTACCTTTCCAACACATTCGACACCAAATTATTTGTAGGTTGCATATTTGTATGCAGCTATGTTTTCCCCATGAGTTTCATAATTTATTTCTACAGCGGAATCGTCAAACAAGTATTTGCTCATGAAGCAGCCTTAAGGTAATTTCAAGCACTTTAACGTCTTTTAACTTATAAGTAATAATAAGAATATTTTTTAACTGTACTGTTCAAAAAAGGCCCAATGAGACTTAATTACAACGTTCTATGCAAATATTCTATGTATAGGGAACAAGCGAAGAAAATGAACGTTGAATCATTGAGATCAAATCAGAACGCATCTGCGGAATCGGCTGAGATCCGGATAGCGAAGGCAGCGCTCACCGTATGCTTTCTCTTCGTTGCTTCATGGACGCCTTACGGCGTAATGTCGTTGATAGGGGCTTTTGGAGATCAGCGACTTTTAACACCTGGCGTGAGTCAACTATTTTATACTCGTTTATCTTATACGATTTTTTTTATTTTGTAATAGTATTTTCTATAGAAAAATACAACGAATTTATTTTAACAATAATTATAGGTAACCATGATTCCTGCGGTAACGTGTAAGGTGGTAGCATGTATCGACCCATGGGTATATGCAATCAGCCATCCAAAATACAGGTTAGTAGTATTTCCCTGATTTTTCAAAATTCAAAAGCAATAAAATACCTGAAGGTTGTTCAAGAGTATTTCAAACATGTTACAACTACAACTCAAAATCAACTATCTAATATTTCTTACTGTTTTTTTTTTGTAATTGCCAATAAAGTAGCGTTTTTAAACTGCATATATTGACATTAAATGATATCAAAGTAATGGTACCAAATATTGTAAGAAAACCTTTTTTTTATGTAGACAAGAACTTCAGAGACGTATGCCTTGGCTCCAAATCAATGAGCCAGATGATAATGCTTCGACGGGCACCAACAACACAGCAAACTCTTCTGCACCAGCAACAGCGTAACTGATGACATGGATGACGGATGAAGCGAATACAATGGACTTTGGCCTTATTAGCTCTAATTACTACAATTAAATGCAAAAACATAAAAAAGAGAAACCTTAACGCTGTTACATAACAATATAGTTATTAATGCTTTATTTAGTTTTAAGCTCAAAATGAGATTATTTTTGTGTCAAAATAAAGACATAAAAAACGGAATGGCTATGCTAACGGTACTTCGATTATTTATATTTAGCTGTTAATGTTATAATTATAACATGCAATGTATCAAAATTAAATAAAAATTACATGATATCAAAACTTTATTCTAGTTTTATTGTAACAAATCATTATTCCTTTAGCACAGATAACAAACCTTAAAATTAAAACTAAAAAAGCGCCGCATTAACAAAACTCTTCTCAAGATTGTGAACTATTAAAAGTAATTAATGTCAAGACATGAAATCAATAAAAAAAAATCTTATATAAAATAGTCTTTATTTTTGTGGTTAATACTTATTTTATTGGTATTATTATAATATTAGTTGCAAATTATCTTCTCGCACGAGTTGTCAGCTAATGCTTATTCATAAAAATATCACTCAAAAATTATAACTATTATTTATAAAACACAAATGGGAAATATATATTCTATACAACCACCAAAGTTCATTAAAACATTTATTTTATTATAATTATCTTTATAAATAGAGATTCTTTATTGATTTATTTTATCTACTCGTATTGTAATATAGCACATAAAAGTATCTTCAAAACAATAAGTTTAAACATAATTTCTTAAATTTGTGACATTAGTAATATTTTTTTAAATTATTGATTGCAAACACAATGCAAAGGAAAACGGAAATCATATTAAGGTCCCTATTACCTTTTAACCGTCATTTTTTCATTAAACGGTAAATTTCGGTGTTCATATTCTGGGAAACTAAACGACTTGGAAATATTGAACTTATTGAAAAATGAAGAGCAGTTATTAGTATAGACCATAGCGGCTCATTTTTTTTTTTAAATTTAGGCTTAGCTTTTTATACAATACAATAACAGTTCCCAAGGCAGGTTTGACGAAAAATGCGCGAACGCACTTTTTTGAGTTCGAACATTGAACTACAGTGCTGACCAATTTGAATGGAAAAATTACATACTATACTTTAAACAGTGATTAATACCGTAGCGGTTACAAAGTTTCGATATTTGTATAAATTAACTATGAAAAAAATATTACATTAAAAGGCATAAAACTTCTAAAAACGCTCCGAAAAAGTCTTGAATTTCTCCTTAATAAATAATAATTATTAGGAAAAATATATACCAAAATTAACGTTATTTCATAACGAATTTATATTTCTTAATCATTTAAAAAAATAACGAATTAAATTACTTTAAAAATAACATAATTACACTTCCTAAATTGCTACAAAATGTGATGCTTTGAACATTCGAATTCTCAACTCAGTACTGCGCGAGCGCTTATAGGGAAAGGACCTATGTTGATTTTGTGCGCGCCGCACGTTACGCACGTAAAGAGTATAGTGCGACCATCGTCTAAATGTAGTGTGTAGCCTACACAAGGACGAGAATTTTTGGAAAACCGAAATGTTACCTAAATTAATGAGTGTATGCTTCCTGAAATAATCGTCTCTCGAAAAGCCAGATCAATGCCATTAGATATGCCAAGAGATGTATGTTTTTAATTTTTTATTAAGTCAGTTTTTAATTTTAAATATAAGGAAATATATAATTACAATAAAAAATTTGTTTAAAATACTTTACTACCTTATGATTTAAAAAAATACATAAAGCAAAGTAAATAGCTAATGCATTATCATTCTAAAAATACTATACACGAGCGAAGCCGCGGTCGAATAGCTAGTGGCATCAACGTGAAGGAATAACAAATCAATTACACAACAACACTCAAATCACAAAATGAAAAAAACATACACACACTGCAATAAAATAAATATAAATTATTAAAATGAACAATATTACAAAATATAAGTAAAAAAATATATATGTAATAGAAAATGTATCAAGATTGCTTAGTCACAGCGACAGTACGCTGTCGTAAACTCAAGAGCCCGATCGAATCGTCGTCGTGCGTAAATACCTAATTTTGAAAAACGAAATTTGGTAATATGCCTTTTAACATTATTTTTCAAAATTGTACATTTTATCATATTTTCGACTTTTGTTATAAATATTTAGAATATACTTAGAAAATAATAAAATTACAGAAATTTTATACAAATTTAATTTTTTTATACAAAACTTAACAAAATAACTTTTCTTATAAATTAATTAATATTAAAAGCAACACAAAATATTTTTTAAAAATGAGGCAGACAGACTTTGCCTGCAAAAAGTTCAGATATCACAGTAATCCATAATGATAGAACAAACAATATATATGATATTCCTACTTGATGACTATTAGGTAGTTGGTAAGGTTGACCACCAATTTCATCCACATGAAAGCCCATAGGAAATATAACAGCAGCAAGGCAAAATACCACCACTGAAAAAAATAAATTTTTAGTTATTGAATATTAACTTCACACTTAATCTTCTTTTAAATTAACTTGATACTTAAGTTATTTTAAGTAAGTTTTTTGTGCGCACATGTTTAATTTGTAAGTTACAATTTGCACTACTAATTAACCAATTGATGTTGATCTAGACTTCAAGGTACATATTATCGATTAATGAAACATTAAAGGCATTACTTGTAAACATAGTTTATCTAATGTTTACTGAAACAAATCTGTATTCTTTTAATGTAAAATTAATACTGACAAATAAGTTGAGTTTTAGAATTTATTTAGTCAAAACTAAAATACATGCTGAATACCGAATGATCATAAATTAGGTAAAATTTTAATAGTTTTTATACAGAGTGTAACAAAATTCGTGTCCGACCCATGAAGTGGTTATCGGGTATTGTGAGTCGGTTCTATTTATCTAATCATTTTTAAAATTCTACCCCAAATAAAATTCAATTTCATTAAATAACGACAATTACATTGCAATACAGGCACGGGCATCAGCGCTCGATAGCTATTACTTATCGGGTAGCTCGGACATGACCTCGGTTATCCATGAAATTGTCATCATTTACAATTGAAAATGACAATTAATATTTTTTATGGGTAATTCTTTTGCATAATATTTTTAAAATGTTTACATAAATATAACCCACTCACAATACCTAATAACCACTTCACGGGTCAGACACAAATTTTGTTACATATATATGTATTAAGTTTAAACCTTTTGATCCAACTCTTAATTATTATTTATAATACTTACTTGCTGCAAATCCAACCCAGCGTGCATAAGGTATTACATTACGATCAAAATGACTTGATGCAAGTAAAATTACAGTAGTAGTGATACAAATGCATCCCATAAATATACAGATCAATGCTAATAACCATTCTGGTTGCAGATCTGGGGTAAAACAAACTTGCGGGCGGTTATATAATGTTATACAAGACCACATCAATCCAAGTCGAGTATCACCTATAAATAAAAACAACCCTAATTAATTCTGGTATTGCAAAAAATGCATACTTATAAAATAAAAGTTATTATGTTTTATTTGAAATAAAGAAAACAACAATTTCATGATTTATGCTACATATGAAAAATTGATACCTGAATTATTTGTTTTGTTTAGCATAAAGATCATAGTGTTTATTTAATTTATAGTTATTACTAATATAATTGACTATTGTGGTAGATTTATGACAATCAATAAGAAAGTGTAACACTTCAACATTGAATAAAGATATTTGAATTTGACTTTGAATATAGTAATCCTACAATATAATGCAATATACTTCAATAACTTGTTAAAGCTGTCTGCTAAACACTTCACAATATAAAGAACTCATTATAAGTTTCAAGATATAATAAAATCTTTATATTTAACAGGATGTTTGATATCATTAAGCATTGATTAAAGTATGATGTGTGAAAAGTGTAAACTTTGTTATGATTTACAACACATATTTTTAATGACATCGTATCTAAATATTGTACAAGGTATAAAATTTCCAAATTATTTTACCTCCTACATCCGTAATTATCCAATCTGGCATAGCAAGACTTACAATTGCAAATACATCTGCAGTCATAAACAAAGTACCAGAAATGACAGTAAGCTTATCCATTTTGTTGGTATAATACGTAACTACATAAACAGATTACGATTAAACACTCAAAAATCCAAAAAACCCTTATACTTTGTTTATAAAGCAGTACACAATAACAATTACAAGTTTTTTTTACAAACGTCAAATTATGAAATTAATAACAATCAATAAAATAAAGCGTAGACCACGGTCAGTGAATACAGACGATACATAGATGATAGAATGATAGAAGCGCGTTCTTATGGGCGCGTGCCGATTCCAAGTGGGGTCTGCCCCCAGTTTAGTTCATAGTTTTTCGGCTCTGGCGACATTCTCCGTCTCTCTTGCTCGAAGTTAGGATACGCTGGGGAACGTCGTTTGCAATGCGTAAGAGAGCGGCAGCTGCCGCAGCGCGACTGCCACACCGCCAATTTTGGGTCGCAGAAAGTTTGTCTTCAGAGCGCCCATAAGAACTGCGCCTCTATGTAACCTCTGTTGCTGTTCAGTTCAATTTATGATCGCCAGAGGCATGACGATATATGGATGTTTTCCGAACACTTTCCAAACAAAACAGTTAAATAACAAAACAAAAATAATAACAAATACGCAAAACTCAATAAAACGATATAACAATTATTAAGTAACACAACACTTGGGAGAGAAAAATCGTGTGTCACTCAACCGGCACGTGGACGTGACCGGCCGGCCCATCGATAGCCACGACGTACAGTGGCGTTGACGCGAAATAAAAGTTATATCACAATCGCACCAATCTCTCACCACTGAAAATGTCCCTTAAAAACGAAATGTCAGAAATTCACTGCTTTACTATAATTTGAAAGAATGATGATGCCTAATAATGCCTAATATGCATAATGTTGTCTACTTTAGTGTAGTAATAGTACTTATTTGACTGCCTTGTTGGTCTAACGGCTACGGTAAGGCCGCAGACTCGAAGGTACAGATCCCAGATCGAGCCATTCAAACTTCACCCGCGTGCCTTGGAAAGCCGTTAGTCCTGTGCCTGAACTCTTTCCGGTTGTGCCAGGTCGCCGTCTCATCGGATTAGGAGAATTATGGAATAAACAGTGCACTTGTGTTTATGCATACACTTGCGCGCTATAATATGTCACGTGCAGTTCGGCTAATCTCTCTTGAGATTTGCCGCCGTGGCTAAAATCGGTCCGAGGACAGTATTATTATTAATATCACTAATTATTAGTACCCTGATATATATACCTACTTGGTGGTAGGGCTTTGTGCGAGCTCGACTGGATAGGTACAACCCTCTCATCAGATATTCTACCGCAAAACAGCAGTACTTGCTATTGTTGTGTTCCGGTATGAAGGGTGAGTGTAATTACAGGCACATGGGACATAACATCTTAGTTTCTAAGGTTGGTGGCGCATTGACGATGGAAGCGATCGAAACATCTCTTACAACGCCAATTTCTATGGGCATTGGTGACCACTTACCATCAGGTGGCCCACATGCTCGTCCGCTTTCCTATGCAATAAAAAAAAATATATAAAAGTACGCCTAAGAACTGGATGTGATTTGTCGGTTTCATAATATAGTATCGTTTGTTTTGAATAAAGTTAAATTCTAAAACTTTCTTAACTACGACGAATCAAAATTATCGAATCGTCACGTTTTTTGCAAATGAATCCCATCCCAATTGAAGTACTATGCACTAACGTATAACAACTCACTGGTTTCATATCAATTTATTTTTCCATGACACGTTTCAATAATGAATCTTTGAATTATTATATGATTATTAGAAAATCATTAAATGACTAACAACGCCACATCTCTCGATAATCGTGACTGAAACCCAATTCCATTCATTTCGGTACACCTTTTTTCGGGTGAAGACAAATAAAATAAAATAAATGTTTTATGTGTAGTACCTTTTTTCAACGCTTTAAAAACGCATGGCTCGTTTCCCCCACGGGAACAGTGGGGGGAGGTCTGTGGGACTCGCCGTATGTACAGGGCACCGACTGCACCCGGACATCGTAATACCCACTAAAAAACCAGCGGTACCCTTCCCGTCTAAAGGGGAGCGCCACGGGATCGCTTGGGCATTCAACCGTGATTATGTGTAGCCTGCCTTCAATTGCGTTAAGGTTATGAATTATAAAAGGTAAATCTCCCACCAGACTTGGATACAGATACTATAAAAAATATTGTACATGGAAAATAAAATGATACTATTTGACCAAAATTATACTACGTTTGTCCTTTATATGGGCGACGCACGACGCCCTCGCTTTTTCTGGTTTCCTGTTTTCTGGTTTGGTTTTAGTTTTTTCTGCCTTTCACTGAATAACACTATAATTCAAATGATTGCTATTTGCTATTAACGTAAAATTTTCGCACTCATCTCTATCCTCTATTCTAGACTTATTATATAAGGGTGAAGACTTAGGTGTTAGGTGTTTGATCAGGCTAATCTCAGGAACTACTGATTTGAATTGAAAAAAAAAAATCTGTTGGATAGCTTTTGGATTTACCGGAGTAGACTTTAGGGTATATAACATCACGGCAAATAAGAGCAGATCATCAATGAAAAGTGTTGCAAAAACGGGAAAATGGATACCTTTTGGGAGCTTCAGTTGCGTGCGGTGTGTAAACTGTTAAAGTTACGAAACAATCATGAATGACGGAATTATTTATCGTAATCAATTTTTTTCGAAAGAAATGTTTTATTCGCGAAGTCGTCATAAACATGGTATTCATTCTTATTTAAATTAAAACGTTATTCATCACAAGAAAAAAAATATCCTTACATCATTTGATTTCAATGAATTTTATTTAAAATTATCTTAGGGGATATCACAGTTTTAAAATAATTCCGCAGCTCAAAATAGTGAACAAGTGCGCGGCGGCGGGCCTTCATGCGTGAGGGGTGGGGACAGCGCGGTAGCGAGTTCGTTCACTAGCTCTGCGGTAGTAATGGTCGTTCTTGATATGATTTTACCAGTCCTAACTTGTAAACGAAAGGGCAAATTCGAATAATTTAAAGATAAATTTACATGTACATAATCAACCTTTATTATGAAGCTATTTAATTACCTAAGAATTAATGTCATGATATAAATGTTCTAATCATTCATTGCTAGCCGTGTTTTTATTGACAAATTTGAAAAAGCAGATGTTGATAATAGCCTTGCCGACTATTTTGGAGATAATTATGAGTACTATAAATATAGATTTTTATAAGTACTATAAATATACCAGTTTCTGTTTAGAAATAAATGAATATGTAGTTCACGGTTTTTGGCTGTCATTGAACATGACCAGCATTAATTTAAGTGAGGACTGTTTTCACAACGACAGTTTTATGTTGCGTTCTCCACAGTAAGCTTTGCAAGTAACTTAGTCGTTTTAGTCCCAAAAGGAAACACCGAGAATCGTGTACAAAAAGGTGCGAGGACTATTATCTTATAAATAATATTTTCAGTGAGCAAAACCAAAACAACACTTATATCATAAATACAGGTCATGTGAGTTTTAATTAAATGTTACTGCTTCAAGCTTTGTTTTGACCAAGAATAAAATATAATATAATTAACATATTTTGGCCTTTTTATTGCTTTTCATTATTACGCAGGCAAAGCCGCGGGTGAACCGCTAGTTAAGTAAGTATATCAATCTTTATCTGTCACGTGTGAACGGCTGGACGTGGGATAGTAGTTAACTAGTGAGTAGAAGTAAAACAAAAACATCACTTGAGGAATCCCCGCCTACCTCATCGTTAGTGTTGCCGTACGTACATAAATAATTATATTTTTTTCATTTTGAGGAAGTAAACAGCCTAATATAATTCATACTACAAGTCGGTCCACCTGAAGATAAAATTATGGTATTTTCGCGTAGTATAGTGGCGTTATGATACTACATACTACACATTAAGAAATAATACACCTACAAGTCAGAACCCACTAAAATATCAGAGTCCATTTTACCCAAAAAATAAATTATAATAATTAAATGCTAGATTATTCTAACAGAAAAATTATGTAACACATGTTTAAAACTTTAAATTAACTAAATTGTAATCAGTGTTCGTTTGGCTTTTAATTTGTTAAAATGCCAAAGGATAGATACCATTTTATATCGTTATGGTTTAAAATTCTTTGTCTTGTATTAATTCGATTAATTTAAAACACACGCGTATTATACATTTGTAACATAAGTATATATATTTTAATGTACAGTTTTGTTGGATGAATTTGATTTGTATATGAAATAAAACGTTATAGAGTGCTCAAAACTGTTGAAATATTGTCTCTGGTTCTGGAATCCCAGAAATGTCTTTTTCGCAACTTAGTCGCATTCATACCGATTACCGAGCCATATTTTTCATTACAAGTTCGCACTTCGCAAGCAGTTGCTTTAACACATAAACAAGTTTTGAAATATCATCATCATCATAACTACATAATGTCGCGTACAAACTTACTTTCTATTGATTGCGAAATGGTTGGAAGTTATAATAAAAGCTTGTTGGCGCGTGTGTCAATTGTAAACCAGCATGGAACTGTTATTCTTGACGAATACGTTAGACCCACGTCAACAGTCACCGATTACAGGAACTTTGTAAGCGGCATCAAGAAAAGGGACTTGGAAAATGGAAGAGACTTTTCCTTTGTCAAAAACAAGGTGGCTAATCTTATACAAGGATGTATTCTAGTTGGGCATTCATTAAGCTTCGATCTTGAAGCCTTGGGTTTGTCCCATCCAGAGAGCAAGCGTAGAGATTTGGCAAAATACAATCGTCTCTTGGTAAGAGAAGTATTTATTTTTTAATTTACGAGCCTTGACGTTACCTTTTTTTTATTGTATAGGAAGGCGGAGGAGAGGAAAAATAAATTGATATGAAACCAGTGAGTTGTTATACGTTAGTACATAGTATTTCAATTGGAATGGGATTCATTTGCAAAAAAACGTGACGATTCGATAATTTTGATTCGTCGTAGTTAAGAAAGTTTTAGAATTTAACTTTATTCAAAACAAACGATACTATATTATGAAACCGACAAATCACATCCAGTTCTTAGGCGTACTTTTATATTTTTTTTATTGAATAGGAAAGCGGACGAGCATGTGGGCCACCTGATGGTAAGTGGTCACTGGTCACCATCGCCCATAGACAATGGCATTGAATGAAATGTTAACCATCGCTTACATCGTCAATGCGCCACCAACCCTGGGAAGTAAGATGTTATGTCCCTTGTGCCTGTAATTACACTGGCTCACTCACCCTTTAAACCGGAACACAGCAATACAAAGTACTGCTGTTTTGCGGCAGAATATCTGATGAGTGGGTGGTACCTACCCAGACGAGCTTGCACAAAGCTCTACCACCAAGTGAACAAAAATTTTGTTACAAATCGATTGTTTTCTACATTATTCTGGCGGACTGTCTATGATGTCTTAAAATTTCCATAGTTTAATCAATTCGTCGTATAAAAAATATTCGGTACGCACTTGACATCACTTATTACAAATAATTTGTAATATCTTTCCTAAAGATAAATCGAAAATTGCTAATCGGATAAAAGAATTTAAAAAAAAATCTTTTAAAAAAAACTAATTATGATCACTTGTAATGTAAAATTAGTTACAAATAAAAACTTAAAAATTAAATGTGGTACCTACATGATAAAATTCATCAACAATTTTTCATTTGTTGCGCCCAAAGAAATACCGCGGAAAGTATTATTTACTGAGCAACGGCAAATATTGTTTTATACAATTGATTTTTCTTTTAAGCAATACGGCCAACCTGTTGCTCTGAAGAAGCTAGCCAGCAATTATTTAGGAAGAAAATTGCAAGAAGATGAACATGATTCCATAGAAGATGCTAAGGCTTGTATGGATATATACCTCAAACTAGCCAATGAATGGGAAAAAAAAGTTTAAACACTTGTTTCATTGTGATTTAAAATATTCCTTTTTTGTTCTAAGCACCGTACATATTTCTTTGTTGTTAATGTAATAATAATGACTAATACAGTTTAATACATATTGTAGAAACTTAAAGTGTTTTATTAATGTAGTTACTTTTTATTTATTGGCTTTGGATTGTAATTATTTATAAACATTTAAATCCATTCATGATTAATTCAAACTATATATAGAGAAATATTTATACTAATAAGGAATAGTATATTTTATAAATTAGTTGCCTCTACTTTAAATTTAGAGTAGGTACTAGTAGCCAGTAATCCCTTGAAGATTAGAGCATTAAAATTGCGAACGGGTTTTGCTAGAATACACCTTTTCTCGACTGGGCTACCAACTTCGATCGTCGGACGTTCGTCCGTACGATAACCATTTTTTTACGCTGGAAAACCGCATGACGCGTTTCCCCCACGGGTATAGTGGGGGGGTATGTGGGACTCGCCGTTTGTCCATGGCACCGAGTGCACCGCGGACCTCGGAATACCCACTAAAAAACCAGCACCAGAAAATATATTATCGATTTATTTCTTAGTTGACAAGCATTCTTTTTGGTACCAGAGTATATACGTATAAATACATACGGTGTCACTTCTCAGTATTTGTATTTATAGTAGTTATCGATTGTTATCAATTCAGTAACAATACCGTAATCAGCACAACTGAAATGACTAAAAAGTTAACTCAACTCGATTGTAGTATATATGGACAAATAAAAGTTATATATTATTTTTTTGCCCGAGCCCTTCGGATATTTTCGTGCATTCCAGTATTGAAAATTGGAAGGGAAATAAAATTAATTAGCAAAACGTCGTCCATTTTTAAACTAATTGTTACAATATCCCTTTCATGATGGTGTAGAATTATTAAAACCCATTAATAAAATATATTAGTGTTCTCAAAATATACAGACTGCTTTATATTCTATTCGATGTTTAAAGATACAGATTAAAATTAGTTTAAAGTTAATTTCAGTTTTAGTTATTTTGTCGTAGGATACCAAAAATACTAACTTTTTCTAAATATAATTTATTTCCAAAAAAGTCTAGTGTTCGCAAATAGACATCTTATTAATATAATTTACCTGTACTTCACTATAGCCTACTCGTAATTTATGCTACAATTAAGTGTGAGTTGCATTTAAAGTTTGACATAACAAACTCTTCTAAATATTCATCTTTAATTCCTACGCATAAGTAATTAAAAATAGGTACATATTGTGCGCCTATAAAAAACAAAGACATCATATATAACAACATTTTTTATAAACAACCGTTATGTATTGATATCATTTACCAATATTGTAATTCTTACATAATAATATGCATTGGGATACTTACACTTTTTTAATGCCACGCATTATATTGAATTCATAAAAAGACTTTACAATAATTTATTTCACACTTAACTATAATTTATTATTTGTATAAATTCTTATTTTTGAAATCATCTACCGTAATGAAGTCAACAAACATACATATTAAAATTTAATACAAGCTGAAAACAAAAAGAAAAAAGGAACTAAAAATAAAATAACTACATATAAAAATCTAATTTTAATATTAGAGCTTGATACATTCAAGAGATTAATGCAATTAAAAGTTAATTTATGATTATAATCACATTATATACAAATGAATAAAAAATGTCGTATTTACAGTAACATAATAATTAAAAATTATTCTAATTTAAAGTCCTTTGATGCACGTACATTACATCTTTTAAAAAGTCTTAGCACTGCTGAATTGTTCCATCACTTAATCTTCCCCTTCCATGTAGCAGATTCCTTGCGCACAATCACTATTCTTCTAAAAATTGAGCATTACCACCAAAACTGCTACTAAATAGTTTAACAGAACTTCATCAGCCAAAGCTGTAGTGATGCAATATTGTGTTGCCGTCTGAGCCTAATAAAATGAAGGTGGATAATGTTGAGGGCCGTTATAACTCCGCTGAAGTGTTGGACCCTAAGACTATGGAAGCCTTACATTATCACACATACAAAAAAATTTATTTTAACAGGACGGCTATGCACAAATGTACATATGTTATGTTAGATGTTTTGGTTAACAACTTGTAGACTGGCTTTGCAATCAATGTGACTCTGATCGCTGCCAGTGTATGACAGAGGAAATTGATTCAAGAACTCTAAAGCCTTAGATTTCGACTCAAACGCCAACTCTCGAACGATGAAGTCCACAGGAACAGTCTGTCTGTAGCTGCACATATAATTAAATATTAAATAACACAAACCAACCAAAGGCTGGTCTTTCTTTTAAAAAAATGGTCTAGAGGAAATGAGTTTAATAATTACTGTAATAATTAAAATATAAGTTATAAATATCCTATTTGAATTAGTTTTTTATATATTTTATAATATCTAAAAAGGTTTTTGTTCATTTAATGTTTTTAAATAGTCACCATTTTTTTAAAATTAATAGTGAAGTTGAGATTAATATACTTTTTTTTTCTTAACCTAGGATAAAATAAAGGTTTTAATAAATGAATAGTAATATATGTTAAAAAGACATACGACTTTATGATGAATTTGAGGTAATTTTTCCTCTCCCTGTCCACAATCCAGTCTATCAGATACCCTGCCATCATTGGAGCTGTTTTATACAACACAAAAAATTTATGTAAATTTCCAGTTGCCCAAGCACATCGAGTGTTTAATGCATGCTTAATACATTCATTTTCTCTATCCTCTTTAGAAAGATGCTGAAATATTGTTGTAAGATCTGAAACAATAAATAAAAAAGTTGTATGATCATTCATCTTTTGGATTAATAAAATGGAAAATAAATAACATACCCAATGTATTGTTAGTAAATATATAATATAATATCCTATAAGCTTTAAACTCAGCTTCATTAGCCCTGCTATTTGGTAATTCAGAGTAGAGCATTTTCAGTTGTGTTTGACATTGATTGAACTCCTCATGATCTCCTTTCTCTAAAGCTATTCTGGCATGTGTTTCATAAACTTCAACTGTAAAATTATCTCGTATTCCTTGTACCTATAAAAAAGATTTATTATGAAATATTTATCAATTCAGAATCACTTTTCTTTGTAATGATTATGGCATATGCAAAAACATGGAATACTTACTGTTAAATCTTGCCGTATAGATTTTAATTGATCACATGCATATCTGTAATCTTGTCTATCTATCCAACGTTCTTTAACATTTCTAAGGGAGTTCCTGAGTATAGTCACCGGTCGTACATCACAAGCTTCTGGAGCTTTAGTCAACCTTAAGAAAGACTTCTCAATTTCAGTAGATGTTCCCACAATATGCATGTTATTTAACTCATAATCTCCGTCTGTATCTTGAATAATAGGCTTTCTTGGACATGGTTGTTGCCTCTTTGTATTTGGTTGAACAGAACTAGCTATGGTTGGAATACTTACATTTCCAAACCTTTGTGCCCTCTTTTGCAATTTTTCAGCATTACCCTGGACATCTTCAACAACAAATTGATTACAAGCTTTCTTTTTGTTATTTTTCTGAAACTTTTCTGGTTTCTTTTGATCCAATGATAATCTATCTTTGACCTTCTGACGATTTTTATTTTTGTTCTTCTTATCTTCTATTTCATCACTGGAACCAGATGAAGTGCTGTTGAAAAATATTTCAATTTTTAAATTAACACTGCCTTAAATATTTTGATGTTATATATGTTTATTTTTATCCTACAACTGCTTTCATAAATTCTTCAAGTAATTAGTAAATTATTCTATGTATTACGAACTTACATCTTTTTACTTAAATATTATTATGACAATATCTGTTTGAAAATATTTATTTACTTAATTATATTTATAAAGAAGCTGTTTCAACTTTTTTAAATTATTATTGAACTTATAATTTAAACATATTAAAGTTAAGGGATGTAAGCACAAAGAATAATTTACTGATTACTAAAAGCATTTATTTAGCTTGAATAGAAGCCTTTAGAAAGCCTGAATTACCTATTCCTTTTCCTTGGTGGGCTTTTAGATTTGGAGTGACTTCTAGAATGAACTCTACGCCTCCTTTGGGAAGGGCTCTTGTGTCCATTAAAACCTCTCGCACCTAAAGCAGGTTTTCCTTTATACAGCTCTGAAACAGCCTCAGACTTTTGATATAGTGCTAGTGTACCACGAACAGGTTTCACTGACAAATTATTCCTTTCACTATGAACGCTAGGAATTGGCTCTTCATCCCAGTTTCTTGTCCATATTTCATCTTTGTTTGCTGCAGCTGTAATACGTCCCTTTAAACATATATCAATTTGATCACGATCAAATGCTGTTTTACACTTCTCATAACATCTCTTAATGTACCTTTCTAAGCTTTCAGGCCATGTTCCTGATGTTTGTATTGGTGAGGATTTTAAAAAATTTGAAGTATTGTCGCTTGGGACAATGTTCTCCAATTCATTCTCTTCATTATTGTTACTTTTAGGCTCTTCTAGTGGTTCAGGAATATCTTCAGTTGCAATAGGTGGTGGTAATGGAACATCCAGTGGTGGAGGAGGAGGCTTAGGTAAGTCAGGTGGAGGGCAAGGAGGAAGCGGAGGCGGATGATCTGGCAGAGGGGGTAACAAAACTTCATCTGATTCGTTGTTTGTTTTATTTCCCTTCTTGCGCTTTTTCTTAGCATTGCTATTTGCCAAAAGAGGATTTTCATTTGGTGGGATTGGGGCGGACTTTCTATTGCCAGAGAGATTAAACCTGATGGGGGATTGATTATTAAACGGACGACTGGTATCAAGTGGAGACATTCCTAACAAAGAAGGCGGAGGTTTGGAAAATTGAGGATGACCGAAATCAACTTTACTGTCCTTATTTTGTTGAAAATGATGACCGTCGTTATGATATCCTCCAGTATTTCCCATTTGATTGAAATATTGATGATTATAAAACTGCGGGTACATGCCACCGGGATACCCATTGTATTGGTGATAAAGACTGTACATCCATGGGTTGTGGTTGGATGGCATGCCACTCATAGTTTGCAACGGGGGTTCTTTAGAAGTATTATCAGTCATGATAAAATTTATACGAAAATTATAAATATATGATAAATTTATCGTCGATTTTGTAGATAGGCCAAAATGATATCTTTAACAAGATGGCGACCAGCCACAGCCTATTTTTGTCAAGATTCACCTAATACAAATTACCTGTCTAAGCACTATTTTAACTTCACTCCAACATTGAAGCGGAAGAAATCACACCTTCTTTAATCAAGTTTAACACATTCACTATTATTATCTTCAAAATTTAAAAGCTACATAAATTTGCGAATAGACACAAGGATTAAAGATGTCTGTATCCGTAACTTCGTAGTCGTAAATATTGAATCACAGGGTTGCCAACTTGCCATACTTGTAAAAAAAACTTTAATTGCGTTACCCTGTGCGCACACGGGAGACTTTGTCACGGTGATAGATTTCGCAAACTAAATATCCCATTTCCAATATCAACCTAGCCGAACCAAAAGACAACGATCTATAGATCGATACCACTAAAAGATTTTGAACCGACAAATAAAATCACTGGATATCTCCAAACGAATTGTGTATGGTATCCAAACGAAAAATGATTGTTGCGTACTCGCCTTCTCTCTTTCTAACCACTTGGAATAAAGCGGAATAAAAGGATAGCGTGAATTTTGTGATTCGGATTTCGGATTTTTGGTTCTACTACTGAAATCTATTACACAATCATCGACCTTACTTTTAAGTACTTAAAGACTATATTTGCCTGAGCACGTTAGCTAATAAACTAAAACGAAATCTAAGTTCGCGAGCGATTTGGTAAGGCTATGCGTTACCGAAATTAGATATCTAAAATCGGATTTTGGAATCGATTTTAAATCTGAAATATTAGTTGGCGTTGAAAACCAATAACGCCCATGACTACAGTCTCGCCAAGTCCAATGTCCTTGAACGAAGATGCACGCACGTGACCCGTGGCGACGTAACAACAGGGTGAAATTTCTGTCACCCGATCAACGAACAACTCCGTGCCTAAACTGTCACCGTGAGCTAAGTCACCCGTTAGGTCACCAATGTTTACCGAGATATTCATGATTAAAGTTTTTGAGGTTATGTCACTTCCAAACTATCATTTTCTGGTTTTAGACTAGTAAACATGGGCTGATTCAATTCAGGCTCTTTAAAAGCCTAACATAACCTAATATATATAGCCATAACATGACTTTGCCCTAGAATTCAATGTGTAATGACAACTGACAACATCAATATAGTGTCGGTCGTATAAACAAAATGTCAGAAAAACTTGAGTTTCATGATAATAAGAATTTAATATAACAGTACTCTCTCCACTCTCGTTACAAGTATGAAACTGTGAAAAAAGTCATTTTAACTTAAATGAATATCAATTATAAGCAAACTTAACATTCAAATAAAGAAATCTAAAATATACAATTGAGTTTAAAAAAGTAATTAAAATAAAATGTATTTATTTAATTAATATGCTTATAGAAGAAGTGTAAAAAAGATCAGCATTTAATGATAAAACATTAAAAGAATAGTCAGGTCCTAAAGTGCGAAGTAATTCATCAAAACTTCCAACACTTATTCGGAAATGCCGTGAATCTATGTAATGCTTTTTCATCAATATTTAAAGGCTTTTTTCTCATGCGTGTTATGAGTTAGTAGACAACAATCTTGTCTTGGAAATCCATAAGGACGAATGACCCCTTGATTTCAAAAAAAGTTTTGTCACTGTCAGCCTTCGTGAGCGCACTCCGCTTTGGAGAGGTGACGTGACGATGACAAACTTTTATGTCACCCGTGCTCGCTACCCCTAATTTTCGTAATATTGTTAGCAAAACAGCCATTGAATTGCCGGGCCACTGCTGAGCTAAGGCCTGTTCTCCTTTTTTGCGGAGAAGATTTTTGGTATTTCACCACACTGCTTCAATGCGGGTTGGTGGAATAATTTTAATGTTATGTAAAAAGAGGTTACAATACAAATTACATTTGCGGTCATTGCACTTTTAAGATACACAACATTTCCTTATATATATTTTTCTCGTCAAGTCGAGGATTTAAACTGTGACTCATTTCGACTTTTTACTCGATTTACTAATTTTGTTTTCGTTTTTATATGAAAAAACTAATAATTGGACTTCAAGTTATCTTTTTACTTTACGTCAGCTAAAGGAAAACGCTTGTTGCATAAAAGATAATGTACATTGTCTTTTTAAAGCCATAAAAATGAAAATGCCAAAATATGACACATGACATGTGTCAATTGTCATAGGCATTCAACATAGGATGAAAAGTCATTACAATTGTATTATATTTTTTTCGACGATAAACGATTATTAATTTATAACTTACCGCTACTTTAATAAATTTCACCACTCAGGTCTTGTTATAATTTTTTTATTTTATTAATATGTGTTCAAAAGTATATGACATAAAATGGATTTATTAAAAACACCTTCAACCCAATCTTTGTTAGATTCTGATTTAGAGTCGGTTGAAAGTCTTCAATATGTAGATTTCGAAGAGGTAAAAGTAGCGCAAATTTTTTTTTTTATTTATATATCAGTATTATTTATTATCATAAACTGCAATAAAGTATCAGCTTGTAAATGTCTTATTGCTGGGCTTACGCCTTCTCTCTTATTCAATTAATACCTATTACTATAAATATATATTATTTTAGCTTGATGAAGTGGAATATGCTTTACCTGCTAGTGAAGCTCCAACTCTTGCCGAAGTATTATCTTCAGATGGATTAGAAATAGAAAACAAATTTCCATTTAAGAATCTTGAGGAATCAACTACATGTTCTGCCTTACAAGTTGATTTCTTACAAGCCATTTCTCAGCAATTAACACAAGCCCAGGTAAGTTATTAAATCAAGCCATGGTGTCCATAATCAAGCACAGATATTGATACTAAAAAATATAAACAATGCCTTACATTGTCATTGCAGTATTAACTATAAGAACTAGGTTCAGAAACTTAGACATAATTTATAATCTTGTTTTGCTGCTATAAATGGATATTTATATTATAACAATAAATGATGGTTATTATTATGGATTGTCACTGAAATAATGCATAAAACTCTTAAAGTAAAAGAGTAAAAATATCCCTTTTAGAATATTTTGCAGACAACGCTGTAAATTAGTAACAACCAAAAGGCACAGACTTGTTTAACATTTGACATAAATAAAAGAAATAGACATTAATTCACTTTCATTGCTGTAATAAATATTGTATTTACCTACAAGCAACTTCTGTATTTCTATTGTTCAATGTTGTACTCGAATATTTAATAATTCAATGCAAGTACCTCAATAACTGGATGTACATATGATACAAGAAAAAAGTTGATTGTCAAATATTAAATCATTTGAACAATATCAATTTTATATACAAATTATATAATATTTATATTTAAAAAAAAAACCTTAAAATATGTCATTCATTACTTTTATTCATGGAACCACCCATTCAGTACATCCCTCCTCCTCCTCATTAGTTAGACTCAAATGTCATGTCAATTTAAGATTAAAATTTTTTTCCTCTTGCCACTGGAATATATACACTATACTGGAATATATATACTTTACTTGGTGTCCATTCATTAAATTATTGATTAGTCAAAAAGTATATATTATTGGGAATCACTTGATAAGAAATTCCTGCTAGAACCACTATATGTTTTTTTTCCGTGTTATAACAAGTATGTAATCTTTTACCTCTATTTAGTTCATTAATAACTTATATTTTCAGATGTTAATTTGTATAATAGACTTTAATATGTCAATTGATAATAATTGACAAAATCCCATATAGCCTTCTTTCAGTGCAAAAATAATAATTTTATTTGATGTAATTAGTTAATTTCCTAGTATATCGATTATCGATATTATATATTGATTTACCAAGATTATGTTCAAGCATCAATACTATCTGACAACATTAATTTTGAAAAGACCTACAAAAATATTTTCAACTAGCTGATACCCATGATTTCATCCGCATTGCTTGATATATTAACAAAGTTTTCTTATACGAAGGAAAATATATCAAAAATATCGCAAGCATAAAAAGCTACTTTCTTTAAACATACATCACTGAACACGCAGTGCATATACAAATAGTTGTTTCTTGAAACTTTAATAACTTTTTATTGAATGAAGATATTGCAATATTTTTTTTTTGATAAGTGTAAGAAATAAAATTTAGAAAATTTCATTGAGATCTATCCAGTAGATTTTCCGTGATGCGCGCACAGCTGCAGACCTCTATCATTTTATTTATATAGATCAATTACAATAAGTATTTTAATATTCAAATCAAGGTGACTTACAAGTTAAAATAAATAACAAAATACGAATTAAGTCATTAAATAGTGTACTATCGACTTTAGTTATAATTTAGTTTACATTGTATGATAACAAGCAACCGTTATCATATGTTTATCATACAAACATCCAGTATGCTTAAAAACTTTGAATCATTTAGGTTTATAAAATTATTTTTTGGGTAGAGTTTATTTATACCTTATAATTGTTTTTTAAGGAAAGATCATCAGCTGGTGCCGCTACAACTTTAAGTATAGGACCTAATGGCCGACTGAGTGTAGGGACAGCCCATGGTCACATTTTGTCATTTCATGACCAAACATTACGATGGGTTTGCGATGCTAATGGAGACAACGGGGCTGTTACATGTTTATCTTATAACCACGATAGCACTCGACTTTTGGCTGGCTTTGCACGTGGTTTAGTGTACCAGTACGAGAGTATACGCGGCGTTATCCTTCGCCGTGTTGTACTTGGGGGGGAAATATGGGGTACATTAAGAGTCACCTGGGCTGGAACATCCGGTCTGGCATTAGACACGGGAGGATCTGTGTGGCTTATAAAGTTTTCAAGACCTTTGGGAGTAAGGTCTGCAAGAGTTTCCTGCCTATTTTCGGGAGCCCGTGGTGAAGTTGTGGCCATGAGCGCTCGTGATGCTCGTATTTTAGCTCTAGCAACTCTATCAAGAGTGATAATAGTAGCTGGAGGCCGAGCTGCCGGAGTACGATTGGATGGGCCATCGGATGTGCTTCCTGTACTGGAGTGGTGCGAACTAGACGTTAGAATGCTCGTATGCGCACGTGCAAACATTATGCAATGGCTTGCCGTATCATTAAATGGATCATCGATTAACCTCCGGCCTGTTCAACGCGTGGAACTGAAATCTTCGCCGATATGGCTCGGATGGCTTGGTGGTGGTTTGGCTATTTTTGATTCTGACGAAAACCTCCGACTATGGGGCGATGATTATGATAAACCGTTAGATTTATCACAAATAGAACCAGTATATTCATCAGCTTTTTTTAAGGTGAGTGGGAGGTGAGAAAGTATCAATTATTTTTATGATAAATAAAAGTTGCACCACAATTTTAACTTCATTGATATTTTAACCGATTGCGGGGAAGTTATAAAGGTTTTTGCATGAATGTTTTCTTGCTCTTAATACCATGTTTTGGGTAAAGCGATGGTACATTACCATAAAACAGCAGCATAGCGGATAGGACATAGTAGTCGGTATCAAATAAATGTTTCTAATCCAGATGCGGATATCAAAAGTTTACTCTACGTGTAATGATTAGTTTTTTTAGTAATTGTTAAACATGAAGTAGTGACTGAGTAAATTTCTAAAGTATTTTTCTATGGTAAATACTTTAGTTTACATCTCGTAACTATTAGTGATTTTAAAAAATATAGATTTAACAATTATTCTGTGGCCTGTCGATTATAGGATCCATATCTCTTAGTAATAAGAACAGAAACGATGAATAGATGTCAGTTGTTTTATAAAACAATATCCCTATTTACCAAATATTGTTGGTATTAGTAACGTTAGCTTTGTGCCGATTAGCTCAATTAATTTTAATGATTTTGCGAATGTCAAAATGTGGTTTACATTTGAATCTACTTTTGACTCTTTTTACCATTATGACACAGTATTAATATATAACGCCGCTAAAATCAAATTCTTTTGTTTTAAGCAATTGATTTAAATATTTTATTCTCTTCCGTTAAATAACCCAGTAGGAATCATAAAAATAATTTTATTTAATTATTTAAAGGGTCACTGGACAGATGGTCGCGTATCTCGAGCAATGTGCAAGGCGGGTGAGAGCGCTTTAGGAGGTGCTTGCATATCGGAAGGCACTTTGGCCCTATTGGGTCGTCGTGGTGTCGTTCGTGTAAAGCCTCGCGATCTTCTAGCCAGGGCACAAGCGTTTATAACATCTGGACGTTACACTCAAGCTTTGAGATTGCTCTGCTCATCTCAAGGCCCAGAGACGAAGAAACTAGCTATCGAATTCATTGGAAATTTAGCAGATAGGCCCCATATACTGAGCAATAAAAATATTGCCGTCCAAGTTGTCAAGCTGTGTCTCAAATATGATATGAGGTATGACTTATACTTTATTTGACGTTATGAAGAATATTGGAATACAAAGTGATAAGAATGAACAACGTTATGTACAAAAAATAATATGAATTTTTGAGAATTTCAGTGACGAATTGTGGAATTGTCTTTGGGAGAATTGTTCAGGCGAACAAGCTTTCGTTGAAGCGTTGGGAGACGCCGCGGTGCGGGGCGAATTTTCCAACTCGCCACCCTCGCCAGATTTTACACAGGTAATTGAGTAAAAGGTTTAACATAGTATTTATTACTTGGTGGTAGGGCTTCGTGCAAGCTCGTCTGGGTAGGTACCACCCACTCATCAGATATTCTACCGCAAAACAGCAATACTTGCTATTGTTGTGTTCCGGTTTGAAGGGCGAGTGAGCCAGTGTAATTACAGGTACAAGGGACATAAGATCTTAGTTCCCAAGGTTGGTGGCGCATTGGCGATGTAAGCGATGTATAATATCTCTTACAATGTCAATGTCTATGGGCGTTGGTGACCACTTACCATCAGGTGGCCCATATGCTCGTCCGCCTTCCAATGCAATAAAAAAATAAAAAAGTAGTCATTTAATTAGGAAAAATGAAATTTATTTACCTATGTTAATAAGATACAAAAACATATTTGTATTGCATAATATTTTTAAAGAACATTTCAATACTGTGTAGTTTACCATAATATCTTAATGTTTTCATTCGTCCATGCGGCTCCAGGATCTCATCGAGAAGTTGGCCGAATTTGAGCCGGAGCTGGTGGAACGAGTCGTGGCGTCGTTGCCGCTGACGTCACTGGACCCGCACCGCGCCAGCGTGTTCACGCGCCAGCGCGGCCTGTGGCGCGGCGCGGGCGCCATCGCCGCCGCGCTAGGTGCGCCGCCCACGGACCCCACATCCCTCATCATCCCCATCACTCATACGGAACTTATAGAACATATATTGACATGTTCTGTAATTCTCATTTAATTATCAATACGCTAGCATCGCCGCATCATAATCGAAGTTCGATTTTAACGAGATAAAGGCAAAAAGAACAACCTCTTTTACCTAATTAAACTATAAATAAAGATAAAACTAAACAATGTAATGCAAACTCTTCAGCTAACGAATAGGAAACCTTGAATAGAAAAAGTAATAGTAATATTAATCTATAAAGGTCAAAACAAAAATATTAACTTAAGAAGTTAAGACCAATGGATCAAAATTAGACCCGAGTAAATAATAATTGCATATAGTATAGCAGAAGGTCATTCCGGCCATTCCGGAAAATCTGGATTGCGCAATTCCGAAATGAAGGTTTTAAGCGTCTACTAACCTTTAACTTGCTATACAACTGATTTTCCTGAAACTAAGACTAAACGGTATCTTGTAATATTTCTTATAATAATTCAATCATTTCAATTTGTAATTTTAACTGTTTTAAAGATTACGTCGGACAAACATAAAAAAAATATTTTAAAAGAGGTCATACTAACTTTACCAGAGGCAGTTACTTTTTAATCACAGTTTCAATTTTATTTATTTGTATAGAGTATAGATATGGTTAGTTATTACTAGCCCTGTTAGGCTCTAAAAAGTCAAAGCTAAAGATGAGATTGGTCTGGCCTTTTTCTCTTGTTGTAAACGCTTTTCCCCCACATGAGGTATGGGTGGGTGTGAGACTCACCGGCGCTGAATACCCACTGAAAAACTAGCGGTACCCACGCCGTCTTTTCGGGGGACGGCACGGGATCACTTGTGCATACTACCGTGACGTCACGATGGGTGGCCTGCCTCTGCAGGCTTTCAAAACGTCAACGATTATGGTTCGATTCGATTCCGACAATTGAGTTTTAATTATGTTTAATTATGTTGGTAGAATTGGACTCCTGTATATGTGTAAATTGTAACTTAGATAATATAGAAACGAAATTATAGTCCGTTCCGCTCGACTTGACAGACGGATGTACTGGCGCGATGCGTGAGCTAGTGGCGCACGTGCAGCCGACATGCGGCGGTGCGGGCTCGGCTCGCTGCGGCTGCGCGGGCGCCGCACTGCTGCTGGCGGCGGCGGACGCGTTGGGGGGGCGCGGCGCGGGCGGGCGGGCGCTCCCCGCGCACGCGCGCCCCTCCGCCCGGCACGACGCACTGCACGCGCTACTCGCCGAGGAGGTGAGTTACATAATATGCATCAGTAGTTACTAAACTATTGGTATAAAAATGGTCGATTACACCGACAATGGGAGCGTCAGTGGACGAGCTTAAGCTCCGTTGACGCGCAGGGCGGCGGCGGCTCGCCGCTGCGCGTGCTGGTGCGGCACGACACGTCGGCCGCCGTGCGCCTGCTGGAGCAGTGCGCGCGCGAGCCGCCCTTCGCGGGCCCGCTCGGCAAGCAGAACCGTCTACGCGTGGCGCGCGCGCTGCTCGCCTGCACCGCCGACCTGCAGGTGAGTGCACTCTACACTTGGAACTTCGGTGATTGCTTGATTGATTTTTAGAGAGTAAATAGCTTTTTTTATTGTATAAGTAGCGGACGAGCATATGGATAGTGGTAACCAAACCCCATAGACGATGGTGTTGTATGAAATGTTTACCATCGCTTACATCGCCACTGCGCCACCAATCTTAGGAACTAAGATGTGAGGTCCTCTCTCTAGGGGTTGTTAGCGGAATAGCAAACGACTACTGCATTCTCTCAGCCGAGTTAAGAACAGTTACTAAAAACTGAACTAATTCGTCTATATACATATATATGATATTAAATGCCATATAAGATAAACATTGTTACAAAAGTATTGAAAATTTATCAAAATAATGTATTCATACTATCTGGAAAGGAAATCGTTTCCTCGCAGCGCTTTAATATTTTCGCAAAACAGTAAAATCTTTTAAATTACTGGAAAATAAATTTTACGAAACGAACATTTTGAGAATGTACAATATATATAGATTGCAATTGGGTGTGAGAAAGAAATTGACTCGGCTTTTAATTTTTACTGATAATTTTAACGATTGTACGTATTGATGAACTTTTTCAGGAGTCAGAAAGACGAGTAGAAATTATAGAATTTATCGCTGGACAGCTACAAGCAGGCGCATTGCCACTCGACCAAGAAGTAATAAAAAATATGCAACAGCTAGTGGACAATACTGACTGCGAGCGAGCCGATCGGGCGTGGCTGGCGATACTCACCCGAATACGAACTCAACGTGACCAAATGCTCTTGCAATACAGAGATGCGATCCTACGGCCGCGCGTTCTCTGGCGAATAGATTCAATGCTCGATCGACACGATGAAGCTCTAAAACAATTTCTTAATATTCAAAATCCCTCCGATCAAGACGTCGACGAATTTTTTGAGTATCTCAGAATGAGAGTTGAGGGCGATGCTGATACGAGAATTCGCATCCAACCTTATTTTTCCGCTCTTGTCGAACTACGACCACGATTAGCAGCAGCTCTGTTGGACGAACAATTTAATGAGTCACTCGGCACGATTTTAGACAGCCTAAGCCCGAAATGTAAAATTGAGTTCGGTAAATGTTTACTCGAAATGGGGCGTCTCCGCGGCGATGCTGCTGCGATTTACTTGCGTAGTTTGGGCGTCTCGCATCCCAGTGAAGTCAAGGATTTCCTAACTAAGAACCCAGGTATTATAATACCGGAGAACGCCCTCAGTATTGTAAGAGATCTAAGGCTCCGGGATGCGGAACCGGTCTGCCTAGAAGCCACCGGCGACTACGCGGGCGCTCTCGAAGCTCTCCTACGAATGATATCGACAACCGAAGACGAAAATACCAGAGCAGATCTGATAAGCGAGGCCAGCGGTCTGTGTCTGAGAGTCGCGCCGACCGTTCCACCGCCGGCGGCGGAGGACATGTGGACGCGATTGCTGCGCAGCGTCGGCTCCGTGCCGCCGACTCTGCTATTCGAAGCCATCTCGTTTCTTCCGATCGAGAAACTGGTGGTGGAGACCTGCGACTCGACACGAGTGGCCCTCACCATACTGGCGGGCGGCGCGGGCAGGCGGGAGGTGTGGGAGTGCGTGTCGCGCGTGCTGCGCAGGGAGGCGCACGAGGCGCTGGCGCGCGCGCTGACGGCGGCGCGGCGCGGGCTGGCCGTGCGCGGGCGCTGCGGGCGCTGCGGGCGCGCGCTGGGCGCGGCGGGCGCGGCGGGCGCGCGCACGGCGCACTGCGCGCGCGCCTTCCACGCCGACTGCGAGGCGGACGCGAGCTGCGCGTGCGGCCGCCGCGTGCCGGCCGAGTCGCTGCCGCTGGCGCCGCTGCCGCGCCGCCGGCTCGACGCGCCGCAGGACTACGGCCTGCAATTGATCGCGCCGCCTCGACCCGACCTGGAAGGTGTCGTGTGACCGGTGCTCTGTTTTTTTTAATAACTGTGTCCTTATTTATTACTTCGTATAATATAATATGTTATAAGGTTTTTCCGTTTTATTACCCTAGCGTAATTTTTATTAACAGAGTATGACTTTTTTTTGAGTATTCTTAGAAAATATACACATTCAATAATGAATAATCATGCAATAATAGCCACTCAAATAAAAAACTAATTAAATGCATAAAATATAAAATCTATCTTCCTTTTAATTAAAAAATGAGTCTTACACATGAGTTTATTTTCTGTTACTGGCCGCTTGGACGCATAATTACAAACATTTTAAAAAAGCATCCATAGCTCATTCTTTTTTTGAAATTGGAGAATAACATTTCTTTCTTAGCTTTTTCTATTATTTTGGCGATCAATTATATTATAAGTAAAAAGGTCTAGATAGGTTACAAGCACTCCTTGAGCACTAGTTCGAAATCAGGATAGTAATCCACACTTCACCTCAGTATTATGTCACCATTGTCAATGGATAGACGTCACGTAGCGAGTACAATTACAATTAAAAGTGACCCAAAATAACCGGAAATGCCGTCGTGTGTAAATTTTCTATTTATCATGATATTTTCACAAATCAAACATTATATTCGTAAAATATGACGCCAGAAATGAGTGAATGCAACACTATTATGCTAATGAACGAGTGCAATAGAGATAGACGACAATACTGATCATAGAGTAAAACACAAACAGTGGCGGCAGTTGGCACATATATAATAATTTTATATGTTTGTTATGTTTATATAAATGAAAAAGAATATGAAATTATTAATTATATTACTAAATTGAAATCAATATATAAATAAATATTTTTTTCAGTGTGTCGTAAAGGAGAATATTTATTTAGGTGTATTAATAGTGTATAGATGTATGATAAATTATTTAATTGTTTCTAGATTTCCATCGAATGAACTAAACATCAAATAAACACTATCAACCCACTAGATGCACCTTGCATGTTGATATTGTTTATTTGATATTAAATTTTTATAAAATTATTGATAGCTTTTATTTAGCTATTTTCAATGATTTTTTTAGTACTTTTACAAAATGAATTTATGAGTAATCGCATTCATAGGCATGAAGCCAGGTAAGAAAAAACGTATTGTCTGATAATTTATTCAGTCGTTTCTTTTACACGAGGCGACGCACTGTCGCAAACGAAATTCGTCTCTTTTTCACTTGTAACTTTTTTTTTTTATGAAAGAGGGGGCAAACGAGCAGGAGGCTCACCTGATGGAAAGTGACTACCACCGCCCATGGACACCTGCAACATCCGAGGACTTGCAGGTGCGTGCAGGCCGGCACCTTGGAGGAAAGAGTACGCTCTCTTCTTGAAGGTTTTTATGTCATATCGGTTCGGAAAAGTCGCCGGCGAAAGCTGGTTCCACAGAGTGATTGTGCGAGGCAGGAAATGCCTTAAGAAACGCACTGTTGTGGATTTCCAGACATCGAGGTGATGGGGATGGAATTTGGAGTTCTGGCGCGATTTTCGGTGGTGAAATTCAGCTGCCGGGACTAATCCAAACAACTCCTCAGAACACTCCCCGTGATATATGCGATAGAGTATGCAGAGTGACCCAACATCTCTACGCAAGGCCAAAGGATCAAGCCGGTTGGTAATAGCCTGATCGTCTACAATTCGAACCGCTCTACGTTGAATGTGGTCAAAAGGAAGAAGCTGGTACTGGGGAGCTCCCGCCCAGAGGTGAGAACAGTACTCCATGTGGGGCCGAATTTGCGCCTTGTAAAGTTTTAGGCGATGGTCAGACGTGAAGTACCGTCTCGCCTTGTTGAGCACTCCAAGCTTTTTAGAAGCCAATTTGGCTTTAACTTCCAATTGACCGCGGAACTGAACAGTGTTCGAAATCTCGACGCCAAGTATACCGATACTGGCTGTGGCATCGAGGGGAGTATTCTCGAAATGAGGGGATATGACAAAAGGAGATTTTTTTGCGGTTAACGCGCAAACTTGTGTCTTATTGGGCTTGAATTGGACCAAGTTCAGTCGGCCCCAGTCCGAGACCTTGGTTAACAAGGTCTCGACTTCAGACACAAGTTTGTTCCGACACTCGTCGACGTGTTCCCGAGAAATATTAGCACGGCCGGTGTAAAGAACGTCTACAGTGCTGTCATCCGCATAGCAGTGAATGTTACTGATTTGTAACATATCATTGATATGCAGAAGAAACAGAGTAGGTGAAAGAACGCAGCCTTGTGGAACACCAGAATTGACGAATTTTAAGTCAGAGCATGCACCGTCGACAACGACCTTGATGCTCCGATCTGCCAAAAAACTGGTGATCCACTTGCACAATTTCTCGGGAAGCCCGTAGGTAAGCTTGGAGAGTAGCGCTTTATGCCATACCCGTTCGAAGGCTTTCGCTATGTCCAGACTGACAGCTAATGCCTCCCCTTGGACTCAACCGCCGTAGCCCATCTGTGAGTAAGGTAAACTAGAAGATCACCAGCTGAGCGACCCCGACGGAAGCTGTATTGGCGGTCGCTAATCAGCTGATGCTCCTCTAGGTACCGCAGGAGCCTAGATGTATGATCCTCCACATCTGGGATTCGCGTTGGCGAGGTAACCAGTTGTGTCAGATCATATGCCAAGGCAAAATCGACCACAGATCTCCCCGCATGATCGGTGGTACGTGATCCAAGCCATTCGGCATGGTGGGCGTTAAAATCGCCAAGAATCACGATCTCTGCGGATGGGATCTGCTGCAGCATGGAATCTGTAGCCCATTGGATGTGCTCAACGAGCCGGTCAGTTTCGGCATTACCGCTATGGGACCTATATAGGCACGCGTAGATTCGCGGATGATCATCGCAGTCTACGCGCAGCCAGAGAATGGATAGGTCCCTCCCTTCAAGATGGGCGAGGCGACGAGAGCAGATATCCTCTCTGACGTAAACACACACTCCCGCCCGTGGCACAAAGAAATGTTCCAACTTGTACCCCGGGTAGGAGAGGAATGAGGTGTCCGCCGGAGACAATATCTGGGTCTCGGTTAAAAAGAGCAAGGCCGGCTTCGCCGTCTCGAGATGGTGTATGTCCTGAGCATGGATGTCCAGAGAGGGATTGTCCACCGCAGGCGCAGATGGTACCCTCCTGGGGTAGTTGTTCTTTATTCTGCGCACTCATTTTGTTGGGGGGGTGGGAATTGGGCCTCCGGAACTCTCACACACCGAACGAAACGCGGTAGCTTGGCTACCACTTCACGCCGATTTTAAGTGAGAGAGTGATACTTAAATCATGTCAGTTTAGCGACAAATCGTAATGTTAACTATTTATGAAATAGATTCAGCCGGCATACATTTACGTAATTATATTTTTTTCATTACTTCCGCAACCTTTCAACCGTAAGCTGACGCACCCGCGGTGGGTTCACTAATTGAAAATAATTGCAATCGATGGGCGTAAGGTGACACATTACCTAAAATGGAATGCTACATGCGTTACTGTATGTTTTCCTGAAAAAGCTAATAAATAAGATAAATAAGTTGCGCGTTAATGGTATGGTTTGTGTGAAGGTGAACACATTTACACATACTAGTCGTATTTCAAAGTTGTCGCCTGCCCTGGTGTTGTCACATTTCAAATTCGAGCAAATTCAAAAAAAATACTCGATGTTGGGGAATTAGAGCACTCAAAATATGCATTTTAAATTACAAAGACATTTTTACAGCATTTTTCTGTTAGATACCTATGTCTCTTAAGGGTCGAACAGATATTTTTTAAAAATTATATAATTTATTTTGATATCATGAAAACTTTTAAAACATCTTTTTCATGAATAAATATTTTATCGAGTTATGAAATGTTATTTTCATCGCTAAGTTATTGTTTTAATTTCAGAAAGATTGACCGTAATAAAAGTTGCATGTAACATGAAAGATTGCTAATTTACAATGAACAGTTCGGCCAATTTCGATAAGAATATGCGAGTTAGGAGTCACTTGAGGAGCAAGTGTGCTGACATTATAAACATACAAACGAACATGTTTTGAGCTAGCCAAATCTGAATACTTTATCTCTATATTCTTCGCGACATGAACATGAATTGTGGAGCAATGAAACGCACCACATCCTCTATCGATATTTCTATAAATGATCTGATTTCTATAAATGAATCCAGGTAGTTGTTGAGCAACAAATACATATTGCTATTGTCGTCTCATGTATCAGATGGTTATTGTAATAATAACAAAATAATATTTACGACCTTCGTTTTATTTTAAAAATAAGCATGGTATTGAAGCAATTATTAGATTAGTGTAGTAAAACTCTTAAGTAAAGAGACAATTTATTTTTAATGCAAAGTTACAATATACACTACAATCATAAAGTGATTTGTAATTTACAATCATTAGTAAAGTAGCTATTAAACAAAATATGTATAATTAATATTTTAAGATGTGACGGTGAATAAAAAAAAAACATAAATTTGACTGAATCAAATTCTACACAATTTTACAGAGATATATTTAGCCTAACTATTAAAATTTTACTTCACACGTTCTACGGATATTAAATGTATTTCAATGTCACACATAAAATCAAAAACACCTTCAGAGATGTATGACTTTTCTTAAACCTAATATCTAAAATATTTTTATTTTAGACTATTTTAATATATTATAACACAGATTAAAAAAGAATAGTAACGTTTTTAATATAGCTTTATATCGTTGACAATGATAAATTGTACAACCATTTTGTAAGAAAACCTGCACTTAACTATCGTCGAAACTGTGAGAATACTTTTTCACCATTAAATGGCTACAAACGTGACTATATGGCGTGACATGACATATATGGTGCAAAGAGAGTTTATTGATAATAAAACAACATATTTATACATGTTGTGTTACTAACAAGAATAATACGAAATTGTATAGATGACAAGGTATATTCTTATAATATACTTTAAAAGTAATTGAAACGCAACGTCAATATACTCTTCCTTGCACACGCTTCAAATGTACACGCTATTCATATTTGGTTAAAATTGTGTTGAATGTACCAAACACGAAATACTTTCATGATTCATGAATACATAAATTTGTCATACGTCTGTAGTCATCCTTAAACATACATTCATTTAATAAGACAAAAAGTTAGAAAACTTAAATATATAATATTCAGACATTTATGTATAATTAATATGTTTACACACAGCAAGATACATATATTATATATATATCAGACTAAGGTTAACTATTGTACTGTTAATACCAATACATACAGCTTTGAAGAAGACATCCATGTAGTATAGTATAATTATCTTAATATATTAACATACACCGTACATTAACAATTTTAATGAGACAAAAGCTCTGTGTGTGTACTTTATTGCACGATATGGGCATTTATATTGATGCCAGATTAAAGAAATAAAAACTTCACATCTCCATTTTTTAATATATAATGATATATGATAAAAAATATTCATGTATTACCAAGTATTGTGTTGTACATGACCTTTATGTATATAACAAAATAAAAATAAAAAACGAATAACAATATGTATATTGCGTCAAGAATTAGTACGAAATGGAGTAACGAAGTTTTATGACATAATCGTATTGATGTTCACAAAGTCATTAAACAGCTATCCAATGATTTTATAACTACGTACTTTTCACAAGCAATTTATTTTAATAAAAAGGCAAACAAATATAAATAAATCTTCTGGTTTGAAAAAAAAATATCGAGCCTCAATTTATCTTCAATTATCGTCAATCTTAAAATAGTTTTATTATATCACATTATACATGACTAATAATGTGTTGTAAATTTGAATTAGCTTGGTTTTCGTCCGGATTTTAATTATAAACTTTTAAATTTAAAAAAATCCAACAAAAGATTGAGTGGAGGTATTCACTCAACCTATTATCAAATAAGTAATGGACATTTGAATGAAATTAAAACCTCACAAGTACCCAACTAATATTCTTTAAATATACTTAAATTACACTTTTTTACTATTTTCTTTATCGATTCCCTTTCAATGAATACGCCAATGATTACTATTACTAATAAATATATTTGGAGATTAAATAATAGTAGAACAAGTATCACTATTCGGGGTTACTCATTAATTCTTTGTCGTAAAACGATTTTTAATTTAGAGAACATTTTGAGGCCATAATTGAATTAAATGAATATTATCTTCTTTATTTCTATGTCGTTAAATACTTGACAATAACTAAAGATAACATTTCTGGCCATAAAAAATGCTTAAGACTTATCTTCCGCAATTCCTTATTGGAAAGCTGAAGGTCCCCTATTACAGTATTTGAAAATAAAATGTTTAAATTACTGCTTATCATCGTACAAATGTACGAGATGCTTTCCGGTCGGATTCCCATAAAATCTTTATTATTGCGTTCGTAAGACTAAACCACATAGTTAACAATATGGTTAGACATTATTTTAGAAATACAATATATGTATTACTACTACTTTTTCATATTAACTCCCATAATTTTAAACGAAAATAAAGTTTTTATTTATAATAATAAGAAATAAAACGTTAAACTTGTTTCGAAATAGTCCTTTTGGAGAATGTGTTTCTATTTAGTTTAAGTCATCACTATACATTGACACTGAGCTCATAACGACAAGTCATTTACTTTAAACAAAAAATAGTGTCACAATGTACTGTGCACCATATGCTTTAAATAGTAATGTACTAATCCCTTCTTAAAAACTTTACTCTGCATTATCATATCGCACACTGAAACAAAAAAGGGTAGTAAATAATTTCAAATAATTGTTTATTATGATTTTAATCCCTCAACTATTTCTTAATTAACAGTTGACAAAATCAAACATAGTCCTACAAAAAAAACTTAAGTGTTCAAATTTTTTATAAATGTCTTTGATATAAATGAAAAATTACCGTTGACGTTGCCCTCTACGCTTGCTGAGTCGACGGCCTGATGATGGATCTTGCAAAGTAAAACGATGTGTTGTTTCCGGTGCCACTCTGAGATTTCTAGAATCCGACGAGCGAGCGACTTCCACCTGCAAAAGAAGGTAAGCTATACATATAAGCATGAAGAAATCCTAATGCATAGATTTTGGACAAAATAAGAAATGCAACATTATTTATTTTTTTAAATGAAAAAAAGTAAATATACTTAATAATAAATTTTGATCGATAGTATTACCTTGTCCATGAATTTCTTTATTAATTCGGGGCAATTTAGATTGCTTTCCGGTTCCCACGAGTCAAACTGGCTGGACCACCCCTTCCAATGAATAAGAAATTCTCTAGCACCATTCTTTTTATGATGTACTTCAAGAATACGTTCCACCTTGTAAAGATTTAACAATATTAGTTATATCATGTTAAGTATCAAACTGTATGATTACTTGAGACTAAACATCATGATTTTCATACAAAGTGCTTGGGGAAGATTTGTAGTGTCATAGGAAATGTCTTTAGTACATTTTTTTTCTTAATTCCACAGAGGTATTAACCATTTAAACATGTTACCGACAGTTCAAATAAGTCATCTAAATTTAAATTTTTGACTAAGCCTGATTTTTAAAGAAAACAGTTTAGTATAACAATTTCTCACGCAAATCCTTAAAAGTTTTAGTATAGACTCTAAATAACTTTAAAGGTGAATATAAACTAAAGCATCTTCACTATTTTAGCCCATTTTTATTGAATTATCTCATATCCTTGGCATTTTGAAGTATGTACAACTGTCATGACAAATTGGTTGCTTGATAAAGTGGGCAACATTTTTGTGCTGCTTGAAAACCTTCTCTCAAAATCTGGGGTAATCCTCTCCTAAAATATGAGCTTAAAATGTCTAACTGGCAACTTATTCTATTTATTTTGATACCCATATTTCATATCATAGGAAATGTTATTGCTTATTTTTAACATTTCCTTAGTGCAATTTATTTTTTGTTGACATTCAGTTTGCTTTAGCATCATTTGTAATACACGTAATGATTGACTGGATTAGATAGCAGATAGCTATGACTAAAAATTTACATTGCCAATAAAATTATATCTATAAAAATACAAATTGCTTAATATTTTAAAGCTTACCTCATACTCAGCATTTGCATCTGCATTTTTTCCATCCCATTCTGTTTTAGTTTTTTTGGGTGGTGACTTGCTCTCTTTCTTTACACCTTTTCTCTTTTTGTCACTCTTGGGTGTGTTTTTGGAATTTTCCTTCTAGTATTAAGAAAAAAATCTTATTTTGTATTTATGAAAGAAAAATTGATGCCAACTTATTAGTTATATCATAGACAAGACATAACCTATTCCAATAAAAAAGTAAAGACAAATATACAAATTACATGTTGATACCATTGGTCAAGAATTATCTTTGAAAGAAAAAATAAGTTTATACAAATATTTTAAGATAAAGATAAATGCATAATTTTAGAAAATAACATAAGATATAGTAAACATAGGATTTATTTGTTCTTCACTTATTCTAATAGCAATTATAAATTATAAGTATATTTTTTTATTATTCATCTGAATTATTATTAATAAATCAATTTTATGCATATTTTATTATAACATTTATGGAAATTTGTAATTTCGTTTTTTATTTATAAAAAAAACTTACTTCTTCATTAAACTTGTTGATCAAGTCGGGGCATGATAGAGTATGAGCAGGCTCCCAAGTGTCACTATCAACAGAATATCCCTTCCAACGAATTAAGTAATGCAATTTGCCCTTGATTCTCTTAGAATCCACAATTTTTTCCACCTATGTGTAGAAGAAATGTTAATGATCGCAGTTAATAATAAAACAAATTTTTCGCAACAAAGAATTCGCCAAAAGAACAAGAATTTCGCCAAAAACTGTTTAAAATATTTATAACAGATAAAATCTGATAAAATAATGACAACTTCATAATGTTACTTCATAAAGTAAATAAGAAATTATACAAACCTCAAATTCTTCGTCGGCGTCTTTTTTGTTGTTGCTTTTATCAGTTTTTTTTTTCTTCGATATACTTTTAGCTTTACTTTTCTTAGTTGATTCTTTCGGCTTTTCAGATGCACTTTCACTTGCATTATTACCGATTAAGCTATCATTAGACTCCTTTTCGTCGTGTACTGATTGATCCGCTTCCTGATGCTCTTCATTGCTTATAGATCCAGATCCACTCGTTGATGAAACAATATCATCGTCCGTACGACTCTTCGATACTTTCCGCATCCTGAACTTTGGAAAGTAAACAATAATGGAAGAGTTGATATACGTAATATAAATTGATTTTCTTTTAAAATTCCACGTAAATAAAAATAAATGGAGGGAAAATAGAATATAAATATATAGAACGACTAGGAACGCTTTATAACCATAGACACACAAGACAATAGACATAAAAGCAAATTGCACAGTATAATAATAATTGATTATTGAGTTTTATGGACATTGACAAAAATAAACATTGTGATAAATTCTTATCAAGTATTATTTACCTACATTAGCATTATTGCGGGAACATAAGCAAGAATCATTGAATTTTCATATGCTTCATTTTTGATTATGTTTAGTTTTATAATGACTGTCTCGATGGTCTAGCTAGTCTAGCTAGTTCAAAATTTCAAATACCAGGCTGGGCCAATAAAATGTTATTGAGATTTTCTGTCAAAAATTGTCAGTAGCAGCCAGGAGTCTGGAAGTTGGAAGTGTGTACATTCCCGTGCCTCGGAAAGCACGTAAAGCTGCTGGTCCTGCGCCTAAACTCTTTCAGGTCGTGTCGGATTGCCGTCCCATCGGCATCGGATCCTGCGCAGTTGGCTCATCTCTCTCGAGATCGGCCGCAGTGGCCGAAATCGACCAGGAGGACCATTATTATAATTATAATGTATATTTCATCTGGTTCATGACGGTGAAGAAAAATACCGTGGCTAAATTAGTGTCTGATGAAAATCTGCCACATTTATATCCACCAACCCTAAAAAATTAGAATGGTCGTTGCTTATACATAAACCTTTCTATGCTGAAAACAAATATTTTATTTAAAATAGGCTTAAGAATGACTATGAACACATTTTTTATATTAATAGGTAATCTCGTAAATGATATAGTATCAATTACACTACAATATCGAGTACACACTGTTTTATTGCCTCTACTGGGCTCAGGGCTGGTACATTTTCTCGTCTAGAGAATCGGAGTTGCTATTCAAAGAGGAAATTCTACTAGCATTCTTGCCACCGCGTGGAATGGTGGTCGTGGTGGTCACGATTTATATAGTAATTATTTTAATTTTTTAAGGTATTAATGTAAATAAACATTTTAAAATATCTATTTGTTAACTCAACATCGATATTGTCTAATATACTCTATGTCAGTAATTCAGTATACATAATACAGATTACAGATTAATCTGTCAGATCTAATGAAAAGAAAAGTAGAAATCGTAAACGATTTGTGAAATAGTTATGAAAGTTTTTCTAAAACCATGACAAGCAGAGCCAGTTTTAAAAATACACGAATGAATTTTAAAATTCAAAATGAATCGCCAGACTCAAAAGGTACAAAGCCCATCCGAGAAGCATCGTCTGTATTAGAAATTCTAATACTTATGATTGTGCATATTTGTAAGAAAGTGTTATTCTTTGACACAAGTTTAAAAATAGCAATTTATTTAGGAGCTCTCTTTTTATTATCTCTAATAGCTGATGTCCTAACTTTTCCAAAGTCATATTTCTCAAGAAGCGATAACATATTTAACCAATATTTTGTAAAACTTGGATGGTTCTGGACATTATTTCTGACAGTACCATATGTCTTTTTGACTTCTTACACTACTTGTTGCGGCAAAAGAAAGATTATCTTTACAGCTCATTTATTAAGACTTCTAATTGCTACTGTATTTTGGTATACATGGACAACAATATTTAACGTAATTGAAACAAAGTATGGCCGCTGCAACTCTAAATATTATGATGATAAAGTTACTTGTTTAAAAAATGGACATTTTTGGAATGGATTTGATATATCAGGTCACTGTTTTATTTTAATTTATTCAAGTTTAATTTTAATAGAAGAAGCAAGAGCTATTAATGGCTGGGAAAGAATCAAAGATTATATCCGTGATGAGAAGTATTACCGAAGTGTTAATGATAAGTCACCTAGTGTTAATCCACTAAGAAATATCAACACCGATGAATTAAATACTTTAAAAACATCCTATGAGAAGTTCACTCCATATGTAAGAGCATTTTTAATAGTCATTGCTCTTTTTCAACTATTATGGGATGTAATGTTGGTATCAACAATATTGTACTATCACATTATGGTTGAGAAATTTATAAGTGGAATCATTGCAATACTTACATGGTTTGTAACATACAGAGTATGGTACACAATACCTAACATACTCCCAAACTTACCAGGTCAAGGAGTTTTTAAATACAATTCAGATAAAACAGCTTCTGCAAGTATACCACAAAGAAAAAGATCAATTATTACCAATGGCAAACACTTCATGGGAATGCCACTAAACAAAGTTCAAGAACCAGTAGAATCTAATGACACAAAATAGGAATAATTAATTATAAATGGTTTTGTTATATATTTTTTTGTTTTCATTTGTAGTTCAATATTTATTATGAGTAATTTTATATAATGGGAGTTTTTTACTTTAAGCTTTAAAATATCAATGGTGTGATAGTATATGAAATACATTTTTGTTTTGGTGGCTGTAAAAATATTGCCTTTTTGGAAGACATTGTTTAATTTCTTCCTCATTTTTAAGACATTGACAGTTTTTTTTTGTTAATTAAATTAACCAGGTACTTATTTATGTTAAACCCTAATCTATTTATACTTATACCTTTTAATTTATACTTTTGTACATTTCATTTTACCCAAAATACTAACATTTTTAAATTAAAGGATTTTAGTTAAAATATGTGTAACTAACAATCAATTTCAAGTTTTAATAAATAATAATAATAACTACTGCAATCACATTTTTATACGAAGTTAATACACCTAGCCAGTTTGTGGTACACATAATATGTATTATGAAACTCACAACATATTGTTAATTTTTGTATGCAATATATTTTTTACCCATAAATTGTTTTCTTTTATTCAAAATCAAATCTCTTTGTTATCTCAAGTGCATAATTTAATAAAGCCTAAAAATAATGTTGTCTTATATTTACCTACTGATAGCTCAGATAATGCAAAGAATTGTGTAGATTACTTACCAAACCAACTTACCAAAATCATAACTTTAGTAAAAACACACAAGTTAAAAAAACTTGTACTAATGTGAATACGCAACGATTTAGTTTATTATGTAAGAAATTCATTTTATTAAGATTTTTTTAATCTTCGGCTTAGGATTTATATTTTTTAAAAGTACCTTCTACATTCTTATATGTTTATTTTAATTCATCAAAACTGCTTACTGTAAGAAGTGTTTTGTATTAAATATGCTGTAAAGATATTTTTGAAAGCCTGTGGATACAAATAAAAAAAAACTGGACAAGTGCGAGTCGGACTCGCCCACCGAGGGTTCCGTACATATTTAGGGTTGTGTTCATTTGTTAATATTCAAAATTTTGAATGAAATAAGCAGGTAAGCATAACAGTGTAAACGTGTTAGTTTTGGTTAAGTAAGTATGTGCACCAAATGTATTATGGACCTATACCAGTTCCTTAAAAGGGAAAAAGGATTTTTCCATTCTTCGTCATAAATCGAAAACTATACTTAAAAATAATTGACACTTTGTTTAAGCTTGTGCCAATGAAGCCCTTTCATACGATACCCCACATGACACGGTTAATTCAATTCAAAATTTGGACCGCCGTCTCTTGCATAAAGACCCTACAAATGTATAGTTTTCAGATTTTTCCCTAAACTTATTTTATTTTTTTATTTTATTTTATTGGACTACCAACAAAGTATACACAGAAAATTCTAATACTAACTTATAAATAAAATTACTAAGTGCTACTTTAATAATAGGCAATCACTACATGCTAATAGAAAACAGCAATAGTACATGAGTGTATATGTAGAAAAAATAAAAAAAACTATTTACTTAATTGGTATACAGAAATGTGACCAGAGATACTTAAATGGTTAGATACTTAAATAACTATGTACAGATTTTTTAAAATTACGAGGCTTGTAACAAAAACTATCGCTATTAGTTTTTCTAAAAACAGAGTTGAATTTATTTATCATTCTATTAAGGGGAGAGAAACGGCCAAGATTGCTATTACATAGTTTAGTATAAAATAAAGAAAGAAATACTCGTAGTACGGTATTACTTGCCAAATTTCATAGTTCAAGGTCAACGGGCAATACCCTATGAATTTTGATTTTCTTGAGTGTGAAATATAAGTTTTTTGAGGCATAAACTTAACTGAGAAGTTTGATTTTTTCACAGCTTCAAGAGACCGTAGACTTTAGTATATCGTTTTAATTTCGACTCGATACCAGCCAATCCAGCCGTTCCCGTGATAAAGGGTCTTGACAGACAGACAGACGGACGGACGGAAGGGCAACAAAGTGATCCTATAAGGGTTTCGTTTTATCCTTTTGTGGTACGGAACCCTAAAAATAAGTACATAACCAGCAAATTATTTCAATATGTTATGACATTGGCTTTAGCAATATTTTTTATATAACGTTTTCATTTTCAACGTTTAAGAACACTGCTACGTAGATAAATCCACAATTAAAGTGTGTGTGTGCTCATGTTTATATAGTATATACATAGTATCATTAAAAATAACCGTTTTTCAAAGACATTACGCTGTTACAAGTTTTAAATTTGTATCAGTAGTTTTGGGTGCTAGAACACCGAGTAACGATAATACTAAGTTATGAATTGTATCAAGTAAAGATGAATAAATTTTAAAGATAAAATGTCGGTTAGGTAGGTACATAATACCAATGAATACGGACGTCTGTATTCATTGATAACACATTATACAAATTACAATGTCGTCCTGACGGAAAACTAATATTTTTCTAACATCTTTATTTATTTTTATATAAGTATTATTCAAATCTAAACGCAGTCTCATATTAAACACTACAACATAATTTTACAAATTAGATATTGTATCTGTTTACATATATATTTAAAAAGGCAATTTTAATTTTGCAGAATAAATATCTATGATACATACATTGTATATAAATATTACATATTAATAGCAACGGTGCTATTTTACGAAGTTTATTGTAGGTATGAACATCTCTAAGGAATATTAAGGGCAATAAATATACAATGCACATGTTAAAAAAATATAATTTATTTCACTGAAAGAATATTACGTTTTTTATTATTATTTTTTATTTCAATAATCTATCTAGATTTCAATAACATCAGAGCAAAGAATAAAGCATGAAATTTTTACTTAATAAAAGTAAAGTTAAGTAATGTACGTATTTTAGGCAAATCATAAGAATGTTTGAGATAAAATTAACCAATGCTGTATTCTCTGCTTAGATCTTATATAAAACTAAAGTAAATAAATAACAATGTAAATATAATAATGTATTTCGATATAATGGCAAAATCTAATTTACATGTCTAATGCTTTTAAATATAATAAGTTTTATAGATGCATTATATTACCACCTTACCTCTTGCTTTTTTCTGTATTCATAATATAGTCATAAAAGATACTTAATTACTATATTTGTAAAAAAGTTTAAAAGAAGGCTAAATATGTTTATAGATACATAATGTTTGATTATACTAAAATACAAATTTCCAATAATAACTTTATACACACAGATATTGGTATGGTATGCTGTTTCATCATTTATCTAATCGTCATTTATCCATAGGTATATGGAATAATATTATTAACGGATAAGTTTCTTGACAACATATGCCAAAGCAAACACAACTCCAATAGAAACTGCACCTGCAGCTCCAACATAGATAGGAGGTTGTGATGTTAAAATCATCTTTAAGTGAACAGGTAGATTAGGTATGGTCTTTTTAAAGGACTCACGTAATTTAACACGAGCAAAATAATTTTCTATGTTGGGCCGTTTTCCATTTGTCCAAAATCTTTCTTCTAAGCCTAGTTCCCATAAACGTTGAAGCAGAACAGTCAAATTTATATCAGCTATGCTAAATTTTTCACAACAAAGCCAATTATCTGAAAAATAATAATATTATACATAGCATATTTTACTTGGTGGTAGGTCATTGTGCAAGCTTCTCTGGGTAGGTACCACCCCCTTATCAGATATTCTTCTGTAAAACAGCGGTATTTAGTGTTGTTGTGTTACAATTCAAAGGGTGAGTGCCAGTCTAGATACAGGCACAAGGGACATAACATCTTAATGCCCAAGGAATGCAATGTAAGCGATGGTTAACATTTCTTACAATGTCATTATCTATGGGCATTGGTTACCACTTACCATCAGGTGGCCCAAAAACTTCTCCGCCTACCAATAAAATGAAAGAAAAACAACATTGAATTTAATATCTTCAATCTTTTCAACTAAAAAGGTATTCTTATAAATAAAATACAATTTAAATATGCAGATATAGACTTCATACTATATAACATTTCACCTTTTAATCATTAATAATATTTATAAATTACAAGCTGTGCCCCATGGTTTCACCCACATATAATTAATGAAAATATAATGAATAAAAATCAGCCTAGAATCTTCCACGATAAAAGGACTACACATCACAAAAATATTTTTTAAATTCGAACCAGTATTTCCTAAGGTTAGGTGGACCAAACAAACAAACTCTTCAGCTTTATGTATTAGTATATATATGCGTAAGTTACCTTCACTTTGTGTTTTCAGTTGTATTTCAACTTGAGCTAGAACTTCATCTACTATATTTAATACTTTTAAATATTCTTCTTCATTAGCAATGATTTCATGTTTTCTATCTTGAATCTCTGCTTTATACAATAAAACTCCTTTAGCGACAGGATTTTCTTCAGCCAACTTTCTTAGATTTTTTGAACTACTCAAGTCTCCATCTGGAAATATTTAAGTGTATTTGATACTCCATGTGTGACAATGGATTGACAATTGACGTAATTCATTTAATAGTCAATAAATTGTGTAAAATTACTTTTAAGCACTTCTCTAACTGGTAGAATAAAGGGTAGTTTGGGGCTGCCACATAGATGAGGGTGAAAAAATGAACCCACTGTAATCAAACCAGCTGGTAGAGCCTCAATGAGATCTCTGAATTTTGTAATGGTTGCTAGAATTTTGCTGTCCTGTGATACTTCAATCAGCGGTGGCATATCTAAAACATAGTCAATTCTTAATATATAGTTTTTAAATTTACATATCATTTATCCAAATAAAATAAACACCATTGTTTAAGTACAGTTCTAGATAATCTAGAATACGGGTAGAATCTGGTATAATAGAATTATTGACTTTGAGAACTGGAATTTCACCACGAGGATTTATTTCAAGAAACCATGGAGAGTACTGTTCTCCTTTAGTGATATCTATTACTAGAGGTTCAAAGTCAATATTTTTTTCATAAAGGGCCATTAGAACCTGCAAATAAATACAAAACTGTTATCAAAAGAAAATCGATGAACAAAATACTTTCAATGTAGGTAAAATTTATAATATAATTCAAATAGTATATAAATAAAAAACTACAAAAACTAACGTAATAAAAATCTTACCTTTTGAGAATAAAAGCTATAATAATTGCAATATAAGAAGATATTTGTTTTATATCCATTACTTATCGGTTTATTATTTGTCTTAGGGATTTGCAGTTTATCCAAATATTTTTGTATATAATGCATTATGGAAAGAGAGTTATATACAGGATTTTTTTTTTAACCAGGTTAATTCACTTTGTTTTATCAAATTATTTAATTAGAATGAAATCAAACATACGCAAAATCTATAAAGTAGACTTTGCGAACTTTTAATTTTCGCTAACTTCTGTAAATTCAAAACACAAGCTGCCAACATTTAAAAAATAAAATCAGGTGATAAGTGTAATAGAAAAGGTTTCTTTTTATAAGTAATGACCTATGGTATATATACGTTTTATATATTTTATGTTTATATATAAAATGATCTTGGAATCCTTTTGAATTTTAGATTAATAATTATTTTACTGGCATTGATCACTTAATAAGAAATTCTTATAGCATTTTTCAGAAGTTTTAAGATAAGTCGTCATTTGCAAGGCTGTAACCATGAGGTGTTCTGTCTTTTTCTTTTTCAAAAACTTAAAATATATCTGTTAATTGTAGTTGCTTTGGCATTATAGACATAAATGTAAACAGATTAATAATTAAGGATTACAGATGAACTAAATTTTAAGCTGGCGATTTTTTCTTTACTATTCTATCAATATTATAAAACAAAAAATAGATTTATTTTCAAAAAATGGATTGCTATATTTCTACTTTGAATTAAGGTAAATTCAAAAAATGTCTTTTTATTACAATTATAGATTTATTTTTAGGGTAATATTGATAGTGCGGGTTTGCTTACAAATTTAATGATCACTTTGTAATAGTGTTATCTGTACATCTTTGTAGAAATTTTATCATTATCTATAACAATAGAAGAAGAAGCACAAGCGATATGCAATATTTTTAAGAAATTTATTGTTTTATGTAGTTCAACGTTTCGGAATATATAGCCATAATGATATAAAATATTTATTTAAGAGAAACTCCTGACAATCTGTGTTTTAAAATTCCTCAAGGAATGTAACTTGTTGATTAAATTTAAATAGAAAACATTGCATATTAAAAATGGAGGTGTCTAATAACACTGACGCTGTAAATCTTGGCGTTGGTGAAGTAGAAGCAGAAATCGGTGAAGAATTAAAGCAATTAGAGGAGGGTAAAGATTATGACACTCGTAGCGAAGTATCTAGCTCTTCATCAAGTGATTCAAGTACGCCAAGCATAAGTTCTGTCAGTAGCAATAAGTCTAAAGTGAGACGTGCTAATCGTAAACGTACTAAATCTGAGAGCCATTCTCCCGTTCTGACTAAGCGACGTTGTGTGACTTCTACTAATACCAAGATCAAAACCTATGATTATATGACAAAACTAAATTACTTATTTAGAGATACACGATTCTTTCTTATTAAATCAAATAATGCAGAAAATATAACACTATCAAAAGCAAAAGGTGTATGGTCAACATTACCCCAAAATGAAGCAAATTTAAATCAAGCATATAGAGAATCTAGAAATGTGCTTCTAATATTTTCTGTAAAAGAAAGTGGTAAATTTGCTGGTTTTGCAAGACTAGCAAGTGAATCTCGTAGAGATGTTCCTCCAATTTCTTGGGTACTTCCTCCTGGACTATCTGCTAAAGTTTTAGATGGGGTTTTTAAAGTAGATTGGATTTGCAGGAAAGAACTGTCTTTTAGCAGTACACTCCATTTATACAATCCTTGGAATGAGGGTAAACCAGTGAAAATTGGCAGAGATGGTCAAGAAATAGAACCTAAAGTAGCTGAAGAATTGTGTAGACTATTTTCTGAAGATGAGGGCATAGAAATGACACCAATATTAAGAAAATCTAAAGAGGCTTCAAAGAAAGCTTATTTAAAAAGTGGGGGTAGCTATAGAACCTATAGAGCACCATTGTCTTCTAGAGGGACGAGCTACAGAAATCGCATGAATTCATCTTCAAGAAGTAGAAGAAAGCCATTTATTTCCCCAAGAAATCGATTGGGATCTTCCTCTTTTAAGAGGAGATCACCGTCACCGTATATGAGAGATAGATTGCCTTCATGGTATGCACGAAACCGTGAAACTTATAACAATACCAGCTCTGCTGCGGCAGAAGCATATGTTGCAGAATACATGCGCTCTATGCATCATCAACTGCCTCCTCTGCCATATGTAGCTCCACCAGGATTTAGTGGTGCCATTGCAACATATGAAGGCTTGCCACCTCCACCACCACCACCAAGATACTATGATTTGGCTGATTATCCTCGTTCAGTGCTTGTTTATGATAAAAGGTCATATGAACGTTCAGTAGATGAGTTTTTGTGGCGAACCTCTGATCGGTCACATGGTCGCAGTCGGGAACGTGAATCACACAGATCATATAGAGATCGTCGTTGAAAGTATGTTTACCACCGATGTATTAATTATTTTATGATTGCTAATAAAAAGTTGTGTATGAACTTTGAACTTTATTGCCTTTAAAAGTGTTGTGATAAACTTTATACTGGGAACTTTTTTTGTTTTACTGGTGGAACTGTTAAAATTTAATATTTGTTCTTGGTTAAAGACTATGTAAAATATTAAAAAATTGTGAAAGTGATACGGGGTAATAAGTGCTATAAAAATCATCAATGGACTTAAACATAGCATTCATACGTTCAAACAATTTATTAAACTAGCCAACTTCACAAAACAGGTTTAAACATATATTATTATTATTGCATTTTACGGCCTGGAATTGTAGTACATTATCTGTTTGTCATCTGTAAGAAAAGGTTTGAATCGAACAATTTACAAGTATTATTAGATTTCTGTTACTTGTGAGGGGCTGTGTCAATCTGTGATATTAAAAGACTGAATATTTAATATTAATATTGTGTAAGCATATTTGTTGTTTTTAAATATTCTTAATTTACAAAATTGTGTACTTCATATATTAGCCATTCTTATTAATTTAATAGTGTAGGTTGGGCAGTATAGAATGCAGCACATTGGTTATGACCCACTCACATTTTTGCTTGCTGAACAAAAGACATTCAGGAAATTTATGAGAATTAATGTCACTCTTTTATGTAGAGTTTATCAGACAAGTGTAATAATAAAATAGTGAAGTAAAAGATGACGGCAGGCTCTTCAACAGATAAAAACTGCTGCAATCTACTAATTCTTACTTTTATTGTTTATTAATTGCTTTTGTAAAAGTTGTATTACTAGATGAAAATCAGAAATAAGATATTTTTACATACAATTGAAAATGTACTTGTTTACCTTTGAGCCTCAAAAGTTAAACATTATAAGGGTCATCCAGGAATGTGATTATAGGTGTTACTCTGACAGACACCATCCCTACCTCAACTTATGCGTACTTACTTACGCTTACTTACTTTTTTTATACTTTTGTTAATGCAAAAATGGGGTCATAAATTTGATAATTCAATTATCCATTTCACAATAAACATTAACATGATGTGGTTGGTCTTGGGCATCACTCTTAGTGTATAAAAAAATGGCCTATAACTATATTAGATTAGTTAGATTTAGAAATTGCATGCTATTTTCTATTCATTCTCATGTATTACGCACTATAAGCTGTTCTTGATTAATTAACCCTTTATTTATTAATTAAACCTTATTTATAATACAACACCATTCCAATTAACTAGTTATAACTACATTCATTTAACTTTTGAAGTTGCGAAACGCCATATTTTCGAGAGTCCATAGTGAATATCATAGATTATTAAAAATGTTGACCAATGATATCGCGTCAATTGATATCGATGACCAATGATATCGCATTAATTTGGTGTCTAAAGTTGTTTATTTGGGTTTATTCCTGTTCTGGTTGGAATAGGCTATACCCTTTTTATGGATAGTCAGCCTCTCCCACAAAGCGTAAATGGTCAACAGACAATAGAAATTATAATAAATGTAATATTGAGTGCCTTGTTGGTCTAGTTTCTAGAAATGGACCCAGTGGTCTTGGGTTAAATTCCCAGGTCGTGCGTATAAATAGATATTGGGTTTATCTGACAGAAAATTCTCGGTTGCTCGGAAAGAACGTTACCTGCGCCTGAACTCTTTCCGGTCGTGTCGGATTGTCGTCCCATCGGATTATGAGAGCTAGGGAAGAGACTTCACCTGTCTGCGCACACGCTTGTGTATCTCCTACTCAGTTTGCTAATTTCTCTTAAGATCGGCTGTCGTGGCCGAAAATCGGTCTGGAGGACATGACTGTTTTATTCACATAAAGTTAGGAGCTGCAAAGTAAATTAATTGCGAAATGAATGTAGCTCGGTATATGGGTGCGTGCGTGTGCCCGCCTACGTGTGGGTATGTTTGTCAGTTTAGCTTAATTTGTAGAAATATTGACACATACATATGTATATAAGCTTAATCATTTGAGCTAATTTTATTTATTAAAATGATATGGGTAGCGTCCCCAAGCACAAATTGTTCATTTAGAATCTTTATAGATTCTAAAAAATAAGAAAAACTTAGTATTTGGTCCCAGTATACTACCTGGCCGTAAGCAATCAACAGCTCATCTCTCGTTGTTAATTTTAGTAATATGAGATCAATCAATCAAAATAGACTATATTGTTCTATATAACGGAAATATCTTTTACATATACAGTAATAAGACGATAATAATAATTAACAATTTTCCCTCCATTATTGGATCCCTATCAGATTTTTAACGGGTTTTTCGTTTTATTTAGATGGAAAAATTTAAATAAATCTTGATAAACCTTAGTATCTAACAGTTTAGCTGATGATGATGAGATTCCCGATTACTTTTAATCGTTTGTGCACATTCATCAATCATTTGTGTAAAATTATGTGTAATTAAACAACAACAGCAAATTATAAAAAAGGTGGATCGGGGCTACGTACTCTACAACTGGTAATTGAACATTTTATTAGGATCAAAAATACGAAAGATAAATCATTTGGAGGTGTAATTTCAACGATACGCGTGCTATGAGAATGGAATGGAACTTTGTAAGCAAGCATTTTTAAAGTTTTTGTCTGTCTGTCTGTTTGTCAAGGGTAATCTTTGAAACGGCTAAATATTACAAATTGAAATAACTTAATTCAATTAAATTAAAGCTTAAAAAGTTCAGAAAGCGCTTATGTACGCCTCTGTGACTTTCTATATGTACTTAATAACCCAGATTCCAGACTGCTGCAATATTCTAAGATCCTTAAACAATAACATTAATAATTAAATCGATTCTTAAACGTAAAACGCAATTTTTGAAAATATTGAGCTGTCTTGCTATAAAACCTATCTTGCTATAAAAAAAACTGCGAAGAACGATTAATGGTATCAATGTGGTTACGGAAGGTAAGACGACTAATTAAAATAACGCCTAAATCCTTTATGCTATTAATCTCTTATATACATTAAACGTGAAAAAGCAAGGAACGGGTATTTGCTGTTTTGCAAGTAAATTTTATAAAGACGCACTTTCTTTTTCTGGCTTGTTTCTACAACGATCTTATAGGGAACGTGCAGGAACTATAGGTGGCAGCACTAAATTGACAAAAGAGACTATTGGACATTGGAGGACACTTATCATACTTGTCATCGTGCTTTCAAATTGTAAACAAAATTATCTGTTCAATTGTATTATTTTTGAATATGATAAAGGTTAAAAAATATGGGCTCCGGTCTAACCATATAGTCGTCAGTGTGGCCAAAATATGTCAAAAGGTCTAATAAGCTCTCCGAGGCAGGTGGTTGAAGGGATAATAAATGAAAAAAATAATTGGCGCACAAACTAAAATATCCAACTTTTTACGACGTGAAAATAATGGTAAATAATTTGCTGAATTACCTTTTCATTAATGTATTAATTTTTCAAAGTACCTATACAGTTAATTTTATTTATGTTTTCATTTTTTCAACTTGACTGCAACAGAAACATTGCAACAACTTAGTTATTTTCACTACTTATATTATTTATTATTTCTTAATGCTCAAAACTCTTTACTTGGTTGTAAGGCTTAGTGTAAGACAGCAGTACTTGCTATTGTTGTGTTCTGGTTTGAAGGGTGAGTGAGCTAGTGTAATTACAGGAACAAGGGACATAACATCTTAGTTCCCAAGGTTGGTGGCGCAATGGCGATGTAAGCGATGGTTAACATCTCTTACGATGCCAATGTCTATGGGCGTACCATCAGGTGGCCCATATGCTGGTCCTTCTTCCTATGCAATAAAAAAACACTTATGCTTTTTGACTGCGTTTATCTATTTTTTTGCGTTTTTAACATAAACATGGCATGAGAATAATATTCTTTGTAAAGTAATAAAATTTTACGCTATTTGATTTATTTTAATTTTTTGTGGATGTTTTGTTTTTTTTTTTCGGTACATCCAGAAATGCAACAATGCGTTATGATTAACTAGAATAATAATTTTGACTAAGTAATCAAATTAATTCGGTTTACTTGTTATAAATGTTAATATCAAGTATTAATAGAGTACAAGATTCGGATTGGCGACACCAGTCGGCACTCGGCAGCAGTGGGGGTACGTCGGCTTATAGATGGGTGTGCTGTGCAATGAAGACAGAATAGCATTCTGTCACACGATTTTTAACTCTCATGACATTACTCGAATTTATTTCGTATTTTATAAAAACCATTAAATGAATAGATGATGAAAATACAGTATATGCTCGTATTGTTTTATTCACATGTGTTATTATATAATAAGCATTCGCTGGCCACTCATCCGGCGTGCGCAGTTCGCAGAGCGCACTGCACACATCGATAGCAATGACGTACCGCGGCGTAGCCGCGAAATAAAAGTTATGACGCGAACTTATCAATCTCTCACCACTGAAATTGGGCTCCGTTGTAAGACCCACGGTCTTGTATATTCTGTCAATGTCACGTATAAAAGAGATGACATGATATGAGATGGTACAGAGAAATTCATAGACCCAATGGCGAATTGCTTCTCACTACACAAGAAAGAGAACGAAAATTACGATACAGATGTTTTAGATGGAATTATCACATTTTTGGTCGCGTAACCAGTTTTAACATGGGCGGTTACTCAAGTAGCGAAACAACAGTTTTCTTCTATTCTTGAATTGTTTTTATTAATTGTCAATTTTTACTAATTTTTATTTTAGAAAACGATTCAATCCAGTCTTGATACAGAGAAAACATCCTTATATTAATGGTGTCTTGTCGAATTATATCACGTTAAAGCGATAGCAAGATGAAAATTGCTGGCGTGTGTTTTCACACGTAAGTACGACGGTTTTGGTATTAAATATATCAGTGCTGATTATTTATACCATAGCATGATGGAACCTTATATTGCATAAAATCCTAAAGGTAATAGGATTTTGCTAGTTTTTATCATCCATAATCTATAATTACTTATCATGACAGTACCTACTGCGAGCGTCAGCTAAAAAAATCCCAATTTTTTATTTATTTAATTAATTAAGGATCTCCAACATAGGATTCATTAGCATAGCAGTCATTACATTGAATCGTTGATTAATATTGTAACACGTGTACTTAGATTACAGGAGACCACATCAAACACATAAAATAATGACAACAGAATTGAATAAAAAAAATAATAATATAAAGAAATGTGGTTCTCAATATATTAACTTCGGAACTATAAAAGGGTATACAATGGTAATTAAGATTATGTTGCACGGTCTTACACATAGGTCTACACGGTCGTATACACAGGTCTTGCAACAACAGTAGTGAGGTAAGTCGACTTATGACGCTGTTCAGTTCAAATCTCGGCCGCCAGAGTCATGATAATTCGTGTAATAATTATCCCGAACAAATTTTCCAATCCAAACAAAACAGTTAAATAAAAAAACAAAAATATCAACAAATCTGCAATACTCAACAAAACGATATAACAATGATTAATACACACACAATACTTGGGAGAGAAAATTATACGCCGCGTGGCACTCAACCAAGTGCGATATCAGCGACGTACAGCGGGTGCCATTGCTAAATAAAAGTTGTAACAGAATCGCGCCTATCTCTCACCACTGAAATTGGACTCGTTTGCTAGACCTGTATACAAGAGCGTGGTTATAAATCATTTATAAAACAATCAGCTCATACAGTCGAATGTTTTTTTTAAATCTATATAACTTACTTGCTAGGTAATTTTATTAAGGTCATTTTATTTTTGGAAGGAATGTATCAAATCTTTCAATAGTAGTAAATTGTCTAAGGTCTCATTCCAATATCCTTGATTATATTATTAATAATAATACTTTTTCACCAATTAAAAACTATAATTAGCGCCTTTTCATACGAAGTAAATACGTCCACCTCGAATCTATTGAGGTTCATTGGAAGCGATACTTTTTTATTAAAATTTTTATTTATAACGCAACACTATTCCACCTAAATACTCATATTCATATATACTATTATTTAGTATTTCGCAAAAAATTTCATGATCTGCAAGACGTTGTTTTTTCCGTAAATCCGTAATATACCTATCATAAATCATGTATACCGTAGATTTCGTAGAATTCAATGCCACTGCCAAAGTTGTTTATTTGTCTTAAGTCTTCCTGTTTGTAACACAAACAAAATAAGTTTTTACAGCATAACAACAGACATGCTAATGCATGAACACTAAGACTGCCTGACTCTTGTAACTGCTATTTGCGGTACGAGGTATACGACTTGCTATGTCTGCTATAATCAGTTGTTTAATTCAAATTATTTAGGTGTTAATAAAAACCTTTGAAATTTAAAATAGTTCAAAATAAAATAACATCTTGTGGGCCCATCACAAACGCGGGCAGCACGTTGAGTATAGCTGCCCTTAAAAAAAATAGCTTTTTCTTGTTTCGCTATTTCTCATCATCCACGCACTTTTGGAGTAGGTATTCATCTGTTTATATATGTAGATATACCATGCCTATAGATAGTACTCCACTGTCTGCACGAGACGCGCCCAAACTCGTAACGGATATGTCACCACTAAGTTGTGGACCGGAGACTGGAGACGTGCTCCGGATAGAACATGGAGAGGCAGATCTTGATCCACGAGGTCGAGAACTCTCAGTGAGGTGGGCCTCCTTCTATGAGTTCAGCACGAGATGGCGGAGTGGAAATGGGCCAATTCCGACCGGTGGTGACGATGAAGGTGTCTCGGCCTACTCCCAGCCCGACGCCCAGGGCTAAAAAGGTGACCTCGCGTGTCCTGTTTCAGAGAGGGTTCTAGGGTTGTTCCAGGTCGGCAGTAGGTATGACCTCGCACTGTTGTATGAACTAATTAGGAGTTTTGGGGGCCTCAACTTCGTTCCCCGAGCAGCTCACAGCACGGGAGAGGCCGCGGATGCGTCATATCGACAAGATATCGAGTAGCCTCTCCGATGCGCGCCGACAATACGCCCACATAATGTGGTCCCCCCAAGGACCTTTCGTGTACCAATGCGTGAAAAAAAGTACATTGTACTTATTTTTATAACTAGGTACGTAGTTAAAGAACTATATTTACAAAACTATTGCTCTATCTTGCTATGCCAATGTCTGTGGTGACCACTTACCGTCAGATAGACCACTTGCTAGGATGTCTACCTAATACACTAAAAATATGATACACGAATAAAACATATTTACTGCAAATTGCAACACTTACCTACCTAGTTACTAGATACCTAAGCAAGAAAGGTACAATTATTTGCTAAAAAATATTTTCTTAAGTAAGTAAACCATTACAGTACTTTCAAATTTTCATAGTAATATTGAAAATTTAAGTTACATCAACATCACTTGAGGGTTACCTAAAGAATATGATTAAGTACCAACACATTACTATTAAGTTAAATTTTAAAACATTTAAGTAAGAGTTGACTAGAGTAGTAGAGAGTACTTGAAAATATGTTAACATAATTATTAACTGCTACTTATTGCTAATCGACTACTCGTGTAATATGAGTTTGAAGATCATGTTAATGGGGTATTGTATTTAATCACAGCTTTTGGTTGTGAAGTGTGTCGTCAATGCTCAGTTAACAGAGCTTTGTAGACGATTATATAATAGGAGGCGTAGAGGTTGTAATTTTCTGACGCAAGCGCGTTAGGGATCTGCGCGCGAGGGATGAGGGTGCGTCAGTCGGCGCTCGGCGACCGGTAAAGCTTCGCGCTTTGCGCCGCGCCCCTCACCGCCGGAGCGTGGCTCGGGGCGTGGCGCTTACGTAAACACGCGTGGCACTCGCGCTGCGGCGGCCACGCCACTGTCCGTCCTAGAACGACCCCATGTCGGCCCGCCGCCTTCGAGATATATGTGGATAGCTCACAGCACGCTGCCGCGCCGCCGCCGCTGCCACTGCCACCGCCGCTTACCGCGCTTATAGGTACTGTAAATTAAATAAGTTATGTGTATATAGAGCTTTTCATAAAATCATTCTTATGATCAATATCGACGACAAGGATAATATTAATCAATATTATAAAGTAGATTATTAAAGTTTAAACAGCTATTATTTTTTAATTATCAATATTTATCCTTATGTACTTGGTTTTCAATTTAATATTTTCAATGACTGGATAGACCATTTTAATATTTATAAGTAATACTGAATTCAAACAACTAATTGAATGATCGAATATCTAAAGTATAAACATTCACCTACTTATGTACGTATACTTTTTTATAAATATTGGCGACTTGCTATATACCCAGGTACCTATAGTTTTATTTTGTGAAACGGTGGCGCCGAAGCCGACCAATATACTTATACATATAGCTATCTACACATCGTTTATAGGAGGGGTCCTTAATAATATGATGTAGACACCTCTAGCAGTAGATGCTTACATTATTTACTCTCCTATTCCATTTTTTGTATCAAGAATAAAAACTGATGTGTTTTATTATGTTATTGTGGTAAGTTTGTGTTTAGAAAATTTCTTCTTATTTTTAAGCTTATACAATTGCGCCATTTTCCAGTGCCTAATTGGATTTATACTTATTTTTTTGTTTCTTCTATTACTTGAATTTGATTCCAATATTATAACGTATGTCTTGAAGATAAGTGTCAATAATAAATATGGTGCGGTACAAACTCCTTTGAAAACCTTTTAAAAGATTGTTAGGTCAATTTACAATTAATTTTATATATGAAGTATGTATGTATCAAATATATGAACCTATGCGACAAAGAGTCATCTGAAAAATAAGATCAAGCAATGACTCACAAAATTACACACTGTATGTTTGTTTTTCAATCACGCTCGAGCAGTTGCTGGACGCATTCTAATAAAGTAGGTACTTGTACAATTAATTCGCTTACTACGTGAAATATTATTAAAATATTTAAAACGAAGAATTATAATATATGTATGTATTTTAATCATATTAGAAAGCAACCGGGTTCCGAACATTTTTTTTTTATTTCATACGAAGGCGGACGAGCATTAGACATATAGATAGACAATGGCACTGTAAGAGTTGTTAACCATCTCTTACATCGCCATTGTGCCACCAACCTAGGGAACTAAGATGTTATGGCCCTTGTGCCTGTAATTACACTGGCTCACTCACCTTTCAAATCGGAACACAACAGTACCAAATACTGCTGTTTAGCGGTAGAATATCGAATTAGTGGGTGGTACCTACCCAGACGAGTCTGCACAAAGCTCTACCACCAATTAATTTAATATAAAGAAGTTTTTGATAGTTTTTTTATTGTATTGTACAGAATTATCGATAATAAATAAAATTATTTATTGCTCTACAAATATAATACCGGGGTAATATTACAATTCATAGCGAATATTAGTTACTATTTATCATAAATTTAGTCAGTGCTCTCCGCCCTTCTGTTTAGTAGATATGTACATATGTACTTAAATTTCATTCACAAATTCATAATACAAACAAAATACATAAATATTAACCGTATTCAAAATCATAATCATTTTGTTGGTATTTACCCTTTTATTTTTTTAATAATTTAAAATATAAAAGGAAATATTTATATTAGGCAATTTAAAATATTGTCACTTTAATACGTAGGTAAGGCCGGGCAAAGTGGACAGCCCAGGCAAAGAGGATACCCTCCATTATTTCGAAACGGCAGGCCTTAGTGCACTTCCATCGCGTCACGAAGTGCTCCCCGTGCCCTTCAGTTATAAACAAATAGAGCAAGCTCGAGTCACGCGTCCTTTGCGAAAAAAAATAAAAAAGTGAACAGCGATTACGGATTTTCAAGATACGTTATTCTGTAATTACTCGTGTAGTATAAAGTATTACTGTATGGCTTGATTCTATCTTCAAAATGCATATTTTCTTGTTGAAATATTCCTAGTTTCATTGGGAATTAGTTTTTATATTTGATTTTAGGTTAGGTTAAATTCAACAATTACCCGCTGGGCAAAGTGAACAGGGGCAAAGTGGACACCAAATTAACTTTGCTCAAAAGGTGTTCGTTTGGCCCTGTATGCATTTTACAAGTTTTTATTGAGTTTTTACTGTCCTATTTGTCTGTCAATGGAATCTTTTCCCAACATTCCTTGAATATTTTGGTGCACCAGGTTTACATTATTTGAATTATTAAATATATTTTTTTATTTTTTTACTGTTATTGACTTTGCTGGTATTAAATTATTGTTATTATTTAATATATTTATATTTGAGCCAGAGACTACCTCTATTGTCTTAGAATTTAATTTAAATTATTTGGAACATTTAATTTAAATTAAGCCGAGATAGCCCAGCGGCTACAACGCGTTAATCTTAACCGATGATCGTGGGTTCAAACACAGGCAGGCACCACTGAATTTTCAAGTGCTTAATTTGTGTTTATAATTCATCTCCTGCTTGACGGTGAAGGAAAACATCGTGAGGAAACCTGCATGTGTCAAATTTCACTCAAAATTCTGCCACATATGAATTCCACCAATCCGCATTGGAGCAGCGTGGTGGAATAAGCTCCAAACCTTCTCCTAAAAAAAGTAGAAGAGGCCTTAGCTCAGCAGTGGGACATTAACAGGCTGTTACTTTACTTCTTACTTTTACTATTTGGAACACATTCCAAACTATTAAATGTCAAATTATTATTATTACACTGATCAATAGAAGCAGCGGTCCGGTCAACCAACACATTAGTTGATTTTGTAAAAATACAATATGATAGCAAGCTTGCTATCTGTCTTCTAAAAAAAGTCGATATGTTATACCTATTACTGGTCAAAGATTCGATAAAAATACTATAAAATAACTATACAGTTGAATTGGTTGAAACTTTAGCTACCTATAAATGATAGTCTGTAAAATTATGATGATCGAAAACTAATAGGAACAAAATAAAGTAAAAAAACTAGTCAGTTTGAGATTTAGATACTTCCAATGTAAGCTGAACTCAGATCAATATGACCAATCATGGTACATATAACAGGGACTAGGTAAACTTCTGTGTGTATTCGTTTATAATATGTATATTTTGTTAGGTTAGGGTAGTAGCTTTTTAAAATAAGCTGTACCTGTACGTGTACGTATTACTGCAAAAATATAACAATATATGTAATACTCATTAATTTTGTCTTTCGCTACTATATATTTAACTTGCTATTGCCCGCGGCTTCGCTGTAGGGAATAGGCAAGTAGGTAAAGGTTAAATGGTTGTATGGAAGTCTGTGATTTTAAAGTAAGAAGGATGATATAAGAAGCAGTCCGGAGTTTTGCTTTCATCAGTGAATTTACAGTGATGAAATAACGCCGGTTTTAAAAGAATGTCATAAATTGTAATAGACGGATTTTTATATTTTGTACTTTTACAGTACATTTTATACTTTTGACATCAGTGCCATCTTCTTTCGAAGTTCGGCGATCATTAAGGCAACTTGTATATTTGATGCTGCGGCTCTCATTAAGGAACGAGTGTTTTTCAAACTATTGGCGTAGGCTTTCACCCAAGAGGTTATTTTTCGACTCACAGTTCGTTTTCCACGGATCTTGCCGTGTATGATGAGTTGTAGTAGGTCGTATTTTAAAGAAAAGAAAGCTATTTAGTAAAGACTAAATATACAACTTATGGTTTTTTCTTTATACGACAGTACGATTATTATTTTGTCTCTCCAGGGTATCCTTAACACTCTCCTGTATACCCACATTTCAAAGGTTTCAATCTTGTTACAGCTCTGACTTTAACGCCATACAAGAGAATGGAGAAAATATAACAGCGTGCTAATCGTACTCGTAGTTGGATGTTCAGCTTTTTATTGCTCAGAAGTGACTTAAGCTTTAAGAAAGAAATACGGGCTTGTTCTATGTGGCACTTTATTTCAAGACTGTGGTCTCCCGTATCATCAACCCAGCACCCCAAATATTTGTATTTTCAAACTTTTTGTAGGGGCTGTGCATTACATAGTAGTGAAGGGTTAGCAGGTGGTATTTTGCAAACTATCATATATTCAGTGTTGATATACGCTGATGCCATACGTTGACATTGAATTTTATCTATAAAGAACTGAAGATCTTCCATTGTAGATGCAGGTAGTATATCGGATCGGCATTTCGGATATTGTTAAAAATCTGACCATTCACTGTGATACTCCATCCACCTGATCCAATGCTACACTGAAAATCATCTGAGTATATGTTTAAAAGAAGAAGAAGAGAATACATCCCTGCCGTACTCCACGTAAGATTTCCGAGTCATCTGTTAGTCGTTATAGCCCAGTCCGATGGATCGTAATATATCGACTATTCTTGCATGCTGTACTCTATCTCTATCAAATTATTTTTTATAATTGATAAAGCATACAAACACATATTGACTTATGTCCCATCATCTTTTATTAAAACTTGATTCCCGAAAAGTGCATCTCTCGTTCCTAGGCCATTGATGAACCTAAACTGCGTTCTTGAAATGAGCTCTTCACATTTGCTTTTTTTTTTTTTTTTTTTTTTTTACCCGTTATAGGCTTGCGTTTGACTGTGGTCTTGCCTGATGGTAAGCAACGACACAGTCTACGATGTAGCACGCTTGCCTAGAAGAAACCTGTTAACTCTTGATTTGAAGACACCCACGTTGTACCTATCGGGAAATACAGTCGCAGGCAAAGTATTCCACAATTTTGCAGTGCGAATGAAAAATGTGGATTCGAAGCGCTTCGTACGTAGGCGGGGTATTTCCACTGTGTACCTGTGGCGCTTCGGTCGCGTTTGCCTGGCTGTTCGATAGTAGAAGGGAGCGGGTGGAATTACTTTGTGTAATTCTTGAGCACATTCTCCGAAATGTATCCGATAGAAAACCGAAAGCGACGCAACTACACGTCGATGTTCAAGACTTTGGAGCCTAGACTCGACCAACGCGTCGTCTCCTATCAGCCTCCTGGCACGCCTCTCAATCAACTCTAGAGCCTGAAGGTGGTGCTTAGCAGAGCCGTCCCAAAGGTGAGAGCAGTACTCCATACATGACCTCACTTGTGCTTTATACAGGCCGAGTAATTGTTCTGCAGTGAAGTAACGTCTCGCCTTGGCGAGGATACTAAGCTTTCGAGCGGCTATTTGGGCTTTGGTCTCAATAAAAGAACCGAAATTTAGAGTTGACGTGAGAGTGACGCCAAGAAGGTGAAGATTGTCACTTACGGGTACGGACACATTTCGGAAAGAGGGAGTAAGCTGGAATTCCCTCTTTTTTGCGGAAAACAGACACGCCTGCGTCTTGGTTTCATTGAACATGACCAAATTGGCATCGCCCCAATCGGACACTGCCTGTAGGGTCACGCTCAGGCGGTTAACCATGTCCTCTCTCTGTGCCTGGATTTGGGCCTCACCAGCTCGTGCGTTGGAACTGTAGCTCTCGACAACAGTGCAGTCGTCTGCGTACCCATGGATACCGGGCATCAACAGATCATTGATGTGCAATAAAAATAATGTCGCCGAGAGCACTGACCCCTGGGGAACACCGGCATTTATAACCATTTGGTCCGACGAGTGGCCATCAACCACCACTCGCAACGCTCGGCTCCTCAGGAAGTCTGAAATCCACGCACACAGGCTAGCGGGCAGGCCATACGCAGGAAGCTTGCTGATAAGGCCATCATGCCAAACCCTGTCAAAAGCCTTAGAGATATCCAAGGAAACAGCAAGTGCCTCCCCGTGTTTCTCGATGGCCTCACTACAGATGTGTGTGACGTACGCAAGAAGGTCCCCAGTGGACCGATTTCGGCGAAATCCGTACTGCCGGTCACTGAGGAGGTCATTGGCTTTAAACTCTTTTATGAATTATTGCTTTCAGGAATACTTTTAGGATGTGACTCATTAAGGAGATAGATGGTTCTGTACTCGCTGCATTTCTACGCAGAAGCAACTTTGGGCAAGGTGACAAAGGTGGATTTGAGGCAATCCGATATAACGAATAACTTTACTATGATTTCTAAGTTAGCATGCTCAAGCACTTTAAGAAGTTCCTCGGGTAACATCTTCGCCTACCTAAGGACACAATTTCATATGAAGGTATCGCTTGCAGTCACAATAAATAAAGCAAACCTGAAAACATTTAATTATATCGGAGTAGATTTAAGGGAATGGTGATTTTCACATGGCCATTGGTTTGATACCCCATCTAGAACCGGGTGCGGCGAAAACCAATAAATACTAATAACTCACGAAAATAAAACTAAAAATGATGTATGTAGTTATGTACAGAAAGTTTATAAGTCTGCTCTTTGTAATTTGTTTAAATTGTACGCCGGTGAAATTGCGGGCACAGCTAGTTATCTTGTTAAACTATGTAAATCCAATGTAGAGACAAAAAAAGTTAGTTGTAGCCGTTTGCAAGCTCAGCAAGATGTGTTGGTTTGTCCTTAGCAAAATTACACCAATAAGATGATACAATGTTATATTTTTAATGATCATTCATTTCTCATACAAAATAAGAACTAAGAGAACGAAGAACTATCGATTAGATACTTTTAAAAACAGTTTTTATATGAGCATAGGAGAAGTAAATACATGTAGTCGACAGTCTAGTACGTAAGTAAGTCGAGTAAGTTGGGTCGAGAGTCTAGTAGCGAGAGTGGTATAAGATACTTATCTAATTTATCCGGCAAATAATCAGTGCTGTTTAAAACGATAACATATTAATTGTTTTTTTTTTTTTTACATTATCATTTATCGTCGTTGCAATTTGTATAATACATACATATGTATATTGACACTATAATAATTTGAACTTAAATTACTAAGAAGGTGTTCTACGAAAGTATCCTTGTATGACATATATCTCAATCAATATTTATATTTATCAAAGCTTAAATAATCTATCAATAAAATATTATCTTGGTAACAGACTAAAAAATATGGTTTTCAATTTTCTGGAAGTGGTTAATTAATATTTTTATTATAAATAAAAAAAATGTATGGGTCAAGCTAGGTAAGCTGGGTACTCGTTCAGAGGGTACCCATGAGGGTTTCCCCACGTAAAAAAAAAAAAAAAAAAAGGTAAGCTGGGTATCTAGCTCAGTCGGTCGAGAAATCGTTGAATATTCATAAAAATATGGGTAAAATATTTCTTTTGAGACAAATAGCGTCCAATATGAACTTAAATCCTGTCGTCGATACACTGTAAATATTATCACAAAATAATGTAGTTTTAGCTAGCCAGCGTTTAAAATTGAACGAGATAGCTTGATTCTTTCTCATTACGGATTGTATGCATTTCTATCACTTATCACTTATTCTTTAAGCTGGAAACTTTTTCATGGAGACAATGACATTATTTACTTTTTGGTAGAGCTTTGTGCAAGCTCGTCTGGTCACCTCGTTTTTTTTTATAGCATAGGGGCGGACGAGCATATGGGCCACCTGATTGTAAGTGATCACCAACGCCCACCACCACGACTCACTTACTCTTCAAACCGGAACACAACAATACCAAGTACTGCTGTTTTGCAGTAGAATATCTGATGATTGGGTGATGCCTACCACACGATGATATTCTGTGTGAAGGGTGAGTGTGCCAGTGTAATTTCGGGAACAAGGGACATAACATCTTAGTTCCCAAGGTTGGTGGCGCATTGGCGATGTAAGCGATGGTTAACATTTCTTACAATGTAATTGTCTATGAGCGTTGGTAACCCCTTACCATCAGGTGGTCCATATTCTCGTCTGCCATCCTATTTCATAAAAAAAAAATGTATTTAACTGTGACGTAGACTGCTATTTTCCACTTTCGAAAAATCTTTACAAAGATGGCATTAAGGCTTTAGAACACTGATGAGCTAAGTTCATAGAGCTTTTAGGAGACTGTCGAAAAATATAAATGAACTTTGTCGCAATGAAAACTTTTTAATTTCTAGGTTAAGTACTTATAAAGCCGCTTTCGTGATATAGTTGTGTTAATGGACAGTGTCTTATGTTTTAACACATTCAATGCCACGTTTCCGGCGAGATTCTTATCTCAAATGCACTTTATTGTAAGAAACGTATCAGTGTGGCCAGATGATTTGAGTTTTTGTATTAGTAGTAATTAAGTGTTATGCATTATTTTGATAACAATTATAAGAATGCGATACGGTTTTCTTAAAAAAAAATCAAAATCACGGCGCCGTGTACTTGGCCCACAGAGGTGTTGGTGGCCAGTTACACGGCTCCGTGTAATTACATTTATTTTTTACTTTATGGAATTATAATTATATACGATATTAAGAATAAAACCAAAATGTATAATTAAAAGAAATTTAATCAAAACACACATTATTGGGAAAAGTAACGAAAAATATAAATAAACTGAAAATAAGGGTTATATAAAACAAAAAAAACAATGAAATCATGTTAAAGGAACATAGTAAACGTAATTGTAATTGAGAATCATTATCAACTTAATTAAAATAAATCTATCAAACTAAAATAAAATAAAAAACTAAATAACTAAATGAACTTTAAATAAACATGTGCTTAATATGATTATGCTTGACTAAAACAAGAACTTAAAATAAACATAATGTGCCTCATATCACCATAAGTTTAATTAAAAAAAAAAAACACATTAAAATATAAGAAATCAACAAAAGGATAAACTTAAATATTCGGTGCACATCAACTACTAAAAAAAACGAAGGTTATAAATGAACTTTAAAGAAACACTCTATGCAAAATCCTGGACTTCCAACGCAGCTTTTGCATTCGTACAAAGTGGCAACTCTATTTTTCTTTTCTTTGCAACTTTTACACTCTTTTCTTATTACCTCTGTGATAGTTCTAATCTTATTACCTACTTTTTTTTGTCGCATCTTTACGTTTTCGATTTTCGTAAGTGTATGTCTAAGAGACAGTTTTTCAGCTGTTTGTGGTGGTTTTGGTAATAATTTTTCTAAAATATGCATACGAAAATCATAAAAATTAACTTTGGTATTATTACTAAATTTATTATACAAATAAAAAGCATTACTAACACTCATCTGTAGTGTATGGATAAAAATCTTTTTGTACCACCTCATAGTTTTCCTTTCGCAAGGATAGTAGGAAACCATTTGATCCTGCAAATCAACACCAGACATAAATTTATTATAGTGTATAATTGCTGCTGGCTTCACAATAACATTTCCTCTTTTATCGGTGACTTCCATCATTTCGTTGTCATGCTCTGTTGATATATACAGTACGTATCGCTTGTCCCTCCATTTGCCGATATGTACACCATTTAAAAATAATGATTTATTTTCTCCTTTACGGAGTGTAACCGTAGCGAGATCTATCGGATTACCTTTTCGATTTTTATTTAAGGTACCAGTGCAGTAAGTTTGACGATCTAATAATTTTGTAGCCAAATCATATGAATTATAGTAATTGTCCATATAGACGCTGTGTCCTGAGTCCAATTTGTCTTCAAGTAACTTCAGTACAATTTTTTGAGTATGTCCTATGCCGGATGTATCATCCCCTGCACCACCATAGATTTGAAATTTTATTTATTTATTTATTTATTTATTTATTCATGTACCAAAAACAAATAACACAGAAAAATAACAAAGAAACAAAGTGATACATAGGAAAGCTTATCTCTATGAGAGATCTCTTCCAGCCACCCTGGAGTGTGAGTAATATTATGTCAAATTAAAGAGAAGGTAGGTACATCTTTAATTTTGGTGACAAAGAGAATAATTAAATTGCGTTTTATTTATTACTTTACATAAACATACTTAAATATACATAAAACTATTATAAACTACATATTAATTTACATAAATACAAATAATATATACATACATACATATACAAAATAAATACACATATATATATATATAATATCTAATGTTGTGATGAAACTGTAAGATAATATTTTTTTAATCTGAATTTAAATGTATGTACTGAATTACAATTTTTTATAATATAGCCCGGAAGAGAATTCCAAAGTTGAGCAGCAACCACCGGTACCCTTTTAGTACGGTACCCTCTGGTTCTGCAAGTACGTACAATTTGATTCCGTATTTGTGCCGCTTATTTTTAATATATTGCCTAAACTGTAAGCGTCCACGCCATAGCACCATCGATTCATCTAGCGACAATTGTTTGCCCGGATAATAAATTTCATTCATTTTTTTATTAAAGTGGTCTACTATAGGACGAATTTTAGCCAGTCGGTCTTCAGTAGATATTTCAGAGGAAAAATGAAGACAACGTAATATCAACATGAAGCGATTGCGTGACATAAATTGCGCAAAGCAAGGAATATTAAAAAGCCAATGCTTTTTCCAATAATCACTTAATCTATTCAGTCGAATAGTGCCTGTGTGCAAGACTAATCCAAGAAATGTTAATAGCTCAGCTCTTGTTAACTCTTTCCAGGCTGTTATTCTAGAGTATTTTTTGACACCTGGAGCCTGTAGTACACGATTGGCATTGACATTAGTTTCACGCACTATCAAATCTAGAATATTATCATCTAATAGTAAGCGGAATGTCTCAAATGGATCAGATGGAGCTGGCACTAACAATTCTTGGGTTTTGGTGAACTCTATGATATTCATCCTCCCATCTGTACTCCAAAGAGATGTAGCTCCACTTCCAGATGGTACTTCGTCTGGTCTTACAACTGTAGATTGCGAGAATAATGACGAATGTGCATTTTCGTTTAACGGTAACCTTTGTGGCAAATCTTCACAAGGAAAATTAAACGAAGGGGCATCGGACATTAACATGGATACAGATGGAGTTGCTGAAGTATTCAGTAAATTGTCAGGTATGTGAGGTAGTTCTCCATAAACTTCTAAGATAGAAGGGGAGGTAGCCATTTGGTAATCTGGAGATACTTCTTGAGTAAGTTTCTCTTTATTGCGTTCTTCTCTATCACATAATAATAAATTGTGTACTTGCTCTGAACTCTTCTGACATTCTGGCGGCTGAAGTTTGTCTCTTCGATTACGGCGCCTAGTTTCAAAAATACTATCATCACTGTTATCGCTACCTTCTTCTCCACGGCTCACATCGTCTTCATCACAACATTGAGAAAACGCATCTTCTTCACTCGAATATTCAAAATCTTCCACACTACTATATGTACTCATTTTACGGGCTTTTTTAGCACGGGAACACGAGTTTAAACGGCTACTAGAGCGCTTGGAAGGGCCTGGTTTGTCAGTCATTTTAGAGTAAATAAGTGTAATTTTCAAACGTCCCTATTTTATAAAATAAAAGCGCGAATCAAAATCCAATAGTTGTTTTCGACGCTTAATATATCGAGTGTATGGCCACGTAAAATACGTACTGCTATCACAATGGCCGGAGCTGTACTAATGCATAGAAACAAACGAGTCGCGAGACACGGCGCCGTGTATGCGGCCCCCCGCCCCCACACGGCGCCGTGTACTCGGCCAGGTACATCTCCACGGCGCCGTGTTTTTGGCATTGAATGTGTTAAAAGCAGTTTGTTATAAAATAAACAAAAAATATATAGTTTATAAACATTATTACAATCTATAGTATATAGAACACTTCTAATCCGGCTTCGCTCGACCTTTTTTTAGGCAGGGAATGATTCTATAACTCTATAGTCTATACTGATATCTAAACTTTTGCGACAATGTACCTAATACTTGTTTTCTAGAAATTTGGAGGATTTTAATATCGTTAATCCTTCATTAATTTATTGTCGATGACATTATAGAAAGTATACCTACAGTTTTGATGTTTGGCTTTATACAAATTCTTACCATAAGCAAGTCCCTTACTTAACTTTATTTTTTAACGAGCTATTCTTGTACATTCATAGATATTACATACATATGTATATAATATGTACATCATGTAGCTCGGACACGCCTTTTAATTTCGTAGCGTTACATTATATACGCCAAGACTCAAAACTTTGTATTTTGATAAGTTTTAAATTTTTTCTGTATACCTAGGTGTCTTACCAGAAAAAAAACGCAATGTGTCGTAAAAAGAAAATAATATTAACTTATTTTTTATTACTTGCCTAGTTGCCTGTAGATAAACATCTAAAACCTATTAACCCTAACTACGATTTACTCGTATTAAGAGAGTGATGTCATATTTATTTGAAATAACTATTCGTAAGAATCCTAAATTAATAAATAATTCGAGAGGGTATCTTTTGAATCAGTAAAAATTTACAGGTTGACGAAAAAATTACTAACTGCTAACAACTTCGATCAGCAACGATCAACGATCAGCAATTCAAATAAAATGATCTTTGATTGCCTCACCATGTTATATGTAGCTATTCCTGCATCACGTAGGTAAGTGAGCAATCGACTCTTTGGGACCTTTGTGGTGGAGTTACTGTCAAGAGTGCTTGAGAGTTAGAGTACCTATGTAGACTTGTATGCATTCTCCCGCCACAGACTACGGCACATTGTTAGCTCCCTTTAATATCATTGTTTCATTTCTTTACTTAGGTAACGTGTAATGCTTGAATATCAAACTATCTATAAATCATATAATTTTAAAATTTAAATTTTATAATTTTACATAGTAGATACCTAACAGAAGTTTCAGGCACGCATAATCTATTCGCACTAAAGTGACATAAGAAATTCCTTAAAAACAGTTTTGTAGGATATCATCATTACACTGAACATGTTATTGTTGTTATTGGTTATATGTATATAGTCTTTGTATTTATACAACTATTTAATACTATTTAAACATATATTTATTTTCACTGAGTTAACTGACATATACCTCGCTCACGAGCAACCTTGAGGCGGACTGTCAATACTTGCGGAATCTTATGAAAGATATCGATCATCGAGAAGAAATCGTAGATGTAACTTTAAGAGGAAGGAGATCGTGGTTTTCGAGAAGGTGATTACTGATTACAATGTAGGTTTTCGAAGTGTAAATGAATCCTCCTTTGTATACACACTACGGTTCAGGATCCACGGCTATCACAAATATATATGTATATATATAATTTATTGTTTGTTAGGGTTTAACTCAAAACTTGCTCGTCTGTTTTCAAAATTTTTTCTCCATTAGAAAGCTATTATCTTTACCAAGTAACATAGGCAATTTTATATTTAAAAAAAAATAGAGACCCTTCTATAATGGTACAATGTAAGAAGGTATAAGGTCCGATTTCGACCACGGCGACAAATCTCAAGAGATTAGCCAACTACGCAGGAGATATTATAGTACACTAGTGTGTGCGCAAACACAAGTGCACTCTCTTTTCCTTAGCTCTCATAATCCAACAGGACGGCAATCCGACACAACCTGAAAGAGCTCAAGCGCAGGACCAACGGCTTAACGTGCTTTCCGAGGAGGCACGGGAGTGTACACACTTTCCAACTTCCAGACTCCAGACTGCTTCTGAGAATTTTCTGATTGAAAAACTCAATAACTATTTATTGGCCGACCTGAAAATTGAACCCAGGACCACCGGGTCTTCGGCCTTGTATCTAGCCACTAGACAGTCAACGTAACGCAAGGTATCAAAATGTTGCCTATAGGTCATGCGAAAACTATTGACGATATAAAAAATTGTGTTCTATATATTTAGTACTTGTGATTTGCGATTGATTGCTCACAAAAAAGTCCACGATAGTACAATAGTTAGGCATATACCATGCCTAACTATTATAGTTAAGCCACAGTAACAGTCTTTTTTTTAAATTATTAAGTTCAAATATTTGTGGAATAGTGGTATGATATTGGTATTATGATATTAATCCTTATACATTAATTGGTTTGATAATTAAGGTTGATTATATATATACGTGTAAATGTAAATTTTACTTTAAATTATTCGGATTGGACTTTTGGTTTAAGAGTTATGACGGGTATAAAAATTCTGTAAGTAAGAAAAATGTCGCGGTTTGAACAAATTGTCGTAGAACAATTTAACTTTACTTAACGTAGGTTAAGCTATTACTAATAATAATTATAGTTTTTAAATTTTTGCGGACGAATTCGCGGATGGAAGTTCTTCTTGATAAATAGTCACAGCAACTCACAATCCGTTATAATATACTTACGTATTTTTTGCGGCACCGTTTAACGCAAAATTCAAAATACTTTATTCAATATTGAAGTATTACACTTACTTATTGATTGTCAAACTGGAAACTACTACCGGTTCGGAAAAGAAACATCCAGCCCTAAGAAGAACCGGCGAAAGAGACGCGGGAGACTTTTGAGTTAGTCTTTTAATATTAACTGAGTAATTTGTGATCTGTTGTATCATTTCATCAATCACCGCATTCTACATTGGATAAGATGAGCAAAAACATTTGAAATCAATTTAAAATGCAAAGTTAGATCTCTAAATAAAGCAGGTGAATTTTTTGTAGCATCAAAAAAGAAGATGCATGCGCGCACTGCGCTCATGGCGCTGACGGCGCTAGGCGTATTAGCGGCGACGGGAGCGGCGGCGGAGCGTGGCGGTGGCATCAAAGTGGGGAGCAGCGCGACAGGTGCTGGTGGGCGAGAAGGCGCACGTGGAGGTGGCGTGCGTCTTGGCGTTGATGGACTGAGACGCCCGCGAACTTCACCAGCACCTCAGGCACCTCGTGCACCATCTGTAATCACTGCCGCCCTCGTCGTGCCCCACAAAGCCTTTGGTGCACGCGACTATACTAGAGCTGAGAAGGCGGCTCTATCCAAACTGCCGCGAAAACTCAAACTTTTTTCACATGTGCGCCTAAACGTTACGCTTTCTATGCAGGGCCTTACGCCTAGTCCTATGTGTAAGTGGTTATTAAAATAATATAATTATTAACTGATATATATTTATAATCCTTTTAAGAACCAGACGGGGATTTTAATAGACAAACTAAATAGGAAATGACAATTTAAACCAAAAAGAATGATTCTTATAACGGAAATTAACAATAAAAAGAAATATACCACTCCGACGCAGCGTGAAACGTTTGAATTTGAATTTCATTTTGCAATCTATTTAATGTTCTGTAATGCTCTTTAATCCCTCTCAATATTATTGAAAATTAAATCAAATGGCTGACCTAATGGTAAGAGGACTTCCCCCAAAAATATGGCATTTTGAGATGCCATTTCAGGGAAGATTACATTTGTTTTTGTATTTGTGACATTGCCAATAGGTTGCCGATATGTTGCCACTATATATAACTGTTCGTGGTCCTTCACAGTATTACTATCAAGTTAATAATAACATAGAAATACACTTTAGCTAACTATAAAAAATACCTACTAGTCTAAGATCCGAACCTACATCGACCTACACCGAGCTGATAATAGAATAAATCTTATTTTATAATTAATTTAGTATATTAGAAAATATATTAAAAATGGATTGCCTAAAAAAATCCTGGACAGATTATATTTAATTATTTTTTAAAAAAATATTTTTAATTAAATGTTGCAACATCAAGATAATAAGAAAATTTTATACTGGACTTAAGTAGTAAGAAGTATAAAACATAGAATGTACAGTCATAGGGTTGTCTATTATTTACTTGGTGGTAGAGCTTTGTGCAAGCTCGTCTGGGTAGGTACCACGCGCTCATCAGATATTCTACCGCAAAACAGCAGTACTTGCTATTGTTGTGTTCCGGCACAAGGGACGAAACATCTTAGTTCCCAAGGTTGGTGGTGCATTGGTGATGTAAGTCATGGTTAACATCTCTTACAATGTCTATGGGCGTTGGTGACCATTTACCATCAGGTGGCCCATACGCTCGTCCGCCTTACTATGCAATAAAAAAAAACCTGGACGTACTACTGGGTTGCCAGGTAGGCAACCCTGCCAGTTACTTTCACTTGATAGGATAATAGATTTCTTTTTATATCAGCATAAGCGCTGTTTTATTGTGAACACGTTGATGTTAACCCTATATCTGCAAAAAATATAATATAATATAATAAAATATATTCTGTCCAGGATTTTTTTGGCAACCATTTTTAAAATATTTTCTAATATACTAAATTTATTATAAAATAAGTTGTGTTCTATTATCAGCTTGGTGAAGGTCGATGTAGGTTCGGATCTTCTACTATACCCTATGTGCTGACATCATCAAGTTACTAATATTTAAAAAAAGTCCTTAAAAAAAAGTATCAACATTAAGAAACATTATAAATTATAATATTTGATCATTTATTATTATAGTTATTTAGAAAAAAGTAAGAGTAATATTTTAGTGTAATTGACGTACCTACTTTATGCGCCTGAACATGCTTTAAACAAGTTCGTTACTCTTAATTTAAATGCTTACAGCTATCTTGGACTCGCTGTGTAAGGAATTTTTAGCAGTGAACGTGTCTGCAATACTATATCTTATGAATCATGAACAATATGGGCGTTCCACTGCCTCTGCGCAATATTTTCTTCAACTTGCCGGATACCTTGGCATACCGGTAAAACTTTATTTCACATATTTGATTTTGAATGAAATAACCAAATTGAAGATTATAAATTAAAAAAAATATCACAAATTCTGTAGGTTATTGCATGGAACGCAGATAACAGCGGTCTTGAGAAACATGCGTCTCACGCATCTTTACGACTCCAGTTGGCGCCAACGATTGAACATCAGACGGCAGCCATGCTATCTATACTCGAGAGATACAAGTGGCATCAATTTAGCGTCGTCACTTCAGCTATTGCTGGACATGATGATTTCATACAAGCTGTCAGGGAGAGAGTGACAGCACTTCAAGTATAATTAATATTTTTATTATATATAAACATACTTAAATTTAACTATATACTATTAAAATGATATTAATTATGTTATTCCAATTAACAAGTTTTAAATTCTTAAATTATTTACAGGATCGATTTAAGTTTACAATACTTAACGCGGTTGTAGTAAAGAAAAAGAAAGCAGCCGTTTTGAACGAATTGGTAACGAGCGAGGCTCGCGTAATGCTATTATATGCTACACAAGAAGAAGCTGCTGATATACTATCGTCAGCTGGAGACCTCCATCTTACTGGAGAAAATTTTGTTTGGATCGTTACACAAAGCGTTCTTGGTTCAATGCAACAACCAAATAAATTTCCAGTTGGCATGCTAGGTTTGTTACAATTTTATGTTCCACATCGCTCTATTAAAAATGTTATTCTCCCGTCTAATCCTCAGCACTAAAGATACTAAGGACAAGTGAGGGGTATTTCATTTCATTCCTCTTATTATAATGGCAAATAATTTCTGATAATTTCATTGAAGATATCCACCTCGAATCTCGACGTCTCTTTAATGTCTGAAGTTGTTTGTTTATCTTTACTCCTTATGTGATTAGAATATGCTATAGTTCCGTTACTATGTATTTTAGCATAAATATAATAGGAGCTCAACCTATGTCTTGACTTTTAAAAATTCTAAACTTCAAGGTTTGTCTGTCAGTTGTTGATAATAATCCTACACTTATATAACTTTTCTTTCTATCTTTTTATATAGATGGGAATGAAGATAACATTCCAGTTAGCATATACTTAATTTATTAATACTCAATTTTTTCCTACTTTTGCATCTTATTTCATCCTATTTCAATTCTAATAATTACCCAATGAACACCTTTATGCTGGCGATCAACAATTGCATCAGTACTAGTGTCGTGCATGTCGTATCTACTATTAACGGTATTAATAAACATTTTAAGCGATATGTAACTGGGTTCTACTATATTTCTTACTGTTTTTTTTTTAATTTTTAGGTGTTCATTTTGATACATCGAGTTCATCAATTATTGCTGAGATAGCGACAGCAGTTAAAGTATTTGCCTACGGCGTGGAGTCTTATGTCTCTGAACCGGAAAACATTCGATATCCTCTCGGTACTAGACTTTCTTGTAGTGGAGTCGGTACAGGCGAGGCGCGATGGTCGACCGGGGAAAGGTTCTATCGGCATTTACGTAATGTGAGTGTGGAAGGTGAGTCGAGCAAGCCAAGCATAGAATTCACTCCAGATGGAGAACTTCGAGCGGTCGAGCTTAAAATAATGAACTTAAGACCAACATTAGGTGATCAGGTAATAATTATATGATTTTTTTTTTTTTTTTACATAATAAATGTCTGACGTTGATTGCTTCGATTTTTTTTTGTTATTTTAGCTTGTATGGGAGGAAATTGGGACTTGGAATTCTTATCCAAAAGAACGATTAGTAATAAAGGATATAGTGTGGCCAGGAGGACTCCATACCCCTCCTCAAGGAGTTCCAGAAAAATTTCATATGCGTATAACTTTCCTCGAAGAACCTCCATACATCAACCTCGCTCCACCTGATCCGGTTAGTGGACGCTGTTCATTGGACCGAGGTGTAATTTGTCGCGTAGCACCTGACGTTGAAGTTGCTGGGTAAATATCTACAATGTAAATACATAAATTGAGCTTGCTACTTATAACGTTTGTAGTAACGTTTTATTGTAATTTACAAACTTTAGATTAGAAGCGGGCACAGCGCACAGAAACAGTTCACTCTATCAATGCTGTAGCGGATTTTGTATCGATCTATTACAACAATTGGCCGAACAACTGGGATTTACGTACGAATTAGTGCGTGTTGAAGACGGCCGATGGGGCACATTACATCACGGCAAGTGGAATGGTCTTATATCGGAGCTTGTTAACAAAAAAACTGATATGGTAAGCACATAGATAAATATTGAAGTAATATTCAAATTGGTAATGACTTATATTACATTATTGTATTTAAAATCTGTTTTTTATAGGTATTAACGTCACTTATAATAAATTCAGACCGTGAAGCTGTTGTGGATTTTAGCGTACCTTTTATGGAAACCGGGGTGGCTATAGTGGTTGCGAAACGTACTGGCATAATATCTCCTACTGCTTTCCTGGAGCCCTTCGACACAGCGTCGTGGATGTTAGTCGGAGCAGTTGCAATACAAGCAGCTACATTTTCAATATTCTTCTTCGAGTGGCTCTCCCCAAGCGGTTTCGATTGCTCCACCGGACTCAATTCGAAACGGATACCTCAAAACAGATTTTCGCTCTGTCGAACTTACTGGATCGTATGGGCAGTACTATTTCAGGTAAATTGTTATAGCTTTATTTATTTATTTATTTATTTATTTAATACTTTATTGCACAACATATACTTAACACTGTTACTCTTGAATAAGAGGAAACCTACACCTACACTTATATGACTTTTATTATTTGTTAAAGTAGACCTCGTTTGAGACTATGTGTAATTTATATTCCATATCGGACACAACGATGTTGTCGTGACACACACATGACTTATTTTTCATCACGAACAGGCATCGGTCCATGTGGACTCGCCACGTGGCTTTACGGCTCGCTTTATGACGAACATGTGGGCGATGTTCGCGGTTGTGTTCCTCGCGATATACACCGCAAACCTGGCCGCGTTCATGATCACTCGGGAGGAGTTCCACGAGTTGAGCGGGCTCGATGATCCTCGCATCGCACGTCCGCTGTCGCAGCGACCCGCGCTCAAGTTCGGCACAGTGCCGTGGTCTCACACAGACGCCACTCTCGCCAAGTACTTCCCCGAGCCGCACGCATACATGGCTTCGTGAGTACCGTTTGCGACTTAACGGTAGTTAGTAGTAGTGTGTTCAAAATAAGAACTATTGGCAGAACTATTTAAATTATATGGGGAGCAATAACGATGTCGATGTCGACAGAAGAAATCGATGAGTCGTTTCCGGCTTTTGTGTACCTATACAGGTGTAATAAAAACCCTGTCCGACCCGTGAAGTGGTTACTAGGTATCGTGAGTCGGTTCTATATATATAATATTTTTTTAAATTCTAAGAAAAATATTTACCCCGAATAAAATTTTATTGAATTAAATAACGAAAATAACATTGCACCACAGGCGCAGGCGACAGCGGTCGATAGCTCTTACCTATCGGGTAGCGCGGACACGAACCGTTGTCAATGAAATTTTCGTCGTTTACAATTGAAAATGCCAAATTTAATATTTTTTATGGGTAATTTTTTTGCATAATATTTTAAAAATTACTACATAATTAAATAGACCCGACTCACAATACCCAATAACCACTTCACGGGTCGGACAGGGTTTTTGTTACACTGTATGTTACAAATTTAAAAAATATTTTTAATTTAAATTATTTTTGATATGAAATATAACATAAAAATATTTATTAAACTCGTTAATTTATATAGGTATATATTATATATAAGTAGTATTATATATAATACTATGGATGAAATGTCTACTCTACTCTGTTTAGAGCACTTATAAAACTTTCAGATATAATCGCAGCACTGTAAGTGCGGGTGTAACGGGTGTTCTTACCGGAGAACTGGACGCGTTTATATACGACGGTACTGTGTTGGACTACCTTGTGTCACAAGTAAGTCTGCAAAGCGATTAAAATTATAGACAAGCATATCTCTTCCGCAGTTGCACCATACTAACTTTAGATTTTTTGTTTTTGTAGGATGAGGACTGCCGGTTGTTAACAGTAGGCTCGTGGTACGCGATGTCTGGCTATGGATTAGCATTTACGCGAAATTCTAAATACCTGAGCATGTTTAATAAGAGATTACTTGATTTACGCTCCAATGGTGACCTAGAGCGGTTACGCAGGTAGGCTTTACTTATTTGCTTTTAATTGCATTAATAAATTGCATTTCGTTTGATTCAAATTAAATAACAATCCAATTTTATTTTTATTGTTCGTTGATCAAACGAATTCACTAACTTTCAGTTTTAAAAAAGTACCTTATCTAATTATAATTATTAAGTTTTTCATAGACAATTATTTTGTTTATTACCCACGACAAACATTTATTCCTAAATAACAATTTTGAAAAATGATTTTCATAATCTTCATTGTTAAATGTAATTTTGTTGTTGTTTTTTTAACATACGATTCAGCAAAATATTTTTTTCTTTTAAAACTTATATTATGACGTTTAATCGTATTCCAAATGCTGTTAGGTTCGGTTAAATTGTCGGTTAGAATGTCGAAGCATGGTATGACATCTTTAATAGGTAATAAACAAATGTTATGCTCGCTGGCTTTCCAGTACCATTTACGACACAAGTTTATTTTTGTAGAGAATTAAATAGATAGTGACTATCTAAATTTTAATCTTCTTGTAGATGCTTATATTTTCCAAACAACCTATAAATTAAGATATTATTACGCGAAGTTATAATAAGTCGGTTAAAATAAAATTGAAAAAAGAATTAAAAAATAAGTACATACTTTAATACCTTGATCGGATAATTTACGAAAAATAACAAGTGTGTTTCTTTTACTGTTAATATCTTCGATCAATAATGTACTAGATTAGCAGTAAGCGCTTCAAAAAAGGCCCGAAAAGTAAGAACACAATGACGTTTGTGAGGTTATTTCAAATAAGTATGGTCCAATCATAACTTATTGCTAAGAAAATAAGGTTGAATATGGAACAACCGTTATTGTAAATTTACTATGTCCTTCTGTCATTCATGGCGTAAGTGAATGTCATTACAATCTAAACCGCACTTTATTGCTCAAGAACAAGGCGTAGTTTAGGTTAAAAATTATTAAACCTTTAAATCGTTTTCTTTGTTTTATGGTCCACATATGAGTATTGTTTTTGTTCGTGACGCGTTATCTAGTAGTATTGTTGATCGAAGGTTAATATAGTAATTAATTTTATTGAATGCAATATTATATTAAAACAACAACTAATGGGTCGCAGGTACTGGATGACGGGCACGTGTAAGCCAAACAAGCAGGAGCACAAGTCGTCAGATCCGTTAGCACTAGAGCAGTTCTTATCTGCATTTCTGCTGCTGATGGCTGGCATCCTGCTAGCTGCGCTGCTGTTGCTGCTCGAGCACGTATACTTCCGCTACATGCGGGAGCATCTCGCAGCTTCCAGCGCCAGCTCATGCTGTGCTCTCGTATCATTATCTATGGGTAAATAATTTATTATAATACTAGGCGTCCATTTTCTTAATTTTGTTTTTACAGTTTAGCCGTCATAACAGTCACTCCCGATTCATAGCGGATCATTCTTGGACCAACATGTTTTTTGGCAGACATCACCACAAAATTCAAAAGGCTCAATAAGAAATTAAAAACAGGACTGTCGTTTTGCCTAGAGCGTTTCTTATTATATCATTAGGAGAACTGAACCCTTTAGAACATATTATAACATATTTATTTATTTTATTTATTTCCTTTACAAAATGAAAACTTCATTAAGTATGTTATTGTTACAATTTAAGAATTTTTCTTCCAGGGCAATCATTAACATTCCATGGCGCAGTCGTAGAAGCGGCGGCTCGTGGTTTTGGTCCCGGTAAACGTGGACACTGCCGCTCTGCCATCTGTGCTGCTCAGGTAAAATTCACAAATCAAATTGTAGTTTAAATAAAATTCAAGGAGCATGCTATCGCTAAAATTAACAAAATATTTACGTCTCGGCCAGGTTTGGCGCGCACGACACGAGCGTGATGCGGCGGTAGCGCGCGCGCGGCAATTGGCAGCAGCGCTGGCGGCGCACGGGCTGCAGCCGCCGCCGCGCAGGCTGGCCTCGGCCGCCGCGCTACTGGCCGCGGGCCGCCCACATGACGCCACGCGGCCGCGCATGCTACACGCGCCCGCCGATCTGCTGCCCGATCTCGACCGCCCGCTCTCCTGCGGGGACCTCCGCGCAAGGTCAGTAGCGGGCTCTGCGGCTACTAACAGATTTCAAATTGTCGTTTATTCTATGTAAACATTTAGTTCTTGGCATAAATAAAATAAAACGGTCGTATTATTTGTTTAACTTATGATGTGGGTTTTCAGGGAGCGGACGCGGGTCGAAATGGAAACAGTGCTGTGAGGCGCATATTGCGCCATTTTTTTTCAATTTCTGAAGGCTGTTCTTACACCAAGTTATACAAGACGAAGTTAGGTATATCTAATGTTAAAATATGGACAGATAAAAAAACGTTGTAATTATTAAATAAATTATTCCAATTATTAAAACAGAGAGATGGACGTAGATAGCGAAGCGTTGTTGTGGGAAGCGCGCGCGGGGCAGGCTGGGCGCCGGGCGCGCGTCCTCGTGTTGTCTACTACAATAAAATATATTTTTTGGACAATATTGTGACTTTATTGACAACTACCAACCTGCATATCAATTCAATTTTTTATTAAGTAGTTTGGGAACAACTTCCCTATATTCCAATAAAAATATATAGGTAGCGTTAGGAAAATAATGAAATACACTAATTGCACGAAAGTTTATAAGTGCAAACTTAAACTTGAAAACATAATTAATTATAATTATAAGTCTCCGATTTTTTTAAATAGGTATTTGGGAGTCCAAATTTTGATAAGACGATATATCTTGGCTATCAGTTTATTTTGTTTAATTTGAATCTTATTTGTTTTTATACTGCTAATGAACCATATATATAGGTTAGGTTGTACCTAAATAAATAAATTCCATACACAGGTATTGAATTTGTCAGCTGAAAAGTGTCGCCAACTCGCACCGATCCATCCAGACTCCGTCGGAGCGTTATCTAACACTGAAAACGCTTGTGGCTCGCTAAGCCCGTATTCTTGACATCACCGACAAATTCATAACAAGCACTTGCTTAACTTTTCTTTAAATTCCATAAAGCAGATAAAAATGCATAGATATGCCTTTGACTTAGTTAACTAACAGCGTCTATGGCAGAAACTCACTTTCTAATGTACCACCTCAAGTCGGTGAATCTGCTGAGATACTGGAACGAAAACCAAACTAACTTCGTGAAATGGGGTAACACCGTCTCTAATGGTTATACTGGAGTGCTAATACAAAGGAGTATATACGTTAACCGTTAACCGATTACGTTTTCCGTTACGATCTAGGCGACAACGTGAACGTAGGGCTTCGGTTGTTCGGTGTAATATGATTGAACGTCAGTTTGGGCATCTTTTTTTTTTTATTTCATCGGTTGGCGGACGAGCACATGGGCCACCTGATGGTAAGTGGTCACTAACGCTCATAGACGTTGGCCTTGTAAGAGATGTCAACCATCATTTACATCGCCAATGCGCCACCAACCCTGGGAACTAAGATGTTATGTTCCTTGTGCCTGTAATTACACTGGCTCACTCACCCTTCAAACCGGAACACAACAGTACCAAGTACTGCTGTTTTGCGGTAGAATAACTGATGAGTGGGTGGTACCTACCCAGACGGGCTTGCACAAAGCTCTACCACCAAGTAAATAAAAAGGCGTTGCAGTCTTAATGCTAAGCGGTCGCTGTTTCGAGCGTATTGTCAATGTTTTTAAACGTGTCAGCTGTGGTGTTACGGCACAAAAAGTGCACGTAGTAGCATCAGAGTGCAGTAAACTGGATAATATATAACACATATCGCATTCTGATGAAACTGCCTAGATACTGGAGTGCGTCAGCCATGTTTGCCGACGCCAGAGTCCTTGATTATTTCGCGATTGTTAGGTCGTGGATTGCGGCATTTAGGTGCCGCACTAGGAATTCTGACAATGAAACTCTAAGGATATGCTATGACTACCCTGAAAACTCCATTGTTAAGTACAAGAAATAAGTATTTTTAAAACAAAACTTAACTTTTATCCAAACAGCAAAATTGACATCATAAATTTGAATTGGATTATGTAAAATATAATTGATATTTTGCAACATAAAACACTTTCAAAAAGCCTTTGTAATTTTTGTTTAAACAACAAATGTTAAAAAAAAATTGAATTTATCTATATAATACAGCGAATCCTGGTTAAGTGAGATTTCAAAGGACCTGCAAATTTATTTCACTTATAGAGTTATTCCTCTTGCCCAGTGTCTCAGATATCCAGGTATTAATAAATTATTATAGCTATTGCTGGTGAGATCCTGTCGGGGATGGAATACTCCATTCCTGACTCAGACCTCACCAGTAAGAGTACGCGTATTGCAGTATCCTTACTGGTTAGTGAGCGCTGCCACCTTCAATACCTTCATGTGGCCACACGATGCCTGACATCAAAATCAGGCAGCGTGATGTGCGTGCAGAGCTGCAGTTACTCGATGTACGGAAAGCTAGTAGACCCGATGGAATACCAGACACACCTCTGGGGTGAAGCTAACGACAAGCGTGGGTAATCGTTGGCAGTCAGCCTCGATATCTTCAAGGCTTTCGACAGGGTCTGGCACGAAAGTCTTCTCTCCAAGCTGCCGGCATACGGTCTGCCAGCTCAGCTCTGCACCTGGATTGCCAGCTTCTTACACAAGCGTAGCCTTCGCATTTTAGTTGATGGTTTCACTTCGCAATTCCATGTAGTGAATGCTGGGGTCCCCCAGGGGTCTGTGCTATCTGCTATCCCCCATACTCTTTCTTTTGCATATCAATGATAAGCTATCTCTCGGGAATATACATTGCTATGCAGATGTCAGTACAGTACACGGGGTTACCAAGGACGAGCAGTAGCTGGGCGGAAGGAAACTGAGTAGAGACGGAGGGATCTTGTTGTTAAACTCGATAGGACGTTAGGACTCGTTGCCAAATGGGGCTCTGATAATCTTATTGAGCTTAACGCCAAGAAAACACAGCGAAAAAGTCACCATTTTCTTCTCCTCCTTCCCTCTGTGGCACTACTAGCAAAATTGCCATATTGGGAATTGACATTCGGTGCGACCTCAATCCAAGGGATCGCATCAAGGCTGTTATAAAAACATCCTCTCGGAAACTCGGACCCCGGAACAGGGTTCGGCGTTTTTTCACGCCACAACAACTGCTCCTGTTGTATTAAACACAGGTGCGGTTTTGCGGCGAATATTGCTCGCACCTCTGGGGTGGCTCCACTAAGTACTTACTGGAGGCCTTGGATCGGTTGCAGCGACATACGGTTCGCATTATTGGCGATGTAAAGTAGCCAACACCCTCGAGCCATTACAATTGCGTCGAAAGATAGCGGCACTGAGCGCTTTCTATCGACTATCACGGCGAATGCTCAGAGGAATTAAACTCGCTCATTCCTGCTTCCCCATTCCTACACGTCTACGCGTGCTGGTTCTCGATGTCACTGTTCCATCGCGCACGAAGAAATTTGGCAACTCTTTTCTTTGTCGCACGTCCAAAACATGGAATTCTTTACCAGCACACGTGTTTCCCTCCTCTTATGACCTGGGTTCCTTCAAATGAGGCGTGAAGAGGCATTTTGCGGGCCGGCAAGGCGGGGCGGCTAGTGCAAATCACTCTTCCTGACTGCACTAGTCGCCGTCGCGTTTGGACTCTACTACCACTTAACATCAGATGGAGTAGAGTCATTTGCCCTCCCGGGCTATAAAAAATAAATTATCTGTCTCATTTACAGAGGGTTCCATTAATAGAGGTCAGAATACAGGTTATTTCAGTTTCAGTTATTAAATATAATAATGTATTAGGTAAGCATTACGTCAGTTTTAAACTAAATTGGGAATCAAAAAATAAGTAAATAAAAGTAATAAGAAAAAATGTTCAAGCACCAAGCATTTGACCCATGTTAGCTAGTATTCAAGTTCAGGATATTTTGATAACGTACGTTGTGTACGTACGTATCACAATCTTCTGAAGAGCGAGTAAAACTAAAACAGTTTTCCTTGTCCTCCAGAACATTGGGATTGAATTTTATGTTTATTCTGAATTATTCTACAAAGAGTAGGTTTTGGCACATTAAATTATATTAACTTCAGTTTTTCACGCACTGGTTTGAGCCTTCGTTTCGGAATTTTCAATCCGTATGACAGTAGAGCAAAACTAAAACTAAAGGACCTAATTGAAGCTCAAAATTAGTTAAGTGCGGAATTTGCGGGTAGAATAAGAGTAAGTAAGTAAACAAACAAAACAATGTTATCTCAGTCACTCGCTGTCTCAGTTATCAAGGTAAGTATGATGATAAAATCGAAAGAACGAATCTCATATATAGAGGTTCGCTTCGTCCCACTAATTGTGCCAAAGTGTTGGGACCTCAGCATGAGTTCCAGTTATGAAGGTTTCTCACTTATCCAGGTCCCACTTAACCAGTGGGTTATATATATATAATATGTTTATTCAGTGGAATAAACATATTTAATATTATCTTAAATATAGTAATTGTTGAAAACATATTATTAACCCAATATTAGTATGTACTCGTAGTTAAGTCGCATTAACCTTTTAAATTTATAGTCTTGCAGAGGCAATCAAACAATGACCTGAAGTTTTATGCTCAGCATTAAAATGTCAATCACACACACACTTGTTTCTATAAACTCATATAACATCTGATTTCCTTTAAAGTTTAAACCCTTGTTTCCCAAAGTGGTCCACCAGGTGTCCACGAGAGACTCGACGGAGGTCTAAGTTGGCGTGACAATGAAATGGGGGGCCCGCAGGTTATAAGAATTAAAGAAAATTCGTTTGCTTTCGATAGTACCTAAAAAATTGGATTACTTCACCTATAAATGTAGGCAGAATATATGTTAAAAAAAGGTCAGCGACAGTAGGTACAAGTACCTGTCGATGTCGCTCACCTTATTTTTTTCAAGTTTTTGGAATGGCAAATATGGTTCAAATGTAGCTGCAGGGGGTCTACCAAACCGGCTAAATATTGAAAGTGGTCTATAACAAAAAAAAAAAGATGGGAACCTCTGGTTTGAACAATAACCTACAATAAATAAGAAAATCTGTGTAGCCTATTTACACACAAAAAGAATATTAAATCTATGGAGTGTTTAGCACGTGTATATAAAAGGATATGAAATAGAAAACTGGATATTAATGGTAATAGATGGTAAATAATCTTCTCCAATTTAAAAAAATATATATGCATTTAGATTGATGAAATATTATTCTCTGGTGGCCATAAATTGAACTGAACAGCGTTATTAAATCGACGTACCCCCACTACTGTTGTTGCAACACCTGTGTATACGACCGTGGTTGATATCACGGTCTTGTATACAGGTCTAGCCTAGCAACTGAGTCCAATTTCAGTAGTGAGAGATAGGCACGAATGTGTTATACCACGAATGTGTTACCTTTACTTCGCAGGGACGCCCGCTATAAGTCACTGCTATCGCCTATCGAGTTCCGTTCCTTCCGTTTTCCATACTTATCTTCTAAAATTGTCCATAACGAATTTTGCTTTCGTGCGAAAAAAAAACTCAATCGATAATGAGTTTATTAATTTTTTTCCCCGATATAAAAATATTTAAAATACTACTCTGAACTGTACGATAACGAATTTTACTTTAGCACATAATAAAACAACTCGTGTTTAGCTTATTATTTATGTATATTATATCTAATGTGCTCATTATATTATATTATATTAATAAACACATGTTTGAATATAACATTTTGAAAACAATATTTTGAATATAATTTGAATAAGAATATTTTAAACTTTAAAGACAACATAAATACAAGACCTTTCATCTAACTACACTTTTATTCAAAACAAATAAAATTAGTCTAAAACAAATCAACAATATTTTAAACCCAATTTAATTAAAAAATGTCGAGAGAAGTAACTATATAAAAGAATAACTTCGTCTACTTTTTAAAATTTAGCCAGTTTCTTCTTTGGTTACAAATTAAGCCAGCTTCGGAAAATGCCTGAATCTACTCGACGCGCCGAGTTGACTCGCTAACTCGAGTGAAAACAAACTCGAGTCAAATTTGTTTTCACTCGAATGCGACTTTAACAAATTCACTCGGGTCACTCGAGTAAAAAACGACTCGAGCCGCATCACTGCTGTCACGTCACCTATCCAAAGCGGAGTGCGCTCACGGAGGGTGACAGTGACAAAACTTTTTTGAAATCAAGTTTTGATAAATTACTTCATGCTTTAGGCCCTGCACTAACTGAGTATCTTTTTACTTTTTATCATTAAATGTTGATCTTTTTTCCACTTTTCCTATAAGTAAAAAATAAATCTAATATATTTTTTATTTTATTTTTGTTTGTATGTATCTCTTTTTAAACTGAACTTTTAAACTTTTGTTTTTAACTTGATATATTTTAATAATGTTTTACAGATTATAAATTAGATTTAATTCACTCGAATAAAATCAAAATACCAAATTAATTAAATCAAATCAGTTCAAATTCAATCACATTAAATTAATTTAAATTGAAATTATCATAATAAATAAAAATCTAATTGATTGCCTTGATTGAGTGACAAAAGTTGTTCGTGAGTGGGATCACTAAGTGTGGCCTCCTCCGCCCCCCATCCTCCTGCTTTCATAACACTGACAGAACTCAGACAATTGACAGTTGACACTTGACACTGACAGTTGATTTGTAATGATAATTGTTTTCTTGGTTTTTGTCGAACTTATAATTCTTTAAGTTTAATCGAAACATATTAAAAATGTCAAGAGATATAGTTGTTTTAACACCAAATGGAAGAAGAGTAAAAGTTCATTGTACAGCAGATACTAATATTTTGCAGGTATCGCTATAATAAAAATGATTTGAAAGATAAAATAAAATTTGTATGAAAAATAATAACTATGTTATATAGAACATTATTATTACAATTCTATATTAGTTATTACAGATTTATGGCATGGAATAACTATAAATTATTTATTTATTTTTATTTAAGCTCTTAGAAGATGTATGTGCTAAACAGGGGCTCGAACCGAATAATTATGATTTAAAACATCATAAACATATTTTAGATTTAACAACAACAGTAAGATTTTGTAATTTGCCAAATAAAGCTTTTCTTGAAATGGTTGAAGCTGAAAAGAAACGAGTGGAATCAAATGTAACTGTAGGGCTCATGTTAAATGATGGTAAATAAGAAAATACTATATATTTTATTACTTTATTATTTATTCATTTTTACAGTTATATTATTGCCAATTTTTATAGGTGAAAGGATGACTGGTGATTTTACACCAAATACATCACTTTATGATCTAATAATGTCATTGGCTCCAAATGAACTGCCAAATTTACAAAACCCAACTATTTCCTACATGAGACAAGAAGTAATTGGTGTGGATGCTTTGAAAGAAAAATCTTTGCGACAGTTGGGCTTGATAGCAGGTAGAGCAATTCTTAGGTTGCTGGATAAAACAGAACCAATGTAAGTACTGAACTTTAAAAGATAAGAAATTAAATTCAATCTCAATTTGTTTGAGTAATTTGTTTAAATGATGGTGAAAAATACGATAAATTCATATGTATTCTTATGTGTCATCCTAAATTTTCTAGTTATTTATATGTAATAGATGGCAAATTTGAAGGAGGCTCATCAGATGGAAAGTTATTGCCACTAATAATAATAACATTAACTTTGGTCTTACTTATATCATGTTAGTTGAACATGTTTGCTTCAAGATAATGGGAACAACACTGTTTGAAACACAAATGCATGCACAAATGATCCCATGGTGCTCCTCATTAAGACGGAAAGGGTACTGCTGGTTTTTAGTGGGTATTCCGATGCTGAGAGTGCACTCGGTGCCTTGGGCACCTGCGAGTCCTACATACCCTCTGGTGTTCCCGTGCCGGAAACGCATAATGTGTTTCCAATTCTCTAAACAAAAATGAACCAGTCCTGTCACCAGTAGAGTCAATAAGATGAAAATAGTTTTTATGAAAGTTTTTCCACACAGTCAAAGTTCCAAGTTTTAACTGCAAATGGGATAAAAATAGAATTTCAAATAAGAAATGAATATTTGTATGTTTTTCGCTTCAGGTGTTTCTATAGCGACTCTGGCTTTTAAAATTGTTTCCCTGATATGAGATGGGGCCTATGAGTCAACACATGTTGTATCCCACATTAGGGAATAATTGAAATATATTTTATATTTGCATATCTGATATACATGTATAAACACTTAGATTTAGGTTAGCATAAAATTAGAATTTAAGAGGTATTAGAATACATAGGGTATTCAAACAAAATATATTTCAGGCAAGCAAATGTATCATCAGTGTATCGTAGAGTCAAAACCGAAAAACCAGAAAATGGTTTAGTAACATCAACTGAACCAACACATTCCCATAATGATGAAAAATGTATACCGGGCCCATCTCATAAAAAAAATTATGAAAATGTTGCGCAAGGCCCCCTTGACCCAGTGAAATTAATACAAAATGAAAAAAAGAAGAAAGATGGTGACATAGAAACGGACTTGCCTAATGAACTTAACAATGTTCAAAATGTTAAAGTGGAGGACCAAGAAACATTACCACTTCTGCATGAAAGTACAAATTCTCGTCAGCCGTCACAACCACAAATAACTCAAGAGAATCTTGAAAGACGTTTGAGGATTGAAGAAGAAGTTACTTTCGTAAGTAAATGGCACTCAAATTTTATGTATCCTTATATAAATATAATATATTATTAACTTTTTAACTTAGTATTGTTGTTTCAATTTAAAGTGAGTAAGCCGGTGTAACTACAGGCATAAGAACATAACAATTTAGTTCCCAAGGTTGGTGGTGCATTGGCTATGTAAGGAAATGTTATTATTTACTTCAACACTAATGCCTATAGGCGATGGTGACCACACCATCAGGCGGTACACTTGTCAATCAACATACCTAATACAATTAAAAAAGCTTTTATTTAAATTTTCGGGAGCACACTGATAAATGTGTTGTGAAACGAAAATTGTAATTATTATAGACTGTGATTGTAATTAATTACCATTTAATTTATTTCTAAATTGAATTTATTGTTGTATAATATATTTTCAAATAGTGTCTCTATCCTTCTTAATTTTTATAGATTGGATCCCAAAAAGCTATAGCTTTCATGCAACCAGATGGAAATGAAGAAGAATTATCTGATTTACCTGATGATTTTTATGAGTTAACTATTGAAGAAGTAAGAAAAATTTACCATGAATTACAACAACGCCGTATCGAACTTGAAAATACGCCTATCCTTACTTCGACAAAACGAGAAGAACTTGCACAGCAGGTGAAAATTTTATTTTTTAAGTTCGTGTTGGACAAAATAAACAAATAATTGGTCTTAAATAATGAAATTCATACTAGATTTATTTTTAACCCAAGATGGCCCTTACTTATGGCTTTAGAACTGGCCACCAAGCTTTGATGTACAATGAAATTCTGCCTCATGGTTACCGAGCCACATTTGAACACCATGATTGAAACTGATTTAATTAAACTTATTCAACTTAATTATAAAATAAATATTAATAAAGAACATAATATTCTATATTTGTTTAAAATATTTGAAATAAGTTATTTAAATTACTACCTACACTTCATATAAAAACTGTAAGGGCATACAGAACTTTAAGGACAACAGAAGTTTTTGTAGTAAACAAGTATAAATATAATTGCTTTGTATGAAATACTGACACATAATCTAACCTAGTACTTACCTATATACAATTTACAATATATTAAAAATATTTTTATAATCATTTAACTTACAGGACTCCCTATCCAAAATAAACATGTACAAAAATGTTGTAGTAAGAATCCAATTTCCGGATAACATGATACTGCAAGGAGTGTTCACCCCAAACAATACTATAGAAGAAGTACAAAACTTTGTTAAAGAGCATCTGCACAATCAAGATAAACCTTTTCACATTTGTAAGTTAAACACTTAGTAGTTTAAATAGTAATAATTTAATGTATAAGCTTATTATTTAATTACTGTAGGCAATGTACAATTCAAATTAAAAACATTTTTTTAGTATACCTATGAATAATGATATTTCCTTCAACTGATTTACCATTGAAGTTTTTTGATTAAAAAAATAAATTAGTAAAAATCAAATGTTTACTTAATACATCAAGTATTACATTTAAATAGAGATGGAAACTCCTCTCATTTTCAATTTAAGCCTAGACGAAAGGCTGAGTCTCATTATTTCATTTACATACTATCTAATTATCTAATCTTATAAACTTTCCACCCAAATATTCAAAAAATATAGGATAATGGAAAAGGGAAGGTAAATATTCATAAACATTATTGAATGGATCTTTAACTTATTGCTGTTTTTATATTCATAAATATACAATTATTTTAAATTTCAGCTGTAAAAATTGTAATTTAATGATAGCACACTTTTTTACATTTTTCAACAATATTTTTCTTCTCCTCAGTTACAACTCCATTAAAAGAAGATTTAGATCCAAAGACAACATTATTAGAAGCAAAATTTGTACCATGTGTTCATATGCATTTCAAATGGTTGGAAGAAAATTCAGGTCAGCCATATTTAAGACAGGAAATTTACTCTAAGAAGACAACAAATGATGCAGCTTGTATTTTAGCTTCAAAGTATCGGTGAGAAAATTGTATTCAATTTGATATACGTTATATCCTTATTTATAATTTGTTAAGGCCAAGATTTATTGCCTGATGTGTATGGTTAACCCAATGTTTTTAGACTATACTTTTTTGTTCTAAGATTTTTATTTGGTATCAAGCCAGTGACCCGGACCAAAGTGCTTCTTAACCCTAACTACCCCTCACACAACTTTCATCATTATTTTTTTAAACATCTGGTCAATCGAATTTTTTATTTTTCATAAATACGGAATAAAACTTGCCTCAAAAAAGATCTAATATGTTAAAATATTTTACAGTGCCCCTAGCCGAAGAAAGTTGGAAAATCCTCATAACAGTTCACAACAATCTAGCAATGGATCATCTGTATCTAAAAGTAAACTACCTAAATGGTTCAAGAATTAGGCATGTCTGCTAAACTATTCATATGTTACTAGTATTTATATTAAGTTTTATAGTCATTGTTAATTTAAATAATGCACATCAGTTTTAACTATAAAAAAATGCTCTTTTGTAAAATATTTATTGATGTTGTCTTTTTCTTAGAAATAATGTTCAATACACTATACTTTATAAAAAGCACTTATTTTTGTTTGTATAAAAATCTTGATTAGTTTTCAAATTCAAAATGCTTTATTCAATATTGAAGTGTTACACTTATTATCAAACTGGAAACTACTACCGGTTCATAAAAGAAACACCCAGCCCTGAGAAGAACCGGCCAAAGAAACTCAGCGGGTTGTTTTGATAGTAGGACACTGGAGGTAGTAGAATTAATAAATTATTACAATGATAATAATTTTATTCAATTTATTTACAAGATTTCTAGTATTTTGATAATTTAACAATTTAAAAAAATTAAACATACTAAAATAAAAATTAGAACTGTATGAACGAAGGCAAAGTTCCTATCTTGCATCTAGTGGGTTTTATATTTTTACAACTACCTTCATTAGTAACCTTTTCTTTATAATATCTACAATCAGTATCCATAATATCTTTCATGTTGCATTCTTTAATGTTCTTTTTGTTATTCAATTGTGTTAAGTCTTTCTTTTTAATATTACATTTTGTCTTAGCTGTTTTGAGTTTGATACTTTTGCTTAATATATTTTTGTATCTGTTACACGAATTGATATTAAATACCTTTGTTTTCTTGCACTGATTTATTTTTACGTGCCTAAACTGACATCTATCGCCATTCTCACAATATCCTCGCAAAAAATTATGACAAATTTTTGTCTTTTCATTCAATTTAATATGCAAATAAGGACAGTTGTCTTTGGTACAATTTCCATTCAAATAAAAGTAACACGTAGGCATCTTATTTGCAGTTAGTTCATGTGAAAGGGCACATTTACTGTCATGACAGATTCCCTTTAAAAATTTTCTACATAGTGAAACATGTTTTTTATCATGAACATATTCACAGTTTCCATAATCTTTTCTTAGACACTTTCCATATTTTATAAATAATCGACATGGAATGTTATTAACTTTGAAATTTGGTTTCAATAATTTAGTTTTACTTTGATTTGGCCAGTGACTTTTCTTACCAGTTTTAGGAATCGTTTTAGAAGGGTTACCTTCAATAATAGTCTTTGAGCTAGACCTTGCAGGTTTATGTGTATTTATATTAAATGAAAATTTGCCAGTTGTATGTGATTGTGATATTGCAGTTGAATTAAAGTCATTATTTGATGGAATATTCTTTTTCAAGTAAGTAGCAGGTATTGTTTTATACTTACTTATTTTAATTTTTGTGATGTTTTCGAATTGTTTATTTTTAATGATATTTTCCTGCTTTTTAGGTACATCATCATTAGAATTCAATTGAGAACTCTCAAAGCTTAAGGTCTTATTTGTTGCCAACATAGTGGGATTAGAATCCTGTTTAAGTACTTCCTGATTTTCAGCAGGCATTTTTTTCTTTCTAACAATGGTATAACGAGATTTTATAACAGGAATTCCATTTGGATATTTATTATTATTTAACACTTTTTGGATGCAACTATCTTTTTGCATTGAATCCAAACTATGACTCTGAGGTCTGTCTTCTGAATGGTTATTACTTTTGTTTGCTATATTCTTCTTTGAATTGGAAACAAGAGAATATCTTGATTTAGATATTAGTACTGGGTGAGCATTTACATTTTCAACTTTTTCATGTCTTTCTTGTGCTTCTGGTATTGGTTGCGGTTCTTGTTTTATTTGTTTGAAATTTGGATTAACATATATTTTTCTGTTCATATTTTGTTCCATGCCAAATCTATATTCAGGGCCATATTTTTGTGTTTGTTGTGAACAAGGTCTATAAAAATTTGTATTCTCTGTGTGTTGAAATGACCATGCATTTGTAAGAGGAGTCCTTTGAAAATTCGGATTTATATATACTTTATTATTTGGATTTCTATCCATTTCAAAAATTATTTTAAGCAGTACTGATAAATTTTATTTCCACTCTTGCAATTAACCTTGTTGATATTTTCAGATTTTAGTATATATTTGTGTTGTGTAAAGATATCATATAAGGTTTTAAATTTTTTTGAAATTAACTCTTTCTTATTTCCATTCACACTTAGAATGCTCATGTGAAATGATGGATTCTGTGGAAAAAATATTTACACCAGTAATTTATGTACATTACAACAGTAATTTAACAATTTCATGAATAAAGTTAAGTCTTAATTTCAATACAAAATAAGAATTATAGTAATAGTAATAACAGCCTGTGAATGTCCCACTGCTGGGCTAAGGCCTCTTCTCCTCTTTTTGAGGAGAAGGTTTGTGGCTTATTCCACCACGCTGCTCCAATGCGGGTTGGTGGAATACACATGTGACAGAATTTCAGTGAAATTTGACACATGCAGGTTTCCTCAGGATGTTTTCCTTCACCGTTAAGCACGAGATGAATTATAATCACAAATTAAGCACATGAAATTCAGCAGTGCTTGCCGGGGTTTGAACCCACGATTATCGGTTAAGATTCACGCGGTCTTACCACTAGGCCATCTCGGCTCAGAATTATAGTATTAAACATTATTTGTTATTAAATAAGTAGAAACTACCAATACTTCAGTTTTAATACAATTATGGTTCAAAATGAACAAAACTCCTTAAACCACAGCATCTATTGATCTTTAACACATTTTCATGCCATTGAAAAATTTTAAGAATTTATTTTTATAGCAAAAATAGAATTAATTACATATTATTATTAATTAATATGAATATCTTACCTCATAAAATGTTGGTAGTTTGAAGTCATCTAAAAGACTGTCTATTTGTTTAAGTATATTATTCAAATATGAATGACTTAAAGCATCTACTCCAAGTGCAATAAATGTACGAGTTTTTTCCTCATTACAATATACTTCAACGGAATCAAAGTTCAAAATAAAACTGCAATAAACAAAAAATAACCATTATAATTTTTTCAGATAATCTTAAACTTGTTACGTTTTTATTATCAATGGCCTTCAATTATAGACTATAGTAAGAACTTAATTTGATATTTGAGAAATTGTGGAGATTGTAACTTTCAAATATTTATGTACTAGTTGTATTACATACCTGTTATTGTTGTTTAACACACTCTGTAATGCTGATGTAAAGGACTTAATCATGTGATACCTTAAAACAAATGTTTTAGATAGGCTTATGTGAACATCCTCACATACAATGCATGATTCATCAAAAGATGTAACAATAGCTTCTAATTTAGCTATTATTTGAAATAGATTTTCCTTATTTGGATCTGAAATGTTCAAAGTAAGTATTATTTGAATTGACCTCATGAATTGCTCTATATCAAGAAAATCATCTTACAAAATAATGAATCCTGTATATGGACTTTAGTTGAGGTATTGAATTGAGAAATATAAAGGTCAGAATTACTTACATTCAACATAAATAAATGTAGCCCAATTTCCTCTTATGTGTGGAAAGGAACGAGTACGACCACTGTGAAGTGCGGGGTCGTCAATATGATCTTCTGATGCCACAACAGAGACTCCACTCAAATTTGGAGTTGGTAATTTTAACCTAGTAGTTAAAGAAATTTACTACAAAACCATTAAGATATATGAGATAATATGAAATAATAAATATGTATGTATATTTAAATGATATTTATAATTGAAAAGCATTTTTTAAGGTGTAACATGATACTAGTATGTATTAACAATTTTGACATTATTCAATTAAACTTCAAACAAATATGTTGTAATAGTCGATGTTGTTTAGTGATAAGTTATCTTATTTATAACATGCGTTAATACTACTAATTGCATACTTTTTACAAATTTCAGCATCCTCTTTTTCACTATCTTCTGATGTGTCTTCTTCGCTTCCGTAATCACGAATGTAAGCCAATGCAGACATGAAATTACAGAAAAGTTCTTACACAGTTAAGGATAGTAAACTTGTAAATTTTAATTCCTTGGTATATAATATAAAGAACGTATATTATATTTCATTGCTTTTAAGACGAATTCACGACTAAAGTTAAAGTACTAAACATAGAAAAAATATCGTTTTAGACTGGACTACCTACTGAGAACGAGTATTATATTATTAGTATTAGACGTATTAGTAACATCTGACAAATGACCACAGTCCACAGATCTTTGAATTTGAAATGTGAATGACGAATGTCAATATGACAGCCATCAGAGTAATTATATTTACTAATATAAAATTTATATTAAAAGATATATATTCATATTTAATTTCAAAAGTTATCTAATAAAATATTAAAGTAGAATATATAAATAAAAAAAAACGTGTGCAATCCATACGTGGTAGAAGTGAAACCTAAAATGTTGGCTTCAACTGTATAATGCTACGTTAAATCTTATGAATTTCTGTGTCTGTCTCTTTTTACTGTCGCTTTTTCGTTTCATCGACTTTCAAGTCACAACGATGCTAAAGAAGTTTTCACTTCAAAAGCTACTCTAGAAAATACTATAAAATAGCTATTTATATGAGGCTTATGAAATTTTACACAATAATGTATAATTTTCACGTGACAATAAGGAAAATAAAAAATATGGTTGACAAATAATTTCATTTTAAACTAATAATAACGATGTTATTACAATTTTTTTGCGTACTTAATGGCTAACACACTGAATCGGTAGTTGTTAATATACTTAAAAGAAAAATAAATACAAATGAAAATATATTTGTATATAACTAAACATAACTGAATTATATTTATAATAACCTTTTTACTAAATTATAATATCATTGTTCTTATTTTCTTACATCAACATCTAATGCTATGTTATATAATTAAAAATCAACGAGACTAATCCGCGTGAGCAGCGACTCATCAACATCAATGACAGCAGGCTGCAGTCACAGCAGCAGTACGTGTACTCAAACGAACTGCTAGGGCTAAGCTGTTCTGATATTTTAATTATATATTATCACTGATAAACTCATCATGATATCTTCCAAATTAAATATCCAATTAACTTGCAATTTAGCATAATTACACGACGTAGACGCTATTAAAATATTATTCTATTCGAAATATTTTTATCATTGTCTACCATGCGAAGCTGGCGTGGGTAGTTAAAGATATACAGGATATTTGTAACAAAATACGTGTCCGACCCGTGAAAAGGTTATTAGGTATCGTGAGTCGGTTATATTTATGTAAACATTTATAAAATATTATTCAAAAGAAGTACCTATATACAAAAAATTGATTGTCATTTTCAATTGTAAATGACGAAAATTTCATGGACAACTGAGGTCATGACCTCGTGTCCGAGCTACCCGATACTCACCCTTCAAAACAACATTACAAAATACTGCTGTATTCTGTATTGCGATAGAATATCTGATGAGTGGGTCGTACGTACCTACCCAGACGAGCTTGCACAAAGCTCTACCACCGAGAAGTGTTAATTGTTATTTAACTTATCTAATCTTAATCAAGATTATTTATCTAATCTTGAGTAAGCTCAATACTATACATTTGCAAATTGTAAATAACATCTACCATTACAGAGCGTATTCTATCAACATAATATTAAAAAACATATTTTAGCACCTTTATTTTCAAGTTTTCATTTAAAAAACGGTAATGAAACTTTCGCAACTTTTTGTCTAAAAAAATCACTAAACCAACTAATTTTTAAAATAAAATATTAAGCTCCTAAACAAATTCTTGCCCTCATGACGTTATTTAAAATGATACTTATCACAACATGGTACAGTTCAAAATACATTTTACTTAAATCAGATCGAAATCTTGTTTGAAAATGTTCGAAGCTGGTATTATCTATGAGAACTGATAAGTATTTTACTTGAGTAGTCTGTGATTTTGAATATTGTGTCTTTGTTTTTATTATGAACGTCTTAACTTTTATTATTTTTTATCACTGCTTTAGACATTAACCCGAATGATATCGACCTTTAGAACTGAAAGAGTAATCATTCCTTCAATGAATAACTAAATTCTTATAACATCTAATAATAATGATTTTATCGTCTAATTTAACTTCTAAAATTGCTATTCCAAAATTATATACACAATTTACAAGTGCAAATAATTTTCATAGTAGTAGGCTTAAAGGTAAAGTAGCTGTTATTACAGCGTCTACTGAAGGGTAAGTCAAATTAAAACAATGTTTTAGTTCTTATTGTTGTAATTTTTAAATAAGTAATAATTAATTTTAAATTATTAAAAAAAAAAACAAATCCATTTACATAAAAACAATTTGTATATATATTATAAATATCATATATTTGGGTACATTGGGTGTGTTGGGTACATTGGGTGGATGACTATTTATAATAGTAAAAAAAAGCTATAATAGATACTTTTGATTCTTGTTCATGTTAACCAATTATACATATTATTGTAACATTTGTTGCATATTACTTTACATTCGTCCCGCGGCTTTGGCCGCGTCAGTAAAAGGGGCAGTTTTTGGGTACCTTATGTAGTTCTCTGTACTTCTGACAATGTTGATGTTGATCGGTTGAGTAGTCAAACGTGAAAGGGTAATGCAAATACTCACTCTTGCACTCATAATATTTAAATTATATCTATTCTAATATATAAAGCTGAAGAGTTTGTTTGTTTGAACCGTCTAATCTCAGGAAGTACTGGTTCCAATTTAAAAATTCTTTTTGTGTTGTATTGTCCTTATATCGAGAAATGTTCTAAGCTTATTTTTATTAATTATACGCGGGTGAAACCGTGGAGCACAGCTAGTTAAAGATAAAATATTAAAAAGTAAAATTAAAAGCACACTGGAAAATAAAAATAACATAAATTTTATATACATATATAACATTGTTTCATAAGTTTTTTCAAATTATTTATGCTTTTATGCAAAAACTGTTTGATAGATTGATTTACAATCATACATACTACCATATTATCCAGAGTTTGTATAGTAAGAAGAACAATTTGCTAATTAAAGTAGCTATTGATACACATGTATATTCATTTAGATTGTGAATACCAGTTATCAAGTTCATTTAATTATTGTATTATTAAATAGACTGTTTACTCAAATTTTTAAACTATTGTTATATTTTGATTTTAAATTATATTATTTTATTAAAAAAAAAACTTTCAGCAGTACTTTTGTTAATAGCATTCAGCAATACTTTTATCAGTATTACTATAAAAAAGTACTTGTTGTTATTGGTCCTATCTTTATAAAAAGTTAAAAGTCAATTATATCATTAAATACCTTTAACTTTAAATGTGGTTTCTTGTCATAGCTTTATACAACATGTCATCAACATCCTCATTGAAATTAATGATTAGTTGATGATAACAAAAAATATTTGTCTGATATTTGAGGTAAAAAAGGGATTACCAAAGATAAATTATGATTAAATAGCATGATTTGTCATGTTACAATGTACATACTTATATTTATATCCCTCTTAGTAAAATATTTTTTATAAAAAATTACAGTTCAAAACTGTAGAAGAATTTTTCAATAAATATGAAAATTTTCATATTCAATGATGTAATAGCACAACATTGATCTTCAGGCAATTGCAGTTTAAGGGTTAGTAGTCAATAAAATTTCCTTATTTTTAAGGAAATTGATGGAATGGGGAATAGCATTAATGTTTACAAAAAAAAAAAACAGTATAAGAACTAATCAATTATTTTATAAAATATCATGTTGCTAAATATTAAATACCTTCTACCAAACTTATACATATCTTTAAATCATCAAGCTCAGCTTTTATGTGAATATTTTATAGTAGTGTGTTATGTACAATACATAGAGATTCAAGAGACTAAGTCATATCAAATGTACAAAATGAAAATGTAAATATCAATAAAAATGTCCCACATTAATTGAATCGAATGTCGAAGTCTTCATTCGCATCATCTTCGTCATATTCGCCATAGCCAACGCTTGTTTTTCTATTATTCCCTGGTGTAACAACACTGACTACTTACTGAACCTACTGACTGTTTACTGAATCTTGCTTCAGACATTTTTCGTAAGAAATTATGTAAACAAACAAAAAGAAAAAACACCATGTCTAACTACTGTTATGCTGTATATTTCAGTGCATTAGTTATTCTCGATGGAAATTCAGGATTCCCAATTAGATATGGTATCACTTATCTGTTGCAGGCGGTCTAGCAGCCAGTCCCCCGTGGATCTCCACCTTGTCGTGGTGGGGGGGCTCAGTACCCGTGGTAAGGCCGGCCACGGTGAAGCTAAGCGGGATCCCGGACGTGGGGCGATCCTCGTGGGCCTCAGGAGGAGGCTTGCGTTGGATGCGCCCAGGGGGCGGGTGCGGGGGACAGTTCTGTCTGTCCCTCTCAGTCGGGAGTGATCGCGGGAGGAGAGGCGTGTCGGTGTTGCGTTGCCGCGCGCCCTATCTCCCGCGACCAAATGGGGGCGCACCATTTGTGCGTTGCGGTGGGGCCGCAGAGGAAGAGGAGATGCGGTGTTGTCAGGTTGCCGTCCTCCCTGTCCTCTGCGGCCGTCGTTATTTGGCGGCGGAGCCAAATACCTTAATCCGTCGCCAAGGAGGTTGTAGCCTTCGGGCTATCCGTCGGGGTGTCAGGGTAGAATGCTCACGCGACCCCTTGGCACCCCCCATAAAGGCGGTGAAGTATACGCTGTGGTTTTAGTGGGTATTACGGCCTTGCACTTCAGCCGTCGAGTCCCACATAACCCCCCGCTTTCATCTTGCGGAAAAAAAAAAACAAAAAAAAAGTCGGTCTTTCAGCCAGAGTTCCGAGTTCTGCGTTCCGCGTTCACTGTAATGTATGCGCTGTCTGAGAATCTTACACGCACAAAAGCAATCAGACCGCAAGACTATGTGGGCAACTGTGAACGCTAAACGCAAAACGCAGACCGCCGGACGATGTGTTCGGACATTTGTCAAGATGTCTATTTTATTTCCGATCATGGTCTTGAATAAAAGAAAAAAAAAGAAAGAAAAGAAAAGAACACTTTTATTTGGGACATTTAACAAAATGACAATTAGGCACAAAATAAAAAGTAAAAAAATAAAATAAAAATAATAAATAAAAAAAAAAATTACTTAAGTACTAATAACTTATCATTTAAACATAAAAAAAAGAAATAAAATGAACAATAAAAAAAAAAAAAGTAACGATACAAAAAAAAAAAAAAAAGATAAAGAAAAAGAACAAGTACAATATAGGTATAATTATGACGTGTCCCAAATAGGTATACCATTCAGCAATTCATAGGTGTGGACACCTAATGCTGGTTTTCAATGGTACCCTTTTTTTGATACCTACTGACGGGCGGTGACCCAATTAAAATACAAATACTAAAATTTAAAATAAAAAACAATAGACATTACATATATAATTTATTTATAAGATAAATTGCATACATTAAATAATAATTTATTAATTCGATAAACTACACGCAAATATATTTTGTATAAAGCAAAACCAGTTATGGAAAAATAGGATCACTGGGAAGGTTATTAGAGTGCCACGTGCGCCGCGCGCCGGTGGTCGCGTGACGCGTGCATGTTACTTGTTTATAGTGAATTCAGTGGACACAAAAAAAAAGAAAAGTACTTGGTGGACGTAAAGGTAGGAATACAGGTCTATCAACCGACTACAATTCAGTGGTGAGATAGGTACGATTGTGACATACTTTCTGCGACCCAAAATGCCACTTGGCAGCGTGGCAGTCGTTTCCCAGCGTATCTTAACTACGAGAGCAAGAGAGACGTAGAATGTCGCCAGAGCCGACAAACTACGAACTAAACTGGGACAGACCCCGCTTGGAATCGACACAAATCCTTAAGAACTGCGCTTCTATGTAACGCCTGTATTCATTGCCCAAGTATTGCGTTATTTAAACGATGTCATATCGTTTTGTTGACTTTTGTATAATTTTGGAATATAGTAAAGTCTGGCTATGATATTTAAATATTTTGGTGCGTGGCCAACATCGGAATCACGGTCTTATACACCTGTGTATAAGACCGTGATTCTATCAACAACAGTAGAGGGGGTACGTCGACTTAATATTGCTGTTCAGTTCAATTTACGACCGCCAGATGGATTGAGGGATGTGCTGAGCACTTTTTCAAATCCAAACAAAACAGTTAATTTACAATACAAAAATAACAACACATCCGCAAAAGTCAACAAAACTATATAACAATGATTAAAGAACACAATACATGGGAGAGAAAAATATACTCCACGTGTCGCTCAACCACGTGCGATAGCAACGACGTACAGCGGGCGTTGTTGCGATATAAAAGTTATATCACAATCACCACCACTGAAATTGGGCTCCGTTGACAGACCTGTATACAAGACCGTGGCCCTTACTCCATAAACATTTAACTGCGGTATATGTTTTGGGGAGAACAAATTTTTAAATAAATTATGTAACAATATATATTATATTATATATTTGGAAGTAATGTACAAACATTTTATCCATAATTTCAGTATCGGTTATGCTATAGCTAAGCGATTGGGCGATGAAGGAGCATCGGTAGTAATAAGCAGTAGAAAAGAGGATAATGTGAAACAAGCCACAGATAGTTTACGTAAAGATGGTATTAATGCTGAAGGTCTAGTTTGCCATGTAGGCAATGCAGAACATAGACAAAAACTTTTTGATTTTGTAAGTATATACGAAGAATTTATTAAAAGTAATACAATTATAGAATGTAACAAAAATTTAATTTGACGAGCCGGTTTGCATGGTTGGTAGATAGTAGCCTGCCTTTCGCGCCGCAGGTCGTGGGTTCGATTCCAACCCAGGACATACATTTGTGTGCATGGACATGTCTGTTTGTCTTGAGTCTGGGTGTAATTACCTATATGAGTATGTATTTACACAAGAAAAGTACTATATAAGTTTTCTGGTTTCCATAGTACAAGCTCTGCTTAGTTTGGGATCAGATGGCCGTGTGTGAATAATGTCCCAGGATATTATTATTATTATATTATTTACTTTTCAATATTTAGTACTCCCCTTTTGTTTTTTGTAACGGCAGTATGTAATTGTGGCTTAAGTTTTCTGATTTTTCAAAATCAAAGGGTTCTATTTTCAAAAAATCAATTGAAATAAAATCCTCTTAAAACTGCGACATAATCAAAACTAATAAAATATATTAATTGAGATCTTTTTAACCGTTAAAACAGTAAATTTCAAGCAGATCAGACCCTTTTTTATACTGATGTTTCCATTTTTCCCGTTGGGGTTGAATTTTCAAAGATGACAAAATACGTACATCTTACAAGAAAAATGACGGACCCGGAATACAAATTTTCAACCCCTATTTCTCTCTTATCTCTTGGGGATAGATTTTCGTATTTACCCTATTTCACCCCCATAGGGGTAGAAATTCCAAAACTCCTTCCTTAGTGGGTGGCTACTCAATAAAACGACCCTACTCACCAAATTTCATGGCCCTAACTTGAATAATTTACGCTCGGCGAAGATGAATCAGTCAGTCAGTCAGTCAGGACTTGTATATATTTATATAGATTACTTTAAAGTTGTTTCAAAAAATCGTACATATTTGCAGGCGAAAGCAAAATATGGAGGTATTGATATTCTTGTGTCCAACGCAGCTGTGAATCCCGCCGTGTCGCCAATTCTAGAGGTACAATACAGTCAATACCAAATACATATATAATAATCGTCTGCTTAAGTAATCACTTTTTTATAATATCATCATATATATTTATGATTTTGTATAATTTCTAGACCGATGAAAAAGTTTGGGACAAAATTTTTGAAGTTAATGTAAAGTGCTCGTGGTTGTTAGCCAAAGAAGTTTATCCAGAGTTAATCAAAAGAGGAGGTGGAACCATCGTATTCATTTCATCCATTGCTGGTTACCAGCCTATGGAAGTACGTAAGCGATTAAAAAATAATTATATACATAATAAAAATATGTCCTTTACACTTTTCTATGGTATAACCGGCTACGCGTAGGCATAATTCTGCTATATTTATATCCTACATAAAAACTCGTAAATTTTAAATATATTTTTTAGTTTATATGATATATCCCCAATAATATAATTGTACGCTTTCAAATTTGAATTACTTACTTAATTTTTTTTTTCTTTAGCCTTTGGGACCTTATAGCGTCAGTAAAACAACTCTCCTGGGATTGACAAAGGCCATCGCAAGTGAAGTGGTTCATGACAATATTAGAGTCAACTGTGTAGCTCCTGGAATAGTTGCGACAAAGTTTGCTTCTGCGGTAAACAAATAATTACACATTTCATTTACACTAACAAAAAACTAAAATCGATGAATGAATGTACCGCCGATTCCATAACTTTTTAAAGTTTTAAATACATTCGATATTTAAAAAATGAAGAAACCCAAGCTCGAAACACTTGAAATGTATGTAATCATTTAGTACCAAACCGCGCGTGATATACTGCGCGAAAAATTTAGAAAGTGTTAAAGTGTGAAAGGTTACACTCGCAACGTTAACGCTAAAAAAAAATCGCTGAGTGAGAACGCTGTGAGCGCGATCACGAAACCTTGAAACCATATATTATACACTTGCGGCTTACGCGTCGAATGTAGAGCGGGCATAACATAGAAAGTCAATCGAGTAAATATCCTGATGATATATACTATGGCTACCATCAAACGAATTACCAATAAGTTGTATATGTATTGTGTTAATTTAATTGAGGATACTTAAGATAACGGTATCGTTTTCTTATTTATAAACTGCATTTTTATATCATTAGCTAATTAATTGTGTGACTACAATCGTCATGTTGTAACAAGAATTGTATTTCATCGTTATTTAGTTTGTACAACTGCAAATTTCAAAATGCATGATATGTTACTTCTGCTTCTTGTAATTATCAAGTTTATTCGTATTGTTTAGATAACATCTTCAGAGGCGGGAAAAGAAAAGAGCCTGTCAATTGTGCCAATGAACAGATTTGGGAAACCGTCAGAAATAGCTGGAGCCGTTGCTTTTCTGGTTTCAGACGACGCAAGCTACATGACTGGAGAAACATTGATCGTAGCTGGGGGCACTTATGCGCACCTTTAAGACAATATGCGTCATGTTTTAATTAATTGTATTTTTATAAAAATATGGTTCTTACGGTACCTTTATCATGCTGGAGAAAGATAATGTATAAGATTAATTTCTTTTTATGGTTGATGGATGTTTATTTTTAATAGGTATATATATTTTTATATTTTATAAAAACATTTTTTTATTTAACTCTTAAATCATTGATTTCGGAATAAAAAAAGTTCAATAAAATTAAACAAAATGAAGAACTCGAAATTATTTATACAAAAAATAATTATATATCATCATCAGAATCGACTAAATCACTTTTATTTACTCCAATTGTTCTAAATATAGTACTAGTAGGCCCTGATAAGCCTTCTTCCTTCATGCTATGGATGAAATTTTTAAGTACAGTTTGTTCATCATTTTCATTGCTTTTCTCTATGGATTTTAATTTTGAAGCAAGCTCTCTGTCTTGATCTAAGTTAACATCATTCACATCAGCAGAAATATCACATTCATCACTAATATCACTGTGATCTGAATCATCAGAAACATCCTTACATGAAATTATATTTAGCATTTTTTCTAAACAACTTACAAATTGCTCAGAATTAAACTCAATTGTTTCTTCATTTTCTCTATTAACTTCTTCAACACCCTCAAAGTCTGATGTCTCTTTTAAAAATTTTGTCAATTCAGAGTTTATGATATGGGGAGTTATAGGATCATTATTCTTTATTTGAATTTTCTTACCATAATGTTCATTCAAAAATACATTTAATTGGTCTGGATGAATATTTAGCCATGTATCATCATCCTCTTGTAATAAATCATTATCACTTTTGTTTTGTAATAGTTCAATAGTACTTTTATATTTATCAGTTGATTTCAAATCATTAATAACATTACAAACGTGTGTACTTATGGGACATTCCATATTAGAGTAGTAAGCCTTTGCATTTGCTAATAATTGTGTATATTCAATTGACCCCTGTAAATTTTCTTTGAAATAGCCATTATTTATCAAGCTGTTAATAAAAGTTTTATATTCTGGTGTAGTGAAAACATCGCTAGATGACTTAGCCATGATTTTTTTATAAGCACATATCAACTTTAACCCAAGTTGAGTTTTAGTATCGTTTCCCAGTGCCTTGAATCTATAACCAGTTGGGAACCTTGTGTGCACAAGCATAGCATATAAAAATTTTGTTAACTTTATTTCAACATTTAAACCATCATTAAAGTCAATATCTTTACAAAGTTTTGCATCAAGAGTATCAAGACTGCAATATGTACTCACAAGATAAGAAATCAGAGATGGTTTGAGTTTTAACACTGCAGCTATTTCTAAAGGTAGTTTTATAATCGTTTTATGGCAATTTTCATTTATCTGTTGAGGGTAATTGCCAATCCTTTTGAAAATGGCTTGTTGTATTTCAGGAGAAGCTTTAGTTTCCTCAGACTTCAGTATAAGTAGTTGCAATGCCTCATTCAATGTAAGATTTGAATCAACAGGAACAACACAAGGTGGTATTATATGAACAGAATGTTCATGAATAAAAACCTGCAAAAATGGTATTTATTAATGTTCCAAACATTAAATTAACTTTATTCACTTTTGAATTCACCAAACAGCTTTTATAGAATCAAATGTAAGATTGCTTGTATTGTGATTTACAAAAACAGATAACTATATGTTGTAGTTAGGACAAAAATTATATGAATTAAGTTATAATACTCACTCTGTTTTCAGTAGTGTCAGGATTAGCCCAAGTAGGTAAATAATCAGCAGCCTCTATTAGTAGAAAGTCACCATCATTGTCTTCTATTTGTATAATTAGGTCTGGGTACTTTTTTGTAAGTTCTAATAAGAGATACACAATAAACCACTCGTCCTCAACATTGTCACCAAAACATGTTATGCTGACAAGATGATGTGGAATATCTGGAAAAAATAATATTCTAATTAAACCACTGTCAATTTTAATGTTTAGGATATGAATATTCAGATATAGATGAGATATAAATGTTCTAATAACAAATTTTGGTTTGATGTGCTGGTAAGTAAAGCCAATTAGTTCAAATATTTGAGAGTTGGTAATTTTGGATGTTGTTATTGATGAAAAATGCACAGAAATTCATAATAATGTCTACAATTATATAGTAATAGAGAAGACTGCTTCCCATGAGGTAACTTGTAATGTGGAGGGAAAACTTTCCTTGTGTGCGAATTGATCATGGATATCAATAAAAGTATCAATATTCTAAAATTTACTCAGAGAAACCTTCAGACATACCATTTTTTTCATCAGAAGTAATAGGCAAAACCACTTTAAATTCGTCTCTATGCCATATGTATTCTTGTGATAACGATTTTATTGTTTTATTTATAGAATCGCATAGTTGTTGCCATTCACTATTATTATAATATTTTGAAGAAAAGAAAAAACACTGAATTGTATCATCATACTTTTGATTAAAACGAACTTTAGACATTTGGGTTATTATAAGTGAAACGGCAGCAAAGCAGAATTTTAGATACACTGTATTATTTTTTATTTATGTGCCGTGCCGTGTGCCGTACTGTTTATACATAAATATCTAATACCAAAATAACTGTATGGTAATTTCATAAGGAGGAATAGAATAATCTTCATGCAAATTATAAAGCTATTAAATGTTTGGTAAAACTGTTTTCACATTTATAAGCATAGGTACGGTCAGTGAATTAATATAATATATTAAAAATAAAAATACTACTTAATGCCACGGTCTACACTACGTGCTTAATTAATGCTGTAAAATGTAAATGGAAGCCTGTATGTGACACTGACATTTGAATTGAATTTTGAATATTTTTATAATTATTAATTACATTTCACGACAACCTTATGTAACTTTTATATAATATTAATGTTAATAATATATAAAACAATTTATACTTAGAACAACTGTTTTAAATCTGACGTAATAATACAAACCTTAAATATATAAAACTATCACTTTTGTGGCTCAATTGGAACACAATTCAGGTAAAAAAATACGTGTATTTATACTTTATAATTATTCAGAATTTTTATCTCATAGTTTTATTTGATTTTGGATTTTTAATAGTCTGTATCTGTATCCACTCTGGTCTCTAGATTCCAGAGCTTGAATAAAAAAAGCAGAAAGCCAACTGCCGAAACTGCCAAGTGCCAAAAGTGCCAAATGCCAAAGCAAAGATTTAGAATTGCATTGAAATATTATGAACGTATCTATAAGCACATCAATATTAATTAACGTTATTTTTTTAATTTAAAATGTCCTTTTCCAGACAATATAGACATATTTTATACTTGGTCACGATAAACAAGATTAAGATTATTTAACCATGATGTTCAACAATCATAATGGCGATTGTTCGAAGGATTTTTTACAAATACGCAAAGTGTTTGGGGTTAATAGTTTTAACAACATTTTTTGCTCAACTATTTATTTCAATAAGCTTCTTTCCTTCTGTTCATGACAATTTACTTAAAAGGCAAGGATATACGTCATTAGCGAGAAATGAATTAGATGATGTTTCTGCCAGGAAACAGGAACCTAGCGTTGAAGATGATGAAGACTTGAATTCAAGAAATCGTCTTCATAATAAAGTTATAACACAATTGAGATTAGAAGAACTGGATTTTATACCAACTTGTGAAATTAGAAATCGAGAAGCCATTTCGGCTATACATAGAGCAAAAACGCAAATTTGTAAGCAACAAATTGTTAATAAGACTTGTCTTATACAGAATGGACACTTTTATCCTAAAAAATTATCAAATTATTGCATTTCTAAACAAAAATCTTATGGACATCATTTAGGATGTTACTTAGATGAAAAAAAAATGAGATTACTGAGCAGTTTTTACGGTAATTATGCAACCACAAATTCCCCAACGTTTTGTTTGGATATCTGTGTTCAAGCTGGATTTCCTTATGCTGGAGTACAATATGCGTAAGTTATTTTATTGCAAGTACATTTATATGTAAAAGGATTTATTTAAATCAAATAAACAATTAACAAAATCAGTTCAATGTATACTTTCATTGAATTGATTGATTGATTACAATATAAAATGAAAGTATCATTTTTAAAATTGTAGCATATAATATTCCAATTTATTTATGCTCAAAATTAAACTTCCTTAAACTTGCAATAATCATTGTAATCCTCTTTTTAGTACTGAATGTTTTTGTGGTGAGAATGAACCTCCAGCAACTTCTAAAACATCTGATGTGTCATGTGACATGAAGTGTCCTGGTGATTCATTACAATTGTGTGGTGGATACTTCACTATGAATATATATGAGACTGGCTTAGATAGTAAGTATAAGTTTTTATTTAATAAAATGAGCTTTACATCTGATACTATTTATAAATTAAATAATACTTAAATACCTAAAAGGAATGCTTATTTTTTGTTGAAGAAGCATCCTTATTTTGTATAAACAAGTGGGAATAGCTCATGAAAGAAATATTAGGTACCTATATCTTATTTAATATATTTCTTAAGTGATATACCTGTTCTCATACTTTTCTAGAATTTCTTCCACAAATGCCTAAAAATCCTGGTGATGAAATTACTTCAGTTCAAATTGTCTTTCTGTTAACATTAAATGGAAGAGCACTGCGTCAAGTGCACAGACTAATCAATGCTCTTTATAGGACAAACCATTACTTTTATATACACATTGATAAAGTAAGTACTTGCTGTATTAATATTTTGGTTTTAAATCTTACATAACAAGAATGTAACAATAAATATATAAATACTTAAAAATAATTTTTATATTTCAGAGACAGGATTACTTACATCGTAAACTATTTAAATTGGAAAAACAGTTCCCAAACATAAAGTTGGCAAAAAAAAGATATTCCACAATATGGGGTGGTGCATCCCTTCTTAAAATGTTGCTCTCATCCATGACAGACATATCACAATTAGGTTGGAAATGGGATTATGTTATAAATTTGAGTGAAAGTGACTTCCCTATTAAATCTTTAGAAGAACTTGAAAAATTTTTATCTGCAAACAAAGGTTTTAATTTTGTCAAGTCTCATGGACGTGAAGTACAAAGGTTCATTAAGAAACAAGGTCTTGATAAAACATTTATCGAATGTGAAACTCACATGTGGAGAGTAGGCGAAAGGCAATTACCTCAGGGAATAGTTGTAGATGGAGGAAGTGACTGGATTGCACTATCACCCAAGTTTGTAGATTATGTTATTGGAAAACATGATGAACTTTTGGCAGGCTTAGAAATTATATTTGAACATACTTTGTTACCTGCCGAGTCTTATTTTCATACTGTGTTACGTAATTCACACTTTTGTGATACATATGTAGATAACAATTTACATGTCACAAATTGGAAAAGGAAACTTGGCTGTAAGTGCCAATATAAACATGTTGTGGATTGGTGTGGATGTTCTCCTAATGATTTCAAAACTGAAGATTGGCCAAGAATACAAAATACTCAATCAAGGCAGCTATTTTTTGCAAGGAAGTTTGAACCTATTATAAACCAAGAAATAATTACAAGAGTAGAACAATACATAGGATATACAGACCATTATTTAATTAATAATTTGGAAGCCTATTGGCAAAATCTATATGATATTAATGATTTAACAGCTCCTACAGATGACACAATACTCACTCATGCGGGAAGTATTGTTCGTCTTAATGCTAAAATACTAAGTGGAGAAGGTTGTCAGATTCAAATAAATGAAATAATTGAAGTGAATGTATATAAATATGCTGATGTGTACAAGGGTAACTTGATTTTGCACAAAGCATTAGTTCAAAATAAAGAAGTATTTTTGGAAACATGGTATAAACCAAAACAACATTTAGATTTAAATTTTGAAAATCACAATGTTGATTTTATAAAAGTTTTTAAAGTAAGCTCAGAATATGATCAGAAAGAAATGACTTTTCGAAATTTAGGAAATATTCTAGGTCCACTTTCAGAACCAGTCTTGTTATACCAGTTTTCTGCACATATTGATAAAAATTTAGGAAATTTAACAGTACTATGGTTGGATCCAGCTGGTATGGTAGCAGATGTAAATATAATACAAAAAGATGAAAATAATTTAACAAATTTTATTAAACCTACTATAAAACAACCATTTTTGCCTGGTATATGGAAAGTTGGTTTGTTTGATCAAAAAAAAATAATTGCAAGGACCAAATTTCTGATTACACCCTTAGAATACTTTTCTGGAAAGGAATTGTCCCATCAAGAGGCTAATTTAGTTCACAGTGGTTCGCAAAATTCATATAAAAATTTAACATTCACAAAACCTGTAAAATTTTTACCTGAACAAGAAGAAAAAAATTTGTTAGCAGAAATATCTAATTCAAATGTAAAAAGAGTAAATGGTGACTTAATAGAATGGATAGATAGTTTAAATTTAGAATTTTATAATGTTTTAGGTTCATGTATATCATATTCCATCAATGACAATGTTTCATGTGGGAATTATAAATTTCAACAATGCTCATTATCAGAATGGAGTTCTTATTCACCAGATCCAAAAGGAACCATAGGCAAAGTAGATAAACAATCAGGCCGCTTAAAACGGATATGACAGTCAAATGATATATTTTTTAATAAAATATTGTTATTTTATAGTTAAATTTGAAATAAAATCACAAATGTATTTTTTTGTAATGCGTTATTTTCAATCATCTACACTTCTAAAGCTGGCCCTGCAAGGATACATATACAGTACATTCACGCCATTATTTTATTTTTGATAATATATAAATCTAAAAAAACACCTGCAACTGCTTGTATTCCACCAATACTCTAAAGAATAAAATGGATTTATTGATGTTTTATGAATCTTAAAAATATAATAGTATAATACTTGAATATAGCTTTTTTACACCTGATACTGTTTAACAATGTATTCATAACATATAATAATAATGAAAATTCAAAATAATTAAACCGTAAATAAAAATAATAGTAATTAAACCGAACGTATTACTAATAAATTCATTAAATATTAATCCGTCAAGATTCTTTGCTTATTAGTAGCGATATTTAACGCCCTTATGGCAGGCTGCTCCTTCTCAGACCAGTGGAAAGAGGCCACTTTTATCGGTATATATAAACCCGGTAAGCCCAAAAATACACATCACAGCACACAACTACACATGTAGTGCACTGCATAATGGTGCATTTCCAAGGAGGCCAAGTTCATCCTCTGAGGCCGCGATACACAGACGCCCTCTTCTTCGATATAGCGAAAGCCTTCGATAAAGTCTGTCATACTGGATATGGACTATATATATATATATATATATTATATATAAGGTGCTGGTCTGGCATACTGGATATGGAATATATATACATATATGGTACATATACTAGGCATTCCCGTTAGTCTTATACGTATCATACATTCCGAGTTCCGACGCAAAGTAGAGAGCACTGTCCTCTACTCGCACCTTGCGAGCCGGCATCCCTCGAGGATCCGTGCTATCACCCAACCACTACTACTTGCACACATATCCTCGGGTATCGGATATGTACTCGGATATCAGATACAGAGTTAGTCCTATTCGCAGAAGATACTGCTGTATATGTATCTAATAGATCCGCTCGAATCCTTACGCTCCGCCTACAGGCCGCGGCCAACGCGTTAAGAGCCTGCTTCCGGACCTGGAGGATAGAAATTAATCCAGATAAAAGCACAGCAGTGTTCTTTTTTGACCGGGTTATGTGGGATTCTTACCCACTGAACCACTGCCTCGAAGGCATCGGCACGGATCGGAGAGGCTACGGGATCGTGTTGATTTAAAGTGTGCGGTGCTCCGCTCGTAGCTTGTACCTCAGGGGCGAAGATAATCTCGCCCCCCCCCGCACACCTCGCTAGTGCGTGAAGCCAACCAGGCTGCCGTCCACCTCAGGGCCGTTTAAAATAGGACACTTGTGACTCCCGCCTCACTCATCCACAGCCCCAAGGTTACGCCCTATATATTAAGCCCCGGGGGTTGGGGCTGTGGGAGATACGAGACGACGCCGACGTCGTCTCTGCCGAGCAGGATCGGCACTTTCACGGTCCCGCTCCGCCGTCTCCTTCTGGGCCACGACAATCTCGCAGAAGAAGGCTTCGGCCCTTAACACCGATTCTCTGCGAAACAACATCATGCAGCATCATGAAGCTTAAGTGGGCCATCAACATCCGGCTGAGTATCTTAAAGAATCGCCCCCTGCCCGGTCACACTGTCGAGGCATTTTGAGCCAACAGCAACAGGACCCTCGAAAAGAAAAAAAAAAAGAAATTTTACGTAGCAGCCTGCAGAATGTCTTCGGTCTTGTATACAGGCCTTGCAACTTCAGTAGTAGGGGTACGTCGACTTAATGACACCGTTCAGTTCAATTTACGGCCGCTAGAGGCATGACGATTCGCGTATTAATAATCCCGAACACTTTTTCAAATCTAAACAAAACAGTTAAATAACTAAACAAAAATAACAACAAATCCGCAAAAGTCAACAAAATGATTAAATAACCCAATACTTGGGAGAGAAAAATATTAAACACAGTAACATTCTTAATTCCAATACCATAAGAGAGAGACAACTGTGCAGCGCGACTGCCACACAGCCAAGCAGCATTTTGGGGCGCAAAAAGTTTCTCTTCAGAGCGACCATAAGAACTGCGCTTCTATCCTATCTTCTATTTACTTGGTGGTAGAGCTTTGTGCAAGCTCGACTGGGTAGGTACTACCCACTCATCAAATATTCTACCGCAAAACACCAGTACTTGGTATTGTTGTGTTCCGGTTTGAAGGGTGAGTGAGCCAGTGTAATTGCAGGCACAAGGGACATAATATCTTAGATCCCAAGGTTGGTGGCGCATTGGCGATGTAAGCGATGGTTAACATTTTTATCCACCATCAGGTGGCCCATACGCTCGTCCACCTTCTTCTGTTATAAAAAAATAAATGTAACGTCTGTATTCATTGCCTCTACCTCCATAGTCTTGTTATTGTCATTTGTCAGTTGTCACTTGTCACTCTTGTCAGTGCTTCCAATGGCGCGAAATTAGTGCTTAGTATTTTTATTAAAGCAGAAACAATTAGATTTAATAATTAAAATTATTGAAATTTAGTTCAATTGGAAGTATGGATGTAATAGAAGCTATCAAAAAAGATAAAGCGTATGTTAAAAGTAAATTAATAGTGAAAAATTGGGAAAAAGATTTCAAATTAATACACTCTCGAACTCCATCAAAGTTTGATATAAAAGAAGCTCCTTCAAACATTAAATACGCGTATAAAAAGTATTTTCAACTTAAAAGTACAGCACTCGAGAACTCCTTGTCTATATGTGATCCTGACGAAGAATCATTTCTGTCCCCAGAAACAGAATTGGTTACTACACTACACTTAGAAAATATTGCAGATAATACCACTCCTCAAGAAACATTACCTACATTACCTAGCGTTCAAGAACTCGACAGATTGCTATCGAATCCAAATCCTAATTATCTTAATGAGAATACTTTTACTGATAACTTGTCAAAAAAATTATTTCAAAATACTAAATTTTATTTAAGGAATCCTAGAAAAAATATAATAACTAAAAGTCAGGTGGAGAATCCTTTAAATAGAAAGATTATAGGCAATGGTAATGGTACTGAATCTGCAAATCATGAAAAGTATGAAATAAAAAGTGATAATAAAGAAATTGGTACTTCTATTAATAAAACTATTACAGAAATCCAGGTGAATGATGTAACATCTCATCTAACTTGTAAAAATGTAGATGATAATGAAAGTTTAATTGCTCCTGGAAATTTAACAAATTTATTACAAACTTATCCATTGAGACAAATTAATAAGGGTTGGGTTGAAAGAGCAACTGGTTTTTCTGATGATACGCAAATCAATAATCCAGTGGAAAAGTTTGGATTAGGAAATATTTCAATGGTACATCCGATGGAGAAATTAAGTGATTATGTTGAAAATAGTGAGTCGGATGACGATATTGCTATAAGTAAACTTAAGCCAGCTCTTAAAAAGCAGAAGACTTGTAAAGTAAATGATAATGAAAATAGACATAAAGAAGAACATAATGATCATACAGTAAATAGTATTAGTAATAGCATAGATCCCACAATTGAAAAGAAGCAAAGAAAAAGGAAAAATGAAAGAGTTAGTAATATTAAAAAGAATGAGACTAAAAAACAGACTGCAAAATCCTTTGAACAAACAACACATCCACCAGATGTTTCTGAATATTTGCCATTTGGTTTAAATGAAAAAGTACAGCCGAGACATAATAATATATCTGATATCCTTGAAACTATAGAAACACCTTTAGTGAAAGATAAAAACAAGCTTACTCAAAGAATAGAGGAATGTGATAAGATGGAAAAGAAAATTCAAAATGGCACATTGAATGAAAATTTTGTTAAAATAAATATAGAAAAAAAAGTTTTTGTAAGGGGAAGAAAAAATATTAGTTATTCAAAATACAAAAAAAAGTTATGGAAAGATAAAAAAGCTCTACATGGTGGAATGGAATTTCCTGAGCAAGGAAAAATAACATGTTTCAAGTGTGGTTTAGAAGGACATATGGGGCGATATTGTACTGCACATCGAGAAGATACACTATTGCCTTTGGAAAATTGTGAAGAACATAACATGATGACATTAGAAGACATGCAAAAAATTGTTACTGATAATAAAAAAGAGCAAAACAATAAACCAATAGAAGATGAGTTGAGCTCATTGCTATTTGAAGCAAGCAAAATTCCTGAAGATTTTTTAAAACTTCTAGCTGAAACACCTGAAGCGAACACTAAAGTTAAGCCTGTATACACAGAAGGTGAAGAAAATTCAAAAGAATTGACTGAAGCACTAAATGAATTTGGGCACAATGCATTTCTTCCAGGGCAGGAAAAAGCTATAAAGAGAATTCTCTGTGGATTGTCCACATTGCTTATATTATCAACTGGAGGTGGAAAGTCACTTTGTTATCAACTTCCGGCTTATATTTACAGCAAATATTACAAATGCATTACACTAGTTATTTCCCCTCTGGTATCCTTGATGGAAGATCAGGTATTAAGCATGCCACAATTTTTAAAAGCTGCATGTTTACATACTAATCAGCAGCCAACACAGAGGCGTAAAATTATTGAGTATGTAAAAAGTGGAGAAATTAATGTTCTTTTAATGTCACCTGAAGCTCTAATTTCTGGAGATTCTTCTAGTGGATTTGCAGGATTATTTAAATCTCTACCACAAATTGCATTTGCCTGCATTGATGAAGCTCATTGTGTTTCACAGTGGAGTCATAATTTTCGACCTAGTTATCTAATGATTTGTAGAGTACTGAGGGAAAAGTTAAATGTCACATGCATTCTTGGCCTAACAGCTACAGCAAGTCAAGCTACTATTAAAAGTGTTATTGGTCATATTAATATATCAGATGGTTTTAAAGGTGTTTTAACAAACCCTGCTTTACCAAATAACCTCCATTTGTCTATATCTTTTGAAAAAGATAAAGATAGGGCAATTGTGTCTTTATTAGCATCTGAAAAAATAAGTTTGTTTAATTCTATTATTGTTTATTGTATTAGAAGAAATGAATGTGAAAGGGTTGCAGCTGTTATAAGATCATGTCTCTCACAGCCTGGAAAAATCAATATGGAGAAAGCAAGCAAAAAGCGTAAAAGAATGTCTTATATTGCTGAAGCATACCATGCAGGTATGTCAGCTGCCCAGAGAAGAAAAATTCAAAAACATTTCATGGATGGAACATTAAAAATTATCGTTGCAACGGTTGCCTTTGGAATGGGTATTAATAAATCAGATATTAGATGTATTATTCATTATAATATGCCCCCCAGTTTTGAATCTTATGTACAAGAAGTTGGTAGAGCGGGACGAGATGGAAAGCCTGCATTTTGCCATGTTTTTATGAGTGAGAATAGCAATGACAAGGATGAATTATTGAAACATATTTATGCTAACTCAATTGATAGACCAGTTATTAGAAAATTACTGCAGAAAGTATTTATTCCTTGCAAATGCATATCTAACGAAAATTTGTCAAGTACAACAGTGAAACCACAAAGATGTGCAGGTCATGAAGTAGGAATTCCGATTGATAATACAGTCGAAGAATTGGATTTACCATCCGAAAATATTGCAACATTGTTGTGTTATGTAGAACTGCATCACAAACATTACATAAAAGTTCTTAACAATGCTTACACAATATGTAAAATTTCGTCTTATGGTGGACCTATAAAAATTTTAGAAGCAGCGAAAGCTTGTCCGCCTCTTGCCATGGCATATTTATTACAAGGAAAAAAAGACTCGAGTATAACAAAAAGTAGTATTTTAGAATTTAATGTTATAGAAGTTGCTGCTGCAATTGGGTGGGAAAGTGGAATGACAAAATACCACTTAAAAAATTTAGAATGGACAACAAAAGATGGAATATCGAAAAGGTCTTATCTAAAAGTAGAATTTAATACACTTGGATTTCGGCTCAAAGCTCCGGGTGATTTATCTGCTTCAGAGTTAGACAGTGTATTGGATGAATTGCACGAGACTGTACATACTCAAGAAAAAGTTATGTTATGTCAATTGGAAGAAATAAATAAAGTTTTTTACCAACTTCGTAACAATATATCGTGTGACAAAATCAATTTTACTGAAGAAGCACTTAAAGAAAAGTCAGATGAATTAAAATTAATAATTAATAATTATTTCACAAGAGAGAATAATTTGCCTGAAAATATTGTATTGGAAGAACGACCATTACATGCTGAACGAGTGGCTTCTGACGTCCGCGCTTTGATCGCGACCTATAAAGATTGCAAATTTACAGGACGAAGTGTAGCGCGAATATTTCAAGGTATATCTTCGCCTAATTTCCCAGCTTTAGTTTGGGGTAGATGTAAGTTTTGGCGATCGCACCTCCACGAAGATTTTGATGGTATCGTTAGAATAGCAACTCAACAAATTATTCAAATGAAAATGTAATTTTTTAACTCATTAAATAAAATATTAACATTTTCTTGAGTGCTTATTTCTCTTTATTTTTAACATATCTCTGTATTACATACTTTTTTTAAAGTTAATAAGATATTAGTAGATATCTTACAATAATTTTTTTTTTTTTTTATTGCATATGAAGGCGGACGAGCATATGGGCCACCTGATGGTAAGTGGTCACCAACGCCCATAGACATTGGCGTTGTAAGAGCTGTTAACCATCTCTTACATCGCCAATGCGCCACCAACCTTGGGAACTAAGATGTTATGTCCCTTGTGCCTGTAATTACACTGGCTCACTCTCCCTTCAAACCGGAACACAGCAATAACAAGTACTACTGTTTTGCGGTAGAATATCTGATGAGTGGGTGGTACCTACCCAGACGAGCTTGCACAAAGCTCTACCACCAAGTGTTAATTTGAAGTTACAACTTATTGCCAAAATACCTTTTCTCTATCTCTATACTAATATATAAAGCTGAAGAGTTTGTTTGTTTTATCCGGCTAATCTCAGGAACTACTGGTTCGAATTTAAAATTTATTTTTGTGTTGTATAGTCCTTTTTTCGAAGAAAGTTTTTGGCTGATTTTTATTAATTATACACGGGTGAAACCGCGGGCCAAAGCTAGTATACCATATGAGGCTAATTTTATTGCTTACCTTCTATTGTTCTATTGGTTTGTTTAATTTTTGTCTGTTAAATAAGTGACAACCAATCATAGATGTAACTACTTCGCTGAAGAACAAGATTTAGGACGCATAAGCGCGCTTCAATACCTATTAATAAAAACACTTTGTTATGGCAAAACAAAATTTTATTTATAACATAAAATAAATAATTTAAGTTAACATTATAGAATGTTGAAATTCTTGACATTTAATGAAACAAATAAAATAACTTATTAGAATATTTTAGTAGACAAAATATAATTAAAAGTCAAATACTTATAAATATATATTGATTTGTTGGCCAAAGTATATTATTGAATATATATTAATAACTAAATAACAGCGCTAATAAATATGTTTAAGTCTATATTGTTAAAATTTAATAAAGAAAGCTCCCATAAAATATAGTAACGCAAGAACAAATGCAAGTTCTAAAACAGATATGTTATTATTTAATGTTAAAACAATAATAAGCACTATTAACTTATAACTATTGAGAGTTATCTTAATATTCGAAGTAGGGAAAAACATAGAAATAGAGTTGTGTCGGCGATATATTTATACAAACAGTTGTTATTTATTTCAAAATTATGTTATATTATTAATATAACAATTTTATTAATTTCCATTAGATAATTTAAATTTACCTTTATACATTATTTTTGTTCACATTAACTTAAACCGAAAGAGATACAAAACTGTTGTACTGTGCAATATTTCGTTTTAGGATATCAGCACAGAGACCCAACACTCGTTCAAACCTGTAAAAAATAAGTGGTTAATAGACTGGTTTGGATATTATTATATGAGAAACTTACCTTCCAATTAGGACCAATCTTTAATTAAATAACGTTTGAAAATATTACAAACGATGATTACGTAATAGCATTAGCCAATATTGAGCCAATACTCTCAGAGGCGAGTACCTGGCGCGGTCGAGCTTGACGCACTTGAGCGGGCCGGCGGCGCGCACGGTGGCGGCGCGCGGGCGGTCGAGCAGCAGCGCGATCTCGCCGAAGTAGTCGGACGGGCCGAGCCGCCCCACCTCCACCGCGTCCCCGCCCGCGCCGCGCTGCTGCAGCACCACCGCCGTGCCTGACCAGCGACACACTTCGACGTCACATCGATACTACACTGACATGTTCGAATCGCCTCTTTCTATTTTTCTTTATTCAAAATGTACAAAACACTTTTCAACTGTCCGATTGGTCTAGTGACGCCGATACGGTTGCGGATACGAAGATCTTCAAAGATTATAAACGATTGCAAAAATGAGGGTGTATACAAATAGTTTTCGATGATTTCGGTAGTAATTGCTACAGAGTGATTACAAATAATCGACGGGGTAGATGACATATTACCTTCAACGATAATGTAGAAGTCGTTGCCGGGCTCGCCCTGGCGCACGATGGTCTCTCCTTCGTTGAACGACACCGGCTCCAGCGCGTCGGCCACTGTGAGACGTTCCCACTTCTCTAGGCTCTCTAAAACATAAAGGTTACCTCATATTATAAACTATAAACCGGATTAGATTCCAACATTAATATAATCATAGTTTAAAGTTTTAGGAAAGAGCTATATCTCACGTCAACGAAGTTTGAAAGAACGTCGTCATTTCAGTCCTTTCGAAACAAATGCTGTTAACGTATTAGTGTTTATAAATAAATATTACCCCATTAATTTAAAAACAACTAGATAAATAAATGTTAATTTTCTTTAAATATATTGCACCGACCCAGTATAGAGACGCGCGACAGGAACTCGTCGTACATGCGGCGCTTCCTGATGGTGGAGCCCATGAGTATGCGGCGGTAGGAGTCGCGGTCCAGCCCCCACAGCTTGAGCGGCGAGCGCGCGCGCACGGTGGCGGCGCGCGGCGTGCCGTAGATCAGCGCCAGCTCGCCGAAGCTGCCGCCCTCGCCGATCGTGGTCACCACCTCGCCGTTCACCAAAACCTGAAGGGCGGACCCCATTTATCATACAAAATCATCATCTTAAGATTTATTCGTGTTATTAAAAAAGCATTACGCTCATATTTATAATTACTGATTCATCTTCAACAGCCAAAGCAAACCACACTGGATCTAATGAGCTTCAAATTTGATGCTGTAATCTAATATAAGGAGATAAGTACTTCAAAAAGTGTTTTCATTTCAATAGGTGTTAAAGTAAGTGTGAGAGTAACATTAAAATTATTATATTACAGGTAAATTTGAATAAATGTATACAAATTTATATTTAATCTCTTATTTTCTAATAAATATTTTTTTACAGAAACCAACAAAAACTTACTACCTACTTAAATGTGAATTAAAATGTTTAGGAGAAACATATTAATAACTTTAACAACAAGGGTCTGACTTTGGTCATGCTCAAAATTTAAAATTATTTTCTGACAATTAATGAAGGTGATGGTATTAAATGTGGATAAAATGTTATAAGTACGATTTACGAACTAACGGTATCATATAATGTCACCAATTCTATATAATATATCAACCAAATTACATAAAAGCAACCAAATTGAAAGTGATATTTACTGTGGCAAAAATTAATGATGAAATTTATTTTAATTTTATAAATACAAAAGCCTAAAAGTAGCGCTCACCTCGACTTCACCGAAATCAATTATGTAGAAATTATCCCCTTCGTCACCTTGCCGAATGACAGTTTCACCTTGCAGACATTGCACTGGGAACATGGCGTCGAACATATCCGCACGTTCAGATTCATCTAAGTGTGTAAATAACACATTAGACGCTATCGCTCGGGATAGCGCTCCCATAGTTTTGTAATCTTTTGGCACCACCTATGTAAAAAACAAAAACAACAGCCTATAAATGTTACCTTTTTAATATGTTACCTTTGTGTGTGTAAAATAAATCGCGTATATGTATATTTTTAAACTTTAAATCGTCCTTGAATTATATCATGCATGATACCATTCGCGCAATATTAGATTGGGAGGGAATATATGTTGTCAACGTAAAAAAAAAGATCAGTTCCGAATGAGTTTCCTCCTGACCGATTTCGGCCACGGCGGCCAATCTCCAAAGAGGTTAGGCCAACTGCCCAAACACAGGTACACTTTCTAATCCCAACTCTCACGACCCGATGGGACAGTAATCCGACATGACCGGAGAAAGTCCAGGCCAACGGCTTTACAAGCTTGCCAAGGCATGGAAGTGTACACACAACTTCCAGACTCCGGGCTGCTACTGAGAATCATTTGACAGAAAACCCACTAACTTTTTATGGACTTGGGATTTTAACCCAGGATCTCGGGAATTAGTGGCTTAGCCACGAAACCAACGAGACAGTCTTAGTTTTAAATAAAAATTGTCTGACTATGGCAAAGAGAAAAGCGTGATTATGACTTTACTTGATGTTAGGGCTTTGTGTAAACTTGTCTGGGTAGCAGTGGCGTAGCAACGGTCAATAGCACCCGGCGCGGATTCCAAATTTACCGCCTTTGTGAAATTTATTATAAACAATTTGAGCATGGTAAAAAGGGTATTTTTATTGAATAACACTAACCTAAAAAGTGAAATTGATATTTATTTGCATAACATTTATGTAAAAAAATGATTTTAAATTCGCTGATAATACTGCATTTTATTCCACAGGTAAACAAACATGACAACATGACAGAGTTGATAGAAGGTAGAATATCAGTTAGAAAAATTACACGGAAAAAGTAATACAATAATGGAATTCGCCTTCTTCACGAACAGCTCTTTTGCGCACGAGTATCATTACAATCTCAATTGAAAGATTAAAATTAACTTTTCTAGTAAGTCCTCTCAGCAAAATTTTTGATCACACTTTCAATATCGATTGCATCAGTCAGGTCTTGTTCAATCGAAATTAATTGGAAGATCTGAGATGATATAAATCTAAATTATGTTATATAAAAATATGAAACTTCATCCTTTTTCAGCGTCCTAGACGTTAAACATTTTTTGAACGAGCACTGACGCGTATGTACTGACTAAATTAATAGAGTCGAAATCGTTGCAACAATCCACAAGCTTTTTTTTATTTCTTGCTTTTTACTCAAAGTCATCGATACCTTGTGAAACAACGGTCTGTCATTACGGTGAAGTACAAAGAATGCGCAAGGAGACATATTTAATTAAAGTAACATTGGAACGAAAAAAGGCCTAAATAATATTTATTAAGAAACCTTGCATCATCCATGCATAGAATACAACACCTGGATTAATGGTAACAACAAAAAAATTACGAAAAAAACAAAGAAAGAAATTACCTTTTTTTTTACTTAATTTTTTTTTATTACACCGTTATAGTTCATTCCTAGTCTAGTTGGTGATGTATTCGGCAATGTAAGGAATAGTTATTGTTTCTTACATAGCCAATGTCTACCAATGTGGTGACCACTTACTGTCAGGTGGCCAATTTGTATGTCCGCCTATTCATATTTTAAAAAAAATTAGCAGATTTTTGCCAAGTAAGAAGTAGAAGTATATATTGTTACCTTCTTAACATAGCTTGTTGCATCTTCCTCTGTAACTGGCTCAGCACTAATGCCTCCTCGCCTGCGTGGTAATTGCCCACCAGGCACTGGCAAAGGCGATAATTCACCATCTGCCTCTCCTTCTGAAGTAGCTGCTGCCGCTGCTGCAGCTTTTACTTGCTCCTAGAAATATGCATATTTATTCTTAAAACTACAAGTAACATAAAATAGCACAAAATATATGGAGAAACTGGCCAGTTCACAGCATATTGCAAGTTCCTTGTCACAACAAATATGGAGTAGCTGTTGACTTAGTCCTCAATCTAAAGTGAGGATCCTATTAACCAATTCAAGTCAATATTTTCTTATTAGTTTACTATTTAGGTTGTTTCAAATTTATATATATATAAATAAAATGATAGAGGTTTGCAATTGTGCGCGCATCACGGAAAAACTACTGGATAGATCTAAATGAAATTTTCAAAATTTTATTCCATAGACACTTGGCCCTTATCAAAAAAAAAGTTATTGCGATATCTTCATTTAATAAAAAGTTAGTAAAGTTTCAAGAAACAATGATTTGTATATGCACTGTGTGTTCAGTGATGTATGTTTAAGCAAAGTATATTTTTGCTTGCGATCTTTTTGATGTTTTTTCCTTCGTACATAAGAAAACTTTGTTAATATATCAAGCAACGCAGACGAAGTTGCAGGTATCAGCTAGTTATACATAAAACATATTACATTTTTTATGAAAATGTTAAATCATAACAAAATAATGTTAATCAAGAGTAAAGAAAATCAAGTCAAAGATACAATTACAAGAAATTAACTTTAGTTTATTAATAAGATCTAATTTCTGCAGGTAGGCTATGCAATGCTCTAGAAAAAAATGCATGTAAAAAATGCAGTTTAATAATAAATATACTTTAAAAATGGAGTTTTAAATTATGTTATTATATCTTATAAATTTATAATTGGTAATCATACATGATAGGTACATCATGATTATAAGAAATTATTTATTGCCATCGGAAAACATTATTACACATGTTTTTGAAGAAATAAGTCTGACATACAACTACTACTCTATTTCCATAAATTAAAAGTATTTTGCATCAAAACAATTAACCTAATTCTTCTAAATTTAAAATTCCTATTCATGTTATGTAATAATACCATTCTACAAAGGACATTTCTTTACTGTAAAACATTTCTTTTTGTAAACTAATGTAGGATAAATCAATATTAATAAAATTCAATTGAATATTTTATTTTATAGCTAAGTAACACCTACTTATTACCTAAAAATACTACCAATACATTATTAAAAAATATTTTTATAGTATTACTTCCATACTTCAATCCACAAATACTTAATTAAATAAAAACATTTTAATAAGATAAAGGTTTAAAACATAATTTCTATTCTATTCTTAGATGGTGGATGACCTTTATAAAATTTTGTGTTCTGTCACCAAAAATTACTTAAGTCATATTGAGTTTTTTACACAATATTATGTGTAAGAATATAATTGGTAAGTCAAGGGATGCCATGGCCAAAATATCTTAGGATCTTAAGCAAGTAGAAAATATTCAAATAGACAAGTTTTTGTAACTTTAACATTTGAATATATAAGTGAAGTATATATATGGAATAGCTTGATGAATAACAATAATAAAAATGTAGCAGCCAGACTAGTATGTATCACATAAAATGGTAGCAATTTAATTCATTCATACACAGATAATTTTCTTTTAAGATTTGTCTGTAGGAAAACTAAGCTTCTTATTGTCTTACCATTTTAAAATCTTCTTTAACTCATTCAAAGAATAATAAACATACAATACTTCGTTTGTAAAACAGTATGAATATTCTAATAATAAAAACAGAAAGATAACTATAGGTTAATCTCACGAAATTTTCCTTCGAAAACAGCAAAAGTTACGCAGTTATTAAATATAGGTTTAAGATAATATTTATAGTTTAAATAGATCACATCTCGAGAATCTTGCGCGTTTCTATTTTGAGTTAGCTGTCACTTCAAGTATCAAATGATCAAATCTTTGGGTCCAAAACACTAGCGAGTATCATAAGGATTCAATGAATGATTTAATGCTATAAATAAGTCCTTAACTATTTATAGAGAAAACGTTCGTTTTTTATTATTTATATTAAAACTAAACTTACTCTTTCTAACTTTTGAAAATATTGTCTTAAAAAGACTATAGGATTATCAGGCTTATGCAAGCAAAGTTGAACGATGCATTCTTTTAACAATAATTGTATATTATGGTTCTGTATATAGTTTTCACACTGTTGTAAACATTGTTCCTCCTCAATTGAATCCATTTCTGTTTCATTTGGAAATTGGGGAATGGATAGTATATTTGTACAGAATACAGATAAGATCATAAATTTTACAATTAAAATAATAAGCAAAGATAATTTATTATGTGCTTTAGGTATAGGATATGCATACACTATACAATACAGATTACAGTATACAAAGCAATAACAATTGCAAATGTTACCCTTTCTTTAAATTGAAAAAAAAGTTTTCTTTTATAGCATTTAAAAATTTTAATGAAAATCAACTAATACTAACTCCAGGATTTTTAACATACAATATTTAGTATTTGACAGAAATAGTAATACTTGTTTATTCATGTTTTTAACATGCGATTTAAGTTTATTGAATAGCTAAAAATATCTGCGGAATCTAGTAATTAATTTCGTAAAAATACCATGCCCCAGAAGTGAAGTTTTAGTTTTTGAAATCAAAAACTTGGTATTTTAAGTTTCTAAAATCTAGAGTGACCAACATGTTTCCTTCTGTCAATAGTCTGACGAAAACAATGAGGTAACAACTGTATTATAAAATTTAAAACCAATATTTTATTACGAAACAAACTATTTTTTTATTGATATAATCAGACTTGGGCAAAGTGCAAGCAGTTTAATTCAATAATTACTGATTAACGATTATGATTAAAATATGTAATCTTAAATCGCAATTATAATACAACGAAAGTAATCAAAAAAGTAAAATAAGGGCAAGCGCGCACGGGTGAATTTTAACACAGTGATATAAAAGTTTTTGTTAACGTCATGTCTCACGTCACTTATCCAAAGCGGAGTGCGTTCACGAAGGATGACAATGACAAAACTTTTATGAAATCCAGGACCAAGGTGTCGTGACTCGTGTCGTTATGAATATCGAAGAGACGGTCGTTGTTTACAAACTCATGAGAAAAAAAGCCTTATATTGATGAAAGCTTGATATTTCCGAATGAGTGTTAGAAGTTTTGATGAACTAGTTTGCACTTTTGGACCTGAGTTATTTGAATTTTCTTTTAACTTTAAATAACATTAAATACTGATCTTTTTTCCACTTTTTCTATAAGTAAATTTATTAAACAAAAAACATAAAAATTTATTTATCTTAACCTTACATTAAAAACTCTAAACTCATAATTTTTACTGATTATTTTTATATCTTTTAGGGAATGTGATAGTGAAACGCACGTTTTTGTGTTTTTTAAACGCTTATTTTTTATACCATTCGAGCCTGAAATTCTATTTTTATTTAACTATACCGCCCAAAAAAGGAGTGTAATGTTTTAAGGGTTCATCCATGTATGAGAGTTTTATAATTCCATCATCACCTTTAAGTGTTCAAACAAAGTTTGATGTATGTGATGTAGATCTTTAGAATCTTACTATATTCCAGTGACTAATTTTTTTGTTTACGATTCTGTGGGCGCGTAACTATAAAAATAGAGAAAAACGTGTAGTGCTGGACTCCTTCAAAATGCTTACGAATATCTGATAATATTCTGTTTATTAGCGTCTGTTGCCAAATACTAAAACACGAAAATCGACCACGCATCGTTATCGTTATTTATGCGCAATATAATTTGCATTATCAACAAAATCATAGATTTGTTATTATTCAATCCATTTTGAAAGTTATATGCTGTGTATTACTTTAATCCATGAATTATAAAAATAACATTTAAAAATAATTATTATATAAGTATTTAGATATTATTATGTAGCTACTAGCTAGTATTTCATTGTATACGTTTTTGTTTTATGTTAAAATTGCAATTAATTTAAGTTTGATAATTTTTTTATAACCGTTTTTTTATCAATACGAATGTGTAGTAACATTATTACATATGAATAATATCACTGCTAGATTATCTTTGGTAAAAGAAGGTTAAAATTAAGCGTTGGCAACTTAGCAGTTGGCAACACTAATGGAAATATCTTTCGGAGTTTCTGCTTTGTACTCATGTTCTGCAAGAAAAATGGAAGCCGAGAGTGTGGAAGCCGGTGGAACGAATCATTTAAACAATGTTTTATCTGAAAATGAAATTGCTGACATACCAAACAACGTTGCAGATAAAATTAATGCATATATTGACCATAAATTTGAAGAATATTTGACCTCCAAAGCTTTATGTGAAACTAGTAAATCACAAATAGGTAGGTGCCGGTTTATTGATGCATTGTAAAATGCCTTTCGAACTTATGCTAAGCTGTGAATTTACAATTGAATGATATCGAATTTGTATACCGACTTTATGCAATTTGGGTTTCATATTTTTATAGTAGGAAAAAAATAGTATAAGAAAAAACTCTTAGTATTCTTGAATAAGTACAAGTAATCGTAAATTAAATCTATTAAAACATTCTAAACTCTCGACATTTATTATTGCAATAGTTTATTTTTGTATAAATAAATCACTTTAATTAAATGTATAATTTTTTTAAACTACCTTACTATTCACCACCACTTACCAAACTGTAAAATATTAACCACTAACCAGTCATATATTACAATTTGTAAATTTATGTCAACATCAACATTTCATTTTTGTTTAGAATCCAGATGCACAAATTTGAGGTGAAAATGTGTTGTATCTGGTAAAGCTTTGGTCCCTGATCATAGAAATAATACTCACATTAAACGGAAATCCGCCGTTATTTTAACCAAATAATGTAATAAATAAGCCTTATCCTGTATTGGATTACATAAATAACATAAATTTTCAAAATAGATTTCACTATATCACTAGAAGGGTGTGCAAGTTTGAGCATTTTCTTAAAGGGGTTTGCTTGATAAAGTAATTGAGAATAACCCCTTTAATATAAATGTAAATCTTGTTATAATATATCAATGCTTAATGTTTTGTACAAAGTACATTGTAATTATATCCGAATCGGTAGTAGTTTCCAGTTTGACAATCAATAAGTAAGTGTAATACTTCAATATTGAATAAAGTATGTTGAATTTGAATTGTCTTGCACAAAAAAAGCTGTAGTCTGATATGTAGTTAAATATAACTATATTCTGAAATTTGTATTTAATCCATTCATTATGTTATAACTTTAGATTTTTTTATTTTTATTTAACGGACTATGAACAACTGGACTAGATACATTATTTGAGGTACTCTGGCTAGACTAAATAAAAACATATTTAGTTGTTAATAATATTGATTTAAGTAGATTTTTTTTTTCATTGCATTCATGATTTTTAGGTTATGCATTACGTGTAAACCTTCAGGTGCATTACCCCCAGTTTATCAGAATACTGTAGTTGGTCGCCCACATTGCCTATGCCTTTTTCGCATACATATTTCCTGACATTTGCTTAAATCTCTAGTATAATATGCCAGAGAAAAAGTTCTTTATTCATACACCTTTATTTATAATACAACACTATTTTACCCATACAGTTTCCCCGCCCGTCGGAATTTTGGAATAAAATGTAACCTATTTTACTCGCTGAAAGTGTAGGTTTCCATTGGTGAAAGTATATTTAAAATCCGCCTAGTTGTTTAGTAGTAGTAAACAAACAAACAAACTCACTTTTGCAGTTATAATTTTAGTTAGGATATTCACTTTTATTTATTTATTAAATAAGCACACTAACAATATACATATTAATTGGTGGCATACATAGAAACAAAAAAAAAAAAACTTATTCACAATATGATGATTACAAGTGTACCCAACATTCAAAAAGTATAGCGCCAACATGTTTTTTAAAAGTTGAAATTAAATTGTATTATATAATAAAATAAAAAGCTATGCTTTCATACTTTCTTCCAAAGTTCCATTCACAATTTCACTGATATTTAAAGTTAAGTAGATATGATAGGTTTTACATAAGTCTCGCCCAATGATAATCATGTGAATATGTGGATGGTTTTTTTTTCAGTATGAGATCCATTTGTATGTTGTTATATGATACTAATCTTCTAAGTTGTCTATGTTAATAAAATAGCTTCTTTACTTTTTGTGCAGTTGTAATAAATAATAGGTATTAGTCTTCTGTGATACTGTCTTCAATTGTATTAAACTAAATACATTTTATTACAACATTCTAAGGGTCTAGCTGAAATGGAATGTGTGACTTTAATTAGGGTTTATAATTTGGAGATTAATCAACTACTACTAAGTTTCATTCGCAAAACAATCTATTCCCATATTAACTCATATATTGAAATGTATCTAAAACTACTTATTTTAATTAATATGTAATCAAATATTTATTTGCAGATGATAAAATTGCAGTTGCCGAAACCACTATTCGAGAATACAAAACTCAATATGAAGATGCTGCTAAAAAACTCTTGGCAGCTGAAGAAACAATTGAACAACTTGAAAAACAAGTTGAATCTCTTAATAATGAATTGAAACAAGCTCAAGATAAGATTGGTCGTTTAGAAAATGAAGTTGTAAGTTTTAAATGCTCTAGAGATTCTGCTGTTGATGAACGAAATGATTTGACAAGAATATTACAACGGCGTGATGCCGAAATTGAAAGGCTCACTGCCGCTGAAACATCATTATCACAGCAACTTCGCGCTGCTATTGATTCAAAATGTGAAGCACTAGCATTAAATGATGAAATACAAAACAAAGAACTAACCTTACAATACCGAGAAAAACGGTTAGAACAAGAAAGGGTACTGCTTAATTCACAAATAACTGCATTAAGTGAAGAGGTCAATAGGCTTACTTCTGAATTACAAACAATGAGATTAAATAACACAAGCAGGTTGGTAAGCTTAGAAACACAACTCACGGAAAAACTTGAAGAATTAAATGTAGCAAATGAGACTATTGAACAATTAAACGAAATTCGAAAGAATTTAAACAATCGTGCTGAAAATCTGACACAACGTTTAATGGAACAGCGAGAGATAGAAAATAAAATGTCTGAAAACTACAAAAAAGAATTAGATGCAAAAACTAAACTGGCTGATTTGTTTAAAACTATGAATGATGATGCAGAGGCAAAAACTTCTGAATTGACTGAAGGTATTTCTGAATTGCAAAAGTTATTAAATGAAGCCACAGAAAAATATGGAGAGTTAGAAACAAAATATAAGCAGAGTGAAATGGACCATGAAGAAATATTAGAAAAAAAAAATGAAATAATTTCTTCATTAAAGCATGAATTAGAAAATGCTAATGATCTACTAAAGGCTGCTTCGACCCAAAAATTAGAAAATGCTCTTAGTGATATTGCACCATCTGCAGCTATTGCAAGTAAACTGTTGAAGTCGGGTATGTCTTTAACTCAAGTTTATTCACAGTTGGTTAAAGTTACAGAAGAGCTGAATGAAGAAAAAGAGCAGAATCAACGTCTTGATGCAACTATTAATAAAATAGTACAAGAATTAGAAGATAAAGTTCCTATGTTACACAAACAAAAAGCTGACTATGAAGTAGCAGTGGAAGCCAATACTGCTTTATCACAGCAAATGGAAAATTTGGTATTTGAAAATAATAGATTGAGAGAAGATTATGAAGAAAGTTCTAAAATAGCTAACCATTTCACTAGGGAAAACAATAGACTGAAAGGTGAACTAGCTGACTTGGGACGCCAAGTCTGTTTCCTATTAAAAGAGGTAGAGCATAACAGAGGAGAACTTCTTAATGGAGATCATGACTTATCACACAATACGTCAAATCCTGGTAATTCGTCTGATTTGAATTCTTCCCGAGTTATATCTAAAACATTAGTAACATTCGGTGATATTCAAGAGCTGCAGAGTAATAATCAGAAATTGTTGAGGATGATTCGTGAATTAACAGATAAACAAGAAGAACTAGAAAGACACAAAGAGCAATTTGAAAGTGGTGAAATGGAAAATAAAATTGAAACCTTGAAGCAGAGGGTTACAGAATTAACAGAGGCTCAGGAAAGGCAAACAAAAATGGTAAATGGGCTCATCAGACAACGTGATATGTTTAAAAAACTATACCACGACCATATGAAAGGTAAGCGTCTTGAAACTTCGTCTCTCTACGATACTTCTGACTTGGAAAAGGGCGAAACATATGCCATGGATACAACACCAGACAATCCTCAAAAACCGGCGAATACAGATGTTTCATCTTTCGAAGCAAAATATAGAGAGACAGAAAAGCAACTGGAGTTATTAAAAGAAGAACATAAAACTTATAAGGAAGAGAAACTTACTAATGAGAGAATGCTGTTTGAACAAATTGACAATATGAGACAAGAAATTGCTAAATTAACAGCTGCCAATAGTAAATGCGCTTCAACGTCAGAATATAATAATGAAAGGTTAAAAATATTACAAACGAATGTAACCACTTACAAAAAACAAATTTCCTCACTAGAAGAGAAAAATAAAGCCTACAATGCTACAATTGCCAAGCATGAAGTTTCTTTACAACATTTAAGAGATGAAGTATTAAATTCACAAGGAAAGCTTGCAGCTGCAGAAATACAGCTTGACAACTTAAAGCTAGAAAACAAATTATTAAAAGACGCTGAATTAAGATTACAAACGGAAAAAGAGATATTTAACCGAGAGAGACAAGGACAATCTTTACTACTGAAAAATTTAGAATTAATAAAAGCAAGTTTAGAACGTGTTGAAGCAGAAACTCGTGCTCGTATAGAAACCAGACTAGATGAAGCGACTCGAGAATGTGCAGCTTTAAGGAGAAGGTTACAAGAAGAGCAGGATAGATTTAGAGAGCTAGCATCTCATCTAGAACTTCAAACTGAAACTGCTAAATCACGTATGCAAGAAGAGAAAGATGCTGCAGATGCAATGAGGAACGAAATTCAACAATTGAGGGAAGATTATGCTGAAAAAAGTAAAAGCAATGAAGAATTACAGAAAAGACTCAAAATAGCTCTAGACCCTAACACGGATGGCTCACTTGATGTTGTGAAAAAGGTAAAAGATTTAGAACACAATTTGATCAACAAAGATATTGAGATAAAATCACTTATTGAACAACTGAATTCAGCTAAAGAACATATCAAGCAATATTGTGATATTTCTGAAAGTGCTGAGAAAGAATTAAGAATTCTTAATGATGAATATGAAAAATACAAGATGGAAACAGAACTGAAGCTAACTGAAAATAATAAAAAAATTCAACAACTTGAAGATAAATGTTCTGAATTAGAAGCAGAGTTATTATTACATGCAAATGGAGAATATACCAATGCAAATATTTCTTTGAAAAATGAATTGATAGCTGCTCAAGAAGAATTAAAGAATGCATTAACTAACTTTGATACTTGCAAAACTGAACTTGATGCTGCGCGCTCTGAAATTACTAATTTATCGGCAGCAGTTCAAAAAGCAGAAGAAAAGTACACTCATGAAATGATATTACATTCTACCGATATTCAAACATTATCACAAGTAAAAGATGAGTTATCCAAAGCACAAAATCAATTAAACGAAATTGTAGCTATGAAAAATAGTACTATCGAAAAAATGGAAACGGAGCGGTTGTCTTGGATAGAAAGAGAAAAAATTCTTACAAACGAAAATGAGCAGCTCGTTCAGCGATTCAAAGATTTAAATAGTCAGAACTCTTTATTGCATGACCAAATTCAGGCACTAGGCACACAATTATCCGTGTCCCATGCCTCTAGATCTCGTTCCGAGAGTATGAATGAATCTGCCAATGATTCAAATATAAATATATCTGTCAATGAGGAAGATGGTAAGTCCTCCGAACAATTGTTCCAAATAGTTAAATTCTTACGGAAGGAAAAAGATATCACTATTGCCAAATTCGATATCCTGCAAGCTGAAACTATGAGATTGAGGTCACAATTAGAAATTACCGAAAAACAATTAGATGATTGCAAATTAACGTTAGCTTCCGAAAGAGAAAAATCTGAAGTTAGTATGGTAACTGTTAATAAACAATCTGATATTTTAAGAAAAATCGAGACATTAAATGCGCTGCTAGACAGTAATAAAATCTTGCGAGAAGAACGTGACACTTTAACTCAACGTGTTGAAGAATTAACCACTAATATTAAATCTTTGGAAGATCAACTATCTCCATTGCAGGATGTAATATCGGATATTACATCGAAAAATGAAACATTACAATCTGAGAATACTTCATTAAAGGCTGATTGCGCAAGATGGAGAACAAGAGTCAATGCTTTAGTTGAACGTGCTAACAAAACCAGTCCTGAAGATTGGAAACGATTACAAAATGAACGGGAAACTCTTGCCAAAATGTTAACAAACGAAAAAGAAAGTCTTAGAAAAGTTAACGATGAATTGGGTGCTCTTAAAGTAGAAAAATCCAAGTTGGAAGAGCAGTACAGTCTTCTTTCGCGAGAACAGTATATCCTGATGGAGGAAAATAAAAAGTTGCAAGAAGAACTACAAGTACTTAAAGATGATATGTCTCGCCTGACAGAAGAATTAACAAAAGTTAAGTCAGAATACGGCTCCGCTACCGATATAAATACTAAGTTAACTGAAGAACTTTCGAATAAAGAAGTTTCTCTTAATGATATAAAGAATAAAGAGATGCAGATCCGAAAGATAGCTAAAAAGTATAAGGCTCAGTATGAGGAATTAGTAAAAACGGTTGAAGAAGAGAAGAAAAAGAATGAAGGTGAAGCAACTGCAGCTAGTGCATTATTAGTTGAAACTAATAAAAAAATTGAAGAACAGCTGAATGAACTTCAAACTCAGCTAGCATTAGAAAAGGCTAATAATGAAAAACTAAAACAAGAACTTGAAACACTAAAAACTGCTAACACGGATAAAGAAGAAAAGGCAAAGCAAGTTCTAAAGCAAGCTAAAAGTAAAATAGTTCAATTGACGGAATTAAAGAATACACTCAGCCGAGAATTAGATGAATCACGAAATAAGATTGGGACTATTGAACAGAGCACTCGTGACGAGCAAGATGCTAGGTTAGAACTTATAAAATCACAGTATGAAGGACGTCTGACACGCTTAGAGAAGGAGCGTGTAGAAGCCCAAACAGAAAGAAATAGAGAAGTTGAATCCCTTATGCAGAAAGTTAACATACTACAAAGACAATTAGCTAATCAAGCATCAGCATCCAAGCAACAAGTCACAATTGAGAAAACTACTACAGATCCCCCAACGGCAAATATTAAACCAATGGCTGGTAAGATTGTATTATATTTTGTATAAGGTATTATCAAACAATTTTTTTATTTAATTCCAATATGAACTTATAACACTTTAAGGTGTAGCACAGCAAAGTGTTTCGGCAAGTCGGCGTGGTGGAGAGACTCCTTTAGCTTCAATACGACCTATGGCACAAGTGGGCCCTACCGCCCCGCACGATGCACATAGTACAGAGTACATGCCAGCATCCTCGTCGCGACCTCTGCCAAGATCTGCGATAGCATCTACCGCTTCCGCTGCCTCTACCGCGCCACCAGAGTCGACTCAGGTACAATATATTAATTAATTTGAATTTATAATTCGACTTGATATCATTTTCAAAGTTTAAAAACTTAGATCTCTCTTGGAATGTCAAGGAAAGCGCATATAATTAAATATTTCAGTGCTACACTTATTATTTGTAAGCAATTCAAATATATAATTATATATATTAAAACATTATTCATACATTACATCCTGCCCTCTGCCGCTATTCTTACTGACCCTTGATTTGACGATGCAATCAATTTCAGTAAAAATCGTGAGATTGTGGTATTAGATCGATATTAGTTCTAAATATTTTACTGACGTCCCTACTCTTGTTATAAGAATACTTGCATATTGTCTCTAGCACGTTAAATTTATGTACATATTATTATTGCTTTCACGTAATACTACCAGTATGGTAACATTTGGTATTTAACATATTATATTGGAGTGAAAAAATAAGTTCTCGACTCCTGTATTCACCCGCGTGTTAAGGGGAGAGATTCGTAATAGGAAAAACAGCCCTTTCACAATGTTATCGAAAGTGGTTTAGTGGTTTAGCCTTGAATGTGTAATAGCCAGACAGAGTTAATTACGCATTTACAGTATTTGTATAATTATTTAAAAAAACTGCCTCGTTCTAGTCTAGTGGCTAGATATAAGGCCGCAGAACTGGTGATCCTGGGTTCAATCCCCAGGTCGGGCCAGTAAAAAGTCATAGGATTTTATTTAGCAAATTCCCAGTAGCACTCCCGTGCTTCGGAAAGCACCCGTTGGTCCTGCACCTGAACCCTTTCCGGTGTCGGATAGCCTTCCCATCGGATTATGAGAGCTAGGGGACAGAGAGTGCACCTGTGTCACTTGTGCACTATAATATCTCCTGCGCAGTTTGCTGACCTCTCCTGTGATTGACCGCCGTGACCGAAATCGGTATAGAGAACATAATTATAGATTGTTATTGTACTTATTATGTTATTTTACTACTTGGAAATCTATAATATACCAGTATTTTTTAATGTCTCTTATGCCTCGATTCGTCGAAATGAGTTGTGAAGTGGCGTTGTGAAATGGCTTTACCGAAAAAAACAATAGAAATAATAACAGTGACTGTAAGTTTAATCATTGTCAAATAATCTTTCAACAGCGAACAAAGTAGTCGATAAAATCAAGAGGTTCTAAATCAAGCCGTTTTGCTGATTGTACATTGTAGACGTGGTAATTAGTTACTTTCTGAAAAAATATATGTTTTAGAAAACGAATAGAAACAGTATTATTAAAAATAGGAAAATACAAAATTATAATATTTTCTTTTTACAGGATATGGATACAAGTGAAGTCGGAATGGGCAGTTCGGGGTCTAGTGATAGTACAGCACAGTCTTCTTCCCATTCCCAAGCACCACAACAGGTTAATATTATAAAATTAGCAATATTACGACAAATATGAAACGTTTAGAATGTTACAATATATAACATATGTTACAATATACAGGGTTATTTTTAATGACCCAGCTACTTCGCAGGACTAGACAGCTAACATCATAAGATACAACTTTTGTTCTATGATGTTGGACATAACTCAATACACGAAAAAAAAAATGATTTTACAAGTATTTGTCGTACTGTCGTGACATTTGTAGGTCTATATTTCATTCATACACGACAGGAAGAAGCGACGCGTCGATCTTTGCGTTGCGTGTAGATTTATAAACGTTCAAGCGGGAAAATAAATTAATACTTATTTTTGTATGAAAATAAAATCTAACAAATTTTCAAGTCGTAGAACAAAAGTTGTTGCTTATGGTGTTATCTATATTGTCCTGCGTGGTTGTTGGGTCATTAAAAATAACTAATAGCTTAAATTCAATATAATTCAACTAATATACAAAAACATCGGATAGGCGGTGGCTCTTGTAATGCCCCGTATAGAGCAACCGACTGGTGCCAGCTCGGGCTCGGTCGTCACTCCGTCAGCCAGCTCGGCAGTTCCCGGTGTAACCAGCGCCGCGCCACAATCGGCACCTGCACAGCAACTAACCGGTAGGTACTATATAGTGTCTTTATAAAAGCCCTGTCCGATCCGTGAAGTCGTTATTTAGGTATCATAAGTCGGTTCTATTTATGTAATAACTAGCGGTTCACCCGCGGCTTTGCCCACGATTTATTTATACTAAAGTTTCCGACCCATTTCTCCCATTTTTTTTGGTCCAGTGTTGACAATGGAATCCATGAGAAAACCATATAAGTCTTAAATTTCCATGAGGTATGCAAGGAAACACTATAATATACCTAGCAATAATAATACATCTTTTAAAAACAAACAAAAACTTACACATTACAAATTGACTTTTATTCGCCTCGTTAAGTTGCGCGTGCGACACAAGCACATCTCACCTATGTATGTACTTATAAACCCACCTTGGCTGACATCGACTCCAAGAATAATAATAATTATAACTACATTATTAACCACACAAAAAAATCGTACCTACATATTGATGAGTAGAAAATAGTAAATTAATTATCAAATTACAGAAGAATACGCAATTATTTTTTTAGTTTTTAGTGCATATTAATTTGTTTTTCCCTTGAAGTCGGTTTTTGTTTTGTTAAAATTTTTGTTTATATATATATATATAGAAGATTATTAGAAATACTAAGCAAAAAAATAACCCGATTAAAAATAAAATTTAATTAAATGACGAAAATTACATGGAAACACATGAGGGTCATTATTGCCCTAGCTATCAGATAGATAAGAGCTATCGTGCGATGTCTCCCGCGCCTGTGTTGCCATGTAATTTTCGTCACTTAATTTTATTCGGGGTAATTCGACTCACGATACCTAAACCACTTCACGGATCGGACAGGATTTTTATAACACAATGTATATGTCATAGTCGATTGAAATATCTAAGTTACCGCTCGTTATCATTTATTGGAATTTTATTGCCAGAAGGTAGTCTTAATAAATAAAAATGAAGTACTTGTTTCATACTAATGCTTTTTTTAGTTTTTGAGAATAAATTGTATGAACCATCATTTTAAATAAGGAGCTGTGAGTGCGAGCCCGACCTCCGCCTCGACGGCAGGTGGTCAGACTTCGGGTGTGAGTACGTCGCACGCTGCGCCCTTAGTCAGTACATCGCACGCAGCGCCCGGCGTGAGCACGTCGCAAACGGCTCCTGGCGTGACCACCACGCACACGACTCCGGGTGTTAGCACGTCGCACGCGGCGCCCGGCGTGAGCACGTCTCATGCGGCGCCCGGCGTGAGCACGTCTCATGCGGCGCCCGGCGTGAGCACGTCTCACGCGGCGCCCGGTGTGAGCACGTCTCACGCGCCGCCCGACGCCCGGCCTCCTAAGCGCCGCCTGCAACAGCGACCCGTGACTGCAAAGCGAACTAGGGTACAGGTGTGAAATATATTTATCAGATCCCTAGGTTCCAAATCCTCGAATTGCAGAATCTTCGATCGAGTCAGTGTTACTGTCAAATGGAATTCTCAGTAGCACATCAGAACATTAAGAAACATTTTGTTTTAATATAATAGTTTTTAGTAACATACTAGGCCACAGGCAACACTTTTTCTATGATCTGCCCTGATATGACTAATAAATAATATAAAACTGAACAAACTATATTAAAAATTTAATACATTATTATATCAAATTACTATATAGAGATTTGTTAAGCCAAAGACAAAATAGCCTACCTTAGATGTAAAAGCCTGTGCTCTGTAAAGCTAGACTAGAAAAATAATGTCGACATCAATTAAAATTTACATAATTATTTAATGTGTAAGATTTGCTATATGGATAAAATAATGATTAAATTATTATTAACTATAGCTAGGCTATAATATAATTCACAATTCACAAGTACTAGTATTATTATAAAATATTAGTATAGTTATTAGTAAACTTTCGAAATTGACATAAACATCGCTTAGATTTTATATTTTTCAATTTAATAGTTTATTTTAAATGTTATCATACGAATCACTCTCATGGAGCAATAGCTATTTAGTTTAATTACGACTAGGCGTTAGAAATATTGAGAGTGTATCAATATAATATCTATAAATAGTTAAAAATGCTCGAGTAATTATTATCTATTTATTTGAATAAAATTTCGACAGGGCTTCGAGCGTTCAGTAGAGGTGGAATATCAGGTGCCAACTTCGTCGCGCTGTGATCAAGACGATGAAGGTGTCATTGTAGTAGATTCTGAGGAGGACGACGAGCGATGCACCGGCACTATGTATAGGGTAAATTAAATCTGGACAAAGCAGATGATTAGGGATTTTTTATAATTACTACCTCTAGGATATACTGACTAGGTAAATTAAATCTGCATACAAATTGGTTAGTGCATTTGTCGTTTTGTTCTGAAGTTAAAATATTTTTCATAAAAAGGGTATAATATAATGATATTTGTTTTAATTATATAAAATATATATTATATGATATACAATTTCAAAAATCATAACAGGCACTAATAACTGCAGGATTTCTCATTTTGAACGTTTGAATTCAGTTGTTACGATTTACAAGCCTCTTCACAATTATAATTTCGAAACTACAAACAAAATATTAACTATCATAGTTTTTGTTCATGTCAAATTATAAAATGTTACCATTAATTAATAAAAGTTTATATTGCTGGCTATTCATGAAACACAGTATTAATTGGTACTTCATACTTACCAGATTTAAGACTGCTTACACTAAAACGAAAAACAAAATATTAAGTTTGCACTAAATAACGAAAATCGACAAGAAGTAGTCTCAGTTGTCGTCATATAGACATTCATTTTTTATGAGAGAATGATTTGACGAATTATGTGTAGTCGTAGAACTAAATATGTTGCTCATATTGTCAGAAATATGATGTGATGTTATTATTGTTTTACAAATAACCCTAATTATGAAACGAAATTATAAGCATTTTTTTCTAGGAGGGAGAGGAAGACGAGGAAGACATGGAGGAAGAACAGGATGTAGAAGGTGGTGAAGAGGAGGAAGAAGTTGAAGGGGACGACGGAGAAAATGTCGTTCGCCAGGTATTCTTTAAAAAACCTAATATTTAGAATTAAGATAAGAGTGTTCCTCCAGTCACGAAATTTTCATAATCGGTAGAACGCCTCTTATGCAACAGAGCGACGAGCTTAAACATATTATATGAATGGAGCCTAGCATACAAACGTTCGGCCGGCCCCTCAGGAGTCGCCGGCGCAGAGCCCCGAGGCGGGCGGCGTGGCGGACGACGGCGACGACGGCGAGCTGGGCGACAGCGGCGCGCACGCCGCGCCCGAACCCGACAGCGAGCCCGCGCCCGCGCACCAGCAGATGGAGGCCATCAGCAGCGGCGCCGAGCGTGAGTCGCTGTTGTGTAGGAAATATTACATATAGTACTCTGTGGTTCAATTCATTAATACAATTAAATAACGCGAATCGCGTGGGTTTGTCGGTTTTTTAATCTATTACTTTTCATAAGTCAAATATTCAAATTATCGGTCCAATGCTCTTATTAAAACTGGACTACACGCACGAGATAAGCGGTTGCAACATGGAGAAAAGTTGCTTTCCTTTCAGATAAGACCGTGACTATCCTTGGACTCTCAGGGTCGAGACTAGCTGGGATTCTATTTCAATATAATATTGATTTTCAGCAAGCGGAACTCTATCGCTAGGTGGGAACGGTGGCGACGATGGGGATGACAGCATCGTTCCTTCCACTCCTACGCTATACGTCCCAAGGCGAAATGACGGGTATGAATCATGGCGAATATCTTTAACGTCGATTTTTTTTAAATATATTAATCGTTTATAACTCATAAAAACTACTCGAATTAAAAGAAAATACTCGGCTCAATTAAATAACATCCAAACGTTTTTTATAGTTTAGTAATTCCTAGTATAATATAGGTGAGTCCAAGATAATATCTAGTCGTGTAAAGAAAGAGTAGATTTAGTAAGGATGTCGGCTGGCGACAGGTTCGGCGAGGCGGTGGTGTCGCCGGTGGGCGGCGCGGGCGCGGAGGGCGCGGGCGGCGCGGGCGCGCGCTTCACGTTCGCGGAGGCGGGCGGCGCCGCGTCGCACCTCGACACGCACGCCGACCTCGCCGCTGCGCTGCCGCCGCCGCACGCGCATGCGCGTACGTACCGACCTCCTTATAATGTATAATCCGCCCCGAATCCGAATGAGATCTGCCCTTTTGAATTGATCATGAGATGCGCGTGGGTCTGCGGGGGCAGTGGTAGCGTCTACAAACTGGCGTTGTTGACATGCTATGACATATTAACGACATATCATGTTGTTTGTTATTGTGGATTTTTGCTCTTGATTTGCTACTCCTTTATTGTTAACTTTTCTTGTTGTGTCATTATGAATAATTATTTTAGTGCTAAGACTATTATAAATTAAGAATAATAACTATAATGATATTTAACATTTTGATAAATACGTATATTTACGAATATAATATAAATACCTACATAAAAATCAATACATTTGATAGTATATAAATTTACCCTAAAAAAGTAAAAATATACAATGTGATTTCTTTGTAATTTGTTGTGAGTATATAACGTATCTTGGAAATCAATCAGTATATATATTGTAATTATATAAAAAAACAACAGAAACAATTCAACCACTATGGGTGGAAAACCTTTGATAAAAAACATATAACACTTATTAACCACTAAAAGCTGCATAATAAAATTTATTACTTTTTTGTATTAATTAATACCAACAGTATATTACCTGTTCTTGGCCGTACATAGGTAATTTTGTAATATAATATTGTAATTTTGAATTAAATGCACTTCAAACACCTCAATAACAGTCCCCATATCATGTCACATTTCCAGAATTGAAAGACTTATGACAAATATTTTTGCCACTCGTTTTATCCTTATTCAAAAAAAATTAAATAATACTAGAATACAAAAAAACATCGATTTAAATAAAAAACTAATTTTTAAAATAAAAAAGTAATTAAGAAACTGGTATTCCAATGTTGTCCTTAAAATTTTTAAACAGTCCCCTGACACAGTTAGAAAACTGCGCTGAAATCACACCATGCATTGACCCGGTTGTTTATATCGTGAAATGGATCCCAATCGATGTTAAGTTCGATCAGTTGTAGGACTAACGTCATTTTTGTCACTGTCAGAGCTACGTATGTAAGCAAACTACGTGTCTCGTTAGCGAGATTAACGGTCCCCTGATAAGCATTTCCAACTTGCCAATCTGAGCAGCAACACCTATACCCATCCAAAATATTGATTTATAAAAGTAAATTTTTATTATACTACTGAAAAATAAAACAAGGAAATAGATTTTAGAACTAAAGCGTATAGCAGAACGTTTCATGTAACGTCTCAGGCTAAGAACTCACGGAGTGGTTTTGCCCCGCGCCCGCCGCGGTTGCGAGTCCGTAAACTCTGTAGAATGTAGATTTATATGTAAAAAATTAAAGCACATCTCACGAAGCGTTTTACGCCCGCGTTGTGCGCGGTTGTTTGCGATCCCCGTCCCGCTGCACCGACGGGAAACTTGTAGAATGGCGCGGCCGCGGTCACCCGCAGCCTCGGCGAGTTGCGCCCGCGCGCTCTGCGACCGCCCGTCTTGCAAGTTGCAACCGACCGTCATGAGATCATCGCCCGCCAAGTTTTCGCGCAAATTAGCGGTCTCGGAAGTTTAAAAATAAAACCGTAGATCCACAACCGCGGCGGGCACGGGAAAAAAACGCTCCGTGAGTTCTTAGCCTTAAAGATTATATTTCAAGAAAAAGAAGAAATTAAAGAAAAAAAACGTTAGAAATGCTAGAGGAAGAGAGGAAAGGCATAAGAATTACTTAAGGACAACAAGGCTTCATTTATTTTGTTTTGAAAGAATTTACCAAAACTCACGAAAAAAATGTTCGATTTGGAGTGTACCGCCTCAGTTCAAAGAAAGTAACAAAAATATCTTAAGACTCATCATAGCAAGAGAGCTACTGCTGATGGGTAAAACTACGTTCAAAAATAACAGCCGGTTAGGTTGTTGCTACACGAAGTTGATAGTTCGAAATCATTTAAAGATATACACGCTTGATGAGAAAACTACTGACTATATACATAAAGACACCACTCTACACTGTGTACTTGTGTAGTATATCTTATTTTTCCATATTTTTTTTACTAAGAAGAAATATAATATATGATTTAATTGTTTTCTAATTAGTTTTTATTTTATTTTTTTAATGCAATTAGATAGATAAATGTATAATGCATAGCCATACTCAAACAAAATACTTTTATTTATTTTTTCCACAGCGACTATTTTAATTTTAAATGTATAAATCATTTATTTTCTCCAAACTTACTTTTGTAGATGCGTCTTTTTTCCTTACGACGGCAGTATTGTTGAAGGCAAATATCGAACGAACGAATTCCACGTTTTAGTTTTTTTTTAACAAGTCAAGAATAAATACTGAACATAACCCATAACGCCCCATTTGCTGGACTGGAGTCTAAAATTAATTGTAAAAAATATATCTAACCTTATTTACGATCCCTATAATATTTACTTAATACGTGTTAAGGGCGTAGTTATTAAAAAAGCTTAGTAAAATAATATTTTTAGTATTATCATACAAGTTTTATTTCTTGTAATATAATTATTTAATTTGTATTCGAAGTAAATAAACCACTCTTCTTAATGCAAGAGTAATAATTTATTGTAATACAAAACATTATGATTTTTGACACTGATTGCCTGCTTCATTCATTAATTTCATTGCAAATTCATGCCAATTTTACCTCTAAACACATAACATTACACATTAAATTAAAAAAATGTAATCATAGATATATAGTTAAAATTGTAAATAATTATACTGTTAGTGTATTTCATATGTAAATAAAATATTAAATATAAAGCGTCCATATTTTTATTTGTACCTAGGAGGTGAAGGTGGTGATTCTCGTGAATGGGAAGAATCCCGCGGAGAGGAAGAAGCTGCCGCTGTTAGCTCACAAGGAAGCGAACCATCGTCGCCTCATCAGGTGAGCTTCGCTTTATCTTTACAATTGCGAGAGGTTAATCCGGTCGTGTCGGATTTTCTATCCCCTTGGATTATGAGATGACAGATAAATAGATAAAATGAAAATAAATAGTGTTTGCGTACACAATTATACAATATGAAAATCCCTGTGTAGTTGGATTTTCAACTTTGAGAATGGCAACCGTGGCCGACATCGATCATGAATAACTTCACTTCGTAATTATATCTTTGTTGCTGTAATTGACGAAGAAAATTACACTTTATAATAATATTTTGTTTAGCTATAATATAATATATTGTTTCTAATACAATAACTATGGGTTCTACCTATTATGACACAAATATATGATGTTCTAACTTATACATTTATAACCATAATTATTATCATATTACATATTTTTGCCTATGATGGTTTGAGATCGATGGTGTCCAGTTGAAAAACAATAATATATCGTGTCTCCCAGGTGGCAGAAGAAGGTCGCGAGGCGGAGGCGAGCGCCGCGCCGCGCCGAGCTGCGCCCGCGCCCGCGCCCGCGCCCGCGCCGCACGCGCCGCACTCGCCGCACCAGCGCTGGATGCGCGCCGCCGGTACGCCCTCACGCCGCATACTGTCTAAAGTGCTAACACTATCATCGAGCCGAGGAATATGAGTCTGACGTGGTTTGGAAATACCGAGTGGTTTTAAAATCAGACTATCAGAGTAAATCTAGTAAAATATTCTTACCGCTATTTCTAAATTTCTATGATTTCGTAAATTGAATCATTTTCAATTTAAAACGTGTTTAAACAAACGAGGCCGATTAAAAAATCAGTTTCACTTGGTCTACTATACCTAGATAATACTAAATCGTAACTTTCAGCCGGAATAATGCCATTAAACGTTAAATATATTAGGCTCCTCAAACGTAATCGTAAGTAAGAGCAAACTTTATTTGGTTTATACATACTTACTATTATATATGTTTGCACTTTATATCGGACGTCAGAGAAGAAAAAACCTTCGATGTGAGGGAAGTGTGTGTGTCAAGAAGACCTTGCGATCGTTTGTTATTGAAGAGTCAAATAATACATAACCAAATTAGTTTTAAGGCCTGATTTTAGGAATTCTAACTATACAACTGCAGTTAGAATCGGCTGCTTCTCGGAATGACTGCAAAGTTAGTCACACCTGTACGATTCAGTGAGCGACTTCAAAAAAGATAGTTATTTCCTTTTCATGCGTTCAAATCTTACCCTACGACCATACCTAGTGCGACGCAATATTTCTTATATATTATAAAGCCCATATTGCATTTGGTATCTTACACAATAAGGCAAATAGAGAAACTAGTAATTGAGGAATGTTATTACACCATGTATTGTTTGAGGATATTATATCGTATGGCGCTGAATACAATTTATGTCTAAATTTCCCTTCGGGGACATTTCTTACAGGACACATATAGAATAATGACAGCATCGATAAATAAGAGTATAATATCTTTGTCTGTTGTGAACGCATTGTGCTAAAACAATACAAAAATGACGAGACGGTTGAAATTGACGAGCCGGTTGGCGTGGTTGGTAAGATACTTGCCTTTCACGCCGCAGGACGTGGGTTCGATTCCCACCCAGGACAGACATTTGTGTGCATGAACATTGAACATGTCTGACGTGTGTTTGTCCTGAGTCTGGGTGTAATTATCTATATAAGTATGTATTTACAACAGAAAGTAGTATATGTAGTATATCAGTTGTCTGGTTTCCATAGTACGAGCTCTGCTTAGTTTGGGATCAGATAGCCTTGTGTGAATAATGTCCCAGGATATTATTATTATTATTATAAAGTACAAACACTGCTACTGCTTTTTATGAATAGGCTCATAATCATACCTGCAAAACTGGTTATATTCTAAATACCCAATAATTTCAATTGCCAATACTAATATTGAATATGTATAAAGAAATAATGTTCATGAATATTCATCAGACAGCGAAAGCGGGACGCGAGGCCGTGGCATGCGATCACGAGGGCGGCCACCACGAAGATCACACAACTACTCTAGATTCTAAGTCAACGCGGTGTATTCGGTAGTATTTGTATTATGTCTAGTTATATGTGCTAAGAATATTACGACTTTATTCATATTATCATATTAATATCAACATTGTTAAATCGGGTCATAAAAATATGTTGATTTTTCACAATTATTAAAACAGCTTTCCATGTAATTATTATTGATATGTGTACAATGGCATGTGTTCGTTTTACTATTATTGTTTTACACTATATATATAAACAATAGCAAACACAGCGACAACGCGATCCAAAAAATTGACAATTATTTTTAACACATTTCATTATAAAATATACGTCTTGTATGTAATATATATATGTCATTTAGATGTCATGATGTAAGGGCTGATTTGTTTATCGCCTTAACTTTTATCAAAAGTATTTAAATGACATATTTATAGTTTGTGCAAAGAAAATTTGTCAAACCGTCAATATTATTTTTCTGATAAACGCTACTGGTAATTGAAAAATCAGCCATTACCTAAAAATAAAATCTTTTTCGAATACAATTACTTAGTTAAACGAAGAATTGGGGTAGATTGGTAGAAAACTACTGTCAGTGTTATGTTAAATAAGTGTCAACTTAGTCCTTAGGGCAACAATTCCATAATTTAATTATTAATATTATATAATTGTCATTAATATAGATTTAATGAATAAAGTAAACAAATCTACAAGTGTTTTTCATTTATTACGCATATAAAGATCATTTCATTTTTGCTTTAAATAAAAAACCTATTGTAAATGAATAACTCAAGTCATAAGCAAATAAAATACAGAACTTATTATTTTCAGTAAAAAGATAATTACACAGTACATTTCAAAACAAGAACAATTAAAAAATAATTAAAATGTAAAAATTTATACATTAAAAACAAAACCATTACTTATCTTATCTCAATTAATGATGCGCAAACATAAGCAAGATTATTCAGACAGTCACCTTCGAATTAGTTGTAAAAAGATGTAAATAAGTGGTGTTTTTTCTGTAAATTTATAATCACTTGCTTAATTATATCCCTCATATAGGATTCATTGTGAGGTTCAGTTTCATGTCTTATTAATTTTGTTTTGTTATTTTTACTGTCATGTATATTGTTTATATCTCTAAGATATACAATTTATTATGCAGCAATTTAAAGTTTTTTTTATTGTACAGGAAGGTGGACGAGCATGTGGGCCACCTGATTGTAAGTGCCACCAACGCCCATAGACAATGGCATTGTAAGAAATGGCAACCATGGCTAACATCGCCAATTTGCCACCAACTTTGGGAACTAAGATGCCCGTTGTTTTTAATTACACTAGCTGACTCACCCTTCAAACCGGAACCCAACAATAACAAGTACTGCTGTTTTTCGGTAGAATATCTGATGAGTGGGTGGTACCTACCCAGATAAGTAAACCACACCAAGTAAAGTTAAAGTATGTATGTATTTTTTAATTAATTTATATAATTTTAAATATTATAATTAGCGCCACTTAAGTTTTGTCACCAAATTAAATACGTTTATTAAAATTCCATCAAAGGTAGTTTTTTTCTTTTATTTCTGTGTAAATTCAACGTTTTTATGTACACGTTATAAATTGATATTATATGAACTAAGTCCAGTATCTCAATCTCAGCTTCATAATCGATTATTTGGTTGGTATATATGCCGCATGCTTTTAATCCAAAAGATATCCATTTATAAAAAAGGTCGATGTCTGATAATAGTTATTCATACTTAGTAAGTATTTTGTCATTAAATTATATTTTGATTCTAACAAAACGGTCTTGAAATTATTATTTTTATACAACAACAAATTAAAATATCACACATGAATAAAGTAATAAACTCAACTGTAGTCTTTGTTACGTACTTATTTACCTATGCGTTGTTGCCAAGGTCACATTCGTCGACGAAGTTTCATTTTTATTTACCTGCCTACCTGGTGTAACTTAATTAATCAGCAACAGGTTTACCGATATTATTCATCGGAAAAAGCTTTATAAAAACAAACAATTTTATTTTCAATAGAATTCTGACTAAATTATTGTTAATGTAAACCGTAAGTATATTATTTAAAAAAAAGTTTATTGTATTATTCATCAAGATATAAGACCTATTTCAAGTACGCCTTAAAACAATATTGGTATAGGGGTAATAATGAATATAAGATATGTATTTTAAATAGATTTATTGTTTATTACATAAATGTTACACTCTTAACCAAACAAAGAAATTGGAATAATAGAATACTTTCGCCCATGTAAGTTATTTTGCTAAAACTATAATAACATTGCATTTACAAAGTTGAGAGAAATATTAAATCGCAAATTAAATCAATTATCACCTTTTAAAAACATAATACATCAATATTGCTAAGCCTTATAATTAAGACAACCATATGGATAGAAAATTTTGCATATGGATGTTAAAGTGAATTTTAATTACAAGAAAAAATTAGCCGTAAACATTTTCATCGGAAAATGCAATGTAAAGGAAAAAGTCTTCATCGTGATGTTCTTGATACAGCGAACCCATTGTTGCAGAAGTGGGAGGTATTACGTTGTTAACAAAAAAAAACAATGCATCTTCAGGACGTAGATGGATCCGTTTTCTGATCAAAAAGTAAAATTGGCCCACGGTTAAATCGGATGGCACCAAATACTTTTTTTTGTCGAGATCTCCCAGACGAGCTTTAGGGGCTTTCTCCACAATTACTGGAACGCGATCTGGATATTTTCTGCGTATTTTTTCGCCCTCGGTCTTTCTCTTCTCAAAAGAATGTTCTTCTTTATATTGAAATTTCATTTTAACGTAATATGCTCACTGTAATTTGCAAAACGATGGTTACCAATTTAGATTAGATATTACGACTTGTTTTTTGTTTTTGCGTTATTGTTTTAAATGCAATGACGCAATCAGCTGATGTGACAAATAACAACAGATTATATACAAATACAGATTCTATTACTTACATGAAGGTTTAAAACAGATTTTAAAGTTGTGATTTATTTTTAATAATTCTGTACAATGGTAATTTGTTGTATTTATTACTCTTATTTAAGCTAGTTTGTGTTAAAAAAACATAAATTTTACTATTCATACACATAGTAATTATTGATAACTTCCAAGATCCATTTTCATTTTAAATTGATCCATATTAATTTTAAGTTAGCTCATCGACGTCTCAAGATCTTTTCAATAATGGAGGAGAAGACGAATATTAATAATTATTGAACTAATAGAGATTAATTTTAACGCACGAATAATGTAGCTATGTATTATGTTTTGCTCGTTTTGCAATAATAATAAATTTTATTATTCTTGATATGGAAGGTAAAGTAGTACTATATTATTTGGCAAAACAGTTAAATGGGACCCTTTGTCCAGTTGTAAGCTGAAGGTAAGTGATCCCGCTCACAAGCAACTTTTGTCACGGTGACAGTTACGTCACCCTCACCAAGTCTATGGACTTGTATGGACTATGGAGATGCGCTTACGCGGCGACGTACCAGTTGGGTGACATTTCTGTCACCGCATTCACAAAGGTTACAAAATTTGTCATTCAGTGCTGCCAGCCTTAGCAAAACAAAAACAACAACTCCGACTTAATAACTTTGACTGCAATCAATTAGATTTTAATTTATTATGATGAATTTAATATAAATTAATTTAATGTGATTGAATTTGAACTGATTTAATTTAATTTAATTCGGTATTTTGATTTTTTTCGAATGAATTAAATCTAATTTATAACCTGTAAAACATTATTAAAACATATAAAGTTAAAAAGAAAAGTTTAAAAGTTCAGTTTAAAAAGAGGTAAATACATACAAACAAAAATAAAATAAAAAATATTAGATTAATTTTTTTACTTATAGAAAAATATCAACATTTAATGATAAAAAGTAAAAAGAATACTCAGTTAGTGCAGGTCCTAAAGTGTGAAGTAATTTATCAAAACTTGATTTCAAAAAAGTTTTGTCACTCACCCTCCGTGAGCGCACTCCGCTTTGGATAGGTGACGTGACAGTGACAAAACTGGTTTTGTCACCGTGACAAAAGTTGCTCGTGAGCGGGATCACTAAGAGTTTAAAAAGTATTGAACAGGTCAATATATTATGCGTAATAGATTGTGTTATTTTAGATTTTATATATTTTTTTATTTTTGTAAGCTTGATGATTTAGATATTGAGTTTTGCCAGTTTTTCCCGGGTTATGGAAAAAATTTGGTAGCTATATTAAACATGTAGATTAATTTTGTAATTTGACGATTTCAAAGAGACATGCAAATCATCATCATCATCATCTCAGCCTGTAAACATCCACTGCTGGACAAAGGCCTCCCCCAAGGATTTCCACAGTAGCCGGTCTTGCGCTACCCGCATCCAACGGCCTCCCCCAAGGATTTCCACAGTAGCCGGTCTTGCGCTACCCGCATCCAACGGCCTCCCGCGATCCTTACGACATCGTCGGTCCACCTTGTAGGGGGCCTGCCCACGCTTCGTCTTCCGGTTCGTGGTCGCCACTTGAGAAACTTTCTGCCCCAGCGGCCGTCAGTTTTGCGAGCGATGTGCCCCGCCCACTGCCACTTCAACTTAGCAAATCTTCGGGCTATGTCGGTTACATTTGTTCGCCTACGGATTTCATCATTCCTGATTCGATCTCGCAGACCCATAGTGAGCGACCACGTCTTTGATCCATACGTCATCACCGGCAACACACACTGGTCGAAGACTTTCGACTTAAGACACTGCGGTATTTTGGATGAGAAGATATCGCGTAGCCTCCCGAACTCTGCCCAGCCGAGTTGGATTCGACGATTGATCTCCTTCTCAAAGTTGGACCTACCTCGTTGGATGTTCTGACCTAGGTAGATATAATTGTCCACAACTTCGAATGCAGAATTCCCAACCTTTACTTGAGGGGGTGCAACCCGGCCGTTTGACATGATTTTCGTCTTGTCCATGTTCACTTTTTAGACCCACTTGTTGAGAGACTCTGCTGAGGTCATTGAGCATAGAGCCGAGGTCTTCTAAGGTCTCAGCCATAATCACGATGTCGTTGGCAAATCGAAGATGCGTGATCTACTCGCCGTTTGATTCCAAATCCTTTCCAGTCCAGAAGCTTGAAAAAATCTTCCAATGCCCACTGCATTAACAGTTTCGGAGATATGACGTCTCCCTGTCTTACGCCTCTCTGCAGTTGGATAGGTTTCGAGCTTTGATCCTGGAGTCGGACATGACATGGTGGCGTTCTCGTACAAGCACTTTAACATCTTGATATACCGGTAATCGATTTGGCACCTTCAGAGAGACTTCAGCACGGCCCAGGTTTCGATCGAATCGAAGGCTTTCTCATAGTCCACAAACGCTAAGCAAAGTGGCTGGTTATACTCCTCGGACTTCTGTATAACTTGGCGCAGCGTATGTATGTGGTCTATGGTGCTAAAGCCTTTTCGGAAACCGGCTTGTTCGGGTGGCTGGAAGTCGTCAAGCCTTCGCTCGAGACGATTCGTAATGACTCTCGAAAACAACTTGTAGATATGGCTCAGCAATGAGGTGGGTCTGTAAGTCTTCAGAAGGGTGTTATCACACTTTTTAAAGAAAATAACCACCACACTTCTTCGCCATGCCTTTGGCGTTTGACCCTTGGCTAAGATAGAGTTGAATAGCTTCTGAAGAGTCCTAAGGATCGGTGCACCACCCGCCTTCAGAAGCTCAGCTGTAACACCATCATCACCAGGTGCCTTGTTGTTTTTGAGTTGTTCGAGAGCCATTCTAATCTCGGAAAGGCTGACGTCCTGAAAATCTTCGGTGTAATGTCGGGTTAGTCTAGCTCTGGGATCTGCAGCTTGACTACTGACAGGTGATTGCCTTGTCGTGTAAAGCTGACCGTAGAACTTCCTACAGCTACCGTAGAACATCTTTCAACAGCTCGGATTTAGACGTGACGATTCTCCCATCTTCAGTTTTCAGCCTCGTCAGCTTACTCTGCCCAATAGACAGATCTCTGGCGAACACTTTGGAGCCTTTGTTCCGCTCGATGGCCTCTTTAATACGCATTGTATTAATTGGCGAGTGTCGCGACTCAGAGACTTTGAAATCCGTCTATTGAGCAGCCGGTAACCAGTTACTGATGATAACCAGTTATAGATGCTGCCAGCAGCATCCTCTGAGGACGACAGAACCATTTTCCGTGTTTCCTCCATTAGCTGTAGGGTAAAGGGAGAGATCTTTTTGGTTCCGTTTGTACGGCTGGTCTTGAAGGCCTTAGACCCAGCCGCATGGACAGCTTCCACAAACCTGTCGTTGAATGCGTCCACTTTTTGCAGTCTGCTAGGCATTCGAATCGGTTTTGGAGTTTGAGCTGAAAGGTTTCGGGATTATGGATGTGGAAAGGTGAGGTCGGAGCGTAGACTTCATCATACGGGATAATTCGAATTTGACATTGAGATTCAATGAGCCTCTTACAAGCCTGTGATCGCTCCCAGTTTTCACTGCATTGATCACAGAGACGTCATTGAATATTTGTCTTCTCGTCGACAAGATGAAGTCTATCTCGTTTTTAGTTTCACCGTCAGGGCTCACCCAGGTCCATTTACGGTGACCAGGCTTCTTGAAAAAGGAGTTCACCATAAAGAGTCCCTCCTTCTCCATAAAGTCGGCCAACATCTGGCCCCGAGGGTTGCGGTCTCCAACTCCATGTGGCTTTAGCTCTTCACCGAATCTCTTGCCCAGCTTCGCGTTAAAGCCCCCCATAACAACTGTGAAATGAGTCTTATTGGTATGTATGGCTCTAGATAAATCCTCTTACATTACCTCGACTTCATCGTCGGGGTGTGTCGATGTGAGCGCGTATACCTGTATGACCTTCAACGAATACCGTTTGGTTACTCTGAGTATAAGGTACGCCACCCTAGTCGACACTTCCGATTTTCATAACGTTGTTAACGAAACTTGTGGACTATGAACCCGACACCACCTTGGGACAGTTGATCGCCCTCACGGAAGTAGAGAAGGTTAACGGATTTCAGGATTATCGTATCCTCCCCCTGTCTTCGGACTTCAGATAATTCGACGATATCCCAGTGTAACCTGCGCAATTCTTCCTCCAGTTCGATAATCTTCTCATCGGTCCGCAGTGTACGCGTGTTATATGTTGCCAGGGCCAGAGGTCGTCGGTGTTGGTAACACGAAATCTGCCGGGGATTCTTAGCACCCCCTGCCCCACCGTTACCATAGCTATTACCGAGGCTAGGAATGGCAGGGCTGCCGGGGACTAGGGGCCGTAGTTTGGTTGTGCCAATCATTAGGGGGTTTTGCCATAATTGCCACGCTTGGAAGACGGGTTGACGATCGCAGTAGGTTGGTCATAGTACTCAGAGAGACGCTGCTGCCCGTTTTCTGGTGTATTTTCCCTCGGGTCGCCTTTTACGCCCCCCACGGGATGAAATGGGGTGGTGATATTCGTCGCCGTCACCACACGACACAATAATGTATTTTATTTCAATAAACAAAGAATTAATAAGCAATACAGATTTTATTATTTTATAAATTTAAAATTTTGTCTGCAGATTAAATTTTTGGATGCAGATTTTTTGCTTGTGTTTTGGTTTTGCTAACATTGGCAAAAGTTACTTATTTATTAGGTCTTTTTTTCTCATAATATTATTTTTATTAGGAAATGTATTTTGTCTAAAATATGATCTACATTGTAAATTTGTTTATTTCAGTATTTTTAACTAGGATGGCAACTGGCAACATTTAATTGGCTTCTTGCTTTGCTCATGGATACAAGTAGAAGCGATTCATTCGTTTATTATTGTGATTTTCGCGTTTTCTCCTTTGCATTGTTATTGCCTTCACTTGTAACTATATAATTTAATACAAAATGCGTAAAAGAAAGTCACTTAAGAAAGCGGATGATGAATCTGATGCCTCTGAGCCTGGGGCTGAACCAGAAGAATTCCAAGATTCAGGAGAGGATTGGACGCCGGATGCCGATTCGGTATGTTAAAACTATATGAATATGATTGTGAAACGTAACAAAAACAAGCAAATAGTTACAAATAGATTTTATGTATGTATGTGTCAAAACTTAAATGGCGCGTGGTTTAGGAAATATTTTTTTAACATAGGTAGTTTACGTTAGGTTAGGTGGCAGCGCTATCTAACATACGCTCGCACCTCTATTAATTCTAAATTCCAATGATAGTATTTTTAATTTATGATTATGCTATTAAATACTAATACAATTATGGTAACACCTCAAACCTAAGTACATTTTCATGTATATTATGTACGTATTGTTTGGTTTGAGACGTATAGTCGTATAATGTGTAAATTATTGTAGTGTATTAGTTATTTTTGATTGTAACTTTCAAGTATATAATCATTAAATGCGACTTATTAAAGTTAAAGCCACTTGAAGATCAAATATATATGTTTTTATTATATCTTAGAACAGGCATAATATTCTGGTATTAAGACTGATAAGCTACTTTTACGTTAGTTTCCTCAATGATTGATGAATATTAGTCAAACAAATAATAATAATAATAATGAATAAGAGTGTTGAATCATATTTCGTTATTGTTAATGGAGTCAAAACCATTTTGTTTAGAACTATTTATATTTATACTTGGACCTATTTACTGGATTTTAATTGCATGAATCTTAACTGATGACGTTGGTTCAAACCCAGGCAGGTACCACTGAATTTTCATGTGCTTAATCATGTTTATATTTCCTCTCGTGCTTGACGGTGAAGGAAAACATAGTGAGGCACCCTGCATGTGTCAAATTTCACTCAAACTCTGCCACATGTGTATTCCACCAACCTGCATTGAACAGCGTGGTGGAATAAGCACCAAACCTTCTCCTCAAAAATGGAGAAGAGGCCTTAGCCTAGCAGTGAGACATTCACAGGCTGTTACTACTACTACTATTTACTGGATCACATTTGGACCTGGTAGTTGTTTGCTCAAAATTCTATAGACACAAACATTATTTGTACATATTTTGTTTTTGCATTAATATCATAAGAAGTTGGCTTTTTTGTAAGTAATTCCGTTAAATGGATATATATCGCTGTTGTCCCACTTATTTATTATGTCTCTTTAAAAATTATTGTAGAATGAACAACCTGCTCGTGGAGGCCGGAAACGTAAATCAAGAACTTCATTAAACAATTCTAAAAATAAACGTAAAAACTCATCATCAGAAGAAAGTGAAGGGGAGGGAGAAGAAGATGAAGAAGAAGATGAGGAAGGTGAACTAGATGAGGAAGAAGGTTCAGATGATGAAAAAAATGGCTCAGATGGAAACAAATCTGATTCAAGTCAATCTAAAGATATACCAAAGCATTTTCATGTAAGAATCTTATTATTAATAGATTATACTAGTAGATTATTCATTGTTTTACATCAAATTTTTTAAATTAATTATTATTTAAATTATTAAAGAGTGGATCTTATTTGGCATTATTTGCTGTAGTTTGGCTCAGGCTCAATTGCCTCAGCATTTAGAGTTTAAGAGCGTAGCTTTGATGCAGTTGATATGATCCAATAAAAACCAATTTTAAAGCTTTTTAAATTTATAATTTATTTTTCAGTCTGGAAACTTTGTTTTGTTAAAATCTGACGTGAAATGGGATGGTGACACAGTAATTTCAAAATTGGATGAATTGAATCTATGGAAAATCGATGGAAAAGCTTTATTACAAAAATTCATTCCAATGGAATCAAATGGAAAAATTTTACACAAATGCACATGTGTGGTTAGTATTTTTTAAACTGTTTTACAATAATAAGTTCATATACATCTTTTTTAATATTTTCAAAATTGTATTAATGTTTATAAATTACTCTTCTCCAGTATTCAGGATGGAATGTTGACAACCGTGACAATTACTTCCCTATTACTGAAATTTTGGACCGGAATCCACGTACAGACTCTAAGGAAATATGTGTAGCTTTAGATCTTAATGATCTTATCAAAGTAAGAGACAAGTAACATGTGCAGTTTTTTACTTAATTCAACTAGATAAGTCTAAACAAATGTAACAAATAAAATCTTTTTTTGGCACTCCATTCCAGTTTACTTTGTGTAATTCATTTTTAAAATGGGAATTAAATGTTCATTAAATTTAACTGGGCTTTAATTTAAATACTGTATTTTTTAATTTTTATAATTTTAATGTGGTAGCACAAAAAGCTAATGCAACATGAGGAAATAATTTGTGTCAAATTTAATAAAAAACTAGAGTATTTGTTGTATTATTGTATTTTGCTTCCTTTATTCAATGTCAATTACGACAGAAAAAATAGGTTAACAAATAATTTAAAATAATATTTTTTTATATAATTTAGTACATATATAGATGTGTGTCTATACAATTATATACTCTATTTACATGGTACAGTTACATTTAAATATAGGTAAAAATAGTTATATCAATAAATATATTTCAAACCATTGAAAATTCAAGTAATTCTTAACAATAAAATGTGTATACTGATGATAAATCATTATCGTCTTTTTAATAAGGGTCTGTTCATGGTACTTATTACTACACTTATGAGATTATACCTATGGGAACCAAAATTTCCAATTTAGCTTATTAAAAATACCTTAAGACATGGACATGGCAAATAAGTAAGAGTATTACAATTGCTAACAATAAATTCACACCTTCTTCCGTTGCTGTATCACTAGATCATTGTATAATTCAGCTAGTCACATATGTATGAAGTGCCAAAATGTTAAAAAAACTTTCCAAGTTATAAATAAAACATTGACATATTTTATGATTCAAGGCCCAAAAGGTTGAGTGGCAGAAAATAGAATTTGTGATTAATAAACATGAAAACTGTCCGTATGCCCGCTGTGGTCGTAGTCCCAGAGTTCTTAGAAAAGTACACTTCCCGATGTACATTAATAAGATCATTACTCAGATATCATTTATGGGCTCTGTTCTAGTTTTTGAGAGAGCCAGGGAATAGCCATCTCAAAGAATCGGGATCTGGAGTAATGAATAGTCACTTATCAAGCTTTTTGTTTAAAAAGGTAGGCAGACTGGTAATTAAATCGCTCAGCTGATGGTATGTGGTCACTGCATCGCTAATGCGAGTCTCGCAAACCTTCGTAACCAAGATTTTATGTCTCTTGTGCTTTAAAATACATTGGTTTACTTACCCTTTAAGCCAGAACACAAACAGACTTAGGCAAAATGTAATTAGATTAACGGCTTCAGTATAACGAAAGTAATTATAATATTTCCCTGGGACATTCACAAAGCAGAGCTCGTACTATTGAAACCAGACGACTGATATACTACATATACTACTTTTCCTTTGTAAATAAATACTTATATAGATAAATACACCCAGATTCAAGACAAACAGACATGCTCATGCACACAAATGTCTGTCCTGGGTGGCAATCGAACCCACGACCTGCGGCGCGAAAGGCAAGTTTCTTACCAACCACGCCAACCGACTAAATAAAACAAGTAAGAGCGAATCAAGTAAATGCCCCAGAATATCCGAGCGCGCCTTGATCACATTTAAAAACTAGTGATCGAAAGCGCGCGGCTTCTACACGTTGTAATCATTAATCTGAATACATTTTGCTCAAGTCTGAACAAACAAATATTAAATATGGCTTTTATTGTTTGGCTGTGGAACACGTGTTAACCCACTATAGGTATCTAGAAAGGCTATAAGTGTACTCTGCTTAGGGTAGATTCCAATTTCCAAGTAAAGTAAGCTCCTAATCGATATTCCTGGTAAAAAACTTTCATTCGATCAATTCAGATCTGTCGTTTCTAGATAATAAGCAATAACTTCGACGCTTAAGTTGGAAAATTATATCCGACTGTCAAATATTACATCTATACCTATTGCTTGATGTTCCTTGATCTGGTATTAAATATTGAAATATCCCTCCAGAAGGGTAATTAAATGCGTGACGTGACTAGAACACTATTAATTTAGGAAAAGGAAGAAGCGCGTATGTTTGGCTGCTGTTGAGTATTTATACCTACTTCACATATCAACAAATTAGTTTTAGTAACTAACTAATATTATCATTATGTTTTTTGCTGTGAACTAACGATAGTTGACTTCGAAAACTATTATCTTTAGAAATATTATAAAGAGGAAGGATTTGTTTGTTTGTTACGATTTAACTATTGAACCGATTTAAAAAATTCTATTATCTTTATTTTTTTTAAAGTTACATCTTTACCGAGTAATATAAGCTATCATGATAATTAACTTTCATTATCTATCGATAGGTTTTGGTTAAAACTTCTGGGTTTTGTATGTCAAAAAAAAAAAAAAGCCGAGATGGCTCAGTGGTAAGAACGCGTGAATCGTGAGTTAACCGATGATCGTGGGTTCAAACCCGGGCAAGCACCGCTGAATTTTATGTGCTTAATTTGTGATTATAATTCATCTCGTGCTTGACGGTGAAGGAAAACATCGTGAGGAAACCTGCATGTGTCAAATTTCTTTGAAATTCTGTCACATGTGTATTCCACCAACCCGCATTGGAGCAGCGTGGTGGAATAAGCTCCAAAACCTTCTCCTTACAAAGAGGAGAAGAGGCCTTAGCCCAGCAGTGGGACATTCACAGGCTGTTACTTTACTTTATGGGTTTTGCAATACTATCATTATTATCGATTGAATTACTATCGACAGCGTTGACACGTGATATAATGTCGATATCTATCGATACCATTGCTTATACCTTAACTATCGATAAGTGGACTATCGACATGCAACACTACTCTACTGACTTTGTGGCTTCTAACTTCTAACAACCACGGTCTTCTATACAGGTCTAGCAACTGACTCCAATTTCAGATAGGCGCGATTGTGTTACAACTTTTACTTCGCAGGGGCGCCCACTGTAAGTGGCTGCTATCGCCTATCTTCCGTTCCTTTCGTTTTCCATATTAAGGTATCTTCTAAAAAAATTTCCATAACGAATTTAATCTAGTGCGAAAAAAAAACTCAATCGTTAATGTGTTTATTTTTTTTTTCCGATATTAAAATATTTAAAACATTACTGTGAACTGTATGATAACGAATTTTTCTTTAGCGCACAATAAAACAACTCGTGTTGTGCTTATTATATATGTATATTAAATCTAATGTGCTCATTATATAATAAACACATGTTTGAATATAACATTTTGAAAACAATATTTTGAATATAATATTGGACGAATAGTATAATTTTATCTTCCATGTACAATAATTTTTGGAGTATCTGTATCCAGCACGCCCCTATCGTCATGCCTCTGGCTCTGGCGGCCGTAAATTGAACTTAACAGCGTCATTAAGTCGACGTATCCCCACTTCTGAAGTTGTAAGACCTGTATACAAGGCCGTGCTAACAATGAATACAGACGTTACATAGAAGCGCAGTTCTTAAGAGTTTCGTGTGCCGAGTCCAAGTGGGGTCTCCCCAGTTTAGTTAGTAGTTTGCCGGCTCTGGCATCATTATCCGTCTCTCTTGCTCTCGTAGTTAAGATACGCTGGGGGAACGTCCGTCTCGCTTGCTCTCGTAGTTAAGATACGCTGGGGGCATAGCTAAGACGTGTTTTCGCTTTGCAATTTGTAAGAGAGACAGCTGCCGCAGCGCGACTACCACGCTGCCAAGCGGCATTTTAGGTCGCAAAAAGTTTGTCTTCAGAGCGCCCATAAGCAGTGCGCTTCTATGTACGTCTGAATTCATTGGTTGTACATACACAGGTCTTGCAACATAAGTAGGGGGGGTACGTCGACTTAATGACGCTGTTCGGTTCAATTTACGGCCGCCAGAGGTATGACAATTCGTGTAATAAATATCGCAAACACTTTTTCGACGATACAGTTAAATAACTAAACAAAAATAACAACAAATTCGCAAAACTCAACAAAACGATATAACAATGGTTAAATAACACAAAACTTCTCCATCCCCTCACCACCCTCTCACAATTATTCGATAGGCGATAGAAGCGACGTACAGCGGGCGCCGCTGCGATATAAAAGTTGTTACACAATCGCGCCTATCTCTCACCACTGAAATTAGACTCGGTAATCGGTTGCTAGATCTGTATACAAAACCGTGGCTCTAACTCTCAGTCTGTCAGAAAATAAATAAGAAATTAAGATAAATAAACTTAACAACAAATAACAATGTTTATAAATATTTGCATCGTCTCAGTTCAATTACAGCCTTTAATTGACCTGTCTAATAGAATGTAATGTAACAGTGAAATATTTAGTAATTAGTAGAATATACAGAATTACGATTTGTGTACTATAAGTGCAACGTTTTATGCTGCAAATAACAGTAAGAAGGGCTCAATTTAAAGTTCTGGGTTTGATAAAATTACAGAAGCGTATATATTTTCGAAAATGGATCAAGATAGCCATGGTAATAATCAATTTAAACCTTTTACTTATAACAAATTCTGCATATTGTCTCTATAACATTTAAATTGTATGTTACAGAACAAGATTGTGCTATTTGCTTACAAAAATATCATCACCCAACACGATTACCCTGTGGCCATATCTTCTGTTTTCTCTGTGTGAAAGTGAGTTAATACATACATTTAGACTTAATTTCATTATTTTCATCAAGTAACTGTGTAAATTATAAAATCTCATTTATAGGGTATTGCAATACAGAGCAAAAAATGTGCCATGTGTCGTATGGAAATACCACATGATTATTTTGACCATCCAGATTTGATAGAAAAGTTGGGTCTTGAAGAAGTAACTTCTGAAGGAGATTCTGAAAAGTATCAGTGGTACTATGAAGGGCGAAATGGTATATCCTCTTTTTTTAATAGCATACATTTTGTCCATTCCTTTGAATCTGTCTACACAAATTTCTTGTGTAAGTAGTTTTCAGACTTTATTCAGTACTCAGTATTATTTTTCTCTTATTTAGTAAACATTCAAATTTTCCATTGTAAAGCTGTATTATTTGGTCTGCATAAACTGTATACACATAATATATCTGCATACACATAATATATATACATATAGCAAAAAAAATAATTTATATTATTTTAGGATGGTGGAAATATGACGAGAGAAGTAATATTGATTTAGAAAATATGTATAGTTCTGGCGAGACTGAATGCTTATTATTACTAGCAGGTACAATATATTGTGTTGATTTTCATAACATGATACAAATTCGTCGCAGTGATCCTACTAAACGACGCAGAGTAAAAAGAGATATACCAACCTTGCCCTCAAAAGGTGTGAAACATAAACTTTATTTTTATTTTATATTAATAATAGTTTCTGCTATGTAGCTTTACCTTTTGTATTTTATCAATTTAATGTGAAGCTCCCAAATGCAGAATTTACTATGTCAACCCGTGAAATTCTCAAAAGTATGTAATCATTTTATTAAATCAAGAAAAATATATTTTTTACTTAATTTTAGGTATTGCAGGGATAAAAAAAGTTGATCCAAGTCACACAGAAGTATTACATTCTAATCATGAAGATACAGAGAATAATGAAAATGAAGAAGATATTCAAGTTGGAAGTCCCAATTTAGTTCCTGGTAACTACAGTACAAATACACAAACTTCACCCATATCAGTTGATGATCTTATTGACAATCTAAGGTAAGAAGATTTTTTATTTAAACTCGTATAACAGAAAAATATAAATCATTAACTTATTTGGACATCTGATATAACATTTTCTATTCATAATTTATATTTTCCAGGCAGATTGATTTACATCCAGATGATCCATTGATTGCAGATCAAGATGTGACACAAAACTCAGCAGACACATGACTAATATAAACTAAAAATAAAAGAGTGATAAAAGTAAATAACTGAGTATCTACATAAAATAATGATGTTAATATAAATTGAAAAAGTTGTTTTGAGATTGAACCCGTAGATGTGTACATTATCAATGTCCTAGTAAATTAACACAGATCTTTTTATTTCATTAGTAACTTATTATTGTGAATAAATAATTTGCATGTGTAGCAAATGTACTGTATATATGTAAGATGATTGATGTCCAACTATAATGGCTAAGAGAGAAAACAATAAAAATATTTTTTATAGATCAAAGGTTTCATAATAATATCTAGTATATCTACCTACTTAGTTTGTGGATTTCATATTTTAATCTTATTAAGATGAATCAAATGAAATATATTGAGCTATCAAAATATTACTGATTCCAGTACATGCAAGTAATTGTATTGTAAGAACAGTACATAATAATATTGTAATATAATATTAATATAGTACTTAAATTTTAGTTATAAATAAACTGTTACAAAATTGTTGTTGTTTTAAATAGTTGAATTGTTGACATAAAAAAATGTTAAATGTATTACATATATGTGTATCATAGCATATACCTTCCTTTCATGAAATTAAGACATACCTAATCAGCTACTCATAAAAATACATGAAATGGATGTAACCAGACTGACAAATGCCCGTTTATATAATCAATGAAATAAACAAAAGACATATGTACTACTTGTACTAATTTTAGTTTAAAAATATATACACTGTTGTTGTAGTTATAGGTGTGTCAACTTGTTATAGCTTAACAGTTTTTTTTATTTTCTATGTTAAGAAAACTAATGCTGAAATAAAAAAAAATGTGCTTTTTAAGTTACACTGTGGTAGAGCTTTGTGCTAGGTCGTCTGGGAGGTACCACCAACTCATCAGATTTCTATGGCAAAACAGCAGTACTTGTTATTCTTGTTATTGATGGTGAGTTAGCCAGTGTAATTACAGGCACAAGGGACATAACGTCTTAGTTCCGTGGTCGTAAAATGTGATAAGATTGAAAGTAAACAAAGAAAGGGTAAGTTCAATAACAAGGTGGTACATATTTTTTATTAGTAGTAAACTAATTAATTTTAATTACCTAATTAATTGCCAGTGTAATTACAGGCACAAGGGACATAATATCTTAGTTCCCAAGGTTGGTGGTGCATTAGTGATGTAAGCAATGGTTAACATTTCTTACAAAACCAATGTCTATGGGCGTTGGTGGCCACTTACCATGCTCATCTGCCTACCTGTGCCATAAAAAATGATTAAATTTTTTTTCTTAAATCCCTAGTGATATTATTTAGCTAATGTGTAATTTTCTGTCACAGCAGTACCAAAATCTCCAGATATATTAGCAAAGTTTACTGAACGATATTTATGGATACAGAATTACAGTTTAAAAAATTATCTTGTTGTCTAAAACACTGCAAGGATACTTTTTAGTGACCAACTGATACAAAATTTACATAAATGTTAAAAAAGAACAAAATGTGTTTTAATAAAGCATTGTGCAGATTAACATTAAAATAACAAGTATGTTTTTATAGTTATTTATTTACTAAGCACTTTTCTATTTATATATTTTTAGAACTTATTTTAATCTATATAATATACATTTTACTTTATCACCATGGCCTTACTTTACTTTGGCTAGCATGAGTTAATATCCAAGTATTTAGTGGTTTTGGTTTCCTAGCCATCTGTTTATGCCTGGGATGTGCTGGACAAATAATATAGAGTCTCTCTTGTCTTGTTACAAAGTAGCAGGATTTACATCGCCGTCTAACAAGACCTTTTACTTTAAAGCCACAAACTTGATTTATTAGTGGCAGATTAGTTTGTAGTAGTTTTTCTTTTGTTACATTTTGGAAAATGCTTGAATTAGCAGTCAGTATATTAAAACTTCTTGGAATTTCAGTCGCTATTACGGTTTTGGCTAATGAGATAATTCTCTGCATGTTTCCTGAAAAAAAGTTTTTATTTTTAATGTGTTTGGTTATAAGTCTTTAAAGAAATAACCTAAAGATAGGTTTTTTAAGTTACTGTCATTTAAATTATAGTTATTAATTAAGCAATAAAAATGATATACTTTTTATAGTGTAAATACTAATTTCTCTAAATTAATTATTAATTAAATGCAATAAATAAAATTTTAGGAAAAAATTACAGTTACTTTCTGTGAGAAGTAAGTTGATACTTGACAGTGTCAAGCTGTCAAGTGTCTAGTGATCAAGACTCAAGCAATTGTCAAGCTTACACAGATGAGACGAAACACAATTAGGAATTATAATAAAAAATATATCTTTGGGTGATTATAAAAACATTTGTGAATTTTTTTTGTTAAAAGCATGTATATATTTTTTTATAAATAAATCAATTTAGACACACGAATAATTCTTGCTCCGTCCGACCGTGGTTCAAGTTAAGGCTATGACGTCACGTCGCCCCACGTCGCTCGCGGGTCCATACAATATCACCATTTTCCTTCATAATTTGTTAAACAGTAGCATTGCATAATAATTTAATAAACACAAGTAGATTTTGTCGTGCTGAGCATTTTAATGTGGTCTACATTAAAATCGTCAGTGTCGATAATTTTTGAACCCAAAAATTTTATAGTAGGATGAAACCCATTGGAAAAGGAAGAGAATATAACAATAATAAAAGGAAAAATTGTTTATCTCTATTTCCGGTTAAACTACAAGTCCTATAGAAAAAAGTTAAATGGTTGTAGGTAATAAAAAGATCTACAACTATTGTATTTACAGTTTTTTCACATAACCTCATAATTTACGTAAAAATTCAAATAACCAAATTTTTTGCTTTTTCATTTGTTCATGGAGCATGAGTTCATTGGGCATGGAGATCAACGAAGCAGTCAATTTAGTCCACTACCATTCGAGGTTTTAGTCGACAGTTCTGTCACTTAGAGAACTTATTAAGCGGAACACGACTCTGCGTAATCTCTATACATATAATAAAAGTGTAACTGATCGTTTTCTGTACATGGAAGAACTTAGAGTAAAATCCAAAACAATTGAATTATTTGTTTTAGTTTGTCTTTGCGTTTGTGCGCGCTAATCTTATGAAAATGCTAATCTGAATAAGCAGCATATGCAGTACATGCGTCGGTTAATCGAATTTGTTATATAATAAACAAAAAAAAACTTAACTATCTCTTTAAAATAGGTTTCAGGTTTAAGAAGTTTATTTCTCAAGAACAAAAGCTCACTTACAAGATAACCTATAACATATTTTTTTATATTATAGTTATGTGTCTATACGAAACAAAAGGGATTACATATATATATTTTTTACAAAATATTTTTATGAAATAGTTCTTTGCGTAAGCTATAGGTGTCCCAAGAGCTCCATTAATCAATATGGTTCTTGAACCATATATTTTTACTGGCTTTTTTCGTAGGTTTTGTATGTGTACAAAAATCTGACGACAAAATTTGATTTTAAAAATACAATTTGCACGAAAACTCATAATATATATTTGAATCCTCCTAAAATGAAAATATTATTTTCTTTATTTTGATGAGGATTAATAATGCGTGACAAGTACTACCTTAAAGTAAACTCACAAACACAAAACATCTTTTATATGTCCGAAAACTATAACTCATAATACTGTGAAAGTTCCGTATTTTTTTGGATTTGAAGATTTTGTGTATCCTAACAGGATATATGTATATATTTAAAGATAGTGAAACAAAACTTACCTTTTTAAAACATTATTAGCATGACAAGCATATTAATCAGTCATCGTTGAAGTTTTGTCAGTGATAAAATACTATATTTACATTTGTGTTTTTTTTTTCGTTTAATCTATTATTCTGTTATCAAGTGTAAACAATTCATTGTGAACTTTTGACCTTACATTACTTGATATACATATTTTATACTACACTCAGAAGTGCCGGTGAACACTTAATCGAGCATTCTTTCTATAATAAACATGTCTAAGGCAAATACCGAATCCAAAACCAACGATGGAAAGGTCACGAAAACTATTGTATCGTCGCCGCATATTTACAAGCCCGTAGGACCTTACAGGTATGTATTTTCACTGTCCTATTCATCATGTGTTCGCTTGTATTTTTTAAATCTAAAACTTTTCCATTCTTTATTAAAATGTGGAACATAAGGGAATTACAATTGTTACATTAACCCGATTACGTGGAATAGCCTATTTCGGCAAACTTGTTATTTTGTTTCTATTTCGGTACTTCAACTTTTTACTGACTATTATGAATTATAAATGTCATCCTAACTTATAAATTAAATATTAGCTACTTTCTAAGTATATTATCAAGTAGACTATAAAACGATAAAATGCAATCAAATGAATAAAGATTTATTGGTTTTTACGAGTTTATACTTTTTTATTATTGGTATCTTTGTTTCGCTAGTCCATTGGCGACTAAATAATACTTCGATATTAGAAGCCTAGGTTAAATCCCGGATTGGTCCAATAATAGTGTATTGTATTTTTCGTAGCAGTCCGTTGTTATTGCATGCAAACAATTCTGAAATTTTGTATGTATATTTTCCCCAGTTTTCCCATATTAATAATTTGATTATGTCCATGAATACTTTGTTTTTAGCCAAGCAATTCTAGCAGATAAGACTCTCTATGTTTCCGGAGTACTGGGCTTAGATCAACAGGCGCAGCTAGTGTGTGGTGGCGCTGAAAGTCAAACCAGACAAGCATTGGACAATTTAAAGCACGTCTTAGAAGCGGGTGGCTCCTCTCTTCCGGGGGTTATAAAAACTACCATTCTACTGAGCAACATGGATGATTTCCAAGTTGTTAATCAAATTTATGCACAATGTTAGTATTATGATTTTAATTTAAAATATTTATATTCTCCAGTGAGGCTCAGTGATTAGTAGATTTGAGTTAACAAAAAGTAGGTACAACTTAATATTATGAACATGTCGTATTATATAGTCGATTTCAATGGCAAGAGGAGTAAATGGCTTACTTCACCTATCAATGTAGGCAGAATATTTATAGAAAAAGGTCAGCGACAGTAGGGAGGTACAAGTACCTGTCGCTCACCTTTTTTTTCAAGTTTTAGGAATGGAAATATGGTTCAAATGTAGCTGCACGGGGTCTACCGGAACCAGCTAAATTTTGACTGTTTTCTATGACAAAAAAAGGTTGGGAACCTCTGGTGTAGTGTAATAGTATATAATAAAGCCTGCACTCCTTCTGTCATTGTAAAAGCCTTAAATTTATAAATTAGTTGTCGATGAACTTAATTTGAATCGTTTGTAATCGTATATGTGGTATATTATTTAGTACAACTTCTAAACCTATACTAGTCGATCAAGTCGTTCTTCATCATTTATGTGGTTAATATGTAATTTCAGATTTTCCAAAAGATTTCCCGGCACGTGCTACATATCAAGTAGCAAAGTTACCTCTCGGCGCAGCGGTTGAGATTGAAGCAATTGCCCTGAGCGGAGACCTCGTCATAGCTGAAGCAGGTCCATGTCCCTGTTCCCGCATCTAACGTCTCAGTACATATTTTGGAACCGATATCATACTTAAAACATAAATAAATAAATAATGAACTGGCATTTAAATTAAAAAAACAACATGTGTTTTTTTATCTACGTTACAATGTTTTACTTTTTGCTATTTATGATACTTGCTAGTATCGCATATTCTTATCCACCTCAACCACGCATGATTTTAAACTTTTAACCCTGAAATATATGCGTGTAGTTGACTACGCAATGACAGTAGTAGAAATTCGTGATTAAAAATGATTTGTAATATGTCTATGTAATATGTTCTGTATTATCTTAAGGATTTACAGTTTTATTGTACACCACAAAGAGTAAAAAAAATTACAAAATATAGACACACCACATAATTATGAGTAGTATACAACTTTGGCGGCCTTATCGCTACATAGCGATCTCTTCCAGGCAACCAAAAAAGCGTAAAGAATTACTCATAGGGTATGAGGTATTTGGTGCATGTAATAATAATAAATAAATTAAATCTGTAACAAAAACAACCAAATAAATGCCAATAAATATATGAAATACACATTTTTAAAATAAATTTATATCTATTATTATCAATACACAAAAATTACAAGTATAACATAAATGCAATATACAATAAAAACGATAATAAGTACCTACCTGCTTTTAAAAATGAAAAAAAGCTTAGAAGAGTTTTGTTTATTTATTGTTACGCCAACCCTTGCAAATCGCCGCAGAAGCATCGCTCTACAAACTCCGACAGCACGAGGTGCAAGCGCAGCAGTTACATGAAGGCATTGACGTCAAACAAAGACCCACAACCAAAGAGTCGCCACTACAGCAATAACCTAAGTTCATTGACGTTAATCGGACGGTACCTCCGAAGCATAGGAAGGTGTAATTATTATTACTAGACCTTCATCGATCGACCGACATCGATCAGTAGTCATCCAATTAGTTTAATCAGTTATATTATTAGCTTGTAATTTTATCAAATTAGTTTATATAAATTTGTATTTATTTTTGCATCCGCTCGCTGCATTCATCGTAATTGGCGCAGTCGGTAGGATAGTCGAATTAAAGTCAATGAATCGATCACCGATAACAGTTATCTCGAACCTACGGGAGTTGCGGCTAGCTGGAGTATCGAGAAAGCGATACAGCGGAGAAATACAAATGAGTTTGTAAGTACTCAGATCTTACTGGAGTTGCTCGCCTTTCTAAATATAATTTTCAACCTATACAATAAATAAAAGCTATCAGTAATATAATTATAACACATTAGCTTTATAGGTATAATAATGTTACCTCCAAAGCATAGGAAGGCGTAATGTTTATTACTAGATCTAACATCGATCAGTGGTCATCCAATTTATTTTATTTTATTATATTTCATTTCATTTTATTTTATTGGACTACCAACAAAGTATACTCAGATAATTCTAGGACTATCTTATAAATAAAATTGCTAAGTGCTACTTTCCAATAAGTTTAATTGGTTATATTTTTAGCTTGTCATTTTAAATCAATAAATTCGTTTAAATAAATAAATATTTTCTTTCAGTCGCTGGCTGCACTTAACGTAATTTGCTAACGTTTCACGACGCGACGTTAAACGTCTTCAAGCTGACTCGGCTGTACCTTAGCGATGAGCATTTTTTATAAGTAAGACATATAGTAATTGAATAATTAAAGTGGAGTGTTGTGTGGAGACAAAGGTATTAGGTACCCTATTCCAATCGAAGAAGAAGTAAAGTTAAACGAACCTTAGATTTACATATAATTACTCCATGCGATTTCCAGATAGCTCTTTTATATTAAGCAGTACAAAAAATTCTTGATTAATATATTATACCTATAATACAATTCCACTAAACTACTTATATTCACTTTAATCTTACTTCTAAAGTTTCAATAACTTCTCCGAATCTTCAAAACGTCATTTTTCGAGAAAAAAGATCCTTTTTCTAATGAGAACCGGTGAGGATATTGTAATTTTGTACAGTTTTCAATGTTTTTTATTGCATAGGATCTTATATCCCTTGTGCCTGTACTTACACTGGCTCACTCACCCTTAAAACCGGGACACAGCAATAGCAAGTATTGCTGTTTTGCGGTAAAATATCTGATACTCATCAGATGGTGGTACCTACCCAGACGAACTTGCACAAAGCCAAATAAAAAATAAAAATTTTGGAGATATTATTACCTCTAGGGCAAAGCGAAACACAAACACAAGAATGTAAATCATTAATAATTACCGAGTGGAGCGTTAATGCCCAATAACCGCAGGGTGTTGTGGGGAATTTCGCAGCTAGCACTTGGCGTCAACACCATCGATCTTGGTCTAGAATATGTAGAGTAGACAAGTAATTTCTGTAATGAATGTATTATAAAATATAATAGCTGATTGCTTATTTACTCTTCATACAATTTTGAGTAATCATTGTGATATAACTATATAAGGTATAGGACGTAGGTGCTACTTGACTTATTACAAATTTCATGCGTTGAATTCATTTATTATTTATCGTTCTAAATCTGACATTATCATTATGTTTTAATTAAGTACCAGAGCTTAATAATAAAAAACCGACTTATAACAATATTTCTATAATAATCGTCATTAGAATTTTCGCTAACAGACTAACTTATATTTGAATATTAATTTATGATTAAAATGTCGTGTTTTGTATTGACTTCAATAATTACTTACTTAGTGTGTTGAACTCAATTTTAGTCTGAATAGGAAAACTAAAATACTTCGTAATTAAAACGAAACCATAGTAAATATGTGTAATATTCTCTAATATTTTCTAATATTAAGGTGTTTTTCATTTTAAAATTTACATTTTTGAAAATTCAGTCGTGCTCGCCCGGGTTTGACCTACGATCATCGGTTAAGATTCGCATTTTCGTTCTAACCACTGGGCCATCTCGGCTTTTTATATGTTGTTTAGTTAAAGTATTTTTCTAAACGTTATGAATTATATACGTAATAAATAAGGATTTTGTAACTATTTCATTGGTAGAAAAGGGGAAAAAAGATAAATTCATAGCTCAATATGATAATATTTTCTTAAATGTATCTTTAAAAGTTATTATTTCTTGTTTACTTTGGACGCATTATTTTAAAGATTGCATATTATAATATATTTTTCTCCGTTTATTTAACTTAAGATTGCCTTTTCGGTGGTATCCATTATACCTACATAATTATTTCCAATTTTCTTTAACATCCTAATTAGATGTTTTTTAAATTTAGCTTAAATATCTTTTCTTGAGTTTATTAGTTTAATAAATTAAGATTACGATTTAATAAATGAAGGAGACTTTTTTTATTTGGTCGTACAATGTGATTGAATTGAAAATAAGCAAAGAAAGGGTAAGTTCAAGGTACAAGGTGGTACATATTTTTTATTTTAGTAAAGTATGTAATTAATTTTAACTAACTAATTGTCAGTGTAATTACAGGCACAAGGGACATAATATCTTAGTTCCCAAGGTTGGTGGCGCATTGGCGATGTAAGCGATGGTTAACATTTCTTACAATACCATTGTCAATGGGCGTGACCACTCTCGATCAGTGGCCCATATGCTCGTCCGCCAACCTATACAATAAAAATAAAGCTATCAGTAATATAATTATAACACATTACCTATACAGGTATAATAAAATAATACTCTTACATCAGATAATATTATGTATGTTTAGTATACACAAAATAGTAATTTAATTTCTACAACCCTTTGTCGGCATAAGTCTAGTAAATCAATTACAATCATACATAAAAATCATAGTAAGGTACAATATCAACAAAATCATAGCAGACGTTGGGCGTATGTAAAAAGTAATGTTACATTTTCTACGGTTACCAAATTTAGGTACGATCTCAATCACGCAAGCCTTAATTCTAATATGACGAGGACTTTGCCCTTTATATATATTAATAGACTGTTAATAACTTTTAGGCGTTATCTTATTTATGTGAATAACATTTTATTGGAACAAAAGAAAACATAACTACACAAAGTGTTGTTAAAAATAAAAACGTTCAAGGTATAAGTACAATAATTGCGTCAAAGTGGAAGAATGCTTTACACTCGTTTAATTTGAAAAACGCGAAGGGGGTGCGAGGTCAACTGAGTGGGCAACCTCCTCCCATAATACTCGTAGTTGCGAACGATACAATCTTGTAGGTGCGCAGTCGAGTTTAGTTCTTGTAGCCGAATAGTCAAAGGCTTGTCATTGTTGTATTACAACAGGTCCCTAACAAACGCATGGCTGGCATTCAGTAGATAGCCGTACATCATGGGCTGCACCAGCAGCGCTCCAAATATGGCAGACATACATTCGAATAGCACAGGTAGGTATACTAAGCACCGCTTCAGCTAAAATCTCTTTAAATACGATTTTTTATCAGTTTGTTAAATAAAGACAATATTGAAATGCAGGAATTATTAAGTTATATTTTCTTTAGAAAATTATATTGTTCACAGTATTCAGACATAATAGGTGTTTAACGTTCTTTGTTGTTTCATTAGCCGTGCGAAATCGTGATCGTAAATGCCTGTCTCAGGGTTGAACGTTTGCTTAGTAGTTAGAGGTCAATGCTAAAAGTAGAATTAGAGCTACTTAATTTATTTTTGTCATATCCTAATTGATAGCAACTTATGACCAATTATGATATTTTTTTAAATCCACTACCGCTCACAGATGTATAATTAGGTTTACATAGCGACCGGCCCAGAATCCGCATGTTCTGCACGTACCTAGCTATTACCTACCTATTACCTTATTATAATAAATAAAATGTAAATTACTTTACAACTATAAACAAACAATTTTTAAACTGTTTTCCTTAGTCATATCAAATATCTTTAATTAATCTAAAGAAGGTATTGAATCAGAACAATTAAGAGATAATAAAGCTTTAAATTCTAAAGCATAATAAGAAGTAAAATTTGCTGTATTTTCATCAACGATGTTTTATCCTATACATTTAAATAAAAAGTTTATGAATAGTTGGTATAGTTTTGCCAGTCATTACGATTTCTGACTATATTCGAACTGTGGTGAATGAAATGAATGAAACATCCTAATCAACTATTTTTCTTTTTACCTTAAAAGATTTAAGTATGTGTGATTAAATATATTTTTTATATGTAAAACATATTAAGTGGGATGACAAGCGAAAATTCTTTGTTAATTAAATTGGTAGTTTTGTTATGCAAAATTGTACACCATTTAGGTTTTCATTGTATATATAGTTAGAGTTGGTAGTATTTATAAAATAACAATACTCACTCAAATATTGTCTTGAGGATAGATTACACCACCTCACAATTTAAGCAATATTATAACTGCACTAAGTAATTTCGAAAGATAATTAACTAAATAGGTTCTCTATTTTTTATTAATACCTAGTATTAATATGATAATTATATAATTGCAATGAAAACCGATATGATGATGATGATTGATACTTTAATTTGATTTATTTGGGTTAAACAAAATAGTGTTTAAGAATTCACAAACAACAAAAATAAGTACTAAGCCGAAATAACTCTATGTGCCTATAAGAATGCAAATAAATGTTAAATTATTTTCGATTCGTGTTGACTGGCTTGTTTAATATAACCTTTAGTTATTATATAAGAATAATATAAATATTAAGTGGCGGTAGAGGTATCTGTAAGCCCGTCTGGATAAGTCCCAACCATCACATATTCTAGCGATAAACTTACTACTTATTAGAAATAAATAAAAAATACTTATTAATACTTTTAACTCAACTACTTCAGTAAAGAATAGACAACCGGTGAGAGTCATAATACAGACAACAAAGTATAGGATCATTTTAATCATCTATCGCTGGAACTAATATATATGTCGCAGCAAACTAGCTTAATTAGCCGTTCAATCAACAGCCTAGCCTAGCTTCCTGAATGATGTTTCGCCATTTGATCAAAGAGCTAGGCAAATGTCTTGGATCGATAACATTAAATTACTTGCTTAGCCTGTTCGGCGCTGTTTAGTAAAGAGGATAGGCTGTTGATTGAACGGCTAATTGAGCTAGTTGGCTGCGACATATATATTACTAGCGACCCGCCCCGGCTTCGCCCGAGTAGCAGAGTAAATATTCCTAAAAAAATATCTGTCGTAAAAGCTTTTAGCCACAGTGGGCGACGGCGGGACGCGGGGGCGCGCAGGCGGTTGCTTCACGCGTTTGGGACCGCTGGAATTTATTTAGAGCGCGATAGTTTTAAAATTACGATATTTATTTAAATTGGGTGGAGTAAAGGGCAATTATAATATACATGAAATGCTTAAAGTAAATAACGTATTTAATTTGATAAGGATTAATATCACATCCTATTTATAGCTTTCTATAACATTATTATGTAACCATTTTTTAAACATTAAAGTGGGTATAGTTAGCTTTCCTTAAAATATAGACATATGCCATCGCGGACTTTTCTGTAGATCTATGAAAGGGGAACATTTCCACCATACATTATTTTGTGATAATTCAAAGGGATTTTACAACGTTTTCGATGAAAGCTCCCAATCGGCTCGTTTTTTCCGACTTCTTCAACAATTATCGTCATATTTCAACAAATTTACAGAAAACATTAATCTTTTCATTTCATTTCATTAACGCAAAGGTTTTATACCTCATAATATATTAAGGTCGCATATAGACAAGACATAATCTAATACTTGTGCTTAGTTATTTTTCCTTTTCTATACATATTAAGTTTTTAATTGTTGTTTTTTTTCCTTATTATCAAATATTAACATATATTTAATTTTTAATTTCGTTTAATGGTGGACGAGGTAAAGATTGTGTACGAACAATTGAATTGCATATATCAGTGAAGTTTCTGCTTAAAAATATACATAATAAAATATCTTTATCAAAACTTTCTTAAAAAATATATGAATATATGAAGACAGATATACAGCGATCGAATTAGCATATTATGTTTCATTGACTGGCATTGCAAAAAAGTAACTAGCTGTTGACGCCGCACTGGCGTCTGGGCTACGGTCTTATACACAGGTCTATCAACAACAGTAGTGGGGTACGTCGGTATAATGTACCGTGGTTGCTACTCTGTCCAATTTAGCCAGAGGTTTATAATTAGTTATTTTGCCAGAGGCATGACGATAGATCACTCAAAAAGTTATTGTACATGGAAGATAAAATTATCCTATTTGTCCAAAATTATACAAAAGTCAAGAAAACAACAAAATAATGATTAAATAAAGCAATACTTGGGAGAGAAAAATATACGCCGCGTGTCACTCCACCACGTGCGATAGCAACGACGTAGAGCGGGCGTTGTCGCATGATAAAAGTTATATCACAATCGCACCAATCTCACCACTGAAATTGTACTTGGTTGATAGACTTGTATACAAGTCGACTGTTCATTGGGCTAACAGCCGAATACTAAAACGTCACTCAAATATTTAAGTGCAACTCAATTATTTGAGACGCCGTAAACTTAAAATTTCGCAATTATATTTTAACTAAGTATCATTTTTTTAATAATTACGTTGTCAAGGAACGACAACATTTTTGGATGAATCCGGAGAAAAGAACAATAATATTTTTATGATTTTTGAATTGTAAGATTGCGTTTATCGCTTTGTGTATATTTTTAAATTGTTTCAGAAAATGTGAAAGAAGATAAAGCTTTAGAGACACCCCATGAAACAAAAAGCGATGAACTGGAACGTGACGTTGTTGATAATGAACAAAGTAAAATTGTGCTTCCTTTGTGTGATAATTTAGAAGAAAATATACAATTATCTAGAAATAATTCTTCCATAAACACATCAGCCATCCAACAAGTGGAAAATGGTACGTACACATTAAGGAATCCCGGTTTCTGTAGTTGTGCGTTTGATTTGTTATTTGTTATGAATGGAATGTAACTATTGCAACTTAATTATAGTTTAATGGTGTTTCACAAATAAATCACTTTTATGCATTCCTAAGCCTTCAATGTCTGCACAATTGTCAGCGTATCTTTATGTTATTATATTCAATTACTTCAAAATAACATTTTAATATGATGCACGTGAATTTATAAATTTAAATATAGAAAAGAACGTTAGTTCCGATAACAGTTAAAAAGCGAAAAATGGCGTAGGGTGACATTTAAATACCTACTTACCTATGTAAATATGCAAGTATACCGTCGCCATTACCGCCGTAATCGTGCTTTTAAAAATGTCCCTCAAGCGATAGGACTACATACGTCTTTTTAAGCAACATGTTTATTAAGATATTATTTAAGCTTATTAGGATATTAATTTAGGATTTAGAAACAAATAAGTCGCTGGCTGATAAATCAAGACTATAATAATAATTAGTCCCCCAGACCATTTTCGGCCACGTCAGCCCATCTCAAGAGAGATTAGCCACCTACGAAAGAGATATTATAGCGCACAACACAGGTTCACTCTCTCTTCCCTAGCTCTCAATCTGGTGGTAGTAGGGCTTGGTGGTAGGGCTTTGTGCAAGCTCGTCTGGGTAGGTACCACCTACTCATCAGATATTCTACCGCAAAATAGCAGTACTTTGTACGGTTTGAAGGGTGAGTGAGCTAATGTAATTACAGGCACAAGGGACATAACATCTTAGTTCCCAAGGTTGGTGGCGCATTGGCGATGTAAGCGATGGTTAACATCTCTTACAATGCCAATGTATATGAGCGCTGGTGACCACTTACCATCAGGTGGCCCATATGCTCGTTCGCCTATCGGTAGAATATATCTGATGAGTAGGTGGTACCTACCCAGCCATGCTTGCACAAAGCCCTACCACCAAGTAATATGCTAATTAAAAGCTTTTCATTATAATTAAATTAAATAAAAAAAGACATATGTTGTCCTAGTCAACAAACTGTGTTTTATATTGTTACTCCTGTTTGGGCACTTTTTTTAATGGAAGGTATGTTTGAAGAGAATAATACTTAACTATACAAAGTTTAAAAATCATTTTGCACAATTCGCTATGTAAACTTCTCTCTATCACTTAATCACCAATCTGCACTTGTCGTTTATATAGGTGAACTGCACGTTAGGTCAGAATCTACATCTGTCGAGGAATAAGATGGCTATCTGTTATGCAATAACACAAGCATACCTTTCGAACACTTGTTGGTAAGTCAAATCCACTATTAATATATCATTTAATATGTACTGCTACTATTATTTAATAAAAACATATTATTTTAAGCAGTCTCCGAAAATTATGATCGAGGTGTCATTCGATTCGGAATGGCATAGTTGATTTTTGAAAAAAAAATGAAGTTCCGCTTGCAATACATAATTGCAAAATTTATTAACAATTAACTAAAAAAAGGGATTTTAATTTTTTGCAAATTTCTCATAAAGTAATAAAGATTTTTCAAATTTGAAAAAAGATTCAAAAAAAGGAGGAAGTTTCCTAAAAAAAGTTTTGACTTCCGGAACTGTAGTATATAATATATTTATAATTTTCCCAGAGGGTTGAAAATACGCCCGAAAACGGGTACTCCGGCTTGCGCATAGTCGGATTATTCATTAGGTGGCAGACCGGAAATTGGGAATATAAATTTCTAATTCATTGCTTCAAGTTTCAAGAAGTTTAATCAAAATAATTAATAAAAATGAGAAAAGAGCGAAGGGGCCCGAACATGGCTAATCCGACTCTGTACAGCAAAAAACTCTGACTATATCAATTTGATTTTATAAAATCAGATTTTTTCAGTTGGTCATGATAAGAACATCGCAGAACTGCATGAAAACTCAGAACCTCAGGCAGACCTCACAACCCAACATGAACTACCAGCATTAAAAGAAGTGGTAAATCAAGTTTTGTCAGAAAATATATTTCAAAGTACAGAAAATATAACAACACTTCCCGACAATGAGAGCGGTAGTGATGAAAATGTTTCAATTGATGAAAAAAGTATCGAGCCACACGACACATGTGAGATCAACGAGGATTTAAAAGAAAATGAGTGAGTAAGCAATAACAAACTAAATTCATAATAATTAACCAAAAGATTTGTAACGACCTAATACTCGTTGGCTTAAATAAATATTAACATATTTTTTCATTGTTCTATAGCGAACAAGAAAATTTTTTGGAAGAATCACTAAGTCCTAGTCAATCAGAATGTAGTCGAGCAACAAGATGGGAAGCGCTCGCCGACATAGCTGCAGAACTGCCGCCAACACTTGCAGTCGATCCTTTAACTGGGCAAATTTACTCGCTTGCTAAATAACTTAAATAAGAATTAAAATATTTATTAATCTCTTTGTTTTTTTTTAAACTTTAGTAACTTAAAACAGTCGCATTTTTTAATTGTCACCGTTAGACGTAATAACAAGTATAAAACATAGCCGTACCTGGGTATACTTTACTAGCGTAGCCTTTGTTCTTGAAATCAAAATATTTTGCAAGATAAGCTGCACCTGACCTTACTGTATTTTGCATGCAGGTATGTGAAATGCTTTTAAATCTACATAATGTCGACATAATTTATACGTGAATAAAATAAAAAAGTGCTATTTGCTTACTTTGCTCTAGCGGTTATAAAGGTTAGTAATTTACATCAAATGGAATACGCAATTGTAGCTTTTTTTTAACTGTTGTTTTTTACACTCCTCTATTAATTACACGTAACTTTTAATATATATCTACAAATGTAAATTTATATAATGCATAGTTTTATATAATCTGTGTTTATATATAATTTTACTTATAGGTATATGTCTATGATCTATGTCTATCTATAATATAATAAATAGTGAGTATAAGACAAAGTAGCTAAAATCTTCGTTCTATATCTTTTGTAACTCCTACCATACCACGTAACTAATTTTGATACGGTTTTCGCTAATAGAAAGAGTATTAAACGAGGTTATCTTATATAATTTGTAAATACATAAATAATTTGAACAAAATGGTTTTATGTCCAAAAGATAGTTTTCGTACGCTTAGGTGTACGGCTAATAATAATAATAAATCATTTATTTTCGACCAACAGAGATCATAAAGACAAAAATTACAATAATAACATTATAAATTAGATTAAATTAATACATTTAAAATAAAAAAACCTAATTAAATTACATGTATTTGAAATTTTGAATTATGTGAAATTAATTCAAATACAATAAAATCAATCATATTAAATTATAATCAATTACATTAAATCAAATTAAATCGAATCAATTAAATTAAATTAAATCACAAGAAATTAAAATCTCAGTAATTCACATTAAGTTAAAAGTCAGTAGGCATGTACACACTGAACACTAAAAATGACTTTTGACCATCACTTATTTTAATAGCGCACATTCTAGTGTTACCACAATTAACAATCGATAGGTCTTTAAAAAATTTCTTATTCCACAATAAAGCTACTCCCCCATAGGGGTGTCCTGTGATCCTTCCTCTCGCAGGATCCATGGGAAAATGCCCGTGTACGTGAAGTCCTCATGTAGACAGCTTAAGAAGTCTATATCGTGAGGCAGAAGCCAATGTTCTTGAAGGGCGATTATGTGTGCTGTGCAACACAGCCACCGTTTATCCTGAACTGACCGTTTAACATTTTACAATTAAAACGTACAGAATTAGACAAGTTGCCATTTGCCATTATTAAGTTTTATTCTCGGCCGACACAGTGATATTGCTGTTCGTGTTCTTATGAAAATTTACAAACCGTCTGAATATGACACCCTGTGGCCATAGTTTATCGTCCAAAAATACTGACAACTTGCACTCAGATATAAATAGATATGCTTTATGGTTCCGTTCCTGTTTAAATATGGTTTTTTTCAAAGTTATCTTTTCGTTCGTTTTTTTATAAACGTAGTCTACTATATCTTTTTCGAGTGTGTCCTTATGAATTTTCCTAATAAAAATAGGAATTTTCGTATCGGCAGCCTTAAAGTTTCCTTCCATGTCACGGGAAATTCCCGCTGTGCCATGATATCGGTAGCGGACTGACTTGCGTCTTGTGACCCTCTGCCAGCTCTCTTTACTAACACCGGACGTGGATGCCTTCAAAGTAATTGTATTTGTTTATCTGCGGCGTTCAAAAACACGAGATCCAATATGATCGCCGTTCATAGTACAATGACCGCCCTTCGCAGCTGATCTCCACGACGACACATCGACTTGTCGGTCGGCACCCATCAAATATACCTTTCACTTCGCGCCGTTCCTCTCTAATACAGATAACAGATGTTTCAACACAGCTGATTAATGCGCACACTGCTATTCACTTCTATCTACCCTCAGAGTATCCCTAAATTCCTGCCCAGTACAGCGGCTAGTCAAATTTTTGCCGTTATCATCACAGGGCAGTTCCGTCGAAATCCCGTCACATATACATGCACCACTTTAAATTTACATTATTCGTGTTGATCAATGGTAAAGAGCAGTTCTTTACAGTTTTAATGTTTTGCAAAAGTTATATTTTGCACTTACTCAGCTCGCTCTGCGTAACGTAACTAGACTATATTACATCTAAGTCACTTTGTAACTTAAGGAGATCTTTCAATAATTTCGTACAGTCAATGTGGTCAAATAAAATCGGCGGTAACTTTTTTGACGAGCTACAAACACAGGAATAATGTCCGGTTCAGTCGCCTTAAACAAGTTTATAATACACACACCCACACAAATCCCTATCTCCGTTTCCTTTTTTTTTACGATTTATTTTTATAGGTATCGAGTCAAACAGCAATGATTTCGACTTGATTTCCTCGCTCGAAAAAGAAGACGTACAAATTAGCACAAACGTCTCTTCATCCACTATCATGTATGACAATTATTCGACAATAACTATATTGCACGAGTATAGCACTTGAGTGTATTAAGTGCCGCCATTTCTAACTTGCAACGTTATCACGACGAGCGCACAGCTCACGCTCAGACACGCCCGACCCGGAAGGAAGCGCGCGCGCGAGCTAAGGCTGCCTAACCTTACATCAAAACAATCTTATAGAAAATTGTAGGTCTTAAAAATGCTTAAAGTAAAATCCGCGATAGTATAATATGTGTCTTCTGTGCTACACTCAAAATAAGCCTTTTTATCTACGGCCCTTACATCGCCTAGTTGTTCCTCATGAAAAAATCTTAATAAAAGTCTTTAATAGCAGATATGTATCTTCGAAGAATAACTCACAGAAACGTTTTTTTTAATATATAGAATAGGTAGCCGAAAGAGCATATGGGCCACCTGATGGTAAGTGGTCACCAACGCCCATAGACATTGGCATTGAAAAAATTGTTCACATATGCATCGCCAATTCGCCACCAACCTTGATAACTATGATGTTATATCCCTTGTGCCTGTAATTACACTGGCTCTGATCCTTCAAACCGGACCATAACAATAGCGGAAACTGCTGTTTTGCGATAGACTTATATCTTATAAGTGAGCGTGGTTAATGCCATGCTTGGCAGCGAGAAATGCCGTAGGGAGATGGTCTCTGGGAGGACTGCGAGAGCATCATGTCGCAGAAAGAGGCCGCGGAGCGTGACCGTGTGGCGTCTGCCTCCGCTGATCCGCTCCGCCGAAGAAGACCGGGGAGGAGGCGCCGGCGCTATGCGCACCTTCTCGCCAGCCCTAAGCCGCAAGGGCTAGCTGGGTTCTCTGTACTCTGGGAACCCAATTAAGAAAGGAGGCCCGCGTAATCGGGCTAACCGTCGGGGCGTCGCGGTAGTATGCACACGCGATCCCGTGCCGCTCCACCAAAGACGATAAAGGTACGCTTGTTTTTGAGTGGGTATTCCGGAGCACTTACGTAATTTTTTTTTTTATTGCATAGGTAGGCGGACGAGCCTATGGGCCACCTGATGGCATGGATAAGTGGTCACTAATGCCCATAGACATTGGCATTGTAAGAGATGTTAACCAATACTTACATCACCAATGCGCCACCAAGCTTGGGAACATAGATGTTATGTCCCTTGTGCCTGAAATTACACTGGCTCACTCACCCTTCAAACCGGAACACAACAGTACCAAGTACTGATGTTTTGCGGTAGAATATCTGATGAGTGGGTGATACCTACCCAGACGAGCTTGCACAAAGCTCTACCACCAAGTAAAATTATTCAATTTGCAAAGCGTTTTAACAGATATGGTGTTAGTATGGTATAAATAAATATGTATATTTTTTTTATTTATTTATCTATAAATTTAATATCTTATTTCTTAAGTAGGTATATAACTGAGAACATAATATATACGTAAGTACTTTACACTATACATATCTATGGAGTTGTCGTAAAAAAGCCTCATATTTTCTTATGGCCTATATAAAAAAAATTTGTTAAAACTGTATTTGAATATCACCATGCATTTGAATATTGTTTAATATTTGTTATTTTTTATACTCAAACTCAATATCTACGTAGATCATTTCCAACCATTACCTTAGGCGTTAATCACGCTCGGCAGCGAGAGATATCCGCCGACTATCGCCGGCAGGGTATGCCTCTGAGACCCCCCCCCCCGCACACACTCTGTCAGGGTGATATCTCCCGCCTCGCTATCTTTTGCTTACCAAACAGCCGTCCGGTAAGCACCTGTCAGCCTAAACGTAAGTGTGCCTTACCCAGCGACAAGTGAGGCCAAATCGCCTCCACTTTTGCTAGGCCTGCTGTTGGGGACCTCAGGTCCTCCTCCATCTATCCATCTACGAATCAGGGCTTGCTGGGCTCGTGCCCTGATTCGTCCCACCTCCGCGGATCCTTGACGGTCGCCGCTCGCTCTGTCTTTCACCCGAAACCGGTACACTTCTGCGAGCGCCATGGAGCGCATCACACGGGCGTATAGGCGCCGGCATGGTGATTCCGGCCCTCACACTTTGGGTAGGAGGCAGCTCAAGGCAACAGCATCATTGATAAGCTTCGGGCTCAGTTAGACAAAGTGCCGCCCCTCGTGGAGGGCCTCTCAGAGGGCATCCGTTTTGGATATTAAAAGTAATAATTGCTTATGCTTGTTCTTTGTATTATTTACGTTATAATATCGAGATAAATATATTTTGTTTTTTTTACAAAGTGCGCATGGAGCAACATACAATATTATTGATTCAATATATCAATTGTTTAAGAAACTGAAATAAAATACTCCTTTGCGGTAAATATTTACTATCGCGGCTTTCGCTATAAATGGCTCAAAATTTATATGACATGCAATTTTTGTACATCTGAGGATTTGTTATTTACCACACAAATTATTAGTTTCCAGCGTCAACATGCTTTTCTAACTACAGACAAAATAGGGCTAAAGGCAATATAAATTAAACAGAAAAAGGCAAATCTATTCAAATGTTCTGAACTAGGGGTCTCCAGGTAACGCTTAATCTGGCCCTAGGTATTTCGATAAATTAACGCATTTCACCAGCATCTTACCATAAGTATCTCATACATATTATTTTATTTAAAAAGGAGGTAAATATTTACAATCGCGGCTTTTGCCATATATGGCTCCAAATTTTTATGACATGGTTTTTATCCATAAAGAATGATATTTCTACAATAAGACAAAAAACAACAATGATGTCTAGGATGTTCCTGATATGTAAACAAGTACTTCGTCCGGGGTACCCGAATGATTACACATAAAATTCTAGGGCAGTAGTGTAGGTTAAGTGTATGTTAGGTTACTTTTAAAGCACATCGACCAAAAACGAATTGAGTTACGATACCTAAATTAATTATTTAAAAATACCTACTCTGTCTTAGACTAGTGAACAGTAACCTAACCTAGCTGAATTTATTTAATATTTATTCTTCTATTTTGTCTGTAGCTAGAAAAGCATGTTTACACTATAAACTAATAATTTGTGTGGTATATAACAAAACCCTAGATTTATCAAAATTTCAAATTACACTATAAATATAAAATAATCTCTATACAATCAAAGAAATAAAAAACATTTCATGATTTATTTATTTAATACTTCTCTGTGAAGCACCTTTTATTTTCATCATAGCAATTCCATTTTCATTTGTTGTACCACCAAACACAATCACACACAAAGCAGATTCTTTGAGGCTATTCCAAACACTTGTTACCCATTCGTCTACTTTATGTACAATGTTTATGTCATCACAAGCCTCGTCGTCGAGTTTTAAATGACCCATTACTAAATTATAATCATCTGCATCTGCTATTGTTGATATAACATCTTCTATTCCATCAACAGTATTCAGTTTTACCTTTTTTAATTTGTTTTTTTTAAGTTGTGTACAAAGACTTTCTTTGGCTTGGGTTAAAAAAGTATGATAATCACCAGTAATATTATCACAACCAACAACCAAAGATGTTTTCTTTTGTTCAATAATATGATTAAAAATTGATAAAGCATAATGTGGTTGTGTTGCCATTTTTATTGCATTTTCTTTATATTTCTGCCTATTAGTGTGCACTGCATCTCCAAACTCTATACTTTTGCTTAGCTTAAGTTGAACTAATTTTAAAGATGCTATAGAATCTTCCACAGAACAATGACCTGCATTCCCCATTTGGATGTCTTCTTGAAGAAATTCTCTAGCAAGAGTTTTGAGTTTCGGTTTTCGAGATCTTTCTCCTGTGAAGTTATAAATTAAACTTGTATCTATTATGTAAGGATGCATCATTTTCAAGGCATGTAAATCTGAATTTAAGGACTGTCCCACTAAAATAGCATCAGGAGGTAACAACTCTCTTAATTCTTTTTGAACATCTTCTAGTCTTTTAGTAACATTTTGTAATAATGATTTTGTAATACCAGAATATCTAGTCAAATAATCAGTAATATTATTATAAGGTTTTACTAAGGATTCATAAACAGTCTCATGTTTTTCATTAACCACTGACACACGAGTAAGCTCAGAGCCAGCATTAGTTAAGCACATTTCACAGTCTACACCAAACATAGGAGATTTTCCTGTTACAGGTTTATACTCATTTTTTGACATGACATAATCCACATATGCATTTTTTAACTTCCCTTTTAAGGGAACTGGATAATTTTCTTCAATTAATTGCCAAGCCGATAGTATAAGTTGAGTTCTCGGAAATTTTTCATCAAGATTAGTGGTATCAATATCTTCAGGTATTCCATCTCGAATAGGAAAAACAGCTTTCATCATAATCATTAAATCTTTTCTTACTTCCAAAGCTAAGTTCATACTGCCATATTGTTGTATAATGCTTTCCTTCTCAGTTTCAGATAGAGGTACCAATGCAAGTTCTTTAACTAAAGATCCACTATAAACTGATGGTGTAAGAATTTCTACAACACTATTATCAAATATTTTCCTAGTTTTGAGCATAGCATCTTCATATAGCTCCCAATGCTTTATAGAAATTCCTTCAATTATGAGACAAGTTGTTTTACTTATATGACTACATTTGTCTAGTACATACCAGCGAGGTGATTGGGTTAAATTAAGGTTTCCTAATAATGAATGTAAAAGTAAATGTTGTATATCAGTAAGCAGCAATGGTATTCGACTATCAGCGGGTACAGTTAATGCTGCAATTTCTCCAGTGGCCTTCAGACGAAAACTAGGAACATGCCTCTTTCTAATTTTGGCACACTTTTGAGTGGAGGTTGAAGATATATTTTTCTCATCGTCTACTGATTCAATTTGACCTGTAGGCATTCACGTAAATGTTAATAGTATAACCGTTATTTAATATATTTACATCAAAGAGCTCACTATTTTATTTTTTAAACTTACATCCATTTTTCGTTTTACGTTTTTTATTGGCTGGTTCACCGGGAATATTTTCGATATTCATAATATTGTAATCAATCATTTATACATACAGCAATATACAAGATATTAACAAAATTAAACTAACAACTTAAAATATTTTATGAAACCACATTGCTAATTGCATTTCTCTTAAACTTCAAACTTTTAATAACAGTAGGGATGTCCATAATCCATAACCGAACTTCTCACCAACAATGAAACATTAAAATTCAGGTATAGAAAATAGTATCTACGAAAAATACATCAATAAGTGAAAAATTAATTTAACCTCTAATCTTGTCTGATATTTAAAAAAAACTAAACAATCGACTAGTTGAAATATTGGTAAAATCAATATCTATGAATTAATCAACGATTATTCGTTGATATCGCAGGCCTATACAACAAATGTCATTTCGATTTTTTTTTTTATTTCTATTATTTTTTTCTATATTTCATTCTATTGCTCTAGATACGAGCCTATATCTATAACAGCGTATTGTAAAGACAACACTGCATATATTTCATAAAAATATTTTTACTAATATAAAGAAAATATGTTAAATTCACGTTAAAAATATCTGAATAGAGAATTTATACCTTTTACCTTAAATTTTTATACGATTGCAATAAAAGATGAAAAATATTATTTTAGTTAAATAGTTATGGTTTATAATTTTTGTTATATATCTTTAAATAATTATGCATTTTTGTGAATGACATATTATAATAATTCCTTGTCTACATAACATTAACCTTATCTACATAAAATTCGACAACTTATTAAACTTGACAGAAATCTGCCTAATGCTCTTTTATCAGTTTAAAATAGACACGTGAGAAACTATCTGAAATTTTTAACCTACTACTTTAAGAAGATTGATTAGCGTTATTTGACGTTTCTGGTCATAGCTTTATATTATATACTTAACAATCTTAACATTAACATAAAATAATAGTGTAGGCTGAATGCTGAATGTCTGCTATATCACTAAATAAAAAAGCAACAAGGACATTCGCGGTCCGCCATACTAATACTAAAAATAATGACGAAGAGTATTATGTAAACTCGTGTTTTCTCGCTTGCTCTTATTGTACTTGTATCCCACTAGCGCCACAATAATATTACGTTCGTATTCATAACGTGAATAAACATTCATTTGCTTTGCTACAACTACTTTTCTTGCTGATTCGGTGAACTTATACTGTATCAGAACAATATAAAATGGATTCTTTACGTGAACAAGTTATGATTAATCAATTTGTACTTGCGGCTGGTTGTGCACGAGAACAAGCTAAACAGTTACTGCAAGCTGCACATTGGCAATTTGAGGTAAATTTGTGAAATACATGTAAACAAACAATAAAATCATGAAATGGCTGCTACTACTTCATATCTTGTAACAAAACACAAAATCTTATCTTAAAAATAGTTAAATCATACCCTTGGTTTATATTTATCTTACTGAAATAGGGATTTGCTTTAGTGGGACAATTGTACGATAATTTACCTTGACCGTAACTAGAACCCGTACACATTGATAGTAATGACAAAATAAGCTAGTTTGTAAATAAATTGACAATAACAATGATGACACATTAAGCCATGTAGGGGTTGAAATTATTCATATTTCTTAGAAAAGTTGTGTATTATGAATATTTCAGCATTATGTATAACTGTAATCGTTAACCTTAATTATGTTATCTACCTCACTGCAACACTACAATATATGTCAATTAGCCTTTGCCCAACTGGGGGACATTGGCTATGTTGTGATGTCACTGTTCTAACAATTGTTTATGTTACCATTATCTTTACAATTTAATTTATTTTTAATATGTAAATATAAGATAAACCCAATTATTATTATGAATTAGAAGAAAAACCTAAATTTTGACATAATATAATAGTTTACCTGTGATAAACATCAACAAAGATAAGTGTAATTCATATATAAATTTAATGTACTCTTATTTCATCAAATAAAGATGTAACTTGTTGTAACAATAATAATATGATAGCACACCTTGGGAATGAGACGATCACCGCATGGCTATTTCTTTCGTTTTTTTTTGTAAAAAACATATAAAAGTTTAAAAAAAAACAACCCGCTGAGTTTCTTTCGCCGGTTCTTCTCAGGGCTGGGTGTTTCTTTCCGAACCGGTAGTAGTTTCCAGTTTGACAATCAATAAGTAAGTGTAATACTTCAATCAATACTGAATAAAGTATTTTGATTTGATTTGATATATCAACCACAATAAATGTTTAATTGATAATGCAGAATATAAATTAAACAACTTTAAACTTAACAAGATACAAGATTTTTATATACTTAAATTAACCTCTGTAGAAAATGTAGAAGAGCTAATAATATATTTTACAGAAAAACATTTCTTTTAAAAGTAAGAAGAAAATTATATCCTCTACTTTTTTTTTACTTTATTATAATTATAATTGTATAATTAAAGTTTTTAATTTCTATTTTTTTCATAATATGTAAATTCAGATAGTCCAACAATAGAATTAATTTATTCAATAGTGTTATTGATTGTGTATGTAAATTATCAAAAATTATATGTTGCAGACAGCACTGTCAATATTTTTTCAAGAGGTTGCCATCCCATCTGGAGCAAATGGCATAGCAGCACCACATTACCATCAGGTACTGGTTCTCATCGTGTCATTTTATACACTTGCATATTATAATGTTGTATAAATGGTATAAATATTATTCTAATGAAAAACAATGTATATTTGTGATAAATCTTTAAAAAATTTACACCAATTCAATTATAACAACAACAATTATTATACAATTAATAATAATTCTCTTTAATATTTCAGCAATTAATGACACCATGTAATACTCCTGCAACACCACCAAACTTCCCCGATGCTCTTGCAGCATTTTCAAGGTTATCAACAACGGGAAGTCCAAATAATGCAGGTGGAGGGGGTGTTACTGGCATGGCGCCGCCAGTATCCCCTCTTGCCACACATCCTCCACCAACACAAATGCAGATGAATGCTTTTGCTAGTACCCCGAACCCGCAAACAAATTATGCTCCACTTTCCTGCTCAACTGCAGTAAGTAGATCTTTGCTTATCCAGCTCATCCAGAAACCAGCTCATCAGTCATATATTTGATAAAATTGTTAGAATCTTAATTGTTGTTTATTATATTTTTTTTTTAAATATGAAATTATGTTGTAATATAATATTAAGATATATTATTTATTTCAGATTTGCAGAGAACATATGCCAAGATAAGCTGAATATTAGGTTAGGATCATCTATAATTTATTTTTATAATGGTGCGCAATGTGAGCTGTGGATTGTGAATATTATTTCTAACGCCCCTCTGCAGCTTAAGTTTGCTGGACAATATATGGGGTGATATAGTCAATCATGTTAAACATAAAATATTCTCACTGTTCATATAGTGGTTTCTAAAACAAAATGCACTATAGAATAATATTAATATTATATTATAACAGTTTTTTGATACCTATAGATCTTTCACTGTGATTATAAAATTTGGTATCATAACTATGTAGCGGTAAAGTAATGATTATGGCTGTATGATAATTATGAAAGATGAAATTATTGTTGTTTTTTTTTTCGTTTAATGTTATAAACTTTTCTATACACTATTTACTGTAAGCTAATATCATTTTTAAATATAAAACATGTATTATATTCTTCAATATTATACAGCTTCGTAAAAGACAATATTAAGAATACAATTAAAGTGATTAATTAAGACAAAATGTTCACATGTCATTTTTTGCAATTTAATTCTTGTAATTAAAATAAATAAGGAAAATCATTAAAATATGTTAGTTTCTTGTACATACTTACCTATATTATATAAATAAATAATCAAACATTAAAAAGTTGTTGCACAAATACAACATAGAGTAACTGGTATAAAAAAATTACATTCATTTGAGTTAATTTTGATAGATATTGAATGAAGTGTTAACAGAAATATATTAACTAACATAACATCATTAAACATTTTGACATATTTGCGTGCGTCTATTTGTGTTTAAAGGGATATCAGTAAATATTTTCTTTATTAATTTAAAATATATGTATTTGAAATCAAGAGCCATATATACATATATTTAATTGGAGTATATAAATATTTTCTTCGTCTTAGTAATGCTTTATGAATAATTACATAGAAAAAGACAAAAAAATGCAGGTAAAAAACTTGAATGAGGTTAAAATATTGAATTCTATCGACTTGTATCTATGAATTCTGTGAATATTCTGAGTTAAAAATATATAAAATTACAATAAAAACGCGATAATTATCTGCAATTTAATGTTTCATTTTAAATAATATAACGTCATGAATACGTTTGCGCAATTTCACAACTAAACTTTTTTTAATTACATTTCTTAATATTCGATTTTGGTTTTGAAGTTATCGAAAAAGTCAATATACTTTCCTAATATAAATTTAAACGCTTTAATTTATTGCAAATATATTTACTTAGGATAACAAATAACATTTGTGTGATAAAAAATCAAATTATTTTAAAAGACGTTTTACTAGTTAGAGAACTGCGTCAAATGCTGGAAATGTGTTTGGATACTGAAAAGTAATCAAAAATGTGTTGTTTTTCTAAATTTTGTAAGGTATAATAAGCTTTCAAAAAATATGTTTATATCTTAGAAGTCATTTTGGTAGTCTGGTTTGGCGCTAAAAACATTGAGCCGGTTGGCGTGGTTGGTAGATACTTGCCTTTTCAGCCGCAGGTCGAGGGTTCGATTCCCACCCACGACATTTGCGTGCATGAACATGTCTGTGGTGTAGTTATATATATAATTATGTATTTACAGAAGATAAGTAAGTAAAATATGTAGTTTATCAGTTGTTTGGTTTCCGTAGTACAAACTCTGCTTAGCTTGGGATCAGATGGCTGTCCCAATAATGTCCCAGGATATTCTTATTACACAAATACGACAAGTCTCTTTATTTAAAATATTTAAAGAGGGCCTAAGGGACTAATAATAATTTTCAGCTCAACCATCTGGATAATACTGGCTCTTTCCCTATGCAAATATCACAAACAAAACAGTGGCGTTAAAAGTTAATTTAAAATAAAATTGGACCCAGATGCAAGTCTGAAGGAACCCCTGAGGTTATGTTATCAAAGTACGAGAGGAAAATGTTACTATACACATCAGTAATTTTCATATAGGAGTAAATGATGAGTTTAATAACAATAGGTACCTAATACTATTTCGGGTGGAATCAAACAAATTAATTTATTTAATTTTATATTTCGAGTGTTCAGTGACAGTAACGGCTCTGTTCACTGCAATGATATTATAAGTAAAAAGGTGTAGATACTAGATAGGTTACATACATAGCATTCAATCTACGAAAATGACACTGTTACGCACACATAAATAACTTTATATTGCAATATACACACTACATTACGATTCGTCGCTAAAGTAGGGTGGCATCATTTGAGTACCACGAGTGAAAAAAAACGAATATATTTGCGAGAGTGCATCGTCTCGTGTCAAAGAAACGACATAGAATAAATTATCAGTCAGTACGTTTTTTCTTACTCGGATTGATGCCTATGAATGCGATTACTCATAAATTCATTTTGTAAAAGTACTAAAAATTAATTGAAAATAGGCAAATAAAAACTATCAAAAATATAAAAATTTAATATCAAATAAACAATATCAACCCACTGGATGCACCTTTCGATGGAAATCTAGAAACAATTATACTTCTAAATAAACATCCTCTTGACGACATACTGAAAAAAATATTTATTTATATTTTCATTTCAATTTAGTAATATAATATAATTAATAATTTAATAAAATAATGTATAAATTATACAAACATATAAAATTATTATATATGTGCCAACTGCCACCACTGTTTGTGTTTTACTCTATGATCAGTAACATCGTCTATCTCTATTGCACTCGTTCATTAATATAGTTTTGTTGCATTCATTCATTTCTAACGTCATAATTTACGAATATAATATTTGATTTGTGAAAATATTAAGATAAATAGTAAACTTACTAATGAGAAGTGATTCCTTAAGTTTAAGAAGTTTTGATAGTATAATTTGTGCAATATCTCATAACACACGACGGGATTTCTGGTTATTTTGGGTCACTTTTAATTATAATTGTACTCGCTACGTGACGTCTATCCAATGACAATGGTGATATAATACTGAGGTGAAGTGTTGATAGTAATCTTGATTTCGAACGAGTGCTCACGGAGTGCTTGTAACCTATCTACACCTTTTTACTTATAATATCATTGGTTCACTGACGTAAAGGATTTTGATTGGGTACATAGCGGCCGCAGTAGGCATTAGGCACGCATCGCTTTGTAATAAGTAGCATCCCACTACTTTAAAACTAAATAGTTTAAGGAATTTATTTATAATAAAATGAGATAGTAGGTATCATACTCTTTAAAAAAAACAATATTTATAAAAGAAATATCTTTTTTATTCACTTTAGGAAGGCAGACGAAGATCAAGTACAAACAAGTGCCAAATAATATATCCAGTACAAAAGTTAGTTCTATTCAAATTTTCTTTCTCAATCGAAGTAAATAAAAACCCAGTGGTTATTTGATGATGTGTAATGTGACCAAAAACTAACATTAATATGTAAAAAAAAACTACTGTTTTGCGGTAGAATATTTGATGAGTGGGTGGTACCTACCCAGGCGAGCTTGCACTAAGCCCTACCACCAAGTACTTGGTATTGTTGTGTTCTGGGTTGAAGGGTGAGTGAGCCAGTTTAATTACAGGCACAAGAGACATAACATCTTAGTTCCCAAGGTTGGTGGCGCATTGGCGATGTAAGCGATAGTTAACATCTCTTACAATGCCAATGTCTATGGGCGTTGGAGACCACTTACCATCAGGTGGTCCATATGCTCGTCCGCCTACCTATACTATAAAAAAATACATGACACCGCACCATCTAGTCTTGCCTTATGAAGTTATGATAGCTACGCCACTGCTTATTATTGCAGCCATAATGCCATGCCACATTATGGCTACAATGATAATTATTTCATGAAAAACAACGATATATTAAATACGCTAACGGCTCTAAGTTTTTATCTTAATATTTGCATTACCTATATACATGTACTTATTAAAATCATTGTATAATTTAGCATTGGCAATAGAGATACGAAACCACGGTCGTATACACAGGTCTTGCAACATCAGTAGTGGGGGTACGTCGACTTAATGACGCTGTTCAGTTCAATTTAGCCGCCGGAGGCATGACAATTCGCGTAATAATTATCCCCAACAATTATTAAATCCAAACATAACTGTTGAATAACAAAATAAAAATACAACAAATCCGCAAAACTCAACAAAATGATATAACAATGATTAAATAACACAATACTTCTCCATCACCCTCACCACCCTCCCAATTACTCGATTGGCGATAGCAGCGACGTACAGTGGGCGCCGCTGCGAAATAAAAGTTGTTACACAATCGCGCCTATCTCTCACCACTGAAATTGGACTCGGTTTATATGTATTATCTATGACTCGGTTGCTAGACCTGTATATAAGACAGTGTACGAAACTTTTATTTACATTATTGACGTTGATTTTTGACATTGACATAAAACAAGATTCATTTTTGATTCAAAAGTTCAAAATGTTCTGAGTGATATAATTTTTCTTCTAAATTTACAATATTTGGATGAGAAGATCGAGCCAAAACTAACGAAGACGATTCAAATAAAAATGCAAAAAATTAGCCTGAATTGGTGTGGAATATTCGTTGACGCATATACTTATTCTACAAATTATTTACTTTTTAGTATAACAGTTATTGTCGTTTCAATATTGTGGGTGTGGATATACGAAAACCCTCAAATTTATAAGGTAATGTAAGGTTTTCCTTAAAACAAAACCTTGCTAGGTATATTACAACGCGATATTCAAGGAAAATGCATGGAAGAATAAAATGAGTAGATTAGTTTACTACCTTGTATAAATTTTGGGATAATATTTATTATGATGACAAATAAAACATACTCAATTTGTATCATGTGAAGAATCTTCCTTTAAAAGATGTAGGTAAATGATTTTAATTGTAATTGCTAATAGTCACTATTGATATCAAATATTTCTATCATTTCTATAGGTTGTATTTTTTTATAAATAAAAATACACTTCACTTTAATTTCAGCTGATATTTAAAAACAGCAAACATTCTAACATTTTGACTCCAATACAAAGTCACGATGAATTAGGAAATGAACCATCAGATTGGGATCATGGTGAAGTATCGACTACAACAATAGAAAAAATACCAGGAGCGAAGAACTGAAATAAAAGCATATTTTTACTTAAACATTTCAGAAGCTTGTTATTACTACTTAATAATAGTTATAGTAGGTACATATTATTATTGTATTTTTTTTAAATCTTAATCTTTTAGAAAGTGGGCCAGAGAATAACATATCATAAATATTTAATATGGATATTAACAACAAAAACATTGTATTAATAGTTAATAAATACATTTTTACAATATGTTCTTAAAAGTGTTCTTTAGGGGGCATCCATTAATTACGTGAGGTGTTTAGGTTGGAGCCAAACCTCACCCAATCTCACGTGGGGGAGAGGGTGGTCTTGGGATATATCACGTAATTTTTTTTCCAAAAGAAACAAGTGTAAAATGGCGAGAAAATTGGTTTAAATTAAGTAAAAAATGTTTCTCCACTTAAATATGACTAAATCATGCATAATAATATTTAACACTGTTCAACGTGTGTGTTGCATTTTTAAAAATCTCACGTGAGATTGGTTAAGGGGTTGGGGAGAGGGGGGGGGGGTCGAAAAATCGCCAAAATTACCTCACGTAATTAATCGAAGCCCCCTTAACTACTCACTCACTTACTAACGTATATTCTTACACCGTTAATGTTTAATCAATCATTATTTTAAGTAAAAAAAAATATATATAGCTATGTTAACAATAGTAAAAAATGTACGTCAGTCACAAAAATGTTCTAGTTAACTAATAACATATTAAATCAAATCAAATCAAATCAATATTCAATATTGAAGTATTACACTTACTTATTGATTGTCAAACTGGAAACTACTACCGGTTCGGAAAGAAACACCCAGCCCTGAGAAGAACCGGCGAAAGAAACTCAGCGGGTTTTTTTTTTTTAACTTAATTGTTTTTTTATGTTTTTTACAAAAAAAAAACGAAAGAAATAGCCATGCGGCAATCGTCTCATTCCCAAGGTGTGCTATCATCCATAAATTCATTAATTGTATAATATCCTTTAGCACACAAGCGTTCCTTTACAATTTTTTTAAATTTAGCAACTGAATTATTTTGAACGCTTTCTGGGATCCTGTGGTAGAAACGTACACATTGCCCCACAAAAGAGTTACTGAGTCTATGCAGTCGAGTAACGGGAGTAATTAATTTGTGTTTGTTCCTTGTACCAATGTTATGAGTATCACATTTTCTCACAAAATCATTAATGTTTTTCCGTACATACATAACATTACATAATATGTATTGAGAAGCAACAGTTAATATTTTAATTTCGTTAAATTTTTGTCTTAGGGATTCTTTAGCTCCCATGTTATAGATCGCGCGAATAGCCCTCTTTTGCAGCACAAATATCGTATTGATAGCGGCCGCATTACCCCACAACACAATGCCATATGACATTATACTGTGAAAGTAACTAAAATATATAAGGCGGGCCCTATCAACATCAGTGAATAATCTTATTTTCTTAACCGCAAAAGCTGCCGAACTTAGTCTATTCGCCAATCCGTCAATATGGGGGGCCCACTGCAACTTGGCATCAACAGTAATGCCAAGAAATACAGTAGACTCAACAGGATCCATCGACTCCCCATTGATATGTACATCAGCCTTTACGTTTTTTACGTTCGGCGCGCTAAACTTCACAACCTTTGTTTTTTTATTATTTAACAAATGATTATTGACACTAAACCAATGTACTATATCAGAGATAGCATTGTTTACATCGTAATATTATCTAAAGCCATTTTATATTAAATCAAATTAACACTTCAAACTCATAATATAAAGCAATAAGATCGACAATCGACTATTTACTTATACAAGGGAGGTAATCAATTGTAATTTTAATAATCATAACAAATTAGGGGGCATCCATTAATTACGTAGGTAATATTGGAGATTTTTCGACCCCCCCCCTCTCCCCAACCCCTTAACCAATCTCACGTGAGATTTTTAAAAATGCAACACACACGTTGAACAGCGTTAAATATTAAATAAAAAAAATATATAGGGCAATTGTTTTTATAAATAAATCTAATGTAATGAAGCACAGATTAACTTATTTGCATTAAAAAAATGTATTTTTAAAAATCGTACGTGAGATTGGGTGTGGTTTGGCTCGATCCTCCCCCCCCCCCCCCCCCCCCTAAACGCCTTACGTAATTAATGGATGCCCCCTTATTGGCATGGTTTGCACTTTGCACCACTAAAAATGAACATATATGAGATAAAAGGTATTAAATTTTCTTCAAGATCGCTTACCATCAGTTTTTCATTTTTAGAACGAGACTTTTTAATTTCCCTCATGACCAGTACCATTAAAACTTATACCATGTTTAAGATTAATTTGTTTAAATTTTGCACTACAAGCGAAAACTCGTCAATATCTTATGAGAATGATACCATCAATTCCGAATTGCGATGTTTTCCTTGATGGTATTGGATCTGGATATGGAGCCAAACAGCATAATAATTATAATGTGACATCTAAATGAAAAAACAGTTGTAACAACAAAGAAATAGTCATAGTAAGTAAACTTAGTGAAATAAGATTCGAGAATTTAGAACAATTATGATGTAATAATTGTAATTAATGTTACGCGCACTCGTGCACTGTCGAGTACCTATATCATCGCGGTGAATGTGTAACGACCGCCTGATGCCACTGCACCCGGAACCGAGGCCATGAACCAGGTAGAGGAGCAACACTTATAAAATGATGTAATTTAGAAATGTATTTATTTCATAAAACTAAATTGTCCTTTGTTTAACGTTTTAATTCGCAATGCACACACAATAAAATAACATTTAAGGTTTATTCAATAAAAATAATACGTTATACTTATTTTTCAAAAAAGTAGCTAAGTTTTTTTTTTTATTTCATAGGAAGGTGGACCAGCATATGGGTCACCTGATGGTAAGTGGTCACCAACGCCCATAGACAATGGCATTGTAAGAGATGTTAACCGTCGCTTACATCGCCAATGCACCACCAACCTTGGGAACTAAGTTGTTATGTCCCTTGTGCCTGTAATTACACTGGCTCACTCACAACAGTACCAAGTACTGCTGTTTTGCGGTAGAATATCTGATGAGTGGGTGGTACCTACCCAGACGAGCCTTCACGAAGCTCTACCACCAAGTATATATGGTTATTAAAGTTAGTTAGCGTCAGTCAGCAAGAGTTTTGGGGAAATATTTTCTAAATTTCAGAGAATGGGTCATAAATAAACCACACGTCAAAAATTATAGCAGATACCATCCACTCATCAGATATTTTACAGAACAAACAGCAGTTCTTTTTATTGTTGTGTTCCGGTTTAAAGGGTGAGTGAGCAGTGTAATTACAGGCACAGGACATACCATCTTAGTTCCCCAGGTTTGTGTCGTGAAGCGATGGTTAACATCTCTTACAAGCCATTGTCTATGGGGCATGCATGGGCGTTGGTGACCGCTTACCATCAGGTGGCCCATATGCTCGTTCGCTTACCTATACAATAAAAAAGAACTATGATTATATCTAATTGAGTAATCATGTGAATTATAGCTGTGAGAGCGATAGAATTGAATGATTTTGATTGATCTGCGTCTCAACGACATAAATCACTCATAGGTTTGCATCAACATTAAAACAACACAAAAATAATTATAAAACCACCTAAAATGCCGACGTATTAACGTAATGGCTTGGCGGTATCTAGTTCGTTACATAAAATTACGTATGAATAGAACAGACCACGTTTTCCACTTCATCTATTTTTTATTTCACTTTCTAACTGATAAATAGGTACATACCTAATTAATGTTAAATTAGAACCTAAATCAGTAAATATTTCTTCTAATTATGTAATTGGGGTAGCACAACCTATTTGGCAGTGTGCTTTTAAAATACCGAATCAGTTTTCAATAATTAAAATAATCATTTTATTATATATTTCAATTACTCATTATATGGAATACGTATCTGTATACGTCTAGAAAAGAAAAATTATTGGGCAATAAGAAATCACCATATTATTTCATAACGTGTTGTTATTACGTTATAAAACTGCTTGAACAAGCTAATATTGCAATCACTATTTCTATGGAATGAAACTCAAATATGTATTTTAATTGCCTAGCAAATTTTTATATTATATTTTGTGAAAATAGACATTGAATTTAAATAATACATGTGAATTTTCTCTCCTTTAACGTAGCTAAACAGTGTACTTTTTTAAATGCACTTTAATCATAAAACATTTTAGCTTATATCGTATTCAAATAATTGACAAAAATGAAAAACTGAGCATTTTATTACACAAACAAAACTTATTATGAAACGTATTGAGAATTATTGTGTTCTAGCTGATACCCGCGACTTCGTCCGCGTTGCTTGATATATTAACAAACTTTTCTTATGTACGAAGAAAAAAACATCAAAAAGAGCGCAAGCAAAAATATACTTTGTTTAAACATACATCACTGAACACGCAGTGCATATACAAATCGTTGTTTCTTGAAACTTGAATGAAGGTATCGCAATATGTTTTTTCTTTGATTAAGGCCAAGTGTCTAAAAATAAAATTTAGAAAATTTCATTGAAATCTATCCAGTAGTTTTTCCGTGATGCGCGCACAACTGCAGACCTCTATCATTTTATTTATATAGATTTAAATATTATATGTTTGCCTATGCCTGCCTTTACTAGATGTTGTAAATTTAATTTTTACAAATCTTTGTAATTTTAAATAAACAAAGAAAAACTTCGATTTAATAAAAAAATAATTAAATTGTTGCAGAAATACATTGAATAATAATGTACTAACGTACTAAAACAGACACCGCAAACCAGATGTTTGTGCCATGAGTTGATGCCGATCGGCATCAACTAATATAAGTCACTCGCCTACTCGCTCATCGCGATCGGACGTACCAAAACTATAACCAACATGATTCAGAAATGCCGTTTTACGTATTATAAACATGTAAAAATCAATCAACTGCAAATAAACGAGACAGAAGGAGTACAGATAGGACACGTGTCACGTACCTAAGCGTTAGTGTACTATTTGTGACTGGTGAAGATAATGAAAAGTGAGTTTAGAATTGATGTACAAACGTAAAATGACCTTATGATTAAAGCTAAACTTGTAGAGCTGCATAGATAATTTACAAAAAAAAGCATATATTAATTTGAAATGCTGGTACTTGTACATAAAACAGGCAGTTTGCCAATTTAAATCAATATAACTATGTTCCCTTCCAATACCCAATACGATACGAATACGAGGCAGAAAATAAAGTGTCGCGTCTATGACGGTGGCACCCCAGCGCCTGCTACACAGATTTTGTCCGCGCCGTCTGTTCTAGTACATTATTATATTAGAATGCAGATTTTTTTGATATTTTTTCTGTTGTAATCTAGTACATCTTTCTTTACTTTCATTTTAACATTGAAGATAATTTTAAACATTTACTTATGTTTTACCTTAACACAATGACATCATAGATTTACTATCTATATGTATGTTAAAACTCAATAAATCAGCCCTGATTCTTGATTTTTAGTCTTACACATGTAGTGTACTGGAATTTCAGTTTAAAAATGTAAAGTGCTTTGTACCTATGTGGGAAACATTCTGCATAAACGTTGGTACAATTTATTAAATTTTGTTTTAAATTATGTTTTTAACTAATAATATAATATTACTAGTACATTGATCCATTATTGTATGATTTAAAATTCGTGATTTGTATACATGTAATTAAGATTGTAACAGGGCTAGACTCTTTTATACTATATAAGATTAATTTAATTATCTATTTCTTCTTGTGTGTGTGTGTGTATTTGTACTTGCACACACACTGAATTTTAAAAATCTTTACATAATGGCTTATGAGCAGTATAGAGCAAAACAGCTACTCTATTGACTTGATTTTACAAGGTTAACTCATTTCAAGTTAAAATCTAAAATACTGTTTACATTATAATTTCAAAGGTTGATATTGATGAGAAACATAAAATTATAAAATTTTCTCGATAAAAAAACCCCATAAAGTAACCTTTAAGCTTTATAAAAATTGTCAAATAAAATGAAACATCCACAGTTGTTAGTATGGACAACAAGATCAATAAAATTCAATTCGGACAGTAAGGTCAATAAAGAAATAAGATAATCTATGAGAGGATTAACAAAAAAAATGCAACTATAAATTTAGTTTAACTTTTTAGCCATAAACCAACAAGGATATTTTAAACAAACGAATTTATAAGTAAGTATAGGATCTTGAGAGTACTCATGAAGGATCACACAGATCAAGATAAACAAAATTTTACATTTTAGCTTATCATTAACATTTGATAAAAAAATTATTTATCACACAGATACTTATTTTATGTTGACATGTTTAATTATTATAACATATAAAATTGAATACACTTATTTTTTGGTCAAATAATAAAAATATATCCTAACAGTGAATGGTTATTAATATTCATTACAAGCCCAAAAATACATTAAGAGCAAACAATGGACCATAGAACTTTTTTTACTTAATCATACTTTCAATTAAATATACATCATTTCTGCCATTGATGACATCTTTTTTGGTATGTGAACTAGTGTTTCAAAGTAGCTGGCTAGTTCGTCAATCGTGACATCACATGGTGGATTCAATGCCTCTTGCGAGCAGGATCCCGATGAACTTCTGTCCAAATTAGATTCTCTCGATTGTCTATCACTATAAGCCTCACATTTCCACCATTTGGCACAATCATTTAGATTATTGACCCTCAGGACTGTATGGCTTTTGTCAGAGGATATACTTAGTTGATTGCAATTGTCAACCAATGTGTGTAAGTTTACATTATCAGAACTACATTTTTTTGGTACCTGAATATGTATAACTTCATTGTTGAACAAATATTGGCAATCGTTTTTTATTTTATTGTGTATATTATGCGATTGAGATAATCTCAGAACAGGTTCTTTTAATAGTCTATGCTTTTTTTTACATATTGAGGCATTTTTTTTTCTTTGACAAACACAGGTACATTTTGTGGTTTGATTGAATGATTTGGATGAAATCTTTCTCTGTAAGGAATTTAGGAATGGATTTTCTTCTTTGATATTCTTTATTGGTTTACTTGGCTCTATTTCCAATCTTCCCATTCCCACTCTTAATGATATGTCGTCAGTAGCCATTGTATATCATTAATTCTGTAAATAAAACATGTAACATTTAATTTTCACAAAAGCAGCATTCAATAATGTTCAACACCTCAAATCTGATGTTTCCTAAATGTTTTTATTGTTAATAGATAAAAATTTACATTATTACAGCATTAGTAATTTAAAGTAGAATTCATGTAGTCTGTGGTTTGCCTAAATATAGTACTAAGCACAAAGCATGGTATTTAAATATTATTATGAAAGCCTAATCACAACAGAATTTCTCATTAAATCTGTTTCAATCTTACAGGTTAAATAATGAAGGTGCTGTAAAACAATATGTAAGTTTGATTCAAAACAAGTATCTTGATTGTTGTGTTACAAAATACCAAACAATGACTTGTCAAAATATAGACTTCAATGTTAGCTCCTTTTTACTGAGAAATAATTGCACGGTTACTTACTATATTGTAGGTCATCTATAGAGCAGGTATATTTTTGATTTATATGACCTTCTAAATCTTGGACCAAATAACAAATTACAAAACACTAAACAATGCTATATTATATTATTATACTTCCAGCTCGTACTCGTAGTTTTAATTATACAGTTGAGAGTTGCCAGCACTTAAATCATTTAACATTCATGAATTAAACCATAGACACGATGTTTACTCATTTTTGTGTTACAGTAGATGAAGTTTTCAGTGAGCAAACATTAGTAAAATAAAATCGTACATCTATAAAATGCTTAAAGTCTGTACTCTAGGACACAAGAATACAATTAAACGAATCTTTTGTCACGTGCACGTGGTTATTTAAATCTAAAATTATTTCAATTTCTATCAAATCGCAAAATTAACATACATAATTACATACTACGTTAATACGTTACCTCTGATTACGTTAATATAATACTCCAGGTCACTTACCTTACTTTTTTATTTACTTCGTTTTACTGAAATTAATACTTAACTAAATTTTGCATAAGTCTACACAGGACGGTATTTTTATTATTTATTGTCTATTGTCACGCTCATCACCCAATACCAATTTGGTACGTGTTCAATTTATGCTCGCTAATCAAGGTAGACTATAGTATATTTAACAATAGGTCTCCGGCTGGGAACACAGGGAAAAGAAAAAAAAAATCGTGTGGAAAAGAGGTTGACTCTTTTGGTTTACACGGTCTTCAGGGAGGCTTTTCCGCCACGGTTCTCTTAATGATATTATTAAAAGGGCTCTTGCCACCATTGACGTTCCTGTTCTTATTGAGCCTCATGGAATTAGTCGTGATGATGGCAAGAGACCTGATGGACTGACATTGGTTCCCCGGGAACGGGGACGGGCCCTTGTGTGGGACGCAACATGTGTTGACACACTGGCCCCGTCTCATATCAGGGAAACAATGTTAAAAGCCGAAGCTGCCGCGGAAAAAGCTGAAACGAACAAACGTAACAAATATTCGTCTCTTATTCCAAATTATATTTTTGTTCCGTTTGCAGTTGAAACGCTTGGACCTTGGAGTAATAGTGCCAAAAAATTCATCCAAAATATTACTCCCCGCCTTATTACCTCCACTGGTGACAGGAGGGCTAGTTCATTTTTTGCCCAGAGAATCGGATGCGATACAAAGGGGAAATACTGCTAGCATTCTTGCCACCATTCCACGCGGTCACGACTTGTATAATAATAATTTTTAATTTTGATTTCTATTTAGTTAAGGTTTTAATGTAAATAAAAAAATCGAGGTATCTGCTTTTTCTTACATATTATATAATATCATAGATTTGTTTGTGCTTTTTTCTTGAGATTTTTTTAATATGTTAATATAAATTATTTAAGGAGATGGCAATCTTCTTGTTCTGTCAGTCTGTCTTCATTCATTCATTCATTCGTTCAGTCTTTAATCTTTAGTTCTGAGTTCTGCTTCTGACTCCTGTCAAGTTAGTAAAGTTGGTTGTGGCGGACAGTACTATTATTGATTTTCACGTACTTATCTGACCATGGAACCAAATCCTGTTATAATTGCTGCTACAGCAAAACAGACAGCATCGGTGAGCAAATTATTAAACATTACAATATTTGTTTTTATTAAATAATATAGTACTATATTATTTCAGCTTATATTTTTACATGGACTCGGAGACACGGGGTGAGTGTTTGTACTATGTTCTTAGTGTTATCATGTTTAATATCTACTCTAAAGTATTTGTCTAATATACAGCCATGGCTGGGCAAGCACGATTGCTGCTATCAGGGGACCTCACGTTAAGTTGATTTGTCCGACGGCATCTACGATGCCAGTAACATTAAATGGAGGATTTCGTATGCCTTCTTGGTTTGATTTGAAAACATTGGATGCTACAGCTGCCGAAGACGAAGAAGGCATATTAAGAGCATCAGATCTTGTGCATGGATTGATTGCTGATGAAGTCAGAGTAAGTCTTTATTTGAAATACATTTAAATGAGTCTTTTATGATTTAAATATCAAATCATTAACTTTGGCGATAAGACTCATCTATTCTCTCATCTTTTAATAGCAACACTTTTTAGGCTGGTATTCCTGCCAGTCGAATTTTACTAGGTGGATTCTCTCAAGGAGGGGCTTTAGCACTACATGCAGCACTGACATATCCTGATTCTCTAGCTGGTGTTATGGCATTATCCTGTTGGTTACCGAGACATGCCTATTTTCCTGAAGTTGTGAAAGCTCCCAGAGATTTACCTGTAAGTAGTTAAACTCATAAATTTGAAAACTATAAAATATTAATCTTAAAATACATGACATTATTCTGAATTGATATTTACGGGCCCACTTAAATGGATTTAGATTTTTGTTTGGAGGAGAAACAAATATTTGTTTATTAAAAGTAGATATTTTGAAAATTAACAGATTTGAAATATTTGTTATAGTATAAATGCAGAGTGTATATATAATAATGCTTAAAATGCTTATAGCAAGGCTTAAACATTATACTTAGTTCATTTATTAATGACCAACAACTTGTGATTATATGTTGGGCTTTCAACTCTCTTAATGCAGTTCTTTTACATTGCCCTTTGTTTTGTGTTAAACTGTCACAGAGTAATCTTTCCTAATATTGTAAATGTGAAAGTAACTCTGTCTCCCTGTTACTCTTTTATGAACTAAACCATTAAACCGATTTTGATGGGATTTGGTATGAAGCCAGTTTCAACCACATGGAAGGAAAAAAAAGAAGGAAGGTCTACTTTTTTTATACCTACTAATAATATTATAAACGCGAAACCGAGTTTGTTACGTTTTCACGTCGTAATTACTCAACTGATGAAATTTTGCTGACACATCAGGTTTACCGAAAATGACATATCGCACCAAACACGTCCGCGCCCGTTCCATGCGGTTGGAAACTAGTAAGCACCACTGAATGACTGATTCATCATGAGATCTTAAAAAACATAAGTCCAATTTACTTGAAATTTATTATAATTACTCCTTTCGCGACGTAGACGTATTAGACTTGTTCAAATCCTATATCAAAAAATATTGTTCATTATCTACCGATGCGAAGTCAGGGATACATTATTATTATGTACTACATACCCGACTTTATAATATTTCGATCACTGTTTGAGCTACATGTCGTAACATAAAAATAGTTATAGATGTTAATCGCATTTAAGGTTTTCGCAAATGCGTTCAACGAAAAAGGAACTGACAAAAAATCTCCTTTTCTTAACAAGGTTACTTACTTATTTGACATGGCATGAGTGTAATTAAAGCCTACTATTTACCAAATATACTGTTTTCAATCTGAGACTAATAAAAAAAACCGCTGCGCCCTCATGATAAAACGTTTAGCAGGGTATTAGGGAAGCTGATTGCTTTCCAGTGCGATACGAGAAACCGGACTAGCTAGACTCGTTTAAAATATAATCGTTTTTTTTTATTTGCGCTTTCTTTGGCTTGATTGGTGAATAATATCGCTAAGAAAAGGTTAGATACCGCATATATTTTTAAAGAGTAATAATAGGCGAATTGAGCGTAAATATTTTTCCGATGTATGTTTACGTACCAAATTACATAAATTTAAAAATTCGCAGACTAAATTTGAAATTAACGGCGTTCCAAATAATTAAGTTCCCCTTAATATTTGTATGACGGTTCAGTATTCGGCCGTAAGCCACATTAGTACTTACGGCGTATATCAAAATTCAAATTTACATTAGTGCAGTTTTATTTGTATCTAATATTATATTATTTGGTGAACCATGCGGTTGATCCTCGTCAGATAACTATACTATACTATTGATACTTATACTGATTGCGGGCAGAAATATTTATTTATTTAAGACGACAACCAACAATGGACACAATTTCACATGAAAAATTAAATTAATTTGAAGAGCTTAAACCAAATTTAAACCTAAATACGTATACTTCCCGATATTTTTGATTATTTTTTTAGAAAAGGTAAAATAAATAATTATTCCTCTATTCCTTAAGTTAAACGTTTTAATCAAAGTCACCGATATTTTATTACTGTCTGTCAGTCTGAACGCGATAAATTCAAAAACTACGAACGGATTTTCATACGGTTTTCAACGTTGTAAATTGTCTGAATGATGACTGTGGTTGTTCAAGATTTCGGACAAATAACGAACCTAAACCTTTATTGGTTAATATATTAAGATACAAATTTTATGAAGATCCTTATTCTTCCCGAGTAAATAAGGCCGGGATGAGTTGGGCATAAATTGAATTAGGTGCGGCGCGTATTTTGATGGTGAGAACATAGTCGGTACAACCCTTTATAAATTATTATTAGCCGGTGTTCGTCTGAATGGACTAGGGCCAACGACTTTCTCTCTCACTAATGACTAAATATCATATAGAAAAACTTATTTTTATTTATAAGTGCAATCAAGTTGTTAGTATTGTATTTTTTTTTTTTTATTGCATAGGAAGGCGGACGAGCATATGGGCCACCTGATTGTAAGTGGTCACCAACGCCCATAGACATTGGCGTTGTAAGAGCTGTTAATCATCTCTTACATCGCCAATGCGCCACCAACCTTGGGAACTAAGATGTTATGTCCCTTGTGCCTGTAATTACACTGGCTCACTCACCCTTCAAACCGGAACACAGCAATAACAAGTACTGCTGTTTTGCGGTAGAATATCTGATGAGTGGGTGGTACCTACCCAGACGAGCTTGCACAAAACTCTACCACCAAGTATATACGGTGCTAAATAATATAACAAAATCATCAATATTCATGTCGATTGTTTTACGTCAATGGCTTGCAAACTTATAATATTTATTCAATTACAGTTATTTTGCTTGTATTAAACCACGTATCCAACGTGGTAGACTTATGACAATCAATAAGTAAGTGTAACACTTCTACATTGAATAAAGATATTTGAATTTGAATAAAAATAACACACGAAAAAAAGTAGAATCACCTAATTGTCCCACTCCCGAGCAAAGGCCAAGGCGAAGAGATTCGACCTTATTTTTCAACACCGCTCTACAGCGGATAGGCACTTGGCGCTATATATACATATTATCTCAGATTGTTTCCAATTTCCTGGCGACGCAGGTTTCCTAATGTAGTGTTCCTTTATTATCGAGTGTTTTTATTCTAAAATGACGATTCATTTCCCTACATTTGTTGTAAATAGTTTGTGAAATTATGATGCTGACACATTTTACGTAGATCTTTTATCATTACTACTACTATTATTATTTAAATTCGAAAGATTATTTTTGATATGATTGTATCATCATAATTTTTGATATGATTATAAATTATCAATTCATATTTAATGATAATTTTCAATTAGGTAAAAACAACTTGTAACGTTGAAATGTTATTATTTATTTACATATATATGATTATGTGGGTAGTTAGAGAGATCGTATATTGTTGCTTTGAGTTTGTGTAATACATGTTATTGTATAACACTGTGTTGAATTGTAATTAACAATTTATTCATTGTCGCCTTAGCAAATAAAACTTATTTTATAATTATGTTTGAACCATTTATATTTTCATTTCAATGCAATTGTATCGCGTGTCGTCGAAATTCTTAAATTATTATGCACACATATGGCACAGTACATTCGAATGGAATAAGTTTCATTCCCCTCCTTATCTAACAAATGCTACAAAAATGAACGACATTAAACATTATATCGACGATCACGCGTTAATACATATTATCTTGCTAATATTATAAAGAGATAAGTATTGTTTTGTGTTTGCATAAACTATCAGTCTGGTTTGAAGTTCCATACAGAGTGATAGATTTTAGACTGACAAGGAGTATATTGATTGTGTGTTTATTTTTGTATACATATATACAACAGCGCCGGAAAATAATAGGGAAGATCTCTTTTCGAATGAACGTTGCCAAACTATGACAGAAACACGATGAACAATGTATTTTTTTTATATTTGTGTAGGTACAGGTTTTTACGATATCAAGTGAATATACAGTTTTAATTTAATTTATTCGATTTTTGACATTGCATTGTGTTCATTATAGCAATTATATGCTATATCTATATAAATAAAATGATAGAGGTCTGCAGTTGTGCGCGCATCACGGAAAAACTACCGGATAGATTTCAATGATATTTTCTAAACTTTATTTCTTAGACACTTGGCCCTTATCAAAAGAAAAAATGATTGCGATATCTTAATTTTATAAAAAGTTATTAAAGTTTCAAGAAACAACGATTTGTATATGCACTGCGCGTCCAATGACATGTGTTTAAACAAAGTATATTTTTGGTTACGCAATTTTTGATGTTTTTTCCTTCGTACTTTGTTAATATATCAAGCAACGCGGACGAAGTCGCGGGTATCAGCTAGTTTACATATAAATGTTAGTTATTAATTTCATTCAATGTAATTTCGCGATAATATGTATATTCCATAATATTCAAGGCAATTTATTGGTGTATTGGTCGTTTTCAGTAAGCCGTAACCACGCTCTTATATACAGGTCTAGCAACCGAGTCCAATTTCAGTGGTGAGAGATAGGCGCGATTGTGTAACAACTTTTACTTCGTAGCGGCGCCCACTGTACGTCGCTGCTGTCGCCTATCGAGTAATTGTAAGAGGGTGGTGAGGGTGATGGAGAAGTATTGTGTTATTTAATCATTGTTATATCGTTTTGTAGGGTTTTGCGGATTTGTTGTTAATTTTGTTTTGTTATGTAACTGTTTTATTTGGATTTGAAAAAGTGTTTGAGATAATTATTACGCGAATTGTCATGCCTCTGGCGGCCGTAAATTGAACTGAACAGCGTCATTAAGTCGATGAAGTTGCAAGACCGGTGTATACGACTGTGCCCGTAACTCAGGCTGACAGGTAATTAAGAAGAAGCGTTGTGGCTTGTCATAAAAAATGTAATGCACGATTTGCGATTTTGATATGTAATTGCACAACTCATTTGCGAAGCAATGAGATGTGTTCTACTAACGCTTTCTCGATCCGATTAATTCACTCATGTAGAAATCGTTTTACACTCTTTCAAATACATTCAACAAGATTTAAATTCATAACATTGAAAGATAATTTATTAATGAATAAAACAAGTACAATTTCAAGTCTCTTTAAAAAAAATATGATTGAAAAAAAAAAATATAAAAAAATCCTGTCATATCCGTCAGTATGGTACGGGTGTTGGTAAACATGTCATTAACTAAAAAAATACACAACCGATTGATATACTCTTTTCTTTCTTGTTTTTTTATTTCACTTGAATTCTTCAACAGATTATGAACTTATGAAAACCACTATTCAAAACTTTTTGGTTTAATTATAATTAATATAAATCAAAAACTGTCAATTCACGAAAAAATATGGAGGCATATTTGTTTTTTTATAAAATTATTTTTTTATTATTATAATTATCTCATGCAATGTGTTTTGAACGTTTGGATTTTCCAACTTTCTTTAGTTTTGAAGTAGGTACTGAACGAACAATTAATTGGTCCAACTCGTTTTGATTGTCCAATGAGTGAATTTATTCCTTGAGCTAAGATATTATATAATAAATTATATATATATGTATATGAATTGTATCTACTATGTAGTATGTACGTCAGCCTATTGCTGTTCTATAGACAACATTGTGCAATTAAGAAAAGGCCATGTATACATTAACTTTATATATTCGCTATAAAGTTAAATTGTATAATACGAGTATCACAATTCCATATTTGAAAAGGCTATTGTCTTTATTCGAACTGAATCTAATTTTAATCAATAACTAAATTTACATAATAAACGGACAAAAGGGCAGACAGACATTGCATTCCCAATATTGGCTTGTTCAACGATGTAAGAACATAGTTTTATTGTTTCACTAAAACTATTGTTTAATTTAATATGGCTTACAATTATCTCGCAATAAAGTAATTATTATTAGTAAAAATGTTATCTTTACAAAGGTGTACTAATAGATTTGCCAAGTATAATGGTTTCGTCTGTCACATTTGACGTTCATAAATCTGCGTAACCTAAAGTAAACTGAATCAACTATTTCAAAATTTCAGATTTTCCAAGCCCATGGTGACTATGATCCAGTTGTTCCATTCAAATGGGGACAAATGACAGCTTCGTTTTTGAAAACATTCATGAAGAACATTGAATTCATGACTTACCAGGGTTTGACACACAGCTCATCAGAATCAGAACTTAAGGATATGAAAGCATTTGTAGAGAAAACTTTATCTGCTAATAAATAAATAAATATATTTAATAAAATCATGTACTTATAGATATCTATTTTATTTGTAAATGAAACTAAAATTTTATTAAAAATGCATCGTCTTTAACTTGTAGGTAATGAATTAAATATTTTATTTTAACCAGTGATGAATTCTCATTTACCAAATATTTCTGTATTTAATAGCTATCAAATAAACTATATTACACGCGTTTAGCTTGTTTCATCAGTCCCTGACCCTAAATAGTAATTCAAATTGTACCAAGACATACTATTTTAACAAATGTACCCATTAATTAAAAAACTCCACCAACAGTTCAAGTTTTAAACTTAAAATAAATTTCGAAAAATTCAATAATCTCTGTTCAAATATTTAATAATCTATGGAATTATAAATATGTGACATACCATTGTAGTATTATTTACACTTTTTTTATTCTAATATTTACCCTTGCAAATGGTCTACCTGATGATTAATGGTCATCACTGCCCATAGACACCAGGCTATAGGCACTATAAGAAATATTATCCATCCTAATCTCATTCCATCACTAATGCGGTAATGCGCTATTAACCTTGGGAACTTACGGTAAGTTGGTATGTTGCTCGTGCCTATAGTTATACTGGCTCACTCACCCACCAAACTGGAGCACAACAATATTGAGTATTGCTATTTGGCGGTATAATACCCAGACGTCTCGCACAAAGCCCGAATTACCGAGTAAAATGTGTTCATTATTAAAGCAAATTGTTTTTCAAAAAAAGTAAATGTAGCACTCGTGAAATTTAACGGAATAAGACACGTAAGTTTCACGATGTTTTTATACACCGCCGAGGATGAGATGAATTTTAAACATATTAAGCAGAAGAAACTCATCAATCACCATTCTTACATTGTTTGTTGATAGTTTAATCATATTTAATATTTATGAACTTAATATGTTTTCCTTGAGTTAATTTAATTTTATTTATTTAATACTTTATTGTTATTCTACGTTATTAACATATTAATAACAAATGACATAAGAGTAATGGCGCGGAATGCAAATTTGTTAGTACCAAAACAAATAAGTAAGTTTCTTGTTATGAAACTACTGCCACTTTATTGAAATGATAAAATTATAATTTCATAGCACTTTTTTCAGCGATCCTAGTCGATCTTGTTATTATCAACGTGTATTAAAATTCAACTATTAACTTTATTGCGATAACAATTTATACTTTACATAGATCCGGCATCATTTATTTTCTTAATGATGCTTTTATGGTATTTTAGAACATCTTAGAGTAATAAAAATAGTGTGTAAACTTTTGAAGTGCAACGATAACATTTTTTGTTATTTTATTCAATTTCGTTTGTCAGGCTGTCAGTGTCAGGAAGAAAGAAGTTAAATGGACAAAGTGTCAGCTGATCTTGACAACTGCACTAGTTGAAATTAACGTCGTAAGCGTAACTCCTAAATCCCACATTCCACAAGAACCGGAAGCCATTAGGCCGAAAATTTAAATAAGAATTGAGAATTACTAAATAGTATGCTATAAGGACTAAACATGATCGAATCTATAAGTGTAATCCTGTAAAATATGAAAATATTTAGGGTAGGAAGGGTATTTATTTGAGAGTGCAAATTCATAAATAACCAGTTCGATCGCGTAAACAATATTGTTCAAAATGATTATAATAAAATTATTTTTTTGTGTGTGGATTGGTATACTGGGAGTTCCTCGTGAAGTACTGGGTGAAAATGAATATATGGAGCCATTGCCAGCGAATGTAAACAATAAAATAATGAATGACGAAATGATTAACTGGAAAGTTCCAAGGTCGAAAAGAGATACTGTACAAAACACCGCAAGTTCTAGCGAGTCTAATTTGACGGACCATATTACTAATTCGACTACTTCAACGACTAGTTCTACTGAAGCTTCTAACATTGTTTATGATGTAGGACCTTCAAATTCTTCCATATTGGCTGTAGTACCTGTAAATATTTCATCATCTGCTACTCCAAATGCGTCTGATGTTAATCCCTCTGATGCAGCACCATTACCTGGAAAAAGTTCAGCTGAAGATGAACATAACAGCTCAATGGCTATATTCTTTGTACTTTGCATATTGGCCCTTGGCATACTTTTAATTCATCTAATGTTGCAAACGGGCTTTTCGTATCTGCCTGAAAGTGTTGTTATAGTATTTCTAGGTGCATTGATTGGTATGATTATCAACCTAATGTCTATAAAAAATATTGCTAATTGGAGGAAGGAAGAAGCTTTTTCACCAACTGCATTTTTTCTTGTTTTGCTACCACCTATTATATTTGAATCGGGCTATAATCTACATAAAGGAAATTTCTTCCAAAATATAGGTTCAATATTATTGTTTGCTATTGTTGGGACTGCTATATCTGCATTTGTGATTGGAGCTGGTATTTACCTGTTGGGTTTGGCACAAGTAGTTTATAAGTTGAGTTTTGTTGAATCATTTGCGTTTGGTTCTCTCATTTCTGCTGTAGATCCCGTAGCTACTGTAGCCATATTTCATGCCCTGGATGTTGATCCAGTATTGAACATGTTAGTGTTTGGAGAGAGTATATTGAATGATGCAGTTGCTATTGTACTTACAACAGCTGTTTTAGATTCAAATGATCCTATGATGTCTACAACTGAAGCTATTTTATCAGCAATTAACCGGTTTTGGTTAATGTTCTTTGCATCAGCTGGTATTGGAGTCCTGTTTGCACTTATAAGTGCACTTCTTTTGAAACATGTAGATCTTCGTAAAAATCCATCTCTTGAATTTGGTATGATGTTAGTGTTTACTTATGCCCCTTATGTATTGGCTGAAGGTATTCATTTGTCAGGTAATTTTTTTAATCATTTATTTATTTGGAAAACATAACTCATTACAGTACATTATATATGTATTTTTATAGTAAGGCCATTACCCTTATAATAATTACATGTTTTTAAAGTTATCAATTTGATAATATAGTGCTTTAATTATGCATACATATTGTATGGTAATGCTACTTGTTTTTTGCATGTTTATATTTATAAAGTCAATTTATGTTTTAATAATTTTCTGAAAATTACATATTGGGTACACATTCTTTTAGTAGGAAATTAATTATTTTTCTATACTTATCAGATTATTTTATTGCAGGAATAATGGCAATATTGTTTTGTGGAATAGTAATGTCACACTATACTCATTTCAATCTTTCAACTGTAACTCAAGTTACTATGCAACAAACTATGAGGACTCTAGCGTTTATTGCTGAAACCTGTGTCTTTGCATATTTGGGATTAGCTATATTCAGGTAAATGTCTTCTATCAAAATATTGTATTTTAAAAGAGTAAACCTTTTCATCAAAATATTGTATTTCTGCATAGTAGATATTATAATTTACAAGTGTGTGTGAAACATAGGTTACTCTCATATTCCAATAGGAAATTAACCTGACTTACCTGGAAAGTGATTAGTTGCTGGTACCAATGGGCTTATTTCCTATTTGAGGCATGCAAGTCTAAATCTGCTAACTTTGTAACTCTGGGCTGCAACTGTGAATTTGTTGCTAATAAAATACAATAGCTTAAACTTATCTGTGACCTAGATGGGATTATAGGCTAAGGATTCAGCAAAATGTAATAATAATAGTTTTTCTTTAAAATACAATATAACTATTTCTGCATTTACTAAAACTGATAATAACTCTTTTTCAAATTTTACAGTTTCAGACATCGTGTTGAGCCTGCATTAGTTGTTTGGAGCATTGTGCTATGTTTACTTGGAAGAGCTGCAAATATTTTCCCTCTCGCTTTACTATGCAACAAGTTTAGAGAGCACAAAATAACTAAGAAAATGATGTTTATAATGTGGTTTAGTGGTACGTATATTATTAAATTATTATGCTTTTATTTCAGTGAAATCAACATTCGCGGGGTAGACGTCACTGGCAATTGGCCTTTACATTTGTATGTAGATTGTAGAGTATGTGTGTATTGGCTATGTGTGTGTGACCCTGAAACGGTACTCCAGGACGTAGAGTTAAGTACGATACTTTTAATTCTGAATTATAAATTGCGATGATGTTAATGCGATACTTACCTAAAAACTTACCTACTTTTCTAAAAAAACCCATTACCCATTTTTTTAAAACATGGTGTATAGTGTATACAATTTACATTACGGCATTACAATTTAATACGGCATTATAAGTTGTTGTTGTTTGTGAATGCAAGTTTTAACTGCGTGAACGAATCTTATACATAATATTCAGTCGCTTTTACATTCAGACGTGGTGTCTGGCAGATTGTACAAATTCGAAGATTTTTTCTACAAATGAATCTTGCTTCGCTTATCAAATAATTTCAAATATAAAATAAGAAAGTACATCAATTATTAAGGTGTAATTTCATTTAAGAAAGTAAGAAATAGTTTGTTCTGTTATTATATTTATATTATTTCCATTTCAGGATTACGAGGCGCTATATCTTACGCGTTATCGCTTCATCTCGATTTCTCTGATGAAACACGTCATGTCATTATAACAACGACTCTTATAATCGTTTTGTTTACTACTTTATTCTTTGGAGGTTCGACTATGCCATTATTGAAGTTTCTACGTGTAAGTAATATTACTTACACCTTATCACGAATATAATATCTTGTACATACTTATTTAACTTTTATATTATAACGCATATCTTTTATGAAATTACCAAGTACCTATAGCATTTGCCAAAAAAAAAGGTTATTTAAGTAAGATTCAGAATCAGTTTTACTTCATTTTTATTATTGAGAATTTATGTCTCCACTGTTTCGTTTAAGTCGTTTTAAATATTCGAAACCGATATCATTAGGATGAAGGTAGTTTGTTAATTGCATTGCTTTGATTTTTTCTTTAGGCCAACAAGAAAGTAAAGCGTTCGAGGTCATTGCGCAAACAGAAGGAAGTAAGCTTGTCGAAAACAAAAGAGTGGGGACAGACCATTGACTCGGAGCATTTGTCTGAAATTACCGAAGAAGAACTTGAGGTATAAAAATTTTATTCGTATATTAAAATGTTAATAATAGAGATGTAAATGGTCTGCAAATATGATATTAAAGATAAGTCTACATTTATTATCATTATTTATTTTTAGGTTAATTATTCTCATGCAACAAGGCTTAAAGGTTTTGTAAGGTTAGATATGAAATACTTAACACCATTCTTCACGAGGCGATTCACGCATCAGGTTAGTATATACCTAATATTTATTTACAGTAGTATTTAAATTATAAGTTATATTTTTTAACCAAATACTCCATATTGAGCCTAAGCTTCACAGAGCGTTGTCTCTTTGTCACTTACACATATTTGACCAATGTCCTAAAGATAGTCAAAGACACTACAAGGAGGAGCAGAGGACTGAAATACAAAGTATATTTTTTAATATGTATAAATATTATTCCCAATTGAACAAATTAATATTAGTTATATTTAAAATATGTGTATTATATATATGGCTTATTCTTAACCCTTAGTTTGTGTAAAGCCTAGCCTAAATGATATTATCTCTTACCTAGTTCTATGTGTAATATTGATTGCCGGTTATTTTACAACTTCAGGAACTGAAAGATTGCAAGAGTCAAATGACGGACCTGACAAATCAATGGTACCAAGCGATCAGGATATCTAATGATCACGAAACAGATGAAGATGAAACCTTACAAGCAAATTCTCTTTCTAACTCTCAGACAAATCTACAAAGAGGTGTATAAATAAATTGACTAAATTAAAATATTTAAATGCAAGTGCAATATTTCTTAGTGCTTTTCATGTTTTATTAATATTCATGTGTCCATGTTAGCTAATAGGCAGGGCCTATTTTTATCTGTTTGTGACATTAAATGTAAAATTTTAATTTGAAATGTATGTGATAAACTAATCTTTTTCATAGTATTAATATTTATTATAAAATTGACAGTTATTTATTAATATATTTTTTATGTAATTCAAAATTACTTGTACACTTTGTTTTTACAATCGAAATGTTTAGTTGCTGCAACAGTTACAATTTTTATAATATTATAATTAGTGTTAATAATAATTATAAATATTTGTAACATTTAAATTAGTATTACAGTTAGTACAATTTTGTCTCATGTGATATTGAACTGGATTTAGTCAATAATAGTGATGCATTACCAAATTGTATTATTAAATTAATTTGCATTGGCACATGGACTTATAGTCTTAGAATCCAAAACAATGATTGTGTTTTGGTTGTGTCATATTAAATAATATGAACTTAGTTCATATTTGTCAATGTATTTTTTATCTATAACATAGTTGCAACTTTTTTTAAAAATAATTTATGGTAATATAACAGCTTCAAGGCACCCAATGTATTATATTTTGTGAGATCTTACATCCATAATTATAGGTTATTATTTTAAATATTGAATTAAGAATTCAATGTTATCAAGATTTTTTTACAAATATGCCACACAAAATACTTTATAATATGAAACCAGTTTATTTTTTTGCTCAAATATAAATGTATAGATAATCTTAAAACATTTTCTATGATAATATTTAATAATATACTTTTTTATTATTTCCTTGATTCAATGAAAATAAACAATTATACTTAACACATTTATATTATGAATGTGAGTCATTTGGTCCAATAAATATTAAACTTTTTAATAACTTGACCCTAGCAGATCGGATCCTAGCATATTTTTAGAATCATTGCCGACAAAACAGATTAAAAATATTTATTGGTTTTGTATCCCAATTGGTTAAGTCGTCCAAATGATATACGATCATGAATATTACCCTATGATTATATGTATATACAACATTAACGATTTAGTCCATATAAATTATACATAAACAACATATAAAATTATACATGTTTCTTATGTATTTGTAAGGTTAATTTAATTATATATTAAACATATTTTGAATGTCCTAACAATGCTTAAAACATAGTAGTATGTTTTATTTTGTTACGTAATATAAGTACATAGATCTTTATTAATGTATAATGTACTTGTTCGTATAATTGTATGCTTCCAATTGGGACAAAACAACAATTATCATCATGACAGGTCAGTTTATGATAGTAAAAAATGACTTCGGTGTTAAAGATTTTTGTATTTTTTAAACTTAGGAAAATTTGTAAGTTAACTTATTTTATAGGTAGGCAGACGAGCATGTGGGCCACCTGATGGCATGTGGTCACCAACGCCAATAGACAATGTCATTGCAAGAAATGTTAACCATCGCTCACATCGCCAATGCGCCACCAACCCTGGGAACCAAGATGCTATATCCTTTGTGCCTGTAATTACACTGGCTCACTCACCCTTCAAACCGGAACACAACAATACAAAAGAACTGTTATTCTGCGGTAGAATATCTGATGAGTGGGTGGTACCTACCCAGACGAGCTTGCACAAAGCTCTACCACCAAGTATATAACATTTCACATATTACAGCTCTAACTACGAATGACCAGTGGCGTAGCTAGGTGGACAAGGGACCCAGTGCATAGAGAAAGACTCTCGGAGTTCTGAGCTTGTTGATGTTTATTTAAAAACATAAAAAAAAAATTGTAAGCAGGCTCCAGGCGCTAGCTTTTTTTTCTCATTTTCTTTTATGCTCCTCTCTTTTTAAAGCTCTGGTTACAGGGCCCCTTGAGCTCCGGGGCCCTGGTGCACTGCACCTAGCCCTGCGATAGCTACGCCACTGCGAATGACTTAAATTTCGTTACGTTAAAAGTATTATTTTCGTTATAGTAATAACAATAATAATTTTTGTTATGTATTTATCTACTGTTACTATAATCTACTGTCTATGTATATATAAGACGTCGTAATTTAGTCTATATAAAAAATAAAAAGATATTTATAGATGAGATAAATATTAGATCATTTTAAAATATGTATTTGCGATACGTGATATTGCAAATTTTTCATAGTTTAAACAATGCAAATAAAATATGTCATTATTTTGATATTTAGATCATCAGCTAGTTTGTTTGTCTATCTTTAGTTGAGACACTGCCTAATTATACTTCTCGTTTAATAAGATTCATGTTTTAATGATTACAATATGTTTCATCTCAGTATGCAATAATCCAATATTCGTAATTACATATAAACTATACTGTATTTTACTTTAGTTAACTATTAAAATAAATTCAGTTATATTAACTTTAGATTTTACACTTACAGTAATAATACTAAACCGAGTGATACGAAATTTGAAACATATGCATAGCCTTACTTTTGTTGTAAAAAAAATCGTGAAAAAATCTGCCATGAAGATTGAAAATGCTATTCCAACTCACAGACACTAAACTGAAAATAATAATATTTTTCAGTTATAATACATTACCCCCCATATATATATATACGATACCCCAGGGTATTGCATGGGGGTGTTGATATGTAAATAAAAGTACATGACTTTATGACAAGATAGGTTACAAAAATATTATGCTTACACACTTCTTTACGCAATAAAAGATAACAAAAATTGCTTGTTAAGTCTTGGATTGAGGCTTGAAGATAGTTAATGTATTTAAAATTGTAAAACTTAATATTTGTGTAATAAATAAGTTCCTAATATAAATCCAACTTGTTTTTTTGCTCATAGGTATTACAAAAGAAAAGTGCTCATAAATGTGTCGGTTTTTTTATTGTATTTAAATTTTGTGTTGTTAATGGGGCCTTATTTATTTATTGAACATTGAAAACATAGTTGTACATGGGAGTAAACTTATATAATTCAAAACCTGAGAAAAAAAGAAAGATTTTTTAACAAGAGGTTAAGTTTAGCATACATGTAAATATGATAATATAATATTCTATTTAAGCAGTAAGAAGCAAGTACATTTTAAATGAAATAAATCAAACATTTGCTTCATAGTACAATTTTTAGTTTAGCCAAAAATAAAATACTCTTGAGGTAATGTTATAATAAATGTTAAGAAATTTATCAAATAATGTTTATTAAATAATGTTAGGTTTATGTTATAAATTTAAAAAGCCCACTCTAGTCTTCTTCATTTTCCAAATTAATGTGACTTCCAAACTTGCCATACAAATGAGCTTTGAGTTCACTCATCAGTGACTTAAGTTCTTCACATTTAGCTTCCAAATCATTGATTTCATCTTGTTTCCTCCTTTTATTTTCATCTAAAGATTTCTGAAATTTATTAAAATTATGAAGCAAATTTAAAAACATTTGATACCAGTTTATATAAGTTCTTCTCTATTTCCATAGGGTACTTATTAAAGTGTAGTGACTGTTTATTATGTTAAAATAATTAACAAGAAGAGATTGTATTTGCCTCGTCATATGTAGTAAGAATATAAATTAAAAATGCTTCAATAAAATGGATAATTAAGAATACTAACCAATGTATTTTCTAAGCTTTGACATATAAATACTTCTCCAACAAGGTAAGGAATTTTTTCAGAATCATCAACAAGGCTTAATTCTTCAACAGCTTCCTCGAGATTTTTCATGTCATTTTGTTTAACTTTTAGTTCATCTTTTATATCATCTACTTTGGCGTTAAGACGGGCAAACTTATTTATCTTTTGCTGATCCTCATAAGAAATATGAACATCGGAGTCCTGTAAAAAGTACAACAATAATAAAATATACGATGAAATATGATATACAAATTAGTAGGTACAACATACCGGTTGAAATGTGCCCTTTCCTGAATTTGCCATGTTTTCTACTTTTAATATAGTTTTATTTTAATTACTTTTACACTAATAATAATACTTTTAGAAGCAGGTTTTATAATAACCTAACTTTCGAAGTTTTGACGATTGCGAGATTGACAATTGACATTGACATTTGACAACCGTAATTGTCACAGGGATGCAACTCGTTGTTTTTTACTCGAACGTCTCGAGTGAATTTGTTAAAGTCGTATTCGAGTGAAAAACAAATTTGACTCGAGTTTGTTTTCACTCGAGTTACCTGTCAACTCGGCGCGCCGAGTAGATTCAGGCATTTTCCGAAGCTGGTTTAATTTCTAAGCAAAGAAGAAACTGGCTAAATTTTAAAAAGTAGACGAAATTATTCTTCTAAATAGTTACTTCTCTCAAATTTTTTAATTAAATTGTGTTAAAAATATTATTGATATGTTTTAGACTGATTTTATTTGTTTTGAATAAAACTATAGTTAGATGAAATATCTGTTATTTATGTTTTCTTTAGTTTAAAATACTCTTATTTCATGATTTTTAATTAAAATATATTATTAATATAATATTACTGATTGAATCTGATTCCTATAATATAGATTAAAAAAAGAAAAAATAACTAATTTTGTCATTATAAGGAATATTGAGTTGTAAGGTATAATCAAATAATCATATTATAATAAGTGATACTTAATTATTAAAAACTAAATTGAATTTTGGAATGAAGTTCATTTAAAGTTATTAAAACATGGTAACCTAATTAGTCGTAAGAAGTCATGTTTTTTTTTCTTTGTGGATTAATGACATAAATAAGATAAAATAATTTTGTATTTTATTTCATATTACCATATATTACATATTTAATAAAGGTATTTAAAAATTCTTATTCTAAATCAATCGAAACTCAGCTCGGGTGATAAATTCTTACTCGAGTTGTAAGGAGTGTATGTAGTTTACTCGAGTACAACTCGAGTGACGTAATAAAATTACTCGAGTGGCTCGAGTCACAAAATCCTACTCGAGTCGCATGACAAATAGTATGTCATTTCTCAGTAATAGTTCTTAATGATACATAATATCAAATGCATTTTTTTTTTCAACGTATACTTTATTTACATTAAAACCTTAACTAAATACAAATAATATTTAAAAATAATTATGCATATGCACTAAAATTTTAAGTTTTGTTAATTTTATAACAAACAAAATGTTTTATATTTTTCAGAATTGAATTGTTAATAATATATATAATTATGAGATGTCGTACAAGTATCCCAGATTATATAATGAAATTTGACTATATTGGAGCAATAAAAGTTTTTTAAACAGTCCACCTGTCAAAAATATAGTAATAAGTAATAACAAATAGATAGTAGAGAAATATCATTTGAATAAAGAACATTTTTCAATAGCGATTAATATAAAGAAGATTTAAGCAAAAAAAGCTTAATAACAATATACTCATTTTCGTATTGAATAGGTAGTATAAGAAAAACGTATTGAATTTGCTATCTGATGAGTACGGTAGAATATCTGATGAGTGGGTGGTACCTACGGCCTATCCAGTTAACCTACCTAATCTATATAATATTTATTGAATTTATAAGAAAGCAGCGGTAATCTGGTGTGAAGACTATCTGGAGGTGAAGCTTAATCCTTGAAACCTGTCTGTCCTCGAAGAAGTGCGAAACTTGGGTTAGCAAACTTCTTCTCTACCTCCTTCTTCTTGTTCTTGCACAGGGCCAGCGTGGTGGTTTATGGACCAACTCTTCTCGTTCTGTGAATAATTGCCCTTGCTCAATAGTGCAAAATATATACTTTATATTAATTTAAAAGTTTAAGAAATGTTGAGAAATGATCGCTGCTAATATTTTTTGAAATTGTAATGTAATGTATGTTGTATGCTATTATAATTAAATTTATTTTTTAATGAACTTCAATTTATCCGTGTGCTACGTAAGCTTAATTCATTGACGTCACATGAAATAAGGCGCAAAGTGTACGTATAGATAGTTAAATTCACGTCCAACTCTTATTTTCTAATCCCTACAGTGCGTGTGTGGAATGTAAGCATTAATAATAGGGCGCGTCTTCGTAGATTGAACTTATATGTAGAACAAACTCAATTTTTACCCTTTAAAAATTTAGACCTTATAACATTAAATGAGTAAGTCTTATATATATGCAGTAGGGTAAGGCCGGGCAAAGCGGATACCGTCCATTATTTCGATACGGCAGGGCCTAGTGCATTCCCATCGCGTCACGAGGTGCTCCCCGCGTCCTTCAGTTATAAGCAAATGCTAGATCAAGTCACGCGTGCGCTATGCGAAAAAAAATTAAATAAATTAAAAATTGAACAGCGCTTACGACTTTTCAAGATACGTTATTCTGTAATTACTCATGTTTATATAGTATTACTGTATTGGCTTGATTCTATCTTCAAAATGCATAATTTCTTGTTGAAATATTCTTAGTTTCATTGGGAATTAGATTGGGAGTTTTTATTGAGTTTGAGTGAGAGACTGTCTGTCTGTAATGCAATTTTGATAGAAACATTTAACACACTCGCCAGTTTCCGATCGATAAGAAATTTTCCATGCATATAATTTTTTCAAAAACTTTACATAAAAATGGAAAAGTTGGTGATTTAGCACTCCTGTTAAGTATGAAAAATAGCTAAATTTGTTAAATGTACCAAATTATTAAGAAATATTGACAAAGATTCAAGAAATGTTGACACTACCGAAACGACTATAACAAGCAAAGGAACCAAAACTATCAAAATTGCTAAAACGAACAAAAATGTTAAAATGACCCAAAATTATAATTAAAGCTGAAGGATCTAAGGACAAAGAAAATGATAATAAATTTACGTGCTATTTTTGTGGAGAGTATTATATGAAAATGAACGAACAGCCGGTTGATGATTTGATCCAATGCAATTATGCCAGTAATGTACAGCTTATGAAGGAAATGGCATATTTCTATCTGACAGCTATACTAATGACTGATAAGTTGTATTTTTTATTATTTTCTCCTTTATTTACCTATGTTTTTTATATACTTCGGTATCTGTTCTTTAACTAACAGTGTGTGTTCACTTTGCCCTATGAGCTTATCCACTTTACCCGGTGGGTTGGGCAAAGCGGATAGCGGTACCAGTTATAATTTGATTAATAATTTTGAATAAAGTACTGATGTTACGTGTTCTTTGTTAGTTATATTAAAAAGTTTAATAAATACTATTTCAAACTCAGTCATATTTTTTTACTTGACTGTATCGGTTTCCTTCTCATAGCTCGCCGAAGGTTAAGGTATCCACTTTTCCCGGCCTTACCATAGGGTAAGGCCGGGAAAAGTCATTTTGTAAAAATAGGTTTTATAGTACGGTTTATTTTGAAAATAAAGCCACTTATTCCATTAATGAGGAATAAGTGATTTATTTATAAGTGTTAAGTTGATTTTATTTTTACTTTTAATGCATATTAATGAGTAGGTATTTCTACAAACATGACGTCTTCACGTATTTAATAAAACAAGGAAGAAAATTCTGTAATAGCCGCGCAAGAATGTAATTTGTATGGTGATGCATCAATAATATGAGCACCGGCATGCATTGAGTACGTAATTTTCTTTCTTGCATGTCATGGATTTCCATTGAGGTATGACTTCTACATCACAATTATCACTTCAAGGCTGAATCGAAAATTGTTTGTTGTGTGATCGTTAATGTTCCTCCTAACGGTGTATATTGTCTTTATTGATTTGCTTGACCCTAAAAGAAAGTGCACCTACTTGTAAAATTCGTATAAATCTATATTTATAAACAATAAACAGGTAAAAGATTCGTCGCATTTATTATAATAGTAATGTTAGATTTTGGGTTCGGTCTTATTGTTCTTCGATGATTAACCGATTTTAAAGTATTTTTTATTGAATAGATTGTAAGAATAGAGGTCATAGAGTAAGAGTGGTAAACAAGGGGTACCCGTATTGTTTTTAAATTACTCGATATCTTTGCTAATTGGTAATTGTAGTGTTTTTGAATACTGTAGTATAAGCTATTAAGCTATCATGAATATTAAATAAAAAGTAGGTACCACTGGTGCTTAGAAGAGTGTACGTAATTATTAAACTATATCTACCGAGTTATCACAAAAAGTTAAATAGAAAAGCTAATTATTTTTAATTCATTACTTTATAACATTTAGTATTCTTCAAGTTGACAAAATATTATTTAATTATTTACAATGCCTAATCACTTATTTTTATCTTTGCTTATACCTAAGCTTACTTGCCATGACTTGCTTTACCTTATAAAAATCATATTTCAGGATACTGCTTTTATAAAACTAACATTTAGTAATATATAGTTAAACTAAACGTAAATTGTTTGTATATATGTATACAATTAAATTTATAAAGGTAGGCGTAATAAGTTAAAATTAGAGTAGATTATATTTTGAAGTTTAACTGGATATTGCTAAATTCTCTGTATGAGACTTTATATATAGATATAAGACTTTAAGATGTTATTTCGTATAGTTTTTATTATGTAGGTATGGAGAAGTAACCGAGCATCCGTCATTCCAACAACTTTAACAATACAATCACCATCTCGCACCGGTGACCCCACCACAGCCGGTGCGCCTACGCCGAGCGAGCCGACCGAGCCATTCACTTGGCGCACTCTTGTTTAGAACGTCAAACATCGCGCGCGCACACCAAATAAGATATTTTTTTTTATAAAGAATACAATATCGTGATGGAGAAGGAGCATCAGCCAGATTCTATGGCTACCATAACCATGAAACCGGAATATCCGCCATCTGAAGTTTACAGTGCTTCAGAGCCGCCACCGGTAAGTTATACCGTCCGTTATTCGTGACGACAAAATTGTATATTTTGACAGTTTTTATCATACTTAATTTGTATATGTTTGAAAATTATTCTAAAAATTAGGAGTAAATTAGTTTTTTTTTAAATCGTCTTCTATTAATTAAATTAGTGTTATTTTTTGTTGGTAATATTGATTGGAGTTAATCTCGAAAATGAAGAAATCTTCGAAATGAGCTTAGTGAGTCATTCGACTATATAACAAATCATATACTGTATATTGTAAAACGATGGGAAAGCGCCTTTCTCTCAGGCAGCGGTTGTTAGCCGTTGACGTGAAACCGCCCATTGGAGAACATTAGTTTATCATTTACGCCTATACATATATATCTTATGTACATGTTTGTAATAGGTATGCATTTTTATAACGTGAATGTTACGTACGCTTAGTATCAAAGTAATAATACTCTGATGACGATAGAAAATAATACTACTAGTATTCTGTAAACAAAATAAGAACTGTCTAATTTCAACTATTTTTTGCAATATAGAAGTGCTTTAAGCATTTAACGTTATGATGATATGTTGATTTGATTGCGAATTTGTGGTCCTAGTATGGTAGCACATAAATATATAGATGTATAGTTGGCATGCGATGAACCGCTAGTACGTGAGTGAGGTTCTAACGTTACCGGTTCTTTTCATAATCTTATTCAATCATCGATGAATACTAATGAAACCCCTACAACATGAGTATCACGCTTTCTTTATATATTTCTGTTTACTTATTCAAATATTTAAATGCATATATTGTATCTTCTGTAATCAAAATTCGTAATTTTTTTTTTGTTATTTGGTACAAGTCATGTTTATATATCTGTACTGAATCTTTTGAATGAAATAAAGTTAACTCTTTTTTTTTTTTTAATAAATATGTATATGTCCAACAATTTAAATGATGAGGCATAAAATATTAAGACAAACAAGACATGTGAGATGGTTTGTTACTTTTAAAAGTAATCGTTATTTTAATTTTTATGGAATTGTTAAATTAATTTGAAGATTGGACTAATCGATAGGGATTTTTTTGCGTATGTATACTAAAATGCTAAAACCAATCTAAGCCGTGTAGAGTCGTTCTTAAGTAGTTAGGAAAACGTTAATGTTTTTCGAATCAACACTGAACAAGATAAGATTTGCTCCTTTCTGAGAACTGTGATGAAATATGTGCCCATAAATGTGGGAGATTCATTGTTCTATTGTTCTTACTCATCATTATAATAAATATTATATAATTACAGTCGGTCACGCGACAACATAGGCCAATTGAATTTATAAACATTTTTTTTCTTCATATACATATTTTGATTTCGTTTCATTGTATTTGAAAATTTTATCGTGTCAATTGTTTTTAAACGGAATGCGCCTAGAAAAGTTATTCTGTTTGTTTGTGTGTGTGAACTAATGACAGACGTTAAAATTGAAATTTTGAACTCCTTTTTCATATATGTATACAAAGTCAATTTTATTAAGATTAATAAACGAAAACGTACCTACTCTTACATAATAAAAATAATACTTTTAAGATAATACTTTAAACTGTTATAAATATAATGTTTCATAAACATAAATTCACGACAATTCGACGTTCGAGATAAATATTAAAATGTTATGTTAAACAGATCGGAAAAACCCTATAATACCTACTTGGAATAAAAAGTAGCGTAGAATAATGAAATCGTTACTGGCGTAGTTGACCAAGTCGCATTGGACACAATGATGCTTGCGTCACATCCTTGTACTTTTAACAACTCTATATAAAATCGTTGTTTACATTCTCGAATTTGTAAATTAAATTCATATATTTATATAACTATTAAGAGAGTCAAGCGAATTCAATAACGAAATCTCTTTTCCGATATGAAGGCTGTAAATTTCGAAATTATAATTGCATTACAGGTTTACCACTACAGAAGTATTTTAAGTATTCATTTGCATATTTTGAAGATTAAATAGAAAATATGTTGATTATATAGGACTTTTTTAAATATTGAATTTAATTAATTTGTGTTTAAAATATATTATTGAAGAACCCGTTGAAGTCTTTACGACGAGACTAATAATAAATACTAATCAAGTATGCAGGTTTACGAAAATGTTTATATTAATAAATTGATGATTCTCTACCTATTGCATATAGCTTACAAACTTGTTATAAGAACAATTTCTACTAAAAATACATGAAGTCGACTTTTATGAGTCACATTATTTTATCTGTTAAATAATAATAATAACTTATTTATTTACTTCTTAGCATATATATAGTTTTAAAGAAACGGTACAGTAATGTAGGTATTGGATATCCATTGCTTGGCCGTGAAAGGAGTTGACATCGATTTCCTTTTTCTTTCGGTTTCTTCATTAACACACCGTTTATTCTTTTGTAATTTAGTTAGGTTAAATGAAAATAGGCTTTGTTTTGTTCAAAAAGATCTCTTTGAATGGACGAAAGAATGAAGTGTAAAATGAAGCCGCAGGTCTTGTAGAGTTCTACATTACTATTGCGTTTGAATAAAAACCTTATTGTGATAAACTTAAAGTTTAAAATCGTATATAATTGAGATATCTAGATGCTGTCCACCTTATGTTAAAAACTGATGACTATATTGAGACTTTAATCGAGTGCTCTTTTAAATTAGTTTATAGTCAAACATCATTTAATAAGGCAAATGTGTAATATGTTTTACTCATGAAGTCGTATGTACCAGATATATTTTTCGATTAAATTATTTATTTAATTGTTGATCTCAAGGACAACTTTTTGTTAAATACGTTAATATTTTGAGAATATATAAAGCAAATGAACGGTTAATCAACGAATTATTTGCAAAATATGCGTGTCCTCGTTATTTAACATTTTCGTAAATTTTCGTAACAGTCTCCTAAGGTCTATTCATTGTTATATAATAATTGAATTCAATCTTCTTTACAGTCAATAATTCAGAAAGTTTAATCTATTGTAATAATTAAATTCGATTCAGCTAAGCAGTGACAATTGTTTGCAAAACAAATTACGAAGATTAAAATTTGACATCGTTATGCTCTCGGAAGACGGACAGTTTTCCAGCGCAGTGGTAGCGCTTTCTCTGAGGGTACTTTCATATAAAATGCAGTTGCGATTGAGTCGCCTTTATTTATATATAATTTAAGGTTTTAATGTAAATAAATTTAATATATTTTAAAATGCTATATTCATAACATTGAAATGTAAAATATAATAAAAACAAAATTGTTTACACGTTAACTCATACTAGTGTTATAATACATTTAATTTCAATGACCGATTCTTAATTTAGAAATATTCGGTTCTTTGGGTTCTTAATATTTTAATAGTTATTTTCTGATAAATATCATAAATGAATGGTAAGAGTCACACCAGATAGTAGATGTGTGCGTTTTGAATTGTTAGTACAATTGTTTTAGATACAGAAAAATCTAGTATTGTACGGAAAAATATGGGAAACTAATTTTCGGTGTTATTTGTTGATGAAATGCCTTGAAACATTTTCATGTTACTGTAATATGCAATATAACAAATTAATTGGTAGTTATTTTGTCCCTAATATCATTTTACTTCTAATTTTACAACAAAAAAACTTTAAACATCTACGAGTATTACATAGAACTCATTGGTCCAGTTTTTGTGAAAAGTTCAGTAAAAGCGTTCTAAATTTATGTAATTTTACAGCTTGTATTTAAATTCTGGAAATAGTTGATGCTCAAATTTTAAAGTGTTTAAATGCTAAAATTTACGTTTACTCGTATTTAAATTAATTTCGAGTGTTAACGTTATTATAAAATGTTTTACTTTTTGAAGTAAACTCTTATTTTGATTAACATTCAATATTTATTTTACTCATAAATATGATTATGTGCTAAATATGATATTTTTTTAAAACGTTTAAGAAGAACATATTGATGTAACAAGCAAAGCTTAAGGCAAACAATTCAACAGTCACTTTCAGTAAATTACATATTGATTTAGTTGTATCAATATAATACGTTAATTCAATTCTGTGAAGTATTGTTTAAAAGAGAGAACGTGTAGTCATGTTACTTTATTAAGTATGTATACCTACTTATGTATTTTTAATATTATAGTTTACCACATCTAAATAACATAACTGCGCATTTAAGTTTAAATACGAACACTTTTCTTGCAATAGTGATTTAGACCCATTTATTTAATTTTCAAAACTAGTAACTATAGTTCATACTGTCATTAGTTTAATAAATAAAAGTGCTTTAATTTGTGTTATTCGTATTTGTGAAAGATAATATTAGTAGAAAAGCAATATATGCTGCATCATCTATGTTGAATTTTTTATTGTGTGTTAAACAAATGGACGCATTATGATTTTCATAAATATTCACAGGCCTACCGCCAGAGGGTGTCCTCATCAGTGCAAATAGCTCGTATCGCTGCATTGACTGTGGTTGCCGCGTCTTTCATCCTCGGGTCTTTCATCCTGGCATCCAGCTGGGTATCAGCGCGCGCTTCATGTCACCAACTGGAGCAATTGGACGCCATGCTTGACAAGGAGCTCGCTTTAGAGGGGAGGTCATATGGAAACGACGCTCTGATGCCTGTAAGTACATTTTAAATTTTAGCAAATTAAAGTATATTAAAAAGGTAGGGAGATAAATAGTTTTGAATAAAAAATAAAGGTTCCTGAATTTCCCAATTCGAACATACTCATACCACTAGGAGCTTCAATGTTGATTGAAAACTTAGTACAGTTGGTTTACAAGCGCATAAAGACAAAGTTTATCTTTAAGCAATAACTTATGAACTAGCTCGAGGGAATTTACTACAGGTTAAAGCTTAATACAGCTAAGAGAAAATGTTCACTGTGGCGCATTCGTTCTTACCTTAAAATACGAGAGTTCAATTACCGTTCGTGACAAATATATGGAGTTATTTCAGTGTGCATATTTTCTCTCAACGAACATCTAGAAACAGTTGATAGCCGTCGTTATAGAGGGTTTATAGTTAAAGACTGGGAAAGGTCGATCATTATGTAATTACAAACATTAGTCGTTGCAATAATACTGTAGAGAAATTGAAAGAAAGTAAACTTTACGATTGAGATATTATAATAAACCTTGAATGTCTTTCACCTGTTTAAAATAAACATTATTATGTACTAGAATGTGTCACAATTTAAACAATGGAATATTGTACGGATATAACATTCATCTTTCATGTATTTCTTATGTTTGAATAACAAATTTTAAATAAAAACGTTATTATTTTGTATGGGAATATTTAATATCTGAATATTATATGACACCAATATTTCTAAGAGTTTTAAATGTGAGCTTGCAAGTTAAATAAATGAAACATTTTATAACTAGATACTAATTGGTTGGCCTACGTGAGTGAAAGGCCATTATATAAATAAATAAAAATTTTAACAAAACAAAAACCGACTTCATAGGAAAAACAAATTAATATGCACTAAAAAGTAAAAAAATAATTGCGTATTCTTCTATAATTTGATAATTAACTTACTATTTTCTACTCAACAATATGTAGGACGAATGTGTAGTGTGGTTGATAATTTATTTACAATTATTGTTACTTTTGGAGTCGATGTCAGCCAAGATGGGTTTATAACTACATACATAGTTAGTTATAGGTGAGATGTGCTTGTGTCGCACGCGCAACTTAACGAGGCGAATAAAAGTCAATTTGTAATGTGTATGTTTTTGTTTGTTTTTAAAAGATTCCCGTATTATTATTGCTAGGTATATTATAGTGTTTCCTTAGCTGACATCGACTCCAAAAATAACAATAATTGTAAATAAATTATCAACCACACTACACATTCGTCCTACATATTGTTGAGTAGAAAATAGTAAGTTAATTATCAAATTATAGAAGAATACGCAATTATTTTTTTACTTTTTAGTGCATAATAATTTGTTTTTCCTATGAAGTCGGTTTTTGTTTTGTTAAAATTTTTATTTATTTTTCGATTTTTAGTGAATCTGAAGTACACTCACTAATTTGTAGAAAATGGGTAGACCTACTAAACGTGCAGCTCATATGAGACAGCGCCGTTTATATTATTATTTAAATATATTAATCTAAAACAGTGAAACGTAAAGAAAAATGCATTTTGGTACTGAATTAATAAATATTAGTTAATATGGTTAAATGTATGAATATAAATTAACATGTTTTGATTAAATAGATTTAGTTGGTGGGGTAATTTAGTTGGGCAGCCATAACATAATCAAATAGTTATTTCTAGTAATAATTAAATAAACTGTATGTTTATAGATGTTGCGTTATACCATTCTTCACCATAAACTATGACGGAATGTCTGTATATTAAAAAAAGGGGAAGTATCTATATTATCCTAACTAATATTATAATTGCGAAAGTAAGTTTATTTGTGACGCTTTCACGCATGTTTATGCGTGTAGTGGTTTCACTAAGCTGATTTAAAAAATTCTTTCACCAATGGAAAGCTACATTATCAGGGAGTAACATAGGCTACATTTTGTCCCCATATTCCCACGGGACCGGGAACTACGCGGGTGAAACCGCGGGAAAAACACTAGTAATCAATATATAAATATACATAAATATAACATGTATATAAGAGTACTTATACGATATATTATATAATTTTCAAAATTGGTCTCAACTTTTAGTAGATGTTCAAATATGTTTCAATTACAAACATAACATATATACTAATGCTTACATGCATAACTCATATTATAAAGAGGAAAGATTTGATTTTTGTTTGATTTTTTATTACGATTTAAATCAAAAACTACTCGACCGATTTTAAAAATTCTTTCACCCTTAGAAAGCTACGTCTTTACCAAGTAACATAGGCTATATTATATTTTCAAAAACTTATAGATCCCTTCTTAAAATGGAGCAATGTAACCCAACGTATTTAACTGTTGCCTATAAAAGTTATTATTTCGCGTGCGCTGCGAAAACTATTGACGGTATATAAGAAGTGTTTTATACAATAGTACTACAAGTACTTGATTATAACGATGTTATGGTAGGTAAATGATAAATCTAGATAGCCTATAAAAGATTCGGTCGTGTATCGTTAATTTGCTACTAAGAATTGAAGATTTCCGTTACTTTGTCATGGATCCTATAATCAGAATCTAACGAAACTATCATCAAACAACCCTTGAAGTATACTCTTTCCAATAAAAAAAAAATCATCGAAATCCGTTGAATAGAAATCGAGTTATTCGTCCATTTGTCGCGCACATACCTCATGCAAATTTACGACTTATATGGTTTTCTCATGGATTCCACTGTCAAAACTGGACCAAAAAAAAATGGGACCAATGGGAAAGCAAACCCTTTCAAATAAAAAAAAAATCATCGAAATCGATTCATCCAGTCGAAAGTTATGAGGTAACAACACCAAAAAAAAAAAACATACAGACGAATTGATAACCTCCTCCTTTTTTTGAAGTCGGTTAAAAAATGTATCTCCTATTTGTTTTATTTTATTAAACTTCCTCAGTTCTCTTTCTCAAATTAAGTATACAGGTTATTCCTGATTGATTTTGGATATTAGAAACTATATCTAATGGATTAATAATACTCTTAGATAACAAACCACAAATGTATGCGAGCCAAAAATAAAATAAGTATACGTTTGTAAATAATTTATTAGACCTCAGTAAGTAGTACAGTACAGTAACAAGGCCGGCAACGCAACTGCAAGTCCTCGGATGTTGCAGGTGTCCATGAGCAGTGGTAGTCACTTTCCATCAGGTGAGCCTCCTGCTCGTTTGCCCACTCTTACATAAAAATAAAAAAAAACAGGCTGTGAATATCCCATTTCTGGGCTAAGGCCTCTTCTCCACTTTTGAGGAGAAGGTTTGGAGCTTATTCCACCACGCTGCTCCAATGTGGATTGGTGGAATATACATGAGACATCATTTTAGTAAAATTTGACACATGCAGGTTTCCTCACTATGTTTTCTTTCACCGTCAAGCACGAAATTAATTATAATCACAAATTAAGCACATGAAATTCAGTGCTTGCCCGGGTTTGAACCCATGAGTTAAGATTCACGCGTTCTTACCACTGGGCAATCTCGGCTTTTTTACTTTAATAGACCTCAAGAAATATAAAAATTAATGTTTTCTGCCCCGATCCTGGAAAGTTTTTGTCGTCAGAATTTCACGTTAGACGTCGTATTTTCTTCCCGGTGACGGCGGCGACTTATTTTGCTCACGAGTGTTGTTCGTGACCGGCATAGACGAAGCGTCACTTTAAATTCAGTTGCAATTTTCTGGTGGATGACGGATTCGGTCTTGGTCAATAACGCCCTTTCATTAGTCTTCCCCTGATTTATTGTATTTTCAGATTGTGTAGAATACGAAACTTTTATTCTAAGATTGTTTAAGCGTATCTAGGTAATTTGTAAGGATTTCAATATAGTGCTAAACTTATTTAGTATAAGGTAAAAAGTAATTATATCGTTAGCTATTCATTTAATATAGTGCATATAATTCAAGGTGCTTTTTTATATCGTCATATATTTTTTGTGTGGTTCAAAACATTTGTTATCTTTTATTATTTTAGTTTGTTGACCCGTGGGCTTAGCATTGTCGTTTCTTTTACATTCAAGACACAAGACAACCCGTGGGAATATGTTTTGCCATTGTTATTAAATGACAATCTACGAATAGATTAATCTTTTATTAATCTTTATGGTATGGAAAATAACATAGTGAATATCGTTGAAATTAATTGAACACAAATAAAGTAATATTTAATAACCTTTGTTTTGTTTCTTTGATTTTTTTTACATATTTTTCATGTTTTCATTGTTTATTTGTGATGGATCACAACCGGCAATATTTTGGTGACGTAATTGTGATTCGCGTAGTTGTGTACTTATAGCGTATGTTTGTTTATGGTTGTGTTGCAAAGTCCGCTGTGCCACGACGCGACGCCGCCGCACCGGATCACCTTGAATCTTCACGTTACGCAAAGCTGCGGTTCTAACAGAGCTGTCTTAATGATCCGAGGCAAAAAGTATGGTTAAGAAATTAAAAGGTGTATTTCATAACAGAACTTTATTGTGACGTATAAAAGGTAACGCACCTGTTCACAGGCTGTAATTGATCAATGTAATGATTTTCATGACTAGTACAAGTAATTATTTTGAAACGTTTGTTATACAAGATTTAAATACTTAAATAGAAAATTAGGATAATACTAATAATATGATCGTATTCAAATATATAATACGTTGATTTGAGACACGAAGAAATATTCCACAATTTACGGCTAGGACGAGTAGTATCTTGTGCAACTGGCTGACCTTTAATGAAGCATTCATTTCGGGATGGTTCGATGCCACGTTTGACATTTATAGGGTCACTAGCTTTTATAATGTTTTTTAATATTAACACTAGAAGTCAATCTTGAAAGGTCTGTGTTTATTATTATAATAAGGCTCTTAGCCTTCATGAGAATGTTTCGTTAGTATTAGAATTACTTTTTTTATAAGTGTAAACTGCCGATAAACGCGATGACGATCACATTTGATTGATTGTTTGGATGCACGAAAATAAATTATATAAATTTGCTTTATTATTACTATCAAATATTTTAAATGTTATTTTACGGTCCAAGTCTTTTAAAATTCTCCAACCTTGATGTGCCAAAGATACAAAAAATTACGAAGTATAAAAACCTCTTTTGTGTATTTATAAAAAAGTGAATGTATTTGTCAGTAACGTTTAAATATACATTATTAAACATGTAATTTATAATTTACCGACTCATACAATACATAAACATTGTTTGTAGTTCGCAATATTGTCTCTAGCGAAAGTTGCAATACGGTCAATGACCCGAGGTCGCGGGTGCATCTCCACGTCATAGAAAATCACGGTTTCGAATATAACACTCACTTGTTAGCCGTTCTGTTGTCGTACTTAGAAAGTAATAATACATTATGTAATATAGGAAAGAATACCTTTAAAATTTGTATATTATATAAGTCCGAGTAGTTCTGGAAGTATTTATGCAATACAATATGAATTTTACAGGGCTGAGTAGACATATTTTTTTTGAATTTTTGATACTTCAAAATGTACATGTGTACTATATGATATGATAGATAGGCATAAATAGAGGCACTATGGTCGTGCCTCTATATCTCGGGTATATAATTTATTTAAAGTAAATAATCCAAGTGAGGATGTTTCTTCCTAACTACATAGTTGATCGTTAGTTAGAATCCGGCCATTAAAAAATAAATTAGGTAGTGGGTATTATTACACTCCCATGTTTTGGAAAATAATTAATTAACGCCTTTACTATTGCGCTTGATCTATTCTAGGTAGAATGCACACGTATTTCTAGAAACAATTGTGCAGTATAACTGTATTAACTATATCGGTCAGGAGGACGCTACAGATGTAGAGTCACTAGATGTAAAATGTATACCAAATAACTTATACTTTATTATTAAGGTATAGTATTTTAAGGTATCAACATTTTGCGTGTTGTATAACACTTTCCCCTTTTATGTTTAATTTATGATTGCAATAATACATATTTACGTCTGAATTAAAAAATAATTACTTTCTTTTCACGCAAAATTAAACTTTTTAATAAGTTTACTTTGCGGTAAATTACACACTTTTATTTGAATACAACTAAAGTCTTTTTTCGTTACGGTGTCGTGTTTTCATAAATAATTTTTTATTTTATTATGTAAGTCTTTTGACTTCGCTAATAGTTTTATTATATTATATCGCGCGTCAAAAAGTAATTGAATTAAAAAGTGAAAAGAAGAGCTTCAGTATTTATATTTTTTAATCAAGCGAATAATTTTTATAACCTGTATATTATTTATTTAACAGGGCAGTGCGTTAATAGTTTTTATGGCTACGTTTTAATACTACAGTTGTTTACATTTAGAATTCCTAACAAGGATCAAGATATCTTACACTCTCTCTTTATGTTATTTGATATTTATCTACAAGGCCTTGCAAGTTTTTTTTTATATTTATTATAGTAAAATAAATAGCCAGTGAATCTGTATTAAAAATAATATGGCATCTAAAGTTTTAACTAACTACAAGAAACATATATCTAAATAAACACACTTTAAATCTTTATTAAAGCGCTAAATATTCTCACGTCCCTGTACTTTACTATTGTTATTTTGTTTCAAAGTACAATTCAAAGTTATATAAATAATATAATGTGCCGCAAATTGTATTGAAATTACAACGTTTTAGGCTTGAAGGCTTCAACATTACCATGTCAGGTATGTATGTGTTTGTATTGTGATTCAGAAAATTAAAATAAAAACTCAAATATAATAGCATTTCCCTACTTGAAACTTGAGTCATATTTGTGCGAAGATAAAAACAACATACAAAATAATCATACTTCAATTCATGACATCACATCAGATGAATATAGTTATGACAGTTATAATCAAATACAATGTTATTTGGTCGTCAAGCCTAGTGTATGCAACCCTAGAAATAAAAAAATTAAAACCTCTACAATATGTTAATCAGAAATACTTATACGTACGTTTTTTATTCATTTAATAACTTCTAAGGACTGAGGGACGAGCATTGAATTACATTCAAGAGTTTTATTCCCTTTGGTAATTCAATCCAGCATTAGTTATTTCCTTTCCGTCTCTATTATCATGTTGAGGTCTTAAGTTTCTAAAGTTTTGTCGATCTTACTTGCTTGTTACTTGCATTTCTTTCATACTCATAAAATTTGTTTTGTTTTTATTATGAAAAAATTAATATATATATAAAGTAATATAGATGTTTCATGTTACATACATTACATTATTAGAACTATTTAATTGACCTATCTGTTCATAGATGTGTGATATAAGTTTTAATTGTGAAATTTACAATTAATTTTATTATTCTATCATTCGTTGCCACTTCCTCGTTATCACGCAACGTAGGCAATAACTGTTAACGTTTAAAGTATTTCGTAAAGCAGTAAAAGTGTTGTGGGCGTCGGTACAATGCGACAATTGTAGGCGACGTAATCGTCGTTTTCTATCGGTTGCGGTCGCGAACACTGCGCGCTTGGCTGCTCGTTATTAACTGACAATACTTTAAATCGTTTTTTATGTATTTTAACGTAATATTTGTCTTCCTAGATTATTTCATAATCAAGACGTCTTCTTCCGTCAAAAAACAATATATTTTGCACAAAAATCTTAGTTCATATTTAGTATATAATGACAATACAAGAAGCATCTCCACAATGACATAACACATTAGTGATTACATAAAGACTTATTTCTGTCGTCACTTCCGTTGAGGCAGAATATTCTTAGAACAGTAAATGACACTATACTAAGATTTTTCTAGTTAAATATTGTTCGGAAGAGCAATAATAAATCTATGTATATAGATCTTAACAGTTGAAGACATGAGTTGATGAAGGTATAAGGTTGATGTGATATGTAACACACACAAGTTTGTTTTATAATGAGAGTTAATGTTTCATTACTTATTTTATGAATATTTGAATGTTTGCGTAATTTTGAAGTACAATCGTGTTGCAGTATTTTATTTTATCGGTGAACAATTTAATATATTGGCAAAAGTGGTATTAATTAATAATAGGAATATAGCACATTATTCCGATGCGTAGGAATAAGGAGCAACGTAACAGTCGCGACGTTTCGTGTGATTAATAAAATTATTATGAGTCTAATTTTTTTCCAAATTGTCATGAAAATGTGTATAGGGGACCATAACACTTTCAATTATGACATAAAATAAACATTTATTAAAATGCTTCTTATCGTCTTCTTACACCTATGTCTTAAATTGTCTCATGGTATACTGCCAAACAGCAATACTTATTATTGTTGAGTAATGTGTTTTAGTTGAAAAGGTAAGCCAGTGAAACTATCGACACAATCATAGTTCCCAAGTTTGGTAGCGCATTGACGATGTAAAGATGGTTAGTATTTGTTAAAGTGAATAATCCCAAAAAAGCCCAATATTTATGGGCAGTGATGATCAAATTATTTGATATAAAATATATGTTTCACATGTTCTAGCCACTTGGCCTATTAGACAATTGATAAGTCATTATTTATTACAGAACAACATGAAAAAATGCTTATATAAATATATACTTTTTCTTTCTTTTATTGTGTAAATGTTTTTCGGATTAAAGTATATAATGGTTTATGTTTTTAGTAATATTTTTGTAAATGTATGTAATTCCTGTGTTTTTAATACGACAGCATTATAAATGTTATTCTGATACATCTAACTTAAAATATATATTCGTCTCGATTAAGGAAGAGAGAATTCCACAAAGTCACGATAAAACTAGTAAAATATATTATAATACTACCCATCTAAATATGTCAAAATTCTGCATTATAGGTTGAATTTTATTATAATTTTTCCTTATTTATTTGATAAAATCGTGAAATCAACATTGACAAGTCCTTAAAAATGAACTTGATCACGCGTAAGTCACAGATGTCCGTCATGATTAATATGTCACGTCTATTGGTCATAAAATTATACTTTTGTTTAACGCTCTACTTCCTTGAATTATAATCGAAAGATTTCATCATCACCGTCATAATCTTATGAAAGTGTGACAATTCAAAAGAAAATTAAAAATTTCAAATTTAAATTTGAAAAACATAATGCTGTCGGATTTTTATGACAAAAAAACAGTATAAGCAGTTTTGAAACTGAGATTTACTTTTGTATGAGCTAAGTTTGATTTAAATTCCCAATCTATTTCCACATTTAGTCGCATACATATTAATTTACAATCAACTATATATATACAGCTATTGAAAACGTTGGCTTGCAACAACTAACCTTGCGCTTTTTCTATGCATGGTTTTATAGGGGCGCAGAATCCGCATTATTATCTAGTGAGAACTCTATAATTGGCCTGAACAAAGAGCTTGAATATATTCGTTTGTGTGAGTTTGGTCTATTTAGAAGATATAAATAGTTAGTGATTAAAAAATTACCAATTCATTTATTTTTTTAATTCGATTTGTCGGTATTCAAAATATTAAGCTAAAACAATTGCAAAGAGCCAAATAAAACATTTGTATATATGAAGTAAATATTTAAAACGTACTTACGTAAGAGACTGGGTACTTCGTACATAGCGGCGCCATTTTGTGATGAGCACTGGATGGCTTTTCTGAAAGTGAGCGGTGCTGTGGAACGTCGACAACTTTTTGCACGTTGTTCTTAATGTAATGCTTTTGTGTGCAAACAATTTAAATACGTAAATATTGCTTGAAATATACTTAATGAGCAAATGCAGCATATAAAGATGGTAAAAATATATTTAAAATTGAAAATCATCGTATTTTTAATGAACACGTGACTCGGCAATTTATTTTGCTTCTGAAGAGTGTTATTTATATTTCAAAAAGGTAAATTGAATAAAAATCATGTAACCATGTACGTTGTTATGATAATTTCTAGATAATCAAGCAAATAACAAGCAATCAAGTACTTCCGTCATTCGACTACTATTTATCTCTCTAGCCTGAAGATAATTGACTAACGTTTAATTATTTTTTTGATATAATCTGTGATTTGCGTTTTACTAGTATTATATGCTATTATATGTTTGATAGAGTTAAATGCTGATAACAGACATCTTGTCTTTGTTTTTTATTTAAGGGATATTCTTGTAAAGGGAATAATTTAGAGATAAATTCATAAAAAATTTAGATTGTGGGTTGTCGTAAATTACACATCTAAAAAATACTTCAGCCGCTGAGTGTTAGATGAATTTTTAAAACATCACTCAGTAGGATTCAAATACATATTTATTCACTGTAGGTCTGTACAAAAATAATAAATAAGTGAATAATTTTGTTTCTAGGACGAACCATTGCCGATTGGTAATGCTCATGCCCTCCACGCGGCGCCACCAGTACAAGAGGTGTCATCGGTGCCCGTGCAACAAAAGCCAGTTGTGGCCTCTCCCGATAGCTTATTGAAAGAGGATCCTCTCAACCATGCCGAATCTAAAATCGATGAAGATAAACTCCAGGTAAAACATCAAATAATATCAATTTTGTGTACAAAAAAAATAGCATAATATTGCGGATAATATTTATTTATTTATACTGAAATTATTTACATAATTATAAAAATTGGAATATTTCATGAGTAATCCGTCATTCATCAACACTAAAACATTAGAAGAATTTAAGTGACTCTTCTATACATCATTTTCATATCCTTAGTTACTCGCTAATTAGTCAATCGGAAGATTCAGTCACTGTTTTTTATTGCATAGGTAGGCGGACGAGCATATGGGCCACCTGATGGTAAGTGGTCACCAACGCCCATAGACAATGGCATTGTAAGTTGTTAACAATCGCTTACATCGCCAATGCGCCACCAACCTTGGGAACCAAGAAGTTATGTCCGTTGTGCCTGTAATTACACTGGCTCACTCACCCTTCAAACCGGAATACAACAATACCAAGTACTGCTGTTTTGCGGTAGAATATCTGGCACTTGCACATTGTAATAATACATATATAACATGTTTAAAATTAAACTTAAAACAAATATTTCCATTAAATTTTCACAATCGACATTTAATGATAAAACGTTATTGCTTAGACAGTCATTATGCACACACGTGAAAGTGTCATTAGTGCATTTTAGCTCTCAAATCACGGCTGAATGGATATATGGAGTCGTCCGCTTGCGACATTTGAACTACGTTCTCCTTTTTCATGTTTTCATTAGCTTAACGAGCGTACCGGTAGTGTTCGAATGTTTAATTGAGACAGAATACAAATGACACGGTCATTATGTAACACATTATGTAAATTCGTGAACAATAATTTCGATTCATGGGTTAAATGTACAAATGCATGCGATGGAGCGTGGCTATGCAAGCGATGACGTCACGAGACCGCTTTCACTTGCTTTGAGCTTCGACCATTGCACTGATCGTGAAAGCGGATATAGGAATTATCCACCACTTCGTTTTAATGCATTACATTTACAATTACAACATTTACAATAAGTCAGAAATTTTATGTCTCTTTAACAATTTAATGTTATTAAATAGTGGTAAATATATACATAGCAGTATAGGTTGATAGTTATATGTATATGTATTGTATAGTAGCTAATACTCGGTATGTAAAGCAATTATTCGATACAATTTGCACGTCAACTATTGTATGTTGATGGATCTATGCCGGAAACTTTCACGTAACAGCCAATAACTATATAAAGCTTTAATTCGAATCGAATAAATATAGAGCGAACTCATACAACATGAAGAAAATAAGCATTTTTTATATAATTGTAAGATGTTTTAAAACAATACTTGTAATTAGTATTTTTTCTTCTTTACAATAGTTGTCCTGATTTTGTGAGTTCATGTTTAATAATAAAATTGTATACCTACGTTTTGTTACAACATATATCAATGCGATAACTATGCCACAATTTCACAAAATTCATTTCTGTCATAGGAAATTACTTTATCGAAATTCGAAATATCGTAAATCAAAAGTTCCGCCCTGAATTATCTACGGGAAATTCAATCCTTGAAGTTTTACCGCTGCGGATTACCCGGTTTTTTATTTTAACTTTCATATTTTATAGATTACTTGGTTTGAACTTATTATTAAAAAAGTATTTATTTAAAATACATGACTCCATCGTATTCTTTTTATTATTATCGAATTTCAATACCGATATCTAAATATATTATCTGATTCGAATTATTCAACTTCACTATAATGTGGGTTACATTTATTGAATATAGAATTAATATGCCTTATTACAATCTCAGAAATGCCTGGATTAAATTATTTATTCACTGTATATTTATTATGTATTACAATAACATTATTCTACTATAACTAACTTTATTATGTGACGTAGTAAGAGTATCAACTTTAAGTCATACGGTTTAAATTATTACATTATATTTAAAACGTCGATTCACTTGATTAAATATCAATATCGTAGTTGATCCTTACATTAATGATTGCGTGTTATTCGTAGTTCATTAGCAAATAGTAGATATTTGCATATGGATTACAGCTATTTGATTAAATGATGAGCTATCTTTTCGATTGCCAGTAATATTTACAAACGCATAATGTAACAATGGTGCGCAGGCGCATTGTCTCGGACAGGATGTCCGAGAGTATTGTGGCCGGCAAACAGTACAGAACGAGATATTTGTTTTATACGAGATTTTCACTAAGTTATACTTATATTTTTGTTTCTCCTCTTTCATAGATAGATATGTTTTTTTTTAAATAAAATGAATAAATTTCATAATTGCTTTCTAACAAAAACAAAATAAAATAAAACGCATTGTCATACATGCCACGAAAGAAATATACATAAGTACAGCGAGGAGTGAAAAAATGAACAACGTCAATTTTTGTATATCTCTCGTAAATTATTCAATCATAATTCTTAATAATATGTATAATTTTAATTACTTTAGTCTTCGCGGACAGCATACGAAATTTAAAACATTTTTGATCGTATTTTATGTATTAGTGTTTTCCTCACATCAATTAATTAAAAATAAGTTTAACATTAAATTCGTTATAAAATTATATTATTCCCCTTTAAAAGTAAGTACAATATATTTATAGGTGTTGTTTGTTGGGAACTGCAATTTTTAGGTAATTAATCAAGGTTACACGCGTCCGGTCCATTGTTTTCGTAAGTGTTGACTTAAGTTTTTATTCTAATGCATAGTCCCTCTACGTTTATTGTTATAGGTGCTTACTGCTTATTGATAGTAATGTATTTGTGCAAGGCCGGCTGGATAGTTGCCTATCACTCTTTTACAAATGATTCTATTGCATTAAGCAATCATATATACTCAGCATGGCCGTGTTATGTTTAAGAAAAATAGTGAGCCAGTTTATTTCCAGGCTTATTAAGCAGCATATTAGATTCCACAATTCACACTACACACATCTTAAAACGCCATTGTTTTATGTATTGCTCTTCATATTATACGATACGTCATTTAAAAAGCGAAACTAAAAATTATATATTTTATTCCGCGTAATTACAAGCATAATTAAAGTTCTTTAAATACAAATTTAATATTTTCTAGCATAAAAAAGAACAATAAACGATTCCAAACACGATAGCAATTTAGTCTATTATTATTTAGAGAGTGCGGTGGCCCGCATTATCTCTAAATTGCTACTCATTGTATCGTGCGATTATATTCTACACGAATGGTTGCAAAGTGCAAAATATTATGTTATTTATAGTACGTACGATTCACCTCTTGCTCTATTGGTTGTGTTTACTTCAGTTGTTACTGGAATATTCTCTCTATAACCTTAATAATAATACCTTTCACAATCGAGTCGCTTCCATGAAGTCTATTTGATTTCTCTGCTCTAAGAATAGTGACTATTCCGGTGTGAGTTTCGTTATTGTAGACTGTATGCATCGATGCATCTTGAATATATTATTGAAATTGAAATGTATATAATGTAGCAATGTTTTCTATGTGACTAAATTTTTATTGGCGATTGTTTAAAATGTCGTTCATAGATTCTCTATAATAACAATGATTTAAGTTTATATCATACAATGTATATAAATTATATGTAATTAAACACGTTTCTCTATTGCTACATAAACAATGAATAGAAGAAATAAAGATATCTTATAGAAACGTTACTATGTATTTATACATATATTTTTTTAAAAAAGCCCCCATTTTTATGAATGTATCATATCCTTAATATAATTCTCGGATTTTAAGGTCTAACTTTTGTTTTAAAATATGTGTTATCTAATTGTTTCTAGAAAATCGACGATGTTAAGGTTGATACGGTGAACTCTGGTAGCGACGAGAGTTCTGAGTCAGACAGTTCCGGCGAGGAAGACGATGACGACCTCATCAGACCCATGTTCAAGCTCCCCATACAGTTCGACCTCGACGAACTCGCTGGCGCTTTCTTGGCAAACAATCAGAAGTGAGTGCTATTATCTTAAATGAACCAAGAACATCACATTTAATACCTTCTTACATTTACCTAATTACTTAAAGTAATACGTGATTACAAATGTGTTTGTGTTTCATATAGAGCTACGTACTTTATAGTACTTTCCTTTAATTATTATTAGAATTATATCTACTAATCCTTTTAGTGACGAAAACAACAACTTATATAAACCGAATATTTAATACAGTTTGACTAGACAAAAAAACTAAAATTAGGTTTATTTTGGCGGAAAATATTTAAATTGAATATCGAAATAATTGTCAATAGGCGCGTTACTCCGACAAGAACAACGATAGATCAGCTATTGTGTTGCAATTGTGATCGTGTAGTTGTCAAGGTTTTAGAAATAATGAACAATAATAGAAAACAGATCTGAGACATTGAATAAAAAATAGGTTGACCCGTTCAGTACGTTTTGTATATTTATACATTAATAAAAGTATTTATATTCTTATACTTTTAACGCATTCTTGCTTCTTATAAGGTCAGGAGATATAGTGGAAACTAAAAATAGGGCTGAGGGATTTGTACTATTCATTTTAGATGGAGTTATATTGCACGCAAATAATACATATTCAAGCCATAGTTACTGCTCTCATTAAATATTTTGAATATCTGTTTAATAAAATTCAAAAACACAGTTGAGCTATAATTTGATTCAAAATCTCCTTTAGTTTTGTGTTCATACTCCGCAGACGTTTCTATTTATTTAAGTGTTATACGCCTTGTATTTTAAAGGTTTTAATACTTCGTTGGCTAATGGCTAGATATAAGGCCGCAGATCTCGAAGTCCAGGGTGCAAATCACAGGCCAGGCCAAAATGTTATTGGGTTTTTCAGTCAAAGATTCTCAGTAATCGCCCAATGCTTGGAAGTTAGAAGTGAGTAAACTCCAACTAAGTAGCTTGGAAAGCAGTTACGTAAGTGGAACTCTTTCCATGTCTCGGATTGCCGTCCCATCGAAATATGATTATATACTTTGTTTGAGGGCAAACACTTATAATATGACCTACGCAATCTCTTTTCTCTTCTTTAAATTATTTCTCCGGCTTCCGTAGTTGAAACCGATAGTCCATATAATGACCAATGGACATCGGTCACCACCATAACATATACTGGTTAGTGGTTCAGGATGATATGAATTGTTGTGTGCGTTGCTTGCAGAGGTCGCATGAACTGCGTGGTGGAGAGGCGCCATGAGGAGCCTATGGAGAACAAGTTCCCATTCAACATCCTCGGTGCCTTCGCCCCACGCGCCGCACCCGCCGAGCGCGTCGCAATCATCTGCCACGGCGGAGACGAGCGGTAACTGTGTTTTAGTCTATATTGCTATTTACAAATATATCTTGCGATACAAGAAGACATCAAATCAAAACATATATTCTTGAAATAAAAGGTCGAGAAACTTTTAGACTTTCTAAATTAAATTAATTTATATATATCCTTAATGAGAATTAATTAATACCAACTCTTAGTCTTTTTGTCTTAATTGTTTTTGTTAAAAACTATTCTTCGTTAAGGATATTTTTTAATAAAAAAAAATAAGTTAGTTTTTTCAGGTAAAAGGGTATATGTTTTCTGATAGAAACGACTACTTCCACTTTGTAGAGTCGGAAGCGTGTTGTTACAAATTTATACCAATCAATATTTTTATGTAAGTACGTTAAATTGTTTGTCAAAAGATCCCGAAGGAATTCTCGGCTCCGAGATTGCTCCGAAAAGCTATTTTCTGAAATGAAAATAAAAATGAAAATAATTAAAAGTCGCTACGATAAGCTTGTACATGAACAATATACATAATATGGACAATACAACCAAATGACAAACTTTGCTAGTAAATAATTTGAGTATTTGTCGTTCAAAACGAAAATATTTAATAATTTACACATTCATATTTGGTGAAAAGGTACCATAAGTATTTAAATAAAGTTATGGGCGATAACAATTTTGACAATACATTCCACCAGCATCACCGTCGGTTAAAGACTGTGACAATTTATAAAACGACCGACTTCGGTCATGAAATAAAATAAATGTTTTCAAAACACTGATTCGCTCGCCAGCATTTTAATATAAATATTTAACTTAATTCGATTTTCTAACAAATAATTCACGCTATTCCGAGCGTTTAAATATGCAATGGCGTTTGATAAAACGAAATATAGTTTATTCGTTAAAGCAAAAAACATTACTAACAAAACACAACAACAAACGTATTGATGGCAAAATATTGCGTAATTATGTTTAAAGAATTTTAGCAAATGTAAATATTGCTTGTTTGTGTTTGTTTTTATTATCGTATACATTAATTCAATAATTATGCAGTTGCCTGACATTATTCGTTGATAAAACATTTGTATGTTTGTGTTTGTAGAGATATTTATTAAACAATCAAAATAATTGTTATCATAACAATCGAGCTGTTTGCGATTTGTTTACTTTTTAAGCCGATATAATGGTTTAATTGACAGATAGTTATTTTAAGAAAAAAAATAAGAATCTTTTTCTCTACCACTACAACTGAAATCATCAAAAGTACTATATTTCAAGTTCACAAAAAATATGTGCAACAATCTTAAAATGTTGGTAATCCACGACAAAAAAATCTCTAAAGACATACTATAGCTCCTCCGCTTAGGAGCTACTACGCTGTAGACAGACATACAGATTCACATGTTAACAGTCAGTATAGTAAAGCTGAGTCAAAACACCGCGCTGATTTTCATCTGTCTCGTCTTGGACATTTCGCAAAATCAACTTTACAATGCAAACAATAACAGATAAAGAATGAGTATGAGTAAAACAATCCACGTTATTGCGAAACAATCTGTAGAAGAAAAAGTAATTATATAAAAAGTTAAGTGACAATTACACAAAAAATCTAGCAATTTTACCAAGTCAAGAAGTTTAATTTCCAGATATCTTATATTTAATTACGCGAAGTATTTTTGTGATACTTAAATACTTCGCGAATTAGACTACTAATAATATATATACATTTACAAATTCGCGCTTAGATATGTTTATAAATTAAAATAATAATTGCATAATACGAAAAAATTACTTTCCACTGAAAAAATACAGTTTCTGTGTAGCAATTACGGTATAGCTTTAAGACAAAAAAGATTTTATCATTTATTTTTTTCCGTTGCTACTTGAATTTTATAGATATTGTTGAATTATTATAGTAAGTCGACTCTTTAAAGTTGACGAACAAAACTTTCAGACTCCAGACTTATTAATAATAATAATCAAAGTATTAAAACTTAAAGTGAGAGGATAATAAATAAAACAATCTGTAAATAGATTGATTAAAAGTTACTTAACTTAATACAGATGCCTAACTTTAACTTGTTTAAATTCTTAGGATTCTATTAAAAACGTATTGTTAAAATTTAAAACTATCTTTTTTATTTATATGTACTGTAGAGACGTTATTGCTATAATACATAATTATACCGTTTTTGAAAATGTTTTCCGCAAAAAATGTAGTAATTAAACTTGCTTGATAAGGTATATAGATATTTTTACTATGTAAATATTTCAAGATATAGGCAATGAACTAAAATAATTTTAATGACTACACATATTTACATTTATGAGTCTCATAATGAAAGATAACGGCTGCTTTATATTTCGTTTACAATTAAGCGTGAAGCAAATCTAATTGGACAAGATGTCGTCACTATGTTTTTAATCTATGGTTGGATTGTGAATTGAAAATTTATTTAATCTTAGTAAAATAGGCAAAAGGAAGTTTATACGTACATAATTACGTGATGTTGTGGTAATGTATGAATTACGCTTTAATAAGATTTTCATTAACTGGACACACAAAAGGGATAGATATAATTAAACCTTTCGACATACATTAACGGAACATTCTGTTGCAGAGCAATGCCGATGTTCCCCGACCCGCAATCACAAGTGTTCGCGTTCCCGCTGTCGGGTCCCGTGCGCCTGCCATTGCGCCCTGCACCCGAGCGCGCTCCCGAACGTGGACCCTTCGCCGCGCCGCACCGACCCGCGCCTTTCCCGCTACCGGTGAGTGTTATAATATGAATAAAGTTTTCCTGAGTAACTCGACTACTCTTTCATCTTTTAAATTCTTGTTCTCTAAACTCGAACGGACAGCGATTCGATGTGAACGGACAGATCAGGCGCAGGACCAACGGTGCTGGGATACAATGTGACGGGAGTCTTATATTAAATTCCGTCTTTCTGAGAAATTCTTAACAACACAATCGAATAACTTGGTAGATAAGTAATTGAGCCACTAGACCAAACAGCATTTTACATACACCAATCAATAATAGGGCTTTGTTTAGCGTAGCATGGACGACGACCTAGTGGTTTCTGTCAAGCCTTAGATAAAACAATTTGCAACTTCTTGCAATTCTAATTATTGCAACAATATTAACCTAAAATGAATCGCTGAGTCATTTCAAGATAATAATATTAAGTTGCTTAAAATGTTAACGTATGATTTATTTATACAACACATTTTTTTGATCTATTTTGTTCTAAGCGGATTTAAATACACAATTACATTTAAAAAATAAGCCTTAACGGTAACTATTTCTAAACTTTAATATTTTCACTAAATGGGTACTGAATAGTGTCGTGTACATCATTATGACAATTGAATTAACAATTATATATACGGATTTTAGCGTAAGTGCGATGAAAAGCTAAGTTAAAAATCTTGAAACCGCTTTAGTCGTGGTATTCCTCTACAATGTAGAAGACATTATTGAGCTGTTTGTTATTTAATTACATTGTTATTTCATTTAGTTGTATAAAATATTACTATGTATTTTAATAAATTCTTGGGAAAACATACATATACACGTCGACGAGTGTCGGAATAAACTTGTGTCTGAAGTCGAGACCTTGTTAACCAAGGTCTCAGACTGGGGCCGACTAAACTTAGTCCAATTCAACTCAAATAAGACTCAAGTTTGCGCGTTAACCGCTAAAAAGTCTCCTTTTGCCGTATCCCCTCATTTCGAGAATACTCCCGTCACTGCCGCAGCCAGTATCGGGATACTTGGCGTCGAGATTTCGAACGTTGTTCAGTTCCGCGGTCAACTGGAAGTTAAAGCCAAATTGGCTTCTAAAAAGCTTGGAGTGCTCAACAAGGCGAGACGGTACTTCATGTCGGACCATCGCCTAAAACTTTACAAGGCGTAAATTCGGCCCCACATGGAGTACTGCTCTCACCTCTGGGCGGGAGCTCCACAGTACCAGCTTCTTCCGGCGGTGACTACCACGTCACTTTCCATCAGGTGAGCCTCCTGCTCGTTTGCCCCTCATTATATAAAAAAAAATATTATTAACAACGAATTTATGTATTATGTAGTAAAAAGGAATTTTAAATTAAGATATATCCTTTTCGGTTTGTAGTTACATAATTATGTTGCGTTCGTTTCCGAGTATTTGACACTGAACGTGTTGTCGGCCATCAAATTTTTATCACGATTACAACTACAAATAAATAATAACACATGATATTGGTATTTATGTACATATTTGCATTAACACATACGTCGTATTTCAGTTAGGTAATTAATGTTTGCAATTTTGCTGTTTATACGATACAATATTCACGGACTAACCGAAACTAACTTGGTGGTAGAGCTTTGTTTAAGCTTGTCTGAGTAGGAACCACCCACTCATCAGATATTCTACCGCAAAACCCCAGTACGTGGTACTGTTGTGTTCCGGTTTGAGTGAGCCAGTGTAATTACAGGCACAAGGGACATAACATCTTAGTTCCCAAGGTAGGTGGCGCATTGTCGATCTAAGCGATGGTTAACATCTCTAACAATGCCAATGTCTATGTGTTGGTGACCACTTACCATCAGGTGGCCCATATGCTCGTCCACCTACCTATGCTATAAAAAACTTCTTTAAGCTAATAAGGGTTACAATAAATTTGATTAAATAATGTAATTTTTTTAAGTTAGCGTACAAACTTTACGCTGTACTATGGAAAATATATTGCATCACAGGCTGTTTTTAAAGGAAACACTGAAATAATTCTCAGTTATGTACGAATAAAACCAAACCGCATTGCACTTGGTTCGTGATTGCAATATATAATGTATTTTAAGTTTTGATCCTTTGTTCGTCCTTTAAGATTTCTGAAGATAAACAGAGCACGACGTTGAGCTTATGTCGTAAAAAATTAAAGATACGAACATACCTAAAGTTTTTAGTTAGATTTAATTTAATGGCTTTGTACAAAAACTGTAAGATGATGATGACGTTTATGTAAACGTGTAAATATATATATATATATATATATATTTGTTCATTAGACATATCAACTAATAATATAGAATTGATTCGACCTTTTGCATTTATTATTGAGAAGGAAATGCATATCAGTCAATGATTAATTAATTTTTCTGATAATATTATTTCATTTTGTATTTCAACTTTTAAATATTCGAAAACAATTCGATACTTAATAAACAATGTATAATAACAATGCACATCAATCATACTATAATCAGCTAACTTGAGCTTTTAGGTACATTTAAACTATACGAACGTACCTGAATATTGAGGGTTTTAACCTAAGCGAGAACCACTGAATTTTCATAAAACCAAAAAAACTTTCTGAGCAAAATAGAATTTGCCACATTGCCACGATCATGCCACATTTCATTTAGTTTCCATATAGGAGCAGGGTTGTAGAAAAAGCTCTATACCTCCACTTCAAAAGGAGAGGAGACCTTAGCCCAGCTGTAGGTGATTTATAGGGTGGTACTTTACTCTTTAAAAACTCCTATTATTTGATTTTTTTTTAACTGAAACAAATGTTTTTATGATGGGGTAAAACTTTTAATAATAGGATAATGTATTTTTAAAACATTTACTGCTATTTTTCAGGACGGTGCTAGCATCGTTCGAGTTAACGTATACAATAAATTCCTGTTCCATTTATTTGTTTTTACTTCGTTTCTTGTTTCACTTCCTCTCAAAACAATCTCAGCTTACGATTTCTAATTAATAGAATTAATCCGACTTTCTAATTGGAAATACAATTTGTGATAGAAAAAGTAAAATGCATCGGGTGGGTACAAATTATTTATTTTTAACCGACTTCAAAAAAAGGAGGAGGTTATCAATTCGTCTGTATGTTTTTTTTTTTTTTTTTTGTGTTTGTTACCTCATAACTTTCGACTGGGTGAATCGATTTTGATGATTTTTTTTTTTATTTGAAAGGGGTTGCTTCCCATGGGGTCCCATTTTTTTTTAGTCCAGGTTTGACAGTGGAATCCATGAGAAAACCATATAAGTCGTAAATTTGCATGAGGTATGTGCGCGACAAATGGACGAATAACTCAATATCACGCCAACCGATTTCGATGATTTTTTTTTTATTAGAAAGAGTATACTTCAAGGGTTGTTTGATGATAGTTTGGTTAGATTCTGATAATAGGATCCATGACAAAGTAACGGAAATCTTCAATTCTTAGTAGCAAATTAACGATACACGGCCGAATCTTTTATAGGCTATCTAGATTTATCATTCACCTACCATAACATCGTTATGATCAAGTAATTATAGTACTATTGTGAAAAACACTTCTTTATATACCGTCAATAGTTTTCGCAGCGCACGCGAAATAATAACTTTTATAGGCAACAGTTTAATTAAAATTAAAGGATCTATAAGTTTTTGAAAATATAATAAAGCCTATATTACTCGGTAAAGACGTAGCTTTCTAAGGGTGAAAGAATTTTTAAAATCGGTCGAGTAGTTTTTGATTTAAATCGTAATAAAAAATCAAACAAAAATCAAATTTTTCCTCTTTATAATATGAGTTATGCATGTAAGCATTAGTATATATGCATATGTTTGTAATTGAAACATATTTGAACATCTCCTAAAAGTTGAGACCAATTTTGAAAATTATACATATATATATATATAGAATCGTATAAGTACTCTTATATACATGTTATATTTATGTATATTTATATTTATGTATATTGATTACTAGTGTTTTTCCCGCGGTTTCACTCGCGTAGTTCCTGTTCCCGTGGGAATATGGGGACAAAATGTAGCCTATATTACTTCCTAATAATGTAGCTTTCCATTGGTGAAAGAATTTTTTAAATCGGCTTAGTGGCTTAGGCGTGAAAGCGTCACAAACAAGCTTACTTTCGCATTTATAATATAAGTTAGGATAATATAGATACTTCCCCTTTTTTAATATACAGACATTCCGTCATATTTTATGGTGAAGAATGGTATAACACAACATCTATAAACATACAGTTTATTTAATTATTACTAGAAATAACTATTTGGTTATGTTATGGCTGCCCAACTAAATTACCCCACCAACTAAATCTATTTAATCAAAACATGTTAATTTATATTCATACATTTAACCATATTAACTAATATTTATTAATTAAGTACCAAATTGCATTTTTTTTTATGTTTCACTGTTTTAGATTAATATATTTAAATAATAATATAAATGGCGCTGTCTCATATGAGCTGCACGTTTAGTAGGTCTACCCATATTCTACAAATTAGTGAGTGTACTTCAGATTCACTAAAAATCGAAAAATGAATAAAAATTTTAACAAAACAAAAACCGACTTCATAAAAAAACAAATTAATATGCACTAAAAAGTAAAAAAATAATTGCGTATTCTTCTATAATTTGATAATTAACTTACTATTTTCTACTCATCAATATGTAGGTACGAATGTGTTGTGTGGTTGATAATTTATTTACAATTATTGTTATTTTTGGAGTCGATGTCAGCTAAGGAAACACTATAATATACCTAGCAATAATAATACGGGAATCTTTTAAAAACATACACATTACAAATTGACTTTTATTCGCTTCGTTAAGTTGCGCGTGCGACACAACCACATCTCACCTACAACTATGTATGTAGTTATAAGCCCACCTTGGCTGACATCGACTCCAAAAGTAACAATAATTGTAAATAAATTATCAACCACACAACACATTCGTACCTACATATTGATGAGTAGAAAATAGTAAGTTAATTATCAAATTATAGAAGAATACGCAATTATTTTTTTACTTTTTAGTGCATATTAATTTGTTTTTTTATGAAGTCGGTTTTTGTTTTGTTAAAATTTTTATATATATTAAATAGTACAGTTTAATAGTACGATATAACTATTCTTCTATTCACCTATTTTTAAGTATATACATCCATTATTAGTGCATTTCAAATATATTTCTAGATACAATTTGGATCATTAATGTAGGTACTTAAATGAAAAAGTTCTATTTTGTCTAAATAAAAGTAATACTGTAAATATTAATAGATCCAATGTCATGTGATACTTTTTTTAAATTTAAATTACAAAATTAATTTAAATTACAAAATTAAAATAATAATAGTACTTTTCTTATTTTAATTAAATTTATGTTACAATTAAACGTCTTAAGTACATAAAACAACATTAAATTCTGATATTAATCGTTACATTTTTTAAAATATTCACGCCAATAAAGTTACTTGTATATTATTAAAAACCAAGGTTAGAATAATTAGGCAGTAAAATTATTTGAGTACAGAAAGTAAAATTACAATGACCTACATCTTAAAATGCACAAGGATTCTTTTATTAATTACATTTTTTATCAACATTATTATTAAGTGTATTTTAAGCACAATAGTATCATGTTATACACTGAGTACATTCAAATTTGACGTTGGACTTCAGTAGAATAATAAATCAATTAATTATTCTATATACTTTTTGTCTTTTCTGTTTTTTTTATTGTATAAGTAGGCGGACGAGCATATTGCCTACCTGATCACTGTGGTCACCAACGCCCATAGACATTGGCATTGTAAGAAATGTTAACCATCCCTCACATCGCCAATGCGCCACCGACCTTGGGAACTAAGATGTTATGTCCCTTGTGCCTATAATTACACTGGCTCACTCACCCTTCAACCGGAACACAACCCAACAAAGTACTGCTGTTTTGCGGTAGAATATCTGATGAGGTGGGTGGTGCCTAATCCGACGAGCTTGCACAAAGCTCTACCACCGAGTAAAAGTTTCTAGAACCGTGACTTCAATAAGGGGATATATTAAGAGTTGCGCAAAAGAATTTACTTTTGGGTAGCTTTTGGCTATTATTTTAAGCTACTTGAAAAAAAATTAACGAACCTGTATTAAAATGTTTTACTTTATTGGTTAACCTTATGAACGGCATTATTGCAAGTATTGAAATTCAAATTAATTCGTAAATTAAAATAATATTATGTGTGTTTGTGTATGTGTGTTTAAATAATTACTATATTTGTATTTTTATGTATTTAAAGATAAACCAACAATATATTTACACAAAAAATTATGTTATGCACCGTTCGCACGAACACTTTGATGTTACTATACGTCATTATTGTCGTATAAACCCTATGACTTTTTCTGTATAGCTGCGCTTTGTTAGGGCGGGATGTTTTTATCGGTCCACGCTCTATACACTCTATTCCGCTTCTATTCACTGCGAGCGCTTTTTACGCAACGTTTAATTAACTCCCGTGCGAATGGAAACTATGGGCTATTTATTCAGCTCTGGTTTCCTAGGATAGCGGTGTAGTGATGTAGCGGAAGCTATGACGTACATAAAAAGTTGACTGACTTACAAACAAAGGTGGCAACGATGTTTGACGTTTCGGTGTTGAAAAACAGAATCTGCGGAAGCAAATAATGTTTCCATAGTCAATGTTTCTGAGTAGGCATTCGACGCTATATAGCTAAAAGACGCTATTCAAGGAAACCTGAGCTTAACAGTACAGCGGTGAAAGCAGCTGGTAAATATATCTGCTGAGGAAAGCGTCCTATCCTGTTTATGATAAGATTTTGAAGCCTTATTTTCATAACCTGTGACTTCAGCACATTAATAACTAATTTGTGTTGTTCGTATTTTAAATGCGACCTTCGGTTAAGATTCACTTGATTGTGATCCAGCCATTAGTCCATGTCGGTTCAAAACGCATTTATTACAAAGAGTGTAAAAAAATATATTTCTGTATATAAGGTAAACATTATTCATATGAACATTTGTAAATTTAATAATATTTTTGTACATCATTTTACTTTTCATTTATACTTATCCTATGTATAGATTTGACAAATTTATTTTAAAATTAGTTTCAGCCTAGAGTCAGCTCTTGATTACGATAGTTGCAATAATGTCCAAAGTTTAGGCAAAAGAAAAGAAAATGTGTGATCGCGGTTAAACCCCCAGTATGCATCGCGGAAGATTAAAGGACAGAATTACTAAATGAGTACGTTACACGAAGCTTGAAATATAAACTTTACATTACCAATTCCCTGGGAACCATTTCATTTCCAAGGATAAGGTATTGTGAGATAAAACCATGTCAAGTTAAGTGCGACCATTTTCTAACGGAATATACATATAAATAAACTAAAGTTACTGCTGAACAAAGTCCTAAGCTGGGCACGAAGCTCCGGTGCGGGTTTGTCTATATTATGTACATGTTATTTGTAAATTTGACCCGTCACGTGCAGCTTCCACGTGACTGACGGATTTAGTCTGTATTTTTATATTTGCGGTTTGACTTGTGTATATTGTTCCATTTTTGTTTATTTATTGTCGCTACTTATTACTTTTGTACAACAATTAAAGAGGAGGTTAGCCATTGTTATACTTACATGTAGGGAAAAATTCAAATTCAAATTTCTTTATTCAATATAGAAGCGTTACATTTGCTTATTGATTGTCATAAATCTACCACCGGTTCGAAACACCTCAAAACTGAGAAGAACCGGTGAAAGAAACTCAGCGGATTTTTTTTAGCTATTTTTTTACAATTATAGTTGATTTACATAATAATATTCTAATTTATTTGAAATAACCTGGAGGCGATCGCTTCATTCCCAAGGTGTGCATTCATCCAAGAAGTCATCGACTGCGTAATATCCTTTAGCACACAAACGTTCCTTAACACATCTTTTAAATTTCGCAATTGAATATTTTTGAACGCTTTACCCTGTTGTAAAAGCGTGTACATTGTCCCATAAAAGACTTACTAACCCTGTGTAGTCTAGTAACGAGTTTATTGTTACTAGATAATTTACTTACGTATTGAATATACGTAATTCATAGTTAGCGCGCATCATTATAGCTTGGAATATTTTTGCTTAAGTTTTGGAACAAACTAAATTTTAATTGCATGTGGGCGAGAAAGTAAAATGTTTCATTGTGGCTATACAAGTTACGAAAACCGAAACAAATACATACGCTAAGTTTTTAATTGCAATCGTTCATTTATTTCGGTACCAAGTTTTTTATGACTTCGTTTTTTTATTATGTTATGTAAATATTAAATTATTTTTTTTAGACAATTAGAAAGTAATTTCCTTAATAAAGAATATATTTCTTTAATTTTTTTGATAAAAACGCTATGATGAAAGCGAAATATTATTCTAATTTAAAATGACGAGGACCAAGAGGACCATTAAACCACTCTGCAGGAATTGGAGCGACGACAAATTATTTTTCTTATTAGAAAAACCGCTTCAAGTGTGCGGCCGAGGCTAATGTTGAACCTAGCTAGAAATCATATGTTAACCTAAATTCTAAGCTAAGTGAATATTATGGCCTTCGTATTTATCTAGAAAGGATAATGTGCGATATATCTAACACTGGTAAATAAATAATAATTGCTCGTTTCGTAACATGAAATATTTAACAAAAATCAGTCCCGATGGGTCATTGCACCTTTACTGGTTTCGCAGCTTGAATGCACATGGGCTTATGCAATAACTATCCGGTTTTGGCCAACGATCACCTACTTTTTTTAAGCAACCATCAGGGCCCTTGCTCCGTAATAATGGACACGAACGTACTTCGAATATTTTTAAACATTATCAGCAAAAAGGTTTTAATGCTTGTTCCAAGGGTTTATAATATTGTTTTTTAAAAGATCAGCTTTCAATTCAGTATACGATTACTTAGCTTTGAAATATTAATTATTTTATTAAAACTTAAAATAAGTTTTAATTAAAACTTAAAATTTTAGTTTATGGTTTCTTGTTATGTTAGAATGAAGACCGTCGAAGTCGTATTTTTGTTCCTGGTAAAACCCCGTAAAATTGTTTGTTTATTATAGTTAAAACATTATATTATTTTTTCCCATAGTTAAATAAAGTCGGTTGTTTAAAATTTAAAGTGAAACAACATGATTAAATTCAATATCACTGTGAAAAAGTTTTGTTTCACAATACCCAATTGAAAAATTCCTTTCTACTTTTTATATATTATAATTTATATTGAACCAAGGCGGTTATTGTCGTTGCGTATATTATATTGTTGTATGTATTAATATAATTGTCGGTGTACGAGCCCAACTCACGCTGTAGTTTTTGTTATTGATAGATAAGTGGATGTGTTATATAATAGTTCAAGGACTTCATATAAAAACTCCGTTCATCAAATCTAACGATAGCTAAGTTTTAAGTTATATTTTTAAAGTATTTGAACCTTTTTTAAAAAATATTTAGTTTACTTTAAAACTCAACGAATATTGCTTTATTATTTGCAGGTCGTATTCGATTTTATTTTTATTTTTGTATACTTAATGTAATAATAATCCAATGGCATATACGACTTTTTTCATCGAACTTCGCATGTAGATGTGGCGTTATTGATTCTATATTCTCAGGGAATGGAACACAAAAAAGGCTACATACATATGTAGGTAATGCATGTATAAATAATAATCTATGTTTAGGTAATAATAACTGTTGTTATTATTTTTATTATATATGGTGGTGCGCTTGGGTTATATATACATAATCCGATAAAATATGAATTATAATTAAATTATACTAAACAACTAAAGAGGGGGGGGGGGGGCACTTCTCGAATATTTCAAAAATAAATTAATATTATACATTTCATATAAGAGAAAGAAATAAGTAAACTTTGTTACATATTAATTGGATTTTTTTAATAAAGCTGTTAAATTATTATAAAAGGATTGCTTAATTAATTTATTTCGTTATATATTTGTCAAACCATGATTTCCTGCGACGCAAGTGACCTACGTTAATTTATTATTATTTAATATCTTGTTCTCAATTAATTCCTTCTTTTGGAAATACCGATAATTACGTAATCGATAATTTGATCGATACAGATAAGATCATGAATATTTATATAAAAAAAAACGATTGTCTCAATCAACAACATGAAGAGCCATTTTGACATTTGTTATAATATAAGTATTTATTTTTCATTTTCATTTATTAGCAATCAAAGTAGACTTGGTGGTAGAGCTTTGTGCAAGCTCGTCTGGGTAGGTACCACCCACTCATCAGATATTCTACCGCAAAACAGCAGTACTTGTTATTGCTGTGTTCCGGTTTGAAGGGTGAGTGAGCCAGTGTAATTACAGCCACAAGGGACATAACATCTTAGTTCCCAAGGTTGGTGGCGCATTGGCGATGTAAGAGATGGTTAACAGCTCTTACAACGCCAATGTCTATGGGCGTTGGTGACCACTTACCATCAGGTGGCCCATATGCTCGTCCGCCTTCCTATGCAATAAAAAAAAAAAAAAAAAGTAACTCGTGACAAAAATGAAAGAGATGTTATCTATCAGATATTCTAAATAAATACGTCACTAATAAATAATATGTATATTAATATTACACATGGAATTTTATTATCTGATTGATATCGACTGCTGAAAGACACTGGATAGATTTCAATGAAATTTTCTACTTTTTATTTGTTAGACACTTGGCACTTATCAAAAAAAAATCATTGAATAAAAAGTTATTTAAGTTTCAAGAAACAACGATTTGTATATACACTGCGTGTTCAGTGATGTATAAACAGAGTATATTTTTGCTTGCGATCTTTTTGATGTTTTTTCCTTGGTACATAAGAAAACTTTGTAAATATATCAAGCAACGCGGACGAAGTCGCGGGTATCAGCTAGTATTATATATAGAGTATTGACTGTTATATTTGTATTCACAATATGTTTTATAGATTCATAACAAAAACATTCATAAATGTCATAAAAATCATGACTCTACAATCAATTCAGATATATCTTCAAGGTGGTGTATTGTTTATATGATATCGACAATTTTTTGATATGGTAACAATTTGCGATTTTTTTCGGTTAGATGTAAACAAAAAATTATGCAGAAAAAAATAGCCGTTGCTTTGCTTGTTTTATAAAATGATATTTTACTGTTATTATGATATAATTTCACGCAAAATAATAAAAATTACGGTACCTATTTTACTTCACCATATGAGCAGTCACTAATCAAACAAAAACAAAAACAAAATCGAATATCCTGTTGTCTGAAAAAAATTGGTATTTTGTCTGAGTAAAGTTTGATTATAAATTGACCTGGCTAAGATTCTAGTTACTACATTTTTTAGTACTTATTTTTTAAATATTTTGCATAAATGCTGACAAGTTTCATTATTCAAAAAAATCTGTGTCATACAGTTACCGTTATTGAGCTGACTGCCCAAATTCAATAGAAGAGTTTGTTTGAACAGATTATCGAGCTTGCCCTGGATAGCTGATTATTTTCATCGACTAAATGTCTAACATTACTTGTAGCTTAACGGTACAAAATAATGAGTGTGTACGGAACAATGAGTGAGTGTCAGTGGGCCAACAGAAATGCTCATCTCATTCCTAAAGTAACTGTTTGTGACACTTATTTCCTTTGTTCTAATCACAAAAGATGAATAATTTATTCATGTGAGCATATACCTAACTTTTATTACTTACTTACTTTATAATAATTTGGAACCTTCATTTACATATCTTAATAATGCAGCCCTGATTTCAGAATAGAACAAAAAATCGGTATTCAAAAATTATATTTATTATATATAGTATTATTTTAATAAAACTTTACATTTTCTTTTTTTATATAAATTAGTTGCATTACGAGCAATGAACCGTAGAAGAAGTAGACGTGACCTTTTATGCCAGTCTCCCGGGTCTAGGGAAACGTTAATTCATTGGATCATTCTTTAGCCCGACCTCTGATAGCAAGACGTTATCTTTTAAGATGAATCGGCTACAGATGTCTCAAATTCAATTATTTTATCCTACGTCACGTATACAAACAAATGTTTCAGAGTACAAAAATATTGTCTTGGCCTTATATTGCTTCTCCATCAACTTACTATATAGAAAAAGAAAGAAAAGAGGTTAAATATATGTACGTTTAGCATTTTATTGTATTTAGAGTACGTACAATATCTATAGAGGTTTTACTCATAGGGAATTTTTTTTTTTTTTTTTCATAGGAAGGCGGACGAGCATATGGGCCACCTGATGGTAAGTGGTCACCAACGCCCATAGACAATGGCATTGTAAGAGATGTTAACCATCGCTTACATCGCCATTGCACCACCAACCTGGGGAACTAAGATGTTATGTCCCTTGTGCCTGTAATTACACTGGCTCACTCACCCTTCAAACTGGAACACAACAGTACCAAGTACTGTTGTTTTGCAGTAGAATATCTGATGAGTGGGTGGTACCTACCCAGACGAGCCTGCACAAAGCTCTACCACCAAGTAAGACCTCCTTTTTACGAGAAGGTTTGGAGATAATTCCATTACGCTTCACATTCCATAATACGGGTTGGTATTCATGTGGTAGATTTTTATGTAAGCACGAGATGACGTTAATCATCTGAACATTCAGTGGTGCTAGCCAGGGTGGAAATCCATAATATCTAGTTAAGATTCTTATGTTCTCACCACTGTTCCATCTCCACTCTTTATATGTCATTGATGTCTTAGGTAGGAAGGCTCAGAATATATATTTATTTCTTTTTTGGTAAAATTAATGACTCATGAAGCGTAAAATGTGCATTGTATAAATATACGTGGATGTATATTATATTAATAATATAGAATAAAAAAAAACATCTTAGCAAAAAGAACAATTTTTATGTACTTATGACCGAAGTCGAAAATGTTTATATTTGTAGTAATATTGATTAAGTTCTACTGATTAAATTGAAGGTATAAAGATAACAACTAAGGCTTCTTGAAAGATGAAGTTACCTTGAAGTTTTCTACTCTTTGTATTTGATCTTTACTTTGCCAAGTGTCTATTGAAATACAACTTTCTTTCAATTGTAGTTTCAAAGATTAATTAATTTTATAGTGGTAATGTTGAAAGATAATTGTTTTTTTTCGTCGAACAATAATTATATTTTATAATAAGTCATTGAAAAATTCACGTAATTATAATTCATAATTAAAACAATAACAATTGTTAACACAAAAAAAAATTGGTAAATAAACTTTTGATTACTCTTTGTAAATAATCTATTTTTACTGCTGATTTGAAGTAATCAAGTATTTTGAATTAAGCTATTAAAGGCTAGTATGCCGTGTGAATTAAGTCGTAAAAAATATTCATAATGACTTCCCGTACGTAGTAGATTCATATAAATATAAATAAATGACTTTGTCAAGTTTTCATTAAAGTTGATTGCTTAATTCAGTTAACGAGTCCGTTCCCTGAGGGAAAATATTGCATTAGGTATATTAAAGAGACAATATTCTCGGAGTAACGCAGACCGACATAAATTTTCTACTTTATTCCTTTGAATCGGAGTATGTACTATAGGTATATTATATACATCTTTGAATGTGCTTGTCATGTGTTAAGCTTTATATGAGTTCATTTGTATGTACTAAATAAGCCTTCATATTTCTTATGATTAAATCTCAACTATCATAATGTTAGGGTGCGCTAAACTTCATATAACATAAAGTAAGAAACGCTAGAATATTTTTAAATGAGATGTTAAATATCGCTGTCGTTTTCGTCGAAGGCTGAGGTCTTGTTACCCGAGTCTAATTTAAGTTGAAGGGCAGAGGGTAAACGCCCCATTTACTAGTTCTACGGTACGCGGATAGCGCTGTCTGTTCTCAGTAATGATAAAACATTTTACTTGTCTACTTATACACAAATTAAACTGATTACATCAATTCTTAATAATTTTCGAAGAACATTATTAATCAAATAAAATTAATACTATAAATGAATATTATTATTATATTTTAATTGAATTTAGGTCGCTTGGAATGTGGATTCTACCGAAAATAATTGTATTCGTAGAAGAATATATCTCTTCATTATACTAAAACATACCATAAATTTGCCTCAATATTATACACGCTTATAGAATGTTTAATAACATTTGTAACATAAAAGACACCGCGGGACTATGCGTATCTTAACGATATTGTTTTAATTAAATTTTATTAGATTATATTATAATATTAACGTTAATGAACTCAAACAATGTCTAATTTAAACACGCGTGGCTTCGTCTTTATTGAATAAAGTTTTCTTGGTGACTAATACGATTCTAATTTCCGTAAATAATATTAACAGAATAAATATGTATGTATATGAATAGATAAGGCATATCTTAAGGTTTGTTGAAAGAGAAAAACAATTAATTAGTAGAAATTACCGCTTTTCTGTTTGGAAACCTGGTCAAATAAAAAAAAATAGATTTGTAAAAGATTTAGTCTCAAGCCAGTGGATCTTTTATTGCCCCTCTGAAAAAAAAGACTATCACAATTTAAAGCTACAAGAATGACTTTTATTACTGCTTTCAGATGTTTAATAAACGACATTATTATGAAAAAAAATTGAGAAGTTCTGGGCATATATTAGTCAAAAGCAAACTGTTTCATATTATTATCTAAAACCAAGAACGTATAAGTTCTATTTATTTCTACATTGATCGTTTCAACGTCAACAAATTTAGGAGTCTATATAATTTACTTTAAATTATAGATGTGTAATTATATTATATAAAAAAATACCGAAATACATGATATTAAATAAAATTAGGTCAACAACTAAAATAGGTAGTCTAAACTTAAAACTAATATTATAAATGTGATAACTCTGCCTGTCTGTTATACTTCCACGGCTATCGATATCGATAAATCAATTTTGATGAATTTTGGTTTGCAGCCAGCTTAAATCTCAAGAAAGACGTCGGGTAGGCTTTTTATACAAAGCACTCTGCCCTAGGCCACTGTGCCCTAACACTTAAACACTCTGATATTGAAACGTTAAATCAGAACCTTATCATTATAGATTTGTTAACTCTACTAGCTTATTCGTGAAAAAAAAACTAACGATATATGGCGAATGGTGTTGTTACAGTTATTTAACGTTATAAATTAATTTAACACGTCTGGACGTATTTGCTGGGTAAGTGAACCTTACGAATTAGTACGTGAATAATATTGAATTGGTTTATTAGTAAAATTAATTCGTGAAAATCTATATGTATAGCATATGTATAGGTAATAAATCGTGACAGTTAGACATACACGTTTATTGACATAACATTATCATATTTTTTTTAAGTTTATACAATAATCTTGAATCTTGAAATCTATTTTGACGTGACGTCTAATAAATCGATGAATGCTGGCTGCATGCACGAAAAAGGATGATTCATTGTCCCGTTACGCTGATTGTACGCTTGCGCCGCATCTATCTGTTATGACGTTGCCACGATAAACTATCGTCCGTAAACCGACTTTACAGACAACCATTTCTTTTAACTTATATGTTAAATTAAGAATGAAACTAATAGTAAAACCAATTTTTTATATGTATATAATACAATATACGCAAATTATAATTTAGCTGCAAAATTAATCACGGTTGTGATTGAAGAAACTGTGGCCCCAATCCAATCGGTGTAATAAAAAACACAATTGGTTCTCGATATATCTGTAGGTATTTATGACCGTAGCGATCTTAGTTTTTTTTTGCATGTTCATGATTAAATAAAAAATACGTCGAATTTTATAATATGTAATGTTCATGCTCAACAATATAAAGTTGTTAGTAAAATTTTTAAGTTGTCAATATGACAGCAAGAAATCTTTTCTATACCTACATCTTACTTAGACACAACCAAATAACTACAAAATCGAAGTAATAGGTAGTTTTAATTACAATGCGATTTATTTATAATAATTATTGTACTTACTTATGTTCCGGTCTAAAAATCAAATTGATATATATAAATTAAAATTACGTTGTTATATGGGTGAAATGGCACATATGGTATAACAGATTTAATAAACTTCAGTTAATTTTTTTTCAATGGACAGAAACTGGCAAACTACTTCAAAATAATATAAAAAATGTTAATAAGAAAACAAACGGAATTGGCAGTGATGTTGGCCAATAAATATTTGTGTAAAAACTAAAAACGAATATGCAACTTTTAAACCAGCAAGCAAAACCCGAGAGTTTTCTCAAATCAAGCTTTTTATTTCTGAGTTGTCGAATAAGCAAGGTAATCGTACCCTTAATCGATGACATCATCTTTAGAAAATACATAAAATAACAATGAAAAACAAGTTATTTTAATAGTAATAATATGTGTAGTATCTACTTTATGCATATTATTTTGTTTGTACGTATAACATTTCATACCTTTGTTATTGTTAAATCGAGCGTAAACAAGTTTTGCTCGCGTTTGTTATTATTCCTCAAAGCTTTATTTGCGAAAACTTTACATGTAGAAACATATAAATATCAAATACTTTTCTAGAACAAAGCAAAATTAAGTAGTAATAATATTGTTATTTATTCAGTATTATATCTTGACACTATTCATTGTTCCCATTTCAAAGTCAATTTACTTAATTACAAGATATAATAAGTTAGCATCAATCGATGCACGCAATTCATTAAATTGTGTTGAGTATAATTAATTTATGAATGATTACTATGCATCCCTAAAAAAATATCGCTTGGGAAAATTTCAATCTGAAAAGATTTCGTTTTCGACGTTTGTAATTTAAGAACCCTCGAGAGAGAATGAAGCTCGAGAAACGAGTGATTATACGTTAGAATAGTTCACAAGAGGGTACAAAATTGGCGCACATAATCCTAAAATTGCCTCTTTTAGAAACGAATTAGAGCTAAAATCAAACAAGAATATGGCCATACCAACAACAATAAAAGATTTATGAAAGAATTTTCCAAATCACATTATAAAGTTCTCAATGGAACCTAAAATACGTAATTCACTAAAGCCTAAAATATTATTTTTGGAATTCGATTACTGTTGATATAATCCGTGATTATTTTGTATTGATGAGTTTAATAAACAACAAAGTAAATTTAAAATAATGTATATTTCTATAATCCAACTTAAGGTAATTTAAAATTTAACTACATTATGCTAACAATAGTCTTGTGTATCAATCGTAGCCTGTAAAATGCCGTCACACTAACGGTATAACTTGCGCATTCGATCACAGCCACTTCATATAACTATCCATAAAGTCCAAGCGCCTAGCCATGCTTATGCGCTAGAGATGCGCTCGAGGTACGACCCGTTCTGCTGTTGATTAGCTTCACGCAGCCTTGACATTTAGTGGCCCGGCGGCGGCTCGCGGCCACTAGCCCCATCGCCGGAAACGGTTATAACGCACCACAGGAAGATAAGGGTATCTAGCGGGCACTATCACGTTTTCGAGATTATATCCTCGTCTCTGTCTCACGAGCTCACCGCTTTCTAATTTCCTGACAGGCTTTATGATCTTTACAACGTTCGATTCTAAAATAACATTGTCGGCTACCACGGCTTCCTCCGGTCTTAGTTTAGTCACGAGCTTAGCTTTGTTCTTCTGTGCATTTAAATATTCCTCATTGAGTACATAGTCTAGGAGCTTTGGAACTTGGTTGTATCTGGTATCTATTTCTCTTTCATAGCCCAAACGATCGCGTGGAAACGGTGTAGGAACAGCGAACGTGGACGCTGCTAGCACAATAGCGAGCGCGAGATACGCGTACATGTTGCGGTGTGTGTCGAGTGTTTGAGCCGCGCGCGCCCACAACACATTTTATATAAGTATGCGAGCGATCGCCGTTCCTAATTTGAGTAGATATTTTTTTGTATTCTTTATAAACGAGACGTTCTTGAACTTGGTAGGGTAATTGATCGGAGATGCAACATGGACGCGCGTGGCGAGGCCACGGAGCTCTAAGTGGCGCAGTGTGAATTTGCCTCGAAGTAAATAATACATTTAGAATCATCTTTAGAAAAAAATGCAGTGATGTGTCGGGTTATGAACGCTCATGAACCTTGTTCTACTTAATGCATGCTACACATACAAGGCGACCATCACCCGGGTGCGGTTGGCGTAGATTATATCACTCCGCTTCTAATGTACAGTTGAAACATTAGCAGTCATGAGTTATGATAATTATTGGTGTTTATATACTCTTTCAAATGCATTTGCACATTAGGAATAAATAATAAGTTTACAAACTGGTTAAGAATTCTACTAATGACAGGTTTGAACACTTTGTTTGCTATCGATTGAAATATTACAGTTTCAGTTTACCGTCGCCGTATAGCGTTTATTTACGATATATCATTTTTATTGATGTAATAAGTTGTTTGTCAAAAAGTTCACTTTAGTTATATGAGATTATTCGACTTACACCAGATTTTATTAGATGTAATATATAATTTAATAAATTTCAAATAATCGTGATTTTAACAATTTCTATTGATACATAATTAATAGTATTTATTTAATTTTTACGTCAAATTACAAACTTTTGTTATTTGTATTTTATGTAATTGTGACATCGTATTTTATATATCCGTTATTTAGCTTGGCTGGTTTTTATAAATAATTAAATGTTATACTTTGTTATAGATTAAATTAAATTTAGATACTTAAATATTAGATACATGACCTTGTCTATTAATGATTATAAATTATATTGGCGGAGGAATATCACATAAAATATACAATAATTAAATTTAATTCGTAAGTTAATGTAGTTTAATATAAAGTTATTCGTTCCGTATAAAAAAAATAAACATAGTTAAAATGAGAAGATGTCGAAACATAAAAAATTAGTCACATCCAAATACATTAAGCATGCCTTTACAAAAAACATGCGTATTTTAAAAGAGATAAATAAATTTTTAGAAATAACATTAATGTACATAATACTGATTAGACTGCTAGTAATATACGAATTAAATCAGTGAGAAATTAGTAAAAAAAATTGCTTCATGGAAATCATGCAGGAAGTAGAGGCGATCTCCTTTATGATGTCTGGTTTTTTTTTTTATAATTATACTATCGTCAAATTATTCAACCGATAAACGAACTTAATAATAAACTCATTTAAATTAATTAAAGCTAACAGTAAACAATAACAGTTTACACTAGAACTTTCTGACTTTTGCGGAAAATTATTTTATATTATTTTTATGTTTTAAAATGTAAACAATTTGTCGGTGAAGTCTTGAATAGAGATTCATTTTTATTGTACAGTCTGTTAGTTGTTAAAACTTTGTAGTTGTTAAGGCACTTAGTTTTATACATTTTGCTTTTTAAAATGGTTATTGTTGAACTTTATACTTTTATTGAAACACATTTTAAAGAGTTTTTATTGCACAATATGACATCAGTAAATTAGTTTTGTCGATATCTGAATTGTATACTTGATACAAAAATGAAAGGCATAGATATTATTTGTCAAAATTAACACAACCAAAAAATACTTCAGTCATTTAGACAAATGTTTAGATGATGTATGACAAATAACTAATTAATTAAAAATATAAAAATTAAATTAAATTCATAAATTAAAAATATATGAACATATCCTAATATATGATTTGCATTAGGTTTTTTAATATTTCTTTTTTTATATTGTACAGGTAGGTGGACGAGCATATGGTCCACCTGATGGTAAGTGATCACCAAAGCCCATAGACAATGGCATTGTAAGAGATGTTAACCATCGCTTACATCGCCAATGCGCCATCAACCTTGGGAACTAAGATGTTATATCCCTTGTGCCTGTAATTACACTGGCTCACTCACCCTTCAAATCGGAACACAACAATACAAAGTACTGCTGTTTTGCGGTAGAATATCTGATGTATGGGTGGTACCGTTGGTATCTTTATTAAAGAATATAATAAACTTTGCTTCAATCAATCATTACTAAGTCTAATATAAAAATGAGACATTAAATTATCATTACCTTAAGTACCTATAGAATGATTTCCTATTGTCTGCGGGTTATCACATTAAGTAGTCATTTATTGCTGAATGGTTTGGTTTAATTTGTTGCATGTATACATGACCATCTTAAATTACGCCTTTGCGGAATACAACACGACTTTTTCAAGGATGTAGTCATCTACTAAACAACATGAGCTTGTCGGGAACTATTCTATGCGGTTTTAACTTCTTTGTTTCTAAATACATATAACTTAATGATTATGACGATACGGCTCGTAATAAAAACGCCATTAATATTTATACCACGTAATTCTATAACGAATAGACGGCTGAAGTCGATTCGTGTCATACGGAACTGAAAATACGAGGTCATCTTCAAAATGTACATAGAAAACCAGAATACAGGAAGCCGATGGAGCTGTCAAGATCTGACCTTCCAAAATAAATCTTGTTTAAAATCATGAACACATCCCATGTAACGAAATATTACCTATTGGTTTATGTATTAAAAAAACAAGCTTCCTTTTATTGTATAACTTTCCTTTCGTGTATAAATTTATGATATTGCACAATAAATAACAGGACACGTTTAGAAAAATGTTAAAGAAAGTGGATATACCAGTAACTTTTTAAATCTATATGTACATAAGTATATGTTAATGGAAATAATATGCTGATGAGATAACATCATGTTTCATGGATATATTTGTTTATTGGTTTTTATAAAGCGAGTCTAATTCTCAATTATTATAATCTCTCTAGACTAATTATTCTAGTCGAATGAGTAATAAGTCTATTATTTTATTACATTTCATGAAAATTACACTAATCGAGTTTCATATGCGCTTAAAGGAAATGTGTAAATGCAAACGAAAGTTGGATGTTACTTAGTTTAAGCCAAGGTAACGATTTTGTAGCGACTAAATTCTTAATTAAATCCTTTTAACATCACTATGAACTAATAACAATATCGTTATACACAACATTAACATTGTTATGTTAATATATTTTTAATTGTATGTAGTGTTGTAGCAATTTTAGTTTTTATGAAATAACCACTTCGCTATTAGTCAGGTAAGGCTTGTATATATTATGTGTGCTGTATAACAACCAGAGGTTAACTGGCAAATATATTTACAATTACAAATTAATTGCAATCCTGATTGCGAGAGAACTGAAACCATGATAAACGACTAATGAAATTAGTAAACCGACCATCAGCTTGAATTGTTAAGAGTTAATTCCGTTGTAATCACTACAGTGTCTTTCTTTTCTTTTTTGTCTTTTCTGTGTAAAATTGCATGTGTAATATTAATATACATATTATTTATTAGTGGCTTTAAGTATTTATTTAGAATATCTGATTAGTGAGTGGTACCTACGCAGACGAGCTTACACTAAGGTCTACCACCGATTATTTGTGAAGATCGATTGTAAATCGGTACATTATATTGTTTACCATTTAAAAGCAACGCGGCATATGAAAGATGATTTTTTATTGAAACTGTTACTTTAAATCTCTATACGAAGCATGTTATTGCATATCGAATCGATCTTCATTTTATTTTATACAGTACTATCACGATAATATGAAAGACATTCCATGCATATCTTGTTTAAAAATGGAACATTTTTTTTTTTAAATATTCGTCTCAAAATTTATTCGGTCATGAACCGAATTTAACACGTCGTTCGTGGTTTCGAAATAAAGGAAATACCTCAATAATAAAATCGCTTAACAATACCTACGTTATGATCGCAAAACAGACTCATACCTGCTAAAATCTATTTAATTTTTAACATTAATAAACTTCATAACTTTTGATAGTTATAACAAAACATCAGTAAGTACAATAACAACTATATTATATAATATACGAAAAAAAAAACAAAACCAATACGCGATGTATAAACTATGATATGAATGGTCTTTGTTCTACATAATCAGTCCTTAGAAATCGTAAGTATTATATTATGAAATTGTTAACCAAAGTTCTCGTATCATTTATTTTAATTAAGTACACGAAATTGTAGTGGAAACCGGTTCTGATCTTGAGATTAAATGATCGTTAATATCTTGTTAAGCCTCGTGTGGTATCGTTGTCGGCTGTGTTATAACTCAAACAAACTCTACAATTATCATTTGGTTACTTTGTTTTATTTTCTTTTAGGTACATACATTGATTCTAATAACAAATTCTTCGTTTCCAAGAATACTTAATGCGGTTACTTGTAATCTTTCATATATTATATCATGATTCGATATAATACCTGTATAATTGGTAATGTCATAATAAATGTCACTATTATGCTAACTATAATTCATTGATGGAGGCAGATGTCAACTATAATTATTGTGTCATTGTGTAATAAACAGTTATAATAATAATAGTATGATGAATGTAATATAAATACATAATATATTTCAATATTATATACTGGATTCAAGGTGTGAATGATCTCATTATTCTTAAAATAGAAAACTTGACAACATATATTAAAGCAAGATCATCGGTTGTCAAAACGTGAAAGCGTAACAGACAAAGAAACAAACACACCACCACATGTGCGTTTATAATGATAGTAAGGATTAGGGGTAGCTTATTAGTACGTTTTTCTAAAATATATTTATAAAATGAATAATAATAATAAATTTGTTTTTCTGTACATGTTAGATCTTTGTCAAAAATATGTTTATAAATAAAAGGAAATCTGGTTTTCGCCAAGCCAAAAAGGAAATCGTCTGTGTCGCTTTTGCACGACACAAACGATTATAAAATTTGTAAAAGTTAGTATAAATCTAACTCGAGGATGTTCATGGTTCACTTCCTGTTACATCCCAATCGGAAATGGCCTATAAAGATTAATTTGTATATGAAGTTGTGGTAATATAGCTTTTATTTAAATAAGAATATAACAAAGACAGTTACAGAGAAATTAGTGTTTAGCTTATGTGACAATGCGTAATAACGTACATACAGCGAAGGACATATTCGTACGTTTATGCGGACAATATGAAGAGACATAAGACGCCTCTTCCGTGTTTTTGTTTCGTTCCATATTAATCATTATAACACGTTTCGAATGTTAATAGAATAATATGAATATAGTTAGTAGTATTTGTAGTAGTCAATTAATAATTCAGGTTATAATATATTAATATTTTAAAGAAGATCGGATCAAGACGAACACGTATCTTTGTTACGTCACTTCGTTAATAAAATCATATTGTACAACCTGAGTTGCGTATGATTTATAGTAATCTAGTTTTCACCAGCAACCTCGCCCGCGTATTCGGATGCGTGGGTATCTGTTTCCAGATGTTAAGGTTCAATTTTAGCTTACACCGAATTTCATCAAAGTCGGTTATACGATCTGGCCGTTTAACAAAACATTATAAGATTTTAGATAAATTTGTTGGACTTTTAATCCTAAATCCATTAATCAATATATACAAATATAGAAGGTAACGTCCTGACTTTTAAATAGCCTGAACTACTCATAATAACTATAAAACTCAGAAACTTGAAATGGTATCGCTCCGTAAGTATAAGAGACGTAGTATCAAAGAAGTTTGTGAAGTTTTTATTTTATAGCGGAGGCTTAAGGAATCTTAAAATGAATGTATGACAGCAGATGACATTAACAAATATATTTTTATTTAGGTTGTTATTTTTAAATCATATTGTATGAGCTTTTGTGGAAAAAAAAAAACTTTGGGTATCTTTAAAAAATTAACAAATCTCTGGGTTATTAAAAATGGGTGTAAGATTGGACATCAGACAAAGACCATGTAAGTTGTGGTACGTTGTAATAGAATTCAGATGGTCTTTGTATTCAGGCACGGAAACAGCTCTTAGCAATAAGGTCGTATACATGCGACTACTTATGAAATTACTTGGAAATGTTGTGTTCCGGTTTGAAGGGTTAGTGAGCCAGTGTAATTACAGGCAAAAGTGACATAACATCTTAATTACTAAGGTTACTGGCGAATTGGTGATGTCAGCGGCGGTTAACATTTCTTACAATACCAATGTCTATGGGCGTTGGTGACCACTTACAATCAGAAGGCCTATATGCTCGTCCACTTACCTATACTAAAAAAAATATAACGCTAAGCCTGCGGCTACGTCCACGTCATAATCTTTAATCCTAATTGGATTAAAGGGGATAAACGGGATAAACAGGGCAAAATACGTTACTTCATATTTTGGCTGTTAATCTTTAAGAATATGGTTTAGGTATTTTAACCGATGAATATTTTGTGTGATTTATCTAACGTCATTATGATATTTGTCAATTAAGCCGTGCAAAAATGGTTCGTCTGATTCACACGCCATGGAAGATCTCAGACAAATCGGTGTATTTATAACTATACAAATTTTATTACTCGGACTCGGAATTGTTCTTTTGCGATGTCGAGTTAGATAATTTGTATTATAAAATAGTTATTAGATTTTATTTAATCAAATACTGAATTAATAATTATCACTATTTTATTCATTCTGCTTTATTGCATCCGATTTCTAATTAAGTCGAGAAAACAAAAAACAAACAAGCAAAATTACTTTCGTATTTATTCGAATATTTGGATTTATTTTTTTATGAAAATCGATTCATCAAGCCTTTGTTACGATGTGTCCTCGCGGAGATGTGGGGTCATTGATTTCGGCTTGTTTTTCATCTCTAAGTCATCTCTCGACATGCGCAACATTGATTGCATTATTCATAATAAAATCACTCGCCTCCTGAGGTTCTTTGTCCTTTACTTTAATGTTTTTCTCCATAAGTACATATATTACGAAATAACTATTTATAATAACCAATAAATCTAATTTTATACGGAGGTGAATTATGTGCGTTGGTTGCTGGATGTGTTAATGAATAGTAATATCCAATTTACGGAATTATTCTGATTCCTTTGTTCTTAGGAGTAAAAATCTTTTGTTAGGAGTAAGACAACATTAAGTTATTACTTAATGTTAAGATAATATACTTATATTATTAATTTCGTATATTTTTTATGTTAAAAGGTCAATCTTAAATGCAATTAAAATGTCAATGACCGCAGCAGTAAAATTGAAAGATTTTTGTAATTTACTCTCAGTCGTTATTTACCGAAAATGATTAAAAATCATAATGGTTATTGCGTATTTAATTACAAATAACAACAATATAAATATGTTTTAATTGCAGCGGTGGCTCAATTAGTAATCTATAAGTAGGAATACTTAGGGTTTTTCTGATAAATGTTAGCAAGGTGTTTAAGAATAATTAAATTAATATCTTTTGATACCATAGCGTTAATTGCTAAGTTCTATTCATGACTAATCTTCTTCTGATTTATCTATAAAGTATGTTTTTATCTTTTAGATGCCATGGGATTCATCCGAGGAACAGAACCCAAGAGAGATGCGCATCCACGTTCAGCGTGTGTTCGCTATTCCCGCTCCGCACAATGTTCCCCCGCGTCCGGAGTCCATGGGACCGTTCGCACCTCCACCACCACCTCAAGAACAGAACGAGGTATTTATAAAAAGCTACACGAAATTGTATAATTGTTGTATTAGTTGGTGATATTGATACTGACATGTTCAAAACATTGGTTACGTATCACTGAAACCAGCAGTTTTATTATAATGATACATTTTTAAGCTCAGAAAAAAAATATTTTAATTTATTATGTCAATTAAAAATGTTAAAAAATAGCGCGAACAAGAAGAGATGAGTGCTCCACGTCAAATGCGAGTTATCGCTATCCCTGCCCCACACAACATGCCGCCAGCGCCTGAAAACATGGGACCTTTCCAACCTCCTCCACCACCACAACACCAGGGCCAGAATGAGGTACTTGATACACTTTTCACTCGTCTTTTATATGAGATAAATTATGCATGGGAAGGTAGGAAATGATGCTGTTATCAAAATCCATTGGGTTGCAATAAATATGTTACCGGAATACATCGGTTAAGAGTATGCTACATAATGTTTACAGATAGAAAGGCGGATTAGTTAATAATAAAAGAGTAAGGTTTTAAGGTTTCATTTTACATTTTAATTACCTACAGTAAAATAACTATCCAGTTGTCCTAGAGACATCCATACCGAATGAGTTGATTAAGTAGAAAAATCTGAAATTATTTGAACAAGCACTGCGTATCGGACGTATACAAGTCGGAATTCGTCCACCATATTATGTAGGTATGTGAATAGTTCTTCACGGTCTTTTCCTTCATTGATACCTTGTTGACTGAGACGATACAAAACATAACAAACAATTATTTGCAGAGGAAAACTACATGGTATTCATATAATACATTAATTCATCGTAATATGTATTAAATAGATTCATGCTAATTTTGATCCGGTGTTAATTGGATATAGAAATATACATGGGAATAATTTAAGACTTGTTGAAATTGTTTGAATTGTTGAAATGTAAGACTTGTTGAGCCTGTTCGATCTTACTTACACATAATTGATGGAATAATATTATATATACTCGTATATTCAATTCCAAATCCTAAAATTAAAATTTATATAAAGGTACATTTAGGTTGATGTCGTTTAATATTAAAAAAAAAATCTTAAATGCTCTCTCTCTAGCACTTAGCTCTCAAAACAGGATCTGGGAGTACCGTAAGAATTTAATTCGACTGTCAATAATAGCTTTGGCCCGGAGTCAAAAAACTTTACTAAGTAAAAAATTGGTAGTCCGTTATGTCGTTGCATTAGTCTGTAAGTACTATTATTTTATCTTTATTACATATCTTTCTCTAAGAGACAAAAAAGCAATCTATGCTTATAATTGAACTAAAATTTAAACATGTTATCGTTAAAAAGCAATACTCAATTTTCTAGAATACTTCGTTTCAACATATAGACACACACACACGCAGACATAAACACACATTAATACGTTAGTTTATTGTTTATATACCATACTCGTATAACAATGGTATAGCTCTAACATATGTAAGTATATTGTCTATACAAATACGTAAAATAACTTACGTTGGATTCACTGAAGCGTTTCCTCGCTAGAGGTTAAAGAACTGTGCTCATTAACATATGAATGAGGTCAATATTTAACGTTTTTTTTTATAATGTTTTTAATACGTCTGTTGTAATGCGTTTTGCGGTTTTGTTGTTCACATAAGTAGGTTGAAAGTATTTTTTTTATCATTTTCATTTAAATAATTAAATAGATGTTATTGCAATTTATTTCATCAAATAGCGATTCTAAATAATTAATGAGAACATACAGCAAAACATGTTTTTTTCTTTTACTTTTCATTTGTCGATGTTTGTTGATTGTATTCGTTTTTTTAAATAAGTTCTATATTTACTCCTTTGTCACAGATTAAAAGAGAAAATATATAGGCATCGAAAATCACTTTTCAATTATTGGTGACAAAATTCAAACTGTGCTTTCACCTTTCTCTCCGTTGTCACTGCACATTACACAAAAGACTATAAAAAAAAACTTAAATATTCACTATTAAATTCCAGAGCGTAAAAATCAAAGTAGAATAATTAACTCATTTTCATTTAATTACATTCATGTATTACAATAATAAATAGAGTTTTACATCCTATATTGGGCAACGTGTTTCCAATTTGAATAATATCAATGATAAATGATATATTTATGTTAAGGTGATCGCTTCCCAACGTTTGCTCGTTGACCTTAAATATTCGTAATAACATTTTATATTTCTCGTTCTGAAGGAGGACATTTACCTGGGTTGAACAGGGTATAATTGTGTTTCAAATTCCGTTTATTGCCGCATACACATATATAATACTTGAAAACTTAACCAAAAGCACGACATATTATAAAAATAAATAAAATTTAATTTTGTTCGTAGCAACAGGCCGTTCTTCACCAGTTCGTGCCTCAGTCTGCTCCCACACAGGAGATGGAGCCTGAAGTAAGTATTGATTCATTAACCATTACTTTCCGACATCAGCTTTCTTTCTATTTTGATATAGGGAATATTATAAATTTGAGCAGAACACCTTAGTAGATTATGTAAAACATCTACGTGTTTGCAATATTATAATATGAATAGATATAAATAATGTTAGATAAGCCATAGATAAAAGAAATTTTAAAACATATTTCCAATAGTCTGTTTCTTAGTCTTTCTTATAAGTCTATAGAGCTAAAAATCTGTGAGTAAAATGAGCAGATATTTTGCTGACAGATGCCAGATTTTATTTAATCTTTCTAAGATAATGGTTTGCTGCCCCACCGGGCTAGACTGGACTGAGTGAGGGAATAGAGCATTTAAACACACACTTGAGAAATATGTTACTCGTGAATATATCCTGCGTAGTTATTTAGCTGTTTTGAGATTACCAGCCGTGGTTGAAATACGGTTAAGAAGATCATTATATACTTGCTACTTTAGCTGATTCCATTTGCCAGTACCAAACAGCAAACAAAACTGGATATTGCTGTTCTATCATCTAAAATAAAGTAAAATTAGTAAGTATATTAGACAAGTAGACATTAACTTAGATCGCCTTACTTATGGTTCGAATGAAAACGAATAAAAAACAAAAGAATCAATTCTGATCAGGTACAAAAGATGCAAATGGAGGGCAGTCCGGTTCAAATGAATTTGCCCTGGGACCTGACTCCCGAAGACTTACGCATGATCCACCGCACCGCGCAGGAGGCCGTCGCCAGCCAGCGTCGTGATCAGCAAATCGACAACGATATGCAAGAGGTACTCGTAAGTGATCATTTATAATACTGCTTATTTTTACCATCTCCACATTTAATGTTTTAATTGCTTTCTTTCTTTCTTTTTTAATTTTACGTCAATCGGACGAAAAGGAAAGGAAAGGAAATCGGTTGACAAATACAAGAGAAAAAGGTTGTTAACTGATTTAATTTTCTGTGTGTCTTTCCTATTTATATATAACATTTTTTTCTTGTTTTAAACGTTTGTATTCGTGGAAATGTGGTAACATTGGAATCGTATTGATTTTGTATTTATTCAGGGACTAAGCTAATTTACTACTTCGAGTGATTTAACGTAATTCGTTACGATAGTACAATACGAAATGGGAAATTGAAGTGGAAAACTTCTGTAGAACCAACAAAATAATAAAATATTGCATCTTTTCATTTTGATTTTTATAGGGAACAAAATACTTTACGGAACAGAAATATTGAGTAAGGAACTTTGAATATGGAAATTAATCACCACCTGATGATCATCTGTCAATGACCTTTTTCTTCTTGAACAAAAATATCTTTTATTTATTTACTTGGTGGTAAAGCTTTGTGCAAGCTTGTCTGAGTAGGTACCTCCCACTCATCAGATATTCTATAGCAAAACAGCAGTACTTTGTATTGTTGTGTTCCGGATTGAAGGGTGGGTGAGCCAGTGGAGTTACAGGCGCAAGGGACATAACATCTTAGTTCCCTCGGTTGGTGGCACATTGGCAATGTAAGCGATGGTTTACATTTCTTACAATGCCATTGTCTATGGGCGATGGTGACCACTTACCATCAGGTGGCCCAGAGGTTCGTCCGCTTACCTATACAAAAAAATTATAAAAAAAATATAAATTAAGTATTCAGTTTTATTTGAAATAAAATGTGTGAATTATCATTTTATTTTGAATCATTGACATGACTTGTATTCTGCGGACGCGCAGAAGAAGGATAGGTTAAACAATTTTTTAAATAGTTAATAAATATAATGAACTACATCAGTAGAGCTAAACATATCTTTAAACTTTTACTCTCATACATAATAGTAAATATAGGCAAGTAATACTGTATTATCAAATATTTATTTTATTTAAGTCTTAAATGTAATGTATGAGTATTGTACACTATATAATACAATCAAACTATACATCAGTATCGGCACTTATATACTTAAATTTATTACCATTTCAGTAAGCATCGTCTTACTTAATTGATATACTATTAATTCAATAATATTTCAAAATATTTAAAAATTCTGTTGTAAATTATGGAAAAAGGCATTTATAAGACGCACTTCAGTTTTATAAGTTATATACGTGAATCAGAAACATCGATGACCTACTTATAATAATACTGTAATTATGAATAATACATTTCCCCAACGATGATGTCGCGGAAAAATATATTGCATATGAATTCGATGACAGTTTCGAGTACCTATACAAAGATATTTATTAATATATTTATATTAAAAACAAAATCCTTTTTTCAAAATATCATATTGTCTTGGCTGGCATCTGTGACACTTTTTTACATAAACTATTACATACGTACGTGATCTTTTGATACACTTAAGATGAGATAGTTGTTTTACTATCTCCTGAGAAACATTTCATTTTCGATATAAAATAAAAGAAGAATATCTTACCCGAAGGTACGAATACAAACTACTATCTTGACCTTGGCATAAAACTTGTTATGTTATTTTGTATTCACAGTCTGATGAGCAAGTTTATCACGCGTAGATACGTTACAGATTTTTATGATATATATTCAAACAGGATGAATTAGTAGTTTTAAAAAATAATAAATAATTTTTGTCTTCAATTTGCACATTTTATAGTTCAACTTTTTTTAATAAGATATCTGCTATCATTTGCTATATGATAATATATTTATGTAAGAAGTAACTATATCATAAATATCCAAATTTCAGGTTAAGACTATAGTGAACAGCCTCGCTGCAGCGGAGGTTGAGGCGGAGCAAGCTGAGCAAGCACAGCAGGTACAGCAGGCACAGCAGGCGCAGCAGGCGCAGGCGCCGCGCGCGCCGCGTACGCTGTTGCTGCCGCAGGACATGCCTGTCGATCAGCGTCCGCACTGTGAGTACTCTCCACGACTACCTCGTCGCTGTACTAACTTATACGATTACAGTTAACGCGGGACCTAGTTTGAATTCAGGACAGTAATCGTTAATTAACTAACCTGAAGTCGGGGGCGAGGTCAGTTAAAGTTTCTCCTCGAAGATGGCTTGTCTTTGAGGTGGATTTTGTGGCTAAATTCCGTCCGAAGGTCAGGTTCAGCGTCAGACCTGTGAGTCAATATGTAAATGTATCATTAATACACACTATTGGTTAATTAGATTGTACGTTTATGCGTGATAGTGTGTGCGTATTACTACTTTGAGCAAAGCAGAGGTAGCCGAGTACGTAAATTGTCATGAAAGTATGGTTTTGTGTAATAAATAATTGAATGTATATGAAAACTGAAGGTACGCAGTCGTATACAATTTAAAGGTAATTTGATAAAAATTGTCAGTAATGAATACCTAATGCCTCTTACAACGAGAATGTCTGTGAGTAAAGTGCCCACTTACCGTCAAGTGGCTTATTTGCTCGTTTGCCTTCCTACTTTTATAAAAATTGGAATGTTCTAGAAATTTAGCACAGCTTAATAATTTTTGTTTTCTTTTGTATATCAACATACACTTTTTTCGATAATTGCAACACTAATATTTCAATCCCTACACTACAATTTCGATATAATAATTTGAAAAGTATACGTTTTTATTTCCATATAAAGGTATTTAATACTAGAAGGGTCGAACTCAATGTATATTCAAATGTATTTAATATAGAAGCATAAAACTACCCAAGTAATAGAAAAGAAAATACCTTGTCTTGAAAGCCAAACCGGCGATAGAAATAGTAGATCCCCGTTGTTCTTGTCCAAACTTGTAATTATTTACAATTTTCAATATAATTGAGATACAGCCGGGACGCGATCATTTTATATTAAAAAAGGGTTAAACACATTGGATACTTTAAGCAACGGTCATAAAGAAGTGTTTTATTTTCTTTCGATTACATCCAGACAAGAAGGTTTTGTAAGATATTTTATTTTACAATATTATCAGTTGATCTGATTGACTGACTGAACGAGGGTCGCAGGCTTTCAACATAGATTGTAATTAAATAAACTTCACATTTAACGATCGCCCTCTGAGCGCAAGGACCGCAAGCAGATGTGATAAATGAGTTACGTGATAATTTTACTTTAAAATATATTGTATGGAATTATTGCGTAGTTATACCTCTAATGATTATAATTTTACTCACTCACAAATTCTTATTGATTCTCGATGTCAGACAGATTTTACCTGTACGTTACGGTTATAGGTTATATCCTATACCTATAGTATACCTTTAGTCTACGGAATATTAACCTAAAAATTAATATTTTTATGTTAAAAGATATTACAGATTGAATTAAACTGTTTACTGAAAAAATAATTATGCAAGTTTATATTCTGTAAATACTTAATACAGACATACTTAAAATGCCATATTAAATATAGTTCTACTGAGTGGATCTGGAATTATATATATGCAGGAGTTTAAGTACTGCTTTTAGGAAATGCTTTATTTCGGAACAACTTTTCTTAGAAATATATTAAATGATAATTATTTTATTTTACGTCTTACTTTACTTTGAATTATTAAGCTATGAATATGCTTTCCATCCTACCAAGCGGGCTTATTTATATATTTTCAAGGCCTTTGACGAATTATTGTGATGAAACACCCAAAATTAATGGAAATATTTGTAAAGGATCTTTTGATAGGATTTAGTCGATCAATTGCTCACTCATAAACACATTACGACATAGTGACGTAACGTTGCGACATCATGTAACGCTGTGACGCCGTTTCGTGGAAAGCAACGCTGTCAATCGTAAAATTTCTAGGCATTCGTAAACGCTGAACAAAATTAAATTAACTAATTTATCTCAATAGTCATTGGCCAGTGGCAGCTGATGACGCAATGGGCGATCAATCAACGTTAACTATTTGGCCACATAGTTAATTTAACTTTGTTTATCATATTATTCATATAAACTTAATATACATAAGAGACACAGAGAAAAAGATTCGGAATAGATGCACGTTTTAGCTTTAGATTAAATTTTTCGCGCTGACATCTTCTATATTTAAATAGACTGAACATTATCTGGAACATGCTTTCCAAGTTTTATTGAGTTATTCAATTATAATATATTTATTAAAATAATATGTCATCACACTACAAAAGTTTCTTTTAATTAATTGTTTTCATAGTAAAATTTAGTTTCGAAATTTTATGCAATGTCAATTATTGGAGCCTTAACGCGATTATTTAGTTATTTACATATATATAGTATCTATTAATAATATTAAGAAGCGTTACATGCAATTTGTGTAATAATTACTTATTTATTATATATGGTTTTGTATGATAATGTATTACATATGTATGGTTTTGTATTACGTATTTGATGTAAGGCCGCAGACCCGGAGGTCCTGGGTTCAAATCCCAGGTCAGGCCAATGAAAAGTTATTAGGTTTTTTCTGTCGAAAATCGTTACTGGAAGTGTGTACACTCCCGTGCATCGGTAAGCCGTTGATCCTGCGCCTCTCTATACGGTCATATCGGATTGCCGTCCCATCGGATTTAGGAATAGAGAGTGCACCTATGTTTGCGCCCACACTTGTGAACTATAATACGACGTTTGCTAATCTCTCTTGAGATTGGTCGCCTTCACCGAAATCGATCTGGATAATTTTGTTATTATATTTAATAGGTGCTATGTAATGTTTGACATGAATGTATGACTGTATTAATGACGAGGGTCACTTTGTTACAGACATGCAGCCGCGCTCGGTGCGCAGCGTTGACGCGCCGCACGAACGCGAGAAGCGCGTGAAGCGCTGCGCGTGCAGCTGCGCTTAGTCGCGCACGAGCGCCACAGTCGCGCTACATTCTCCGTCCATCCCTAAAATTGTCTATAGTACGGTTTCGGTTAATGTAAATAAAAATGTTACCTTTTTCAAAACCCGTGCTGTTTCTTTCGTATTCCATGTATCATATTGTTTTAATGAATAATATTATTGTACATCAAATAATAATTACGATGAGGTAAATTGTAAGTCACTTGCAAATACTGTAAGATTATTAATTAAGCATTTAATATCGAAGCTCAAAGATTTGTGATGTCTTTGCCGGTTAATTAACGACCGTACCGTGTTAACGAATCTGTCGAGGTATTGTGGGCCGTAATCTAACATTAAATTAAATTTAACCTATTTTGTGATCCTAAATTAAAATTTAATTAGTTATAAATATGTTTTGAGTTTTCATTTTGTTCCATAAACCTTTCGCTCCAAAATTTGTTATTTTATTTATAATATTTGATTCCAACATATCTAATACTAACATTCCCGCTAAACGGAAGATAGCTTAAGTAAGCTATTTACATCTCAAAATATAATTCAATTGGTAATTAATTTATTTGTTTTTTGAAACGCGCTATCTACTTTTAAAACAAATACGATACGAAAGGTACGTAAAACATTTTAATAAAATGAATTTGCCTTGTCTCGACAAGACAAAGGTATTAATTTCGCCATGCGTATTTCACAATAGAAACGAGTTTCTATTCACTTTGTCTATTAATCGCAACATAACAAATTATTATGGTCTGAGCTTGAGTTTTTTGTGCGTGACAAAGACGGCGGTAAGGTGGTCATCGTCAGCAATCAACATAAAAGTCATTTCATACCACGTTAAACATATGCCAATAATCAGAACCAAGGTGATCCAGCCGTTAAGCGAGACTATAAACCTATTCCACGTATAGAAGAAATGCTATTTTGAAAATGAAATGGCTGATGCTTCATAATAGCCCGCGTCAACAAACAGAGCCGACCTTTCCTTGGATGTGTTCTTACTCTCATTATAAAATCTATCTTTTTAATATAAAAAGCCATCATAAACATTTTATAAAAGCATTTCTATAAGAGAAAGCACGACTACAGTTGATAATATTGTGAAATCTGGTTGTGACGAGAAAATAATGCGATCCAATTTACCTTAATAATTGATTCTAATGGAGCAACAACAAAGCCATCTCTTTATATAACGCATTTTAACTTACAAAGGTAAATATGTTAGTATATTTCTGTGTTATTTTTTCCTATTCTTGACGTAAAAACAGGCTTAAAATGCTCGGCTACCATTATATTGAAAGGGTCACTAATCATCGATCTTACAATGCAAAAAATCAATTACTTACATAATGATTGGTTTGATTGTTTTTATACCTTTACCTCTTTTAAAGCTATTGTAATATTTTTTATTTATTTAATTTATATTTTCAATAATATAAGGAACTAGCTAATCGTCCTGGCTTCGCACGGGTTGATGAGGGGAAAAATATGTTTTGGATAGGTTTTTCGGTAAATCCGATCTTAGAGAGCGTCTACGTCGAGGAAAGAGTAATTATGACAAATTTCAAGTGAATCGGGCGCATAGTCAATCGTGAATATTTGTATTGTTTGTTTGTGCTTGTTAATTTGTTTTAGGAACTTCCGACACCGTCACCGCTTCATTAACCTGTCATGCTTGGGCGCACACAGATTGGTTTTTACTTTGTACGAATGAATTTGCTGGTACTAATTTTGCCATGCGTATTATGAGAATAAGTAATGAAATTTGATCCAAACTAATCAGACACTAGTAGTATTTGAATTTTATTAACAGTTGATTAAATTGAGTTTAGCTCTGAGTCGAATAATATCGCACATATGTAACAGCCTGTCAACGTCTTACTGCTGGACAAGAAGTCCTCATCAAAAGAATGTTAAGAATATGGCGTAAAGATTTCAAATGTGCACAAACCAAGTAAAACCTCAGATATCTACGATCAAACAAGACTAAATTTATGTCCTTTGTGTTTTTATTTTACATAGATGTCACATATACGTGTAACTATATATTTATAGGGTGAATAGAATGAAATAACTTCTCAAGCAAGACTGATCACCCGCCAGGCGCTGTCCCCATTTCAAATAAGTACGAATAGAACATACTGTTAAGCTAAATTCTTTATCTAGTGAAGGGAAGGTAAATAATTTATCACCGGTTCAATTCCTTCACGAAGATATCTTTTATTACAAACGTGCTATTTCATTTAAATATTTTTAAATATATAAAATTATTTAAGTGTATTAGTTATATCAAAAATGAGATTTAAATACTGTTTGTATGTTCATTAGAGCTCTCCTCACTAGCTCCCTGTTACACAGAATATTCTCATAGTTAGCTCATTTTACGTGATCTGTCATCACTATAAAGAACTTGTTAAAAAATGCATTTTTACATAGATTCATTAAAGTATACAAGTTATCCCACACACCATATAAAATAATAATTATATTCAAAATTAATTACCATTACCATAAACAGGTAGGTGAGGAAATAAACACCTCACCTGAGAAGAACCGGCAAAAGAAACTCAGTGGTTTCTTTAGGGTTCCGTACCTGAAAAGGTAAAAACGGAACCCTTATAGGATCACTTTGTTGTCCGTCCGTCTGTCTGTCTGTCTGTAAAGACCCTTTATCTCAGGAAAGCGTGGAGGTTGCGGAGGAGCGTTATCGAGTTGAAATTAAAACTATATAATTAAATCTGCAGTATCTTGAAGCTGTGAAAAAATCAATCATCTAAGTTAAGGTAAAAAAGGTAGGGCCGTTTATGCCGCAAAAAAACGTATATTTCGACGCTCAAGGAAATCAAAATTGATAGGGTATATCCCGTTGACCTAGAACTACGAAATTTGGCAAGTAACACCGTCTTATAATACAAGTATAGGTAAAGATCTGAAAACTATACATTTGTAATTAAATCGTAAAAAAAAGGTTCTCTATGCAAGAAACGGCGGTCCAAATTTTGAATTGAGTTAACCGTGTGATGAACCGGGTATCGTATGAAAGGGCTTCATTGGCACAAGCTTAAACAGATTATTAATTATTTTTATGATGTATAATTTTCGATTTATGACTAAGAATAAAAAAAAACCCTTTTCTTTTTTTATAAGTATAGGTAGGTACCGAATATTTTTAGTGTATGTATTACCTAATAGTGTACCCTGTTATGCATACCTGCTTATTTAATTTAAAATTTTGTAATTAAACATAACCCTAATTATGTACCTAGAAATTTGTACGGAACCCTCGGTGGGCGAGTCCGACTCACACTTGTCTGGTTTGTCTTGCTTATCTTTATAAATAGAGGCAATTTATAAAACAACAGAATAATACTTTTTTATTTGAAATAGCCTGGAGGCGATCGTTTCATTCCCGAGGAGTGCAATCATCTAAAAAGTCATTGGTTGTGTAATATCAATTAGTATACAAGCGTTCCTTAACAAATCTTTTAACTTTCAACAAAATTTTATAACGTTTATCAATAATGTTTTCTGGGATTCTTTTTTTAAAGCGTATATATTGTCCCATAAAAGACTTATTAAAAGCCGAGATGGCCCAGTGGCTACAACGCGTGAATCATAACCGATGATGGTGGGTTCAAACCCGGACAGGCACCACTGAATTTTCAAGTGCTTAATTTGTGTTTATAATTCATCTCGTGCTTGACGGTGAAGGAAAACATCGTGAGGAAACCTGCAAGTGTCAAATTGAATTCAAAATTCTGCCACATGTGAATTCCACCAATCCGCATTGGAGCAGCGTGGTGGAATACGCTCCAAAACCTTCTCCTTAAGGAGAAGAGGCCTTAGCTCAGCAGTGGGACATTCACAGGCTGTTACTTTACTACTTTTATAAAATACTTATTAACCTCGTGTAATCTATTATCTAATATATCTAAACTTACATACTATAATTTGCAACCTATATGCAGATATATTCATCAATATGTATATATCCCTTTTAAACATTTTGCAAAATATCATAATATTATATAAAATCCTTTGGGTGTAATAGCGCGATATATGTATTTATATAAAAACTTTTTACATTTGTTATTAAAATATTTGTTGATAAAGTGACTGTTCAACACTATCGCCATCATTATTTTCACTTACTGACTATGACTTGAAGCGTTTAAAGTTAAAATATCTCATGTGTGGGATAATGTAATGGTACCTAGTGTTAGATTGTCCTCACTAAAGAAAGATAGATGATGTGAACTTCAGTAGCCGTCACGAACAATTTATAGCTCTTTCTTGTTAATAAATTATAGCATAGTAGAATAAAAAAATCCCGAATTCGAAAAGTTTATTCAGCAATTCACGCTTTATATGGTTTTTATATTTTAAGTGGTTTATTTAAATAAGTAAAATTAAGAATTAAATTAAATTAAATTAAGAAAGTAAAGAAACGAAGCGCTGGGCATTTTTACATGTATTACGATCTTTCTTTTAATATTTAAACGCTATGAACATTCGATTATGTCCAAATTGCTAATATTAATTTTGTTTTATTTAAACAATTACTTCATTTGTATTAACCTCTTTTTTGATGTCGTGGCTATGAAAAGTAGCAAAAAGCAAATTTAAAAGAAATTTAAAAGAATAATATCATAAATGTGCTTGTGAGTTTGTTTGAGAGGTTTTTTTTTTTTTTCTTTTTTTTTTTATTGTATAGGAAGGCGGACGAGCATATGGGCCACCGGATAGTAAGTGGACACCAACGCCCATAGACAATGGCATTGTAAGAGATGTTAACCATCGCTTACATTGCCATTGCGCCACCAACCTTGGAAACTAAGATGTTATGTCCCTTGTGCCTGTTATTACACTGGCTCACTCACCCCTCAAACCGGAACACAGCAATACAAAGTACTGCTGTTTTGCGGCAGAATATCTGATGAGTGGGTGGTACCTACCCAGACGAGCTTGCACAAAGCTCTACCACCAAGTAAACCATTAAACCGATGTCAAAAATTCTTTCACCAATGGAAAGCTACATTATCATTGAGTAACATAGGCTTCCACATTTTGTTTCCGTATTTCTAAGGGAACGGGAATTATGTGAGTGAAACAGCGGGCAAAACGCTAGTATTATATAAAGTACCTGTCCCTGCCAAGCTATGCAAGCATTTCACCCGTGTATAATAAATAAAAATATAATGAATAAAAATCAGCCAAGAGCATTCCTCGATAAAAGGACTATACAATACCATTTATTTTTTACATTCTATCCCGTAGTTCCTGAGATTAGCCGGATCAAACAAAAAAACTCTTCAGCTTTATATATTAGTATAGATAAGTAAGCTACAAATTATTGGAAAATATTCTATTTTGTTTTATAATTAAAAATGATAAAGGAAACAAAGGCTTCATTCTAAGGATATAAAAATATAGATAAGCTGAAGAGAAACAATGGGGGTGCATTTCAAAAGCAGCATGGAACGCGGTAATAGGATTTCTGTGGAATTGATCTCGTCCGGGCCGCGCCGCATCGCTCCTTTGTCTGCTCATTAAATAAATATAGAATTTCTGCATAATTATATCTTTTATGTAAATATTAGTCGTAAGGATAGAATTAATTTTGGATATGTTTGATAATATGTAGTAATTTTATAATAAGATTTATTTCTGTTAGTATAGATCCTTATTTGTCGAGATTTCTATTTTGGTTTTGTAACCAAATTGAATATACTCCAAGTTAGCATTTAATGAATAAATACAATAGGTTTTTTAAATCTTTAATTACAGATTTCAAAGAAAAATTAAGTAATAATAAAAATAAATAAAGCTCAATTAATGTAAAATAAATACGTCACATAAATTATCTATATAAATAAATTTATTTACATTAAAACCTTAACTAAATACAAATAACATTTAAAAATAATTATTATACAAGTCGTGACCGCGTGGAATGGTGGCAAGAATGCTAGCAGCATTTCCCCTTTGAATCGCAATTCCGATTCTCTGGGCGAAAAATGAACCAGCCCTCCTGTCACCAGTGGAGGCAATAAGGCGGGGAGTAATATTGTGGATGAATTTTTTGGCACTATTACTCCAAGGTCCAAGCGTTTCAACTGCAAACGGAACAAAAATATAATTTGGAATAAGAGACGAATATTTGTTACGTTTGTTCGTTTCAGCTTTTTCCGCGGCAGCTCCGACTTTTAACATTGTTTCCCTGATATGAGACGGGGCCAGTGTGTCAACACATGTTGCGTCCCACACAAGGGCCCGTCCCCGTTCCCAGGGAACCAATGTCAGTCAAACAGGTATCTTGCCATCATCACGACTAATTCCATGAGGCTCAATAAGAGCAGGAACGTCAATGGTGGCAAGAGCCCTTTTAATAATATCATTAAGATATATTATATTATCTACATAATATATCTATTATATCTTTGAACACAAAAAAATAAATAAATAGAATGAACTTAATGTAATAAAACATTACTAACATTCTGGAAAAGCAGAAATATTACAATAGTTACATTTCTTGCGAATTTTCTACATGTATAATATATTTATATCAATTTTGAACGTAAAACGAATAGTAACAAAATGATCTTATTTATCACTGACTTGACACTTCATCACAGTAGCTGTGCTGTAGTTTGGTAAAGAATTACTTGATTTAATCTGGCACTTAAAATTAAGTGTAATTAATGTAATATAAAGGCAAAGTACAAGGATGTTTAATGTAAAACCTAATATATATTTAATAAGAACAGTGGAGAATGAATTGAAACACCACAACCATATGACATCTTTAGAAAAATGATAGAAGTTTACGTCCAAACACAGCAGAAATGTTACAATAGTAAGACTTCTTGCGAATTTTCGTATTTTATCATTAAACACTTTGTATAAGACTGTTAAATACAATAATGTTCCTAAAAGAATAAGCGGCCATTTAAATAAGAGGCAAATTAAAAAGGTGGACATCCATTCATCCAACACTCTCGTGCCAATAATGGCTGTCCAGACGACACTGATAGGAATGGGTATCAACCATGACCAGCATATAACACTATACAAGGTATATTTACTTATTTTCACTATCACTGTTATTAAGCTATCGTACATGTGCTTTATAAAGAAACAGACTAGAATAATAATTACAAAATCTATATAAATTGTAAAACTTAATAATGTTATTTGAACTTTTTCTGATGAATCGATTTTAGACTTCGCTTCCATAAATTGTATAAAGAATATTAGTCTTTTAATAAACCGGGCGAAACTCAGCTGCATTAACATTTGATTTCTGTAGTTTGTCCTCCAGCGAGAAATTTTTAGAGCTGCGACAGTTGATAACAATAACTCTAGAGCTGTCATCGCAATTTCCAATATTATGAAAGTTTCAAATACGCCGGAGTGATCTCGTATTTCATATTTAGTCGAGGTAAGGTTTGAAGATGAATTGTAAATACTCTCTGGAACTTCCGTAACATCGTAAGTGCTTGTGTCTGTAGTGAGAGTAGTTAAATCCGTGAGAATTGTGGTGTCAATTTCCGTCCCAGTTTCCATTTAATTTACATATAATAGCACTGTTTATTTAATTCACTTCACGGTTCACACTGAAACACTGTCGATAGACTGGTTGGCAGCGTTGCGAATAGTTTCGAGGCAGGAAACAAATACTTGATAAATATTATTCACCGGTTTCCTCTAATTCGGATTTGCGGTTGACGAACGTCATTAAATTGAAACGCATATAGGAAACCCAATATGTTATAAGTCACAGGTATTGTACCCAATAAATTATATGAATGTACCCACAGAAAATTTGGTCACAAAGAAAAGACTTCCGTATGGTCACGATCGAAATAGGTTTAGATTATATTTTTGGTTTACTTACATAATATTCAGTTTCCAATATAATAAAATACTATTACTTGAAATAAAAATAATAAATATATTGAATGGAAAACGTTGAGAGTATCTATTTTTAATAAAAAAAGTTATGAACTCCTTCGCCGCGGAGGAAACTTGAACTGGAAACAAATGTATGATGGATTTTCCTATATTGCGTAGAATAAAAACTACAACATTGTTAGTAATTGATATTATAATGAGCCCGATAGACAAGCTTAACATGGATATTATACTGTAATTTATGCTAGAACAGTAATAGTTGATGTAATTAATTCCTAATTGGTATTAATATGCAGCTATTTATGTACACAGTAGATATTTGATTTGTTTGTATACATAATATAAAAGCTATTCAAATCTGTGTAACGAAAATAAAATCTCTGAATCAAATATAAGTGAATTGATATAAAAAAGTAATAGTTCATATGGAATGTGATATTCAGCTACGGTTTGGTGCTCATTGATAATGGATTAGCTTACCATCTTTATTTTCACCGCCGAGCACGAGATTCATTATAAGCACATGTAAATTCAGTAATGTCACCAAGTATATGTTATATATATAGGATTGATAAAATAGCCGGTGCTATGAACGATTAGTGTGAAATTCAGTGCAACAGGTACATTTTATAGCTATATTTATAGCCTCGATAAATTGATAAATGACTTCATTTCAGGGTTGCATGTAGACCTTTGTTTGTAGTTGTTCGATCAATACCTTTAAAATATAGGTCAAACGCAGTTTGCGGACGAATTGTTCCAGGTAATATGTCCCCAGGAACTTATTTATATATAGGTGGTGTGTCATGTCATAAAAATCACACCGTTTATCAATATTATTGCGTCTTTAGAGTTATTTGCTCAACAATCTCGAAATACTACTAATTTTTACCAGTAAAGAGGTAATTCTGTATAAAATTAATTGCAGCTTTATTGTGAAATTAGCATATTTTACTCTCCCTTCAAGGCGCTTCCGTCAGAACTAATTTAATTTTGGTTATGAAATAAAAAAACTTATTTCAAACAAGTAAGTTGTAAATAAAAGCTGGCTATCAGTTTATTATAACTCTGGCACTCTAAAATTTACAAGATTAAATTAAATTTAAAGTTTCCAGCGGTCCGGAATGTTGATTGTGTCGAGGTGAACAGCCAAGAAACTCAGTTACTTTCCGACAGTTCAATTACAAAGGTATATCAAATAAATAACATTTTATTATACACAAAAATAAATATTGTGAAATTAATTATAAAAATAGTAAAGTAACTGCCGTAATTATTTCACTTGTAGCTTAAGGTGACCACTCAAATCGAGGAGCTTAAACCCGCGCTGCTTTAATGCGGGTTGGTGGGTACATATGTATATGGGAAATTTTCATGTAACATACAAGATTCCTCAAGATTTTCTTCACCGTCGAGTATCAAATCAATTTTAAAAACAAACAAAGGACAAGGCAATGCAATGGTGCTTGGCTGGGTTTAATCATGCCATCTAACCATTGGGCCATGTGACAATCAGCCTGATGCGTCACGATAAGAGGCAATTGTGAATGTTTAATACTATTGATGAAATTTAATTTATATGTGTAATAATATTGTAAATGGGAAAGTAATTTTGCCTGTCTGAATTGAATTTGATGAAAGGTATGAAGGTTACTTGGTGGTAAAGCTTTGTACAAGCTCGTCTGGGTAGGTACCACTCATCAGATATTCTACCGCAAAACAGCAGTACTTGCTATTGTTGTGTTCCGGTTTGAAGGGTAAGTGAAGTGTAATTAAAGACACAAGGGACGTAATATCTTAGTTCCCAAGGTTGGTGGCGCATTGGCGATGTAAGAGATGGTTAACATATCTTACAATGCTAATGTCTATGGGTGTTGGTGATCACTTACCATCAGGTGACTCATCTGCTTGTCCGCCTTCCTATGCAATAAAAAAAAAAGGTTGAACCCTAAGGAAAGATAGGTTAAGATAGGTTTCTTTTTTAAAGCTAACACCTGAAAATGAGCGATACCGCAGCCGAAAACTAGGCAGACATGTTTTAATAAGGTAAATAGTAAGTTATTATGATAACACTAAGTTCTTCGAAAACAATTCATTTATAATAAATTTTAGTGACTCATTTCAATTATATGTATCAAGTAAACACATAGAATGATTATTATGAACATTTGCATTACTTTATATCAATTTGTTATCGTAATACATTATTGATAAAAATAATAAAAGCAACAGATATAAGTTTATTTAATGCGACGCGATTCCGCGCCGCAGTGTTAGCTTAGTGGCCGCACTCGACATACTAATTTCCGGAGAGGAGTTGATAATCACTACATTGCTTTGCGTTGAGTAACAGACATTCAGGAAAGTATGTTCCTGAAGTCTGATCATTAGCTATTAAAAGTATATCAAAGTATTGTTTTATAATATAGTTGCGTACTCAGTATTCGCATTTCTTTATTTTTGGTGACGCTCGTGATTATTTTCAGACAGATAAAAAAAATTAAGTTTACGTTTAATTTAATCGACATAGTTTTTATTACATTTTTTTATAGATTTCACTAATATTTTTTTATTCAGATTAAAGAAAAGTAAACATAATGAATTATATAACCACTCGACTCTACACAAAAAAATAAAAAAAATAGTCCGCTCCGGACGGTCCGTAGGAAGTTTTCGCGATATGCAAATACTAATCTCTTTAATGTTCGTCATAAAATGAACTAAAAATGCTTAATTCGGTATTTTACTAAAAGGTTTTATATGCGCTACAAAACTTTCTTAACTTGCACTAGACCAGCAATTTTTATTCACCTTGATAGATCAAATATGTGCTTTATTGTATAATCTACTTTCTCAGAATACGATGAGATAATCTAAATCCGTGATTCCCAAAGTGGTCCCAAAGTGGTGGTGGCCGTTGGCGTGACAAAAAATGGGGGTCCACCGTTCATAAGCAGAGGTCCACCGGGAGAAAATTCGTTTACTTTCGAAAGCGAAGAACTAAAACGATGAAAAAAAAGGTCAGCGACTTAAAGAAGGGAATGGAAGGAATTACTTTACACAAATTTCCCATCTAATCTTCACATTTTTTTGTAAAATTTTGGGAATATTGTAGAAATGTAACTGCAGGGTTCCACCGGAACCATTTACATGTTTAAAGTGGCCTATGAAAAAAAAGTTTGGGAACCTCTGATCTGAATGTATATATATATATATCTATATATTATATTATTAATCAGTCGCGATATAAATTGAAGTCAAACATAAATTGTGAATGTCTTTAAGATTATTGTGATGAAGAAACAGGGAAGTGTATAAAGCACTCAAATCCGAGGTGAAAGTCTTGAGGATTGAGGCATTGTTTATAACAAATCTCCCTTTGCCACTCGAAACCTTCGCATTGACTACGATCGACCCTGTAAGCCCCTCATTGTCTAGAGTCGTTACAAGTTTCGGCCGTTTGGGACTGAAAGGATCAGTTCAACTTATTTTCTACACCATAAGCCAGATCAATATGGGCGATATCGCTTGTGGTTTCGACAAAAATAGTTTGAATATTTATTTAAAAATATAAAATAAATATAAAGGAATACTCTTTACTTAATAAGCGTATATGTTTTTAAATCAAAAAGTCGCAAAATAGCATATTAATAAATTTACTCCTAAAATTATTACAACTTATATTTTTGATACTTATTGTATGCATATCTGTAATATCAGTAATATCAGTACTATATTACTGAACAGTCAAAAATGTAATTAATTTCTTAAATTTAATTCATGCTATCTAGTCGTTATTTTTCTGTTAGTAATCCCTATCAGTCGAATAAGTAATGCTCTCATGACTCAATCATGATTATGTCTGTTAGCGTGCGAGTTTGCAAAGTCTGTCCTAGCACAGAGTTTGATGAATCGTTTGGAAACCAGACTGTATTTGGTTCATAATTGACAGATGTGGTATCCATTCATTTGTATTTTGTTCAATTTTAAATAGGAATTTTCATTTTTATATGAGCAATTGAGCAGTGTATTAAATTTCAGTTTTATATTTTAATTCTATTTACTGAGTGTTCTTTATGTCATCATCGGGTTTGTTTAGCTTTTGTTTTTACATTGTTGTGGAGTATATTACTAAGAATATCAAAGGGGGAGTTTAAAATAAATAAGACAATTATATCATATAATGATATTTAATAAAATAAAATAAATCATTCTATTATGTTCAATATTCGATATGGATCGTTCAGATTATTATTTTAGTTTACTTGAACTATAAGTCAGATATAGGATACGTACATAGTAATATAATGTCGGAGAGAAAATTATGGAAAAATTGTTGGATAAGTTGAGATTGCAGATACCTTTATTTATTTTAAAGACAATTAAATGTAAAGCATTTTTTGTGTTTTCAAACTAAAGTGAAGTTTTGCTGTCAGAAAGAATAAGCATTATCAGAATAAATAACATTTACATTGTAAAGGTTTTATTCATCATTGTATTATGAGATATTTAAATGAATCCATAGAAAATCCCGGGGTGTATTGTACGATGTATGACTTATTTATTTTCTAGAATAAAACTGATAATTAGTAAAAACAAAACGAGTTTGTTTCTGTAGCGTCTATCTTAATTTCAACAAATAGAGTAGCGGCACTTACCTCTGTGGCACTACGCTGGAGATACAAAGCAAAGTCGCCATACTGGGGATCGACGATCGGTGCGACCTCAATCCAAAGGATCACATTGAGGCTGTTATAAAAACAGCCTCACGTAAACTCGGAGTCCTGAACAAGGTGCGGCGTTTTGCGTTGAATATTGCTTGCACCTTTGGGATGGATCCGCCAAGTACTTACTTGAGGCCTTGGATCGGTTGCAGCGACGTGCGGTTCGCATTATTGGCGAAGTAAAGGCCACCAACACCCTCGAGCCTTTACAATTGCGTCGATAGATAGCGGCACTCAGCGCTTTCTATCCACTAGTGCAGATCATTCTTCCCGACTGCACTAGCCGTCGTCGCGTTTGGACTCTACTACCACTTACCATCAGGTGGAGTAGAGTAATTTGCCCTCCCGGGCTATAAAAAAAAAGCGGGATTTTATGCAGAGCGAACGCGTGTGTGGTGTTAAACATTTTGGACTGACGACAACTTTTATTGCGCTCGAACTCATCAACTATTGATTTTACAAGAAAATATTTTATATAAAAATTGTAGGAAATTTAATGTTCTTTAACTTTGATAATTACATTTTTTTCGTATTTCCAGAAATGAAGATATTTTACGAAAACCAAAATTTGGTTTTTTAACTATATCTCGGAAAATATTAATAATAGAGAAAAAAGTTTCAAATAAAAAAAATGAGAAATTCAATTTTCTACAAAAGCTCACTCTTTCTGAACTCTTTCTTTTTTTCCATTTCGTTTGTCAACGTTTTTCAAGATCGCGGCTGACGCTCGCGGTCTAGGATCTCAACAACTCAGTTTCATACTTAGGGGGATTTTATGCCGAGCGAATGTCTAAAATTATTGGGCTATATGTTTACTAATTAATAGAAACATTCGAGAGTCATAACATAAAAATATCATAAATTAGTGACCTACCCCGGCTTCGCTCGAGTAGCAGAGTAAATATTCCTAAAAAAACGGTCGTAGTATTGTACGCGGCCGCGCAGGCGGCTGCATCACGCAGTAGTATGATCGGGGTGGTGGGTTTTAAAATTACGATAACTCCTAAGATATTAATTTAAATTCGATGGTGTAAAGGGAAATTATAATATACATAAAATGCTTAAAGTAAATAACGTATTTAATTTGATAAGCATTAATATCATATCCGTTTTTATATTTATCACATTATTAAGTAACCATTTTTTAAAATTTAAAGTGGGTATAGTTATCTATCCTTAAAAGATAGACATATGCCATCGCAGACTTTTCTGTAGATCTATGAAAGGGGAACAATTTCACCATACATTGTTTTGTTATAATTCAAAGGGATTTTACAGCGTTTTCGATGAAAGCTCCCAATCGGCTCGTTTTATCCGACTTCCTCAACAATTATCGTCATATTTCAACAAATTTATAAAAAACATTAATGAATTATACACGTAAACCTGCCTATTGAATCACTTTATCCATTGGTGAAAACCGTATGAAAATCCGTTCAGTAGTTTTTTAGTTTATCGCGTTCATACAGACAGACAGGAAACGCGGGGGACTTTGTTTTTAATATGTAGTGATGTAGTGATAAACAATTAATGTACTAAAATAATTTAGAAAAAAAATCTATATAAATTAGAGTGCAGTTGTCGTGCTAGTTCATTAGTTCATAAAATATTGAGTACGTCGTTATTAAGTTCCGGATCCATTAGAATTAAAAGATAAATAGAGTTTAATCCGTTCCTATCTCTTTGTTTTACTACACTGTGAGGTTCACTTGGGACTTTAAATTGGAGTAACCAAAAACCATCTAGTGTTTTAGAAAGTTTGCTGACTTGCTCAATAATTCACACTAAGTCTCCTCACACGAGATTTGATGTTTGAACCAGTACGGTGTTAGTCACGAGAGCACGCACATTGTTATTAACGTCCTCTGTCTTTAAATTACATAAAATCTGTTTTTATTGTGTTTTTTGTTCCTTAAATTGCTTAAACAATACATTAAGTACTCTGTTTGAATAGTAGTTGAACTATAACATGTGAGTTTTTTTTTTTTTTATATTCGTGTGAGGTGTATTTTTGAAGATGATCTACTAAAGTGCACACAGTGTCCTTATATTGACCTTTAATTATTCGTCGTCACACAAGAACAAAGGCCCCTACAACCCGCTAATGAATTAGAAGCTTCCACTCTGAAACAGTTACAATATTTAACAACACTTCTTAATAAGAGTTTGGACCCGCGGTATCAGCGCGTGCTTTTTAGAGCTTTCTGCGCGTCACGGTGTTCCCAGGTTCAATCCCCACAACGCACGCCAATTGTACATTTTATAAAATTTTAATTTATAATTGCATTTGTTAAATAATGAAGTTTGCCTGCTGCAATTCGACGACAGGGGTCTCTAGTGAAGGTTTCGTGTGTACAAGGTGTAAGCATAATTATCACTTTAGATGCTTGTATCCGTCTGATAAACGTGAAGTATTGCCTCTTGATATAAAGAAACACTGGATCTGTCCGGAATGTACGATTTCTCAGCCAAGAACCACTAGAAATGATAGTACGCCTGTGCGAGTACAAAGGATGATTAACACTAACAACGCTGGTGATAATGTTAATCCAAGAAGAGGTGCCGCATCTGAGATAAATGATGATTGTGTTTTTGACTTTACCGACAGGGCATCTTTTGTAGAATTAATAAAAACTATCATATCCACGGAATTGATCACTTTAAAAACAGAATTTAAGACTTTAATGAATCCGATCCAGGAAGAATTAAAAATAATTAAGGATGAATTTCAAAATTTTAGAGAAAGTTTGGACTTTATAAATACAAAATTTGATGAAATGAATAAGCGTTTGGTTTGTTGTGAAGGAGAAATTAATGTTTTATCGAAAAAGTGTATGGAAATTGGTAAACTGAATAATAAACTTGATATAAATAATAAAATGATATCAATAATGATCTTGTTAAAATTAAGAACTGGGCTGTATCCTTTGGGCTTCTTGTTAATCCCTTGAAGTCGAAGGCATTGATAATAGGTACCAGACAGTTACGTAGCAAGATTAATTGGGACATTGTACCATCAATTGTCTATGATGGAACTCAAATTGCATATAGTGACCAAGCTAGTAATCTGGGGTTAGTCATAGATTGCAATTTATCATGGAGAGCTCAGGTTAACGAAGTCAGTAAACGTGTCCATTTCTCTCTGCATTCTCTAAAACGTTTGCAGAATTTCCTTCCTTTCAAAACAAAAATTTTACTTGCACAATCCCTTCTTCTTTCTTTTCTGGACTACGCTGATGTTTGCTATCTTGATGCGAATGAAGAGCTACTTGACAAACTAGATAGACTTCAAAATTTGTGCATTCGTTTCATTTACGGTCTGCGCAAATTTGATCACATTTCTCAATATCGACGTCAGTTAAAGTGGCTTCCTATCCGACTTCGCCGGAGCTTGCACATATTATCGCTTCTTTTTAATATATTAAACCATGGTAGCCCTGATTACCTACATGAGCGTTTTCTGTTTCGTCCTGCTCGTGAAAGACCAGTACGCGCATGTGTGGCGTCGAAAACTCTTGAGGTACCATTTTTTAATACTACTTCCTTTGGTAACTCGTTTTCCGTTGTTGCCGCTCGCCTATGGAACTCTCTTCCAGATAATATTTTCCATAATAATGTTACAATAAAATCGTTTAAAATCAGAGTTAAGCAACACTTTCTTTCCACTTAAGTTTAATTTATTTTATATGTATGTATATATATATATATATATTTTGTATCTATGTAAGTTGAATATATATAAATATTATAGATAATGGTATATATTAATATATTTATTTGTATTTAGTGTGTAATATATTCATTTATCGATAAGTCTACTTGAATTTTATAATATAAAACTAATTGATATTGTACCTACACCATAAATATGTATTACAAATAATCTCCACTAGATTCAGGGTTTCTGGAAGAGATCTCTTGTTAGAGATAAGTTATCCCTTTGTACACATTTTTCATTTATATAATTTTCTGTATACTCTGTTGGTACATAAATAAATAAATAAATAAATAAATATAATCGAATCCGACAATAATAATCGTGAGCAGTGGGCAAGAAGATCTAACGTTGAGATATATGGTATCCCGGAAAAGAAAAATGAAAACCTAATTTCTTTGTTGCAGACCATAGTCGATAAAACGGATCTGAAGATTAATATGAGTACGGATATTGATTTTGTTACTAGAGTAGCGTCAAAAAAAAGTGATCAAAAGAAAACCAAACCCGTTATTGTTCGCTTTTTATGCCGATGGAAGAAAGATGATTTTTTGTCGGTAGCCAGAAAACTTAAGCTTAAAGGTAGTGATATTGGTTTTGGTGGTCACAGCAGCTCAATTTTCTTTAATGACATTATTGCAATCAGTGAAGAAGGTTGCGAAAGATAAAAACTATAGATATGTATGGGTAAAAAACTGTAGTATTATGGCTCGTCGTTCTGATACTAGCCCAGTCCTTTACATTACGAAATCTAGTGATTTAAACAAAATTGTATGAGTATTATTGTATATATAGGCTTGCTTAATGTGTTTATGATATTTTTGTGTTTTATGAAATTTCTTTTAAGAACTACCAAGGGATTTTGTGTATTGGTATTTTATTTAATTATCATTATTCTTATATATTGGGATTTTCATATTTTTTCATTATTTGTATGTATAGATTTGTTGTTTAATGTGTTTGAGTTATTTTTCTGCTTTATGATATTGCTCTTAAGAAATACTAGGGGATTTTGTGTAATCTTATTTTATGACTTAATTTTCACTACTGTCTTACATTGGGACACTCTATACCTTCAGTACATTATTATGCTCTCTCTTATTTTAAGTTTTGCATTTAAGACTTATTTATACTTGCTCTATAATGGTTAAGGATTTATCACTTCTTTATCAGAATGTACGCGGTTTACGTACTAAAACAAACTCTTTTTTCAGGAACATCTTAGGTGTCGATTATGACATTATTTGCTTAAGTGAAACATGGCTTTGTGATAGCATTTACAGTGAAGAACTTTTTGATTGTAGATATTCAGTTTATCGGCATGATCGTAAGTATGAAATTCGTGGTGATAGTATGGGTGGTGGGGTGTTAATAGCAATTAAAACTGATATACCGGTTCGTTCATCTTCATCAATTACTGTTAAAAACTTTGCAGGGGAAGTAATTAAAGTATCTGTTCCTCTTGAAATGGGGCCTATCCTGAAGCAGCTCCATATTTACTGTTGCTATTTCCCTCACAGTAGATCTCAAATTGAATCTCTTTGTGATTTTTTTGAAATTATTTCAAATGAAGTTTTGTTGTATCCTAATGATTATTTTTTGATAATTGGAGATTTTAATATAACAAACTGTATTTGGGATTGGGATGGAAAATTTATGAATATACGTAATTTTAATGACGGCGACCCTGGTGTCGAATCTTTGTTTGGTTTCTTAAATTTTACTGATCTGAAGCAATTTAACTGTGTCCCTAATGTTAATGGACGTTATCTTGATTTAGTCTTAAGCAATACTAACTGTTTGGTGAGCTCTAATAATTCGCCTCTAACAAAGGAAGATGTTCATCATCCTACTCTTAGTGTGCAACTTCACATTGCTTACGATAGACCGACTTATTCAACTCCTCGTAAAATACGATTATTTCGAAAAGCTAATTATGATGATATTAATGAGGTCATAGCTGGAATTGATTGGTATGATCTGCTTAATGATTGTGACATCACCAATGCTGTTAATGCATTTTATGATACTATTAACTGTATAATTTCTCGATATATTCCGATAAAAACTTTTAAAGGCGACAAAAGGTATCCTTTTTGGTATTCTAACGCTCTTATAAAAATAATATGTAATAAGTTGCGCTGTCATAAGCGATGGAAGATCTATGGTCGAATATCCGATTATACTACGTTCTGTTTTTTGAGAGACCGCCAAAAACAAGTTCAAATTGATTGTTACGATAGATATATTTACCAATCTGAATTAAAAATAAATAAAAATAGTAAATTTTTTTGGGCTTTTATCAAGTCTAAGAATGTTACAGGCAGTATACCTGACAACGTATTTCTTAAAAATGAATCTTGCTGTGATTCTAGTAAAATATGTACGCTTTTTAACGACTACTTCAAATCTGTTTATTCTATGCCTTCAAGTATTGCTGATTCTGTTGGATCTCAGGACAATGTTTCTTCAATGAATAATGTATCGCTCAGTTTTATTGATATGAACATTGTTATTGTTAGGAAATATCTTAAACAGCTTAATATAAATAAAGGTTCCGGACCCGATGGTTTACCTCCTATATTTTTGCAATCATGTCATAAATCTTTGGCTTATCCACTTCTATTATTATTTACAAAATCTTTACGTTCAGGTGTTATGCCTGATACTTGGAAGCGATCATTCGTGGTGCCTGTCTTCAAATCTGGCGACAGGCATAACGTTGAAAACTATAGACCTATTTCGAAATTGTCTACTGTTGCTAAGTTGTTTGAAAAGATTGTATTTGACAGTATTTATCCTAGTCTCAGGCCATTTTTCATAAGCCAGCAGCATGGGTTCCTAGATAAGAGATCAACGGAGAGTAATTTGTGTGAGTTTGTTCATCGCATTTCGACTGGAATGGATAAGGGATACCAGGTAGATGTCGTGTATACCGACTATTCGAAAGCCTTTGACAAGATTCCGCATGCATTATTAATAAAAAAACTAGAAAGAGTCGGTATACATGGCGATCTACTTCGATGGCTAAAATCCTATCTGGAAAATCGTAGCCAAGCAGTGACAGTAAAAGGTCATGTTTCTTCTTTTATACCTATTTCTTCAGGTGTACCTCAGGGCTCGCACCTTGGTCCACTTCTTTTTAATGTATTTATTAATGATATAAGTGAAGTTTTTGATAACTCGGATATTCTTCTCTATGCTGATGATATGAAGATTTTTAGATATGTTAAGAATTGCTCTGATTGCTCCCTCCTTCAGAACGATTTAAATAAACTTTGTAAGTACTGCTTAGAGAACTCGTTGTATGTTAATATTAAAAAATGTTGCGTTATATCTTTTTCTCGTAAAACCAATATTGTAACATTTAATTACCAACTTGCTAATGAGACATTGACACGAGTTACCGAGGTGCGAGACTTAGGTATTTACATCGATAGCAAATTAACTTTTAAGTCACATATTAACTTGATTACAGCAAAAGCATTTCGAATGCTTGGCTTTATTTTAAGAGTGGGGAGAGATTTCAAGAATATTAGCACAATTATTCTTCTTTATAATACCTTTGTAAGATCTGTCTTGGAATACTGCTCGACAGTATGGAATCCTATTTATAAATCTTATGTTGCTCGGTTGGAGAGAATTAATCTTAAATTTATTAAGTGCTTAAATCGTAAAGCTCGACTGCAGTGCCAAGATATCCCGTATATTCCATCTTTAGAAAATCGTCGATTGGAGAGAGATCAAATATTTTTATTTAATTTGATAAACAATTATATTGATTCTCATTTTCTGCTTAGTTGTATTATGTTTAGATGTCCCAATGTAAATACACGTTGTAATTCCCTTTTTGTGCTACCAAGAACTAATAGCAAATATGCACAGAATTCCTATATTCTAAGAGCCTGCAGAATGCATAACAAACATTTCCTTGGTATTGATTTCGCTATCTGCACTAGGCAAAGCTTTAGGAATGAGATAAAAGCTATAATTAATAATTTATAATAAATTATAGTAATGATGAAATATAAATAAATTAAAATAATGTAAATTAATTATCTTGTATGTATAGAATTCGAAATTGTATAGTATTCAAATTTTTAACCATTATTGTATAATTTTTAATTTGTAATATTAATTTCCTATTTTAGGTTTTTGTTGTATTATTATTTTGTTTTGTAATTTAAATATTTTTCATTTTTTTTTTTAATTTATTAATGTGTGCTTTTTTGCTCTCTAATGAGGTGATTATATTTGGAAACTTGATTGGTGTATGTATCTGTTATATTTGTTAATTGTATGTTTTAATGTTACTGTTTGTTTCCTCTATAAATAAATAAATAAATAAATAAACAACCGAAAGCCGGTCTAATGGTTGAATCTTTCGTAAAGATACCTTGATGTTCAAAACATGTTTACGATTTCCCGTTATCGTTTGATGAGATAAATGTTAATATTCAATATTGGGCTTTATCGTCGACTTGTAATAAACCTTAACGACTTAGTTAAAGGACATGACTGTTTATGACTCACAGTCATTTACGGTTCACTCCTTTGACGTCAAGTGTTTCATACTCAACGTGAGGGAAATATAGAAAGAAAAGAAAATTACGTTCTTAGTAATAGAAATATGAGAAACACAAGAATTTCTGTTGTTGCAATGAATGTCACCTACGTGTTTCACTAATCGAAACCGCTATATCGGTATCAAATTCATTTTATAAATAAGATAAAAATACGGCGTATATTTTCGTTATATATGTATCTATATGTTACAAGATAATTGTTAGAACTTTACGTTTATAATTAATTATAACTAATAAGTTATTCATGTCATAATCTTTTTAATATAAATTACAAAAACACTAACCAAAACTAACACAAAAGATTCTAAACTGTATCTCCATATACTTTTTATTGTAAACTGAATATTCGGTTCATTGTTTTTTGTTCATAAACTGGCGATCCATATAACTTTACATTGATTTAGTTATATTGTTATATTCTTGACTCTAACGAACGAATTCTATGAAACGAAATGCCACTTTAACCAGCATTCCTTTATAATACTAAACGCATTAAAATTTGCTGAATTATTTTTAATTCAGTTTTTAAATGTAGTAACGAGCACTGCATAATTAATATATAATGTCATATTATATATTATATTGAGTTATATTTATATACCGTTATCGTACATTATATATCTATTTAATTTCAACGAAGTATAACACATTTCTACTGATCATAAAATTTTAAAATTAGGTCAAAATAAAACATGTCCTCCTAAGTCTCATTACGAATTCAGTTTTCAGGTCCCCCGCGTAAATATAATCAACAGCTTTAATACTGAAATTTCAAACACTTCTTTGGTCAGAAGCTTTCCTCGTTAAATTAGAAACGGACGGAATTGTCTCTAGATGTTTGAACTACTTCTCACAGTCGTGACACTTAATTTTGGGAAATACTCGAATACTTGGTGCATTATTTGTACTACAAATTCCAACTCCTTTTTTGCTAATAACGAGGTCTGTTTCTACCACTTTAAAGTTATTTAAAATATTTGAATTACAGTTTTCGATGAAATTAGATAACATTAAATATATGGTATATTTCATGTAATATACTTTCAGACTCCGGGCTGCTTCTGAGATTTTTCCGACAGAAAATCCCAATAACATTTTATTTGCCCGATGTGGGAGTTGAACCCAGGACCACCGTTTCTGTGGCCTTATACATATGTTGGCTACATAGAACAACGAGGCAGTGAAAAATTACATTAATTCTGAAGACGATGATATAGTCGGAAACGGTCGTTGTCATCTTAGTAGCTGTGTGATGGTGCTGTAACATATTCTGCAGATTTTTTTTAAATATGTGTGACGGTGAAATATTATTAAAAACAATACTATGGATGTTGTAGATAAAACATAGAAATGAGATCACACGCCGAGTGTGGCGTGTAAGTGGTGCGGATGAAATCTGTAATCTTGCTGGCTTTCGGTGCGCTTGAGCTTGTTCTAATAAAATAGTAGTGGATTTACCGTTTCATTGTATGATTAGAGTGAGGAAAGATATAGTGCACTTACGCTTGCAAACGCACTGATCTATGTATTGCGAAGATCTTTATATTTTTCAAGACTACTTTAAAGTACTACTACTAACTTAGATTACTTGCAGGTTGCCGACCTAAAGTAGTCTAATTTAGTAGTTAGTAAGCTCTCGGGTGTTGCATATTCCATGGGCGGTGGTAGTCACTTTCCATGAGGTGAGCCTCCTCGTTCGCTCCCTCTTATGTAAAAAAGGATTAGTCTCTCTAGAGAATGGATGCCGTAGCTGAAATTGGTCAGTAGGCATTATCATAATATTGCGAAAACGCGATTCAAAATGTGCCTCCAATTCTGAAAGAGTTTCCATTAGTTGGAGTCTACATTCTTACGAGAGCTATTCGACGACTATTCTATAGTGTCTTTTGTGACTGCCTTGTTGGTCTAGTGGCTTGGGATGGAAATTGAGAGCTGATGATCGAGCTCAGTGGCGTGCCATTGGAGAGGCAGACGCCCAACAGTGAACCAAAAATGGTTGATGATGATGTGGATGAATGACAAATAGTATATTAGATATTGATTTAATCTACATTGTGGGAAACTTAATGTTATGTTAAGCTACCCAACATTCCTTAATTTTTAATTTCGTTTTATAGAAACTTATTATTCTTTACATTTTGACGCTTTTCAGTGATAAATATGAAAATTTAGTATTTAATTTTCACCAATTATATTAAAGAATTTTTCTTTTAACTTCTAATGTATTTTTTAAGACGCCACAATAGAATGATTCAGTTTTGAAAATTATATCGTTGGCATTGTGTTGTGCAATAGTACATTGAGACTATAACGGCATATATAAAATTGAAGACTTAAAAGTTACCTTAATCGATAAATTCCATTGAAGCCTTGACTGAGTCTGGCGGTTTTTATATTAAATACATGAACTTTACGGCTGAAGGCTTTAAGGTTGAACTTTACAGTAAAATACGTATATCAAGTGAAGTATCAATGTATATTATATACTTATACAGAATGTAACAAAATTCGTGTCCGACCCGTGAAGTGGTTATTAGGTATCGTCAGTCGGTTCTATTTATGTAAAAAAAGTTAAAATTGTATGCAAAAAAATTACTCATAAAAAAATATTAATTGTCAGTTTCAATTGAAAATTTCATGAACAACTGAAGTCATGACCTCGTGTTCGACCTACCCGATAGGTAAGAGCTATCGAGCGCTGACGCCCGCGCCTGTGTTGCAATATAATTGTCGTTATTTAGTCAAATTAAATTTTATTTGGGGTAAAATTTTGCTGAAAATTTAAAAAAATATTAGATGAAGTGCTAGTCTTATGAATATTTTTAAAGTTAACATCATCATGATTAATAAGCCGTACATTTAGTAAGAGATTATTAAACGAAATTATTAAAAAAACTAGTTTCCGGTCGCGGCTTCGCCGGCGTATGAGTGAGACAGGAGATTTCGAACCCTCTATCCTATTTGTATCCCTGAAAACGTAAATGCATAGATTCATGATGACCCGTTCAGTAGTTAGGACGTGAAAGCTTAGCAAATTAGTAATATTAGTAAGGATTAATGTTAATTAATATTATAAATAGTTCGTGTTTGTTTGTTTGTACCGTCTTCAGGCCTATACCACTAAATCGATTTAAAAAAATCTTTCACCATAACGGCATAACATAGGTTATATTTAGTCCCCATATTCCCACGGAAACAGGAACTACGTAGGTGAAACCGCGGCCAAAACGCTAGTAATTCATAATTTTAACCCTCTGAATAAGAATTGGAATGAGTATTATTTGGATTTTATCTAAATAAAGAGAAACTTTAAACGTTCTAGAAATAAAATATTTGTGTAATATTTATCAAGCATAAAATTGTAATTTATAAAACCTAATTCGTTAAGTAGAAGGGTTTCCGTTTTGAGGTTAAAATTAATAGTAACTTCTTTATCTTGGCCGCAAAAGTGTGCAAACTTTGCTAATCATTATAATGGCTACTCATTAAGATTTGAAATATAATTAAGAATTTTGAGGGAAAGTTAGATTTCAAGTATGTATACAATAACTATCTACGAGTTATAAATAATGTAGGCAAAGTATTATGATATCATGATTATATAATTATTAAAAATACATATGTATATATTACCATTAACCATATATATAATATTATATACACGGATATTATAATAATTTATATATTATATATAAATTATATATAATAAACGTTATTATAATATCCGTGTTCCTAATTAAATAAGTTAACAAAGTCGGGTACTAGATCTCTAGAAATTGGACAAATTGAACAAGCAAATGCGCTGCTTGAGAGTTCTACAATAATATTGGGAACGTTAATGAGTTTGATTGTGTTCTGAGTCAAAGTTTGTATCGTAAAATATAATTAAGTCACAGATTATATAAATCAAACTATTGTAAATATTTATTTTCAATTACTGGCTCGACACCAGATAATATCAATACAATGTTTTAATATTTAAACATTTGGCGGTGAAATAAATAATGGGAGCTACCAACTTAGTCTGCACAGAGCACTACCATTGGTAAAACATTTCGTTAATGTATTTAATATCTCTGCACTCAACTATATACATTTAATCCGCGCCACGTTTACCGACCCAACACTAGGAGACCTGTCTCCTATTGGGTCTATCGATAATCTTATTTGACACATCGATAAAAAAATAATGCAGCACTCACTGTGGTTGTTTATATTAACGCTTAATAATATCGGTGCAGTTTTGTAATTTTTAGTCTATTTTTGTACGCACTATGTTTTTTTTATTGCATAAGAAGGCGGACGAGCATATGTGCCACCTGATGGTAAGTGGTCATCAACGTCCATAGACATTGGCATTGTAAGAGATGTTAACCAACACTTACATCACCAATGCGCTACCAACCTTGGGAACTAAGATGTAATGTCCCTTGTGCCTGGAATTACACTGGCTCACTCACCCTTCAAACCGGCACACAACAGTAGCAAGTACTGCTGTTTTGCGGTAAAATATCTGATGAGTGGGTGGTACCTACCCAGATGAGCTTGCACAAAGCTCTACCACCAGATAAAGCTTAAAGTTTTTGAATGACTGCTCAATTTCAATATATTCATAAGTCAAAGCGTATGTTTGCCCATTTAACATTCGACTTTACCTACTTACCCTTTCTCTTTGACCTTTGGTAATGGTAAAACGGTACCTTTGTGTTTAGTGTGTGATGTATTTATATGTATATAAATATTAGAAAACTTCCATGTTCTATAATTCATATCTAAAGCTAAAGGTTATGAACCTTAGAAACAAAACAAACCAATTTGAAATCTTTATACACACTGTACAAGTTTACAAAGTGTTGCCGTTTCTATTCAAGATGTATTTTCCACAGATTATAAATTAACACATTATCGATTCAATACTTCTCATAAAGAAATGAAAGTTATAAATCAATATCATCACAACTCAAATATTGGTTACAATTGTAAATACAATTGTATAAATTGACCTACTTACTAAAAATTATGATGCAATCGGGTGTTGAAATGTAGTAACATTTATAATCGATCGGTTATAGCATATACAGTGGCTCGTAATTAAAAGCGTGTCGGGATCACCTGTCGCGTACATGATCAACAGGAAGATATCCGGGCGAGGTTCGAAGGAGCACGCAGCCTGCGGGGAAGGCAGTCGCCGCCCAACCGCCCAAGCGTCGGCTGCCTCGCGCCCTGCGTCACGCGTTGTTCTATAACAGCACTGATAACTCTTAGTTTATCATTGCTGCATTGGCTCTCAACTTATAAATATATATTTGTTAAATCGAATGAAGTGAATAACTATCATAAAGTATTCTGAGACTCGTCAGATCCTTCTGCTGTTTGCGTCCTGCTCGCGGCGAGGTAAGTTTTGAAAATATATTTAAATGTATTCCAGGATGGCAATGGATTGGAATTTTCTTACAGTATACTTTTGAAAATGATTTAATAACTCTAAACGTTGTTAATTTAAGAACATATCATTTAATATATATGTTTGATAGAATAGTGTTTTGTGAGGAATACTGTTATTTATTTTGTTTATATCTTAATTGTCAACTGTTATAGCGCTTTAGAATACATTTACTGCGTTATTTATTTATATATTCGAGATGATACTATCCTTTTATAGCGTAATAATAATTGAAAGCTTTAAATTAGTATATACTCGTTGGTACATTTGTTAGGTTCTTTCCTGTGTGTACTATTTAATTATTTTATAAAACAATTTATAACATTTTTATACAAGGTTAAAACAGATAACCAGAATCAGAGCGCAGTATAAAATATAATTTACAAAACGGTTAAGATCAGAATTAAGATAAGAGATCTACGTACGAATCTACGTAGAAACTATTTGTTATAAGATCTTAATGGTTCTTATCGATTGCCCTTGATATGTTTTCAGTTTTTACTGAAGAAGTATAAATGAAAGTAAATTACCTTACCTACAAAAGCTATTCTATTTTTATTTGTCAACAACATCAACGACCGTCGCGTCTATCAGTTACGTTTAAGTCAGTTAAATTTACTGCGAGGTCTTAATTGTCCAATCTGTATAATCCGTCTGCGAAAGCAGTGAAAGTTAAATATTTGAGTCTTCATTACGTCGTAAAGCTGAATTTCTTTTACTTGAATTAAAAACGGTAAAAATATTTTAAGATATAGGAAATTGTTTTATTTTGCACATGTACGTAAATGAAATAAAAATGGAATGGCATTACATATTTATTAAAGAACAATGGCAGGTCTCCATACTAAAAAATGTCTGGGATCAAATCACAGCATCCCGCTATGAAAAAATTGACAAAGATTCGGCGTTAGTTTCAAGAGTCTATAGATAGGTCCATTTTTATTTGGGAAAGTCGGAAAAAAAGATAATTGGGTTTCATTTTTAACCGACTTCAAAAAAAGGAGGAGGTTATCAATTCGTCAGTAAGTTTTTTTTTTTTGAAGGTTATGAACTGCGTATTTCAAATTAGCCCATTATAGTAAATACTTATACTTCATGCACATAAAATCAAATGGAAACGGATACATAACATAATTATAAAGAAAGAAAAAACGTCAATTGTTAATTTAAAGTCTCAAAATAGAGCTGACAGTTTGCTAAAATGGTCGGATCCGATTTTACTTAATATCTATACAATATCGTAATGATTCTTAGCTAATTCAATAAATTACGCTATTTGATACGGGTAGCTTAACTTTAAAGATATCATAATATCATATAATATATATAACATATGATATATCATATATAACATTATTATATATATATCATATATAACATTTGACCACCACTTTCATTAAAGATAAAAAACAGCGCATTTCAATCAAACCATAAGCAACCAGTCTATATCGATTTTTCGTTTAATTGAATCGATGCAGTAACTACTTATACTAATTATACTTGTACTGTACATCCCTATTTGTTAGGATGACATTTTATATTTAATAAATCTTTAAAAAAATAAGTTTTTTTTTGCTATAAGTGAAATTTGAGGACGCCAAAAAACTACCAGACATAGATCTGCTATTGTTCTTTAATAAATAGGGTTTGCGTATACTTAATGGAATAAGATCGAACTTACATTCAATTTAACTTTACATTACATGGTTATATTTTATGTATTTCTTTGGTGACTGCCTCGTTGGTCTAGTGGCTTGATATAAGGTCGCAGACGCGGTGGTCCTGGGTTCAATTCCCAGGTCGGGCCAATAAATAGTTATTGGGGTTTTCTGTCTGAAAATTCTCAGTAGCAGCCCGGAGTCTGGAAGTTGGAAGTGTGGTACACTCCCGTGCCTCGGAAAGCACGTTAAGCCGTTGGTCCTGCGCCTGAACTCTTTCCGGTCGTGTCGGATTGCCGTCCCATCGGATTATGAGAGCTAAGGAATAGAGAGTGCACCTGTGTTTGCGCACACACTTGTGCACTATAATATCTCCTGCGCAGTTGGCTAATCTCTCTTGAGATTGGCCGCCGTGGCCGAAATCGGTCTGGAGGACCTTATTATTTCTTTGGTGTATATCATAAAATTTCGTTGTTAAAATTACATGTACAATATGTAATAAATAAAAAAAGAACTTTTAATTTTGAGAAGGGCAAATATTCAAGACGCTACGCTCATACGCGTAGCGTCATAAAAACAGAAGAAAATGATACGTTTGAAATAACAATGTATTCTTATTAGAATGTTTATAGACATTGTTATGTTATGTATGGCGACGAATGGTGCAATCATATCATCTTTATTTATGTACATCTGAATTATGAAAGGTAATAAAGTAGAACAAATGAAGTGCTCAGAAAATTGATACGTATATAATGTTAGAGTGTTAGGTGGCTATTTATTTATTAAATACTATAGACTAAAATATGTATTTTATTAGTTTGGTACGTCTTCGCAATTTACGAATATTAAAAGTTTTTGGCAATTTTGAATATTCATGTCAAAAACACACACACACACACACAACACACACAATCAATCAATCTAAATGAAATAAAAACGAATAAATAAATAAAAATTACAAATGAAACAAATAAATAACTCCATCAACTTAATTGCTATTAATTACGAAAGCAAATTTTCAATAACATGATATTGCTACGTTAATTTTAGCGATACAAATACAAAAGTTAATTTAATATCTAATTGCCTTCTCGTAGCTCATTAGTCCCTACTAACACAATATATCTTTAATATTTACGTCATACGGCGACAGACCGACAATTACGGGTATACTTTGATCAATTAGGCGTGCGGGGTCAAACACTTACAAAGGCAACAAACATGAAACAAAATTACTAGTTGTTTGTGTGTGTGAAGTAATTCACCGATTTTGTCTACATCGCTAGTCTTATGGCTTGTAAGTCTGGAGATCCCTTGGTCCTGAGTTCAAATTCTGGATTAGCCCAATGAAACGTTTTTGGATTTTTCAGTTGAGAAATTCTTCAGCTGGTTTGTTTCTGGTTTTGATGGATTTGCCATTTCGTCAAATTGTGAAAGTGAGGGAATAGAGTGCACTTGTATTTCCACACACTTGTTAACTACACTCTCTGCACTTGAGTGGTGTCCATTAAGAATGGTTACCGTGGCCGAAGTCAGAAGGAAATTCATTCTTTTTTTTTTAATTCTTACGCCCACATTTATAAGATAAAGCTACGCTATGCTAAAAAAATATGCGATGGATTTTTAAGCTTATCTGAAAAACTTTCAGAGCGATTCCGTTTATTATTAGTGCGAGATCTGCATAAGGTTTTATTTACTATGCAAATTTAAATAAATGTACTGTATATATATTTTTACTAAGAAAACCTGCAGCTAACGAATTGATGGTATAAAATATTTAAATTATTAGGGAGCGGCGGTAGTCTAAAATAACAAAAGACGGTTGTTTTGGTTTTGGTAACTCCCATTTTGCAGTTTGGTAATCCTTGTGCCCGTAATTACACTGGCTCACTCATCCTTCAAAACGGAACACAGCAATATAACTTTGTATAAAGTACTGCTTTTTAGTGGTAAAAAAATCGGATCAGTGGGTGGTACCTACTCAGACGACTTTGCACAAAGCTCTACCACTGAGTTGTTAGATTAATGTAGAAAGAAAGTAAAAAAAATCTTTAAGTATAATATGTTGCAATAAGCAATAATATAAAATGACGGCGAGTATTTTTAAAGTTAATGTAACAAACTTAAACGAAGCTGATTATGATGAATCGGTGTTGGAGAAAAACTTTTGAAGATTTTTCTTTATTGGTCTTGATTGTTGAAGAAAACCTTGTACAAGTTGAGATCAGTGTTCTTAACTTGTTTGTAGGCGTGTTTTTTAATTTATGTATCTCTTTTTCATAATAATGCAGTGTTTAAGAAAAAAATTATAACGATTTCTTTTTGTGAGAGATACGTACAGGAGGCTCAATTGATGAAAGTGACTACCACGAAATGTATTTATTTTATTAGTGTAAATCCGTTTTTTATATGTACTTCTTAACATTGCCATTGCAGGCATGGAATAAAACTTTGTAAGCAGCTTAAAGCAAACTATTCTCACAGCAACGTCAGAAATAGTGGCGTGCTCGCTTTCGGACCTGATGCGATTACTTGCTGGCACCACCCTTGTTACGAAGTTGTTTCCGTTTGAAATCCCTACTGAATATTATTTAATATTATTTTTAAATTATATACTTATTTGTTACTGTTATTAATATAAACAGTGATTACTGCTATTTATCTATAGCATATACGTACATATATTGTGTGTTTATTTGCTCTTTCTCTTATTATTGTTTTAGATTTGCTAATAATACCTAAATTACTTTTTAATAATTTTGTGTGTTTGTGAATAGTTGGAAATATAATATCTGAACACGAAATCCCTTGACAACATAATCAATCTTCATTAAATGTGAATATATCCGTCATTTTATAATGAAGTATTTAACTATAAGACCGCTTGCAAAACTTTTAAAACGACTGCAATAAATTCAAAACATGGATTTAAAAATTGACAAAGTTGTAAAACTTATATTCTCTAAGGGTTGTATTTAAGCGAAAAGGATTTGAAATGAGTAATGTTTTTAGGTTACCATTTATATTTTTAAGTTTATATTTAATAATAAAAACTAAAACGAAAAATATTTTCCTTTAAAATAAAAATACTATTTACTACATAGTATAAAACAAAGCCGCCGTGATTTTCAAACGTTTTCACCAAAAAACCGAGTGATTTGTGAGAAAAATTGTGGTTTAATTAATGAGGTTTTATGTACATTGACTGAAATAAAGCTATAATTTTTGAAGATGTCGAAAAAAATCATGTCAACTGGGAATTTACTGGCGCGTGTAACGTAAAACAAAATCGTTAAAATATTATGATATAAATATTTTATGTTTATGAAGTCTTATGTGATGTTATTCTTATTGTCATAAATAAATAATTATTATTATTATTATTATTGTGCGAAGTCAGAACGGGTACGGCTAGTGTATCGCATTATTCATATTATTCTTATATTTATTGTTGGTAGAGCTTTGTGCAGGCTCGTGTGGGTAGGTACCACCCACTCATCAGATATTCTACCGCAAAACAGCAGTACCTGGTACTTTTGTGTTCCGGTTTGAAGGGTGAGTGAGCCAGTGTAATTACAGGTACAAGGGACATAACATCTTAGTTCCCAAGGTTGGTGGCGCATTGGCGATGTAAGCGATGGTTAACATCTCTTACAATGCCAGTTTCTATGGGCATTGGTGACCACTTACCCATCAGGTGGCCCATATGCTCGTCCCCCTTCCTATGAAATAAAAAAATAAAAAACTATACGATTGGTATAGTTGAAGGAAGGTTTTAGTTAAGAATTTCTTGTGAACAGCGCAAGCAGGCTTAAGAGTTATCATCAATATAATGAAACAAATCGCTTACCGTATATTTCTTAGCAAACAAAAATATAATACAGTCTTTAATGCCGACTACTTATGCAAACGTTTATTAAAACCATTAAAAATGCATTCAAGATTATTATCTAGAATTATTAGATGCGGAAAATTATTCCGTCCTTGAAATGTTGCTAGGTTTTAGCCTAGCTTTTCTAATAAATACTAAAAACATTTAGAAAATCCAAAAGTGTATACAATATTATGAATAAAAATTTAACTTTTAATAATTAAATGTATCCGAGCTTTTTGTACTATCATATATATTCAAAGCAAATTTATAGTAAAAAAAAAAACTATTCGCTCTCTGGTGACCATAGAGGCGCTTTCGGTGCGTAATCAAAACATAAAGAAGGTTATTAGTTGATCATCGGCTTTGAGCTTTCAGCTTGAGTACCTATTCATTAACGTAAGGCTCAGAATCGTACACATAGACTAACTTATAATTCGGTTTTTTTTTTCAAATAAGTTTTTTTATAATAGACAATAAAATACCGAACAGGCCGAACGATCAATATTAAAATATTGGATATTTCTCTAGAAATCATCCTGGAGTCTGGAAGTTAGAAGTCAGTACACGCTTGTCTCTCGGAATGTACGTATAGTTGGTTCTGGGCCTGAACTACTTCTGGTTGTGTCGAATTGGTCATCCCTTCTTATTGTTAGAGTTAGAGTGCATCTGCGTTAACTATACGCGTTACTATAATATGTACCGCGCAGATAATCTAGTAACTATGTACAATGCAGATTTTTATTCATCTATGGACTAGTCTCTCTTGAGAATCACCGTCTTCGCTGATTTAGTCAGGGAGAGATCTATAGTATTATGATGGTACACTAGAGTATTACTACTTGTTTATGGTAGCATTCAATCTCACTCAGCTTTCATTATTTTCATCACGCTTAGATCGCAAATATTTTTTGAGGATAGCAGAGAACTACGTCTTTGATTCAACTGTGCAATACTTGTGACATGTGTGACACATACATATGTAAAATAATATGCATAAAACTTATCAAACAATATAACTAATTGGTAATTCAGTCAACTGTGGAAACTTAAAGGTATTTTGAAACCAGAGAATGTAGTTTTTAAGAAGATTTTATTTCAAACGTCGGATTATCATAAAATTAATTGATAATGGGAGTCATATTTCCAATTATATATTATTTATCGAAGTTGAAAAGTAATAAGATGTTTTTAAAAAAATGTATAGAATTTTTTGCAAGAAATGATTTAATTACAAATTTCGTTGTTCGTTTAAGTTATTAATATAAAATCATCATAGCAAAGTTAATCAATATTAATTTCGGTGCGGTAATGATCGGGTAACATCTAATCGACTTAACCGTAATAAACTTAAATTTAAAATTAAAAAAAAAACCGATAGCTGCACCACCCTCCCCCCTTCAAACAACCAATTTTGTAATACACAAATCAAATCCTTTAATTTGAACCACCTTCGGATATATTCGCTTACTATTGTTTATTCATGCCCTCTTCCACACCATATAATTACCCCCTATTAAACGGCTGAAGCAATTTTCTTCAAACATTCGACTAAGATATATTTCAAACAAAAGCAACTAAATGAAAATCGTTTCATCCTTCCGAGAGCTACGATGCAGACAGACAAACAGAGATACAGACACACTCGTCAAACTTATAACACCCGTCGTTTTGAGTCGTTGGTTGAAGATTGAGATCGATACAATAGGTATAATCAGCGCTATGAGAATGGGATGATGAAATTATCAAAAAAAAAAGAATTCCCATACACCAATACATAGCAGATATATTGTACTGTGTATCGTTAAATATAGTAATGTTAAAGATGCCTAATGATAATACGGTATCGAAGCAGAGAAAAATAATACTTTTATGAATATAAAAGACACAAATAAAAAAAAGAAAAATCCGTCTAAAATAGGGAAAGGTGGTAACGAACTTATTTACGTTTAAATGAATTTATAAAGCCAGTGTTGAGAGAAGAGCTTTAATTGAACGGAAAAGCGAAATGGTGTTCTCTGTTACGTATTTTACTTTTTAACAAAATAAGTTAAAAATAATTATACGATAAAAATAAGATAAAAATGATTAAACGTACGGTATTATCTTTTAACGTTAATGAAATAAATACTAGCTATACAATTCCTTAAATGAAATTGTAAATAGCCAATATAATATATAACACTGTGTAAGAAAATTCGTGGCCGACCCTTTTTGAGGAGGAGGTTTTGGAGTTTATTCCACCACGCTGCTCCAATGGGGGTTAGTGGAATTCACATGTGACTGTATATAAGTGAAATTAGACTCGTGCAGGTATCCTCACGATGTTTTCCTTCACCTTCAGGCACGAGATGAATTATAAATACCAATTAAGCACATGAATATATTTGATACATCGGTTAAGATTCACGCGTTCTAAACACTGGCCTCGGCTTAAGGCTATATACGTAATGCCTATTTATATTGTATATTTAGAAAGATTTTAAACAAACTGAATTACACACTCAAGCCGCAGGTATTGCTAGTAAGAAATAAAAATACGAGGCTTTGTTTTTTAATACTAAAATAACTTGTGAGTGGCAGCTACTTAACAACAGCCTTGCATTGAACACCTACGCATAAGTAAAAAACTACGTAAATGCTCATATAATTAAGATATAAAGTGATTTTTTTTTTATGTATAGGCTTTTTACTTAAATGTATTTGAGAGAACCTTCAAGAAGAGAGCGTACTCCTTCCTAAAAGGCCGGCAACGCATCTGCATGTTATTCTTGCATAGTATAATTATTATTTTATTATAATTATTATGTTTCTTTGCATTGTATATTTATAGCTGTAACAATGCGAGTTCTTGATACTAGCTAATAATAATTCAACTTATAACGATACTATATGACATCATTTAATGTCTAAGTAATAACATAAATGAACGTCACAATAAGGTCACCTTCTGGTATTTTAATAAGGTGCGTTCACAACGTTAGTTTGGGGTGTGGGTACATCAACAAAGCCTTGTTAATCAAACGTCCGACGGTGTCTGCCTTTCAATACGGTATAAGGATGAGGACCCAGGATCAATTGAAAACATAGGCTTGTGGCTTAATTGATTCGCTTCTAGTTTCTGTTGGAAATAAGACACCATAGCTTGTTAAGGTAATAACACTGTCGATTTCTTACAATTGTTTTATAGATATTTTATTACAAATATATTAATATTTGTAATTAGATATTTGATCATCCGTCATGAAACTTCAGGAAGCCGTCTTATTGCTAAGACAGCGATTTACTTTAAGTTAAGCGAAATAAATAAAAAAAGGCGGAATTTTATCTACTAGTATTGACTTTATCTTTTGCTATATATATATTATCTTATATACCTATTAGTAATTTTGTTCTACTGCGAAATAGACGACTTTTTTATTTCAACTCTAATATGTTCCTTTACCAGATTTATATATTTCTAAGCGACGTAGATTCGTAATTTTAATATGGCTGATAATTTAACCGTGAAAATAAATATTCTAAGCCTTTGGTAAAGGTAGAATGATATAAATATATAAATGATGTTGCGGGGACTACGCTTATAAATAGAGTTACATGAAAAACGACTTATCTAACAAGTTACGTCCTCAACTTATGGAGTAATCCATCATGATGTTCGTCCTTCTCGGAATTTCTTTTGAAGCTCAGTCCTTCGAAACGATTTTAACTACCTGTCCTATCTATCACCGATAAATTCTTTTAGGATAGAAAATATTTTTGTTAATATTTGCTTATTTATTTATATAATATCGTTTTACAATTAATAAATACAGACCTTAATTTAGTATTTTAGTAGGCTCTTAATCTCACTGACTGATATTAGTATCTAGCTAATCATCCCGGCTTCTTACGGATAGATAAAAAAAAGTATTTTGGATAAGATTTACGTAAAATCCGTTCTTAGTCTACGCCGGGGAAGAAGTGACTTTAATGATGTTCAAGTTGATCAGGCGGATAGTTTAAGACATCTCATGATGAGTGGTCTTATATTTATATAGATACAATTACAATTTATGAAAACTAAATGTCAATCAAAAATTGTGTTCATTTAACCTACAAAGATATAAGCGGTATGACAAATTAAAATAATGTATAAGTTTTTGTGCTCGCTATTCCTTTACTAATTGGTCTTCTATCTGAAAAAATATTATATAGCAAAAACACATACGACTTCCTGGTAACATTAAAACAGGTGTTTTGATACATCGATTCAGTCGCAAGACAAAGCGAAAGATTGAGTTTGACTTAGTATTATTACTCGTCGTACCGCTTACTTGATAAAATATGAATAATTAATTTATTGAAGGATTGTTTTAAAAAAACTATGCATAATTACAGTATAATAAATAAGTAAAAGGAACAAACAATTTGGTTCTTTTACTTGTTTTTTCACATCACACACACACATACATACATACACAAAATCATTGGTAAATAAATTCCTTTGTCATATTGTTTTATACACAATAAATATGAAACTTGATGATAAAACATCTTAAAAAGCATTAAAAAGGTTTTACTTGTATTTATATTTTTTCATTTTTAATATAAAAGCAAAGTCTCGTCCTTAAAGAGAACATATTTAAAATAAAAGATATGTCGAATAAATATTTTATAAGATATCAATTTTAACCCTTCTCGTAATTAAATTTATTAATATTAATTAAATTTCACAAAAAGCATGTTTACATTTTGTGAAACAAAGTTCCGTAAAAGATGCGTTAAGGAAGTGGATAAGTGTAAATATTATTAAATAAAACATAATAAGTTACATTTTCAATTGACAATAACAAAGAACACAAGACAAAAGAACAGAAACAATAATATTTATTTATTTCCTCGGTAACCACCTGATGGTAAGTGGTAACCAACGCCCATAGACAATGGCATTGTAAGAGATGTTAACCATCGCTTACATCGCCAATGCGCCACCAACCTTGGGAACTAAGATGTTATGTATCTTGTGCCTATAATTATATAGTATGTGTAAATTAGATAGTAAATTATATTACAACGAGATTAATTACAAACACCAATTAAGCACATGAAAATTCAGTGGTGGTTGAATCTGTACCATTATGCCATTTCGGCTCATCGCTCAAAGACATACATGTTATTATTATTGTACTAAATCGTGTTGATTACATTAATAATAGTATTATATGGGTCAATATTCTATGAATATCAGAGCACGCTTCGCTGAAGACAATACCGCTTAATTATCTTATAACAGAAATGTATTATCCTAACTAATTATAATAATAATAGTCTTCCAGACCGATTTCGACCACAGAGGCCAATTTCAAGAGAGTATACCTAACTGCGCAGGACATAGTACAGTACACAAGTATGTCTGCAACCACAGGTCCACTCTCTATTCCCTAAATCTCATAATCCGAGGGTGCGGCAATCCAACTCGCAAGAGTTCAGGCGCAGACTCCGTAGCAACCCGGGCTGCTACTGAAAATTTTCGACAGTAACTCTCAATAACATTGCATTGACCCGATCTGTGATTTGAACCCGGGACTGCCGGGTCTGCGGCCTTACATGTAGCCATCAAACCAATCAGATTATCATTAAATTAAGCATACACGTTGCTAAGAGTACAAAATAGGACATACCTAAGTTATCAAGCCCCCTCACATGCGGACGCGGGCAAGAACTGATTAAATCTATACCTTAAAAAAATATTTTAATTAATTTCTTATCGATTCGTCTACAAAAATCGACAGATAGCAGCAATGGTGTGAAAAAACTAGCATTATTCCTATGATAAATGTTATATTAATCCTAACATCTATAAAACTAAAAGAAAATGTAATAAAGAATAGTAAATCAAATAATAATGTAAACGATAAGTGATTACTAAATTATAGCTTACTAAAAAGGTCTAACACGTTAATTGCAATAAATAAAAATATATATTTTACATTAATTTTATTTAATAAATTTGTTGATATTAATGTTTTTATTTTTCTTTTGTTTCAGATCTTATCGTCGAAGATAGTGAAAAACAAATTCATTATGTTTTAAGTACTGAACAATTTCACTACTATGTGTGCAATATAACTTATTTGCAAGTGATAATTAGTAGTGGCAAATGCAGTCAGTGTTGTAAACAGCAAAGATGAGTTTCCTATCATCAATAGGGCAGTATGTGGCTCATATTGCAGACAACGTGGTCGGACTCGCCCTGTCCCCGCGACGTGCGCCACCTTCCCGTCATCGTTCTGCGGAAGAGTCACAACAAAAGCCGCAGACTTCAGCGGCTACAATGAGAGGTACCTAATTTAAGTCTAACCACGAGAAATAATAGCTTAAATAAATATGGTTTCAAAAAAAGAGTAAACATAATATTGTCAAATAAAAAAAAAATAACGAAGTATATAATATGTTTTCTATCGTTGTATTTAAGGCTCCTATTTGAATGTTGAATTATTAAAAGCAGTTTGTTAAGTGCACTTATTGATAAGGCCTGTTTTTATTTATGATGTTAATTGATAAGACAAAAATAGGATAAAAGTTTCCCAATGGCCTTGTCAGTTTAAGTATCAGTGACATTTCAGCACCGGTTTTATTATACTAGGTAACATTTATTATTCGGTATAAATACGACACTAACTTTGAATTGTCATCAGTTGTATCTCATCCGATTAACAAGTAGCAAGATGTTCAAGTTAACAGTTTTGTGTGCTTTCCTTGCCGCGGTGTCGGCCACGCCAGGAGCTATTTTTGCACCACTGGCTTATTCTTCCAATGTATTGGCACCGGCGACGACAGTTGTATCAAGCCACCCCAGCAGCTTAGTCTACTCATCGCCCTACTACCCATCGGCACCCTTGGGTTACTCTGCACCATGGAGCTACTCTCATCTCATCAAGAAACGATCTGCCCCATTGGCTGTGAGCAGCTATATCGCGTCTTCTCCGTACTTTGCCTCTACACCTCTAGCCGCCACTTACACCGCTCCTTTTTCAACGTCTTACGCTTTTAATACTCCTCTGACTACTACTTACACTGCGGCTGGTCCTCTGGCATCATCCTATATTTCTCCCTACTATGCTACTGCTCCACATCTGATCAAGAAGAGGTCCGCTTCGGTCGTCGTGCCTTCCCCATACGCTTCTTCGTATGCTCCTTATGCTTCTTATGCTGCTGCGACTCCATTTGTAGCATCAACCTACGCAGCTCCTGGTCCCTACTTGTCAAATCCTCTGATCTCCTCCACTCCCATCGTCTACAATGCCCACTTAATCAAGAAACGTTCCGCTGGCCTCGCTGTAGCAGCCTATAATGCTCCTGCTGCATTCTCTCATCAATCAAGATTTGACTACAGATCCAATTCTCCTGCCATCACTTATTCTTCTTATTCATCCTTCCCCTACTACGCCCCAATTGCTCATGTGTAATAAAAAGATTCACGTTAAATTCTAACTGGGAAATATGACAACAAATGTCAGTAAATATTGTCGATGAATAAAAACACAACAAATATTGTTCCAATATAAATTTGTGAAAAAGAAATCTTTTTTTATTTTATATTTTATAACTTGCATTATACAATTATGATTTTAATTTTTGTGATTATTATGTTATATAACCTAATTCATGTAAATAAATTGATATTTGAAACGTCAAACTGATTTCGAATGGCCTTACAATATAAAAAATTAAGCGAAATCTAATCAAGTTTCATGGTAATCGATCAAACGATCGAATTCTATTAATTTCGAACAAATATATTAACATTCATTTTTATATATGTATGCTAAAAATATGCGTTCAATTACAAATGAAAACGAAAAATAGACATGAAAATGAGCATGCAATGAGCCTTCACTGCATTTTTTAGCATTTTCAAAACAAATTATAGACATATATATAATAATGCAGTAGAATTAGTGAAAAAGTAATTGTCATCGAAAGATAATTTAAAATTCCTCTTTTTATACATAATAAATCAGTAGAAATCGTGTGTCTTTATATCGAATAAATTGATCATATAAATAACGATAAAAAAGAGCAACAGAACATGAAAATGCATATTTATAACACACCGTAATAAAGCCGGCTATCACACGCACTGTATTATATGTAGTTGGTAGTCGCGGTTACCAGCTATAATATAATAATTAAAAATGTTACCATTTTAATAACATAAAAAGTAAAAAACAATATTGTAAATGCCAATAATTGGTGTATGTATCAGGTACATATAATAGAGGAAAGAACTTAATACACAACAGTAACAAAAAAGCATACATAAACTGCCAATATTAGTTTAGTAAAAACATTGTGGAACAATACAATATTGAAGTAACGTTACTTCAATTGAAATCAGTCACAAAGCATATACACTATATTCTTTTGGCAAAACGAGTAAAGTTAAACAAACCTTAGATTTTCCATGAGATTTGCTACAAGATCTACTATCTATATAAATAAAATGATAGATGTCTGCAGGTGTGCGCGCATCACGAAAAAACTACTGGATAGATTTCAATGAAATTTCAAAGTTTAATTCATAGACACTTAGCCCTCATTAAAAAAAAATTGCGATATCTTCATTTAATAAAAAGTTAAAGTATATTTTTGCTTGCAATCTTTTGATGTTTTTTTCTTCGTACATAAGAAAACTTTGTTAATATATCAAGCAACGCGGACCATGTCGCGGTATATTATACATTTCAACTTACAATCAGTTCATGATATTTTATTTAACTATAATACTAGTACATCAAACATATCACTATTTCACTTTACAACTGATATTCAGTTTGAATTACTTTGATTTTACTTCGAAAGCTCCGATAACAACTTCGCTGACATTCAAATTGTAGATTAATGTGTATCCTATCCTATGCGATATGTATAATAATATGTTTATAATCATCATTATTTATTTCTTGTTGACTACAAGAAAATGTACACAGTTTTTTTTCTGTGTAATATGTAATTGCAAATGAATCCTCCTTTAATTATAATTTTAAACATTTATTTTTTCTACTTAGTGGTAAAGCTTTGGCAAGCCTGTCAAAGAAGGTCATCTGATATTCTACCGGTTGTTGTGATCCGTTTTAAAGGGTAAATGAGCCACTGTAAGAACAAGCATAAGGGACATAACATGTTACTTCACAAAGTTGGTGGCGCATTGGGTATTTAAGGAATGGATCATGTTTCTTACGCTGTAGTGACCACTTGATCTCCGGTGGCCTATTTACGTATCTACTTCCCTTTTATAACAAAAAAATATGCGATACGTCCTGTCATTTCACTCGAGTACTGTAAGCCGCGTAAAGAAAAACTTAGTTCCAATTCTATTTAATACGAAATATCGATAAATCTGACTGATTCAATTAATTGGAACATTTTAAAATGAAGTTCCAGCTTTTCTTATCTTATAAGCTCGCTGAACCGGAGTTGTAATAAGTTAATTATTTCAATGAGAAAAAGACTTATATTTTTAAAGAATCGTTGTTGTACAAAAATTACCGATAATTTTTAGTTACGACTAACGAGTCGTTAGTCTTTTAAATACGTCACACATACGATGGGGATTAGATTGGGATACATTGGGCTGTATTAGAGTTACGCCTCGTAGACGACTACTATTCGTAAGCAAAATGAATCGTTTGTACAATATGTTGTATAAATAAAAAAACAAAATAAAATTATACTTTGTTCATGTATAGAATAAGTGGCACATTTTTAACAAAATTAAATGAAACGAAAAGTTACTTTTTTCATCATATATTGATCATAAGTACATACATGTACATATGTGCATTAAAAATATATATAATAGTAGGCGGTCTGGTAAACCCGTAGGCCACCGGATGGCAGTGGTCACCACCGCGTAAGAAACATTATCCATTTCTTATATAGCTAATGCGCAAACCTTGGGAGCTGAGATGTTCTGTCCCTTATGCCTATAGTTACACTGGCTCACTCCCCCTTCAAACCGGAACACAACAGTACCAAGTATTACTGTTTTGCGGTAGAATATCTGATGAGTGGGAGGTACCTACCCAGACATACTTGCACAAAGCTCTACCATTAACGTAACGTGTAAATGACGGCATAAGTGTCGGTCTTCCCCTAAGGGGCACCATAGATGTTTCACAATAAGAAAAATTGTTGGGACATTCCCCGTGACTAATACATTTAGGCTTAAACACAAATTTATAATTATTGCTTTAGGAAAATCTGAACCATGTAACATTAAAATTCTGAACGATTATTATTATGAACAAAATATTTACCAAATTTATTAGCTTTTATTGTCATTATTTTACGTGCAACAAGCCGCTCGGCGCGGATTTACCGTATACGTTAAAGTTAAATACATAACTTCTTAATAATTAAATAAATCTAATATATTGACTGAATTATTTAAGTTATAGAAAAAAAGGGTCTTGACAGACAGATAGACAGACGGACGGACGAATAACAAAGTGATCCTATAAGGGTTCCGTTTTTACCCTTTGAGGTACGGAACCCTAAAAATACGATGTTATTTTCTGGTTGACTTTGCGAGCATAATAATGATGATTATGTGTACTCCGAATAAGTGAATAAAGTAATAAATATATAAGAATTAATTCAATCAGAATTTAATTGTAACAAATAAAACAGATATCGCATATTACTATATACACATTAATCTTCTTATTTTATAAACTTTTGATGAAGTTGTTAGGCGTGAATATTAACGTGGCCTTGCGATGGTTAAATATCAGCTTCCTTAATAGCCTTTCTATACCGGTTCGCAAAATAAAGTCGCCCTTAGCTCTTGATTCTTTTCTATAAATACGATACTCGGTTTGTTCAGTCATCAGTTCGACTTTGTTCAAGCATCCGAATAATACCGATCAATATGTTCAAATTCGCGGTGTTGTGCGCTTTCCTAGCTGCGGCTACGGCCGAGCCTAGTGCCATTCTCTCACCCTTGGGATATTCAGCTAACATAGTGGCACCAGCAACGACTGTCGTCTCAAGCCATCCCAGCAATCTGTTCTACTCGTCGCCCTACTACTCGTCGGCACCCTTGGCTTACTCCGCGCCCTGGAGCTACTCTCATCTCATCAAGAAGCGATCTGCTGGTTTCGCTCTGAACAGCTACATCACGCCCTCAGCGTACATTGCGCCTGCTCCTCTTGCCACCACATACGCTGCCGCTCCTTTCACCACAACTTATACCGCGGCCGCTCCTTTGGCTACCACTTACACCGCAGCTGCTCCTCTGGCAACTACTTACACCACCGCTGGTCATCTTGCGACAACCTACTCATCGCCCATCTACGCTACCAACGCCCATCTGATCAAGAAGAGGTCCGCTCCTTTCATCGTGCCCTCAACATACGTGGCGTCGACTCCTTACACCGCTGCGACTCCTTACTTCACCACACCTTACGCAGCAGCTGGCCCATACGTGTCAGCCCCTCTGATCTCGTCCGCTCCTTTCGCCTACAACACCCACTTCATTAAGAAGCGTTCTGCAGTTTTAGCTCCATACGCTGCTCCCACCTCCTACTCACACTCATCTAGATTTGACTTCCAGGCTGCCTCCCCTGCCATCACTTACTCTTCGTACGCTGGAGCTACTCCCCTAGCTTACGCTGGAGCTTCTCCCCTGGCTTACGCTAGGCCCATCGCTTACCCTCACTTGTACTAAATACAGACGAGTGAACATGCAAAATGATTTACATTGATGAATAAAAAATTTACAACACGAGTTCGTTTTTTTATTGTGTTCTCTATGAATTTCATGTTCATAAACACCACTTTACTGAGACTACGTTTAATATCTTATTATTATTAACTCATAATATATTTAAAATCAATCTGTATTTCTTTATTGTATTTTGTAAATTATTCAATTATGTCATTACATATATAGATAAATTAATAAATATAAAAAGTTGTACAAAGTAATTTAACTTCGTTACTTTTATACAATTAAATTTTTAAAAAATTCAATAGCAAATACTGCTTAATAATATAACAATCTATCCAATTTATATTAAGTTACAGATCTCAACTCTCCAAAGATGTTTAGAAGCGGTTTCTTTGAAATATATATATTTTAAATTACTAGTTAACGGCCGCAGTTAAGCCCGCATTTCGGACATAATATTATGTATGTTGGGTATGATAAATGTGGCCTGTGTTACAGACAGCCAGAGTTACTTTGGCATTTATAATATAAGTATAGATACAATGCTACAACCAATTTTATATGACTATAAATGATATTTTTTGTATAGAACTACGTCTTGAGCTTATTGCGTTTCTTAAAACATAGGGCCGCATGATCTGGCGCTAATTTCACGTTATTAAAAGAAAAAAAAAGCATAATATAATGAGGTCAATATATACGGTTTTACTTATTGTATTGTTGAAAATGTTATACTAACAATGAACCTTTCAAATATACAATATTATTACAGCTTACATTATTACTGGGAGATTAAATTTTGATTGATACAACCATATAAACAGGCAACTGCCTATGGGCCCGGTAACGCCTAGGGGCCGCGTGATCCGCGAGAAAAATATAACAGTGGTTTTATTTTCATGATTTCCTTTTTTTGTTTTACAAAAGTTTTAGCTTTTTCTTTTGAATTACAACTTTTTTCATAAACAGTATTAAACTATTTAGTTTATTAGTGTTGAATGACTTTTTTAACTATAACTTTTGTTCAATAAATACCAATTACATTTTGAGAAAAATGCTTTGACTTATTCTGCATTTAAACTAATATTGGTAACTTAACATGGATAACTTTGAAATTTTTTATAAAAATATAAATTGTAGATCAATAGTTTCTTAAATTATTATCATTAAATATAAATGATTTATGTAAGAAATCGTTGGATATGTCTTTGTATGATAATCGAAGCCATGCATAAATAAATAGAGAAGGCATCCGAGTCTTTCATTGTATAGTTTTCTCTATTTCTCTTTCTACTCGGGACGAAAACAGATAAAAAAGCGGTTTTTATTTTTATGTTCTATGATATTGCATTTTATAGGATAATAGATCACTATTATATATTTATATATGACGGCGCATTTGAATACGAGAGTGGACGATCTGGCAGGAATGGTAACCTAGCATCGGTAATCTGCCAGTCTCGTTTACTCTAAAGCAACACCGAGCGCTAGTACAACAGAGGCCATAGCCAAGTTGACATTCTACAATCGTAAACGCTAATAGAAAGCTGAACAAATGTATGAGAATGACATCTCTCAACGATAAGTCACGTGGTCATTCTCATACAATTTTTAGTTTTTTATTAGCGTTTACAATTGTAGAATGTCAACTTGGCTAGGGCCTCAGATCTGACAGAACCGCCATTATCAAAAAGGAAGAGGTAACCGACGGTTGTCAAGAATAACGTGCTACGTGGTGGAGCGTTATCCAACTGGTTGTAGAAATATTATCCTCGCCCGAATACCAACGCCTACTGAAGATCAAGCTTGGAATCGATAGATATAGAAGATACCATCGACGTCCCTTTATATATATAAGAGTGAAATAATATTCATCATGACACCTAAACTTTCCGCCCGATTGACTTGAAATTGGTCACAGTTACTCGTTCCCCCGACGTAGACGCTCGCTAAGAACAGATTTTATGCAAATCCTATCTAAAATACATTTTTCTTAATATCCCATGCAAAGCTGGTACGATAAGCTAGTACAATATATTATTGTAAAAATGTTGAAAGTTATATAATTATTTTATGAAACACAGTCTTTTTTTTAATAAATAACAACAGTACACAGACCTACCTCCAAATGTGACTCAAAATTTCATATCTGACCAATCATTTTAAGCTTACCCATTTTATAGAACCGTTTATTATAAATTGAACTAAGCTTGAGACTTAACTTTTAAAACCGTACTACTTCTATATGATTCATAACAAAAAAAAACTTGATAATGTGAAATAATGTAAGATTACTTTGAATTTTATAATTTTTTAACAAAATAAGGCTATTTTCCTATTGGAAATTAACCTTAGGTATTGTGAGGTATAAATGAAAAATGAAAAATAGGCAGGCAAACGGAAATATGGACCAGCAAATCAAATTACTACACTTAACTGAAAGTCAATAAGCAAAGAATAAAAAGTGATACTGGCTGGAAAGATAAAATAAAATTATAGTAAAGTTCACCAAAGGCACGTACAACACGTCTGTGGTGTTAGTTTAAAAAAACAAGTAAAAAAACAAGCAAATACTTGAAATAAATTTAAATATAGCCAACTCACTCAATTCATACCAGAATTACCAGACAAGTATATATTCAATTAATTCATTCTGCTTATAATTGCTTTTTTTAATAATTTTAATTTATCCCCAGTCATTATAAGAAATCAAGCGTCTCATGTTCATGTTGTCTTGCAGCATGTGACTGATATATTTAAATACATTATTTATATGCTACTATTGCACAAAAGACGGCTGCTTTATGATAAATTCTACCGCGCTACTAAATCTTGTCGCTTTTCATCAGTGATAAGGTTTACTGCTGCCAGCTGTCATAGTAGCTGAAAGCCACGCAAAAAGGAACCGCCATTGTATAATTTTACTGTAAAATGTAGCGATCCTTCTATTCAGTGAAGTATAACTATATGAATGGTTTAATTATTGTAAATTTATAGATTATTTATTTACATTGAACTAAAAGCAGTATAGATATATATATATATATAATCATTATGTATAATATAAGTATAGCACAAGTAACACTGTAAAATATAAAACAAAATGTTATTATAAAAAAATAAGTAAAAATAGTTAAAATAAAAAAATGGGTGAGTGTAGCTCAGATGGGCAGATGCGGCGTAAGATGTGTAAGTAATGGTAGGGTAGGCAGCCTGGAAGTCAAATCTAGATGTGGGAAAAATGGAAAGCATTAAAATAAAACCAATCCGTTATATTTTCTCACAGATCACGCGGCTCTAAGCGATACCGGCCATTCAAATGTATTACACTATGTTTTAAGAAACGCAAATAATCTCAAGACATAGTTCTATACAAAAAATATAATTTATAGTCATATAAAATTGGTTGTAGCGCTGTATCTATACTTATATTATAAATGCAAAAGTAACACTGTCACGATTTCACCCAAGGAAGGACACTACTTTTATTATACCTAACTACATATTATGTCCAAAATGCGGGCTTAACTGCGGGCGTAAACTAGTAATTTAATATATTTTAAAGAAACCGTTTATAAATGGAACATCTTTGGAGAGTTGAGATCTGTAACAATATAAATTGGATAGTGTTATATTATTAAGCAGTATTTGCTATTGAATTTATACAAAATAAAATTGTATAAAAGTAACAAAGTTAAATTAGTTTGTATTACTTTTTATATTTATATATGTCTTGTAATAAATTGTGATGGCTTGTAATAAAATAATTTACAAAATACAATAAAGAAATACAGATTGATTTTAAATATATTATGAGTTAATAATAATAAGATATTAAACGTAGTCTCAGTAAAGTGGTGTTTATGAACATGAAATTCATAGAGAACACAATAAAAAAACGAACTCGTGTTGTAAATTTTTTATTCATCAATGTAAATCATTTTGCATGTTCACTCGTCTGTATTTAGTACAAGTGAGGGTAAGCGATGGGCCTAGCGTAAGCCAGGGGAGAAGCTCCAGCGTAAGCTAGGGGAGTAGCTCCAGCGTACGAAGAGTAAGTGATGGCAGGGGAGGCAGCCTGGAAGTCAAATCTAGATGAGTGTGAGTAGGAGGTGGGAGCAGCGTATGGAGCTAAAACTGCAGAACGCTTCTTAATGAAGTGGGTGTTGTAGGCGAAAGGAGCGGACGAGATCAGAGGGGCTGACACGTATGGGCCAGCTGCTGCGTAAGGTGTGGTGAAGTAAGGAGTCGCAGCGGTGTAAGGAGTCGACGCCACGTATGTTGAGGGCACGATGAAAGGAGCGGACCTCTTCTTGATCAGATGGGCGTTGGTAGCGTAGATGGGCGATGAGTAGGTTGTCGCAAGATGACCAGCGGTGGTGTAAGTAGTTGCCAGAGGAGCAGCTGCGGTGTAAGTGGTAGCCAAAGGAGCGGCCGCGGTATAAGTTGTGGTGAAAGGAGCGGCAGCGTATGTGGTGGCAAGAGGAGCAGGCGCAATGTACGCTGAGGGCGTGATGTAGCTGTTCAGAGCGAAACCAGCAGATCGCTTCTTGATGAGATGAGAGTAGCTCCAGGGCGCGGAGTAAGCCAAGGGTGCCGACGAGTAGTAGGGCGACGAGTAGAACAGATTGCTGGGATGGCTTGAGACGACAGTCGTTGCTGGTGCCACTATGTTAGCTGAATATCCCAAGGGTGAGAGAATGGTACTAGGCTCGGCCGTAGCCGCAGCTAGGAAAGCGCACAACACCGCGAACTTGAACATATTGATCGGTATTATTCGGATGCTTGAACAAAGACGAACTGATGACTGAACAAACCGAGTATCGTATTTATAGAAAACCATCAAGAGCTAAGGGCGACTTAATCTCGAACTGAAACCGGTATCGAAAGGCTGTTGAGGAATCAGGAAACTGATATTTAATCTCTACAAGGTCACCAACGCCCGCGCTAAGCATCCAATAATGCGAGCATCGAAAGATAATTAAGAGATAGTTGTTAACAAAGATGAATAGATTCTTTGGCTTATTCATAGAAAGTATCATATTTTATTATCTTAGAAATAATGATAGAATCAATTCTGAAAAATATTAATTTACATTTATATTGCTTGCTTATGGGTTGTAATAAAATTGTTCAAAAATATTTATATTATAAGCTTTGCCTATTTTTCTCGAAATAATTCACCGAGATAAATAGGCAAGGAACATGCGAGGCAAGGCAAATTAGGAACCGGTGATATTTACACTAGGAGCCTTACATTAAGGATCTGGTTAGCGCTTAAATATCGTACTAGAATGTTTGGATTTGACTCATGTTGCCTGTATGGTATATTGGTGTATTTTTTTTGTATTATAATCGATTTTTGTTTACTATAGGGTTTCCACGAGTACTACCTACTGAGGGGGCGGCTGCGCTAAGTTCGCGTCGACGTACGCTGGACTGTCTAGCACCGTCCACGGCGCCGCGTCGAGGTGGATCCTTACGTGTACCGAGGCCACCGCAACCTCCGGAAAAGCCAACCATGGCGTTCTGCAAAAGGCGTTTGTCATGGCCGGAAGTCGACAACTCAGTTAATTCGGGGTAAGTTTGGTTGTAAGCGATATTACTTTTTTTAATGGCTTAAAAACAAATGGCACTGCAAGAAGTATATACCACTAATACACTCTTAATGCGCCGCCTATCAAGTGGTATCAAAGATCCCTCGTGTTTATAATTACACATTTTATTCATTTATTCATATGAAATCACTTGAAATCGAGACGTATTCCACTTAGTTCAAATATAAAAAGGATACATTTTAAAATTATATTTTTTATGATAATAAATTATTCACATTCTCTTTTAGTCTTGAAATTACCTTCAATGAATATTATCTTTAAGCTAATGCTGCATGTATACACACTTCTGACGAGCTCAATTTGTTTTTAAATAAAATAATAAAATGTAAATATTTTCGTGTTTGTCAAACTTTCGTATACGACTACGTCTCGAAGTATCTGCTAATAAAGTTAGTTGACGCAAACAAAATGAAATATTTTAATATAATTCTATAAACACACACCAGATAGTAAAAGTCTTAAATCTAAATATGTAGACTATTACTGGAACGCCATTTAATATGATGCATCAAGTTTGCTTGTCTGTTAAGCGGCTTACGAATATTTTCCGTGGCTGTGAATGAAGTCTACAGTAGCGAGTACATTACCATTCATGTTCAACCAAATACAAAATTGTTAAGATCATAAAGAGAGGAGGAGGGGTGAAATTAGCAGTAAAGCTCCCCAAGTAAGTGAGCGTCCAAATAAATATAGGCAATCTTTAAACAACGGCAACGTTACGATTATATTTATAGTTATTGCTTACAATGTACTTTAATTGTTATTTTTTTGTGAGCAATCAAAGAAGTATATATAACAATTAAGTTAAGTAACAGTACGGATGCTTTATTCTTTTATATACTAGTATTTGATTTTATTATAGAAAATTAAATCTTTTTTTATATTTGCGTATTCAAACTTATACAAATAAAAGTTAGGTTGTAAAAAAAATATGAAATGTAGGTACATGTCAACCTCGCATAAATAGTTCTGAAGCTTTCTACCCACGACGCTGACGATATTGCCTGTTTGAATAGCGAGGTATTTGAGTTAGCACGCCAGCTGGTCGACCACCAGAATACAACTGGTAGTTTTTTTTTTATTTGTAGTAACTTAATTTCACGGACACAGATTATACAGATTTTTTGTCAAGTACATTTTTACACATATCTATTAAATCATATTAATAATACGACTAAGAAATTAAAATGGAATTAGTCTGACATTTATTGGACCACGATGTTTTTCATACAGATAACCATTACTATATTAAATTGTATTCTTTTTTCAAATTAAGATGACCATACAGAAAATTGTTTCCCAAAAATAATGGATTGTTTTGTTTAATTTCGGTAATGGCAGTCGATAAACATAGCTTCGTAATAAGGAGCAGGCGGTCACCCGTTTCTAGATGAATCAATTTGTCGGCAGGGGTTCGTTAGACGTATATTCTATGAATAAGTATTTTATTAAAGATTTTAAAATATACACTTGGTATTTAGTCTACTGACGCTACATCATTATAATACCGTTTTTGTGTAGAACGGTAAAAGTTTAATTAGAAACCGCTTAAATTATAAATATACATTATGATATATTAGGTGTATGACTTAATTTTTACAGATTCTTAAGTGGGTTTTTTAATTATAAAAATATAGTGGACAACGAACTTAATCTAAGAAATATTGTCCATCGTGATATATGACCTTACGCCATCTATCAGGCAGAATATGGTTGCCGTCACGAAAGAAACTTGCAGGCTACGAGGCGATAAAATCATCGACGAATTTACGCATATCATCCAACGTTTTGGACTGTTTATCCTCTAAGTCGTACTTCATTGACCGGAAAAAATGAAAATCAAATGGGGCCTAGTCTGGCGAACATGCCGTGTGCGGGAGAACTTCCCATCCCAAATTCAACAGGGTCTTTTGAGCCGCGCAAGCAACGTGAGGTCGAGCGTTGTCATGCAGAATAATGACTTGCCAGCTTCCTTGCCTAGTAAATGATCTTTTCTGACCCAGCTGTTCACTCATTTTGTTTCACCGTGACTGTAGCGTTCTGCTGTCACCGTCCGACCAGTTTCCAGAAGTTCTTAATAAAGCACAACCATCATGTCCCACCAGATTCACATAAGAATATTCTGGAAGTTACTGATCGGTTTCGGCGTCGATGTAGAGGGTTGCACGGAATCTACCCACGACTTTTTACGTTTGGGATTCTCGTAAAAATGTACTTCTCATCACCCGTCATAATTTTCCACAAGAAGTCCTTTTTTGTGCCTAGGCAAGCAGTGAAAGACAGGTGTTCATACGTTGACCTAACTTGTGTTCGGTCAACACATGTGGGACCCATTTTCCAAGTTTATGATTTTATCCATCTGGTGCAAACGTTCGCAATGGTTGTTTGGGTGACTCTTAATTGAGCTGCAAGCTCTTTTTGCGTTTGTGTTGAGACCTCATCTAGTAAAGCTTGCGATTTCGCATCTTCGAACTTTCGAGGCTGCCCATGGCGCGGCTGTCTTTATGATCGAAATTACCACTTCTTAAACGGTTGTACCAATAATTACATGTTTCATTAGATACAACGTCATCACCAAGAACACTACAAATTGATTTTCGTGCTTGAGAATATTTTTTTCCTTGTTGGTATTCGTATCAAATTTAGTGCAGAATGTGCTGTTTATCAGTTGCCATCGTAAACTTTACTATTCTGAGATGTTGTATAACTTGTGTAGACTTGTCGTTTGGTGTTCTAACCTCTTGTGTCCAATCCTTATAAAATCACAAAAGATCGCAAAATATTTCTGTTTTAAAATTAGTTTTAAGCTCTAAGAAAAAATCTGTAAAAACGAAATCATACTCCTATTATTTACACATTTATATAAAGAACATACATGAATATCATTAAAAAGTATCACATTATAATAATATATTTTTTTTATTTACACCCAAAAAATAAAAACAATATAAGTAAAAAAATGTTGCTGTCACGGATCGACCAGCACATGAGAAACATTGACAGTTATTAAGGGATTTTATTATTTTAGAAAAGCTTACATTTAAAATAAATAACATTGTTTCCTTAATACTCAAATTCAAATGTCAACAAATATTTCACATCAAAAACAAAACAAGAATATTATTTATGGTTTATATAAATAAAGATGATTTTTTCTATCATTTTCTACCAAGTAAAATATTTTAAAATCCTCAAGAGCCTTCGGTGCTTCCAATACAAGTTAGTATTTGCTACACAGAAATTATGTCTCCCGTTCACTGACAGCGCACTTCATAATTGCTTCATATCCCTAACGGGAGCAATTAAGGAGGATGCTACGAACCCATATCCTACTCATGAGAAACTCAATTAGTCTACCTTAATACAGTTTATTTATTTATTCAGGTAGCCAGTAATGCAATATCTTAGCCGTTTATGAACATCATAGAGTCATAACCTTGTTTTAGTTTAACAACATTATATACCCAGAAGGGTTGTGCATTAATTGAATGATACCGTGACGTGATTTGCGCATCCAATATAGTTTACAAAATTGTATCCAATAATAAGAAAAACCATAATAAAAAAAACAGCACGATACGAAAATAGTCATTAACTTTTTATTTTAAAATTAAATTAAAAAAATTAAAAAAAAATTAAACAAAAAAAAAGCAAAAACACGGGATTTCAAATAAATAGTTATGATGTCGAGTAAGGATATTAATATTTTCTTGAATATAATTACTCAATTAAAATATTTGGCTTAATATTGGCTTTGGCGTGACGATATATAGTATATCTATATAAATAAAATGATAGAGGTATGCAGTTGTGCGCGCATCACGGAAAAACTACTGGATAGATCTCAATGAAACTTTCTAAATTTTATTTCATAGACACTTGGCCCTTATCAAAATTGCGATACCTTCATTTAATAAAAAGTTATTAGTTTCAAGAAACAACGATTTGTATATGCACTGCGTGTTCAGTGATGTATGTTTAAACAAAGTATATTTTTGCTTGCGATCTTTTTGTTATTTTTTCCTTCGTACATAAGAAAACTTTGTTAATATGTATATCAAGCAAAGTGGATGAAGTCGCGGGTATCAGCTAGTTTCTTAATAAATGGCCAATGATGATAAATGGAACGCCAAATGTTTTTATCACGTCGAATTTGTAGTTCCCGTAATTCGCTCGTCCAAACAAAAAAAAAATCTTCGTCTATGTAATGAAGTAAATTTGAAGAATAGAAAAGAAGAATAGAATCGTCTGTAGGTATATATTAAATTTATATAAAACAAAAGCAATGGGTGGAAATGGGAAAGGGTGAGGAAACAAGTGCAAGGACGTGCAACAGGTCGCTCCATGACCTACTTACTACGCATATGTTTTACATAACAATGATATTATTGATGCGTCCGGGTGTCTTGCGCTATTTGTTTAATATGCAAACTTTTGTCAAGATAACTCAAATATAATATAATCTGTGCCACTGCGTTTCAACTAGGTTAAATAAAAAATAAAGTATACTAGGACTTTATCGAATATTTATATAATCCCTTAAAGGTAGGCTCTGTTAGTTTGGACGGTATCCAAAAAAGTTAAGAAAGCATATTGATGTTAAATCTTATGATCTAAATTTCTTATTTTGGAGTATTATTAACGCCTTTTACTCTTTTGGAAATACTTAAAATAACACGTTTTATTTCTTTATTCTTGTTAGTGGATTGACTTGGATTCACAAACTAAGTTATATCGAACAGCCAATGGAGATAAATTTAGATTTAAATGATTATATATGTGTATCTAGATAAACTTGTAACTAAAACATAAATATGTTTAATATTGATAGTTTAGATACTCCAACCTTATAATATTAGTATAGATTTATAGTCTGAAATCATAATATCAGCGCCGGTTTTGCTTTGTACTGAAAAGCGTTGATACGAAAGTTTTTAATGATTTTACGAATTATATTAACACAAAATAATATGAGATATTAAATGTCTATATTATTTTATGGATAAATTATAATATATGTATATAAAATTATATATAAGCTATATTGTAAACCACAACATTATAAATTTTACAATATTCTAGTTTCTTAAAATACACAATAAGGTCTCGCTAAGTAATGTAACGCTAATGTTGAAAAAGTTCAATCATTCAATATTGAAAAGTACTCTATGATTTTGAGTAGCTATCGTTTCCAGACAAACTTTTGGAAACCTTTTGAAACCAAGTTAACATAATTTAAATGTAAAAAATGTAATTTAAATGTAATAAATGTAAAAAATTTTACTTGGTGGTAGAGCTTTGTGCAAGCTCGTCTGGGTAGGTACCACCCACTCATCAGATATTCTGCCGCAAAACAGCAGTACTTTGTATTGCTGTGTTCCGGTTTGAAGGGTGAGTGAGTCAGTGTAATTACGGGCACAAGGGACATAACATCTTGGTTCCCAAGGTTGGTGGTGTATTGGCGATGTAAGCGATCGTTTACATTTCTTACAATGCCATTGTCTATGGGCGTTGGTGACCACTTACCATCAGGTCACCCATATGTCCGTCCGCCTTCCTATGCAATAAAAAAAAAAAAAAAAAAAATAAGCCTTTTTAAAATATTAATATTAAATTATTAGTAATTTTTATTATGTAAAAAAAAACACGTTAGTAGTATATATAAGGAAGTTATTACGACAACTACCACAGCTAAGTAGAAACAACGTAAAGCTCTTCTTAGTCCGCGTTATTGTGATCCGTTTCATAACCTGGAATCTAATTAATAATGTTTCTGTTTGTGTCTGGAATTTTATAAATTCACACACTTTTCGTTCAAACGGCTAACAGGTTCAGGCGCAGGACCAACGGCTTTACGTGCTTTCCGAGGTATGGGAGTGTACACACATTTACACACGGCGATGTAAGCGATGGTAGCATCTCTTACAACGCCAATGTCTATGAGCGTTAGTTACCACTTACCATCAGGTGGCCCACATGCTCGTTCGCCTTCCTATGGTATAAAAAAAAAGATATATAATGGGATTAGTATTTTATATTTTGTATGTACTTCGTCTGATTTGGGGAGTAATCATATATGTAACAATCTAAAAAAGAATTGCTTATATGCTGTTTCATAAGTAATCGGTAAAGTTAAAGCTTGTGACACTAAAGTTAGTATTTAATAGATCGATAACTGATACTTATGTTGTATGTTTCTTTCATGTTTATTTAAATATAAAGTATAGGCATTCATGGATATGGATTATTATCATATTTGAAATAAAAACAAGAAACAGGTAAATACCAGGAAAAGTCTATATATATCCGCTCGCTAGGGGCAACAAAAAGCTTTTACTGGCAACTCGATATTCTGACGGGAAAATTTAATCAACGTGGATAGCTAAAAAATGATGTTTTTTTTTCAATTTCATTATTTTATATATAGTTATATACAATTATTATTTTTGACGCGCACGTTGGTGTAGATCAAATAACTGATGCTAAATTAAGTTGTGGTAGTGGTAGTGAGCCACCTCTATGTTAGCATACATACAAGGTTGTCTGCGTGAGAGTAGAGTGATCAACATATAGTAAATACTCCCATCAAAATTATGCGATAAAAAACGAAAAAAATAAGCCTTAAATATTTTATTAAAGTTAAACTATTATTATAAATATTTCATTATTTATTTTAAAACAGATTACAGATTGATATCTAAAATCTTGGTTGGATATATTTCCAGAAAAAGTTCCCTTTTTCGATTTGTTGTTGTGTTTTTAAAATATTTTAAAGGCGGTCCGGTATAATCACAGTTTCTATTTTTCTACGTGAAAATGTATCGAGCGGCTCGCTAACACTGTGCTGACACCAGCGAAATGGTATTACTTTTACGTTTGCTATTTTTAGGTTAGCCTTTAATTATCCGTCTATCTTATTATTTGACCCGAGGTTGCCAAGGTTGCGAAATTAGTATGTTTAATTCAATAGAGGATTAAGTAATTTTACTACGTCTTTTTAAAGGCTCAACAAGCTGTATTTATTTTTAATATTATCATTACTTTATATATGATGGAAATCTTTCATAGCTTACGTTTATTTAATTTAATTTAATTTATTTAAATGACATCGAAAATTTAATACCTTTATACCAAAATATAAAAGAATAAAGTGTACCTGTACAGTTTCATCAAGGTTCTGTTTTAAAAAAAAAGTTTCAATTTATTTTTGTAGAATAAAAGTAGAGTGGAATATAAACAACGAGAATTAATTATGTGTGAAGGACAGGCGAGATATATTTATATATATTTGAACATCCATCATGCGCGTCACAGCGATAGGGCTGCTCGTCAACTCGGTACTCTGGCCACAGATAACGCACCGACCGCCATTATCCACGATTGAATGCACTGTTTAAAACGTTATTTTTAAATTTAACCACGTTGTGTAAAATTTATATTCACTATTTTAGCAATGTATAATAAAATCGTAGAAGAATGATATTTTGATCGTGTCCAACGCATTGGGCCCGTATTGAGATGGAAATTAGGAGTGTGTTACTTTCTACTTGATTAGTTATAGTTAAGCATTCTTGTATATATCGATAATATCTTATTTCTGTACAAATATGAAGTCTTTTATGTTTTTATTCGTATCGGAAATATAATAACTGTGTTTACTTAATGCTTGATAATCTCTCGCTACTTATATACAACAAACACCACACGGACGTGTGTTTACGTCATCACTTAAGATGTCAGATATCTATATAAATAAAATGATAAGAGGTCTGCAGTTGTGCGCGCATCACGGAAAAACTACTGGATAGATTTCAATGAAATTTTCTAAATTTTATTTCTTAGACACTTGGCCCTTATCAAAAAATTATTGCGATATCTTCATTTAATAAGAAGTTATTAAAGTTTCAAGAAACAACGATTTTCATATGCACTGCGTGTACAGCTAGCGATCTTTTTGATGTTTTTTTCTTCGTATATAAGAAAACTTTGTTAATATATCAAGCAACGCGGACGAAGTCGCGGGTATCAGCTAGTGTACCAATAAATATTATATTTTCAGGCAAAAAAATAATATTTCTAGTGATTAATAATTTTTCACGTTATTAGTAAAAAAGATAAGTTTTAGGCTTTCGTCGTAATATATATTTTTATTGTAATAAACTAGGTAGTACAATACATTAGTAGGGATGAGTTTCTAATTTTCAAAGCTGTCTGCATTTCATTAGTTATTTTAAGGCTTTACACATTCTTTACCGCAAGTAATAGAATTAGCAGAAAGAAAGAATTGGTTTACTAGTAATTTATGTGTGACCCTTAATTTGACTAATTTTACTTAAATTACCATTTGGGTTGGATGTGTATTCATATGTGGAAAATTAATAAATATAGAATCATATAGAACAATCATTTATAACCGTCACGGTAACTACCCAGACGAGCTTACACTGAGCCCTACTACCAAATAAACAAGACATAATCCTAAAGCTTATGATTGTTAGTTAAATGTTGTGAAAACCCATAATATATTATAAGTATACAAAACTAATAAAATGGTACACGATATACAAAACGATAGCTGATGAATTGAAAATCATCTTTTTTAATAAATTATATACCGAACGGAGATTATGAGAGTAATTTTGGTAATTTCCATTGAATTTACTTGAACAATAGCAATCTTAATATACGTACAATAGTTCTGACAGATTCGGATCACGTTATCAGAAACCACAAAAATGTTAATACGTTTTTTCTGTTAAATGGTTTCGTTAATCTTTTATGAGTTTATATATACATATATATATATATATATATATATATATATATATATATATATATATATATAATTCATAAAAGATATTAATAAGTTGAAGTATTGGATATTGCTATTTTATTTTTAAGTTTTCAAAGAAAGTATACAACGATATTACTACATACCTCCATACATCATTATTGGCAATAAAATCAGCTTATAACAAATTGGTATATGTTAAAATATATTTATTTTGTACGAAAGTGTTTAACATCGTGCTAGGTATGTTTTATCTTTCATTGCAGCGAACATTCATATAACGATGTTATTGATCTTTCTAGCCGATAGCGGTTGGATTAAGGCCACTAATATTAAAACGTATACGATAAACGAGAATGGGGAAAATATTAACGACGTTCAAAAATATATTATTATACCAAAAAACATCTACAGATAAAATCATTCATTTTTATGTACATAGATAACAAAAGTATTTTGCTCGCCTCTGTGTATTGCGCTTTAGTCTGTAGTCTGTACATTTATTTAAAAAAAAAAACTTGATATTAACATTATTAGATTGTATTCCTTTCCATTTCCACTTAATAACAGTCATGAATATATTCAATTGGCTATTACGCACCAAGTATCGGGGACTTTCTATTTTGTCACATTATCGGTTCGTATGAGAAGTTATACCCTTATTTCTGCGTCAATGTTCTCACTGAAATAAATACACCATATTGTTCGGAATTTATCGAAGTGGACACAGACTAAAATAAACAACAGGTCCGTACATTTATCCGGAACATCGAACTTTGACATTTAAGCTGTGTAAAAAGAGCAATCTTTTTAATGTGAGCAACTATAATGTTGTAAAAAATACAAGAGGTTAATCTATTTAATGTTTTAATTATTATTAATTTACTTTATTTATTTCATTATTTGTTATTTCATAGAATTTCATTATTGATTTATATTTATTAAATTTAATTAATTAATTAACTGGATAAGGTCGTGATTATACACGGTTTAATTAAACATACTAATTAGTCATGTCTCGTTACCGTTTACTTACAGTATTAGCAGCATTTCCCAGAAATTATTCATACCGTTGGGTTATCTTGCAATGTAATACTCAAACCTTGTTCTAAAATTTCTTAATGAACGCCATATGAGTTCATTTATCTATTTGGCTGACATTATCCTACCAGCAAGTATTTAAACTCTATTTAGATATTCGATGGTAGGATAATGTACAAGCCCGTCTAGCTAGGTACCACCCACTAATTACACATTCTACCGCGAAACAGCAATCCTTATGATTGTTGTTTTCCGGTTGGAACAGTGAGAGAGCCAGTGTAACTACAGGCACAAGGGATATAACATCTTAATTTCCAAGATAGACGACACACTGACATTCTAGACTATGGTTAATATTTCTTGCAGTACCAAGGTCTATGGGCTATAGTGACTATTTACCGTTTGCCAGCCTATCGACCTAATGTATTAGACCTACGATTTTTTTTCATAAATGTGTTCACAAACCTAATATATTTTTATTATTTTGCGTAGAGTTCAAGACACCGATGGATCATATTTCGAGAGCTTCACAGCTCTGTCATGGCGTCAGGAAAACAGGCGCTTAGCAGCTTTGCGCTTAGCTGAAGCGAGGGCTGAAAGACCACCGCCGGCTCCGCATGATCTCGGCCTGCCGAGCGTGTCAGCGCAGTTATCGCATAAAGAACACGAACATTTGTACACTGAGGTAACTCTTTATTAGTAATTCTATCTGTCTATTTCACTGATGTGATTTTGATAATATTTTTATGAAGCAAGCTTGAACCCCAGACAAACAATCTTTTTTTTAAATAATACTTGCCCCATTCCCAAAGACAATTTATTATTATTGTACGCAGTAATGTTATGCAGAATTTCAGTGACATGAAGGCAAATCACTATGGTTATGGTTCCTGCCCTGATTTGGTTTTACCCACTGATATATACTGTTTTTAATAAAATACAATTAATTAATTTATTGTAATGATTTTTTTTTAAATTGCTTTGCCGATTATTCCATTTGAGTGGATTTTGCGTTAACAAGTATGGAAATAAATGTGTTTGTGTATCTTCTGCGAACCGCTTTATTTCCAAGATGAATACTATAGTACGTATATTAGCGTATAGGCTCTCGTACATAGTTTCATTTACATCCGATATATTTTATGCAAGGACACGCTTCTGAAGATTATTATTGTATTTATGAGGAGACGTTTTTATGTAATGTTAAACGGAATAAATACTCAATAATATACATAAAACTTATACCAGAAGATCTATCAGAAATCAGTAAGCGAAATGTTTGAAATATATTTTATTTCGTTTTCCGGAAATCATATCGAATCGAATGAACGCAACTAGAACTATTAGCAAATAACATAGTACATTTTTTATACTTTTACAATTACGTCCTGTCACGATGCAAACTCCTGGATGAATCATGTTTTTTCTTTGTTTCCATGACCATTTCAGATTGTCACAGACAAACTTGAGCAGATAATTTAATACCCTTTTAAATTATAACAAATAGTTCGATATAACGAAATGCTCGCCCGCTTCCAAGCCATGAATTAGATTCGTGATTGTGACAGTAAAATAGGCTCAGACGCCTATTTGGTAAAAAAGTATAATGTAAAAATGAACGAGCCCAGTTTTTACTTTACATGATATGATGTTTATGTTTGTTATACGGATATGCGATGTCAGTATAAACAAGATTTTTGTAATAAAAACAACGATTGTGTTAATTTTATTTACACTATAATGTCAGAATAATTGTAGCATTGAACTTTATCACCAAAATTTATTACTAGCTGTTGAAATCTTAACAATAATAATATGAATAATAAATACATTTTTATGGATTTTTAATAAAATTAAGAAACCAGAGATATTTAATTTATTATAACATAATCACACAACATTTCTTGCTTAAATCATTTTATTGTTCATTTCTACAATAAAATTATATTATGTTTCAATAAATGGCGAATTGAATACACTTAAGCGACGAGTTCTTAACGGGCATGAAACACGCTAACTTGTCCTTCTACTTGAACACATTATTCCACGTCAGCCCTTTCTCATTACGAGGTCCATCTTGAATACCTACATACTTTGTCTTGGAAATTGTTTGTTTAGTTTGCTTTTCAAGTTTTATTTTATTAACAATGAAAAGTAAATATAAAAAATTATAAAATAAAATCAAGATATAAAAAAATGCTTGAAGATAAATGACATATACTATTTCTTTTCAAATTAGTTTACACTTACAGCTAAATTAACTTGGAGACGGTTTTGTGTTTGTAGTCTTGCATTGTCAGTAGATTAATAAATAAACAAACACTTGTATATTTCTTATTTTTTAATGTAAGTATGGTAGAGTTTTGTGCAATCCCCTCAGGCACAAGGGACATAACGTCTTAGTTCCTAAGGTTGGTGGCACATTGGCGATGTAAGCGATGGTTAACATTACTTACAATGCCAATGTCTATGGGCTTTGGTTATCCACTTACCATCAGATGGTATTTTTTTATATACCTTAGACCAATAGTATATAAAACCTCGTCTTTATCCAGAAATTTCTTTGGCTCTTCAATATGAAGATAAACATTTCTCATTCCTCTACAATAGAGGCATTTAATTTTGCCCCAGCTAATTTAACTATAACATTCGTTTCAATGTGACATTTTATTTTACGATGTCATTCAATTCAATTCAATCAAATTCAATTCAATACATGGGAATATTTTATTATAAACTAATTAGTGAGAATAAAATAATAAACAAAATGACGATCCCTTCAGAACAGTAATAAAACGAGGCACGTGGTATCTAGCGCAAACTGGTTTATTTCACTGTGTGTGTTGCACTACTACAAGCAGAAAAACTTCTACAACCTGATTTATCTGTATACAAAAAAAAAAACTCAAATCAAAATAATGTTATTTTAAAATTCTTCGTAAATGCAACTAATTTTTAAATAACAAAAATATTACTCTTGTATGTTATATGTTTTGTCAAGAATTTCCAGCTCACATTTAGATTATGTGACTTCTTAGCGGAATAATAATTTCTCGAATCCAGTACCTCAGAATATTTTCATAAATTTCGCCGTGAAGAAAGGCGTCTTGACGTAATATGCATATATAGTGTCCCCATAACATGCTACAGTGGAGTGAAATGTTTTATACATTCAAATTTTTCTTAGTTATAAAAACATATTCAAAATATGATATTCTATTGAATAATACAAACTTAGTACAGTAAAGTGAGTTGACTGTAATTTGCTATAAAGTCATCGTGAATTTCAAAAGAGACTAATGATACCTAATAGAAGCGTATAATTTCACATGATATGAGACATAATTTGTTTTGAATTAAAGTGGACTTTTGTATTATACAGATCATGTGGGATGAAACCCACACACTTTTGGTCGCATCAATAGCGGAGCTGCGGTAGCGAATACATTTTATATTTACATGGTTTATACCATGTAAATATAAAAGCGTCGACAATTAGTTTTTCTGTTTAAACTAGTGTAGGAATAAAGGAACTATTTTTAGCTTAAACCATTTTTAAACGACTCTTAGATTTGAGTGGAAATGGCTGGCTTAAACAGTCTGGCCACACGAAGGGCAAATATATTGGGCACTATAATTATCTTGATGCAGGGCCAATGATGATTATTTTTTAAATGTTGTTTATAAAATATTATGAATCATATACAGATATATATGTTTTAATATTCAGCTTAATATAAATATAACTGTACACATTTTAATCAGGTTTGTCACATTTATACGGCTATAGGTCTGGGTCATCTTTTTATATTTTTACGACTGCTTTTTTGACCCCAAATTTTGTGAACCATTGTGTCTCTTGACGGGGTGTTATTGGTGGGCTGTATCATGTAAAAGAAGCTATCACACTAAAATGTATCAAACTTATTTTACCTTGTGGTAGAGCTTTGTGCAGCCCTGTCTGGGTGGGTACCACCCACTCATCAGATATTCTGCCGCATAGCAACAATACTTATTATTATTGCGTTTCGGTTCGAAGGGTGAGTGAGCCAGTGTAATTACAGGCACAAGGGACATAACATCTCAGTTCTCAAGGTTGGTGGCGCATTGGCGATGTAAGGAATTATTTTATTATTTCTTACATCACTAATGTATATGGGCGGTGGTGACATTTAGCATCAGGTGTCCCATTTACTCATCCGCCTGCCATAACATAAAAAAACTGGGTGCCTATAAGATTGGAAAGCTGTAGCTATTGTTATGAAAAGTAACATAACAAAATTTGTCAGTGTGTCAGCTCGTAATCGTTAAAGAAAGAATTTTACAATTCAGCACCTTCGGACGTTAAGCTTCCATCTACTACGGTCAAAATGTTACTACTAAATGCATATAAAGTTAAATTTTACACTACTTTTCATTGAAACTTTTTTTATCATATTTCATTTAATGTGCTGAGTTATGAAGCGCTACAAGAAAAGTCCGCAAGCTATTTAACATTCATAAATAAGGTATATTATTAAATATCAGATTAGATGATAAATATCTATTAAAAAAATAGCCAAACAGTATTTATTTTTAGGTAAAAGTTCGTAAAATCCTACAAAACTGTCTGAAATTAGTCACATTACCGAAACTGTGTTTTATTTAGAAAAATAAATAAAACAACCCATAATTGAAGTATTTTCTACTTTTAAGAATTTATTTTTATTATGGTGTCGGTTAATAAAAAAAATGTAAGTTTCATTTCTTAATTTTAGTAAAGTAAAGTAGCAAGTAGCGTCTGGGATAAATAAGCTGCCTTACTCTCTTAATATTATAAACATATAGCAATTCACTTTACCTTATCAGTTAAGTTTAGCTCTTAGTAGAGTGTAATCTCAAGACGGTATTGCAATTTGTTCTAAGTTGCTAACTGTGAACAGAATTTTATTGCAATGAATAATGACAATAATTAATAGTTATTCGAAAAAAACGATGACATTCTTTTATCAGTCGGTTAAACGTGAATATAGCATTATCCCGTTTTCATCTAAAATATAATATAATATCAGATTCATACAAGTAATCTCAAGTTGTCCTCTCCGTAGAATCTACCATCCGAACCAATGCCTGGTAGTTACATAATCTAGTATGGTACACATGTGTTTATTTATTTCATATTTTTTTCTGAACTGAAGATGAGGCCTTTGCCAAGCAGTGGTTCATTTACTCACACTGTGGTAATAGTTTTGGGAAGACTTGAAATCTTATGACAATAAATTATATAAATAATATTTAAATGTATTTCATAGGTATTATACTGCATCGAAAACGCAGTAGGTGCACCAGCACCGGATGGACAATTTGCCTCATATAAAGAAGAGGTGATCGAATACGCACGACGAGCGTTCAAGATACCGCCCGAAATACATGCGCGTGCTCTACGTGCTGCAGGCAGCGAGAGACCTCCAACTGTTGTGTTGGGCTGCGCTGTCATTGAAGCTGATGGACTCGAAGCTAAAGATGCTAATGGTATGTATTTCATTTTGAAACCTTTATACTATTGCATTTAGAAGGCAGATGAACAGCATACAGCACTCTAGAATTTTTTACAGTTATCACTAAGGTGACTTTATGATCTGTATATTGAACGTGTAGATAAACAGTACCAATGACAACTACAATTTATTATAGCTTATACTTAGAATTTCAATTGTCGCGTAGTTGCTCGAATAAGCCTCATGTGGTCCCACGGAGCGTTATTCTACGGTTTATTCACGCACGGCCTACGGTGACGGACAGCCACGCACCGCATCGAGACTCGTCCTGCGGTGCGTGTCGATCTGTGTAGGTCTTAAGATTCAAAATAATTTTGTCATGCCAAAATCAGTTGGCAGAATATACGTATGATTCTAAAAAGTTTGCTAAAGCCCCAGGGCGTGGCAGTTACTGATAAGGAGTGATCGGATCGATCGAAAACTAAGACACACAATTTAACCGCTGTTAATATTATAGCAAAAAAAGCCATATTTAACGATCTTTACTCCACATCAATATTACAATACACAACTGCCTTTGACTGCCTCGTTGGTCTAGTGGCTTGATATAAGGCCGCAGACGCGGTGGTCCTGGGTTCAATTCCCAGGTCGGGCAAATAAATAGTTATTGGGGTTTTCTGGCAGAAAATTCTCAGTAGCAGCCCGGAGTCTGGAAGTTGGAAGTGTGGTACACTCCCGTGCCTCGGAAAGCACGTTAAGCCGTTGGTCCTGCGCCTGAACTCTTTCCGGTCGTGTCGGATTGCCGTCCCATCGGTTTATGAGAGCTAAGGAAAAGAGAATGCACCTGTGTTTGCGCACACGCTTGTGCACTATAATATCTCCTGCGCAGTTGGCTAATCTCTCTTGAGATTGGCCGCCGTGGCCGAAATCGGTCTGGAGGACCTTATTATTACAATACACAAACGCGCGCGCGCAAATATCGCTCAACCTTCGTTCCACTTAAGAACAACTTCAACCATTAAATTAATATTTATTGTTTTAGAACTTTTATTACAATGAAAACAAGACTTAATTAAAAGGTATTTTATTACATGTAAGGTAAAATTTTAAGGAACAACGTTTGTATGATTTTGTTGTTATAGTTATTAAAGTAAGGAAATCACCTTTCATTTTAATTTAGATTCAACAAGTGTATGTAATATTTCTTTTATTTAATTTGTAATTTTAATGTCAACAGTAAACAATTCCGAGTTGATATTATGATGAAAACAAGAAAGAATCCGTAAGTTTTCTGGTGGGCAATTAAGTTTGTTCTTTCGCACGGTTTAAGCGGGTTCGTGATTCTCTACATGTGGCGCAAGTTCACCGCGGACACGAGATGAATTATAACACAAATTATGCAAATGATAACTCGCCGGCGCATGTCGGATTAAAACCCTAGTTGACCTTCGACTAAGATCAATGTGTTTCATCCAATAGACCACATCACTTTTATATTAAATATAATATATAAAAATGGAAAATATATAAAACCTTTTATAATATATAAAATAGGTCAGAATATCATTAAAAAGTCAAAGGTCGGCAATCAAAATTTTACATAAGTAACTAAAAAATATGTATTTTATAACAATTCATAAACAAACAAAACACATGAAAATTTTAACCAATTATCAAAAAAAAAAACTCAAAAATTATAAAGATATTTTATTTAGCTCTCTGTTATTTTAGGTCATATGCGTTTGAAAGAACATGTCAGTTATAAAGTGTCTTTAGCAGTAAATATCTACCGATGAAAGGTTTCGGCGAGCCCGTATTGAATTACTGAACAAGGGCGATACCTCGCTTGGAGATGATACGTAAACGTCTGACAAGCTTTTGTGCTGAGATTGTATCTGACGACGACAACATGACAGACGAATAGATATTGTTACGAAAACCTCTACTACATCATTCTACGTATTTGACATATTTTCATTGTCCCAAATCTCACAAAAGTATTACCTATTATTTAAGTGTATTTTATATTAGCAAAATACATATTATATCAAACCAAATGTACTGGTATCAATATCTAGATTGTATTAAAACAAAAGGTCACTAGACGTTTGTATGTATATTTTAAGTAATAAAAAATATATATATAGATATATATATATATATATATATATATATATATATATATATATATAATGCATTGTGATCTGTTACTTTATCAATGATCTGCACTTGATTCAGACAATTTTGTTTGCTTATTTTAAACATAGACCAACTATTAATACATGATATATTACTATTTGTGAACATATAATATTTGCTATTTGTAATCGCTATTGGCATAGACTATTAACTAGGGGAGAAAAGTTTACGTGCCCTTCGCTCAACGCGACGTGACGATGCATTGCCCATATCGATTAAGTAAACAGAAGACCCAATACAGGGAATCAATCTAAGAGGAAAGGCAATTTTACGATTGTACGCAAAAACATAATATATTTTTTACAATTTCCCAAACGTTATAAACTGTTGATTATAAAATTATTAAGGTAAAGTTTCATTTAAAGAAACCCAATAAATTAAAAAAAAAACCAATAGAGGAAATAGTAAGTAAAAATAGCTTAAAATCGACTTTCTGGATCTGTTTCATACTGGCTTTGTCTAAAATGAATCGAACCGCACAATTGTTTAATTCTGACTTTCATAATTTGTATATTATATACCTACGTATGGCACATCGAGTGTTTAATTATAAAATAAATAAAAAATTAACAAAATAAAAACCAACTTCAAAAGAAAAGAAATTAATATGCACTAAAAAGTTGAAAAAATAATTTGATAATTAACTTACTTTTTTCTACTCATCAATATGTAGGTACGATTGTGTAGTGTGGTTGATAATGTAGTTGCAATTATTGTTATTTTTGGAGTCGATGTCATCAAAATCGACTCACCCAGTCGAAAGTTATGAGGTAACAAACTTAAAAAAAAATACAGACGAATTGATAACCTCCTCCTTTTTTGAAGTCGGTTAATAAAGACTGCAAAATTAAACTCTTTCGGTTAGAAGAATGTTTTCAAAAAGATAAAAATGCTTATTAAATTATAAAGTGCGATGGCGATTCTATTTATACAAATAAATCCTAAGTATTATTGCTGTCCAAGAGAGCAATCCATTATAGCGAAACTCAACGACGTACATCGTTAGCGTGGAGAATAATGCACTCGGTCACATAAGATCCTTCTGAGTCTAGATATGTGAGCCTGAGTTGTGTAATATACTTCCGTGAACTATTTAATCAAAGGGAATTCGTCATTTGACTACGTAATATTCTATTCGTTTTAATATTACATATATTTTATATATATGTATAATTGTATACATCATATATATAAGACGATAGGTAGTTGTTATAATGTATCCAATTTTACAAAATTCAATATATTTGTTTTAAGTTCCTCATAATCGAACGTCATGTCACCATGTCACATCTCACCGTTACGAAAACTCGCTCACCCTTGAAGTCTGCCGCTAAACCCAAAGTTAATCATAAATAAAATATATCTCAGTTTAACAACCGAAGTCACAAAGCCAACACCACAGACGGACGCTGCACGCCATAACAATTCACCTAACTTTCCACGTACGGTTTATAACTTAATCGCTATAAACTTTATACCAATGGTAAAGTGAAGTTCAAATCGAATCGCTAGTTAAACTTTGTGCACAGAGCTATTCTGTTGTTTAACAAGTAAACAAAACACAACACAATAAGATTAAAATTCTGTTAGTCTTGGACAATATGGACATGTTTCTGAGTTGTCTAAATGTGCTAAGTTATTCTACAACGTATTGTTCTAAAATCAGTTTATAAAACGTATTACAGCAGTTTAAATTGCATTGTTTTAAAACATGTAAATAATAATGCGGGAAAATTTATATGATATTGAACGAACCAAAAATGTTCGATTTATTTTAATGCCAACTGTAGCATTTTATTTAATGTTTGTGAGTATGATGTATATTTCAAGTAATTTCATTTATTATGTTTCCAATAATTGACCAAATTATTTTTTTATTTAAAGGATGAAACTTATACATTTATGACACAAATTTATACAAAAAAACTGTTTTATTATTTTAATCGCCTCGTTTGCTCTATCCACTAAATAAATTAATATATAATATTAATAAAAGTTCTATCCACTAAATAAATTCATATATAATATCCACTGCAACGAATGTCATTTTTCGAGAAGATACAACATTGTTCATTGTAATGAAAACACAGCATGTCTTAGCACAGATGACAAATTATGCATCTCAACATCAATAACAAAATCGCAAACAATCATCAATATCAGTCTTAAATACGAGTAACAATGACTCGGAATATGTGTCAAAAGTAAAAACTACGATTAAGGTAAAACTGTCTTAATAAATATCAAGCGTAGAATGCAAGCATAAACGACATTTATATTAAGAGAGCGATCGACTGTTTAATTATGGTTATTACCAATTATTATAATTTCAACTTGTCAAGTACGTTTCGGAACATATAAGGCGCAAAAAAGAATGATGGATTTTTAAATGGTTACTTAAATTTATTCGATTTTGTATTTTATTTCACAGAAAAGCCATACACTGAAATCCGTAAATGTTATAAAATAAAATCTCAGCATCAGCTCATCAGCTTGTATGCTTATAAAGTAATGTATCAGCATTTCTCCGAAAAACGGGAAACGGGACATTGGTTGAATAGATTCCTTTCTTCAGGAACTATTTATGCGAGCGTATTACGGATCCTATTTTCATAAGATATTTTATTTTTATTACTTTTAATCATATGTAAAAATGAATAATAAAAACTATTTCCGCATAATTTTACTTAAAGTGTAATTTGTATCCAGGATTTATAAATAAATCAATATATAATTTGTGTGCAGGATTCAGCGATCCCTATTGCATGCTGGGTATACAGCCGGCGTCTCTGCCTGCTTCGCCTCGCGCTTCGGAAGATGAAGGTCGTAAACATGGCTTCAGACTGAGCTTCAAGCGACGTGACGGTCGACAGCAGCGTGACAGTCTCGGCAGACTCCCAGCGCGATATATTCGGGCAACGAGCGTCCGACCGCATACACTGTCACCCAAATGGAACGAGACATTCAAATTGTAAGTTCTCTATGACTTTCGCTCTTTACAAGCTTTCATACCATTTAAGCCTCTTAGGAGATGAATATTCACATACGCCGGACGTAATTATTCTAAAGCTTTTATAATAATATATGACTTCAAAAATTGCGAATAGAGGATGACTTTTATAAGCCCTTTTAATGTTTACTTTATATAGGGAATTATGTGTAAAATATATATAACTCTAGACAGTTGTGTTGAAAACAATGAGAGTTTTATATATATTCGATTACTGATATGGGCAGAGATGTTTTTTGACATATTATGTATATGATATATACACATACCTATATTTCAATATATTATCAATATATATTACATTTATTATATAATTGATAAAATCCTGGTTGCGTCTCAATTGACAAAACGAAACGTTATTACGAAAAATGTTTTAATTTACAAAATATTACTTATAATGACAATCATTCTTCCATTTTATTAAGTCCATGATAATTACAACACAGTTTTAGACAAAACATTGCATTGAAAATATTCTTACATGAAACAATTAAATAGGGATTGAAAATTTGCAAATAAAAATCAAATAAAGCTTTTTGTTTTTAAGGGATTTAATTTCACCATTTCATGAAACAATAAGTTAAAACTTTTTAATTTAATATCGAGTCTTTGTTATTGTTAAGTGAGTCGGGTGTGAAAAATCATAAACATGCTTATAAAGGAGTTATCAATAGACAAAAACTTTTGTAAATTATGATATTATCGAGCTCGCTAAGCTGTATTATATACATACAAACGTATATTATTGGCCTTACAACCACTAATTTGATTGATTAATAGTCAAGATTGACATAGTATTACAATTAATTGTTATCACATTTATTTACATATATGTATTACCGACAACAAACATTGCAGGTTTTTGCAACAAGAACAAAAATATATTTATTTATTTATTTGGATCCCCAACAGTTGTACATAAAATACATCCAAAACACGCTTTACATTAAATTAAAACTAATACTCTTTGTTGTACTTATGTACTTATGTACAACCGATTACAGGAGTTAACAAACACAATTACAGAAAGAGTTATAAAAAGAAATTATACAAATGAAATAAAAAAAGTATAAATATTTATATGAAAAGAACAAAAACAAAAAGAGGTAACTAATTAAATTTTTAAACATTATTCAATTATAAAACAAAAGAAGTAACCAACTAACTTCTTAACACAAACTAACATTTTTTAATAACGTCACATATTTTATTTTATATTACAATAAGATATACAACGTTAAGATTTTCCCGAAGAAAAAAAATTGCACCGATTTCCCCGGAAACATTAGAATATTTCTGTTAAAATTAATAAGAAAAAATGTAAAGTTCGTGAATTAGATTATACATATATTCATATATGTATAATCTAATTCACGACAGTCTAAGTACGAGATTCTTTATTATATTTATTTATATAATAATCAATATATGTTTGGCTATAACTGTAATGGTACAAGTGGTAAATTGTGATGATTAGATTTTATCAAATAATTATTATACACTTATGCTTATTTATTTGATTAGGACGCTACATGATTTAATTATACGCGACGCCTGTTTACGGCCCAGATTCCATACAATGTCGCAAAAAGCCGATCAATACTAAGATAATCATAATACCTACTAATATTTATCTATATAACCACCTGATGGTAAGCGGTAGTAGGGTCCAAACGCGACGACGCACGACGGCTAGTACAGACGGAAAGAAGGGTCAATACTAGCCGTCCCCACGTTGCCGGCTCGCAAGATGCCTCTTCACGCCTCGTTTGAGCAACGCAGGATTACCTGACTCATTGGTGTAGTGCCGCAGATCCCGAGATCAGATCGATCTAATGAAACGTTATACTTCTATATTATTTCTGGTTTCTAGAATTACGTATTCTTACAAATCTCTAAGTTTAGAGGATGCCGGATTTGGATGCTGAATTCTGATTTTTTTATTTACATGTAAGGAGTTTTCTTGCGTGTTTATGTTGGTACTCGTATATGTTGTGTGTGAATTACATATCGCATTTATTTCGATTGATTGTTTACTTTGCAATATAAAAATCTTGAATAAGTTAGTCAAAATAAAGTAATAGGAATAATGCCGAAGTAACCGTTGTGGTTTTGGACAGAAGCGTCCATTAAACAGTCGATCGATCAGTAGATTTGACGTTGCACTGCGTCGCTTCATGCCTCACTGTTCATTCCAGGGCTTACGTTCTACATAAAAATAGACTGTGACCGAACTTCAATAACATTTTCATACAACGGTACGGCTTAGCGCTTTGTGTTCAATACGTTGAGACATATATGAATCTGAATTTCATCTGAAACTTAATTTGATATGAGTTTTTGTCTCAATAATAATAGTTTTCGGAGCTTTTAAAATTATATTATCATTGCCGCAATGAAACAAAGTTCAAAAAGGAAGCCGTATGATGCATCTTGACAATCTGCAATTTATGAAAATATAAATAATGAACTCAATAAGGGTGTTTTTAAAACAATGAAAGTTTCAGAATACTTTGACTATTTTTTATAAAGATATAAATTAAAACGGTGTTGGTTTTCGAAAATTAGTGTTGATACTATATTTTATACATACATGTTATGACAAAAATAGGTTTAACTGTAATGAAGTAAGTTACCTACCTACTTTTTACACGACTACGGAGGGTACATCATTTCAGTTGGTCTGTTCTTCATCTGTTCTCGCAATTCTTCTAAACTGTCTGTCATAATTTGATAAGTTGTCTTTAGAAACATCTAGAATCTAGATGGCCAACCTGCCGTAATGGTTGCTTTTAAATTTATACTTTCGGGTTGTATAATATTATTTAAGGCATAAATTTACGTATTAAGATATAAATAAATCCAGAGTTGGTAGAACAACAATTTATAATAGGAATAATTTTTGTATTGTACTCCTTAGAGAGGAATTTTCTTCCGAGTTCTACGTTTTAAGCTCATTTATTATTATTTATAATTTATTTAGATTGCTGTTTAGTATTGTAAAAGTAATTAAATAAGTTATTTAACCAGTGACATCGACGATATATCGTCGGATGTGCTGCACCTAGACATCTGGGATCATGATGACGAGAGCTCAGTACTGGATGCGGTGTCGCGTCTCAATGAAGTACGTGGAGTTCGAGGCCTCGGCCGCTTCTTTAAGCAAGTATGCCAGAGCGCACGCCAGGGGAGCCAGGATGATTTCCTAGGTAAGATCATAAGTTCACAGGTATATTTTTTTATTACATAATAGCTGATTCCCGCGACTTAGTCCGCGTTGCTTGATATATTAACAAAGTTTTCTTATGTACGAAGGAAAAAACATCAAAAAGATCGCAAACAAAAATATACTTTGTTTAAACATACATCACTGAACACGCAGTGCATATACAAATCGTTGTTTCTTAAAACTTTAATAACTTTTTATTAAATGAAGATATCGCAATCATTTTGATAAAGGCCAAGTGTCTAATAAATAAAATTTAGAAAATTTATTGAAATCTATCCAGGGGCCCTAGACAAGTGGCTTTTACGTTAATAAAATAGAAAACAACAACCAATGTATGAGATTGACATTCGCGTTCGACTCGAAACGTCTCGAAATGGCGAACGCGAATGTCAATCTCATACATTGATTATTGTTTTCTATTCTATTCTATTAACGTTAAAGCCACTTGTCTAGAGGGGCAGTAGTTTTTCCGTGATGCGCGCACAACTGCAGACCTTTATCATTTTATTTATATAGATATATAAAATTAACATCTGTTTTTCATCTAATTTGAAGAACCAAAATGTACTTGGTGATATTAAGATGTCACATCCACCATCATCACGTTAGACACAGGTGCAAGTATAAATCTCTCCGAAGAGCGTCAACTTGACGTCAACCATGAAATCTAAAATGTGATGTCTAAGTTTTTTTTTAATACAATGGCACCCATACCTATAAACTTAAATACAGCCATAAAATTGATAAATGAGTTTAACCCACCCAGATCCAAAGTAAGACCTATTACTGGTATTTTTTTCAAATATTTAATATTCAAATAAAAATATTCATTTTCATATTTATTTTGGTATAATACTATATACTTATAAAATTAGGTATATAGTCATTATAATCGTCATCCTGTTCTAGATGCCATTTAAATATATCACGTTGTAATAAATCTATGTATGTATGTAATTAAATCACCTTAAAGTAAATTAAAATTCATCAACTTAATATCTCAATCATATGCAAAATTAAAATAAACAACATTGTACCACCCGATTCGTATTCAAATGAGATCGATAATAAAAAATGAAACTTATCCAAAGTGAGCCATTAAATTCGAAAATAATAAAAGCATACTTAAAATAAAGTGTTTTAATTATCTCACTGTATAAGAATATCATTTATTGATATTGTTTGCTGTTCATTGCTTCACAATGTGCTTCAAACAGAGCGAAATATATTAAGATTTGTTTCATTATCTTCAGCACTCATTTCATTCCAGTTGTGGCATTTCTATTATTGAATATATGAACAATAAAACTATACTATAGCGTATACATTGCCGAACACTAGCTGAGACATTTTTTTACAGTATAGGTGGGCGGGAGTGCGAATGGGCAGATTTTGATGTTTTTTTTTTTGCTATGAGGTTAGCGAAACCTTGGAACAGGATGTTTAAGATTTCTAAATAAATAACCTAGAGAGACTTTACGTATTACATAGATTGTATGGGATATCAAAAGAAGAAATTTATGTATTATATTAGTTTGACCCGTTATATGTTCCGATATATGTATGCAGAATAAAAACAAATTAAAAAAATTTAAAATGTGCGAATAGGTATGTAGGCTATGAAGGAATGAAGTTCTTTGCGATATTTTTTCGACTTGTGTTATAAAATGTAGATATTAATTGACTGTATTATTGTATTTTTGTCACACCAAAAAGTGCCTGAACCTCCTTTGTGCAACTCTCTCTAATCAAAGATTAAAAAACGATTTAATTTTTTAAATTCAATTAACATTTTTTTATAATAATAGCAATCCATATTAGTAAAGTCCTTAACCATTTTAATTTTATTTAAGTAATTTACCCTTCGCAGCGTAAAAGATCTTCGTTCCAAAAAACACGATCATTAAAAGGATTTTAGGGTAAAAAACTAGAGTGATAGCGTCTTATATTTTTGTGTCTACATGTTTTGATACCTCGTTTAAACGGTAGAGTAAGAACATTTCTGAACGAAGTTTTAGCAATTTGAAATACGTACGACTGATCTTATTTTTCTCCGGAGAAGAGGACTCCAAATTAAATATTAATAGAACGATGTCGAAAGGCTATCTAGTTGATCATTATGCTGTTTACTAAAAGACTAACATAAAATTGTCATCGCAGTAAATAACAGTAAATGTTCCGATATGTGTAACAGTACATAACAGTAAATGATTTTTAATAAACATGTAAAGATATTATATGGTTAGTTTGTTTGTTCATGAAAACAATCAAATGAAGTGAAACTGAATATTTTCGGTATGTTTTAATTAAACTTCAAACGGGTTGGAGAGAGAACAATTAGTTTAACCGCCCATTAGCACATTAGTACTAGTATTCTGTTACCTACATTAAAATGTTACGAGTCCGTTTTATAATGACGTAAGTTATCAATACAATCACGTTTCCCATCATCAAAGTAAAACAACTTCACAGCAATATCGGTATTTACATACAAATGCTACTTTCCTAATTTATATTACGCCCGCTTTTTGTTTTTTCATTTGTCCTTTAAAAATCTCCCAAGACTTTTGTAATCCCTTTCAGAATTACTTGGTTTCTGACTGTTACGCAATTCTTAAACTCATTAAATTTTTGTTGCTCATTTGCTTATACTTGCTGGAATACCTATATTATGAATTTTCAAATTCCAACGTTATAATAAATCTTAATAGGTTGAGGTACTTGTTTAATACAATAGCCTTATTATTTATGGATTCAAGCGAGCCCTTTTTATAAAACTCACTGTGCCGAATAGAGTGTAAATACGATGAAAAATTGAATATAATAAGATTGATGGTTGAGACCAAATCCAATATTTATTTAGCGAGCCAAATGCGCTGTACGAATTCTAATTCATACAGAAAGGAAATGATTTGGCTACGAACACCGAAAAGAAAGTTTTACAGCCGGCTGAGCTTGGAACAAAAATGCGTGTCTATCATTGAAATATTATTTTTTACTTATAATAAAGTATAAAGATATAATAATTTACTTCATTGTTTTTCCTATTTAATGTGATGAATATTAGCAGTATATACATTACAACGAATAACATAATATTGAAGTTTTTAAAAATCAATTTAACGGTGAAAAATACTTTATTAAGAAATTAAAAAATATAAACTAATTTATAAAGCAACAATAGAACAGAAAATAAAACAATTTATGACGTAAATTAAGAAATACTTATGTTATTTAAAAAATCGAAATGTTATAGTTTGATGTATATTTTATAACAGTAATTCATATTTGGAATTGCAATATTGAATATAGAAAGCAAAAGCAAAATATTGAAAAGTGATTACCGTCCTATTTCTATCCTTTCTTTTATCTGTAAAGTTCTTGAACGTCTTATCCTTAATCAATTATATCACTTCCCTTCTAGAAAATTCTTTTAAATATTTTACAATCTGGTTTTCGTCCTGGTCATACTGGTGATGTCATGAAATTAGTTATTTAATTAATTAATTTCACATACATAAACTTGAGCAAGGTTAACAAAAATAAGGCACATTTGTAACTTACAAATTACTATATACTATACTTTTTAATGGTTAACAAATAAGTTGCGATGCTGATATTATTAGATTTTAAAAGGCTTTCAACTGTGTAGGCTTGTGTATGCGACGTTAGGGTAAACGAGTTAAGTTGAGCTTCATTTATCTTTGTTTCCTTATTCTTTTAATTGTTACTTGTTAAAAGTTACTTGGTTTTTTACATAACAATATAACTGTTTAATTTGATATTTCCTTTAATATTACTTGTACATACATAAGTAGATCTAAAAATTACTCTTCCACTAAATAGCTAATTTATTTAAAATCATTTTTCAGGTAATAAAAACGTAGTAACAATTGCCGAATGGTCAAAATCTTTTCTTTTGAGTTTTTTGAGTTAGTTGTAATCAATATTTTACTATCAGCATTTTTACAGTATTTATAACCATAAAGTGGTAATTCTTTAACTTCTACAATAAATATTTATATATTGGATATATATTGTAGAAGCCAATTCTACTATCAAACTAATTTACTAAATAAATGACGACAGCGAAGTCGCTTCTACTACCAATCCTTGATTTTGTCGATACATGTTATCATTTTAAGCTCTTATTAAAATCGTGTTGTTCCACTTATATATAGAGTTCGCCTATATAGTTAGCTTTATAAAGGTTTGATTTTCATGTACATAATATAATGTATCAATGTTTATTTATGATGGTATTGTCTGATAGGATCGGTAAACATCCCCCTACGTGAGATCCCGTCGACTGGTGTGGAAGCTTGGTACAAGTTGGAGGCTCGCTCTCAACGCTCCTCGGTTCAGGGCCGCATCAGATTGAGGCTCTGGCTATCAGCGAGAGAAGCTGGCAGACACGATGACGATAATTGGCAGCAGGTAAGGTCCCATGAAAATGTTATTTAAAACATTTAATTAAGCTAATATATAATCTAGAAATCTATATTAACTACTACTTGTGGCATCGGTTACACCAATATATTTAAATCAACTGCATGTCTAAATATCTACTAGTGCAGTTTTAAAACCTAGTTGGTCTATTGCCTTTTTTATAAGGCTGCAGATCCCGTGACTCTGGGTTCAAACATTTATTCAAATTTCCGGATTTTTCCATCGAGGAATTCTCAGTAGCACCTCGAACATGGCAGTAGCGGAAAGCAAGTAAAGATTTCTGCGGCCTCTGAGGTCTCTCTAGTCGTATCGGATTGCCGTTCCATAAGATTATGAGAAATAGGGAATAGAATACCTTCTATCGTATCATTATATTTACGCGTACATTACTAATAAATTATTACATAACGCCTAATAAGCCAATCATAGCTGAGATCGGCCGCGTTGACCAAATTATTATAAGTTAAAAAGGTGAAATTAACTTTAAAATTTTCAGTCTTTGAACTTAAATTAAAATTATCTAGTAAAATTTGCTTGATAATCATTATAAATAAATTTAAGTTCAAATGTTCTATTTTGTTAATAAGTTGCATTTTCTATAGATATCATATCTTTATCTCAATTTTTGATGGAACGTTACAACTTACTTTGTCTAACTAAAAAATATATAACTTCAATCATTTGTTCATTTCAATTAATTTCAAAGGGCAACCGTTAATTTGGTTTCCTGTATTATAATTTAAATAATATGCTAAAAAAAGTTGGCCTTGATTGTCTTTTGAAGAATGTTTGCACAAACAAACTGACAAGAGTAGATCGAAATATCAAGTGTGAACGACACAGCTCGGTTGACATTTGTAATGCAGTATACATATATCATAGTGTACCTATACATTGTAATGAGAACCGGTGAGAAGCTCACCTTGGAACTTATATTAATTACAAGTTAGCGACTGCAAGTTTTTGTTCGCAATTGTCCTAAGTATATGTCGGATGTCTTTTTAAACTATAATTAAATTAAATCGAAGGAATTTGAATGGAGAAATTTAATTATGCTAATAATATGTCTAGATATTCGAATATGTATATATCCTTTTGATAAAGTTTTAATAATAAGATTGTTTGCAATGTGCTCTTTGAAGTTTTTTTATCCAATCTTGGCATCGTTTGTCTTTGTAAACGTTTTGCTTTCAAAGACTATTCAATTTAGTCATAATATATACCAATTGAATTTCATAAGGCAACACATATTAAATGTATCGTTTGAAAATAAATATCGAAAAAATTATATGATAAGGAGCAATGGACTTTACAGTTTTCCAGGAGGATAAGATTCTTGACATATTTATTGCTAGCACAAGTTTAATGAATTTAGTGGAGTCAGACGAGTAATTTAGTGGGTCTACTATACAAATAAAAACTTTTTATAACATCATTACGGGGGTCACAATCATACTGTAATTCATATGGCACAAATATTATGATAAAATGTCAATAATGAAGAATACACAATACAAGTTTTAAATATAGTTTATAAAAATCGTGGGTATTCGTTGATTCCTATACAGGATACAATATATGCATAATTGATTATGTGGCTTAATTTCTAATAAACGTCGTTCGTATCTTTACATTTAAATTAAACCTGAAAAATTACGATTTCGAAAATGATTTGAATTATTAATAGATATAAGTGTACTTGAGGTTACAAACTTGAACGCAAAAACAAGGTAACGTTAAAACTAATTTAACTTGACCACATCGATTTGTATTAATCCTATTAATAATTCCTTATCGATGTGAAAATTTTACCAATTCTAAAAGACAGAGCAATCCTTAGCCGATTGATAAAAATATATTTTTATAACCACAAAAGAAAAACATACGACAAAAATCCCCTTGTGATAACTCTCTGAAGTAGGAAGCCGGGCATAAAATTTTTATTAGTTTTCCACTGAGATCCATTAGTCTATACATTCATGACGTAATAACATCAGCTATTATAGTTTATGTCCACCAACCATTATGTAGTAATTAATCTCCGAGCGACATACCGCGCTATATTCCCACTCTTGAAATTCAATTAGATAATTCATGACGCTCTTTTGTTCCAATGATTAATTAATATGGAAATCATTGTTGTTATTTTTTTTTTATTCGGTTTTACATTATTTCTCGAGGAATCCTTGACGTATTACAGGGAGATACGGGATTTATAACCAACACAATTAAATAAGCTTTATAAAAGCTTGACTATATTGTCAATTTTCAGCTGAATAATAAATGGAATTGATTTAAAATTTATAGATGTAAGATTTAATACTAAATAACTATCGGGTAAATATCTCATAATTACATAGTTTGCATCTTCTATGAAACCAAACTATATAGTATGTGCATTTTATCATTTTTAGTAAATAAATACTGAAAATAAATAATTAATAAATAAATATCCTGGGACATTATTCAGACAAGGCCATCTGATCCCAAACTTAGCAGAGCTTTTACTATGGAAACCATACAACTAATATACTTACATATAATACTTTTCTTTTATAAATACATACTTATATAGATAAGTTTGTATGAAAAGTTTTTTAACAATATATAATTATTTGACTGTACTTTATTAAGTTGGTAGATTTATGCAAATTTATCGATAAATAAAATTGATCATTCCTTTAAAAATTTAAATACCCAAACGGAATAGATTACAATGAATTCCATTTAAAATAAAAATGTTGTTTACGTGTAGGGAAGAAATATATCCCTGGTTGAACTTTAGCTTTAGCGTAATAAGTGATTGAGTCAGCGAGTGAAGCGAAATTGCGATTACACGATAAATCTAATTCATTCCTCGAGAGTCCTTCATTCAATACGACTCCGGACTCCGTATTATTTGGCCCCACGATTTTTACATTTCAATTACATTTTAAAAAATCAATAAGTAACCGAGCATTGTTTGTTCAATATTTACATGTAACTTGATTTTTTGAGAACGGGACGGCGGGGAGAACATTATGTAATTAATATACCTGTTTAATGTTAGATTGATAATGATAGATTGGAACTTAATTACTAAAATTAAGTTGTTTAATTTATATATTAAAATATATGTGCTATTGTATGCTTTTATAAACATTCTTACGTTCTAACTGATTCTTACGTAATAATTTATTCAATAAACAGACGATTTCAAGCAGTTTCATTTCTTTATGACACTGATAGATCCTGAGATTAACGCGAAGAACATAAATAAAAACTTCATATGTATATATTAGTATAGATTTACGTTATAAGCATTATGTCTTAATGTGTTTTGAAAGTTGAAATATCAAAATATTTTAAATGGCAAGCGTTTTAATTCTGCGGAAATTTCCATTCAGGCTATTAAACACCAGTCATGAGTAGACGTGAAGTGATATGCAGCATAGGAATAATTAAAGAGGTAATTGCTCCCTGCAAATGTATGACATTATAAACTGATATTTCAACATGTCTCCTCGGCGGAAATTAAGAACTTGAAATCGAGTTAATTGACTGAATATCATATTTGTTTTATTTTATACCGTTACCTTTTTAAGACTTTTTTACATAATTCTTGTTTTGTTCTGGCATTTTCAGTGAATGGCAATTTCAAAAATAGAATAATTGCGGAAAATCACGTTAAAATATCATTCTCAGCGAATCGGCTGGTGAAGGAGCAGATCATGTAAAGTAATACAAAATAGATTTTAATTGGATACATAATAATATCAAACGTTTATATATTTTCTGTTTGTTCTGTGATTCAAAAAAAGCAAATAATACCAATTGAATTTTACGATAAGGTCGGCTACATTGAAAATACTCATGATTCTTTCGAGGGAAATGTTGTAAGTAGGTACTTGAGAATAACTACAAGTAATTTTGCAAAATCGACGACCCTGCACAAAGTTCACGACGTACATGCTTCGATCACTAGTTCTTATTAGTGATCCAAGTGTACAGGCTATATTCCAATAGAAGCGGCTAATTTAAATTATATTACTTTTTGTTTTATTTTAACTTGTTTACCAATGATTGTGTCGTTATGTTATGTATTAAAAATATATAACTCAGGGGATAATCATATCGGTAAACAGTAAAAACCATAATGGGTACTTAAAAATATTTCTTTACTCTCATCATTACCAGAATATTAAAATATTCTGATAATTATGAGATTCTGATATTAATGCAACTTGGCTATATTATTAATAAATCGTACAAAAACAAAACGGTTATTTTTAGAAATCCGCCTACATATCCCGCGCCCACACAAGCTACATGGTTACCTAGCACTTAATATCGTTATCCATAAAATTTAATCAATAAGTAATCTTCGTCTATAAATATCGTCGAGAGTATTGCTAACGTAATGTAACGATTTGACTCTAGTTAATTCATTACAACGAAATTATTACTATTCGCAACGAAAAACATGTCATAGAAACTGATATTAGATGGCTGCTATAGGATATACAGTTTAAAATTTAGTCAATAAAATATCGCAAAGTAAAATCATAAAATGACATTGAGCGAGGGAATTGATCCCCCATTTCGCTATTCTCCTGTGAGAATGGCCAACGTGATCAAAATTGGTCGTTGTTGGTGTAGGTGTGCTGCACCGTAACCGGTGTTAGAGGAAATGTTATGATAGATTTTCATTACTGCTCTGTTCGGTGAGTGCGACTCACAATTTTTTAAAGGAAAATACAAATTATTTTAAATTGTTATTTTGCGATTCAGTGATTTTTAATTAAGTATTTAAAGAGATGAGGGAATTCATAATGTTCTTCCAATAAACTTTTTGACTAACATTTTTAAATATATTTGAAAACGTTCACTATATAAAATACAACGGAAATATAATGAAATGATAACCTTCTAAGGATGGTTTCACAATTACGTGTTGATGTTTATCTTAATGGGAATATATCACAGCTCGACTCAAAGGGAATTATCTACTGCGAGAGCTTATGCCTGTCACATGCGAATATCACCGACTTCCATCGGTGTCCATAAATCGATTATATAGCGAATGTAATGAATATGTCGCACTTTATAATTGTCTTTAGTTAACTTTTAGGTCAAGTTACTTCAAAATCAATAGTCTGTAGTTGATTTTTTTTATTTTTATCGTTGAACTATAAACTGCATAAGTATTTGGTATTGTTATTTAAATTAATATAGAATTTATCATCATCTAATAATTTCAATGTTAGTAAATGCACCGCCACCAATGAGTTCTATGATGTTAAGTTTCATGTGCCTGTAATTAAACTAGCTTACTCTTTAAATCAAGAGCCCAATTCTACTAACAATTTGTAACTTAATCGCAATCGAATCGAATCAATCGTTGCCGTTTAACCGTTTTCTTATTTTTACATTAGTAGAATTTTCCCCCAGAACGCAGGAATACAAAGTCCCTATTGATTTTTGCGATGGAATTATTTATTGAGTGGGTGGTATCCGCCCAGACAGGTCTGCACAAAACTCTACCCTTTCACCGAATAAAATATTTTTTCTTCTATATGTAATATGCGTCTTATACATTTATTTACGTATTTTATACACATCGGCCGTGGTAACGTGTTAATAGTTAGTAATGTTAGTGGTAGACGGTATTAATTAACACCAAATTAATTTTATCGAATTGCTAGAATGCTGTTAAACGATAAGGATTGTTTTAACGAAGTCTTGATTAAAGGTGCGCCAGCACGAGCGTCTGTTTGGCGTACTTCTGGCTCACGAAGTTGAAACGGCTTCGAGTACATCCACGGACGGAGCGGAAAACGAGAGCGGTGAATGGGAGGGCGAGTTGTGTGGCGCAGCGCAGACGCTTTTGCACCAACACGCAGTGCAAGGGGACATGAGTTCGCTTCAAGCAGCAATTGCGCGCTTTGCCGCCGCTTGCAAGCTCAACAGCGAAGCACCTCTTGACCCGAAGTATGTATTTTTTCTTGATGTAATAAACTTTTTGTTATTTCAGTCTGAGTTATTCGGCACATTTAGAGAGAACACACGGCACAAAATATCCTACGCAATCATTCAACCGTGTGTTTGGTTGAACACCCACTGTCAATTTCCGCCTCTTTGCTTTTTACACGATAATGTAATAAATAAACCATATTATTAATTCTATACTATACAATACTATAACTATATACTATGTCAGGTACATGTATAAGCTTCTGACCGAGTTGGAGCGGGCTTGGTGCGCGAGTGAGAGCCTTAGCTTAGAAAGCGGAAGCGGAAGCGGGGATTCAGGATCAGGTGTGACACGAGACGAAGAAAGGTGGCTTGCGGTTTGCTTCTGTGAGTTCGTGGAGCGAGCACTTCATCAAATGCGCTTACATCGAGACTTATACCCCGTACTGCATCATTTGAGTCTGAATAAGTAAGTAGCTTTAGTCTTTGCCTAGTAAAAAAATAAAAATAATACCAAAAATTAAAAGATTAAGTTTGACCACTTCAAATACAATTGTATAACCAGTATAATAAAAACATGTATTGGATGTAACAAATGGATTGAATTTTGGAAATTACTAAGTACAATTGTTTAATTCATTCTTCATAATCTACTGCCCGAGAGAAGCTTCTTTTCGTGGCTTATTTTTTAAAACCGATAAACATTCAAAAATTAATATAAGAGAATATAGCAATACATTTTCTTTCAGATTGGAATTCCTGTTACGTTGTCTTAATCAACTATCGCAAATGAAAGCATTTTGGCGCTGCTGTCCTTTTAATAATGAAATCAGGTCAGTGAACTTTGTATTTAATCTTAATATGAAATGAAGTTGAACCTCTTAAAACCAACCCAAACATCTAAATCTTCATAATTTTTGACAGAATACATCTTAGGCTATACCAAATAGACGCAAAAATTTATTTTCTATATTGCGCAACTGATTAAAATCGTTTCAGTAACAGCTATATTATTCATATATTATGTTAAAAGCTATATTATTATTATTCATATATGTTAAACAATTCTTTCAAAATTAAATTTACAAATTTGAAATACACTTGAAGTTACAGTATTTATTTAAAAATTTTAAAATTTATTTAAAACAGACATTTAAAAAACATTCAAACTTCAGATAAATCAATTTTAGTTTGCTTGGAAAGTTTTTAAACTAAGCCTCACCATTTATTCTGAAAACGTTTTTATAATGTTTGCAAAACTGGAAACATGGAATGGAAACAAAAAACTTAAAACATTATGTAATAGTTACATTCACAACATGCTTGAATAAATGTAAATAAGATTGGCATTTCTTAAAATAAAAATCAATAAGAAAAGTAACGTAACAGCCTGTGAATGTCCCACTGCTGAGCTAATGCCTCTTCTCCCTTTTTTGGGGAGAAGGTTTTGGAGCTTAATCCACCACGCTGCTCCAATGCGGGTTGGTGGAATACACATGTGGCAGCAATTGAGTAAATTTGGCACATGCAGGTTTCTTCACGATGTTTTCCTTCACCGTCAAGCACGAGATGAATTATGAACACAAATAAGAAAAGAAAATAAGAAAAGAAACATAGCTAATTAAAAGCCCACTTCACAACAGGTGTGAGATAGTAAGCGCGCTGCGCAAGGGTACCGGGGAGTGGTACGAGGCACTGTGTGCGCAGGACACTGACTCCGAGCGCGGGGAAGACCTCGTCAACCTCATCACTCTCGTGCAGATCGACCTGCAGCAGGGGCTCACCTACTATCATCCGCTCTTCGAGACGTAAGCTAATGAGTATTTACATAATAACGCAGTCTACCCTTTCTAATGTATTTATGTATTTTTGATAAAAGTATTATAAAAAACACACTTGTAATATTTTAAAAAGTTATTTGTCATCGAAAGAATAAAAAAAATTACCATCTATGTTGTATGTTTTTACAGTAACACGTATAGATATAAACCTTTATTATCTATTAACTCGCATTTTAGACACAGAAATACAGATACACAAGTTAAAATACGTTGATATTCCCATGAAAATGAGATAAATGCTTACGTCACTTTGTGTACAACTACTTCCACGTGACAAAAAGTAATCCCGACCTATGATTACTGTTACTAAACTAATCTCAACCATCACGTTTACAAAGCCTCAGCATAAAGCCGATTACGATTACGCTTACGCTTACTGCTTATAACATGATATCGCTTTAAGCGAATATATCGGTGTAGATGTAATTTATAAATTAATAAAATTAAAAGTATTTAAAATGTCGTTTGCATTTTTTGTTCATTGTTAAATAAGCATAAGAACCTGTAAATGTCCAACTGCTAAGGATAAAGCTTAAAGATTATTCCACGTCGCTGCTCCAAAGCAGGTTGGTGAATATATTTGTCCAATTTAAACCGCAATTGTCAGCATTTGTCATCTCTTCGTTATATGTGTAATATATTGTCAGCGATTATCTGTAGACAATAGGACTGGCAGCATACACATCATAGCTGTCACGAGCTTCATTTGTTTATTATTACTCTTTTAGGCGGGTATTTTTAATCTGTCAGTGTAAGATATCGATATGATCTGTAAATTACGTTTTTGTCTCATAACTAGCTAATTTAAATTGTTCCTTTCATGTATTGATAAAATGCCATTAACTTCGTGATGTTGTGATTAATTACTTATTTTTAATCGATAGGTATTTCATTTCTGTCCTAAAATATAATATTGTATAAATTTAAACTTAAATTTCAGATGTCGTACCTTATTTTCTCAGTAGTTAAAACCAATGTTTCACTTATTTAAGTTTTAAGTAGAACTGAACATTATTTCACATAATTACATGCAATAAATTATTCCAATAAGCAGGCTTATAAAATTCAATCAATTATTTCTAGACAAACTTTTGTTTTTCACTTCACTTGAAACACGTTCACCAAACTAGAATAACTCATTCATGAGTAAAGGTTGTGTTAACTTAATCATGTATACATGTGTATACTAAAATACTAATAACAATACTAAAATTTAAATTTCATATTACTTTCACAAAGGCTGAATGTTCCCAACGGAAACATTTTGCGAATCCCATTTGTATTGTCATATATGCGAATATACTCGCTTTCTCATCGAATCAAGTTAGCAAAAGCTTTTCTCTTGTGATTCGAGGCATTGTTTGTCATTTAATATTTTATTTGAAAATGAATATTATTTTATTACTTTACATTTTGTTTCAGGACGAACAGTGTCCCGTACTTCAGCGTCGTCTTTACGCAAATTGACAAAATGGTAAGTAATATTAATATACACAAAGGATTGATATATATGTACCTATATCGTATATCATACTACCTGGTCGGTAGGTACCACCCACTCATCAGATATTCAACTGCAAAACAGTAGTACTTGCGTACTGTTATTGTACAGTTCCGGTTTGAAGGGTGAGTACCCTGTTCAAACCGGAACACAACAATACTGAGTGACATTACAGGCACAAGGGACATAACATCTAGGTTGCCAAGGTTAGTAGCGCATTGGCGATGGTCAACATTTCTTACAATGCCAATGTCTATTGGCGTTGATGACCACTTACCATCAAGTGGCCCATACGCTCGTCCGCCTATCCATTCTCTAAATAAACAATATTTAACCAAACAACGCTTATAAGCAATGTTATTTAATATAATTTGAATCTATTAATCGACAAAGTATACTATTACAAGTTCACCAATATAATGGATGTTGTATACTTTTAATTAATTCCATTATCATTAGCAACAGTTATTGGTACAAATTAGAGAGTTCATAAAAATGTATTAACAGTTAATAGACGAAATTATTACGACTAAAAAGTATTTATAGCTCGTATTATTCGTGTAAGCTACACGAAACAAAAGCAATTTTCTACACGCTCACAATAATTATAAACTATATAATCGCTGACATAATGTACGTGTTTTGTAATCTTGATTTCACGCCTAAAGTTAAATTTTATATTATTTTATATCAATTTAGTATAGTATAATAGTTTGATGTATTACAAATTCTTTTTTCGTTATTTGATAGTAGATGTCATCAATCATCCATCGTAAATTATCATTATCCGCGTGTAATTCCATCTATTTCTGCTCAATACTCTGAATCTCTTCCGTGCATCTCTGTCTCTAATATAATCCTAACGGACTATTAAGTCCGCTAGAAGTAAGTCACTTATTGCATATGTCATCTCGGACACTCTCGAAACATATTTTTCGGGTTCCATGCCTCAAAAGGTAAAAACAGAACCCTTATAGGATTACTTTGTTGTCCGTCCGTCCGTCCGTCCGTCTGTCTGACAAGATCCTTTATCTCGGAAACGCGTTGAGGTATCGAGTTGAAATTAAAGGTATATACTTAAGTCTGCAGTCTCTTGAAGCAGTCAAAAAATCAAACATCTAAGTTCACGTAAAAAAAGATACGGTCGTTTATGCCGTAAACGTACATTTCGACACGCGGCTGTCCAAATCTTGAATTGAGTTAACCGTGCCATGTAAAGTAACGCATGAAAGGGCTTCATTGGCACAAGCTTAAACAGATTATTAATTATTTTTATGATTTATAATTTTTGAATTATGACTAAGAATAAAAAAAAACCTTTTTCATTTTTTATAATTATAGCTAGAGTTACCTAATAATTTTGGTGTACGTACCTAACAGTTTACACTGTTATGCATACCAGTTTATTTAATTTAATTTTTTTTAATAAAACGTAACCCTAAATATGTATCTACAAATTTGTACGGAGCCCTCGGTGGGCGACTCCGACTCCTACTTGCCCGGTTTTGTTTGTTGTATTTTTTTAATTCTTCGTCTTAATGTAATATATAGTTATAAATGTTTGACAAAATTGGAAAAAATATGATATTTTTATCACTTATTTCCAATTCTAATATTAGGTGTTAATAGATGTTAAATAAACATGAATTGAAAATTTTTATTTAGCATTAAACAACATGGCGGTGGAATATATTGGAATATTGGCTTAAACTATCATTAAGCCAGAAACGCAAATTAACTAGTTTCAGGAGTATTTAAATTATCTTATTTGTTAGCTGAACATTAATGGCTTAATTGCAGTTCACTCAGTCGAGAACAGAAGATCGATATTGACCCATCAAAGTGACTAAGCTCGATAGTGGTAAGACCGAATGAAATTGACTTTGACAAACCGAAATTGTAAAGATTTCGACAACTAAATTTCCAATGTATAATGTGATTGCAATTGAAACTTGTTTGAGTTATGACAAAGGCAAATTGATTCTTGAATCTCGACTGAGTGAAAACAATTGTGCTTTAATTTCAATTCATGCATGATATTTGTTAAAAATAAAGCAACAAATTTACTTGGTGGAAGAGCTTTGTGCAGGCTCGTCTGGGTAGGTACCACCCACTCATCAGATATTCGACCGCAAAATTGCAGTACTTGGTACTGTTGTGTTCCGGTTTGAAGGGTAAGTGAGCCAGTGTATTTATAGGCACAAGGGACATACCATCTTAGTTAACAAGGTTGATGGCGCATTGGCGTTGTAAGCGATGGTTAACATATCTTACAATGCCAATGTCTATGGGTGGTGGTGACCACATACCATCAGGTGGCCGTCTTAAAGAGAAGCATATTCCCATTTTAAATGTAGATTTCATATGACACGTGACGATAAAAAAACGTTCTGGGATTAAAAAAAAAAGTTAAGAATAAGCTTAAGGTAAGACTTATATGAAATTGTTAAAAAACGATTAAAATTTTATTTTCTTAGGTATCGGATGACGTGAAAGAGTGCGTTGAGCTCTGGGTGACAGAGGGCTGGTGCGGAGTTGCCGAGGAAATAATTCAGGATGAACATGGAAATGAAGGTAAATAGTCCACTTACCTTTTTTTATCAGTACACTTTGAACATTGAGATTAGATTTTAAATTAACTATCACTGTATAGCATGGGAACACTGTATGGATTTCTGTAGGTTACGGTTTTTTTTTTTTTAATGACACTTCACTTTTGTGAAGTGCCGGCCGCTTCTCCTCCGACGTGATGGTCGGAGACCTTATCCACTTCTTTTTTTTATGTAGGTTACGGTTAGGGATTAGCAGTTAAAAAGTAATATAAATATATTCATTAGAATACATAAATATTATTTCGAGATAAGACACCCTTGCGTGCTGGCTGCATGCCTCGGCAGATAGCGCCTTTGAATAACAAATGAGGTTCAGGCGAAAGTTCCGGAAACTTGAGTGCCAACACTATGATGCTATTCAGAAACGCTACAACTTTAATATACGTCATAGTTTGTTTACTACATATAAGTGGAGTTAAATATTATGGAATATTTTATTATTTTAACTTACAAATATAAACTGATTCTTGCTCCTCCAGTTTAAAGCATTTGCACTTTATTGTATTAACAGTCTTTTGTATTAATGACATTACCAGGGGCTGAACAAAGCTCTACCCATTTTACTTGCCATATTTTTACCCATATCAGTTGACAGAAATCTTCTCCTTCAATTAAACTTTAAACAATGTCAACGCAAATTTCTGCAGTGTAGCTCTAATAAATAAATATGTTTTTAATATTAATTAAACATCTAACACACTTAGCTAGTCAATAATAGCAGCAACAAACTACAGTTTAATATACAATTATGCGGCTGATTGCGAATAAGTTTGCAACTGACAGTTGAAATGATTAACATTTAAAATAAATACGTATTGTAACGCTGAACATTAAGGCTCTCTTACTGCGTAAACACAACAATAAAGATCCAATGTAGGATAAGATGGTCAATAAAATTAAATATAAATTGTAAAAGCGTGTGCACATTGTACACAAATGTAGCATTACAAAATTTACATTGAAATTACTCTCATCACGCTTAGCATAGTTTTAACTTGAGAAAAATATCAATAACTTGTATTCTGCCAGTCTGCGTGGTGTCAGCAAAAACTCTTCCGTTCGAGTTGCTGGCGGCCGTACGCGAGCTGTGCAGCGCCGCCACGCCAACCTCGCAGCACGCATCGCACTCCGCACAAGGCTCGCACGACCTGCCGCCGCAGCTATTCGATGCCTACCAGTGAGTTCCCTTAAATGCACAAACTAAAAAAAATACAAATTAAAAAAAACGGCGACTTAAGTTTTATTAAAGTTTTAATACGTATGTATGTCAATGCGTTAGTTTTTATCATGTTAATCTAATAATTTAGAAAATTAATTTTACCATTATTGGATACCTAATTATTGGCGGAGACAACACCTTACCCATAGGGTATGTGGTAGATGTGGTAGATGTTTGCTACAAGATTTTATTAACAAATGTTTATTTAAGTGTCAACTTGTGTAATCTGTGGATCGATTCTTACATCTGAATATTGAAATAATTTCACCAGATCGATTAAGTCGCAACTTTGTGCTGGTGACACTACAGACTAGTATTCTAGACTTTATACGATTTAGAGTAGAAGAGTCTACTCTAAATCGTATAAAGTCATATAGTATCTCTAGAGAGAGATAAAATATAAGCTGGCGTTACAAATTTTAATATCGACTTTGGAAGTACATTTATTCGTACCTTTTAATACATAAACTTTTTACTCAAATGTTTTTATAAAACATTATTTGATTTAAATTTTAATTAATAATGCAAATTGAAACCTTGCTTAGAAAAAACCTAGTAGAAAAACATGAAAGTCATTGCAAACGCTTCACATTCAAATATAAGAATTTGCATAAATTAAAAATGGCAATTCTCGCATAATTTTATATCACAATCAAAAATGTAATTTAGAACGGTTTTCGACCGCGAACTAGCTTTGAGCTTAGATTATAATATTACGGTGTCAATAGCATACCGAATTACAAATTTATTTATATTGACTATAGACGAAATCGAATTCGCTCGGAATCTAATTATTGTTTAAGTTTTGCTTTTATTGGCGTACTATTAAACGAAACTTTAACACAGTATCGATTAATGTTTAACGGCTTGAATTATCAAGCTGTAAATTATTTTTTTTTATAAAGAAGATGTCGAAACTCATTCCTAATAGCTTCTTGACCGCGGAGTGATGACGTCATTATCTCTTGAATGAATGAATGAAGCACTAATGTATGATAATAGCTAAATTATTAACATGTCTAATGTTCATATATATAGTAAAGTACTGAGAAAATACAAAGAAGAAGTAACATGGCAATAAGTAATGTCAGAAGAACCTAAAAATGAAATTCAATTTTTACATGAAACTTTATGTTTTATTTATATATGAAAACGTGGTAGGGCGGGGCCGCCTAAAGTCTCAATAAATCAGTCTTCTATTTTTAGAAATCTTTATCTTGCAAATTCTTTGAAAAAATAGTGTATTTTTTTGTAAGCGTATTATATACATTTCTTCAATGCTGTGACAACGTTTTAGTAAATAATTGATTAGTGTTGAGAGTCATATAGTTTATTTATTTATTTATGATCATATTTATTCAGTTTACTTTTCGCAACGTTTAAATATTTATATCTCATTTGACTTACTTTCAAGCTAAGCTATATTATTAAAGACCTCCTGCGAAAATTTGTTCTTTGCATTTTGTTATTTTAAACTACGAAATTGGTTTTGTATGTATCTTTGAATGACTGACTACCCTGATCGAAATTTCTTTAATCCTTAGGTGTGGAAGTATCTCTGTATCAAACAGGCATTCTACTTACCAATGCAATTAAATAATGCAATTATCGAGTCTTTGGCACTTTATCAGTGCAGCATGGTCACGCAACCTTGTGATCGCTCAGATTAGATGCAATCAGCGTAATGCATGCAATCGGTAAACCAACGTATATGAAACGGCTTACACCGACATAAGCTGTAAATGCAATTATTTCATAAGCGAATATTGTTATATAAACAGAATATAGTCGAATATAGTCAATAATCGAATTATGCGGATCGTAATCGATGTTTGCGAAATCAAATTGGGACATCGCCGCTGAGATTTTCACACAAATTAAATGAAATTGGTGTTTAGTATTCACCTCTAGCTCGGTGATGATGGAAACGTCGTGAAGTGTATGTGTCAAAAGAAGATTTTGATAACTCCCACTGCAGTGAGCAAACTCCATATCGATTTGATCTAACCTATAAACTTTTTTCGCGGGACACTAGTATATATTTTTTTTATTTAATCTTTATATATCACAGTCTAAAACTAATTAAATATTTTCCTAAAGCTAAATACATTCCCAACATACTTAATAAAAGTAATTACTTCGAAAACAATGCAAATTCATTTCTTTTGTTATAAACGTGAAACGACTTACGTTGAAAATATGAAACGTTTGTTTTAGATTTCCGTTGAAGCGTTATTAAATTCTCGACGATTCCATTTTGCGATCATCCGTATCAAATTAACAATTTGTATATTTGTTATCATTCTTTCATCGCTCTTTGTTTGATGAATTTTTATTGAGATGTAAGTGCGTAATTTTTATTAGGTAGAGCCAAAAATTATGTTGCCAAATCTTTACTAATGCCATAATTGGGTATTATAAAAAAATATTTTCTTTTTGTCTAGCGTTGCACTTGAAATATGTTACACCTTAAGATATGTATGTATAAGCGTACTTTAACAGATGGTTCGAGCCGCTGATCGATCGATGGCTGGGAGTTACTAAAACCATGGCGTTACAGCGAGTACGTGCAGCGGTGGAACTAGGTATGTTTGACGCAAACATAACACATACAACTCATTCTTACATATGTATAAGTTATCACTTGATAATATATAACTACGACTTTTTATGAATGAATAAATTAATAATAATGAGTGAATAAAAACATACTGAAGTTTTTCATAACATTTAAGTAAAAATGATTCTGTAGTAAAAATGATCTGAATTTACAGTTCCTGTTCTGTTTCTTAATGTGCGTCTGAGACAGTTGTTGCAAAATATTGGAAGCCCTCGGCGTACAAGTTAGTCTGGCATTTGATCTTCATCTGGAAGTTTCGTTTAATTTATGGACGTAATAATACTGTTTAAATAAAATAATATTAAAACGTAATAATTAATTAAACAGCGCTAAGTAAAGTCATAAAATAAAGCAACATTTACTTTATTAAAAATATACTAATATAATATTTATACACATAAAATATGTGTTAGCATATTGTAAATATACCAGAGAGGCTGGGGATTATCTTAAGCTTGGTTAAAATGCTAAAATAAAAAGAAAATATTTTGGCGTTACAATTTATCGTATATTATGATGAGATTTATATAATCGTCGCGCCCGTTCTACCTTATTACCTACATAAAGTCACCCGGGATATTAATATTTATCGGGAACATTGTTTACGATATAGTTTATTAGCTATCGTCTAGAACCCAAAACTATTACTGAAATTACTAAAAATGCTATCGTTGGATAAATCAACATTCTTTTAATAAATTTATATGAATTTTCTCTTAAATCCGCTGACATATAATATCTCATATAACTTATATGACTTATTCTTTTAATAAATGTAGGTTTCAACATCGAATTAATTCGAAATGTATGAGAATTTTAATGATACCATTAACTTACAAATGATTTTTTGAATTAAAATACAAATAAACTAGATACGTATAAATGAAAGGGCAATAGGGCATGCCTAATTGTCGGGGGCAAAGGCAAAGGTTCACACCCGAGCCTGGCCGCCATTTAGATAAGCATCGGATTCTAAACGGTGGCGTAACACGAACGCTTTTATTGGTCGGGACAAATAAAAGATTACGTTCAGATGTTTGTTACGGTTACTTAGATAGCACACGACGATTTTTTTGTTCCATTGTATTTCGTTACATTTATAAATGAATTAACATATTCAGTATGTTTTTACATGTATAAAATATTCTCCTTCTTATTCCTTGTTCAATCTAAAATAATAATAGAGTATTATAAACAGCTTATAATGTTTCCAATTTAATTAATAAAATGTAAAAATGAGTTCTAAGTAATGTAAGATACTTTTTTGTACCTACATTTATTTTTCATTTTTTATACGGGCTTCCCGAGAAATTGTGCAAGTGGATCTCCAGTTTTTTGGCAGATCGGAGCATCAAGGTCGTTGTCGACGGTGCATGCTCCGACTTAAAATACGTCAATTCTGGCGTTCCACAAGGCTGCGTTCTTTCACCTACTTTGTTTCTTCTGCATATCAATGATATGTTACAAATCAGTAACATTCATTGCTATGCGGATGACAGCACTGTAGACGTACTTTACACCGGCCGTGCTAATATTTCTCGGGAACACGTCGACGAGTGTCGGAATAAACTTGTGTCTGAAGTCGAGACCTTGTTAACCAAGGTCTCAGACTGGGGCCGACTAAACTTAGTCCAATTCAACCCCAATAAGACTCAAGTTTGCGCGTTAACCGCTAAAAAGTCTCCTTTTGTCGTATCCCCTCACTTCGAGAATACTCCCCTCACTGCCACAGCCAGTATCGGGATACTTGGCGTCGAGGTTTCGAACGTTGTTCAGTTCCGCGGTCAACTGGAAGTTAAAGCCAAATTGGCTTCCAAAAAGCTTGGAGTGCTCAACAAGGCGAGACGGTACTTCACGTCGGACCATCGCCTAAAACTTTACAAGGCGCAAATTCGGCCCCACATGGAGTACTGCTCTCACCTCTGGGCGGGAGCTCCACAGTACCAGCTTCTTCCTTTTGACCGCATTCAACGTAGAGCAGTTCGAATTGTCGACGATCAGGTTATTACCGACCGGCTTGATTCTTTGGATTTGCGTAGAGATGTTGGGTCACTCTGCATCCTCTATCGCATATATCACGGGGAGTGTTCTGAGGAGTTGTTTGGTTTAGTCCCGGCCGCTGAGTTTCACCACCGGACATCGCGCCAGAACTCAAAATTCCATCCTCACCACCTCGATGTCTGGAAGTCCACAACAGCCCGTTTTCTAAGGCATTTCCTGCCTCGTACAATCACTCTGTGGAACCAGCTTTCGCCGGCGACTTTTCCGAACCGATACGACATGAAAACCTTCAAGAAGAGAGCGTACTCTTTCCTCAAAGGCCGGCAACGCACCTGCAAGTCCTCGGATGTTGCAGATGTCCATGGGCGGTGGTAGTCACTTTCCATCAGGTGAGCCTCCTGCTCGTTTGCCCCCTCTTTATATAAAAAAAAAAAAAATATATATATATATGTCTCTTTCCAAATGTTGACAGTTTTTAAAATTATTTAATTGTTACTTTTGTTCGTAGATCGCTCAGTCGAAGGGGAGCAAATAGTTAAACACAGCACCTCTTCAGTTGACACAGCGGCATGGTGAGTTTATCTTATACATCGGATTCAAAATACAACTAGATTGAACAATATAATTATTCAATATCTTTGCTACATTATAGGTGTGAAAAGATTTTAAGGAATATACAATATAATACACCCGGGGGATAAAACTACGCGACATTGAAAAGTCATTCCGACACGCGCAGTAACGTGATTTTACGCCAATAACTTTAGGTTTGCTTTGAAATTTGTAGGGCTTGTTTTAAAGTCGATTAGTAAATTATAGCTAGATTTACGCTCGGTTACTTTAATTCGATAAACGTTCCGTTTTGCGAATAGTATAATTGTCTACAAGGCATAATTCGGAATCTACGATTGACTTGCTACTACGCATCATTAAACAAAGAATAACGAATAGTATCTTAAATGTTTAAAGGTAAGATATATTCGTGTTTCAATGAACAATAATATAAACGTCTCTTAAGCAATTCTACTATCCGTAAGCAAAACGAATCGTTTGAATATAGTAACTCGGCATTAGTAAGTAAATTCATTAGTTTATCATAACATTTACTATATCAGTTTGTAATTTGTAGCTTTGCTCGACCAAAATACATTCAACTATTATTTGTATCCATTATAATAAACACATATTTAGGAATTTTTGTATGTAAAATTATAGGATACATTACACTCACAAAGAAAGCTTTTTAGTATAAAAGCAATATTTAATGATAATAACTATAGCTTCTAAGTGTAGATTGTAATCGGATAGTTTTTATTATTTGGTTTCTTTGTAAAAAATAAATAAATATCAGTCACATCACCACTCATATAAAGTCCAGGAGACAGTGTTGAAAATATCAAAATCATTACATGCTGGTTGATTGTTATTATTAAAGCTATCGCTTGAATAATAGATGTAGCTGTCAATTGATATTGGTAGGTCTGATGTTGAAAAAATATAATTATCTTCAAGTTATTTCAAAAATGTAATATCTTCAAGTTATTTCAATCCATCTCAATTTTCCCAATGATTGTTTAATTTATAAACAGCCAAGCATCAATAATGGTAGATAGTTGAAGGAGCAGCAAAAACAAACAAACCTTACATTTAGATATTCCATGCGATTTTGTAATAGTTCTGATGTATTATGCATTACAAAGGAAATTACAAACGAAAAGTTACTATTTAATTTTATCTTTATTTATAATACGACACTAGTCCACTTAACTAGTTATAACTTTAATTTAACTTCCAAAGCTCAAACTACAACTTCGCGGACGTAAAAAACGACATTTTCTCGCAAATTCATAGTAAATATTATAGATGAGGATATCGTCGAGTAATATCGCGTCAATTTGATGTCTAATTTTTTTCAATTTGTCTCCTCCCCCTCTTCTCTATCTCTCTCCGCTCTTCTTGTGGTTGGAATAGGCTATAGTATGAATATAAACGTATGAAACGTAAACGAATTTCATATTTTGTGGGATTTAAACGTCATACTCATGATTAAATATTTAATATGATCTATCATCTATCAGTATTGTACTGGTGATTAGATGAAATGATTTGAATGATCCAACTATACATTTTTATTTTTATCAATTTATCAAATATATTTATATAATTGTGTTTTTATGCGCCAGACGGTTCCGACAAAGAGGAATAAAGCTACAAAATCTCAAGCCCATGCGGTAATAGATGACTAAGACAGATTTGTTTTTTAATGATAATCAATTTCTATCCGGACTTGTACGTCCGCGTCTTGGGCTATACTAGGTTTGTTCTTTTGTGTTCAATATTTGCTCTAATTTTAAAATTAAAAATCCAAATAACTATTATATCACACTCTGTACATATTAATTAGATTTTATATTCAATTCAAGAAAGTCGTAAACCACAAATATATAACATGTTAAAGGACCTTTTTTTGTAAAATGCATTCAACAATTGGAAATATGCGTTGAAATCAGTCCTTTCAGTATGCCTGCATATCATACTGACAGGAAGTAATAAAAAGACTTATCCCAAGCACATGTGGCCGATCATGACTCCGATTCAGTTACATATTAATGAATGCAATTGATTTATTATTACAAGGTTTTAGAATCGCTCAAATACAGATCCAAGTCGAAACAGAATTTTTCATCGAAAAAAGTATATATACATTTTCATTATGCATATTTAAAATATTATATAGAATTGATATTGTATAGAATTAAATATTTACTTTATTTACTATGCACAGTCATATTGAACTAACGGTATAAACATTTGAACTAAAAAACGTAACCAAATGTACAGAGTAAAAAAATATTTATATGCATGGTTTTCTATTTTCTTTCCTCGAGTTTACTGAAAATTAAATTGTTACTGAAAAAAGCATGCCCTCTATACTTTGTAATAGTTTTATTTCTAGTATAAATAGATAAATGTCAATTATATCATTGTTACGGTAAAATCTAGATCATTTGTAAAAACTATTTTTCTTTTATGGAAATATTCGTAAAAAATCGTGAGAAGACAAAGGCACGCAGGTATCATTCAGTAACATCTTTCTTGTAAACGCTCCTGATAATAAAATACCAACATTTCATCACGGGCAGGAATTCGTTCGCTTTTATTACATATTCTATCATCATAAAATTTGTCTGAACTAATAGAATTTCTTAATATATATTTTTTTCTAAATGATAATATAAATATAATATTTATTAATGAATAAATTAAAGCAGTTATGGTAACTGGACCTGTATTTATAAAGAGTATATAACTATAATAAATCTTTACAATCGGTATTAAATCTGATACGAGTCTAAATGTATTGTTAGACGGTATAACTAATTATTGTAATTAAAATTTTGTTATGATAATTTTCCAAAAATAAACTTTTAATGTTATGAGAGAACAGTGATTTTAAGATCTTATTGCGTCGATTATATCATTACAATGATCTTATTTGCATTTATTGATATATTATTCTACTCGTCTAAACAATAGAAGAAAAAAGATACGAAGTAAGTAATAAATAAACAAAATAACTCACGGTCGCGTCGCTGCCTGACGCTCGTAAGGTACTAACGTGTCGACGCACGTGACCCGCTTTCGCAGTCGAAAAAGCTAATAAATTCTCATATTCCAATATTCACTTCATAGTTTACCGACTTAGCTTATGTAACGACGAGCGAAACTCAAAATAAAGTAGTATAATGACTAAGAGTTACCGTCCGCGGCTTCGATGCAAAGCGCACTGCTAGGATAGCGGCAGAATCCCTTTGATTTTCTAGGTGGCCGTAGGCAATGTAGCTTTTCTTTGCCGAAAGGGTTATTTTTTATCATTATATATTGAACAGTAATTTATATTTTGTGTAAAAAAATATGATATAAAAAATGAACGTGCCTCAAAACGTCAAAATTACATCTCACTTATGTGCGTCAAATGGTGATTTATTTCATGGTGGTCATAACAGATCAGTACCTATTTTTTCACCATGTCACTACATTGGTAATGGTAAGGGGAGTATGAAATACAATATTCTTGTTCTTTTATTCGTCAAATCGTAATCGTTGCCATTTTATCATAGCGTAAAATCCATTAAATAAATTCGACAAATAAAATAAATTAAATAAATAAATTCGCTAAAATACTATCGAACGAAACACCTAACCAACTAAATAACATAGTAAGAATATATTAATAGCAAATGTTTATTGTTGTTGCTGTTAAAATTAATTTTCAAGGTTTAGTATGCAACTGACGTTAGATTTAGTACCAGACGATATACTATAAGTTAAATATTAAAATATTAAACAAACATCAACTTCAAGTAAAATAGAAACATTATGTGATTATGATACAAAACATATATTTCGTATAAAGCGATCCGTGTTATGTAACAAAACATATTGCTCTTACATGAGATTGTAACTGTTAACAGTTTAAATATGTTCCGTTTAAATTAACTCCGTAATTATAACCGATATAAACTAATATAGATGGAGCCAACACGCAAACTATCACAAACTAATTAGATCCATGTATTTTCAACCAATACCCGGTCTTAGAACAGTGTTTCTCTAAGGTTTGCAAGACATTTAATCGATTCACCAAATACATGTTAAAATTAAAGAAAAATAACAAGTACTTAATTATTAAACGATATAAATTTTATACCTCTGTGAGGTATTTTACTTATTATTACATTTTGCTAAATATTCGTATACCATTTGTAATTGTTATTTATTAGAGTAGTACGTTTTTAGTTATTCATAAACTCATAAAGTATATTCTTTGTTACAAATTAATGACACAATAACATTAATTTCATTTGTTGTACGATTCAAACTTTGATTAAATTATTTGCAATAGAGGATATTTTTTTAGTTAACTATAATAATATTTTAAACAAGCTTCAATATATATTTTTGTTTTGTACATTAAGTAACTACATAAATACACTTACAAAATTATAAACAGGGTTACATAACATAATATATTTTTTGTATTTATTGCTATTTAATACTTATTATAAAGCATACTGTCGCTTGTAATGTATAATACATGTAAATACCTTTCTATCTAGCTTATACCACATGCGAATGGTATGGCGCGCTATCGGCGGCGCTGAAGAGGGAACTATCGGGGGAGGCGTGAGGCTTCTAGAAGCGGCGTGTGCCTCCGCACTTCATTATGCGGACCTCATACACGGCGCTCTCGCCGATCAGGGATTTTATGAAAACAACGGTAAGTGCATTACAGACAGACTATAAGCATATACTTTAATTAATTTGTGATAAACATTGATGTGTAAACGGGCTATGAAAATAAAATCTGTAATGCTGTGAATAATACCTATTGTGAATTCACTTTTATTAACGCTCTTGTAGTATAAAATCTAAGAACAAAATAACGTGTAGCAGCAAGTTGGCTTAAAACTATATAAAATGTATGTGTTCATTTATTTAGTGATAATTGTAGCTACTGTTACGGTACGGTCCAACGAACGCTAATGAACACTTAAGCAGCTCTGTGCACTTGACGATTGAAACGTGCGTTCAGTGTAGTACACTCAACATACGATTATAGGAATCAAACTATAAAGTTAAGGAATTATTTTTCTGTAATACTTAAAACTATTTTAATATTTTAAAGCTGAAGAATTTAAAAACTATATACAGAATATATAACATAAAACTACGACCCACGGGAATGTAGCAGTAACTTTTAACAATAAATATATTTTAACACAGTTAAAACTGCGCATACTACTACTAGTTTTATAATATGAAGACATTTTTAGAATGCTATGTTACACATAATTCAAACATTTCATTACGTATCGCTACACAAGTTTTCTTTGTTTTCTTTTGTTATAAAATAGGAAGACGGACGAGGATATGGGCCACCTGATGGTAAGTAGTCACCAACGCCCATAGACATTGGCATTGATAGAAGTTGTAACCATCGCTTACAATCGCCAATGTACCACCAACCTTCGGAACTAAGATGTCATGTCCCAAGTGCTTTTAATTACATAACATAACAATAACAAGTACTACTGTTTTGCGGTAGAACATCTGATGAGTGGATGGTACCTACTCAAACGAGCTTGCACAAAGCCCTACCACCAATTATATATATTCTGATTAATTTCTTATGTTTTTATAAACGTATTGGTTGTTATAAGTAGAGCGCTAATTATTTCTATAGCGGCCCTCCTTAGCACACTCGGGATACTTGTTAGTGTAGTATACTCGTCACCGCTTAAAGCGCACTCGAGGGATAATTATCATTTTACTTTAATTTATATCTTCAACAAACTGTATTACGAGTTTATTTTGACTCAATTTTATAATTGGATTAGTAGACTTCGTGTAACTCAGGCTTCTTGAAATATAATTAACTCGCTATCCGTCCCAGCTATGCTTTAAGAACACCTCAGTAATTTAGCATGATTTTTTTTCGTCATCTTCAAAATTTACCTTCATAGCTTAGCCAATTTACACCTAACCTAAACCTTTCTGATTAATCACTCTGGCCATTTGCATAAGCCGTATGAAAATCTGTTCGGAAGTATTTCAGTGAAAAAAACAGACAGTCCCAACGGGTGACTTTGTTTTTTTAATATAATATAGTGATAGTGATATAAAGAGGTGATAAAATAAAATGTATGTACATGTACTTCAGTTAATTTTGCAATTTAACGAGAGGTAATACTAGCATTCTTGCCGCGGAATCGTTGTGTATTTATGGATTTATAGAGTGATATATTGTTTTAATAATAGTTTATCACATAAGTCCCATATAAGTACACGAGTAAAGCTTACTTACGCGTCAAACGCTAATGATCACTCCACCGGCCGAGTTCACTTAGCGCGTTTACCACACATGTGTCACTTTAGTACACTCGTATCCACTTCTCACTCAAGGTATAGTTAGTGACGTGCCTAAGTCTAAGCCTATTTTCAATATGTCATTTATAGCTTCATAATTTTATAAGGGGTTGTTAACAGTTACTACAGGAATATGCATTGGTATGTATGAGCGTATGCATATAGCATATGACACGCTTACAATAGGTACTACGAAATGTAATCAAGCAGCACGTGTTAGCTCTCACGGTTCGCAGCTAATTTCCAATATCGTATACTTAAGTGTACATTTATTATTGAAAATTTCATGACGTAATCTACAATCTACTAACGCGTGCATTATTCGCTTTATCAAATGTAAAAATAAAGTCAAGTATCACATATCACAGTATAGTAAAGTGATAGCCTGTGAATGTCCCACTTCTGGCCTAAGGCCTTTACTCCATTTGAGGAGAAAATTTGGAGCTTATTCAACCACACGCCTTAACAGCGTCGGGTTTCTTGACGACGTTTTCCTTCACCTGAGATGAATTACAAATACTTACATGAAAATACAATGGTGCCTGGGTGCCTGCGATCATCAGTTAGGATTCACACGTACTAACCACTGGGCAATCTCTGATTTATATCAAATTAATATAAGCAGGAAAAATATTCACTTAGTTTTTTCTTTATATCATAGTAGTAATACTATAATAAAAATGACAATGATATAGATAAGTTTTCTTTTTTATGATTTTCCCGCTTTCACTTAAATATTGGCTATATTTCAAGATTAATTTTATATTAGTTAGAAGTGACATGACGAACATAGGCTATATAGTATGGATAAATAAAAAGTCTAATTTATTTCCGGTCGGTAGGGCTTATTGCAGGCTCGTGTGGAACTCGAGTTAGTTAAGAAAGACGCTGTAATGGTGGACGTTGAATGGCGGCGTATAGACGGTGTAGGTTACTTATATGTCTGATAATGTCTGTAGACGAAAGTCACCTCATACTATACGACCTCTTTGCAAGGCCATTGCGAAAAAAATGTTAATTTTAAAATCTACAAAAAACTTATATGGCACCTGTATACACAAGACAAATGTCAAAAAGAAGTAATAATTCAAGTTACACTCGAATTCAAGTTACGCCCAACACGCGTATCTTGTAGGTAATAAGAGACAAAATATATATCCATATTTTAAATTTAATACATTCCTCCTGAAGCGTGGGTCGTAAAAATGTCTGAATATAAACTTAACATGTATTTGTAGACGTACATATATCTCTTTATCGAATCCAATAAAATTCTTTTGTTTTCATATGATAGAAATATTTTCTAAAAGAAAATATATTTTTTTATTCTTGGAGACAAAATCAATGTATATTTATTTTACCAAACCTATTCATTTTAAGCCTATGTCCTTGATTAAAGAATTAATGATATTGGACAAAGTCAATTCTGAAAAGTTATATCTTATCGTTGTAAATAAATTAAAAAAAAAAACTAATTAAAATGCAAGTTAAAATATATTTAAAAAAAAAACGAAATATTATGTAATAATAAATTAGCCTGTATTTAGTGATGGTGTATACTTAGTTTATATTGGATGCCACGCAAATAGGTCTTATTGTTCGGCGATTTTTTGTTCAAAAACATGGATGGTGTAAGAATGGCAAGATGGTGTGGTTGTGTGTGGTAGAAATGTTTAAAAAACGAAACAGCTGTTTATTCATAGTATTTTCCTTTGCTAAGATTTTTTGCGAGGAACAGTATTCTTATACCTAAATAAAAGTTTAAAAGCTGATATAAGCTTAAATTACTTGGAAAATGGTGGTGGAGTCGGGGCTCATATTTTTACTGAACGCATCACCGCACCTGGTCCTTATCCACCTAGCTATGCCCTTGGACACATTAACCCAAAATTTTAAACTCCTACACAGTAAACACAGTCTCTCACATTTTGTATTTGTGGTTTAAGCTGATTTAAGCTTAAACCACTTGGAAAATGGTGGTGGAGTCGGGGCTCATATTTTTACTGAACGCATCACCGCACCGGGTCTTTATCCACCTGGCTATGCCCTTGGACCCATTAACCCAAAATTTTAAACTCCTACACAGTAAACACAGTCTCTCACATTTTGTATTTGTTCTACAATAACCACAACAAAATATTACAATATTTGTATAAAATTGTATGGCCACATAGATACATATAAAATAAAACTCTTAGATATGTAGAGTAAGGGCATGACAACAATTTCTGTATTGAAAATAGCGGACGTAATCCTAATACGACTACTTCTCGCAGGACAAAATAAAACTACGGAAGAGATATGCACAATTGTGAACAATTTGGAGTATGTGCGCCGCTCGCTCGCCGAGTATGACGACGAACAAATGTGAGTAGATAATCTCTTACCCACGAATAGTAGCCCTACAAACCGATATAATGTCATACAATGAACCCGTGGATCATTTTCATTCAGAGAATTGGAATTGCGATTCAACAGGTAAATGTTTTCATGCGATCATGATTTGTAGTGTTCTGAGGCAAATTCGAAAGTTAAAAATTTAGTTTTTTTCAAAAAGATTATATTTCGTTCACATCAATTACCTAAAGCAGTTATATTTTATAAATTTACGTTCCATCTATAAAAATATGTGTTATTTTTTAATATTATTTATTTATATAAAAGGCAATGACAAAAAAGTTTAACAAAATAAAAACCGACTTCAAAAGAGAAACAAATTAATTTCCACTAAAAAGTAAAAAAATTATTGCGTATTCTTCCACAATTTGATAATTACCTTACTTTTTTCTACACATCAATATGTTGGTATGATTGTGTTTTGTGGTGATGTAGATAATGTAGTTACAATTATTGTTATTGTGGGAGTCGATGTCAGCCAAGGAAACATTACAATATACCTAACAATAATAATACGAGAATAAGTACGTCCAATTTAAGACTTATCTGGTTTTGCTCATGAATGCCATTGTCAAAACTAGACCAAATTAAAATGGGACCATATGGGAAAAACCAGCATTCAAATTTAAAAAAAATCATCAAAATCGATTCACCCAATCGAAATTTCTGAGGTAACAAACACAAAAAAAAAGAAAAAAAACATACAGACGAATTGATAACCTCCTCCTTTTTTTGAAGTCGGTTAAAAGAATGAATTTGCATAATTAAAAATGCTTCTAATTGTATATTTAAGCACTATCATCATGTCGTGTGACATTCTAGTAATTTCCTGCCATAGTAACACGGATAAGTAAGTATTTTTTTTATTTTTTTTATAGCATAGGAAGGCAGACGAGCATAAGCCACCTGATGGTAAGTGGTCTCCAATGCCCATAGACATTGGCATTGTAAGAGATGTTAACCATCCCTCACATCGCCAATGCGCCACCAACCTGATGAGTGGGTGGTACCTACCCAGACGAGCTTGCACAAAGCTCTACCACCAAGTGAAGTATTCATTTTAATATTAAATTTTGGGCACATATATATTTTTCATCAAGTTGTTATTATTGCAAATATCAGTTGTTTTTGTAAGTAATAATCTTTAGTAATCATTTATAATATATTATTAATTAATCTGATTACTTGTTATCGCTGGCCATCATTTACCTCTATTTTTCAATCGGTTACGTATGTGATTTGTTGATAATAATAATTACTAATTATTTGTATGATTCACTTAATTACATATCCAATGTTATCTCAATAACCTTAACAAACAAACTAATCATTACAATATAAATATGATTTTTTAAAGATTGACAAGTACCGACGAAGAGAACATTTGGTTAAAGGATTAACAAAAAAATAATTAAACATATTTAATACTAAGCTAATGAATTTATCGTTATTACTCGTAATTTGCGTACGAAACATTCACTTAAAATTGTACAGCAGTATTTATAAATTTAAAAGCTATTTGTTTATTGAGTCAACATAGATCATTAATGAAAATGATGTGTACTATTTGTTTTAAAATATTAAATAATTGTTATCCGTAAAAGGGAACTATTTCATTCAGCCGAAACCGCAACAAATAACTAAAATATAAAATGTAAATAGTTCTGTATCATTCTGAAAAATAATAAAATTATTTTTTATCATTTTACAACAACAAAAATGTTTTGTAAAGCTGTAGTTTGTGTTGTTTAGTTACGTAAACATTACGTACACCTAGTTCGGACATGCACAGCTTACGTGCACGTGAAACGTGCTTAGGTTTACCTTAGCATTTTGAATAAACCATTTGAACGTGTGTTTAATTATTTAAATACATTTAAGGATTAAAATACGTATTTTTAAGTTTACAATTTATTCGTAGCATTTATTTTATAAAGTCACATTTTTGCTTAATCATATTATCCGTTGAATAAGTTCCACAGAAATAAACTGTCCAGTTGTTATCGCGACTGACCACTATCCCACAAGTATTGAAATTATAACTTGCTGCGAACTAACGTTTATTAATGCTCTATCGATGTTATTTTGTCAGTTAGTGCATGTTTCATTCAGTTTAATAACATTCGCTTTAAATTCGGCTTCCATTTTAATAACTGAATTTAAATATTTTGTAATAATGTAATTAATACAATTCTAGAAGGAGTAATATGTATTTAAAAAACGATGTTGAATATGAAATAATATTTAGTACACAGTATGGCATATTCCATATAAGCAAATATGTCTAATTTCCGGAAATGATAAGTTACTATTTCATATAAAGATCGCATCCTAAATTAATAAGTATTTTACAATTATTTAAATTAAATAATATATTTTAATAACATAATATGTAATGCATGATGGTCTGCTATCAATTACAAGTGTAATAAGATCAAACACGTTGTCAGTGCCAGCGATGAAAACGCTCGTCAGCTAGTCCGCGGCGCGCTCGCTACGCTGGAGTCCCGCTCAAACCGCGCCGCGGGGCCGCTCTCCGCACGAGCTCGGCCACCACTACGTAAGGCGGTATTCCATCTTGCCTGGTCCCCTGACACATTACCTACGCCCCAGGTAAGCACTGTACTGACTGAATTTTAACTCGGACTTTATAACGCGTCCATATCTATAGCTCCTATGTAGAGCAAAAATACTTAAATCAATTAATAACCTATATTTTATTATGGAGATAGTAACGCGTCGCCTAGAGGGTCTCGAGCATTATGAAAAAAAGTATTATTCCATATTACCTGGAGACAGTATAATCCATATTCATTCATTATGCTATTATAAGTTTATAAAACTGATAAATGAAGCAGGAGTTCGATATTCTATTTTAGAACGTTGTTATTAGTCTCGCTTGTCCCTTGGGCTATACAGTTTATATTGTGAACAATATTGCGAGACAATCTAAAAGTTATACATAATCTCAGCGATACATTTCATTTGAATTCAAATTTAACTTTACGAGTGAAATGAATGTTTATTTCCTACTGTTTTATAAATGCTGATGTTGTCCTTATGACTCATTTTGGTAATGATAATCATCCTCAACGGTAAAGAGCGTATAATATACCTTCTCAAGACATAGACGTGAATACTTTGCCTACGTCTATATTTCAGGTTGCTCAATTATTGGCCTGATCCGGGGAACCTAGTACCCAGTTTGAACCCAGTACCTTTGGATTTGCCCCTTAATAAGCTGGTGGTCGAGACAATCAACAGTATACAACTTACTTTTTTATTTAGGCTATAACTCCACTGTTGGAGTACTTGGATCAACATTTATCATCATTGAACACATGGCTACTCCCGAGAGCATTCCTCCGAGCTTTAGCCGGTGTTTGGAGTGCAGTGCTAAAGGAGGTGTCTACCCAAGCTGATGCTGGTGGTGCGGAGAAGCCAAGAGTTTACCATCACAGGCTAAGAGAAGCTCTGGATCTATTGGCGGAATTCTTCCATGCCGAAGGAAAAGGTACGCATATAAGACTTTGTTAGTTCATTATGTATATTTTTGTTGTTATAATTTTATTGTTAGTAAGCTCCTAGCTAAATCAATCAATCAAATAAACTTAAAGCAGAGGGATCCCAGCTAAAGTATAATCACAAATCACACGCACACAGGGTTGCCGATGTCAGAGGTACAGAGCACGGAATGGGCGCGCTTAGAGCAGCGCATGCAGTACCACCAGGCGCCGAGCGAGGAGCTCCTCGAGCTGTGGTTGGCGGACAGGCTGCAAGAACAGATGAACACGCCGCTGCCCTCGCCCTACGGCTCTATAATGATCAGGTCTTTTTTTTTTTATATTGCATAGGAAGGCGGACGAGCATATGGGCCACCTGATGGTAAGTGGTCACCAACGCCCATAGACATTGGCGTTGTAAGAGCTGTTAACCATCTCTTACATCGCCAATGCGCCACCAACCTTGGGAACTAAGATGTTATGTCCCTTGTGCCTGTAATTACACTGGCTCACTCACCCTTCAAACCGGAACACAGCGATAACAAGTACTGCTGTTTTGCGGAAGAATATCTGATGAGTGGGTGGTACCTACCCAGACGAGCTTGCACAAAGCTCTACCACCAAGTAAGTAGTAGGTACCGAATGAATGTATATGATATCGATTCTCTATTTAGATATATTTTTCTAACGTTTTAGACATTAAAAAAAATGACCACATTAATCATTGAATAGCATTTATCTGTTTAAATTCAAACAATATTAACTACTAAGCATTGCAGATCGAAGAGCTACGCTGTAATTAAATCAGAACTATTACACGATTTTAACACATTAAATAAATACTAACTTGTACCTTTCACTCGGCATCGCAATGACTCCTTATTATCATTAGACATCAAGAATACAAATACACAATTTCAATGGATTTTATTTTTGTATAAAAATATTCAAAATATTACAGAGTATTTCCGTTTATTATAACTAATGTAACTTTATGGATAAACATATTTTGCTGGTGAGATCATGACGAATAGACAGTTATATGCAAGACATAATGATTTAATTCTCTACATAAATGTTTATAAGTACTTAAATAGCGAATTACACCAAACAATTCATTACTACGCACTTTCTTCAACAAAAATATTCATATAAGAACAAACTGATACGAAACCATTTACAAGCTTTTATTTTTTCCTCACTAGTAAGTTCCAAGTCCAACCAAACGATTGGTCTGTAATTTATTCTGATCTTATATCATTTTTGACGTTTAAGTAAATACAATGTATAATTATTGTTTTTAATAAGGTTTTAGTGTAAATTTTTAATTATTAATTGTCTTGGAAATTGAAGTACATTTTGATGACCAGTGGACAAGCATTTTCATGCAGAATATATAATTCAAATACATGCATTTTTATCTATAAATATAAGTATTTTGTTTATAAAAAGAATACCAAATATGGATACAGATTTTTATCGGCTTAGCAAAAAAGCTGTAGCTTTGATAACTTTGTCAATAGAGAAATATTCCTTTTCAAAGAACTGTCTTTGCCAGTCCGTTGAGTATTATTTTGTATAACGTGCCACGTAATCGCTTTTTGAAATCCCCAGCGATGTTCTGTTTTTATTTCGATATGTTTTTTTTTATCAGACCTCATTGTATTGGCATGGCTTAAAAACCATATATGTTTATTTATTAGCAAATTAATAGCAAACTAATTAATTCCCAAATATGTTATCGAGTAATAAATATTGATATGGCAAAAATTAGCCAGTAAACCCATATAGACTACAACGATATTGGTTGGAAGACTACGGCTTGAGTACAATCGTTGTAATCCTGTCAGAGTGTACTACAACCACGACTCGCTGTGTGTGGAGGTGTTGTCTGCGCGGGACGTGATCCCGCTCGATCCGAACGGCTTGAGTGATCCCTTCGTTGTGCTCGAGCTGCTCCCAAAACGTCTCTTCCGGAAAATTCCGGAACAGAGCACAAACGTGCAGAAGGTATTTTAAATTATTTAAAATAAATACGATATGTTTTGTTTTTATTTGTATTTCTTAACTCATTTCACATACTAATTAGTTTTATGAATTTTGCCATTCTCCATTACAACAATATTTTTGAATTGTTTTATTTGTTTTTGATATTTAATAATACAAATAGGTACTACACCTATCAAGTATTCGTGACAATAAATTAAATTCAGTATTTCGATATCAAAGATATAACAAGTCAAGTCTTTCGTTACGATATAGAAAACCCTGAACCCGGTATGGGACGAGTGCTTCGAGTTCGCCGTGTCACTGGAGACGTGCAAGTCCCCGCAAGCGACGCTGGCGCTGTCCGTGTGGGACCGCGACGTGCTGACAGCGGACGACTTCGCGGGCGAGGCGTTTGTTTCGCTATCACGCGTGCCCGGAGTCAACTGTCACGCGCCTCCCGACCCGCTGCGGCCCATTGAGTTACCGCTCATGCAGCTGCACGACCGATGTAAGTAAACGCGTCAACGGCTCGAATATTATACTGCCGAATACGATCAATTCTAAACTCAATTTCAGCGTACGAAGTAATTTATTAATTTGATAAGATAAATGACGATCTTACAAAATCAATTTTGAACAATTCCCAGCAATCTCCAGCAAAATATCCATTCGAACATAAAAAAATATTAACGTATATGAAGCAATCACTTAAAACGACTTAAATACTTTTATATTTGTATAAATAAATAGTGATACAAATTGCAGTAAAAATATTGAAATGAAATAGGAGTTATTAATTTTCGTTCGTACAAATGTATTTCTTGTTACATATTGAGAAATAAAACAAGAAATGTAAACGATTTAACAAGAAAACTTTTTAATAGATAGCTAGTAAGTGACTCGATGGAAAAGACTCGTACATAAATGTTTTCTCAATATATCGTCTAACTAGAAAGTGTTCACTGGCATTTAAAAGGACGCCAATAGTTACATAACTTTTCCTAGTAACGTTAGCGAACTCTTCTTCTACTTTAGTCCAATAACTCGACATTTATGAAAGTTTGTAGAAGAAAGCTTTTAGTGCGATGGACTATGAGCGAAGTTATATTAGATGAAAACGTTGAACTAACTACCGTTATTGATTTAAAAAATATGCATGTTAATCCAATAGTTGTTGTTTCCATATAATTGATTCATATTTCTATTATTCTTTTCTATATGTAGCCTTGAAAAGTTGTCAAATCGTCGATAATTAAACTAGAAGTTTTTATAGGCATACTATTATTTACTATTATACATTAAAGCCTTAAATAAATACAAATAAAAATAACAAGTAGTAACATAAAAAATCGTGACCGCGTGGAATGGTGGCAAGAATGCTCACAGCATTTCTCCTTTGATTCGCAATTCAGATTCTTCGGGCGAAAAATTAACCAACCCTCCTATCAACAGTAGAGACAATAAGACGGGGATATATTTAGACTTATTTTATACTTAGACTTACTTATAGTAATAAACTAATAAAATCAACCAATGAATCTACAGGTCTTCATAGAATGATCTCTCCTACTAATCCACTCGTATTTTCATCCAGCAAGGACAGGAACACTCAATCCCTTCTCTATAACCGTAGCTGTATTTGACATGACTAACAATCATTTGTGAACCGTAATTGTTACGTAGCACTAGTTCTCCCACTCCGACACGCGGCACTTCGCGGCAGAAGCGAAACTCAGTAGGTACTATTATAAATGCGAAAAGGAGTTTTTTGTGTGTTATGCTTTCAAGTCATAACTACGCGATCTCATCGTGAAATTTTGCATACACGTTGTCAAAGGTACAGAAAAGGACATAGAAAACTCACTATCTCACTCACTCACTCTTTTAGAATGTACGTTGTACTCATGTATGTATTTCCACGTTAATAAAATGAACACGTTTGTTCGCAGGTCACCCCATCCTGCAGATCTTGGAATCGCGAACGACGGACAAACTGGCGCTTGATTTCGTAAAGAAACAAAAATTACGTTTTGCCGAACAGTAAATTATATTGCCTTATTTATGACTTCATTTACGTTTCAATGTTTCTTTACTTCTAAAGCACACGTCCATTTTGAATATCGACAATATATAAATTATACTTTTAAAAAGATTTCGATATGTATATTTAAAATCAAAATATTTAGTTTATACAAAAGTTCGGATTATTAATATATTTAAAAATGTTTGTTAAGATGCGTCGACATCAGTATTAATGATAATTATACTACAAAGACTGTGCTGCTCTTCTATTCACGAGAGAATATTGCGTAATCTGTCAGATTGTCTTTAACTATGTGTAGCTGCACCTCGGAGCTTATGTCCCTAGTTGTTAGATTCTAGTAGAAATTCCCGACCAAATACTTTAAGACTTGTTGTTGGTTATTATTTTGTATCAATTACTGTGTATAGCTTCTATTTCTGCTGAATAGTTTTACATCTAATTGAATTCCTTCAATTGCTAATTTGTATAATAATTTTATGAAATATAGCCTAAGGCTGTTCCCACACGGTGCGTCACTACGACGTGGTTAACTCCGCTGAGGGAATGCGTGCCTGACGTCTGACAGTTGTTGTTGCATGACTTGTTAAAAAATAAAGAATTCACATAATAATATACTATAGTATAATATTTTTTTAAATTGTTTTATTATTATTTAAAATCAAATTAAGTGCAAAATTAAAACATTTATTGTTGTCAGTTTACATTATCGTTAATACGGCAAATAAACGATGACAATATTTTTATCGTAAATTCTTCGTCACGCAAGTCTTTTTCATTATGGACCGGTAATGCATTCTCTCAAGGGACACATTTGAACTCAAATATTTGTGAGAATTACGGCAACGCTCGCCGCTACTACCGCGCATCAAGATTCGTCGCGTATATGAAAGCGCGTGCAAACACAAAGGTCAAAAGAAAGTCGGCCTTTCCGATCGATACAACACTACACCAAGTGTAAACAGCCTTAGCTTTCAGTCAAAGTTACACGTTACTTTATAATGCACAGTTAATGTCACTCCGTTTTACTGCATCGCTGGCCTGAGGCCTCTACTATTAAGGTATTGTATGACTTTGTTATCAATTTACTATGAGACCCTGGTCACTGGTGTGTTATCTTCGTTATAGTATATCTAAATGTATCTATAGGCAACATTTTCTCTAACGGTTGCTTGGTAGGATTGCCAGGTGGTCTTGAAGAAATAAATAATTGTTTTTTTTACATGTATATGTATCTTTTTCTCTCTATTTAATGTGTAGCTCTTATACATCGTTTGCCGTTCAACATAACACGAACGGTGAATGAGTTTGTAACTAAAAACGCGTTGTAAAGTCACGAGCCAATTTGTTAAGCGACACCCGCTGGTTGAAGCTACGCGTTCAGCTGAACATTGCATTATAAAAAATATTTTGTCAATGGGTGTGGGTCGTGGGTATTGATTTATCAGAGGCGTTAAAATAATAAAATGACTACTGGGATTAAACATGCTTTCTACTATGAATATTTAAAAAGTATTTAAAGTACTCAGCTATTACATAATAAGAATTTAATTAAAATCTATTGTTTAAAAAATCTTTCTAAATATACCTATATAACTTGGAAACACTGATAATATCGTTGATGAATATTTTCTTCTACAGACTTTAAAGTAGTTTTTATTTTTATTTTCCCACCTGGCAACCCTAGTAACAAAGAACCTTCGTGCCGTAACATCAAAGCTTTAAAACGAGCTTTCTCCCTCACCAACTCTTATCATATGTGTATCATATACCTTGTCTGTGACGACTGATTTTTCATCGTTAGTTTTAATTAATATTATTGATATAAATTATGAAAATTTAAAAATTTTATAAATGTACGTGAAAGAGATTAATGTGTATACAAGTTTATTATTATAGATGTATTGATGTTTATTATGTAGCGAAGAAATATTTATAAAATTATATCATATTATATAAATGTGTATTAAATTTAAGGTGGCTTGGATTTGTGTAAAGAACTGGGCATACTTTCATATTTTATTATTTTTTAAAAAAATAATGTTTATTGAAATTTTTATTATACAAAAGTATATTTTACAGCAAAATTATGATAGGCCTCATTCACCACAAATCTTTATTGACAAGAACTCATTAATTTATGCATAAACATGAAATTTATTTTTATAGTCATATTTAAATTCCGATACTTTCATCTTTGAAATAAACCGTATAATAAATGTACTACATACTTTTTTAATATTTACTATTTTGTATGAATGAGGGCTAATTTAAAGATTACAATTTTTTAATATAAAACATATATATTTACATATCTATATATATATTTTACAGAATGGAATCCAAGATTTGAAAAGTATTTTATCTTTACTGTATTGCGTAAAAAACGCATCAAGTTTTAGCTTTTTGATACTCGTGTGAATTTTTCTGCAGTACATTTTAATAGATTTTAAATGTAGAAGTATTATACTGGCTTTTTTCCGTGTAAATGTGAAAACCGAAACCATATCCTACAGATCCTATACGTATCGCTGAGCTCTATATAGATATATATTATTATTCAATCAGAAAAACCTTTCAAAATTAGAACAAGACCATTCCAATCGTCAATTACTTGAATTAGACTATATACATACGATTATAAAGTCTTATACATGCATTTAAAATATATATATATTTTTTTGAAAGTATTGCAACTTAATTTTTATACTGCTTACATTTTATAATATCTAATGCTTTATAGAACAGACTTATATATATAAAACATTGAGTCCTACATAACTGAATACAACTAATATACATCTATTTTTCGTAACCAATTTATTTTGCAAATATTATCTCATTTCAATAGTTGCCAGTGTTGCTTTGTCTAGATATGAGAATATTTGTACATTTGACCTAGAAACGCAAACAATACTCAAATCTACATGTGGAATAGAGATCGATGTTTGTTTAGAAGGTTTTCCTGCATGCGGTATGTCAGTCATTTTAATAGTAAATTAAAGAGTGTCCCTTTAGAGCCGTGCTGTAGTATTTCAATGATGTGTCTGCATTATTTGTTTAAAGAGATTGATGTATAATGCAATCATAACGTACATGTTCCTAGTTTTTAATTCTATAGATTAAATACTATTCATTGTTTTGCTGTGGCCAATTAATAAACGAACAATAAAATACATATAAATGTGAATTTGTTTTTTATTTACATCCTCTTAGATCGATAAGTTTACTTTCAATGTAAAAATATAAAACTTTACGTAGTCTAAGGAATTTTTAGTTACTTTTAATTTATTTTATTAAAAATGCAAATATATAAATCTACTGAAACATATTATTTAAATAGTTTTGATTAATTAAGTAGATATAACTTTTATATGCGTGGATTTTAAACGTCGCACAGCGGGATTCAGTCCTACTCTCCATGTGAGTATAAAGTTTTGATATTAGGCTACTTGCTTAAATGCTGATGATGGATAATGTGTCCGAATTTCATCCACGTTTAGCATTCCATACCATGCCACGATGCAAGATTAATTGGTGCTTGTACGGTTTAAGTCCGCAATCTTTGTTTGTCCCACTGGGCTATTTTGTATACATAGTAGAACTTTGAGAAACAATGTTCTAGCTGCAATATTGCGACTGTGTGTCTTCTAACTGCAATATTGGTGCATATGTTGCGTTTGTTATAAATGTTGCTCATTAGCGAATTTATGTACAAAATTTCATTTTAGTTTCAACATTTGAACAAAACATTGAAGATTTATATTAAAATACTAAGCGGAAAACGTAGAACATGCTTACGTTATGTTAATGAAAGGAATATTTTTGACGTCACGACAACAATAAATAAATATAATACGTACGTAGTATACGTAGGTATTATATTACACGACATATAACCACAAAATAATTTTTAAATTTTTACTTACTGTCATTGATGTTAAAAAAGTACATCATGCGTACATATGCTTACTGTAGATAATTTATTTATTAATTATTATTATATTTATTAAATGGAAAATTTTATAACGTAAAAAGTATTATATATACAAAGAAACAATCAATTTAAGCCACGTGAAGAAAATTTCTCAGCATATTCTGAGCTCGTGAGCTTCCATCTAAATTGCACATCAAGCGAAGGCTTTGTGGTAAACTAAATCACTAATGAAGTGTGTTGGTGGAACCTGTCTACTCTACTTGCGTGAGATTTAGACCCCGACCAACCACAAAGTAAACAGGATGTATTATAATGTGAAAACGTTATCCCTTTGGAGATTGAAGTTGGTCTAATGTTAGCAATATATCTATTTATGTAACAGCAGGAGCAATAGATCATAAGGCTTTAAATATGCTTTATCAATTTAATAAAAAAAAATAGTATCAATAAATAAACCAATACAATAAGGCTTTAAAATAAGCGTTAATCTTATTACTTATTATAAAGTTAATAAAATAATAAATATAAAGAAAAATAATATTCGTTTTCAAGCGTAGGAGATTATATGTAATACTACCAGCACTAAAAGTGTAATGAAACTTCAAAGTTTAAGGTTTCTTGGCCGTGCATATCATCTAGGTCGAATTCATAAGACTTTAGCAACTTTAGCGACTTCTTTTTCAAATGTCTTGTAAATAGTAATTGAAATAAAAAGATACGTCGGTAGTAGCAGAGAGAGTTACTTGTCTTAGTTGTCAGTTTGGAAATAAGAAATACAGCCAAGGTAACAGTATTATTACCTAACAGCTATTAGATATTTTAAAATTCAAGTTACGGTACTTTTTGTCTCCAACGAATGAATTTTGTGAAATGCTCTTTAAAGAAAATTGCGTTACGCAACGTCGTACTCCGTTGAAAATCTAACGTAAGATACTGATAAAAAGCTTATATTGTTTAATATTTGAGTTATTTAAGCCTTTAATCATTATCATTTAAGTCATTTAAAAATGTTTAAATAGTGGCTGTCTGCCATGTCAATGCATACATTTTTAAATAAATATACCTTCATAATAAATGAAACAGTAATTAAATAAAAGTGTTCTAGGCGAACTACGATTGTGTTTTTAATTTGAAACATTCCGACTTCAAAAATGAATTTGTTTGTTCGTTTAAAGAAAGGAGCCTTATCATAATTATTATTTATCATAGAGTAATTGAATAATTCATAGCAAATTAATTAATCATGTGTAAACAACTTACACGTCGATAAAATTTTAAATCGTAGAATTTGTTGTTAATTTATTACTGTGATATGAATAATTGAATATCCGTAATATTTAATCACGTTTAACTGACACGATAAAGACAACGTGAGGCCCGGAATCAAACCATGTAGACAATAACGGACTTAGTACAATATCATTATAATATAAGTGTAACGCTTGATACTATACTAATATATAAAGAAGACTGTTTTTTTGATCCGGCTAATCTCAGGAACTACTGGTTCGAATTTAAAAATTATTTTTGTGTTGGATAGTCCTTTTATCGAGGCTGGCTCTAGGCTTATTTTTATTTATTATATTTTATTAATTATACACGGGTGAAACCGCAGGGCACAGCCAGTATTGAATAAAGACTTTTGACTTTGACTTGACTAAGCTGAAAAATTATACGAATCATTGTCTCAAAAGACATTTCAGTTCGCAAAAATCAGCTTTTCGTAAATTTCTCGCCCTCTTATTATTAATTGTTACAATTTGCTGAATGTTTCAGACATTTTGTTTCAAGCAATATTTTATCGGTTTAAGATAGATCGCGAAAAGTGCGAAGCGCTCAGTAATACATATCGTATACAAATACGGTTTTTAAACTATATGTATTTTAAATAATATAAATGCGGTTTTTAAACTGAATTATCGGTAAATGTTATTTTATATATATATATATATATATATATATATATATATATTGACATAAATAAATAAAAAAGTAAATCAAATAATCATTTCATGATACTTATAAAATTCTCTTTTATAAAATTTATTTGATGATACCCTTAAGACGGTAATAAATTAATTAGTTCTACCTTCGCGAACTGCAAAACCCCGACGTGTACTTAGTAGTAATTAACACCTAATTAAAATCGTTCATTGGATTGGAGTATACTGTTCTAGTTAGTGTACTTTATTATCATATAAGTTAAGTTTATAATTGTTAAAAATAATTTAAATTAATCTCTTTATTTTCTGGTAGAACTACTACTCCGCTTCGCATTCGAGGTTCGCAACACAAAGTATATCTTGCTTTATCCTTCTCTTACTTCTCATTAAATTTAAAACGACTATACGCCGAAGAACGAAGTTTTACTGTTAGAGAACTTGTTGCTCATTGTTTCTATTAAAATATTACTTCACTACTCATATATATACATACATATTATGAAGGATTTAATATAAAGTACCTATATAAAGTTTCATCGCCATAAATGTTTTGCTAATACAAGTGTACACAAATAATAATATTATATTTTAGTAATCAGTGGAGTTCCAACTGTAAACTTTCAGTCAGCCTTTCTCTGTTATTAACGTTGAGATAAATATTTTAATAATTTAAATATTCTATAAATTATTAGAAAAAAATGATAAATAAATATATAAAAAAAAATTCTCGCTTTTTTTCTTCCATTTGCTCGCAAGTATTTTTAAGTTATTTATAAGTCAAAACTTTATTGGTAAATGTGTTATTTTTTAAAAAATAGGTGATGGGACGGGCTCATGGTAAGTGGTGGTGGTACTATTGTAAGAAATATTAAATAAATTATTGGGGACATCATAGTTATGTCACACTGGCTAACTCACCCATCAAATACCAAGTATGTTTTGCGGCAAAATATCCCATGAGTGGGTGGTACCTAACCAGACGACCTTGCACAAAGCCTTACCACCAGATTATTATTATTTTTTTGTATATGATTTTTTTTTTGTATATAAATAAAATATAATAGAAAAGCAAACTATAGGTTCTACCTCAAATCTCTTTTTTATAGTCTGTTGGCGCTTGTCAGGCGTCCTTACGCACCAAGGAACGTGGCACTTCATCGCGATGTCGTCGACTAGCTGTTCTGAATGCTAAACAGCTTTCAGCGATGCTGTATTGTATAATATACATGATGAATATTTTAATTTTATTCATTTCATTAACATTTTTTTTACATTTTAAATTTCAACATATAAATAATGCTCATTGCATTAATTCTTTAATGTACATGAAAAAAAAACTAATGTTCTAATAAACAAACATGATAACAAAATTAAATCTACGTATTTCAGTTAGTAATAAAATTATCAGTCATAATGTTCTTATATTATATTTAAAAGTGAACTTTTAGACCATATATTTTTTACTTATTTACGCAACTTCTCCATAAATGGCTAATGGCGATATTGGAACTAGATATTTCAGGTTTTTGACATAAAAATCTATTTATAAAAATTCAATTTGAACCTTGTTTGTTTTTACATATGAATGATATGAATCTCCAATTATCCTGATCGCAAGGGTGGCAAGATGTCTCAAATAGAGACAGTATATTATTCTGGATTATTTAAGTGTGTAGGTACTTATTGTTCCCGTTTTTAATAAAAAGTAAATTGAAAATAATGTTATTATATCATTATATAACCATCTTGGTACATTTAGGATTAGAATTTAACATATACCTATTACTTAGACCAAAGAGAACACAAAGTTCCTACGGTGATATAGGCAACGATTCCTCATAAACTATTTAATAGATAAAGAAACAGTTGTTTTCTGTTAGCCATTCTTATAGAAAGTGTAATTTGTTTGATATTTTAATAATAAATAATCTAATCGAAAAAAACTATCATCACGAGATAGCCTAAATTATGCGCTCGATTGACTGGAGTCACAGTTACTCCAACTGTGACTGTTTCTTTATCTATTCCACGACGTAGACCACTAAAAACGGATATTACGTAAATGCTATCCAAAATACATTTTTCTTTTCATCTACCCGTGCGAAACCGGTACAATTAGCGTGTATAATAATTATATTGTTGCAGCGTTGTTCATTATTAATGCCACAATTGGCACATCTTAGATCTTACATTTCATACATACATATCATATTAGATTTTAATTCTGATAATGTGTCGTAGGCTATTATTAGCTCATTAGCTCTATATTATAAAATGACAAAAAGCCAAACCATAAAAATATTGCCCGGAAAGGGACTAAATAAAAAAAAATGTTAATAATTTTTCTATTTTTATATGTTTTCACTATAAGGTTTAATTACATGGAGTTAGTTTTATAACGGACCTTTCGTCACTGTACACTATATTATTATCGTTATCGAATGCAAGCCCATAACCATCTGTTAATGGTAATATTTTAATTAGTTGCAAGTTCTTCTGGTCTATCACATAAATTCCATTCTTGGCAATCAAATAGGGCTTCCCTTCCATATCTGTTGTGATTCCGCGAATGTTTCTAATACTATCACTAAACATTACCGGTGATTTAGCTTTCTTAGATAGAAAGAATATGCCATTTGGATTTGCGAGTATTGCGTTATCATCGCCATCTATTGCGAAATGATATATTCCGTATTCTTCAACGTTATAAACAATTGTTTTCTTGTTATTTTTCAGCACATATAGATCAAGATTAGTCGTTTCTACAAAATATAAGTAATCTTTGAAGTGCATGTCGAATACATCGACTCCATTTACAATTGCTGGTCTGTCGATTTCCTGGGTTGTATGGTTATACTGATATATTCCGTCACTACCACCGAGGTATACTGTTCCAGTGTTCTGATCGACAGCACTCGCGAATCCGTTACGTATATTGGGCACAATCTTGACCTCTCCTGAATTTAAATCGACAACAACAGACTGAAAACTTTGGTCAGAAAACTCATCAGCATTTATACAAAAAAATAATATATTCTTGTTCCTGTCTATAGAAAATTTGTATGGAATATTAACATCAGCTAAAATAATTTGTTTTCTATGAGGTTTCCCTTTCACCAGCATAATTTGTGTTTTCTCGTTTGCAGACATGAAGATTTTTGTGTGTTTGTAAAAAAAAAATTGAAAAAATAATATTTGTGCAATTATTATGACATGACGTTTACAAGTGGCTATGGATTTCAGTTTAAAAATTAATTTATGTTATTATGTCAGGTTCATTCTGACAATTCGATGTTGTCACAAAAAAAACATCGATGAGTAAGTTTGAAGGTTGCGAGACATTCGACAATTTAGAAGATTAAAGTTGAGCAGATAACATATAAAAAAAAATCTTATTTCATCATCACAAATTAATCTTAATTTATTTCTAATGTATCGATTCCTTAGTAAAACAGTCTGACCTCTCCTATCTATGTAATCGATGTATGTATTTCCAGATGACTACTTTCTAGAAAATATGTATTAAATTTTCGACTTCGATATTCCGATACATGCCGAAAGATATTTAAACCTTTTCAGTTTCCATTAACAAGCAATCTAACAGTTTTTTAAAAAAATGACGTTTTGAAACGTTCTGAAATTGTTCGGTCGACTGAAAATTTAAATTGCATTCGAATATTTAAACACATGGTGAGATTAACATTTAATATATTCTACACATTTATTAATTTGAATATTAATATAAATTCGCAATATAAAACACTTACTATCGTTGTTTAAAATATTCACTGAATAATAATTTATCTATACTATGAATACTTATTCATATGAAATAATAACAATATATTTTATCGTACGATTGTATTTACTAATAAATGACCTACGTTGTTAATTATTGAAATAATATATTTCAAGTTTATACGGGGTGTGATAAAACGACCAATTGTCTTATAATTTCAATTGTCTTAAAAAGTAAAAGAAAACTAACAGCATATGACTGTCCTACTACTTCACTTCATTATAAACACATAAAAATTCTGTGATGCTTGCCCGCTTTGAACCTGCGATTATCGGTTCTGATTCACGCATTTTAACCACTGATACATCTCGGCTACTACACTTAAATATAAGAACATTCCTCAAGGAAACTTCTTATTAATTCTGTTTTAATACAAAGAGAACTTTCTTGGATTAATTCCTACAGTTTGTGACAATGATGAATTAATGAATACAAATATCGATTAAAAATAGAAGTCAGAATGCCTGCCTCGCATTTCGATTCATAAGTTTAGCAAATTATAAGTTGGCTCTAAAATCTTAATTTTTGGAAGCTCAATAATAACTAAGGTCCTAAAAAAATACCATAATAATCTGAGTCCTAAATTTGTTCTTGTTTTGCAAGCAATTAATTTTAAATTGAATTTAAAGCATTACTTTGTATCTCTTCAGTCCGAAGGATTTCCAATCGAATGCTTGCCATAGCCCAATACTGTGATGTTATCGCTTTTAATTAAAATCACTAGACGCGAAATAGTTTATAATTTCTGTTTAAAAGAAAAAGGTATAGAAATAAAATACGGAATCAATTTAAAAAAAACGTACATACAACTTTATATGGTAAGGTCATCAGGAAAGTAATATTTTGTTACTTTATTTAATTTAACAAGCTGTCCATGCCATTTTTCGAGGACATTTTTTAGTTTTGTGATGTTCCGTTAATATAATCCTACACTATTTTAACTGACCAAATCGAAAGATATTTTAATTATGTATAATATTCAGTTGTTTAATTTACTTAACAAGATAACTAAGCCGTAAGTATAGTACATTTGTGATTAGGAAGAAAAGGCAATGAAATGCTTAAATCTTTTATATAACAACAAGTACATAAGTAAACTCAAAGATTACAGAACACATCCTGCTTTAATTTATAAGATCCATAAATCGCATGAAATTTATAACTTTGTCGTATACCATTTTCTTCGCATCAATACCCCACATGAAATCCACGTGACTGAACGTCGATTGTGACACTTTAAATTTTCCCATCGGCTTTCCTAACTCTTTATATAATCTGTCCACATCAGCAATAACAGCCAGCGGATCTCCTTCCGAATAATGTAGGAAGACGGGAGCAGTAACTTTGGATAAGTCGTAACTGGGTGGCATCGGGGTGCCATATCTTCGCAAATTTTGCAGAATACCAAAATCGTATCTACGAAATTCCTTATCCGTAATACTTTGTCCAAAGTGGGCCATCTGTTTCACCGAACATCCACCTGGTGTGTGTCCTAATATGATTGGTATCGTTGACTGTAAATATTAAAATATGTAAACTTTATTCAATTTACAAGATGAACTTTAAAGTTACCATTGGTTCATAAGATGGTACCAAAAAGAACCAGCAACAATACATAATATAAAATATAATAATATAAATTATTATTTGTCCTTCTCGAAATTCAACTTATACTTTATATAATAAATGTAAAAATAATAACACTGATACTTATCATTGAGATATAATAGATATAAACAAATTCATTAACAAAACAACGTTGTTTGTTATTGATTTATTAATTACTAGCTGATACCCGCGCCTTCGTCCGCGTTATGTTAACAAAGTTTTCCTATGTACGAAGGAAAAAACATCAAAAAGATCCCAAGCAAAAATATACTTTGATTAAACATACATCACTGAACACGCAGTGCATATACAAATCGTTGTTTCTTGAAACTTTAATAACTTTTTATTAAATTAAAATATCGCAATATTTTATTTATAAGTGCCAAGTGTCTAAAAATAAAATTTTGAAAATTTCATTGACATCTATCCAGTAGTTTTTCCGTGATGCCCGCACAACTGCAGACCTCTATCATTTTATTTATATAGATTATTTTTTAATATATTATTACATTTATATGCAGCATGCATTATTAACATAACACAAAATTTAGACGTAACTTACTCGTATTTTTTATTTATGTGTAATTATTAAATTTATTTTGCGTAAACATAACATTTATTTAGATTAATAAAAGAAAACATACCGCATTGTGTTGATTCTCATTCCATCCAGCTATTAAAAATATCAAACCACTACAAAAAGGCTGAGTTTTCGCTCCGTCAGCACAAAGAAGACGGCCTAGTAATGTGTAAATCTCATGATGAGACAAAATTTCTCCGATGCCTAATAACGAAGCTAATGCCTAAAAAATAACGTTAGCATGCATGTTAACATTTGTTTCAAATATCAAGGGAATAGAAAAAAAATACATATATATATATAATAGTAAGAAGAATGGTAAAAATCACCGTCAAGTCTCTTCCGTGAGGTGCTATCACCGAAAATATATGGTCCTTTACATGTGCCATATATGCCACAGGTGCCATTGCATGCATTGATATAATTTTCTTATTATACTCTGGTCTAAGTGATCCCATTACAAAGAACACAGTTGTTCCCTGAGAGAAACCAATATAATGCAATGCAGATCTTCCTGTATATTGAAGAGCATAGTCAATCATAGCTGGCAAATCCTTCTCTCCGATTTCATCCCAAGAGAATTCCCAAAAATCACCGCGGGGAACATCTGGGTTTAAACTTTTATGTTTGCGTGAAAAGGAATTTCCGCGAGAGTTACCCATCCAGACATCATAACCTTCTTCAGCTAAAATGTAGGCTGAAAAAATGTCCAAAGATTTTATATAACAGAAAAAACTGTTATTATACAAAATATAACGATTTTTTTACAAATTACAATGTATAATTTTATAAGCTAGCTAGGCATATCACACGACCAACACAAGCTATTATCAAAAGTAATTCAGAAATAATATAATAAAATATTTTTTCTGTAGTAAAACATAATTCCTATATACCTATTCCGGATCCAGGTCCCATAATCACGTGGTCAGAGGAAGACGTCGGCCAACCATGCATAAGAAAAACAACCGGTCTATCTCCTGAAACGTTGTACGAATCTCGTCCATGAGGAATCCGATGCATACCCAAAATATAGCCATCTTCAGTCGTGACAAAGTGCTCTTCAAACGGATAGTTATATTTTCTCACTAAATTTGGCTACAATAATAAATAAATCCTCTTTCATTGCTGTAAAATACTTAACAATAAAAATGTCATCGTTAATGGACGTATTCGAATTTCAAAACTTCAGAAGATCGATAATTTTATTGGTAACGTTAATTAGTACAACGCAATTACTATAAGCTTGCTAACTAACCAAATCGAGGGTTGCATCTTCTAAAATATTATTTGAGATGCGACCTCCGAATGCATTGGTTCTGACCAACTCCTCGATATAGTCAGCATGCGGTGAGGGACCACCGGCTACGAGCACGACCACACTCAAAAACACTGCAATTACTGACATGTTGTTTCATCACTAATTACTCCCTATTAAATCAAAGTTTTATATTAACATTTATCTTTAATCTACATATATATTTAAAAAAGTAATGGACTGTGGTTGTATGTATGTATATAATAGCCTAACTAATATTATAAGTGCGAAAGTAAGTTTGTTTGTTACGCTTTCACGCCTAAAACACAAAGCTGATTTTTAGGATTCTTTCATCAATGGAAAGCTCATCAGCGTCAACATCAACTACGGGGATGAAACCACGGGCAAAACACTAGTATATAATTTAATACTTTCGAAATATTTATTATTATATATATTCAATGCAAAATATATTTTTTGCCGCAAACTTCACATGGTGACAAGATGATTACACTTCTAATAAAGATGCTGATGTCGTGTCTGATTTCAGCCAGGAATGTCGTTTTCAATTTATTATATTGCATAAGTATATGCGCTATGAATAGTGCAATATCTATTCCATTATTCTCATAATCCGTTGGGAAGGGAAATTCCATGCGACTTAAAAAGTTTTTTTTTTATAGCATAGGTTGGCGGACGAGCATATGTTCAGGACCAACGGTTTTAAAATATAGAGATTTGGAATCTGCGGTTTTTAAATGCAAGTCACTAGAGCAATGATGCAGTCAAAGTTTCTATTAATTACATATCTAGACTGAAGCAACATTTATAGCATGTTTTATTTTTAATTCCGAAAATTTAAGGATTATCATTACAGTGTATCTCGATATCCGACAAACACTCGAACAGAGTTGCGGCGGTAACGATACTTACTGATAAAGATTCGTATCAGACAATTATTTAATGAACGCCCCAAGCGTGTTGTTGACAAAATATTATATATTTTGAACATTTCAAAGACTTACAAATACCTTGTAGCAATTATAAGGTCGTTCTTACACAAAGTGTTGAAACTGAAAATTTTCACTCCGATTACGCTGGCATTACAATAATAAATTATGAGCAAAATATCCTACCTGAATCTACAAACAATCAGATTTATTTCCACAACACAAAAAATATAATAGTTAATCCAGTTACCCAAATCACTTACAAACGCTCCGGAGGTTTCGCTATGTACAAGTCCTTTTAATTCGCTCCCCAGATAAGTTTGCGCCAGCGCTTTCAAGTGTCAACTGTTTTCGGTAACGCACCTCTCTCGGATTTATACTGGTTTAATACAAGAATTTGTAAAAATTAAATAAATTAAATAATAATAGCGAAACTAAACTTTAAGTCTTAATTGATATTAACTATTTTGGCGTGAATGCAAAACGAACGATCTTATAATGTTTGTTGTACACTCAAAAAAATCTGGATTTTTTACTTGTCAAAAAACATAACACCAATTTCTTCTCATGTATCGCATATTGAACACATCATTAGGTTTTCGTGTAATTCAGTTAAATATTTTTATTAATAAAACAAATACTCGTGAGCAGCTAATTAAAGAAACACTTCTTGACATCGTATAGTAATAAGAATCTAAAATAATATATTACAGTTAAATCCATCGGAAAAAAGAAATATGATGACTATCTTCAGAATATTAATTATTTATTATCACGAACAGCATTCTACTTCTGAGTTCTAAACAATTGTTTTACATAAAGAACTCAGGTGACCTAATCGTCTACAAAACTACATTCCCAATATATATGGACACCTATTGGTCAGTGGTCACTACCGCCCATAGACACTGGCGATGTAAGAAATAGAACCATTCCTTACATCGCCAATGCTACCTTGAGATGGCAAACTTTGCATAACTTTTGAAAACAGAATCATGTGCGATTAATCAGTTTCTTACAAACACTATGAAAGTTTCAAAAATTTAACTGTATGTATGTTTCTTAGTTCATTTCCTTCACTATCGATTCGTCAATATAGACATTTTTTTAAATCGGTTTCAGGATATTTGAAGATATTTGTATCATAAAGTAAAAGTAACAGCCTGTGAGCCCACTGCTGAGCTAAGGCTCTTCTCCTTTTTTTTTGGGGAGAAGGTTTTGGAGCTTATTCCACCACGCTGCTGACAATGCAGGTTGGTGGAATACACATGTGGCAGAATTTGAGTGAAATTTGAGAATTTGCATCATGTATGAAATAAATAAAAAATCTTTTTTTTAATCACAAAAACTGAATAGAACCAATCGCTAATCCATTAATAATGTACCTACCCCATTGCAGCGTGGCATACCTATTTTTATTTCTTTTTTTATTTATTTATTAAGATCCTCCAGTAATAATTACATCAATATAATATTAGTAACAAAAACAACTTAAAACTAGATGCATTACCTATAAAGGAGAATACCTCCTGCAATAAAAATGGAGATAAAAAGAAGCTTACACAATAGAAATGAGTACATTTACAAGTTTAATGGTTACAAAACAAAAATACACAACAATGGTATAAAAAACGATAAGCAAAAAATAAATAAAAAGACTGAAAAATAAAATAAAAATAGATAACGGAAATAACAACAATCACATGGCTAATAATTCAGACAACATTTTCTTACGGAACTTAGATGAAGAGTCACCGAATGGATCCAGTGAGGCACTGTGCACACTCGTTTAAGATTTTACAAAAACGTGCCACAGGTGAGTTACTTCCTAAAACGGTTTTACGAAAAGGTCTTACTAATGGGGCTATTGGCTTTCTTGGGTATCTGGCAGGAACATATAATTTTATTCGAGAAACTAGAAAAGAATTATCATATATTTAGCGGTACATCATTTTTACACATTTATCATTTGGAGTAATAAATTATATTAATAATTAAATTAATAAAAAGCCAATAATAATAAGTAATAAGTTTATTATTTATTATTATTGTCTTTTTGCAATTTAACAATAACTTATTGACAGGTAATACCAATCAAGTTTCTAACTTAATAATTACACTTTTATTGTATTGTTACTTACAACTTGATTAATTTATATTATATACTTATCTAATTTTTTGTGTACATTTACAGTTAATAATTGGTCAGCGTTTTTTTTATTTTAAATATCTATAAAGGGGCCATCAGTAAAACATAATCTCTTGTTCTCATGTAAAATATAAGATATGTGGTGTATGATAAAATGATGAAATTGAAATGGAAAAATATTTATTAAAAAACAAATTAATCCCAGGATTATAAATTTATCATGGGACATGTTATCAAGACACGAACGGAACAATTCAAATTAGCTACTAATGCGATAAAACTCATATCGATATCTTACACTGCGAGATAACAACTACCGGGTGTAAATGAATAGCAAAAACAAAAATAAAGACCTTAACGACGTGTATACTGCCAGACCTATTGTCAACAGATAATCGCTTTAAAATATTATACCGAGGTAAGGTGCAATTACAACTTTAACAGAGATCCCATCGGACGCTTTCTTACCGTCTAAGGATTTAAGCGGTTTTGATATCTATAGCGTTTACGGTATGAAATTCAAAGCTAAGGTCACATTATACTGTTACTTATGTAATTTTTCAGTGTATTTGTTGAAATAAGAATGTCATTAATAAAAATTCAAAGACAGTTTTAACATGCCGGTCAGAATCAATTGAGTTATTGTCAATAATTCAACTAAACTTGTGAAGGTGATATATTCCATGTCATTTCCCATGTCATTATGTTTTCATGTGCACAGTTTTGGAACACGCTCGCTTGAATAGTTTTGAGTAAGCACTGACATCATTGACAACGGAACTTTTAAAACGATTGCAAGTTCTTGTAACAATGACTATAGCTAGAATTGAGCGTCATTTCAAAATCATCAGACAGACGAGGGTTCCTCCTGACTGGCCCATAAATCCTGTCTGAGTACGGGCCTCGGGGTTGCCCCCTTAACATGTCATATCATGTCCGGTGGCTGTCGTCCTACCATTCGTGGTCCTAATCGTCGCTGCCATCGATGCCTGCAACAGGGCAGGTGACAGGCGATACTAGAAATTCCCGAGGTATCGGACGCCCCTCAGGTGGTCATGCACGCAGAGGTGCTATGCCGTGGAGGTGCCCGTATACACTGTTGCCCGCTCTTGTAAACAACGTGCGTGCGAGGTGGCGGACGAACTCCTCTATATGGATGATGGATGGATGGAGTGTCTATGGATTTATACAGCGACAAAATCCAATCAATACTTCCTAGTAGATTAGTTAGTCATTTTGTCACTAGATTGGCTATATAAGTAGCGCTACTTATATTTCGAATCGCGCTAACATAGTGTCATTGTAAAATAATTAGATATCAGTAATTCATTGTTTTTATCAATTTTAACTACCATACCGTATCATAAGAGTATTGTTAATATGCTTAGTGCCAGAGCATACATTCTATGATGGATCGGCCTCGAGAAGCGTCGACGCGTTCCATGACGCCTTAAGATATCCATGTATCACTTTCACTTGTATGACTTTCTGTGGTCTCCGTATGAGTCTTAATTAGAAACATTTTAGTTTTTTTGCGAGTACAAATGCCATATTAATAAGTAAAACAATAAAAGAGCTCGTTAAAAATATTTATTCATATTTTATAGTCACCTTTTAGTTATTTTCTAATCCATCATTCTTAATAAATTTATTAGTCTATCGTATACCAATTCTTTGGCATCAATACCCCAAAGGAAGTCTAGATGACTAAATGTTGGTTGTGACACCCTTATCTTTGCCATCGGTCTTCCTAATTCTTGAAACAATCTATCCACATCCTCCACTTCAGCTAATGGATCGCCATCAGAATAATGAAAGAACGCGGGTGCTATAACCTTAGATAAGTCATATTTGGGTGGGACAATAGTGCCATATTTTAGTAAATTTTGTAATGTACCAAAATCAAATCTTCTGAACTCTTTGTCGGCTACGCTTTGTCCGAAGTGGGCTAACTGCATCACTGATGCTCCCGCAGGTGTGTGTCCAAATATCACCGGCAACATTGTCTGCAAAAACATTTTTAATATATAACAAACGGAGAAAACCGTTATGATCCAGGAGATAGAACACTACAATCTTAAGCGAAAATTACGACACCGAAACCCCCGAGTGTTTATCTGTTTTTTTTATATTTATAATTCATCTCATGCGCCAATTTGCTAATCTACATATCTTCTAAAAAGAAGAAGATAGAAGAACTTTGTACAGCAATAGGACATTTACAAAATATTTCATTTAAGTTTTAAATCTTGATATACATATATGTATATAAATATTTTTTAACAATATTAAAAAAGATAACGAAATGAAATCACAATCTAATCTTATTCTTCATGCGCACTAATCCAAGACTACAGCTAATTGCATTTTTTTTGTTTTATTAATACAAAAACTACCTAGGTATTATTGTCAAAAAACTAAAACACATACTGCATTATGTTGATCCTCGTTCCATCCACCTATAAAAAATAGAATACTGCTGCAGACAGGCTGGAGTATCATACCATCCATGCATAAAGCTTGACCTGCCCAGGTATAAATCTCTCTATTGGGTAAAAATTCTCCAATTCCAAATAGTGAAGCTAAATCCTAGAAACAACAATTATAAATTCGATCACTTTTAAGTTACGAAGAATTTTATAAAGGCTATGGATATAAAAACTATAAAATACCGTTATGTCCTTGGAGTGGGGTGCCAAAGCCAAAAATATAGGATTTTTGTTATGAGCCATGTATGCCACAGGTGCTAATGCATGCATCGAAATTATTTTATCATTATATTGTGGACGAAGAGAGCACATAACGAAAAAAACTGTAGTTCCTTGTGAGAACCCGATGTAATGCAAAGCTGATCTTCCTGTATGCTTAAGAACATAGTCAATCATAGCCGGCAAATCCTTATTTCCTATTTCATCAAATGAGAATTGCCAAAAGTCGGTATTAAAGTGAGCGTCTGGATTCAGATTAGTATGCCTGCGTGAAAAGTAGTTTCCACGAGCGTTGCCCATCCAAACATCATAGCCTTCTTCGGCTAAGATGTAAGCTAAAATATTACATTCGTATTCATTATGAAATCAAAATAAAATTTTGTTTCCATGAGTAAATTAATGACCAAAGAACTCTTTTATAGAAATAAATGTGAAATTAAAAAAAATTATATAATAATTAACAATAAACAGTATTATGAAATAGCTCTACTTATATATTGCCTATGTATTCAGTTTTCATATATCACACATAATTGGGTAAATAATAACTCAATTAATAAATAAATAACTTTTTAAATTAAATTTACTTAAATATGTATCCATATTTAAGTAAATTTAATTTATTTAGTATTTTAGTATTTAAAGATTTGTTTAAAAATAAAAACATTGAAGTTAAAACAATTTACCAAGTCCAGATCCGGGTCCTGCTATCACGTGTTCAGCTGATGATGACAATAATCCGTGCATGAAGAACACAATCGGTCTTTCCCCAGAGATATTGTTCGAATCGCGTCCACGGGGAATTCTGTGTACTCCCAAAATATAGCCATCTTCAGTCGCTACAAAGTGCTCTTCAAAGGGGTAGTTATATTTTCTTACTAACTCCGGCTAAAAAATAAACTTAGAATCGTTTATCAATAATTTATATTATCACCACGTTTTGTGAAATCGTTTTTGGCAGTGTTTGTGAAGGTGGAATTTTGTATTTCATTTTTAAGTAAGTCCCTGCTGAGTGAGAGACTTAAAATTTAATAAAAAAAGCTATGATGGTATGGTAGTAATTTTACTGGGTTACTAACCAAATCAAGAGTTGCATCTTCTATAATGTTATCTGAAACGCGACCACCGAATGCATTGGTCTGGAGCAACTCCTCAATGTAATCAGCATGTGGAGAGCGACCACCCGTTACAACTACTACACAACTCAATAACACTATACCTAACATTTTTAATTCAAAACTGATTAGTGCGATTTAAATTATAGCTTTATAATACCTGGCTTTGATAAAATTAGTACCTATCGTATCAGTCAGTCATGATCAAAATCAGTTAAAACAACACGAATGATTTCTTTAATTTAATTTGTCTTATTAGTTCATATTGCAAAAAATTGTGATTGTAAAATTTAATGATATAACGTCGATGGTTTCAATATTCGGAAAATAATGGTACAGGTATACGAAGTGACAAAATAATAATAATAATAATGATATCATCCTAACCAATTTCGGCCACGGCGGATAATCTCAAGAAAGATTAGCCAACTGCGCAGGAGATGTTAAACTGCATAAGTGTGTGCGCAAACACAGGTGCACTCTCTTCTCTAGTTCTCATAATCCGATGGGACGGCCATCCGACACGACCGCACGACAAGAGTTCAGGCGCCGGACCACGGCTATACGTGCTTTCCGAGTCACGGGAATGTTCACACACACACTTCCAACTTCCAGATTGCGGGCTACTACTGAGAATTTTCTGACAGAAAACTTCAATAACTATTTATTGGCCCTGACCTGAGAATTGAACCCAGGACAATCGAGGCGGTCAAAGTTTAGACATAATTATTGTAGTTATGTAACACTCGGTGAATTTTTTACTTGTCTGGAAACTTGTAATTGTTTTATTTGCAAAAGTGCTATTTTTAACAATTTTTAGTAAGTTCAGTAAATGTAGTGTAGTTGTGTATGTACACTTGGTGGTAGGGCTTTGTGCGAGCTCGACTGGGTAGGTACCACCCACTCATTAGATATTCTACCGCAAAACAGCAGTACTTGCTATTTTTGTGTTCCGGTATGAAGGGTGAGAGAGCTAGTGTAATTACAGGCACAAAGGCACGTCAGTTCCCAAGGTTGATGGCGCATTGACAATGTAAGCGATGGTTAATTTCTTACAATGCCAATGTCTATGGGCATTGGTGACCACTTACCGTATTGGTGGCCCGTATGCTCGTCACATGCTATAAAAAAAGCTAATGTCACATTATTAAATACTGTTACATTACGTAATGATTTAGTATATTTCATCGATCAATAATGCGCTTTAAAAACGGCCCGAAAAATAACAACAAAATTCGATCGTTTGCTTATATCAAATTAGTATGGTCTAATCATAACCAAAGTTAAGACCTCAAAACTTTTAGAAATAACCACCGCAATGGTGTTAGTAAAGTGTTGTTTCTGTAATTATTTGCTTTATTGCTAATTCATAACACCCAGGAAATTATTTCAAAGAAACTTAAAAAAACTGATCACAAACGAAGCAGGCAAAATTCGTATTCAATGGACATAATTGACGACAATCTAAATGCTGCTTAGAAACTTTTTGACAAATGAAATGTTTGACGTCAAAAATGTGCTTGGATGGGACGTGGAAGATGGATGCCTGGCACATTTAGGCGATGGCTCGATAGCCATTTTCATAATTGTTGGACAGGGCGAGGAAGACCCATTCCGTGGTCTGCGAGGAGTCCGGACTTAACGCCGATTGATTGCTATTTCTGGGGGCCACATGAAATCCCTAGTTCTCGCCTCGCCTGTGTCATCCGAGTCACAACTCAAAAAGCGAATGCGACTTTATACACGCAATAGAGGAAGTAATTTCGAGCAAGAACTTTACAAGATCTTAATTGTTACTTATTATGAATTATTATTACTGCCAAACTTACTACTACTTAACTGTTAATGGTACTAAATTGTATTTTAAATTTGTATTTTTGTTTTATTTACATTCGATATTGTTTATAATTAATTTTATGGAAATTTTAAAGTACGACCTTAAGTTTATTTCGATTACGAATTTTCGCCTACTTCCTTTGTGATCAGTTTTTTTTAAAAATAAATTCCTCGTTGTTTAGAGAGCTAACAAAACGGTTATGGTTTTAAAACAATCTACAAGCCAAGTTTCATAACGATTTTTTTGGTTTTAAGGCATTTTAGTGAACCAAATTCTCAAAAAAATATTGAAATAACATAGCTTTTCGTCTCGCATTTTTAAATTTGGACCTATATTCTTTATTCTTGTTTTAATTTTGGTAAATAGCAAGTTTTTAATCTTTTTTATACATCAGAAGAGAAAATGAGATTTAAATTGATACTTTATGATTTTATAAAATTGGACTCGGTAGCTAGACCTGTATACAAGACCGTGCTGTATATTGTAATGTGTGAATTTTTCAAAAAAAAATAAAAATAACTTAATTTTCTACAAAAAAAATACCGTTTTCTTGATTTTTCAAGGGTTATGAGCCCAGGCACATAATTTTGCATAAAGAACAGAGGAAGCTCACCAGAATATTCACGTGTGGCGCAGAATAAAAAAGTGAAGTTAGTTTCCAGCAATAAAGGTGGGTAGCGACGAGTCCAGCAGAGTGCGGACGTCAGCCACTGCAAGTCGGTTACGCGGAGGCTTGTAAAAGGCGAACACGCGGATGGGCTGGGTGTCGATGCAGATCTCCACGCCCAGGGCATACGACGCCGACGTCTTTGCGGTACTGGCCGCATTTGCGGTACTGGCAGCAGTTGGATGGATGATCCGATGGAAGAATACTGCTAAACCCCGGTAAGCAGTCCCGGTCGGCGAGGTCTGGTCCTCCCGGTAGATATGGTATCCGGAAAACTTCAAGTTGTCCACTGGTCTAAGGTGAGTCTCGCTGATCAAGCCGATGTCCACTCGACGCTGGGAAAGCAGGCTCCTCCAGGGGGCGCAGGCAGTCCCTGGTCACATGGTTCTCCCCACAGCGCACACAAAGAAAAAGGCCTGTTGCAGTTTTGCGAAGAATACCGGAACTGCTGAACAGCGGTGGCATTGCGCGAACCGAGGCTGTGAGGTGCGTGTAATCGGCACTGTATTCCGGACAAGACAGGGGTCCGACGAGCCAAGAGGAGGCTCTACTCAAAACATGGTACCCCTCCGGGTGAGAGGTCCTCTACATCGGGGATTCGCGTTGGCGAGGTTACCAGTTGTGTCAGAGCATATGCCATGGCAAAATCGACCACAGATCTCCCCGCATGATCGGTGGTACGTGATCCACGCCATTTGCCGTGGTGGGGGTTAAAATCGCCAAGTATTACGATCTCTGCGGATGGGATCTGCTGTAGCCCGTCGGATGGGCTCAACGAGCCTGTCAGTTTCAGCATTAACGCTATGGGGCCTATAAAGGCAGCCAGAGAATGGATAGGTTCAAGATAGGCGAGGTGACGAGAGCAGATATCCTCACTGACGTAAACACGCAGCCCAGCCCGAGGTACAAAAGAATTTTCCAACTTGTACTCCGGGTAGGAGAGGAATGAGGTGTCCGCCGGAGATGATATCTGGGTTAGAAAGAGCAAAGCCGGCTTGGCCGTCTCAAGATGGAAGTGGACGGAGTTTATGTTGGAATTCAGTCCCCTTATGTTGCAGAAGTTCATAGCGAGGGTGGAAAGGGTTGCCTTAAGATGCCTGCTCCGTTTGCCCCGACCATTTTCGAGCGCAAAATTGATTTTTGAATGTGAATTTAAAAAATGTGATGATTAGTAGTTTTTCATTAAATTAGGTATCAAAGAAATTCCAATTTTTATTTTATTTATAATTCAATGAAGTGTCCGAAGCTTCGCTGACTTTCCCCTATCTATTTAAAATAAAAAACTAATTGACTTAACTTCTTATGTCTATTTTTTTTTACTTCCAATGTTGCAAAATTATCTTCGCTGGCCCGGCATTCAAAACGTTATTTCACAAATCCACAATAAACACCATAAATTATTTTGGATCTCAACCAATGGTGTGATGTCATCATTTTTTAGTGGAATTTTCTGTAGAAACAATTTTTTCCTATTGCCCTAACATAGGCCGATATTACAAATCAATGTGCATTTAATCTTGCATACGAAGATCAAAGACGTATAATAAAATAGCGAGGAAAGTCAATAACGTAATATCCACTAAAACTTCTAATTATTGTATCTTGTTAAATAATAATAACCATCTTTCATATAAATTTTATTTATAAATGCTATGTAAGCTATTTTATATAAAAAGTATATTAAGTTAATGAAAGCAAAAATAATTTAATGTTACTTTGACATCTAAATGCACCTTCTAGCAAGTTGAAAAGTAAGACCTGTGTTTGATGTGGCTGAATTTTACATTTATTAATAAAGAATAAGTAGTGTTAATTCAAAATATTAAAATTAATTACACTAATATTAACATTACATAGTAAAACATTTTAAAATATGTTTGTTACACTTTCAAATTAATTTACTGCCTTTTTCTTATTGCTTGAGAATAACACTTACAGTAATTATAATAAGACTTTTATTAAGTTAATAATTAGAACATGTTGCATCCTTATCACACCTTGCTGGTCAAACTGTTAACTAATTAATACAAATACAAAACTACAGAGGAGAAAACAATAAAATAAAGCATGTTATGAGAAAAAAATCTTAAAAGATGGATATTTAAACAAAGTCTAATTGATATTCCAGTTTATTTCAATTTCAAAAAGGCACTTCTAACACAATTATTAAGTCTTTGTATAACAGTTTGACTTTAAAGGCAATTACTAGACATATAACCAAAATATTGCTTTTCCATCACTTCTTAAAAATATCCAATCAGCTATAGACTTTGCAAACTGCACACATCATATAAGAATAAGCGTGTCTTATTATTTCAGTTCTTGTATTATCTAATGCATGTGAACTGTAATTTATTATGTTGAATAAATACTACAAATCATCATCATCATCAGAGTCGAGGGCTGCTCTCCTTCTATCAAACTTCACAGTGCTATTTGATTTAGGCATCTGTTGGTTCAAAGACTCTAGCAACTGGATCAGTTCCTTTTCTGATATCTTTGTATTGACTTGTCCCATTTGAGCCATTCTACAGATCATATTTTCCACCATTGCAGCTTTCTCAGGTTTACTCAACTTGATTATGTTTACTGTAAAGTGAAAATAATATCATTAAGTTTTATCTTTAAATTTATTTCTGTTACTCAGTTCCCCATTATTATTTCACAAGTTTTCAAATTTTATGTCATTTGGAAATAAACATAACTTAATACTATTTGTATTAAGCTATGTTTAAACGTTAATATATACACTGAGAATTCATGTAATTTTTATTTATACATACATCTCGCTCGAGCATCTTGACTTAAAGCTTGTGCAAGAATTGAATGTTTAGCTTCTTCCATTGCCTGCATTCTTTCTTCTTGAGCTTTGGCTTGATTAGGATCTCCACCCTTAACAAAACATTATCTCAGGTGACAATTTGCAGCCGACAAGTTATATAATTTATATAAAAAATCAGAAAAATATCTTAACTTCTAAATTATTGTTATTAAACCAGTCATATGCAGACAACTCAAATGAGTCATTTTGTATTTGAAAATGCGACTCTTGAAGATATTGAAGGAGACAAAGCCCATAAAGAAGGATACAAATAATCATTGGTCTTCGTTTATAAAAGAGAGACGATATTAAAGAAAATAAAAATATATTGTTATTTATTTAGTTTAGTACGCGCATAACCTCAATAGTGGTACTTACCCCATGTTGAGCCTGTAGCTGTGCTAAACGTTGCTGTCTTATTTTGTCTAATTCGGGATCTGCCATTTTTATTATTATTTAAGCTTTGTTAGTTATTCTGAGAGAAAATATAACTTTGAGTCTTCAACAGCAAAAGAGTTATTTAAAATGTCAAGTAATGCTTGACATTTGACAATGTAATGGATAAATGTCATTTACATTTTTACGTTTTTATTTTTTCTTTTCCATGAGGAATATCTTTTACTAAGGTTAATATATTTTACTATAAAGCTTAAGTTAACAACAGTTAAACGAAATTAACGCAGTTATGCTATGTTATGCTCTTATTTATTCCATACATATTTTTTTCTAAATTGGCATATGGCAACATTAATCAATAATTTTTATATCGGTAGTTATTATCATAATATTTATTTCGAATGAAAAGATTAAACATTAACGATTTTTTAAGTTACAAGAAAAAAGTCAGTTTACAATGATTGTTTATAGTTTAAAATTTTAAATGATAAAGCACATACTTTTTAATAATAAGTTAGATGATTCAGAAAAGTATAAATTATAAAAATCAATGTTTTGTTACACTACAATTACAAATAATTACATACTTTATACATATTATGTGAATTCATTTTAAACACTTTCTATAAGATATTAGAATTTCATTAATAAAACAATCAAAACCATGCTAAACGAAATATATATTTTATTCTTAAAAAAGTATTAAAAATCTTACATAACTACATAATACAGTCAACCGTTCAAACTATCATGCCATTGAATTGTTTGGTATTCAATTTTACCATAATTGTTGCAAAATCCATAAAGTGCGATTTTATTGACAGCCACAGATAGTCTTCCAAATGTCACTAGGTTTGCAGGTCGAAAACATTCTGCAATATTGCTTATACATTTCAACATATACATACCATGAAATTTAACTGGATCACCTGAAATGAATATAAAAATATTTGCAATTATTAATCTATCTCTTACCAATATAAAATATGTAGTACTCTTATGTTGGCTTGAAAAGTAAAATATGTATTATTTAACACTCGTAAAAATACCTTGGTATATAAGAAAATCTGCTCCAAACTTTGACCCACATGTAATATAGTAACCTCTTTGCCATATATCTTTAAAAATAGTATAGCGTATCGCTCCATCTCCAGACATTATAGAGGGTCTCAAATCATCTATTTTCAGTTTAATGGTTTCTGAAAGAGTATAAACAAAACAAATAAAACTTAAACTGAAGAAACTTAATATGTGCTCTAATTAATTCTCCTGCCATAAAATTACAGACATCATTTCAATACACCATATATAACTACATTTAAACAAATTCAATTCTGGAAATATCCACTTCAAATCATCATGTAAATATTTCAATATGGAACATTGCACTTTTATTCATATTTCTTATACAGGGTAGTTACCACCAATCAATTGGTTATTGTACTGCAAAGTGTACTTTGTAATATTGCTCTATGTAAAGATGAGACTGGAAGCCACATTCAAAATTTTAAAATATTTTCCTGAAATAAGATATTTGTTAAAAATTACAGAATATATATTGTTTAAATTACCTGTATCTATAAAGTGTTCTATAGGTAGATGAATCCATGCAGTAGCAGGAGTTACTTTTGGTAATTTACTGATTTCTTCTTGCAATAATTTATCTTTATCAAGATTTATATCTGCAAGTCAATGTGTCCATTACAAAGACATAACACATTTGTATATATAATACAAATATTAGTAATAATAACTGGGTTCTTACTAAATATTCCTTTAGACATCAATTTCTTTTTTTTTCCAGCAACAATTATGTCAATCTTTTGTGACAATTGTTCTATTTTCCGTTTCTGCAATGCCTCTGTTTGCTCATCTATTATCCTAAAATTAGAATTTTAAAGAATATATCTATATAATTAATGATAATACAACAACACTGCAAATAAACAACTCCTATATTGATCTATGAAATAAATAGATAATGAAAAAATACTATGCCATACTTCTGATCCATTTCTTTTATTTTTTGTTTTACTTCTTCTGAAAGATCTTCATTTATTTTTGGCAGTTCAATTAACTCACATACCCCTTGTTCAACTAGTAATGCAGCTTCCTCAGACATCAAAGCCATTGGTAACCCTAGAATATAAATCACTTAAATTGTTATTTAAACATTGTATAGTTTTGTTAGTAGTCATAGTCATATAGTAAATTTTGAGCTGCAAGATTGACTATTTATTTGTATGTGAATGTGAATACAATCCAAATATCCGCCAAATAAAAAATACAAGAAAACACGAAGATAGCAGGTTTTAAGCTATAACCCCCCCGCGTGGGACCTCCACCTTGTCGTGGTGGGGGGGCTCAGTACCCGTGGTAAGGTCGGCCACGGGGAAGCTAAGCGGGATCCTGGACGTGGGGCGCTCCTCGTGGGCCTCAGGAGGATCGCGGGAGGAAAGGCTTGTCGGTGTTGCGTTGCCGCGCGCCCTATCTCCCGCGACCGAATGGGGGCGCACCATATGTTGCGTTGCGGTGGGGCCGCAGAGGAAGATGCGGTGTTGTCAGGTTGCCGTCCTCCCTGTCCTCTGCGGCCGTCGGGGTGTTTTTTGGCGGCGGAGCCCAACACCTTAATCCGTCCCCAAGGAGGTTGTAGCCCTCGGGCTATCCGTCGGGGTGTCAGGGTAGAATGCTCACGCAACCCATTGGCACCCCCATAAAGGCGGTGAAGTATATGCTGTGGTTTTAGTGGGTATTACGGCCTTGCACTTCAGCCGTCGAGTCCCACATAACCCCCCGCTTTTCATCTTGAGGGGGGTATGCGTAAATGCATTTCCACAAAAAAAAAAAAGGTTTTAAGCTATAAAATGATTCAAAATGATTATCTAAAATAACCACTAACCTTGGAACTCATTTTGACGAGGATATGAAACAATGGTACCAATCAACATACCACATATCCTATGAGTTGCTCGAAGAGTATGCCAGTCTAAAAATGTAAGTTGAAAAAGTGTTGAAAGAACAATTCTACTTGTTTATATTTTATAATTATTTACAAAATAATAAGCAGTTTATTGACTATTCATACTACACAACAAAGAAAATATTAAAATAATTTTACTTTTGGGAAAGATTTATATTATATAAAACTCTATACTAACAATTTTTATTAATATAAATTAATTCTAGTTAAAATATTTACCTTTTGAATTCCAAACATATGCAACACCATTATCAACGTATAAAGGTATCATGATCCTGCAGTAATTAAAGAAATATAAAATCTTCAAATTTATGTTAATTTAAAAGATAAAATTATACTTTGTAATTATTAATTCTTAGCGCTCAACCAGATTTCTAACACTTGTAATATCTTATTTTATATTTTATACAGTGTTCTTTTAAATGGAAGCAAAGTTGATTTATGCATATACTTTAAAATCATTATTCATTTATTAATATTTATTTTATTTTATTAATATTTAGAAAAATACAATGAGAATAATGACATTGTTAGTTTTGTTTATATGTCAAAATGTGACAATGACATTGATTACAAAAAAGTGGTTGGGCGATTATGTTTAGTTGCCATTACAGATTTTTAAAAAAAATCTAAAATTCTTAAGCTATATCTACACGTTGGTACAATCTGCTTCAGCAAATAATTCTATGGTACTACGTATGTATATAATGTCTTTATTCATTTTCAGTTTATTACACACAATCTAAGTCACAAGTGCGGATGCCAGATAAGAGATCCCGAGATGCTTCCGAGATGAAAATAAAGTGAAGAGAACAGTCGTGGAACATTCACATTTCACGTCAAGTCGTCAAGTGTCAAAATTGTTCTGTACTCTGTGTGTGTAAATAACTGTTATTGTTATAATGACACAGAAAATATCAGCTGTTTCATTATAAACAACAATTTGCACGAGACAAACACAACTAATGAAATAAATCGAATAGTAAATGACGCTGTAGATCATTAAGATAAAATAAAAGTTATATATCTAGAACTGATTTCATCTTAACTAGATTTGTATCTTCATATTTACGGCTAAATAGTTACATAACTTATTATAAGAATGGCTACCAAAAAAGTTTTAATTGGTGAGTGAATGTTTGCATAAAATTATGTTTAAAAATTCTAATAAATGGTAGACAATTAGGCTAAAAACATAGCTAAGTATAACATTTTATTGTAACAAAAGTGTTTAAAAAAATTTGTTGTTCCTATTTTAAACAAAGTGATGACAATTATTTCAAATCTAATAATATTTTTATATACTATATTTTTTTGCTAAAATAACTAACTTCAATTATACTTAAATACCTTATACTAAAATTATTCTTGATAACTATACACATCAAGTTTTTTAATTGTTATAACATATATGAGAATTTTTTAAGAGAATATTGTTTAACAAATCCGTTACTTTCGTAGGTGGTGGTACAGGATTTGTGGGAACTCGTGCAAATAGACTTTTAAGGGCCAGTAACTACAATGTGGTCAATATATCTAGAATGCCTGCAGCTAATAATATATCTTGGACAACATTGGAGGCATCTGGATTGCCATCAAATACATGTGCCGTTGTAAATCTGGCTGGCCAGCAATTTATGGATTTTACAAAAATATGGAGTCCTGGGTCAGTGTGATTCTGATAATAGCTTTATATTTTTTTATTAATAATAATAACTTCTACAATTTCAGTTTTAAACAAAATGTTCTGAACTCTCGTGTATACACTACAAGAGCATTAGCTACAGCAATAAACAAAAGCAAAAGTAAACCCAAAGTGTTTGTTTTGATAACTGGTGTCGGGGCCTATGAGCCATCTGAAACTAATAGATATGATGAGTCTAGTCCTTCAACTGGCAATGATTTTTTTTCAAAACTCCTTGTTGAATGGGAGAAAGCAGCTTATGTAGATCCACCTGTCCGACTTGTAAGTGAGATTACACTTTTCATCTAACTTACATGAAGTTAAAAGTTACAATATTTATATATGTTTTATTTAATAACAAAAATTGGGTTTTGTTAGCAAGCTTTAATGACCCATAAATGGTTTTGAAAGGATCAAGAATCATGGCACCTTAATAACTGTTATGACAAAACTGAGTCAAAAGATCTTGTACATAATATGAAACTTTGCAAAATTATTTCTCTAAAATATATATTTTATTTAAAAAATTCAATGTTATTAAATATATTAGTGTTTCATTAAATAATGCAAGAACAGACAAATAATTTAATAATAACAATGACTTGAAAATGTTCATGTTAACAACTGTAGTGGCAGTATATATATTTATTACTAGCTGATACCATATATTGCTGATGCTTGGTATATTAAGAAAGCTTTCTTATGTACGAAGGAAAAAACATCAAAATGATCGCAAGCAAAAATATACTTTGTTTTAACATACATAACTGAACATGCACTGCATATACAAATCGTTGTTTCTTGAAACTTTAGTAACTTTTTATTAAATGAAAATATTGCAATCATTGTTTTTTTTTATAAGGGCAAGTTACTAAGAAATAAAATTTAGAAAATTACATTGAAATCTATCCAGTAGTTTTTCCGTGATTCGTGCACATCTGCAGACCTCTATCATTTTATTTATATAGATAATACATTTAATGTAGATGTTCGAAGTTGGGTCAACTGGCAATGACTCATGGATAACCCAATCCACTATGAATAATATTTTTAATGCTCTTAAAAGACTATCGTCCAGCCGAAACACTAGGTAGTTGAATTTTTTTATATTTAGTATAGTCAATATTAAACATCAGTGAATGGTTTATCTTCAATGCCTCGTTTGTGCAATGCACACTTTTTTTAACGAATGAATGTAATTGTTTGGATCCTAATATGCCTTAATTTTGGATAAAAACTTATTACCAACACCATGGTTCCTTATAAATAATTTGAATATTATATATGAATATCCACACAAGTGTTTGTTTATTGCTTTCAGGTAATAATTAGATCTGGAGTGGTGTTAGGTCGTGAAGGTGGTATGATCAAGAATATGATACTGCCATTTTACTTCGGCCTCGGTGGTCCAATAGCACCCGGCAAACAATTTCTACCATGGATCCATATAGAAGATTTAACCAGACTAATTCAATTTGCAATAGAAAATCAAGAAGTTAAAGGCATATTAAATGGTGTTGCTCCTCAAGTTATCACTAATACAGACTTCACAAAGGTAGATTCAATTGAAAATTTAAAAATATATTTACAATTTCTCGAAAACAATCTTCAAATGTTTTTCAATGGTATTTTGCTGTTTCAATGATATCATGTTTTAAGTTTTTAATATACTTATAATATGGAATAAGCTCCACCTTCTCCTCAAAAAGAGGAGAAGAGGCCTTAGCCTAGCAATGGGACAATTACAGGCAGTTACTACTTACTTACTACTACTAAATATAAATATTTTTTTAGGCGTTTGCTAAAGCTCTGTCTCGACCAGCAATCTTCACAGTCCCCGAGTTTGTATTAAATCTTCTTCTACACAAGGAAAGAGCGATGATGTTAACTAAGGGCCAACACGTTATCCCCAAGAGAACATTAGAATATGGTTTTCAGTACAAGTATCCTAATATAGACGTAGCGTGTGCGGAATGTGCTCACCTATTCTCAAAGAATTAATATACTCAATTAAGTAGGTAATAATAATTTGTAATGAATTTAAAATAGATGAAATGTAATTTATATATTAAAAAAATACTAAGATACAATTTAAAAGACATGATGAATAAACTGACTTAATATAAGATTTGTATTAATAAAACGATAATTCGATCTTGGATGTCATTGTTTCTGTTACATTATGAATTTGAAGCTTATTTTCTGGATGTCATGAATTAATATCTTTTAATCGCAGATAATAAACCACGGTCAATGAATACAGACGTTACATAGAAGCGCAGTTCTTATGGGCGCTCTGAAGACAAGTTTTCTGCGACCTAAAATTCCGCTTGGTAGCGTGGCAGTCGTTCCCCAGCATACGCTTAACTACGAGAGCAAGAGAGACGGACGTTCCCCAGCGTATCTTAACTACGAGAGCAAGAGAGACGGACGTTCTCCAGTGTATCTTAACTACGAGAGCAAGAGAGACGGACGTTCCACAGTGTATCTTAACTACGAGAGCAAGAGAGACGGACGTTCCCCAGCGTATCTTAACTACGAGAGCAAGAGAGACGGACGTTCTCCAGTGTATCTTAACTACGAGAGCAAGAGAGACGGACGTTCCACAGTGTATCTTAACTACGAAAGCAAGAGAGACGGACATTCCCAGCGTATCTTAACTACGAGAGCAAGAGAGACGGAGAATGTCATAAAGCCGACAAACTACGAACTAAACTGGGGAGACCCCACTTGGAATCGGCACACCAAATCCTTAAGAAGTGCGCTTCTAAGTAACGTCTGTATTCATTGTCACGGTCTTGTATACAGGTCTAGCAACCGTCCAATTTCAGTGGTGAGAGATAGGCGCGATTGTGTAACAACGTTTGTTTCGCAGTGTAACTATAGGTATTTAACATAAGGGAATCTGTCATATACCACCAATATTGCCCAGTGCGCCATAAGCAATGAATACAGACGTACTCTGAATTCATTGGCCATAGTGTTACTCTGCCATACAAGACCAATCCCTTTTTTATATAAAAAACCGGCCAAGTGCGAGTCGGACTCGCGCACGAAGGGGTACCATTATCTATAAAAACGGCAAAAACATCATGTCTTATATGGGAGCCCCACTCCAATATTTATTTTATTCTGTTTTTAGTATTTGTTGTTTTAGCGGCAACAGAACTACATCATCTGTGAAAATTTCAACTGTCAACTATCACGGTTCGTGAGATACAGCATGGTGACGGACGGACTGCGGAGTCTTAGTATTAGGGTCCCGTTTTATCCTTTGGGTACGGAACCCTAAAATATATATAATTAGATGTATTTGATAGTAATGATTTTAAATTGGAATAATAAAAAAAGTAGCCGAACATTTCATTGGTGCAATGTAATAATTTATTAACAAGTTAATGGTACGTACAAACATCGGTATTACATATTTTGTATGACATCAATATATACTATATATATCTACCTTATTTTATTAATTTATTTTTATTTATATATTTTAACTATTTTATGGATTATATATGTACATAAAAAATTGTATATAAACAAATTACGTATAATTTATATTAATTAAATTACATAAAACATTATAAGCTATCCAATATAGGATATAATTATAATTACAATCCTAACATAGGCAACCTTTGACGTCCTACCATCCAGATAACAAAAAGATCTCATATTCGACTTAACGGGTACTGCAAATAATCCTATGTTTTATCGTCTTTGTTCGAAGCTTAATATGTTTTACACGACGTTTTATACGCCATTAAATAATAGTGCATTTCAAAACAGTGCAATAAACCTTAGTGTCAGAAATGATAAATCAAAGTGCTATTTAAAACTGAATACTTAACAATCGCGACAAAAATGTAATATGCTGATAATTAAAAATATGTACTCAAAGGATGGAGCTACTGTCGAGTTAATAAAAAAAATATATATATATATATATATATATTTTGAGCGACTCGTGTTGGTGAACACCCATGTTATAAATAACTATTTACAATTAAAAGCTAGTTTACGCTTTATGCTAGTCGCATTCTTAAAATAAACACAATGTTTCTGCGAGTTCTTTCGTATTTTAGAAATAGGTATAATTTTCTGATTGTCGTAGAAACTTCTAAAATGCGTGATATTGATGCTGGATCGGGAGATTTACGGCCGATTACTGAAACGTTACTTAAATCTTAAATGCAACTTAATTATTAATGACGCCGTTAATATAAAATTTTGCATACTAATTTAAGAGCTTTTCAATGTTAAGTAGCGTTTAACTTTAAGGGACGTTTCAGTATTCGGCCGATAGAGGGACCTATATAGTATATACGTAGGTACCATCTACTGAGGTATCTTAGAACTTAATAGTTCTACAAACTGACGCTGACATCATTGTACAAAGGATAACACGACTATTAAAGTTTTTTTGTATGTATGGATATTTTGTGCTCCATCTTTTGTACTATTTAAAAAAAAGAGAATTACACATTTTGGTACGTTTTTGGTGAAAACAGTTTTATACGTTCAATTTTTCTGTTGGGAGGTACCAAACATTAAAAGGTCCAGTTTTCAAGGGTTTTGTACTTTCATGACCTTTGTAAATCTCTCGACTAATGTTGTTATATATTTGCGGAGTATTTCCTGTCGCATGCGTCCTACGTCTAGTACTTCTTCGTGATTAGCTTCTGAGTCTAGATCATAGCTCGTTACGCATTCATTCGTAATCAAGGACAAAGCGAACACGTTCATGTCGCAATGTCTAGCTGTGATTACCTGCAAAAAAAAATATGGTCGTGATATACGTAATGTATATTATATTAGTTTTTTTATGTTATATTTATCGTTATTTAAAACACTTATACAAAGAATGGATACTTGCCTCGTGCACCGTAGACATCCCTACGGCGTCAACTCCAACCATTTTCAACATATTTAATTCAGCTACAGTTTCAAAGTTAGGTCCGCCTAGACAAGTATACACACCTTCCCTTACAATATTGTCTATGTTTAGTTCTTTTGCCACCTTAAAAAAAACCAGTTCGAATGTTATTACAAACGATTAACAAGTTTTTGCCTAGTTGAAAATAGTAAAACAACATATTAACGAATAGTATGTCTTCAATATATATTTTTTTATATAAAACTTGATAAATACGGCAATTATCTAAGGAATAGATATTTTTTTTCAATTATGTCTTTTTTTATCTCTTCTATTGTCCCATAAGCTATTGTTAAATCTTCTTTCATACTAAAAAAAACTTGTAGATTTAAACTTGATAAGATAAGAATAAATTTGAATGACTTTTCAGGCTAACATTTGTAACGTGTAACCCTAACCGATAACCTATCAAACTCTCGAGAATCGTTACTTACAATGGAACCGCTTATCTTCTCATAATACAGTGATCTTGTAACCCATTCAAAGGATTTAAAACATATCCTGGTTGAGATAGTAAGAAGTAACAATAATCAAAAGATACAAAAGTTTTATTCATTACCTAGCTATCCTTACAACACAATATTATGCTGAACATGTAATAAATTCTATAGGTATATATTATTATTATCAACTATTAATCAAATTAATATTTGCTTTGCAAAGTGAAGACACAATTTACCTCTTTAGCAATTTTCCTGTATTCAAATCTGTACGCCTTGTTCATTGGAGGGAATCTTGGTCCAAATCTTTCATCGTTGGGGCCATGCAATGGGTTGTTTCCAGCAAAACCCATCATGTTGATGTGATCTTTTACTATCATCAGATCTCCGATCTTATAGTTAGGATTAAGGCCACCAGCCGCATTAGTGGCAATCAACGTTTGCACTCCGAGAAGTTTCATGACTCGGACTGGTAAACAGCACTAAAAAATAAATGTTTTTTTTTTTACATTATGGTGTTAATATTATTACAAAATACTTTTATATAATATTGTTTTTGTTTAATGTAGGTGAAAGATGTCTGAGGTCGCTTATCTAAGCGATTTTATTATTAAAGATTATTATTTTATCTATAAATTGGTCTAACTCTAATCCACTATTGCTAAGCGATATTTTTCCTTTAGTGATTAGATCATAATGGTTTTTCCATATTCTCTTATTTTCAATACCAGTAATGTTCTTCATGACCATACTTGGGAACACCATCCTTACCAGCAATTTTTTTAAGGATTTAAAAACTTTTACTTGCTCTATTAAAAAGGCTTTATATTTTTAGTGTGTTTCGCTTACTTAATATGTTTAAGCGGTAAATATATTAAAAACTTAAGGTATTTTTATGCGTAGTTAAACTGATGCAATTTACGGAAAGATTAACAATCTCTACAAATACAATGTAAAATATCAGTTAAGAAAGTCGCTCTTCGCTACCAATAGAAACCAATACGATAATATAAAATAAACTGACATAATATACAAACAATGATTTTAATAACAATAATTATGTATTTAAATCGTTAAAATAAATTATAATTTTTGAACCTATATATATATTATAGAAAGCATAAATGTTTTATATTTTCTGTTTAAACATATGCTTTCATATTATTATTATAAACTAGTAGGTAGTATATTATTTTGTATTGTTGCCAGTTCGAAAAATATGTACAAAATTTTATCTCAATCGGGTCATTTGCAAACTCCTCCAAGAATACGTGAAGAGTAAAGGTGATGTCAATTTTTTTAAACATATTGTAAGTGAATTTAAAAAAATATAATATGCTAACAGCATTTAATTTTAATAATATGTCGATAACCCTCTACGAAATGACTTTCAGTCAGTCCAGTAGCAGATAAAGCTATCACTTGACAAACTAAGTAATAAGCAATAAAAAAATATAAAATAAGTAATTAATCGAAAAAATAAATTTTAACAAAAACAGAAAAGGTAAAATCCATGCTCATCTATTTTATCTGTGTAATTTCTTAAAGCTATTCCATATGTAGAGACAAAGGCAGCGCGCTCACCAGCAACTTTTGTCTCCGTGACAGTTTCGTCACCCTCATCAATTCCATGGACTTGTATGGAGATGCGCTCACGCGGCGACAAAATGTTTGTCACTTTCACCCTCCGAGAGCGCACTCCGCTTTGGATAGGTGACATGACAGTGACAAACAAGTGTTTTTGTCGCCGTGACAAAGTTGCTCGTGAGCGGTATCGCTAAATCCTAGTTTGTATGGTAAACTTTATTCAATATGTTTCTATCACGGTCTGTATACGACCGTGATAGAAACCACGGTCGTATACACACGGTCTTGTAGACCGTGGCTTCTATAACTTTCGACGCCATTAATAAAGTGTAGCCTTTTGTTATTATTTTTTACATTCATTAATAAATGTTAAAGGTAATGGTAATTTTTATTCCGATTGCACAGATCTAATCAATTAAAGCTTTCTTAAAATAACAATATTTCAATAATTTTTAATATTAATGTGATAAATTAATTTAATCTAATAATAGCCTCGATCTAGATTTTGATAATTACTTCATTTATAATTACACAGACCTTGATAATATAGAAAATATACTTAAGATGAAAATAAGACGTTATAAAATATTACCATAACTGATTCATTTATCAGCAATTTATAAACTTTTCGAATAATTATATTATTAATCAAATGACAACGTAGAATTCCCTAATGCTTAAGAACTGTATGAACTATGAAGTAATCTTTAGATTATTCGAATCACCTCAGAGCGTAATTATTAAATATTTATTTATTGAATTGTTTTTATAATAACGAACGTAGATACGAGGCCGTTATCAAACGCGTCATTAATTCACTATAGGAGGTTGACGATAACACTTTGACCGGGGAGGGTCAGTTCTAAAGAACTACTACGACTAAAGTCGAGACCCTTGCATCAGTCAATCCAGATCTTTCTACAAATGAATTGTTATTTTTTATTTTGTCATTGAACGTCAAAAAATAAAAATGTTTTATTTTATTTATTAGTTATATCAATATTATCATAACTAAAATAATATCCTATCCAATCTTGTATCATTGTTAAAATAAATATAATATGTAATAAATAGCCTGGAATTACACTGGCTCACTCACCCTCCAAACCGGAACACAACAATAGCAAGTACTGCTATTTTGCGGTAGATAATGAGTGGGTGGTACCTACCCAGACGAGCTTGCACAAAGCTCTACCACCAAGTAAAAAAAATGCATTTAAAGACAAGAGACAAACGCTCATAATGCGTTATTTTTTCTCATGCCATACTTTATCTATGCGAAACATATCTCTCACCTTCCAAAGTGGATAACCTTCAAAATAGTGGAAGCGACCCTGCATGGCAACAACTGGCACATCACCGAGACGACCAAACACCAATTTCCCGTAGTGTCCCTCTACGGTACTCACGGGGAAATTCGGTATTTCCTCATAAGGAATACATTGGGCCTCTGTTATGGTCTCTGCTAAAGATCCTGTATATATAAATAATAATATATTAACAACATTACACAAACATTTTAGAGTTAAATAAATGTTAATGAAATCAGAAACTAAGCGTTTTATAAATATAATCAAATTTAAGCTGAGCTAGTTTTTCTAGTACCGGTTATTTTGAACAATTTTTATAATAAACAGGTTCTTTAAGATGACTAAAATATTCAACTCATCATAACAAGAATAATAAGCGAATTAGATTAGGTAGGTAAATCGTATATTCATAAGATTATATAATAGATAATTATTCGTATACATAATTATCAATTGTTACAAGAAAAAATTCCATCACCTAATGAAAGCACAAGTTAAACAATATAGAAGCTATCACTATTTATTATGTATAGGTATGTAATTCTAAGCAATATATACCCTCGTTCCAATACGAACCGAGCCCAGAACCGCAAATAACACCAATTTTAGGTCTCACTGGAGTTTTAGATAGGAGGAAGTTTGCAGTCTCTACCAACATTTCATACGAGTATCTGCAAAAAGTATAGGAATGCTGCTTTATTTCCTGCAATTATCATTCTAATTCAAAGTATAATCTGTTTTTTTTTGTATTTAGTGTATAAAATATATGATTAAATTATGTTTATAATCCAAGTTCTATATTAACGAATGCGCCATATTTTAATCAAGACAAGTTTTTTTGAGATAGGTATAGTCTAATCTAAATTCTCAAATAAAACAAATCCATTAGTACTTGATTCGCTAGTATAGTCGTAACATGTAAATCAGCATTGGAGGCTTTTTAATTATCACTATCTTGTAATTTAGTAATATTTCAAATAACGACGAAATGATAATAACGATACGATATAACTTTTTTCCGATTTTTCAAAGTTAATCAAATAAAAATGTAACTTATTAGCTATTACTTAGTATAATATATATTTTCTGAGTACATTGTTTGAATTAATAAGCGGTTTTTTTCCAGAATTAATTTGAGAATTATAACATCAACTTGCCAGCATTTTTGCGAAAGTAGTGCCCGCCATACATAGGTGTAGGTACATACAAATTGGTTTCGATGTATTTATTTGTCTCATGTTAAAAGAAATTAAATATAATTACAAGAAACATTATTTATTTTACTGTTTTTTTAACGTTTAATCAAATTATAAATTAAATTAGATTGGCCCGTAAACTTGTTATTTTTTCTTTGTATAATTTTTTTTTATAATATCAAATTATAATTTGTTATTTTAAAATTATACCTATGCAGTATTTATATTTATTCAAATATACACAAAAAAAAGAAAAAAAAAGTATGAACGCGGTGTAATGACTTCAAACGAGTTCCCAAGGTTTGGCGGAGGTAATAAAAGTAAACAGCAAATATGTGCTAAAGAATATCGAGTATGCATTATAAGTCATTGGTACGTCAACTGGATCGTCCAAGTTGATTCATTACTATCGTATCTCAGAAATGATAACAGGTTTCGTTGTTAAATAACCTTTATTATCCTGTTGTTTGTGATAATAATTAGCAAAACAATAGCTGGGTTCAAATCGTTAACTATTTTCAGAAAAGCTATTTGCCCAACAGACATCAATTTAAGGAGTATGATAGAAAAATATTCCCAATTAACCCTAGTTGATTCTCGACTTGTTGGTAATTGTATCACATACGGCCTTTATCTAATCGTTTTCAATGATATAAACATATTTATTATATCAGTTTACTTCTGATTTCCGTTAAATAAACCAATGTCTGTTGTAATAATGCAAAAAATTAAATCATAGTCTACCTTTTGTGTTCGTTTCCATTTGTATCAGTTTCCACTTCAGGTAGAGCCTTTTTAGCGGGAGAATCGACCTTGCTTCCGTTCATAACGTCAACATTGATTGGAGCCATCACTGCACAATTTATAAAATTAATGTAAATAAAAACAGATAAAATCAGAGTAGTCTACTGTCGTCAATGACACAATGTAAAATGCGTTAGGTTGGACTCTCGGTCAGTTTTATAGTGTGTGGTGGACACTGCGAGAAATAACAACTCGCTTAGTATTAAATGACTTCTTTATATAATTTTTAAATCGTTATCAGTACCGTCATTATAACGATTTCATGCGATGTATATATGTCATCATTTTTCAACAAACAAATGAACCAATTAGTTAGTGCGATTTAGTTTTTTCTTGGTACGTTTAAATATTATTTTTTATTTACACGGGTTGTTTTTTATCATATAATAATAATGAAAATAAAATCTTATATTCGTGTTTAATTTAGAAATAAAAGTAAGCCTATCAGCCCGTAAATGATTGCACTAGAATGAGGCCTTAACTTCCTCTTCTTTGGAAGAGAAGACTTGAAATGTTGGTTGGGCGGGTCTAAGCCTGCACTCATCGGTTAAGATTCACTTAATTATACTAATCACCCAGCCAAAGCTCGATCATTAATGTGAAACCAATAAATATTAATAAAAATAAACTTAAAATTACATGTTTCTTTAATGAAACATCATAAAACACTTAAAAATCGCATAAACAGAGATGGCACAGTTATTGCACCAGCTGATAATGTCTTTATAGAAGAATTAATTTAAAACGGCAAATTAAAGTGTTTCTACTATGTACTAGTTTTTAATTCAGTAATAGCTGCAAAGTTAGTTAAAATTACTTTTAATATTTTAATTAATTTCACCTGTTAAGTACACGACCCGGTACACGGTGGCTGACGATTCAAAAGTAATTATTGTTAAAATGTATTTTAATATTTAATATAATATTATTTACTTATTACTATACAAATTATTAGCGTAATAAGTCATTGTTATTCATGTTATAAATAAAATATATTTTACATATACAATATATTTTCCTGGCTTTTATTTCATTTATATAATAATATTAATAATACAACCTACATGAATCGTTATATTTCATATTAAACTAGCTGTACCACGCGGTTTCACCCGCGTTTAATTAATAAAAATATAATTAATAAAAATAAGCCTTCCTCGATAGAAGGAAAATTATTTTCACGTTGAAAAAATATTTTCAGCATGAAAATATTTTTTGAATTCGAATCAGTAGTTCTTGAGATTAGCCGGATCAAACAAACAAACTCTTCAGGTTTATATTATATTATATTAGAATAGATAGATGTTAATGAATTGACTAACATAATTAAAAATACAACCAATTGTGTTACCTCCAAAGTGCAACTATAGCTATTTCAATGGGTCACATCAAAAACTCGAATCTAATGAAACTTCAAACGTTTAATTATTAACATCAAAGGTTGGTATTTACAGAACTTGTACATATGATATTACTCACGTAGCCGCCGTTTGTTAAGAATTTTAAATTTCTCGCAATTTTCCGCAAAACATTTACCTTCTTCTAAATTCCTTTTTCAAAGTCATTCGAACACCAAGTGCGCAATACGAATTCCCTAAAAGACACGTGACCTGATATATTTTTCCGATAAGCATAGAAAAATGTGAGGAACATAATGTCTTGTTATTGTTAAGAACTCTTCTTGCGTCTTTTAACTTCCAGGTTTGAATAACTAATGTTGTTACGTAAGATTTTGCGATTTTATCTTAAAAAAGCATTGAAATAGCACTTCATCGTTTTATTAGTATTGCTTTACTCTTTAACGAAAAGACATGTGGGCTTTAATCATATTTATTTTATTTTTAATTATATTTAAAGAGTTTATACAAAAACCACCTTCGTATCCTCCAGGTTATTCAAATTATATTTTAAAAAAGTATTTAAATTAATATGTAGAGTAACATTATTATTTCGTTTTAGGTCCACCGTTATTACCAATGTTAGGCAACATCTTATCCGTTTGGTCGAATTTGAAAAAGTTTAAATATCATCATACTGTTTGGCAATATTGGTCAAATAAATATGGACCTATTCTGGGGCTACGTCTTGGTTTAGTCAATGTCGTCATCGTTTCCGGTAAGGACTTCATCAGGGAAGTATCGACAAGAGACGTTTTTGATGGCAGGCCGAATGGATTTTTTTACTTAATGAGATCCTTTGGAAAGAAACTTGGTAAGTGTATGTTTAACGACGTTGTAAATATCATACAAATTTGACCTTACATTTCAATTATTGGGTACGTATAGTGCGAAACCAATAAGCATTATTGTTTGCCAATTGTCTTTTATTACGACAGAGACAGTTGATAAATAATCGCAAGGCTTATGTAACAAATCAATAAACATGCCGTCTGCTAAAAATAAATTAAATACTAACAACGGGATCTCTTAAAGCATTTGTATTTTGTTGAATATATCTACATGAATTTAGATTGCCTACTTTTGTATCAAATTAATGTAATATAATAGAAAAAGCGAGTACATTATTTTTAATCAAAATTCCTAATAGACTAGATATATCATTCATCAGGTATGATGACCAAAACTCTATTATTAACCCCTTTATCAAAATATATGCCCATTCTTTATTTAGCTAAATTCGTCCGGCTTTAAACTAATGTGAAATATAGTTCGCTCTGTTGTCGACATTCAACTGTAACTATTACTGAATATATATGAATTAGAATGTTTTAATTTTTTTCATTGATAGCTCTAAAGCTACCAAACAAAAAATAAGGGAATCGATTACAAACAGAACAGAAAAGTAGTAGTGTTTTTTCATTGCCTATTTAAATACATATATACCTACATATTTTTTTGATAAACAGGTTTGGTATTTTCGGATGGACCAACATGGGTTAAAACACGACGTACGGTTCTGCAAAGTCTTAAGCGGTTTGGTTATGGTTCACGAACAATGGAAAGTAATATAAGTGACGAATGCAAAGCCCTTGTTGAATTGAGATTGGCTGAACCTGGAAAATCGGTGCCAGTGAATCACATGTTTGACATTTCTATCGTTAATATTCTATGGAAATTAGTTGCTGGAAAAAGGTAAATGAAAAAACATTTAAGAACCTAATTAATATAACATTTCTAACTTAAATTAAGGTATTATTTGAAACGAAAAGTTTATTCTACAATAAATTGAATGATTATTATTATGTACACAGCATAAAAACCAGCATAAATAAAACATGTTTTTATTTTTGCAAGCTGAGAACTTAAGCTGGACTTTTTAGTCATTTCTAGTATTAAATAACATTTTTTTATCGATTTTACCGATGACTTTGTATTATTATTTAATGATTTTAAACAAATTCCTTGTTGAAAATATTATTAAAGTTAAATCGAGAAATTGACCTTTTCAATTAAGTCCATTTTCTACCGAAATCTTAATTTAACATATTATATCATTATCATTTTACTCGTTTTGGATTAAATTCATTAGTTCCTAATAACAAAAAGATAAATATTTTTTATTATACATTTTAGGTATGATTTAAAAGATGAACAATTGAACATTTTATGTGATCTAATTACAAGATCATTCAAGGTGGTAGACATGAGTGGTGGCATTTTAAATTTTTTACCATTTCTCAGACATGTAATGCCTAACATAATTGGATATACAGAATTAAAAAGCATTCACAATGCAATATATAGCTTTTTAAACGTGAGTATTTCAAATTAAATTATGAAGTATGTATTGAAGTATAGATAAAGAACTTTAATATACGAGACCAGGAAACGCCACAAATTATGAGTAGGGTCTTACTTTTTGTAATTTAAATAAAAATTACCATGTTTTTTGTATTAAGACAAAAAAAACTTTTGTCTGGTGCATTTATTAAATAACTAATGAATTACAATAAAATTCAAATTTAGTAAACAATATAAAATACTGCTGCAATATAACTAGACATGTATAAAATTTTATAAAATTAATGTAAATGTCGGAATACATTGATAAGCGGATGAAGTCATGTCTGTGAATCGTGTATTTTAAGATTTTTTTATACTTAACTGGTTTTTAAAGCAACATGGATTATAAAAATCTTGTATTTATACAAATATTATTCGTCAACTCATATTATTAATTTAAAAACGTTTTTGAACCCATACTTAATTTATCTATTTATACTTAGTATCTTTGAATTTTTTTAGGTCACTATACAAGAACATCGAGCTACAATAGATGTGAAGAATCCGAGAGATGTTATCGACATGCTCCTGGTTGAAACAACAGCAGACAAAAAAGATCCTTGTCCGTATATTTTTTATTTATATGTTTAATTAAGTCGTCTGTAGTCTGACTTAATCCACTGTATATGGCTATTGTTTTCATTAATCATAATTAATGTATAATGTTTTTGATCTTGCTTTATCTAAATACATAAATTACAGTTATTATTCCATAGAAGTACTCATTAAAGTAAAATTTTCCTATTAGTGACTGATGAAGAACTCCAAGTAATATGCCTTGACCTACTTGAAGCCGGAGTTGAAACTGTCAGCAATACGGCAGTGTTCATGCTGTTGCACATAGTGAGAAATGAGAAAGTTCAGAAAAGACTGCAACAGGAAATTGATATGGAAATTGGATCTTGTCGACAACCTACTCTTAGTGATAGAGCCAGGTAACTAGTTTGTCTTACAAATAGTCGCATTAGAGCACTATATGAACATGACAGATGTCTACTTCTAGTAGGTTCAATTATCAAATTGATTCCAAGATTATTTTAATCCCATCTAGCATTTCATCAAAAAATATTCAAAACGGTCCCATTGTTGACATTTAATATATTATACGTATATTATTAAAAACTCGTAAAGTATAAATCTTGTAATATTTTAACCAATAAATAACAAAAAAGTCATGAATGCTACATTATACTGAAGTACCGTCATGTATAACAATTGAAGAGGCAGATCTCTAGACCATATAAAAGATGCAAAAAGAGCTGGGGCCGAATTCTAAGCTGTGACGATAACGATACGTTACCGATTCGATTCCGATCCAAGTTTGACTATTCTATAGTTATTCGTATCGGAACCGAACCGATATAATGTTAACATATACCGATATATTCAAACGAAAATTAATTGTTAATTTGTATGCCAATAGTTAATAATTAAATCGAAGAATAGGAAAAGTGATAAATGACAACGATCCCGCTTTGATTCGATTGCGATAAAGTGGCAATTTGTTAGCATGAATTTATCCCCTGTATTTATATGTAAGTAGGTATAGTATAATTAATTATTGGTTAGTAAATTCTATAAAACATATTTAAATGTGTATTTTTAATAAAAATATATGTTATCTTATCATATTTAAGTTCAATAACAACACCAAAATATTGCGTATCAAATAAACATGTTTTTAACAGAATGGTGTATACCGAAGCTGTGTTACTAGAAACGTTACGAATATCCAGTGTAGCAGCAGTTGGTATACCTCACATGGCGTTGGACGATGCAAAACTTGGAAATTACATCATACCAAAGGTACATAGTAGTTTTCAGTAACAGTAAAAGTTATATTTGAATGATACTGCTGAGCTAAGCTGAGATGACCCAGTGGTAAGAACGCGTGAATCTTAATCGATGATCGTGGGTTAAAACCTGGGCAAGCACCACTGAATTGAATGTGCTTAATTTGTGATTTTGAATTCATCTACTGCGTGTAGATGTAGGAAAACATCGTGAGGAAACCTTTTTTTTTTTTTTTTTTTTTTCGCTGTGGAAATGCATTTACGCATACCCCCCGCAAGATGAAAAGCGGGGGGTTATGTGGGACTCGACGGCTGAAGTGCAAGGCCGTAATACCCACTAAAACCACAGCGTATACTTCACCGCCTTTATGGGGGTGCCAAGGGGTCGCGTGAGCATTCTACCCTGACACCCCGACGGATAGCCCGAAGGCTATAAGCTCCTTGGCGACGGATGAAGGTGTTGGGCTCCGCCGCCAAAAAACACCCTGACGGCCGCAGAGGACAGGGAGGACGGCAACCTGACAACACCGCATCTCCTCTTCCTCTGCGGCCCCACCGCAACGCAACAAATGGTGCGCCCCCATTCGGTCGCGGGAGATAGGGCGCGCGGCAACGCAACACCGACACGCCTCTCCTCCCGCGACCGCTCCCGGCTGCAGGGGATGGACAGAACCGTCCCCCACAGCGAAACACCCAGCGGCCGCAGAGGACAGGGAGGACGGCAACCTGACAACACCGCATCTCCTCTTCCTCTGCGGCCCCACCGCAACGCACAAATGGTGCGCCCCCATTTGGTCGCGGGAGATAGGGCGCGCGGCAACGCAACACCGACACGCCTCTCCTCCCGCGATCACTCCCGACTGTGAGGGACAGACAGAACTGTCCCCCGCACCCGCCCTCTGGGCGCATCCAACGCAAGCCTCCTCCTGAGGCCCACGAGGAGCGCCCCACGTCCGGGATCCCTCTTAGCTTCCCCGTGGCCGGCCTTACCACGGTTACTGAGCCCCCCCACCACGACAAGGTGGAGATCCCACGCGGGGGGGATCGTGAGGAAACCTGCATGTGTCTAATTTTACTGAAATTCTGCCACATATGTATTCCACCAATCTGCATAGGAGCAGCAATCTGCATAAGCTTCAAACCTTCTCCTCATAAGAGGAGAGGAGGCCATAGTAGTATAGTAGCTAGATAACCCTATCATAAAAGTTGCCTTCTTTTGTGAGTGTACTTTTGCATCGACTTGTTAGTTCTATCAAAACCCGACCATAAAAGTAGATTTGATAACCTCATTAAAAGTAACCTAAAAGTCGCCTAAAAATATAACACACGATTAATTCAGTGATTCTTCAAGTTATGCAGATTAAAATTATATTTGTATTTTTGTTTCTTCTTTTTACTACTCTCCAAACTTGACACTGGAGATTTTTTACATTTTCTGTCTGACATTTGAACTTTAAGTTAATTATGAATATGATTCGTACATTCGATATTTGTTCGGTCTTAGATATTTTTGAGGATTCTTTCAATTTTCTTAATGGGTAGACCATACCATCAAAAAGACTAACCTTATCCTCTGGTTTTACCTCACTGACCACCTGATAGTGAAAACATCCTACTACTTATTATCTTAATAATTATATTAATTGGTATACGGGTCCTACTTTTTAGTAATATTGACTCAGTAACACATCTCTATCATTGAGGAATGAGCGAACCAATTGATCTAAATTATTTTAATTTAAAGCATTTTTTTTGTTTACTAGAATATTCCAATTAATATTTCAGGGAACTCTAGTATTACTCGCTATCCACGACTTACATAATGGACGTCATTGGAAAGATCCAGAAATATTTCGACCAGAGCGTTTTATAACTAAAGAAGGAAATTTAATACAAGATGAATGGTTAATGCCTTTTGGAAGTGGTAATTATAGATATTTTTTTTAATAGTTATGAAAGTATGAAAAGCTTGTAGTTTTGTATCTCTTTGCCTATTTGATGATCATTTGAAGTGTTTAAACATATTTTTAATGCAACTGTTCATAGCACATATCAATAAAAAACATCTCTGTCTGCCATAAATATTGGCTTCGTAAGCTGTGAAGATGCCAAATATACATATTATTGATTTACATATTTATTTAATCAGCCAAGTTTTTCTACCTACGTTTTCTAAAAAAGCCTAGTGAGCTCAGTGTAGACGCGGATTTAAACTGGGTTAAAAATACAGGCAAGATATCATGTGCCTAATTTGTGTTTATAAATAATAATCACTCATTGCTGAGCATGATGATGATACTGGACGATGGAGGATGAACAGAGATGGGGATGAGATGGGCGATGAACAGAGGCTTTAACCAGATGTGGGATAGTGACAAGATTTTAATTCATTTTATATTTTCGACTCATATTTTATTATAATTCAATTAGGTAGGTATTTTATAAATAGATTTTTTATAAATAATAATCACTCATTGCTGAGCATGATGATGATACTGGACGATGGAGGATGAACAGAGATGGGGATGAGATGGGCGATGAACAGAGGCTTTAACCAGATGTGGGATAGTGACAAGATTTTAATTCATTTTATATTTTCGACTCATATTTTATTATAATTCAATTAGGTAGGTATTAATATAAATAACTTTAACATTGAACTAAACATAACAAAATAAGTGTTTAACTTATTACTTACCTATAAACAGACACACATGCTCACACTCATATCTATAATAAAATTGATATGGAATGAATGTCAATGTCATTACAAGGATAAAAATGGTATCTTTTTGGAAACACATTTATTTACCTGTCATGGAAATTATCGCATCATCAAATGTCAGGCGCATTGATTGTACGGATTTTCGTGCGATAAAATAAAAAAACTCGACAGCTTATATGTATATTTACGTGTATATGTTTATAAATGAAAACATTTTTTTTAAAGTTTCTAGTTTTGTCCAAGACCGTCTCGATAGGTACCATTCATTTGTAAATTAATTCACCATCAAACTATTGTGTATTACCATGTTCCAGTTTAGACAGTAATTGATCAAAGTAATTACGTAATTAACGGCCGAATACTGAAACGTCATTCAAATATTAAGTGCAACTTAATTATTTGGGACGCTTTTAATTTCAAATTTAGTACGCGAAATTAACGGCGTCTTAAATAACTAAGTAGTAAGTGGTTCGCGTTGTTAGTGTAAGAAATATTAACGGTTTAACCATGTAATCGAGTGGTCAAAATTCACAGGTCGCCCATTTGCACCTCTGCTTTTCAATATTAATTCGCGTTAGGACACAATTAGTAATTTTGCTTTGATAATCATATCTATTTAAAAGATAACCTTGTCATTTGATATGTTTATAGATCAGTAGAGCATTTAAAACCAGTAATATAAAACAAGTAGGTATACATTTTTCTCATTTTCCTTTAATTAAAATTGTATTTGTAATTAAATGGAGGAACTCGAACACGGTTATACAAAGTATAACTGACATCATAATATACTTAATACAAAAATGCACTAAATTTTTCATATGTTTACGTATGTATCTGTCTATTATAGCTGTTTTGGAGTGCGTAAAATAAAATATATAATAAGACAATACTTTAGTATTGTATCGTATTAATGTATTTTTTATCCTTTTTGATTAGGTAGGAGACGATGTATTGGCGAAGGATTGGCAAGATCAGAACTGTTTATGTTCTTGACACATCTGTTGCAAAGCTTTAATCTTAAATTACCAGAAGGTGCCCCCCTACCAAGTACAGAGCCGGTGGACGGAATAACTCTTTCCGCAAAAGATTTCAAAATTGTCTTCGAACCAAGGATAAAAAGATATAATCATCCGAAGTTCTACATAAGTTTATCATAAAGTAAATCAAGCAAAATCCGATAGTTCTAGATATCGTTATGGGGATGGGTATTGGATTAAACGAGAAAGAACTCTATATGCTATAGCGACGTCTAGCGGCGAATTACAATATACCGAGAAAACTCCTCATTAAAAAATACATTACATATGTAATTATGTACCGACTTTCGTACGTCGTCGAGTTCTATCAATCTCAAACAGATAATTATATAACCAAACGTTATTATATTTATATGTAAAATTATTATATTTATTTTAGAATATTATTGTAAAAATTATCCTATAGTACAAGTTTAAAGACTTCAAAGTATATAATGCGTGATACAAATAACTTGTTATGCTTTACTTTGACGTCATTAAGTCTTGATAGTAAGTTAATATAAAAACAGTTGTAAAAACAAAGTGTAGTTAAGAGAAAAGATGATGTTATTGTATTATTTATTTCATTGTTGATAAGCTTGGGTTTGTTTATGTGGTGTTTTGTTATTTGTAGTACACGGATTTAGACTATTATTTTAAATACTTTTTATTTTTTCGTCTAAAATTATTCCATTTGATAAGTAGGAAGTATGTATTATAATAGATATCATCATACCAAGTACGCATAAAACTGATTTCTAGTGTTGTTGAAATAATGCAGTACATCATCAGGGACAGAGATCCAAGAAGGCACCTTCTACTAAAGTAGAATTATATTATTTTTTAACTGGGTGAGGGCCCTCGGTTGGCAGGGCCTAGGTCTCGTATGACGAGGCATAAGTACGGGGCTGTAAGCTATTTTCGTCATTTTTAGCTTAGAGTGAGTTGTGTATTGATTTTTATGCGAAATAAAACTAATTAAACAAATTTGTCTTATAATTAATAAATATTATTGATTAAATTTAAATCATGGCTGAATACATTCTCAAGATGTAGTTAAGCAATATTAAAACCTAAAAAGGATGTTTGCTTCTGCACTCAAACGCCTTAAGAACAATGCATGGAATTTATAATTTCAAATATTGTCTAAGAATAATAAGTATGGAATAGTCTTGAGTTCACTCCTATCCTTTTCCTAGCATATATGTACTTGCTATATGCATGCATATGTTACACAATTTGTGCTCTTAATAATAATATACATGAGAAATATTTAAGAGCAACTCAATTATTTGTAGTCGATAACTTAAAATTTTAAAGTTTCAATGATCGTGGCCTTATTCGACCTGAAAACTATTAGGAATATTGTAAAACTATAAAAAGTACTAAAAATTGTCTATGTTCTCATCTTGATATCTTTCATGAGATAAATAATAAGAATCATGTTATAAGTATTGACAGTCCGCAATAAGGCTGTGTGGGAGCAAGGTCAGCTAACTGTGACAACTAATATGTACGTTAATAGTAGAGACTAATCATAACGATACTACATAACACTATATACAAAAACTAGCATACCTGACATATTATAGGCACACACTTGTGCAGTGTGTGCGTAGGCCGTAGACACAAGTTCTCTCTATTGCCTTGCGCTCATAGGTACTCGTAATCTGTTTTTGAACACAAGCCATTCAAATTTGCGGCTGCATAAGCTAGCTAGTATAATATTTATACGATATTTCTTTACTTAGCCAACAATTGAGTGATGTACATTTATATTTACGAGACAGAACCTGTTAAAATGAGGAATTTAATGTATTTAACGCCTTGCTTATATTTTAAAATACCTGAAACGGTATCTGAATAAAATGTCTTATGAAACATTCGTTAGAACATGATACTTTACCCTATTCTACTAGATAAGGTCCTCAAGACCGATTTCAGCCACGGCGGCCAATCTCAAGAGATATTAGTCAACTGCGCAGGAGATATTATAGTGCACAAGTCTGTGCGCAAACATAGGTGCACTCTCTTTTCCTTAGCTCTCATAATCCGATGGGACGGCATTCAGAACGCAGGACCATCGGCTTAACGTGCTTTCCGAGGCCCGGGAGTGTACACATTTCCAACTTCCAGACTCGGGGCTGCTACTGAAAATTTTCCGACAGAAAATCCCAATAACAATTTATTGGCCCCACCTGGGAATTGAACCCAGGACTACCGAGTCTGCGGCCCTATATCAAGCCACTAGACCAACGAGGCAATAATTCTACTACTAGGTAGATAGATAGGTACTACTAGATAGATCGAGTTATAATAATGATCCGCATTATAGTAGGCCTTGAACGTCCGCTACAGACGAAAATGTCAAGAAGATATATTTTTGTAAAGATCAGGTATGAATTTGGGTGTTTGACTGTGATGTATATAGGATCTGAAAAGTTATTTAATTTTAACTGAGACTCTATATACATAAAACCCTACCACCAATTACACAAAGCCCCACCACTAAGTACCCAAAGTCCTACAACAAAGTACAATCTACTACCTTCACAATAAAGTGCAAAATCAAACTATGCGTGAACTGACATGTTTATGAAAATCGAAAGTATAGACAAATAAGAATAGAATATATATTTTCTTTTGAAAGTAGTAAAACGATGATACCGAAAATGATGATACCGTGTAAAATATTTACCGGTAATAACCAATACGAAACGTTTAAAAAAACAACAACGAACAGTGCATGACGTTAAATTGAAATGAGTACCTACACCGCACAAGAAAATGTAAGGAGATGCCCTTCACTAAAAATCGATCACTTGCACGCATGCGTCAGCAATTCTTAGCTAGCATACACTTTTACTGTCAAGTAAAAGCCGATTTAGGAATGTTGTTAGTAAAAACAACATAAAACAAAATAACTACAATCGTTCGCATAAAACTTAATGATCAAAGTAATTATTAATATTCAACAATAAAAGAATATCTGTAAAAACTTTATATATCTAAAAATTTAACCCCGCATAATAAATTATTTTAAATAAACGATATAAATAACCCATACATAATCTGTATTGTAGATAAAATTTCGAAACAAAATGCGCTAATTAAAATAATTATTATTAAAAACAAATCGAAAATATAAATTATAAATTCTACATTCTAAATTAATATGGTGCAGTGATAAAAAATGGACAAAGAAATTATGAAGTGAAAACAATGAATGAGACTCTAGGACGCGGGTACGCCCGCATTGAAGCAATACGAGCAGCGCGTGGCGAAGCCCTAACGATGCCGGAACCCGCGGCGCCCCCACCGGACAGATACAACTCAGTTTACTTGACATTGTTTATTGCGGGCGCTGCCTTTCTACTGCCATTTAATAGGTATCTATTATTTTAATATTATATATGAAATATATTATTTGTATACATGATAACTCAAAATAATGATGATGGATAATAATGATAGATGATGGCTATGTACATAAAACTTGTTTAAAGAGCAAAACAACTATTACTACTGTAACTACCAATGATTTGTTCACGTATTTATAGCGTCTATACAAAATAATGAAAGTCGAAAATTTGATTAAAAGTATTTGAAACAAATAAACTTTCTAATTATAAAACCGATCAAATGACTGCTCCCGTTTTTCCCGAAATAACTAATACTAAATCAACAAGATTTTTGCTTTGGCATGGCATATAACATGGCGTATAAATACGACAATTACAATCTGTTCACTTCCACAACAGTGAGAGCAATTAAACTGAGCCTTGTTTTTAATAAATAATAATACATATATATTTTGACGTGTTTCTTTACGTTTTTCAGTTTTATAATGGCGGTAGACTATTTTCAATACCATTACCCAAAATCTACAATAATGTTCGACATGTCTACTGTATATATCGTCTCAGCGTGTGTCGCAGTCATTACGAATAATATCCTGCTCGATATCTTCACATACAATACTAGGATCACTTTTGGTATGTATCAGTTACTCAAATACTTTTTCTAGATTACCGTTACAAAATATAATTAGTCATTAAAAATAAAGAAAATAACGGCCAATAAATATCCCACTGCAGATCTCCTCTCAATACACATACACCTTTCAACCGACACATTCAGGTTTTATCACGATGATTTCTTTCTGAGCATGAAATGAATTACAAATTCAAGTTAAGCTTATGAAAAGTCAACGGTGTTCCCCACGTTTGAACCTGTAATCTTCATATAAGATTTATCTATTCTAGCCATGCGGGTATTTTATCTCAATTCTTGATTAACATCTAAAGCAAAATAATAATTACGTAAATACAAAATATTGGGAATCTGGGTATGAAGTTGTTAAACACCAGAAATATTTTATAAAAAGTATGTACATGAGAAATATCTGCTTACGCTATTGACGACAATAATGCGAGTACAAAAAACAGCTTATTTCATTATACTATATAACCAGTCGCTATTGACCAATATTTAGAATATTGGAAAAGACGATTATAAAAAGAATTTATAAAGTGAGCTAAAAGTCAGTCTGATCACTTCCATTATTAAAAATATTTTTAACAAGATTTATCATTCGCCAAACAGTGAAATCGGAAATTACAATATCAAAATGACGGTAATAAGAAAAAACAAAGAGGCAACACTTGCTGCATGCAGTGTACAAAGCTTCACTTGAAAACTACTAATAAAAATGATTGTGTAATGTGTATCGAAATAAATAATACAAAGTGCTGTTGTACCTAGGATATAATGAAAAAACCTTATGATATATTTATTATTTCAACAAAAATTATACTAGACGACGTATATACATAATAATTTAGTTTTATGAACTTTGAATTTGGAGTAAAAATTTAAATAATATTAAGAAACCAATTTTCGTAACCAAACACCCAATGCTCGTACTCAACGCATGTATGGAGAAAATGTTACCTAACTAAAGTAAAGAGCAATAACACAAATCCGCAAAACGTATCCATTCATTATGAAATGAAACTAAGCTTATTTCGTTATTGCAGGAATCTTGCTCTCCCTGGCGACGATGTTGTTCGTGGCTGTGTGCAATATTGGATGGGATGGCTTTTCAACAAGCGTATCTTACACTATCAACTTAGTGGCGATCGGAGTTGTGGCTTTCGGGTGTACCATGCAACAGGCATCGTATTACGGCTTTACTGGCTGCCTTCCTCCTCGATACACGCAAGCTGTTATGGCAGGAGAGAGTTAGTTATTAGCTTTAATTATTACACAGAATAATACTAGTCTTTCTTATACTAAAAACGTTAAAATAATTTTCTTTTAATATGTTTATATTGTTGTTTGTCTTTAAATCACAATAAACTACTGGACGAATATTAACAAAATAAGACGAAGAAGTTGATTAATATATTGTAGAATGAGATAAGACCCTTTAAATAAGTTCATAAAGAACAATTTCAATTAACGTCTAGCGAAATGTGCAGTATGCCTAATCATAAATATAAATGTTCATTCCTTCAATTATACTCATAAAATACCTTTGGTTATAGTATTTAATTATTTATATTATAGTTATATCTCTTCAGAATTTAAATGCTCTTATATTTTTACAGGCGCAGCTGGATTTTGGGTTTCATTCGATAGGATCGTTACAAAATATGCGTTCCGTCAGCCTAAGCGCAGTACTTTTATGTTTTTTGTTTTTTCAATATTGATACTACTGGGACACTCCATGTTACATCACGTGATGATGAGACACCCACTTGTACAACACTATTTACGTTTAACCAACGAATCCCGACATCGACGCCGCATTCAACTTCATCTCAATCCAACTGAGGACGCAACTTTGGTAAATATACCAAAGTAGATATAAGAATATCAAATATTATTGAAGCAATTTTATTTTAAGCTAACTTTTTAAAATCTCATTATCAAAACCTGTCAGGTAATGACGTTAGTTGAAATTAAAATATTTAGGAATGAATCTGATTGAATAACGGCTGAAAAATTACCTAGAGCAGTCAACAAAATCGAATTTCTTATATAACAATACAAATAATAAATAACTTAAACCTTATTTATTTTAGTTATGGTTACAAAGAAGCTAGGTATTGTCAAGGCAAGGCATTTACTCAATTATTAAACGTGTTATATTTTAGATGGAAAGTGAAGCTGGAGAAGCTAGTTATGGCGTCTTGAAACTTCAGAGCCCAGCGCCGTCTACTGGAGTAGGTTAGTGCAAATTCATATTTGCAATAAGGATTAAGGAAAGAAGAATCAAACTATTTCAAACCAATACTCAGTTTTATATTTATTATTATCACGTCACATACGATTCTGTCGAGATATCATGCTAAAAATGACGTGGTTAAAGCACCTTGCAAAAGTCTAAAGTGTTCTTTTAATATTTTTACTCCATGATCTAAACAACTGCAAACTCCACAATTATATTTTAAATCCCAAAACATAATCCAATCTAAATTTGACTTAGAATAATAATAATAATAAACGAGGACAACATTCATTTTCATCTTTCAATTAAAATAGTTAATATCAAGCTGTCGTTAGTCTTTTTAAATTTTTCTTTTTGTTTATGTTTAGTGGTCATCTAGTAGTGTAATGTTAGTATTTTGTTCTGCGTGTTTATGTTTTTGTATGACTGAGTGATTGAATGTTTTCCGTATTTAGAGTTTACAGCAATCATGTAATCAGTGCCGGATTAACCACGTAGCAAGAGTAGCAATTGCTACGTGCCCCGTGCGAAAAAGGGACCCATGACCCGCAGGGACATGTTATGAGTAAAATAAATATATTTAATTAATGTAGGAGACTTTGTAGGAGATGTAGGAGATTTCTTTTCATCAGATCAGATCACATCAAGAGCTCACGGTAGCATGCGCAAGCTATCCCGTGGCTGTGGTTTTTTAGCGAGCCCCATATACCCGTAAAACGCGTGAACGTAAACGCGTTTTACCAGCGAGGAAAAAAAAAATGAAAGGTAGGCTCAAGAGCCCTTCGAAAGAAATTGTTACGGGCCCCGCGTAATAAGTAATTCATCTAATTTACTGTACCTTTACCATATATGCAGCGAGAACTTACTCTTAACTTAAAGTAAATTGAAAAGTTACTTTTTTCTTACGGTTTTCATATAGACATAATATATGCAAAGTAAACAATCATTTTTTTATACTGTTCGGTTATGTTCCGATAGCACAGGTCCGATAAATTTGTCATTTTCCTTATTTATGTTCATATAATCTTTTGTTTTTAGAAACACATTCTGAGATTACTAGTATGAAATGCAAGAGTCCGTTATTTTACTATCCGCCGCAATATTATTTAACGTTTATCCATCGTTTGACTATTCGGACTAGTCAAGCTAATTAAGCTAACTTTTAAAAAATGGAGGCCATATACCATTTCGTTTAATATGATATTATGACGATGACTGATATTTTGTTTGACAAATCGATAGCACACACTAAAACATAAACTTTAACAAATAAATAAGGATTATTAAATACTAGCTGTGCCCCGCGATTTCACCCGCGTATAATGAATAAAAATATAATGAATAAAAATCAGCCTAGAACCTGCCTCGATAAAAGGATTATACGACACATTGCTATTTTATTTATTATTCATGTTGCTATTCTAATTTAAGAAAAAAAATATCCTAAATAATTAATAATTTCTTATGTGTTATTTCTTTTTGGTCTACACTTTAAAATATAGGCACTTGTCTTATAAAATCTAATTCTAGTGGAAGCGGAGAACACTTTTAGTTTCGCAAATCCCGTTTATTCGCCGACTGCATCTGCGCCTGTGCCCATCCCTGTGCCGCTATCGTCATCTCCGCCGAGTGTATCCGAGCAGTCCACTTTACCTCCTACAACACTAAGAACCCCAAGACCGTCTTACAAAGTTGAAGACGTGGTTTTTGAATCTCCAGAGAGACCAACATCATGGAAAAATTTCAAACGTAAATATTCTATTGCTTAGTTTACTTTTACTTGCTTAGCTTTACTGACAGTGATATTAACTTCATTTTCGTGTATAATATAAAACATTGTACCTAAGTTCACAAAAATGTAAAATTTTATAGTGAACCCTATGTATTGCAGTATCAATAATAACGCATCTAGCGCAATAAACTAACGGAATGTCAAGCAGTCTAATCAGACTTTGGCAAAATGTAATCAGATTAAGAATTAAAGATTACAATTACAACGTTTAAATCTATTTTAATCGTACGCCTTAGGGGAAATAACGGTTTTGGCAGCTAGAGTAATTTTTCATTATACAGAAAAATTATCTGTAACAAATTTTGATACAGAATTACGTTATTGAGTTAATTCAAGATTATAAACATACTATGTATATTTATATATATATTTATTTAGTAATAATAATCTAATTAATACTATAGGTGCAGTTCTAGCAAGATGGGCTGTTGCCCGAGCTATATACCCCTACATGGTGTCAATAGGGCTTGTATATTTCACCACACTAAGCCTGTACCCTGGCATCGCATCAGAGGTTCCTTCATGTCGCCTTGGATCCTGGATGCCGATCGTTCTGATGTCCTCTTTTAACCTCTTCGACTTCATAGGAAAAGTAAGATATATGTTATATTTTTCTACGTATATTTCGTTCGCCTTACCTTTCTTAATAACCTCTGTAGTATACTCATACCAGATGCAGATGCAACAATAGTGTTCTTTCCTCTTAGCCATATTACACATACTACATTATTATTAGCCATACTAACCATACTGTCTATAATATTTAGCCGCAAAAACGTAAATAATTTAATAATGCAGATCGCAGCAGCATGGCCTTACGAGTGGAGTCGTAGTCAGCTTTTAATGGCGAGCGGTCTTCGACTCTTGCTTGTTCCATTACTTTTGCTGTGTGCAGCGCCGAGACACTCACCACACATCGTCGGCGACGTAAGTGACACATTCACTTCTATTCTCATAAATTAAAGTATGTTATGAATCATAGCATAAAGCATGCGACTCACGTGAGATACAGTTATTAATAAGGATCACTTCAGATAATTTTATGAAATAATTATCAATTTACATTGGTATCTGGCCCAACTTTCGAGAAAATCAATCCGAGAAGTATAGGATTAATATTAGGATCAAAGTAACGAAATCAAAATATATTTTGTTCAAGTAAGCTCTTACGAGTCGTTTCGGATCGTTATCTTACTAGATTAATAATTAAAGTTGCCTCTATTTGGAGCATATGGGCCACCTGATGGTAAGTGGTCACCAACTCCCATAGACAATTCCATTGTAAGAAATGTTAACCATCGCTAACATTGCCAATGCGCCAACAACTTTGGGAACTAACACTATGGCTCACTCACCCTTTAAACCGGAACCGGAACAATACAAAGAACTGCTCTTTTGCGGTAAAATATCTGATGAGTGATACCTGCCCACTGCCCAGACGAGCTTGTACAAAGCTCTAACACCGAGTAAAATATATTGTAATATATTTATCCAGCAGGGAAATAAGTGAATACGTCTTCCATTCTTTTTTTATCAGATAGGTGTACAGATATTTTAATTCGTTTCATAAATTTTCAGGTTTACCCAATAATGTTTTCCGTCGTGCTAGGATTTACTAACGGGCTGTTCGGATCTGTACCCATGATAATGGCACCTTCGAGAGTGGGCAGGGAACATCGTGAGATCGCAGGTAATACTTCTATAATGCATAGTTTATTACCTAATAATTGACTTCCCATTTAACACAAATATGAAGTTAAATAACACATAAATTGTCCCATCTTATTTTGATTGTATTCAATAACATTTCAGGTAACATGATGACATTATCATACAACGGTGGCCTGCTGTCAGGTTCATTGGTGTCCTACTTACTGCTGGGCATGCTCGGACCCCCTGCAGAAGCTTGTCGTATTTACCCCACACCGGTATTACCTACTGTATCTCCCATATCCAACACCGGCAATGCCACCTTTGTTTTGACAGCTGTACATTAAATACTTATTATTTTAAACAAAAATTTATTTAATTAAAATTAAAGGATTCCGAGCAATATCGATATACATTTATATAAAAGTAATTTTAAAGCTGTGTATTTTTATTCCTCATTTGACTAGTTCATGTTGTTTTCTAATTTTATTTTAACGTGGAATCTATTATATTTCCTATTCTTGTCATTCTTAATATATAAGCACCGTCACTGTAAAAGACTAAAAGTGTCTTAAATTGCTAAATACGTTGGTTAAATTTTACCTTAATATAGAAATGCCGCCTATATACTCGTAGCAATTGCTACAATTAAGTTGCCGAAGAGTTTGATATATATATTTTTATTACCTATCAATGTCTTACAATATCTTACTTACTTACTTATAGTAACAGCTGAGAAACTATTGTTATGAGTTTATTAAAATTTCTTCAAGTTTTTTTACTAACACAGGCAGCAATATTACGTTTGTATAACTATTGCCCAAAAAGATCTAACTTTTTTTTTGGTATCAAAATATTCGCACAAAAAAAGAAGTTGTCTTATTGCATCTTTCTCTGATATATGTTTATTATATAATAGTCAAAAATGTTTTCTTATGATAAAACTAAGAAGATATAGATCTTCTGTAGAGCTATTGTCTGTATTTTATTATACTAAGAAATGTTAAATTAGATTGTACTAAATTGTAGATCTATTCTAAGTATTAATAATCTCACTATAATCAAATATACTTTAAATAATGCCTACATAATAATGCAATGTGCACGCAATAAATTAATTATAGAAATACAACAATATCATATGAAATACGTGTATGTCGTAAAATTATCAAATGGTTGATCATTGTGCTCAACCAATTATACATAAAATATGACGAAATCCAATTTATAACCTTTTTATTTTAAATACTTATAATTAATATAGGAAACAGCTTTATTTTAAGTACGAACTAAAAAAACATCACGTCTATTCTTATCAATACGATAAGTATAATTCAGAACAAAATTAAGCGTTTTTAGTATAAAAAAATATCCATTTTTTATCAGATAAATGACAAATTTACAAGTAAGCGTTGACGCTTCATTCTTTTAGATAACAGATAAATAAAACTCAAAGAGACATTAACCGTGCATTAACATCTATAGCCCATTCCAACCACAAGAGGAGCAAACCCAAATAAACAACTTTGACACTGAATTGACGCGATATCATTGATCGAGATCTTGATCTTGATCTTGATCTAATCTATGATATCCATAATGAATATTGAATATGAATATTCGCGAAATAGCTGTCCGCGGAGTTGTAATCGGAATTTTGAAAGTTAAATTAATCTGGTTATAACTAGTTAAATTGAATAGTGCTGTATTATAAATAAGGTTAAATTAATCAAGAACAGTTTGTAGTGCAGCAGGACAATTAGCGAATCGCATACAATTTTTAATTCTAAGGTTTGTTTGACTACTCCTCCGATTGGAATAGGATATACAAGTATATATATAATACCTTTTTGACCTGTGTATAATAATTACCCAGCATATTATACTTAGATTTTTAATATTTGTTACAGTAACTGTTATTATTAGTTAAAGCATTGATTGTAAATACTGTAAATAACTTATATAAATACGTGAGTACATATCCTTTTTTAATTTTAAAGTTCCTATTTTGCATTTGAAATACAACGTGACTCTCTCACATTTGTTAAGTAATAAATAAAAATCTTCTCCATAAGTCTAAATATATTAACTTATATTTTTACTTTTTTTATAATCAATTAAAAATAAAGTGAAACATGACCTATTTTATTTATTTTATTACTATTTAGCAATTAACATAATTATGTTTTAGTATACTAGAATATATAATTTTTTGTAAATTAGATTCGTTTATTTATATTCATAAGCATATAAAATTGTAATTGGATGCACCAAATCGAAAAAGCCCTTAGCCCTTCTTCACTACACAGGGATTTTTCGAATTGGTGAATCCAATTATTTTTAAATTAGTATTGTTTTTATTGAATTTGTACAAAACGTAAACATATAACTATTAACAAATCGTAATGTTAAATGTAACAATTTATTGTTAAATTTTACGTTTCATTCAATTTGAACAAAATTAATTGAAACATAACATCGGTATCAACTATAATTAAGATTCATAAAACGATGATGCTAAGTAGGTACACATGATAATATGGTAGCTGAGTAAATGTTTCAATTGCTAATGACACTTTGTTTAATTTAAAACGCTTAAATTTAGTTATATTTCTTAAATGAACATTAATAACCTAAGAATGAGATTTATAACATTAATAAAGTAGCTATGTCTTGGAAGGACTGTTTAATATGTATATGAGCTACATTTAAAAAAAAGTAATAACAGCCTGTGAATGTCCTACTGCTGGGCTAAGGCCTCTTCTCCTCTTTTGGAAGAGAAGGTTTGGAGCTTATTCCACCACGCTGCTCCAATAAGCTACATTTAAATTAAACTATTTCAAATACGTCGATATCAAAAGATGATAACAAAATATTTTATAACAATTATTTATCATAAATCAATAATATATTTACAAATCGTATGCACTACAAACTAATTACTTAATTTCAGTATCTTGTTTTAAAAGATAATTGTATTGGAAAATTTGACTATATAAAAACAAATAACAATACATTGTCATCATGCCGTTGCATAATAGAGATGACTCTATCATAGGCCAAATGCCATACTAGCCTAAGGGCCAAGAATCCCGCTTTACACCAATAAGATTAATTACTCAAGAAAGACAACTGGCCCACAACAATAGAGAAGGGACAAACAAAGTAACAAAGAAGGCAACTTAGAGTAGAATCCTACCTTACCTTAGAGTAGAAATGTGATGCTACCTGGAAATAAAAACATACCAGCGCATTAAACTTCTAAACTCAATCAAATTTAAAAACAAATAAAGATATATTAAAGACACGGGCATCACGTCCGTGATCATTTAAAAGATGGATTTGAAAAAAATGTATACCTATACATTGTTATTGTGTCAAGGAAAGGCGAAGCAAAAAGTAACCTTTCATATCTAATTGATACTTTTCGATAGAGTATTCTCCTGATTAGTACTACATATTATTATTCAAATAAATATAATATTAAAATCAACTCAAAATGAAGATAGTATAAGTATGCTGTTGACATTCATAAGCAAAAAAAAATGTTAATAAGCCATTACATAAAACAGTGACACTTTTGAATGGTTCACAAAACACTCAACCTTAAAACTAGACTACTAATACTTTGTGAACCTATGTCCTGTATAATTTTATTACACTTACGATATTTATTGTATCAGAATAATATTATCTTTACTCTAAACGTCACTTAGAAATATTTATAGTCCGTTATACAAATGTATTTATTACGAGACTATAAATATAACACAGAGTAATAGAGATATCGTTACCTCGTTTACGCTCTCAAGTAACTATATTGTCATTCATAAACAACCTTATTATTAGATATATAATAAAATCAAGATTTATACAATAACATTTAATTTCGGATGTATGTGTATATTTTATGTAGTAGGACTACAAGTTTACAGAAGTTATCTTTTTTTAATTAATAAACACATTTATTAAATTAATAATATTTTTGCCATTCGTTTTTAATAATTATACTACATATATTTTATATTACCTTACAAGTTACGCCTCGTATTTATCTTTACAATTTAGTTGTATATAAATATTGGAAAATAAAGTCAAATATATAAGAGAGTCAAATATGTCAGCTTGATTATGTTATATAATGAATTGATATGTCTGATATGACTTGTTAAAACGCAATTGTTACTGCTCGTCGACTGACCTTAGTTCACACGTGTTTCATTCACATTGTTCAGAGGCAACCACTTCCAAACATTTCACATAGAACTATCTATAACACGAGTATGAACAATTGATTAATGGAATATTGAATTGCATCATTTAATTGATAAGACTGTAACATAAAGCTTAGATGTTGCAATACAATTTTTGCTTGATTTTGACGCATTCAGGGAAGTGTATATATATACCTTGATTGTGTGTTTAGAATATACCAACGACAGAAGAAAATGAAGGGAAAGTTAAGATAAATAAACAAAAATGACCTTGAAATGACGTCACATCAATGATCGAGTATAGAAATTTAATATAATCGAATGTCGTTTAACGGCCGCTTTCAACATTCGATCGTGATTTTGAGATTTCTAGTGATCCGGATTTTATTTGATCTCTCGATTGATATTGAATCTGCATTTCAATAAACCGATCTCTCCTCCTAATCCATTGAATAAAAGAGATTGGTCGTAAGTCGTCTATTATTATTAGTCTAAGAATATTATTACATTCTATAATGTTTGTATATAGCAAAGGTATTATCAAATTTTATGAAATATGTAAATCTATGGTTTATTAATCATTTCTCGTCCTGGCATTGGAATATTGTACACTGCACATATTGTGTTAAATACATGTCATTAGGTACCTGGCTTAGTTTTGTTGAGGAAAGTAATCGCGAATTAACATTACATTTTATTAATGTTTAACATTCGAGATGTGAATTAAACAGAAAGTAATATTAATGAACATTATTTTTGTTGTAATGAGGTTACAGTACATTGTTATCGAAGACATTTTAACAGTAACTTAACCGGAAACGCTAGACATGCGGCCTGTTAAGAGCGACTAATAAGATAGGAGTCAAACAAGTGAATAATAATACCAAAACGCAAGAACATTAATTAATGTCATAATATAATAATACATATAGATACTTGCATCTGATTAAGGACCTTGTACTTGATTTTTTAATGTGTAATTAATATGTGATCACTTATGAAGACCCAAAACCTACTACAAAGAAATTGTATCCGCTATAGTATAGCACGTTAAAGATAATTCCAAATTCTCACAATGAATAGAATAAAACACACACAATAATAGAATATTAATGTTTTTTCTATTTAATTAAGTAAGAAGTTTTTAAGTGGAATTAATAACTAAGGGGTCAGGCATCGAACTTGCGACTATCGCATTTCGCATTTAACAATTGAGGGCATTAATTTTATTATTACATGGACTGTTGATTATATACATGAATTAAATCTAAGGAAAATTTTGATTTACTAAATAATTTATTTGTGATAGTATTTTACACGTGATTATATGATGTATTTTTATTTTGTAAATACCAGTTAATAGGTGACCCAAAGATAAGACACTACTTTCACATATATGAAGTTAAATTTTAGCACGTGTCGTGTTCATGTTGCTTTAGTTTCTATCTGATCTGAGCAAACAATGAATACCTAATTTATATTTATCTTTTTAATACTACGGTACACGCGTACATAAGTCATATTAATATGACGTATGGATAATAAAAATATACATTTTTTTTAATAGTTATTATCATTTTAAGGTCACGATTTGACTAATTTGTCTTAATATAAAGTTAAACAAAATAATAACACATTTTAATTACACGTTGTTTCTTATTTTTACATATTATTAACGTGAATCTACACATTACGGATATAGCGATATAGTTTCATGCTTAACACGTTCTGAATAGAGTCACAATCTCATAGGAGGCAACCCTCAAATCTGGCGTCTGAATACTTGGCCCCCTGCTCATTGAAACTTTTAAAGGCCCTACAGGCGATAGCAATTACAGTCATTTAAAAAAATAATTAAAACTGCTCTACCAACTAAGCTAATAGCCGAAATTTTATGACTTTAAAATTAATACAATTTCAGAATCTGTAATATTGTAAATTTAAATCTTAATATTTACCTAACAAATATCAGATCTTTAACTAAGATTCTGAAAAGAATCAGTACTTCCGGTAAGATTCCGTTACCATTGACAAACATTTTCTTCAATTTCAATAACTATAAATTAATATTTATAGAATCAAATGCAAACTTCAAAAAATTTGTAATGGCTTTTTAATTTTAATTAATTTTTGTTCTGTTATCATCATGTTTTAGATATAGGTGGAAACTTACATGCATTTATACCAAAAATGTGCAATTTTTTACTCTAAAATATACTCTTTGATTACCAGAAAATAGAAATAATAAAATTTAAAAAAAACAGGTAAAGTAATTTCTAGTAGGTATTTATGTGATTTGATTTGTGACACAAAGCGACAATGACCTAAAAGCCCTGTGAAAACGTCGAGCAATTTTTTTCTGGAAACAAATAATTAAGTAGATAAAGTTATGAGAGTTATAATTAGTCTGTCGACTCAATAATCAATATTTTTTATCAGTACATTATTAAAATGTTTTGATATTACCAATCATAGTCAATTATATTTATTAACAAACAAAAATAAATTAAGAAAAAACGATTGATAAACAGAAGTAACAAGTACTGAACTATTCGTGATACATTTATTTATTTATTTTATTAAATATATATTTTATTTTATGTTCTACTATATCAATAACGATGCAACAAAACCTTATCCGTATATCGGTGTTCGTTGTCAACACTTATAGACTCAAACTATACAATAATAAAAAAGAAAAAATAAAAACAAAAACAGGTGTTCCATTTTTTCGCGTGTACCGTTTGTATATTTGCGAAATATACAATGAGTTCTTTTTTTAAATTTATTTCCTGTTTTAAATTGTAAGGCAGATTCAACAAACAAGTTCAACAATATTCAAGTATCAGATTCCAATGGACAAAAGTCTCAAAAAAATTAGATAAAAAAAAGAAAAAAACTATCAGATACCTATTCTAAGGTCTGCCTACTGTAAGTATTATTACATCGGGGAACAATAAGTTTCGACTTTGATAAATTTTGTGTTCTTATTGGGATATCAGTCATTTTTTTAATGTGATATGATATAATAATACATTACGTACGCTATTATCACAAAACATGTCCTGTTCATTTTTAAGGATTTTTACGTCAATGAACGTCTTTTGTTATTAGTATAGGTACTATGATTTTCTTCAGTTTTAAGGGTGAATGAGGTAATAAATTAAATAAATTGCGGGTTTTTATATTTATATAAAAATATATAAATCAACACAATTAATATGCTATTTTAAAGAAATATATTTAAAGAAATATATTTATATACCTATATTTATTTATTAAATAAAAAATACATATTTTAATTATAGTTTCTATATAAATATAATTCAATTTTAATGCTTTACGTTTTTTTCTTTGAGAAAATAACAAATAAAGGATTATAAAAAAACAACAAATTACAAGCGAAATAATTTATTAAATATAATAATTACAATATCATCCTCTCTGTAAATTAAAATCAGTGTACGGCATATTGACTAGCAAAGGATAAGGCTCTATCGTTCATCAAGAGACGACGCCATCTGCTTTCTCTTTCAACTGCGATCAGTTGGTTCCAGACTTCTTCGCCATCAATCAATAATTCTACCTCTTGCGTCGTCGCGTACGAGGTCTATGTGACGATTGAGAGCTCCACTCTAAACTAAGATCGCTTGACGACGGAGGTGTTTCCGGGAATTGGGCGTCCGATGTCCACCGACAAGAAGCACAGGCCGGTTTTGGCGTGTCAAGTATTTTTTCAGTTCCACTACCGTTGCCGGCATATGATTCTAAAATATGCTTGTAAGCACATTCCAATGGTTCTGGACTGCGACCTCTTGCTGCGCACAGTCTTATACGAACACAGGCATTGCAGTACCCGCAAATATCGCCACGAAGAACACTTCCCACCATTTTTGACTGCTGAGCTTTGACGCACTTAATAGACTAGTATGTGTCTTTCCCCTACGTTATATTTATGCGCGTCGCGACGCCGACAGGCGTACCGCACGCGCCCGCCGATAACCCCGGTCCGGCGCCAGTGTAAGCGACCGCTTAGCTATGGCCTTAGAAAAATTGTGTACTTCTTGGTACCCACCTAATTACGTATTATTATTTTTTATCGTTTTATTAAACACATTCATAAATCTCTAAGTGCAATAGGTTATATTTAATAGAATATTTTATTGCCAATAATAATCATTTAATTCTTTATAAATAATTTATGTCACGCTGTAATCTTATTTTATGATATTTTAACAAGACCATATAATAATTAATAACAGTAATGTATTTAATTATTAACGCGCAGGCTGGTAAATATTGGTCTCTGGTTTTAGGAAGCAGAGTGAATATTATCTATGGAGACCTATCAAAACGAACAAGCTTAGTTTCACTTGTCTAACTAGCGAGATGTCAGCGTCTGTATTTTATTCCCGATAACGTCAACACTGTTCTAGATCCTTACTAGTAATTACCAGATAGTCAACCTCATTATACGATGCAAATACATTGAGTAACATAACATGTGCATATTCCCACGTAGATATAAAATTATAATGCACACTTTCAGTGGAATTCATTCATAATAATTAAATCCTTGTTGCATTTTAGTTTTTTTTTATTCCATAGAAAGGCGAACGAGCATGTGGGTCACCTGATGGTAAGTGGTCACCAACGCCCATAGACATTAGTGTTGTAAGGGATGTTACCATGGCTTACATCGCCAATGCGCCGCCAACCTTGGGAACTAAGATGTTATGATCCATGTGTCTGTAATTACATTGGCTCGCTCACCCTTCATACCGGAACACAACAATAGCAAGTACTGCTGTTTTGCGGTAGAATATCTGATGAGGGGGTGGTACCTACCCAGACAAGCTTGCACAAAGGCCTACCTAAGTAACATGCATTAATAACTTGTAAATTTACATGCAATTATAAATATAGATTAAAGTTATATGACGAAATATTACATAGATCATTATAGCGAATAGCTTTATTTATTGTCAGATAAACAAACAATAATTCAATCGTTTAGTATATTATTATATTTGATGAACTCGTATTTAACAATAACTTTAAGGGACAAACTGTAAACCATTAAAGTAAACTATGTACACTACTCTTACATTCAAACTGTAAGAATTTTCATTAAGCAATTTAACATCGGAAACCGATTCCAATTACTTTTATATCAATACAAATAAATTATTAAACTATTTCGCCACTAATACTTCAGTTTTTGTTTTCTTAATTAGACATAGTTACAAGTGTTAAAAGAAATGTATGTCAGGTGTATCGATTTTGAAAAGAACTACAACTAATACAAGTCGTATTAGTATACTACTAACTAATTAACTATTTTCTTATCTAGTTAACTAGGGATTAGATTTTATGCATTCGCATATACAGCCCATACTCAGTAGTTATTCATCAAAGATATATTTTTCGCTATATATACAACTACTACTATTTCGGTACTTGGGTTATTACCGGCCAAATATAATAACCGCACCGGTTAAATAAATGTAATCCGGTAATAGCTTTAAAAGTGCCAAATGTCACTTATCAGTAATTTTCATGCGTAATGCTGAAAGTATATATTTAATCTAATATTCGTATTTATTAATGTGTGCTTTTTTCATTCACACGTAAATTCTTAATACATAACTTAGTCAGTGCTAAAGTATCTTACAGAAAGCTACACACCTAATATGCAGCCTATTCAATCCTAAAACCGATGTATGCGGTAGTCGTAGCGTGTTACCGCATATCCCAAGGTTTTTTAGCTCATGCATTATTTAGAGCATATTTTATCCGTAACCGTCATAATATCGACATGTAGACACAAAAATAATCAATAAAGAAATTTAAGTTTTAAAGCCTTCTGACCTTCTTACCTTTTAACGAGAAGGTTCAGAGCTTTAAACACACCATTCCTATTCGCGTTGGTTGATACACAAATGGCAGAATTTCACCCCAACATGTTATTGAGGTCCAACTTATCGTTAATGAGCCAAAGTCGTCGGAAATCCACAAAAAACACTCGAAAAATTCGAATTTTCGTATCGAATATTTGACTTTTTTTTAATCAAAAAGGTCATGCGTCGTCATAATAATACTAGTTATTATATTTAGAAGGCATAACTCATCTGTAAAAGATAAATCAGCCCCAAAATCGCTGGTGGCGCGATACCGAATAATTACCAATAATGACCCAAAAGTTCTTACCTTATTTTTTATTGGTGATTTATAAATATTATTATATGAAACATAAGTAGAATATTCTACCAACAATTCTGCAAAGAATACGTACTGTTACAATTCAGAAGATGTTGTTATCAGTCGGTCGACAAGGCGCAAACAAGTCAATGCTATTTATAAAACCCTGCCAGATGTTTGTCCTTAACTTAGCTATTGACACTTTTGACGTGACATATTTTATCATTCAATTCCCAAAATAAAATATAATATAACAAGTATATTCTGATTCACAACCCACACACACACGACGTAAAATAATGTACCTACTCATAGTAGATATATCTAAATAAAATTAATTTACGTTTCAATCGGTGATCAAAAGTTTAATTTCACCAATTTCAGTTAAAAATATTCAAACTTTTGGAAACAAAATAATTATTGTTAGCAGCATTGAGGTTTGGTTTTACCGAAATTTTATGAATTAAAAACTAAGTAAGTGATACTAAACATATTAATAGGTATAATCGTTGAAATTACGCCAGACCGTAGTCACAGTTTTTATCTTCATATTTTCAAGTACATTTTGAGTTTTATAAAAATTAAAGTGGAAATACTCTTATTTCATAGATTTATCTTCATATTTAGTTATAAAAACTTTATTATTATTTGTTATTTATGAATGTAACACACCCAGTTACATAAAAATACAGATATACTACTATTTTTTCAACGATATATGATAAGCGGTCATTTAACTTTATATAAAATGTCACGGCTTCGTCACGGTTGTATAGTATAGTAATATGTTCTCAATTTTACAAATTTGCAGAAAATTAGCCTAAAATACAATTATACCTACGTAGATGTATTTGTAATTTTTCATACTATAATAAATATATATGAAGTCACATTGTACTCGTATATGGATATACATAAACATATATTCAAAAAGCTTTCATATATCTTTAATAGTTATGCGAGTTACGGACGGAGTTAAAAAATAAGGATTTCATAAAAAAGAATTTGCGGTATCTGATGAGTGGGTGGTACCTACCCATACGAGCTTGCACAATGCTCTACCGCCGAGTAAATTAATTATTATGAACGACTTAATAATTATAGAATAAAAAAGAAGACGACAACTCTAACGCTACTCATGGTACACACTACACGTGGAAAGACGTCTCCAAGTTAATTCATCTATAATTAGATGCTCGTTATACTTTCATTGATATAGTTCTAGCACAAAGGGACAGTCGATCTTGTCAATTACTAATTTGTATAAAACATGCGATCCAAAAATTACTATTCTCGACCGGACAAGTTTAATACTAAGAAAAAAAGCCAATTCAAATTACTTTATTCATTATTGAAGTAGACTTTCTAATTGATTGTCAAACTAGAAACTACAACCGGTTCGGAAAAAAACACCCAGCCCTTAGAAGAACCGGCGGTGGAAGAAACTTGCGGGTTGATTCTTTTCTGATGTATTTTTTATGTATCACGATACGTATATCGTTTACAAAAAAAGAAGAAATAGCCATGCGGCGATGGTCTCATTCCGAATGTGTGCTATCATAAATAAATTCATTCGTTGTATAATTGACCTTCTTTTACACACGCGTTCCTTTACATTTCTTTTTTAATTTAGCATCTGAGGCATTTCGAAAGCTTTCTGGGATCCTGTTGTAGAATCGTATACATTGCCCCACAAAAGAATTACTTTAATGCAGTCGAGTAACGGTAGTAATTAATTTGTGTTTATTCCTTATACCAATGTTATGATATGGTTTCACATTTTCTCACAAAATCACAATTATTTTTCGAACATACCTAACATTACTTAATATGAATTGAGAAGCAACAGTTCATATTTTAATTTCTTTAAATTTCTCTCTTAGGGATTCTTTATCCCCCAGGTTATAGATCGCGTGAATAGCCCTCTTTTACAGCACAAGTATCGTATTGATAGCGGCCGCATTACCCCCACAACCTAATGCCGTAAGACTACCTACTACTACTTACTCGTATGTTTTAGGTACTGTGAAAGTAACTAAAATATACAAGGCGGGCCGTATCAACATTGGTAAATAATATTTTTGTCTTAACCGAAAAGCCTATTCACTAATCCGTCAATATGATGAGGGAGATGGGGGCCCACTGCAATTTGGCATCAACAGTAAGGCCAAGAAATACAGTAGACTCACGTGAATGCATCGACTCCCCATTGATATATACATCAGCTTTTACATTTTTAACATTTGCTGCGCTAAATTTTGCTTTTGAAGTGAAAACTTCTTTAGCAGCGTTGCCGCGTTGTGCACTTTTTGTGATGGGTAAAAAATGCTAAACTCGCGTTGCGTCACGTGACCCCTTATCGAAAAGAAGGATTCTGAAGTGTTAAATTTTTAATGTAATATAAATTATCACGTTTGTGTACGATAGAGCAACAAATATATATTGTGTTTTATCACATAAATGATAGTACTTTTATACTGATAATTAAAGCAATTCGTGCAAAATTTTTCACTTCTGCCGGCACTCCCGGAGTGCAACCCGTTGTTTTTTTTTTTTATTTAACATAAGAAAATTGACACTAAATCAATGTACTATTTCAGAGATAGCATTGTTTAAATCGTCATACTGTACTTGATTTCTTTTAATTTTTAAAACTAAAGAGGTATCATCAGCAAACAATACTACCCCATACCAACTGAGACCTCAGGAGATCTTCCCATTTTCAATATTCATATTATCTTACGAATCGATTGTTGATACCAAAATGTTGAACTACATTGTGGTCTATTCTCTAAGGGTCACTCCGGTCCCTGCAAATGGCGATCGAAATTGTTACGTAGTTCATTGTTGAAAGACTATGTAGGTATGTGTTTTTAATAGATATAAAGTAGGTACGCCTGTGGCTTAAAATCCATCGCAACAAATCATCCTATTCATAAATGCCATCTTTATTTCCTTATGAAGGTATTACGAGTTAAACCAGAAGTGTATAAGAAAGATAGTTTTGGGCTGATGCTCTCTAAAATAAACAAAATAGTAAAGTTAGATAAAGCTAAAATTTTAACATTACCTAAAACGTAAATAATGATGTGCGATGATTTTAATATTAAGGTATCTAACCTTGAATATTTTTATTTAAGGAAATGATATCAGCATATGCATCAACTTGAAGAAAATCATTTCAGGATACAATAATACGCCGCCAACTCCATATGATCTCGGACAAGCGCGCACGCAATGTGCGTTGTGTCCGTGGCCCGTGCGCACGCAATGTGACTTGCTCACTACACAATCCGGAACACACTTACTTACTACAATATATTACTGTTTCCATGATGTTTTTTATGACGAGACGCATATACCGGGCCGCAGTAAATACCTACCAAGATAATAAGTTAAGCGATGATTTTTGTAGACAAATATATAATACTAATAAATAAATAAGAAGCTAATTTATTATCACTGATGTGTTTCTTTTAAAATCATCTACTAATAATAATTTAATAACTTTATACTTATGGGATTATAGTCGATAAAACAGATTTGCAATTAATATATATCCTAAAATATAAAGCTGAAGTGTTTGTTTAATCCGGTTAATCTCAGGAACTACTGCTTCGAATTTTAAAAATATTTTTGTGTTGTATAGTTCTTTTATCGAGGAAAGCTCTAGGAATATTTTTATTCACTATATTTTTGACGTGACAACGTCTTATAAATTGGTTTGCCGGGTGACACTTCAAGAAACTGCGTTACGCTCCGCTCACGTTATGCGCTCACAATGAGAGCGAGTGAGAGGCACGCGTCCCTTCCACTCGGGCATGGTTAGCCCGCCTAAGAGCGAGAGAGACAGACATAAAAAGTGAAAGGCACGCGTCGGCAAATGTATTGCAAGTTATTGTATGTATATTTGTATATAAATACGTATGTATGTGTAAAGGTAAAAATAAAATTTTGTTAATATGAAATTCAGTGCGAGATTCTTTGTATAAATTAATGTTTTAAATATAATTCTTTGTATAAATAAATGTTTTAAATTGTTACTATTATTTCATCCTTCTTCCTACTATACGAATGAATATTCACATTAAAATTATTTTACCACTCAAAGTCGTTGTCACGTAAAACTTTCGCCCGTATACCGACTTTACAGGCAACCAATTTTTATTTTTTATTAATTATACGCGGGTGACACCGCGGGCCACAGCTAGTAACTAATAAAATGAATTAAACTACGCTTCGTTCGTTTCTATTTTACAATATCATACTTCAAAATATATTTGATACAGATATTTAAATGCCATTTTACAATCTCTGAAAAATTGTCCAATGATTTATTTATGTATTAATGTAGAAAATATTAATACATAAATAAAGCAAGCAGCGTAATATAATTTACACTTCCTTATAACAAACAGACAACACACATCACAGTCTGGTCTTGGGTTCGATTCCCATCCAGGAAAGACATTTGTGTGCATGAACATTTCCGTTTGTCCTGAGTCTGGGTGTAATTATCTAAATAAATATGTATTTACAAAATAAAACTGGTATATGTAGTATATCAGTTGCCATAGGACAAACTCTGCTTAGTTTGGGATCAGATGGCCGTGTGTGAATAATGTTCCAGGATACAGCATTGAAATACTATGAAGAATTATGAACTTATTAACAGGTACACAGTAACAGTAACAGGTTCGAATACAAATTCAACAAATGTTATTACTCAAAAACATGTAAATAAAATAAATAAAAACATAAATGAAAATGACGACGTAATAATTACATTATCTGATTTCAGTAAAAAAACAATACTTTTTTTATTCCAGTTGGCCAGATTTGAGTAGTAGTCATATGATTTGTTAGATTTTTTTTTTCATGTACGACCAAAAGATAAAATTCATACATGATTCATATGGCTTTTCATAATATATGCCAAAAACCAACATAGCAACCCGTTAATAAAAGTAAACAAACATCATATTCAAGTCTAACACTCCATTACTAGCCTGGGATTTCTCGGTCCAGGTTTTATATTTTAGCAGGTGTAAGGGAGCCGGGGGTAATGAGAGCCAGCGGGTAATGGGAGCGGTGTGGCTAGAGACAAAACTATCGCTTGTATTTACTCGGTTACCACTCGTGCGCCTTTGTCAAACTGCGGCCGTGTTCCCCTGCCGCACTAGGTTCACCAGTGCCACGCATTACGTGACCACGGACGCTTATCAGTTTTTTGCTCTGCGCTTATAAGAAACACGAAATTTCAACGGCCAGGTAAGTGCGAAGTTGTATGTTTGTTACTATCAAACCTGTGTTATATATTATAGCTAATGTTATCAATTTAGAGTATCTGTGCGTATAATTTCATTACAAGCTAAATTCAGGATATTATTTTAGTCAATTTCAAGATGGTGGTATTCGGGTAATCAGAGCTTATTAGGCTCTGATTAACCCTTGTAGCTCCAATTACCCCATACGCGTTTTAATATGTATTTTTTCAGATGCTAAAATACCAATAAAAAGGGAACGCACCACTTCGAAAGCGTCTTGAACTGTGGAAACCTTAGAAAATACTGTCAAAAAAAGTTTATGCCAAAGTAGCAAGCGTCGACAAAGGGATATCTGGGTTCCAAGCCACAGGAATTTTTTTCATGAACCCTGCTATATTTTCAAAAGATGATTTTGTTGCCGTGGATGAAGATCAGAATCAAATCTATAAGCAATCAAGTTCGGCTACTGTTGCTCAGTCTCAAAGACCCGTTTCTCAACAACTAGCCACAGGTAACTCTGACCCATTTTCATCTACATCTTGTGGTATTAAACTGGATAGCTCTGTTCTGATCCAATCCACGCCAAATATTGAACATGAGCAGTCATGTGCTGTTATGCACCCAGCAAACGAACTTATCTACAACAAATGATGTTTAAGAACAGTAACTCTATACAGAGCCAACCATATCAAACGATACGCAACAACAGTCACACATTCTGCAGGCAGTTACTGTTAACTTTGATGCCCAAACATCTGCTTGTCCTACTGCAACTGCAGAAAAATTAAATTTTGCGAAAGTTCTATCAGTTGTGAGTCAGAAAATCTAGCGCAGAAAAAAGGGATCATACGAAGCGAACACAACCAAGAAAAACAAAAAGTGAAAAGAGTATAAAATAATCTTTTTGAGGATGAGACAGACACGTTTGAAGAAGAAGACGTTGAGAATCTTTGCGATGACGAGCCAGAATAGTCAGCCAGGACAAAGTAACGAAATGTGGTACTGTTACAGAGGTTGCGGTAAATGGGCTCATAAAGAATGTTCTGGTTCTGAAAGCCCGGTTGATTATATTTGGGTTTTTTGCTTGGATCCTTAAAGTTAATGGTTAATATATGGTTAGGTTTATATTAATATTTAAATGAATAAGTGACAGACTGACAAATATAATTTTTTGAGGCTGACTTAATAATTAAGTAGCTCCCATTACACATATGAGAATTTATAGGCTCTCATTTCCCGCAGAGTCGGGTAATGAGAGCGATTCTGTTTTTTTTTTAAAGCTTATTTGTGGCTAAATGCCTAATAATGTAACGTTGACGCTGTGATTAAATGATAGTCAAATAATTAAGGATTCAGTTTCTAATAAAAAGTTCCTAAAGTATCCATAAAGTTGCCTTTTATTGAACTTTTTCCTTAGTAGGCTCCAATTCCCCCCCGCTCCCCTACTTGATGGCTTTGGTAAAACAGTATAACAAACATAAAAAGAAAATAATTATAAAAAAATAAGTTTTTTTTAAATGAGCTGCAACCGCTGTTGTACATGCGTATTTACTAGAAATTCCCCTGTAGTTCTAGGTACATATGTCAGGTGTACAATAATATAATATGTAATTCATATTAAAAAATGCATGTGTGTGGATCACCTGCTTTATATCACGTATAAGTTAAAATAAACGGTAATTCCCCACTCACAAGGCAGAACACATTTAAAAAAAGGGTATTCCCCGCAACATAAGTGCTGCTTCAATGCTTCTTGTAATAGATAAAACTGAAAAATGAATTATTTGATTGTCAACTAGCTATTGCCCGCGGCTTCACTTTACTTCATATCTAATGGATAAATGGTTTTATGAAAGTATGTGATATTAAAGTAAGAAGTATAAAATGTCATTCCGGTGATAAAATATATATATTACGGAGTTTTTTTTTATCAGTGAACTTACAGTGATAAAAATAGAAAAAGGGTGCGGTCGGGGGACCACCGAAAGGAGCATAGTTCTTTGCGGAAATTTTTCGACTAAAAACATGTTTAATAATGAAGATTTTAAATGATTATATTACTGTATATTTATAAAATACATTAAAACAATTTTTAGGAAGTAATTAATCCAAATTTATTTATAAAATAGCGAATTATAGGTTTGTACATATAACAAAAAAATTAACTCACAAGTTTATTTATTGAAATTTTCCTACACACGATCGTAATATTATATTATTTTAACTGTTCACCGAATGCGCTGCTAACAGAATTTATATACATACATAATATATTGTATACCTAAAAACAAAATAAATGTGTATATGTGTGAAATATACATATTGTTATATTTTTTCCGTAACATGTACAGCTTTTTTAATAAGCTACTACCCTAACCTAACATAATATATCACAAACTAATACAGACAGAGGTTTACTAGGTGAACTCTGATTTGATTAATATGATTGACCATATTGATCTGAGCTCAACTAACATTGGAAGAATCTAAATCTCCGGACTCTAAAAAATTTTAACGTTGTTCATTTTGTTCCTATTTTTTTTTTCTTTTCTTTCAAGAAGCTGATTGAAGCTGTATCTAAGATTATCGCACACAAATGCACAGACAAACAGACAAAAAGACAAACAGATCTCCAGCAATACATCGGTGAAAACAGCATTCAACTTCGTGCAGTATAGTTTTTGCGTGATGCGGGTACAAATGTACAGAAAGACAGACAATTCTATAAACAGTTGTATTGGCTTTGGTTACTTTAATAAAAACTTGGGACCTGGGGGTCTGTATTATTCTTAATTACAATATCTTTAATGTATAGACATCGGCCTAATACAATTTTATTCTATGTATAGATATGCCGATATTATATGATAAAAAAGCCGAGATGGCCCAGTGGTAAGAACGCTTGAATCTTAACCGATGATAGTGGGTTCAAATTGAGGAAACCTGCATGTGTCAAATTTCACTGAAATTCTGTCACATGTGTATTCCACCAACCCGCGTTGGAGCATCGTGGTGGAATAAGCTCCAAGCCTTCTGCTCAAAAGAGGAGAAGAAGCCTTAGTACAGCATACAGTAACAGAGTAGCCCTGTCATTCATAGATATGATCAAAAGTTCTATATTTTTTTCTTAGTATGTATATTTGAATTTATGTTAAAATATGCGTTTGTCATCTTTACATTTTTTTTAAATATATTCACAGGCAAAGTCATGCCGCAAATCATTAATATTGAAATAAGAATCGAGAATGTTCTATCGCTCACGTCATGCTTTTTATCAAATCTAGCAGTTAAGGCGATAATGAAAACGAAATTTACGACGCAGTCAGAAAATATAGACCTAATTTTAAAATTGGTACCATTGATATTATTACTATCGATCGCTAGATGGGGTTAGCTTTATGTTCATTATAAAAATCTTATTTAAAATAACTAAACCCTCGTAAATAAATAAAGATTGATAATATTAATTATTCTTGTTGGATTAAATCGATTTGTCTTTGATTAAGGAATTCCCGAAATGTATCTATCGCAGCTAAGACGAAATCGAGTAAAGTATCACATTTCAATAGTTCAATACATTACAAGTTCTCAAGCAGTTGAATAACACTTCAGTAACTTAACATTATCATTTTAACTACAAAATGTCGCGCACAAACGAACTTGCTATTGATTGCGAAATAGTTGGGAGTTATAATAAAAGCATATTAGCAGGTGTATCAATTGTGAACCAGCACGGAAGTCTTGTTCTTGACGAATATGTTAGACCCACTTCAGCAGTCACCTATTATAGGAGCTTTATAAGCGGCATCAAGAAAAGGGATTTGGAAAACGGTAGAGACAGGCAAAGAAATTTGAGGAAATATAATCGTCTTTTGGTAAGACTAGTACTTATTTCTTAGTTTATCGATTTCAGTGATATATGGAGATTATCAAAGAGCTCGCGTGAAACTCCGTTAAGTATGGGTGACTGTTAACTAAATTCATTAATCAATAGAATGTACCTGAGATCTCAATGTCATTGAAATTATTCGTCTTCTCTATTTACAAATAAACAATTTTGTATTAATTAATGAGATAGAGAGACGAATCGATGTGAACATATTATATTCACAGGCGAAGTCATGCCGCAAATTATTAATATTTAATAAGAATCAAGAATGTTCCATCGCTCATGTCACGTTTTTTATCAACTTATACGTAATTTACGAAGCAATTAGAAAATATAAACTATAGGAACCGTGCAGGAACTATAGGTGGCAGCACTACATTTACAAAAGAGTCACTATGCGGACAGTAGAGGAAACTTATCAGACATGTCATCGTGCTTTCAAATATGTAAACAAAATTATCTCTTAAATTATATTATTTTTGAATATCATAAAAGTAAAAAAATATAGGTTCCGCTCGGACCATAATGATCGTCAGCGTGGCCAAAATATGTCAAGAGGCCAAATTATAAGCTCTTCGAGGCCGGCCATGTATTAGACGTTGAAGAGATAATAAATGACAAAATGAGGCTGTGATAAATGGCAAAATTGGCGCACAAACTAAAATATCCAATGTTTACGACGTGAGAATAATGGTAAATAATTTTCTGAACTTTTCATTAACGTATTAATTTTACATAGTACCTGTACAGTTAATTTTATTTATGTTTTATTTTTTTCAGCTAGACTGCAACAGGATCATTGCTACAAGTTAGTTATTTTCACTACTAATATTATTTATTATTTCTAAATGCTTAAAACTCATTCTTCTTTACTGCGTTTATCCATTTTTTGCGTTTTTAACATAACCATGGCGTGAGAGTAATATTTTTGGAAATAAATAAAATTTTACGCTATTTAATTTACGCTTTTAGTGGATGTATTGGTACATCCAGAAATGCAACAATGCATTATGATTAACTAGAATAATAATTTTCACCAATAAAATTAATTCTGTTTACTTGTTATTAATAAATAAATGTTAATATCAAGTATTAATAGAGTACAAGATTGGGATTGGCGACACTAGTTGGCAGCACCGTCGATGTGAACGTTTCCTATATTAACTATTAATTTCTAAAATAGGTGTCATTCATAATATTTCTATCGGTCAATAGATGGCGTTAGCTTGATGTACATGATATTAAAGAAATGAAATAAGTAAATACGCCTTAAAATATAGATCACCTAAAACCCCTATTTAAAATAACTAAACCCTCGTTAGTAATTAATTTTTGTTGTTTAAATTCGATTTGTCTATGAAATAAAACGCTTATAATAGTTGTGATATTGTCTCTGGTTAAGGACTCCCCGAAATGTATTTCGCAGATTAGAAGGAATCGTATAAATATCGAACTTCGTGCGTCTCAACTATCATTTCAATACAGGTTCCTATCGAATAAGAATCATATAAAGATTCCAATTTCAATAGTTCAATTCATTATAAGTTCTCAAGCAGTTGAATTAACACTTCAGTAACATCATTTGAATTACAAAATGACGTGTACAAACGTACTTGCTATTGATTGCGAAATGGTTGGGAGTTATAATAAAAGCATATTAGCACGTGTATCAATTGTGAACCAGTATGGAAGTCTTATTCTTGACGAATATGTTAGACCCACTTCAACAGTCACCGATTATAGGACTTTTGTAAGCGGCATCAATAAGAGGGATTTGGAAAATGGCAGAGACTTCTCCCTTGTCAGAAACAAGGTGGCCAATCTCATACAGGGGTGTATTTTAGTTGGGCATTCATTACATTTCGACCTTGAAGTCTTGGGATTGTCTCATCCGGAGAGCAGGCGAAGAGATTTGGCGAAATACAATCGTCTATTGGTAAGACTAGTACTTATTTCTTAGTTTCATTAGAATTTCTCAATGACATCGAAATTATTCGTCTTTTCAATTTAAAATTAACCTATTTTGTAGTAATTTATAAGATAGAGAGATGAATCGATGACTGCTATGGAATGAACCTATATTCAAAAAACTGTTTACTCATTACTTGTAATGATGTAACAAATGATTTAAAACTAAATTTAAAGTCTAAATCATAAAAACAAAATTGCATTTACTTGGAGTGTCATACGAAACGCCACTGAAAGCGTTATTTACTGCGAGCAAATATATAACAGTTACAGGTTTCTATTAATGTTTTTTTTTTTTCAGAGAAACGGTCAACCTGTGTCTCTTAGGGAGCTAGCCAAAATACATTTAGGAAGAAATATGCAAGTAGACGAACACAATTCTGTGGAAGATGCAAAAGCTTGCATGGATATCTATCTTAAGCTGGCCAATGAATGGGAACGAAATTTTTAAACACTTGTTTAATTTTTCTCAACAAATCTTAAGATTTTTAAGCCATCAATCATTTTCTGTTGTAATCATAATAATTGAAACAAGACATTGTTTATTTTTGTTTAAATCAAACGCATTTTTTTCCACAATAAATATTTATAAATTTTAAATTTTGATGTTTCATTCATAAGATATTTTTTATTCATTGAAAATGTATTCGCACGGCGGCTTGATCACCTATTGCTATAGACAGAACATAAAATTCACAATTCAAAGTTTTGCTCACAACTTTATAGTTAATGAAAAATACATGTACTAATTGCAAGAGAACATTCCAATAAAAAAATTAACCGGTTATGTAATAAAAGCAGAAATTTGTATTTTATTATAGAGTATGTAATTATGTTCAAAACAATACTTGATTATATTTAATGTTATCCTTACATTTGCCTACCTTTCTGCATAAGAGAAAAACTACAAAAAATTATGTACCTACAAGATTTTAATAAAAACAGTACATATTCTAAAATAATATTTATTTTAATACTAAAACATATTTTTCATATATAAATGTAATTCCTATTAAATAAATAAAAGTAATAATAACCATTACCGAACCATAACTTTAACTGCATATCAATTTAGAACTAGTATCGATAATATGGAATTAATTTAAATTTACTACTTAAATATGCTTCTGCAAAGTAACATGTAATTTTAACTTACAAACATTTATTGAACAACATACATTAGTCATTTCTTTAATAAAAATTTTAGAGAGATATAATACATTGGTACCAGGCGAAATCATAGTGTGATACTTAAATACTTAAAAAAAAACAAAATGTCGAGATAAAAATATGAACAATTTAATTTTTAAAATAAATTACTGCAACTGATTTATATGCGTCAGTCACGATTTTTTTTTTAGTTTTAAGCAGGAGTGAATCCATACGAGGCTTATTAAAAACGTAAAGTATACAATTGTTACTAATTAAAAGAAAATAGCTATGGTTAAGTTAGACTCTCAGCAAGATTATCAAAGAAATCATTTTTACAGAGAATATTTAATGATTTCAGATAATGACAAAACCGATTGTTTCTTTTCAAGTTATGATCGGTTTTCCTCTTTTCTAACCTACATATTGTTCTGCAGGCCGGCCAGTAATCCAAAGCGGTCGCTCTTCGATCTAATATTGCACAAGGACTCAAATAACTAGATAAGGTAGTGTGTCGAGACACTAGCCTATCTTTCTCCCTGAAACAAAAAAAAAACATAATTCATCAACCGTTTATATTTTTAAAACAAAAATATTTATACATACATATTAGGAATAAATAAAATCCAACAGTTGGGCTTAATTAATATGTTTTGTATACTATCTATACTAATATTTAAAGCTGAAGAGTTTGTTTGTTTGATCCGGCTAATCTCAAGAATTTTAAAAATCTTTTTTGTATTGTCGTCGGAGTCTAGGGAGGCTGTAGGCTTATTTTTATTAATTAAACGCTGGTGAAGCCGCTGTGCACAGCTAGTATAAAATATAACTAATAGAATCAATTTCTATGTTTTTTATGAGGTATAAAAATTAATATAATTAGTTTGTCATAATATGAAATGTAAATAATATTAAATTTAAGGCATATGGCTAACAGAAAGACACAATATAAAATGCCCACAAGTGATAACTGCTTTCTTTATTTTAAAATAAAATACATAAATATATAAGGTAAAAAATAATAATAGAGACAAAGCTGAACAATGTAGTGTGGGTCCAAAATTAAGCATCAAGTGTATTGCATATTATAGGCAGTTGACCTCGTTTTGCTTTACACCAGAGACCCTTGCTATATGAGGTTGTTTGACACAATGTTTAATATAAAGAGTATTGACAGACAGACGGACGGACAACAAAGTGATCCCATAAGGGTTCCGTTTTTACCTTTTGAGGTAGAGAAAAGGCCTTAACCATATTAATTTATGATCTTAAAACTGACAATAAATTTACTATGGGTATTATGCTTTTGGTCATCGTTATTATCACTAAACTATATATTTTTATTTTAATAAATAGTTAAATTATTTAAAGGGATATTATTGTAATGAAATCTTAGTGGTGTCTGATCTGATTAGCATGAATACTCACAGTAATATTTATCTCACAGTTTTTGTCTCACATGTTTTTTACTAACAAAATGGCTGTTTTACAATAAAACTTTATGGAAAGTCATAATTAGTTAATTGTGTACATTAACTAATTTATAGCATTTATTCAATAAAATAACATTAATATGTGTGGAACAGAATATTTTGCAGTTAAAATTCGGAGGTATAAAAAAATCTTACCTGTGAAAACTCATAGTAGGGACATGGTCAGTCTTAAAATGTTTTTGAGCTTTAGAAACAGTACTCATCATGAGTACATTTGATATTTCTTCACCAATACAAAGAGTTTCATTGTAACCATTGAAGTCCTCACTTTCCAATAGACTGGCCGTTTCACTACAATGCCATGGTGTTGAAGTTATGTTGGAGCTAGTATCAGGCCTAATACCATCAATGTAATCTATTGCGGATAATGTGTCTAAAATGTCTACTACTGATTGTAATTCATTCGTTTTTTCTAAGCTTTTAGAACATGCTTCCATATTATCTTCTTTTTTAATAACACTAAAATAATTGGTCAAGTTCCACCAAACATCGAAAACATTTGGTGAATGATGTGGAAATATTTGGGATTGTTTGTCAATATTACACAACAATTCAAATTCATTAGAGGATGGACTCTCCATGCTCTCTGTATCAGCCCAAGACATGCTTGAGTTTTCATCATCAATATTACATGTCAATTGCGAATTAGGAACTTCATCTGCTTGGCTATTATTTTTAAATGAATTCATGTAAAATTGTAAGCAATTTATAGTTTTTCTTATATCCCCCTTAAAATAATCTAACACTTTTTCGCCGAGTCCCAAAAAACATTTTCCTACATCAACTAAACACATAATATCCAACCAAGTTCCTAGCATTCTGGGCAATAATGGACGCATATGAATTATTTTTCCATTTTGTAAGAATTTCTGTAAATGTGGACATGAGGAAGATGAAGTCACCAAAATGACAGGTCTTTTAGAAGATTGAATTAATTGAGAAATAGCCGAACAAAATCCATCATCTTGATCAAAAACAATGTCAGCATCATCTATTAAAATAAGAGACATGGCTGTTCGGACACATTCCTGACTTGAAGGTACCTGAGTTGAGGATTCACATGTAAGTACTGAAGTATTCTTTTTTGCATTAACATCTTCTACTGCTCGTTTAGGCCTACCACGTCTTTTGAGACTCAATGTTGTTGGAACCTCTTGTGATGATGACGCTGATTTTTGAGAGTTATCTGTAACACTCTTAGCCCTATTCACTTTATGAGACTGGGTAGCTTCTTGGAGGTCTTGTAACATTATTTTACCATTTCTCTTACTACTTGCATTAACTTCTATCACCTTTATAGCTAATTCTGCAGCTACAGCATAAACACTACTTGTTTTTCCAGATCCTGTTTTTCCTGTGACTATAAGGATGTTATTTGTTGTTCTCATTGCATCTCTACTATCCATATCAGAACAGTAGAAATCAGACATATCAGAAATATCACTGTCATTGCTCTTATCCTTTATTAACTTTTCACTCCATGTCTCAAGCCATCTTTTTAATTCTTTGACACTCTCAAAATTACCAATTATTTGTTTGGATGTTATGGGTTTATATTTGTCACACCAATTAAGTTTCTCTGGGTTATCATTATTCACCTCTGTACAATTTTCTATTATTTCTATACTATTATCTAGATCTATATAATTAAAATCTTTAATATCCTCTTTACACTTACTTCTAAGTTTGTGATATGTTCGATAAACAGGAAATTTAGGATAAGTACTCTTTATATATTTCAATACTTGTTCTGGCTTATGTTTTAGAATGGGAACATTCGGACTTTCAGCTGATTCAGGTGTTATTAAGGATTTGAAAGAATAATTGTGTGCTATATCAATTTCTTCAATTTTGTTACTTGTTTGTTTGAACCAATCCTTTCCTTGAAAATTGCTAAAATAACTCAATGAATCATTCTGTTGAATATGTGAAACAGAATGAAAGTATTCCAAAAATGTGCTATTGTTTATTTGTTGTGGAGTAATTTTTTTTAACTTTTCTGGAACACCACTTTTTAGAAACCTCTGTTTGGCTTCAATAGCAGCTTGTGTAAGTTGCGGTTTTGCTACAAATATTGGAGCCAGCTTTGATGTTTTTTTATCATTTTTTACCTTAACATTACTTACATTTTTAGTCCCATTCAATTTTTTTGTAGATTTCGATTCAGTTTTCACCTCAGATTTTACTTTATTATTTAGATTGTGGTAATTATTTGATTCCTTTGATTTACCAGACTTTAATGAAACTTTATTACCTTTATCATTTGCAGGCATTTCAACTGGTTTTATATCTATATCTTGAATATATTTTATTGCTTTGGATTTTGAACAACTTTCACTATTTCTTTTTTTCTTTGGTGTAAAGATGTGCAGTTCCTCATCCGAGCTGAAACAATGCACATCTTCTGCATACTTTACAGGCTTTTTAGTATTTCGTTTTGGTCTACCATCAATGTTACCACACTCATTATTATTTATGGTTTCTGTAGTTGTGAGCGAGTTAAATTCTTCGTTTTTTTTATTGCGTTTTCGTTTCCTTTCATTATTTTCTATTTGTTCACTATCTAAGTTATTGGAGTCACAGATAGGTAAATGTTCTGTTTGAGCACTTTTACTGTCAGTAATACTGCACAAATCATTGTTAACATATTTGGATGTTTTTGTTTTCTTCTTTCGTTTAGGTGTAAATTTTACTTTAATGATAGATTTAGTATTTTCATCAGCACAATTTATTTCCGATTGCTCAGAAGTTAATTCTGCCTCCTTAGAAACTTTTTTAAAATAACACAGCATGTTTTCCTTTTTTCTAATGGATGGTGATAACTTGTTTAAAAACTCAATGTCTTCATCTGGTACTTTCTCCAGTTTATTTTCATCAATTATAGTATTTGTGTCACTAAATATATCACATAATTTAAGTGCCTTATTGTTTTGTGTTAAATTGTTTGGTGTAATAGCAACATTTTTAATAGGTTCCTTTTTTGGTTTGATTTGTAAAATTTTAGATGGTGTAGATTGTTCTGTTTTGTCATTTTTAGTATCGCTTTTGGTTAGCATATCCTTAAATAATTCTGCTCTTTTCAACATTTTCTCTTTTATATGGATTTCTCTAAACTCTTCCATTTCTTTTTTTTTTAAAGAACCTTTATTTTCAGCCAACTTCTGAAGTGACAAAACTCTTTTAGCCTTTATTGCTTTTTTTTCTTCAATTTCAAGTGCAACACTTTCATCAATGCTTTTTTCTTTACCTGGAGAATTACTGCCAATACTCTTATTCCTTGAATCCATAAGCAACTTAAATGCATCCATTTGTTTACTAGTTTGGCTCTCCTCGTCAAATAAAATAGGACCTACATCAACATTTTGTATATTCATATTGTTGGTTTCTTTTTGTAAACAATTTTTTCTTTTCCTTACCATCTTAAAAAGATAGTTATTTGGCTTTGTGTCTACTGTATTATTATTTTTATTATATATTTTGTCTGGATTATTAGGAGACTTTATTCTTAATGAATTTACTAAAATTTGAGAAACATCTAACACATCTTGGTCTTCATTACCATCTCGCCTCAATTTATATTTCTTTAATTTATTTTTCAATGCTTTATTGCATTTTGGTTTAAATAAGTTTTCTTTTGATTTCAAAATATTCTTGTGATTGTTATTGATATGAACATTTGAATACCGTGTTATATTCTTTAGAACATCAGAAGAACTCACTGCTTCTGACAAATCAGACATTACTATCCTGCAATATACAGACAAAAGTTACTGTAAAACTCTTTAATAAAAATAGTTGTCCAGCATAAAGCTTAAAATAATGTACAGAATACATTACATGTGTACAAACCTTGCATATTTCTTAATAGAAACCAAACAGTCATTTGTATATATATAAATTGTAACAATTATATTCCTCCAAACGCCCTAAAGAGAGTAAATCATATGCATGACAAAATATTAACACGAAAATCATGAAATATCCATGAAACAATATGAAACACAATGTATGCAAAATTGGCGCCTAGCGAGTAGCGATATTTATTTGACAATTTGACATATTATTCTTATGTCAAATAATGATGTAAGTAGCTGACACTTGTTTTTTTTTTAACTGTGCAAAGCTTCCAAGACAAAGGCAGAGCAAAGACGTTTCGACGGCCAAATAATTTTCAAATATCCTAATAATAATAAAATTGAATGTAAAAGTAATTAAGCAAACTAAATTTCCTGTAAACGTATAAAATGCTTAAATGTATACCTTATGTAATTATATCCTGTATGTACAAGTATGAATTTTAAATGTTTTATTTACTAATAACAAGTAATAATTATGTTTTATAAACGCTTCTCGTTATATGTATGATACGTATAACGAGAAGAAAAGATTATTAAAAATAGTAGTAAAATTGTATTACTACTATTTTTTATAATATTTATTCTTAAAAACTGAATATGAAACTATTTTCCCGTTTCTTCATCGTTTAATTTTTTAATCTGTTACTCATATTGAAGTGTTGCCTGCTTCAATAATCGATTTCGATTTTGCGACAAGTTGGTGAAGTCCTAAAGACGGCTGGATTTTGTGGAGAATATATTTAATTTGTAAAAAATATCTTCAAAATGTCGTCAAAAACACTCGCGACACCGATTATTCGCCATGTAACGGTAATTATTCTACAATTTTTAATTTATTTCAGCTTAATCAAAATAAATTAACTATATGTCAAAACCCTGTTATGTAAAACCATATGATAGGACGACTGCGTTAAACAAGTGGCTTTTATTTTAGTTATATTTATAATACTGAACATATGCCTATATTGTAGACCAGGGGCTTCGCCCAAGCGGCTCCAGCCCTAAAGAGGGATGCAAGGATTCAGTCCAGTGTTTTGCCCAATAAAACATTTGTCGCCGCTTTAGATAATGGTTCTCCTGTAGCTCGAGTCACTATAGCGTTCAAGTAAGTAATAGTAACGAATATGAATACTTTGTAAGACTAATTACAAACAAAAAAATTAAAGTTTATTATATTGTATCTAAACTGACATTTTTGTCACCCTTTTTAAAATTGGTTATTGGCAGACATTTTTGATTAATGAAGGTTTTTCATTTAAAAAATGCTATTCTATTATGGATTATCTTTCAGAGCTGGCTCTCGCTATGAGCCACAGGCAGAGTTGGGTGTAGCTCATCTTCTCCGTTCTGCAGCTGGTCTCACCACAAAGAATGCATCTGCTTTCATAATTTCCCGAAAACTAGCACAAATTGGTGCATCATTCAGTGCGTCTGGTGATCGTGAGTTCATTTACTACACGGTTGAAGTAAGTTATTACACTTAATATTTTAATCCATTATATTTATTGATAAATACATTTTTTTCTATTGACTTTAACAATTGTACTTATATTAAATTGATAACAATTATAAGAATTTAAAATTAACAAATTTTGGTATAAAATTATATAATTTAATTTTTGTGTTTATTTTTCATCAGGCTACTCAAAACAACCTACAGCAGGCGTTGGAATACTTGAACAATATTGTGTCAAACCAAGAATTCAGACCATGGGAACTGAGCGACAATATTCCCCGTATTCAGTATGACCGTGCGACTTTACCTCCTCAGGTATTACATTGGTTCAGTCAATCTCCATCTTATATTAGAATTAATCATAAGCATATAAAGTATAAAACATATAATGGCAATTTTACTCCTGTGTTAAGTACTAAATAATACTAATTACATAAAGCACCAATATTATTTGTATTATAGAGGAAAATGTTTTTAATAATACCAGTATGATTATTAATGATATTATATTTTATAATAATGAATGTATGTAGAAAATATTTAAAAATGCCTTTGGATAGTTTTAATGGCTACATGTTCTATCATAGTTTAGGAGTTTTATATCTTCACCAGCCTCAATAGTAAACTATTACAAAACTGATATTTTTCTTTAAATACTCTAGTCTCTAGGACATGAAAAAGTCTGTTTGTGTTATATAGCCTACTGAAAAGGTCATACCATTAAACACAAGTAAAACCGCATGAAGTAGCTAGCTTATTTTATTTATATGCAAGTGTATTTCAATTTTGTTATCGGTAGGTACGTGCAGTTGATTTGTTACACAAAGCTGCATATCGCCGTGGGCTCGGTAATTCCCTCTTCATCGCTTCAAAAAAAATTGGTAAAATCAGCTCCGAGTCCCTACAACATTTTGCCGCAAGCACTTTAACACCAGGTCGTTGTGCTGTCACTGTTATTGGAAATAGCCAGGTAAACATTGTTGTAATTGAGTCACAACCAATTTAGTAAGAAACTTGCTTAGTCTTTAATGCTTAAGTCAATCAACTGCCTAAGGATGTCAATGCTCGTCAATGATTTCTTATTTGTCAAATAATATTAAAATTAAAAACATTTTGGAACTGATTGATATATCTTGATTATATTTTCAGGAAAATGCTACTCTGGTTGCTCAAGCACTTCAACTGCCAACTGCCAGTGAGGCACAGGACAGTCCCTCCACATATTGTGGTGGAGAATTAAGGTATAGATAAATATGACATTATGAACATGATATGCTTATTATGTACAAAGTACAAATATACCAACAAGTTCTGAGTTTTAATCACAGCATTTTAAATGTCTTTTTTTTTTTGTAGAAAAGAAATGGGCGGTGATTTAGCACATGTAGCTTTGGCTGTACAAGGTGCTCCTGCTGGCTCACCACAGAGCCTCGCACTAGCAGTTGCTGCTAAAGGTTTTTATTTATATAAACTTATGAATCTCTACATTACATAAAATATTAATAACAGATTTAAAATTTTGACCTTGAATACTTTTTTAAAATATTTTTACTCATTATGCATCTAGTTTCTTTAATAAGATTGTTGTTTTTAAAGCACTCGGCAATGGTCCTGTAACCAAATGGGGAGCTGACAACACCCCTCTTGCTAAGGCTATTGGCAATATTGGACCATTTGCTGCTGCTGGTTTTAATGTTTCATACTCTGACAATGGTCTATTTGGATTGGTGCTCTCTGTCCCTAAGGACGAAGCTACGGCTGTAAGTATAAAATATTTTTATAAAACAATTAAAAATTAAATAAAAGTCGGAATCACAAAGACTATATATACATTTATATTTTTCGTGAAATTTATAACAAGTTATTTTTTTCGAATATTTTTGCAGTCATTTTTATCTTTCTTGATATACTTATTATTTAAAGGCCGTGAAAGCAGCTGGTAAAGTCTTAAAGAACCCCAACCTGAGTGCTGATGCCGTTAAGGCTGGTAAAAACCAGCTAAAACTGCAAGTATTAACTGAAGCAGAAGAAGGAACCACTCTCGCCGAGTCTATTGCCTCTCAAGGCTTATACACTGGTGTTGTAAAATCACCAGCTGAGATTGCAGCAGATATCGATAAATTATCCAACAGCGATATTTCTCAGGTAGCCAGATATAATTTTTATTTGTGTAACTAACTAGTAGTAGTAGTGACTTGGAGAAATTGTATATTAACAACAACTTATTAATAACTGATTAAGAATAAATATAAAATTTTGAATTCCTGTCACAAGAAATATAATTATTGTTAGATAACATGATGTGGCTTAAAATAAAATTTAAAAAAATGTTTCAGGCTCTTTCAAATGCAGTAAAGAACAAGATTTCTATGGGTGCCGCAGGAAATCTAACTCTCGTCCCATATGTCGATGAGCTATAGAGCTTGTTACAATCATTATTAGTAGAAAGTTAAAAGAAAACACATAATTAATAACAACCGCAAACAAAAAAAATACCAATTTAATATAGATCATTGTTTAATATAATTTATTGTTGTATTAAATAAACAAGCTGTTTATTTCAATGGCTTTTTATTTTCATTTAACCATCATTCCACCAACAGTGCAAAATGTGAATTAAAGTAATAATGATTATGACATAATATATACAATGTAACTCCAAAAACCCATTAGTTTTGTTATGTAGATTCTATGTAGAAGAACCAATACCTGAAAATATAATATACATTATATTTTTTACTTAAACTGCTAAATTATTCGTCCTTTCTATTAAAAAAAATGCTATTTAACTATGCTCATCTATTTGAATTGGGAATCTTACACAAATTTACCCGCTTGTTTGATCTCTTGTAAGAATTATGTCGTCTATGTTAACAATATCACTCCATATACAATGAGGTTATTACCAGAAACTTACCTTGATAATAATTTATCTAATCGAAAATTTGAATTACTTTTTTCTGAAAGTGTGCATCAGCAAATACTGGTATGATTTTATTTTGTTATAATAATTTAAAAATGATTATATGTTCTGTAATAAGACTTTATTACACAAGCAAATGAAAATAACAATGCTTAATTCATTACTCAATCAATTAAAACTGCTTTTTTGGATAAATATTTAATTTTTAAATCAACCCTTGATTATATATTGGTAAATATTTATCACATCAAGGTCCCGTAAAAGAGCAAAACATATAGCCCAAAATATATAAACATATAAAGCTCTCTCGCTGTTTATTTTTATTTCTAACACTGTTGTCAATATACAATTTGACTCAAAAATATTGTAAGATTGAATTAGATGGACTAAATTTATTCATACTGATCATTGAGATTGAGAGGGATGAGATTCATATTATCAATATGAAACATGAGCAAATACATAATAATATGTTTGTGAGCTCACCAACTTTAAGTTATCTTGAATTTAAAAAAACCTATAAATTTATCTAAACTACTCATAATACAAACAATTTGTTGCAAATGTAATGTACTAATAGGATGGCTTTTTACAGAAAAAAAATATAATATACTTCTTTAGCATTTTTAATATTGCATTCCTGTTTGAACATTAAAAGATTCAAAGATTTTGCAGAAATATTTTTATAAAAAAATTAGAAATAGCCAATAAAAAAAACATTAGTTCTAATACATAGCTCTAATTTCATGCTATTTTTAATCTTCACTTAATGGTCACACTTCTTCATAAATTAAATTTATTTGAACAGTACAGTAAAGTAAAGAATACAGTACAGTAAAGAATAAATAAATCAATGTGTGATTAAAATGTTTTATGACTGAAAATAAGTTACAATCACAGTAATAATAACATAGTAAAAGTATCTTAAGTAATTATTTATGTTAATTATAACATTCAATCCAATAACAAGTTTATGTTGAAATGGCATACTTAAAGTCTTAAACATATAACTAATTTAAGGGTTGCAAAGTTGAAACACCCATGATAGATTCAGAAAATATTAATATAATATAGGTATATATATAAAAAATTATTGCACTTCTGCTTCTGTTAATAACATATTGGGGATGCCTTTGGTTATAGGAAATTGTCGACCTGATTCTGGACAAGTTAAATATCCCTCTTCTACTTCAACTTCTAATAGAATTCTGTGTGCTTTTTTCAAGAATTCTTTGTCTTCTTCATAATTCCGTTCAACAGTTTGTGGTAAGCCCTCACTATGACCTATACTGTCTGCTGCTTTCCACAATACTTCCCAATCTAGTTTAGGGATAATTCTAGAAATGAAGTCTGGATTAAAATCAACTTCATTTACTTTTATATTCGTAGCGTTAATGGCAAGTGGATAACCTGTAAGAACTCCTTTTAAGCATTTTGATGTGAGCATGTTGTGAGTAATAAGCTTCATAGTGTATATTATAATTTTTGCCACTTATGATTAGAAAAGTAATTAATTCACTGAGTTATATATAGTGATTTTCTGTGTTTACTGTTTATTTATACCGCCTTACAATTTTGTAGTTTTTTTACTTCATGACAATGACATTATTGACGTACTATATTTGCTTGACACAATTGCTTAGGTGTGACCAAGGTCTTGTATACAAGTCTAGTGAGAGGTAGGCGCGATTGTGTTACAACTTTTACTTCGCAGGGGTGCCCACTGTAAGTCGCTGCTATCGCCTATCGAGTTCCGTTCTTTCCGTTTTCCATATTTATCTTCTAAAATTGTCCATAACGAATTTCGCATTAGTGCGAAAAAAATCTTAATCGTTAATGTGTTTATTCAATTTGTTTTCCGATTTAAAAAAAAATAAAATACTATTCTGAACTGTATGATAATGATTTTTTCTTTAGCGCACAATAAAACAATTCGTGTAGTGCTTATTATATATCTATATTACATCTAATGTGCTCATTATTTAATAAACACATGTTTGAATATGACATTTTGTAAACAATATTATGAATATAATTTTGGACGAATAGTATAATTTTATCTTCCATGTACAATATTATTTTGAGTATCTATAATCTATATCCAGCACGCCACGTAATTTCTTCATGCCTCTGGCTCTGGCGCCCTTAAATTGAACTGAACAGCGTCATTAAGTCGACGTATCCCCACTTTTGAAGTTGCAAGACCTGTATACCGTGGGTGTGACCGTGGGTGTGCCATGCCCTACTTTTATATAATTCGCAAATAATATATACATTTAGAATTAGGTACTAATTTTTAATAGATATATTTATTCATCTTATTATAACTACACTGTATAATTTTTTGAATAAAAACGATATTTGTATTGTAAACATTAGGTACTATACCTATTCGTTTTTACCTGAAGTTAGTTATACAATAAGGCAACGCACTCACGAGTGACTTTTATCTCGGTGCCAGTTTCGCCGAAATGAGACCGCGTAAGCGCATCTCCATACAAGTATGGACTTGTAATTTGTATGGAGATGGGCTCACGCGACGACGAAACAGTTGGGTAACAAAATTGTCAATCTTTGCCAGAACTGCCAGCATTAGCAAAACAAAAACAGTAAATTCGGCTTAAAAACTTTGATTGCACAATTAAATTTTAATTTGATTTGATTTTAATTTAATATGATGAATTTAACTTAATGTGAGTGAATTTGAACCGATTTGATTTAAATTAATTTGGTTTTACTTTGATTTTATTCGAATTAATTTAATCTAATTTATAATCTGTAAAATTTTGTCTTTTTATTATTTATTGTCTTGTATGTATATATGGTCCCTGTTTGGTCAAAATAAAAAAGGATCAATTATTACCAGTTTTTTTTCCATAAAATAAAGAAAATTACACGAAAACCTTTTTCGCATTAGCTAGCGAAATCAAACATGAAATGATTGTGAGAATCTGGTTTTACTTTCTAAACAGAAGCAACAGATACCCTATCCTTGTTACATGAATTAAAGTGTAAAAAAAATGTTACAACTGTAAATAAAAACTGTAAAAAAAATTTCAGCAATATAAGGCTTTTTTAAAAAAATAACTACGAATGATGCTTTGATTTCAAAAAAGTTTTGTCACTGTTACCCTCCATGAGCGCATTCCGCTTTAGATACGTGCGTGACAGTGGCAAAAACTTTTGGCTTACAGTTACAACTTACAGATATTGTGCGAAACTCTGAACTTGGCAACATTATACCTAGGCCAAAATCCATTTGATTTAACAAACAGCAATAATAATTATTAATAATGCAGATAACATGTTAACACCTTTTTATTTACTCAATATTGCGCCAATTGTATAAAAATATAATTTTAAAAATTCCCTGTTTCAATCCTCGTTTGTGATGTCTGATTTACAAGAAGTTCAGCTGGATAAAAAACAGGAACAAAATAACCCATCCACGTCACAATCAACAAATCTACAAAACATACCTTCAGCGATTTCTCATAATAATGTAAATGAAATTCGAACTGATTTAAAAGAAATGCCGGGGTCATCGTCTTCTGCGCCTAGTTCTCAAATCGAGGATCAAATCGAGAAAATATCTACCGATGTTCAAACAAACGATACTAATAAGTCTGAGATAAATCAAAACATTAATATCAATAGTGAAGCCATACAAAATAATTCTGCTAATGGATCGAAAAAAAGGAATGCTAAAAAGAAAGAACGATTGAAAAAATTGCAGATACCTTTACCAAACGAGAGGAACCAGGAAATTAAGCCTGAAGCTATTCAGACTGCTCCTCCAGTTCCAACGCAAAATGGTATAAATTCATTACAACATTTTTTTTTAAAACAAGTTGCTCCATTGTATGCTAATACTAGTTCAAGTTATTTAGAAAATCTCGCACATCACCCCCAAGTACATTTAATGCAAACTATGCAATTAAGGGAAATGTTTTTACATTATCAGTTTGCATCAAGTGCACCAAATACTCCCTTAATGCAACAAGCCCATGGTTCAAACTCTCACAACTTTGTGAATTCAGCATTTGCATATCAACAGCCACCAAAATATCTTCAAAATGCAATGCAACATCCTTTGCTTAGTAAAACTTTTATAAATTCTAATCATTGTAACATGCATCAATCTACCAGTTTTCACCCAATGACAAAAAGTAATAGTTTTTCCAATTCTCATGAGACTAACTCTCCAAGAAGACAAAGAAACCAAAAGAGACAAGACAATAAAGATAATGATGACAAAAAATTTAATCCTTACATCTCTTTAGAAGAAGTAGAAATAGGTTTACAAAATAATACATTACTTGAAGGAGTATTAAGAATAAATCCTAAACAATTTCAGCATTCATATGTTTCAAGTACTGATAGAAGTGAGCAAGATGTTCTTATAGATGGTATAAAAAATAGAAATCGTGCTCTGGAAGGTGATGTTGTTATTGTAAAATATATCGACAGTGAGGGTGAAGAAAATACTGATTCTAATGAAGACAATAAGCAAAAGAGAGGCAAAGTAGTTTTTATAAAAGAAAAGATTCACACAAGATCATGCATCGGAAAATTAAAGCTGATGCCCGATAAGAATAGACAAAGAGCTCTATTTGTACCCAGGGATCACAGAATACCTCGGTTAAATATACCATTTACAAATTGGCCTGATAATTTCTATCGGGATTCAAAGAGTTATGAAAACACTTTGTTTTCAGCAAAAATCATTGATTGGTTTGATATACGGTTTGCCCTGGGTAAAATAGACTGTAATATAGGAGAATCAGGTGATATGCAAACAGAGACTAAAGCAATTCTTGCTCAAACTGACTTAGATATAACACCTTTTGGCCCAGAAGTAAGGCATTTATATCCTCGTCTAGATTACACAATTCCTGAAGAAGAAAATCATATACGAGAAGATTGTAGGAAATTATGCATCTTTAGTATAGATCCATCTAATTGTCGTGATATAGATGATGCTGTTTCATATAAAAAACTTGATAATGGTAACTTTGAAATTGGAGTTCATATTTCAGATGTTGCTCACTTTTTGACTGAGAATACTATTCTGGATGAGAAGGTAGCAGAAAAAGCCACAACTATTTATTTGGTTGAGAAAGCATATCACATGCTGCCAGATGATATGTGCATGTTGTGTTCTCTATTTCCAGGAGTAGATAAACTTGCATTCTCTGTTTTTTGGGAAGTTACAGAGAGTGGTACAGTCATAAGTCACAGGTTTGCAAAAACTATCATACACTCCTGCTGCCAATTATCTTATGAACATGCTCAAGCAGTACTTGAAGGCAAAGAAAATGCTGAAGAAAACTTTCCGGAAATATATAATGGGTTTAGCTATCAAGATGTGTCCGAAACAATTAAGGTATTAGGTAAGCTGTCGGCAATATTTAGAAAAAATAGATTTGAGGGTGGTGCATTGCGCATTGATCAGCCTAAGGTATCATTCCATTTAAGCCCTATAAATGGATTGCCAGATTCTTTTTGCATTTATCAAAGTAAAGAAAGCCACCAACTAATTGAAGAGTTCATGCTTCTTGCTAACATGACTGTAGCTAAGAGAATATATGATGACCATCCAAAATTAGCTGTCTTGAGATGCCATCCTACACCTAGTATTTATATGCTAAAACAACTTGCTAAGTCATTGAAACCGATGGGTATTGATTTAGACATTTCTTCTGCTGGTGATTTACACAGGTCACTTTTGTCCTATGCTGGACCTGATTCTGAAGATAGGGGAAAAGCTATGGTCCTTAACATGCTGTGTGCTAAGCCAATGACAAGAGCAAAGTATTTTTGTGCGGGTGGACAAGGTGAAGAAGATTTCCACCATTATGCCTTGAATGTACCACTGTATACACATTTTACTAGTCCAATTAGGCGTTACGCTGATATAATGGTTCACAGGTAAACTTTTTCAATCAATCAATTTCATTTTTCTTTCCAAATTCCTTGCTTTATAATGTATATAATAAAATACTTTTTCAGACTATTAGCTGCTAGCTTAAATTATAGAGACGTACCTAATTGGGATGTAGATAAAATTTGCATGACTACTGCACAATGCAATAAGCAAAAGTATAATGCTAAAAAGGCTGGGGAATTGTCAACAGAACTGTACACTCTAAAGTACATTGAATTGAACTCACCCCTTGTTACTGAAGCTGTTGTTGTAGAAGTAAAAGAAAAATACATTGATGTAATTATAGCGGCAATGGGTTTAAATCGAAGAATATTTTTCAACAATGTAAGCTATAATTTTCTTTATTACTTAATGTATTTTTAATCGGTTGGGATTGCATCTACATAATTTAACTAAAATATTGTTTCAGGATTTTCCAGGGGAATATAAATGTATAAAAAATGATGCAGGCATAAAATTATCCAAAATGGAACTAACCTGGAATGCAGTTGAAGATTTGCCAGCAATAACACAGGTTGTTGAAGTTTTCTCAATTCTACAAGTAGAAATGCACAAAGGTGATGATATGGTGAAGGTAGAGACAAAGCTTGTAAGGCCGAAATAGTTTATTTTAATTAATTTTACATGTTGTATATTTTTTACAAGATCTGTTTAAGATTTTTTAATTAATTTGTATTATTTTTATAATTTGACAAATGAAAGTACACATTTCAGGTTGTAAGTTATAATTTTTTTTTTGTATTTATGTTCAGTTTTTTTTACAACATGTACACAAATACCGTAGGACAATTATTTGTAGAAATTAAAGTACTGTTATTTCAAATTGAATAAAAATTAAATAAATTAAATAAAATTATGATATGTGTAGTTTATGAATGAGATTTATAATATCTGATAGGTCAGGACAAACTTGCTTTATAAATGAATTTTTTTTTTTAATTATGTTTAAATATTTCATCCTGACATTGTGATTTTGTGTTTATGTGGTTTTTCTTTGTTTATTTATTGTGACAACTATTTTGAAATTTATAAATCTTTAAACATTGATCTGTAGGTGCTTAGGTTTTTTTTTCAATTTCATTGATTCATTTTTGTACAAATTTTTAACATTACATTCACAACTATAAAAGTATAAAAATGTTAAAGTATATTTCATCTAGATAATATGTTAAAGTAGTAATAGGACGTAAATTTAATCAACAGCAATAACTCTTGCCTAATACAAATACTGCATAATACAAATGAATTTATAAATACAAATTTTTGTAGAATGATATATATAATATGAATAAGTTTTAACTTGCTTAGAATTACATAATTGATAAAATATTCTACAATTTTTTTACTAATATTGTACTTTGAAATCTGAGAACCTTATGGAAAATTTTTAAAATACATATCCTATTTGTAAATTTAATTATTTTATTTTTGACTTGACTTAAATTTTATTTGGGTTATATGAATTTTTGATTTATATTACAGAAAGGATATAATATAATATGTGTGCATTGTATACTTGTAATGATATTAAAAAAATGCATTATTTAGAAAAAAATATTGTAAAACAGCAGTATTACAATTTGAAAATAAAAATTAAATAACATAGTGCGTCCTGGTAGTTCATATTTTTTATAAAATAATTGTATAATTTTTAGCTATTGTATTGTAATTAAGAGTAGAATCAGTAATTTATTCAAAATTACTATACTCTTACTACCTCTCAGCATTTTGTGGGAATTATTAATATTTAGGACATGTGTTGTACAATTAATTGTTATAATACAGACATTAGATTAAGTTGATGTGTTCAACAAATTACTTTTTTTTTTATTTTGAAAGATTTATGATGGAACCCAAACTGTAGTGGTTGTAAATATTTTCTGCAATTTTATCAATTAGATAAAAGTCAGGCATTAGTCTGATTAGTACCATAGAGTTACTTATTTAAAAAATCTATGTATGTAACAAATAATTATATATAATTAGGTATACAAAGGATTTTTAAATGAATAAAAAAAATCAATTGGTTTCAAAAGTTTGAATAAATTTTAGTTTACTATTTCTAAATGATTTTCTATGTTTGTAGTGTATGTGCATTTTTTACAAAGTAACTCTGTCCGTTTGTTACGCTTTTACGGCTAAACCAATGAACGATTTTAATGATATTTGATATATAGCATGATAGAGCCCCAAGGAAGCTAACGTGTTTTTATACCTTACACCGGTCTTCCTTCCTGACACACGGGAGAAAACTAGTTATAAAAAATATTTATTTAATGTAATAAAAATTTGCAAAAAATTATTTCTCATCGGTAAGAAACTTTCTGAAACTAAGCACTTCCTGGGTGAGAAAATAAAATAATGTTGAATTGATGGGTAACAAGTAGTCCGAGTATTTATGTTCTATTTCTGAAAATAAATCAGATTCGATCCTACCCGAGGGATACATTTCGTTATTTCATATTCTGATTATTAAAACTTTCAGGGAGTAGAAAGGAAGGAAGGGGGGAGCGGCAGCTTTCATAGGCCAAGGGCAGAAAGGTATCAAAGTCACTTCAAGTCGGAAAACTATTTCGTCCTTATGCCATACGTCACGAACTATACGCTATTATATATGAAAGTATGTATAAAGTATGTCATCACGCATTTACGCGACACCGAGCGCTCGCTAAGCGACAAGCTAAAAGGGTTTATATATTAAGTATAAATGGAAATTTACTTTTATTTATTAATGTCGTTCGTAATAAATAAGAATCAAATAATTAATTGATTTCGACTCGCTGCAATACAACATACAATGAATTATAATAACACTATTTATTGAATATCGTTGGTTGCAAGTGATTAAATTATGTGGTTTTTTAATTTTGAAAATTAAATATATAGTATATTATTATGTACTATATTTTTTACGAGTGTTTTTAATTAAGCCCAATTGAATATTATTCTTATATGGCCAGTATAGCCTATTAAGTAAATAAACAAAGGGCGTGTAGTTTGCTATCAATAAATTTTTAACCGACTTCAAAAAAAGCAGGAGGTACCTCATAGCTTTGGACTGGATGAATCGATTTTGATGATTTTTTTTAATTGAAAGCTGGTGCTTCCCATTTGGTCCCATTTTAATTTGGTCCAGTTTTGACAATGGTATCCATGAGAAAACCATATAAGTCGTAAATTTGCATTAAGTATGTGCGCGACAAATGGACGAATAACTCAATATCACGATAACCGATTTCGATGATTTTTTATTAGAAAGAATGTACTTCAAGGGTAGTTTGATGACAGTTTGGTTAGATTCTGATTATGGGATCCATGACAAAGTAACGGAACTTTTCAATTCTTAGGAGCAAATTAACGATACACGGCCGAATCTTAACGAAAATCTGGCCGAAAAATTATAGGCTATCCTGATTTTTCAGTCACCTAACGTAACATCGTTATGATCAAGTAATTGTAGTTCTATTGTATAGAACACTTATTTATATACCGCCAATAGTTTTCGCAGCGCACGCTAAGTAATGACTTTTATAGGCAATAGTTTGATACCTTGGGTTACATTGCTCCATTTTAGGTAGGGTTCTATAATTTTTTTGAAAACGTAATATCGTCTATATTACTCATTAAAAACGGTAGCTTTCTAATGGTAAAAGAATTTTTAAAATCGGTTGAGTAGTTTTTGAGTTAAATTGTAATAAAAAATCAAATCTTTCCTCTTTATAATATTAGTTATGCATGTAAACATTAGTATATAATTATTAATTATGTATATATGTTTGTAATTGAACATCTCCTAAAAATTGAGACCAATTTTGAAAATTATATATGTATATATATATATATATAAAATCATATAAGTACTCATATATACATGTTATATTTATATATTGATTGTAATATAGATACTTCCCCTTTTTTAATATACAGACATTCCGTCATATTGTATGGTGAAGAATGGTATAACACAACATTATGAACATATATATCAACCACACAACACAATCGTACCGACATATTGATGAGTAGAAAATAGTAAGTTAATTATCAAATAATGGAAAAATAAGCAATTATTTTTTTACTTTTTAGTGCATATTAATTTGTTTTTCGTTTGAAGTCGGTTTTTGTTTTGTTAAAATATTTGTTTATTGAACAACAAAATTACATAGGTAATTAGGTAACTAATTTTATTAAAGTGCAGGCGCAGTTGCCACTTTAATATAATTCTCAGGCCTCCAGTTTGCTCCAGTGGTCACCGTGCTGTTTGTAAGCGGTGGAAATTTATATCTATAATAACAACTCAAACTTCATAAATTTTACACTATTATCTCAAAAACGTAGACAGAGAAACTAATCACGAGTTCCTTTTGTTAACTTACTCAAAAAAAAAACGAAAATTACGTTATAAATGTTTTAGACAGAGATAGAATTAAAATTATTAAATCTTCAGTCCCTTAACTTGAATATAACCAAATTACTGACACTAATATAATCGTCGATGAAAATATTACATTATTGTTAAAACTTAATATTATTGCCATTTTGTTTAGTTAAATAGCTTAATCTATTAAAAATGGAAAGAATTCCCTATGTTGTTTAAAGATAACCCCAAAACTTTATTCTTGAAGTGAAAACTTCTTTAACATCGTTGTTATTTGAAAATCGATGAAACGAAAAAGCGACAGTAAAAAGAAAGACATAAATTCATAAGATTTAACGTGGGAGAAAATGAGATAGGAAGCATTATATTATACAAGTTTTTTTTCAATTATCGGTGTTAAATAGCTTTTATAAGTTTTGTTTTTTAAACCAAAATAAAGAGTAGTTTGTACTATACATGGCATTTCAATGCCATGTGATTTTTTTTCAAATAATATATTTGTGTTTATTTTACTCATTGCGCAAAAAAGCAAAAGTGGATTTAGCCATTTTTCGAATTGGAGCATCCAATTAGTTTCCACGGTCTTGTATACAGGTCTAGCAACCGAGTCCAATTTCAGTAGTGAGTAGAGAGATTGGTGTGATTGTATTACAACTTTTATTTCGCAATAACGACCGCTAAACGTTGATGGCATCGAACTTGGTTGAGTGACACACGGCGTATATTTTTCTCTACCAAGTATTGTGTTATTTAGTCATTGTTATATCGTTTTGTTGAGTTTTGCGGATTTGTTATTATTTTTGCATTTGAAAAAGTGTTTGGGACTATTATTACCCGAATTGTCGTGTCTCTGGCGGCCGTAAACTGAACTGAACAGCGTCACTATTAGTCGACGAACCCCCACTACTATTGTTGCAAGACCTGTGTATACGACCGTGGTTATTACTTATTATAGTGTAAGATCTGACTGCAAGATCATAGCATATAACCCAAATCAATTTTTTATGTATAAATATAAATAGAAGAATTTATTTTTGCCAGGGTGCAAGTCAAAAATTCCCCGCGAGATTTTTTAAAATAATATGTATTGACCATTTTTCCAAACAGTTTCATTTACTTGTTATGAAAATAAACTACAATCCACTTCATAGCAGTGTATGTAAATAACTTGGAAAAGTATGGTTGCTGTTACCCACTCGGCCGCAATCTATTCGCAGCCAGGTCTAAAGAGGTCATATTTTGTTACGTTGATACGTTCATGACGTATACTAGAATTTCTTACTATTAGTCAATGTAACAATGTTTTCAATTTCAATTGACATTGTGTTGTGGCAATGGCTATGACAAATTGACAGATGACATAATTTAAATATGTAAATATTTATATCCGATTTAACGTTTAGTTTTAATCTGATTTATACAAAACAACTTTTGTATTTTTTTTTGTATAATGCAAGATTTGTTTTATTGAGAAGATTCCTATAACGAAATAAGAATACTGTAATACCATGTATAAATCCCTAGATAGCTTGCATGGTCTCTTAGAAAAAAATATAAAAATAATTGATACTGTAAGTTTAGATATTATTGATAAAGAGTTTATTGAAGAAGTTAGAAATCTGCCTGAGGACATATCACTGTCATTTGGCAGAAGTCTTCGAGAATTGAAATGCACAATACAAGATTATGAAAGTCAAAGAGTCCATGAAATATTTTTGAAATATAAGGGCCTGCATAAACTGAGTATTTCTGGAGTGAATCTTCCTCACTCACACTTGCAAGAATGTGAATATTCCTCAATTGAAGATGTTGTACTTGCCTTTCGTCAATACATCAATAGCTTAAGTTCATATTTTCATGAATTGGAAAGTATAGACACATCATTCACTGTGATGGAACCAATCAATCCTACCTTTAAAGATGATTATAGAAGAATATTACTTGGTTTGTTTATTATATTTTTGCTTTTGAATTTATTTTGCACATATTAATTAAATGAACATTAAATATTATTCCAGATGAAAGAACATGGTTGCATATTGAAGTAACTATTAATGGTTCGGCAACTAATATTCATCTTGTTGGTCAGTCGGAACATTGGCATGAAAAATTACAAGCTGGTCTGTTAGCTTGGGATCATGATAAAAATATAGTAAATAACATTACAGACATATTTGGTAAATAATTGGCTATATAATTTTAACTTTAAAAAAAACTAAATTAATGTTTAAAAGAGTATGGATTTTAGTAGAATAAATGAAATGAAATATGATCATTGGAGGTGGATCAAGGAGCATTAAATGCTAGTTATTTTCCTAAAAAATATAAAAGATTTTTTTCTTCCTCCAGATTTGATGAAATCTTCACCTATCAAGCAATTAGACAATATAGAAACAATAAATGATAACAAAATAGAAGTTCCCTCGTGTGCCATATGCTTTTGCGTTGAATTACCAGACAATCCGGGAGTACCACAACCAATATGTCAGAATCCTAAATGTGGAGTTTATTTCCATAAAAGTTGTTTATTTCAGGTAACAATAATTAAATAATTCATCCATATCTATAGTAAAATTTTGAACTAACTACATTTTTGAATTGATATAATCAATTAATAAATTGGCAAATAGACTCAGCTCTGCAGCTTTCGCGGTAAAAAAAAATAGAATGTTGACTGATGTTGAAATGGCTCGCCTAGTGTATTTCAGCTATTTCCACAGTATAATGTCTTGTGGCATTCTACTCTGGGGTAATGCAGCCGACATAAATACGATATTTGTACTGCAGAAAAGGGCTATTCGTGCAATTTATAACCTGGACCCGAAAGATTCATTATGATGTAAATTTAAAGAAATTAAAATAATGAGTGTCGCTTCTCAATATATATGTATTTGATAATGTTATGTATGTACGCAGAAACATAAAAGATTTTCCCAGAAATTGTGATGTACATACTGTTAACACTACACAAATATAAACTTACAATCACTGTTACTAGATTATACAGGATTAGTAAGTCTTTTATGGGACATTTTTACAACAGTGAAAAGAAAGTGTTCAAAAATATTCAATTGTGAAATTTAAAAGGATTGTTAAGGAATGCTTGTGTGCTAAAGGATATTATACAATCAATGACTTTTTAGATGATTGCACACCTTGGGAAAGAAACGATCGCCTCCAAGCTGTTTCAAATAAGAAGAATATTATTATTGTATAATATAATATTACATAAATATTGTAAAAAATTGGCAGAAAAAAAATTATCCCGCTGAGTTTCTTTCGCCGGTTCTTCTCAGGTCTGAAATGTTTATTTTCGGACCGGTGGTAGATTTATAAATGTAGAACATAAACTGCCGCTTAGCCCTAATACAAGCTAGTTAACACTTGACTGACAAACTCATTTACTAAAACAAATTCAGGCATCGCAAAATATTTAACGACTATATATAACGCTCGATAGTCGAGTTCAACAGGATATATTTTTTTTATTATTAGGTATTTAATTTGTTCTTACATATACAACTTAATTGTATTCTGTTTTGAGGACGTAATAAATAAATAAATGTTTCATTTTAAGTTTAACCAATTAACTTAAATTAAAGTTTGTTTTCATTAGAACTCGGGAGGCAAGTTCTTGACAAATTTGTTTCAAGGACTCGGGTTAATGGCAACTTGATCAATTGTTTAGGTATTTAATTTATCAGATTTACACTATTGTGATAAATCATTATATTTGCTTATATCTTCACAATTCTTAAGAAAAGCGTAGACTTGATAAAGGTAAGTAGGTAATTTTACTCTACATATAAAATACATTTTAATGACAAATTTTACGTTTGGTTTCAGTGGCTTCTTGCTTGTGAGGGTGGTCGTTTGCCTGCATTTGGTGTTGCAAATGGCAGTTGCCCAACCTGTCTTCAACCAATAACATGCAGTGAAAAAGACAACTAGATTAAGCTTAATTCATGATATAATAATGTCCGTCAACTTCGACCTAACCTTCGGTTTAAGTGTGCCGAACTTTTGGCCAAAGTACAATCGATCTTGGTGCTTACTAAAAGCGAACGAATTTAACTAACTGTTAAGATTGCTAGCTTTAAAAAGTTCTTGTGAAGGCTAAGTACAATTTAAATTCTGTAGCAACTTTTATTCAATAATTATATGCTAATTACTTTTATGTTTAATTTGCAAAAATGCGCATTTAAGTAGGTATAGAAATAGTTTGTTTTGTTTTCACACTACTTGAGAAAAAAGTAAAATTATTGTAATTTACATTAATTTCAAATGAAACAAATACTATACATTACATTACATTGTTTTCGAAGTGATATTAACTTTTATTTTTATTATCTACTAGCTGATACCCGCGACGTCGTCCGCGTTGCTTGATATATTAACAAAGTTTTCTTATGTACGAAGGAAAAACATCAAAAAGATCGCAAGCAAAAATATACTTTGCTTAAACACATCACTGAACACGCAGTGCATATACAAATCGTTGTTTCTTGAAACTTTAATAACTTTTTATTAAATGAAGATATCGCAATTTTTTTATTTGATAAGGGCTAAGTGTCTAGGAAATAAAATTTAGAAAATTTCATTGTAATCTATCCAGTAGCTTTTCCGTGATGCGCGCACAACTGCAGACCTCTATCATTTTATTTATATAGATAAGTTGAGGTTTTAATCAATCTTGAACCGAATTTCTTAAGATTATTAACCTTTGGCTTCGGCCAACAAACAACTATAACAAAATAATGTGCATTTTTTTAATAAAATTAATTAGGTATTCATATAACTAATTGTATTTCGTTTTTTGTTCTATATTTCGAAATTCATGGATAAAAATAACTTTTATAAATACCAAGCTCTAGAGGAAAGAGGTTTACAGGTTAAACTGCAATTTTTTTATAGATAACATTGACCTATAACATTGTACTTAAAATGAAATTAAAATCATCATGTTTTTACTTTTTTAATATTATTAAAAATTACGTAGACATAATATTTTGTGGTTACATAGAATAATTCTGTATAAACAATGTTGCAAATAATGCTTGCATCAGCAGTTCAAAGTCCGTGAGAGCTGACAAAACATTATACTTAAAATCAACACCAGCATTTGCAAAGGCAATATTGCTGAAACCACACAGACCTATTTTTTCAAGAAAAACCAAAGCGGGTATTTATTGGTACTTAAAGAGTTAACTCGAAATAAAAAAGGGAAGATTTCACATGACAAAGTAAATGTATTTCTTAATTAAAGGCTTCGCCTATAAAATTAAATTGCATAATACAATTTGAGTTAGATGTACAAATTATTTAAGTTGCCATGTAAAAGTGTTAGATGTTGACTATTTTGTGAGGTACTTTATCACAAGGGCACGGTCTCGAAGGTGCGCGTTGTGTGACTGGTACTGGAGCCAGGAGCCTCACCACATTGTGGGCCGGTTTCTCGGCCAACATTCTGTAAGCATAAAAATATACTGTTCCATAAGTAATGTCACATTGACTATTCAAAAGATCCTGTTTTGTAACATGAAAAGAAAGACATTATGAATGTAAAGAATGTATAATACATTTAAGGAATAGTTTTAAGCAATTTAATTATTGCCAACTGTTATAATTTTAAGTTTTCAGGTGCAAAATTTTGTTGTTGATGTTGTTGACTGTTGGTTTAAGTAATATAAAATTTAAAATTACAAAACCATGTAAGGACCAATACCGATGCGGCTTACGAGCCGCACGCAAGTTCCAACCTTGGGCTATTGTCACAATTCCATTATTTACTAGTAAAATCCTTAAAATAGGGATTGGTATTATTAAAAACTTGACAGACAGACCAACGGACGGATGGACGGACAGCAAAGTGATCCTATAAGGGTTCCATTTTTACCTTTTGAGTTACGGAACCCTAAAAATGTTAATAGAATTTAAAAGTTTAAATTGTTTTTTAATCTGTGGTTAGAGAGAGTTGCACAAAGGAGTATGAGGGGCTTTTTGGTCTCACAAAAATACAGTAATATAATCAATTAAAATCTATATAATAAAACACGAGTCGAAAAAATATTGCAAAGAACTTCATTCCTTCATTCCCTAGCCTAAATACCTATTTGCATATTTTCAACTTTCAAATTTAACAAATTGCACACAAATCATCATCCCATATTTATGCCACCAGAACTAATTTAAGTAAAAAGAATTCTATGCTTTTACTTGGGGTTCATGCTTAATTCAAATCAATTGTGAAAGAATAACAGACAAATAGACAACTCTGTCCATTAAACATAGCCTTAATGATAACTTTCGCATTTTTAGCATATAAATTTTCAGTAGAGATTTGATACAAAAAGCAATTTAAATTTGCAAAATATAGTAACATTAACTAAGTTCGAGTTTGTTTTGGCAATAATTGATATTTGATGTTCATAAAAGTTTTATTTTTTTCATGAACATCAAATATATCATTTTTTATGAACAAAAACCAAGTTTATAACATTTTATTGAAATGGCATTAATACAATTATTAAATAATGCAGAGCTTTTGATGGAGCGTATAGACCAAATGCTAATATATAAATATTCATTTTACTAATTAACTTATAAAATAATATTTAAGACATATACCTTAACATGTATTTGATTTTTGAGCATGGCAGCACGTAGAATTAACATGGATGTCCGTCGCTGATATTCTTTCCCCATAGCAAGACTTCTTTCAAAAGTAGTGCTCCTCTGATCCACATCTTTAGCATAGAGTATTTTGTTATGGGAATCAATGCGTGCTTGGATTTGTCCATCAAGTATTAACTGCATTAGTTCATCTTCAAGAGCATTTACTGTGCGATTAAAAGCAGCAGCCATTAGTCGCATGTCGGCTGACAAGTAAGGACTAAAGTACTGAATTAAGGCTCTGTTGCGTATCTGCATATATAAAGAATTTAAGTGTGGTGCTAAATACATATCTAGAAGAAGATTGTCACGTATCTCATCGAGTAACCTTAAGCAGGATGCATACTTAGATTCATAAAATTTAAAAATTATGTCTCGTAACTGTGGTTCTAGTTCTAAAAATAATTTAAAAGAACTGCTAACTATTACTTGTTTTTGAAGCTCAGATCGATCAAAAGTAGCCAATGCACAAAGTCCTCCATAAACTGCTACATTATTGCTACTAAGAAGCTCTGGATAATCACAGTGATCGATACTGGCAGCTAGAAAATGCTTTGCAGCTGACTTGTATTTCTTAGTTGCTAACTCAGCTAAGCCTGCAGCACATTTTAAACGAGTAAGTATTGCTTGATTGGAATCTTTTCCAGGAACTTCATTAAAATCTGGTGTTCCTTCTGCTTTAGAAACATAGTTTAAGACATGTGCCCAATTTTGCAAATACACTGAAACCTTTACTACATTCAGGCACATCATTATTATATGTTTGCCACTTGTGCAGTAATCTCTAGCTCTAGAATAACACTTTAGAGCACTAGTTAGGTCACCGCAGTCCAGGTAGTGATCACCTAAGTCATCATGTCCTCTTCTAATGCTTTCTTTTATAGAATTTGTTTTGTAATTTTTAAGATCTGTATCTAATTTTTCCAACTTTATAGCAGCTTTTTTAGTTTTGGATTCCACCCACATTGAGTCAAGAACAGGGATATCTTGTGAACCCATCTGTACAGCTACATCCGGTAAGCCTGCAGTTGCTATAGCTTCAGCAAGTTTTTTGTGGAGAGTTTGATAAAGATTTACATTATAGGTGGTCATGACATATGCTATAGCCATTTTGAGGGCTTCTAATCTTAAAGATGGACAGTGGTCTGCTACAAACATCAATCTGTACAACTTCGCAAAACCTGTGTATGACGCAGCATATGTCTCCAAGTCTAAAGTAGGATTTTCAACCACATAACATTCTGTTTCATTGTTTTCGTTATCTTCAAGTAGAACATCCACTTGCATCGGTTCCGCCGTATTCTGCAAGAACAAAGTAAATGAAGTACAATATTATAGGGCTTTATCAAATTAACTATGGGATAATTAACGTATACATTATTTAAAAAAATACGTTTTACTTACCATTTCGAACATTTTATTAGTATAAGCTTGGAACTATAATATAAATTACGCGAATTCCCTTGTCAACGCAGGAAACCAACCTAGAACACGAAGGTTTTTTTAACTTCCTTGGTTTTTTATACAATTTAGATTGATTATTTTAATAATTGGCACTTTTTTCAAACATCTGTAGAAACAGATGTAACGAGAACAATTATTATCAAAATACCTTTATCATTACGTTTCTTTTTTGCAGCGGCATTTTTCTTTTTTGACGAGAAATCTACAGGGTTACCCTGTGTGAATTTGTCAAATATATAGATAATAATCTGAAGTTCGAAAAGTTAAAAAGCCATAATAATCTTGAAATCTTATATTAGTTATAAGCTTGACATTAATTTCAAGTTGCTTATTATTATGACATATATTTTTCGACAGAAAGTTAAACGCAATTTAAAAAACTAAATGTTTTCATTTCTGATCCTACAAAAATATAATATAAAAAACATATTTTATTTTATTATTTTATTTGTTTATTTAACAATACAAACATCCAAAATAAAATATGGCACTACAATAACCACGACAAATTTACAAATACATCTTCAACTTATACTTAAGCGAGGAATCCTGATTATGTATGTGGTACGCTGTCCGTTTTTATTGCTGAAATAGTTACTATATGTTGTTGGTTTTTTTTAACCCAACGGGTTTTTATATTATGCGGAAAGTTGTTCATTAACAACATATAATTATATACGTAATATTAATATTAATATTCGTAATGTTAATATTCTTGCTAATAAGAAATGTTGTTATAAAGCGCGATAAAATATTGCCATTTTAAAAAATCGGATTAATTACTATAAAATGCTACATTTAACATATAAAATAATTACGGACATTATCTATCGTTTCCGCTTTTTTGAAGTTCGATAAATAATTGATAATAATGAATAATGATGAAATAAATACTATGTTTACATTATGCTTTATTTATGAAAAGTAAATACGCATGCGCACTTCATACAATATTATTGATAAAATATGGCATTTGTGCAGTTTAGGATTCAACATATTATATGTTTTGCATAATTATACTTTTCGTGTATGTGTAACAGAGCACTAATTTTATTTAATTTTAAGACAAAGGCAACAGTTAAGGTAGGCATGTAAAAATAATGTATTTTCAATATTAGCAGTATTTTATGGCCTCATTGTATAAAAATAAAACGAAATACGTATACTCTGTATACTACTGTATACGCATACAATAATTATTCTCTCACTAATGATATAAATTAATTAATTAAATAGTTTATTATCCAATTAGTAAATTACTAACAGCAAGTGCTTTTATCGTAATTTAATGAATATTTATCCCAAGCTAAGTACCTAGTTTGAGATAAATATTCATTAAATTATGCAACATCCGACATCACATAATTTTATTTTTAGCCAGTAGCCACTGAAACGGCTAAATACTGATGAACTCGAGCGATGCTAAAATAGTACACTACTTCACAATATGTTTATTGTTTTGTAAATGATTTGTTATGGTTAGTGGTATTTTATTCGCACCTTTATTTCTTATCTTTATTTATTGTGTAAACTGAACTGACCAGATAGATATTTCAAAAAAAAAGTCACGACAACCTTTTTTTCGATAACTCGTATTTGTACAGATAAGTTAAGATAATAATTTGTATAAATTTCGTAGATGGCTGCGTATCATTGAATTATTGGTTTCAACTAATAACCATGAAAGGGGTTTTAATCATAATCGCAGCGTATTTCTTATATTTTTGCAAAGGTGCTAGCTGCGCTTTAAATGTGCAAAGCAATGTGCTTAACGAACGACCGATTATTGGTGTATTGTCCCAAGAACAATCTATTTATTTGCACTCGAAATATCCCGACAAAAATTATACAAGCTACATAGCAGCTTCTTATGTTAAGGATATTGAATCAGCGGGAGCGAGAGTTGTGCCAATCTTGTAAGTGAATATTATTTATATGTTTATGTATGTACAAAACCTAGTCTCGCTAATCCAGAGTATGCAAGACCTGACCCCGTCCGGATTAAGGGGGAAGACTAAAGTTTATTTTAATATATTATCTAAGAATAAAAATCTACTAAATTAAATGAAATAACGGCATGGAACAAATTATTCTTAACATTAATAGACAATTAAATAAATACCGCATTTTCCCTGTTCAGGTTTAATGGAAGTTCATCCACCAATCAAATTACAAAGTTACATTAAATAAATAAATTAGTTATGTACAATCCTAAATAAGATTTTAAATGCGAATGTCGCTTTGTTTGTTTGTAACCTTTCTCTTCTGAACAACTCAACCGATCATCGTGAACGCACACATAAAAAATTGAACCTTCACCACGGGTGAAGCCGTGGGCGGAAGCATTTTTTTTTCAAAACGGAATACTTCGAACTCGATCAAACTAACTTTAATTTTATCCATACTTATAAATGCGAAAATAGCTCCTGTCTGCCGGTTTGTCGGTTTGCCGGTTACGATTTACGCTAAGAGGAAAAAATTTTGATGAAAGATTGAAGCAAACTTGAACCCCAAGGTATTTACTACAAGGTATAAAACCTTTCCGCCCCTCATGCATATGAATGAAGGGCGAATCCACGATTCGAGAATAGTAATATTTGTGAGAAAAATACTTGACTGCATTGCGTTTCTCTTATTATACCGTGTTTCGGTACATGTCGTCCTAATTATTATAATCGATTTTTTATTTTTTTTAATCCGCCTTATCCGCATGTCCGGATTGACCGGACAATACGGCTCCAGATTAGTGAGACTAGTTTTACTATATTTACTCATCACATAGGCATTTTTATTTTTTTTTATTATTACAGTTACAATATAAATAAGTAGGGCTATTCTGTAAGAACAAACTCGAAAGTCACTGCTAAAACGGTTGTGAAATTTCAGAATAACATTACGAATTTCACGTTTCAAATTGTCGTAGTAGGGGTTTTACGGATGATTAATGCAGTGAGTTCTTAGAGAATAATAACAGCCTGTGAATGTCCCACTGCTGGGCTAAGGCCTCTTCTCCTCTTTTTGAGGAGAAGGTTTGGAGCTTATTCCACCACGCTGCTCCAATGCGGGTTGGTGGAATAAACATGTGACAGAATTTCGGTGAAATTTGACACATGCAGGTTTCCTCACGATGTTTTCCTTCACCGCTAAGCACGAGATGAATTATAATCACAAATTAAGCACATAAAATTCAGCGGTGCCTGTCCGGGTTTGAACCCACGATCATCGGTTAAGATTCACGCGGTCTTACCACTAGGCCATCTCGGCTTCATAGAGAATATCATTGTTGTACTAAGCAAATTTGAATAGTGATAGGACTGTGTATAATTAACAATGAATTATATTTTTTTTAATAAGCAAGTGACTTATTTTTTAAACATTTTGAATTTCAGGATTGGCAAAGATCGTCGCTACTATGAAGAACTTATGAATAAGATAAATGGGTATATTTTTTAATTCTATTTAAATAAATTTTTCTCACAATTATTATATCTATATTATAAATACGAAAGTAACTATGTCTGTTTGTTTGTTACCTCATGAAGAATTAAAATACTAAGCCGATCAAAATAAAATTTAGCTTCGTTGAAGTTTAGGACCTAAAACAGGTTATATTTCTATAAATGTATTTGGCGAATTTTACGTAATAATTGATGAGAAAGTATTTATATGTACATACCTATTACAGGCTCTTTGTAATAAGTTCTTGATTAACGAAATTAGGTGTGAGTAAGGTATAAATATGAGAGTGACGTATTCATGTGCAGATAAATGTTTGTTTTTTTTTTAAAGTTTTTTCCACGCGACGCCCGGCAAATGTCGATGTCGAAATTGAGAATATATTTTTTGCTCAGTTCAAAATGTATTTAGTGCCTCAATTTTGTGTTTGTCATATGACTTTAAATCTTGACATGTAAAGTAAAAAGGGGGCCTCGCGGTCCGTGGGCCTCGCGCCTCGCCTCGCGCGATAAGCCTCCGGACTTATATCATACAAAATAACTTTATGTTCAATAACTCTCTTCAATGTCTAAGTCATCTATCATCTAATGTGTCGTGTTTAATTTTCGTGTGTATTCAAAATCAAAATACTTTATTCAATATTGAAGTACATTTTATACTTTCTTATTGACTGTTAAACTAGAAACTACCACCAGTATGAATTGAAAGGTGAATTCCTACATTGCAATTCGCTTTTAAAGCTATTCAGATATACTAATTACACAAGCCAACGATTAAAAACTTTTACAATAACTTTAACTAATTCCTTTGTAACTTGTAACAAAAAAGTCGTATAACCCACCACTTTCTTACATTTGAATATTAAATAAAAAATAAAATTTATTCTTATATACTCGTCAAAAACAAGTTTAAAAGATGTATTAAGTATTACACTATGGAAATACTTATACTCCGTTCTGTTGCTAATTCAGTATATAACAAGAAAGCTTACGAAAATCTAACTAACAGTAACTGGCTAACTGAGACTTTAAATGTCAGACAAGTATCTAAGTCACACTATTTTTTTATTATTGTACTTTTCATTTACAGGGTATTTCTGCCGGGCGGCGCAACGTTCTTCAACCAGTCAGACGGTTTCGCTGACGCTGGTCAGCATATATACGATATCGCAATAGAATTGAACAACGCTGGAGATTACTTTCCAATATTTGGAACATGTCTTGGTTTCGAGCTGCTTGTCATTTTAGCATCAGGACGAGGTGAAATCGAAAACAGAATAAGATGTTACTCTTATAGTAATCTCCCGCTTAATTTTACGCAGGGTAAGTTTTTTTTTTCTATAAATTGAATGGTCTGACTCTCTTCGTCATTACTTATCAGTAATAATGTACCTACCTATTGTTATCAATACATAATACTTCAATTAATATGATAACATACGTTAATATGATTTGATTGTTATCTGCTCGATTGTTTTAATGTACATTTATCGTTAGATCACATAATATGTAGATAATAATAAAATATAAAATGTATAAATTTGTATACATGTAAATAAAATAAAAGCATTTATGCATATTCTTTACGTACCCACCGTTAATCCGATTAAGTTTCAACTTCATCGGTGGGGTTTCAAGTTGAAACTACTACTAATTACTTGATGGTAATTGCTTGATATTGGCATTGTAAGAGATGTTAACCATCGCTTGTGGGAACTAAGATGTTATATCCCTTGTGCATGTTATTGCACTGGCTCACTCACCCTTCAGACCGGAACAGGACAATATACCGCTATATTGTCCTGCTACTTTGCGGTAGAATATACGATGAGTGGGTGGTTCCTGCCCAGACGAGCTTGCGCAAAATCCTACCACCAAGAATTTTATTTTCATTTGACTTGTTTCGTTTTCAGATTACCGGAGTAGCAAAATGTTCAAGGAAACTCCACGCGATATAATTAATATATTGAAAAACAAAGACGTTACTGTGAACGCTCATCAGTTTTGCATAATTGATGAAGTTAGTTGGTTTGATTTGTGTGACATGCTCCCTTGATGAAACATAAGTAGTAGACCTTTGCGATTTGTGCGACAACTAGACGCTACATTTGATTTATTTTATTTTCTTCCATAGAATTTAAAATCTCACAACCTTACCGATGATTGGCGGGTGACTGCTCACAGCAACGACGAATACAATGTCGAGTTCATCGCAAGCATTGAACATAGAAGGTATGATTATTATTTATAGTGTGATCGTGTGAGAAGTATTTCTAGTATTAGGCTTAGTGTTAAATTGTTGTTTACCACGATTTACCATTCTCTTACTCTCATAATCTGATGGGACGACAATACGATACGATCGGAGATGTTCCAACGCAGAACCAACGGTGTATCGTGTTTTTCGTTAACGGGAGTAGAAATACTGCTAACGTTCGAAGCATGGGTGAGTTTCACCCAGTCGCTGGTTATTCTATTACTAAAAAGCAATCGTTTTTATTTTGTTCTTGACGGCGCATGTTAAAAATACCTTTATATTGATATAAGACATAGAAAATATGACGAGCCGGTTGGCGTGGTGGTAGATACTTGCCTTTCGCGCCGTAGGTCGTGGGTTCGATTCCCACCCAGAATATACATTTGTGTGCATTGACATGTCTGCTTGACCTGAGTCTGGGTGTAGTTATCTGTATAAGTATGTAATTAAAAAAAAGTAGTATATTGTATATCTTATCTCTGGTTTCCATAGCACAAGCTATATATAGGTATACCACCGCATAATAGCAGTACTTTGCCAGTACAGCAGCAGTAGCAGTTTGCTCACCCTTAGCCAGTGTAATTACAGGCACAAGGGACATAACATCTTAGTTCCCAAGGTTGGTGGCGCATTGGCGATGTTAGCGATGGTTAACATCTCTTACAATACCAATGTCTATGGGCGTTGGTGACCACTTACCATCAGGTGGCCCATATGCTCGTCTGCCTACCTTTGCTATAAAAAAAGCTCTGCTTAGTTTGGGATCGGATGGCCGTGTGTGAATAACGTCCCAGGATATTATTATTATTATATAATGGCGTTGATAAATATATAATTTTAATCTGTCAGTGCCATTGTCTATGCGCAAAGATTACCGTTTTCCATTACACGGCTATAATAGGCTTATAATGGAAGTTAACAATGAAATTGTCTTATAGATATCCATTTTACGGGGTGCAGTTCCACCCGGAGAAGAGCGCGTTTGAATGGAAAAGCTCGAAGAATTATCCGCATTCGTATGAGGCTGTGAAGGCCAACCGTTACTTTATGGATTTTTTCGTCCAGGAATGTAGGAAGAATCAACATTCCTTCGCCAGCGCGTCGGAAGAAAATCGTTATCTTATTTATAATTACGAACCACGCTTTACGGGTGTCTTAGGCAGTGCTTACCACCAATGCTATTTCTTTGAGCCCAGAGGTGCAGCCTCATATTAAAAATAATGTAAAACGTTATGAATATGGCGGTTATTGAAAAATTGTATAAGGTTAATTTATAAAATTACAAAAACAGCTACTTAAATAATTCTTATTTACAATTAATAGTCGGATATTTTATATATTTGTTGGTTTCAAAATACATAATCAAAAAATAATATTTTTAAGTATTTTGTTTAAGCTTACATGCCAAGTCGATTTATTAAAAATACAATCTTCACATAAAAAGAACATTTAGCCTTGTGCTTTTTTAGCTGTTTTCTTCCATATAAATAAAACAGACTACGGCTTGCATTCTGAAACTTTGTCCTCATCCATAATTCACAACTAACGACAATTCCTAAGTGAAAATAAAATTATAATAAATATTGACCAACTTTATATAGCTTTTGATAGACTTTAGGTTTTGGTTATGCTGATCTACACTAATAGTGTATTAAGATTATTAAACAATTGTTTTGATGTGTAGTTAATTTTATTTTAGTTTTACAATATAGTCAATATAATAATAAATATGTTAGTTATTTATAATTGTTTTTTGTAAAATAAATATAATAAAAAAAACGACTAAAAGCAATTGTCCTATTTATTTAGTCAAAATATAATGATATCCAATAATAGTTAAAGTATTATATATGAAATTGTTATAAGTTTTAAAAACTTATAACGTCGATTATTTTCATGTGTTTTGTTGTTTAAAAATTATAATTCAAATATTTACTTCATGAGTTTTATTTGAAACTAGGCTGTACCCTGCGCGCATTGCTATGCTACTTATTATCAAAAGATTGATTGTACCAACTCTGAAACCTTGGTGGGCACATGCGCAATACTTTGCTGAAGATCATGAGATGATCAAATGCATAGTTTACGATTCTACAAAGGACATACAGACAAACATTCATTTTTATATGTATAGCCGGCCTGACGAGCCGGTTGGCGTGGTTGGTAGATGCTTGCCTTTCGCGCCGCAGGCGCAGGTCGTGGGTTCGATTCCCACCCAGGACAGACATTTGTGCATGAACATGTCTGTTTGTCCTGAGTCGGGGTACTAATTATCTATATATGTATATATTTACAAAAGAAAAGTAGTATATGTAGTATATCAGTTGTCTGGTTTGCATAGTACGAGCTCTGCTTAGTTTGGGAACAGATGGCCGTGTGTGAATAATGTCCCAGGATATTATTATATTATATATATTTTTTTTATATATATATATATTTCGAAACGTCAGGTGACAACTCGTTACCATTCATGGCGATCTTCAAAATAAAAGACTAGTCGGTCACGTTAAATCTATTTTCAATATTAAATTACAATAACTTTAAAATATTACAATACGATAACAAGATGGCGGGCAATTCAGTTGGTAACGCAGCGAGTTCGTCCAAACAACTCTCTCAGCGCATGCGGTCTCCGCGCCCACGTCAAATATGACATTTTTCGGATGTCACGTGTCCTTAACGTCAAACTGACACAGTGGCGACCTCGCTCAAGCTTCCAGCTTGACGTTGCCGGCTGAGTACTATAATTAATCAAAATAATTCCCAATAAAACTTCTTGGTGCTTCGACACGGCCATCGTGACATCTCACACGTCCTCGTGTGAGGTCTCTAGATAAATAAAGGTTCTGCAGTAAATAATGTACCCACTCGGCCACCCTGCCTTAAATAAGAACTTACAGTTTCTTAGCAAACAAAACAGTGATAAACTACCAATCAAATTTATTATCTATCATTCTGAGTACTAGTTAACAAACAACTTCTGGACAACCATTAGCTGGCGTCCGATGGCACACACATATAACTGGTCAGGCGTCCGAACACGACATGGACAACCTTAAATAAATTAACTACACCAAGATAACTGAGCCGGCGTCCGAACAAGCCATGGACAACCTCACAGCATCCGACCATACCAGGATAACTGAGCCAGCGTCCGAACAAGCCATGGACAACCTTACAGCATCCGACAATACCAGGATAACTGAGCCAGCGTCCGAACAAGCCATGGACAACCTTATAGCATCCGACAATACCTGGATAACTGAGCCAGCGTCCGAACAAGCCATGGACAACCTTACAGCATCCGACAATACCTGGATAACTGAGCCAGCGTCCGAACAAGCCATGGACAACCTTACAGCATCCGACAATACCAGGATAACTGAGCCAGCGTCCGAACAAGCCATGGACAACCTTACAGCATCCGACAATACCAGGATAACTGAGCCAGCGTCCGAACAAGCCATGGACAACCTTACAGCATCCGACAATACCAGGATAACTGAGCCAGCGTCCGAACAAGCCATGGACAACCTCTCAGCATCCGTCAACACATGGATAACCGAGCTGGCGTCCGAACAAGCCCTGGACAACCACCCGAAATCCGACTAACAAACCACGTCTCGTCATACTTAGCATTCTTTGTCATGTACTGTATCGCTTGTCGGTGTGCTGAGCACTCTCAGCAAGTCGAAGCAACCACACGTGCTGATTACTGCAGCAGCACGCGCTGTACGCGTCTCACGCGCTGCACGCGCCTCACGCGCCGTACGCGCCTCACGCCACGGACGAATGCGCACTGACAGGTGAACACGCCTGTACGCTTGGGACAGTCGGTCACCACGCGATGCAAGCGCCACGTCCATCAGGCTGGAGAGTCTGCTGACTGGATATGGGTCAGCCAGCAACACCAGTTGTGCGCAGACACTGATGTGTCGCATCCGAAGCACTGAAGCACCATCTTCGTGTGTTACTCTGAAACAATATTTGTCACACAGTATCACTTAGCTCGGCCACTCCTGACCACACATCGATCTCTACGTCATTATACATCTTCGACAAAGGTCTCGCGACTTTACCTACTAAAAATTCTAGAGAACTAGCTTTTGTCGTACTAATTACCCTAATCACACGTTCACCCATTGTTACGCGAGTTTGCGCCATACCAGTAATAAAATATTTCGAATAACGAATAAACGCAGTAACAATTTCTGCTTTATGAGCTAGGGACACTTCGGTATCAATAACGTTAAAATCAAACATTAATTTTAAATTAGCTGAGGGTACTTGTGAGTAATAATTGTTTACGTCATGAAAATAGAAATTTTAATTTACGTCGCTGTCAAATTAACTCTAAATCCCTGCGACAGTACGTCCATGATCATGATCATAATGTCACTACGCAAAGAGACATACAGCAAAACATTAAATAAAATTTCGATTAAATTATTATCAATCTCGAAAATACAACATATTTGAACAGTGCTGAAAACACAATGGCTAATGGCTCTTAATGTGACTACGCTTTGTTCAAGTTCGCACAAAATTTATAAGAAATACTTTCTTTAATAAGAGAACACTGACTAACTGACTGAGACTAACTAGTAGGGCCAGTACAATATTTTATCATTTCAGACACTTACAAATATGAAACAAACGCTCATTATCATTACCATTAGCTTTAAAAGTTAGCGAGATTAAAAATATTGGTTTTATCTCACCGTAGTATTGATCATCGTATCACATCAATGATTGTTAGCACCAACATCGTGGTTAATGGCCGCACTCACGGAACGCCATGCCGTAAAGTCCCGATGCTCCACCATAGTCACAATCACTACACGCAGTCGCGGCGGCGACCCACATGGAGGTGAATGCTTTATTCCTCCAACGACGTTAATCGAACTAGAATGTAACACATTTGTTAAGACTTTATCAGACTTTTTATGGCTGTTATTAGGCACATTTCTTAGCTATTATTGCGCAAGATCACTTAATTAATAGTCTAAAGCATGGTAGCTAAATAAATTATCACAACGTAATAAGCAAACTTGTGAAGTTACTAAGAAACTTATAAAGTACGACACACAGCATCTATTCGCTTTTAAACAAATTGAAACATACTCACAAAATCATTTTCGACGTATAATACGTTACCACATATATTCTGCACCTACAAAACTATAATACTTTCGTAGGGTAGTAAAATAATTCGTAAGTGCTTTAATTTAATTTGCATAGCCAACGGCCCTATTTCAGGAACCCGAGCGTATAAGAACACATGAGATTTCGATTCCACTTCTGATTTCGAAACGTCAGGTGACAACTCGTTACCATTCATGGCGATCTTCAAAATAAAAGACTAGTCGGTCACGTTAAATCTATTTTCAATATTAAATTACAATAACTTTAAAATATTACAATACGATAACAAGATGGCGGGCAATTCAGTTGGTAACGCAGCGAGTTCGTCCAAACAACTCTCTCAGCGCATGCGGTCTCCGCGCCCACGTCAAATATGACATTTTTCGGATGTCACGTGTCCTTAACGTCAAACTGACACAGTGGCGACCTCGCTCAAGCTTCCAGCTTGACGTTGCCGGCTGAGTACTATAATTAATCAAAATAATTCCCAATAAAACTTCTTGGTGCTTCGACATATATATATATAGATATTCTTTCTGATAGTACTTAAACACTCGGACTCTTCAGTCATTAGAGTGGAAATGAGATAGATGCGTCACATGCCGAACGCTTAGGCCGATCTCACCTTTCTACCGCTCTCGTTGCTCGGTTTTTATTAGATATTTATTTGTGTTTAGAGGAATAACTAACAACCATCTAATTTTTCACCATTGGTTTTTTTTAGTTTGCGTAGGTATTCCTCTCTAAAAGCAATATGTATATTTTTTAATTTAATTATTTAAATTAATTTGCAAATGGCAAGATTCCCCAGCAATGATTAAAAAAAACAAGCATTATCTAAAATCTGTAAATCAATTAAACGACAATTACACATAAAATATTAATAAATAAGTGTATTTGTATCCAATGACGCAACTGCGCGTGACGAATATGGCAGAGTTAATAGATAGTTTATTCAGAGCAGCATAACGACCAAATTGAATGATAAACCTTCATTTATTAACAAAATGTACTTTCGTACATTATTTGTGTACATAGCAAGTGACAGATCCCCTTATAACAAATTATTACAAATGGCAGAGTAGTCATGATGGTGTCTGATTAATATCGGTCACGGTGGCCATTGTTATTGGAGAATAGTCAACTGGTAATATAATATGTGTGTCCGCAAACATTCTTTTGACGTGATAACGTCTTATAAATCGATGAACGCCGTCTGCACGCACGAAAAAACATGATGAGTCATGCTTTTTCGTGCAAGCGAGAACGCAGAACAAGCGATAGAGAGGCAAGATAGGCCTAAGCGTTCGATATGTGACACATCTATCTCTCTTCCCTTCCTTCGGCCAATGCGTTTGATTTCATTCGTTTGATTGAATTTTATCTTTTAATTTATAATTTTATAAAACACAACCAAAAAATTCTGACTCTATCATAAGCGAAATAAATCCTAACTAATATTATAAATGCGAGGGTGAGTTTTTATGTTTCTTTTTATATCAAGGGGGCAATCGTGCAGGAGGCTCACCTGATGGAAAGTGACTACCACCGCCCATGGACATCTGCAACATCCGAGGACATGCAGATGCGTTGCCGGTCTTTTAGGAAAGAGTACGCTTCTTGAAGGTTGTTTTGGTGTTCTTCTTGAAGGTTCAAATCAAATCAAATATCTTTATTCAATGTTGAAGTGTTACACTTTCTTATTGATTGTCATAAATCTACCACCGGTTCGGAAATAAACCTTAGACCTGAGAAGAACCGGCGGAAAGGAATTTTTTTTCAGCTCATATTTTACAATATTTATATAATATTATATAATAACAATACAATAATAATAATCTTCTTTATTTGAACAACCTGGAGGCGATCGTTTCATTCCCAGGGTGTGCAATCATCTAAAAAGTTATAATATCTTTTAGCACACAAGCGATCCTTAACATTCCTTTTAAATTTCGCAATTGAATATTTTTGAACGCTTTCTGGGTTCCTGTTGTAAAAGCGTATACATTGTCCCATAAAAGTTTTTAAGTCATATCGGGTCGGAAAAGTCGCCGGTAAAAGCTGGTTCAACAGAGTGATTGTGCGAGGCAGGAAATGCCTTAAGTAACGCACTGTTGTAGATTTACAGACATCGAGGTGGTGGGGATGGAATTTAGAGTTCTGGCGCAATGTCCGGTGGTGAAATTTTCAGCTGCCGGGACTAAAGCAAACAACTCCTCAGAACACTTCCCGTGATATATGTGGTAGAGGATGCAGAGAGACCCTACATCTCTACGCAAATCCAAAGCCGACGGGCCGGTTGGCGTGATTGGTAGATACCCTGCCTTTCGCGCCACAGGTCGTGGGTTCGATTCCCACCCAGGACAGACATTTGTGTGCATGAACATGTCTGTTTGTCCTGAGTCTGGTTGTAATTATCTATATAAGTATGTATTTACTAAAGAAAAAGTAGTATATGTAGTATATCAGTTGTCTGGTTTCCATAGTACAAGCTCTGCTTAGTTTGGGATCAGATGACCGTGTGTGAAAATTGTCCTAAGATATTATTATTATTATTATCATTTAACTTTTAAAGTTTCTCTTCTTTCGAAGGTGTTAAAACCTAAAACGCGGGCTGCAGCCAAGCGTTAAAGTGTGTTGCTTATATTAAATACGTGGATGACAAGGTGGATGATGATATAAACTTTCGGGTGATACGGCAGGTGTTGAGGATAATGGCTTTCTGAAGTATGTGGAGGATATATGTTGGCATTTGTAAGGTGTTTAGACTTTGTGTCAAGGATTTTGGCACGATACCTGTGGATGATAGGACTATTGGGACTATGTGTACTGTTTGTGCTTTCCATTGAGTTTTAATTTCTATTGCAAGATCTTGATATTTATTTAATTTTTCAGATATTGTGGTTTGTATGTTATGTGAATTAGGGACGGCTACATCGATAAGATAAACGATTCTATTGGTTTTATCGTGAACGGTGATATCTGGTCTATTATAATGAATAGTTTTGTCAGTTATTATTGTTCTGTCCCAGTAGATTTTGTGGTTTCTGTTGTCTAATACACTTTCCGGCTTATATTTGTAGTATGGATTCATTTCTGTTATAAGTTTATATTTGTATGCTAAATGTTGGTGTATGATTGCAGCTACTTGATCATGTCGATGCTTATAATCGGTCTGTGCGAGAGATTTGCAAGCTCCCGTTATGTGCTGAATAGTTTCAGAGGCTGCGTTACAGTGTCTGCATAAGTCAGTAGGTTGGTTGTGATCTTTCATTATATACTTCCTATAGTTGCGAGTCGCTATTATTTGATCTTGAATGGCCAGCATAAAACCTTCGGTCTCAGGAAACAGTTCACCTCGTTTGAGCCATTCGTTCGACTTCTCTTTGTCGACGTAAGGTTGGTTCAAATCAGCTCGGTGTCTCCCATGCAGTGTTTTATTAGCCCATGCCATCATTTGTTGCTGTGTACTTATGATATGTTCATTTACTTGAGTGTTTTTGTCATGTAGGTTTAATGGTGTAAGCTTTTTGTCTATTTCTGTTGCGTGTTTATGTAAAGGCGAATGTTCGGATTTATCATGGAAATATGCTCTAAGTGAAAGTATCTGCTTATTGTGTAAATTGTGTATGTCTATTAATCCCCTTCCTCCTTCTTTGCGTGGTAGTGTGAGCCTTTGAATACAAGATTTCGGATGATGTTTCCTATATTTGGTGAAGTGCGTGTTTATAGTTCGCTGTAATTTTTTTATGTCACTTTTTGACCATTGTATTATCCCGAAAGAATACGTGAGTAAGGGTACGGCAAATGTATTAACAGCTTTTACTGTGTTTTTAGAGTTAAGATGTGTCTTTAATATGAGATTTAGTCTTTGTGAGAATTTTTTAAGCAGTTCTTGTTTTGTCGTATTTTGTAGTATTTGTCTAGATTGTTTAAAACCAAGGTATTTATATGTGCTTTGTTCATCCATTGGCTCAATTAGTTCACCAGTTTCGAGTGTGTAGCTGTTATTAAGGATTTTTCCTTTCGAGATTGACAGAATTTTGCATTTATCGACTCCAAACTTCATATGAATGTCGTTTGAAAACTGTTCCGTGATTCTTGCTAGCTCAAGTAACGTCTTTTTGTCAGTCGAATAAAGTTTTATGTCGTCCAAATACATGAGGTGTGATAAGTTATACTGGGTGTTATTACCGTAAAGTGTGAATCCTGCATTGGTTTTATTTAATAATTGTGAAAGTGGATTTAGAGCCAAGCAAAACCAGAGGGGGCTTAGAGCGTCTCCCTGAAAAATTCCTCGTTGGATGCGGATCGGTTCAGTAGTTAAGGATTTCACGGACGATTGTTTTATTTTCAATACAGTTTGCCAGTTTTGCATCGAATTTTGGAGAAATGATATGAGGGTTGGGTTTATATTATATAATTTTAAAACATATAATAACCAGCTATGCGGCACTGAATCGAAGGCTTTTTGATAGTCAATAAACATAGTATGGATATCTGTTTTAGATTTTGACGCACTATTTAAAATTATTGCATCAAAAGTAAGCTGCTCCTTACAGCCTTGGCTATTTTTTCTACATCCCTTTTGCTGTTCGGCTAATATATCATGTTTGGTCAAATGTTTGTATATTTCTTCACTTATGCAAGCTGATAAAATTTTATAAAAGGTTTGTAAGCAAGTAATTGGTCGGTATTTATCTGGATTTGCGGTATCATGTTTATCTTTAGGTACTAAGTATGTAATTCCATGTGTTATATATTTTGGTAGCAAATGTGGTGATTGAATGAATGTGTTTAAGTACTTATGTAAGTATGAGTGTATGCTAGTAAATTACTTGTACCAATAGTTGAAAATATTGTCCGAGCCTGGGGATTTCCAATTGTGCGTTCGTTTGATGACGTCTGTAAATGTATCTATTGGTATGAATTTGAACTCCATCTCTGGGATTTGCGTAGTAGTTTCGTTAACCCAGTCTGCTTGTTCATTATGATGTACGGGATTTTCCCATGTGTTAGCCCAGAATTCTCGGAATATTTCTGGAGGAGGTATTTCTGGATTCTGCTCATTATTCTTGCAAGTAGATAATAAATTTCTATAGAAGATTTTTTCATTGTTAGTAAATTTTTTGTTTTGTACTTTACGGTCTGTACAGGTCAAATATCTCTTAAGTCTACTAGCTGCTGCATTGAGTTTCTGTTTTAGGGTATCTAAGAAGTGTTCTATTTGTGTGTTTGTATTTTCATGTTGTGCGTGTGATTGATATTGTGTCTTTATAAGTTCTACTGCAGCTACTACTTTTCGATTTCTATTTCCTCTAATAAATTGTGTTAACCTACCTATATTGGCTCGTAATTTCTTTATTTTATTTTCTAACCTTCTTTGCCAGCTAGGTTTTCTGGATAATTGGCTTTGATGGTTGTTTTGTGTTGTCAATGACATTCTTGCCCCATTACATTTAGCCGCTGTCCATGCGGCACAGTAAATTATTGTTTGTAGAGTGTTAAAGTCTGTATCAGTGTTAACAATTTTTTTCAGTATCATCGTATCTATGTATTTAGCTATTATTGAAAACTTTTTAGAAGTCCTTTGTTTAGGGATATATGGTCTGGTAGTTGGTTCAGTATCACTAAAATGTTCTACAACATGTAAGAATGTGTTTTCTATTTCAGGATTTACTTCTAAGGTATCTATATCGTTTAAAAAGCTGACGTTTTGTTCATGGTTAGGGGTTAATATAACGGAGTCAGAGCATGTAACTGTAGTTTTTTGCATTATCCTAGCTAGCGAGTTGGTTCCTGAATTAGTTTTAGAAGCATCGGCGTTTTCATTATTATATTGTTCTCTTATTTGTAAATGTTCACTATCTCTGTCGTCCGTTAGTATGTGTGTATGATGTAATTCATCTGCTATTTGTTGTTTGATCAGTGTTAACCTATCGTGTTTAATATATTTGTTATTGATTATTGCCCTTCGTTGATCCGCTAATCTTTGTTCTGTAATGTGTGCAAGGTCTGGGTATAAATTTGTAAACTCTTCATATAAACGTTTTCTATAAGCGGTCTTATTGGTCTCCAATTGTGTTATTTTGTAATAAATCCTAATAATTGCTTCATTGCATTCATTTGTCCATTTCATTCGTTTTCCTGTTAGTGTGTTAAGGCTTGTAGCGTTTTTCTGTATCTGAGTTTGAATTGTTTGTAATTCTGATCTAACTTCGTCGTAAATCTGTTCTATGGTTTCTTGTGATAATAATTTCTTTTGTATAATAGCTCTACGTTGGTCACCAATTCTCTGTCTGCTTACTTCCATATGTGGATATTTATCTATAAATTTTAAATGTAATGACGAAAGATATGAATTTGTGTCTGTTTCTAAATTTGTAAGATAGAAGTAGTTACGTAGGATGAACTTATTCATTTCCATACTCCATTTTTTACGTTGTGTTACGGTACTGGTGGTGGGCACGGGTTCACTGACAGAAATTGTCTCCTGTGCAACATCCGCCAGCTGAGCATCGGTTGATAATGAGTTTGGTAGAGATGCATACAAAAACTGTGACGAAGAGGGGATTGATGGGAATAAAGATTTGGAGGATGAATTAGAAGTCTGCGTGGACTCTTCTTCTAACGATGGCACGTTTGCCTGTACATTTTTTTTTTGTTTTAGACCTAGTTATCATATTATTCCCACGAGTAGCTAGGGACATAAAAGTCAATCACAGCAGAGCCCTGCATTCACTGTGATAAGGGTAAATTAAATTAGAGGTCCCCTTGTCTCTAAAGTTCGCATACTCACGACTAAGCACCCCCTTAGCCATGCAGCCTTCGGCGTACGCTGTTCCACCTTGGCTTGGGTTGTATCTCTCTTGGTCTGTCTTCTCATCATAGGCCTATCCAGCATGAGTAGCTCTATTGGCATAGCCCTAAGAATCATTGAAGCGCACAAGCCCCACCACGTCGGCAACGTAGAGATACGGCGGTGGGGTTATTATTATTATTATTAAAGGATCAAGCCGATCAGTAATAGCCTGATCGTCGACAATTCGAACTGCTCTACGTTGAATACGGTCAAAAGGAAGAAGCTGGTACTGGGGAGCTCCCGCCCAGAGGTGAGAGCAGTACTCCATGTGGGGCCAAATTTGCGCCTTGTAAAGTTGTAGGCGATGGGCCGACGTGAAGTACTGTCTCGCCTTGTTGAGCACTCCAAGCTTTTTAGAAGCCAATTTAGCTTTAACTTATATATTTAGCTCTAACTTATGCTCGATCGCGGAGCTGAACAATGTTCGAAATCTCGACGCCAAGTATCCCGATACTGGCTGTGGCAGCGAGGGGAGTATTCTCAAAATGACAAAAGCGATATGACAAAAGGAGATTTTTTAGCGGTTAGCGCGCAAACTTGAGTCTTATTGGGGTTGAATTGGACTAAGTTTAGTCGGCCCCAGTCCGAGACTTTGGTTAACAAGGTCTCGACTTCAGACACAAGTTTGTTCCGACACTCGTCGACGTGTTCCCGAGAAATATTGCTACGGCCGGTGTAAAGAATGTCTACAGTGCTGTCATCCGCATAGCAGTGAACGTTACTGATTTGTAACATATCATTGACATGCAGAAGAAACAGAGAAGGTGAAAGAACGCAGCCTTGTGAAACACCAGAATTGACGAATTTTAAGTCAGAGCATGCACCGTCGACAACGACCTTGATGCTCCGATCTGCCAAAAAGCTGGTGATCCACGGGCATAATTTCTCGGGAAGCCCGTAGGAAGGAGGCTTCGAGAGAAGCGCTTTATGCCATACCCGACCGAAGGCTTTCGCCATGTCCAGATTGACTGCTACTCCCTCCCCCTTGGACTCAACCGCTGCAGCCCATCTCTGTTAGGTAAACTAGTATATCACCAGCTGAGCGACCTCGACGCAAGCCGTACTGGCGGTCCCTGATCAGCTGGTGCTTCTCTAGGTACCGCAGGAGCTGGCAGTTAATAAGGGATTCCATTATCTTGGAGAACAAGGAGGTGATAGCAATAGGTCTATAGTTTGTTGGATCAGAGCGATTGCCTTTTTTAGGGATCTGGTGCACCAAAGCAGTCTTCCAAGAATTCGGGACTACGCCTAATGTGTAGGAGTGGCGGAAAAGATTGGTGCCAGCTCGGGTTTGTTGTTGTTTAAGTGCGTTGTTTGTTACGCTTTCAGGCCTAGACTACTAAACCGATGTCAAAAATTCTTGTCCCCGTATTCACATTGGAACGGGAGCTACGCGGACTGAAACCGCGGGCAAAACGCTATTATTTAAATAAATAATAAATATTTATAAAAAATAGATGTTTTTTTCTAACCATAAGTGTTTTTTCAATAAACTAAGGCTACGTATAAATCTACAACAATACGATACGATATAATACGATGCAATAAGTACGTAATACGTATCAAATGAAAGTATATTTTACTGTTACTTACGACGTGTATATACCTACACTATTAATCTTAAAACTGTATTATTCAACAACATAAATGCACAAACATGGATCTTCATAATCCTAATTGTAAACATTATGTATTCATGAAAAGTAAAGCTAAGTCGTGTATATTTTATATTGAGTTGAAGGATAAGCCACAACTTCTTATGAAGATTTTTAATTGGTAATTAAACTAAAATTCCAATTATCGGATCTTTGTACTAATAAGTAGATTTAATTTTTTGGCTGCAACGTGCGGCGGGGAAAGCGTAGGCTTGAAACTGCACGCTAAAACGCACATGCATGGTAGTTGCAGTAGGTGGCAGCATGCACGCCGATTTGCATGTCAGTTTTTTTTTTGTATTGTTATATTGAAATGGACTCTTCCTTAAACATAATTGAGGCCTTAGCCCTCTTGGGTTGTTGACATGATGTTACTTTACTTTTTATTTTACTAATCATTGTTAAGAGTTGTGTTAGAAGATTGCATTACTCGTAATTTGCAAATGATGACCACCATCTACTGGCACTTTAATTAGGAATTAAGAATTTTATTTCTCATACGAATATTGATTAGTTTATTTAAAAGTAGATACACTAAAAATTGGTACCGTACATTAAATTGTAGTCTTTTTGCAGAATAAAAAAAACCTTTCCCCAAATAGTATAGTGAAAAGTAAAATAATTTTACCATACCGATACTTAAATACAACTAACTTGGTTTTATTTCAATGAATAAATAATATTTGAATACTATTCTAAAATTCCTATTAAAATAGTCCAATAAATCGTAAGCAAGCAAAACCAATCTCAATATGTATATGGGACAAGAGTTCAACTAAGGTTATATCGTTGATTATATTTCATTGTGAATATAATTTAATATGTTCTATAAGTCTGAGATCTTTAAGCCACCAACTAATCATATTTATGATTATTATTGCGGGTTTCTGAGTCAATAGCTCGCGGCTGAAAGGCAGAATCTTGTCTAAAGATTTGTCGAGCTGAGGTCTTTAAACTTGTTTATAGTTTATGTTCGAAACTTACACAACTCTTAGTTGTGTTTGACTTAGCATAATATCGATAATAATCAATGTAAACACATATTGTAACTTCAAAAAAAAAAGAAGTTATGTAAAATTTGCTTAGTTATGTTATGTTAGTTCAAACCAAGATAACGATAGAGGTAGAGTAGAATTCCAGGTATTTCTGAAGCGTTACTAGATGTTTTGGGATCATTTGTTCTAGAATACTGGCAATTCATATAATTCAGAAAAGTTATAAAAGTTTAAAAATATTTCGAAACACATTAAAAAACTAAAATATATAATGTAAAAAAGTGTACTTACGATAGTTTTACGGTGCTGTCCTGAAACCCCAGGTCATTCGTCGCCAAGTCATCACGATACGACTGTCGCCTCTGTGATAAACATGGAATGAAATGTAGATGATAATGTATTTGCTACTAATTCAAAAACAAAAGACATAATAAAAAAAGCTAGTTCAATGGGTAGAACAAGTAGGTCTTAAACAATAATCGAGGAAACAAATGCTGGAATGTACCTTGTCGTTCACGGCTCTTAAAATATATATATCTCTCTTAATTGTTATAATATACAGCAAAGGAAGTAGACGGTACTTACATAAGATGTTGGAGAGAGGAGACATGAAGGCATAGAAGAGCGTCATATCAATTGCTGTAACGGTATAGCCGACAGTTTCCTTCAAAGAGCGCCAATGGATTTTCCACATCAAAACGTTGCTGCATATGGAATCTGACAGACAGAAACTAGCGTATCGAAAGTGAATACGGAAATACGTCCGATGAGAATTCCGTTGGGGAAAATATATCGTTTAGACAGCAATTTACAGTAACAGACTGTTTATGATGGGAAAAGTTTAACACTTTAATGTAAAACAAAGTTATATTATTAAGTATACGACATGTGGGCATTCATCCCGTGTTAGTCTACCTGATTATATACCCATGAGATCACAAGTTTATAAATACTTCAAACACTAGTTTGCCAGTCGTTTTAATTGAATGAAGCCTTTAAATAGTTTGCACTTTTATTCACTGGATCACTGACAAAGAAAATAATTGTTCAAATGTCTGAAATAAATTGTAATTTAAGCTCAAATAATCTACCTAATCCGGCTACTGAAAAAAAAACGGTAATATTGAAACTTACCGTTTTTTACGATACTTAAAAATATATAAATATAATGCAGTAAAAAACCCTAATATAAAAATTGTCGTCAGTCTGATACTTCTGTAAAAATGTTATTCCAGGTTTTCTAGAAAAATCATATGATGACAATCTCTAGATCCATCACCTGGAAAACAATTGCCATTTAAGAGAACTTGGTGGACATCGTATTTTAAACTTTTAAGCATTTTTCATAAATATAACAGAGCCTTTGTTCTATAGTGGGTTATATACGGGCTATCACATCGGTCTTATTATCAATTACTATATTTAAGTTTTTACTTTTTGTCATCTAAATAATTTCCGCCCGCGGCTTCACACGCTTATAGACGACATATGTTAAATACCTAATTTATTTTTTCTGTATTCTGACAACTTGAATGTTAAATATGACTACTGGTTTAATAATTTACACGTAAAAGTTTAACCAATAAAGGCACTTTTGTATTCATATTATTGGTATGGATATAAGGTACTATCGTTGAATCTTAAAAATATTTCTACGGCAAAACGTGCAAACGTTCTAACATCTATAGAAATAGTAAGAAAATATACGTTATAAATGTAAAGCATAAACGTTATGAAACACTTGTTTTGTAAATGTGTTGAGAAGACACGTGGTCGAAAAGAATCGACGACTATTCATAAAATAATATTAAAAAGAACACGTGTTTTTGTTTGACTATGATAATCTGATCGTTTCTATTATATATACGCTCATGAACAAGTCCAGACGAGTGTAGGCCGTTTTAACAAATAAGAAAAAATATTGAATTTTCTATATAAAATTGACAACAGTGACAGATTGTTTTAGGTTGATATATTATATGATTTATTTCGTTACATTAGTTTGAATCATAATTAATTATTATATTTTAAGATAAACTTCACTTTACGCATATATGTGTTACCTTTTTTTAAGCGGATTTATAATTTTCTTTGATTTTCTGCGTGCTAACGACATACAACATCCATCAGGTACCTATGACCTTAATCATACACAAAACTTTATATATAAAGAAGATTTATGAATACTATTCTTCTGTAGTTATTTGAAGAACTGTAAATTAAAGGTTTTTAATGCAGTCGAGTCAAAACCAGACTCCGTTCTTAATTTACCTAATTACAGATACTTATTTCTCTTAATTAATAAATATTATAGATTATTTATTCTTAACAACTGTATAACTTAATATAATAACAACTGTATAACTGTAGTGTAACTTAATATGGTTGAACAATTTTATTGTTTTTATGTTTCCGTCGGATATTTCTCATAGGTCATTGACATTCTCTTTATACATTATCGGTAAATTTTAATTTCCGGTAACAACGATGTACCTTCATTGAAATTTGTCAAGTTGTCAAACATTGCGAAAAATTTCGAAACGATTACTTGGTCTATTCGAGATCTGTATTTTATTTCTTAATCTAAAAAGTTTCATATCCTGTTTCACGATAAAAGGTAAGTACTTTGTGAAATTAAATGGTTTTAATTTGATTTATTTTACGAAGTTTATTGACTTCAGTAATACAAATAATTTATTTTTACTTTATTGGTAAAGCGAAAACTTTTAGACGGGTAATTGGCAAGTCATTTGGTTGTGATTCTGATAGGTATATCATGAAAGTTAAATGTAATGCTTGTTATTCATTGATTTTTCTGTTTGGATATTTCCTATTTTGTTACCTGTGTATGTAACAGCCTGTGAATGTCCCACTGCTGGGCTAAGGCCACTTCTCCTCATTTGAGGAGAAGACTTGGAGCTTATTCCATCACGCTGCTCCAATGCGGGTTGGTAGAATTCACATGTGACGGAATTTCAGTGAAATTTGATACATGCAGGTTTCCTCACGATGTTTTCCTTCACCGTCAAGCACGAGATGAATTATAATCACAAATTAAGCACATGAAAATTCAGTGGTGCTTGCCCGGTTAAGATTCACGCGTTCTTACCGCTGGGCCATCTCGGCTTTTTTTACCTGTGTATATTTAACCGAAGATATGAATTCTTTACTGGAAGTAACATTGACGATACGATAAACGTCCCAAATATTAATAAAGACAAAAATGTTTTGCAGCTATTGCTATATGTTTTTTAACAATAACAAATAAGTAATTGAAATAAATTACAAATATCCAAAAAAAATACGCTTATTAAGAAAATGAAGCTCGAACTAGTAATATAAGACCCACTTTTAATTCTAAGCCTGTATTAGGCGTAAATTTTATTGCTTAGGTTAAACGATATCTGTGATGCATATCAATTTACTTTTGGTAATAAGATCGTATCGATCGTTCATGTAAAGTAATTGGTGATAAGGCAATGATAAGCATTTTCACGAAGATAAGGTTATCGAACTAGGTTTTATTTTTAATAATTTTTTGACGATGTTAAAAGGAGTTGCTTTACAAAGCGGTTTTAAATGCAAAGCTAAAAGACTTTATACTGTGATTAATTGAACTATAATGTAGGTACCCTAATGATGCTACAATATTTTGAATGATTATTTAAATATTATAATCCTAGATATATTTCCTATAACAATTAATAAATTATGAAAATATTTACAAAATAAATATTTTCTATATGGTGTCGTTATAAATGGGGAATTTTACCCATACTAGATACAGCTTAAGACTTTTAGAAACAATTAAGTATTTTTACGATGCATACATTTTTTTTACACTAAAGTTTTTGGTAAAATTTGAATCAAGTTCAGTTCAAGCGATATATTTTTTTAGATGTGCAACGATTATTTTTTATAGTTTTATTTTAAATTACAGAAGTTGCTTTACAATGCGTTAAATTTATCTAAAAATATATAATGCTTAAAATGCTTTGTGTTCTGCTAAATAAAACTTTGCTTACTATACTTATTTGTATAAATATTTTGTAAATACGAGTCTATTATAAGGATATTGTTACAACAGCGTAAAAGATAAAGATATGTTTTGGTGTATTTTTCTATTGTATAAAATCATTATAATTATCGACCGTGTATAGCTCGTGAACGACTTCACTAATTGAGGACATATTATTTACACAGAATATATCTTCTTTTTCTTCCAAACAATATTTTTTCTCTTTTAAAAAAAAAAAAAAAAATCTAGAGATTTTAGCATTCGTAACATTTTTTATTTCATTGCGTTCCAGTTCATTTCCTATTTTAATAATAAATCATAGAATATTTATATATGTTACATTAAATTAAATATTATATTTGTATTATTATTATATTATATTTTTCTTGTCAATTCAATTTAATTCACTCAGTTTTAAGAGGAGTAAGAGCACTACAATTTTATTTTTAATATGTTTTGATGTTATGATTTCTCATTGCCATACTTGGAGCTGACAAGACTTTCTGGATGAAAGCATCAGTGTAGGTGTTCTTATAATACACTTTCGTTTTATTTTTCAGACGCTAGTTTATAGCTCTGTTAGGAACTTATATGTGACTATGTTAAGTTTATAAACAATACTATATTTATGACCAAATATAACTAACGAAATAAATCGAATATTCACAATACACGTTAGTTTATCGTTGAAATCACAAATCGGGATCCAAAAGATGGCGTTTTAATAAAAAGGTACGGGTATTATATAAGCATAATATAAAAACTTTACAAAAATCAAGCCTAGTTAAGGTTATGTTACCAACAATATTTATCTTTTAAAAAAAATTTCAAAATAAATTTAGGCAAAAGCTTTTGGATTTATATTAAAAAATATTGAAGGGCCAGAATAATAGTAAGGATAAGATAGAATATACGTAGCAGATCTTTAACTTATTTAATTTATATTATATAACTAAACATTTAGATAACACAATTACATTAATTCTAATCCGAACCACTTGACGTGTGTAACTTGTGAAACTAAAATCATATAACAAGTTTTAATCAAACATTTAATTGTTACATTGTTACACGTATACAGATCATCTTGTTTATATATAAAAAAATGTAACATGTTTTGACATGTTTAAAGTCTTCGTTACATATATATACACCTACAAAGAGTAATAGATAGATACAAAGTATGTAATATACATTGTTCAAGTGTACATGAAGGATATTACGTAAGTGGAAAGTGACTACCTACACTTACTATTTAGTCGAAGCATACATTGATGATATTAATCAACATTGGTTATTAATTTATATATAATTACAATTGAATATAGCTTGAATTAAATTTTAAATTATTATAATTACGTACCGGTTATCATCAAATACTTTTTATAAAAATACATACAAGACAGACTACTTCTATGTATAAAAATGCATAGATGCAATAATATAAACCGACACGAAGAATAATTTAATCAAACAAATGATTCTGATTTAAAAAATAATCGTTAAATTATTTTATTTTTCATCAAATAACAGAAAATATGGTTACCGAGTATAAATATAACGTAATAAATATGTGGGCTAATTTAACGTAAAAACACCACCATTATTATGACTAGGAAGTATTCTTTGATCATTTTTTCTTTCATTGTTATGTTAGTTAAATAATATAATATATATGCGTACCTTAATCTTTTGTGAGTTGTGAAACCAACAATCATAAGCACGAGGAAAACATTACGTTATATTATCGGAAATCCTATTTGGTAGGTAATTTTGTTTTTCCATTATTTCGTATCTAATATTTCGGTCATTGACTTTTGAGCAAAGGGTTTCTAAGGAAAAATTCCGAAAGTCTTTAGTCTTCAAATTTTTTTTTCTATCAATTTAGGGTTTATTGAACGACTGGTATAATTTGTTATAAAATAAGAAATTGAATTTATTATAAAGGTGTTTTCTTTGATATCTACTTTTACACGAGATTGTAAACGTTTATAATAATCATATCAAAAAGGCGAAATGGCTTATGTAGTTGAACTCGTAAATCTTAATCGAAGAATGCTGGTTCAAACGCAACCAAACACCATTGAGTTTTCACGTGGATAATTTCGAGATTGGCGGTAAAGGTAAATAAGTATTTTTGAGAGGAGTCACACAGGCATCACCTGATGGAAAGTGACTTCAACCGCTCATGGACACACGGGCTTAAAGGCACGTTGTCGGTACATCGATTCGGAAAAATTGCCGGCGAAAGCAAGTTCCACAGAGGTGAAGTGATTATGAATATGTGAAGTGTTAATTAAAATTATCAAGCCTGTGTGAAACAAATAATATGTCGCAAAAAAAATGTAGCTACGTGGGTTAGCATTTCACTAAGTTTTTGAGGCAGTGCCCGTAAATATATAACGGCAGGCTTACAAATCAGCAGAGTTACACAAGTAATTGGTTGTGACTAAGGTAAAATGAGGGTATGACAATGCAGATTATCAAAAAGTCTAAGAAAATTCGGTAGATTTCTGAATAACGTTTCCAATGATGCCGAGATATACTCGACTCGGTATTAACTTTTATATCAAGCAGCCAAACGGTGTAAAAAGTTTGTTTATTTCAAGCAGATATAGCAGCAATATGTGCTTAATAATATAAGACTGTAATTCGTTAAAGTATTGAATTATTGATACATGAAAATAGCCCTAGCGCTGCCGATGAATTGGCATATTTTTAAGCTTTGAATATAATATATGTATATTTAATTCTAATTCTTGCTACTGGGAAGGTACAATTGGTACCCATTGACGCGGCCTCATATATCATATTAGTTCCCAGGGTTGGTGGCGCATTGGCGATGTAAGCGATGGTTAACATCTCTTACAATGTCAATGTCCATGGGCGTTGGTGACCATTTACCATCAGGTGACCCATATGCTCGTCCGCCTACCTACGCAATAAAAAAAAACAATTGTTTTTCTAAATAAATGTTAAATAGTTATGTTTAATTACATTATGTAATTACAAAATTTTAAGTACAAATGGTACTTAAATTTTTTATTGCTGAAAACATTTTGTGCGATTATCATCATGTTCATGCATAACCGTCAGGCCATCTATTTATAGGCAGTCTATTTCTTGCGACCGGGAAGGTACAGTTGGTACCCATTGACGCGGCCTCATTGATCGGGGGACCCTCTGCACCAAGCTTTGACCCAATTCTCATGTTCAATGAAACAAGGTAGCGTCATCGAAAGTCAAACGTAGGTAACTTTAGATTCATATGTATTTTTATTTAATTAAATCATAACAAATACCCTCAAGATCTAAGATTAATACATTAAATATATAATATAGAAAATTAAATAAAATATATTTATAGAATCCATTCCATTATAAACTACGACTTCTTTTTCACAGTATTGTACCGTATAAAAATCGGAAATCCTTAGATTTTTATTTTTTTAATATTTTTATGTAAATATTTACTGTGGTACTTGCTGCTCAGGGACACAAATATGCGCTTCTGCAGCGCAGCAGGGATCATTGACCGAGCGACCTAGTTTTGAGCGTTGACGTCACAGCTACGCCCCCATGACGTCACGCCGAGCCTCCTCTCCTCCATTCAAAACTGGACCAACCCCTCATATACCTCACCTGTAACTTCACGAGGTCGCGGAAACATAAATATACCTTTGAGGTCGTTTCTTTATTTATGTTGCGAAAGGTCACAGGAAAATTCATAACTTATTTTCAAAATTTTAATCAATGTGTTAATAGATTTCCGCAATTTTACAAACTTGCAAAGATTCTTAAGCTTAATAAAATTGTATTATGTTAATTTTTTTTATTTTATTTAAAGTTCAAGGACTGTTTTGATTTTTTTAATATACCTAGATAGATTAAAAAGATAAGATTAGATATTAATTACTAGTCTAATCATTTGTATCATAATTATTAGTTTGATTAGATTAGAGATAAATTGATAATAATTTTAGTTAATTATGTATTGATAAAGCAGTGGTATAGTATATACTGTATAGTAGCTATAGATTTTCAAAAGATTGTTTTACTTTAAAAATTAAAAGACCTGACTAGATAAATGAATGAATGCTTTGAATGGATAAATTTATGGCCCGTGTCTCTCGGGAAGGTGTAAGGATTCTAACAATTCGTTCAAATATGGTCAGGCATTTAAGTTATGTGGGAATAAAGAAATTTACATAAACAAAACAATCCCAAACTTATACTTCGTTTTGGGCGGTCGTGTTAAAACATAATAACACAATTGCAGCAGATAACAGAAAACTTATCAAATATTTTATGACGAACTGTCAACAGCGAGAAGAAATACTCTTTTAATAAGTCAGAAATACCTTTTTATTGTGTTTTTTAATCGAATTTAAATGTATTAGCTTTTTAAATGAAAAAATAATAATAATCAAGCTTCAAAATAGATTAAGAGAGAAATAAAATCAAATTTATTCTACAACGTTAATTGATAATTACTGATTTTTCTACTCCTCTATAATTAAGTCGGTCAATTGGTATAATTATATTATAATTGAACGCCAATTGACAAAAATAATACTTGTATTAAGTAGAGGGTGAAATAATTTGGTAGCGAATAAAAAAAATCTATTTCAGGTCCATCCTTGACACAAATACAGTGCCGGGGTTATGACCTTTAGTGTGATGTGAAGCCGGAGCGTAAAGGTTCTATACAAAGAACATTTTAAAAGGTATTACAATCTCAATGGACCCGAAATTATCGTTTAAACGACTATTAAGTGTATTATAGAAGATTTTATTATCAAAATGTTTTGTTATTATTTTATTTTTCATTATATTGGACAATATTGCTACTTAGAAATGGAGATTTGACCCATTATTATACCGACGCGTTGCACTCAATACGTGATATGAAATTGTTTTTAAAAGTTGTGTATACTAAAATTTATTTAAAATTTTGATGTGAAAGGGTTTTATATCTTTAATATAAGATAAATTAAATTTATAATATTTTATTATTGTATATATTGTATTGTACATATACTTGAAGCCGAGTAACATGGATTTTGCATGACATGAATAATTTTTTTATGTTAAAGGCGGATGAGTAAATGGGCCATCTGAAGTGGTTCCCAACGCCCATAGACAATGGCATTGTAAGAAATGTTTACCATCGATGGCTTACATCGCCAATGCGCCACCAACCTTGAAAACTAAGATGTTATGTCCCTTGTGCCTGTAATTACACTGGCTCACTCACCTTCAAACCGCAACACAACAATAGCAAGTACTTTTGTTTACCTACCCAGACGAACTTGCACAAAGCCCTACCCTACCACCAAGTGAAATTTTATATTAATATATTCTAATTTTATCTTGACTAGGCTACCTATTATAATTATTCCATCTAACTGATAATACTCGTAAAATATGCTTCTGGTTATATATGACTTCAATGTCTAACAATAATTAAATTTAAAAGCATGTAAGGCTATGACATGACCTAGTTCTAGTTGTTTTGGAGGTGACATGAAGCGACTATTTCTGCAACATACTTACTTAGTGTAGCGTTATAATCATAGGATGCAGTGCACAACACAAACATACATTCATACATGTTTTATCTAAAACTACACTATATAAATCGATTAATACTAAATGTTTTTCGAGTAATAGTTTCATTGTTTTGTTGTTAATAAGATACAGTGTATAAATTAACAAAAAAAATCTTGATATTATATACTAACTTACTATATCTTGTTATATCGATCAACTAGAGTGATAGGATCGGTTATATATTAAGTGATCATAAAAATGAATACCAAACTTTTTAAAATTAAAAATATTTAATAAAATATTGTACGAAATTTCAAATAAATACGAATACATATATTAGTAAAAAGTAATCGAGGGTTGTTTTAAAAAAACTTATTGAAAATGTTATATGTTATATTAATGTTATTGTATATTATTGTTATATTAATATTATTTCCCAGTAATTTATCAGTAGTTATGTAAGACTAGCGAAACCTTCAGGAAACTGTGAGCGTTAACGCGTCCTCGCTTGTCATCTACATCTAATAAATAATCGTTTTAAACAAATAAAAATCCTAAAATGAATTTTAAATAAACAAATTTATATAAACCTAATATAAAAGGTGGCTTTACGATTAAAAACTTAATAAAAGCAGAGTTTTAATTCGTTTTTTGAATTTAATTTACGATTAATTTAAATATTTAGGAATTGGATATTCGTTTTTTGTTGTTGTAATGAATATACTAATTTAACAAAAATATATACTTATAATATGTCTACAAAAATAAAAAATATTATAAAATAAATATAACTATGTAATTTGTAAGTTTTTTTTAAGTTATCAGAATTCTTATAAATATCCCAAAATAATTTCAAAATAGTGTTTTATTACGTATAAATAATATAAGTAATTGTAAATATGCACGAGGTTAAGACACTGGTGTCTGGAAAGATGTGACTGTCACGTTGAGAATCTCGTGGCTCATGATTATAAATAAACGCGAGTTCTCGTCGCTTCACAAAACATGCAATCTGAAAATTTATTGAAGTTATTTATAGAAAACGTTTCCGAAAGAAAGCATATATAAATATTTATTGAAAATATATGTTGAATTGATAACCTCAATAATCTAATTGAAAAAAATATAGATTGAAAATAAGAATATATATCTATTATATGAAATAAATCTTGTTAACTTTCTAGCTGTATCAACGACCGTAAAACTTCTCAGTAAGATATAATTTGATACTTTATTTTTTTTGGAAGAATAAAATGAAAAAATCTAAATGGTTTAAATAACATGCCATCATAATAAGTGTCTTACTTATTAGTATAACAATCGAATACATGTTGTTCCTCTTAAGAAAGTAAAATTCATAATTTAATAACACATCACACAGTGATGTTCAGAACATGTTTTACTTGAAACGAATTTACTAATCAGATGATTAGTACAATGCGTATAAATTTGGGAGTCTATGGTCGGTTTTATTTTAGTGTTTATTTATAAGACAAGGTAATTAAGTAACTAGCTCATTAAAATATTGATGTTATAACATAATAAAAAGTTATTGCAATCTTTCAACAAACATCTACGCCTAACCCAGTTTGAGATCTCGCCTACACATACCGACTACGCAGATATCGACTACGACGTAAGCTCGCTAGTCGCTACGCATTTGTAAACAAACTTATTAAGGAAGATTTGCTACTACAAATTACTGTGTTTAATATTGTCTTAAATTGCTTTGCATTATTTTTAGCACGATCCTTTTGACGTATTCCTTAGTAATGAAGGATTCATTTGAGATTTTGCGTAATACTTTATTACTTTAGCAATCATCAGAAATTAAATATTCATCTATTGTCTCTCGGTGGTAGAGCTTTGTGCAAGCTCGTCTGGTCCAGATATAGTTACATCAGATATTCTACCGCAAAACAGCAGTACTTGATATTGTTGTTCCGGTTTGAAGGGTGAGTGAGCCAGTGTAATTACAGGCACAAGGGACATGACACGGTTGGTGGCGCATCGGCGATGTAAGCGATGATTAACATTTCTTACAACGCCATTGTCTATGGGCGTCGGTTACCACTTATCATCAGGTGGACCATATGCTCGTTCGCCTTCCTATACAATAAAAAATATATATCTTAAAATACAAAATAGATCTTATTATATTAGAAAGAAGGAAAAGTTTTGTATATATTGTGGTTTATTTAATTGTTGTTATTTAACGTGACGCTTACAGTTAAAATTACAGAAACAATTATGATTAAATTTTTATTTATCTGTTTATGATTAATGTTTGACTGCATCACTGATCCGTGTTTAGTATATTTAAATGTTAGAGCTTTATAGGGTTTCTATTGAAATCCCGGTTCAGGTCAATAAAAAGCCATAAGGTTTATTTCGTCAAAAAATTCTCAGTAGCAGCCCGAAATCTAGGACTTAGTAGTGTTAAAATTTCCGTGTCTCGGAAAGCACGTATATCATTTGGTCCTACTCCTTACCCCACTTAGGTCGTACTCGGTTACAGAGTGCACCGGTGTAATATTTTCTGTGCAATCGGCTTTCTGTTGAGAATGCACTGGATATTATCAGCAATGTTTAAATATCGGTAAAAGGCACAGTGGTAATTTACATGATAAGATATATCTGATTTAAAGAAATATCTAATAAGTTAGAAAAAGCATTCAGTGGGCATTCGTTAAATTTTGCTATAATTAATATTAAAAAAAACCTTATTTTGTACTGAATCATGAAAATAGGAATAATAGAACAAACAAGATCTATTGAAATATTAAAAAGGTAATTGTATATAAATAAGTTCGTCGAAATATTCACTTATTAGCCAGTCACAGGGGGTGGTAATTGGATTATTTGATTTTATTTATACAAGGGAAAATAAACAGAATTATAATAACTCATTAGGGGTGATTGAACGTTGTATACGTTTTACGAAAACGTAATTTTGTTATTTTTTTTTTAAATATCAATAACATGACTGTTTAATCTACAGTTTAAAGAGGCCGCATAATATTTGGCGGCAAAATATCACAAACTTGTGTTATGTTATTCCGAAAAAGTTTCATAAAAATGTCATAAATATGTCATTTGATAATTGAGAAACGTTTAAGTACCTAGTATTTACTGTTTCTCCATACATTTACATATGCTTTTAATGAACAGGTACTGGTCATCAGCGCGTAGACATAATCACTGTAAGACTAACAATTCCGTCATCATATAGGCGCTGATGACTATATTATGAACTTACCTGTTGTGGCGCTTGTCTGCTTTCACAGGTATTAAACTCACTCACAACTCAAACCCGAAATTAAGCAAAATAGCTGATGCGGACCACCGTTAAATAATAAAGTTGAAGTAAGTTTGTCAAACTTATTTTTCTTAATTCCAATTAATATTTAATATCTTTATGACTCTTATAACTGTGTTTATTTGCATGCGTTTTTTTTAAAGTATGTACCTGCATTACCTTGATCGGAAGAGATTGTTATTTGGAATTATGTCTATCTTTGCAAAGCTTGTGCAAATAAAGATAAATAATAATAATGAAGACTAATTAATAAAATAGAGACACATAGATTCTGTAAGAAGGCCATATATAATATACCTTTATTGTGTTAATAAAATCTAAAAATTAATATGAAATTTAATAGTAAATACACACAGATACTAACTAAATACTTAAAGCATTATATGTCAACATCTAAATGGTATTCATGATATTGTTACATTAATTTTATATTTAAATAGAACATATTTACAGTATCAGTCTAGTTCAAATCTTCTTGAGAATCTTTTCGCTCTAATCACCTTGATGTTGTGTAGGTCGCGGACACAGCGGGGCGTGTATCATGTTTTATTTAGGCGTCGAATACCACAAAGTTGTCTTTTGATAGTCTATACGGTTGAATAAACAAAATTAAGGTTAGATTATACAAGTCTATAATCGTGATTACATTAAATTCATTCGAAGTATGCAAAACAAATTATTTACAATTAATAGATAAGTCAAATATTATATGGTAACATTTGATTTTTAATAATATAATTATATTAATTATTATTTAATTTAAAATTTTAAACAAAATTATAAAATGACAAAAACAAAGTTGCCTAAATCTAATATATTAGTACTTCCAAGCATATAATGTCCTCCAGACCGATTTTGGTCACGGCGGTCAATCTCAAGAAAGGTTAGCCAACTGCGCAGGAGATATTATAGTGCACCAGTATGTGCGCAAACACAGGTGCACTCTCTATTCCCTATCTCTCATAAGCCGATGGGATGGCAATCCGACACGACCGAAAAGAGTTCAAGCGCTGGACCAACGGCTTTACGTGCTTTCCAAAGCACAGAAGTGTAGACACTTCCAACTTTCAGACTACGAACTTTTTACTGAGAATTTTCGTCAGAAAATCTCAATAATATTTTATTGTCCTGGGTTTGAACCCAGGACCACCGTGTCTGCGGCCTTTCATGTAGCCACTAGACCAACGAGACAGTCTATAAATAAGCATTGCACGCACCTTTATCACCATTAGTAATAACTATAAAAGTCCTTTGTTTAATAAATTATATTTTTTGTTTAATCTGCTAGTAAATAATAAATGTAGAATTTATTGATGGTTAAAAAACCTATAAGTAAGTAAATACTTTCTTTCATCCAATCTTCTTTCATAAAGTCAATAAGTTAACTAAATTAAATGACTGTAATGTACGGAAACAAAAATGTTTTACCTACCTAATAATAAAAATTAGTTACAATGTCGTCAAAGGTGGTTTATTTAGTCGCGTGTGGCTTCCGCGACACGTGCGCTTAAATGTTTTGCGCGAAAGTTCAAATGTCGCATTATTTCACGTCACAGTGACGTCAACTGGCCGCTGTGGTTACGCGATTTAACCCCATCGGAAATTTTGTGGTATTTTCTTAATAGTCACTTCTACAGAAACAAATCTGTAACGTTAGAGCAACTAAAAGCTAACATTAGGCAAACAAACAAACATTTGCCTAACGCTTTTGACATTTCGTTTTTTTTTTAAATTTAAAAGGTCATGCACCGTCATAATAATACTAGTTATGATGTTTAAAAACCATAATTAGCCTGTAAAAAAAAATTAGTCCCAAAATCACCGGTGGCGCGATACCGACTAATTACCAAAAACATCAAAGAACGCCTCGAAAGTATGTTCAGGAAGCTGCAGAAGAATGTTTAGGAGCAGCTGTTTGACTGACACCATTTTTTTTACAAAAATGAATAATACTGATTATTAGATTAAAAATATAAATATAATATTACATTAATATAACATTACATTTTGTTCTTTTAATGTCGGATTTTTTTAGAAAGAGTTTGGGTCCAAAATCAAGAAAACAATATCATTTATACTTCGATCACTAATAAGTTCTAATTGGTGATTGAAGTATTTATAAGAAACTAGCTGTGCCCCGCGGTTTCACCCGCGTATAATTAATAAAAATATAATGAATATAAATCAGCCTAGAACCTTCCTCGATAAATAGACTACACAACAAAAAATATTTTTAAATTCGAACCAGTAGTTCCTGAGATTAGCCGGACCAAACAAACAAACTCTTCAGCTCTTCAGCAGCTTCAGCAAAAAAAACGTGTTTTAGAAATGTAGTCAATTTGCTAAGACTAAATATTTCCAATTCGTGAATGTCGTTGTAAGCAACGTGATACCATTGACGTAGTTGAGAAGTAATTAATTTTTTTCCTTATGATATTTCGTGACGGAATCTTATTGAAAATAATTAAAGCATGGAAGTTCTATTAACATTTATTGTACCAACTTTATGACGGGCACAAGAACGTATCGTCTTAATTCTTATGTTTGACGGGACAATAAAGATAGCTAATGTTTCTTACAGGGCCAATATATAGGACTGTGGTCAACACAGACCGTCATGTTGGCTCATTTACTCGTAGTTCGTACGCTAATTTTATAAACTACGCCATATTTTTAAGACTATTATTTAAAATAAAAAATCAGACCAACTGTTAATGCTTACGAGTTTACCAATGTGTGTGAAACATGATAAGTAGAGCTAAGGCTTCCGACACACAGGTGAGACTCACAAGAACATACATACATACACCGACCTCGAATATATAACTTGACGCAAAAATTCCTAGCAATAAGTTCAATATTTAAAACTTCATGGCAAAATTGTGAGATATAGAATATTCCCAACTATTTATATTTTATATTATAATATTTGTTTATAACTCATAATTAAAAAAATAAAACATTGAGGGGACTTAATAAACTTTTTATATACATTTTTGAAGTACGAAACGTTTATAAAAAACTAATTTTAGCTATATATTTTCTTCAAATTTTCGGCAATTATTTACCGTTTTAGTTAATCTCTTATTAATAATAAGGGTTAAAGCATTTTCAAACTATTCTATGCCAAATGCACAAAGCTTTTAAAATGTAAACAATGTAATATCAAATACCCAGTATGATAATGGAGGCTGTTATGACTGTGTTGCAATTTCCTTGTTAATGTTTGACCTACTTAACGTTAGTTAGCATCTATCGACCTTTTCATTCATCATGCACAGCGGAAAGGGGTCCAAGGCTTATAGGATGACGTCACTGAGGTTTAAAAATCATAACCCCGCTGCATACCCCTCATCTGACCTACTAACCCAAAACGGCATAAAGTGACGTAGGCAGATGTACAGCCTCACGGACAGCTCTTCCTGTTCAGCCTTGTGTTACGAGGATATGAAGGCGAAACTTTGGTTGCATTGAGTTTTGCTTTTTCAATGGATATTCCTACTATGAAGTTTGTAGCTACAGCTGTATATGTTTCGTATTTATGTATGTTTGTTCTGACTCCAACAACCTTCAGTCACTTAAGGTTATTTATTATATATATAAATATTTATATAGTTATATATTTTATGATCGTACTATATAGAAACAATAACACTGTCCTCTGGTTAATTTTAGTGTAAAAATGCTAAAGGAATTTATTCCATAATATACATCTTGAATATTCTTAAATATTCATATGAGGAGAAGTAAATAAAATATGACTTAAGAAGAGCATTTCTATGAAAGTGTACCAACTTGTTTTTGGAACAGCGTTGTGAAACATTTACCCGTAAATGCAGCTGCATTTACATAACTTTTATATAAATACTGGAATATCAATCATTTTATCGTTTTTTTTTTAAATTAAAAAGTTCATGCGCCTTCATAATAATACCGACTAGTTATGATGTTTAGAAGGCATAATTCGCCTGTAAAAAAAACAGCCCCTAAATCGCTGGTGGCGCGATACCGAATAATTACCATCATTTTTTGACAGTTTTTGAAAAATAACGATAGTTATGTAAAGGGAAAATTAAGTAAAAATATATACATAGGCATATCATTGATTTATTCATAGTTTTCTCTTTCGAATTAACTTATTGCTGTTGGCCCGAATGCCTTGGACAGTATCACCGAGCGGGATTTTTATAAGAGATCAGAGTCATGATGACTGCTACTCTACAAAAGCGTATTTCTACGAAGGACTATTTTTAAGTTAAAGCAGTAGGAGTTATACTCGGAAAGAATTGAGTAAAATAATTTTGTATATAGTATCGACTCGCCTTGGCTTTGCACGGTTGCAAATTACTAATTGAGAAAATGATAGAAGTGCGATTAGCAAAATATTAAGTAGCTAATATATTTCTTTAATAATGTTTATTTATTTTTTAGTTTTGTGAACTGAATAACGTCGTAGTTTATCCTAACAAATATTTTAATAGATTTTCGTATAATGAACTTTAAAGTAATTTCTTTATAGTTACTTAATTCGTATACTTTTAAATAAATAATTCTAATTACGTAGTACTATGAACGAAAAACATGATAAGATCTTGCATCAAACTATTTATCTTGAATCAATATTCAATTTAGAACACATTGCCCTTTCGTAGGCTTATAATAGGCTGTAACCTTTCATCTTCAATTTACTCAAATTGTCTATGTTGTCTATGACAGTAGACAACAAAGTCTGAAAAATAAACTAGGACCAAAATAATATGATATTTCAAATTTTTAAGTTCTATGCAAAAAACATTAAAAAGAAAACATAAGCTATAAGCCTATATTTTATTTGTCTACTTAATTATTTTTAACAAATAATGTGAAGATTAAATGGCGTAGTATTTCGAAACGATATCTAATTGCAATACATTGTCTTCCAGTGGACTATTTCAAATAAATAGGAATAAATAATAATATTCCTATTTATTTGTGTTTGTGTAAATTAACTATAATTGTAAAGAATGAACTAAAACAAAATCCCTCTGAGTTTCTTTCGCGGGGTCTTTTCAGATCTAAGGTGTTTATTTCCGAACGGTGGTAGATTTATGACAACCAATAAGCAAGTGTTACTCTTCCACATTGAATAAAGATTTTTGTTCGTCTTAGCAAAATAATTTGAACCTTATTTTTTGTTTTAGTTTGATATAAAATGTTACTATTGAGTAATCTGTTGCAAGGCATTGTTATTTTGTTAAGATATTGACATAATAGTTAATTAGTCATTATTTAAATATTACATTTATAATTTAAGTATGTTAATACGATCCTCTGCGCAATGTGGTTGGCTTAGAGTTCCGGATTAATACAGTTAGCTAGTCTTTCCATCTGTTCGCCATAAACTAACATATTTAATATTATAATTTTGAACTAAAATAAAAAGAAACTACACATAAAATAATTAATAATTTAATAATATTAATTTTAAAAAACATGATAACTTTTTTTCTTTAACTTTTGATACTAGTTTATCTAAATTGATAAAAAATAAATGAAAGTTATAAACGTAAACATATATTCTTATTAAAAATTATAATTTTAAAGTTCGGAATGTATTTTTTAACGTTTTGTAAAATTTTACTCAGAATATATGTATTTATTATATTTGCTGTCTTCTCAAGGGAAGAAGAATCCTTAGCCCTGCAGTGTAATATTTAAAGGCTGTTACTTTTACTTTATTGTGACATGGATTTATTACTTAATAGTAAATTCTAAAAATACGTGAAAATTAAGATATTATAATTATATAATAAGCGGTGTGTTAACAACTTTAGTGTGATTGGATGTAATGAACATAAATGATTTATCAATCATACTATAAGAATATAATATTTTAAAAGTAATTTTAAAATTTAAAAAAATCACTGCTTCTTCAATTTTCGTATCATTTACTTAATCCATTAAAATATAGATATTAATTAATCAAGACATATGTACTGACTCTTTGATTCAAAAACAACTCATAATATCAAAAGAAAATAATAAACTTTCCCTTGTCACGTGTTTGAGACACAGAAAATCTACAGATAAAGCCTGCGCCGATTGCTCAGTGTGGGCGGATGGTATAGGCCGGCGAAAATGTCTCAATCTCTGTTCGAATAATGAAGCAATCAATATCGTAACTGTTAATTGATTTAAATTGTTTTTCTCTTTATTTATTTCGTGTTGTTTAAGTAGGTTAGTAGAGTTTAATTTTTTTTTCTTAAGTATTCATTCTATAAATAATATTAATTAAAAAGAAAGAGATATATAATTTTCATTTTTTTTATTTAATACCAAAAATTACAATAAAAATGACTTACAATTAATATTCATTAATTTATCTAAATACAATGATGATTGATAATTTCATTATTTTCTGCTAATAATACTGATTTTTAAACTTTATATATAGCAAATTCGTAGAATATAGCGACATTATTTACATATAGTATTCGATTGGTGTTTATGTTAACAGGAATTAACTTAATCTTGAAAATAAAAACATATCTAAGTTAAATTATAAATCTATATTAATTAAAATTACAAGTGTATATGCTTTTAGAATAAAACTACATTATACTATGATAAAGGCACTATTCTTCTTAGAGGAAATATGATTTTAACCTAATATTAATTTTTTTTAATCTCTATTTATATACCACATTTAAAATGTGCAAGTTTATGAACATTCGATTTACATGGACCGATTGCATGTATTCATACCAGTGTCAAAGTTTGCTTAATTATTACACGTAATACAATTAAGACAATGATTACTTTACATTTCTAACAATAATGATTACATTGACACAGTCTTTCGTGATTTCCTTTAGTAGACGTGTAACAGCCCACGTAGTACCATTCCTTGAGAAATTTTACTACTTTCGTTAGTTTTAGCATTGGTCCTTTATGAAGACAACGTTAATTTGCTTAATCGGTCCAGAAGACATTTGAAACTACTGATATGATGAAACTTTTCTCTAGCGTTTAATACTGTCCGATTGTTTTTAACCAGTCTTTATCTCCTTTAACGATCTTCTGTTTTATTCTTGTTTTAAAACTTTTTACCGATTAAGTCCTGCGGAAGCATAAACTGTGTGTCGCGGTACTCTCTGTGTCGGTAAACCGGATAGGCCTCGAACATATGTGTAGGTTACAGGTGGCCGAAGAATGCGCTTTGGCTGAGCTTGTTTCTTGGGCTGTCGCTGACGTTCTGTTGGTGAACATGACTGTGATCGATTTGTAAGGGTTAAATTTTTAAATACACGCCGTAAAGAAACCGTTGAGCGGTGACGCCGATGACGCTCTGAACTGTCGCTGCTGGAGTCACTAGCTGAACAGGAACGATCCTCCGTCCGGCTTGTCTCACCAGACATGCTATCGTTGCTACTAGAACTGCCCAATGAATCACCGTCTGCCGAGCGTCGTGTAAGACGCTTACTGAGTGCCTTCAACAACCGAGAACCACGAGCTGTTGAAGTCGGTTCACTCACTTCTTCCACAGGAGGACACACCACTATTTTTGGAGCCATTGAATCCTTGCGCGTCGTCTTCGGTGATTGCTGTCTCACCAGATTCACCGTTAAATCACCGACGAATCTCTCACTCGCCTCAATGTCGTTTCCCAGCTTATTTTTCATAGGTTCGACAAATATACACTTTTTGTCCCAAAAATATGTTGTTATTCCTTTTGATAATATTCTAGAATATTATCTAGGAGTTGTTATTTATTATAACTTTTACGTGATCGTTCGTAAGCAACCGACTCGGATTTAAATCTAAGATTCCTGAGAGCGAGTTGCAAACTGCCGCTTAACGGGCTGATGCTGTCTTTATAAAGGCAATTTGGCGCATGCGTGGTTCTCAGTTTGGCTGGCCATGCAACTTTTCACATACTCGGAAGGCTGTCATTATCAGGCTTCTACACGCCCCTTACAATACAACCTAAAGTTCTTGCATTAAAAACATTTTTTTTTTAGAAACTCATAAATGATTTAACATCTTTAATTATCTTAGAGGATGAAAATGCTGCTTGATTTGTAAATGTGGTTTCTATTTTATTCACTGCAGGTTACAAATATTTTATTTAAATACCGACATTTAATTACATATTTCAAATGCAATATAAAAAATATTCCTTGAGCAAATTAATATAAATCAGGTGAATGATCCGCAATTGACAATATATTGATTACTCTGAAGAAACAAGAAGTGAACAACCTGTTATAATAATACAAAATGTACTCCTAATCTATAATCCTGTGATTATTTCGTGTAGTGTAAGGCATACGTGAGGTTATTAAAGTTTATCGATGTTATTGTTCCATCAATTGCCATCAACGCCTGCCGGATCGGTTACGAACACATAGATTTAACACAATTTATATTTAATGCTGTAGGCGCTTTAAACGTTATCCCAATAAAATCATTCTCTACACAGTTTATTGACCCCATCGTATGTGGACCGTTAATTAGCTATTAATTATATATGAGTTATAACGTATTTTCAGACAAAAGTATATTGTCACCGTAAAATTAAAATTATTTTCTCGGTCTTGGAATTTGAAATCTTAGAACCGAAGTATACTTTAAGTATTCAAATAGGCTCTTTCAAATACTTGTTAATAAGCATTTTGTTAGTTAAAATTGATACATTTAATGACAGAAGAACGAACTCCAACCGAAACCGGAGCGAGGAAACTTAATAGTTACTCTTTTTCGTTATCATTTAATTGATAAATAATTATATTGTTTAATTTTATATCATACATGAAAATCATTATTATAAATACGACAGTAAATGAATGAGTGTTTATTATGAAAATTTGGGTACACGTCATCAGGGGTACAGAAATGGGTATAAGGTACCTACATCATTCGCAGAGGAAAACGCGGGTGGAAATTAGTCAAAAAAAATTAATACTTAGCCATTTTATCATAAATAATACATTCTTGTGTCAGTCAGCCTCATGTACATAAATATGTTTTTTAAACATAAACTCTGAAAGTATTAATTAACAAAAGTAAAAATTAATTACAATAATACGTAATTTTTTTTATTATGATTACAATCGTTACTTGTGGATGTCGTACGTACGTATCATTCTGTGTACTTCAATCAATATTCTGATATTTCTTTCGATCGGAATGTAGAAGCTGGTGATCGCTCGAGCCGCGCCACGTGACAAACCTTTTATACAAAATTAGATTCGAACGTCGCAACGCCACGTGAAGACATTTGCGATATCGTGATGATTGTTTTCTTTGGAAAATTTCAGTTGATCGCGTGCTGCAAAACTTGGGATAGATTCGTTTAAATAAAAATTTGTTTGACCCAGTCAATGGAACGCGTGATATTTAAAATTATATTCAAAGGTTGAGGTTCAATACGGGCAAGCGTAACTGGATTTTCACGTGTTTAATTTGTGTTTATAATTCATACTGTATTCGGTGGTAAGAGAAAATATGATGAAACTTGCATGAGTCAGATAAATTCTTACACGTGTTTTTCTCCCAACCTACGCTGAGTAGAATGGCGGATTCGTTCTAAACATTATCCTTAACAAAAGAGGGTTATTCTTTGTCATGGAAAATACTATTTTACAGACCAAGTTACAAATCGTGTATATTTATTTTTTATATAATCTATTTCCCAGAACTTGAGAAAAATTTAATTAGAGTTCCAGTAAGGAACTTTAACTTCTCGAGGTCTAACCAAGTGCCCAGTAAATATTATGGGCCCAAGTGAACACCGTCTATCCTCTTACTTTCATAAACCGATTTCGAAATTGCTTGTTATGTATACTGAAAAATTCAATTACACTTGTATTTATTGGCCGGACAAGGGATTTGAACCCAGGACTTCGTGAGTCTCTTCAAGGCCTTATTAAGCTAGACATATATAGAGTTCGGGGATTAAAACAAAAGAGATGGTTAATTACGTAATTTATTTGAAATTTGTTAACTATATTTAAAAAAACAACACAAGTATATGAAGCATAATTATTAATAATATAGCACAGTTGACAATACTCGATTAAACAAAACAAAAACGCCATTAAAATACCGCATAGAAATTACATATTTCAGTACCAGTTGGCACGGACAGTATCGATAGTGAATATGAAACTGACATATTTAATATTCACCCCCTAGAATATACTTGTCCAAAATGATACACAGTCATTTTGCTGTCAAATGACTCAATTAATAAACATTGGTGATAATGCCTTGCTTACATTGTTACGTAATATAATATACAAAAGCTTTGTGTGTGCCCTATATGTGGTTATCTTACGTCGCGAACAGTGTTTACTAACATATCGTCAGTTTTGATCATTTCAAGGGTTTTAAAGTATTTTCATTGGTTACAATTAGTGTTTGTTGTTTTGAGCTTTTCAAGCAATGGATTTGTTAGGCGTGCGTTTTTGTTCTGAATCCCTTGCGTACTAGCGTTATAGAAAATTAAAACAAAATTGCAAAAAAATCTAGAAACTGCTATAGCTACTACATGAAAAGTAGAAAAAAATATCTTAAAACCAATCGAATCATATTTTATTTATTTTTTTATTTTTATTGCATAGGAAGGCGGACGAGCATATGGGCCACCTGATGGTAAGTGGTAACCAATGCCCATAGACATTGGCGTTATAAGAGATGTTAACCATCGCTCACATCGCCAATGCGCCACCAACCTTGGGAACTAAGATATTATGTCCCTGTGCCTGTAATTACACTGGCTCACTCACCCTTCATACCGGAACACAACAGTACCAAGTACTGCTGTTTTGCGGCAGAATATCTGATGAGTGGGTGGTACCTACCCAGACGAGCTTGCACAAAGCTCTACCACCAAGTAAAATGTATGTATGTAAAATGTAGTATGTCTTTTAAAACAAAACTGTGACCGGAATTTATTATTATGCAACTGGATTGATGAGTCAATAGATTCAAAAATAGATTAAATATATTATTAATGTATAAATAAAATAATATTTTCAAAAGTGACTGTTTAATTTTTTTAATGTTGCAATGGATGCCAATATATATCTTATTTAATTATCATTATGTTTCCAAAGGTCACGTCCTTTCCTCTTAAGAAGGGTTAGAGATTATTCTGCGGCTCCACTACAACCCGGATTAATCTAGCAGAATTTATTTAAGATTGCTTTTATTCACCGTTTTCAATTATGAACACAAATTAAGCAAATAAAGATTCAATGGCCTGGATCTGACGTTCTTCGGCTATGGTTCATACATTCTATACGCCATCTTATTACCATTCAAAAATTGTTTGGTAAAGATAATGATCATTTATTGTACGCCAATACAATCTCATGACGGAATTGTGGTCGTCGCATCATTATTCTGAACAGCGCTTCGGGACTGCGTCTGCACGCATTGTTTGCAATACTTGGCCTAAAAACTGGTCAGTTTCGAGCATATAGATTAATGTTGCTAAATTATCTAGTATTATATTTATATGAGGAACTTTATGTTACACTAACAACACGCTGCGAATTCACATAAACGTAACTATCGTTTTTATTTAGCCCATTTCTTTGGACAGACTATAAAAAAACATTTATATTTTTTTATTTATTGTATTGTTTTCCTTAGTTCCGTAGCTGGAATTTTTAAATAACAAAAAAGAATAATTGCCACTCTTCTAACATGCTCTCATTAAACTTAAGTTGTTTTTTTTTTATTAAAGGTTTTAATGTTAACAAAGTATTATTTATTTATAATATATGTATAATAAAATAAAAAACAAAAAAATTAGAAAGAAACATAATATATAGTTTAATTTGGCTATAGAAATATAACTTAGTTTTTTGCTAGCATTCTTGCCACCATTCCACGCGGTCGCGACTTGTACAGCAATTATTTTTAATTTTTATTTGGATTTATTTAAGGTTTTAATGTAAATAAAACCACTAAGTTTTTATTAATAAATATACTATCCATAGATCATATGTACGTGTGAGTGATGTGTTTGTCGTATGTCAAAGATAACAAATCAAGGAAGCTTCTATTTAAAGCGTAGGTGTATAAAAAACAGTTACAATAGAATATTATAAACATAACAATGATAATTAGAGCAGGATGTTGTATAGAGCAACGCCGTATTAGGACTGCGACATGTAGTCGCACAACGATCAATACTAGAAGTTTAAACTTAGAACATATTACGAAAGAGCCTACCCATACTGTTTATAAACATTTCACTAGGTTTAATAATATGTTGATGTTACGTATATGCTATTATTGTATTATGACGTTGGGTAATACTATGAATCTACTAATTATTATTAAAAAGTTAATAGGTTATTTGTTTTCTTTGTTTATTTATTTGGGTTCAGTGGTTAGAACACGTGAATCATAACTAATAATATCAGGTTCTAAACGAATATATTTTCCTAAAGTGTTTATCTGGTGCATTTTTCGGGTGAAAATTTACCACATGTGTCGCATTCATTGACCAACATTTGAGCAGCGTGGTGGAATTAGCTTAAAAACCTTTTCCGCGAAAGGAGAGTCTATATCTTAGAAATGAGGCTTTGCAGGCTAACAGTAATAATTATTTAAGTTAATGATAGAAATGTTTAAAGTTGTGTATTTTTTTGGTAAGAGAAAATTGTTATAACAAGCAGAAGGGACATAATGTCTTACATCAGCTTGTGGTTTATAAATTTCAAAGTGAGTGTTAATGGGGGAAGACCCATTTATTGCCCAGTTGTTCTTTCTTAAAATAAAGCAAAAAAAAAACTTTTGAAATGAAAGATATGTCGATTCTATTAATAACCGCTAGCTTAAAATACACACAAGTTTTCAATCAATACATGGCGTACACAGTATGTTCTAACCTTTATAAAACTCAGCTTCCGTGACAACTTGAGACTTGTATGTATGTTATGGCGATCCTATACTTATATGACAGTCTCGTTGTTTTTGAAGTTCAAGGATATATTTTGGGTATATAAGTATGTGACTTGAAGCTATTCGTCAATGTTTTCATACAAGAAACAAACATCAGCCATGTTCTACAAACTGGTAAGTATCTTTTAATAAATTAATTTCACCATATTTTTAAATTGTATGTATAAATAGCTTTCAATAACGGACGGTTCTAACTCGCTAAAGATGATTGTGAAAGATTTTCATAAAACGTGAACGTTCGTGTTTCTTTCTTTCATTCTAAAATTAAAGTGGGATTTATTTTTGTTTGCGAAAGTTTCTTTCTATCAAGTTGAGGTGAAAATTTGGGGGTTTCTTTAAATTATTTATAAACGAATATATTTTTAAATTTGGAATATGTTCTAATTTAAGAAAGGGTTATGATATTACATTGTTTTAATACAATATACAGTTACTCGTAGTATATAGGGCAGAGTAGTACATGTGCATATGAGTACATGCACATGTAACGAATATCGATTCTGATAATTCCAATGTTTATTCATCTGACGTCACATTTCATTTCGACCAATGGTGACGCGTTTTGTAAATTTGAATTTCCCTCTCATTCTTCACTATTTATTAAATTATTTATAGGTTTAAATAATGACTAAATAAAAAAACTTAATTATAATGGGACGAAAATAAATATTCGAGAAAAAAACTATTTGAGACAATTTTTTGTGGACGTTCTCTGTAGCGTTTCCTTCAACATTTATTCGAAAATAAAAATGGTTTTGTATTCTTTGTTTAACTTGTGATAAATGACTATTTGCAGCTAATTCGTATTTGTTTAAGTCATATACGATTTTAATACATCAATTGTTTTAATAAATATATTATGTGGAATCTATTTGTAAGCGGCATGTCATTAAATTCAAGCAATATTTAGAACTTCTTTAAGTGCTTAAAAAAATCAGGGTCGAATTTAAGTCCAACGTAAATATGCAACGTTTGAGTGAAGCGTTTTTGACACTAACGGCCGAATACTGAAACGTCATTCAAATATGATTAGGACTCAATTGCTTGGTATGTCATTATTTTTCAAAATTTAGTATGCGAAATTTGAAATTCGAAGACGTTTCAAATATTTGAGCACCCTTCATATTTGAAAGACGTTTCAGTATTCGGCCATAAAAGTGTCTATTCTGTTTAATCTCGTTTTCTAATAGAACCGAAAGTATAAACAAACACTGAAGAATACTACGCAATGGTATATTTAAGTTTAATGGATGTGTATGTTCTTTACAGTTTGCCATTTTCGCTGTTGTGGCTGTGGCTTTCGCAGCACCGCGACCGAATCCAGCGCCCCAGCTTTTGGCTTATACTTCGGACTATTTGTACCCAGCGACCGCCGGCGTGCCATCCTATGTGTCCCCATACTCAGCTCCACTCGCCCCTCTCACTTACTCTGGTTACCCTTACGCGGCAAACACAGTATTTGTTAAATAATAAACTCATCAATCAAATGCGATTCCGTTTCGTACTTAAATCGAACTAACACTTGGCTTTTCTTTCTGGTTAAATAAATAATCATATTATAAATAAATTGTTTCATTTCACTCGATCTTTTATATGTATTTTTATTAATTGCACACAATTTACAAATACATAACAAATACAAAGATCAAGTATCACATATTACAGTATGCAAAGGCGGCCTTAAAGTGGTCTCTGCCAGGCAACCTCTGTAAAAAAAAAAAAAATGGTTGCCTGTAAAGTCGGTATACGGGCGAAAGTTTTACGTGACAACGACTTTGAGTGGTAAAATAATTTTAATGTGAATATTCATTCGTATAGTAGGAAGAAGGATGAAATAATAGTAACAATTTAAAACATTTATTTATACAAAGAATTATATTTAAAACATTAATTTATACAAAGAATCTCGCACTGAATTTCATATTAACAAAATTTTATTTTTACCTTTACACATACATACGTATTTATACTTAAAAGGGACGCGTGCCTTTCACTTTTTATGTCTGTCTCTCTCGCTCTTAGGCGGGCTAACCATGCCCGAGTGGAAGGGACGCGTGCCTCTCACTCGCTCTCATTGTGAGCGCATAACGTGAGCGGAGCGTAACGCAGTTTCTTGAAGTGTCACCCGGCAAACCAATTTATAAGACGTTGTCACGTCAAAATATTTTTTTGTTAGCCAGGACTATTGATCGGGTGAAGTGTGCGATATATAATATAACGACATACATAATCTTATTTATATACATACCTATACACTTATACATACATATTACATACATATATATATACTTACGTAAAACGTATATACTTATATAGTGAATAAATAACCATATACGTATAATAATGTACCATGGTTGTATTGATATGTATGTTCGTAAGTCGTTATTTATAATATTCATATTATTTCAAATACTTTTATAAAACAGTGCGTCTATTTATTAAAATTCATTTTGTATTTTAAAGACACCTTATTTTAGAGTATATGTTTTGCCAATATGAGTTATATAACTATTTAGAATCGTTCTGAGCGATTTTGACCATGACTGACTGACATGACAGCCGTTTTTAGGATCAGTCAGAACATCATAAACGTCAGAAAGCAAACACGTGATGGCAGATTTTAAAGAAAAGCTAGTAATTAACGTTTGTAAATATTGCTTAACTTTGATCCTTATACAGCGTATCTTCTTTAAATGATATAACGATGATAAGATAAATCAATGCTTACAAACACCCGATCACAACGTTTCTTAGGTAATGTAGAATATTGTTTGTAAATTTCTTAAGTAAAAGTTACGTCAATGTAAGGCACCCTTCACCTCTTAAATAATGTTAGAAACAAACGGATGATATCCGAGCAGAAAACAAATAGGTAACAAGGCAAGCTCTTAATTACTAATATGAGACATGTCTGACATAAGTTAGTATCAGAATTACTTGTATGCTTTAGCTATTAACTAATATTCTAATTTACAAATGTTTATCAGACTGGAAATTAAGAGAATCTTATCTAAGAGACTAATTTCTTGCTTTATATGTTAGAGATGTCTTTTGATATTCGTATTTAAAATGTGCTTGAATATTACAAATATTATAAATACTTTATTATAAATATTGTTAATACACTTCAAATATGAGTTAATTTCAAAGTCTTTTGTAAATGTAAAACTTTGGAATATATGTACACAGATAAAATATGAACTTTAAGTAAAAGATAATTTTAATAAAAATATTTTTAATTAAAAATCAAGACAATAAAAGCATATTAATTATTTTACTAAGTAATAGAAGACTAGGTGATAGACCTTCACTTATGTAATTGCATAATTAATACCTTAGTTAAACTTTCAGTGCCTCATTGGTCTAGCCGCTAGATGTAATAGCACAGACGCTGTGGTCCTGGGTTCAATCCCAAGGTCGTGCTACTAAAAAATTATTGAGTTTTTCTGTTAGAAAATTTTTAGTAGCAGCCCAGAGTCTGGAAGTTAGTGTGTAAACCTCCGTGCCTCCGAAAGCACGTAAAGCCGTTGGTCCTGCACATGAACTCTTTCCAGTCGTGTCGGATTGCCGTTCCATTGGATTATTAGAGCTAGGGAATAGATAGTGCATCTGTGTTTGCGCACACATTTGTGCACTATAAATTATAATATCTCCTGCGCAATTGGCTAACTTCTCTTGAGATTGGCTGCCATAACCGAAATCGGTCTGGAGGACATTATTATTATAGAGCTTTGTACCAGCCCGTCTGGGTAGATATCACCCACTTATAAGATATTCTACCGCTAAACAGCAATACTTAGTCGTTTTGCGTTCCGGTTTGAAAGGTTAGTGAGTTAGTGTAACTACAGGCATAAGAGACAATACATCAATACGTTCCCAAGATTGGTAGCGCAAGGGTGACGCTCGATGTAAGGAATGGTTAATATTTCTTAAATCACTAATATATATGTGGTGGTGACCGCTGACCATCAGGTGGCCCGTTTGCCCGTCCGCCTACATATAACAAAAATAAATCTATATTTAGCTTTTAAATGAAATACAAGAAGAAAGATAATTTTTGACATAATGGACAATAATAAAAATCTTTGATCGGATTTATTTGCAACTAATAATATGTTTAGCGGCTAGAACACTTGTATCTTAACCAAGGATTGCGGGTTCACACCCAAGCAAGAAGCACTGAGGTTTTATGTACTTAATTTGTGTTTATGATTAATCTATTACTCAGTGGTGAATGAAAATATCGTGAAGAAGCCAGCATGAGTCGAATGGTGCCGGTACATGTATGTTCTAGCTCGCATTGAAGTAATTTTGTGGTATGATGTTCAAACCTCCAGCGGTGACATATTTACAGGCTATTACTTCATGTCTTTCACAAGCTACGTGATTGTTTATTATTATTTGAAGGAACCTTTAAAAACACAATTACAGTTTGACAATAGTGTAAACGACACGGAAAAATATATATCAAGTAATAGAAATCGCAGACGTCACAAAAATAGCACGAGAGTCGGGGGCACGTGACTGTCTCGTGATAAAAGTAAAAATAAAAGAATAATATAATCCAAGTGTTACAAAATATGTAGGTGGGGTTTTGATTTCTTATAAGTTAAAGGGCCGTGGCACGTGTCTTGAGGAAAACATTAAACAGCCGGGCGGCCAACGTCACATAATTTCTCGATCATTTTAATTATATAACATGATGTTATAAAATGAACAAATGAAATGATAATAGTAGGAGCGATTATCTGTAACAACGGAAACAATTTATTATAACTACCTATAGAAAATGGTTAATTTCTACATATTAACGAACATATATGTCCATGATCGTATCAATATGTACGTTAAGAAAAAGTCTTTAAAGTAATACGTGCTTAGGGATCTAAGTACTATTGAACGAAAATATATTGTAATCAGTCTTGTTACTTGTTTATTTTCGTTGAAGACGTACACAGAGTTCAAAGACCTTCCATGAAACCTATTTACATTATCATACTCAAACAGACCGGGAAAAAGCTTGTGTCATCGTATCATGTAATGTGTATTTAAAATATGTATTCATAAAAATATTCTTTGAATACCTAGAAAAAAATATGTTGAAAGGAATGTGAAACAGCAAAAATCACTTTGTCATACATCTATCAGTGACAGCTTCTCGTATGTAAAAGAATTGGAAAAGTTTTACAAGTTACCACAGCTTTTATATTTATATTTAAACCTTTCATGATAATAATTGTAGTGATAGAAGTAAAATTGAGTAATAGAAAAACGGTTTTCATTGTGTGAAAATTTGTATAGATTGCAGAATATGGCGTTGGTTTTTGTCAAACTACTAGCTACGTTTGTGTTATTGCAATAAAATAAATAATACTTTAACCATATGCGGCTCATGTTCTCGTAAACGTTCGAGTAAAACAAAGAAGAGCTAATTGTAGATGTAGTGCTCGTCTTCAATATGTTTTTCTGTATCCTAATTTACATTGAGTCCATGTTGTTCTTTGTGTTGTTCCGCCATGTTCCAAGTTCTCAAGGACAAACTAAATGTATAAATATTAACGAAATAAAAAAAATGAATCAGTGCAGTTGCTCAATCTAAGGGCGGAAGAAGCATCTCCTATATTAATACTATTGTACATTACAACAAAAATTTGTGTTAATATAAAATGTTCGCTAAGTTGGTGAGTGTTTTCGACATGAAATGTTTAACTTTACTTTTACATTCTCTTTCAATGAAATATTTCTATTCTATTCACTATTAGTCGTGCATAGTGAGTAGGTATCCACTTCCGTCCTGCTCCTGATCCGTTTATTTGTTGACATATAACCCTTTCATTGACGTTTTGTGTTAAGATAAGTAAGTCAGTGTTATTAGAAGAAAAAAGAGCATAACATCTTAATTCTTTGTTGTATCTTTTGGATAAATAGCTGACACAAGTGGGACTTCTACAGGCTGTGACAACTTTTAATCTCAGCAGAGGGGCACTTTTGTACGCGTTGAAATTTTTTTGTTTTTATTGTCTACTTTTATGAAAATTATATATAAAATATAATTACATTTATAAAAATTATACTTTACATACTAAATTTATCAGTAAGCTCTTTTATACCGGTATATTTGAATTTAATATTACTTTAAAACGCAACATTACCTACAAAATAATTTAAAGTAGACAAACCATTTAATTAAAAAGCTGCAAAAATTATGTAGAGGTTATGTCTCTTAATATGTAATATTATATATGCAAATATACTTTTAATAATTCAATTAATTGCTGGATATTATAATTATAATTCATCTATTTCAGATTATCCTCTTCACTATTATTGCCTTGGCTATGGCTCGGCCACAGCTATACTCTGGGTATGGATATAACAATTATCCGGCTTCCTATCCAGGATATGCTGGCTATTCCGGCTATTCTAATCCAGCAAATCCAGTAGCTTACTCTGGCTATGGAGGATATTCGGGCTACCCATACAACTACGGTTACGGATATTACTGATTGAAAATATAAAATATCTCTGTTGTAATTCTAATTCCAATGATACGTTTGATGTAAAATACTTTCCATTTCATTTTGCTTCGCTTTTCTTGTTTTTTTTTTATGAATTTAATAAAAATGTATTTAATGATACTTTGCAGTTTTATTAAATCACTTTGGATATTATGATAGCTTCTTAGTTGTCTGAAAAACGATTGATTTGACCATATTTTGCTAAAAATGGTAATTGTTGAATATTGACTGTCAGTACTAAACTATATTTATTCGTGATGGCCAAGCGCTTAGAAGACGTGAATCTCAATAGATGATTCAGACAACCCGGCTAAACACTATTAGAAATTTTCATGCGCTAAATCTGTCCTTATAATTGTTATCGATGACCAGCCCAGCAGTGGGAAATTAAAAGGTTGTTACTTTAGTTTTACTAAACGTTCGTAGAAACATAAAATATATATTTTTTTAATAGTGCCGTACTATTATTTCATTAACACAACAAACAAGTTGTGTTATTCCATTTTCATTTCAGGTAGGTTTGAGTTATTCCTTTTGGAAAGGTGGTAAACTGCTTAACATTTAAATTTCAGAAATCTTTAAGTTGTACATGCTCCTACTATGAATAACAAACTTGCAGTTTATGTATCGGAGGGAATAATTATGCAATACTTTATAAGAAACCCTGCGATACCGCCCGAGCAAGTGAATTAATAAGAAACTTAACTTGCAACATCAAAGTTAAGATTATGACGTCTTATTTCATGTAACGAGTAGAGCGTACAAAATCACGTCAAAGAAGTTTTAGATTAATTAACGTCATTTAGGTGTTATTGACGTAAAATGATCTATAATTTCTTTAATCTTAAATAATAATTAGAAATGAGTTCTGTAACAAAAAGTTTTTATACTTTTATATGTACTGAACTGTCGATGCACCGTAGCTTTTATAGAAATAAAATTGAATAGCACAATCGTGCACTTATCACCTAGCGACGGATACGTTGTCTTCAATCAATCTTGAGCCTGATTGATCTATGATACATTCCGCAACCATTACCTTATTAATTTTAAAACTCATGTTAAAAATATGACTACATAAGACGTAATGTACTGTGCAAGATTATATATGTAAATAATAAAAGCGCTTAGAGTAAACGTGTAATAATCATATTATGTACATCACTACTGGTTTTCTAGCCAGTTCTTCTTCTAGTCTAAGCGGCGATCGCATTAAAGGGTGGTTATAAAATATAAGTACAAACATTATATTATCTTTTGGATATTAGCTAAATAATAAACCATTGGTCTGGCGGTCTATAACTTGATCGTTTTCTGAAGAGTTAACTTCTTCAGCGGCGTTGTGCACTTTTTTGTGATGGGTAAAAAATGTTAAACTCGCGTCAGGTCACGTGACCCTGATTGAAAATTCGTAAGACGGATTCTGAGTATTACATTTTTAATGTAATATAAATTGTCATGTTTGTGCACGATAGCGCAATAAATGATGAATAAAAGGCATTTGTTATACTTTAAATGATATACATAAATTCTTGCGCGTACTTATAGTTGTTATTATGTTAGAATATAAATATTTTTATATTTTACCATATAGCCTTCAGAAGTATGCTATTGCCGTAAATGCCTTTTGTAATTATTCTTTGTATAACCATATTCGCTGTAAAGGAGTTATTATTGATATAATGTATGTTAATAGAAGCTAGTTTCTTATACGACAAAGTAATTATTATGGTAAACCATTGGCAAAGATAATAACTAATGTAAAACGAGTACTTTAATTTATGACTTTGCTATTAAATTAATACAATATTTTTGCTTAAAGAAATTTGATACTTTATTTATTGACTAGCGGTTCACCTGCGGCTTTGCCCGCGACATAATCGAAACTAATAAAATATGTTAATCAAGATCTATTTTAGCTGTGGAAACAGTAAATTTCAAGCAGATTAGACAATTTTTTTATAATAATCTTTCTAACCCATTTTTCCCGTTTAGGGTTGAATTTTCACAAATGACAAAATACGTATGTCTTCTTACCTGAAAAAATTACGAAACCGTGACACGAACTTTCAACCCCTATTTCACCCTCTTGAGTGGTAGATTATAAACAAATATAAATAATTATTATTTTTATTGTTAAATTAATATATTGAAAATTATGCACTATTATTATATGTTAAGTGGTCACTGTCGCTCATACATATTGGCGATGTAACAAATATTAACCATTTCTCACATCGCCAATGCGTCACCAATCTTGGGAACGAAAATTTTATGTCCCTTGTGCCTGTAGTTACACTGACTCACTCATCTTTCAAACCGAAACGCCAAAATACCAAGTGTTGCTGTTTAGCGGTAGAAGAGGTATCAACCGTACTTGTTTATTTATTTTTTATTGCATAGGATGGCGGACGAGCATATGAGCCATTTATGGAGCATTTTAAGAGATGTTAACCATAGCTTACATCGCCAATACGCCACCAACTTTGGGAACAAAACTAAGATGTTGTGTCCCTTGTGTCTTTAATTACACTGGCTCACTCACCCTTTAGCGTTTACAAAGAGGTGCTTGGATTACTTATTACAAATAAAAGTTTAATTGAGTTGAATGGTTTTGTTTAATCTGAGTTTTCAAGAATTAGAAGATATATTCGTACGCTTGCTCATTTCAGAGAATCGTACATCGGAACAAATTTTCTTTAATGCTTACTTATTCACAGTCAATTTACTGATGATTAAAACCGTATATTTAATATGACCAATTTAAGCTTCAAACATATATTTTATCCTTTACTTATACTCAAGCGCGAGCGAAGCGGCGGGCCACTGCTAGGGATAAATAAAAACAATCTGGATTCTATCTTAAAAAAGATCTTTCTTAAAAGTTTAATGATTTCTTATCGATCTTTTTTTTATTTTAATATTTATATTATAATTCAATGCTTCCTTTTTCACGGACGATTAACATTCGGAAATGTACTTTTGGCCTTAGGTGTCTTTTTGAAAATGAAAATGTAAATAAAATAAACCTGGCGAAATTAAAAATGATGATTTTTTATTCAATTGTCCAATTTCCTAAAAGCTTTACTTTTAACATTAACTTTGTAAAGCTAGAATAATTATGAGCAACAATTTACATAACATTTTTGTTCAGTGTATTATTGTTCTGTAATTATTATTAACTAGTTAATTATTTCCTTATATTATAATAACATGGCAATTAAGTATTTTTCCAAGGATAATGAAAAGTAAAATATTATTTTTTCTTCTTGTTACCATTGAAATGATGGATCTAACAGTTTTGCAGCGCAACCCTAAGATGCGAACAGATGTTAGTTACCTAACACGGATGTCAATTATTCACATACTGATAGGCACGTTGTAGTAAGTACATTGAATACATTATTACTTTGAAGATCAAGGACGGTTTTTATCAAGACATAGCAAGACAAGTAATCGAGGCGTGGTCGGACTTATTGTATATAAATCAGAGCATACGCTCAACTGATATCACTTGTGAAAACTCTTCCAAGCAACTCCATAACAATGTTCTTCAAGCTGGTAAGTTAAATGTGATTATTTATCTATTATAATTACCGTACTATATATTTTTTGTTTGATATTAGAGAAAACATATAAGCTTAAATCAAAATTGTGGTTTTTTTTTTAATTCAAGTTTATCTCATAAAATTACTCTAACGGACAGCCTTCGTTTCGTTTTAATGAATAATGACGAGTCGGTTATTGGGCTTAGTGTCAACTTTTAAATATTTGACGATTGTAACAGGACGAAAATCAAATTATGATATAACCAAAAATTCTTCAAATCCATTGAAATTAAATGCGATACTGAAAAGTTTAACTTTTTGGGTATCTTCTCTGAAATAATAATCGAAAAACATTTCTTATAAACGTAATAATAGGCATTTGATTTATATCATCCGATGAAAGGTTTCATTCTATAACTTCGACGTGAGGCACATTTCTATATATTAATGTGCGGTCTTTAACCCTTTGCAAAATAGAAACCGCCATTTATAGTTCTATTCAATGCTTACTTTACTTGACAATTGATTTTTTTGGTCCACTGTCCGCTTAGTGTGTATAAATAAACTGTTTTACCTATAAGTGATATTTATGTGTGATTTGTTAAATAACGTATTTATTGGATTTTACTTTTGGATTTTAAATCAATGATGGCGGACATAGAGAAAGAAAGCGTGTTTAAACCGCCTAAAAAAAACTATATAAGGTTGATTGTTGATATACGAGTATTACCCATTAAAACTCATGACTGAGTTTATACTTAAACGATATTAATTGTTGTTCTATATAAAAACAAGAAGGACATATATATAAATATAGCTTATTGTTTAGTATATAGTGTATAGTCCCAAAACCTAACTACTGCCCAAAAAGATGTATTAATAAGTCGAATTGTCTTCATTCATATTTTTTCAGGAATATATGTTTCTATGTTAAGGGCGTTCATTTTAATGACACTAATATTTCATTTTTTGTGTTTCAGTTTGCGTTATTTGCTCTGGTGGCGGTGGCGTTCGCCAACCCCAAGCCTGAGCCTCAACTTTTAGCCTACGGTGCTGGACTCTTACCTTCTTATCCCTACTATTCATCTGGTATCTACGCCGCTGCCGCTCCCTACAATGCACTTCCCTACGCTTACAACGGATACCTTCTTCGCTAAGATAAACTATAAGGTCACTTAATAGTCAGGCATTTTAAGATTTCTTTAAATAATTGTTATACCTTTGTTTTAAGAATTTTTCTATGTTCATGCTATGGTGACCTTAGCCGACTTCTCGCTAGATCAATGAATTGGATGCCTAACGTTTAAATAAATTTTTATGCATATTTACCTTGTTTTATTCTTAAACAATTATCCATAGATTACTTTAAAAGTTTTTGAATACATTATTAATAACGTATAATAGTATAGGAAAATTGTCGAATAACTATGGTCATGTAGAAGATTTGCAATTTACAGTTTGTTACAATTTTGTATTCTTTTATAAAATTTAATTCTAATGAATTGTATTCGTATCCATTGCTCTACTTTATACGATATGATGAATGAATTACCAGAATTTTCTATTTTAAAAGGCAAAAATATTTATACATAAATTAATATAAGTTGGAAAAAATAAAATATAGGAGTATTTTTAATACAATGTAATCATTCTCAAATAAAATTTCATCGTAATGTAAAATTAACCAACAAATGTAATTTAAAGTAATAAACAAAAATTCACTTATTAATAAAATAGTTGTAACAATTGTAAATATTTTATTTTGAAAAGGGACACATATAATATCAAAAATCAGAAAAAACTTGTTCTTTGTACCTGCCAAATTTATCTGTATTTAAATTATTTATTTGCGATAGTAATAGTCCGCAGCATAAGCGTAAGGTAGGCTGGTATACGGCAGAGACAACGCTGAGTTGACAACAGGATAGTAGTCTTGGTAACTGTAAGCATTGCCATACGCAGAAAAGGACAGTGGAGAGAATGGGGCAGCTTGAGCTACTGGAGCAACTTGAGCTACCGGGGCAACTTGCGCTACAGAGGATATGGATGAATAAGAAGCCAGAGGGTAAAGGGATGCAAACTGAGATAATGGGGATGCTGGTGGAGCTGATTGTGCGGTGAGAGCAGCTGAAGTAAAGGGTGAAGATATCAAACTCCCGCTTAGTATAACTGCTGGGTCGCCTGATGCGACGGCAAACAGGGCCAACACGGTTATCTGTAATATAAAGAAATAAAATATAAAAAAAAGTATACTAAATACCAAAGAAAAGCTGTGTCCCGCGGGTTGACACGTCAACATTTTTATTATACATGATATGTTCTCAATAAATATATAAATAAAAATTAAGTTCTACCTTCAGCATGTGTTATTTTAAAAAAAAAAACTGAAAATACTTGAAAAACGAATAAACAAACAAAGAGACAGACATAAATAAAAAAAAATGTTGTTTTCAGTTCGGAAACTTGCAAATATTAGCCATATTAACGCAGATGCTTTATTTGTATATAGTATACATACTTAGATAATAATAATATAATTAAATATTAACTTGATGGTAGAGCTTTGTGTAAGCTCGTCTGGGTAGGTACCACCCACTCATCAGATATTCTGCCGCAAAACAACAGTAATTGGTATTGTTGTGTTCCGGTTTGAAGGGTGAGTGAGCCAGTGTAATTACAGACACAAGGGACATACCACCTTAGTTCCCATGGTTGGTGGCGCATTGGCGATGTAAGCTATGGTTAACATTTCTTGCAATGCGATTGTCTATGGGCGTTGGTGACCGCTTACCATCAGGTGGCCCATATGCTCATCCGCCTTCCTATACAATAAAAAAAAACAAACAGCAGCATGGTCCACTAACCCGCATTGGGGCAGCGTGGTGAGTATATCGTAACAGCGAGGAATGTTTAAATATGTCAATGTTGTTGTACATGAAGAGAAGCTGGTTGCCATTAATATTTTTAGTTATTAACCTTTTTGCTAAGAGTAAGTAAAATATATTTTTCTAAATCTCACCATTAATAAATGCATGTTGTCGAAAGAAGATGTGCACTTGTTTTCTATTGCTGAATTGACGTATGACTGAATAATACTGAAATGTCCAAGCGTATTTATTTGAAGTTTACAAAATAGAAACAAATGACCAATAGATTTACGAACGTGTGACAGAATTTATGCTTTGAAACTATTGTCAAGGTTCTTTTGAATGGTTTCCCCCAAAACAAAAGAATGTATAATATTAAAAGAATATATTTCTATACATCATATATTTTTTGCTGATGTGACCTTGCCACTACTTTACATCCTTGGAATACAAAAGAAAATTCTTGAGCTATATAACAAGACAATGTCCCGGAACTCTATATATAGCTGATTAACATTATTAAATATTCTTTCAAACATCAAAAGAAATCTGAACATTCCTTTTTTTATTCGAAATTACGAGTTTCGAATCTATAGCCATGTTTTGTAAAGGTAAGATTCACATACATTGCCTAGTGGAGTGGCTGGACTACAAGCTCCATATTTTGAGGATTCAGGTTCCATTTCTACGTCGGGCAACTTAAAAAAATATTGTTTCTAGACAGCAAAATCGATTTACTTGAAATCTAATACTTAAACCTAGAACTTTAGTACCTATTACCTAATGAGCTAAACGCTCCACCAACAAGAAAGTTAATATATTATCTTAATCTATAAACCAAAACTTTATATCAATTGTTATGGTTTGAAATGCTTATATACAGTTCTGAACTTAAAATATAACAAGTAACCTTTAATATTTAAAACAATGCATGCAATAAAAACTCATTTATTTTTTATATTATTTGAATGTGTTTTTTTAATAGTTATATTATAGATAATAGAATAAGAACTTAATTATATTTTACTATTTAGTTTTAAATATATATAACAATCGATGACGTCAACAATGTAATGTTTGTTACATCTATAACTTATTGGGCGTCCATTGAAATGCTATTTTTATTTTGTAAGTAAATAATCAAACGATATTTTATTCATAAAAGGTAAATTATGTGAAAAAAACCTAAAAAAACAATAATAAAAAAATAAATAATTCAATATGTAAGAAGTATGTATGTATGTGTTATAGATATGACAGATTAACCAGTAACAGTACAGTAACAGCATGTGAATGTCCCACTGCTGGGTTAAAGCCTCATCTCTTTTTGAGGAGAAGGTTGAGTTTATTCCACCACGCTGCTCCAATGCGGGTTGATGGAATACACATGTGATCGAATTTCAGTGAAATTTGACACATACAGGTTTCCTTACGATGTTTTCCTTCATCGTCAAGCACGAGATGAAATCACGCGTTCTTACCACTGGCCTTATTTTAGGATATAGGTCTGAATTATTTTTACATGTTTATTGTTATTAAAATTAAGAATTTTTCACTTAAAATTTATTGAAATTTAGGTAGAAATCATTTAACCCCGAATTCTATAAATTAAATTATATTTATTTTTCGATACGGAATACCATAGTTACCTGATTTGCTATTTACTCATATGTAAATACTATAATATGTCGCTTTTCAATAAAGAACATTCCATTTAATATTTCCTATAAATAATAATAAAGCACAATAAGTGTATAATTATTATGAATTCCTTAAGAGGCAGTTTATACATTGTTGTATTCATTTATGATAATTGTCATTTATCTCCAAAGATAGACCAATTGCAACTAATAATGCGAGTTCGATATTAAGGACGCCTACATTTTAAAACCGGTTAATTATAACATTTCCCTTGCATTTGTTTGCAATTGCATGATTTTTGTTATAAATTATGTATTAGAAGTAATTCATTTTGATTTAATGTATAATACACACGTGTAACATAAGGGCATATTATAAATGCGTAATCTATGTCGTACAGACAATTTTACTTACTTGAATAACTTTGTTTAGTAGTTAATTTACATGTTATGTTTATAAAATTGAAAGTTAATACATTTTGTGAATGAATGTTGATATTTGATTCCGATTACCATAAAAGTTTTTATATATTTTTTTTATGATTTATTTTATATTATCGATATCTTTGAAAAATCACTGCTAGATGGCGCTGAAGTACATCAACTTGTATAGCGCTTAACTGATCGTCATAACAATTGGTATATACACAGGCAGGCCGACGTATGCTAAGTTTTGACGCTATTAAAATTATTTCTTAATTATACGACTATTTACGAACTTATATTTCGTGGTTGGTAAGATAATTGCCTTTCACGCAACTGGTCGTGGGTTCGATTCCCATTCAGGATAGACATTTGTGTGCCTGAGCATATCTGTTTGTCCTGAGTCTGGCTGGATTATCTATATAAGTATGTATTTACAAAAGAAAAGTATATGTAAGAATATCAGTTGTCTAGTTTCCATAGTGCAAGCTCTGCTTAGTTTAGGATCAGATGGCCAAGTGTGAATAATGTCCCAGGGCTATTAATAATAATATTAAATAACTTAAGATTCGAAATGAATATGTTGGGTAATTACTAATTGGTATTGTATAGGTGTTCTTAATTTTCCAGAGGTTTTGATGTATTGAGTACATAGTTTACATATAGGGGTCAAACACTAAAATTATTTTCAGGTTATTGTCGACTATAAATTAAAAACAGTTATTCAGTTATATAATTGATTTATTGTACTGACATTTTAAATATAAATAAATCGGTCGCCATTGTGAACATAATTTTTAACAGTTGATAACAGTCGTCGTTTATAATCAAAAAATATGTTTAGAGGTAGTATGAATAAGGTGACGCATAGGTGTAGGCGGAGTATGCGACCGGCGAATAGGCGCTGTACGCTGAGTACGCTACAGGAGCCGTGTACGCTGCGGCAACTGGTGCAGTGTACGCCGCAGCAAACGGTGCAGTGTACACAAGAGGCTTGGCACACGCGAAAGCGAGGAGAGCGAAGAAGATCACCTGTTAAATTTAAACGTTTAAATATGTAAATAAACCTATACACAATGGCTGGGTATCCTTACATTAAGAAATACCTTAGTATTATAATTATAACATAATGTCTATAGGAAAAGTAAAGTCAGTCTATAAAAATACAGAAAGACGTTTTTAAATAATAGAAATAATTTATTAAGAAAATAAACTTAATTTTATGATTTTTTTTTATTGTATAGGTAGGCGGACGAGCGTATGTTGACCTGATGGTAAGTCACTGATGACAAGGTCACCAACGCCCATAGATAATGGCATTGTAAGAATTGTTAACCATCGCTTACATCGCTAATGCGCCACCAATCTTGGGAACTAAGATGTTATGTCCCTTGTGTCTGTAATTACACTGGCGCACTCACCCTCCAGACCGGAATACAACAATACAAAGTACTGCTGTTTTGCGGTAGAATATCTGATGAGTGGGTGGTACCTACCCAGACGAGCTTGTACAAAGCTCTACCACCGAGTAGAGCTAGCTACCGATGTGTAGGGTAATTAAAAAAATATTTAAAATTATCATATTATATAGACGAAAAATTAATAAGCAATTGTAACTATATGCCACACAACATTTTATTTATGGTTTTTCAATTTGAATAATTTATGCGAACAAGTCGATAATGCTAATAAATCTGAACGCAAAAGTATGGTGTTTTTATTCATGTGAATTACCGTAACAAACACAGTTTTACACTAATTAAAATAATTGTTAATATAACAATTACATAACTTGGCAAATTTCAAAGGATATTTTATAGTGTAGTACGAAATCTACTATTTATTTATAAATTGATTATTATTATACCATTTTGCACATTGACATAAAAAATCACATAAAATGATAAAAAAGTCAATTTAGAAACTTATTAATAAAATATCTGTAAACTATTTAAAACTTGTTTCTAGAATATGTTACTAAAATGAATAATAGGTATGGTGAAATAATATCCATGAGTATTATAAAATAGTGAATATACAACTAAGACTTGCTATCCTTAATAAAACCACATGTGAGAAAGGGATAGATGAAAATCAGTTTATTGTATAATGATCGATTATGCCTTTTAATTAAATATTATTAAAATGTCATTAAGTATTATATTACAGCAAATTTTATTTATTCGTCATTGTTAAAAAATTAAAAAAAAACCTTTGTTACGAGAAAAAATAACGAGAATATGGCTTTTTATTGAATTATTTTAAAACAATGATTCTTATTCTACAGGCTGTGTACTAATAAATGATTTAAATGTTAATAAAAAATAATAATCAATTTAATCAAAATACATTGATTATAGAACGAATTAATTATTTCTAATAAAATTAATCAAAAATAAAAGTACTTACAAACTTGAACATTTTGATTCTTTTGGTTGTCCGTTGAACACTGACTGCTGTGGTTTATCCTGCTAATATATAAGGGGCAGTGGTGACCCCATGTTGGCATCGTTTCGGCGCCTGCGCACCTCGCAAGGACATGAGCCATCAGGACAAGCACGCGACATGAATTCACTTACATTGCACATTAGTTTATACAGCATGTTGTATTAACACACTATAATCATTTGATTCACATATATATTATACGGTTTATTATCAAAAATAAACTCTAAAATGATGCAGTTTTTATTACTTAAGTTAGTGATTAATACCTATATCTCAATATGATTCTTAAAAATAGCTATAAGTAAAATACGAATCATTGTTTTTTTATTATTACAATTAATAATATTATATTATATTAAAGGTTTTTTTTACAAAAGAAATAACATCCTGCTGAGTGGAATATTAACGATAAGCCAGCTACGCAAAATAATAGAACCCATGTTTGTGGCATAATACTGGTACGTTCTCTATTCCCTAACTCTAAAAAGTAAAAGTAAAAAGGGAAAGAAATCCGGCTCAATGGGTGTTATTTCGTGTGCAGTAATCCACTGGCAACTTATTAAATTGGTATTAAACTTGCGATAATAATGCGAATTTTTTGACGTGACAACGTCTTATAAATTGGTTTGCCGGGTGACACTTCAAGAAACTGCGTTACGCTCCGCTCACGTTATGCGCTCACAATGAGAGCGAGTGAGAGGCACGCGTCCCTTCCACTCGGGCATGGTTAGCCCGCCTAAGAGCGAGAGAGACAGACATAAAAAGTGAAATTCAGTGCGAGATTCTTTGTATAAATTAATGTTTTAAATATAATTCTTTGTATAAATAAATGTTTTAAATTGTTACTATTATTTCATCCTTCTTCCTACTATACGAATGAATATTCACATTAAAATTATTTTAACACTCAAAGTCGTTGTCACGTAAAACTTTCGCCCGTATACCGACTTTACAGGCAACCAATTTTTTTTTATTCATAGTTTAAAGTTATTTGAATGAAATAAGGCAGTGAATTATAAGACATTATATATTAACACTCTCCCAGTTACTAAATGAAATATTTAAGTTACTAATGAATTTGTATCAATGGATCAAATAAAAAAATATACATCTATTTGTTAAAATATTATCACATATAATTTCTGTAAAGAAATTACAACAGCCTGTATAATGCAATACAATCGAATTGTATGAAGATCTAATACTTGTAGAACATTCGACGTAAATATACTTGTCGCATTTGAATCATTTGAACATCCTTAATCAGTGGGGGACGGGAAAGGACGCCTGAGGCAACCTTGAACTTGAATATCAAGGTTTTGCGAATTTATATACAGATGCATACATACATATACATATATATCATGTTTATAGTAATTGATTAATTGTTGATTAAGATTTAATATGTAATAATTTAATTCGTTTAACTTAATTATCAATCAACACGAGCTTTTTAATTGACCAATACAATACTGTTACAAGCCTATCCTAGGAGTATTGAGTGGGGGACCGTTAGAGATGTCAAATCTGAGCCCAAATAAAATTGTGCATACCCAATGATGATTGTCTACAGGGAGACTGACCCTGAAAATGGCCAAATTATTCTTCATGTTTAAGCACACTGGGTTTATCCTAAATGGTAGATAAATGGAATTAATATTTATATAAATTAATACTGCTAAAACCGCAATTTTTTTTTTTTTAAATCGATACAAATTCTTATCAAGTGGAAATACCTTAATTTTAAATGTCGTGCAGCAAAAGAAATTATTCCAATTACTGCACTTGCTGATCGTCGAACACCGAGAGATCAACTATTTTTACTTAAATTAATTAGGGGTAATATAGATTCTCCCTACCTTCTAAATTGATTAACTTTCAGGTGTCCTAATGTACGAACAAGAGATAAATCTTTGTTTAGTTTGCCATTATTAAAGTCTAATTATGCGCGAAATTATTTTATATATAGTCTGTAAAGAATATAACATAAAATTTACCGGAATTGATATATTCAAAGAATCAGTCGCTAACTTTAGGAAGTTTGTTTTTAGTTTTTTAGAACCATAAAACCTAATTTATGTTATTTTAAATACCTTTTCTTAGTTTTTATTATTTTTATTATGCACTGCACTGCACTGCTCTAATTATGCTTTTAGTTATAAGTGGAAACCTTACTGGTATGTGTGCTAATTTTATGTTATAGTTTTAAGGATTAATTGTACTGTGTGTTTCCCAAATAAAATAAATAAAAATAAAATAAAAAATAATATAATTACAATAAAAAATACTTCTTAACTTAAATTTTTAAGTCCAAAAGAAATTTGGGAATTTAATTTTAAATATGAAAAGCAAAACTGGCTTACTTGTTGAACTTCAAATATATCTGACAGACAAGGAGAAAATACGCAAGAATGAAATAATCGTCAAATACAATAATATGTTCTACTACGTACGTAAAAATAAGGTTATACAATATTGAAATATGAGTTTTGTTTTTATTTATTAGGTTTAATTTCAATATTTATTGAAGTGAAAACTTCTTTAGCGGCGTTGTGCACTTTTTTGTAATGGGTAAAAAATGTTAAACTCGCGTCAGGTCACGTGACCCTGATTGAAAATTCGTAAGACGGATTCTGAAGTGTTACATTTAAAATGTAATATAAATTGGCATGTTTGTGTAAGATAGCACGATAAATGAATATTGTATTTTTTATGTGATAAAATAATATGATAGTACTTTTATACTGATATAATTAAAGCAATTCGTGTAATTTTTTTTCCTACCCATTCCAAAATATCAAAAATGCACAATGTTCGTATTCAAGTTTTCACTTCTGCCGGATCCTGAAGTGCAACACGTTGTTTTTTTATAATATCTTAAGTCAAAAAAATATCTCTATTAATTTTGTCCTTAAGTCATGATAGGAAAGTAAGCAAGAGGATGACATCACGTTCATATCTTCGCCGACAATTTCCCATACACATAATGTCGCATTATGTCATATATGTCTCACATATTGTCCTATTGTCTGCTGCTTAAAATAGCACCTGCCAAATACTATTAATGTTGCGGTTACATTATAACATGAAAGCTTCAGATACCTTACAGCCTTCATTTCATGTCAAGAACATGTGTTTATATTCTATTTCGGAAGTACAGCGTTATGTACGCCCATCAGTTTGATGATATTAGAATTTATAATTTGTATTTGTGATAGAAAATGTTATATATAATGCTATTAAAATATGATAGTTTTTGAAATATTTATGTATCAATAGATGTGTGCCGTCCAATGGGGTTTTTGTATCGCTCTTTTCATAGTAAGCATTAGACTTTATCCAAATATTAGGGTTTTGGGAAATCTGCTTTGTTTTATAATCTTTTGGCTGGGTTGACGGTTGGGATTAATAATAAATACTTAAAAAAATTACGATTACGTATACGTCGACGACTAGTAAGTCAGGTACTTCTAAAGAGAGCTAAAGAGAATAATTAGTGAGATTTTGTATGTTCCCTATATAGTATTATATAGAGTAACTAATATAATAAAATGTCTTAAATAAATAAATATTAAATATTCTTAATCATATATTTTTATTGATAAAAATCAATTTGAAAACCAAATCGATATGCCATGTTCATATTTAAAGTTTTGATTAACTAGTATGATGATTAATTGGAAACCAAAACAAAAAAAATCAGCTGTTATTATACATATCACAATCGTTTATTTACATAATAATCATCAAATGGCAGCATTTTTTTCTTTTATTTAAGGAAGACGGGAGCTTTGTATGCCGCGGCAACAACAGGTGCGGAGTATGCTACTGGAGCGGTGTACGCTGCTGCAACGGGTGCAGTATACGCGGCGGCATAGGGTGCGTAAGCTGAGGCAAATGGAGCGGTGTATGCCGCAGCCAAGGGGGCGGTGTAAGCTGCAGCCACAGGAGCGGTGTAAGCAGCGGCGACTGGAGAGGTGTAGGCCACGGCCGGTGCAGCCACATAGGGTGCAGGGTAGGCTACAGAGTGGATGCCGGGCTTAGCGGCCACGACGAGAAGGAGAGCAGCGAAGATCACCTGTAGATCAATATACACGATTATATAAAATATATGCAATTACACATATTTAACCATACATTTATTTATTTTTTGTCATTTATTTATCTATTACATATAATTTTCTTTCACATTACCTGTTTGAACATGTTTAATGTTTTTGTTTTTGTTTGTTCTCGACAGTGGAAGAGATGTGAATGATGATGAAAAGGCAATCTCTCCAGTTTAAATACTTTAGGGGAAGATATTATTCTCGACATGATTTGGATGGTTTGCTAACGTAGAGCGACTACCCTGCTCCGAATTCATGACAAACATCTTGAACATTGTTAAGCGGAAGAGACCCAGAACTTTTTCTACATAGTAAATTATTTATTGTACAATATTGAAATAAAATATATCTAATTTTCATTTTAATAAATAGTAAAATGTTGCAGGCGTTTAATTTAAATTAAGGTGTAAATAATAAAAAAAATAATTGTAAAATAATATGGATATATTAATATATATATATATATATATATATATATATATATATATATATATTTATATACAACAGATATAATTATTCTAGGATAATGTACCTAACAAAGCATAAATATATATAGGGATACTGATTTCAATGTATACATATCAAAATATATAATAATTATTATTATACAAATCATATATCATAATTACCAAATCACTTATCAATTGTATTACTAAAATTTAGCTTACCCACATAATTGTGTTTACGATATGAAGCAATATAATATGAGTGGAAAGAGTTCAGGCGCTCGAGAATGGTTTCACTTGTGCTCTATACAAAATTCGGCTACTATAGAAAAATGGAGGAGAGGAAGAAAAACTCAACAACTTTTTATTGGCTCGAACATAGTATAATGCCTAGATAGATGTAATAGCCATTACATCAAAGATGCAATTAAATATAAAACGTATAAAAGATAACATACAAGTATTTATATTATATTAGATCATATTTATCATTACGTTTTGAATTATCTATATGAATTTATTTTCAAATATGTTAGATTTTTAAATATTTTAACATTAATATAGTTAGAATAGTTATAGATTCATAAAAATCATCTGGTATGGTATCATATGGTACTATTGTATGTATTGTCCATTTCAGAATGCAATGCTCGTTCGCACGTTGCGTCAGAGGTCAGTGCGCGCGTGTCTGGGCTAAGCTTACAATTGTAGTTGCAACAACTGCTGGAGGTCAATGTGCCTATTTAATGTGGATCTATACGGGTCATTCATGGTTTTCCTGATCTTACTATTTGATAGCCATTTGTCGTTCCGATTTGTATGAAGATAAGTTATAAGTGCATTAGGAAATCGTAGATATTTTTATAAATTTAGATAACCTAAAAAATAGATATTTAGTAATTCGTAGTTTTTTTACAGTATTGTCTTACTTATTTACTACTTATTTTCACATATCAAATTAAAGTTGAGCTCATGGAGTGTGAAACGGAGTCTTACTGCTTGATATTCGCCGGAATAAAGCTTGTGGCCGATTTTTTAATATATAGAATTTGTAGGTTACGAATATATAGGCATTTGATTTAGGAGTTCTTTTTAATATTGACTGAGTTTTTAAATATTGCTTTTTGCTTTTGATATTGGACTACACTTTTGTTGACTGATTTTTATTAATAACATTTAATCTACATTTTATTAACTAGTGTGACAATTTGAAAATTATGTAAATGCAGTTTGTTGGTATATTCGATTGTATTACCACCAGCACTAATAACTGCAAATTTATTACTAATCTTTAAAGTTGATCTGGTTTAAAATTCAGTCGTAATATTTGACTTACACCACAACAGGTGAACTTAAAATAAATGCTTTTAATAGTAAAGAGTACACTTTACGCTCAAGTAAATAAGTATGTGCTACACACCCAGACGAGCTTTCACAGCCACCGTTGTTGGCAAGGTGGCCACAACACTTTTTTTTTTTTTGTTTTCGCTGGAAAAACGCATTTACGCGTTTCCCCCACATGGAGTGGGGGGGTATGTGGGGCTCGCCATTGCTGAAGGCTCCGGAATACCCACTAAAAAACCAGCGTACCTTTATCGTCTTTGGTGGAGCGGCACGGGATCGCTTGTGCATACTACCGCGACGCCCCGACGGTTGGCCCGATTACGCGGGCCTCCTTTCATAATTGGGTTCCCGCAGTACAGAGAACCCAGCTAGCCCTGGCGGCTTAGGGCGGGGCGAGAAGGTGCGCATAGCGCCGACGCCTCCTCCCCGGTCTTCTTCGGCGGAGCGGATCAGCGGAGGCAGATGCCTCACGGTCACGCTCCGCGGCCTCTTTCTGCGACATGACGCTCTCGCAGTAAGAGACCATTTCCGTCCAGCATTTCTCGCTGCCAAGCATGGCATTAACCACGCTCGGCAGCGAGAGGTCTGCGCCAACTATCGCCGCCAGGGAATGCCTTTGGGGCCCCCACGCAGCACACTCCATCAGGGTGTGAAGCGCCGTGTCCAGTGGCGCACCACACTCGTGGCAGGAGGGTGATGCCTCCCTCCTCGCTATCCCATGAAGGTATTTACCGAAACAACCATGTCCGGTAAGCACCTGCGTCAGCCTAAACGTGAGTGTGCCGCATCTTCTTGTCACCCAGCGATTAAAATGGGGCCGGATAGCCTCCACTGTCGCCAGCCCTGCCGATGGAGACCCCAGGTCCTCCCCCCATCTGCGAATCAGGGCTTGTTGGGCTAAAGTCCTGATTCGCCCGGAACCGGTACACTTCCGCGAGCACCTCAGCCTGGAGTTCCCAGGGTGGATCACTTGCCAGAAGTGTCGCTGCCGTCCACGACACCGTACGATAGGCACGTATCGCTCTCACCGCTATGACTCTCTGTGGTCTCCGCAGAAGAGTCTTATTACGAGCACTGAGAGCGTCGATCCATATGGGAGCACCATACAGTGCCATAGAGCGCACCACTCCAGCGTAAAGACTCCGGCATAATGATCCCGGCCCTCCTACGTTGGGAAGGAGGCGGCCCAAGGCGGCAGCAGCATTGATGAGCTTCGGACCTAGTTGGACAAAGTGCTGCCCAAAGCTCCATCGACCGTCGAGAATCAGGCCCAGATACCTCATCTGAGCCTTCACCTCTATCACCGTCCCCTGGACAGTAATACGTGCTCCACGCGGGGGCCCCCGACGTGGACCGTGGAATAAGAGAGCCTGCGTTTTACCGATGGACACCCTCAAGCCCAACATACCTATGCGATCCACCGTAAGCGACGTTCCGACTTCAGCCAGGCGGGCTGCCTCCTCGAAATTCCGCCCAATCGCCGTGATGAGCGTGTCATCTGCGTAGCATAGCACGCCCATTCCAGGAAGGACGGGTTCTCGCAGGAGCCAGTCGAAACCGATGTTCCATAGGATTGGGCCGAGAACAGACCCCTGTGGGACGCCGCAGCCTACCTGACGCCGGACAAGTCGCCCATCAGCTCCCTCCCATAGGACCACCCGATCCTGAAGGTATGCTCCCAGCAGCCTTCTGAGATAGGAAGGCACCCTGTGATATCGGAGTGCCTCTCTTATAGTCTCAAAAGGAAGACTGTTGAAGGCGTTTGCCACGTCCAGCGATACAGCCAAGACCACGTTCCCTCGGGCCACCGCCTCCGTGGTTCGGGTCTTCAGGGCGTCCAGAGCGTCGATGGTTGAACGACCCATCCTAAAGCCGTACTGAGCCTTTGAAAGGTCCGGTCCCACTTCTTCGAGGTGCTGAGTAAGACGGGCAGCGATAATCTTCTCGAAGAGCTTGCCCGTCTCATTCAGTAGTACAATTGGCCTGTAAGCAGAAGGAGAATTTACTGGACGTCCCTCCTTCGGCAGCAGGACCAACTTGCCCTCCTTCCATGACTTCGGGAACTGCCCGCTGAGAAGACAGTTGTCGAACAATTCCCGAAGCCTCCCACCTAGGTGTTCGAGGGCATCGCGCAGAACACGACCCGGGACCCCGTCCGGACCCGGTGCTGTGGTTCTGGCTCTCAGTCGGTCGAGGACCATCTCCATCTCTCTCTCCGTGACTTGTGGTGGTGCCACATTTTCTTCAATCATGGAGCAAGGAGCCATTTGTGGTGGGACGTGCTCGCCTGGGTGGGGAAACAGATCCCCAATCAGACGCAGGAGGAGCTCCGGTGGCAGCGTTTCCGTCACGGGAGCCCCATGATTGCGGGATTTTCCCCGCACACCACGGTAAGTTCGCCCCCACGGGTCCCTATTTAGAGCCACCAACAGCTCTTCCCTCGCTCGCTCTTTGGCCCGTAATATCGTCAGGTGCAGCTCTTTTTTCAACTGGCGATAGACGCCCAGCAGTTGTCCCTCCAGGTCTGCGTTGAGGCCGTTTCGCCTTCGACAGCGGACGTAGGCCCTCCGCGCCCGGTTACACTTCGCCCGAAGCTCTGCAATTTCAGGCGACCAAGGTGGCCACAACCCTAATTAACGTCGATAAAAGTGTCGATAGTGTCGACCACAACCTTTTTTGAGGGCTGGAGTAGCGCCTGCCTTCACAGATCACCACTGATAAAATATTTACCAAATAGTGTCTATATTCTATGTAACCTGCATTGTATGTTGTTTTTTATATCGAAAAAAAAAAAGTAATATACTTCAATGCAAACATTCCCCTTTTATTCATAACTTTTGTATAATTCTAATGTAATGTAAAATATTATATTAAGTCTTTATTCTATATTTAGCGACAGCTGTATTAAATTACACGAATGTCGTCTGCCCTTCATAAGGGCAGATGGTTAAGGTTATTGTCAAGTTCTTATTCTTAATATGTTCTTTATGTTTAATCAAAGTCAATAGTTTTTAAGGCTTTAATAAGTGGTTTAGATCGAAAAATGGAATAGGTTAAGTTATTTAATAATAAAATAAAGAAAATGAAAATTTGAAGCCACTATTGGCTTGCTGAACCCCATAACTTCGCATGTTTAATCCGTATTTATTTATCGTTATCCAACGTACTTCAGAAAATCTTTTGAGATTCATGTGTTCATACAACACCGTTGTATGAAAAAAGTGATCTATAAGATATTATTAAATGAATATTTCAAGCATTATAACAATCGATATAACAATATTAGAATAGATTGAACACATGTTGTAAAATTAGGATTTAAAGGTATTAATTTTAAATAAGCAAATTTCGGATTTATTAAATTTCAACCAAATGCTTCAAACTGAGTAGCGATTTCCGCCGTCGTATATTAATAATCATGAACTATTGAAAACAACAGTGTCCATTATTGCTTTCCTAACGTTGTAGACCTTCGCATCGTTCCTATAAAACTAGCTACCAACAGCTACACGACATCATTCAGTTACAAGCTAATTGATAATAAGCAACATGTTCAAAGTGGTCAGTAGATTATAAACATAATAACAATTCAATAAATATATGTATTTTGCCAAATAATCAATGTAAATAGTAGAGATATATAATATATATGACATGAGACATGAGAAATAACTTAACACGAGGACAGTTTTTATATTCCGTAATAGGAATTCTTGCATTTGCTCAATAATGGTATTCTGTATTTTATCTTTTGGTTGCCAGAAGTACAATTTATATATTTTTTTCTTCTCGCAGTTGGTGTTTATTTGTTTCCTGGCTTTGGCCGCAGCCAAGCCTCTCGTTCCGGTTGCGTACACGGCGCCCATAGCTGCAGCGTACACATCACCCTTTGCTGCTGCGTACACGGCTCCTGTAGCGTACTCAGCTTATCCTGCCCCCGTTGCTGCCTACTCCGCGTACAGTTATGCTTCACCTTACGCCGCTTATTACTTACGTTGAAATATACAACTGGACACACTTTAAACTGTAATAAAAATGAAATAAAATATTTAACCACTGAAATTATCTTGTTATTGAGCTTGAATGCTTCAGTATAAATTTGCAACGATTAATACAAGGAGTATTAATCATTGCTTGTCCTCCTTTAGCATTCATTAACTTTTAATATATAGGGTAGTAAATAAAGTAGTAAGGTATTGAGTTGGTATCTCCCCACTATGTGACAAGGATACACTTTGAAGCTTGAATAAATTTTCAAGTTATTTTATTACGAAAACACAAGTTCACCGTAACACAAAAGTTTACATAAGTTTTTAAATTTTAATAATAAAAAATAAAAATAATTATGAAATAAAATGTTTATTTTTTTCTGAAGAGAGTATTTATTTTTATGTATATTTAATTTTATACTTTACACTTTGATTAGTTGTTTTATAAAATATATTATGTTTAAAAAAAAAAATAACCATGTAATCTGCAATAAGATGTATGAATAAGCTCAATACAAGAGGATAGAAACTCGTAGCTGGACTCGATACTGATTACATAATGTCTGATTATATCTATTAAAAAAAATATTGGTAAAACCTGTAGCTAGACATATAGCTAGTAATTACTGAAAAAAATATATAAGCTCTAATAAAAACTTTAATCACAAGTAACAAGTTTAATATAATATTACATTGATGTTTTCTGAAAAAAACCGCACATTTTCCTTTTAAAACTATACCATCTCGCTGAATAGGGATCTTTTTTCTAACAATTTTACTAAAAATTTCTGCGTGGGCTGAAAGGCGATCTCCTTTTAAACGGATCCAAAGAAATGAATAAATAAGCAGTCTCGGACATAATGCTGTCGTGGGACGCGGGTCAACACTAGGATCAATCAAATCCCAGAATTGGCTAACAATTTATATTTAAGGCTGACATTATTTAAATAATTTATTATTGATCTGTTTATAATTATATTAAATCTTATAAAATGTGTACTACAATTTTAAAGATGAGTTTTATTTATTTAATACTTTACTAAACAACGTAAAACATAATGTTGCAAAATTCGGCGCAAAGTTTTTCTTAATATTCTCTTTTTACGATGTAGCAAAAATATATCCTAATTTTTTGGACTAGGCAATGCACCGTTAGGAAGGATCGTTAGGAATACGCATTGGATTAGGACTTTTGTTTTTAACTTGCTCTATAAGTGACGAAGGACTTCGAATCCCTTCGTGACCTTTTTTGCCAAGGTAAATATTGAGGTATATCAGTTATGTAGGTATATTATATGATTTTTTTTACTTTATCTAATTAAGATAATTTCTTATTTTTTTTCAAAAGTAGTTGAGGGTGAATTAAAACTGTAATATAATTTCAATAAAATTTATTATCATATATGTTTTTATCTATTTTTCCATTAAGAGTCAAGGTAATCCTTTTGAGACATCGTGTTCAGCGCAAATAGTAGGCAGAGTATGGGGCAGCGTACGGGTAGGCCGAGTAAGCAGCATATGGAGCATATGCCGAGTAAGCTATGGGAGCGGTGTATGCAGCTGCTACTGGAGCGGTATATGCAGCTGCTAGCGGTGCTGTGTATGCCACGGAGACCAGAGGTTTGGCGGCAGCAAGAGCCAGGAAGCAGGCGAATATGAACTAGAAATAATAAAAACTGGTCAGTTACACATTTCAGGATACTGCAAATTGTTAGTAACGTTGAAATAACAATAGATTTGAGTCAAACGTATCAAACCTAATTAAATTATATTTAAAGTCAAATTTTATTAATAATTTTATTTATATTTTGAAATAATTACTTATTTGCCACTATTTTTAACTTTTATTTGTTTTTATTATTTAATTATGTAATGCAAATAAATGATTTTTGTAACGCATTAAATACATATTGGGATATATGAATATGTAGGTATTGTAGGTAGGTACTTACCAGCTTAAACATTTTGGTTGATTGTCAATTACTTCCTTTGAGCTAATGATGTCAAATTGAAGTTCGTAGTGAATTTTATACTAAAGAAACGAAGGCCGGAGTGCGCAATGATTCTCGAGTGTCAACATGTACTTTGAATTGTGATTAGCCTCGGAAATAGGGAAGGAAATTACATGCACTGTATCTACTACATGTTGTAGAGTACACTAAAAGTATGAAATGAAAATTCCTTTGAATATAGTTAGTTAAAAAATGTACCAAAAAAGTATTTACATTAAGGCTTTAAGTTTAAACCAATGAGAATTTAATATAGCTCTATACTAACATGACGGCGTGGGATCTTGGCTAGAAAAGATTTTATTAAATCATCAGAATGAAGTGAGGCCAATTCTGGGACATTATTCATACACGGACATCTGATCGCAAACTAAGCAGAGCTCGTACTATGGAAACTAGACAACTGATATACTACATATAATACTTTTCTTTTGTAAATACATACTTATATAGATAATTACACCCAGACTCAGGATAAACAGACATGTTCATGCACACACATATCTATCCTGGGTGGGAATCGGACCCACGACCTGCGACGAGAAAGACAAATATCTACTAACCACGCCAACCGGCTCGTCAGCGTCATGTAAAATGTGTATTAACATTCTCGATTCGATTCCGATCCAACTTCGACTATTCCTCATATAACCGTATGATGTTACAATATACAAAAACCAAAAAAACCATGTCAAAGCCAAACATAATTGTTCACTTTTGACGTTCCATCAACGACAAATCGAATCTCAACTGGATCGTTGTATTAGTAGAATAGAGAAAAATCTAAACGTCAACAGTTGTGTTTCGATTCGATTCCGACAAAGTGGTAATTTGTTAGTGGAATTCGGCCCCGGTATAGTCATTTTATTTTTACTAGACCTCGTTGATCTAATGACTAGTTTAATATGCCGCAGATCCCGAGGACCTGTGTTTAAATCCTGGTTCGACCCAAAACAAAATATAACTCATGTCATGTCGTGTTGCCTTCCCATCCGATGACGAATAATAGAGAGTTCACTTAAATTTGTGGATACACTTGTGCACTATATAATAATATATTATGCGTATCGCCGTTGTTAAAATCGATCAGGAGACATCATCACCGTCTTTCAATACTTTATATAAATACATAAGTTGCTTGTTAATAAACAATTACTCAAATCTGCATTGAATTTGATTTTAAGTTTAAGTTTGAGACGTTCCAATAATATCGTTATTAAAAATATATTAAGCTTCTTGCTATCTTAAATATTCTTTTACTATCGGTTGCTTAGACTCAATAGGAGCATTCGCGTGCCGGCAATGTACCTGCAAGTCTTCGGATGTAACAGATGTCCATGGTCCACCTGATGGAAAGTGTTAAGTGGACTTTCCATCAGATGAGCCTCCTACTAGTTTGCTCTTACGAGTACAAAAAAAATAATACAAATACAAAATATTTACTTAGAATAATACTTTCAATGAAATAGTGGAACTAGACAAATTCCATGGCGATTAACAATATCCTGTAGAAAAGACCAAAATGTATGGAAATAACAAAATATGCATCTGGATCAGATCAGATCACGTGATCGACAAGTTTCATTCGCCTGCATGCTAGGGGAAGAGTTGCTAGGTATAAAAAGTAGCCTAGATCTTTCCTTAGTGTCAAGTATGCTATTTATAAAAGCGCATCAAAATCGGTTCAATGGATTAGCTCAGCAGACAGAGTTACTTTCGCGTTTATATTACTTAATAGTATTGATTAAAATTAATAACATAATTTATAATAAGTTAAGCGTCATACACCGTGATTTTGAGGCAATAATACAACTTTTTTTTGGCAATAAAAAACATTTATTTTAAAATTAATATTAACTAATTATTTATTTAAGGATTTAAAAATATATATATTTTTTTTATCTTTTCTTTTATATTTCATAATATAATATTTTTATAACAATAGAATTACTAGAAGTACGCCCTTAAAGGCAATCTCATCTTAAAATCTATTTTTAATAAACGTTTATATTAGATTAAAATATACAATAAAATGTTGATATTGATAATAGTCGTCATTGTACGTAAGGCCATTCATAGTCTATCAATTCTTTTGAAACCAACTTTAAAATAATTATATAATACTAGCTGATACCCGTGACTTCGTCCGCGTTGCTTCATATATTAACAAAGGTTCCTTATGTACGAAGGAAAAAACATCAAAAAGATCGCAAGCAAAAATATACTTTGTTTAAACATACATCACTGAACACGCAGTGCATATACAAATCGTTGTTTCTTGAAACTTTTTATTAAATGAAGATATCGCAATAATTTTTCTTTTTGATAAGGGCCAAGTGTCTAAGAAATAATATTTAGAAAATTTCATTGAAATCTATCCAGTAGTTTTTCCTTGATGCGCGCACAACTGCAGACCTCTATAATTTTATTTATATAGATAAATAAGATATCTCAAGAGAGATTAGCCAACCTCTGCGCAAGATATATTATAGTGCACAAGTGTGTGCGCAAACACAAGGGCACTTGCTATTCCTTAGGTCTCATAATCCGATAGGATGGCAATCCGATACGACCAGAAAGTGTTCAGGCGCAGGACCAACGGTTCAATGTGCTTTCCAAGGCACGGGAGTGTACACACTTCGAATTTCCAGACACCGCTGCTGCTGCTACTGAGAATTTTCTGACAGCAAAACCCAATACAATACTATTATTGGCCTGACCTGGGGATTGAACCCAGGACCATCGGGTCTGCGGTAATTAGATCAACGAAATTTGTATAATACTACGATAATAACGGTTTATGTAGACTTATTCTACTCATCCGAAATCAGGACAGGACAGGACATACAGCTAGTTCTATATATTTGTATTTTTAGTGATGATTTATTCGTAGCTACAGTAAATTTAAGTGAATGAAAAGATTAAGTTTAGTGTTTGTATATATTCGATATTTGATTTATAAATTAATATTTTTAATTAATTAAATCAAATTTAAAATTATTATTTTTTTAGTAAATATAACAAAATAATAATGTATTGATATTTGTAATAATTAATAATATGTGACAATTAGTTTAATTGCGAGTAGTGCGAATAAAACCTTAATATTATGTATTACATACAGAAACCATAATGAAAATATATAAAATTTATATAATTAATCTATTAAAGTTAAAAATTCAGTACCAATCGATATTCTATTCGTCAGCAATCCAATTTCAGTTTAAGAACAAATATTGAATTGAATCCTCATAAAATATTCATGTCATTCAAGAATATACATAAAAATATGGGAGCGGGATAATTTAGTAATCACTTGAACTATATGTAATAATATGTACACACTGTTTCCTCGATTATTTACTAATGGCCGAATACTGAAACGTCCCTCAAAGTTAATCGCTACTTAACATTGAGAAGCTCTTAAATTAGTATGCGAAATTTGAAATTAACGCGTCTCAAATAATTAAGTTGCATTTAATATTTAAGTGACGTTTCAGTATTCGGCCGTAAGTGATTGAAATATACGATTATTTTCTTTCTGGATTGACGTAATTAGTCTAAGGGCTTGTTTTAGTAAATTTAAAATATGGATTGATCAGCAAATATTTTTGGGTAGGGCCTCGAATTTCTTAAGATCATGTCCAATCTAACCCACCTGGGTATAAAAAATACACAATGTATACGTATGATAAATTCCTAATTTAAAATAATTTAATACTCATCAGTAAATAACTAATTAGGTATTCATTTCAGTATGGTAGAAAAAATTGTAAAGGGTTATCTAAGATTGTGTTTTTAAACTAGTAAGATTTAATTTGAGCATTAGATAAGAATCTCAGTACCTCAGTTAATTGTTTTGGAACTATACTTTTGTTATACGTTATAGGTATATACCTATTATAGAAAGGTATTACAAAATAATGGACCTTTTTGATAGGTACTGTCGACTCAACTATTATACCAAATATATTTCATTGAGAGTAAAAAAAGTACTTTAAATTCAATTAAATAAGTACCAAAATTGTTTGAAACTATTTATTCATCAGTTATTAAAAAATCAACGGCGGAGATAGTAAGCGGAGTAGGGAGACGCGTAAGTGTAGGCGGAGTAAGCGGCTACTGGTGCGGTGTAAGCCGAGTAGGCGGAGTAGGCCACTGGAGCTGTGTACGCTGCAGCTACTGGAGCTGTGTACGCAGCGGCTACGGGGGCTGTGTATGCGGCCAAAGGAGCGGTGTATGCCAACGGCAAGACTCCGGGCTTGGCAGCGGCGACGGCGAGGAAGCAGGCGAAGATGAACTGTAACAATAATGGGCTTAATTAAATTGATTGGCCGAAAACATTAAAATAATTTTGAAATATAAAGCACACTTTTTAAATATGATATATATTTACATATATATTAACTTAAAAGATCTATGCGGAGTGCTTATTACAACTATTAAAACCAGTACATAATCTGAATTAATTATGTACCTATCTGATAAAAATTATACTTACAAGTTTGAACATGTTGATTTTGTTGATTATTTGTCGAGTGAACAAATGAAGTCGAGAAATGTATGTGATACTAACCGACTGAGACTGGGGCGTTTTATACTCTCTTGTCTTTAGCTTTCCTATGAAGAAACAACCTTGTAGGACGCGCTTGGAATATCAAAACGTTATTATTTGTGATTATTTGATACATCTCGTCCAATACTTTTTAATGGTATTTTGTTTAAGAACTTTTGTCGATTAAATACAATTACTTATACGATTTTGGCTTAGATAACACTTCGATGTAACTGTAAATTTGAAAAAAAATACTGTAAGTTCTTTGTTTAATTCTTATATATTTTTTGGAAGAAATGTCATTGTTACTTCTAACTTTGCGTAATAGCGTTTACAGGAAAAAATATTAATAGTTTATTCTACTATTGATCGAAAGACCGATTGTGATTCAAAGCTTTATGTAACCTTTTTACATTATTTATTTTACAAAACTGATGCCGTCGCTCAAGTTTCACACGTGTGCCGTACACATAAGATTATTGTAAAAAATATTTAATTTATATTGACATCTCACATCTCATTGCAAGTAACACAAAGCGACAGAAGGACTTATATAGGGAAAAACGTAGTTTTATCGATAACTAAGTCTTTAATCCACCCTTTATGGCAGCAACTCAAGCTAAATTCTTATTAACCTAATCGTAAGCTTAATTATAAATCTTATTAATGTTTAAGTAGGCTTAGTAGTTACGTATTACGTATCTAGTAACTTAAGATATTGACCTCTTTAAAATCCAAATTTTAAATTATACTGTAAGAGAACTCTAAGGAAATTTGATTTTAATTTTAAGGAGAAACCAAAAGTGTATGTTATAAGGCTTCAATCTTATAATGGTTTAATGTTTGACAATCAACATATAAGTTTATGCCGTCTCAATAGACATACGCATATATTTTTCTGAAGTAAAATACAATAATAGAATTTGGTACATTGCTATGATTGTGATAATGATGATTGCTGAAAATAAAATTTTATAGTGCGATTGAAACACGTTCATAGAAAACCATGTTCTTAGGATCATGAAATCGATATAATTATCTTATAATTTCTTTTTGTTATATATAATACTACATTGTAATATCAAAGTTTTAGACTTACGCTGTTAAGTCACGCATAGTTTTTTTAAAATAATTTATAACCTCTTTTGTTATGTAAGAAAGAGAATAAAATAACAAAAAAAAAAGATATAAAATATCTGATGCTAAACTTAAAACATATTTAATATTTGTTTTTCAAAATCATATATATTTTTTACTACATGCTATATATATAATATACTTAGGAGTACATTTATCCCTAAAAAACGTTGTTAGTAAAAAGACGCGCACCAATTTCACATCGCCACTTTGTTGGTGGTTGAAACCTAAAGTAATTAATTCATCAACTGTTTAATATGGATCTTGAAGAGAGTTAACTATTACTTTAACCTAGTAAATTGTTGTGAACATAAATGTTACTTAAATATCCAAGGAACACATTGGGCTTGTCCTCTATCTAGTTATGCTTCTCCAATGGGAAAAACTCTCTGTGTAACACTTTATTATAAGTATATATATATATATATAATTTTTTTGTTGAATAGCTAGGCCGACGAGCATATTGGTCACCTGGTTTTAAGAGGTCACCTACGCCCTTACATAGACATTGTAAGAAATGTTACCCGTTTCTTACATGGCCAATGCGCCACCAATCTTGGGAACTAAGATGTTATGTCTCTTGTGCCTGTAATTACACTGGCTCACTCACTATTCAAACCAGAGCGCAACAATAACAAATACTGCTGTTTTGCGGTAGAATATCTGATAAGTGGGTGGTGCCAACCCAGACGAGCTAGCACAAAGCTCCACCACTAGTAAAATATTTAGGATATTATATTAATATGGCAAATATATTATTATTTGTCCAATAAAGAAACATCCACTTTTAAACTATATTTAACGTATAAGAAATTGAATTACAATATTTAGAATGGAGATTAAAACGGCTAACATTTAAAAAAAACTTTATAAAGCGAAGGATTCCAATACATAGACTAGAGTCATTAAATGAAGCGTTTGTTTCTATATTAAACAGAAGATTCATGTACTAAATATTGAGCCATTATAAATAGTGTTACAGAAACAGTGTTAATATATAACTTGATAAAATCTTTAATAGAAAATTTATTAATGTTGTGGTTTAATTATTGTAGCCAATATGTTATTTTATTTATCAATTAGTTTTATAACGGTTGTTTTATTATTAGTCGTTTTTTTTAACAGTAAAAACTATTTATTTATTTATTTAAATCTTTATCATCACCACTGACAACATGGGACAAAAGGCGGACTTAATGCCTGTAGGCATTCTCTACCAGTCAACCTTTGGGTCAACCAGAAATACACGATGGCGGTAATTAATAAATAATATATACTACACAAAAATACACGTACTTATATATTATAAAACTATAGAGTAAATAAACATATACATACATACATACATACATACATACACAATCTATATTAACTATAGTAAAAACATATAAATAATAGTACATTATAGATGACATGGGAACTAGGAGCTTTTTGACAATATATGCACACGTAGACGATTCTTAAACGTAAATTTAGAGCTAGCTTTCCTAATATGCTCGGGTAATTTGTTCCATAATCGGACCGCTTGAATAGAGTAAGAGTTTGACGCGAAACCAGAAGTATGAATAGGAACAGAAAGAAGGGAAGAATCCTGAGAACGTAGCTGCCGATTGTGATTATCGGATAGAAATTTGAATTTCCTATTCAAATAATCAGGAGAGAGAGGATCAAAGAGAATAGAGAAAAGAGAAGATAGTAAACGGAAGTTTCTACGTTGTCGAATTGTAAACCATTTTAATTTATCACGAAACTGTGAAATATGATCGAATTTACGAAGACTGAAGATGAAGCGTAAAGAGTTATTTAAGAGACGGTCAAGTTTATTCAGATGAATTTCGTTGAGGTCGCAGTAACATACGTCTGCATAATCAATTATGGGGAAGACCAAAGCTTGCACAAGTAAAATCTTAGTCTTGATGGGAAGGAAATTACGAAGTCGATTGAGACACCTTAACGTGGCTGTGACAGAGCGGCTGATTTCAGAGATATGCACTGACCAACTTAATGTGGAATCAATATGTAGGCCAAGGTCTTTTACATGATGGCGGTAAGGAATATTGATGTCATTAAACAAAACGGGAGGCAAAGATGTTAAGCCGAGATTAGTTACAAGGCGAGAGCTCCCAATAATGATCGCCTGGCATTTAGATGGATTTACCATTATCCCAAATTTTTGCGACCAAGTATTTACACTAGCTAGATTTTTATTAATTGTTGCGACAGCATTACTTATATCATCCAACTTGGTTTGACAGTAGAGCTGCAAGTCGTCGGCGTAAAAATGATAAGGACAGTTGATGTAAGTCGTAAGGAGATTAATAAACAGAGAGAAAATAAGAGAAGATAAAATGCCACCTTGCGGGACGCCAGTATGAAGATCAGACCAATCAGAGAGAGATTGATCCGATCTAACTGCTTGCTGACGGCAGCGAAGATATGACGAAAACCATTCCAGAACTGATGGCGAAAACTTGAGATGCTCGAGTATAGCAAGGACAATATCATGATCGACCATGTTAAAAGCGTTGGAAAAGTCGATTAAGACTAAAATGGTAACCATTCTATTCTCCATTCCATCCCGAACATCCTCCGTGACCTTTAAAAGTGCGGTAGTAGTGCTATGACCGGACCGGAAACCAGACTGAAATGAACTGAGAATTTTGTTACTATAGACGAAAGCGGTCACTTGTTTGTAAACCGAAAGTTCAAGAACTTTGGACATAAAGGGAAGGATTGAGATAGGTCTAAAATCAGTTAGCTACTATATTTATTTATTATTTACTAAACTAATATTATTTTAAATATACATTTATAATTTAATATTGTTGTATGTTATTTTTTTAGCTTAAGCTTCGTTGAAATTCTTTCAAAGTTTCAACGGTCGGTAAATATATTATATATTTGCAATTATATTTTATTTGATTCGCCATTTATTAATATTGTTTGTTTTTTGATAAAACTTTATTATTTGAATAAGTGATATTTATTTGTCTACTGTTAACTACTATGTGTACATATATTCAGGGTTGTCACAAAACTCTTAACTAATGTATAATTCCATATCATGGCTGTTAACAGTGCCGACCTTTTTATATTTAATAAATTAAAATAGATAAGACATTTTATTAAATATACTTTTTATTTATATATCAATTCATTTGATGTTCCAAACTCAACGGCGAAGATAGTAGGCGGAGTATGGAGAAGCGTAAGTGTAGGCGGAGTAAGCGGCAACTGGTGCCGTGTAAGCCGAGTAGGCGGAGTAGGCCACTGGCGCGGTGTACGCTGCTGCTACTGGAGCTGTGTACGCAGCAGCTACGGGGGCTGTGTATGCGGCCAAGGGAGCGGTGTATGCCAACGGCAAGACTCCGGGCTTGGCAGCAGCGACGGCGAGGAAGCAGGCGAAGATGAACTGTAAAAATAAATGGTTAAGTAATGTCCTCATTTTGATTGAATAAGAGTACTTACACTGCAGAGACATTTTACATACATTCATGTGACTATATTAATACACATGTGTTAATTAGTACACTCTTTAACTCATAATAAAATGGAGTAGTAACGCACACTTAAAAGAAAAGATCCGGCGCAGGGCCAAAGCCGTGTAAAGCTGCGTACTTTCTAACAGGTTGATTCGAACCCGACTATCCAACGACGCCTTTAAAGTATTCATTCAATATATACAATTATTTATATACAGATGTTATTATTTAGTGCTTTTATCGACTTATTTCTAAGCACAATTAATGTTATGTGGCTGACGATTATATTTTGTTTATATACTTACCAGTTTGAACATTTTGATTGTTGTAATTATTTATCAAGTGAACGAATGAACTCGAGAAATGTATGTGATACAAAATGTTTGGCACCGGGGTTTTTTATACTTGCCTTTAGTTTTCCTATGAAGAAATAACCTTGTGGGACGCGATTGGAATATAAATAATACCACGATAGTTTGATTCGTCTCTTCCAATTGGTATATTTAAATTTGCATTACAATACTTTTTTATAACAGCATATTTGAGTAGGTGCAGCAGTCAGATCACGTATACCTTAATTGAACCCGAATCGGAGCAGCGTGGTGGAATAAGCTCCAAGCCTTCTCGTCAAAGGAAGAGGAGGCGTTCGCCCAGTAGTGGGTAAAATACTTGCTTAGATTTTTTTTTTACATTTTACCTAGTTATGATATTGATGATTACAATTTTAAGCATTGTGGCGTTTTGCTTATTTTTGGTGTAAGTACGTTAAAGTAAATAAAATTTTGTTTGTAATCATATATTACTTAATTACTTTATAATTTTTACTTTTAATTTTAATTAGCACCACTAAAAATATAATTAATGAAACAGTACGACGTTTTACGAGCACGTCCTTTCCCTGGCACCGATCAGTGTCAACTTTTAAGTTATTACCATATTTTAGATCACTATAGGATCACTAGATAAAGGAATGTTTTAAAGGGAAGTTAGTTGTACTATGTAGGTTTTGTATGTTATTGGTAGGAGGACGGGCCACCTGAAGTTAAGTGGTCAACTCCGCTCATAAACATTGTCGATGTAAGAAATATTCACCATTCTACGTCGTCTATGCGCCATCAACCTTGGAAACCAAGATATTATGTGTCTTGTGCCTGTAGTTACACTGGGTCACTCGTCCTTGAAACCGGAACAATACTAATCGTAAGTATTGCTGTTTAGCGGTAGAATAACTGATAAGTGGGTGTTACCTATCCAGGCGGGCTTACAGAAAGCCCTATCACCAAGTAGCATAATAGGCTATATTCAAGCTATTCTATTGTAAAATGATTTCCTTTCCTTCTCGAATCAAGACGCGTAACGTCAATAATTACTTTAAAATAAAAAAGAAACATTATATGGCCCTCTAGTTTTCTATGCTTCACTGGTATTTAATTACATACATTTCAAATGTTTTTATTTTATTTATTGTAACTATATTGTAATGGGGATACGTAATACATAAATACACACACACGCAAACACACACTTACGCAAACTAACATATATATATGTTAGTTTGCGTAAGTGTGTACACCTTTATCGCTCTTTTTCTTTCATCTACCTTAATTTAGCCTGTATCAGAGCGATGTTGCCGTTTCTTTAAATTCTTCAAGTTTATTCGCATAAAACTTAGTATTTTTATTGTTAAATTGAATTATCATTTCAGAAGGGTATCAAAACATTTTTATAAATAATTTTAAAACTATCTTTCGAGCAATAAAAATACTAGTAACGAATGAGTATATAATGATATTTATTTCTATATTAATTATTACAAAAATCTTAAATAATGATATGCAATGTCCTTATTTGCTGTATTTATGTAATATTAATTATATTTATTTTATTATTAAAATTAAAGCCTATAAAGTATATACAAATAACAAATAATAATTGTTACTGAACAAATCACGACCGACGTCGTGGAATTGTGTCAAGAATACACTGCATATAAAATAATAAAAAAGTTGCAACTTATCGCATGTTAAGAGATAAGTATAGATATTTACATGAAATCACACTTTTGGAATTGAACGATCGTCTACTGGCTATTCCTGTATCATATGGAAAATTGTAAACAACTGTAAAATTTTATAATAAATCCGTAATAGTTTTTTCATTGACTGCTACGTTTCTATATTGATGGAATTAAATTTAATTTGAAGAAGACAATTGATCGGCGTGCCAAAAAAGAAATAAATATAATAATGTATTTAATTTATTTGTCATTCTTCAATAGTTGTTATAAATGTTATTGTTTAACAACTTAATTGTTTTAAAATTTTCGAATAATTCATTACAAGTATTTTCAATACAAATAAATTAAATAGGTAATGTAAGTAACAGGCAGAAATTGTTTGAAATTATTTATTCATTAGTCCGCTTAATATTACAAAATCAACGGCGCAGGTAGTAAGCGGAGTAAGGAGACGCGTAAGTGTAGGCGGAGTAAGCGGCTACTGGTGCGGTGTAGGCTGAGTAGGCGGAGTAGGCTACTGGCGCGGTGTACGCTGCTGCTACTGGAGCTGTGTACGCAGCGGCTACGGGGGCTGTGTATGCGGCCAAGGGAGCGGTGTATGCCAACGGCAAGACTCCGGGCTTGGCGGCAGCGACGGCGAGGAAGCAGGCGAAGATGAACTGTAAAAATGCAATTAATTAAAACTTAATCAAAGAAACATTAAAATAATAAATAAACAGGACGCTTTTGGATTATGATATACATCAGTAAAAACTATATATTAAGTACTAAAGACGGCACTGTCATTATCACTTTGATTGAATGTTTTATTCGTATACTTACAAGTTTGAACATGTTGATTGTGTTGATTATTTGTCGAGTGAACAAATGAAGTCGAGAAATGTATGTGATACTAACCGACTGAGACCGGGGCGTTTTATACTCTCTTGTCTTTAGTTTTCCTATGAAGAAACCTTGTAGGACGCGCTTGGAATATCAAAACGTTATTATTGGCGATTATTTGATATATCTCGTCCAATACTTTTTATTGGTTTGTTTATAAATAATATGACATTCTATTTAAAATGTTGTGTCGATTAAAATCAACATTATTTCGCATTTTTATGCTTTTTTTTCAGAAGGAATGTCATTATTATACCTATTTGGAAAAACAATAATTATATGATATTCTTTATATTATTAATGATGTGATTCTGATGACGTATACTTGGTATAATCTCATTTATTGTGTAGCGCATCCTTATTTACTTTGTTCTTTGTATAAATTTTAGTTTACATTTTCCAAGTCCTTGTACATTATCCTTTATATTGAATATTTATTTGTATAATGGCCTAATAATATATATATTTAATTTAGTTATCGATAAAATACAGTGATTACATATTTGTGTCACTACATGTAAGAGTGATTCAGGCTCATAATTTGTGTACAGTTATCGTAACGTACTACGTTTTGTAAAATATATGTTAATACTAGTTTCACTGATGTATTTTATATATTTGCTATTTTATTATATATTATTTTTATTATATTAGAGAGGCAGACTGGCAAGTAAGCGCCTGAGGTAAGTAATCATCACCGCCCTAAGACATTGGCACTGTAAGAAATATTAATTATTCGTAACATTGCCAATGCGCCACCAACCTTGAGACCTAAAGTGTCCCTGGCTCACTGATCCTTCAACCCGGAACACAAACATAAAGTATTGCTGCTTGACGATAGAATATATAATGAGTGGGTGGCACCTATCGAGATGGGTTGGTCAAAACACATTTTGCAGAATTTCTTCTTTTTATTGCATAGGAAGTCGGACGAGCTTGAGGGCCACCTGATGGTAAGTGGTTAGCAACGACTATAGATAATGGCATTGTAAAAAATGTTAACCATCGCTTAGATCGCCAATGCGCCACCAGCCTTGGAAACTAAGATGTTATGTCCCTTGGTGTCTGTAATTACACTGGCTCACTCACTCACTCACCCATAAAACCAGAACACAACAATAACAAGTCCTGCTGTTTTGCGGTAGAATATCTGATGAGTGGGTGGTACCTAGTACCTACCCTGAGCTTGCTTCCGAGGCACGGGAGTGTACACACTTCCAACGGGCTGCTACTGAGAAATTTCAACAGAAAATCTCAATATCATTTCATTGGCCCGACCTGGGAATTGAACCCAGGACCACCGTGTCAGCGGCCTTACATGTAGCCACTAGACCAACGACGCAATGAGGTACGATAATACCAATTATAGGTACGTATTATGGCGACATAGTTATTATCGCAAAGCAGTCGGGATAGCTTCGCGCTGCCGTACGCAATAGCGAGAATTGATGGAGGTCGAGATCACCTTCACCCCCTGAGGAGAGCTTCGCCACAAGCGGAGCACAACACAGACCGCTGCGACGGCGCGCCGTCCGTCCGTGCTATGCTCGCGTTATATCGACACGACCCCGTAGCCTCTCCGTTTCGGAGTAATTTCATAACACTTAGTTTTCTGAAACATTTGTCATAAGTTCTATAAGCTTCTATACATTCTATGGTCCAGGTGTTAACAAGATGAAAGTTCTACTATTTGATAATCTACATTCAAACATAACATCCTTTTTTCACGAATGCTCACTATTCACTATAAGATTTCAAGTAAAGCTACAATATACTAAATAGACTAAGTCTAAGTTAGTATATGGGATAGTAAGCGCATTACAATAGTTAGGATTAGATAAGGAAGATTTCGTTTCTATGTTATACACTATGATAGTTTAATATTTTTAAAAGGAAGACTACATATTTTATTTATTTTATTAGTACATCATCTAGATACTGTGCAGCATGACATTTTGTTTGAAATGGCTCAACTAATGACCCCATATAATGACTTTATATGGGCGCATCAGCTTACTGTCTCTCTTACCGTATGTTTGCTCTTGCTTAGTGCCTACTTTGCTATTACAATAATATTGTAGAATATTATCTGCTTTTATGACAACTTTCAAGCAATATATATTGCTACTGATGTATCGCAAATATGTCCGTCCTCTCAGCAGCCATGAGGTACTGGATGATGACAGCTCTCGCACTAGACTACTGCACACACCTCTCAGCACTTCAATGGAAACCATAGTAGTTCTAAGTAGTAAGTAATAAGTTCGCTATTAGTAATCTGCTGTTATTTAAATCATCATTATGTACAATTATTGTTTGGAAATTAGCCCATCGTCGTTTATAATTAGTTATACTTAGAATTCCTGTTAATATTTACTGATTTTTCCCAGCATCTATACGATATAGGATGTTTCGAAGTCTAGATTGGTATGATGAGCTAGATTTTTGTTCTTATCTAAGTAAATCATAGACATTTTATGGAGTGTTTTTCAATTTGTTGACTTAACTTTCATCCTTTGGTTTTCCGAGCTGTATTTCCACTAAGGTCGAGATTTCGAATTCATAAGCATACTTTTAAATATAATATTCAAACATTGACAGTAATAATATTTCTTTGTACTGAATGTATTTACATTAAAAGCTTAAATAAATACTTATTCTACTATAATACTAATAATAATTAAAAATAATTACTATACAAGTCGTGACCGCGTGAAATGGTAGCAAGAATGCTAGCAGCATTCCCCCTTTCAATCGCAATTCCGACTCTCTGGGCGTAAAATAAACCAGCCCCTGTCACCAGTTGGCAATTAGACGAGGATAGTATTTTGGATGAATATTTTGGAACTATTACTCCAAGATATATGTTTACATAGACATACATTATATATAAGTACAAAAGGCAAAAATTGTTTGAAATTATTTATTCATCAGTTCACTCAATATATTTCATCATTGTGGTACATAAAATCAACGGCGAAGGTAGTAGGCGGAGTAAGGAGACGCATAAGTGTAGGCGGAGTAAGCAGCAACTGGTGCGGTGTAAGCAGAGTAGGCGGAGTAGGCCACTGGAGCTGTGTACGCTGCAGCTACTGGAGCTGTGTACGCAGCAGCTACGGGGGCTGTGTATGCGGCCAAGGGAGCGGTGTATGCCAACGGCAAGACTCCGGGCTTGGCGGCGGCGACGGCGAGGAAGCAGGCGAAGATGAACTGTAAAAATAAGGATATAATTTGTAACAACATCTAAAGTACACTTTTCAAATTTGATTTATAGATAAAAAAGCTAAATGAATAATGCCATTTATTAATTACCACTATTTGGAAAAAAGTGACTTATAAATGATTAGATTATTTTATGCGTATACTTACGAGTTTGAACATTTTGATTGTTGAAATGATTCGTCAAGTGAACAAATGAATACGAGAACTGTATGTGGTACTAAATCTCTGAGACCGGACCGTTTTATACTTGCCTTTATTTTACCTCCTATGAAGAAACAACCTTGTGGGATGCGCTTTGAATATAAATAAGATTAAACGGTCAATTTTTATACGTCCGTCTAGTTCATGGCAAAATAAATTATAAGTGTTGTATATCAATAAAAACTACACTAAAAACTTTATAATTTATTTCATGGTACTTACATATATTGTGATTTTTTAAGATTCTTACATATCAACATGTTTCGCTCCAGTCTGTTTTTATATGCTCTTAAATTGAGAGATTATTTATCTCCAGTGAATTTAAGCTTGGTCTTAATAGTTTTAATTATTACATTTACCGTAGATTATATCATTAAAATTTGTTTAGTGTAATTCATGAGAGTTTCAGGACGCAAACTTTTGTTTTAATTAAGTTCTAATTAGAATAATCTAAAAAAAAATCCCTCAATGAAAGGAATAAACAAGTATATCGTATGGTCAGCAGCTTTAGCCTTAGCCAACTTCAAGGTCGTAAGAGCCAACTAAGAGATTTTTGTGAAACAATTTCATCAATAATATCGATTTTGATAAAGCACCTCAAATGTCCGGATGAGGGCGGAAAACCGACAAAAGTGTTTCCAATTAATGTTGGCATTGTCCGTAAAAGTTTGTCAAAGTATTTTTTACTAGTACTTTTTTACTAGTTGTTCTAGTAGTTACTGAACAATATAACGCTCTGAGCTGACCCCGAACAGACAGGATAAATGCTAGCTAATCATCAATGAGGATACACTTGGAAAGAACTACAAGCTTTTTTATTATTATTTAAACTCAAATTGAAGTGAATAATATTTGTGTGATTTTCTTATAAGGTGGTACCTCGTGAATTTTTATTTGTAAGCTCGTTGATGTCTCCTATTATTTATCACTTCTCGTGTTTATACTTACTTAATAGTATCGTTTGCATTTTAAGTTACACAATATGTTTTGTTATAACTAATCAGAATGTTATGCATTTTTTTTTAAATGAAAATGTATAAATGAAATTAAAATTAAAATAAATTCTTTTTATCTATTCATTACTATTCTTTAATATTTATTTTTTACAAAATAACTATCGAGGGAAAGTTTTTCCGGCTTTTTGTTTTTATAATGAGAAGAAATATTCTATCATAGTAAAAAGTATAACATATAATAAGTTTCTCCTATCATTAAGATATTGAATGTTTCTATAACTCAAAATTATTTCACGATTTTTTTTTTATATATTTAAAATAAATTGTGCGTTGTTGGAATTCGTTTCATAATATATGAGTACTTCCCAGTATATAAATCATAACAATAAAACTTTTATTTAGGTATGATACTATACATATCTCTGTATATATCTAAAAAATAGCTCGAAATATGATCATGACTTGGTAATAAAAATATTAACATTCTATTACAACCGCTGACGGTTGTATACAACAATCTTTACTAGCCTTGTTGTGACAGATCAAGAAGCAGATAAAACACAGTGAAGTTGCGACCATTTTACTTTCATGCGAGAAAAAACAAACTTGTCCGTAATCCAAATTTAGGTGGATGTATCCTTGACATTATATTACACTTGCTGGATTCCTACGAGGTTGTTCGTGACCATAATTTCAAATCAGATTAATGAGGATGTTCTGATATTTATCCGCCTAACAGCGCGCATAATGCATCAAGTTCCTATATAAATAGAGGAACAATTGATTGATATCATAGTACGATATCTACTACCAAAATAAACGATACAATATATCATCATCACAATGTTCAAATACGTAAGTTTTAATAATAATAAATAATAATATATTTAAGAAGCATTATATCAAATCGTTAGCTAAATATGAACGACAATAACTGCTAAAGTGTAAACCTGTGGTGCAGTTATGTGTACTATAGCTACTATAATATATATGTAGCTATATATAATATAAATTAGCTATTTAGTATAAGCTATAAAAGCAAACAATAAAACTAACAAAATATCATATATATTCAAAATGGATATGTCTTGTATGGATACTTATATGTCTTTAGAATCTTATTAAAATATTTTACTTGGTGGTAGAGCTTTGTGCAAGCTCGTCTGGGTAGGTACCACCTACTCATCAGATATTCTACCGCAAAACAGCAGTGCTTGCTATTGTTGTGTTCTGGTTGGAAGAGTGAGTGAGTCGTGTAATTCCAGGCACAACTGACATAACATCTTAGTTCCCAAGGTTGGGGGCGCATTGGTGATGTAAGTGATGGTTAACATCTCTGACAGTGCCAATGTCTATGGGCGTTGTTGACCACTTACTATCAAGTGGTCCATACACTCTTCCGACATACCGCCTTTCTAAGCAATAAAAAAAAAGTAAAAAAGATAACCGATATGGAAAACATTTTAAAGAAATATTGTTATGAAACTTGAACTTACTTTTTTCTTTTCAGGTGTTTTTCGCTGCTCTTTTAGCTTTCGTCTCAGCAAAGCCATTAGTTGTGGAATACGAATACCCAATAGCGTCGGTACCTTCCTACTCGCCAGTAGCTGTGGATTATACTGCACCATATTATTACCCAGGCTACGCAACTGCATACGATTATGCGGCATACACCTACCCGTACAGTTATTTTGTACGTTAAAATGTTTTGAATATTATCTCATTTAAGATTAGAATAAAACATATTTATTCCCACATAACTTGCTTTTTTTATCAGCTATATCAAGGTAGCAGCGTCAAATCAGCAAAATTCAATAAAAAAATATGGAAAATTTGTAGCTTTTTTGTTGCTATTTAGTTGCTAAAATCGCGAATTTTTTGCTTAGGCTGTTTGAAAAAAATCGCAACTACTGCTAAATTCATATAAAGCTAGCATAAAATTTCGATAAATCGATAAATATCGAGTCAACTATTAGACTAAAATTTGTTGCTAATTTGTTGCTGCAAGTAAAAACTACCGAAAATTAAAAAAAAAAAGACCGGACAAATTTTTGATATTAGCAAGGATTTTCTTAACACACGCTAGCTTGAAAGTGACTTGTTGGATAACAATTACTAAATAAATTTAGTTGCTACATCAAACAATGTTCTTATAAGTCTAAAGAATCAGCAACAAAATAGAAACTAAAAATCGGCCGATTTAATCGATAAGCAACTTTTTTTCTAGTACTTGCTAGCTTCAACTTGACTTGTTGAATAACAAGTGCTGAAGAAAATTAGTTGCTACATCGACCAATGTTCTAATACCCCTAAAGAATCAGCAACAAAATAGAAACTAAAAATCGGCCGATTTATTCGATCAGCAACAATTTTTCTAGTACATGCTAGCTTCAACTTGACTTGTTGAATAACAAGTGCTGAAGAAAATTAGTTGCTACATCGACCAATGTTCTAATACCCCTAAAGAATCAGCAACAAAATAGAAACTAAAAATCGGCCGATTTATTCGATCAGCAACAATTTTTCTAGTACATGCTAGCTTTAACTTGACTTGTTGAATAACAAGTGCTGAAGAAAATTAGTTGCTACATCGAACACTGCTCTATTAAGACAATAATTACAAATACAATACAAATTAGCAATATTTATATATGTTATGTAATAATTTATTTTTATTGTAGTATTATCGATACAAATAAAGTAAAATTAATAATTTTCTTTCATTACTTATGTTTTGATGACTTGTGTAAAAAAATGGTATTTTTCTTGTTTAGAGATAGCTCAAAATGTTCAAAAACGGTGAAACGTGAAAACGTTAAGTAATTTAATTATTTTTAATTCAATTAGATTGAAAAAAATTGAGTTTATGTTGTTATCAGATACCTTATATATTTTTGGATATAAAAAATATTTTTTAATTGTGGTTTACGCTATGTCATTATTAATATTATTTTATCTTTATATATATTAATAATTGGACGTTGACTTGTCCTGTAGCTCTTCTCATTCGTGGTTTTTCTTGCGTATCATCATACTCCCACCATTCCATTCCTCTTAAACACAAAGCGATAAAATGTCCCATTGTTTCACAGTTTTCTTTATTAGATATATTAGATCTCCTCCGTGTTGTTCGTTGTATTAGATAAACTATCCCTGCAAGTCTGTAGTTTTTATTTTTATCTATAAAAATACCATTTTTTTACACAAGTCATCAAAACATAAGTAATGAAAGAAAATTATTAATTTTACTTTATTTGTATCGATAATCCTACAATAAAAATAAATTATTACATAACATAAATATAAATATTGCTAATTTGTATTGTATTTGTAATTATTGTCTTAATAGAGCAGTGTTCGATGTAGCAACTAATTTTCTTCAGCACTTGTTATTCAGCAAGTCAAGTTAAAGCTAGCATGTACTAGAAAAATTGTTGCTGATCGAATAAATCGGCCGATTTTTAGTTTCTATTTTGTTGCTGATTCTTTAGGGGTATTAGAACATTGGTCGATGTAGCAACTAATTTTCTTCAGCACTTGTTATTCAACAAGTCAAGTTGAAGCTAGCAAGTACTGGAAAAAAAGTTGCTTATCGTATAAATCGGCCGATTTTTAGTTTCTATTTTGTTGCTGATTATTTAGGGGTATTAGAACATTGTTTGATGTAGCAACTAAACTTATTTAGTAATTGTTATCCAACAAGTCACTTTTAAGCTAGCGTGTGTTAAGAAAATCCTTGCTAATATCAAAAATTTGTCCGGTCGTTTTTTTTTTAATTTTCGGTAGTTTTTACTTGCAGCAACAAATTAGCAACAAATTTTAGTCTAATAGTTGACTCGATATTTATCGATTTATCGAAATTTTATGCTAGCTTTATATGAATTTAGCAGTAGTTGCGATTTTTTTCAAACGGCCTAAGCAAAAAAATCGCGGTTTTAGCAACTAAATGGCAACAAAAAAGCTACAAATTTTCCATATTTTTTTATTGAATTTTGCTGATTTGACGCTGCTACCTTGATATAGCTTTTTTTATCAACCTAAAATGTCTATAACAATATCATAAATACGCCCAGACTCAGGACAAACAGACATGTTCATGCACAAAAATGTCTGTCCTGGATGGGAATCGAAATGACGACCTGCGGCGTGAAATGCAAATGTCTTACCAACGACGCCAACCGGCTCGTCGAATTATAAATTTAATAAGAAATAATTAAAATTATGAAATTACTTTTACGTTATGTTTAGTCGGAGTCAGTTTTTCGTAGCTATCGCATTTCGACCATGGACTTATTGAATATTTCAGATATCTTTACTCGCGAGCATTCCGTTGATTTGCATTTATGTTGTGTAAGCATGTGCTCGGTACACGGTAGAGGCTAATTGAGAGTTCGAGCGTCAGATGATCGCAACGTAAGGCTTCGAGCGCCAGGTGACGTCAGCGTTATATTTGTTTTTTTGTAAGAGCGTTAATGAATGCGTGAGATCAATCCCCGTCAGTACCTTGGCAATCACACATTTTTTTTTTATAATTCCGAGCATATTTACGACTCATATAAAACGGTTCATTTTGTTTTGCATTTTTATATATGTATCGTAATTCATATCGTGCTTGTGGTGAAGGAAAACATCGCGAGGAAACCTGCTTGTGTTTCATGAAAATATGTTTCGTTACGTATGTTTTTCACCTATCCGCATTGAACCGCACGGTGTTATAAGTTTCTAACCTAATCAAATAGAGAGGACTCTTTAGTCCGGCAGTGGGTCAATTACATTCTAGTACTTCACTTAACATCCGACAATGCACGTGTGTTTGTGCACATATCCGATTATTATAAGATTTAATAAATTATGTAAATTTGGAGACACTGAACAGAGGACAGTATCATAATCAACATATAGTTGTGTAGCTAGGACTTCTTGTACAAATAAACTAACATACAATACAATACAATATATTCTTTGAAAGAGATATTCCTTAGAATCTTAAGTAATTAGTAATATCAATTAAGCGTAAAGATTCTGTTCGGAGTGGACGAAAATAATAACCTAAGAGGTAAGTCCTACCTATAAATTTAAACACCAAGAGAGCTGTTACATGATATTTAATAACTTGGTCTTTAATAAAACGTGATCGTCGAATTCCCGTTCCTCTTTATTAATTGTAATATTAAATTGATTGTATGTACTTTCACGTTTTCGTTTCCAACCTACCACGTTCTATATAACCTGTGCACTTATTAAGTTAATTGACATACTGTAAAGGTAATTGATTATTATAATTTAATTTGCTTATACTTTAAAGACTCATAAAGACGTGGAGCAGGTATTAAACTTAATATAATTGAAAAGTGAGCTTGAGTTATATAAATATTATTAAAATAATATTTGTTCTTTTAACTAGAAATTGTAATAAACTTCAGTTGACAAACGAAAATCGTTATTTTATCCGGATTACGGCAAATCTAAGATGATTATGATCTCAGTATCAGTAGGTTATATATATGTATGTTTGTACGTTCAACTGTTGCTGCATAACTGTAAAACCACCTGTTATTACTTGATGATGCGTGCTCATCGTACGCTGGTTTGAGCCTATGTGACATCTCAATAAATTAAACATGGCACCCTCTAGAGGGCATAAATGTTTTTTTTTTTATTGCATAGGAAGGCGGACGAGCATATGGGCCACCTGATGGTAAGTGGTCACCAACGCCCATAGACATTGGCGTTGTAAGAGCTGTCAACCATCTCTTACATCGCCAATGCGCCACCAACCTTGGGAACTAAGATGTTATGTCCCTTGTGCCTGTAATTACACTGGCTCACTCACCCTTCAAACCGGAACACAGCAATAACAAGTACTGCTGTTTTGCGGTAGAATATCTGATGAGTGGGTGGTACCTACCCAGACGAGCTTGCACAAAGCTCTACCACCAAGTATTTGCGGTAGAATATCTGATGAGTGGGTGGTACCTACCCAGACGAGCTTGCACAAAGCTCTACCACCAAGTAATGTGCCTTATATTAGGTGAAAACGTTATCAGCACTTTTGAAATAAATATCAATTTTCTCGTATTCCGATTCATCTGACTTCGCAGTATTATAGCATTCGTGTCGTTTTTTTAATCACTTGATATTTTGTTTTGGGATTTAATATTTCCAATGACCAGTTTTTAAAAATAATTAGTTTATTAACAGCCTTAATGTGCTGTCATATTAAAAAAGTATCTTATGATACTAAAATAACTTAAAAGGCGCAAGTTATAATGCAGAAATAGCCTAAATGTCATCGTGTAAGCACATGCACCTACTTGCAAAGAAATACAATATTACTCCCGCCTGGTTGATATATTCAATACTCGTCTTTATCGCCCTAGTTTGTCTTATTTAGTCGCAGTGTGTTAAAGAATTCGGCGATATGTTACGTGGATGATGTACTCCTTTAAATAAAATATATTTAACAGTACAAATTTTATTTTTTATTCAATTTATTCTCAATATAAAAGAAAACGACACAGAAAAGCAGATAGAACAGCAGATAGAAGCAATAAGTATTAAGATTAAGCAAAGGAAGTTCGTCAACAATAACTGCATGTGTCTACATGTTTCCAGAACTACTAATGTATATATTCTAAAACAACTAGCACATATCAGGATTATATTTACAATTAAGCATACATATTCTTGCGATATTCTTAAAACCCTAATTTGCTATTCAAGATTTGCAATACGGTCGACAGCGTGTCGAAAGTTCAACCTTATACGCATGTCCGTGAATACGTATTCCTATATTTGAAAAGTGCTACGTTCGATTTCGTTATTTTGTTAATACAATACACCTGACATCACAAGTCGCGACGTCAACAGCACGTGTCACTCGCCACGTGAAATTACCCAAATATTCTTTAGCAGGAGTGCTAGCCGTGAAAAGTTACAAGTTTACTTGTTACTTCTTGAAAACATAATCAGTGCCTGTGACGATTCCGTTTATATTTAGTCTAATTACGTAACACAAATATAATAAATTATTTCTGATTTAGATCTGGCAAAAAGATTCCCGGTCGAATAGTGCTATATCCTACGTCAGCGTATTATACCAGAATAATATATATGGAAAGACCATAGTAGTTTATTAATTAGTCATTTAATTTTCCATCTAACTATATAAGCCAGACATGATAATGATAACATTTAAGAATATAAGTCAGTTGTCAATATATCACGGCTGAGTAATTAACGTCTTAAGGAACTATGCATTTTGTCTATTGTTGGTTCGTTGTTATAGTCCATTGTAATGTTACATTTTTTAGGCCTTACCTTCCGTTTTTTAGAGGACGTAATTTTATTTTTTGGATGTGTAGGGGGGGTCAATGTAAAGCTAAAACCAACAACCAACAAAAAATGTTAACAATTTTTTTTATCAGATAAATAGTTTAAGAGATATATTGTAAAAACCATTTCAACCCCTACTTTCAAGATGGCGGCCGTGGGACAAGGGTGGCGACCCCACAAACTTGGTTTTAGCTTTACACAGACCCCCTACACATCCAAAAATAAAATTGCGTCCTCTAAAAAACGCAACCCCAAATGTAACTTTTCAATGGACTATTAAACAATTTCTATTAGTATGACTTTGACACATATTGTATTAGCTACCCTTTTAATTTCCTCGCCTTATATGGTTGAAATTCTCATTTACCTGTCGCTTACGTTATAAACATAAGTTTAAAATTTCAACTGTCTAGACTCAGTATATTTTAGATGTTTTGTAACTCAGTCCTTGAGAGAAACCCGTACTCGTCAAAGTAAAATTGTGTCAAAACATAATACTATTGTTAGTAGGCGAAGTCTAAATAGTACACGTAAAACTTAAGATAAATTTAATTTTAATATATTTCTTTCACAATATAATACAATCACAATGATTAAAATAGTGGAACAAAAAAATGGTTGTCTGTAAAGTCGGTTTACGGACGATAATTTAACGTGACAACGTTATAACAAAACATTGATGAAACTACTGCAATCGAGTGAAAGAGAGATAGATGCGGCGCAAGCGTAGAATCAGCGTAACGGGACAAATTTTCGTGCATGCAGCCAGCGTTCATCGATTTATTAGACGTTGTCACGTCAAAAAGTAAAACTTTTATCAACAATTAATTAATAATTACACATATTCCTATCAAGGTTTTTTCAGGGGTATAGTTAAAAATTAATTAATTCTCTGTTTCTTGAATTTTGTTGAAACTTAAGTATCCAGATTATGACTCCTAGCCGAACCTAGCCTAGGCCTGTTTCGTATTAATATCGAGTGTATTAATAAATAATGTAATAGTTTTGCATATACTGTCTAATAATAAATCTTAATTGAATTGTAAGTCGCGTGGAACTTGGAATCAACAAACAATATTGATAAGCTCAAATGTTAATTACTATTTCTTAATTAAGGTACAAAATGTAATAGAATCACGTGTAATATTTTAAAAGGCAAGGTTAGACATACAAACGTCTGCATGCGGCAAGCCGGTCTTGTCGTCGTATCGCAAAACCGCTACATTTAGTATTGTTGTTTTAAAAGAAATAAAAAATGACACCACTAGTTTTTTTTTAAATATTTCGAATGCATTTATTAAGCATTTGTTTTTATTTGATGTAGCTTTTAAATAGTTTCACTTGACTACTTGCAAACCTGGACTGGGTGTTATTCTACCGCCAAACAGAATTTCTTTTAAAAAAATATGAATCCGGAATATTCTGGTTAGATTAATAAGGAACAGCAATAACTTTACCTATTTAAAAGTTTTTTTGAAAAGCTTACATTATTTAAAATTATTTAAGTATAAAGTGTACAATAACAGTTATTACATCTTAATATATTTTTAATACAAACAAACATAATCCACTTAGAATAAAATAATAACGGTTTTTTTACAAAATTCACACTCCAGTTTTACATAATTCAATGGTGATTCAACTAATAATAATCAGCTTAGAGCTCGTCTTAGTATTGATCGGGTTATTATTAAACATATAATATTATATACAATGCAATATGTAGTTATTACATAACAGGATTCGGGGCTAAATAGTCGTGAGTGACAACGTATTGTCCAGCGCAGACATCGACAACACTCCCCCTAGCTATTACATAAGCACCTGTTCATGATATTAATTGTTTCATATATAAAATCAAATCATACAAATAAGTTTTTTTATTCAATAAGACTCAGGATTTAATTAACTATGAATCTATGAGTAGCTTAGAATGTACATTCTGCTAATCAGAACCGACAAGAAGTTCCGTAGTTTAAATAAAATAAAGTAATTATTTATCGTTCATGGTTTTTTTAAACTATTTAAATAGTCTTTTATCGTCTTGTCATTGATTTTGTCATGAGATATATTGATTTATTGGATGCGGGCAACGCAAGACCGGCCAAAATGGAAATCTTTGGGGGAGGATCATTTCTATAGCAGTGTACGTCTTTTGGCTGACATGATGATGATGATTAATAATTATTGAGTTAACAATATCTGCAGAATGCAGAATTTTATTATAGAAACGAATATCTACAATGCCCTTGAAGTAATTTATTGCGTAGATGGAAACTTTTTGTTAATAAACTTTTTGTATAAAATAGATTCCAAAGTCAACTTAAAAGTACCAGTTGATTGATACTTTTTTCTTGCTAATATGCTTGTTCTTCAACTACGTACCCACATCTAGCTGGTTTCTAATGTTTAATATAGAAGTGATTGACTTTGAATAGGACATTGTTTAGGTCGGTGGACTAGCAGAAAGCCACGTGATGGTAAGTGTTTCCATCGCAGATAAACATTGGCACTGTAAGAAATACTAACCATCGCAAAACAGCAGTACTTTGTACTGTTGTGTTCCGGTTTGAAGGGCGAGTGTGCCAGTTAAATTACAGGCACAAGGAACATAACATCTTAGTTTCCAAGGTTCGTGGAAATTTCTTACAATGCCATTCTCTGTGGGTCCTGGTGTACCTACCATATGGTGTACTTACCATAAGGTGGCCAATATGCTCGTCCGTCGTAACCTAAACAATAAAAAAAATAACCAATCCATACATTACCAATGCGCCACGAAATTGGAAGACCCTTATGCCTGTAATTAAACTAGCTTACAACAAATTTAAGTACAACGGTGTGGCGGTAGAATATCAGATGAGTGGTTGGTACCTATACAGACGGGATTGCACAAAGCCCTACCATCAACCACCATAATACAATTCAAATTTTAAAATATATAAGACAACTGCATTTTCCTTTTAAGCTACTCCTGTATTTTGGTAAAAATATTTCTATATTTTTATTACATTGATAAAGAAAAAATAATGTTTTTTGTATGTTTGTCCTCTATGTGTGATGATTGATGAACGTTGGCGGGTTATTCTGCGTATAACTTTCAATATAAAAATGTAGAACCTTATTCTACGCGTGCTATACATGAAATATTTATTTTTAAGGAGTCAATATAAGCGATTTAATTTCTTGATGTTTTTTTTATTTGTAAAGTTTCTTAGGACAGGCTTGCTTTCACTGCGGTTATATTTAAATTTACAGTATTTAGGTATTGGATGTTCGGAATATTTAATGAATAAATGCATGTCTTTGTATGCGGAATACGAGTGTGCAATACGAGAGTAGTGTTTGATATATTTATTTTGTTCTTAATATTCATCTTAAAAAACAATCGAAACCAAAACCTGGTTTAAATTGAATTATAAAATTAAGTCGCCGTGGTTATGTTATATGTATTCACATATAACATAACCACGGCGATTCATATGCAAACAGTCGCGGGTTCAAATCCAGGCCAACATGAGTAGTTTATAACTGTTGGAAGAAATTCTGACAGTTGTACTATTACTATAGCACTAGCAGTTGAGCAGCACGGTGGAAAACAATTGAAAGTCTCCTTTGCTCATCTGTGTACTTTTACTATATTTACACACCTACACAGATGTATACATATTTTGGGATATAAATTTAATATTCATGACAGCATTTTTTACGGCGAAATTCAAATGTTGCAAATAAAAACGTAACACTGACCTTGAACTATTTGACTGATATCGCGATAAAAGAAATTTCATTTTGAGATAAAATATTTAAATAATATTACAATTGTAAATAATATTTATTATTGAAAAATAGCGTTACTTTCAATAGCTATTCATCTATAAGGGAATTTATTAATCATCGAAATAGGTGGAAATTAAATTCTGTATAAAATATTGCGAGCGTAAAAGAAAAACTGTGATTGAATGATTTATCCCTCTCGGTGGCGAAACGAGGCTTCAGTATGATTCAGCTCACGCGTGGTCCAATGCCAGAGACGTTACTTCGTTTGGTACGTGTTGCGCCACGCCTCTACTGCCTACTATAAAACGTCCACTGAAGTAGGCAAAGAGCATCACTAATCTTCTTGCAGTAGCATCAATAACACACACCAAATCACAATGATGAAAATTGTAAGTATAGTGCAATTTATTAACTGAAATTTGTGTAATTTTTAATTATGTAGTGACGTTGAAGTTCATGTTACATTTGGTCACTTAATATTTTAATTTTGACAGATCGTTCTCGTTTCTGCGCTGGTCGCCATTGTTGCCGCCAAGCCATCCCTAGTCAGCGCCCCAATCATCGCCGCCCCAGCACCTGTAGTGACTGCGACCAGTTCTCAGTACTACCACCGTATCAACAACGGCTTAGCCGCTTACTACGCTGCTCCTGCTGCATACGTCTCTGCAGCGTCTCCTTACGTATCTGCAGCATATCCTTATGTAGCTGCAGCTTCTCCTTATGTAGCCGCATCTTCTCCTTACGTCGCTGCCCCAGCAGTCGTTGCCTATTAATTGTTTGTTCCAAATTCTGCCCCGATGTTGTGATATTATGAAATAAAATAATGGTCTACTGCATAAAATGGTTTTTATTACTAGTTACTACACTGACTTGCTAAAGATTTAATAGTTCAATACTTCTTAATAGTTTAACATTTATTTAATATATAATTTATGTTAATCTCGATTTTATTTTCACACCGGATAATACTTTCATTTTTGAATTGTCTTCTTCTCGTTTAAATTATTATTATTATTATTTTTTCGTTTATTCGCCGATTACTCGAACACGGGTTGGCGAATTTAGATGATTTTAAATTGATTCTAATTATTTTATTCTCGAGAGGTTGCCATAAAATATAACTTTATTTGAGACAAATGACATACTGTATTTCTGCTATGCAGGTAGCCCATGTTTATTCGTCAGCCGTCGTGACTGCCAAGATTACTATTGTACTCATTTAATTATCAGCTAGCTGGAAAACCATAACTATAACTAGTTTATTATAGTAAATGCAAGAGCAGCAAAAAGTATGTTTTTGTTTTAAATTGTGGATTTAAATTAATAATACCGGAACACCATTTACAGTGTTGTACAGAATCGTCAAAGTACTTAAAAATAACCTCAAAAATAAGCGTATTATTTTGCATATTGTTTAAAATCAACAATAGTGAAAGAAACCTTTTCTATTTATTTATATAAAAACTTATTCATATTTATACTTAACCGTCAAATTTAAAACATGAAATAACACAAAACCCTAAGTTCTGTAAGCATATATTTTTCTAATACAGGTAGCGCACGATGAAGGTTGAAAACAAAAATTGCACGTGCAGATTGTACACGTGATAGAAGTGAAACTTATTAAAATAAATACTCTTTCTTGTTTTATTTACGTCATATCTTGTTTCTCTCTCATGTTACGAAATGAGCCTAAACGTACCACGTCCTTATAAACTTTTTTTACTCTCAATTCTCACTCACCTATCGATTATGGAATCGCTGCTTAAAAAGCCCCAAAAATTTATGGAACCACGTTCATTTCTTTTCGACTTGATTCTTAACAATACCTCGCTTAAATTTAAGAGTATGATCTAGTGTAACTTAGATAAATATAAAGTAATTAAGTTTTTCCGATCGATGTACATATAAACATAGGCTGAATATATTTCTCCAATGAAGGTAACGTTGGATTTGTCTGTGCAACTCAAATTGTTTTAAAATAGTTTACGTCATCATTTATAATGATAATGGCTGATTTTAGAAACCATAATACATGATTTCAAATATTTTGGTTACTTTATTTAAAATATGGTCCTTATGTGGTTTTGTATATCAGCTGGATGATCTCTTTTTAATAAATAGTAAAAGAGACCATTTTGAGTGCAAATCACTATGCGTAGCCCACCTTGGAAATTACACCATGACCTCCTGGCTATTTATTTGTTATAGTAATAACAATCGTTAACAATTATTATAAGATTTGAATGATTGTTAGTGAGTGAGGCAAAATAATATGAACATTACCTATGTTACTATGTTACGGTAATCACACTATTCCACCAGTTCATTAGCATTCTTTAAAATCAATAGCAAGTGACTTAACGGCCAGACTTGGTACGACAAAAAAAGACTGACTAAAACTTTAACGCGTTTGTTGTGCTTTTCTCCTTTCTCCTTCATATGACTATTTGTTAGTTTAATAATACATCACATAGTTTAAAAATTTTAATACCTTTGCTATTATATAGATGCAATTATTATTAAACTGAATATTTAAATCGAATCTTTAAATCCTTCTTTATGTTTTCTTTAAATAAAATGTTGGTAGTCTTCTATATTAAAATTTCGCCTTATAAAATAAACATAGTAATAACAAAATTATTAGCAATTGCTTTTCTTTAAACAGTAACAGCCTGTGAATGTTCCATTGTTGGGCTAAGGCCTCTTCTCCTGAATTTATTTTGAGGAGAAGGTTTGGAGCTTATTCAACCACGCTGAAATTCTGTCACATATGTATTCCGCCGGGTTGGCGGAGTGAAGAATTTCAGTGGACACATGCAGGTTTCCTGACGATGTTTACTTTCACCGTCAAGCACGAGATGAGTTATAATCACAAACGAAGCACATGAAATTGCCCGTGTGGTACTTGCCCGGGCTTAAACGATCATCAAATCCACGATCATCAGTTAAGATTCACGCGTTCTTACCACTGGGCCGTTTCGGCTTATAACCTAAAGATAATTCATTTGTAACAAGTTTGTAACTTAATAAAACATCTCTTTCTTAACGGTTAAGATAATAAAAACTATAAAGTTCACTTTTAATCAGTGGTATAGCTTTGTGCAAGCTCATTTGGGTAGGTACCACCCACTCACCACGGTGTAATTACAGGAACAAAGTCATAACATCTGATGTCTCAAGGTTGGTGGTATATTGGCGATGAAAGCGATGGTTAACATTTCTTAGAATGCCACTGTCTATGGGCATTGGTGACCACTTAGGTACCATCGGTTGGCCCATATGCTCGTTCGCCTATCTATTCTGTAGAAAAAAAAGTCCAAAAAAAAGACTTAAAAAATATAGTGTCTTTACAAAAAAGTTTGTAGGAGGACTAATTTATACTCATAAATCCTGTTTCTTCTTAATCATATATTTAAGTACTCTATTATTTAATTTATATAATAGATACAACTTGCGCTTTGTAAATGTTACTTCCACGTGTTGAAAATATGTTCGGTAATAGCGCCTACACTATTAAAATTGCAAACTGTGAATAGAAGAAAAATTTAATTAAAACTTCAAGGCGTTTTTGACTTCATAAGTTTATATTCCTCGTGCCTCTTAATTGAATTTACATTATCATATTTTTATGAAAGTGTTATATATTTCTATTTATTATTTTATACTATCGATTGTTTCATAACGCATTTTTTTATTTTTAACATGTTTTATCATTGTTTCATTTATTGGTAAAGGTAACTATTAGTCATCTCCCAAGCGTCGGACTAATTTTATCGTAAATCTTGCCTTTTTATTATTCAGTACTCGTTCTATCACATTAGAACGATAAGACAATTGGAAGAAATCATGAGGATATCATTTGTCCATTAACTTACAATGAAGAAGCACTGTTGGTGCAGATAGGAATAGGCATATTCATTTATATATTATTTTAGAGGGTTAGAGGCAAAAAAAGTCAATTTAATTTATTTAAAAATATATTTTACTAACTATCCATTAACAAAGATGTTTTTTTAAATTAATGCGCGTTGTAAAAAATATAAAAAATTATAAAAAAATAATAATATAAAGTATTAGTAATAAATGTTGTAAAATATAGTATTATACTATTACACTATTATTTTACTCTTTGAACTAATTCGAAAATTTCTCTTGGTAAATTGAAGTATGTTTAATCAACAAAAACGGAATAATATTATTTATTGAATATATACATGAATTAGTGACAATAACTGGTACTTTCGCATTGTCCACATCTAGTTATTATTATTCTTACGTCGTAATTTCAATACGATTTTTGTAGCCATCAAGGCTCATGTCCTTACCCATTGCAACATTAGGTATTCCGCTACACGGGCTACATTGCCACACCACGATGCAAAATTTGTTACACCTATATAAAAGCCTACACCCCATTTTCTATGGCCCGCATTTCAATTCAATAATTGTCTCGTTGGAGACGCTCTACCATGCTTGTGACGGTAAAATTCATAAAATATTTATTTAACACATAACAATTATTGTGTTTGTTACACAAACTTATACAGTTATAAAATTTAATGTATGTGTTTTTTTTGTTTTAGGCTATATTATTATCTGTAACATGCGGTATAGTCAAAAGTTCTGGATTTCATCCGGTTGCTCCAGCCAGTGGAGCGCCGGTAGTTACAGCAGCAAGTTCACAATATTTTGAAAGGATATTTAATCGCCTTGTCGCAGCACCATTACAGCCTTTTATTCCTGTAGCACCAGCACCAGCTATTCCAGTAGCACCAGCGCCACAACCTATTATACCAGTTCTACCTCTCCCTCCTGCCCGACCAGTTGTTGTAGATGCATTTAGGACCACACCTGTGGTTAATCCAACAAATCCAACACCGTCGCAAAGTGCTCCTTTGGATCCAAATGTGGCTATCGCAGTTGCAACTGCTCATGCTGCAGCTCCCGTTGCAACTATACTTCTGCCACCTTATCCGTTTGGATTACCACCCTCATTCGGATTTATACCTCAATCACAAGGTCCGAAACAGCCGACAGACAATCCTAATATCAACAAGGAGTCAACGACAAGAAGAACAACTTCAACCCAAGTTACAACAACCGAAAGAGAGCAAGAAGCTACAACACCGGTACCATCAAATATAGAAAATAGTTTTGCGCAGGCATTACCTTCGAACCAGAATGTTAATTTCAAACAATATTTGGCACCAGCACCTGCGCCGAATCTGGGACCTCAAAAGGTCAAAACCAATGTAGAAGTGGTGCCTGTTCCACTAGCGTATATTGCTCCACCACCGCTTGATCTACATCACCACCATCACCACCAACATCACCACCATCACCATCCACATCAAGCGCTTAAAGTCGTTCCGCATATTCATACGTTCATACCAAAGACAAGAATAATAATTAGACCTGTGACGTCGCCTTTACGAGTAAGAACAGTTACGATTCCAGCAGGATTTGCTACATATGGACCACCAAAATTAGTTAAAAAAGTGGTGAAAAGGTACCCACAAAACATAAGGTCCAGATCACGAGATACTGAACCTACGACATTTCGTCCTGTGAATGTGCCTTTTACCAAGCCACCCAGGGTATAAATAGTATTTAGCGAGTTTTTTTTTTATATTAGTAGGTAAAATTATAGTCAAACACTTGTTAAAATGGACACTGTAAATACAATATATTTATATTTTTTTATTTTTTTGGTTTTATTCCTTTAGCCCGTAGTAAATAAATAACTCATTCATTCAACGGATGTAAAACGGTGTGAATATTATAGTTTGAAAGATTTCACTGCGTAATAAGCTTCTCTATTCTACTCAATTTATTTCTAATCATTTATTTTTTAAAATGAAATATCTGTGATTATCCTATAAGGATGCGTTTTCTCGTCTTAAGACTCATCTGGCCTTGTCTCGTCTCGTCTTATTATAAATAACAACAATTTTGTAATAAAAGTACGACATGATGTAATATTTATCGCTTACATATATGACTATCCAGCAAACATTTTTATTAGCATCGAACATCATAACATCATATTATAAACACAATTCATATAAACCTTATTTTCTTATTTAGTTATGTTAGATAATTTGTATTTGATTAATATATAAATAATATACAATCATAGTCAGTTTAATTCCAAATTTTATTTAGTTTTATTTAATACTATGATTTGTGTATTATGTCGTGCTTACCTTTTATTGAAGAAACAACATAAAATATAAATGATATAATTTTTAGATGTTAAAGGTCTTGTAACAATTATTCTTTACCAAGATAGATTTCTTTGCTAGAGATTCTTAAGAAACAATAAGCTTCTCAAGAAACTAGCTAAGTTCATCGTGCATATCATGCATTACAATGTTTATTTCTTTAAGTAATGAAGACCAATTCGTTTGCCGTAACGGCAAACACACACTCACTCTCTTGTGACATCATCGTCCACTTCGCCGCCGCCTCTCTGATATCATGTATTAGCGTGGCACATATATTACAATAATAAGAAAAATATATTTATTTTAATTACGAAACCATGTTCTTATATCAATCATCAATTTCAATGTTTCATATCTGCTGGGATCCCGAGAGCCATTTTTTATGTTTTGTCTTGTAATAATTGTAAGCCTGGTATGAAAAAAGCAAGATGTGAAAAATAGCAGAACATCGAAGACAGTGACGATGCGGCGGAAAAACAGATAAATAAGAAACAAAGGAGATTTTGGTGTATTACCTTAGAATTGCGATCCTTAATGGAGATTATCACTATCACTCTTATGTGATGCTGTTTAGAAATAAAGATGTGTATTTGTATAATAGATATAGAAGTAAACCTATCAAACTATAAACCGCTACGCAGAGACAAAAAAGGCCTGGACAACACATCAGTAAATGACAACATAATAAAAAAGTGAAAAATGTCACTAATTTATTTGCTATATAATAAATATAATATTAGTATTTTGTTATAGTTCAGTCACTTTCAAATACTATTGCAATTTATTGAGAAATGTTTTTGATATAATAATGACTTGATTATAATAAGTCATTCCAAAATACCTATCACGTCAAGTTTTGAAAGGACGGAATAGATAAAATAAAAACTTGTCTCACTATTTTATACATTTTATAGTTGAACAAAAGTGAAAGCCTGCTTTGTTGGTATGTTTATCTAAGTATAGTATAATATTATTATGTTGAAAAAAGTACATTCCAGGTTACACATATTTTACCTAATCTATAAATATAATAAATCTGCAACTGGTCGCTGTCTGTAGATGAAAGATATGCGAGTAAAACTATTTTTGGTCTTAGAACTATATAACCCAAAACAATGATTTTTAGAATTTTTGTCTGTTTGTGTGTTTGTCTGTGCGTTCCGGCACGCTAATCTTGAAAACTGCTTAACGGATTTGATTATTTACTTAGTGTTTGTTTTATTTCAATCGGTTCGCAAATAATAAAGTTATGTCGATTTAAAGATACACGTAGAACATTAAATAAAATATTTATTTATTTATTATTAATGGTTATGGTCAAAACTGAGAAGAGATATTATATTACATGTATAATATACTCTTTTGCTTATGATATATATATATATATATTATCCTATAATTTGATATATTTATTGTTTAGTTTTGCTTAATTACTCAAAATTTATAAATTATTATTTATTATCTGTACTAAAAGGTTGCGCGTTGTTAGTGGCTGTTGTCAAAGTCAAAACTCAAAAAGTTTCATAATACATTAACAATTTCGTGGGGACTTGAAAATTGGCGGGAACGGTGGACACACGTCAGAGAGAGATTCGGAATTTTATTTCACTTTTTCATTCTTATTCTCAGTTCATTATTATTTGTAATGTAAATAATATATGTAGAATAATTTCAGTAAGTGTATTTCTTCTCAATTGCTTGTAAATTATATATTTAATATATATAATTGTGGTAAGTAATTTTAGTTCTAATTTTTCATTAATATAAAAAACTAATATGAGTACTAATATTCCACCAGAACCTCCAGACCCTGGAGAAAATTGTTATACTCCGGATTCTAATATTTTAAATTCTAAAACTAATAATATAAATTTAAGGAAACGTCCCATTGAAAATGAAATAAATACTTCAAATAATTCTACTAAAAAAACTATAATCGATCCCACTTCTGTTAATGCTTCATCTCAAACCGTTTTTATTCATTCCGAATTTAATAATTTAACAAATAATTATACACCTGATGATAAAGGTCCATTTATAGTTCATGTTTCGCGTGAGGATCCAGATCCTTCGGCGGGAACTACAATTCGAGCGATTAAATTTGGTCAATTTTTATTTGCTAATAAAATTTCTTCCATTGTAAGTGATGGTGTTAAAAATATTGGCAGAAATCGCATTAGCATTAAATTTTCATCTGCTTCAGCTGCCAACACGTTTTTATTAAATCCAATTATTTCGTCTAGTAAGTACAAGGCCATTATACCGACATATAATATTACGAGAATGGGATTAGTGAAAGGTGTTCCAGTGGACTGGACCATGGAAGAGTTTGTCAATTCAGCTGTTCTTCCTACTGGCTGTGGGGAGATTTTAAAAGCTCGTCGTATGAATAGAAAGCATATTGCGGATGGAGAAACGACATGGATTCCAACACAATCAGTCGTTTTAACATTTAGAGGTCAGTTTTTACCGAAAAAATTTTTCTCTTTTTATACTTCTCTCCCAGTAGAGACTTACCATTTACCGACCATCCAATGCCTCAACTGCTGTAGATATGGCCATATAAAGTCACAATGCCGATCTAACACCAAATGTTTTAAATGCTCTCAATCTCACTCCGCCGATACTTGTGAAATTAAAAGAGAGGCTGCATTCTGTTTCTATTGTTCAGGAAAGCATTTCGCAATCGACAAAGATTGCCCTGAACAATCTAGACAAAGGTCTATTAAATTACTTATGTCACAAGACAATATCTCCTTTTTAGAAGCATCTTCTCAATTCCCTCCATCACAAAAATCATATGCAGAAATTACCAAAATTCCTCAATCTTCTATAGTATCAAATGTCCAGTCTTCACACAATCCATCTACATCGCGATCGTACATTAAAACAACTTTTAAAAATCATCGTCCCCGTCCTCATTTATCCCCAGGTTATGACAAAGTTTCTCATCAGGCCATTACATCAAATATTCCTTCATCTTCGGGCAATGGGTGTGCTCTTCCTGGTCCATCTTCAGACCCCTGTAACATTGATTCTCTTTTGTCTTTACTAATTTCTTTTCTATCTCAATACAATTCTAACCCAATACCGTCCAACGTTGCACAAAAACTATCCTTTATATCATCCATCATAAGCAGTAATGGACACCATCAAAGTTCTTCAATGGAATTGTAAAAGTCTTATTCAACGAAAATCTGAACTTATTCATTTAATTAATAAATTTGATCCCGTTATCATAGCCCTTTCGGAAACGTGGTTAAAACCAAAAGACAAATTTCGTATTTCAGGATATTCTTGTTTCAGAGATGATAGACAAGATGGCTACGCTGGTAGTGCTATCTTTGTTAATAGATCATTCCCATTTTCTCAAATTGCTCTTCCGCCTCACAGCCCACAACTAAATATTGTTGCTGTAAAATTTTGTAATATTTCATTTGTATCTATTTATATTCCTCATCCTCATCCTTCCCTCATTCCAGAAATAAAATCTCTTTTATCCATTTTTGTTGACCCTGTCCTTGTGATGGGCGATTTTAATGCTCACCACATTGCCTGGGGCTGCCACTATACTGATAGTTTTGCTTCTTTATTACTAGATTTGTTAGATGAAACTAATTTATGTTTCATTAATGATGGTTCACCTACTCGTCGAGTATACCCTAATCAAAATCCTAAAAGTGCAGTTGATCTAACTTTTAGCTCTGCTTGTTTGGCTCCAATTTTATTTTGGAACACTCTTTGGAGTACATATGGTAGTGATCACTATCCCATTATAATGTCGGTTACAAAGAAAATGACTCCATTTCCTAGATCTCAACCTCTTTTAAAATATATTTTAAATAGAGCTAATTGGGATCTCTATCGAGCATCAATTAATGCTGAAATTCATAAAATGCCTATTTTGAATCATGAGAATATTCTGAAATGTTATGATCAATTTATTGATATTATACGCCTTGCTGCAGACTCGCATATTCCGATCAAAAATTTCAAGTATCAACGACGACCATCTCCTCCCTGGTGGGATGAAGAATGTACCCTTGCAATCAAAAGTCGTAAGGCAGCTGAGTTTGCTTATCGACAATGCATGTCACCGTCAAACTTCATTCAGTTTAAGAATGTAGCTAGTTATACTAAAAGACTACTTAAGAAAAAGAAAAAAATAGGCTGGAAGAAGTTCTGTAATCTTTTAAATCCTCGTTCTCCTATATCAATAGTTTGGAAATGTATTAAAAAATTTAGATCGTCATTTAATTTTATTCACAACATTTCTTCAAATGAAACATTTTGGTTATGCAGTTTTGCCGACAAATTAGCTCCTGCCTTCATTCCAAACTTAGACAATATTCTATCCATTATGCCAATGTCTTCTTCTGATTCCATGGATAAACCGTTCACTTTTTCTGAGCTTGAATGTGCTCTCAACGGCCTAACAGATTCTTCTCCAGGGGAAGATGGCATTCCATACTCATGTCTAATTCAAATGCCGTCTTCAGCTAAACAAATATACTTAAATTTAGTTAATTTCTTTTTTGAATCAGGAGTTATCCCATTATCCTGGAAATCTCAAATTATTATTCCCATACTAAAATCAGGTAAAGATCCTAATAATGCTTCATCATATAGACCCATCGCCTTATCATCCACCTTATATAAAGTTATGGAACATCTCATAAAGAACAGATTAGAATGGATCTTGGAAAATAGAGAGGTCCTTTCTAAATCTCAGTTTGGTTTCCGTAAAGGCTTCGGTACAATGGACAGCCTTAGTGTATTAACTTCAGAAATACGCTTAGCTATCACTCGTCGAGAATTTCTCGTGGGTGTTTTTTTGGATATTTCTGCAGCTTATGATAGCGTCAACCTACCTATTCTTAAAATAAAAATGTTGCAATTAGATCTTCCTCCTAGAATTGTTTACTTTATTTTCAATCTTCTCACAGAAAGATCTATTAAAATTAGGCATGAAGGTTCAATTTTTCCCCCTAGAGTGATCTGGAAAGGTCTGCCCCAGGGATCGGTTTTAAGCCCTTTACTATATAGCATTTTTACACATGACATTGATAAATCAGTAAATAGTTTTTGTAATATTTTACAGTATGCTGATGACATTGCATTATATTGCAATTCTAATGACATCACAAACATAACCAACAGACTTAACTCTGCTTTGCACTATCTGGGGGAATGGCTGGCGGTGCATGGTATGTCTTTATCAGTTCCCAAAAGTAAAATTGTTATATTCACCCGTAAAAGAATTATTCCTCATTTTAATATTCATTTTGATGGTCAATCCCTTCCCGTTTCTGGTTCTGTTAAATTTTTAGGTGTTTATTTGGATTCAAAACTGTCAGGTTCTATCCATTGTGAATATATATCCAAGAAATGTGAAATCAATATTCAGGCTTTACGTGCTTTATCTGGAGTGTGGTGGGGATCCCATCAATTTACCCAAAAAATCTTGTATCATGCTATTGTTCGTAGTCATTTTGATTATGGTTCATTTTTATTAGATCCATGTAATAAAACTTCACAAGACAAACTTAATAAAATACAATATAAATGCCTCCGAATTATTTTAGGGGCAATGAAATCGACCCCCACCAATGCCCTCCAAGTGGAATGTGTAGAACCTCCCCTCCATTTACGTAGACAATACTTGTCTGATCGTTTTATTTCAAAAATATTACAGTCATCATCTCATCCACTCCTTAACTGTCTCTCGCAGCTTTCTAATCTTATAAATTCAAATCAAAATATTCCATGCATTATAAAAAGCTATCTTAAATTTACTCAGTTATCCATTCCCATATATAAATCGAACATTAACCCTATTTATACAATTTCTTACGATTCTCTTATTTATAAGCCCAACATTATTCTGTCTTTGGGTATCGACAAGAGAAATATTTGCGCTTATAGTCATTTCCTTGATATTGTAAGTAGAGATTTTTCTGATCACTTTACCATATTCACAGATGCCTCCAAGTTAGCTGATGAAGGTTGTGTCGGTGCTGCATGTTGGATTCCTAAATTCAATATTATTCTTAATTTCAAATGCCCTCCTCAAACATCTGTTTTTACTGGGGAATCCATAGCTTTACTAGAGGCCATTAAATTTGTTGAATCCCATGATATACGAAAAGTCATTATTTTTACTGACTGCTTAAGCTGCCTTCAAGCTTTATCTCAAAACCCGTTCCGTAGTTCATCGAAATTTCCTATTATTCTACAGATTAGAGAGATTCTTTATATTTGTCATCAAAAGGGTTTAATAGTTAAAGTTGCATGGATTCCTAGTCATTGTGGTATTCGTGATAATGAAATAGCTGATCAACTCGCTAAAACAGCTTCTTCGTCAGGTTCTTTGTCTCATTTTCGTAACTATTCTCACGATTTATCAACTTTTTCTAAAAAGTTCCTGCGTAACGAATGGAGTCAACAATGGATTGTTTCTAAAACGATTAAGGGCAAACATTATGGTTCCATTCAAACTGATATTCCACTCATTCCATGGTTCAGTCGTTATCGTGGGGCGGATCGTAAAATTACGTCTATTATATGTCGGCTTCGGTTGGGTCATGCCTGTACTCCTGTACATTTAGCTAAAATTAGAATTAAAGATAACTCAATTTGTGAATGCGGCTTAGATGAAGGATCAATTGATCATATATTTTTTAATTGCTCTAAGCTCCAAGATTCTCTATATGATCACCTTCCCTCTAACATTGAACGTCCTGTAAACATGAAATATCTTTTGACATTAGTCTACTCACCATTTATTAAATATATAATTAAATTCATTGTAAGAAATAGATTAAAATTATAATTATTTTGTTATTATTTATATATTAATTTTATGTTGTGTTTATTCAATTATCTAATATAGTTATAATATTGTTGTAAATATCTACTATAGTATTATGTAGTTTTGTCATGCATCATCATTAACACTTCAAAATTTGAAACCGAATTATCTCAAACAAAATTTGTCATCTGTCCAATACTTGACATTGGCAGAATATTTTGCGCTTAAATAGCGTAGATACACGCCAGAAAAGCAAAAGAAAAAAAAAAAAAAAAACAATTTCGTGTTTCACTAGTTTTATATGTTTGTTGTTTTTGCATAAAAAGCCTAAAAAATAACAACAATAGTGAATATTTATGTTATATTCTTTTATATGTTTGGTTTATTTACAACTTCGTAAAATAAGTTTCATTTTATCGTTTATTCGTTTTTCATGGGCTTCTATTAAACTTTTAAAATAACGGATAAAAATTCAGACCTGTTACCTACCAAATTTATAATTTAATATGGAAAAAGTGGCTACAACATTTCGGACTATATTTTTTAGCTACTGGCCTAGATAAGGAGTAAGAAAAGAGTATATTCAGAATAATCGCAATTGTATAACAATGGATTGGTAAGAAAAGTGTGTGCTCAATTCCTTCCACGTTGAAATAACAGAAATCAGTTAAGAAGACTTCATTAGTAAATTTAACAAGTTATTCGAACGAGGAAATATTTAACTATGGCCAGACATGCATTTTTTTATTAGAAAACAAAGGGAACACGAAGATATAAACAACTTTATCATGAGTCTAGAAAATCTCAGCTTAAAATGTGATTTCATTAAATTGAGTAATTGGTCCGGGATATATTTATGTGCAAAAAAGTGCTCGAGCACAGCTCGCACATACGTCAAAGATTATTACAACAGTAATTTGAAACATCACATAGTAGAGAGAAGAGTGGATATTCCAGTGAATTCGGATGGACAAACAGTTAAGAGGAGAGAACAAAATTGTGAAAAATATGTATTTTGTAACTTTAACCTTCGTAATATTTAGCTCGTTATTTTCGTAACATGGGATCATGTTACATCTAATTTAGAGATACATTTATATCGAATCAACTACAACCGCATGCTTGTACTGTTTGAATTGCTACAACTTTTGCTTATTATACAAGTGTGTTATAAAGTGTAAGTTTAAAACAATTTCAAAAATGCAGTCAAAAAATTGTAGTTTTGTACTTTGTAGTTTTTAATATTTTTATAAAGATGTTATTTTATATATTCTTATTTTTTCATAGCAATTTCATAAGTGCTACGCAATAAATTAAAAGTATATAATTAGTTTATAGGAGAAATATTTAAAATAAGGAACTAGCCAATGTAGCTATTTTTTTATAAATTTTGCTATTATAATAATGTTTTATTTACAAATTACCAAAGCGCAATATTAAAAGGCAACGTAATATCGCTAACAATCTGAATAAATTTATTATTGACATGTAGACAATACTTCATGACTTGTAAACGAAACCTTTACAAAAGCGTAGCATCGTATGCACCTGACATTCAAACTGCGCGTTACTCCATTTATTCGTTATCAGTCAGTCCAGCATTGGTTTTGTAATCGAATACGACAGGCACGCGTCCAGAATGCTTGCTGAGCGACGATTTAAACCCGTGCAATACCAATGACGAAACCTACAAGGTGAATCTTACTCTCTTTGTATAAAAGGTACGTCCTATCATCAAACTTTATACATCACATCGAGATCTTTCAATCAACACAACAACAAAAAATAAACGAGCAACATGTTCGGAAAGGTAACAAACGATTTAAAAAAAAATTATAGTGTACATTGTGCTTAATCTATCGTTTCCCAAATTCAATATTTTAGATTATTAAATAAGATTAAAATGTCATTATTTTTTCAGATCATCTTCCTTGCCACTATCGCCGTAGCCGTTGCGAAACCAAGCCTGGCACCAGCTGCTCTAGTGGCCCCTGCTCCATTAGTTGCCGCAGCTGCTCCTTTGGTTGCTGCGCCTGCACCTATCGTCACCGCCTCTAGTTCTCAATATATCTCAAGAAATTACAATGGGTTAGCTGCTCCATTAGTCGCCTCTGCTCCTGTGGTTGCTTCTCCATACGCATTTGCAGCTCCTTACTACGCACCCACAGCCAGACTTGTAGCTCCAGCAGCATCTTATGTAGCAGCTGCATCTCCTTACTACGCCTCTGCTCCTTTGGTTGCCCTTAAGTGAAAAATATTGCCATTACTAAACCGCGAATTGATGTTGTATTAAAAAGACTATAAAAATTATTATTTTGTATTATTGAATTTTCATTTATATTTATGAAAAAATTATGATAAAATATATCCAGTTTATAAAATTTTAACTACACATACAGAAAATGACGGAAAATATTACTAACTTTTTTTACAATACAAGAATAAAAGATTGAAAATGAAGTCAATACATTTACACCTTGAAATATAAACATAAAAAGATATTTGCTATAAAATGAGAACTAAATAGATAAAAATTAAAATGTATATAATAAACGCAAAATTAGCAAATCTAAAAAATAAAACATATTTCATTCATAAATAAATAGCTGTTAATATAATCATTCAAATTTATTACATAAGACGTTCTTATTTCTGATGTACAGTTCCAAGAAGAAATGTAAAGACTAGTACGACATTATATTTCGTTACGTACAGAAGCCAATAAACAAAAGAAACAATACGTGTTTCAGTTCATTTATGCCTACGATATTAATGGACATATCAAAGTTTGTTCATTTCAATTAACTTAAACACGACGAAAATACGCAGTTTATACAAAAAAAAAACAGTATAATTTAATTTACGATGTTTGAACAAATTTTTCCAAAAATTGGCCACTTAGGAAGAACGCGAGAACACATATACACCTACATAAGTCGACAAAATTAAATAAATATTTATTTTCGGTGTTTTTATATTTTTTAGAGACAGCAGGAAACGATAACTTAAATATCAGAAACTTTTTATAATGGATAAATACGTATGAGTATATAATAAATCTAGACGGATTGTAACTGCCGAAGAATTGCAAACGTTTATATGTTAATATGATATGGAATACCATATCATATTAACATATTCCAAGTCTTAATAGTTCTAATAGATCTTATTTGTTTCCTTGAGCATGGTAGTTGATTCTCAAAGACATAGAATATGGCTAACTAAGCCCTAGTCTATATCTATGTATTCGTATCTAGGTAAATATACGATGATTTAATATAGATGACTCAACTTGTTTTTGCGAAAAATTTTCTTGACAAAATATAGTATGGCCGATTGACTACCAATTGCTCATAATTTGCATTCACGAAAAATTATTATCAGTCTGAAGATAGATGCATTCCATTGGATTTTTTTTAATATAAGTTAATGAAAGCACGAAAGGGCAATGCAGTTATATCGTTAATTCGAAAAAAAAACAAATCATACCGCTTACTACCAATATTAGAATGCTTAATGTAGATTACACATAAATGTCACTTATATTAAAAGATAAGGAAACTTTTGTTTTATTTAAAGCAAATCCATCCGTTAGTGTTCTTTGAATGACTTATAACAACGTATTTGATGAATACAAATTTTAACCTACACACGCACGAGCTTCATTAGAAATTCAACACGAACATGGCAATTCTGTGTACTTTGCTCGATATTTAGTGTCCCTGATCTAAATATTAGAAATGTTAAAAATTTTAAATGTAGGACATTTCGCATTTCGGAATAACGGTAAGTATTATATTTGATTTTAACAGTATCTATGTTAATGTAATACACGAACGAGATGATCGGTAACGACTCGACCTTGTAAAATATATCTTAGGGGTATTTACTTTTAAATGTATACGAGTTTTTCATTTAAAATACGATGAATATTGTTATTTGCATCTTAAAGTACTCCAATAAAAATAATTTTAAAATTATTAAATCGAAAAGAAAGGAACAATTAATTACATGATATGAACACTTATTTAAGAAACTGGTATCTCTGGTATTTTTTTTATTTTCTAAAGTTGAAAACGTTAATATTGTACAGTGATATTTGTAACTTCCATTTATAATTTTAGCTTATATTTTCAGGACGCACATATCATGTTCATATGTTGTAATTTTTTTATATACAGCTTAAAATACCGACGCAGCTGAGAGAATTGTAGGTTTCCAGCATAGCTATTGTATGAAAAAACAGTGACAGGATGGTCAATTTTTTTATGGATTAGGAAAAATCACGACTGCAATTTAATTTAAGTATCACCAAGATAGAATTTGGAAATACGAGATATTTAAATAAACGTGTTAAAATATACGGAGTGCATGTTGTACCATGACATTATTACTAAAAGGCAAATAGATAGCTTGGTGAATGTTTGTATCTCAATATTTAAAAAAGTGCCAAGAGATAAAATACTTATTCTGCTCGTACGAAGTCGGGTTGGGTAGCTCGTATTACTTATACCAACAAAAATAGATTTCAGAACTAAAGTATTAGAACAATATTATACGTTGTATTCCTAAGGATTTTTTGTGCAATATTAATGGTATCGCGATTACAAAATAATGTAATATCGTTTAGTTACATAAGACAACCTTTGATGGTCAAGCGAGTGATATATTCGGTTATCGATAATGTCCGCATTGACACCTAATTGAGCATGCGCATGTCCTGACGATGAAAAGTGAAACTGATACCGACCAATATAGACGTAATGCTTGCAACAGTATGATGTATATAACGACCTGTGACACATACATTAATATACTTCTACATATCCCTTCGACTAATCAAGTCGTCACGCATCCAAAAATATGTCTTTCCTCAGATTAGTAAGTATAAAATTATAAACAATATATTTAAAAAATATAATATATACTTATGTATATGAAAATACCTAATACGTTGTCTTTTTCAGGTCGTTTCCGCTCTTGCTATTATAGCTAGCAGTGAAGCTAGTGGGCTTGGACACTTCATACCGGCAGCAAAATCAATATCAGTTGTGCGTTATGCTCCATTTTATAGTTTTCCACATGGAGTTCGCTCAATACATGCAGTTGCTCCAGTAGTTCGAGCCGTTGCTCCAGCAGTTCCTGTAGCGCCTGCGCCAATTTTCCCAGCTCCAGCGCCTATACTTCCTGCACCAGCTCCCTTGTATCCAGCACCAACTCCAATATTTCCTGCAGCTGCTCATGCATTCCCTGCACCGGCTCCCGTATTCCGAGCTCCAGCTCCTGTATTCCCAGCTCCTGCGCCGATTTTTAGAGCGCCATTATATCCTGCTCCTGTACAAGCACCAGTATTAGCACCTGCACCTGCGGTTGCTCCGGCCCCTATTTATCCCGCATACCCTAGATTTGCCCCTGTTCCCGCTTTCCCAGCAGCTCCGATATTTCCCAGAGTTTTACCTGCACTTCCATCAGTACCTTTCTCACCTATTGTGAGGCCCGTAGCTCCAACAGTATTTCAGGCACCAGCTCCAATATACGCTCAAGCGCCATTAGCTTTTACAAAAGCTTACCCAGTTCCGGCACACTTACACCCAGCTCCATTAGAAAAACACCTGGCATGGAAATGACTCTAGTCTAATATTTAGTATTAAGATATTGTTATTGCTTTATTTGTAGAAGTATTTTGTTGTTATTTTAGTATTCTAAGTCATTTTGTACTTGTCATAATAAAATATGTGAAACTGAACTGTTTTGTGTTTTATCGCCCGTATTCTGCTCTATAATTATTTTTCTACTGACTTAGTGAAATAATGTATTTTTATTTGGATAATAATATATAACTAAAACAGTATAACAGAAGACCACGCATAGTTGGAGTAACTGTCATTTTTTATCCGTAAGTCTTTCATTTCGTATTTCTTTTCGAATTCGAAACTCCTGCTTGGCATTACTGATTCGCATTACCACGGTATTTTTTAACAAATATTTCAGAAAAATACTTTTTAATTATTATTATTATTTCATTATAAAAGCTTAGAATCTTAGTTTTGGTTCCCAAGAAGGACTAAGTATTATTTTTGTTTATTGGTTTTTATCATAATTGAAGTTATATTTTGTCATGTTTATTAATTTAAGAAGAATGTAAACAAAAAATAATAAGTAAATATTTTATATAAGTGTAAAAGTAATAAACTATATATGTTCGTATTATATCATTCGTGCATTTTGTCTGGGCGAGATCTCTTTCTTGTTATATGTTTTCAATGTGGCGTACATTTAATTTGTCTTGAATTTTGTAATATTTATTTTAAAGTGAACATTTGACAAAGTTTTTACCAAATGATAATTATGTATAATTTAAGTAGCTCGCATATTTGCCAACAATATAGTACATTACCTGTACATTAACAAAAATTCCAAAAGTATATAGAATTATCTTTTATGTTGGCGTTGAATACGTATAAATGGTAAATGATCGTTAATATATGATACTTTATATTTATAATTTTATATATAATATGTATGTGCGTATAAAATACGTTTTTAATAAATAAAAGTGTTTAACTTGGTGTATTAAGAGAAGAACTTTAAGTCAAATGTAGTATAATAAAAAATATATTTATATATTTTAAAAGTTTATTACAAAATAAAAACTTAATCTAATTACAAAGTCTTTTTGAAAAGGAAGGTCTAGAAGTTTAACTCTAAATCTATCGAACAAACGCTGGTGCATATCCGTAAGGGGCGCGAAGAAGGGGCGCAGCAGCTGCTCCGTATGGGTAAGGAGCGGCATACGCAGCCGGGGCAGCGAACGCAGCTGGACCAGCAAAAGAAGTAGGATAACCATAAGGAGCAGCAGCGTATGCTGATGGATACACAGGTGACGGAGCAAGATATGGTCCAGCTGCAAGAGGAGCCGCAACAGCAGCTGCTGGAGCAAATCTCGCGGCGACGGGCGCCGCAAACGGAGCAGCAACTAATGGGCTTATTGCCTTATTAACCACGCTAATTTGGGAAGCGTATGGAGGTATATTTTGAGGTACAGCATGAGCATATCCCACATGAGCTGGTGCTGCTATTAAGGGAGCAGCAGGAACTGCTGGAACAACAGCACTACTTTCAGCCCCGACGAATACTGCAGCAATGAGTGCGATCTGTAAAAAGAAAGTTACATTAAGTATCTTCTATAGTATTATTAAAAATAATAATAATCATTACAATCGGTAAAATATAACTAAAAATAATAAGCAATGCTTACAGATTTCAAGGAAAACATTTTGCTTGTTTTTAGAAGTGGACCTTCCTTATTGAAAAGAGGATGTGAAGTGTGTCTAACATCAAAAAGTTAAAGCCTTATATACTTTGTAAATTGTGATTCAGATAACGTTCGACAAAATAAACATTTGACGGATTGCGGTCGGTCGATTGGGATTCGCGAAGGATCGCGTGGAGAAATGGATCACATTGGGAAACTTTTTTCGTTGTGTTTTTTGTCAATGCAAGTTGCAATAAGACCTGCATACTTATTTGTTGTATGCATACAATGAAACTGTCGACAGCGAATAGATTTTAGCGTAATTCTTTTTATTATTGTATACAAAAATAGTAGCAGGAAATACAATCATATGATAAAATACTAGAATACTAGATGAAATACAAAATATTTTCTATTAAGGTTAAATTAAATAATATAATAATATCAAATAACATGAAATAATTTAGTTTTCTTTAATTATAATTATACCGTAACAAGACGAAATAGCCTTTAGGATTTATAGTTAAAAATACATTGGTACATAATTAGCTTAGACTGCTAGAATCATGCTAGAATACTAGATGATACTAAAAACTAAATAATAATAGAAACAAATCTCATCATATGAAATAATAGATTAAATTATTATTAACATATATATTAATATAAATTGGAAATCTAATATAAAAATATTCATCGAATAGTATGGAAGGACAATGAAACGTGATAATTAAGCAATTTATACAACGTTGGAATTTTTTTTGGACTCTAATTATTATTTTTTAAAAGTACCCCAAATATGAATACGTTACTAGTTAAATTAGTAGTGAAGTTGCTAGTTATCTAGGAAGTAATTTTCCCTTTCGGTCGTTATATAATCTACAGTGAAATTGATGTACACAAAGTTTAAATTAGAATGCATTGCCCGTCAGCCGAGTCTGGGTCAAAAATCGTGGTGCCAACAGCGATGTCCTGCGCATTAGCTACATACGTATTCGACGTACGTACCATTGCTCAATGAAATGAGCATTTGCTATAAAATGTGATGGTACCTTCGAGACGACACAGTCCATCGAATCCTTTAGTGAACTTACAAGTGAGCAGTCACAAAATCAAGCAAAATGATCGCCAAATTTGTTGTAAGTATTTACATATACATTAAACTATTTTGGGTTTAAGAGATACATTTCCTCATAAATAAATATATATTTTAATACACTATAAACTATTACTTCATGAATATATTTCAATGCTATGATATTTTAAAGGTTATCTTGACCATCGCCGTCGCCGCTGCCAATGCCGGAGTGTTGCCGCTCGCTGCTGCACCTGCCGCGCTTGTGGCTCCAGCAGTGGCGCCCGCGGCATACGCTGTGGCTCCTTATGCTAGCTCGTACTCGGCACACTCAGTCAACCATGCTGTTGCTGCTCCAGTTGTCGCCTCTGCTCCCCTAGTAGCCTCTTCTCCTTACGTCGCTGCTGCCGCTTCCCCTTACGTCGCAGCTGCCTCTCCCTACATTGCCAGCCCTTCTCCATACTTCGCATCAGCTAGATACATCTCTGCTCCCTACTACGTATAAGCAAATTTAGGCGTTATCATTGCCCAGTGACTTGCTCAAAAAAGCTGTGTTATATTATATATGTAGATATATGTATATATTATATTATATTAATAAATAATATTGTTCCATAAATTAACGTCATTTTATTTGAAGTTAAATATTCCTTTCTTTCGTAATTGCTTAATTAAAAACTTAGGTCAAATATATAGCATTTTAATTGTCTTTTTTAATAGTATACTTTCAATACAAGGTTTAATAAATGGCATTGTCTTTTAGACAATAACGTGATTTCGTCATTATAATAAAGATGAAAGTTATAAAAGCTAGTAATGTGCGAGTAACTCATTATAAATAAAGTAACGAATGCTTGTATCGTGATATGAAATGATAACAAGCTGACCACCGATTAGTGTCATTGAAACGCCCTGCCCTCGTTTAGCTAACATAACGAGACATAGACAACTAGAACCATAGATTATTTCATATAAAAATCTGGTGAACTTATTTATTATTTTCCCATTTCGAAGATTTAACTTGCAATGTACCTATTTTTTGTCAAAATTATATGCTTAAGCAACTATTATAATTCGCTTTGGTTCCGAATTACTAGCATAATGGGATATTCTAAGAGCGCTCATTAAAACCAGATTATTTTCGAAAATAAATCGTTAATAATATGTATGATTTTTACCGAGATCTTCAACAATCTTCGTTATATTACAGTCAATTTAAACCAGACATTAATGAATTATATACCTAAACCTTCCTCATGAGTCACTCCGTCCATGAATGAAAACTGTATGAAAATCCGGTCTCCTGTTTTTGAGTTTATCGCATTTATTCGCATGTCTCTCTCATACAAATGCGGCGGGGGTACTTGGTTTAAATAATATGTAATTACTTAGACGTTCTGGTTTTAATTTGTAAATACTCTGCAAATTCTCGTAAATCTGTATAATAATTATATTGCTCTAAAAATGTCATATGTTTCTAACAAGCAATTTTCATAAAGGCAAAGATTAATAAATTTTAGTTACTTTACTCATAGCCACGAAAGTATGTCTTAGGTGGATTAAATAGTTTTGATCGTCTTGTGATATAATATAAAATAATAATTAATAATTACTAACTTATAAGAACTTAAGCCCTATAATAAAACTTTTTTAAGTTCTTTAAAATGTTTAAATATTAATTTGTAAAATGTATTAAAAAATCTTCTATATCTACAAACTATAATAAGTTTTTATTGTATGTATATTTTTTTTGTGTCTATGTGATGATCGAAATTGCTAGGTAAATTTATTAGATAATTAATTATTTAATTCGAGAATTCGCTTTACATAATTTGACAAGTCGGTTGGCGTGGTTGGTGCCTTGCGCGCCGCATGTTGTTGGTTCGATTCCCACCCAGGACAGACATTTATATTATTTTCAAAATAAGTATATGGTATCGTATATATATTTGTATAGTACGAGCTCTGTTTAGCTTGGGATCAGGTGGCCTTGTGTGAATAATGCCCCAGGATATTATTATTATTATATTCTTTAAAGACTTTTGATAGTGGTCGTTTTGTTAAATATCAAAATTCTTTCATCGCCGTATATTGTGTGCATGGAATGAGTGGAATTAAAAATAAGTACAGTACAACCAAGTGTTCGAGGTACGGTTAGCTTGAAAATTTTAAAGCTAGGTTAGTTTAAAGCTTTCTTAAGTCTCTTTGTTAATGAACTTTTAATTTTTAGGTTTTCTTTATAAAATGAAGATGCACAAGCTTTGTTATATATGAATGTGTATTATTTGTTTATGTTTATGAAAATATTAATATTTTCTAAGTAAATGATTTTAGCAAAAACCATAGTTTACCCAGCGGTGCAATTCGGTTTTTGGTTTTAGTTTGGCGATAGAATATCTTAAAAGTAGGCAAATACCCAGTCAGGTTTACAAAGCACTCTCCTACACCCTTTTACCTACTACTACACACCTACTACACTACATGCTTTCTAAATTAATTATCTTGTTCAAAAACAAGGTGATTATACAATATACTAATAACAACAATTCAAGGTACATTACCTTGAATTTATTTAATAAAACAAAATAACTGATTATTCGAATGCCAATGATGTAATAATTATGTATTGTTACAATGACTTAATAGATTCAATACAATTTTAATCGATATCTATAATCTAATTTTATAAGTAAATATTTGTCTTTAGTGTAGTCTATGTTTAATTAACTTATAATTGGGTAAGATACTTTAATATTCCGATGTTAAAAATTATGACTATCAACCAGTAATTTGCACGCTCATGTTTTTCTTTTTTTTTATAGCCCGGGAGGGCAAATGACTGTACTCCACCTGATGGTAAGTGGTAGTAGAGTCCAAACGCGACGACGGCTAGTGCAGTCGGGAAGAATGACCTGCACTAGCTGCCCCCGCCTTGCCGGCCCGCAAGATGCCTCTTGACGCCTCGTTTGAAGGAACATACTACATACATTGTTAAAAATATCAAAATTGATTTATAGGGTTAATGGTAGGCAAAGTAATTGTTTAGCTTCGTAATGTATTTCATTATCTATGGCACGTTAAAAAAGATGAAAAAAAAAACAAGTTACTTTCATCGATAAATTTGAAGGAAATGGTTTATTTTTATTAAATGTTAAGTCGTTTAAATAATAAAGCTTACCTTTATTTTATGTGAATGGCAATCAACAATCTTTGCCTTTCACGTTGAACAAGTTTATACTTAAGTACTTAATCTAATATTTAGCTGACTTTAGTCGCGCTCTTAATCAGTTTTTTAAACAAAAATATTAATATAATATTTTAAATTTTAGACAATATGTATTAACAATTTCAGTTTTGTATTAAGTTGTTTTTCTGTCGCTACCGAGATATCAGATTAAAATTGATATCGATGACCTAGGCCCAGCTAGGAGGTAGGGTTAGACAGATTTGGCCGAGTTATGTCTCTAAGTACTATAAAAGCTCGGTAGTTCTAGACCCTTTTCACATTCGTACCTACTCCCTTCTTCTTCGGTTCTAAGCAATCCTTTCATCAACCCCCATCAAAATGTATAAGCTGGTAAGATTTAAAAAAATAAATTTATATCATAATGATTTTTTAACTTATACTATAAAATAACGAATAAAAAATTGATAAATTAAATAAATGTTAATAAAATACACAATAACAAATAACTATATTTCATTTTAGATTTTAAGTTGAAACAAATAAATTTCATAGTTGGTTTGATATGATATACATATATAATTATATATGTATCTGTGAATCTACTGTGAAGCTTCTTTAAGCTTGTTTTGTGTGTATATATCTATTAATATATTAACATATGTTTCTTAGTATATCCTCCATACATATATGTTTGTAAAGTATATATGTTACTACTAAAATATCCGTAAGTTTTCACAATATTATTATTATATAATCCGGTTTCGCATATTTTATTTATCGAGGAAAGTTCAAAATGTTTTGGGGATTCTACACAAACGAACATTTCCGATCATAATGAACGCCTCAAAATTAGGTTGTCGTCGTCAGACGGTGCCATTATGTTCAATCATACCGAAAATTCTTTGAAAAATAGCGTATGTGAAACCGGTTTATATAATAACAATACTATTTAGCCCTCAATGTAAATAAATGTTTCATAATATTACTATCAAAAATTTTCGAATTCAAAAAAATAAATAGTATTTTTTAAATTATTTATTAATTGCATTATAACAATTTTATTGGTATCATCCTTTTTTCATTTACTTAATAATTATTTTGCTTATATAAGTTTCATGTTAACAATATTTAAATAACATTTATAACAATTGCTTCGTTATAAATAATTTTCTACAGGATTTAAATCGGAACATTAACGATTGATGAGCTTGTAAAAAATTAAAACTAAAATAGTCATTGCATGAATAAATAGATCAGAGATTTATCTGTCGTTTTGATAGGCCGTGAAAGTGACCAAGTTACAATATCATGTCGAGTTTTTATTGACTTGAACTTGGCATTCTCGTGAACGGCAACGACCTGTCGAGGCCAACTTCTTATATGGTATAAAAAGCGTAATATTAGTCGTTACGCGTAAATAGACACCGAAAATTGAAGCTGTTGATATTCTATATCCACCATCCAATTTTGTCCAAAATAAATATATGTTTCGTGGGTCTTTTACTCATAAAATATATTTTTTTACATTTATAGAAAACAAATGTATAAAAAACTAGGAAGTGGTTATGACTGATACAAACATGCGCTATATTTATCTTTTGTTTGTATATAACAACTAACAATTGTATAAAGTGTAACTCATTGGGATGATTTCAAGTATTAAATTTTATATATTTAAATAAGGTATAAATATATTTACTACATCATATAAAATAGGGTAGCACAAAATATTATATAAAGACAGATCATATTTTCCTTAATTGTGGAAGTCACAGATTAAAAAAGCTAATATTTGCGCATAGACATACATATATTTTATAGTTTCGTTTAAGACATATTTGTAATTGGACGTTAGTTTTATCAGATCGGATCGATTTAAATATTTATATTTATAAACTTTAATTTGCGAAAATATTTAAACCAAAATGTACTTTATTCACGTGGACTTAAGGACTATTCGTATTACTTTAAAGTAGATTTTTTTGAAATCATTTTTGTATTCGTTTACTTTACAAGATAAATTACATAATGGTATCACCGATTTGGAATGCAGATTGCAAATTGCAATAAATAGAACCGACGCGAAACTGTAGTTTTTTCAGTAACGAAAATATATCTGTTAAAAAAATACAATTATACTTATCAATATTTCACATCAAGCATCGTACATTTTTTAATATAAATAAAAAGTTTTTTCGAAGAATTTGGTGTAAAATTTGTCGATTATTAATTTATTGACAACGTGCTATTTGTCTATTAATGCCTTTTTAAATTTGTAAAACTACCTTCGTGCTTGTTTTATCGAAACGAATACCTTGCCTCAAAAAGAAATATTGATTTTCTCGAGTCGGAAAGTAGTGATACTATTTTGTCTTTTCAGCTTTTGTTTTAAGTAATGATTTAAATAAGACTTGTTTCTTATAAATCAATCCGTATGAATCGAGCTTTATTTTGTTCGCTTAATAAATTGATACGTATGTAATTAGTTTCTTCCTCAACAAATCTCAATATTATTCATCTTTCAATTATTAAGTGGTTTGTTTGGTAATTGGTCCTTATTAGAAAAATGTAAATATGTAAATGCACTTTAACTATTATAGCATACTAAGGTAAATAAAATTTAAATTTAATAATCTTATTTATCTAATTATACTCGCCCCAATAGTACTCTACTCATTGATATTTTTTTCTACCGCTAAAATATTCCCAACTTGTAACCCAAATATCATGCAAGCGGAGTTACGATCTTATGTCGTATAGATTAAATATTAGTGCGCATGCACACCTACTTCGTGACTCGTGATTGTCCGAGGCAGCCTTGTTAGAAAGGATATTATACTAGATATTTAGATCAATAAACCTACGCTACTTGACTCGTAAGTTAGTTAAATAACATTGAAATTAGAAAAAAAACATTACTTGTATTAAATACAAAACCCAAATAGTGAAAAAATATTTTTGACGTGACAACGTCTTATAAATTGGTTTGCCGGGTGACACTTCAAGAAACTGCGTTACGCTCCGCTCACGTTATGCGCTCACAATGAGAGCGAGTGAGAGGCACGCGTCCCTTCCACTCGGGCATGGTTAGCCCGCCTAAGAGCGAGAGAGACAGACATAAAAAGTGAAATTCAGTGCGAGATTCTTTGTATAAATTAATGTTTTAAATATAATTCTTTGTATAAATAAATGTTTTAAATTGTTACTATTATTTCATCCTTCTTCCTACTATACGAATGAATATTCACATTAAAATTATTTTACCACTCAAAGTCGTTGTCACGTAAAACTTTCGCCCGTATACCGACTTTACAGGCAACCAATTTTTTATTTTATCATAAATACTGTTTTGTAGAAAAAAGATTTTTTTTGTAATCGTATTTCTTATATTAAGTTTACGAAGGCGTTTCTTTGTTTTTTTATTATACCAACAAAAAATGTAACTAACACATATGACCTATTTAAATCGCACTCGTACAGAATATTTAAATTATTAATTGAAAATTTACATAAACAAGGTTCTCTTTAAATCATTCTTATCACGTTAATGTTCGCATGACTAACTTAAAATACCTTAGAGATACAGCATAAAACTACTATCAGGTTCTAGTGACTTGTAACTTTGTGGCATTCACTTTAAAGGACACATTGTGTTCGATACCTTACATATTAACATAGCTTTATAATTACTATATTTAAAGTACACTATGAAAATAATGTAACTAGCGTAAATGATTCGTAATAACATAAAATTGAACTTCGGACTACAGTTTAATTTAATAATGCACAATAATTCATTTTTTAGTTCGAGTTCAATATTTTTATTATAAGGTAGGATTCATATATAACACAAAAAGTGGCCTGATGGCTGCTGCTGGAAATAAATTACATGGTCGCCTTCACCTATAGATAATGGCACTGATATAAAAAACCTTTTCTTATATGATTAATTCGCTTTCAACCATGAGACCTAAGTCACTTATGGGACACAACATTGCAACTCAAAGTGTTCCTGTTTCGCAAAAGCATAAATGATGCCTTCACCTACCTACTACTCAAGAGACTAGGGTTTTAGTTAGTTAGTTAGGGACGTTCAATTATTTAATAAAAAAATAATGTATTTAACTCAAAATACGATTGTGTAAATTTTAATCTTTATATTTGACGTAATTATAGTTAAACTGGTTAAAAGTTGTGTTTGTATTTAATGTAATAAAAATTACTTTGCAAAGTTTATCAATGAAGATAATTAGCGATAAATTACGACAAATAGTTGGTCGATTTTATTGACATATCCTGTGTCTCCTTACATATCTGTGTTATTTTTATCCACAGAATTAAAGTTCTCACGAGAAAATCAATTTACATTAATGCTCAATGTAAAGAAATTACGCTAAAATTTATTTTAGATACGCCTGTATTTAAAATAAATTTAAAAATAAAAATTTACAAACAAATTTGCTTTATATTCTTTGAATAGTTATAGTGAATATTTTTAAATATTTGGGAAGCTCATCTGAGTACCTATAGTCATATCCCGCCAAGTAGCAATTACTTACTCTTTATAAATTTCGGTTAAAAAAGTAGGTGAGTTAGCTTACCCACAAGTACAAGGAATCTAAAATTTTAGTTCCCAAGGTTGGTGGCGCATTGGCGGTGTAAGAAATGGTTGATATTTCTTAACATTTGTATGAATGTCGGTGACTACTCAGAATCAGGTACCACCTGCCAGTTTGCCTACCTAATGAAATAATAAAAACATATTTGGTAATATATAAAAAGTATTACCTAACGGTCGTAGTAGTCTATTTATATCTATATAAATAAAATGATAGAGGTCTGCATTTGTGCGCGCATCACGGAAAAACTGCTGGATAGATTTCAAGGAAATTTTCTTAATTTTATTTCTTAGACACTTGGCCCTTATCAAAAAAGAAATTGATTGCAATATCTTCATTTAATTAAAATTTATTAAAGTTTCAAGAAACAACGATTTGTATATGCACTGCGTGTTCAGTGGTCAAGCAACGCGGATGAAGTCGCGGGTATCTGCTAGTCTAGTATATATTTTGTATATTTTCAGGTCGTATTCGCCGCTCTCCTGGCTGTTGTAGTCGCTAGCCCCGGCCTAGTTGGACCCATTGCGTCTCCTTGGGGACACGGTCTCGTTGGTGGTCACGCTGTGGTCAGCGCTCCCATCATTAGCGCCCCCATCGTCAAACAAGCCGTCCCTGTAGCCACCTCATACGCTAACACAGTCAGGGTAAATAAATAAATATATTAATTTTATATACATTTATCGCACATAATTAAAAATGTTCAAGTCATGTTACGAACAACAGCTTATTTAGATCATTTCGTCTATTTCTTTTATTTGTGACCAGTTTTCGCGCAAAAACGGCTAGACGACTTGAGGCCGGATTTTAAATTAAAATTTAATTCGTCAATACCTATATAAAAACTCATTTACCAAATCTTTTCCTATAAGAAACTTGTTATTTAATATTAATAAGTTAAACTATCAACATAGCGATTCAAATTTCGTAAAATTTTGATTTTAGGTACTACAATTGGTTTCAACTCCTAAGAACGAACTCTCGTATTTAAATATATCAGTTTTTATTTATAAAACGTTATTATTAAATAAGTAAACGTAAAATGTTTTCTTACAGATCGCGACTCCTGCTGTTGTAGCTGCACATGCACCGATTGTTGCCGCCCATGCTCCAGTTCTAGCTGCCCCTCTCGGTCATGGCTTAGCCCACGGCTGGTAAGCGACAAGCTTACTAAGCCTCGCATTAACCCGGCTTCAGTCAAGACACGCAACAGTCAATTTTATTTAATTCATAAGTTATGCTCATTGGAAATTTTGTTTCGATATACAAATAAATTAGATATTTATTTATAATTCGAGTGTTTTACTCATCCATTCTCAAAAAATGTCAAAAGTATGTGGGTTATTTTTAGTTAAAATATTTATATAAAATTCTCTTAAATAGGTCAAAATGTATTTATTTTTAGGATGAAATAAAAACCTGTTTAAGATAATATGTGCAACTATATATTTCTGTCTGGATATAAAGTAATTAATGACACAGCAAACAATAGTGGATACACCTATGTCCATATATGGTACAAGTATTCCGCATACCATTTAATGCGGCCAGTATCTGTCGGTGTTCTATATAAACTACGAGCTGTTATTATTTAGCAGCGTATTGAATTCTATTTCATTTTCTCTTGAAATTTTTCTTCCTGCCAAGGTATTGTTAAGAATTTTTGAGCAGAATTACAATGTTGTTTTTAGCTACAACGTTTCTTATGTAACGTTTGATTGTACCGTTTCAGACCAACCAAAAGTTTTTGTTTTCTATCACATTTCCTGCACTTTAATGTTATCAAGATTTTATTTAAAATTTTGAACATTACCAAATATTTAAAGAAAATTAAAAACTTTTCTCTTATTAAGAGTCCTCAGTTATTGCTGATGCTTTAATGATAATGATTTCAAATATATACAACGTAGCAGCTCTATACAGATAGTAGAGCAAACCCGCCCATTGGTCCGGTGGCAAGGAACGAAAGCTCGCTCAAGGCCGCACAGTAAACCTTAACATTTCGCTTTATAGAATAATAATAAAAAGAAATAATAATCACCGTACTTTAAACAAGTCAACGGGCTTAAATTACTGTGCTAGCCCGACTTGTTCGACATTTCATATATATTTATAACAGTCTTTAAAACTTGATTTAAAAAGAAGTTTAATTTATTGTTCTTTATGCTTAAAAACTGAGAGCGAATAATTGAAATATTTCAAGTTTTTAAACATAAGTGATAATAAACAAACATACTTCTTTATTATCACTGTATGTATTCGTGGCTTTTTTATCATTAGTAAATAAATAATTATTTTAGAATGTGAATATTTAACAAAGATAAGGTGTTCAGAATAAGGAAATCAGCAGTTGCATTTAAACTAAACCAATATGCTATACGACTTTAGTACATAACTTTGTGACGTATGCAAAATATGAATATACTCCTACTTTAAGTCTACCTATCTATCCTAGCTACCTATTTCGTTTTCACATGAGTACAATTATGATTATATCCCGTGATAGTTTTAAATTAAAAGATATATAAACAAACACGATATTACAATAAGAATCGAGCTAAGCTATTCAACCGCCCGCATTGTCTTAATACCTTAATACCCACAACTTATTGTAAAACAAAACTAAGTTTGGAAAAAGCATTCATTGATTTGTATGCATTTAAATAACATACCTATGTAACCCGACACCCGTGGTACCTTTAAATTGAATTTAGTATATAGATACAAAAAAGTAAAAATTCGTAGATTTCCACTACAGTTATCGTATTTCCGTAATAATATATATTTTAAATACAAACATTAAATATTATAGCTCAGAAATTCGCTTGCAAAGTACACGAGCTGGGAAATTAGTTTAATTTCGATTCCAAAACTAAAATATATAAATGTATATATAATTTGAAAATTCCGTTTTGCGATTCGAATTTTTTGTTTGAATTCAATAAAACTATCAAACAATACTTCACCTCTTATACACTATATAGTAATCTTTTTTCAATTTACCACGATCAAGTAATGTTATTTCTAAACGACATTTCTGTTTTGATGAGAATAAATATATTCACCAGATGTTAAATTAATATGGTAGAATTGTTTTTCATTTAATTTTTTAATACAAATAACAAAATTGTCTAAGAATAAAGGAGAAATTTACAAAAGAATAATAAATATGAAATAAGTAATAAATATGTGAACATTTTAATTACAAATTCCTATATAAAATTTAATTGTAAGGAATTATGACTTGTGACAGTTTGCGGTACTAAATGCTTTCGGGGCGACATATTAATTTCATGCGATGAGTAGGCGTATATCTTCGTATGAACTTTACTTTTTATACGTTTGGATCTTGAGTATAAATACGTTCGACGCCCGAAAGAAAGTATCAGTGTGTATTCCCTAGTCGATCACTTCTGAACTAACACAGACCACGATGAATTCGCTGGTGGTGTTATTTTCTTTGATGGCGCTGGCTGCCGCCAAGCCTGGTTTGCTCAATTCTGGTATAGTGAGCTACGCAGCTCCCGCCGTAGTGGTGGCTCCAGCAGCGGTTTCACACCAGTCCCGGGTAGATATCAAATCATCACCAGCTATAGTTGCTACTGAATCAGTAGCACCACTGGCTCGTGCCGTTATCGCTGAACCTGCAATTGTTGGAGCTCCCGCATCGATTGCCTACGCTTCGCCTGCTCTCTACGCTGCACCAGCTGCGTTTGCAGCACCGGCTGCCTATGCTGCTCCATTGGCTGTTGGCGCCCCCGCTGCCGTATCATCTCAGTCCCGTGTCGACATCAAATCGTCTCCAGCTATTATCGACACTTTTGCCGCTGCACCTGTTTTCAACACAATTGGCGGCATTCCAGTTGCATACAGCGCTCCTATCGCTACTACCTACACGTCATCGATCTACTCACCAGCAATCGCTCCCGCCGTGCCAGTTTTAAAAACTGCTGACATTGAGCCTTCGCCATCTGTTGATGCTGCTGCTTTACCCGTAGCTCCTACTGAAACACCTGAAGTAGCCGCTGCTCGTGCAGCTCACCTTGAAGCTAAGGCTCTTGAGGAGCATAAAATCCAGAAACGTTCACCTGGATACTTAGCCGTTGCACCAGCAGTATCTGCATACTCAGCCCCAGTCATATCCAGTTACGCAAGCCACTTCGTGCATCCAGCAACTTTCACTCGCACAGGAGCACCCATTGCTCTATCAGCACCAATCCTCACTAGCGCTTATGGAATCCATCCTTACTAAGTGCCGTCATTGAAGAGAGGAGAAGAGTCCTTGGTTCAGTTGTGAAGACGGATTGATTAAACTTTAATCTGAAATAAACAAACACAAACAGATTATTTTGTTTTTATTTACTTAAAATTGTATCAACAATCTAAAAATATAAAATAATGAATTGAGCAATAAATCTTAATAATTGTGTAACAAAGTTTATAAGCATATTTATTTTTAATTAACCTAATTAAAACTGATAACTTTTAAAGATTTTCAAATGAGCGTCAACCCATCTCGGCCATGCTCCTTTTTCCGAATCGGTCGTCCTTTCGAGGACTTCTGTATGTATAATTATTTTTAAACATTTATTCGAGTCGTGATAGAAACGTGTACTCCATAGATTTTTTTATATTGATTTAAAATACATTTTATTTATCGTGTAGTTCCTGTTCCCGTGGTAATACGGAGACATTATGTAGCCTATGTTACGCTGATAAAATGTAGCTTCCCATTGGAGAGGAATTTTTAAAATCGGTTTAGTGGTTTATGTATGAAAGCGTAACAAACAACCAAACAAACTCACTTTCGCATTTATAATATTAGTTAGAATTATATTAATATTTTTACATTATAGTTTTTATATATTTCAAAAAATATAATGGCTTAAACGATTTTACTTAAACTTAAACAATACTAACTACAACTAATTTAAACAATTTTGTGTCTTCTTCTTTCGAATGTTAAATCAATAAGGACAGAAAGAGATAAATCAGTGTTTAACTAAACAGTTCTTAGCAACGTTTATAATCCTTCCATTCCACTCCTCCACTATTCCTTTTACGGTCTAGTTTCGAATAATAGTAGCTAAACTAGTAAGCACTATGAAAATTAACATTACTTTCAACATGGCATTTACTATTTATATGTGAGAAAACTGAGAAACCTGATCGAGCTAAGTACAAAAAGGTAATGAAAAAAAAAGATTGTCAGACACTGATCTCGTATATATAATCGTGCAAAAATATATTTAATAAAACTAAGGTGAAACTATAAAAATACAACACATAATATGTCTAATGTCTATCATTCATTTATTCAGTTTAACAATGAATTAATGTTGCTCTTTCTTTTATTATTCATTTGACAGCCGTCAGTAAGGCCGTAAATATTTAAAATTAAAAAAAAAACATAATTTTGGAATTCTTTCTTCATATACAAATCGTAACCACAGCTCTGACTTTGAAATAAAATTATTTTACCAGTTATAAGAATCTAAAAATATGCTTTCCTATTTTATTCTAGGGATAAGGAATAATAAAATACTCTCCAGGAGTGATTATTATAAACCAAATCAAATTAGTCGTGGTCCACTATGACGTCATTCTTTTAAGTTATAAGAAACTAAAAATATGCTTTCCTATTTTATTCTAATGATAAGGAATATCAAAATACTCTCCAAGATTGAATATAATAAACCAAATCAAATCAGTCGTTCACTATGACATCATACTTTTATGAACACAGAAGCTTTATATTTTCCATTATCGATATTAAGAAAACTCTCGGTGCAATGTTGAAATATCTATTCAGTGATACACGCGTCCGTATGGGTATTGTTTTCACGGACCACGTGTGACCCAGCCTTCATCGCTAACACGAGAAAATCCACCAACAAATAAACAGCTTCGCTTTACAAGTTCACTAAGTAATAAATTTATTCTTCGTGTAATAAACTAAACTGACTTTTACTGAACGTAAAAAACAAAAGAAAATAACAATTACAATATACTAAACAAAATCTTCCTTTTTATAATAACTTAAAAGTCTATTTATATACAAATACATATATATACAGCAAACACAAACACTATAAACATATTTTATAATTATTTGTAGTAAATAGAATTAGTTATGTTTTTCTACGTATTCCTATATTATGATGTTTTTCATGGAGCTTTTGATAACTCCATTAAAAGATTCTCAAGAAGAAATATGTTTGTTATACACTTCTTCGAAACCACCTATATAATTAAATCCTTCGGTATTTCAAACAAACTATATTCAAAATGTTATTTAGTATTAGTATTTTTTGTAACTGGTAAAAACTGCCAGAATAAATTATAATACTTAATAACAGATATTTAGATAAGGTATATATCAAGTATTTAGCGTATTATCCTGTTCCTATTTTATTCTAAACAAATTTGCCTTTATTAGATTATATTGGAATATTAAAATTATAATTATCGACAAAAATAAGAAATACAAGTGTGTTTTAGTTTAAAAAGATTTTGTATATTCTAATAGAACATACGTTTAAAACTTAATAAAATATATATAATTATAATGTTTTTTTTAGTAAAGTATCGTAATTTGTATTTATTTTAATTATTATAATTCTGACAATAAGGTAATGATTTTTTGCTACTTTTAAGTTTAACCTTAAATATTTTACCTTGAAGTTGCTATTTGAATCGCAATTTTTATTATTTGTATTAAACATTTTAAGATGTTCAATTTTTACCCTTGTAATAAAATACTAGACTAATAAACATGTAAAAACTAGCCTGTCTGTATTCTACGACACGAGTAAGCCATTGATTAGATCGCAATTAAATTGAATATAGATAGCGTGAATGGAACCTGGATATCGCGGATAAAGTCACGGAGAACATCTAATACTTAAAATATTTATCAAACAGAATAAAAGTTTCAAGTTTCATTATACTGATTATATGTGAAAAATGTAAGAATAAATAGAACGTAGTGTCTATTATCTGCATCATTGCAGTGGATACATCAACATTATAATTTGAAACTCATATAATTAATAATAGTTCCTAATTCACATATTAGATAAATTTAAATGAAAATCATTACAATTCATGTATTATTTTGGACGCATTGATATATAGACCGAAGACTTCCGTCTAAAAAAAATCGTATACATATTTTAGCACATAATAAAAAACAATGTTGGTTGACACCGGCAATCTAAGACTATCATTTGAAGGTGATTCGGTAGCATTTTTTGTGGCTGATAAGTTTTGGATCTTACTATATAAGCATTTGTAGCTGAGTGTGGGGCATCAGTCGAGTTCTTTCATCGATCGAACATCTCAACATACTACAATGTTCAAGTTGGTGGTTTTATTGTCCGTGGCCGCTTTGGCTGCTGCCAAACCCAGCCCGTACGTACCCATAGCGTACACCGCGGTGCCAGCTGTCAGCTCTGTGTCGCAGTACAGCAGCAACGTCGTCCACGGATCGCCCGTCGTGCCTGCTGTGTACAGCGCTGCATACACACCATACGTAACTGGCGTCGTACCTTTCACTACCCTTTCGCAAGCACCTAACTCTCCCGCTGTCGTACTCGATGCCGTTAACGGAGTACCTTTGGACACCCCTGAAGTAGTCGCCAGCCGCATCGCTCACTACCAAGCCAAGGCACTCTCCGGTGTGCACCATCTCGCCAAGCGTTCGGTCGTGCCAGTAACCTACAGTTCCGTTGTTGGTCCCGTAGCCTCTGTTGCTCCTGGTTACCGCAGCGTTGTGTCTCCGTTAGCCTACTCATCTCCCTTTGTGACTGGCTACACTGCTCCCTACCCAGCCACCTACGCCTACTCCGCTGTAGTGCCTAAGGCTCTGTCCGTGCACCCCTGGTAACTCGATCGAATTACAACGAACAAAGTTTGATTTTTTTAAACTATTGTATGTTATTGTAAGTCAACACTGCCGAAATAAATGATTTTTTAAAAACAGAATCTTTTATTTTTTTCTATTTAATTATATCGTTTTCATATTTTTGTAATTTCTCAACTTTCTTCGATAACTATGTGACATGAAATAATATTTTATACTATCTTATTTTTATATGCGACAACAGAGAAAATAAAACAAGTTTACCGCAGTCAGTCAGACAGTCACTAATGCAGTCAGTTTAACAATAAAAAAATAACAATTATAATACCATAATAATTCTTTGTAACACAAATCTAATAAGAACTAAATACTTATACATGTATAACTATAATATACAATTTAATAAGAAGAATTAAGGAGATGAAAACTTCATTGAAAGAAAGAACATAAAAAGATTTATTAAATTAAATATTATTCATTTATTTGTTATACAAAGGATTTAGAAATTCTAATATCACAAATATATTGTTACATTTGATCTAATATGTGATAAAACTTTTAACAAAACAAAAACCGACTTCATAGGAAAAATAAATTAATATGCACTAAAAAGTAAAAAAATAATTGCGTATTCTTCTATAATTTGATAATTAATTTCCTATTTTCTACTCATCAATATGTAGGTACGAATGTGTTGAGTGGTTGATAATGTATTTACAATTATTGTTACTTTTGGAGTCGATGTCAGCCAAGATGGGTTTATAACTACATACATAGTTAGTTATAGGTGAGATGTGCTTGTGTCACACGCGCAACTTTACGAGGCGAATAAAAGAGATTTGTAATGTGTATGTTTTTGTTTGTTTTTAAAAGATTCCCGTATTATTATTGCTAGGTATATTATAGTGTTTCCTTAGCTGACATCGACTCCAAAAATAACAATAATTGTAAATACATTATCAACCACTCAACACATTCGTACCTACATATTGATGAGTAGAAAATAGGAAATTAATTATCAAATTATAGAAGAATACGCAATTATTTTTTTACTTTTTAGTGCATATTAATTTATTTTTCCTATGAAGTCGGTTTTTGTTTTGTTAAAAGTTTTATTTATTTTTCGATTTTTAGTGAATCTGAAGTACACTCACTAATTTGGTAGAATATGGGTAGACCTACTAAACGTGCAGCTCATATGAGACAGCGCCGTTTATATTATTATTTAAATATATTAATCTAAAACAGTGAAACGTAAAGAAAAATGTATTTTGGTACTTAATTAATAAATATTAGTTAATATGGTTAAATGTATGAATATAAATTAACATGTTTTGATTAAATAGATTTAGTTGGTGGGGTGTTGGGCAGCCATAACATAATCAAATAATTATTTCTAGTAATAATTAAATAAACTGTATGTTTATAGATGTTGTGTTATACCATTCTTCACCTAAAAAATATGACGGAATGTCTGTATATTAAAAAAAGGGGAAGTATCTATATTATCCTAACTAATATTATAAATGCGAAAGTAAGGGTGTTTGTGACGCTTTCACGCCTAAACCACTAAGCCGATTTAAAAAATTCTTTCACCAATGGAAAGCTACATTATCAAGGAGTAACATAGGCTACATTTAGTCCCCATATTCCCACGGGAACGGGAACTACGTGGGTGAAACCGCGGGAAAAATACTAGTAATCAATATATAAATATACATAAATATAACCTGTATATAAGAGTACATATACGATTCTATATATATATATTTATAATTTTCAAAATTGGTCTTAACTTTTAGGAGATGTTCAAATATGTTTCAATTACAAACATATACATATATACTAATGCTTACATGCATAACTCATATTATAAAGAGGAAAGATTTGATTTTTGTTTGATTTTTTATTACGAATTAAATCAAAAACTACTCGACCGATTTTAAAAATTCTTTCACCCTTAGAAAGCTACGTCTTTACCGAGTAACATAGGCTATATTATATTTTCAAAATCTTATAGATCCCTACTTAAAATGGAGCAACGTAACCCAACGTATCAAACTGTTGCCTATAAAAGTTATTATTTCGCGTGCGCTGCGAAAACTATTGACGGTATATAAAGAAGTGTTTTATACAATAGTATTACAATTACTTGATCATAACGATGTTATGGTAGGTGAATGAAAAATCTAGATAGCCTATAAAAGATTCGGCCGTGTATCGTTAGTTTGCTACTAAGAATTGAAGATTTCCGTTACTCTGTCATGGATCCTATAATCAGAATCTAACCAAACTATCATCAAACAACCCTTGAAGTATACTCTTTCGAATAAAAAAAAAATCATCGAAATCCGTTGAATAGATATCGAGTTATTCGTCCATTTGTCGCGCACATACCTCATGCAAATTTACGACTTATACGGTTTTCTCATGGATTCCACTGTCAAAACTGGACCAAAAAAAAATGGGACCAATGGGAAAGCAAACCCTTTCAAATAAAAAAAAATCATCGAAATCGATTCATCCAGTCGAAAGATATGAGGTAACAACGTCAAAAAAAAAAAAAAAACATACAGACGAATTGATAACCTCCTCCTTTTTTTGAAGTCGGTTAATTAAGGAAAACGAGACTAAGGCTTAGGATATATAGGTGCTGAAACTACTGCAAGCGAAGTACGTACGTACGTCCATAAGTTAGAAGCTGTGATAGAACCATCCATCAATAAGTACAATCATAACCACAGGCACAATAGCACCAGCACATCGATTAGACATTAGACCATATTTAAATATAAGATGTCCAAAACATTTGTCTTAGATATCAATAGGAAAGCCTTTGGCCGCTTGTCGGCAATTGAGATAGAGATTCCAGTTATAACGAATCTCAAACAAGAATTAATGATTTCGATTGCAATTCTAAAACTCTTTCATTCCGTACTATGAATTCAATTGACAGTTTTGCCTTTAAAAGATTCGTGTTCGGTATTTGGAAATTGTTATTATGAAGAAAAACGTATTTTTCTTATTTTTATGTATATATTTAATTATTGAATTTGAGCGCCTTCAATGTTTACGCTCGTATATTCTTTTGTTTTTAGTGCTAATATGAAGTAAACTAGGTATTAGTTTGTTTTTCGATTTTATTAATTTTTAATATTTGTAATCATATTACATTTGAAAAGAAAGAAATAATAAGTTCTATTGAGTGGTGATAACATTTCTTTTATAAAGTAATTAATCAGTCAAAACAAAATATAATTATGTATATATTTATAACATTTTATTTTCATTATTTACAAATACAAATATATTTAAATATTTATTAATGATATGTTGATGTCTTATACACGTATATAATACTATAGAAAAAATAAAATAGGAAAAAACCTTACTATATTATTAGCATTATTTTAACTTTCTTGTTGATAAACAAGCTAATCATAAAAAATAATCTAAATGATAAATTGTACACCAGAAGAACCAAGTAGCAGTAACAGTCTGGAGTTATGAAGTTAGTGACGTACTCTCGGTGCCTCGAAATGCTTAATGTGTGCGTGTTGAATATTTGTCTGGACTTTGTGAGTAAGGGATGATACTCTCTTGACTGTAACAACTCATAAATAGGTCACCAAAATTTGGTCAGGATTACATTTAGAGATTTAAATACGATTTGTGAGACATCAAAATACATATATATATATATATTTTTTAATAAGGATATCATTTTATTTACATTAAAACCTTAACAAAATACAAATAACATTTAAAAATAATTATTATACAAGTCGTGACCGCGTGGAATGGTGGCAAGAATGCTAACAGCATTTCCCCTTTGAATCGCAATTCCGATTCTCTGGGCGAAAAATTAACCAGCCCTCCTGTCACCAGTGGAGGCAATAAGGCGGGGAGTAATATTTTGGATGATTTTTTTGGCACTATTACTCCAATTAATGATTTTAAAAACTTTTAATTTTATAAAGGTAAGTTCATATTTAATTTTATTGACAACAATCCGAACATCACGTGTCTTATAAAATATTGTTACACACATATGTAATACACTTATGTAAAATACACACATAAATCAAAATGAATCGTGCATCTTAATCCGGCCATCGCCCGCTGTGATGCAACAACCAGTCTGACCATCGGCCATGAACTTGAATTCATAAGCACGCGCAATCGATGCATATTTACCGTTATACCTCTATAAAACGGCGATCCACAATTTTATACTACGAATAACAGAACTCGACTTCAAAATGTATCGACAAATATTTATATTTTATTTAATATGTAAAGTCAACAGTCAACTACATCAACTACCTGTTATATACGCTGCGCCGAGTGCAGTCTCATATCAATCCCGAATAGACGTAAAGCATTCATCTGAAATTATTGCACATGTGGTATACAGTCCAGCTATTTATGCGACATACCCAACGATGGAACAGAGAACAAGTAATTTAGTGTTGACCCCGGTGACAAACGATGTGGTTCTTACACCTATAGCATTAAGCTTCTTTCAAAACCTACCATTGGCAAGAGCTCTAGAACATCCGATTTCTATTGGACAAAATCAAGACTCTGAAGAAGTGACGAAGAACGGGATTGTACACACGAAGGTAAATGAAAAAATTGACGAAGGAACGACAGATAATAACATCGTATCTACACAAGTATGACACACGCATAATACCAGCATAATATTTAACAATGAGAGTTCGAGGCTGATAATAACAATGTTGCGTAAATAACTTGTCATGAAATAATCTAATTCGATTGTTTTTTGTTTGAAAATTATTTTATCTGTTATTATATTATATATCTAACTTTTAGGTAACAAATTATACTTGAAAGTTGTTTTGATTTGTTACCAAGTTAGTATGTATTAATTAAATATGAAAATGTAAAAATAAATAAATAGTAATAAGATTCTGCCATTTGCAGTGGACACATAAACATTATAATGTCACACTCATATTAATAATAATAGTATTCCTAATTCACATATCTTAGACCATTAGTTAGATTTAAATAAAAATCATTATCATGTTTTATTTTGGACGCTTTGATATTTAGACGGAAGACTTGTCTAAAAAAAGTCGTATACATATTTTAGCATATAATAAAAAACAATGTTGGTTGACACCGGCAATCTAAGACTATCATTTGAAGGTGATTCGGTAGCATTTTTTGTGGTTAATAAGTTTTGGATCCTACTATATAAGCATTTGTAGCTGAGTGTGGGGCATCAGTCGAGTTCCTTCATCGATCGAACATCTCAACATACTACAATGTTCAAGTTGGTGGTTTTATTGTCCGTGGCCGCTTTGGCTGCTGCCAAACCCAGCCCGTACGTACCCATAGCGTACACCGCGGTGCCAGCTGTCAGCTCTGTGTCGCAGTACAGCAGCAACGTCGTCCACGGATCGCCCGTCGTGCCTGCTGTGTACAGCGCTGCATACACACCATACGTAACTGGCGTCGTACCTTTCACTACCCTTTCGCAAGCACCTAACTCTCCCGCTGTCGTACTCGATGCCGTTAACGGAGTACCTTTGGACACCCCTGAAGTAGTCGCCAGCCGCATCGCTCACTACCAAGCCAAGGCACTCTCCGGTGTGCACCATCTCGCCAAGCGTTCGGTCGTGCCAGTAACCTACAGTTCCGTTGTTGGTCCCGTAGCCTCTGTTGCTCCTGGTTACCGCAGCGTTGTGTCTCCGTTAGCCTACTCATCTCCCTTTGTGACTGGCTACACTGCTCCCTACCCAGCCACCTACGCCTACTCCGCTGTAGTGCCTAAGGCTCTGTCCGTGCACCCCTGGTAACTCGATCGAATTACAACGAACAAAGTTTGATTTTTTTAAACTATTGTATGTTATTGTAAGTCAACACTGCCGAAATAAATGATTTTTTAAAAACAGAATCTTTTATTTATTTTTTTCATTAATTTATATTCTTATATCATATTTTTGTTGTTACTCAATTTTCATCGATTAATTATGTGATATGAAATAATAAAATATATTATTTTATTTTTATGCGACAACAGAGAAAATGTAACATATTTAACCCAGTCCATGTTACTTTGCCTATTTAACAATAAAAATTAACAATTATAATACCATAATAATTATTTATGATACAGATCTAATAAAAACTAAATATAAATACATATATAACTATAATATACAATTTAATAAAAATAATTAAGGGGATGAAAAGTTCATTGAAAAGAAGAAAATAAAAAGATTGATTAAATTAAATATTATTAATTTATTTGTGAGGTGATTTGTGAGACTTAGAAATTCTAATATCACAAATATGTTCCATTAGTAATCTTATATGTGGAAACGAGACTAAGGCTTAGAATACATAGATACTGAAACTACTTCAGGCGAAGTACATACGTACGTACTCGTACGTACAACCATAAGGTAGTGCCTGTGACAATCCAACAATTGGTACAATCCTTACCACAGGGACAATAGCACCATCACATCCGATTAGACCATATTTAAATATAAGATGTCCAAAACATTTGTATTAGATATCAATAGGGATAGCCTTTGGCCGCTTTTCGGCATTTGAGTTTGAGATTCCAGGTATCTCAAACAAGAATTTATGATTTCGATTGCAATTCTAAATAATAAATAATAATAAAACTTTTTATTTCAGGACTAGCCCATATAGTGTTAGTAAAACATATTTTTTAAACTTTACAAATTTTAAAATACAATACAATAATAAAAAAATAATTACATTTTTTTTTAGATCATAATATTTATCAATAACAATTTAAAATTTTAATTTAATTTAAATAGTTTTTTAACATTATATTTAATATTTTATTATTATAATTTAATATAATTTTTTTTTTAATCAAGCAGTTATTTAATTTTAAAACAAAAAACCATAAATAAAAATATAAAAATAAAAACAAAGCAATTAATTACAACAATTCTTAAAACTACGTTAGTAATACGTGGGCACGATCCCAGGACCTCCAAAGGGGACTATCTAGCTTTACAGCCAGTGTGTTGAGGAGTTTATTGGAGCTGTTTACTAATCTGCTCATAGTGGACGCAGTCCGCTTGCGTATGATCGCATAGTAGTCATCTACACGAGCTTCCGCAAACATTGCCGACGCGCTGCAGTATCGAGGCTTCTTCAATAAAATCCTCAGCACATTGTTGTACTGAACACGCAGAGCATTGTATGCTCGTCGGGAGTAGTTCTCCCACAGACCGCACGTGTGGAAGGACTGGCAAAAGGCTTTTAAAACTGTTTCAATCCATACTATGAATTCAATTGACATTTTTTCTTTTTATAGATTCGTATTCGTAGAAAAACACTATTTCCTATTTTTTATTTATATATTACATTATTGAATTTGATCGCCTTCAATGTTTACGCTTGAATATTGTTTTGTTTTTAGTCCTAATATAAAGTAAACTAGGTATTACTTTGTTTTTCATTTTATTTTATATTTAATATTTGTAATCATAATACATTTGATAAGAATCGAATAATAAGTTTTATTGAGTGGTGATAACATTTCTATTATAAATTAATAAATCAGTCAAAGTCACTACATATTATAATACAAAGTCCCCCGAGGTTCCTGTCTATCTGTATGAATGCGATGTACTAAAAAAACCATAGAACCGATTTTCATACAATTTTCACCAATGGCCAAAATGATTCAACAGCAAGGTTTACGTGAATATTTCATTAATATTTTCTGTAAAATTGTTGAAATATGACGATAATTAACACAAAACTCATTTGTTTTTATATGATTATTGGACTTTCGCTTTAAATGGGTTCACCTCGAAATCACAGGAATGATTCATTTTAAAATTTGAATAATTAAAGTATGAAACTGGCTGTACAACAAACTTTATAGATAACAGAGAGATCTGAAATAATCTAAGCAGATTTTATGAAATGTTAATAAAAAAAAAAGTAATAAAAATGATAAATGATCATAAAAACTAATTGCCTACCAATTAAAACTAAAAACAATAAAAGTTATTTTTTATTAATATATGCTCCATAAAATACAGATATGGATTAAACATAAAACTTATTTTAACAATCAATACTTTTATACAATATTATACTTTAGGTTAAATACCTGTTTTTTTAATGTAAATGTTCCAATATGGCCTCGTAATTGAACTTTTCATCTAGTAATAAGATTATTTATAAAATGAGTATTGTATGCATAGGACTGGTTTACAAGAATAAAAAACTTTATATTTTGAAGGTGAATTTATTTTATTTACAGTGATCTAACATGTATGTACAATAACGAAAAATAACTGTAAGTAAATTTAGAATTTTGGGATGTTATTTTCTTTACATTATTTTTTTGGGTTGATTTTTGACACTTAAATGTGAGATATCAAAGCGGGGCTCGAGTAGACAGCAGGGCTCGCGTAGACAGCAGGGCTGGAGTACAGAGCAGGGCTTGAGTACGAATAAGAAGTAATAGCTGGTGAACTCTTAATGTCAACTCTTGATTGATGCGAGAAGGAGGCTGGTGCTGAGTATGCTGGGAAGCCAAGAAGAACTGATCGTTTTTTAATCAAATGTGAGTAAGTGATTGGAGTAGCAGGCACAAATGTCGGCGTCGACAGGATAGGTGCATGAGCGGTATATGTTGATGCAATCAAAGGAGTTGCTGCCGCGTATGTAGGAGCAATATATGTAGTAGGTAAGATGAGACCAGCTGACCGCTTTTTAATCAAATGAGTGACGGGACTGTAGATTGGCGCAGAGTAAGCTGTTGTAAAAGGAGCGGCCGCGGTGTACGAGTACGTGGCAGCCAACGGAGCAGCTGCGTACGAAGCCAAAAACGGAGTTGGTGCAATGTAGCTTGGTGCATGATAAGATCTGATGAATCCAGGAGATCGCTTTTTGATGAGATGGGCTAAAGGTGTGCTGTAAGCCCAAGGCGCGGAATATAATGCTGGTGAAGGGTGGATGACACTGCTGGCCTGGTTGGTGATAGTCGTAATAGCTGGTGATATGTAGCTTCTGGAGTAGGCCAAAGGTGAAAATAACACACTGGGTTCTCCCACCGCCGCGGCGAAGAAAGCACACAACACCACCAATTTGAACATCTTGGTCTGTGTTGTTCGGATGAGAAGCAACTGATGCCCGAAACTGTTTTGCATTGTATTTATAGAAAGTTATAGTAAGGGCGATCTCGTATTGTAAACCGGTGTAAGAAGGTCATTCAGGAAGCTGATATTTACACAGAGCAAGGACATCCAGAACTTCACACTACTCAGTTCATCACTGTCAAGATAGTCCAACGACATGAATTTAAAGCGAACGATATTAAATGTACGACTTTTTTATTTAAAAATAAAATTCCAAGCAGTAAAATAAATTCATTATTTACTTCGACTTTTTAATCACAACTTTGTTGAAGTAATATTGTCATCACATCAATAACGAACGTGTTACCTTATTTTAAAAGAAATATGGGCTTTTATGAATTAAACCTAATCCATATTCAGCATAAACTGTTAGAAAAGCTATTAGACAACTAACTGAAAACCGTTTTTATTTTATTTAAATCTTGTTTAAAAATATTCATAATTTTTTTATACTTTGTTAACATTAGGTGAGTTAAGATATGTTAATACGTTCTATTAAATCTAATCTGTTAAGCCTTTGGCATTTAAGATAAGTATATTATATACTAATTTAGAGTTCATTGATGGTTCTTATTGAATCCACTGGTGGTTTTACATATAGTATCTATAAATGACGATTCTGAAGTGCCTTAAAATAAATTAATTAGTTTTAGATTCTATTGATTTTGCTTCAATAGGTCAACTGTATATGGGCCGCTTAGACTAATCCCCAGGGTTATTGAGGTTCTCTAGAACAAAACAAATTCATTTATTCAATGTAGAATCACTACATTATTAATGATCAAATTTAAAACGAAATAATTAATTGTAATAAGACTCAGAGGGATTTTGTATCAATATTTGTATTTAGTTAGGAATTTTAATTAAAATTATTAACATTTCATATCAACCTAAAACATAGTATCGATCTCATAGTGTATAAGTACTAGTTTTGGTTTTATAATTTGTTATGTAAAAATGTTGTAATAATTTTGTTATGTTGTTTATTTTAAGTGATAATTTGATGGTGTAACTATCTCAATAATAAATATCCTGGGACATTATTCACACACGGCCATCTGATCCCAAACTAAGCAGAGCTTGTACTATGGAAACCAGACAACTGATATACTACATAAACTACTTTTTTTTTAAATACATACTTATATAGATAATTACACCCAGACTCAGGACAAACAGACATGTTCATGCACACAAATGTCTGTCCTGGGTGGGAATCGAACCCACGACCTGCGGCGTGTAAGGCAAGCGTCTTACCAACCACGCCAACCGGCTCGTCAAACAATATATAAATAAAAAAATAAAAATCAATAGTACTAAAGATAGAATGGTGGATTAAATTTTACACATTTTGTGACATCTCTTCTCAAGTAAGTGACTATAATATATCTTATTGAGAATAAATATCTTATTTATATGATAAATGCTTTATGCAGACCAGCATTATAACTCTCGCTGCGGTTTCACCCTCGTATAATTAATAAAAATATAATGAATAAAAATAAGCCTAGAACCTTCCATGATAAAAGGACTATACAACACAAAAATATTTTTTCAATTCGAGCCAGTTATTCCTGAGATTAGCCGGATCAAACATACACTCTTCAGCTTTATATATTAGTATAGATTATTCTTGACAGTCAACAACATAAGTAATTAGTTTGCGTTCTACATTCATGTAATAAAATGTGCATTGCCCGACCAAAAAGTTTGTCTATGATATCAAGTGACACGTGTACCAAGTTTATATTTGTTCCTTCTCCTTTGTAACAATGACATGAGTCTGAACAAAAGGTATATCTGATATTATTAAAAAAAACATTGAAATCAATACGAACCCATTAAGGATTCTGAATCGATATTGTGTATTTTGGAAGCTTTTTCTCGTAAAGCTAATGCGCTGTCAAACAGCCCTTTGTGCTTATACACCCCATACCTTTAACGTTTCATACTTTTCACTGTTATTTTTGTAACACAAAGCATTGTTCGGTATGGCACGTGGCTTTTGAAAATCTTGTTAGCGAGTGTATAATAATGACTATCAGTTGTAGCAGCAATGAAATACAGGCAGTAGTTATAAATATAACCCATCATTTTCGAAGATAAGTTAAAGTATAATGTCAAGAATTACACATTTCTAAACGATGTCTAATGACTTTTGCTTTGATTTATAATAATAATACCTTGGGGCATTATTCACATACGGCTATCTGATCCCAAACTAAGCAATACATACATATACTACTTTTCTTTTTGTAAATACATACTTATATTTATAATTACACCCAGACAAGGACAAACAGACACGTTCATGCACACAAAATGTCTGGACTGGGTGGGAATCGAACCCACGACCTGTGGCGCGAAAGGCGAGTATCTTACCAACGACGCCAACCGGCCCGTCAATAACAACATAACATTAACAATATTACATTTTTATGATTTTTAGATATCGAGACCCAGTGGTTAAGACAAAAGAGTTTTTACTGATGATTGTGGATTCAGATCGAGGCACACCACATTATTGTATGAACTTTATTTGTAAAAATTAATCGTGTGCTCGATGTTATCAGAAAATTGCAAATTATACGTAAAAGAAAAGGTTTTTAATTTTTTATCAAAACATTTATAACTTTTCTTATCATATTGTACGGTACAAATCTATTCTCATGTGGCTTGTCATTTCAAAACATGCAAAGCGATGCATTCTTGTCGTGTATACATTTACGAGTAAGTTGCAAAATCATATATTTTTATCATGAACGTTTAATTTATGACACGAGGAAACACTTATTTTGTATCATATATGAGTTTTAAAAATACTTAAGTTAAAACTTAGACTGGTTGTACCGATCCAATCAAATATTCAATGCAAAAAATCGCTTACCTTGTCGCTTACTTAGCAACTGTCAAGTGATCAGTATTTAAACAGTCTGTTAATATTTTTATTAAAACGAACGAATATTTAAAAATAAAATTAGAAAAAAAATTGCAATTAGTCATAGATTTAAAATTATTAATATATTTATTGTATATCGGTCTGTGTTTTGCCATTTTGCGTGTTTTTGAAGAATCTGATTATATAAAGCATCTGATTTTTTTATAGTAAAATAATTAAACACCTGTAAATGTCCTGGCTGGGCTAAAGCGTTCTTTTCTCTATAGAATAAGGTTAGAAGTTTATTTTAACGGACTACTGCCATGTCGGTTTTCTTTCACCAACGATCACAAAAGTAAATACTTACTTACTCACAAACTTATAAAAACTCAGTTAAGATTGTCCGGATTTAAGCCTGCTAACTTCAACCACTAGCCCTTTGTTTATAAATTAATAAAATGTCAGTAAGTACTAATAATAATAGTAAGTAATGTTAAATAATGTTAGATTCTAAGGTAACTCAATCACTAAATAATATAGAACTAGAGTACGACTGAACACACACACGAGTTTTTGATAAAATGATTAAATTTTTCTACTAAAAATATTGAATATCAAATGAAGTCTAACGTGTTTGCTTTTAATTTCTCGCGGTCGGCTTTCACTAAAAATAGCAACAACGTCATTGTTGAACGCTTCAGAGGTGTGAACAAAGAACGTGATCTTACCTTAGATTTAGGTCAGCCAAGATTCATATAACTCTGAATGACGCAGTGTATCGGTATGGTTCCTGAATTATTTATGTATTTAAATGAGACCATTCGACTCGTTACAAAAACTGATTATTAATTTATTATCCATCTAACGAATATGGTTTCAGTCGCGGAATAAATGTTATATTTAATGAGTTTCGAAATAAGTGTTTATTAAATACATATATATTTATAATATTTAATAATAATTCTATAATGTTCATTCGTGTCATTTTATTCTTTATAATATAAGCCATTCATACTCACATTTACAAAAACATGGGCAGAAAGTTAAAAAATGGAACGTACAATATAAAAACAACGCTCTTAAAGCTTATAAATTAATTTATATTATTTTAGTATTACAAAACTTTTAGAAGTCCGTGACAAATACAAATAATGTATGTACTATGTACACATTTCTCCTATGCCTCATGTTTCTCCTAGCAATATAAGTAACTTATTAATACCGAAATATAATTATGATGAAATACTTGTTTCATTAATATCTGCATTTTTTAATATATATAGCATACGAGTATACTATATATATTATACATTCGATTCAGTGAAACAATTACAGAATTTTTTGTTTCAATTTTTAATCATCCTTTTTAGTATAGATATAGAAGCTGATTATGAATGAAAGGTGCATTATTATTTAAAGTAAGCTTATTCGATCAATTCAATTTTATCGTAAGTTTATGTCACTCTGTAAAGTGAAAATTTAATACCAAGTAAAATATTTAGTAAACAATAATTCCGTATCTGTAAACCTATATCAGCATACTACATAACTGATATCTCACATCTTACAATGTTTTCTTCGACCAATTTCTATTAAAAAGTGTTATAATATAATTAAAAATACTGACATATTTATTTATGGATATGACTCTATTTAGTAAAATGATTATAGTAAAATTTGAAACTATCGCGACTTACAAGACTTACAACTAAAGATATTTTTATTCGCAGAAATTATTTTGATACAATATTCATTTTAATAAGAACTAATATTGTATGATTAATATAATTTAAAAGAAAGACTTTATAATTTAAAAAGTTACGGGGATAAGGGTGACCGTCGGTTATTATCCCTTCATGTAAATTTAATGACAAAATTACATCTATTTTTTTCAAATATTTCACAAATCTCAATAAAATGAACTCAAACAATCGAACCAGTTGTCGCGTTATTGAGAACATCTACTTAAAGCATAAACTGATTTCCTAATTATCTAAAATACATGCTATAAACAGAAAAGTACATAGGCATCGAACATATAATCTATTTTTTTATCTAAGGGAACAAATCCGTAAAAATTAAAATAGCAGTACTACTCCAATTAGTCGTCGTCTTTATTTTCGTATATTGTGAAATGTGAAACAACTTGGCGAGCTTTAAAAATTATCGGAACAAATTAACAAGATTGTAGACTATATGTATTATTTAAAAAAATACCTATCTTAAGTTTTATTTACATTAAAACTTTAAATAAATACAAATTAAAATTAAAAATAATTACTATACAAGTCGTGAAGCGTGGAATAGTAGCAAGAATGCTAGCAGCGTTTCCCCTTTGAATCGCAATTCCGATTCTCTGGGCGAAAAATAAACCAGCCCTCCTGTCACCAGTAGAGGCAATAAGGCGAGGAGTAATAATTTGTAAGAATTTTTTGGCACTATTACTCCAAGGTCCAAGCGTTTCAACTGCAAACGGAACAAAAATATAATTTGGAATAAGAGACGAATATTTGTTACGTTTTTTCGTTTCAGCTTTTTCCGCAGCAGCTCCGGCTTTTAACATTGTTTCCCTGATATGAGACGGAGCCAGTGTGTCAACACATGTTGCGTCTCACACAAGGCCCCGTCCCCGTTCCCAGGGAAAGTTAATATGTTTATTCGTTAGTTATCAAAACCCAAACAACCATTTTCATTAAACTACCACTTTAAAGCAAATTTTTTTTTTGATTAAATTCAGAATTTATTAACAACTTAAGTATGTATGTATATGAAAAAATATATTTAATTATCATATTAGCAAACGCCAACTCAAAGTTGGCTCAAAGTTTAGGTATGTTAATAAAAAATTGTTAATATATATTTAATACAATATTGTAACAAAAAAACCTTACATGTACTAGAGTAGTCATTCTTATTCTACCGGGGATCAATTGCATATTTTTTTTAAATAATTTGTTAATTTATTCTGTACTTCGACTATACTTCGACTTTATTTAAAACATTCATACTGGGCTAAAGAGGGGTCGATATACTCGTTAGTTCTCTACTGTCCCCGGAGAACTCACGTTAAAGTTTCATAAAGTGGATTACTATTTAACCCAAATTCCGAATGTTGACCTAATATAAAAGCTATTCCCATGCCGATATATTTTTTTATAAATCATTTATATTTGCAAAATATAAATAATAAAGAATATCTATATAAATAAAATAGTGAAATTGAAACAATGAAATTTTCTAAATTTTGTTTCTTAGACACTTGGCCCTTATCAAAATTGCGATAACTAAATTTAATATATACCATACTATATATATCAATAAAAAGTTATTAAATTTTCAAGATTTTACAAAAATCATCAATTTAATAAAAAAATTTTTAAACAAAATTTTGTATACGCACTGCGTGTTCAGTGATGTATGATCTTTTTGATGTTTTTTCCTTCGTACATAAGAAAACTTTGTTAATATTTGTTATGTTATGTTTGCGGACGAAGTCGCGGGTATCAGCTAGTTCTTAATAGTTGTTGTACTTAATTAAAATTATTAAAGACTAGCTGTGAATACAAAAGGACTATACAACACAAAAATATTTTTTAAATTTGAACCAGTAGTTCCCGTAGTTCCAGTAGTTCACTTATAAACGTTGCTAAGCGGGTGACTGGTTAAACAATACTGGGTCTTCTTCTGAATGTCAAATGAATAACGACAGAATGAGCGAAATTGGCGTTGAGATTAGCAATCACTAAGCAAAAGTTCATAATAAGACAGGCCGTTTTATGACCCTTTTTGGGTTTTATAATGTTGGAATACGGTTTGAGCGATGTTATTGTAAGAGACAAATCACAGTAGGTATAATTTTAAAATTTTAGACTTACATCTAGTAACATAAACATAAGTTGATACATAACTTAGTGAGAAAAAATTTTGTTAATATTTGTTGACATTGTATACAAGGCTAATTGTAAACAAAGATGTCATGTACATTATAACCAATAATTTTGTTGTATTTAATTTTATTTGAATATACAAAGGAACATATATCAGCTATTAGTAAATTAAATAAACAATATAGATTAGATAAATCAAATTTTGTGCATTCGTTTATATTTCACGTTACTCTGTTTATTAAATTGATTTAATATTATATTTCACGACAAGTCATTAATTGAAACATTGGAAAGGATCAAGTATATCATTTGACATTCAGGTACAAAAAAATCAGAACAAGTTCGCAAATTATGTTTCTTTTAAAGGAGAACAAAAATCGTCCTGATAAATAAACTAGCTTTCATTTGTTTGTAGAAGTTGTCCTTTCAGGGCCACCGATGTTTTCCGGTGCCGCCCATAACCGCGTCAATCAGTATGATGCGAGTATAAAAGAGGCTTGCAACTTCATAATGGCATCAGTGTCTCTCTTCACAGAAAGCAACACAGACCACTTACAAAAATGCTTAAGCTGGTGGTGTTGTCTTGCGTCCTGGCGGCGACGTCCGCATCGAGCCTTTTCGGAGGATACGTGGCGCCCTTAGCGCCTCTGGCCTACGCTGCACCCTTTTTGCAACCTCATAACTACCGTGGACCGCTCTCTCTTGCACCCGGTCAACCCGCTAACATTATTGCAGCTGACGGCAGACCTCTTGACACTCTGGATGTAAACTTGGACCGCTCTGCTCACTACACCGCTAAGGCTCTTGATGGATTCCACGTATTGAAGAAGCGCTCTGCGGCTGTTATTGCACCTTATGCTGCCCCTCTTGTGGCACCCTTTGCATACGCTGCCCCTCTTCTCCAGCCTTACAACTATCGTGGACCACTGTCCCTTGCTCCAGGTCAGCCTGCTAACATCTTAGCTGCTGACGGCAGGCCTCTTGATACTTTGGACGTTAACTTGGACCGCTCAGCACATTTCACTGCCAAGGCCCTCAACGGTGGCCTACATCTACTCAAGAAACGCTCTGTTGCATTCGCTCCAATTAGCACGGTCGCCGTTGCCAGAACGCCACTGATCGCCCACACTTACGGATACTCGGCACCCATAACTACTGCACATTTTGGCCACCCCTTCGCCTACGCTGCCGCACCCATCACTCACGTGCTATAAAAACCGCCATATTATAATATGTAAATAATTGTACGAATTATATGCCTGTTAAAATATTTTATGATCTTTATTTAAGTCCTTAATAATATAAGTTCCCACCTTATGCGTCAACACGAAATTGTAGTGTTGTATAATTTAATACTTCAATTACAATTCAAAATTTTCAGTTTTGCAAATTTAATATTAATAGTCATGAGAAAAAAGTTGCTTTCTATATTTTTGTGTAGTTTAGACATGTGTCACGATTTACAAACATGTTTACAAACATGATAAAGTCAATATTCAATAATGTACTTTAAAGAAGAACGATAACGTTGAGATATTTTTATTCACATATCATCTAAACTAATATTATACAGAAATCAAAAGTGTTAGATTATTTGTTTGTTTGTTACGATTTAAATCGAAAACTACTCGACCGATTTTCTATGACCATTAGAAAAATTCTTTGACCATTCGAAAGCTACAACTTTACCAAGTAGCATAGGCTATATTTGTGATTCCTACCTAAAATAGAACAATGAAACCCAAAGTTTCAAAATATTACCCATAAAAATCATAATTTTGTTTGCGATGCGAAAACTAGTGACGATATATATTCAATAATGTTCTATATATTAATAGTAAATACTCATGATCGCTCACAAAAAAAACCTAATATTATACACCTAACTATTATAGTAAAGCCGCAAAAACAGATTTTGTTTAAATTATTAAGTTAAAATACGGGTGAAATTGAATAGTAGTGGTATTGATTTCATGAAATTAATTCTTAACCAATAAAATGGGTTGATAATTATATACATGTAAATTCAACTTTTAATAATGTGGATCGGACTTTTCGTTTAGAAATTGTGACGGGTATAAAAAATTTCTAAATAAGAAAATTGTTATGGTTTGAAAAAAACTGCAACTTTTCTGCGTTTAGTCTATTAACAATATATACTTTAAATAATAGGGTGAAGTGCTAGCATGTTATAAAGAACATTCAACCATTGATTGGCTCACTACTTTAGTTCTGCCACCTATTGTCATTATCACGCTTCTAGATTGTATGAATGAATATTTCTGTTATAGAATATATAAATGTCAATTTATTTAATTAAATCATCAATTCTCATTTTATCAAACAATCGATCAATTAAAAAATATTTTATTTCGGAATAAATCATTTTATGATTCGATTCGTTCCATACTAACTTACTTACTTTACTTAATGCTCGCTTTCTACCTATCGTATGCACTTTTTCAAGTAAGTGTAAATATAACAGCTGAAGCGAATTAATTAAAGGGTTATCTTGGTAATATAAGACATAACATATGTATGACACACTAAAATAAATTACTAACACACACACAATCACGCACACATCCATCCACAGAACGTCTGCCGACAAAATCGAGGTGAATGTGCATAAATTTGTGCGTTTCATTATGTTTTTTATAAAGTTAAAGAAAAACTAAAGATTAGTTAACAAAGTTTACTTCCCCAACTTAAAAATCACGTTTTAAACACAATTATTTTTATATTTATACTTTACTTTACTTATATACTTCTGTGTATATATATATGAAACATATACACTGATTTGAATGACCCGGTACCAGACCTACCTGTGATTGGGATTTAAGACTATAATTGTTTTAACAAAATTATAGAAATACTTTATTATTTCACCTATTTTATACTTTACTTTTAAGGCGGAGTTATAATCTCAATTCAGGTATTAGTCAACGTGTATGTTTGGTGCGCAGTTGAGCCTTAATAGTGGTTATTGTTTATAATAAGTTTTTATCTTAAGAAAAGAAAAAAGCGAATAAAATTATGTAGACATTGCATAATCATATTATTATTTTGTTAGCCTTTTATGTATCATGCCATTGATTGTATTTATGTGCATTGAAATGATTTACTCGTACTTAATAGCGTTCTTAGCTATGCGTTTTGTTTATATTTTTTATGGATCCAATTTTGAGATTGTCTGAAATAATAAAATCTTCCTCGATTTTGAACAAGATAGAAATATATTGTTGTTTTTGATATACATCAATTTAAATTCAAATTTTGGTTTCGAAAGCTTACAAAGATATATTCATAAAAAAATATTGTATGTGCGAAGGCAAATTTGGTACATTGTTAAAATCTCGATTAAAGAAGCAAAAATGAGAATTATATCCTAATTATTGGTCTCAGACATTTTATACAGTATATTACAATTTATAAGGGCAATAAATAAAGTTGTTGCTATAATCATGTTTCAATACAAGTATCCTACATGCATCTTTTTATTTGCATTATATAAATTGGAACAAAATCGCTTAAAAAAAACATTCTGTATATGTTCCAATGCTAGCGTCCTCGCCAATTAAGACGAATTATAATAATTTCTTTCAATCTGCTGCTTCAATACGAGATGGTGGGGAGTTGAGGACATGAATTCCAATCGACATTTGTAGATATTTACGGTGTTTTCCGAACGCCGAGAACGCGGAGAATTATTATTAGCACAAGCACAACAAACCCTGTGGAGCTTACCCGGTCTTGAACCTTCAATATTTGGTTAAGATCCACGTGCTCTATAGCAAATGAGCCATATCTATAAATAAAGCATTCGTAACATTTAAAATGGATATAAAAGATGAAACGAAGAATTTATTTAAGAAATACACCACATTGAGTAGATAATATTTCCGTGAGTATTATCAAAACAAAATATCATTTTGATTATCATAAAAAGAAAATTATTGTAAAGACCTTAGGAAATGACGTCCTAAATATAATAAATATTACAAGTTAATGTTTCAAAAATGGAACAAGAGCTATTTAAACAATGTGCCCTTTTAAGTAAACTTTCTTTAGTAAACTTGTCTTCTCACGGCCAACGATGTATTCGTGCGACGCCCATTAACTTTTTTTCACTATATAAGACTTTGGACGATCTAAAATTGTATCAGTGTTTCTGAATTCAGAAAGCAACACAGACCACTTACAAAATGTTCAAGCTGGTGGTGTTGACTTGCGTCCTAGCGACGGTGTCTGCGGGATACCTATCACCTTTCGCACCTCTGGCTTATTCAACTCCGTTTTTGCAGCCTTACAACTACCGCGGACCCTACTCTCTCGCTCCTGGTCAGCCTGCCAATATCCTAGCTTCTGATGGCAGGCCCCTCGACACTTTGGAAGTTAACTTGGACCGCTCCGCTCATTTTACTGCTAAGGCTTTGGACAGTGGATTCCATGTACTGAAGAAGCGTTCCGCTGCTTTTATCGCACCTTTCGCTGCTCCACTGGCTTACTCTGCACCTCTTCTTCAGCCATACAACTACCGTGGTCCATTATCATTGGCCCCTGGACAGCCCGCCAATATTTTGGGTTCTGACGGCAGGCCCTTAGACACCTTGGAAGTCAACTTGGATCGCTCGGCCCATTACAAAGCGCAGTTCCTCAACAATGGCTTCCATCTTTTAAAGAAGCGCTCCGCAAGTCTGATCGCCCCCATCCACAACATCGCCATCACTAGGACGCCACTGATCGCTTCCAACTACGCGTATGCTGCGCCATTCGCCCACCAATACCTGAGACCGATCTCATACGCCGCTAGCCCCATCACACATATCTTCTAACAACTTATAACCAATGTAAATAAAGGAAAAAATAAATGACTACTTCTGAATATTTTCTGTTTATATTACTTATTTTTAAACCTGTGCCTATTTATATATATAATAAACTATTTAATTGGATGGTTGCATCAATCTATCAAGCTTATAATCGATTACAGAAAGTAAATGTTTTGAGCTGATATTGAAAAACAAACAAAGAACGCATATTGAAAGAAACCGGCGGTATTAACAACTAGTAAAATACAAATAATTTAGTTTGAGTTTAATTGTTGTTTGAGAATTAATATAAATTTAAATAAAATTTGAAATTTAAATATAATTTGAAAAACTTGGGTAGCCTAACCAATACCTACCCAGACGAGCTTGCACAAAGCCCTATCACCAGTAATGTTTATTTAGGGTGCATTTATGGTGCACGAGGCCATTACCAAACCACCAAACCAATATTGTTACAATACACATTGGATTGTCTTCAAGCTATTTATCAAGCCAATCCATAAAAATACAACGATTACAAGCACAAATAGGAGAAATTCTGGTATATAGGCCTGCGTGCAATTTACATTGCATTTTTTATTCAACTGGTTTAATTTCTTGACTTGGTGGACTGGTTCAGTTATAGGCTTTGTGTGAATATCCCATAAAACTTAGTAAATTATATATAAATATAACGTTAAAGTAAACTAACGCCAATGTTATATGTTCAAAATAATACACCAGAATTTTAGTATTTTACTTTGTAATTTCAAACCAATTAATATAAATTGGTTTAGCAAGTGATGCGGACAAAAACTAGTATAAAAGTATTACTTTTATTTTTATATTAAAACCAAAACATAAACACACATATAAAAAATAGACAAGTTCCATTTTATTAATTTAACAAAAAAAATATCGAAATATTTGTAGAATACTATATTTTCTGCTTCATAGATTGTACGATAAGTTTACAAAGGAATGTAAATAAAATACCTGATAAATATTGAAAGAAAACCATATCAGTGCCTTATAACCGTATTCGGCTTTGATATTAATTTCCATTTTTTAACTTCCTATGTGTACCTCCTTGGTATACTCTTTTATTTTGTCTTTATATCAATACTAATATTAAAGTTTTCTGTTAAGAGTAATTGCTATTTCACTTGATAACGTCGACCACAATGCTATTTTTTAATAAGGGACTTCGTATCTTACACGTGGAATTTTGTAAGCCGACTCACGGAGATACTATTATATTTATATATATATATATATATATATATATATGGTTAATTTCTTACAATGCCATTGTCTATGTGCGTTGGTGACCACTTACCATCAGGTGGCCCATACACTCGTCCGCCTTCCTATACAATAAAAAACATACGTTATTGTGTGTATTCTTTAATTTTTTTAATTTGACTGCCTCGTTGGTCTTGTGGATACAAGGCCGCAGACACGGTAGTCTTGGCTCCAATCTCAGGTCGGGCCAATAAAATGCTTATCAGATTTTCTGTCGAAAATTCTCAGTAGCAGCCCGGTGTCTGGAAGTTGAAAGTGTGTACTATACACTCCTGTGCCTCGGAAAGCACGTAAAGCCGTTGGTCCTGCGATCGTGTCGGATTGCCGTCCCATCGGGTTATGAGTTAAGGAATAGAGAGAGCGCCTGTGTTTGCTCATACACTTGCACAGCACAGCACTATAATATCTTCTGCGTAGTTGGCTAATCTCTCTTGATTAGATAGATATGCCGCCGTGGCCGGAATCGGTCAGGAGAACCATTATTTATTATTATCTTTAAATGTTAAATTATTGATTATATCAATGCTGCGTTTCAGTTTTTAACATTTCATGACCTTGTTTTACGGTAAGTTTCTCTACAGTACTTAACGTCAGTAAGGATTAGTATGGAACAAGTATAGATCCCTGTAATCGATTTTGATAATATTATTTAAAAATACAATTCAATAAAACCTATAATTTGACCCATTTGAAGTCGAAACCGGTAGGTTAATTCCTAAATATTATATAACAGTATTTCTATTTTATTTATATTATAAAATTGCTAATATAAACTATTTTCTAAATTCCCAACATATGTTAATAAAACAACAAATCGCTGTACAATATTTCGTGGTTTTGAGTCGTTTACAGAAAAAAAATGTATATATAATGTTTATGCATATGCATTTATAATATATATAGTAAAACTTAAAAACACTTGAAACAATTATAAATATTTCATGAAAGCTAATGTTTATATTTTGTTTATATATAAACAAATCATTTGTTTTGACTTGTAATGCAGTGAAACGACAATCTTAATAGAATTTATAAATAATAAATATGTATCTATACCAATCGATAAAGCTGAATAGTTTGTTTGTTTATAGAAGTACATTCCTTGTATTCACTTACCTGCAAAACTTTATGCAAATTTAAAACCTTACAATATATTTAGAATATATATTTTATCTGAATACTGAAAAAACCTGAAAACTAAAAACTCATAGCATTAAGCATTGCGCTCACCGGTATCGGTAATTACATTCACTTATGAAAAAATGCCCTTTCAAGTGAACTTTAGTATGTTATCAAAAGTTGTCCTCTCACGGTCGACACTTGATTCCGGCGACGCCCCTAAAGTTATTCGTATGATGCAAGTATAAAAGAGTCTTGTAATATTAGACTAGCATCAGTGTTTCTGAATTCAGAAAGCAACACAGACCACTAACAAAATGTTCAAGCTGGTGGTGTTGACTTGCGTCCTAGCGACGGTGTCTGCGGGATACCTATCACCTTTCGCACCTCTGGTCTATTCAACGCCGTTTTTGCAGCCTTACAACTACCGCGGACCCTACTCTCTCGCTCCCGGCCAGCCTGCCAACATTTTGGCTTCTGATGGCAGACCCCTAGACACTTTGGATGTGAACTTGGACCGCTCTGCTCATTTTACCGCTAAGGCTCTGGACAACGGATTCCATATTTTGAAGAAACGCTCCGCTGCTTTCATCGCTCCTTATGCCGCTCCCATCGTAGCTCCTTTGGCTTACTCCGCACCTCTTCTCCAACCTTACAACTACCGTGGACCTTTATCGCTAGCCCCAGGACAGCCCGCTAACATCCTGGCTTCTGATGGCAGGCCTCTTGACACCTTAGACGTCAACTTGGACCGTGCTGCCCATTACACAGCGAAGGCTCTCAGCGGTAACGTGCATCTCTTAAAGAAACGCTCCGCTGCCTTTATTGCCCCCATCAACACAGTCACCGTAGCAAGGACGCCACTGATCGCCTCCACCTACGCCTATGCGGCGCCCATCGCCACACACATCAGACCAATCACTTATGCCGCAACCCCTTTCGCTCACGTCCTGTAAAATGTGCCATGTTATAAATTGTTCATATAAAGCAAATAAAACAGATGTTAAATGAACCATATAAAAGTTTTATTTATTTTATTATTATTGGGAGGTAAGGTACAGATTATGCGTAACCCATTTTGTTTATGTGTGAATACATCACTTTGTGTTTAATAACTTTAAATTAAAAAAATGCGATAATTACTTACTTTTATTGATTTAAATGCAAATGCATATAATACTCAATGATCGCCGATCAAGTGATTCTAAATATCGCCGTCTGCATATATGAACCCATGTGTAAAACACGGAAGTCTAATAAGATCGCTATAATAATAGTAGTCTTATAAAGCTGAGTCTAATAAAAATACTTCCGTCTTGAAAAAAAAATAGAGCAATTCGATTTTTACTTTTAAATATAAGTTCCAATGCAACGTTTAAAATTTTAGCATGTTTTAGGCAAAACATTTTAATAACGGTAATGAAAAGTTTACCGTATGAAACTTATATAAATAATGGTTTAAAAAATAACTTTAAAATATTCTTTAACTGTGTATCATCTGAGGGTCGGCATTTCTAACGGATTCTATAGGAAGGAAACCAACATACGAATACATTTTGAAACTGCCAATGCGAATATAAATAATTATATCCGTTAAGTGCTCAGTTAGTTCTCAAAATGGTTCTCATCGCACTGCAGAAGAAGCGGCCTTATCACTACGACAGATAAGCCCTAGCATTATTTTATGTAATTGTTTTTATACCCAATAGTGAAACGTGATACTGCTTCTTAAGTAGAATAAATTCGTCCTTGTCCATGCTCGATCGGTCAGCTTACTGTATACTGTTGGCGAAGAAAGTGTCAGAGGTATGCTCAAAACAATGTTTCATCACGCACTGATTTATTGAGCGACACGATTTTCGCGTATCGATTACGTAAAAAAATACAAAATATATTTTGCAAAAATAAGCCGAAGGTATATATATATTTTTAATAAAAAACTTGAAAGATACCTGAGAAGGAAATAAATTATAAGTACAAAAACAAATACTTTTCTTTCTCTATGGATGGAATGGAACGATAACTTTTTAATAATGTTAATAAATTCAAATGAAAACCATTGATATACAATTTACATGCGGTTGTGAGTTTGTTTGTTTAGAAATATGAATAGCTGATGCCCGCGACTTCGTCCGCGTTGCTTGATATATTAACAAAGTTTTCTTATGTACGAAGGAAAAAACATTAAAAAGATCGCAAGCAAAAATATACTTTGTTTAAACATACATCACTGAACACGCAGTGCATATACAAATCGTTGTTTCTTGAAACTTAAATAACTTTTTATTAAATGATGATATCGCAATAATTTATTTTTTATAAGGGCCAGTGTCTAACAAATAAAATTTAGAAAATTTCATTGTAATGTATCCAGTAGGTTTTCCGTGATATATAGTATTTATATAATATAGATTGTTCAAATGTTACCTGTTAATGGCAATATGGACCTTCTAAGTGTATGTATACTGCTTGTGAAAATATCAACGATCATATTTATATTCAAGCAATTATAGGTCCTTATAATTCTGGTTTTAGGTGAACTATGTCCTAGGTTCGATTTTCAAGCTTTAGTTTTAAACAGTTTACGCCTCTTTAAACGTAAGCATTTTGTGGATGCGGAAATACAAACAAGTGACAGCAGTTGTGGACAGTCCAGAAAGCCGAAATAAATATATGAGTTATTATAATAGTACTAGTTACCATTCTAAATGCTTTGTTGAAGATAATAAAAAAATTAAAAATTAAATAGATAAATTGTCGTATTTAAAGAAAATAAAAACAAAACAACAAAAATGTGAATAATTCGCTTTTATTATCATGTCTTTAAAGATTATAGCCTAATATTTTGTACTTTTTACCAAAGGTGTCCCAAACGAGCACCGTGTCCTAAGCCCCAAGGAGCAACATGTGCAGCGGCAGCAACGGCAAGAGGAGCAGGTGCGATTACGCGAGCAGCAGGGACATCGATGCGGGCAGAGTGAGACCAAGCGGCAGCTGGAGCAGCAACCGCCCAAGGAGCAGCAGCCCATGGAGCAACGACTGATCTCTTTTTCAGCAGATGAGCTCCACCGTGATCGAGTGCCTTAGCAGTGTAATGAATAGCACGGTCGACGTTAACACTAAGAGTATCCAGTGGTCTGCCATCGTGAGCCAAGATATTAGCGGGCTGTCCAGGAGCAAGAGAAAGTGGGCCCCTGTAGTTGTACGCACCAACTGGAGCGAGTGGCGCTGCAGCAATAGGAGCAGCAATAGCGGCACCCCAGGGGGCAGCTAAATGACCGCCCCATGGAGCAGCCAAGTGTCCACCCCATAAAGGTGCAATGCCGCTGGCTGCCACGGAGGCGAGGACAATAGACAACACCACCAGCTTCAACATTGTGGTCTGTGTTATTATGAGTTCAAAAACTAACTGATAATTATTCCCTTTTTGGTTTAGCTTTTATACTAGTTGAACTTGGAGGCGTTAGTCCGAATACCTTTGTGACGTCACATAATATGCAATAGGGCGTTGGCCGGTGATCATACTCGGAAAGAAAACACTGCAAGGGTAGCGCAACTATGTATTTTAGTAATTGAAATCCACATAATAAACCTTACAGCGTTCTAAACTAGTACCAGAGCTGTTCTAACAATATAATAATACTTCCGAGTTTACCTTGGACTGCATAAAGGGCCGTTCACTTTACTGATAATATTATCAAATATGTTGTTTATCCGAAATTTGTTAAAAATTCCTTTACTAGATTAGATACAAGTAAAATATAAAATAGCAACACTCAAAGTGGACAATCATATAGACTCACAAGTTTTTCAAATTGAAATTGAATTAGTGTAATTAAAATAATATATTGACTTTTGACGTTTTGAAGTTTATTTCTTCACGCGAGTCTAGTGCGGGCTAGTTACTCATGGCGGAGTTTTATCTTAGACATCTATACTATATGCTTCCATACAATTTTTCCTTTAACTTGAGCGGGAATTAAATTCGACTAGCCGGTTGGCTTGGTTGGTAGATACATATAAGTATGTATTTACATATATACTTACATATGTAGTATCAGTTGTCTGGTTTTCATAGAACAAGCTCTGCTGAGTGTGGAATAATAAAGAAAAAAATACATCATTAATCATTGTTACTAACATATGTGTAAAAGCCGAGATGGCCCAGAGGTAAGAACGTGTGACTCTTAACCGATGATCGCGGGTTCAAACCCGGGCAAGCACCGCTGATGTCATGTGCTTAATGGTGATTATAATTAGATGAATTATGCTTGACGGTGAAGGAAAACATGATGAGTAAACCTGCATGTGTCTAATTTCACTGAAATTTTGCCACATGTGTATTCCACCAACCCGCATTGGAACAGCGTGGTGGAATAAGCTCCAAACCTCCTCCAAAGAGGAAAGAAGGCCTTAGCCCAGCAGTGGGACTTTCACAGGCTGTTACTATTACTACTAACATATGTATTTATTTATATTTTATTTATCTTATTTTATTGTGTGTTTCAATGAAAGCATATTAAATATATTGCGTGAAGTATATATATTTTACTTTGATTATATACCTACCTAATCAAAGATTGTATGAATGTGTTATTAAAACGACATAGGCTGAATATAATGTGTTAATAAGTATTTGTTTAACAAAATAAGGTTTTCGTTCTTATTTTGTTAAACAAATACTTATTAATTGGTCTAGTGGCTTGATATAAGGCCGCAGACTCGATGGTCCTGGGTTCGATTCCCAGGTCGGGCCAATAAATAGTTATTGGGGTTTTCCGTCAGAAAATTCTCAGTAGCAGCCCGGAGTCTGGAAGTTGGAAGTGTGTACACTCCCGTGCCTCGGAAAGCACGTTAAGCCGTTGGTCCTGCGCCTGAACTCTTTTCGGTCGTGTCGGATTGCCGTCCCATCGGATTATGAGAGCTAAGGAAAAGAGAGTGCACCTGTGTCTGCGCTCCTGCGTAGTTGGCTAATCTCTCTTGAGATTGGCCGCCGTGGCCGAAATCGGTCTGGAGGACCTTACTTATTAATTAATGACAACTTTATTTTAAGGTACTTTTGTACCAAAAAATCTATGCATCTCTTTGCATATTTTTTTATTTTTAACCGACTTCAAAAAAAGGAGGAGGTTATCAATTCGCCTGTATATTTTTTTTTATACGAAACTTTCGGTCTGACCCGACGTGGGTGATGCGATTAAATAAACCTGTGTTCCAAATTTAACCTTTTGGGCTAAATCAGTGCTTGACGGGACAAACGCTTAAATAAAGTTTCTAAACTACTGGTGTGAATCCATAAGAAATAATTGTATGGTTTGTATAGATAACGGCTTCGCTAGTAATATAAGCTAGAAAAAAAACAGCAAGTAGGGAGTGGAATGTATGTAATTACATTCCACTCCCTACTTGCTGTTTTTTTCGACTCCATCGACTCCAAAAGTAACAATAATTGTAAATACATTATCAACCACTCAACACATTCGTACCTACATATTGATGAGTAGAAAATAGTAAGTTAATTATCAAATTATAGAAGAATACGCAATTATTTTTTTACTTTTTAGTGCATATTAATTTGTTTTTCCTATGAAGTCGGTTTTTGTTTTGTTAATTTTTTTATTTATTTCATTCATTACCATATAATTATGTTAATTATGTAAATAGTTTATATATTTTAATTTAAGTAAATAGTCTAAGGTAAAAAAAGATATAAAGAAGACGCAATAAGCTTTGTCTTAACACATACTTATGAAATCAATTCTATTTTTGTATAATTACGTTGTAACAGTGAAAATTAAATACATTAAAACATGAGCGATTCGTATTTGCTAATGTTTTTTTGTCAACAAATTGAGGGAACATGGAAAACTTAAAATTCAAAATACTTTATTCAATATTGAAGAATTACACTTACTTATTGATTGTCAAACTGGAAACTACTACCGGTTCGGAAGAGAAACACCCAGCCCTGAGAAGAACCGGCGAAAGAAACTCAGCGGGTTGTATTTGTTTTTTTTGGTAATTTTTTGTCTTTTACAAAAAAAAAACAATAAGAAATAGCCATAGAAATAACTAGCTATTACTTTTGTCAGGAAATAACGGAATAAAGTCTTTGCAAGATTATTATTTTAGATTTAAACTAATTTCAAACCTAAGTAACTGTTTTAACGTTGTTTTATTTATTTTTAATGATGTTAATACATTTTACAATATTAACCAAGAAAATATATTTATTATAGATATTCATCGCTAGTACGGGCAATTTAATACTCTAATAAGAGCCTGGAGTAAAAAAGAGACATGTAGAATTTTGTGTAAGTTGTAATACCACAGACGTATAAGGCGCCACCTTTAAAATTGACTTAAAGCTTAGGTAATGCCCTTATCCGATACTACAACTTACGCTTACAAATTACCTATGTGCTTACATGAGTCTTGTCCATTTTGAATTTAATACAGAAGCTCTCTGTAACAGAGAGATCATAATAAATTCCTGTAATACTTTAGAGATATAATATTTGATAGAACCTTAAAATAGATACTTTCTACATATATACGATTTTGATTATTATGAAAAAATATAAATACTATTTGGAAGCAATATTCAACAGATTAATTATGTATAATACGTATATAAGAATAAAATAAAAAGAAAATAACAATAACGTTTTGGACATTGTTGATTTTTTAACCGACTTCAAAAAAAGGAGGAGGTTATCAATTCGTCTGTATGTTTTTTTTTTTTATTTTTTTTTTTTTTTTTTTATGTTTGTTACCTCATAACTTTCGACTGGGTGAATCGATTTTGATGATTTTTGTTTTATTTGAAAGGGGTTGCTTCCCATGGGGTCCCATTTTTTTTTAGTCCAGGTTTGACAATGGAATCCATGAGAAAACCATATAAGTCGTAAATTTGCATGAGGTATGTGCGCGACAAATGGACGAATAACTCAATATCACGCCAACCGATTTCGATGATTTTTTTTTTATTAGAAAGAGTATACTTCAAGGGTTGTTTGATGATAGTTTGGTTAGATTCTGATTATAGGATCCATGACAAAGTAACGGAAATCTTCAATTCTTAGTAGCAAATTAACGATACAAGGCCGAATCTTTTATAGGCTATCTAGATTTATCATTCATCTACCATAACATCGTTATGGTCAAGTAATTATAGTACTATTGTAAAAAACACTTCTTTATATACCGTCAATAGTTTTCGCAGCGCACGCGAAATAATAACTTTTATAGGCAACAGTTTGATGTTTGACGTTTGGTTACATTGCTCCATTTTAAGTAGGGATCTATAAATTTTTGAAAATATAATAAAGCCTATATTACTCGGTAAAGACGTAGCTTTCTAAGGGTGAAAGAATTTTTAAAATCGGTCGAGTAGTTTTTGATTTAAATCGTAATAAAAAATCAAACAAAAATCAAATCTTTCCTCTTTATAATATGAGTTATGCATGTAAGCATTAGTATATATGTATATGTTTGTAATTGAAACATATTTGAACATCTCCTAAAAGTTGAGACCAATTTTGAAAATTATACATATATGTATATATAGAATCGTATAAGTACTCTTATATACATGTTATATTTATGTATATTAATATATTGATTACTAGTGTTTTTCCCGCGGTTTCACCCGCGTAGTTCCTGTTCCCGTGGGAATATGGAGACAAAATGTAGCCTAAATTACTCCCTGATAATGTAGCTTTCCATTGGTGAAAGAATTTTTTAAATCGGCTTAGTGGTTTAGGCGTGAAAGCTTCACAAACAAGCTTACTTTCGCATTTATAATATTAGTTAGGATAATATAGATACTTCCCCTTTTTTTAATATACAGACATTCCGTCATATTTTATGGTGAAGAATGGTATAACACAACATCTATAAACATACAGTTTATTTAATTATTACTAGAAATAACTATTTGGTTATGTTATGGCTGCCCAACTAAATTACCCCACCAACTAAATCTATTTAATCAAAACATGTTAATTTATATTCATACATTTAACCATATTAACTAATATTTATTAAGTACCAAAATGCATTTTTCTTTATGTTTCACTGTTTTAGTTTAATATATTTAAATAATAATATAAATGGCGCTATCTCATATGAGCTGCACGTTTAGTAGGTCTACCCATATTCTACAAATTAGTGAGTATACTTCAGATTCACTAAAAATCGAAAAATAAATAAAAATTTTAACAAATCAAAAACCGACTTCATAGGAAAAACAAATTAAAATGCACTAAAAAGTAAAAAAATAATTCCGTATTCTTCTATAATTTGATGATTAACTTACTATTTTCTACTCATCAATATGTAGGTACGAATGTGTTGTGTGGTTGATAATGTATTTACAATCATTGTTACTTTTGGAGTCGATGTCAGCCAAGGTGGGTTTATAACTACATACATAGTTAGTTGTAGGTGAGATGTGCTTGTGTCGCACGCGCAACTTAACGAGGCGAATAAAAGTCAATTTGTAATGTGTATGTTTTTAAAAGATTCCCGTATTATTATTGCTAGGTATATTTAAGTGTTTCCTTGGCTGACATCGACTCCAAAAATAACAATGATTGTAAATACATTATCAACCACACAACACATTCGTACCTACATATTGATGAGTAGAAAATAGTAAGTTAATCATCAAATTATAGAAGAATACGGAATTATTTTTTTACTTTTTAGTGCATTTTAATTTGTTTTTCCTATGAAGTCGGTTTTTGTTTTGTTAAAATTTTTATTTATTTTTATATAAAATGTGATATATTTATTTAATTTAGGTATTCAAAATGACAGTAATATTTTTTTTAGATTTGATTATTTTGATTCATTTGAGTATTCTTTATTATTTTTATTTATCAACAAATTTAAAAATTATTATTTTGAAATAAACTACTCTTTAAATTGCGAGCACTGTCACTCGTCGAGTTAAAGCGTGATTTTGTATTTAAATTAAACTCTTTTAAGAATTTGCAAAATATAATGTGATCACATTTAAACTATCACTAGAACATTAAATTTTATTTAAAGTATATTTAGTAAGATTTTTAACACTATGCAATTTTTTTTTATTATATAGGTAGACGGATGAGCATATGGGCCACCTGATGGTCATCAACGCCCATAGACATTGGGTTTATAAAAGATCATAACCATCGCTTACATCGCCAATGTGCCACCAACCTCGGGAACTAAGATGTTATGTCCCTTGTGCCTGTAATTACACTGACTGACTCACCCTTCAAACCGGAACACAACAATAGCAAGCACTACTGTGTACTGGTAGAATATCTAATGAGTGGGTGGTACCTACACAGACGAGTTTGCACAAAGCTCTACCACCAAGTAAAGTAAGTATTATAATAAAGAGAGAGTTCGAATTTGATGTATTTGTGTATATGCGGAAAGTAAGGTTCGAAAGGGGAGGGGAGGTCCGAAAACACGGCACGTATTCGAAACTCTTTCACCATTCGAAAGGTACATTATTTCAGATGAACATAAAATGTATATTATGTATGACGTATGTGTAAATATATATTTATATATAAATTAGCTGATGATGATGATGATATTCGTCAACTAAGTCAGAAGAAATCGTGCATCTTAAATGCTTTCACAGCGTGCAATGCCTGGATCGTTGCAGTTCCACGAAAATATGCATGGCTGAATTGTTTACTTATTATAGGTAACTCACAGCAACCTTTTTTAATGTTATAAAAAAAAATAAGGAACTTTAGTTTAGGTTCTTAGTTTAGTTAGTTAGTCAGTTTACTTAGTTCTCTCTACTTTTACAAATTTAATTCCTTATCTATGTAAATAGCTAGTTAATATTAAATGGCTTCATTTAGACAATTTTTGCTTAACAGCTTACAATTGGAAATATTTTATAAGTTCGAAGTCATGTCGGGCAAATTGCGAAGCGACCTGAAGATAATATACAAACATTTTAACTTAACTGTTCTGCTTAGTTTATTTTAATAGTATATTCTACACTAAAATACATATATATATATATATTTATTTATTTATTTTTTCACTTAACTAGTGAGACACAAGGCCAGGAATGGAAACAAATTATAATAGTAACTCTCTTTAATAGGTCATTTTTTTAGAAGATTCAAGCATAATTCAATTTTCACCAAACGTGTCCGAGTCCCCAGTGTGCGCCATGTCCCCATCCTAAGCCAGCAATGGGTGCAGCGGCAACGGGTGCTATAACACGAGCAGCAGCGACACCGTGCCAGCCCACAGGTGCAGCTACCAGAGGAGCACCGACGATTGATCTTTTCTTCAATAGATGAGCACCAACGTGATCAAAAGCTTTCGCGGTCAAATGAGCAGCACGGTCTACGTTCACACTCAGGGTATCGAGGGGCCTGCCGTCGGCAGCCAGGATGTTAGCAGGCTGTCCAGGAGCGAGTGACAGTGGGCCTCTGTAGTTGTACGCGCCGATTGGAGCACCCAAAGCTAGGGGAGCGGCGACTGCAGCACCCCAAGGAGCAGCAAGTGCAGCTCCCCAGGGGGCTGCTAAGTGTCCTCCCCATAGAGGAGCGATGGCGCTGGGCTCAGCTACGGCCAAAGCCAGTACAACAGACAACACCACCAGTTTAAACATTTTGGTCTGTGTTGATATCAGTTCAAAAGCTAACTGTGACATATTCCTCACTAAGTTAGGCTTTTATACTAGTTGAACTTGTAGGAGTTACTCCAGATACCTTTGTGACGTTAGGCATTATGCAATAGTCCATTATTTATTCATCATACTCGGAAAGATAATCGTTCCAAGGGTAGCGCAAGCGCCACCGTTGACAATCAATCAATAAGATAATAAGAAACCTTACAGCGTTTGAAATTAGTTCTCATAATGTCAACAAACAATATTATTTTTCCGCATCATAAACATCCATTCACTTTACTAACATACACGTAAAGCTTCAAATTCTTTATACTTTATAAATAATATACAACTATTTCTATAGAATATTATGTTAACACTTATTTTATTGACAAGTAAAACTTGCGAAGCTGTTTGCATATTATTAACTCGTATTATTTTAGCTTCATATTGATCTCAGATTTATCAAACATGGCGAATATTAATCGTCAATTTGTTTTAGGCAAATTCATATAAAAGTGCCGTTCTACTTGTGGTATAGATGAGATGAGAGATGAATACAATATATTAATTACTAATCTGTTTTAATTACTTCAAATATATAAGATATTAACAGAACAAATGTTAATTTCGTTTCTTATTTTCACATTAATATAATCATAGAGTAACAGCCTGCGAATGTCCCACGGCTGGGCTAAAGCCTCCTCTCCTCTTTTGAGGAGAAGTTTTCGAACTTATCATACAATAACACAAATATATAAACATAATTTAAAAAAAAATGTAGCGTTTTATGATAAAACATAATAACAGAAAATCAACAATCATAACTCTAAGAAAATTAATCAATTTTATTTACTACTGACTTTTATTGACTACCTGGTTCAACAATTTATTAATTGAAGGCAATTTCCAATTTGTACGGATTCACAAGGTGTTCTATTTATTTTTTTTTATATTATGTTTACTAAAGAAACGAAATACCTATTTAATCATTTAATAAAATAAGGGTAAGTATATAATATAAGGAATTTTCATTTCTATAAAATAGACGAAATTAATACGTCTGCGCAAAAGTAATAAAAAACATTGTATGTTGGTAGTCGGTAGAGAAATATATATATTATATATAATGCCTTATTTTATAAATATTTCGAATTGTTAGAATTTCAGGTTTTCACATAATAATATTCTCAACTTTAACACGTAAAGCTAAAAATACAAATAGCTATCCCAGCAATTAGGTCGGCCGACGAACTCGATAACCGCAGACTCAATTTCGACTCGTATTATATTACAAGAAAATTGAAAATTATATAAATAAATTTATTTAATCATTCGATATACAGTTCTTTTTAGGGGTTCCTCTGAAGTAATACCTATAATTATGATGTGAACTGCTAATAAGTTATCTGAGAAAAACCGAACTTACCGTACTTTATGACAATTTCTAAATTATGCCATTTATCTTATTAATTCCAAGTACAGATTCTTTTAAATCGCGCAATAATTAAAGTAAGCAAATTACAAGCATTTTCGAATTGCCATATTTTGCCATAATAAAAAAAAAAAACCAGACCCTGAATCCTTTGTCTAGCAACGTCCTTATTTTGTCTGTATACTATTATGCGATACAACTTACGCTAAAACATTCTACGTATTTTCATGTTAAAGGTAGTACAGTACAGTACAGTAACAGTCTGTGAATGTCCCACTGCTGGGCTAACGCCCCTATCTAGCGGCGAGTTACTACTAAGTAGTAACATACATTATTCAACAACTTTCATGGTAATACACTGTCTAATAATCTCAAACATATTATATGTACAAACATTTTTGAATGTATATTCCGAGAAAAACCGGCAAGACACCTAATAGTCACAATATTATACTAATTAATTTAAATATATATGTTAATGAAAATAATTAATTTAATATATCCTGTATAAAAAACAACAAATTCTAACTCCACACTTTTTTATCGTCTGTATAATATTTTATTGAGTAATATGCTTTATTTGCTAATGTTTTTGTAACGTAATATTTAAATTAAAGTAGTTAAACTAAAAAAAACAGCAGAATTTTATTAACTTAATTAGTGACTAATATCTATCGAAGTCCGATAAGCTTATCCGATAGATGGTCGAAATAGGACCATAAGAAGATAACTACGAATTTGCATATTTCGAACAATATATTTCTTCTCTTTCTAAATTTTTTGTATTGATGACACTAATGCTCGTCAATAGCTTCCGTATAAAAGAAAAAATAATCTTTTGATAGAAACTTAAAATTACTTTTCATTTACATTATTAAAAATTCAATTATAAATGGCCATTTACGTCTTCTATAGAGACTTTCATTTGGGAATATAACTTCCCAAACTCCAAATTCTCTACCAAAAAGTTATAATAAAAGTTCTAAGTAAAAGTTATATAAATAATATTTGTACTGTCATCTAAATTATATACACGTTCAAAATTTTAAATCGATACAACAATTAGACGTTGGTTTACAAATATACATTTACGGCCTTACATTAACATGTAAACATTGTTCGCAGGCTATTTAGTTAAACAATGACTCTGTAGTTATTATTGTCTTCTTTCGTGGAATGACGAATCAATAGTCGCTTTTAGTTATAAAATATTATCTTGTAAAATTATAGTTACTAATTATTCTTTTTATTTTATCATTTTTACTAACATATAATGAACGACTGGTTGTCTGATTTTATTTAATTTTAATAAATGAATAAAATAAATAATGAAAGAAATACCTAAATCCGTGTTTATTTTATTTTATAGGTAGATTGACGAGCATATTAGGCCACTTAATGGTAAGTGGTCACCAACGCCCATAGACATTGACATTGTAAGAAATGTTAACCAACGTTTACATCGCCAATGCGCCACTAACCTTGGGAACTAAGATATTATATTCCTTGTGCCTGTAATTGCACTGGCTCACTAACCCTTCAAACCTGACACAACAATACAAAGTACTGTTGTTTTGCGGAAGAATGTCTAAAATGTTCAACTCATAAGCCGTTGAGCATCGTTAAAAGTTTAAAAGATTTTATAGGTATTTATGAAGAGTAGTTGCGAACAGAGGGTACAATCAACGCTATCGGTGATTGTAATTTAGGCACAATTGTTATATATCAAAAAGTAGTATATGATATGGACTTTAAAGACTTTATTATCTCATTAGAAATAACGTTCAGTTAAATTTGAAACATTACAATCAGTAAAGCCAAAATTAAAATACCCGTTGCAGTGACAGTTACCGTTCAATGTACAAGTATAAAACTAGTTAAACAGTACATATATGTTTTCTTTAATTTTATTTTAAAACAACAAATGCTTTTTTGTATATTATATAGTTCTATTTCCTAGTTAGTAGTTATTTATTCTAGTATTAAAACAAAATCTAAGTTATACAATTTATAATTCTGAAAAATACAAATCTCTTTCGTATCAATAATAATCATACGAATAATGATCTCCAAACGAAATTAATTATAATGTCGTTTGTTCTAATGTAAACAAACACTTAATAAGGCTGTTATAATAATCATAAATATTTGCATACGTTACACAGTGCGTGACGTCAAGAAACACGAAACCAAAACACATACGACTTGAACTTGTATAACGGTTCCGGTCTACAAATAGATGTTTGACCGGTCTTGTACGTGTGTATATGATACGTATGTGATGTTACTGGATATATTAAAATATGCACTTTCACGAAACGACCATATAAAACATTTTGCCGCAATTTCATCTGACATTTAAACCAATGCTGTCTTCTTCTTTCGAATGTAAAATCAATAATGACAGAAAGAGCGAAATCATTTCTTTATTAAATAACCACTAAGCAACGTTTATAAGTTAGGCCGTAATTGTATATATCTAACAGACCGGTATAAGAGATTTAATATAGTAAATTACATTTGAATTTCTCAAATTCTCTCCTTAGGTATAGTTTTGCATTAATTTTGAATACAATTTTCTATTTTAATAAAAATAAAATATATCCGAATCATTGTAAACTGTTTTAAAATATACTAACGTTTTCTTTTGAAATATTTTTATTTAAGAAAAACTTAAAGCATTAATTAAAGCAAAAATATTTAATCAGATCTTTTTTAAGAGAAAACCAATACCAGCGACACATTTAGTAATTGAACTCGTTAAGTTTACTTAATTAGTGACAATACTTTTCTACGCTATATTGAAATGTAGTAAAAAAGCAGTTTTAGTGTAGTATAAAAGTAGCCTACTAGCGACTTTTTCTAGAAGAAATCGCTAGAATGTAGACAATTAGATCAAAATATTTGAAACCTCAAGTTTCGTTACCATTACCCTATTTAACAAAGGTTAATTAAATTAATTAAAGAAATATTTACAAAAAAAAATATGTTTTTTTTTTTTCATAAAAAGGCGAACGATCATATGGGCCACCTGATGGTAAGTGGTCACCAACTCCCATAGACATTGGCATTGTAAGAGATGTTAACCGCTTACATCGGCAATGCACTACCAACCTTGAGAACTAACATCTTATGTCCCTTGTGCTTGTAATTACATTGGCTCACTCACCCTTCAAACCGGAACACAACAATAGCAAGTATTGCTGTTATACGGTAAAATATCTGATGAGTGGGTGGTACCTACCCAGAGGAGCTTGCACAAAGCTCTACCACCAAGTGATAAATGTCAGTCCTGTCATTCCCATAATAAATATTCACCACTAACAATAATATTATCAACATTATTCACTTATTTTAACTTACTTTCATTCAGCGCTAAAAAGTCTCAAATAAAATCAGAAAAAAAATTATTTCTATCTATTGCTACATAAGAAATCAATACACAAAAACTGATCTTAACCATGGTAAAAATGAATAAACTATGTACCATAACATATTTTACCACTCTTTTATAACAGATTCTTTATAACAACAAGAACAAATCGCTAGTTAATGCAGTTACTGAATTAAACATCCGTTAATAAAGTTATAATCAACTGTGGTCAATCATTGTTTTCGCTGTAAATAAACATAAAATAAAATCACGTTGCAATGAATATATAATTTTTCTTTGTATTACAAAACTTCAAGGTAAACTCGAATAAATAGAATACAGCTCAATTATACCACGTTCAACCAGCTCCACTACGATTAAAGCAACTGATTACAGCCTTACGCGTTTAAATTCGAAGTTCCAATAATGTGGACACTTTACGAAATACCTGATTATATATTCTAGCTGCAACATTATATAAAATACACATTCATCACCGTTTATGTGGTGAATAATCTATTAATAATCTGCCTCCATTTTGAAACATCGCATTTCGTTTAAGTAAACACTTCGTACACTTTGTAACATAAATAGTACCTATGAGTAAATTAATATTGCATTTATGATCTTATTTCCGATAATAATTATGTTTTATCATAATTAATGATGTTTAAAAATAAAGTTCTTTATCTTTACATTTCTTATTTTTAATCTATATTATGGAAAAGCTGAATAGTTTATTTATTTTATAATTTAATAAGCACACTAACAATATACATTTTACAGAATAACACACACAAGATACACATAATTTCTAATATGTACCTTAACTATAAGTGTACATTACAATCATACATTATCGCGTAAACATAACAACAGACAAAAGTTAAACTAATATCATAATATGCAGATATATATTAAATAATATTTATGAATAATACTTTTATTGTATGATTCAAAGTGTTATATATCTTCGAAAGCTTCGATCGAATTGTTTTTATCGTTTTCAAATCGGTGAACCAAAGTTTAAATCAAGAGATTCATCGCTAAAAAGAAACTATTGCGTCTATGGAGTATTTGATATATATGTAGGATCATATGTTTATATATCTAACGTAATTAATAATAATATTAAACAAATTATGCAAATACACTTTATTAAATTAATTTAAATTTAAAATACAGGAATGAAACACACAAAAGAAACAACGAATTCGCTATACGCAATTTAATATGTAACAATTTCCGCTATCAAACGAGACCGGACGGCGTACAATTCAAGGTTGAAAACTATGTTCGAGTATAAATACACATTGTAAAAACTTCGTTCAACCAATAACCAGGCTACTTCCTTCATCTGATTTAATCGAATGAAATTAAAGAAAAAAAGTATTGTGACTTATTTCTTTTAAGATAGTTATTATAGTGGAATCATATACTATGCATATAAAACAGCAGTACTTGGTATTGTTATGTTCCGGTATGCAGTGTGAGTGAGCCGGTATATTTAAAGGCACAAGTGACATAACATCTTAGTTCCCAAGGTTGATGGCGTATTGGCGATGTAAGCGTTGGTTAACATATCTTACAATGCCAATGTCTTTGGGCGTTGGTGACGACTTACCATCAGGTGGCCCTTATGCTCGTCCGCCTCCATATGAAAAAATATATATATAAAATTTTGTTCTGTTATTTTATTCTGGAAAAACTTACTTGTATCTCACTCGTGAAATGTGAAAAACATCTTAAATAATATACTATTTTCATGGTGATTAATTGAGAACTATTATAGTGATAGAGTTTATTTGACTCTCAATGCGTAAATGTAATGCTTCTACATTTAATAAATGGATATGAGTTTGAGAATTGTGTACTTTAAATGTTTTAGTTATTAAAGTCAAAGTCGCTTTTCCACTTATCACTTACTGTTATTTAACGATTGTGTCCTGCGGTGAGTTTCGAGTTAATCTTAACAGAATAGCTCTACTGATAAATTTGCATATTGTCGTTATTTAAAAATAATACGATTATTAAAAGTTTCTTATACTGGTTTTATATTAAGCGCGACTGCGAGCAAAAAAGAAACTGGCATTTTAACAAACAGTAACAAAAAGATACGGTTTTCTTTGTCTGTTACCGGATTCGAGTAAAACTACTATCCAATTGCTATAAGACTTTAAAACATTGGATAATTATTAAAAGTATCTACAATAATTAACCTTCTTTTTACCCATGCTGCTGTGTTATATTAAGCAAACATCATGCCTCAATAGTTCAACGCTATACGGACCGCCCAGCGATGTGAAAGACAACGGCTTGATACTAACTACTTTAGCTTGCTTGTTGAACTGTAGATCAACAAGTATTGTTAAACTTAAACTTTTATAAGTATAAATAAGTAATTTCATAATTAAAATCATTCTTGGCTTTATATTAATGAAGGATATCCTTATTACATTAAATATACTAAATAAGGAACAAAGTAAATTGCAATCGGTGCAAATGACCAAATACATAGTCACTACAGGGCGAGCTTAAGGTGACACCAGACACGTTTACTGTGAAGAACGTTCACTCGAACGAATAAACATTTCTATATTGTAAGCCAATATCTAACATTGGTTCAAATCACTAATGAAATCATATATATGTTATATGTAGGCAAACGGCCACCTTATAAAAGTGCTATCACATTAGCGCCGTAAGAATTAAACCACGGAAACTAAGATGTTTCGTGCCTTGTATTTTTATTTATACTGTCTCCCTCCCGCTTTCAACCAAAACACAACAAAATAGTGCTGTTTGGTTTGAATATGTGATGAGGGGATTGTACCTGACCAGAGGGGTTTGCACAAAGCCCTTGTTTAATGATTATGTTTAGGCGTGCATATGAAAGATGCAAAATTAATGCAAAAGGAACCGTCTGAACCACCTTTATGGCGACTGGTCGACCGCACGGATCACCTTGATCCAGTAAAGTGAGACAAGAATTATAAGTGACACGTTTAAATAAATACGATTGTTGGACAAATAAACCTTTGATCGATCTGGGTGCGTTGTTTTTATTTCCTTTTACATCTTGCGTTGTAACTGTGTTTCTCAGACAAAGGTTTATGAGATACATAATTTTTAACCAATACAATGTTAATATAAAACTATATAAATCTCCCTACTGCAAAATATACAATATTCATTAATAATTATGGATTAATTGATTATGAAATAAACATTTATATTAAAAAAAAATACCTTTATTATATTCAAAGTGAGCAAGTATTATTGTTTATAGTTAATTTAGTATGTTTTTAGTTAATTTACCTTTACTGGTCGAGTTAATTGTTAAAACGCGAAATTATACTATAGTTGTTTTTTTTTTCTAGGAGAGCTATAAACGGATAATTAACTTATTATGAATGTTTTAAATCATCAATTCACTAAGGAAAGTGTTAACCTGTAAATTTTTATGCACCGCGCCGCTTCATTGCGGTTTGGTGGATATCCGTCAGATCAATTCACAATTTCATCCGGTTGACATCGGATATATCAAAGATAAAACATATGGTAAGGTGCATGGTACAAATAAAAAAAACGCGACATTTGTTTATTTTAGGTCCATTGTTATATGCCTAAATATGGATTAAATTAAAAACGAAATAAAAAAAAAAAATCTTGAATTGGTTACGAAATCCAGCTTATGTCAAACTGTATAATATTAGTCACTCTCTACAGACCTCAGCGTCATAAGTTTACGTTTGTAATATGTCTAATATTGTTTAACGTAACATATGTACGTATTATGAACTTCTAACAAACAACTTCGGAACAAACTAATACGACCCAACGATATTATTATATTATATAATTCTGACATATTATAAGTAAATTAAAACAAAACTTCTTTGAAACCAAGATTTTTCAAACCCAAAATACAATACCTACTAAAAAAATTGAAAACAATAAGTTTATCTGTCGAAAGAGAAATAAAATCTATTACCATTAAACATATTTGTGCACATTAAAGACCATTTTAAAACTAAAGTAAATTGCATCATACAGAAATACATTTTAAAATTTCAAATTCACGACATAGAATATTTGGTTTTGTCGTGTTGACAAGCACTTGCAAAAAACAATTTGTCTAAAAAGTTGATCTCATAAGTTTATTATCGATAGAAATCTAACAACGATATTATTATTCGATTAAGAAACAACATTTCGACCAGTTCACGATTTAGACGAAGAACAAAAGATACCGAGCGTTTTATTATATCTTTTTAGATTGAGAGATCGTAGATCCATGAAAGCAGATCTATATTATGATGTATGATTGCTTAATCTTACAACACTACTATGCTTCATTTTATATCTTATTTTAAGAACGTGAACTTAATTTGTGTTGGTTTCTACGTGGAAAATAATTTTCAAAAGTAACAATCGTGTTACGTGTAACAAGGCATGTGTGGCTAGGCAAGGCAAGGGGCTGCTGAGAATTTAGTGATTGTAAGACCCTTGCAATCAAGAAGATTTTTATTATTATTGTCCCATATGACTTATTGCCCCCACCCGGCGTTTGAACAAATGATGTTGAATAATTTTATTTTTTATACATTTGTTCAAAAATTCAATTATAATTTTTAAGGACTAATCATTTTAATAATAACTATCCTTTATATAGTATCAATATCTATAGCTGTCGTTATTTCTGTATCCATATTTAATCGAGAAACGAAAAAATTTCCAGTCCACAATCAAATTTGATATCCCAAATCCAAATAGGTAATAAAAAAACAGTGTGAGTACAGCTTTATGTTAGTGGGTTATTAATTATTTCTTAGGGCCATTAGGTTGGGTGATGAAATAGCCCTGTAACTTACATCATTGACATTCAACTTTTACTTGTGCTAATTCAAGGCAGGATATTAGTATTTATAGAAAATATTTTGAACGCAATATCACAACGGATCTTATTTCCGTTGCATATATTCGCATTTATTACGCAAATATTATATGAAAGAGGTTTTTCGTTTTAACTGAGAGACATTTTTATACCGCGCTGTTATTAAGGCAAAAAAAAATTATTTACTCAGTCTGCGTTACTTTTGTAGATAGACTTTATTTAGTCAATTATTCATATCTAAAAAAACAAAGTAAAGACGTGTGATGTTAATGTGTCTTTCAATATCATTGACTTGAATGGCGGTGACCTTTTAGCATCAGGTCCTTTTCACAGGTAGGTAGATAGGTAACCTACCTATGTATGTCTAGTTTGGCAATCAATAAGAAAGTGTAATACTTCAATATTGAATAAAGTATTTCGTTTTTTTTTTTACTCTTTTGAGTCTACCTAATTATAATGGGATTGCGGGGGAAATCTAAAATCAGGTTTGCCTTATTATTTTTTAACTTGATCTTTTTATTGTACCGAGATCTTGCGTGCTCTCACGATGACATTAATTCTTAAAACGTTGACTGCTCATGTGCAATTCTAAAAGACAATCTCGGTCAAGGTCGATTATTTATAACTGACCAAATACCGTTTCCTGACTATCTTACTTTAATTTAGATTGTACTAATCATAAAATAACTGTTATGTTCACTAGTCTACTTACATTGTAATATATAAGTAATGTAATATATAAAATATTACATTACTTATATATTACAATGTCGACTCCAACTTGAAATATTAATAAATATTAAAAACATTAATACAAGAAAAATTACGAAGGTTATTAAAAAAATACAAAGATAAGCTTATGTGTTAATGAATTCAGCTTGATTCGCCAATAAAATTAAAACAAAAAAAAAACCTTAATAGTAAAACTAAAACTCTCATGCACACAGATACAATCAGTTCAATTATAAAGGCACATTAGCGGACTGTAAAGCAATTATTCCTTATAAGGTGCGAATTATGTTACATTATCATTTTTTACAACACATTAGGCATTTAGACTGCGAAACACTGTTACATGTACATAAAATGTTTAAATTACGTCCAGCTGTTCATTCGATCCATGATGGGTACATCATTACGCCGGTTTTCAAAAATTGGTTATATACACTTTATTTTACAACAGACTGACAAACCTTACTTTTTCATAGTACGCTTTTTATAAACGACTCTGCCATTATCTATATTAATTATATTTATTACCAGCAATATCATTGTCACGCTATGATAATTCATATAACATAACAAATGTTTACAATTCTCATTTATAATAATCCGATCGAAAATATATATTGAACGGTAGTTTTTTTAATATGCATAGCTTATCACGATCAACAAATATAAATACGCTACTTATATAGTAAAAATAAAATTAAAATCTCTTTATTTTAGTACACACTGACAATCTATTGAATGTATCGTCTGATTTCATTCTTTATGATAATATTATTTAAGCATACGTCAAGTTTCAATCGTATATTGGTAAATTACAATTACAAAATCCAATTCAATATATACATTAAATACATTCTAAAATTTAAATGAATTGCAGATCCCGATTTAGATTTCCTATTTAAAATGATTGAAGCCCAGAGGTAGAGCAAAACAGAAACTTCGAAAAAGCATTAACACAGAGAAAATTGCATATGAAAATATTTTGAGATTATGTAAAAAATGGATTAGCGCGTCTTGGGGGATAAGACTTGTATTCCGTGTCGGCAAACGGCCTCTCTGACGCCGCTGTCCACTCCCTTGTGTATGTGTGTAAATGTATTTATAATAAAAAGAAAATATATGTTAGTACTAAAACTCTCGCATATTTTTTTCAATTTTACTCCACGTTTGTGTTGGTTTTCTTACATCATATATTATTTCAATAATCAAAGTCAATGTTTTAATATTAAACATCTGCCGACACGTTACTGCCATATTTCTTTAGGTTTTTTTATTGTATAGGTAGGACGAGCATATGGGCCACGTGATGGTCACCAACGCACATAGACAATGGCATTGTAAGAAATGTTAACCATCGCTTACACTGCCAATACGCCACCCACTTTGGGAACTAGGCTGTTAGTGTTCGTAATTACACTGGCTCACTCACCCGGAAACCAACAATAATGAGTACTGCTGTTTTGTGGTAGAATATCTGATGGGTAGGATAAGCAAAGGTAGGATAAGTAGTTACCACCTAGGTACAACCTGTACCTAGGTGGTAACTACCCAGACGAGCTTGCACAAAGCTCTACCACAGAGTAAAGTTTTGTTACTAGCACAATAAGAAATTGATAGCGTTGCATTAAGCTATTTTTAACTATTCTTTTTAACAAAATTGTTGCTATCATAACAACAGCAATAAATTACTTACAGGTTGAATTCAAGGGAGCTTTGAAAAAATAAGGAGGATTCTAACAGGGCTCAATATTCATAAAGCAACCTCATTGCGAAGCGTTTGCTCTGGGGAAGGTTTTCGATGATTACCTGAACGCCTTGGGTTTTTCAGATTGTCCAATAACAACTGTAAGGTATTCAAATTATAAGCGATCATTTATCAACCCTTACTAATATAATAAATGAGAAAGTGAGTTTGTTTGCTACACATTCATGTCATAGCTAGTTAACTGATCATCATGGAAGCTTACATTCAAGTTTTTCGAAGTACACAAAATAACAAAGGCTACCTAACAACCGACACCCTGCCTTCATACACAGACGGAGCCGCGGACAACTATTTATTTATTAAAAATAAATAATGATGCAAATGTTTATGGGCGTTGGCGACCACATGTCAGGTGGCGCATATGCGGTATGAATAACTATTCTATAAAAAAGCAATTTCTTGTTTATAATATGAAGAAGTAGTTAAAAAGTAGGCGTTGGTAAGTTCTAGGCTTCATCGGATACAAACATATTTATGTATATATCGACTTTGAGGTTAAGCCAACACTATGGTGCTTAGCTCTACCAGCACTAGGTGGTAGAGCTTTGTGCAAGCTCGTCTGGGTAGGTACCATCCACTCATCAGATATTCTACCGCAAAACAGCAGTACTTGATATTGTTGTGTTCCGGTTTGAAGGGTGAGTGTAATTAAATATTTTTAAACTCTGTAAACTATTTCATTTAATTATTTTTAACAATTTCTGTAGGAAGTTATTGTGTTATCAACAAAACTATTAAAAGGCGAAATAATAGTTCCGCAATGTTAAATTAAATAACGTTGCTTTTGTTACGAATTGGGTTTTGTTTAGTAGCAGCCTAAGCTTCGGCAATTTATTACAATTTATAAATTAATTTATGCTCAATAACGTTTCGTAAATGTATACTTTAGAATAACAAAATAGTATTCCATATCCTTTAAAGAAGCAAAAGAACATAATATACTATGGAAACAATTAAAGGAACAAGAAATTTTCTTTATTTTTCACCAAAATCTGGAAGGCCAGAATCTTTTATACATTTTGGTTATAGAGAAATTTGTTGAAACATCAAACATCAATCAACATAATATAAAAAATACGATACGAAAAATACGAAAAAAATGAAATATTTTACCGTAAGTAAAATTATGTTAACTCAGTTCCAAGCACGCATAGATATGTATCACATGATACATATATATATACGCTCTCATAATTTTATATTGACTAAATACATATATTACATATATAATGTAAAATAAATGTAATCATTTCTCTCTTACCAAATTTTTTTTCAATATTTGTAATCTTTAATATTTATATAATTTTAATACTAGTTTTTTTTATTCCTATTTGACTTTTTCATTATTAGGGCACCACTATAAATTATTTTAAATAAATTAGAGTAAAGTAACGATTATATATGTACATAAATACGTCGACGTTTCGTTATTACAGAAACTTATTATTTACTCTACGTAATAAGTTTAAAGGTTGTGAAGGGGAAATTACAATTACAAGGTTGATATATATGTAATTTATGCTATACTTAGTCATAAAAATAAATAAGATAATGACAAAAAATTATATATGATCATATATATATCATTGAAACCTCAGGGATATATTACACTCAACCATTGTTAACCTTGTTTTTTACTAAGGAAGCATAAGGGCCCGACGATTTTCACTCCTTCATTGTCATAATTACCAATACCACATAAAATACGCACATAAAGAGCCGTGTTGCGTGCGCAGACAATATAAAAAAATGCCTCATTATAAATAATAATGACTTCTACGATAACATTCGTTACAGTTTATTATAAATTAAGAGATTTACATAAGTAAAAATAATTAAGTGTTGCAGGAACATCACACATGAAATGTTTGTTGTGCAATACAGATATATAACTAAGATTTAGCAAGAACAACAATAGCGAAATATTTGCAACGGTCATGTGTGTGTGAATCTTACTTACCTTGACTTATTTACAATAATAAAAATAAACAATGTGAGCTTCTATTTCTTTTTTTTTTTTATCGTAAGCCTATTTTTTATGATAAGTGTATGTTGTGTTTCGTTTTACTTTGAAGTAACTGTAAGTGCCAGTTCTATTCCAAGAAGACCGTTAAATGACTTAGTATTTTTTTAACTGAACGATTTTTTACGTTCTTACTAAACTAACTCCGACTGCGGCTTTCCGACTGTAAGAGACCATGAGCATCGACCAAGATATTAGGTTTCCTATGTCCAGTTCCTTCAACTTGTCAAATGTGTACAAAATGTCAAGATGATTGGTTACTTCACCAACTGAACTTAAATAAGACGTAAACCCGTTACAAATAAGTAAATAAAAAACTTTCGTATAAAATCAGTTAGTTTACATACATGCTATATGATTCAAATAATTAAACATTAAGCTTTCGCAATAAATCTACGGTACTAGTTAAAACAAGACAAACTGTTTTATAATAGCTGTTAAATGATCTAATAGCTAACATACTAATTCTATCGTTAAACCAACTTTATGTATTGTCATCCGAAATACATACACTTGAAAGTATACAATCACGTCTATAAGTTAGAAGGTTAAAATCGACTTCCTGAATTTGTTCATATAATAACTGTTAATATAATACAAGCGAAACTAATATAAAGTGGATATTTTCATTATATTAGTAATATTATTAATAAATAAATACATTCCAATATAAATTCATGCAAAACCACCACGCGAGCTTCTAATGGACTTTACCTGGAATTTGGTACAACAATACAAACTCTTTGTTAATAAGTTCTTGGTTATTATTTTTAAGACATAAGGACAGCGCCTTAAATATGATAAAGCGATAAACTTCAAACTTCAGGAATTTAAATTACACTAATGTGTTTATGATTATGGGGTCACGAGGGGTGAGGGATAAATAGTTCCTATTTGCAGCTTAAGGGTGAATAGAGGTTGACGACCTTTTCCGTTCATCTCACATCGCCATCCTTTCAATCTCGTTTCATAAAGAAATGCTTTTAACAATACAAAAGTCGTTTGGTTTACAATTATTATTTTTTTAAAGATTTTCCAAAGTTATTTATAACCATTACTTTATACTACTATATCATTAATCAAGTGCTCATGCTTAAGTCGTCGTTTTTCTCTCACACTAAGGTAAACAAATATGATATTTTGTTCTACCATGTATCCGTCTTATCATATTTATCTATCTATATAAAGGTCGGTAGTAAGCATCATAGTAATTATACAATATACTCCGTTCCTATGCTCATCTACGTAATTACAAGATTTTTGTAAAAAAATAACCCGGCCGATAATGCACTTCATTCACTGGTTCCCATCCGTACTCCTTTGAATTCATCGTTAAATATTATTTAATGTGTAATATTCCAATTTGTCACAACTTATTGGATATCTTTAAATCATTTCTATTTAGTATGACTGATCAGCGAATTTGAAGCAGAAAAAAGCAAAAGGCAAAGCTTCTTTACAAATTAATTACAATAATTTAAAAATAACTACTCTCAATGAAATAAAAAAAAAACTATATTATGTACACTTTTGTATGTAATGTCAAAAATCAAAACGACGACAAAAAATCTTTTAATAGAGTTTTCGTCTACTCTACAGTTAAAGGAAATTTAAAAAAAACTTCCATAATTATATACGACAAAGTATTTAAACAATATTCTTCCGCAAAGTAAACTATATTGCATTGTGTTCCCACTTATCATTAAGAGACAAATTACTGTAATGTCGTTGTAATACAATTAACTATATAAATCAATGTTAAAGGTGCTATAAATTGAATGGTGAATATTGAGCTACTAGAATAATCCTTCAGCTAGCGTATCTTTATATTATGCGTATAAGTTTACTACGTAGTGTATAAGTTTATTTTTAACTGAAGGTCTGTCTGATTTCCTTTTAAGCATTAAAGTTAAAATGAGCTCTACATTTCTTTCAAAATTACCAAAAATATATAAATGAGGTTGACAAAAGCTGGTGAATACTTAAAAGACGTTGAACTAATATCCAATACCTCATTTGTAAGTCATTTGTTTTAACTACACTCAGTGTTGTAATGAGAGCGAGGCCTCCTTTTTCGCGAAGTCGTACGACGCATACAAAGGGATATTTTATAATACATAATAAAACGGCCCAGTTTACTTTTTATTGTGATTCGTGACTTTATAATTGTATAATTAGTATTCAGTGTCCTTAGCCATGCGTAATAACCTTATTATGAACAATATATTTATGTTTTCGTATATAATTTTTGCACCTTTATGAGCATAATTATAATTTCGTTCTATATAATATGTATATGTGATGAGACAAATTTTACCATTTTTATACATATTGCACATATAGAGGATTCTGGCATATTAAAAGTTTATATAGAGGAGTGCACAAAGTGAAATACTAGGTATATGTAACTTCGTGCACTGACACTCATAATCACAATTTGTACCACATGTATAAATGGTAAAAATACATTATAGTCAATAGATTAAAAAAAACATTGCTTACATTATTCCAAACACATAATAAAGTCTGTGGTCAAACTTAAATCTAAAGCCTGGTTTTGCCCTTTGGCATTTTTGCTTGATTAAAAACATAACCTTCGCCAAGCCAAGCTTGATTTTTCTTATCTTTCATATTGACGTGTCAACGTCTAATAAATCGATAAACGCTAGCTGCATGCACGAAAAATTGTCCCGTTACGCTGATTGTACGCTTGCGCATCTACCTCTCTTTCACTCGATTGCAGACATTTCATCAACGTTTTGTTATGACGTTGTCACGTTAAACTATCGTCCGTAAACCGACTTTACAGACAACCTTTTTTTTAAAGGAACTCGAAAATTAATGCATAAATATAAAAAGTTTATAAGATTTGTACCAGAAATTCATCGAACAGTTTTCGAAATGTAATTCATTGAAATTGAAACCTATTGAACGCCCATTAATCAAATTATGGAGGATATTTATAGTACCCAGAATACAATTGGTAATTATTATTTCATTATTACAAATAATTGTATTAAATCTCAAGAATGACGACGCCTTGACAGGGCAACGACACGGAACTACATTATTACAATGTAATTCCAAATTCCACAGTACAATGCCGAGATTTCGACTGCGTTTCTTTGAACATTATTATTATAGTATTAGTACAAATTATAAAATAGTAAAACATAAATATTATGAGAAGGAACGTAATATAAGAAATAATAATCGTAAGCTAAAATTAACTGCCTTCCTTTTATAAATACTAAAAAATATTCGACAAATTTCGTCTAATTATATGTATCCTTGAAGTGATTTATAAAATTCCATTTATATCCTGCAATAAACCAAGGAATATCAATTCAATCCTCTTTTAAATCCAGAATAGAAAAATATGATCAGGAGGCCAACTCTACTAATAAATTGTCACTTTATTGAACCATAAAGGTCGCTGGTTACCCATTTTTTCTATTCTGCTAACACAATGATCCAGTTGCAATTCTGTCAAAGTGGGATCGGAATAGAATCGCAAACGTATCAAAAAGACTATTACAAAGATTTTAATATGTTAAATATCATTTCATAAATTATTATTTTTTAGTATTTCCAAAAATATTAAGATACTTTCCGAAAACCAAAATTTGGTGTTTTTAACTAACTATATCTCGAAAAACATTAACAATAGAGAAAAAAGAATTTTTCAATGATGGCGGCTAACGCTCGCGGTTCTGGGAGGACTACTCTGTTTTATACTTAGGAGGTACATCCTCATATATTCCAATCGCAAAATCGAGAAGCGGGATTTATGCAGAGCGAATATATAAAAATCTTGGACTACATAATATCTAAAAATAAGAATCATGGAGCTACTTTCCCTAGTTTACTTTATGCTATTAGAGAATGTAGATACTGATTAACGTTTTTATTTTTCATCTTCTAAATTTATTTCTTTGTTCTTGCAATTGTTAGCAGGTTAATAGTAACACTGATATAATTAATTAATTAAAATTGACAAAAAACAGACGTTAGAACAATACGACTATATCGCCTTACTGCATTGTGATCTTTGCTATAAAAGTCCAATATTTGCAGTTAAGTGTCGTTGTAATCGCAGTGAGATCGTGACGCGATTTTCACTTGTATAAACAATAATGCGGTGTGGCGTTGGTGCCGCTATGTATACGAAGCCTAACGGTATAAAAAAAAACAATATTACATTTATGGATGTGAAATGATCGTTATTAACCTACAATACCATAAAATAAATTTATACACAAAACAGTTCTTAGTCTCTGGCAAGAAGTAGGTACCTACTGTACCAGAGATTTCAGTCTAACGAAAAATACTATCATATAAACAATTAATAGTGAGATATCGTAACCGAATTAAAAATACCTACATTAGGATTGTTTTCCTTTCCACAGCCTGTAAATACAATTTTATTAATGCATAGAAAGAAACACACTCAACGTCAAAATATTGTTAAAATTAAAGAAAGTTTAATAATTAAGCTACAAGTACCAAAATAGAATAGGAATAATGAATGTGGAGGTTTAGTAATAAATGTTAATGCACGTTCCGACTCTGACAATAAACAAGTTCTGAGAAACAACCGAGTAGATCCTTTATCTCACGACACCCACCCTTCGACATCGACATCCGTAATTCATTTTAATAGGCAAGCATAATATAAGTAACATAACTATCTTATATGCTAATTATAAAATACTAGCGTTTTGCCCACAGCTTATCCCGCGTAGTTCCCATTCCAATGGGAATATGGGAACAAAATGTAGCCTATATTACTCGCTAATAATGTAGCTTTCCACGGGTGAAATAATTTTTAAAATCGGTTTATTGATTTAGGCATGAAAGCGTAAAAAATAAACAACCTCCCAATCGCATTTATAATATTAGTTAGGATGCTTCGTGGGTTTAGTAGCTCTCTTATAAGGTTGGTGATTAAAAGGGCATGAGCGCAATCCCCTAGTCGGGTCACATAAAATATTATTAAGTTTTACGACTAAGAAGTTCTCAGTAGAAGTCCTGAGTTTTTAAATTTAACGATATTCCCATGACACGGAAAGCACTTAGAGCTGTTGTTTCTGCGCCTGCACTATACCGTTTCCAATAATTTACGATAATTTGAAAAAAAAACGTTCCAACTATTGTTATTACAGAATACACTCATTAACAATCTCAATTACAAATACGTTAACTTTACTAGGTGTGAATTATCTAAGACGTAAACATCTCTTGAAATTTTCAATTTTCTTTTTTTTTGACACTGTATTTCTTTTTTATAGCCTTTAATTATCAGTAATATTATTTATATTTGAAAAGTAACAAAAGAAAAGCAGAATATTATATAAGAGAAACTCGTTTTATATATTACAACCAATACAATACAATAAAGATTATTTAAATTTTTACTTAACCCTGAAATAATAACAGTATTTTTTTCATATAATTCAATCACAATAACATTTTTTTATTAATATCGAAAAAACCCGGAACTAAACAGACATGAAGTGGATAACTATGAGTAAGTAAGTAGGCATGATAAGTTCCTTGTACTTATGTAGGTAGCGACACCGGCTAAGTTGAGAGGCCGGCCAATACCTACCTTTCTTTGTGTATACCCGTCGCCGCTTGCACAAACAAGGCTGCCTTTCTATTCTCATTCTATATAAATTTACTAGTGAATGAATTATAGGATATCTATGGGCTAACCTGAATTTTGAACAGCTGTGCAACTGCATATTTCGAAATATCGGAATCGTATATAGGATTCGAAGCTATTGCAATTTTATACTAAATAAGCTGACCATAACGTACAAAACTAATGCAACTTTGAGTACAGCTTTAAAAATGTACTTTTTAAAATACTACAACGTCGTCGGTTAGCTAACCGATGTTATCGCTTCATAGGTAGACTTACACACGTTGCGCACTACATGCTGTGACCACGAAATTCTTTTATTATGACCGCCAAGCGTTCCGAGGTCAAACATTTTATTGACACCTGACATTGTTCTAGCATTACTGACCAATTACCCACTGAAATTGCCTTACTTTTTAATTATGTCCGTTCGGTATAAATATGGTTGAACGCGAGTCGAATTTATCAGTCGGCCGACAACGGTTTGAAGTGATCTAGTTCGTCAGAAAAACACAGACCACGTTTACAATGCAATCGCTGGTGGTGTTCTTTGCTCTCGCCGCTGTGGCTTGCGGCTCAATCATCCCCTTGGCGCAACCCGCGCATCACCCAGCGCTGGTGCTGGACCCACACGGTCGTCCCCTCGACACCGCTGAAGTTATCAACGCTCGTGCCATCCACCTGCAGGCTAAGGCCCTGGAACCCGTCGGACATGCTGCTTACGCTCCCCTGGCTCACGCTGCTGTCGTAGCCGCGCCCATCGCTCACTCCGCAATCGTCGCCCCTGCAGTGATCGCCGCTCCCGCTGCTGCTGTGTCCCACCAATCCCGTGTGGATGTGCGCACCAGCCCTGCCATCGTAGCTCACGCCGCTCCCGTTCTTGGTGCTCACTCCCTCGCCGCTCCTTTCTTGGGCTACTCCGCTCACGGACTCGCTGGACACGGTCACTACCTCAAGAAACGTTCCCTGGGACACCTCGCCTACAGCGCACCCATCATCGCCCCCTCTGCCGTGTCTCACCAGTCCCGTGTTGATGTAATCTCCAGCCCAGCTGTTGTTTCTCACGCCGTGGCCGCCCCAGTGCTGTCTCACGCCATTGCTGCACCCGTTGTAGCCCACGCTTACGCCCCTGCTGCGGTCTCTCACCAATCTCGTGTGGATGTGCGCACCAGCCCCGCTATCACCGTCGCTGCTGTCGCCCCTGTAGCCCACAGTGTCGTCGCTGCTGCTCCCCTCTACCATTCAGCTCCCCTCATCCACGCCGGTCCTTTGGCCCATGGTGCTGGTCATTTAGTTCATGGCTGGTAAAGAGCAAATCTGGCGAACTCCTAATAATGCAATAATTAAAATAATAAAAAAAATATTTATAAACAATAAATTAATAAACAACAAAACTTTTTTTTAATTTTCATTATCCCAGTGTTTATGTTTCCTACACAATATAAAAAGAATTCATAAAAAAACATAAATTAACTTTATAGAAAAACAAAAATAACATGATTAACAAATCAACAAAATTGAGAATCACATAAATAGAATCGTAAACATTTAATACATAATATAAAAAATATATGCCATTTTATTGGTACTAAAAGCTTTGAACATTTTAACTTTTTTTATTATATTTAATATATGACATAATACAATATATCCTGGGACATTATTCACACAAGGCTATCTGATCCCAAACTAAGCAAAGCTTTTTTTATTATATAGGTAGGCGGACAAGCATATGGACCACCTGATGGTAAGTGGTCAACTGGTCACCAAAGCCCATAGACTATAGCTTGTACTATGGAAACCAGACAACTGATAATTTACGTATACTATTAAGCGATAAAGTCATTGTCAAGTTCAATAAAATAAATAGGCTGCTTCAGTTTGTGTGTGAGAAAAAATATGAAAATTTTATTAGTTCAAATGCGGTCTACATACACAAAATAGCGTCAACAATTAATGCATAAAGCGACGCTATATACTGACTAAAAACTTTATAATTTTCCAATCGGAAAAAAAAAATCGTTTCTTTTTTATTATATTATCGTCGTATTGTCTTTTCACTTCATCTTCCTGTAAAAACAATTAATTAAAATATTTAGGGTTTATCGATGTAGAGAAAAAATAAAAATAAAAACAATATTTTTATCTTTGTAAGTAAACTATTTTTTGTTAAACTCGTGATTTTAAAGTAAGAAAACACTGATGCGCTCACATATTTTCAAAAACATTCACGACACCATATTTCTATCTTTTATATTCATGTTATTGTAATTAAGTATTTTTCCGATATATTTACGTTTGAATGATTATTCACGAAATATAACTAACTGTACAAATACGTCAATCTACTTGGTGATAGAGCTTTGTGCAAGCTCGTCTGGGTAGGTACCACCCACTCATCAGATATTCTACCGCAAAACAGCAGTACTTTTTATTGTTGTGTTCCGGTTTGAAGGGTGAGTGAGCCAGTGTAATTACAGGCACAAGGGACATAAGATCTTAGTTCCCAAGGTTGGTGGCGCATTGGCGATGTAAAAGATGGTTAACAGCTCTAACAACGCCAATGTCTATGGGCGTTGGTGACCACTTACCATCAGGTGGTCCATATGCCCGTCCGCCTTCCTATGCAATAAAAAAAAACTGAAACGCAGAGGGAGTCAAAATATAAACGCGATATACCTAGTGTCTCTTCTCTAAAGTAAAAAAAAATATCTTTTTGTTTTTAAAATGATGTTACTTCAAAAATTCTACAAATGCATTATATTATTTTTATTCAATTACTTGCAGTATTATAATTAATTAGTAACATTTATATTATTTTTGATATATCCTGACGATTTTTTCTTTCACCTCCGAGCATGACATTAATTATAAACATTATGAACTAAAGAACCTCTTACGGTTACATAGTTAATTGTAAAAATACATTTGACAAAGATTTCAACCAATTAAAAAGAAACGAATATTTAAAAAAAAAACGAAATGTTCCTCATATTACTGCGTAGCGTAAAAAAAAAGAAATAAAGGTCACAATTTAATTTATATGAATCGTCGAGGCTAAATTATAATATTTAAACATTTAGAAAGGTTTTATCGAAAGTATATTATTAGCTTAGTCGAAAAAGTTATTTTTTTATCTTAATTTTGGTTAATTAAGGTACCAGGCAACTACCGTTTTTTAAAAAGTAGAATGCAATGACATTTATAATATTCGAATTGTACTGACGACCGCGGGTCGGAAATAAAATAAAAAAGGGGTAAGTTCTCTTATGTTTTGTACAATACTTGGCATGTCAATGTATTGGTAGTTGGTACTATACTCAATGGTTATATACTAATGGGTGGTATACAGTAACAGTATTTTTAACAACCTAAATCATCTGGCTGACAAGATTTACTTTCATAATTAAATTAGAAGAATCATTATTTCCTAAAACTTTGTATAAAACGATCCGTAATACTCGTAATTGTTAATAACATAAAAAATTGAATTGAGATAAAATTAAATTAAAACTTATTAAGATAACCGAGTATTTTTATTTCATATTTGTTTCTATATTAAAAAAAAAATATATTTGAAGATCATATTTATTACTTCAATTAAAAATAAAATCCAAGGTAGATTATGAATTTAATTTCTTACCTCGTACCAAACAGTGCCACACACTTTTAACGGCTGCCAGTTATTCTGCAATTTGTCTGCGTTTCGGTCTTATCTCTTAGGTTATATACATCATAAAATATGTAGTTTTTACGAAACAAAAACTATTTATTGAGTAATAATAATAATTACAAAATTCGTCTGAAGTGTGTTCTTCAAGTTTTATGTTTTGACAAAACTTTTTAGTAAACTCTTCCATAAAACAATATTTTTGCACACATTTTTAGTAATTACGTCGTATTCATCTTTTAACTCCTTTATCTAGATATATAAGAATAATAATTATAGTTGTGCTTGCAATGTACATATTATTTTTATGAAAGAGTTGTGACGATTATGAGTGTTGGACTCGAACGATTAATATCGATCAAGTGGCGATCATGTGAAATATATATATAAAAACCTTAGAATATAATTAAACATTATAAACTTTGGTTTTTATTTTTAAAACGGTATGTTTTGTAAATAATGCCGTTGGCATTACTTTCACTTTATTTTTCGCATTAACACAAAATTTACTATTCAAGTTATATCATATGATTTGTTTTTATCTTTTTTGTACTACCGGTAGTTTATGACAGATTAACTTATTTTTACGTGTACAGTTGTACACCGTAAGAAAAGTTTAATTTATGAAATAATAATTAATTCACGGCACAAAAGTCGGGTCAGTAATAAGACAATAGTTTTTGTAAAATACTTTATTGTATATAAATATTGTATATTATTGTAATTATATTTATGGATATTAGTTCGCCAGAATAGCTCTCTACCAGCTATGAACTAAATGACCAGCACCATGGGCCAAAGGAGCAGAGTGGATGAGGGGAGCAGCGACGACACTGTGTGCTACAGGGGCGACAGCAGCGACGGTTATAGCGGGGCTGGTGCGCACATCGACACGGGATTGGTGAGATACCGCGGCAGGAGCGAAAGCGTGGGCTACAATAGGCGCAGCAACATGAGAGATCACTGGGGTCGCTACAGCGTGAGAAACAACAGCGGGTCTGGAGATAACATCAACACGGGATTGGTGTGAGACGGCAGCAGGGGCAACGATGGGTGCACTGTAAACCAGGTGACCAAGGGAACGTTTCTTGAGAAGATGACCAAGACCGTGAGCAGAGTAGCCCAACAAAGGAGAAGCGAAAGAGTGAGCACCGACAAGAGGAGTGGCAGCGACGACACTGTGGGCTACAGGGGCGACAGCAGCGACGGTGATAGCGGGGCTGGTGCGCACATCCACACGAGATTGGTGAGAGACCGCAGCAGGGGCGTAAGCGTGGGCTACGACGGGTGCAGCAACGGCGTGAGACAGCACTGGGGCGGCCACGGCGTGAGAAACAACAGCGGGGCTGGAGATTACATCAACACGGGACTGGTGAGACACGGCAGAGGGGGCGATGATGGGTGCGCTGTAGGCGAGGTGTCCCAGGGAACGTTTCTTGAGGTAGTGACCGTGTCCAGCGAGTCCGTGCGCGGAGTAGCCCAAGAAAGGAGCGGCGAGGGAGTGAGCACCAAGAACGGGAGCGGCAGCTACGACGGGAGTGGCATGAGCTACGATGGCAGGGCTGGTGCGCACATCTACACGGGTTTGGTGGGACACAGCAGCAGCAGGAGCGGCGATCACTGCAGGGGCGACGATTGCGGAGTGAGCGATGGGCGCGGCTACGACAGCAGCGTGAGCCAGGGGAGCGTAAGCAGCATGTCCAACGGGTTCCAGGGCCTTAGCCTGCAGGTGGATGGCACGAGCGTTGATAACTTCAGCGGTGTCGAGGGGACGACCGTGTGGGTCCAGCACCAGCGCGGGGTGATGCGCGGGTTGCGCCAACGGGATGATTGAGCCGCAAGCCACAGCGGCGAGAGCAAAGAACACCACCAGCGATTGCATTGTAAACGTGGTCTGTGTTTTTCTGACGAACTAGATCACTTCAAACCGTTGTCGGCCGACTGATAATTTTAATCCGCACTCGGCGGTTTTTATACTGACAGCATTATCAGATTTCAATTTTACACATGGTCTTAAAAATTGTAATGAGTGAAAGGCCAATGTCAAGTGTCATATTTAAGTTGTACCTTGTTCCTTGTACCTTTGGTGTGAGTGAAATAATTGATTTATAATGAACGACATTCAGTTGTTACATAAGAATATTATGTATTTAGGTTTTTATGTTCTGGTCATCCGTTATATTTAAATTAATATTACAATTGGAATTTATACAAGTCGGCTTAAATGCGTGAAGTTTAAAAACCTTGTAATATATTTAACTTATTAGTAAAACTAAATTTACAGTTGCATCATAATATGTTATTTAGAGCAACAATTATAAAAACAAAAAAAAAATTAATTATAATTAATAACTTTTACTTATAATATAAAGATCGTACAAAGGATAAAATGTTGCGTATTTGTACAGTGTAATGAATAGACGTCGAATCGCACAAATTAAATAAAATTATTCTATTAAACATTTACAATAAATCATGGGGGTCTGTCGCCCTGTGACATTCCAGAGTAACATCCGTCATAGCAACAATGTGTCATGAGCAAAAACAACCATGATTGGGCATTTGTTATTTGAGGTAAGGCAGGAACCCTATCTTACTAACTTACCCATCTTGCCTTGAATGAAATATTTGAAACGCATTAAATATTTCATGCAAATAAAGATTGATTTTATCTAAAAACAATTCTGTATGTTTCATTTTACTATATAATCATCGAAAGCTAAATGAACTTCAAAATGTATATATATAAATTTTACGAGCGATACAATTTTATAATTTGATACGGACATTAACGCGTTATTTAAAAAAAAATTAAACGTAGAAAATTGTATTAATTAAATTATCCTTATCTTTAGTTTTTGTTCGACCTCTAATGTAACTAAACATACATTCATTTATTAAAATAAATATTATATATTTCATTTAACTACGAGATAAAACAAGTTTAAAGCTAATAAATAATAATTCTTAATAGGTTCGACATTTATTTTTATTTGCTTTCTTTTGGCCCTTGGACTAACATCTAATCAATAAGGTATTTGTTATCATGCACACCATCGGTTAAGAAAACTAACAATAATTTAGTTCTAGCTAATACCAATATATACCTAATACTCGGTGGTAGAGCTTTGTGTAAGCTCGTTCAGGTAAGTACCACTCACACATCACTTATTCTACCGCAAAACAGCAGTACTTTGTATTGTTGTGTTTCAGTTTGAAGGGTAGGTGAGCCAGTGTAATTACAGACACAAGGCATAACATCTTAGTTCCCAAGGATGGTGGCGCATTGGCGATGTAAGCGATGGTTAACATCTCTTACAATGCCAATGCCTACGGGCGTCGGTGACCACTTACCATCAAGTGGCCCATATGCTAGTCCGCCTACCTATATAATAAAAAATCAACCCACGTAACTTCGTATAAACTGACACATACAAGCACTTTAAAAACATAATAAGTAAAAGTCAATACATTTATTCAATATGCAAAACACTTCAATATCAAAAATCTACTTCCGGTTAGGAAAAAACCCCTAAGACCTGAGAAGAATCAAAAACAGCGAGATTTTTATTTAAAATTGTTGTTTACATCAAATCGATTAAAGATTATTATCACGAGCTTTTTATAAGTTTTTTTAAAAACAAGATTTTTTAAATGCGCTAAAAAGACTTAAATAAAATTTTCCTTTAAAACTTTTACTATCAACTTATAACTTCATTACACAATTTATATGATTTAAAGAGATTTACCTAAATATATAAAAACAAGTAAATTAAATAACTTGATCTAATTTAATTTAAAAAAAATTCAAACTACATAAGTACTTAAATCTAAATAAAAGTAATGTATTTTGCTTAATATTGAAAAAACAGAACACTCAAATATCACGCGATATAACAATTGTGTAAAAACACGATAAAACTGGACAATGGGTTAAAATAATTTATACATTTCAAAAGAAAAAGTTGTCATCCTCATTTGTAGGAGAACTTACTGTTACATTATTTTTAAGTAAATTTAAAACATTGTTATTGTGGTATGTGTTTTCTCTCCCGTTATGTACAACTATTGGATAAATAAATAATAAAATACAAATTTGATTTAGATATTATTTATTTTAATTGATTCAAAAAATGTAGGTACATTTTAACTATAAAAACATTTCTTAAATAATTTCGTAATTATTTACTTGATTCATTACCAAGTCGTAGCGTAAACCGACGGACCATAAACTACTTTCTCTGAAACCACCGCTGGTGATGATTTGACATCTACTCGTGATTGATGGGAAACAGCTGAGCCGGTAGAATAAAGTGTGTTAACAGGAGACACGTATACAGATCGGGCATCAACAACAGCTGGAGCAACTTCGACTACAGGTGAGGCAACATAAGTAGGTTCAACTACATGTTCTGTAATCACAGCAGGTGACGTCTTAACATCTACTCGAGATTGACTTGACACAGCAGAACCTCCTGCGTAGACAGTAGCAGATGGAGCCACATTAACCAAAGTTGGAGTTGCAATAACTGCTTGTGCAGGTTCATAAGTCTTTGCAGCAATAACGGCTGGTCCAGCTGCTACAACTGTTGGTGCAGAAGATCTTACATCTACACGAGATTGGTGAGATACAGCTGCGGGAACTGTTACTACAGTCTGTACAGGTTCAACAACAGTCCGAGCAGCAATCAAAGCAGGTGCGGCAGCAACTACGGTTGGTGAAGAAGTACGTACATCGACTCGAGACTGATGAGAAACTGCTGCCGGAGCTGCGTATACAGGGGAAGCATATACGGCATGAGTTTCAACTACAGGCTCGAATATGGCTTTTGTTTGATAATGCAAACCGTCAGTTATATACGATGGAGCAGCAATAGCTACGGCAAATACCGCACTTAACACCACCAGCGATCTCATTATGAACGTGGTCTGTGTGAGGAGTCTTAGGAAGATCACTTCAAACCGTCACGGTCGACTGATGCTCATTCAACTGATGTTCATCTATTTATACAAGAATATAATCTATGCAAAATTTTATTTAGATCATTCATTACTGGGCGTACAGGAACATAAATGTTGGCGTCCTTGAAAACTGTCGCCGAAAACAACGTCTAAAAAGGTCGATGTTGAATCATGTCGCTTTGTCTAAGTGGCAACTTGTAGTAATTGACATTTTGTAAATGAATAATATCATTATACTAAAGTCAAGTAAGGATGTAATAGGATATTCATAATTACCAAAACTAATGTCCGGCATTCAATACGAAGTAATAATATTAAGGGCTATTAATGTTTTTTGCTTTATCTATCAACTAAGTAAACTTGTATAACTAGATTTATATGAAAATATTTAAGTAGTATATTGTTTTAAGACACGTAGACTATCAGTTTTTAAAAATAAATATAATTTTGAAAAAAATTCCGCAAATTTATTTATAGTTGTACTTGTAAAAGAAAGGCAAAACAGGAATGAGGGAGAAATTAATTATATTTAAACATAATAGAAAGTAAGTACAATTAACTAGTTTTATTTTTGTAAACAGTATTTAGTTAATAATTCAAGTCTTCAATCAATGCACGTCTCGGAATCTATTCTTTCCTATTTTGGTATCCCTAGATAGATAAGCTTTTTTATACCTTTCAAGTAATAAAGTAACTAATCTGGTTTTTTTTAGATATAAATCGGGTCCCTAGGTGACCTCGTGTCTCTGTCGATAACCCAAGACTGAGAGTATACTTACAGAGTTAAACATCAATTAAAGTAATTTACAAACATTCACTTAAATTTACTATTCTTCTAAATTTTAATTTATAGAATTTGTGCTTTCTTCCTACATTTTTATAAAAGTATCTAAATGAACCCAAACAAACTCATTGAGGGTTATATTATTATATATTTTTTATGTTATAGGTAGGCCGACGATAAAATTGACGATAAGTAGTGACCACCACCATAGACATTAGCGATATAAGAAGTCATTCCATGTGCCACCAATCTTTATGATTGTTATGTCCCGTGTTTTATTTATTATTAAACTGTAATACACAGGCTCACACCTGAAACTGGAATGCAATAATATAAGTCAGGTGAGCCTACTGCTCGTTTGCCCCCATAAAAATAGTATTGCTCTTTATTGGTAGAATATATATTAATTAGTAAACTCTATGAAATAATGAGCGCTAATATATAATGCCTGCATATTGTGTAATTGTATTAAATTAAACACATGTAATTATAATAAAATAAATTATACTGCTTGCAAACTTCATAACTTCTAAAATTATCTTTGATTTACGGAAAAAAACTTGCAGCGAAATAGCTTATTGTTCTTTAAAATTTTCACCATACGTCAACTACAGAATGCACGTAAACTTGAAAGTATGGAGGGTAGAGGTAAGGAAAACCATCACTTATAGTAGAAAACTTAAAAAGTGTCCAGCTGTAAGCTGCAAATTGGCGCTAGTGTAGACAAATGGTATGAATATAGCAAATAATTGTAAACGAATTGAAGTATGCTGAGTTAAAAAAATTAATATTATTGTTGACAAAAGTAGTTACTTATTGAAAATTTCAACAACCTTGCGTTGTACAATGTAGTAAATATAACCTTTAAGAATTATTGATTTTATTTTATGATTTGTGAATAATAAGTTTATTTTTTAAATTTGGCGCTTCGTTTAAAATTTACCCTGATGCTAATGTAGCGCCACCCTAATTCACTGCTTTTGGCGGACATTTTTCGTGTATACAGATGTTTCTCCTTTACCTCTACTATCCATACTTGAAAGACACATAAAAATAAAATATTCGTTTTAAAATATTTTAATGTCTTATTTAAAAACGCACCTAATAAAAATAAATAAATATATGCAGACTTATTAGTAATATGAATATTATACTTTAACAATAGCGCCATCTAGTGGAAACAGTACAAACTAAATAGTGTGAGGCAGTTTATTGTAGAGTTACTCGGCAACCGATTACACCGACGCTATTTTAAGTTTCAACTTTTAAGTTATCTTATATTCCAATAGATGTCAGTCAGTAAGGTTTGTAAATATTTTTTTTTAATAAGTAATGGCAATTAGGAAACAACACACTAATATTGTCTTAATTATTCAAAATACAATTCTTTTTTCTAGGTCTTCTTACAAGTTCTTCCTAGATTATCAGCGTTGGTGCTGTTAAAAAGTAACAGTCTGTAGATGTCCCATCTTTAGATTGAGGCTGTCATTCTTATGATAGAATGAAAGTTGCTTTTCGTGTTTTGCCAAGCGACGTGGATATCATTTGAGATCCTTAGGGCCCGTTGGGAACAACAATGGTCAAGGTCTTACGACTGTATTTCTTGATAGGGTGAGAAAGAGATATGATGAAGGTATGAGTACATTGCCTGCGCCCATATGTATCGACCAACCTGCTTTTTTGAAGCATGATCAAGTACCAAGCTATCATTTTAAGAGGAGATACAGCAGTTGTCCGATTACAGGATATTTAGATACTTTTCTTTACTATGAGAGATACTTTTATACCATGAGAGAGTAATCGGGTAATCTTTATTAAAGAGAACTAAAGTGGGAAGTACCTACACACCAACTATTTTTTTTGGAAAATGTATTAAATAGGGGTTTCGTTAAGTTATTTACCTCATTGAATTAATTTAACTATGTATACTCAAGTTAATTAGTAATAGATATCGCCATCCAGTAATTTTCCAACAGATGATAATAAACTTACATAAACTTACACATCTAAATGGTAGAACTTATATAACACATCAACATCTCATTCAACATGCGTTTATATGCTATTTAACGATAAAAAGAGAACTCATAATCATCGTAAATGAATGTTATGCAGTTATACGTACTTATCATGCAATCATAATATCAAATAATTACACGTAAAAACCTAATAGTGTCCCTGTACGAAATAGACCTTGACAGGAACGCAGGGAAGCCCACTGTTACGTGGCGGGCCGTTCAATCAGCGAAATGTAGGTCATCGAACAAATTGGCGCAGAGAAAACCGCGAGTAACCGTGCCACTAAAAAATTTATTTAATATTTTTTAATGATAAATGAAAAATATTCACTAAACTAATTAGGAGAAAGTGCCTCGAATGAAGTATATTAATGACGCAATGGTATATTATTCAATAATACAATTTTATTATGACGTAATAGGTACTCGCAGTTATTCGATAAATTAAATAAAAACAATAATCAAACCTTGTACATAACTATGAATATCGTCTCTATATATGTAAATACTAACAGTTGTTGAATATAATTATTAGATTTTTTTTGTTTTATATATTTATTAATTGGATTATTTATTTTCAGACGAACTATAATATTTCTTAGTTAATTTAAAATATATCATTATATAAAATGTTTAAAGAACGGACAATTCTACAGGTTTTTAGTCTTTGTATAAGGCTTGCACGGCCTCCACTGCGAGTTGCAATAGACGGCATTCGGAAAACCCGTGTTCAACTTGCAACATTAATTTCCCAGTAATTTGGTAAATAATATTATTAGAGTCTTTAAGGAATTTATTGTAAATGAATTAAGAAACCTTTGCTATAATCCACTACAACTGTTCGTTGATATACGACAATTGAAAACTAGGGTAAGCTTGACTTCCTAGATTTGTTTAAGCACCTATGTAAACAACTTCGTCATTATGACTTTGTTAGTAATATATAAGTGAAAAAAGCTTGTAAAGACATCATATTATTCTTATTTTTATAGATATTCTTATACTTATATTAATAGTCTTACGTAATAATTTGAGGTAGTTATTCGAAAAAAGTATATTTTCTATTTTTGTTATTGTAAAGAACAAAAAAATAACATTCCATGGAATAGGCTGTATAGTTTAACATCTACATCGCGATTGATTCATTTCACGAGAAGATAGCATAAAAAAATGTAAATAACGTTCCGAAGTGAGCAGCCGCAAGCGGTCATTACATAATCCCGGTGCCGATGATCTCAACTCTGCCGGAGTGTAATAAGACGGTCACTGTTTGTATGAACCTATGAAAGTCGTATGCTCTTTTATTTATTTATTGTATAATTTCATGTCTTTAGTTATTTCTTGTCATAGGTAAAATAAGATTAAAAGAAAGACGATTTTCATTTCAAACTATTTCGTGTAATTTTAATAATTATATGTCCGTTTCTGTATTTCCTTAAAATAAAATTTTGTTTGGCTCAAAAATTGTTATTATACTTTTTATCTTTTATTCTTTCACCTCTTATTATTTTGCCTTAAGAATATGAATTAGCACCAAATACTAAATGATGTTGTTGTAAATGTTTAGGACAGCAAAATCAAGTTTAATTAAGTTTATAAAAAGTTCATAATTTATAACATTTATGCAGATCTATTGCTTTGTATGTCTCGACAGTCTGAGATGTGCATATCCGCTAATCCAACCAAAGCGTGAGAATTCTAAATCCTCTTCATTAACAGGACAGAGGCCTCTTAATAATAATTAATAATAAATCTGAATCCAAAAGATAAACAAAAATATTGTACGCCTATATAAATCGCGTAAAGTAACTATTCTCGATATCGATTACAAACAATTTTACATTCCTTTAAAAAATACTTTAAAGTAAATAAAAGATATTCATAGTAAAATATAATGATTCCTTTATTAAGAAAGTACCATATGAAACATGAATCCTATTTTATTGTCACAGATAATACGTTTCAACTAAAGCAGAAAGCGTATCATTTGAGAACGCTATGGCATTATGTTCGCAACTATATTATGTTTATCTAATCTGTTTTTATTTTGTTTCCGGTTGAATTATGCTTGATATCTAATTAGTTTGAAATATAGTCGTTACGGTCGGTTTTGGTACTTCAAATATTAATAAACTGGAACTCAATACTATAGTGAAAATCATGTTACTTATTAATTACTTTACTTTTTTCTATTCAAGAACCTTTTACACTAAGTAGCCCGGCTTGTACACAATGCGGCAAGACATAGAAATGGTTCAGCGAACTGTTGCGCAAGCTCAAGCGTTAACGTCAGATTGTTGCGCCCGCACAGGTCCGGTTCGCGCTGCACTGGAAAGCCCGTCTTGTGCAAACACACAATGTCCAAAATAAATCCTGCAGAAAACCTTGAAAATATGTGTCAGACCTCTGAATAATGTTACCCAACTTTTGTATTGAATTTACTAAATTATATTGATGCATTGTTTATATGTTATTAAGGCATTGCTTATAAAAAAATATTATTCAGCATTCATATAAAATAGAAAAAAATCACTAATAAATTACAACATAATAAAATATTTTCAAAAAAAATTGACAGATTAATTATATTTATATCTGGGCATTTGATACAGTATATATAAATTAAAAATAAATATTTATTTATTTTTAACCAATATCAGATGCAAATACACTTCTAATGGAGGAATAAAAACACTATTTATTGATGATTGGGCGGGTATCCATTTAATTTTACTACATCATATGTATAAACTATTCATAAGCAATATTCAAATGCGATGCTATATGCGCGCGTTGAAGTCTTTCATACGTACTTAGACCTAAATAGAGTCTACTCTCTCTAAGTATAATTAATTGATAAAATTTTAATAAAATGTTTAAAGCCAATGTTGCTGGTTAACCTTTTTTGTATAAACGAGGCAGCAGTGAAAGTGTTTTGAAGCCATTATATCCTTTTAAGATCGGATAACCTACATTTTACCAGGCTAGGAATCGCAGACATACTTATTAGATAACCTTATGTCACAATGGATACATTGTATTCAAATTATTCTTGTTACATAAATACTTCAATATTAACAATTGTAAATATTCTACAGTATTTTTTTTTATATTAGAAAAATCATCGTTATTAAGCTACTCTTAAATAAGTGCTACAGATATATAGAAATATACTCTTGCAGTCAAATAGTTTATTTATTTATATGTACATCCTAATCTCAAGATCTACAAATCACAGGTGGAAAAGAAGTGAAACCGCGCGAAGCAGCAAGTACGTAATATACATACTTATTTGATAATCAAATAATGACAATGTGCCAGTAATTTCACTAGTTCACTAACTCTTTGTACTGAGAGTAGGTACAATATAAAGCACTATTGTATAGTGTGAAAAACCGAGACGCTTTCCTGAGTCGTACTTGTCGACAGATAGAATTGTTCAGAGTCCTACCTTTAGTGTTTTAATTATTTTTCTTTATTTATTTATTTCATAGGAAGCCAACATAATGTACAATGATCTAAAATTTTTTTAACAGTAAAAGTTTTACAATATAGAATATGTAGCTACAAAGTACATTACAATTATAGGCTAACTCAGCATGCACTGTAATAAAAACATAAAAAAAAAAAAACTTTTCTCACACTCTCACTCCATGTTTACAAATATATAAATTAAAAAAATAACAACACAACACTATGCTTATCTAATAAAGTTTAAATCAATCTAAGCTTCAAATTGAAAAATAAGTAGAGATAAAAAATTTAAACAACGAAATAGCTAGTTTAAAGCACAAAATAAAAAATTATAAAATAACAAACAATGAAAACCATAAAATAATATAGAAAAAAATATAACTATTTTGTAAGAGGTATATGGACTATTCCGCAGATATTTTTATAATAAGTATATTACGTTAAAAGTTTAAAATTATTTTTTATTTTTGTTTTATAAGATTTTAGATTATCGTTATATATATCAATACCAACTTTTTTAGAAATTTTATTATAAGTTCTAAAAGCCCTATTTAAAGGTGCCGTTATTCCTAAATTTGTTCTCGCAAACCGACATTTGAAAGTTGGTGTATTTGTATGCCTCGCATTAGGTCTCGGTACTACTATTTTAAATTCTTTTAATAATTGAGGACAATCAATGTTACCTGATATTATTTTATGTAAAAAGCATAAGTCCAGCATATCTCTACGATTTTTAAGCGTTATCATATTGTAATATTTTAATAAAGCATCATAATTATTAAGCATACTCATATTTCTATCTTTGAACCTAACAAATTTTAGCAATTTCTTTTGAATCCTCTCTATCCTGTCTATATGAACTTGATAAAAGGGACTCCATGCTACGGAGCAATATTCTAATTTACTTCTTATAAACGAATTAAATAATGTTATTATAGAATCTGGTTTTTTAAAGGCTTTTGTACTTCTTTTTATGAATCCTAATATTTTTAATGATTTACTGGCCAGTTCGTCTATATGTGGGATAAAGCTCATTTTAGAGTCAACAGTTATACCTAAATCTTTTATTTGGTTAACTCTATTTAAATTAGATTCATTTATCTTGTAGTCATAAATAATATTGGATATTTTTCTGCTGAACGTTAAGATGTAACATTTGCTTTGATTTAAATTCATATGGTTTTCCCTACACCACTTTGCAAATCTGTCTAAGTCTAACTGTAGCAATTCCGAATCCTGTAAACTATTTATATTCCTATAAATTTTCAGGTCATCTGCATAAAGTTGAATTTTACTGTTATGAAAACATGCATTCTTATATGCAATGTTAAAATTTTTCATTTTTTGAAGAACGAATAAGACGAATAAATACGAAGGAGAAATGGCTACTCTGAATGAGTACCGGTAGAAGGATCACTTGGTCCTATACTGATTACTTAGATATATTATTCATTCCACGATATTCAATATAAATGAACAATTAATGAAATCCTTAATCACACCTGCAAAATTATATATTCTAGACGAGATTCTTCTAACTAGCTAGTCAAAAAAATATTGCTACTCTTTGTAAATAAAATAACCAAACTCAAAAGACATGAGATCCGTCATGACGACCTCAATTTTATCCCCATTTGGCAATACATACTCAGAACCCAAGCATGAATGGATCATAGGGTTAATCAATGACAACAAAGACGTCATACCCTCTACCACGAAATCGAAATAAATTACATTCTATCGAAATCTGCCTACGAGCAGTACAAAAATCTTAGTTGCTGTTGCTTCAACGCATAACTTGGTAGGAGTCTGAGTCGATCATCTTACAAAATCCAACTGCGTGCATCTTTAAGTTGGTCGAAGTATAAAGCATCGTGGTGGTAAATGTGGCAGTCATTCGGACGCATTCAGAGCGCCGGTGAAGTAGTGAAAACAAGTATAATAGACTTTTAAGTGATTAACAAGAAAGTGTAACAAAACAAGTAAGTTGGCTGTGTTTAATTAAAACAAAGATGATTTCAACTCAATAATTATATTTAAAACGGATTATTCTTAAAGTGAATGAAGTGAACAGGATTTGTAAAGTGTATATAATTAGATTACTTTCATCGAGATATCTCTGAAAGAGTAACAAAATATATGTTACTGTTTTACATTTTGATTGTAACGAGGAGTGAGAGTGGCTGTTAAATGTTTTTTTTTATTTTTTATTTCAAAATTGAGTCACAAGAATTTAAAAAACATCTTGTGTTTACGAGATGATATATTAATATTTCTCTGACAAATACTATAACACTCAATTCAAACGTATATATATGTATATCATTTGCAAATCTCTAACTTTCACTTTAAATGAACTTTGAAGAAAGTCTTATACGGGTTAAGAGCGTATCCTGTATAAAATTGATAAGATGCAAATTGTTGAATTTCATTGTCCTTTTTTCGTATTTTTAATTATACGAACATATTTTTTTACACAAACGCATTTATAAAAATATTTTTATAATTTTTTTTATATTTTTTTTATAAAATGTTGTTTTGTTTGTTGAATAAAACTATTTGACCAGCAATTTATAAACGACACTGTAAGTTAGATTGTAATAAAAAATAATGAACTATTAAAGTTAAAAACAAGTTCTGTGCCGTAATGTATTGCATAAAGAAAGAGAATTACATTTTGAAAGTTACATCATTTCGATTACGAGAAATTATGACGCATCGGGCGGTACGTGAGGAGCTTGTAGATGGACAGTTGTGCTAGTTTTTGGCGACACTGACATCATTAACACTTTCATAATAACAACAATAAGTGACACATCATATAAGCATCTTATCTTTTGACTAATATCAAAGATTTTTATTAGCTAAAAAAGCTAGTTTTCTTTGATCGTTCCCATTAAAATATTATTGTCATACATAATAGTGTATAAACGAAACACGTGAGAGCGCTTTCGCAGACGCACTCTTGCTTGAACAGTCACAACGAAGCCCCGACGTTATGGAAGCTTACATAACCGCTGTCCGCGAAAGTAAAAGTGTTTCTCCGCCTACGTACTCATGTTTCAACATATACACTGTTTTACATGATTCGGCGCATATTAATTTCATATTTTTCTTTTGCAGATCATGCGGTGGTTTATACATTGTTGTGTTCTGCTATTTACAATAGCGAATATATCAGCCGATTGGTCATGGGGAGGAGACGACAGTTCAAAAAATGAAAATGTCAACAATAAGTCGACTGAATTATTACAAGGCGAAGAAATAATTGATGCACAAGACAAACATTTTAATACAAATGGTACAGTTCTTGACGATATCGTTGATGAATTAGTGAGCAGCAAACAAGGCCGGAGTTTAAGTGGTTTTGATGATGTATATAGTGATCCAACTATTAAAGAAGCTTTAGATGCCGGAGATGACTCCGAAGCAAGAAATTTAATTAAAGGTCGTCTCTGCACATTAGGACTTATACAGGTATATTCATTTCTGTTTAATGGAATTAAATTAAATGTATCTTTTCATATATATTATCATTTATATTTATTATTTGCTTTTAGTGTGAAGATGATGAGTCTCAAGAAAAAAGGACATACGTTTCACCGGATGAGCTGATTTATGCCCAACCCGTGGATATTAAGCCTATCGGAAAACCTGTTGCCTCCATAGCGATACGAGGACCACCTAGAGCTTATGGACCACCTAAACCGATGCTTTATCCTCCGCGTCCTCAAAAGTACCCACCTAAGAGGCCAAACTACAGTGGAAATGGACGACCCGGTTTTTCTGATAAATATGGTGTCGCTGGAAATAATTATCAATTTTCTCAAAGCAGTGGCACATACAATGGTTATGAAGGAAATTACGTAACTAAACCACCAAGCTACGCAAATAATGAACCATATAACTTTGAACATACGAAGCCTTCTTACAACAAAGTACCTTCAAATGTAAACACCAATAGCAAAACCGAAATTGTACAACAACACGTTCACCATCACTATGTCCACGGTGATACTGACAAGGAACCCAAAGTTATAATAAAACCAGTGGCCATTCCAGTTGGATCTGTTGGACATTTAGCATCTCAAGTACACGCACAAGAATCTTCGGACATTATTACATCATCAGGAGGAGACTTTAACTCTGTCACATCAGGCGGATTTAGACCTATGACTGGTAATTTCGGTTCCAATAGCAAACCAATTTATGAAACAGATACTATATATGGATCTCAATTCAGTCATAGTAACTACAATAAAGGTGGTGTCAATGTACAAAACCAAGGGTTACCGAACCAATTTAGTAACAATGCTTTTGATGATCAGCGATATGGTAACTCTTTAGGATCGTATGCTTCTCAGAGTGGAGAATTTTACAAAAAAGAATTAAATGTTGGATCTGGTAATAATGTATACAATCAAGGACCTGACACATTTGGTCAAAATAATCTTTATCAACAAAGTTATCATGAAGCTAAGGCTCAAGGTTTCGAATGTGTTTGCGTAAATTACGACCAATGCCCAAGCCAGGAAATAATTGGACGCAGAGATGACTTGTATTTGCCTATCGATCCACGTAACAAGGGAAGCGAAATTACAGCACTGACAGAAGATCAATTGGATAATTTAAACAAAACTACCATTGATACAGATAATAAACAAAACACAACTGAAACTAAAAAGATCAGTAAAAGAGACGTTAGTGAACTGAAAGAAAAGGAGGGTGAAAAAGAAATTGAACCGGTAAGTTAAAACGTTAACAAACCTTATTATACAACTAACAATTTCAGTTTCGTTGAATACCTATACCAATCATTTCACATCAACTATCACAATTTTTCATTTTCCATACAACTTAGGACTGGGGTAACATTTTTCAGTCAGATGGATTTGTATTATGATTAGCTTAATACATCTGACTGAAATTACTCACAAAAGAAAAACTAAACAATGGGCATTGACACTAATCTAACACAAAATCAAAATATATATACTTAAATATAAAATATATATCACTGCAGCGCCTCCTCGGGTTTGCTGGTGGAAATGGCGGTAATAACAACAAACAAGTTCAGCCCACGTTTGGTGTCTCTTTTGGGTTGCCCCAGCCTTCTAATGGATATCCAATTAATCCCTACAACTCTAATCCCTTACACAATCCATATGGTCCCGCATTAAACGGAGGTGGTCTAAACCTAGGACTACTTTCTGTTAATCCACTATTAGCTATTCAAGTAACTAAAAATGATTACGGTGAAAAATTAGTAAAGCCTTTTGTGAATTTACATGTTACGCCAAATGAACATGTTATTAATAAACTAGGCCATTTGTTTCACGAGAAAAAACAATACCTTTTAAACAAACATGAACATTATCACCATTACAATCCCTATTTTGACCAACATGTGCATAGACCTTACACACATATTCCTCCTTTTAATTCTGAACATTATGGTATAAACAGACCACCAATTTATTCCCCGCATCATTCTTATTATCCAAACAACCATTACCGTATAAACCCACAACATTTGCCTGAAGCATCACTTGCTAATGATGATTATTATGACGATGACAATGATAATAATCATTACTTGGATCAAAATCCTAGCTATAATTATGACAACTATGGTTTTGAACGATCAGCTAACACTAGTGGAAATAATAGAGACACAACTTATGCCAATCGGTATGCCTATTCACGTTCCCTTACCATTCCCACAAATCCTGGGGCTAACCGGGGAGGCCAAACCATTCGTTTTCCTCAATCGAGAAAGAAAAGGGATGTCGTCACAGATGTACCTAAAAGCAAAAACATACAAGAGGTAACGAAACGAAATTCCACAAAAAACTACTAACATTTTATTTGTATGATTCTGAGCCGGAGAGATACTTATCTTCTTTCTTTTCAGCGTCAAGGTTACTTTGGACGGCCACAAATTCCTCAATGTCAACAAAACCAAGTATGCTGTCGCCGACCTCTTCGACCTCAAGCCTCTAATCACGGTCAGTGTGGAATAAGACATTCTCAAGGTGTCAATGGAAGAATCAAGACTCCTTCTTACATCGACGGTGACAGTGAATTTGGCGAATACCCTTGGCAGGCCGCTATTTTAAAGAAAGATCCTAAGGAATCGGTCTACGTTTGCGGTGGAACACTTATTGACGGACTCCATATTATGACTGCAGCTCACTGTATAAAATCGTAAGTATTAATTCATGAGAAATAATATAAAATAGAAACAATTTACTAGCTTCAAAACCTCTATATTCTATTATACACAATATGTTCTTACATAAGAAAAAAAATATTTTTATTTTGCAGATACAAAGGATTCGAGTTGCGAGTGCGTTTAGGAGAATGGGATGTCAATCACGACGTTGAATTTTACCCTTACATTGAAAGAGACGTAATTTCTGTTCACGTGCATCCGCAATACTACGCTGGTACATTGGACAACGATCTTGCTATTTTGAAATTAGAACACCCCGTTGACTGGACAAAATATCCTCACATCAGTCCTGCTTGTCTTCCGGATAAATACACCGAATATGGTGGACAAAGATGTTGGACTACCGGATGGGGAAAAGATGCTTTCGGTTCCAATGGAAAGTACCAGAATATACTGAAAGAGGTTGACGTACCGATACTGCCTCATGGACAATGTCAACAACAATTAAGACAAACACGATTAGGGTACAACTATGAGCTTAACCCAGGATTCATTTGTGCCGGCGGTGAAGAGGGTAAAGATGCCTGCAAAGGTGATGGTGGTGGTCCACTTGTGTGTGAGCGCAGTGGTACCTGGCAATTAGTAGGCGTCGTGTCTTGGGGTATCGGTTGTGGTCAACCTGGCGTACCAGGAGTATACGTGAAAGTTGCTCACTATCTAGACTGGATCTCACAAATTACTGGAAAGTTTTCTCATTATTAAGCAAAGATAAATTCCCAGTAAATATTTTGTCGTTAAGTCTCATTGTATTCCGTTGAAATTTAGAATGTAGACATTTATTTAAATTCTTAATTTATTATTAACCTTTGGACGGTAAGGTCCAGAGATATTAAGTAAATGCTTGTGCAGTTTTTTGTAAAATAAACTTATTAAAAAATATACTTGTTCTATTTTTCATACACTTACTATTTAACCAAATATTAACATTTTACCTTTGTGGCATACAATTTTAAATTAATTATTCTTGAAAGACCAAGAGAAAGGAAGTTCTCATATAAAAAAAATATCATTATTTATTTGAGAAATTTAAATAGCGCTATAAAGCATTGGTTATTTAAATAACTTACTTAATTATACTTAAAAAACATACTCCAAAAACATCAGTGATCACTAGATAAATAAGTATACCTACTACTCTACGGTATGTAGTAGTATATGGCATAGTAATATAGGTAATCTGAGTAAATTTTATACTAAATAAAAACATTATTTTTCAATACTGTGAAGGTATCAAAACTACAAAACATAATTAATCAAAAGATAAAATAGACCACTAATTCTGTTTTAAGTAAAGTATTTTGTAAAACAATTATTTCTATATGTATAATTACAGTCAAATCAGCTTGGAGATTTTATGCGTTTGTATTAGTGACATAAATTTTCACTATCTCACATATATTTCACAATTCAGTATTGGTTCAAATAAACAATTTTACTAACAATAATAAATAAACTGATTAAAATTAAAAATTTACAATGATACTTCTAACGCTACTTATTCGACAGTTTACTACGACAATTACTTACCTAATTTTTAATACCTTATTTAAGAATATAATAATAACTTCGTTACGTAGACTTTCGTAAACTTCATGAAAATAAAATAAAAAAATTGACAAGAATATGACAACCGATAAAATCAAATTATCTTTGTGACAGAGAGAACAAGAACACGACGCCGAAGTATAATTAGATAATAATTATTTATTATAATAGCCAAAAGGGCTCTGTATTTTTCTTTTTTACTGTAAAGGAAATTCAATTATTCAATGGCAGGAAGAAACACTGATCGTAGAGGCAAAACGAAAGAGGTAAAATCTACCGTAAATGAATTGGGAGAAAACTTGGCCGCTTTTACATTACCAGATAGTCTACCGTGTTCAGAAATAGAGTTCCCAATATTAATTAAAAAGACCAATAAAGCCAATTGGACAGAAATTCTTGAAGAGAGTAACAAAAATCTAAAAGACATCGAAAGTTATGTAGAGAGCATAAAAGAGCCACTTGACAAACCTCCTTTTCTTAGTAAGTTCCATTACTTTTGGTCGCTTATTGGTATTATTAGTTTTTCAATGATGTTTATGATACTTGTGATGATATACTGATGATGATACTTAAATTTTTTTGGAAACTTCATTCTTATGCAGATCTCTAGGGAAATGTCATACGCTTTTTTTTTCGTGGGGAAATCCATCATGGATACCCTCCATGTCTGATGACTTGATTGAGGGTTATGTCGGACTCCTACCGACTAAAGCCACCACGGTACCCTTCCCGTCTTAAGGGGAACGCCACGGGATCGCTTGCGCATGCTACCGTGAAAAATATCTTACCCTAGTACAACATTTTTTCATTAATTTTTACTAAGTACATAATATATCTAATATTCTTAATATTTTAATTTTTATCAAAAAACGAAACGTCGAAACACAAAAAACAATAGTATAAAATTACCTACACTCCTGCTATTAAATTCAATATTATGTGATTATGTATTTATGTTTTTTTATTTTATTGTATAGGTAGGCTGACGAGCATGTGGGTCACCTGATGGTAAGTGATCACCAACGCACATAGACAATGGCATTGTAAGAAATGTTAACCATTGCTTACATCGGCAATGCGCCACCAACCTTGGGAACTAAGAAGTTATGTCCCTTGTGCCTGTAATTAAACTGGATCACTCACCCTTCAAACCGGAACACAACAATGCCAAGTACTGCTATTTTGCGGTAGAATATCTGATGAGTGGATGGTAACCTACCCAGACGAGCTCGCACAAAGCACTACCACCAAGTGAAAATTGAGTTATTCAAAATTACTTAACATAAAGTAACATATCACATTTAAAAAATAATAAAGACCGACAAATAGAATCTCTTTCTGCTTTTATAAAAACTATCAGCCATGGATTTATGACTGGGCCTAAAAGGTAGCGGTGTAGAGGCCCAGCCAGCCTAGGGGCTCTCCCCAGCCAAAAACAATATAATTTTACTCTAATGGGGGTTACCACGTTCAAAGTGCCTTGGGTGAAAACCATGAGTAATATTGAACTCTTTTATTATTACCTATTTTTTTCAGAAAGTGAATATGATTACGTAAAAGACAAAATTTTTATTTATCTAATACCTGCATTGGAGGAAACTCTTTACAAAGCTGAGCTCTGGGATGCTTTAAAGAGCCAAAAGTGTTTCTTTAATGGCATCGATCATATCGCACAGGTACGCATATCTTAGTTGAACAACAAATACGTTTAAATTATAAGTAAGTAAACCACTTATTAGAATATTACTTATTTAAGTAGTCTCTACTTCGATATATAAGTTTAACATGTTACACTAATAGATGGCGTTAATGCTACATTAAATCGCGCCAGCGTTATGTCTTCATACAATAACGTGTATATTCTTCGCTCTACTTCTGTGAATAAAAAATATTAAAAAGATTTATTGGACGTGATCACTCCTTGAGAAAACTAAGACTATAAGTCCTGTTTACATTAATACTACTTACATGGCATTAAAACAAGGAAATGCACAGCGCTAATATATAAACTGTTACTGACTTCGGCGATAAAACATTTATAATACACATATCCCACTTACATTCCAAGTATATAAGAGCATTTTTGCAATAAAACGTAATTTATATCTCATGTTAATATATACAAAATATATGTACGTGTTTACAAAATTATATACATAAATACAAAATACTGCAGAGAAAATATGAAATTAAAACGTAAAAGCAAATGACGCCGTACAACGCTATAACAACATATACTTGGTGGTAGAGCTTTGTGCAAGCGCATCTGGGTAGGTACCACCCACTCATCAGGTATTCTACCGCAAAACAGCAGTACTTTGTATTGTTGTGTTCCGGTTTGAAGAGTGAGTGAACCAGTGTAATTACAGGCACAAGGGACATACCATCTTAGTTCCCAAGGTTGGTGGCGCATTGATGGTGTAAGCGATGGTTAACATTTCTTGCAATGCCATTGTCTATGGGCGTTGGTGACCACTTACCATAAGGTGGCCCATATGCTCGTCCGCCTACCTATACAATACAAAAATACTTATTATATAAGTTGTCTGAATGTAAATGTGGTAAAAGAAATATTTTCGCGAATGTCTTATTCACGCTTTATATTAAAAAATATTATTATTTATTGATATTCGTCCAATGCTGTTCGCGCGATTTATGCATAAACGATCTTAACCCACACGCAAATAGTCGCGCAAACATTTCTATTATATGTAACATTTATTTAATTAATAAATTTAACAGACACTTTGGAATAATAATCCTCGCAATCCAGAACGCAAGCTGAATAATTTACATTTATTCAACATGCCCTGGGTCCGGGAGCATCTTAAGAGAAAGTAAGAGAAATGTATTACTAATTATTATGTTTTAATGTAAAATTCTAAGCTGTAACTAGAATTGTTACAACTATATTTATAAAATTAAATCAGAAAAAAATGAACAAATGTAATTGTATTGTAATTGAATTTTCTAAATCAGACCCCGGCCTTATTATCCTAAGTCCTGGCTATGGTCAGAAGAATATGCAGCTACATTAATACAAAAAACAGTACGACAATATTTCATACAACGTGAAGACGAAGTGCAAGAGATGCGTCAATTCTGGAAGGTGAAAATATATCATTTATATAAATATTATAAATAAGTATGTAAAGATTAGCTTGTGTTATGTTAGTTAGACCGCTGTATATTTAGTCAGATCAGTACTCTTACTGGATTACAACTACATACACCATCAAAATAACGTATACGATAAAACAAATTACTGTAGAACAGACCGCCGCCGTGTTAATATAACTTACCACTTTCGACCAATAATGTACTAGGCTAGCGGTAAGCGCTTCAAAAACGGCCCGAAAAGTGTGTGCACCATTGTGTTCTTACTTTTCGATGACGTGTTCTTACTTTAATGACGTTTTTAAGGTTATTTCAAATTAGTATGGTAAGAACACAATTACGTTTGTGAGGTTATTTCAAATTAGTATGGTCCAATCCTAACTTATTGCTAAGGAAATTAGATTAAATATGGAACAACCGTTATTATACATTTCCTGTCTTTCATTCATGCCGTAAGTTCGTAATTGAATGGCACTACAATCTAAACCGCACCTTATTGCTCGGGAACAAGGCATAGATTAGGTTAAAATTATTAAGCCTTTACATCGTTTTCTTCATTTTATAGTCGGTACCACATTGTTTTTGACCCGTTACCTAGTAGTATTATTGATCGAAGCTTACCACGAATAAATAATATACCTTAAATAATGCCAATGCCACTCGAATACTTCCCTACATTCAGCGGCCACAAAGTAGAAGAATGTATGTAGTTCTCAGTACCAGATTGATTGGGATAGATAGCCACTCAAAATTAGATTGAAAAATACAGTCCAAATCTTAGTTGTCTAACGCTTATCTATTTAAAAAAAAAGTCAACATATTTTACCATTAATATTTATGCCTAACTTATTCTCCGATTCATAATATATAGGATTAAAAAAATACCTATAAACAAAGGAATCTCCATTAAAAATCTTATCGAATATACAATATATTTTGTCATTTGAAATAATTAACAATATTTACTTTACAGAAACTGGATATTGAACATGGTCGTCCAGATTTAGACACAAATCCATACTTGGCCAAAAAGTTTGCCTCACAACAAGGAATACATAAAATTTAATGTATGTAATGTAATGAAACTAGTTCTGAACTAATATATTTTATTAAACTAATAATTATTAAACCTACTTAATAGTTTTATGTCATAAAAACCTTGTATGTTTTTACAAATATATTATTGTAGCTGTACACCCTCATACAGGGATGGACTCACAGGTTTTCCAAGATCCATATTAAACTGCACTGTAGGTTTTTCATCACCTTTAGCAATTCTGTGTACTCTGTTTGGACTATGATTGTACGCTATTGGCATAACAAATTCCTTAATGATCTGTAATTAAAATAGATTAACTGTATAAATGTTATACATTTGATTTTTTATTTTTTCCAAAGGTCTAATAGTGATTTTAACATTAAAGATATTTACTATTTTTACTAAGTGTATTAAAATTTAGCAACAAAAAACCACTGGGCCACCTGATGATTTATGATCTCCAAAGCCCTTAGACATAGGCTTTGTACGAAATATAAACCATCCCATCCCACCAATACACCACCAATCTTGGGAAAGATCATAAGTGATTGCCTCTAGTTAAACTGGCAATATCTGATGAGTGGGTGGTACCTACCCAGTAGAGCTTGACAAATCAGTTGTATAATATTGAATTAATAAGCAACAAAATCTACAATAGATTTTAAAGGAAAAAAGTCAAAACAACTTCTTAATAGCAAATGAAATTAAATGCAATAAAAAGTAGAACTACGTAGAGCATAAAGAAATAAAACACAATCTACATAGTCAAAAAAAAATTGACTTCAAGATTTTTTTAAGTAACAGTTTTTTTAAGTAACAGTTACATAATTAGTTTTTTTAAGTAACAATTTCAATATGCAGTCAATTAAAAATGAATTTATTTGTCACATACCAACATTTTACTGAGGCGCAAGTAGATAGAAGGTGCGAATGTATGTACCATAAGTAAAATTAACCTTAATGAAATAAACTGGTTGAGAAAAAATATCAATAAATTAAAATCACCTCTAATCCCTTTTTTTCGTGATCTTTTACTATGAATTTCTTCATCAGTGGTGGCATTTCAATAGAATTAGGTAAAATAACTTCAGGTAAATTATCATATATTTTAGCTGATTCTAATAATTTAGCTTCTTCATCTTTTGGAATTAGATTATAATCGGGCTTGTATGATGTTCTGTAGATTTCAGTTAAGTTTGGAAGTTTCTTGCCTCTAAAAGTTTTTTCAACCCAAACTCGAACTCTTCGCCTTTCCTGAAAAATATTGTTAACTTTGCTATAATAAATAGATATTTTAAAATATGTAATTTGTAATGAATATAAATCAAGTTTTCAGTTTCTGAAGACAAATTAAATTTTCTTAATAATATGTAATCACAATTAATAAGAAGTTTCTCCTTAGAACTGATTTTTTAATTGCCACTTAAACATTTAGTTAATATTGAGAACTATTAATATTTAGATTTTTTGGATATTTGTTATTTTATTAACTAAAAGTTTCAGAATAAAATAGTTTCTTGTTAGTTTAACTTAGTGTTGACTGTCATGGTTGCTTAAAATTAATGTTTAAAAAAACTTTCAAAGCTTCAGTAGTATCTATGTTATGCTTGTTTATAACAAAATTTTCCTTTTTCTGCATGCATAGGTACATATTTCATAAAAAAATAATGCATGCATGCATACTTCGTCTGGGCACGTTTCTACTTTTATAATCTTCATGAAACTAGGCTCGGAGTAACGTTGAAACACGGATCGTACAATTATTCTTCCTACACCATAATTTTTAAGACTTCCAACTATTTCCCACAGCGTCTTTCCTTTAAAATTTGTCGTCCTTCCGACATATTTAATAACTGGAGATGACATTTCTATTTTATAAAAATAGTAAAAATTATTGAAAAATTAAAAAGGATATTTGATAAAAAACGTTTTTCTGATATAAATTATCGTTTCAATCAGCAAAATTGTGCGCGCCTGGAATTAATGAATCTTGACAGTTGACACTTGACAGTTGACAATGACATGTTGAAACTTGACACTTGACAGTCGACAGAAGCCTTTTTTTGTTTATGTTATACTTAGTGATAAGGTGTGACACTATACAGCCATGTAGTATATGAAGAAAACCTGAACATAAAGTACTAAGAAAATAAAATTAATCGATAAATTAATAAAAAAAGAAAAATGTAAAATTAGAAAAAATAAACTTTTCTAATTTCACCGTTACAAAAGTCACCCGTGAGCGCGAGCCGTTAGGCGTCCCGGTATTATTTATAATTATATTCATAAAGATAAATGAAAATACATAACACAATATGTTTTGGATTATTTTGCTATAATTATGTTTTGCAAAATTAAATCAAACTGAATTGAAATGCGATAATTTGTTCTTTGTAATAATATCTAATATCTATAATGCTCCAACAAATGTTTGTCTTTCCTTGTTTTTTTATTATTCCTAGCGTAATAATTTTAGTGGATGATGTTTCAGCCCTTTTTCGTAAGAAAGTGCTTAAGCTAAGATCGAAAGAACACAAAATATACCTACCCACTGCTCATAAAATTTCGTCCAATAGATAGTATGGATGAGAATTTAGCATTTCCAATTAAATATAACATTTATCTGTTGTAGACTGTAGTAACACTTGACAAAATCCGATTGACGCGCTAAAATATCTATTCTTTATCAGACTATATAATTTTTCTTTTGTGTTAAACATGTTAAATACATAATAACAAACGCAATATCATTTATATTGATAAGATAAATAGGAAACCTGAAGAATAGTACCTACGTAATAAATCTTGATTATATTATGCTTGATAAATAGGTTTTTATAATCATTTGAATTAAAGATTTCATAGAACATATATTACGAAATAAAACCTTTTCCTCGACTTCATATGCATTATGCATTACTATAACCACTATAAATTTATACATATCATGTGTGATAAGTTTGCTTCTTAAATTTATAAGTAGGTAGGTATTTAATGTGTCAGCTTAATTTTTTTTTTATGAAAAGTCCTTGTGTTGGCGACACAGAAGATTTTCTTAATTTCTCAGTTATTCTTTCATCTTTTGCTTTAATATTAAATTTATTATTTTATCAATATAAATTTCTTAGATATTCCTGCGCTAATTATAATTGCTGCTATTAGTTGGGGTAATTATAAATTATTTTACTTTACTAAGGGTAGCGAAACTTTTACTACTAATATGTACTATAAAAATGTGGTCACTAATACTTTAACAGGAGCCAAGAATCCAGTAAATAGGGACTAATTATGAAAAAATTAAAGTAACATTTAATTGTAAACTTTTAATAATATAAACAATAATTTATCCTCAACTTATGTATATGTTATTAAAATGTAGTCAGTTATCAGTACACAATATTTAAAACATTTTATTCTCAGTGTTGGTTGTTATAAATTTTATTACATATTAAATTGAATATTTTAAGGTCTGAAAAACTATTCAGTTAAATAATTACATTTTTACTAGGTAAGGATGAATTATATCAATATTAACCAAATCAGAGAAAGATGAAGAGATGCTTCGTAAACACACAATGGGAAGAAGACTCCTTTTGTATCACTCATTACTATTTGTTTTCTTAAATTAGCTATTACATGTTAATAATACATGAAGTGGTTACTTGTAGAATAATATACCTTAAGGTTTTATTTGCTGTCATATCTCTGTATTATAGGAGCCGAAATAGATAAAAAAAAATTTAGTCAGGAGAAATATTCTTAATTTCCATGGCTGTCACCATGGAAATTAATAAACCATACCATTACAATATTGATATGTAGAATAACAAAAAGCAAATACACTTATAGCAAAATCAATTATAATAATTTGTTTTTCTTAATGTTTATTACCAGCCTGAATGTCTCCATCATTCACCATTTCTTTTTTTAAATAGTTCAGAGCAATAAAAAATGTGTTGATTATGGCATTATTTATATATTTATATAATTATTAAGTTTACTAAGTCGCTAGCAAAATATTAAATTAATCATTTTCAATAAATCAGTATTGTTCTTTTGGTTTGGTTTAGAAAAATGAGCTTCAAACAAAAAAACAAGTATTCTTAAAAAATCAACTTCAATTTATTTTCAATTTCTTATTTAATTTATGGAATTTATGCAATACAAATGTTTTTAAAATATAACTAGTATAGTTAGCAGCTTTTTAATTTAAATGCAGACAGACAGTTTATTAGTAACAATGTCATGGAGTGGTACCATCAATGTTAAATGAATTCAATGCATTTTATTGAAACGTTACAATTTTATGTCTCATTAATTTTACTAAAATGTTGTATGGATTTCATCCCAATTACATTACATCTTCTGAAATAAATATTCTCAGGCAAGTTTAGGCATTTAAAACAATTAATCTAACAGATTACAACAAAATGACACTGCTTTACTAACTTAAAATAAATATCGACTAAAAGCCATGACATTGAAATTCTAGGTGTTTCTTTATTATTCTTTATAATTAACACAAACAACAAAACAAACTGGTATTAAGAAAATTATTAAGTGTCACTATGATTGAATGAAATAATGTATACAATTAACCAATTAATCCAAAATCAAATTGTTATTAATCACCTTTGGTGAAATTATCCGTATACTTTGACTAAGTTAGGATTAAAGTGCATTGTATGCATAGAATGCACACAAATTAAAAGCACTAAATTAAAGGACTCTGCAATTTGAGAGACAATTCCTGGACAAGTGCAGAAAAAATGTTTTAATAATTATTATGTTCTGCATTTTGTCCAGCCCTAATTTAAGAAGCTATTCTTCTTATACATGTTTCCATACTTCAGTTACACTGTCAACGTAACGATATTTAATCAATAGCTCCGACCATCAAATTCATCTACATATTGTTACTGGCAAGTGTTACGACATATGGAAACAGTTATATTTTTCTACTGTTAAATATCTGTACAACAGTCACATTCCGTTGGCAAATAATTAAAATAAAATAAATAATTATTAATTTAGCTATAAATTGCCTAGTTACCAACTGGAATGGGCTTCGTGAACACGCGGGTGGCGAATAACAAGTCCATTCTTACATGAGGCCATTATAAATTTAAGTTAAAAAGGCCCACAAATACGCGTTATATTACACCTAACAATTTCAATAATAAATTACGACAAATATTTACATATTACCGCCGATATCCACAATTAAATAAGTAACTTAAATTAGAACAATAATTTAAGATAGTCGGGACATACTAGTAGGAATCAGTCATTCAGCGTCAAAACACTGATAATGGGGAACTGACGTCGTCTTCTCGTGTCCTCCTTCTCCAATGCGGGGAGCGTCGACGCGAGCGTGTCATCGTGCGCTTTTGAAACATATGTGGCGCCTGCCGCTTCTGTCGCGGACAAAGCCAATGCTGCCAACCCGCGCTGGCTTTTGCAAACTTAAAGGACCGTTTACCAATTTTTCTCAGGACACGAAGCTTTCATCGTCGTGTTAAGTTTCTCTGGATGATTTTCGTGCTCGAAATGAAGCCTAGTTTTATCCTAGAAGTGTGCACTCGCCGTGCGGAGAACGGGAGGAATGCGGGCGCGCAGCCCGACGTGGGCGCGACTCGGCTCGGCGGCCGCGCAATCGTCTAAGTCGTGACCCGTCCATATGTTCCGATGCGTACTTCATCGATTACTCTTCTCCATTCTAATGCAAAAGACAGAGGGTCTTCCAAATAATATGTACGATTTGGCTGTAACAAAAAAAATACTTATGAGGCAATGCGCTTTCCTAACAATATTTGCTTTTCCATAATGTTTAATATTTATAAATAGCTCACCGTGTACACTAAAAATATTCTAAAGTTTTTGGCCTCGACGCGCAACTCCGGAGACCAAGGTATCTCTCCTTTAAGAACCATATTAACGGGGTCAACGTAAAATAATCGTGGGCCTGTTGTCAAGAGTAACATACGACGTCTAGCGAATAAACCCTTCCGTTTTTCTACTAAACCTTGCTTCAGTATAAGTTCGCCATCTACAAATTGGTGCCATTTATTTTCTCGAGCTTGAATTTCGAGACGATGACGTTTTTCTTCGGGACTAATATTTAAAATTCCTGTAAAAAGAGAAACAATCTATTAGAATCGCAAAAAGTTGAAGGACAACAAATAGTACAAGGTAAAATATACACAATCACAATGTACATTACGTTTAAATGCACATAAGAGTTACTTATGCAGATAAAAGTTACTTATGAAGTAAGTCATATAATGTCGTCAGCTTGTGAGAACACCGGGTTCTTGCAATGCTCCGAGAAATGACGTCATGTCTGTTACGGAAACGTAAATCAAGAACAAAGAATGTCCTTTGGAATGCGAGCACAGCTTTAACCAACAAAGTCAATTCATATAATTCATTTGATATTTTACAGGGCCTTATTTGTTTAAGTAATGACCAATTTTAATTCTTACCTCTAGATGTGGACAAGTCGAATTCCCACAAGCGTAAAATTTGTCTTCCGCCTAATCCAGGTTCTAAATGATCAGGCACTGTATATTTTTCTTCAAATGGTTCACCAGGTAAATACGGGCTTATCTTTGGTGGAGTTTGTTCCCAAATATTTTCCCAATCTATGCCTTCGAAAAAGGGATGTTGTCTGATACTTTCATAAGTATCACCTATATCGCTAGCTCCCAGCCTCTTAGTATGATCTAAAACTAGAAGTTTTTCAACTAAATCCTTAGCTTCGGCCGGGAAACCTTCCGGAAACTCGTAATCCATTTTCAGAATTTTTTGAAATGTAAGAAATTCATTGGAAGCTCGGAAAGGAGGTAAACCAGATATCATTTGGTAAATAATACATCCCAATGCCCACAGATCCGACGAACGCGTATCTACACGATTTTGAAGAAGGTCAGGGCTCACATATTGAGCTGTACCAACAAAACTTATTTTTCTTGATCGACCAGCTGGGTCTTGGTCTTCTGGAACAACTGGAGTTGGTGATCTAATTTTTTCAGGTTCTAGAATCTTTACTGTTCCAAAATCAGCAATTTGCAAATGCATGTTTTCGTCTAATAATATATTTTCAGGCTTTAAATCACGATGAATAATTCCTTTAGCATGCATTCTTTCTAAAGCCAATAATAGTTCAGCAGCATAGAATTTAGCGACGTTTAGCTCAAAAGAGCCTACTTTATTAATATAATGTAAAAGTTCGCCATTCTTTGCATAAGATAGTACAAAGTATAATCTTTCTTCATCTTGGAACGTGCAGTAAAGTTTTACAAATCCGTGTGGAACAGTAAAAAGCATATTCAGGGCATCTTTTTCGCGTTTTATGTACTGCACTTTTTGGTGACGGACGATGTGGCTTTTCTCACAAACTTTAACTGAAAATTAAAAAAAATGTTTATTATGCGTGAAAATTAAACATTTATTAATATTGTATAATTAACATTCTGGTCATATAATGTTATTTTTATCAAAATTTTTACTAAAACGACATTGGAAAAATAACATTGTAGTTGTCGATTAAATTAATTATATCAATGATGGAATTAATAGGTATTTGAACTGGCATTTGCATACTGCTACAGCGAAATGAATCGTATCCTTATTATAATTCTAAAAATATGTGTTTACGCCAATAAACACTTACTTGCATACTCCTTGCCAGTGTGAATATCTTTCGCCAAAAATACTGTGCTATAACAACCGTCGCCAATCAGCTTTCCAAAAATATAATCTTTTGCTGTCCGTTTAGTGTGTCTATATGTTTCTTTGGACGAATGCGTTGAGGTTGGAGTCTGAACCGGAGTAGCGGCTGCTTGCGAAGCTTGCATCTTGATCGGTGACTCAGCTGTAGATTCTGATGTAGCAATTGGAGCCCGTACTTCGGTTGTGGTTTTGCCGGTAGGCTGCAACAAAATAAAAATATATTATTTTCTAATGGCGGTTATGTGCAATTGATAAATATTGTTTTTGTGTGGTAGACATTCAGTAGGAAGTCATACAAATTGACAAAGTCTTCAATGTCAACTATAAGATAAAAATATAAATTTAAAAAAAAATACAAATATGACAAGAAAAAGTTTTTATAGGCGCACTTCTGGGAAACACGCGTCACATGATCATAACATACCTGCTAAAAATACTACGCGAGAACTTTAGTTAAAACTACATTCCGGATCATAAAAAAAAAATCGAAACATTTATTTCAACATATATGAGATAAAAAAATTGCAAGTACGAAATTGTTGCAAATTGACGCACCAGCACATTAAAGAGTTGAGTTTACAACTAAACGTCTGATGTATTCGAAACGCCGCCGCCACGTTCATTGGCCTCACCAACAGTTCGATGATCCAATTTCTAAAGTTTGCGGCCAAAGTTTTTTGTTCATCTGCTTACGGAGGCGTCAAACAAAACACTGTTTCAATTAAATTCGGCCAGGACATATAAAGAAGTTTGTTTATAATTAAGGTATTTTGATAAAGGTTAAACAAAATCACCTCTACCATATATCGTTAATCAATGCTGTTACGAAGTAAGGGTAAAAATGGGATTATCAAGTTTCATTTTCGTTTCTCACGTATTTACGCAACCGAAATTTTATACTAATTATTATGTAGACTACACAATAACTTTCCCCCGGGAGTGAACCCGTTCTAATAATTTTGACAGTGAGGAATTAATGCACAGCAAATTGACAATTTATGTGCCGCATGAGTCACTCAAATAAGTCGGTCCATGTAGACCGCAAGTGTGTCTCGCATTCCGCGGCAACGTTCATACACCGCCACAACGGTACTCCGAGCGCATTCCCACCGCAACGCATTCCGCGGCCCGCGCGCACCTACTCCATACTCGACCTCGATCCCCACTACTGAGACCCTCTACGTCGATGACCGCACCTACAAACACATTCATCAGCCAATTCTCTCTTTCACATGAGACACGCGGGTAAGGACTTCATGCATCGTTTTCAGCAACGTACTTACTATTATTGAAAACCACGTATTCTTTGATTTGAAAATGTCGTTGTCATCAAAATAAACAGCAATAGCAAAGACGAACTGTTATTCCTATTAAGAAAAAGATAATATATATAGCAAGACATCGTCACATGTTACCGACATAATGCTCACGCTATCAATGAATGACTATCCTCATGACAAGAAATGTTATCTTTCTTATATAGCTATAAACATTACATTTCAATTTACAAACACATAGCTATAACGAAATGTTTACAAACAGTTTTTTAGGTTTTTGTGATTACTATTAATTAAAATTATTTTATTGAGTGAATTGAATACTATTTTTTTACAATTTAAGTTTAGATTGGAACAGTCTACAAGGAATAAATATATCAGACAATTACTGTTTATTTGTAAATTCTAATGACAAATAATAAATACCTTGTTAAACCGTAATATATATTAACCACACAATATATACATTTCTATTTTGTAACGAAAAACACCAACAACATAATAACACAGATTACATTATCAAATAGTCTCGCACAGTTCCATTCAGACTCTCAAATTCATTAAGTACTTATAGTATATTAAATTGTGATAAAATGGGGGTGCTCCATCGGCAACACATGCTATTTATCTCTTAGAAAGTCATACTTCTTAAGAGCAAACATCCTTGCATCAAGTTGTCAAAATAATGCCACATTGAAATAATGTATAGTAATGTTTCTTCACTATAAAATATACTATAAAACCAGATAAGCCAGAGTTAAGAGAATTTTCATACCAAGAAAAGAATACAATTTGTAATGTAGAATCTTGCAAACAAGGTGATGAATGCGGATCGTGAAGTGTTTGTAGTAGTAAACAAGATAGATGATCACGCAGACGACGCGTGAACAAACAAGTGCCGTGTCAGTGCCGCGCCCGCCATCAATGTTTGCATCATACCGATCATACGCGGCGCGCTTGTCGCAACTAACAGTGCTCTCTGTGTGCTTGCACATAAAAATACATCGAGCGAAAGTATAAACAGATAGATGACGACGAAAGTTTTACCGTTTATTTAAAATTTGCCACGTCGTGTTACAAAGTATCAAAATATTTTGAAATAAGTATGTATATACCTTTTGGTAATGTTTATTTATCAAATAGGTCTCCAATATTATGTAGTTACTCGTTTTACAGGAGTGAGAAATTAGTAATAAAAAAAAATATTATTAATTCATACTGTTACTTATCTACACAGTTTACAGACGGACAATTGCTAATGAATAAATTTTTAATACAATTATTTGAGCCGTTGACCTTACCTTTGATTTTGGTGATGGCTGTTTCCCGCGCTTCGTGGAGCTTACGCCGAGTAGTTTAAGAATTCTGTTTGCTGCCTCGAGAAGTGTCGCACTACCCCTCGATCCCCTTTTTACTCTTATGGTCAATCCGCTCATTTCTATACTTCGCATACGTTATACCACACCACTGTTGTACTAATGTTCAAAATTATCCAAAACACGATCACAGTTCATGAAGTTTATTGTTTCTATAACTTTACACACCATTAACTACTGTAATTAAAAAAATACTAAGGAATGTAATAAATTTAAATTACTATAAATTTTAGATTAAAATTTAATTTACTATTCTGCGTCAGAGCGCGTGAAAACGACCAAACGATTCGACAGCGCGTTGCAGACTAAAGTAGTAACAAACACAGCGCTTGATGCAGGCGAGACATTGACTACGTCCTCCGCTCAGTAGACGGAATAATCGCACAGCCGCGGTACGTACGGCGCGCTGTTTGTTACCGTAATGTGGAGCTCCCCTTCCCTCCTCTTCTCTTCCGCCACCGCCGCCACCCCACTTCTTAGGGCCTGCGCTCCGCTTCGTTTTGTACAATACTAAAACGCTGCACGGTATGCATAGTTTCTCATGAGCTTTCTTAGGTAATCATAAAAGTAATAAAAAATAACAAAAATAAGGATCCATCCGGTCATCCAATTTTGTATTTTAATTTACGTCATCAATATTAAATTAACTTTTCGTTTACGTTCGAACATGATTCAAATCTTACATAAATATAAAAATCATAAAATCAACATAAACGAACACTTTCTGTATTGATATTCAAGTTTGTAATTTGTATGTTTTGGAAATTGGAGGGCGAATATTCGATGGCATTGACGCAGTATGGTGTGGTACGACAGGGGTTGAGGCAAGGGGAAAAGGGCGGAGGGTCGAATTTGAACGCGGGAAATGGGAACAAAATCAATAACGTTAAGATGTGCAGCAAGAGCGGAAAGCAACGCGCTTGAATGCGATACTATGAAATCTTATACAATCTTAAGATGTACTAATTGTACATAGTATGTGTGTATGTCATTAAAATCAACTAATCAAAATTAAATCCCTTTCTTTCTCCCTCTCTCTCTCTCTATTTCTCTCATGTTAAACAAACGATTATATTTAATTTATAGCGTAAGATTAAATATATTAAATATTTTATTCATAACTATGTATGTACATATATCATTACTTCGCATGTGAGAATAATAAAAATGACATACTATAAAATTATACACAAGCCAGTCCAGCTGTTGCTGGCACGTGCTGGTCGATGTGTGCATGTTGGTCACATCTGCAAGACCCGATGCCCTCCTTCATATTAATATGAATCAACACGGAGAGCATAAAAAAACTCGCTATTGCACTAATTTTTTTTTAATTACATTCGTACATATATGTTTTATCCGCATATATATTCAAATAACAAAGGTGTAATGATTTCTTTATTTACGTTTGTCGTTCAGCCCTAGAAATAAAGGTAATATTTTAAATATGTATGTATGTATAATAATGCCTTTATAGTCAACTATTCGGTTTTATCTAGTGTGTGAAGTTGTTATTTACTAGAATAGCACAACAAACAATGTTGACTTGATACCACGTGTAACGAAAAATTTTACACGTTTACACAGAAAATTGGATACATTGTAAACAATCTGAAACTCGACATCGACATTAATTACAATAATATTATATTTATTTATTATTTACACCCAATGATATGACATAGATGATTTTCTCTTTATTCTCGATTTTTTTCGTAAATCAATTCAACTCGATACCTCATATAAATAAGTTTGAAGATGGTTGTTAAAACGAAATCTACTAAAAAACAGAGAATTGCAGTAATTTTACATCTGTCCTTGTAGGTATATAGATATTGTTGGAGGTTTATAAAAAAAGCCAGGTGTGCCGACGATTTTTTGTACGACGACGGAGAGAGCTCACCAAGCCCCGGGTCCCGAAGGCTTCGTTTAAAAATAAAAGGTGAATCGTGCAATGAACTCGCCATCTGGTACCATCTTATACGATTAAATAATCAAAATAAATACACACGGTGCAAGCTGCACGATTTTTTTTAGCAAATAATATATCAAACGGATGTTCGGTGCATTTCAGTATCATTGATATCAACAATATATTTCTGATTACGATTTAAAATGTGGGCGTGCTTGGGTAGGTCAGTTCTATTTGTTGAAACTGTTGGTCAAAATGTTCGATTAAATCACTTTAAATATAAGTGGAACAATTAACTTCTGACTGTATGAAAATTTCATTAACATTTCCTATAGTATATACTTTGTACATTTTATTATTATTTATTATAATACAAAACGAATGACACTAATATCATACATCATCACCATCATCATAACATGAGAGAGTAGAGCTTTATGCAAAAGCTCGTCTGGGTAGGTACCACCCACTCATTAGATATTTTACCACAAAACAGCAGTGCTTGGTACTGTTGTGTTTCGGTTTGAAGGGTGAGTGAGCCAGTGTAATTACAGGCACAAGGGACAACATCTTAGGTCGCAAGGTTGGTGGCGCATTGGCGATGTAATCGATGGTTAACATCTCTTACAATGCCAATGTCTATGGGTCTTGGTGCCCATATGCTCGTCCGCCTACCCATGCTATAAAAAATAAAATATATCATTCAAAAGATTGATTGCTGAATTGTTTCATTTTAAATCAATCTTTAATATATTAAGATTTTCACGTACACCCAAATTGTGTTTTTATTTTACGTACGCTATGAACTTGTGTTTTGTATAAAAAATAGCTTGATAAAAATGCAGGTGAATCAGTTCTGATTACATATCAATTTTTGTGTATAGCAGAATTGATAAGGCTAGTATATCTTCAATGACTGATTATCGTCGTATCGGAAACTGGCGCCAACAGAAACGAAACGTGACGCGCAAAGTGCTGAACATTTACAATTTCTAATTCTCGAAACTTGAGACTTAACACTTCGCTATATATATGTACATATATATTTAAACAAGGCTTAATTATGTAAAGAAACGTTGTTTTCTGAACTTATTTCAGTTTATAAAAAACATTTTGTCCTATATATTCGAATATATTCTAGTGTACATAGATAACTTTTAGTTCATAAATCACATGATAGTTCATAGATCATTTAATTATTCTTATTAGTTTTGATATCATATATGGTCGTAGATTTTAACGTTGATAAAAAAAATACCAGCAGTTTATTTGAATGCATAGGCACAGATGTTCAACCTTTCCGATGCAGTATTAAGCAGGTGCGTTTTTACAGGTGCTATGTAGTTAAAGTGTGTACATTTATAAATACCTACGTACAAATCACTTGCATCGTAAACATTTTACGATAGTGGTTCCGACGACGATAGGTAATTAAAATATATATAAAACCTAAACTACTTACGACTACTTAGTAACAGAAATCATTGCACTTGCAATAATGTATTATTTTACATAACACGCTTACATGTACCGTACTATAATATAACATATTAGACACGTGTAAAAGTTTAGGTAAACTGAAACACGAACTTACTTTGTTTTATTTTTTTTTAAACCTTATATAAAAAGACGGTCGCTTTAGAAAAATAACTTTAAAAAATAAGAATTATGAAGTATCTACCAAGAATTATATTTACTTTATAATCATGAACTGAAATCTAGTTAATTTGTTTATTTATTTTGTATAATATAATATGCAGCATTTGTTTTGTTGTAAGATATATTTTTAATATTACCTCAATCGATTGTCAAGCTATCTGTTGTACCTTGGAAGTTACTTTGATTGAACCTGTCATACAAGAGCCAAAAATAGTGTACAAAATTTCTTATCATAAATTATAAATATTGCTTGACGCATTGAATATGTACAAAACTGTGTTAGTTTAATACTAACAATAATGTACATATTATTTATAAATGAAAATGTAAAGTGAGTATAGACATAGTGGTCTAATAAACAGAATAACATAACGTGTGATAATGTAATCAACAAGCCGGTTAAAAAGCTTAGATGCTAAAGTCTGCCTATTTATTTAGTCAAAATATACTTCTTACCTACTATGGCGGCATTGTATTGAAAACATTGAGGCGCCTACCAAGGTTATCGACGCGAATGTCTTGAACACCGGCCTTGAGTCGGTCCTTTGACCCTATTTAATTTACTTGGTAAGTATATACATACAATCGCTCTTCGTAAAACACCTGCCTGGGTGCCCCCGAAGCGACGCGACGCGACGCGACGCACATGGCGTATATTCAAATATCGATATAACGGTCGAAGTGCATCACCGGATGTTTACAACTTAACAATATATTGAACCTTAAAATAGAGCACGGTAACGAAACGCATTGCACGCACATTAAATCATCGTAACGATATGTTATTATAATATTATATAATACAAATAAATTATAAAGACATTATAATTAACATTAGGCAACTGCTGACATAGCGTATTTTTTTAAATAACCATACGAGTATAAAATAAATGAATAAGAACGAGTTCAAAATAAATTAAAAACCTATTTTAAAATTCCTGTAAATGTTATAAAATTCAAAATAATTATAATTAGTTAACTTTAAATGCTAATTGCTTATAGATAATTAAAATACTGTTTTATACATATGTATCGCTCTCGTGAAACCCATCAGAGCACGACGGTCATTGTCCTCAAGGTATATGAAAAAATTAAACAACGCCATAATTCTATATAAAGTACTTACAAGCACTTTATGTAGAATGTAATATATTAATACGCACGATCAGATACAACATCATGTTGCATAATATTCTAAGAAATTGTTACACCTGTCCAGTTATAATATGTTTTATTAAAAAAATAATTACCTTTGGTTGAAGATAATTTACATAATATTGTAGTAAAATTTGCAAATTTTTGTTTAATACATGGTAACTTGGTGTAATGTTTCTCGAAACGTCAATATATTATTGTTACGTTATATAGTTAAATGGATTAATATCGTTACATCAATCTTGCATATTATGAATCGATGCAAAGTTTCCTTAAGAGGGCTCCTCATTGATTAATTACAACGCATAATATATAATTTCTGTTATTATCTTAGTTAATGTTATCGTTAAACATTTTTATATAGACGAGTAATAATTACTTATATAATATATTTAATGATATCTAAGAAAAAATGTATACGATATTTTTCTAACAAATAATTAACTATTAAAAGTAAGATATCATATGTATGATTAAAATAAATAAAAGGGATTATTGGCCGTTCAGTATTTAGTAACACAATGAAAGGTAATTAAAACTTCCTCCCAACTTTTAAGGTTTCTTTCAACTTTATATCGGTGTAACAATGTAATATATTTTTGTAATCATTATCACATTTTAATACCTGTCTCGTTGCCGTCGGTCTAGGCCGACCGACCAGCTGCTAGTAGCTGGACGATAAAGTTGTAAATCACAAGATACTGGGTTCAATCCTGGGTTGCACTAATAAAATATTTCCTGATCTCATCCAAGTCGTATCGGATTTCCGTCCCATCGATTTAAGAGTGAGGGAAAGTGCATTTCTTCGAGCACACATATGTTCATTGTAATATGTTTAGAACGATTGACAAATTTTTAGGGAATAAAAAAATAATAATTGGCGAAATCAGTCAATAGAGTACATCTCACAGCATAATCACGCTATATTTGAGTAAATAGAGATAAGCTTAAGTAAACAGAGGTATAACTTTTTATTTACATATTATAATACGTAATTAAATAATGAATTTTACCTCTTATATATGTAATTTCTTTGTTTTCCATACTGTGTTATTCAAAATTGATAAAAATCCAAGATATTTAATTTGTATTATAACAAGGTATTATCGCAATATTATATTTGGTAACCATATAAATAGATAAAAAAATGTCCTCTGACGACCTGGCGTAAACTGGTTGGTCCTCTCGCCAATCTGTCGGTAAACGTAGATAATATGTAACTGGTTACAGGTTGGATATTTAGTCATGACATTTCTACATAATATTATAATAAACACTAAATCCATAATGTTTGCTATATTTATAATATACTGACCTAAAATTCTAAGCAGGTCATCGTAATATTGTTTGTTACTAAGCATTGCTTTAGTTTATTCATTAATCAGTAAAAATTGGTCTACCCACGTTCTCAGACGAATAATATCAAAACTTTAGTATTTTACTTCTTAAACATCACCTCATCTGCAATTCAAAATTAAACTAACAAAACAAATAATAAATTCAAACTAACACGCGGACGCCGTAATAAATCTTCCATTCAACAACAGACTAATGTAGCGTAGGAAAAAGTAAGTTATATTTAGATATGTAAATATTCCATATTAACATAAATCTATTATGGGGAACATGGTTAAAAATACGAGGTGGGATTTAAAAGAGAGCGGCAGTTGGTGACGACGACCAAGCTATAGACGTATGCACAATATGCCTGGTATTCCATCCAGTGGAATTCTTAAACTTACATACTTTTAATTCACTTCCCGCGCGTCTAGACATCGATATTAAGAATTCGTTGCTAAAATAAGTCTTAGTCCACCCACATAAGATTTCAATTACAATCAAAACTAAATGCTTTAACCCGTATAAAAACGGCCTCGCTGTCCTCGGAAAGTGCATTGATCTCATGGCGCGTCCTTCTATGGTACAAAAATCGCTGCACGTGATATGCGCATCCCTTTCTTATGACAAGCCATTATACGCGTGCGAGAAGGATATGAAAACGTAGTAAGCAGGATGCGCGTAGCGAACTGCGGGCAATACACCCAGGCGGGCGCAATGAACGGCGGCCATTAACGTGGAAGTACCATACCACGTTTTGGCGCCAACCGTATAGGGAATAGGGAACAGTTCCGTAAGTACACTTCCTATTCATTTTATCTTTAGGCATCTAAATTAGAATACAAAAATAGGGGGTCGGGATTTATGGAGACGTTATTATAAAGACAGAGAAACCATAGTCTATGTTATTGATAGCTATTTTAGCGTAGTAGACTATCGTCGATGAGTTAAACAGTCACGTGTTGTAATTCATACGCTATACTTAGAACCTATATCATTTATAGGCTATTGCCAAGTCTATAATTATGTTTCCGGCATCGATTAGTGCATTTTAATAAAGCATGAAAAATAGTCGCAAACAAGATTTGATGTCAACTGAATAACAAATAATGATCACATAAAATAGTAAACAAACACGATGCAGACCAAGCAACACGTGCTGAATTAATTTAACAAAATATAAAAAATCTAATTGAATTTTAAAATAATCAATAAACGTTGATCATATAACTGTACACATTTAGTTATACATATATAATGACAACTTATATAATTACACTATGTCGACGTGTAAAGCACCTATTGTAAAGTTGGCGCTAAAATCTGTGAAACATCAAAATGGCGGCAACCACGTGCTTCTCGCGTTGCTTAACGCTTTTAGTATTCCTTCAATTCTTGCCAAATTAAAGGGTGGCATTTATTTACTAAATAATAAAGCTCATGTTATGGTTTTTGGTAAATATGTATATTACATATTATAACAACCGTATTCAAAAGTTATCGATTCCAATTAATAAATAAGTTAAATCAGCTATATTTTTGTAAGGCTTTAATACAATAATAATTCATTACATTTAGGGTAAGTAAGAAAAACTTAAATTGGCCTTGAATGTAAATGTACTTTTTTTTTTAATATCACCGCTGTACAATACCTATGCTTCCAACGATCAGAAAAGGCATATAAAATGTACAAAAACTTAAAAGGCTCAGTCGGCAAAGCTTCTAATCCCCACTTTGATGTGTGGGTGCAAATTCTCCGAAGGACGAGATCCCTTCGCCAATACGTTCAACTCAGTTCGATGAAATCGCCCAAGACGCCATTGACCGTTTCGTTTTTAAAATAACGTCGTTAAATGATAATACTCAGGTATCGCGTTTTTAATTACTGTTATTATTAAAAAGTAAGATACTGGACTTTTTTAATTATATGTAATATACTATACTATATACTCTGGAACTGTCTAGTAGGTGTTTTCATTTCACACCGCATGTTCGTGGCTTCACTCTTAGTTATAATAAGTTTTATTTATTTTTTAAAAGGAATGAGAGCTTTATTGTTTTCGGATCTAGATTATTATTATATAAACGTTAATTTCAAAATTGTTTTAATCGACAAAAATGATGTAATAAGAAAACATTAAATCTGAAGTAATATGGCGTGAATCAGCGTCGGGAATGCGCGCTTGGCGGCGCGCGCCGACGCGGTCGTTCGCCGTTGCACGCTTGCATCCTCTGTAAGGACTACATTCCATACATTCATAGACTACGCAAAATATCCTTTCTAACAGACACAGTTTTCCGTTTGCTACCCAATCATTACAAATACTACGACAATAAAAAACAGTTATTGCATAAATTTCTGATCGAATTCGTATAAGCTTAGGAAAATAAAATAAATATTACGTTGATAATTTCAACTTAACGATATGGTCGAAGAAAAATACATTTAATGCATATTATTTAAATTAAAGACAGAAATAATTAAGATAAATAAATAAATAAAGATCATATTTTGTTTGACATATTCGTAGAAGAATGTGAGCTCTGCAATACTAAGTACAAATTTACACAGTAACACGTTTGAATGTTTATGTACGAGTATATATAGATGGATTTAACGGTGTAACCACTTTTGAAATACATAATGTGACCGAAATAATATTATTTATGATAAAAAATATTAAAACTGTTTGGTGCTAAAATATTTTATTACAACTATTATCTAAGAAAACAATGCATTAACAGAAAAAAAAATATATAATCTATGTATACGTACGTACGTGCCGAATAAGAAAAAGCTATTCAACACGTGCAGGTAGATTGCGCATATCGTCATTAAAAATTTAGCAATTTTTTTTTAATAAATTGTGTAATATGCAAGTTTATTTGTAGAGACCCAGCAACCTCGCAGGACAAGATAGCTAACACCATAAGCAACAATTTTTGTTCTACGACTTTTGATAATTTGTCAGATTTTATTTTCATATAAAAATAAATATTCATTTAATTTCCCACTTAAAAGTTTATAAATCTACGTCGCATCGTCCATTCGCTTATGAAAGAAATATAGACCTACAAATGTCACGAGTCACGACAGTACGACAAAAACTTGTAATTTTTTTTTTTTTTACTTCATGTATTGAGTTATGTAGACGTAGAACAAAAGTTGTTGCTTATGATGGCAGCTATCTTTTCCTTCCAGGTTGCTGGGTCATTACAAATAACCTGTATATAAAACAAATATATGGATTGCAATTTAAACACATCGAATTTATTTTAATTATAATTTAAAAGGAAAACTATTCTTACCAACATTTCAATCATATTATGCAGAGCTTTTTCCGTCATTTAAAAACAAATTATTATTAATTGGATAAAAAGCATACCATTTATGTAATGATTTTTGTGTTATCATCGTTAATTACAGAAGCAATATGAGTTCTGTTTTGTTTTTGTTAAATTAATGTTATTATTAATTAATATTCAATAAAACTATCATTGTGTACTATTAATTATAATATTTATGATATTTGTTTAATAAATAAGAATAATGTTATGTTTATTTATATTAATGTGTAAAAGATAACTTTCTATTTAATCATTTTCATGGTTTTGTGTTTATAACTATGAATATAGTTAATTATGTCAACGAAGTCGGAGAGGTAAGTTAGTCGCAATTTGTATATCAAGTCTCAAACCTTCCAAATATTTAATGAAACCAATAGATATGCGAATATAATTATGAACGTATCATGTACCAAGTGAGAGATTGTAAATATATTAAAGTTCTAGCGAAGGCATTCCGAGACATCTTCGTTTCACAGCAACTTTCGAATACAATATGTATTTATTGTATATGTATATAAATACTTATTTTACATTTATTTATAGCACTTTCCCAATGTGTCCTGGGAGCATTTCATCATTTATCGATGGTGTTGTCTGCAAGTGATCCCTACTTCAATAATAAGACTACCCTTTATATCCTATTTTTTAATAAGCAACGCACCACCGCACCGGCTCAGAATGAAGATTCTCGCGAGTATAACCGTATAGCAATAGCAAGAAAAAAATATCTGAAAATTGTTTTATTACACTTAAAACTATATTCATATAATGAAGCATATTTTTGTACCAGGTGGTGTAAGGTAAAGGACAAATCGCAGGTAGTAGTGAAAGAATAGAAATGACATAAAAGTATAAACCATTGCAGTTATTTCGAAGCCAAATTCCATTCCAAAATGTTATTGAATTTTAGTAAATTATAAACATTAAAGGTGTAACCATAAACATTAGTATTAATAATAATAGTTTTGTTGGTAAAAGTGGCAACACTATATTTTTGTTTACTGACTTTCTTATCTGTATTTCTTTTTTTTACCATCTCTTGCGTACGCTCAATAAAACTAGAATTCTTACTCAGTCGATTTGTTATTTAAAATCCCTAATTCCAAAAAAAATGTTTATTTTTTTCTTTCTCATTACTTATCTCCACTGCTGCTGCTTGGCGTGTCTTGGGCAGCCCGCATTATTAACTAGTATTGTCAATGATTTAAATATAAGATGTTATGTTCAACTATGTGTGTATAATAAATGGGATAAATAAATACCTAAAATAGTTATTTAAAAAAAAAGATAAATGGGAATATTTACTTAGAACGTATATTTTATTACTAGTTTTTTAATATTTATCTTACATTCACAATTCACATTCACCATGTTATTAGAAAGTATAAAATTGACACCTCACAAACGAAACAAACTAACGATATACAGCACAGCATATTATCATGGTAAGTTTTTTTAGATTTTTCCTCATATATTATGAATAATATATAATCTTTGTTTCCAATTTATATAGGCCTGTCTACAGTTCGATATAGTGAAAATCTTTAATATTATATTTAATAACTTATTGCTAAACGATTTAATTATTTGTATAGTGATTATATAATACGTTTACAAATATTATATCTAATAGTAAAATTTTGTTGAAATCTGTATAACATGATATTACGAAAACATAATGTGCAATTTATTATAAAATAAATATTTATACACGATTACTTCTTTGCGAAATACAAGTGCAACGACCAATTTTCATATTGGCTCCCTTTCATATAATATGATATTGATAGGATATCATAAGGGCGAGTGTCCATTGCCAAATTATTTATGTTTTAAATTTGCCTCTACCGTTTGAGGTAGGAATTAATTTCGCACTTGACCGGTTTTATTTCTATTCTATAAACGGCGACTGCCAAGGACACAGGACGTTGAGCAAGCTGCGTCATTGCGCTCAGCCGCTCAGGTTGTAGACCCAGTCATTCACTTTAGCCAGTTCAGCGTACCTCTATCGCATCCAAATTTATTAAATATTATTTACGACCATTAAACTTTAAACGTTAAATATAATCTATATTTAATTCAAACGAACGCGATTTCACCTTATTTACATCGTGTTAAAATTGTTTTTGTGTTTCATGTTATTATGCTGTTGTACGAAGTTTTAAAACAGAAACATAATAAATCAAGGATGCAGTTAATAAATGCGCAATAAATTATGTATGCTTACACGAAAAACTGACAAAAAGCTATTACGCATGTAATATGAATATAAACAAAGCTAAAAAAATCGTAAGAATTGTGTAGGTAAATATACTTCTTTTCTGTACAATACAATTTTACAATATTATTAAATACAATGTTTTCAATTATATTATTTATGAATCATAATATATATATAGGTTATGATATAAAACTTTAAAGGTTTTAGAATTACAATCAATATTTGCGTCAAGTCTTGCTCAGATCATACAAACAGCATAATTGCAGACCATATGAAATATCAATGTGCGGGTGGTCTGTAAGTTGCTGTGGACTTTGATTCTCAATCGTCGCATTGTCCATATTCAGACAGGCCGGTGCGTGGTACGAATGCGTGCCAAGTTTAGTTTATTTCCAGGGAAGTTGTTGTAATATTAAATAAATATACATGAAGATAATGATACTTTTTATTTGTTGTATTATTACAAAACAATAGTATTTAAATGTAATTTGCCTCAAACCACCTTCAGTTACCATATTATATGTATAAGATTGTCGATTATACCTTGTACGCATATAATTTTTACATAATTGTAACGGTATAGAAAATATTCGATGAACAAACACTGAACAATCAAACAAACAAACTCATCTCTTCTTCTAATAAAATTATGAAATAAACAATAAACAACTCACGTGTCCTTAACGAAACGGTTGCATCTTCGGAAATTGGATTCAATTGGCACTTTGTATGTAATTTTCCTGTTCGTGTTCTGCACCAAGCGAGAGTACGCAGCCTAACCCACTGTACACGATAAAGCCCAAATAACTGCGATATTCTCACGTATTACTCGAAGGTATATGCCATATTTTTATTGCATAGGAAGCCGGACGAGCATATGGGTCACGTGATGGTAAGTGGTCACCAACACCCATAGACATTGGCGATGTTAGAGATGTTAATCATCGCTTACATCGCCAATGCGCCACCAACCGTGGGAACAAGATGTCTAATTCTGTCCCTTGAAAATTATTTAAGATCTATTATTCATTACTTGTAAGTACGTAATAAAAAGGCTATAACATATTCGTATATAAATGTAGAAGAGTCCAAGATAATTAAGTATGTTTATTAAAGCTATCAATAATATTCAATAACATAGATATCTAAATAAGCACACGACAATAGCGATATTACTGTTTGCTCCAATATTGTATTACGAAGGTATAAAAGCGAGCACGTTGCGCAAACATTTCCGTATTTTCACTTAGTCACGGATCAAATGCTTCTGAGGCCACGAGTAACCTACAAACAGATCTGTGACTCCGTGAGGAAATGACTACCATCTATAATTTCATGATCATTAATATTACACGCTTCGCATTAGCCTCACTTGTATTCGTTGTATTTAACTAACTAGCTAGCTACCTGAGGTATGTAAACAAATCTAGGAAGTCGATTTTAAACTGTTTTTAATTGTCTCTTCGATTTCAAGCTGAGTAAGTGTGTAATTAAGACTAAGTACAATACAATAATCTGGTCTGAGTTGATCTCTTGACGGAGATGGTGAAATCTTTAATGGCTACTAGTAAACTTCTCGAGTTCGGAACCATTTGGTTTTTTTTATCGATAATACACAAATTGCTTAAATTATTTTGAAAAAAATGAATGTACCATTAATTGTTTTTATTAACATTATTTGCATTATCATATCATTGCCAAACTATCAGTTGCCGATGAAATGTTTTGACACGCTACGTATGACCGTTGTACATTACCTTATTATGTATCATGAAACGAAAACAACATGACATACCTATTCATATATTTCAGTTAACGTCATACAATCATTTAACAGTTATTAAAACACCTAGCTCATTTTTTATTTAATATTAACCGTGTTGTTCAAACTTTAAAGTTCTTCCACGTAAATTTTTTCTTTTCATTTTCTGATATTACTCAGCCTTCAAATGAATATTTCTGAGAAGCAGTCCGTCACGAATGGCAATAACACAGAGCCCCGCCTAAATCGCGTCTGTGTCTGGCCTCTTATATTTAAATTTGCCCTTGTCTGCGTGCGCCTGGCTGACACAAAGCCAGCAGACCACGTGAGGCAGTTCACCTGCCCCTACTACGTATCGCTTTAAGAATATTGATCAATGTCAAAGAAGGATATCTCTGATGTAAATGCCGTTTTATTTAAGATTTCGTTACAAACAGGAAGTGTATATACACAATTAAAACAATGAACTTTGAAAGAGTTAGGTAAATACAAGCATTGGTTTTTTTATTATTATTAATTTGATTGATTTTATAGCCATTAAACTTATACTAAATTAATTCGTTAATTTCCATATATAACAGAATTACTATTTATTAATAATTAATTGTTATTATTAGTCATAAGATCGATCGTCGCAAAAGACTAATTAAAATACGCGAGGGTAATTAACAACAACATTGTCAACCACAATAATTTTAGAATGGATCTGCTATAAATACATACGAAATAATCTTATGTCATCTTTAAAGGGTAACTAAATAATAAATACTTATTTATACGAGTGCCTGTCTGCTCTGAATAATATCTTAATTTAAATCTAGGCCGCGTGGAATGTGAACAGGATACTTCAACTAAGTTCCGGGTCATGAAAGAACAAGAATTTCAATTATTTGAAAACAATTTCCACTTTAACTAATGAGCACAGATAAGTCGTGTTATGAAAATGATCGCTAAAACTGTATGTATCTATACTAATATATAAAGCTGTAGAGTTTGTTTGATCCGGCTGATCTCAGGAACTACTGTTTCGAATTTAAAAAATATTTTTGTGTTGTATAGTCCTTATATCGAGGAAGGTTAAGGTTATTTTTATTAATTATATTTTTATCAATTATACGCGGGTGAAACCGCGGGGCACAGCTAGTACATAATAAACTTTTACGGTATATTATGTGTGTTACCTATATAGTTTAAGCAACATCTTAATATATTCGGGTTATAAATACCCAACGAACATGTTGATATATTTTATTTATTTTAAAATACTTAAAAGAGCATAATGCTTTAGAAATATAACGTAATCAAATGACTATTGTACCTACATAGGTATATAACAGAATTTTTACATACATAATTCTAAATTTGAAATACGACATATTATTATTAATTTAATAATATTATTCTAGCTTTTACCATAAATATTTTCTTTAGAATAATTTGAAATCCAATATCATCAAAAATCATAGTGGCTCTTATCTTAAACATGTTTACCGAACTATATAATATGTAATGTTTATATTTTAATAATAGTACTTTTAAAAAAATTCCATAATGACGTACTATTTTTAGGCGTTCGTAAACATAATGACGATGATAATTTGTCTTTACAATAAGTGAATGATTATATAATAATACATATTCATGAGATAAAAACACCCCGTGTTTAGTTGTTGTATGTAAGTGCAGAGTAATGCAATACATTCGATTCACTAATGATTTAATTTTACAGGAGATCAATTCAAATAACAAAAAAAAACTTTAAATAGTTTATACAGTGTAATTTCCTAACAAAATTTAACTTAACAATTACTCTACAGCATATTATAATAAAAGTTAAAGTATACAAATACTTGCATAGCCTTAGTGATTTAGTATCATGAATAATATAATTTACTAAAAGATCTCATCTTGCGCATACTGCCGGAACCGGGCAGACGGTATCGAATTTCTGTAGCGACTATAAAAGCAATGATTTATTTAGAAAAAAAAACCTGTATGTCGAGCAAAGTGGTCGTCGCGCACCTCGTCGTCGCCTCGCCGTCTGCTCACTTTGGGTCACCACTAGAGAGAACATCCGACCGTATCGTTATTTATTAAAATATAGTATGCATTTGTTTATCAACACAAGTATCGAATGAAGTGGGCCAACGTAGACGGCGTTCGTACTTTGTTACTTTCACTTAGTATTCACATAAACATACCGTGGAAACGGGTTTCTACTCGCTAGCGTGAGAATATAAATACCTACATACTTGGAACAGAGACGCTCAATCATTTTAACAACTAACGCGTACTTCTCACCGTTACAACATAGGGGTATACGGGTCAATATTAGGGACAATGCTAGCCATTAAACATCCATTAAGCCGCCCACATACATATTATGTATACTTAACCATTTCAAAAACAAAATTTATATAAGCCATATTGAATTGAACGTTGAAAAGTTTTACGAGGAAAATAATTACTTTGATATTTTTACAATAAAGTGTGTACAAGTGTAACATAGTAAACTAGAAGCACGTGTAAGGCGATAAGAGTAAAAGGCAAGGCAGCTACAAGTACAGTAACGCATGTTGATTATGCACGGTTTCTAAAAGCTACGGTACAAATCTTTAACTGTTGCATAACTGCTCCTAGCGTAGTTTAGTTTCTATACTAAAGGTAGGTAGTTTGTACTATTAAAGAGAGCTCGTGCAACGCTCTTACACGTGGTAGACGCTACATTGCACTCGGCGACATTAACTTCTTATCGCCGACAAGGAACAATATTGGAGAGCACGAAAAACCAATAAAATTTTCCATTATCGCCATGAACTCGAATGAAAATACACACAAGGTATATTTTACGCGACACGTGGAATATATGTAGGGGCCATTTAATGGACGCAAAGTAATGTAATTTGCAGAATTAACTTACGCAATATATGATCTTCTTATAGCAGACAAGGAAATACGGTTTATATATTGAAACATTTTGTTAAAACAAAATGTTACCACAACCAAAAGGGGTAACTGGGCTACCAACTTTGACTGACAAATGAGATTCGATAACTAACAATACACCAATGACGTCAGATTTTTTTATGATGTATATACGACGTGGTGCCTACAATGTTCAAGTGTTTTGATTGATAAAAAGAAATACTTATCTTTGTCATTATGGTTTTATATTATGTTCAATGCTTTTATAGGAGCAATGCATTCACGACATCCGAACGGAGACGGGAAGTGTGGCGATGATCTTCCCAGAAACAATCGATCCCATTGTCTCGACATAACGACACGTATACAAACGGAGACCGACGTCGGACTTCGACCCCTTGATTGCGACGCAATAACCAAACTGAGCATACAGTATACGTACTACATATACACGCACTGTATCAAAACAGTGCAACGATGATCTGTGTATTATGGAGTACACAGATCCTCAGTATGTTATCGTCGTGTTAAATTTCGTAAACACCATATCGCAGTATTAAAAATTCTGCTAGATGAACACCAAATATTTGCGTTTACTTAATAACTAGGCTACGACCTCGCATGATGGGACCTCGTGACAGAAAGCCTATTTGTTACGGAGTCTAAGAAATCTCAAATTCAAATTTTATTCAAATACGTTTACCCGTTTTTGCGCGATTGAATAACAGACATCCAAATAAATAAGAAATATTTCGGTTCCAATTGCAGTTTTAACTAATGTCTTATTTTTCTAACGTATCTGTAGACGCTGCACAGTGGTGACACTAGTCGCAGTTCGTGGAAAGGAAAACGGATCATCAGGGCGCGGCGTCTGCGAACTTTATTTATATTTCATTGAGTCGCCTTAGCTCCCGTCTGCCGCACCTCTTCTATTCGACGCGCCTTCTCAAAGCACTCGGTTTAACAAATTTCGTTAAACAGCTATGTACCGAGAAAATGTAACTAGTGTAAACAAATATTTGACTTGCGCTGTTTAATATAAAACAAATTATACGAACGTGTTCAGCTCGTCACGCATTATAAAACACGTAATATATTGTTACTTGATTATTATCACTTAAATGGTTGTAACATAAAAAAGGGTGATTATTTTATAATGACGTTGTTAACTAAGATATATAATGAGTATTTAAAGCCAAACTTAACATATATTCAACCACAAATAGGTGAAAGAGCTATGATCAAAGTCATAGATCATTATTACCTATATCTATATAAATAAAATGATGAGGTCCGCAGTTGTGCGCGCATCACGGAAAAACTACTGGATAGATTCCAATGAAATTTTCTAAATTTTATTTCTTAGACACTTGGTCCTTATAAAAAAAAATGCGATATCTTCATTTAATAAAAAGTTATTAAAGTTTCAAGAAACAACGATTTGTATATGCACTGCGTGTTCAGTGATACTAGTTTAAACAAAGCTTATTATTAAGCTTTATATTTTTGCTTGCGATTTTTTTGATGTTTTTTCCTTCGTACATAAAAAAAAAACTTTGTTAATATATCAAGCAACGCGGACAAAGTCGGGGGTATCAGCTAGTTAAATCATAAGGCTATATTTTATATTCTCTTGTTACTTGTATCGTAGCTTATTAATATTGCACACATGCACATACTTTGATTTTATATTAAATAGTTAAATACATATAGTGAAATTAAACGTTAAAGCCCCTCCTCAAAATACATTTGTTAATTAAAGGTGTTTAATTGACCAATATCTTAAGACGTTAAAAATTATTGTTTTTATCCTGACTCACTCAAAATGGATGATAATCGCTGTTTAAATAGTAGCTTAGTATATATTGTATATAAGTAGTAAATTGTTTTAATATTATCTAGTTTATATGAAACGGAATCGGAAAAAATTATCGGCCCTGGGGCTTTTATGGCGGATGTAGACAAGAATAACGGATATAACAAAACTTTAAATGGGGAATTCACATCTCAAGAGTGTCTATAAAAAACATCTTAAAAGATACCACTTCTATGATACGATAACCGTTGTTTTTAGACCGCCATTGTAAATAGAACGGTAAAACCATACATCTTATCATGCTTTATTTAATATAATATTTAATAACATTATCTTTCATAGATAAGTCAGAGTGACCATGTTTATGTTTAAAAATACGCAAAAATCAACGATAACATAACTTTAACATTGTAGTAAAACCCAAACCTTATCAAAAGAATAACAAATTTTAAGAATTTTACATTTTAAACTTTATTATTTGGGTCAGCGGTTTTGTAAATATCACAATAAGTTTAAAAAATAGTTTATATTTGTCCATATCTCCACTCCATATTTACTAAAATATTACAGAATAAATTGTATCGAAGCAAATTCGCGTAGCTAGTGTCGATATAACATAAATATATTAACATTTAGTTGTATCGATATAGGCACTCGTAGCTTATCGAATACGTAGAAAAATTGCGACAATCGATAAGATAAAATACCGCGAGATACGTACTCACTATTGTTTACACTCGTAAAGGGTGCAAAACTCGTCACTCGATTTATTCAATCGGCATGTAATGACATGAAACATTTTTTGTGTAATAAAATTAATACATTCTATTAAACACGAATATTAACTAGAAATCGAAGTAAGTGATTGGAAGACAAAATAAACTTTTAATACTCAATGGAATTGTATTTAAGAATAAAAAAAATAATATTTTTCTTTTCTCTTGTTATTTAAAGTATGTATAATACTATAAATTTTATTTTAACTTTAAACGGAGTATAATTATATTATGTACTAAATAAATTATTTCGCAATATCGCGTTTATGTATAACGATATAACTGTTAGGTTGTAACTTCGTAATGCTATATTCTTGAGGAACTATTACTATTTATATAATTATTATATCTTTGAAATTAATAAAAAAAATAGTATCGCCTTTTGTCGGGACTAGCGTATTTTTGTGTAATATCATAAATAATATACAGACAAAAACCCATTGACCTACTAACATGAAATTCTTGGCTTCTGTTTGTATACTTAATAAAGGATTTGTTAAGTGGACAGTTAAATATGCGGGCCATGTTCTCTGCAATTTATAGTGTTTTCTGTACTAATACCATGAAGTGATATAACTTTCCCGGTAAACTTGAAATCTATTTATTAATTATTTATTTTACTTATATATCAAACAATTGGTTTTGAACCCTGAGGTTATAATGTACATTACATATAACGAAAGTCCGAATGCACTTTTGCGACTAGTCATAGAGGGCATTAAGTAGGTAACAAATGAAAAATCATAATTAATTTAACACCATGAATATAATTTTACTGTAATGTACACCTTATTTCAATAAGAAACACACAAGTCCTAAGTGCAGCGGAATGTAAAACAAGAACATTATCATGGCGTCCGGCGACCTATTGTTGGCGCGATGCGCCTACGTGTGAATGTGGTACATCGTCGCTGCAAGCACACTAGTATCATGTTGCGGCTAAATGCGGACTCGACGGCGAAGCGCCCGCGGAAATAAACACAAACAACGCACGCACAAATAAATCTGTCTCGTAGTAAACCCACGGCCTGTCCGCTACTAGTTACTACACTTACATGCACAGACAGTACTTCGATACTGTTTAACATTGATTAAATCAAAATAAATTAACGATTAATTCGCAAAGACAAGGCGACGGAGAGGCCAATGGCATTATACGAGTAAAATAAAATATAACCTTAAAATATTATTTTTTGACATTTGCATACGTGGAACGGACCTTGTTTGTGTTCTTGGTACATAGTTACATACATCATATTTTTTTAATAATATGTTATTTTGTATTATTTTCGTACTTATCCTTTCTTCTTTCCTGTTTTTAACAATATTATTTGTTCCAAGGAACAACTAAATAAACAAAAGACAAAGCTTGAGCTTATCGAGAAAACTATAATTAGGTTTTTGGCTAACAATACTTTTACCTAAATAGACAATCGGTCCTTTTTAGTAATTCTTTTGTTTTTAGATATCGTTTTTTTTAGTACAAGTAGCCCATAGCTTAGGTACTTAACCTTTTACATAGAAAAGATGATATTTTATTGAAAATTTACAAGAACTAATTCATATCCAAGAAGATATACGTAGTATAAGAGTAAAGTTAATATGTGACTAACTGATATTTCACTGTGGAGGAACACTACCGTCTACCGTCTAGACACCAAAATGTACTGCGAGAATCGTCTGTCTAGACATTTAAATATACCGTATTTACACATCATTTGTCACGATCATCCCGTCTTATTCCTTTATTGTTACTCAGACGTTGGTATAGAAGTCAAATATATGGGTAAGTAACATGCAAGTATAATTAGTTTCATTTTACAACCATTAATCAGTCAAAAGTGTTGTCTGTTGCTTTATTCATTCAATATAGGGTAAGATAGTTTGCCAATTTTTCGATAACAAACTTATTGGAACAAAATCTACAATATGATTTTTATAGCAATGGCCGATGACTTGTTATAAAAAGCTTTTGACGTGCCGTCCACATTTGTTTTAAGACGTTTACATTTTTTTCTTATATAATATATTCGTACTTCTTCTACTTATACATATTTATGTCCATTGATGGACGGATACTAATGAACAAAGATAAATTCTAGGATTCGTATCGGCAGGTCACGCACGATGTTACATCTTACGATGTACGTACGAAAATCTTAATAAATATTGGAAAAACGATCTTCACAAGCTTGGTTTTCAGTTAGGTCGATTGCAATCGTGTAGTGTAATTAGGGTAATGTTTACCGTTGCGCAGCCAAACGAATGAATCACGTGCGACGTGGGTGCCGGCATCAGTGACCAAATCGGTCCCGTCCTGTCGTACTTACTCGTTCCCATTTTAAATCATCCTATAAATACTATCATTGACATCGATGCGTCTGACGTCAATTAAGACGAAAAATCATCAAATTTACGAATTACGTCATTCAACTAATTGTTTACATGTTAAAAGATCGTAGGTGATCTTGTTCCAATAAACACCCAGATTTGTTTAAGCAAATGTTACAAAATGTTATGTTACAAAATACACAGCGTTAAATCAAACAAAAACACTGTCATTTTAAAATATGTATTTTGATCTCGCACTTTAGCTGTACTTTAGCGTAACAATACTTAAAAGCCGTCCCAATGACATACACGATGAACTCATAGTCAGGTTGAGTATTAAGTCCATTGAGTACAAAACTATAAACATAAAATTACATCATCTGTGAGCGACGATCCGCAAGTCGCGTCATCATATGAGGTAGCCGGCTCTGGTATGTAGTATTATAATGGAGTTTTGTTAAATATAGACTGCATGTATAGATGTATAGCAAGTTTACCCTCGTGATCAGCGGCGCTCGCCGGCGCCGAGCCAAACCGGGGCGTTGCAGCGACGGCGTCGGCGAGGCCGCGTCATCCATCCATCACATCGCTCATCATCTGCTATGAATAGCACACAAGCCTAGTGTTTCATTCCTCGAATTCCGCTTTCCGTAAACAATTCTGTCATGCGCTACAAATCGAATAAGAAAATATGATAATTTTTGTAGATATGTTTCCACAATTACAACACGTTGCAATGTATCTCTTGATAACCTTTTATCGCAAGGTCATGTTTGTAAACATTAAGCGTTACATTTATTTATATTTCAATGATTTGTAAAGGTTAGTCGTAATAAAATATTTAGATCAATTAGGATTATATAATACTGAACACATCAATAACATTTCTATGTCATTCATCTTACGATTGCCAAGAAACTAGTATGTATGTAATGTAGTTACCTAATATAATTTAAATAAAAAATATAAATCGGACGGTGAAATCCACAGCGATCTAAGGATCGAAAGAAAGCATTCTATTCTTCAACTACGAGTATATATGTTCCATAAAAGTATATATTATATTATTGAAAAATGTCGAGATAATTCGTTGATTTTAATTCCGAATAAAATACATTGAGACATGTTTATTTGACATACATTGCATAATAAGAATTTAGATAACTTTTATCGTGCTGCGTCATAAGACATCAAACAAGGGAAGTTGTTAGTGAGTGTTGTTTGTTCAGCGTGCGCATGATTCGAAGTAGCTATAAACAAAGGGCATCGCACGAACCAAAGAACATTGCGTTTGGACTCTATCGCCTTGTTACATATCTATGCAATACACATAGCACTGCACCGGAAATGCCACGATGCATCTGTGTATCCTCTATAAAGACATGTTTACGGAAATTTAATCTCAAGGCTACAAGGTAAAATGCCTTTATTTATAGTGGGATTGGGACTTTGGGAATCACAACACTTATTAACAATAAACTTTATATTTAATGGCTGCGATTCAATACTGTTTACTATTATGTACTAAATAATTTTCGTTATTTTACACGTGAACTTTTTTAATGCGAGCAACAAGGACGTGTGCAGATTTTTTTTTAATATGCACACGACCTTATTTCTCCTGATGGTCATGATGATGTCTGTCAACCAGAAAAGAAAAATATATGATGTCTCCAAATAAAACGCTATAAAGCTAATCTTTCAGGGAGGTCATAAATATCAATTAGGAATAAAAAAGGAGGTATATTCGAGACCCGTAGAACACACATACAGCTCAGATGTGGAAGGCATCAAATCATAGAATATTTATGAATTATGTCACATAGATAGTATTTCATACAAGTTGCAGAATTAAAATTGAAGGATCGGATAGTAAGACAATCGAAGACCTGAGATAAATCACAGAAAAACCAACTGCGTTATGCGTCTGTTACCGGCTACAAACATATTACCTACGTATACCGGTATACATATATACACATATACATATATAAATTACATATATATATAATAGATCGTACCTATCTAAATGTACCTTGTTTTGATTGATATGCTAAATATTATTGATAATGCTTTGCTGCTTGCTCTTTTAACTTTCTACAATAACTCGAGCGCTGTTAGTGCTTTCTTAGCTTCGGGTACTCGAAATATTCGCACTGATGCCTAGGTCATTATGATTGGTATAATGAAATCGCCTTAAGGCGTACTTCAAGGCGGCGTTTTATCCTCTTTGTTTTGTTTATTAACATTTTATTAAGTCTCGTGAAAAAATTGTTGGAATGGTTGTTTACAAAGCTGGAATGTTCTCATTGGTTAAATAATGGCACGACCAAATATTTAACTGACTTTATCAGTAAAATTTCAGAACAAATAGTTAATATAATAATTATCGTAAGAGCTTATTAAAAAGCAAATAAAACATAACCTATCCCTTTTAAATTTTGAATGATTAATTTTAACATTATACGACTAAGTGAACATAGTCTGTTTTATATTTATACAATTATAGTATGCAGCAAAAACATCGAAATAATTGTCACAATAACAATTTAATCGGCGGAATGCTTTGCAAAGTTAAAATACAACTTTATCAGTATTTTGTAAATACAAAACATCATTATAAATTATAAGTGACAATTGTCATGCTTTTATTGCATGATCATGAGTAAACATTATCTGGAAATTCGTTTGTTATGAAATATTCAGAACATACGAGACAGCACAGACGAGATGCACGAATAAGAATAAAAAAACCCGGGCAAGTGCGGGTCGGACTCGCCCACCGAGGGTTCCGTACATATTTAGGGTTATGTTTCATTACAAAATTTTAAATGAAATAAGCAGGTATGCATTGTTATGCAGACAAATTGTGTGAAAACTTTCATACGCTACTCCACATGACACGGTTAAAAATTCCTGAGAGACCCTGTTTCTTAATGATTTAACTACAAATGTATAGTTTTCAGATTTTTCCCTATACTTGTAGTATGTATAAGACGTTATTACTTACCAAATTTCGTAGCTCAGGTCAACGGAAAGCACCCTTTCCTTTCCTTGAGTGTCGAAGTATACGTTTTTTTTCGGAATACACGGCCATATCTTTTTTTAAGTTAACTTAGATGATTGATTTTTTTCACAGCTTCAAGAAACTGCAGACTTAAGTATATAGTATGTAATTATGTATATATGTACATTATCATACGAATGTATGTAGTTATCATAGTGATCATTATATATGTTCTTGTCGTGTAAACTATAGTTTTATTTGTCATTGTTACGTATCATATGGTTAACTCGAGATAAATCGTTATCAACGAATACGATAGTACAATAATTTAGACGCAGGCCGAGGTACAGAGTACAGTGCCCGCGGAAAGACGTCATCACCACATCAAATATTGACGACGACCGACCCAGCTATTGTTTGTTAGAATTTATTACGCTGTATACTTACGCCACAATGTTTAAATTGACAAATTTATTTGAACTCACTAGTCATTTACAATGTCATTTTTTTTGACAGCTCTTTTTCAAAATCAACTTTTATAATTAGCAAAATCTAAGTTTATTATAGATTTCTTGATAACATGAAATATGAATGTTGTATTAGGAAGTGACTACACGTTAACATATAATAGCCTGTTACTCATTTAATATTTCCGACTACATTAAGAGCAACTTAATGACATTTGTTATATATAAATTTAAGCGTGTGATAAATATGTATGTATTTACATTTTATTTAATGGCGGGCGCGGGACAACCGGCGCCCGACTAAAGACGTAGGTACATAAGTTCAATGACACCGACCTTGGAGGCGTCGTCGCAAACCGTATTGTCTTCGCATTATTAATCAAAATCATTACGTAAGGAAGGTTAATTGTTAATATCTTAAAATTTTAATTTTTAAGCATGTATAATACCTGTTTACAAAGAATTTATTTACACAAAGAAGCGATACACATAAAAAAGGTTATCAACTGCTATGTTAACATATCAAAGTTGTTTACATAAAATAATATAGTCATTGTACACAACTACACATTAACCCACAGAAACCTACTTTAAAAGAATTATAAGTACTGAAATATATTATGTTGTCCTAATCAAAGTGACGTCACTGTAAGGAGAAATAAAAAAATGCTATACCCGGATTGTAGGTCAATCCTGCTAAAGGCTGGGCCGTAGGTTGATCAGACAATGACCGTGGGAACACATTGATGCCTACGCGATTCCCACGCAAGATAGTCACCGTTGGAGGCAGTGTTCAATCAACAATATCAATTCGAGATATTAAAGGCGAAACGGCGTAATTTGAGACAATTTGTTTTATATCCTCGAAGACGACGTGGGAGTTTTAATACGTGACCGATATCTGTCGTATTATCTGTTTTCTGAACTTTTTTGATACAAAAAATATATGTATTTAACTAAAAAACACTTACCTATGTTTTAGCTTGTTTTATTATTATCGAATATTACACATATTCTACCGGCAAACAGCTATACTAAGTCTACTTGTATTGTTGTGTTCCGGTTGGAAGGTGGAATGAGCCAGTGTAACTTCAGTCAATTAGTAGTCATTAGTTGGTTAGATATTTAGTTATTCCAACGACGCCAATGTCTGTGGACAGTGATGACCACTTACCATCGGGTAAGCCGTCCGCCTACCTACGTCATAAAAAAAATACATTAAAATCTGTTTAATTCTAGTCGTTATATTCATGTTTATCTATTTTAAAAATCATATGCCAAACTAATTTTAGGCAATAATCTTTTTGAACTAATAAATCTGAGAATTTGAAGTTTACATTAAAATAAAATGTATTTTAGTATAATGGTGTTACATTGAGTAAACAAATAACATGTCAAGTATAACTGATACCAATTACAATAGGTGATTACACAAATGATTTAATGTACAGTCACTGCCTCGTTACAGTTTTATCTTTTGTAAAGAATATGTATAGAGTCTAGTAACACCGGAGCGCATCCGGTATACAGAAGTTGCACCTCAATAGTGCGGAACTAACGAAGCAAAGGCGACTTCTCGACGCGCTACAAGCGCGGTCACCACTAACCACCACCACGAGAACCCGTAAGAAACGCCTCGTTGAACAAGAGTAATGAGCTTTTTATACTGTATACAACGAGTGATGCCGAATTTAGTGAATCTTATTAATTATCTTCGCATATACCACTGTACAATTATTAAAACAAAATTATAACTACCTTATTAATTAAGGACAATTTAATTTATATAAAATATGAGACAACGAAAGTAATCCTAAATAAATGTAATATTATAAAATGTTCAGTTATCTACACTTTTACACTGATATTATAAAGAGTTAAAATTTGATTTTATGTATTTTTTTTTGTAGCGAAACTACTTAACCGATTTTAATTAGCTGCATTATTATCAGCGAGTAACATCGCCTATCATTTTTGATGAGAAAACTTCTTCAGCAGAGTTGTGCTCTTTTTTGTGCTCGGAAAAAAATGTTAAACTCGCGTCAGCGAAAATCGAAAATTCGTAAGACGGATTCTGAAGTGTTAAATATTTGATGTAATATAATTATCATGTATAAATACGATAGGGCCATAAATTAATATTGTATTTTATCACATAAATGATAGTACTTTTATACTGATAATTAAAGCAATTATTGCAAAATGTACTGTTGTGTCCCAGTTTGAAGGGTGAGTGAGCCAGTGTAATTACAGGCACAAGCGACATAACATCTTAGTTCCCAAGGTTGGTGGCGTATTGGCGATGTAAGCGATGGTTAACATCTCTTACACAGTTTGAACATTTGTACGTATGATATTAGATTACAACAACATGTTTGCGAATGTCTCATTCTGTTTGTCGATATGGCAAACCGCGCCAAGTAAACAGAAGGAAAAAGCAGTGGTAAATATTAGTATTAGTAACTGGCTGAAGTAAGTACCAGATTCAAGTAGCGTGATAAAAGGGTCGTGGCCTGTCTAGACTAAACTGAAATCTAGCTTTGTCTAGACGTCTGAATTATTTAGAAGTGAATACACTTTATTGCTTTACCATGACGACTGTACCAGATTGTTTATCAAATAAAATAATAAAGCAATCATTTTTAAACTAAAATACAATTTATAATCATTAAAGATTATAACACGTACGTGTAAGAGATTTCATATTGTTTAAATAAATATGTACAATTGGAACAATTAATAAAACGATAATAGCGTATTGCATGTTATCATGTAATAGGGATAAATAATGTTAATAAAGCTACGTAATGCAATCCATTCATATTACCGATTAGCTAATATGAAATTATTGATTCTTGACTTAATAATGATAACGTAATACGGAGGTAATACAATGCGTAAAACTATTGTCAAATGAAAGGCTTTCCTGGTGTAGTTACGGCTATTTACATCGCACAATACGTATTGGAATTTCCGGCGTCAACCGGTATTGTTTGTTTACTTTTCAAGATTTATCCGGAATAAAGGCTTATATGTTTTATCATTTTATCGTATTATCAGCATTCGAACGATAACGATACGAACAACGAATATTGCTATTTATTAATAAAATCCGAAATATTTTTACTAACATTTAATTTAATACATTTTATTATATTTAGACATGTTATAAAAAAAACATATGGAACTTTTCGCATAAAAAGCTTAAATCAATTCTACTAAATTATAAATCCATTAATACTAATACTATAATAATAATACATTACATATCATAAAATTAAAGTTTACTTATCCTTACAAGTTATACTACATCAACATAATGTTCTATATTTTTTCCGCGTCTACGTGGCTGTTCGTACTTCGTACTACACAACCGATTAATCAGTAAGTTATCCTTTATATAATTCAGTGTTCAATTATCTTAGCTTGGAATTTCAAGAATACTAAAAATATACGTGTACATAATTGCAAAAATATTTATGCAATACCAATTAAACAACTCTATAATTTGGTTGATATAAGGAAACTGTATGTTTTATTGTATCGATTATTATTAATTGGATTTCTTATTTTAACCCGAATAGCTAACACTTAATGAAAACAACAGTAATTATGTCGAATCATTAAAGTTAAAGTTTCTAAAGTGTACTTTAAAAGTCAAAACTCAAAAATATCAATGTTTTGATGTTATTGTCATTATAATATAAAATAACAAACATTGTTTATACCAACGCTACAGGGAAACTATCGTGATATTGGATATGCAGTGAATACATAGCTTTTAAAATATAGCATTGTAATTAATAAATAATTAGAGTCGTATATCAATGGAATTTCCGTTAATACCAGATAAGTATTGTTTTTGTAATAACCAAAAAACCCAACGTTTAACTATTTATAGAACTTATATTTTTTAGTATTTATATAAGGAAGGCAAACTAATAAATAGGCCACCTGATAGTAAGTGGAAAGATTGACGATTCTTTACACCGCTTCTACGCCACCGACCTTGGGAACTGAGATGTTATTGTGTCTGTATTGTACCTTGGCCCAATTATCCTTCCAATCGGAACTTTATATCTTCTAAGGATAACTCCGAGTATCCATCTTTAATAAGGTTCATTATTTTAAGTATTTAATTTAGAACATATCTGCCCTTAACACTATATATTTTGTTAACGTATTTTCTCAGGAGTTATCTATATAAATAAAATGATAGAGGTCTGCAGTTGTGCGCGCATCACGGAAAAACTACTGGATAGATTTCAATTAAATTTTCTAAGTTTTATTTCTTAGACACTTGGCCCTTATCAAAAAAAGAAATGATTGCGATATCTTCATTTAAAAAAAAGTTATTAACGTTTCAAGAAACAACGCTTTGTATATGCACTACATGTTCAGTGATGTATGTTTGAAAAATATTTATAATGAAAACGAATTTAAAAGATGAATATATCAAGCAACGCGGACGAAGTCGCGGGTATCAGCTAGTCGCAAATAAAAACACTCGCGCAACAAAAACAATATTGTGGCTGTCAGTGTGATCGGTGCGATATCGATAGCGGGAAAGTCAGCGCGGGGGATTCAGTTATGTGGATGGTGCTGATTCGTTGACGGTCATCTTAAACTTGCAATAATTAATGCGGCCCATGTGAAGTTAATATTTGTTGTTTTACATACATAAATAATAAGTTAAGACTATACATAGATTTTTTTTGGGGGCGGCTGTATAAAAATAGATTTTTAAAACTGTATTTGAAAGTCGCTCCAACGGTAAATAAAAATATTCATTCTTGTCCAGCATACTTATGTAATAAGTTTTGTTTGTGGTTTCGGTTTCACTCAGAACTACAAATTATAAATGCAACTTTTGTATTAATTAAATTTATATCATTAGGCGTTTGTATGCTGTACAGTATGTTGCATATTTTTTATGTCTATGCTAAAAATGTAACGAATGCCATAACTATAACGATTACACAAAAACTTTCTATGAGAAATTAATAGATCTCCAAAATTTCTACATAAAAGTCAACGATAGCATATGCCTCTTATATCATCTCATATAGATAAGATAAGAATTTTATAGATATCTCTCTCTAACGACTGCAATAATTTTTATTGTTAAAAAATAATGACACCAATATTACAAGATATTTATTAGATTTAGTTATATTTAAACTCATGAAAATATTCGCAGGGCATGTTTTACTAGGCTTAATACATAATATATAGATTATTATGTACGATTGTCAAATGTGTGAGTCATTGATTAAAAAATACTTGAGATAAAACCTTAATTTACCGGGTGACAGACACTAGCTGTATAATAAACAAATACAGAAGATTTCCTAATGAATAAAATATGCGTGTCAATTGAGACTACGTCGTTATCTAGCACGGTAGAAGTATATCGATATGTAATTGCACAAATCTTACAATAACTATATCTTATTCCCACTGCACACACCGACCTGCCAAGTATTTACCTTTGGATACAGGGTCGAAGAGTCGCTCGATGTATACGTGTTATTATTACATTTACCTTGCAGTTGTTTACAAACAGCGCTCTTACATCGACTATAAATAGCACTCAATATAAACAGGCAATCATTCAGAAATGCGATTACTCAGCAATCTAAGCGGGGAACTCCGCGTAATACATTTTATTACGGAACTCAATACTGTGCAATGAATATCCTTATTCAATGTATTTTTGACACAAAATAACAATTTCATGCAGTTTCAATTAAATCTATATAATATATATATAAAATCGACTTCCACCCCGTTCAACCGATTGTCATAAAACTTCAAATATATCATTTGTTATTGTAAATAAATAAAAATTTTAACAAGACAAAAACCGACTTCATAGGAAAAACAAATTAATATGCACTAAAAAGTAAAAAAATAATTGCGTATTCTTCTATAATTTGATAATTAACTTACTATTTTCTACTCATCAATATGTAGGTACGAATGTGTTGTGTGGTTGATAATGTATTTACAATTATTGTTACTTTTGGAGTCGATGTCAGCCAAGATGGGTTTATAACTACATAAACGACTGCCAGACTAAGTATGCTTACATGCATAACTCATATTATAAAGAGGAAAATTTGATTTTTGTTTGATTTTTTATTACGATTTAAATCAAAAACTACTCGACCGATTTTAAAAATTCTTTCACCCTTAGAAAGCTACGTATTTACCGAGTAACATAGGCTATGTTATATTTTCAAAATCTTATAGATCCCTACTTAAAATGGAGCAATGTAACCCAACGTATCAAACTGTTGCCTATAAAAGTTATTATTTCGCGTGCGCTGCGAAAACTATTGACGGTATATGAAGAAGTGTTTTATACAATAGTACTACAATTACTTGATCATAACGATGTTATGGTAGGGGAATGATAAATCTAGATAGCCTATAAAAGATTCGGCCATGTATCGTTAATTTGCTACTAAGAATTGGAGATTTCCGTTACTTTGTCATGGATCCTATAATCAGAATCTAACCAAACTGTCATCAAACAAACCTTGAAGTACACTCTTTCCAATAAAAAAAAATCATCGAAATCGGTTGAATAGATATCGAGTTATTCGTCCATTTGTCGCGCATATATTTATGCAAATTTACGACTTATATGGTTTTGTCATGGATGCCAGTTTCAAATCTGGACTAAAAAAAATGGGACCAATTGGGAAGCAACCCCTTTCAAATAAAAAAAAAATCATCAAAATCGATTCACCCAGTCGAAAGTTATGAGGTAACAACATCAAAAAAAAAACATACAAACGAATTGATAACCTCCTCCTTTTTTTAAAGTCACTTAAAAATAAGAACGCAATTCAAGATTTTTGAAAATTTACCCTCCAAGAGGGTGAAATAGGGGTTGAAAGTTTGTATGGCGGGTCCGACATTTTTGATGTAAGTAGCATGAAATGTTATATACAAACCTTTGATTAGGAAAAGATAAATACGTATTTGGGTTTTCGAAAAGCTACCCCCAAGAGGGTGAAATATTAGTTGAAAGTTTGTATCGCAAGTCCGTCATTTTCCATCTAAGAAGCATGAAATATAATTTTAAAGCTTCTGAGTAAAAATAAATCCATACTTATTTTGTCATTTTTGAAAATTTAACCCCAAACGGAAGAAATGGGTCGGAAACTTTAGTATAAAAAAATCGCGGGCAAAGCCGCGGTTGAAGCGCTGGTTTGAAATAAAAAAGGTTCATAAAAAGTTGCAGTTTAGTTTTACGTTTAGTTGATAATAAAAAATGTGTTTCTTATTTCTCGAGAAGTTGTTCCTTTTATTATATTAAAGTTAAACAAGATATCGTCAAAAATAAATTAAAAAAAATAGCTGGTGAAATTAAACACAACGCATTGAAATCTTTTTAAGCAAAGGTCTTTGAAATTCCGGACAGTGTGCAATTGGTGATTGAACTGTACATGTTCAATCAAACAGTATTACAAATTTATGTTTTAGATTAAAATTTATTGCCAAAGACTTCAATGTACTGAATACTGAATTATAGTCATACTATGTATCATGTTCACATAACTATTTTGTATTCAACGACAACTACTAATTCTAGAAAATTGTATGTAATTTAATACCTAGTAATGTAATGTATTGTCGGAGTGGATACAAAAATTTAAACATTCATATCGTAACGGACCTTAATCAAGTGTTTTAAGCATGAGTAGTCAATATTTCACCAATAAACATACAGTACCAATTAGTACAGCTTAGATGGAATCAGCAAATTTAAAAAATACAAAGCATTTTGTAGAAAATAAACTACCGCTAATACGTATTTATTTTAATAGAGACAAACAAAATAGAGATAAATAAAAATTGTACGTAATAAGTACATAGTACGTATGTATGTAATTTTTTATTTTATTTACAAAAAAAAACAGTAATGCTAGTTTACTTTTGTTTTCTCCTTAAATTGTAATTACAGTCTCTAATACTATTGTGTAAAGAAGTCATCGCAAACAGTCAAATTATCGTTTTCATTAGAGTATTGCTATAAACAAAACGTGATAATAATTCTGCAGCACTTAATGCCTCTTCCGCGGTAGGTTCTTAGAGTTAGGATTTTCTACGACTTTCTTTTCTCTCCCGAACACCGCCGAAGGTGTTAGGAATCATGTCAGTCACTACAACCGGCAGCAATTTATTAAAAATGGGTCACAATAAGCGACATGTCAGTATAAGTGAAGTCATTATATCCGACTTAGTTATAAAGAATTTTATATGAAAACCAAACTCCACTGTGTAAATTACTTTATAATAAGCGGTTGGTCAATAAAGGCGGATTCATAATAAACGGATTCTTCTACTGTATCTCTTTAATTACAAAATAGGTTTATTTTCAAACGTATACTTATATGTACAAACATCTATTTTAAGTTTGAATTAAAGTAGAAACAAAAACTTATTCTTTATTTGTAAATAAGTTGTTATTAGTTCGTTTAAATAACATTCCTGTTAAGTGATATAAATACCAGAAATAAAACTAGAAAAACAATTTATGTTCATTAAATTTTAAACATATTCTTAAGAACAACACCTCGGAATTATATTCGTATAAGTAATTAAGCTATTAATAACTCACTTTAGCAGAAAAAAATAAGTACTTGTGTAAAACAAAGGTGCATAATATGATTGTTTACTTGTGGATATCGTAAACAAGTTTAATGTATTTTTATATGCCTATAAAAAAGAGCAGAAAGAAAGTCTATAATGTTTTGTTTATCTGAGCTGGTATTTTTGCTGCGGTTCATTTATTTTCAGCCCTTTCAGTTACCAAATGTCTTCAACCAATAATTTAACAAATTCTTTAAAGATATTTGAAAACATTTGATCCTATTTGGTTTTGTAAATATACATTTTCACAAGCCAAACAGTTATTCAACCGATGATCATTAATAATTTTTAATGTTGTTTTGAATGGAGAGTGTACCACTGTCTATATAGAAACTAAGGGAGATATTATTATCTTTGATTCTATGGTTTCTGTCATCTGGCCATCGTCAACGGCGCACAAGATGTAGTTAATATTTCCTATTAAAGGTGAGCGAGGCGGTGATTACCATCAGGTGGTCTATTTGCTCGTCTGCCTTTTTTAAATACCATAAAAAAAGAAATAAACACTTCCATTAGATTATCTCATTTATAAAACAAATAATTAAATTAATGTGCAGCTTATATATATAATGCCACTAATTGAAAGTGCAGGTGACAGTTTCATGAACAGCTTCCCACCGGCAACATGCAACAAATACTTGTTTACTAAGGAAGCCTTGTATCATTTAGAGAACTTGCTCGAACAAATGAAGACACTCCCGAGGTATCGGTATTTGTTTACATCGGAAACGAGGGTGACTTTTTCGTTACACAAACACTGTGACTAAGTGAAACGAACAAAACAAAATGATTCATCTATTCAGGTGCGGTCGATGCGCTCGGCACAAAGTGACATCAATAATAATGTAAAAAATATCAACATCGAATAAGGCTCGATGGCAAAGGTTCAGCTGCAGTTTGTTTTCGTATGTTCTTAAATAGACCTTAAAAAAGTAATCCAGTCAAATACTATATATGGGTATCATTACGTATAGAAAAATACAGACTTTTATTTCTATTTTTATTCGTCTTAATGATTGTTTAATAATTAAAATGATATATTCAGAGAATGGCATTAAAGTAAACAGAAACATCTATTTGATTAAATTACTTGCTTTAAACGATTCGCGGAATCATCAACATAATATACTTTTCTAAGAATTGACATTTGAAAGGTAAATATAAAAAACTTAACGACTGCACACAAGGAAATATCCCAATAAATCGCTAAAGTTGGCGTTAAATTACGTAACTAACGATTAACGCAGTACGAAAACTTACAAAGCAGTATCCTAATATAAAAGATCGATAAAATATAGTACATATATATTATAACACTTATCATATTTATTTATAAAGCTTTTGGTTGTTTCTTCCGTGTTAAAATACTGCTAATCTGAGTGATACGGCAATTACATCTATATAAATAAAATGATAGAGGTCTGCAGTTGTGCGCGCATCACGGAAAATGTACTGGATTGATTTCAAAGAAATTTTCTAAATTTTATTTCTTAGAAACTTGGCCCTTATCAAAAAAAAAATTGCAATATCTTCATTTAGTCTTCATCTTCATAAAGTTTTTTTTATTACATAGGAAGGTGGACGAACGTATGGGCCACCTGATGGTAAGTGGTCACCAACCTTGGGGAACTAAGATGATTAGTCCCTTGTGCCTGTAATTACACTGGCTCACTCAACCTTGAAACCGGAACACAACAATAGCGAGTACTGCTGTTTTGCGGTAGAATAACTGATGAGTGGGTGGTACCTACCCAGACGAGCTTGCACAAAGCTCTACCATCAACAGAAAGTATTAAAGGTTCAAGAAACAACGATTTGTATATGCACTGCGTGTTCAGTGATGTATGTTTTTAAACTCTTCTTCGGCATACAGGTCAATAGTGCTGCTGAGTGAGACGGGCAAGCTCTTCGAAAAGATAATCGCTGCCCGTCTTGCTCAGCACCTCGAGGAGGTGGGGCCGGGTCTCTCAGAGGCTCAGTACGGGTTCAGGGCGGGTCGATCAACTATCGACCTATTATCACCCGGTCCATGGAGGCGGTGGCCCGAGGGAAGTTGGTCCTGGCGGTATCGCCGGACGTAGCGAACGCCTTCAACAGTCTTCCTTTCGAGACTATAAGGGAGGCACTCCGATACCATGGGGTGCCTTCCTATCTTTGGAGGCTGTTGGGGGCATTCCTCCGGGACCGGGTGATCCTCTGGGAAGGGGGTGATGGGCGACTTGTCCTTCATCGAGTTGATTGCTACGTTCCACAAGGGTCGGTTCTCGGCCCAATATTGTGGAACGTTGGCTTCGACTGGCTCTTGCGTGCTCACGTCCTTCCCGGGATGAGGGTGTTGTGCTACGCGGACGACACTCTCATCACGGCGACAGGGCGAAATTTTCAGGAGTCAGCCCGCCTGGCCGAGGTTGGGACGTCGCTCATGACCGCATTGGAATGTTGGGCTTGAGGGTCTCCACCTCAAAAACGGGGGCCTTCTTATTCCATGGTCCTCGTCGGGGCCCCCCTCGAGGGCGAGTATAAAAGTAAAAGCCCAGATGCGGTATCTAGGCCTGATCCTGGACGGAAGATGGAGCTTCGGGCAGCACTTTGTCCAACTGGGCCCGAAGCTTATCAACGCTGCTGCTGCTGTGGGCCGCCTCCTACCCAACGTAGGAGGGCCGGAATCACCATGCCGGCGCCTATACGCCGGCGTGGTGCGCTCCATGGCACTGTACGGTGCACCCATTTGGGTGGACGCTCTCACCACTAAGAACAAGGCCCTTCTGCGGAGACCACAGAAGGTCATAGCGGTGAGGACGATACGTGGATACCGTACGGTGTCGTGGACGGCAGCTACGCTTCTCGCGGGTGATCCGCCCAGGGAGCTCCAGACGGTGCTCGCAGAAGTGTATCGGTTTTGGGTAGAAGCCAGTGCGAGCGGCGACCGTCCAGGATCCGCGGAGGTGGACGCAGATGCTCCACAGATGGGAGAAGGACCTGAGGTCACCATAGGCAGGCCTAGCGACTGTGGAGGCGATCCGCCCCCACTTGAGTCACTGGGTAGCAAGGAAAGGCGGCACACTCACGTATAGGCTGACGCAGGTGCTTACCAGACATGGCTGCTTCGGTGAGTACCTGCATAAGAAAGCGAGGCGGGAGGTATCACCCTCCTGCCATGAGTGTTTGTTTGATCCGGCTGATCTCAGGAACTATTGCTTCGAATTTAAAAAATATTTTTGTGTTGTATAATTCTGTTATCGAAGAAGAGTTCTAGGCTGATTTTTATTAATTATATTTTTATTAATTATACGCGGGTGAAACCGCGGGGCACAGCTAGTATAAGATATATGAATATAAGATTTATTCATCAGCGTACAGCGTGCTCTCTTCAACTGATAGGTAACAGTAACTATATCAGTAACAGTAACAGTAATTTAAACATTATAGTGTTTATTCAAATTATTTTGTTTGTTTTGTTTATTGTCCGCGTTGCTTGATATATTAAAAAAGTTTTCTTATGTACGAAAGAAAAAACATCAAAAAGATCGCAAGCAAAAATATAATTTGTTTAAACATACATCACTGAACACGCAGTGCATGTACAAATCGTTGTTTCTTGAAACTTTAATAACTTTTTATTAAATGAAGATATCGCAATAATTTTTTTTTGATAAGGGCCAAGTGTCTAAATAAAATTTAGAAATGTTCATTGAAATCTATCCAGTAGTTATTCCGTGATGCGCGCACAACTGCAGACCTCTATCATTTTATTTATAATATAGATTTGCCCACGAAAACAATTATGACAGTGGCTACAGTATTACAAAAATATACTGTATACTAAAAGTCAATCGCTTTACTATATTGGGCTATTATTGTAACAAACAACTCCTCCTAATGCCAGCTATAAGTTAAACAGAAGGAAAAATAGGGTAATTATAAAATTCCTTGAAAACAATCATTAATATATGTATTATGATAATTTTTAAGCGTTTAAGTTTTTCAACTATCGAAGAACTTTTAACCAATTAAATCGATTGTTTACTCATCGAGGTTATTCATTTAAAAAGCAATAAAAGCTACAATAATAATTGTTACGTACTTATGTTAATATTTGTAGTCGTTAAAATTTCTTAAAATATTTGAATGATAACTAAATTAACCGTAAAATAGATAATAAAATTACTTCACGATCACGATATCTCAAAACAAATTAAAATTTTCATTATACTAACCACGTCTTAAATTCTACGAATAAATAGATAAGACCGTTAACGTGAGCAGTTGACGTAAATAACTTTTTATCGAGAAGGTAATGGTTTATTGTTAGCAGCTTTGGTTACACTTAGTCGACGCATCTAGATTTGCAATTCAACAAATCATCCATTGTAACTTGATACGTCACTCTACAAAACAGTTTCTACGTCCGTTTTATTATTCGTATAAAACTTACAATACGAACTAGGTATATTATATTTATCAAATACGATATCAAGATTTATAGGAAATTGTAAACTCATTATAAATAGATTTGCTTGCTTTGTAAACGATGTCCATTAATAAACAGTTATTTATTTATTTATTGGAAATAAAAATCACCGCAATTTTTTTTTTTCATTACTGGTACGATACATTAACATTTTTTAAATGTGACAGAGGCTGCAGAGAAAATTTTATTAAAAACATTATTACATGAATATTACTATCAGTGCCACGATCAATAACTACAAAATAATATAGATTTTATAATAAGAAAATGGTTCACCTTGTACACTTTTACGTTAATACGTTAACGGCCGAATACTGAAACGTCCCTCAAAGTTAAACGCTACTTAACATTGAAAAGCTCCGAAATTAGTATGCGAATTTTTAAATAAACGATGTCTTAAATATTTAACTGTCATTTAATATTTAAGTGACGTTTAAGTATTCGGCCGTATATATTACATTTTTTTATCGATCCTGAATCTAATGTTTAAACAAACAATTGTCCTGAATTATAAAATGATTACAACTTAAGTTGTACATAAAAGTTTTACACGATTATTCTATTTTTGCAATGTAGGGCGACCACAGATGCAGGATTGATATTATATATTTAGATTTAGTTGACATTAATTTATAGAAAGTTTATTCATATTACAAATTTATGTGCAAGAGCGCTAAGCGATCACTTCCCTCCCACGTATTGACGTCAGATATCAGAAGTTATATCCCTTAATTAACCCTTTAAAGAAACACACCAATACAAAGGTGAGTAAATTCTACCTAGCCAGACGGGCTTTTCTTTCACGCGGGAAAAATACATTACGCATTACCCCCACAGGAACAATGGGGGGGTAGGTGTCCAAGATGCCGAGTGCGTCCGAACATCGGAATACACACTAAAAAAACCAGCGGTACCCTTTCAGTCCAACGAGGAGCGCCGCGGGATCGCTTGCGCATGCTACCGTGACGACCTATCCTGAAGGGCTTGCATTCCGTCCAAAAACTCAGTGTTACCAGTAATGATTTGCCAACGTCACAAATCAAAAGCAACGGGCACGTATGTGAAATATATTTATGTAAATATACAACGATCATTAACATTATTTCTAAGAATAGTCATCTATTTGAAAAAACCCTGACTTGTTGTTGAATAAATTATCTAGAAAAGTCGTGGTACGTGTCGGTACTCGGTACAGCAAATGTCTGTTTTACCTGATAAAGGGTAACTCTAGTCGTGGCGCCATCGCAGTGACCACCTACTCATGCACGTGCCTCGATCGTGCGTCACGGTTTTACTACAATTCTCCCTATGAATAATAGCATTACGCGTTTATCTGGTATATTAGTTTTCGATAAAGTTTGTTTTTAACGACATTATCTGATTTAACAGAAACGATAACGATTCCAAACATCCCACGCATGCACGTACATATACTTTGATATATAGGCGCAAAATAAAAAGTATTGCAACCAGGTGCTAATCTACAATAGCTTGCGTTAAAAAAAGAAAGCTGTGATAAACAAAGGTTTCTACTACATCCGTTTCTTAATTTAGAAGTACCTCACGCCGCATGTACATAAAAAAGTAACAAGGCCGTGGGACAATTAAATGTTTCAATAAAATAATTGTGGTGGGCGTCATTGTCAAAGCAGGATTGGAAACTCGATTTTTGCACAAATTGTCAATGGCTGTGTATACAAATACGTCTGTTTTAATAAAACTAAACTTCGCGCGGCATATAAAGACACGTTTTAATATAGCATATAAGATATATGTTTAATTGTTAGTTAAATTTTATTTGTTTATATATTATTAACAAAATATAAGATAGATTTAAACAAACCATATAAATGGTTTATTTTGAAGGAGACATTGTATGTGAATGTGGCTTTATAAAGTATCTCTCAAAAACTGTGTCATTTCTGATTAAATTTGCCTTGAAATAAAGTCAAGTAGAGATGCGCCTTTTAGATTTGAAGCATAGCAGAGATCGTTAAAGCGCAGTTACAATCTGGTGAAGGCTAATAGTGAAGGTAATCATTACTCAGAAAAATGTGTTCCGTCTAATCGTAAACATGAAACGTCGAATGACAATCGTATGACCAAGGTTGTATAATTAAGCTTAAAACGATGAGCTGCGAAGAGTAATTCCTCTTAATTACAATAATTTAACTAAATTACTTTGTGAAAAAAAAACCCTAACATTGTGTGAGTATTGTATTATGACCCAGACAGTCGACCTTATGCTCAACAACCTTCAGCATTAGCGGAACTAGGTATGTAAATACGACGACTTATGTAACTGGCACGCCCGCCTCCAAGACGCCTACCTGCCCACCCTCTACGACTCGATGCAGCTGCACTGCACCACGACCTTTGGCATTTCCACCTCCGCGACCCATAAAACACGAGGAGCATTGCGCTAGTGTGTGTTTCAAATCAACGTAGGCGTTACAATTGTCTAGTTATACACTAAAACACTTTGGTCGGTACGCGTGTAATAATAGGTTTTCAGCTTGTTCGCTTATGTAATTTACCCTTTACTTACAAACACGGCATAATGCTTAATAATAATAATACTCATACTCATATGGATGAATCAAATATTATTTCTAATGTAAGACAAAAATAAAAGTTTGATGATTTTTTTTTGTACCACAGTGGTCGAGATAGCTCAGATAGAGCTGTGGTACTTACACGCTACATTAGGTATATTAAGAATAAATAAATTTACATTATAAGTAATAAAGGAAATTTCTTAATATATAATTACGTTTTCATGCCCCAATTTTTCGCTTTCTTTACTCTCATAGCACGATCAACGATGGGACGGCAATTCAACATGAAAAGAAATAAAGCAGGAGAAAAATCATTGGCTGGCTATCACTGTCACTTGACAGGAAACCCTTAAAACATTTATTAGCCCATCTCGGGCTTCTTACCAGGCACCTCATACTCTGCAGCCATACAAACTAACAACTAGATCAATAAAATTTGTAAATAAACTTGTGACAACAGACGCTATACACGTACAATCTGTATACGTACATACATAAATCATAATTGTTCTATTAATTGATTAATTTTACACTTAAATACTTCCTGCTTATAGGTAATTATGTTTATTGTTTTATTACACAGTTATTGTAAAATTGTAAGCACTGCAACATATCAACATTAAACATAGGTATGCATTTAAAATGTCGGTATAATGTACTTAATATTTTACATAAGTATATGTTTGTATTTTTAGATTTCAAAATAACTAGCTCATCAAATAATATTACGTTACGCAATATTGTGATTAAAAGTTATTACGTAGAACGATTTTCTTTATAATTAAAATAATTTGTTTTATTATTGTAAGATAATTCTTTGCTTTGTAATTTAAAGCATTTAGTAATGACAATCATTAACAAATTTGTATACAAGTTATGACTTAAAAATTGCATGCCACGTCACGTCAACAAACAAACAAAGTGATTGATTGATTGACTAATCAACATAAATAATATAAATTTATACAAATATTTTACAATATTATTTGAATCCGTTGATGTCAAAGACTGCAGTTAATAATTGATCTATTGCGCCACGAACTTGTTATCAAATGAAACACTAGAATAAATATGGCGAAAGAGGAGAACTGCGCAATATGTACTTCAAGGGGACGCGACAACGACGTCACGAAAGAGGCGGTGCGAGCGTGACATGGCCGACGGTTGGCGTATGTACGGATTCAATTTCAGGATTAGTACATTCTGTTAAATTAACAGTTTTCGTCAACCTCTATTTACTTACTTTGTCTATACTTACTCTTAGAAGACAACAATTGTCTACTAAGAGCGACGGACTAGATAAATAATACCTTTATTTTTATCTTAACGGCTTTAAACAAAAAATAAGTCATATTGACTTTTTAAATCATACTGTGTTTAAATATCGTAAGCGCGTACGTCACTCGCGGTTAAGTCATGAAGTATTTCTATCGCTCTTTACTACTTTTGTAATATTAATACTGATTGTCCAATCGTTGATAATAAAAATTCTTAGGAATATTATACATAACCGCAAAAACAACTTTTATAAATATGTATTATATTTTTTCGTAATCAAAGAAACATTTTTTTTGTTTGTGGATGTAAAGAATGTTTCTTTTTATGGTTAAAAAAACAATTAACAATATTTTTTTATAAAAAATCTTCAACAATAACGTTTATTCAAGTTCTAAATACTATGTAGTAACAAGGCCATAGTGAAAATAGTATGACACAAAGGAAAATCAACGTCATACACACGTGTCAACTAGCAATGAAATGGAAATACGTATATTATGTTCTATATTTCATACTTGAAAGTGAGTTTCGTTCTATTTCAGTGCAGTCCTCAACTGTTGTATTTGAGTCACGGTGATGATAGCTTACGGAATAGTCATAGAAATTTTGCCTCAATCGAAAGTGTAATAAGAATTTTATACGAAGTAATATAGTTACCGCCGCTATTACTGCTAGTACTACTGTCCTCATTTCGCACGGATATTGTTCACTTTAGTCCCGATATGTATTTTGAAAATGTGATGTATATAGAATATAGATGCTAAAATACCGTGAGACCACGAGTAATCTACACCGTGCCATAAATCTAAGCGATCTCTTCGTACGCATACATGCTATAGTCTCATTTTGCAAATATTATTTGTTACAAAATACCTTACTACATATCTATATATGCCTGAATTATACATAGTATTGGATATATTTTTATTTAATTTTCTACTTATATTTGGCGGTAGGTCATAATAATATGCTGAACGCGATTAATAATACAAAGAGAGTATGCTAATTGTTCCATCGACTCGATTGGCGCGCTCGTGCTATACTACAAAGCAAGTGTATTGCAAACATTAGCTCATATATGAAGTTGCAGCTATTATAACATATCGAAATTTACAGTACATTATTTTAAGATCATAAAATTAGATTATTGGTTTTCCGGCATTGCGTTAATTGCATATTTTACGGTTTATTAAATTTTGTATAAAATATTAATTGGAAGTTAAATCAGAATTTTGATTGATTTTATAACAATTCTATAGGTATTAAATTACATTTATACAAATAACTCAGGATAGAACATTTATTATTTACAATACAAATACATATACGGTTCATACTCCGAAAAAGCGTATTCTTAAACATTGTTAAATTTGATACTATCCAGTAGCTAACAGTTAATTTTGTATATTCGGAGGAACAAACGATAGTAGTTCATTAATGTCGTCATCAGAGAAACTAGGCTCACGGTTGGATACGTAGGTAGGGTATATAATGCTATTAAATGCAGAATGCAAGCGTCAGAGGGACGGCGTGGGGTGAGTGCGGTGGCAGGGGTGTACGGAGAGGGTGTACTATCGACGCGACACCGCTACGTCATTTACGGCGCCACGTGGCCGATCAATAGTGACGTCGGCGTGTTGGGCGGGAGGTGGTGAGGCTGCGCGCGCACTATCCGCCGACCTACTTACGATTACGTTTCACATTTTCACGTAGCGTCTACGTAACGCAATCGAACGCTTGGCTGGCAGGACTCAAGACAGACGCACTGCGCATGCGTGCCTCTCCAACTTGCCAGACGACGCTCTGCCTCGTGCCCCACATAGAATTTTCATTCATTGCACAATATTGCTCAAAAATACAGAAAGCCAAAATTAATAAACAATTCACCACCTTCGCTTTTCCAAACGATTAGTCCGAATGTTTTTATGATCGCACACCATTTTAAAATGACTAATAATTTTAACTTAAAATTAAAAAACTCATGTTTCAAACAAAACAAGATATGCCCATTATGAATAAGTATTCTATTAAATTAAATGATTACAAAACTGTATTACGTTAACAATTTTCTTATAGAAAAGAAAAACAATTTTGGCTCATCTGATTAAAACATTTTTGTACGATTCAATAGATTGAAAACAATCCGGTAAAATTAACGTTCGCCGCCTCTAACAGACGAGGAAGCCTACGGTTTCATAATAAGTCATTAAATAAAACTGCACTAAAATTACTACGCTTATCAAAGGCTGCAGCTACTAGCTAGTAGCCGTGGCCTACTTGTTTGTATGTCGCACGCCGCAGCTCGACGGCATCGCATTCGTACCTTCAACCTACTGACATAATATAAAACCTACTCTCAGATTTTTTGTACCTAATGCTACCATATTTTTATACACTCTTGTATTTTGTTATATTATTCCTATATACTTAGTACAACATATTCAAATCACTATTATTATATTCTTTTACGGAAATTTCGAACACTAAATTTTATTCATTTTTACGAGCGGACGAGCATATGGCCCACCTGATGAACGCCCATAGACAATGGCATTGTAAGAAATGTTAACCATCACTTACACCGCCGATGCGCCGCCAACCTTGGGAGCTAAGATTTTATGTCCCTTGTGCCTGTAATTAGACTGGCTCACTCACCCTTCAAACCGAAACACAACATTACCAAGTACTGCTGTTTTGCGTCAGAATATCTGATGAGTGGGTGGTACCTACCCAGACGAGCTTGCACAAAGCTCTACCACCCAGTAAAATATCTATTTATTTATAATGTTCTCAAATAATACTTAACAAATCTCTCTTCACGAAGAGTTCAAAAATACAAATATGCACGTGTTAACTTTAATAAATAGTAAGTAGAGGAACACGCCTTACGTTTTAATATGTTTAAAAGCTAGTGACAGCCTGTGAATGTCCCACTGCTGGGCAAAGGCCTCTTCTCCTCTTTGTGAGGACAAGGTTTTGGAGCTTATTCCACCACGCTGCTCCAATGCGGGTTGGTGGAATACTCATGTAACAGAATTTCAATGAAATTTGACACATGCAGGTTTCCTCACGATGTTTTCCTTCACTGTAAAGCACGAGATAAATTATAATTAAGCACATGAAATTCAGCGGTGCTTGCCCGGGTTTGAACCCACGATCATCGGTTAAGATGTTAAAAAAGCCGAGATGGCCCAGTGGTAAGAACGAGTGTTTAAAAGCTAACTCTTTAGTAACCTTTGATTTGTTACATAACAACATATGAATAGAATAGTGGGGCAAAGATATACATATAATAAAATATGATGATCTGAGTATTCGGACTGCAGCCACAATAGACTTCCATAGAAGTGCCATTTAAAATGACAATATTGGTTTTTTAATTATACAATTGCGATTCCATTTCGATTGCGATTAATGTCATCTACCATAATCCATAATCATAATGTTTACGAACATTTTTACATATTGTGTATGTGCATCTTAACATACATATACACATAAATGTGGCCGCTTTTATAAAAATGTAAACCTATTTAAATTGATGGCATTATTATTGAAATTAATATTCCGTTTATTAAAGGTAATAACATAACTTAACATTTGAATGAAGAAAGATCCCACCACCCGAAGCCGCGGGCGGAAACTAGTACTAAATAAATAACAAGTTCAATACGATAAGTTTTCTTATTCTTGTTAATTAATGAGAACATTATCTTTAAATTGTAATACTAAATTAGATAAGTTAAATTGCAATCTTCTACTTAGCTTATGATTAGTGGAATATTTATTTAATTAGCTTCACAATCTAAACTAAAACATAAACTCATAGTAAGATTAATGAGATGTTCAGATAAATATCAATATCATTGTAGGTCATATGGCCGTAGGAAAAGTAGTAAAGTAACTTTAGTAAGACAAATATAAAATTGAAATGGCAACATTTATTTAAATTCGCTCCAGTAACTGCAATAATTCTGACGCAGAGGAGAGATACGCTTCATAATACGCGAAAAGGTCAATTTTTAAACGATGTACATAGCTTTAGTAGCGTTAGCAATTGGCAGCGGTATATTACGAAATAAATGCATCAACTGCATTGGCACAGTGTGGATTAGCTGCGTGCGCACATTGGCATCTTTCGACGTGGAATCAATACTGAGGACCCAAACAAACTGGGTGCTAAGGCACCGTGGGCAAGTGACCTATTTTACAGACCAGGTCACCGGTCTGCAATACAATTGCGTCATTTATTAAAATCGTTATGGTCTTGTTTCTGTATATAGTAACTAATATTTTATGTATTATGTGTAAAAATCAGATCACAAGGTCATTTAGTTTACTGATTCTACTAATGTATCGATATCTCCCATTCACTACTCTAAGTTTGCTTAGCGATTGAAATATTATGTCCCATTGTCAAGAAGGTGTTATATAAATATAGTTAATTTTATGATAATCAGTAATCACTATTCATATTTTATTATCGGCAAAACATCAAACAACGAAACATAAAATTATTTAATTACACTTTTATCGTATATAAAGCTAATTAATTAACATACCTTGACATTTTGCATTAACATTAAATGTGAATATATATAAAACTATACTTGATCTATTATTATCACCAGTAAATACGAATAATATCATTTAGGCATTCAACACTTTCAAGTTATTATAATTTACACCGAAAAGGCTACTTATGTGACATCTAACATTTCGGAATATTTTTACATAGGTTATCATGATTCTGCATTTTGTACAGATTCATTGTTTTATTTTAATTTTAATTAAGGAAGGCAGCCAGGAAAATGGTCGACCTCGGTCGAATACACCGCTAACTCTGTACTACTAGGATTGTACGTCTCTTGTGCCTGGCTGGCTCATCCTGGCTCACTCTCCCTTCAAAGCGAAACCAGAACACGGTAGTACAAAAATAGTCTGTTTGACGGTAGACTGGGTAAGTAGGTGGTATCTACTAAGACGTTCTATACGACGAATACAACTTATTTTTACAACGATTTTTATCTTTGACATACATTATATTTCCATGTATTGCTTTACATACTAAGCCACCGTTCTAAAAACATTTCTGACTGCAATATTGGTTAACGGGGTTTTCCCGTTTCAACTGTTAAGCTTTAAGGAAAATGTGTGTTTGTTCAATAACAACTTTATAGCGCCTGAGTATCAGACACTTAACAGATATGATTTTAATCATGTTACGTATTTCTTTCAAACATAAGAAAAACTGTTAATGCAAATATACATATAAGAACGAGTTAAGACAAATTTATATACATAACGATGATGCTTTTATAATACTGCATATCAAGACTTATGCAATCAGTAATGGGTGTTATAATTTTAGCCTACTTCTAATGTAGGAGGACCCAAACAAACCATCACACAAGCAGTGGCCTACATTCCGTTGTCTGAGGGCGAGCACAAGATATCGGTATGAATCATGCAGGCGCGCCGACAAGCCGCCCGCTGCGCTATTCTAGGTGCCAGTGATGACAAAACCTCAAACGCTAAGCGTTAAATATTAGTGGAAATTTCGTCTCAAATCAAACACGATAAACAATCAGTATACGTTCACAATTATTGCACATAAAGTACACGCACGTAAAAATAAAAATTTAATAGATTCTAAAATTAATAGCGGTAATACGTGTTGAAGATACATAATTAATAAACCATGTTTCGTTTTACGTTTTTTTCCTGGTACAAAGAGAAAAGTATTGTGTACCTATTAGTAGGTAGGTATATTACTTCTGCTACGTAGGTTAATTAGCATAGAACTTTCATAAATGAGGCGGAAGGCGAGCCCAACATGTAACTGTTAGGAATTATTTTATTATTGGGAGTTTGGTGTGACCCGCTTATGTAATATAAATTATTTGTATCAATATAATTAAAAATATTTATACATCTGTTATTGAACGCGATGTAGAAGTGAGAAGGTATGCCATAAGGCTAGATTTAATAGTTGAAGTGTAGTTTCACAAAAAAACTAGGCATAATGAAAAATGCAGGTTCGCGACCTTAGCCCACTTACACCGACACCGACATCGACTGATCGGATCGAAAGACGATGATGAATCTAAGACCACGAGAATTAGTTTAATGTCCATTGATTGCTAAAGGTGTGCTGTTCGGTAAATATAATTTACCTGACATTAATGGATGTTGAACAAGAGTTATTCCTCAATAATTCTTGCACTTATTAGCTTTCTATGTACGCATGAACATTCGATCGCTGCGTGAAACCCCGCGCCAACAAATGAGAACTGTCGTTCTTGACTCATGTGACACGATTTCAAAATGCTGGGTGTTGATTGACAGATACTGCTGTACACATTGATACTTTTTGAATTCTGAACAAATTTAACATCGCTACTATGTCTTTCATTCTGATACACTGTGAATTCATAACTTACAATTAAGATTGTTAAAATCATTAATTTTAATTAATTTCTTAAAGAAGTGAACATATAATTGCCTCGCCTGCCTAAAACTTGAATAAAAATCCAGTAATTCATACACAACTACTGTTTCTTTCTCGCTAAAGATTATTCTTGCATATTCTATAAATTCAAGCACATTTACCATTACATGAAAGGTGCAGCTTTTGTAGTGTCCCCTAGAGACGCAGAGGTGTTATAATAACAAATAATATGAATGACGTATTTAAATATTGTCATACTTTGCATACCATTTTATAAAATATAACAACTAAAGCCATACAAAACAGCGCTATGTCATGTAACAAACATATGTAATACTAAAGCACTTAGTAGGCTATACAGCAGTTATAAAACTAAAAGTATTGCACGCCACGCCACGTGAGTGACAACGCCAAGTTGTGGAGGCGCGGAACGACCTTGTCATGGCCTTTTGAATTGAGCAACAAACAAACGGACGTCAGTTATAACAAAGCGCGCATAAACACAAACAAGAATCGTAACGTGAAAAAACCAGAACAAACAGGAAACTCCGTCAAATTAAATTAAATGAGTTTACAAATTTAACATGCAAATTCTTGTTACTTTTGATGCTCTAAATCATATCAGTTCAAAATATAGTTATTACTATTAATAAAATACAAACTAAATACATACAAAAGTCAACTTTTAAAATTTCAACATAAATAAACAAAAAGAAACCGGGACAAAATAAGGGCAGCGGAAAAACACCGATCAAAAACAACTATATATTTTGCTAAATGTAACTCAAATCAAAATAAATGCAAACAATAATGGAATAAGATGAATGATGTTGACCTGGCAAGGCTTATTATTAAAAACACCAACTGTTTTTCTTTGTACAAATTACAATGTCATTACGAATAATACGCCTCGCGACATGCGTTGTTCTAATGTTTAATGAGACTCATTGAATCTCTCGTTATATTGTGGGAAATAGAGAGCGTAGATGTGGCAATGACGTTGTTTTCGCAAAAACACTACCGCCGCTTGCAAGGCTGTCGACAGCCCGACATGACACCGATGTTGTGTTCGCATCCTGTTTGCTATACAACATGTAAACAAATGTGTACAGTTATATCTAAGATATTGATCCATTTTATGTTTTTTAAGAATGACCATTATTATTAGTAAGCGCTGCTCTAATTTTTGTGTTCTTTGAACAATAATAAAATTTGAGGAAAACATTAATTTGTATACTTTATGCAGTTCTTTGAAAACAAGAATAGTGGGACATGTAATGAAGCGACATCGGTTTGTTTTCCATATTGAAACCGTCCGTGACAAACAAACCTTGATAAGATTGTCATATTATTGAAAGTTTCACGAGATTATTTTTCTCGGGAAACTTCACTTTTAGAGTAGTCTAATACATTAGAATGACATAATACACGAACGTAGAAACCCTACAATGTTGTTCTAAAATGATAACTCAGTTAAAGAAGTCGGACACGGTTTCAGTTAGCACACATAATGTAACAAGCCTACACGTTACGTATTTAAAGGCCGCGCAGCAATGAGGCAACGTTTCACCGCCGCGCCGTCAAAACACGTTGCGTAACGCACACATTCTCCGATCTATATCGTTTTAATATTACAGCATTCCTTCTTATTTCATATCATTTTAATAGTATATATATTACTAGTATAAAAATATTAAAAAAAATTAAGTGAAAAAACACTAAATATATGTAGGTACTTCAAAAGTAAAATTTTCAGCCGTCAAAACACGTTGCGCAATGTACTCACTACTCACATTCTAACGTGACGACCGACATCGACACCGACGACGGCGGTGACACTTACAACATTCAACTTTCAATTTCTATTTAAATCTTTAGTAAATACTAATACTTAACTTGAACTTAATGGACGATACATAAAAAAATATAATGTTGATTTATGTTTTGACGAGAAAAATATGACTTGGGTAGAATAATTAGCAATTAACACTAAACAAATCAAAATAGGTTGTCAAAAATGAAACACCTATTTGAACCAATAAAATAAAACTCAGCGGGATTCTTTTTAAGTATGTATCCCTTTTATTACCATTTTAAAGTAGTAAGATATTTGCAAACATGCAAATAATATTAATCAATTTTTACGAGCTATGCTATGTCTTATAATTATATTGTCGTATAAAAAAATACTGATCCTGCGCAAATGTGTAATCAGGTAGAAGTGGTTACAAGCTTATCCGTCTCCTGCGTTAATACTATATAATACAGGGGCGACAGAACTTCCCACTGCTCTAAAAATCTTCTAATAAGGTTTTTTTATGATATATTGCGTTTTTTGTATTAAGAAAAGACACCTTTATATAAAAGCAATACCTTAACCAAAGCGTTAGAGTCATGTCCGTGACAAACGAAATAAAATATTATACTAGAGTTGCTCATTTGATGTCTTAGATATTTATATACATTTAATGCCTGAAGGTATTATTATACCTGCAAACTTGTAAATATTATAATATGTATCACTACATCAATACATATTATAAAACAAAGTCCCCCGCGTTGCCTTTCTGTCTGTATAAACGCGATAAACTAAAAAAACTACGGAACGGATTTTCATACGGTTTTCACCAATAGATATAGTGATTCAATAGGAAGGTTTACGTGTATTCATTTATTTTCTCTAAATTTGTTGAAATATGCCGATAATTGTTGAAGAAGTCGGAATCTCATCGAAAACGCCGTAAAATCCCTTTGAATTATAACAAAATAATGTACATTGAAATTGTTCTCCTTTCATAGATCTACAGAAAAGTCCGCGATGGCATATGTCTATCTTTTAAGGATAACTAACTATTACATACATAATAATGTTATAATCGGAAAGCTATAAAAACGGATATGATATTAATCCTTATTTAAATAAATACATTATTTACTGTTAACATTTAATGTATACTATAATTGCCCTTTACACCACCCACACCGATCATACTAACGTGTGATGCAACCGCCTGCGCGCCCCCGCGTCCCGCTGTCGAATACGACAGAAATATTTTCAAGGAATATTTACTCTGCTACTCGGGCGAAGCCGGGGCGGGTCGCTAGTAATACATATTATATTTACTAATGTATAAAGCTGAAGAGTTTGTTTGCTTGTTGCGGCTAAAAAAAACATTATTTTTGTGTTGTATAGTCCTTTTATCGAGGAGGGCTCTAGACTGATTTTTATTAATTATACGCGGGTGAAAACGCAGCTCTCGGCTAGTAATTAATAAATGTTGAGCGTGTTTATTTTAAGACATTTTTATGAAATGAATGTGGTATTAGTTAACGTATTATTTTATACCATAACCATAATTGTCAGTTGTTTTTGTAAATAAGTATAGTTAGTATAGATTATAACACTGTTCGTTCAAAAACAAACGCAAAACCGTACATAATATATATATATGTATTACATAATATAGAAAGTCAGTTCAATTGCCTGCAAATATTTAGATTTTAAGCTCGGGTTTCAAATAATTGTCCAAAGGTTGTTTATGAGTTATATTTCCATACTTGGTAGTACTTCAGGCTTCTATGCAGAAGATACAACCCTTTCATCACATATCCTACCGCCAAACAGCGATACTTTTAACTAAAGATACAAGGGTCATAACATCTTCGTTCCCATGGCGCATTGGCGATGTAAGGAAGGATTTTTTTTTAAACCTATGTGTGGACTAGCAAATGGTTTAGTGGAAGGTAAGTGGTCACCGTCACCGATAAACATTCACGCATTACGATATGTACGACTTCTCAATCAAGATCAACACATCGACAAAACAAATTTATTGAAACATAAATGTGCGTTATCATAATAATCCTTATAACAATAATTAACCACAGATGTCCGTTTGATTCTTTCGCCTTTCATGTCCAAGGAGTTTGGTTCTGGTTTTTAGGCACGGTTCACTTAATCTATATCCATAATATCTACATTATAAACAGAGACCTATTTTGTGAGTTTGCATACATGCAGGAAGTAATATCCAGCCACGGCACATATATGAATATATATTTCACCATTTGAACGGTACATTATTCCAGATGGACATATTATGGACTCGTGTTCATATTCATATTGTATTCGTACAATTTGTGCATCTTGAAAGCTTATACAGTTTGCGCTGCGTGAAAAGTTACACGTAAATAATGTATGACTGAGTTGTTCCTCATAAAAACTTCTAAATTAATCCGCAAAATGACATAGTAGTTGTTTTTTATAAATAATTCACTATAACCATTTTTACAAAGTTAAATCGTAAACAACATAAATAACATATTAATTTGAAATAATCGTTCTTGCTCTTTTAATAGAATATATAGATAGAATTAGTCGTGATGATCGTAAAAATCAGATGAATTAAGACAAGTACTCTGGAAACGGAGCTGGACTCTCGTATTCCCTGATATGTGTCGACGGCACGTGCGTTGACACATATCAGGGAATCAATCAAAGGCAATGAGTTGACTGCGGAAAATTTTAAAGCGAACAAAGGACGCAAATATTCGAATTGTGTTTTTGTTCCATTTGCAGTTGAAACAATTGTACTTTGCACTCCGACGTCAAAAACCTTTTATAAACATATATCACCAGGTCTTATTGCCTCCCCTGGTGGCAGGAAGGACGGCTCATTTTTCGTCGCGATAATGGGAATTCAAAAAGGAAAGGGTGGTACTAGCATTCTTGCAACGATTTCAAATATTTATTTCAAAGTTTTTTTATTTTTTTTTATTTGTTATTTTAGTCCCTAATGTAAATAATTCTTACATAAATTGAAAAAAGTTGTTTTAAATGGATATTGGTAAAACATTTTAATAAAAGAATATTATGCTTCTCACATAACATACTTAAACACATTTGATTGTTTTGTAAAAACGATCTAAATACATCATGTTTAAGTTTTTCAAGACTTTTATAAAAATAAAAATACATATGTATAAATAACTTTCTAATTATTTCTGTTTACCGAAAAGCTTAGTAAAATATAAAAGAAACTGACGAATAAAATAAACATTAGCCATGTAATAAACAGTTTTTTTTTTATAAAATACGGACGAAAGAATTATTCGTGTAAACAATAAAGAAGCATTATAAAAGAGGCAGTGAATGCAATTATAGCGACGTGGCATTCACGCTAGAGCGTTCACGTTGTATTTGTTTGTAAACATACAACAGTCGTACTTGTGAAGGTTATATGTATTTAAAAGTTTCACTTTACCTATAAAACCGGTCAAGTGCGAATTAACTTATCGAAATGTTTTAGCTGAGTATTATTATTAATTATTATAGTACATATTTATGTAAAAGTGCTGAAATCTATATTCTATCATATATACTTCAAGCATTCTAATTAAAAATAACAGTATTATTTCGTTTTCTATTCCGTTCTACTTAAATTAAAAAATAATGTAATAAATACTTTTTATGTTTTTGAGAACGAAAACATTCAAAATAATATTTGGGTAAATGGATATCTATACTAATATATAAATCTGAAGTGTTTGTTTGTTTGATCCGGCTAATCTCAGGAACTAAAGGTTCGAATTTAAAAATCATTTTTGTGTTGTGTAGTCTTTTTATCGAGGAAGACTAGGCTGATTTTTATTAATTATACGCGGGTGACTTCGCGTGTCACAGCTAGTGCTCTATAAAAAGAAAATCAGCGCAACACAACTCATTAATGAATAAGAGCTGAGATCGCAGTTTAGAATAAATAACTGAAGTGAGTAGTGAAACTTACCTTGTCTGCTGTCACGAAATAGTAACGCGCTGTGCGAAGCCTTCACCTAGTTTTACCTTCGCACTTGACGGACATCAGCCGATTTTCTTAGGAATCCTTAAAAATAAATTAACACAATTTAATTTTTAGTATTCTACTAAAAAGTAATAATTAATTTATCTAAATATAATACAAACCTAATAAATAAAATAAACAAATAAATGTATTATATTTGTGTATTGTTTGTTAGTATACCTTTTACTTTTGTTAATTTTTTTAGAACAAACCTATAAATATTAACAAGAACAGCGTCATTGGCTAATGCACTGGGAATGGGAAATAAGATGTTATGGTCCATGTGTCTGTAATTATAGTGACTCGCCGATTAAATTGGACCATAGCAATATAAGGTGCTGCTATTTGGCAGAATAGAATAAAGGTGCTCTCTTGTCGAGTAAATGTGATAAAGTGATTTTTTTTATATTATAGGCAAGCGCGCGAGCATAATATGGTCCATCTGATGACAAGTAAAACGCCCATAGACAATGGCAATGTAAAAATGTTTAACCACCGCTCACATCACCAATGCGCCGCCAACCTTATGAACTAAGATGTTATGTCCCATGTGCCTATAATTACACTGGCTCATTCCTTCAAATCGGAATACAACAATACCAAGTACTGTACTGCTGTTTTCCTGTATATTATCTGATGAGTGGATGGTACCTACCCAGACGAGCTTGCACAATGCCCCAATGCTGATATGGCACGAATAACCAAGAGCGAAGTGATTTCGAACCTAGAGTACTACCAATTCGTTGATAAACAAAAGACGAGGCAGGGCAATTAAAATATTTGTGCCTAATTATTTTATCGTTTTTATTTTATAGAAGTGACAAGTAGAATACAAAATCATTTTGACGTAGGTATACAATTTACAATTAAAAATATCTATTTTGATATATAAGCGGCATTGACTTGACAAGATTAGATTCAAGGTCGTCTAGACCAATATATGTATTGCGAAAGTAGGGTTATATTATACAATGTTGACGATGACTTTTTTTTTAGTTTTATACTTTAGTATTAACAGTATTAGTAGTAACAGGACAGTATAAGAACATAAAACAACATTAATATAATTCATACCATTAAAGCTCTAACACATTGTGACCCCGTTGTTATGGTCGTTGCCAAATTCATTGCGAAAATTACGTTTAACTGACAATAAATCACAAAATATCTTGACCACAAGCACTGAATATGTTTAAAATAACATTAAACCGACTTTACAATTATATTATCGTAATTTTTTATAGTTATTCACAAAAAAAACATGGTTAATTCATCTATCAGACAGATAGTGGTAGACATTAAACGTCAAATTTTGCCTTCAACAACACTATCGCTTCACGCCATCTACTGGTTACTATCGAAAGTATTACAAGGGTACCGAGCGACAGAAAGCAATCTGTACTTTTGCTATTATAAGTACATATTACGTTTTGCCTATGAGGCTAATCATTCATTTTACTTGGATAATTGGTCAAGAGATGGTGTTATATGGCGAGAAATCGTTCAGCAGTAAAAGCATAATTCGAAGACTGTTTTTTTTAGATTTCTGAGTTATAAATTAAATAACATATGTAGTCTGTGTTATCAATACATTTATAAATAACTAAATAAAATTCTAGTAGGTAAATAATTTTAAAAATCATTCTCGCTTGTGCTCGTGCTTGTGTGGTCTCATAGTTTAAAACACTGTGGCATTGCCCGAATGCCCGACCATCAGATGTTCAATCGTCAGATTTTTTGCGGCGCACGCTGTTTAGTAAATGAGCTTGGACGAGAAAGTGTTGAAGGCGTAACAGGCGAAAGGTAGACGGCAACTACACTAAATAGAAAGAACTAGTTATCTTTCTGACCAAAAAGATATTATGTCGTTAAGGCCGTTTATTAACTCATTAAATTAATAATAATAATATCCTGGGACATTATTCACACACTGTTCCCAAACTAAGCAGAGGTTGTAATATGGAAACCATACGATGATATACTACATATACTACTTTTCTTTAATAAATACATACTTATATAGATAATTACACCCAGACTCAGGACAGACATGTTCATGCACACAAATGTTTGCGGCGCGAAAGGCAGATGTCTACCAAACACTCAAACCGCCAAAAAAATTGTTTCTTTTTAATTTGTAATTTCTGGCGAAAATGCTAATTGCTAAACACCGAGTTTTAGAACTCAGCAACTCAACAACTATTGATTTTACAACAAAATGTTTTTACAAAAGTTATAGGAAATTGAATGTTAAAGTTGGGAACTTTAATTATGACTTTTTTTTTTTCGTATTTCCAAAAATTATGAAGATATTTTACGAAAACTAAAATTTGGTTTTAAATTTTTAATAATTAACTATATCTCGGAAAATATTAATAATAGAAAAAAAAATCCAATAAAAAAATGGGAAATTCAATCCTCTACAAAAAAGGTCTTTACCAATTTTAACGTAAAACATACCGTTTTTAGAGATATTTGCCAAGAGACGTTTTTCAAGATGACGCGGCTGACGCTCGCGGTCTAAGATCCCAACAACAACAACCTAATCCAATCAAAAAATCGAGTAGCGGGATTTTATGCGGAGCGAACGCGTTTTTAGTGCTAAAATTCCTGGAGTAAAGTGCTAATTCAATATTCAACTCGAGATGAATGATGGACGTATGCCTCGAAAGTGAAGAAAGCTTTGCCATGTAGGTTTATAAGATATTATAAAATTATGAAAATTTATTCTAACAACCTTTAACAGGCTGCGGATCAAAACACACCGGGGTGAAGACCAATATTAAATTAAAAAAATTTTATTAATTTGTATCAAGTAATAAAACTCCGTAATTTCATACATCAATTTATTAATCAGAATTTAATACTGTATTACATAGAAGAAATGCACTTCTTAGAAACATTCAGAAGACTTCCCTTTGGGACATTAAACAGAGTCTCTCTCCATTTATATACCTTATAAATTGAATAAATATGAACTATGTACTTTGTTATAGAATCAATATTTATGAAGATCTGCATTGCCACATACTTAAAAATCTATGTATATTTTTCACAAACCTACAATTTTAGAAAATAAATCCTTAAATAGTATATAGGTAAAGCGTGAAACTACAATTGTCTATGAGATAATCTTGTTGAATAAATAAAATTTTGCAAATTAACAACAAATAATAACATACATTTTATAACTTTAGTTCTCGTACTGTCGCTGCCACAATTTGTCAACAACATTTACCATCACAATTAAAAAATAGAAATCAACTTATAAATGAGTTAAATATCATTTCCAATAGGTGACCGCATAGAAAGGCTCTTTGACACATATCCAACATAGTGAATAAAAAAAATTTGGAGAAAACACACAGCACAAGAATACTACCAATATAAATACAGACATCTTAATTCATTCAGTCAAAGTGAAACTTGTATAAAATATTCAATTAGAAATAATTATAATCAGTCTTGTTTAGAGAAAAAAGTTTATCAATACGTGTTGAAATTGTTTACACGTTTTGATACCATCTTTATTATCACAATACAATATGTCAGATATGATGTCATTCCTTCTCTTGGACGTAACTAGTATATAAATCGCCTGCTACGCTACTTAGTGTTATTATCACAGTTGTTTAGTAGAGGTGGGTGCAGTACTTTGTACATAAAACAGGAGCTACCTGCAATCCGCGACCATACTCAATACAATACGATTGCCGACAAAGCGGACAAACATTTAGCCTAATCCTTACCATACCGTCAATAAGCATTTACTTTTGATAACATGATGTCTTGCATAACAAACTTTTTTTAAATCAACGATATGGAAGGTAGGCAAGCATATTGGATAAACATCTTTAAGATGAATATATATGCACATTTACACATCCTTTATTGCAGTCTTTCTCTTATAATGTACACAAACAGTTTTTGAATCTCGCATAGTAAATGCGTTTTAAACGCGAGACTCAATCGAGTTGTTCACCCCTTGAATATATCTGACCCGTGTTATTACTTCGTATCTTTAAGATGCAGTTTATTAACGGGATTTCTAGATAATAACTATTACGTCCCTTTGAACTGGTACATTTCGTCACCTTGCGGTAAACTGAAAACTAAATTGAATAACAATAAAATATTCTTATACCTATCATATAATATTTTTGTGAGCGACTTGATAGTTAGTGGTCACAAATATTCATGGAATTCCCTCAAATAGTCAAAAAATATATTTTTGTCTAGTGTTTACACTCTCCAAACATAAGGAAGTGTTCTTATATGTATTAACAATTGACCAACGCAACGACAGGTTATAGTAATGAAATATCACAGATTTTCCCTCTTTGGACAGTAATGGGCTTCTAAAACAACACAATACATAATACCTGTTTTATAATTATTAATATTTTGTACCAATTGACTTTCTTATCGTTAGCCCTTAGAACCCCTTTACGTACAAAGAAACTCCAGTAATAAACTAGAATTATGTGAAATTTACATTATATAAAATAATCGAAAAACAATTAATAAGAAATGACTTATTTCGCTAATAAAGAAAGTAACCATTGTTCGGCTATTTATAAAGATCAAAATTCTAATATGCTCCTATGTTAAATGCACGTATTTACATACCTTCGTAAATTTTTTTCGAGAAAGATACAATCAATTAAATTTAACTGCATTTGAAACCTAAGCTATTTTAGTCTAACTATTCAGAGTAAGACCCTAGGCATAATAATCAAGGTTTAATAATAATCATTAATAAAAATATATATGCCTTTGAAATATTGACTTGAAGTGTCACTGACATAATTATAAGAAAAATATTCACAATTTTATCTGGCAATACAGATTGTTTTAAAGTATATCAAAAGCTTTTTTAAATTTCTTATACTAAGTTGTCCCGCTCATTTTCACTGGGTAAGATCATCATTATCAACAATGAAAATAATTTATATAGAATATTACACTTTATATCTGCCCTTTGAATCCCACCCCCTTAAATTTTACTCATCTTCTATATGTTTCGTGCATTTCGTACATCATACAGACATCATTAAAACGAAAGGCACCCGGGATTACACAAGAGGGTACCACACCAACTACTCTAAATACATACATATATTGATTAAAATCTAATAGTGGAAACAACAGATACTCAAATATGTCCACCAAATTTTGGATCATTCGCTGTTGACCGTATTTACTGATTTAATATTAAGGATATTTAACATCATACTGATTTTTGTCTCATTTTACTATTTATTATTTTGTGAGAACATTTACTTTAAACATTCAAAACACTTAGAAATGGTTAATCATTATTAAATAGTATATATTTAACCTTTATACTGCTATACATTTTGACATTTCACATCAAGAAATTTTTAACACTACAAATATTGTTTGCTTTACAGAACCGTGATTATAGATCACAACAGTAAATGCTTCCAATAAATGCTACTTACACTGACTCTAAGAATCGTGGTTATATAAGCAGAAATTAATTATTCTATTATTGGTAAATACTGATATGGTCAACAGTTAATAAGCCAGATTAAATCTAACACACCTACTTAATTCATAAATATTGATCTGAAAGAGAAATCACAAGCATTTAAGAATTATCAAAAAATGTTGCACACAGTTGCTGTGCTCAAAAAATCTGTTTCATTTACTGTCATAATAAAGAGAAGCGAAATTGTTCATATACCTTATTAGTAATGTTTGCAAGCTTTCAATCAGATCTACAAAATATATTCTAATCATATATTATTAAAAAGTGATTATTCCAAAAAAACAAAACACATCGCCCATTTGGTTGAAGCACAAATACATTATAAATTGAAGCTAAGTACAATATTAATTTTTTATACTATGATGAATATTACGAGCAAAGACAGTGGGGAAAGGGATACCAATATAAAAAAGGACCCTCTAAAAACCTTAGTGTTTTTTCATATAAGGGGGACTATGTAGTTGCTAAAATAAGATTACTGTTGAACTGGGGCCGCATAAAGTAGTGGGCCAGGTGGCAAATGTGGGTATGGAACACCAGCTCCTACAGCTGCTTGGTAGCCGCATGGACCGCCGCCTCCAACGCCACCACCGTAAAATTTACCTCCTTAAAAATTAATAAACTATTAGTAAAGAAAGCACAAAATAAAATTATATCACACTATCGAGTGTTAATCGTCTTAAATAACAATCAAAATATTAATTAAAAATACTTACCAAGCATTTCCTGATGATGAGGATGCATTTGCGTGTAATGGGGTGGTGTAGCAAAATGTGGTGGAGGTGATCCATAAGATGACCCCGATCCAGCAGACTTATTTCCAACTGAGTTTGTATTACGATGGTACTGTTGACCACCATTTCCACGTTGATCTAAAAAGACAATACAAGAATTTATGATAAGTCAGATTTGCACTGAGAATTGTAAAACAAAATAACATAATTTAGAAATCATCATACTCTTACATATAATAGTATCTGATTTTCTATATTATGTTACTTACTAGTGGTGAACGTACGTTGCCCATAGCCATTTTGATTGTTGTATGCATTTTGATATCCATTGTTGTATCCTCCTTGGTAGCTTCCCATTGATTCAAATACATTTGGGCTAGGGAATGGTACAGTTTTCTGGTAACTGTTTTGTCTATAGCCTTGGTTGGTGTTTTGATTCTGGTTAGAAAATCGTGGCGCTTGTTGCTGTTGTTGCTGTTGTTGCTGCTGTTGTTGTTGTTGATGTTGTTGTAGGTTGCGATTTTGATAATTATTTTGATTTTCTTCATTACTCAAGTTAGCCATCTTATTATTCCATTGATTGCTCTTTTGGCGAGGTGAACTGGCACCACTATTATTTTCTTTGCGTTGCTGCCAGCGATTACGACCTTAACAAGTTATTTGGTTAATATCAAAACAAATAGTTTCAAATTGTAAAAAAAACTTTTTGCTAATCTTACTTGAACTGTTGTTGTTGTTCCTTGCCATATCATTAAGTTTTGCAGGAGGATTCTGTCCCGTTTCACGAAGCACTGCCACTAAAGCACGAGCCTGACGAGCATCACCACTCGTGAAATAAGTATATGCTGTTCCAGACTGTTGGCAACGCCCCGTACGACCTACATAATAAACATTTAAATAAAGTTTACATAACCTGTATACAAGATGACTAAGGACAAATAATTAAACTTTAGTCATTGAGGTCCAAGGAATATCATTGGTTTTGATCTTCAGTAAGTTAGGATATTCATTATGAATTAAAAGATAGCTTTTTTTAAAGTTGGCCAAGTTGCCATTGGAACTTTAGAAGTCAAATTAATATTACATTATCATATAAGTATTTACTAAAATTGGCTTTATTTAAATACATGTTAGATATATGTATAAAATATTTACATTAGGCATCAATTAATATGAGTGTTCATATTTAAAATACTAATTAATATACCTACTTAGTTGATAAAAACTACTAACCAATTCTGTGAATATAATCTTCAGATGAATTTGGATAGTCAAAATTAACAACAAATTTCACATCTTCAACGTCTAAACCACGAGCTGCAACATCAGTAGCAATCAAAATAGTTGTAGCCCCATTGCGAAACTCTGTTAGAACGGCGTCGCGCTCAGGTTGCGACTTATCACCGTGAATAGCTAAAGCTTTGTGTCCATTGCGTCGCACTGCACGTGCTATGTCATCAACCTAAAATAATAACATTCTATTGGAATAATATGTCCAACAGAAACATATTAATTCTAGTTTTAGCATTTTACTTACTTTTTTCTTAGTCTCAACAAACACAATGACTTTGTTGTCCTTTTCTGAAGCAATTTCTTTCAGCAGATTTGAAAGTTTCATTTCTTTTTCATGTTCTTCACAGACCTCTATTATTTGCTTTATGTTGTTATTAGCAGAGAGATTCAACGAGCCAATATTAACTTTGATGTAATCAGTTAAGAAATCTTCAGCAAGAGCTTGAATTTCCTTTGGCCAAGTAGCAGACCACATCAAGACTTGACGGTCCGGACGGATCTGTTCAATTATTTTGCGGATTTGAGGTTCAAATCCCATATCTAACATTCTGTCTGCTTCATCCAAAACCAAATAAGTGCACCGACGTAAGTTAGTAGTTCCTCGTTCTAAGAAATCAATTAGTCGTCCTGGTGTTGCAATAACAATCTCTACACCTCTTTCTAAGTCTCTAGCTTGAGGTCCTTTAGGTGAACCACCAAACAGGCAAGTATTCCTTATACAACCACGGGCACTGTAAGCTTGAGCTACAGATTGAATTTGCTGTGCCAATTCTCTTGTTGGAGCCAAAATAAGTGCAATAGGACCATCGCCTCTCTGGATTCTTGGTTGATGAACAATATGTACTGCAGCAGGAAGCATGTAAGCTAAAGTTTTCCCTGATCCAGTGGATGCAATTCCTACCATATCTCGACCTGACAATGCAATAGGCCAGCCTTGTGCTTGGATACCCGTAGGTTCCTCCCAACCTTGCTCTTTGATGGTATTCATTACATGATCAGGAAAATTGCCTTCATCAAAGACTTGGTTGGGGCGAGGAATATTATTTCCACTTACAGTGATTTCTTTAGCTGCACGGAACATTTGAACTTCTTCCTCTGAACGTCCTTCAACATTGGCATGTGGTTTGTAGAAATTTTTTTGAATTACATCAAGACTTGCCATGTCCCATTCTGGTTTTATTAAGCTATCTCCAGGATGTTTAGCTTTCCTGCTTTGTAACTTACGATCATTGAAATCTGATGATGGTGGAGAGGAATTATTATACATTTTTTTGGGAACATATTGTTGACAATTATTGAGACCATTTTGATTATTGAAGTTTTTGGGCCCCAAGTTTTTCGGGAAATTTTGTTGTTTAGGGCCACCAAAATCATTTTTCCCATTGTAAAATTGCATGTTGCCTACAGAATTTTTTTCTCCATCATAATCATTTTTTTTTAGCGTTTGGTTGTAGTTATTTCTTGGCCTGTATTCTTTCGGTCCGCCAAAATCGGCAGGATTTCCATTTTCATTTTTGAAACTGTTGTAATCGTTTCTTACGCCATTAAAATCACTTCTAGGCCTAAAGTTTTTGTTGGCCATTCCATTTCGTGGTGTAAAGTTTTTTGGCCCACCAAAATCATGCAGGCCACCAAAGAATGGAATTTTACCGAATTGTTCATTCCGGTCTAATCGAGGTCTAAAGCTGTTAAATAAATAAAAAAAATTAATAAAATACTACGACTGACACTTTTCAAAATTTTACAAAGCTTTTCAAATTTCGCTATATTTTTAAACAATCTATATTGAGATGGTACATACCCAGAGTGCACATTGCAGATTTTAATTTATAAATGCTTTCTTTTTGAAGTCGATATTTTATTTTTTTACTAAGTTTTTTTAAATTAATATTTATTATTACCAATAATACAAAGTTTTGTACAGTTTAAAAAAAAAATCTTTAATTTAACTTTAAAGCTCCATCTTTTATTGAACTTCATTCAATGTTTATAGTAAATTAAAGTAATAAATTTGGGAAAATATTGATAATTTGTCTCAAAAATGGAATGTTTATACAAATGAATAATATACATTTTGTAGTGTTGAATTTTTTTTAAATGAAAAATTAATTTGTGTACTATTATTTAGAACATTTTATTTGTTTAAAATAAAGTATATTCTTTTTTTATCTAATTTGATAATTTCATACAAACATACTTATATGTATATATCATAATTTTTAATAGAAATTGTTTTACATATCTATCTTTTATTAACTATAAAACCAATGATATTATAAGTAAAAAGGTGTATGTAACCTACATACATAGCATTCAATCAACGAAAAAGACACTGCTACACACACATAAATAACTTTATATTGCAATATACACACTACATTACAATTTGTCCCTAAAGTAGAATGACATGATTTAAGTATCACAAAAGTGTAATAACATTTTGTAAGATAACTAAGTCCTAAAGGGACCTGTTACACTTCAGTTTCTAAAAACTATAAACTCCTTTTAAGCACAAGTATTTAATACCAAGAACATAATTTAAAAAAAGCAAATTAAAAGAAAAAAATAACAAAGCAGTTGTATATTTATGCAGCTGTTAAGTTTTTGGTTATATTATAATAATCACAAAAAAGGCAAAAAAAATATAAGTAGCAATACTTAACCGATTAATTTGAGATCAAAAAGTAAAGTATAAGTACTTACCAATTTTTAAGCCATACAGCCATTATAGTGTCTATGGCTAGAATTAGTCAGGAGCCCTAAGAATTTTTTGCTTATATCCATCTATTATTTAATGGTTTTTATGTAATCAATTTATGAAATGATATGCATTAAAAAGTTCAAAGAGAAACCACTGAGTCATTATAATAAGTTATATCGCTTTTTTTAAAGTTCTTGAGTTTAATAAGTAAATTAATTTATTCATGCATATTTCGTTTTACAATTAAATCAATTATGAATTTGTATTTATTGGTAATCCTACATCTGCCATCTTTTGACTGATAAGAAAGAAATATTATTAATAGCAACACAAGACATATGCAAAATGCTTGAATATATGTATTAAGGTTATGTGGAGTTGTGTGTTTCATAACCTATGAACTAGATCTATAAACATAAATGATTATATTATCCAAATAAATGTGCACAGGGTTGTACCAGTTATCAACATCCAAAATAGTTATGCAAACAGTACAATGTAACAATAAAAGATAAATGACGACCTCCTTTTCCCATGAATCTGACAGGGTGGTATAAAATAGGTACTTATTCATATATCTTTACTTTGAAAAACTGACAAGTATATTTGTGTGTTTTCTATAAAATAAATGCCAATGAAGCAGATATAAATGTCATCTAATCTAAAAGTTTCTATTCAATCAAATAAATATCCATTACCATACCTTACATACACATTGTGGGATTTTTATGTATTCAAAGATAATCATTAACCAACATTTGGATTGGTTTAATTAAAATGATAAAGTATTTCTACTAAAATAGGAACCATATTGCAACTTACAACAGTATTCATCCATTTATGAAAGAGTATAAAAGTTTAGTACACCACAAAAATAAAAATTATATTAACTTTTAATTCAATGGCAAAAGTGTGAATTTGGTGTTAAAGCATTAAAGTTCCAATATAGCTAAACTTGGCAATTTTCTAACAGAAATAAAAGACGTCCCTAATCTAACAGTACCATATGGGAAAAAGACAATATATGGCATAAATACAGTTTACCCAAGTTTATAAAATTTCTAGACGCCCTTAAGTTCAGGGATAGCGAAAAAGGCGTTGTATAAGATAATATAGGTATAAATTTTGTTGATATATTTGAGAAGTTTACAGCTCATCAATGTAAAATGTTCGTTAAGATCTATTAGGCGACCCAATTAACTAGTATTTGAAAATATTTAAACAAATCATCGTAATTTTAAAAGGTAGGTAAGCTTTATAAAACTCATCCCTGCAATGAGAAAAGATTACGAAATATCGGATTTGGACAATAAAACCCTAAAATGAGTTTAACAAAACAAAAAGGCGTTCAGTTTGCAGATAATTATCTACCATGATACAAATTTTCTTTGTTCGTGTCATGTTCAAGCCCTGTTATTGATTTTCTCTAAAGGATTTGCGTATAGGTGCGTCCATTATCAGCTGTGCAAAATGCATTGCACAAAATGGCCGCCGAGTATATGATTGTGAACTCATGCGGTAAATAGTAATGGATATCTATATTTTAACAATTGTATAGAATCGGAGAACGTAAAAATATAAAATAAACTTACATTGGATGTTGATTGTGAAAGCTGTTGTACTGCATATTGCCGTTTTATTGTCGCTCTTTGTAGGTGGTACGATACCTACGTGGTCGTAAACGCTTGAGTTGGTATCTGGAATATATTATTACACAAAATTGTACATAATTACAATAATTGAAAAATTAAAACTTCGTAACTAGAAACTAAAACTCACCTCTCTAATGAGAGTATTTAAATTTTTTTAATAATTTTCATTCACCAGGAGCGACCTAACAGACCCGGCGAACGAACAACTCGATAATGAAAATATAATGGCCGACGGAAGAGGAAATTCTAATATCATTGTATAGTGTAGCCTATAGAAAAAATGTTAGGAACAGAACAAAATAGTAAACTTAGTTCAAATACACTCATAATAATATGTTTATTTTAATTCTTTGATTGTGCATAGTGAATTTGAAATAGTAAGAAAAATAAAACAACCAATTATATTAAAATTCATAATACATAATACATAAAATATTTTAGTTAACCCCTGATTTATTTCTTTCAGTCACTTCATTTATAGTCTTCTCGCTTATAAGCAACATTTTAAAATAGGACAAAACATTTCCACCTCGTAATAATTTATTATGCCTATAATATGAATATAGTCCTGAACCTACTATCCATCCTACTACCATGCCAATATACCATTTCATCAGATATATATATGTCTGATGAAATGGTATATTATGTGATTATTATTTTAATTTTTAATCCAAATATAAAAAAAAATATCAGTCCCAAGTTCATCAAAAATAGAAAATTTAGGGTAACTATAATGGTAAATATTTCTTATAAATTCTTACTTCTGATTAATTATTTAGTGCAGGATTATAACTATTATATAACTATTAAACCAACGTATTCTAGTAAAAATATTCTTTGGCTTGTTTGTATAATTAAGTTTTTGAAGTGAAACTTCTTTAGAATCGTTGTGATTTCAAACCGGATGCAACGGAAAAAACGACAGGTAAGAGACACAAATACAAAGAATGAGACAGAAATATACATACTATTGAAGTGAAAACTTCTTTAGGATCGTTGTGATTTGAAAGTCGATGAAACGAAAAAGCGACAGTAAAAAGAGACAGACACATAATTTCATAAGATTTAATGTGGGAGAAAATGAGATAGGAAGTATTTACAGTTGAAGCCAAAATTTTTGAAGGTTTCACTTCTACCACGTGTGAATTGCACACGTTTTTTTTTTTTCTTCGGTGATAATTTAGGTAAAAAAAAATAAACTTTGAAAGCCTGTGTAACGCGCATACGAGTGACTTTTGATACGGTGACAGTTTCGTCCATGGACTTGTTTAGAGATGTGCGCACGTGGTCGAAAACACTGGGTGACATTTCTGTCACTCGATCAGCGAACAAGTCCGTGAAGAAACGAAGTTTTCATCATGGTCGTACACACAGGTCTTGGGACAACAGTAGTAGGGGTATGTCGACTTAATCACGCTGTTCAGTTCAATTTACGGCCGCCAGAGGCATGATAATTCGCGTAATAATTATCCCGAACATTTTTTATAATCCAAACAAAACAGTTAAATAACAAAACAAAAACAACAACAAATTCGCAAAACTAAACAAAATTATATAACAATGATTAAATAACACAACACTTCTTCATCACTCTCACCACCCTTTTACAATTACTCGATAGGCAATAGCAGCGACGTTAAGTGGGCGCCGCTGCGAATTAAAAGTTGTTACACAATCGCGCCTATCTCTCACCACTGAAATTGGACTCGGTTGCTAGACCTGTATACAAGATCGTAGTTTTCATAGGAGCGCGAACACGAGTTACAAAATTGTCACTACGCCAGTGTTGCCAGCCTTAGAAAACAAAAAGCAACAAATCCGACTTAAAAAACAAACTACTGTCTTAATCATGTTTCATAGAATAAACGAATTAAATAATTGGGAATGCAATTATTTACTGTTCCTTTTATGTTCGTTATATTCTCTTCCTTTTCCAATGGGTTTCATCCTTTAATAATATTTTTTGGTTTCAAAAATTATTGACACTGGTCTACATCAAAATACTCAGCACGACAATATCTACTTGTTTTTGTTGAATATATATATACGAAAAAAGCATTTTTCTTGAGTACTACTTATTGTATTAGAATGCAAAGGTACTGTTTAATAAATATCTGATGAAACAAAATGGTTGCCTGTAAAATAGTTTATCGGACGATAGTTTAACGTGACAACGTCATAACAAAACATTGATGAAATGACTGCAAACTTTTATGAATAAAATTGTATCATTTTTATTGAATTATCATTATTGTGTATGGATACAAAAAAGGAGTGAAATGAAATCTACCATTTAATTGATAAATTTACTTTTATTTGCACTCAGAGGCCAATCGAGTGAAAGAAAGATAGATGCGGCGCAAGCATACAATCAGCGTAACGGGACAATGAGTCATCCTTTTTCATGCATGCAGCCAGCGTTCATCGATTTATTAGACGTTGTCACGTCAAAAAATTATATTTACCGAATTATAAAAAAAATCAAGAATATTGCGAAAATACTGGTGAAATTGTATGGGCCCCCGAGCGACATGGGGCGACGTGACATCCAGCGTCGATCGGTCGATGCAGAAATGAGTTTAGGAACTCGTAACTTTAAAAATTTTTGCAGATATGGTAAAAATAAATTTCACTTGTATTTTTTATATTTTAAATATGGTTTTTTAAGATCATAAACAAAACAGTAACATTTTGACAGTATGCCAGTTTGGTCTGAAACATGAAAGATCAAAGAAGATACATATGGCAACACTGTTGACTTTTGTCGGCTTATTTACATTTTATGTATTGATTTTGTGTTCGCCGATAAATTCAGATAGATAAAAATATTATGCAAATTTAAATTACATAGGAATTCGTAAACATGTATATAGCCAACGCTACTTTCTAAACAGGTGAATAACCGATTTGTGGTGTGGTCATTTTTAAAGCATTTATTTCTTGATATATTTATATACAAAATTAATCTTATATACTTAATAATTGTATAATTGATAATATTCTTTGTTATTTATTATTAATAATGACTAATATATGCCAGCCTTATATTGTGCACGTGATTTAGATTTCCACAAAAATAACGTAATATGTCTTTATACTTTTTGTTCACAGCTGATTCAAAAAATATAGAGATGGATGCAGGTGTAGAACTCGTTGTTAATGATAACGTATCAGACCATCTGTATCCAGCATTGTTTCAGTGTTTTACTATTATTATTTGTGGGTGAGTTGCATAGTTTAAAGTGAAGTGTTGTTTTATTAAAAAATATATGATAATAAATATTATTAATTTTAGGTATATAGCAGGACGACTCAATGTTGTCTCTAAATCAGAATCAAAAGGTATCGCTACATTTGTTGGAACTTTTGCATTACCATCCCTTATATTCTTGTCATTAGCGCGTATTGACTTCAGCATAGTCAACTGGACTTTTCTGGGCGCAATACTGTTAGCTAAAGGTTTTGTATTTTTTGCTGTGGTCATTGTGACTTTTTTAGTTTCAAGACCTATAAACTTAGGACAAGCTGGAATATTTGCAATATTTTGTACACAGAGTAATGATTTTGCATTAGGATTTCCTATAAGTGAGTATTGTTCTATAGCAAATTGATTATTATAAAAAAAATTGAAACTTATTAATATTATGTTTACTTTTTAGTTAATGCTATATATGAAAAGACACATCCGGAATATTCTCTATATTTATACTTAATGGCACCAATATCTCTAGCTATTCTCAATCCTGTTGCATTTATTCTAATGGAGATAGATAAACAGAGACGAAGTCCACAATCAGTTGTTGTTTCTCAACAAAATTTTCGAAAATTGAAGATGTTACTGCAATTATGTAAAGGCATTATCTTCAATCCAGTACTGGTCATGACCATTCTTGGTATAACGGGAAATATTGTTTTTCAACATCAATTATCTATTTACATTGAGGGCTTATTGGAAGTAAGTTTACTTTTTTATACTAATTCTGATTTATTTACCTTACATTTAAAGTTTAAACAATTTAAGCATTCTATTCTTGGTTACTTTAGTATTTTCATCATAGTCAACATTTTCATATGTGAAAATGTATCATAAGACCATGGCATGATAAAACTTATTCACTATTGGTTCTTTTATTAGTTGTTTTTATATATTTTTAGGTATTTGGACAATCTTTCTCTGCGGCAGCATTGTTTCTATTGGGATTGCGAATGGTTGGACAAATAACAAGATTAAGAGGACCTGCACTCATACTACCTTGTGTATTAATAATGGTTAAATTGTAAGTTATGTATACATATTATATATCAAATCGTTAAAAGTTCTCAAGCTGTATTATAATTATACTTCACACACACACATAGATTTTCACTTGGTGATAGGGCTTTGTGCAAGCTTGTCTGGGTAGGTACCACCCACTCATCAGATATTCTACTGCAAAACAGCATTACTTGCTATTGTTGTGTTACCGTTTGAAGGGTGAGTGAGTCAGTGTAATTACAGGTACAAGGGACATAAGGTCTTAGTTCCGAAGGTTGGTGGCGCATTGGTGATGTAAGCGATAGTTAACATCTCTTACAATGCCAATGTCTATGGGTGTTGGTGACCACTTACCATCAGGTGGCCCATATGCTTGTCCCCCTTCCTATGCATTAAAGAAAAAAAATACAGTGGTATGATTTGTGTTTTAGGATCATTCTACCAGTGGTAATGAGAGAATGTGTGAGTACATTAGATGCTGGAACAAACGAATCTGAAACTCAGTCTTTATCTACATATGCATTCTTGTATGGAACAATACCAACTGCACCGGCTGTGTTTGTGTTCTCCAATCTTTATCATCTGGAGATTGACTTGGTAAGGTTTATTTTACAAAATATTTATATCAATTTGATCATGTGTCCCAACCTTAATTATACTTTAATTACACTTAATTATTATTATACTATATAAAACATTAAGAATTGCTTATAATCGTTTTTTAAAGATTTAAATAGAAAGTTTATCATACCTAATTACCTACTACAAATGGGGAATCTGAATTGTAAAAAAATACATTATGATAGAAAATTGTCTATGATAAATTCTGCTTCTGTCAATTACATGAAGTTTTAATTAAATCATTGAAAAAACCAGAAAATATGTTTGAAAATTCCCCACACTCGTATGTGACTGGGATATGTCATCTTTAATAAATTCTTGTAATTTTTTTTTCCTAGATGGCTTCATCGATGGTAATCTGCACATTTTTGTCGGCGCCAATAATTTTCCTCTCCGCAGAAGTTATATCAATTAACAAGGACTATGCAGATCAAATAAAAAAATTTGGTTTTGATCTGTCCATAGTAGCTCTACTAGCCGCACTCTGGGTGTTCATGGTATTTACAGTCACCAAGAAATATAAAAGGATACCACATAGATTGACTTTATGTCTTAACATTTCTCAGGTACATTTTATATTATTTTATTTAAATAAAAATAACTTCTGTGTTATAAATATATTACACTAGCGACCCACCCCGGCTTCGCTCGAGTAGCAGAGTAAATATTCCTAAAAAAGGCAGAGGGACGCGGGGCCATGGCGCTCAGGCAGTTGCCTCGCGCGTTAGTATGACCGCTTGAATTTATTTAGTGCGCGATAGTTAAAATTACGATAACTCTTAAGATATTCATTTAAATTGGGTGGTTTAAAGGGCAATTATAATATACATGAAATACTTAAAGTAAATAACGTATTTAATTTGATAAGGATCATATTTATAGCTTTCCAATTATCACATTATTATGTAATCATTTTTAAAAATTAAAGTGGGTATAGATAGCTTTCCTTAAAATATAGACATATGCCATCGCGGACTTTTCTGTAGAAAGGGGAGCAATTTCACCATAGTTATAATTTGTTATAATTCATAGGGTTTTCGCTGAAAGTTCCCAATCGGCTCGTTTTTTTCCGACTTCTTCAACAATTCTCGTCATATTTCAACAAATTTACAAAAAACATTAATGAATTATACACGTAAACCTTCCTATTGAATCATTTTATCCATTGGTGAATACCGATTGAAATCCGCTTAGTACTTTTTTTAGTTTATCGCGTTCATACAGACAGGAAAGGCGGGGGACTTTGTTTTATAATAGGTAGTATTATGTAGTGATAGTGATATAATATTACATTTCAGATATTACTAGCTATAAGTATGCTCTGGGGTGGACCTTCTAACAGTTATTCACCAACATGGGCAACAACAATGCAACAAGCATTGCAGCTATTCAGTACATACTCTTGTTTACTATGGACATCTATGCTGACTATTGGATTGCTTATGCTGGAGGTGAGTTTCCCACTTAAAGTTCTTATATTAGTTTACATATTTTTATTGATTGTAATAAATGTTAACCTATACTAGATTATACAGGGTATAAGAAAACAAGTGTCCGACCCGTGAAGTGGTTATTAGGTATCGTAAGGCGGTTCTATTTATGTAATCATTTTTAAAATTCCAAGCAAAAATTTTATGTATAATATTTTAAAAAGAGAAAAAAGTGAATGGCAAAGTTGTAGGTAGTAAAAAGATCTACAACTTTTGTATTTACACTTTTTTAGTCGAGACCTTGTTAACCAGTCTCGGACTGGGGCCGACTAAACTTGGTCCCATTCCACCCCAAGACTCAAGTTTTTGCGTAAACCGCTAAAAAGTCTCCTTTTGTCATATCCCCTCATTTCGAGAATACTCCTCTCGCTGGCTGATACTTGGCGTCGAGATTTCGAACGTTGTTCAGTTCCGCGGTCAACTGGAAGTTAAAGCTAAATTGGCTTCCAAAAAGCTTGGAGTGCTCCTCAACAAGGCGAGACAGTACATCACGTCGGCCCATCGCCTAAAACTTTACAAGGCGCAAATTCGGCCCCACATGGAGTACTGCTCTCACCTGGGCAGGAGCTCCACAATACCAGCTTCTTCCTTCTGACCGTATTCAACGTAGAGAGGTTTGAATTGTCGACGATCAAGCTATTACCGACCGGCTTGATCTTTTGGATTTGCGCAGGTTCACTCTGCAACCTCTATCGCATATATCACGGGGAGTGTTCTGAGGAGTGGTTTGGTTTAGTCCCGGCCGCTAAATTTCACCACCGGACATCGCGCCAGAATTCAAAATTCCATTCTCACTACCTCGATGTCGGGAAATCTACAACAGTGCGTTTCTTAAGGCATTTCCTGCCTCGCGCATGTGGAACTAGCTTTCGCCGGCGGCTTTTCCGAACCGATATGACATAAAAACCTTCAAGAACAGTGCATACTCTTGCCTCAAAGGCCGGTAACGCACCTGCAAGTCCTTGGATATTGCAGATGTCCATGGGCGGTGGTAGTCACTGTCCATCATGTGAGCTTCCTACTCGTTTGCCCCTCTTACATAAAAAAGCTAAAATGTATATATGTTATTTACATTATTACTGTACTTATATATTTCAAGAGGTTCCAACATGTAGCAGACGAAGTAAGCTTTCTGGGTCGTACTAATAAAGATATGCGATATTGACTCGCTCACTCTTACAGGGAATGACAGCTTTGTACGCATCGTTAATTTCAATGCAATTCTTTAAATTATACAAGTAAATTTTAGAATGATATAAAAAAAAAATGTTTTGTTTTCGGTTGAATTATCATCGAAAAGAGCTACAAATGATTCTAATTAATAATCGGTACTTCCGTTTTGAATTTATTATAATTTGGACCAAGTAGTTATTTGAACAATCATTTGTATTGAGAATTAGAAACAAATAATGAAATATATTTTTACTAAAACATTTTTATGTGTTTTAGGGAAGAAATGATTCACGAATATCTAAAGGTTGTAGAATTAAGACATCCGTTTGAAACTGTAGTAAGGTAGTCCGTCTAGTTCGCCAAGGATCCGCGCTAACCGATACCGTGTCGCTCAGAGTCGCGGGCCGTGCTTCGTGGTGACGCTGTGGCCCGTGCTGGCGTTCGTGGCGTGGGGCGCGCCCGCCGTCATGGTGTGCGCGCTGCTCGCCACCACGCGCGCCGACGCCGGCTCGGGGGCGGCCGACGCCATCAGGCTCTGTGTGCTGTTCTTCTGTATCACTTGTGAGTCTTTTTGAAGCGTTCATTTTTTTAAAGGATTACACATGAATGGAATTCTCTACCAGCACATATGACCTTCAAACGAGGCGCGAAGAGACGTCTTGCGGCTGACGAAGGAGGCTCGTGCAGTTCGTTCTTTCTGACTGTACTAACCATCAGGTGCAGTGGAGTCATTCGCCTAACAGGAAAATATAAAGATTAAATAAATGCTAGGACAACTTTTAATCTTTCATTACCTTTGTCACGTGCCTAAAATTACTACTCACTGAGTCACCCACAGTATCGTCCCCGTTGTGATAGCATAAAGTGTAAATTTGTAGTGACGACGGGCTGCCTCATCCTGTACGCGCGGTTCCGTCGTCGCGGCTCGCTCGACGCGCCGTCCGCGCTGGACGAGTCGTCCAGCCTCGTGGAGAACGCAGAGCCCACCTCGCAGACTCAATCACTATCTAACTTTGGTAACTGCGATGCTTTTATTAAATATTAGGTATGTAATAGTTACTTGATGTAAAAGGATAAATGTCAATAGTAAGAATGTCAATAGAAGGAAAGGTACATTGTCTGGTGGCATGTGAGAAAGAGTGACTGAAGTTACTTTACTTGGTGGTCGGGCTTTGTGCAAGCTCGTCGGGTAGTATCACCCACTCATCAGATATTCTTATATTTCCACTTACCATCAGGTGGCCCACATCTGGGCTCGTCCGCCTAGCTGTGTTTAAAAAAAAGTTACAATTAGTGTGAGATAGATATGACTGGAACAGATAAATTGGACTAGATCGTTAGAATATGGGCGTTTTTTTATTTGAATTTCACCAAAATAACGATTTTGATACAGATATTAGACAATATTGCAAAATGCCTAATGTGTAACTGTTGGATTTAAAAGGAATTTGATTTTTTACATATTTAGATATTTAAAAATATATCATCTAATATTTTTAGACAAAATGTAGGGGCACGCTTTAAGTGCCGACTTCGTACTCTCTATATGTAAATACAGTATGTGTTTTTGTTTCATTGAACCAGAAGGAATGGAGGATCCGGGTAAGTACATCGATGTGGAGTTATATAAACGACACCATAGTCGCATGCAGGCACATTTGCTTGTAACATACCTGGCACTGTTTCATGTACTATTTAGACTCACTTTCACTTACTTAATCATCACAAATGTTATTTAATATTTGTTAAATAAGAATCAAGCATTTTATTGTAATGCGGTCCTTAAAAATAACTTACATTAAGCATTATATTAAAACTCATATGATTTACAAAAAAATTGGTAGTGTTAACAATTTAGTTTATTTAATAAATTACTAATCTCTATAATAATGCATCCATCTGGAAATTCGAACTGCGCAAAATGTCGGTATTCAAATATATCCCATTGGTAACATGGCAATGGATGACTTGATGTCTGGTTATACTCAATTTCACATAATTAAGCTATTAATATATGAAAAAAGCCGAGATGGCCCGTGGTAAGAAAGCGTGAATCTTAACCGATGATCGTGAGTTAAACCCGGGCGAGCACCACTAAATTTAATGTGCTTAATTTGTGATTTCATCATCATTGTGATGTATATAATTCATCTTGTGCTTGACGGTAAAGTAAAACATCGCGAGGAAACCTGCATGTGTCAAATTTAACTGAAATTCTGTCGGATGTGTATTCCACCAACCCGCGTTGGAGCAGCTTTGTTGAATTAGCTCCAAAATCTTCTCCTCAAAAAGAGGTGAAGAGGTCTTATCCCAGCAGTGTCAGACAGTGTCAGAAGATAACACGTTTTACAGGATGCTATGGAACTATAACAGCAACACCATCGCCGAACAAGAATGGGAATTGTTGCTCTAACGATCCTAACTGCAACAATGGACTTGCTGCAGATAACTCGCGTGATATTGAAGATATCGCCAACAACGAGAGGTCAGCAAACCGAACATTATGTTTTCAGTCCAACCAGTACATTTAACAAAACAATTGAAAAAAAAGCAAACTAATTAAAACGTTTATTTAAATAACTTTTTCTACAGAGACTGCGCTTGCCCTCCAACCCAGAAGTTGAAATGCAACTCGAACGCTCCTTGCCCGTACTTGAACGAGCTGGACCAAGCCGCCAGCGAGTTGGGCCTCCTACCGCCGGAACAGACCCGTGGACGCGGAGGGCAGCTGCTCAAACACACCGTGCTCATCATAGCTTACAGTCTCATGATGTTTCTGGTAATTTTGTGGTCTTTGACATCAACTTTGCACACAGTGACCGTTGGTTGTTAGAGAGACTTTTTGGATAAAATAATCATTTAGCTATTGGTCTAGGAGCTGGCTTATAAGGTTGCAGATTCTGGGGTCCTGTGTTAAAGTGCATTTCATTGAAAGGTCATGTCGAATGGCCGCCACATTGGACTACGAGAGCTAGTGATTAGAGAGAGAGAGAGATGCACTTGTGTACGTGTACATACTGTACTATAATTTCTCCTTTGCAGTTGTCTAGTCTCCGATAAGTTTAACCACGATATTCATTGTTATAAGATTTAATTAACTTTTAACACTTTTATAAAAATGACGTCATACATTACAGAATTCTGCCACCATTGATACACACATATCTTGAGAACCATGACTTTAATCTTGTTTAAAACAAATAATTGTATATATGAATGAGTAATTTACATTATCATTTTTATCTTGCAAGCAGTTGATTCATAATATTGTCTGTGTATTTCAGGGGTTGACCTTGACGGCTTGGAAGATGATGCGTAAGGATCAAGCAGGTGTCTTTATAGAGATTGAGTTCCTTGACACGGCCGCTAGCAACGGGCAGGCTTTGATCATGTTTATACTATTTGGACTCGATCCTGAGGAAATTTTCATACCTGTTTTACGATATCTCAAGCAAAAATGGTAAGTGTAATAAGATTAACAATCGTAGAAAATTTATGAACTTGAATAACAATAATTAACCAATCCTGTTGGCGGACCTTTTTGGATATTGTCGTCCTCAATCCTTAAACAATGTTTGAGCTTAATTGAAGGAAGAAATACGATTATCATAACTTCGTTGAAAAGAGGGATATATATTATTATTTATTTGAAAATATTTCAATTTAAGGCATGGAGAAGATGCATTGGTGTTGCCACCAGTTGATGATCTCAAGTTCGAAACTAAACATGTTTGTGACCAGTTCATCACGCACCACCTTGACCGTTGTAAAGAAGCAATTGCAAAGGACACTAGGTAATTTCCAATTATATGGTTAAACTACTTGTGTTGTAAACAACAGAATAATATTCAATTTTATAAAATGATTAAAACATGGGTATTACATTAGTGTTATACCCATGTTTAAAAAACCGCGTTAAATCATAGATTCAAAGTAAATCTTTAACATGGATATAATGTTATATATAAAAAATATTATATAATGAGTACATACTATATTGATATAATATTTTTTATATTGACATGTTCTCACGCACCAATATAAAAAATCATAAATAGATGGCGCATGCGCACGTACCGGAACGTATTCCGCGGGTCATGCTTGGTGCGCTGGCTGATCCAGTGCGGGCTGGCCAGCGACGAGCACGAGGCCGTCACGTACGCGCGACACCTGCTGGACGGCCGCCTCATCGCGCACGTCAACAACGCGCACCACTTCACCAATTCGACGCTTCTGTACACCTTCAAGTAGTGGCTTAACCGACATTGGCTACATATTACGCATTATTCAGATTATAATAGATCTATAAAAAAGTTATATAGCTGAAACTTCAATAGTCAACATAAATGATTTTTTGAACATGTGTATGTAATTACATTTGCTTTCTTCACTTCAACTTCACGTTATACATAGTTAATTTATTTTCATATCACAAGTACTTTTTAAATATGTTAAGAAATTATTGTATTTAACATCACTTTAAATGAATAAAAGTAGAAAAAATACTGTTAAAATCTTTAACAATAGTTTTAACGATGCGTTAATATTTATTACATACACTTGAGATTTTTTTCGCCACAATGTGTTATATGGTGTTGATAGTATTTGAAACTATTTTTGGTTTAATTTGAACGTATTTTTTCTATTTAGTATTAACACTGCCTCTGAGTATATAGATATGGTCTGATAAGCAGATAGTTATTTATATAGACATACTTAAAATAGAAAATGAGTCACAATTTTAGTTTTAAATAAGTAATAATCATAACAATATATTGACACCTCGTATAAGAGGGCCCCACCCAACAATAGTAGTTAAATTATAAATGAAGTTGATGAAAAAATATTACAATACCTCATGTTTTTTTTCACTGTTGCATCTGTTCACTTCTATAATCCAACACACTCAACTATATTCTATTACAAGTTTTCATGAATTTTATTTTGAGAGTACTTTAAGCTTTTTAAAGGATCATATAAATAGCAAGAAGAATGTATAAATAATAAAAAGGTATAATTAGCATAATTCATCAAAATGATTTTGGCTACAGTGAATACTTTCTTTAAATATACAAATCAATCTAAATACTACACTAATGTAGTGTTAATATTTAAAAACAGTTACGACTATAAATTTAAAATTTATATAATTGAAATGTTGATCTAATTCGCATCAGTAGATATATGATGATGAGGAAACCATTATGTAATTATCATTATAGTGTTTTTAATCTCTTGTTTATATACTCTTTGAAACTCTTACTCGTACTCTTAGAAAATAATCAAAGTATCTTGTATTAAGCATGAGATAGAGCATGCAATGTAACATTGTCGTGGCTTAAGTATAATATTTTATCATACTTTCTGTCCCTTATTAAAATATCGTTTGACCATTGCAGGTTTTCATATTTTAAAGTAAATAGAAATATAAATAAGTTTCCTAGTATTTATTGCTACATGAATTTATTTAAAGTGATTGTTTGTCTTGTTTTCTGTAAAAATAGTAAGTAAATGGAAGTTATCTCAGAAATTTGCTCTCTAATACATACAGTTATTAGTACAACGAATTATTTAAATATATTTATTGAATTATTTATATTGATCTTTATTGAAAAAAAGTATAATATCATATTTTTCTAGATGTTTGACTTGTATAAATAAAGCACAATCATTCATAATTTTTATATTTGGTTTTTAGTTATAATACAGATAAAAAATCTGTACGTATATCTATTGTCACAGTGAATTTGTTTATAAGCAATAAATGCTTAATAAACTGACTTCCTGTTATACTTAAACTATTTCAGACTATTTTTTATTTTATGGTATAATTATATATAATAATATAGATATCATTGTTTTTAGGTGCTTTGATAGTAAATCAGCATATTTACAAAACAAACATATATTTCTTTAAATTAGTAGTTTTCATGGTTGTTCTTATGTACTTTAATGATCAAACAATAGATCTCAGTGGTTTTAATTACTTTATGTATGTCTTAAGCCTTATATGCTAGATCAACGTATTTTTCTTTGCTAAAAGACATGGTTTTGTTACTCAATGTGATATGAAAGGCTGTCGCTTTGTTTAAATATGTATACATTTTTGTCTAAAATATAGGGAAATATACGTATTGGCTATAAAATATGTAGTATATTATTGCGTAAATATATGAAAATATATTTTATCATTATTATATATTGTGTAATGAAAGAAAAATATATTAATGTTGCAAATCAGAAAATTTGTTTTAATTCATTTTATCCATTTATTTTCATTCAAACGAAGAGTGAGTGAAGAGACATCTTACGAGCCGGCGAAGCGGTGACGTCTAGTGTTGATCATTCTTCCCGGATGTACTAGCCGACCTAGCCGTCGGCGTCGTCACATTTGGACTCTACATACTCTACAACCAGTTAATAATTTACAACAGCTGGAGTAGTCATTTGCTCATCCGGGTAATATGTATAAATAAAACTATAAAGTATACCTATACGGGCCACAGCCCACAACACGTGTTAGTCATGGTATCGCGGGCCGCAAACAAAAAATATTTCTTAGGTTTCGGGATTGTAACAAGTTGAATTAAACAACTACATAACTATGAACGGATTTTTCGCATATATTTTAATATTTGTTAATTTATTCCTGACGGTTCAAATACTTTGCAATGATTAAGGTGTAAATAAAAAACCTATGAAATTTAAAATAAATAAGTATTACTCTTTTTTTTAATGCCATAGTGCACCAAATAATTGGAACCATGAATTAAGTTAGGCTTTTGTAATAATATAGGTCGTAGTATATATATGTCCACCGGCCGTAGGTATTGGCCCTGTGAGAAATATTACTTACAACGCCAATTCGCCCATAATCTTGGGAATCAAGATATCCTTCGTACTTACATTGGCTCACTTATCCTTTATACCTGAACAAAACAATGCTAAGTATTGGTGTTTAGTTGTAGAATTCACGATTCAGACAAACTTGCACAAATTTCTTCCACCAATAGTCTTATTTTAGTATGTGCTCTGTGTTTATGTACTTTAATATTTTTATAGTTTTTCAAAATAATTAACTTTCCTAACCTCTATATACAACATAAACATTTTTGGGGTTACTGTATTACTAAAACTAACTTAGGGCAAATTAATTGCAAGAAAAAGGTCTAAAATCAATTTATTCATCATCTTGTTCATCATTTTCATCACCATCTCCATCTTGATCAGGTGTCTCCCACCAAGTCAATAAGCCTAGTCCAGGTTCATTAATTCCACCTAAAATTTTATATGGAGCAATAGCTTGTACTGGGCAGTCACCCCCCGGTGGACCACTTGGCAAACTTTCTTGAAATGTCTCACTTGTGACCCTAAATCTTATTGATTCACCTGTGAAGGAAATATTTCAAATTTAGTATTCTTATTATTTTACAAATGGCATCTAATAGCATTTAAACACACTACCTGAATCCATGAATAAATCATGTTTTTCTCCATCTTCTTTAGGATACTCCCATACCCAAGCTTGATCAGTTTCATCAAATCTAGATGGATGCTGAAGGGCATTTACTGGTATTAAAATATCATCGAAAAACCCCATAGTGACTAAAAACAAATTTATATAATTTTAAATTTCTGAAATTGTTTATCTTTAAAATGACAATTTTTAAATTATATTATTTTACTAACTTACCATGTACTCCTTCCCTACTACAACTTCGAATTTTTCCTATTAAAATTTCTTCCACTAATGGCCTAAATACTATATATCTAAACTTAACTTCAGTATGTGATGAACCATCGCCAGGGAATATATATGAGTGACCAATATTTGTAATATCAAATAATGCTATGCATAAACCTACATTTAAAACTACCTAAAACATGTAAAATAGTAAATGTAATATATTTTATGTTGATAAAACTTACTCATATTTTATGAATCTGTTGTATTGTATGGATGAGCCAGAAATAGTCAACTTTGGAGCTTGTTCTTTGCAAGCTTACACATCTAAACTAATATATAAAGCTGAAGAGTTTGTTTGTTCGATCCGGCTAGTCTTAGGAACTACTGGTGGTGGTTTAAAAAATATTTTTGTGTCGTAGTTCTTTTATGGAGGGGGTTCTAGGCTGATTTTTATTTATACGCGGAGGAAACCGTGGGACACAGTATGTACATAAATAACAACATTATTTTAAAATTTTATGGAGGTTTCTTTCTGATAAATAACTTTCTGATATGGTATAATGGGACTATAAATTTCTACATGATATTATAATGTAGTTTATTAAACTTTGTTTTAAAATTAAATTATAAACAAGTTCTGAATGGAAAACATGAAAATAAACAATATTACTGTAAGCATGTTTTATATACTTTTATTTTCATAATACCTTAGAATATTAAAATTATCTTTGTAGTTTTAATTGTATTCAAGAAATAAACAAAAACATATGTGTAGTAATATAAATGATTTAAAATAGAACGAATTATACCTTTGCTATGTTAAAAATAGGTTATTTCTAAATTAACTACCTTGTTCGCTAGTTTCCTATTTAATAATGTCGTAATTGATTCTGTTAAACTTTGGTGAAAATTTTCAGGGGTAACTCGTATGACGTCTTTCATTTCAGCTAAAACAAACATTTTAATTTAAAACATTTATAATTACTTTCAAAATAAAAACATTGGCGCTATTGCTACTGCTAGAATGTAAAATGTAAATATTATTATTAGCTACTGCTCTTTGGTTACTTGCACAGAATTCTAATACCTCTTCCATAGACTATTAACCTCACCTACTACACATAGGTCAAAGACTATACTATTGTGTAATATTTTAAATTGATAGCTCCAAGAAATGTTTTTAAATTTAAGACAAATAAACAAATATTATGAACACTAAAAAATAATATAAGGCAAGGCATAATAGTGTAACATAGTTACCAATTACCGTATTTTTACTGACCATACAGAAGAATTACTGTTCTGTTTCTGTCTAAATATTATCGATATAAATTGTAAGAGTTGCCTGATAAATACCTGAGTTTACATAAATGGTAATGCCATGTCAGGTTTTTAAACAAGAATTAGTCGTTGTCATTAATCAGTCATCCATCTTATGAACCACGGTTTTGTATACAGGTCTTGCAACTTCAGAAGTGGGGATACGTCGACTTAATGACGCTATTCAGTTCAATTTACGGCCGCCAGGGCCAGAGGCTTGACGATAGGGGCGTGCTGGATACAGATACTCAATAAAAATGTACATGAACAATAAAATCATACTATTCGTCCAAAATTATATTCAAAATATTGTGTTCAAAATTTTATAATAAAACATGTGTTTATTATATAATGAGCTCATTAGATGTAATATACATATACAATAAGCACAACACTAGTTCTTTTATTGTGCGCTAAAGTAAATTCGATATCGTACAGTTCAGAGTAGTATTTTAAATAATATTTTTATATCGAGAAAAAAATTGAATAAACACATTAACAATTGAGTTTTTTTTTCGCACTAAAGCAAAATTCGTTATGGACAATTTTAGAAGATAAATATGGAAAACGCAATGAACGGAACTCGATAGGCTATAGCAGCGACTTACAGTGGGCGCCCCTGCGAAGTGAAAGTTGTTACACAATCGCGCCTATCTCTCACCACTGAAATTGGACTCAGTTGCTAGACCTGTATACAAGACTGTGTTATGAACGACAAATGACCTTATTTTATTACCCCAAATTCAAAAATAAAAGGGGTACAGTCAAGCTGTCGAGTGTCAGCTACAACTTGTGAATTATTTATCTGATTTAAAAAATTGCTTACAAAGAAGAATTTTTTGCTGAGAATTTTATATTTTTAAAATAACGATTTTTAATCTTGCCGGAATTAAATATATATTTCATATTATAAGACTGGTTATTACATTAAAATTTTATGTAATCAACGATTAAACATCCATACTCCATAATTTAAAAAGATTACACTAATCAAGTATTCATAGATGAAAACAATTAGTTCAATCGAATATTTGTTTATTTTTGATTGACCAAAGAGAATAATAAATTCCTACTCTTTATGACTGACTCATGACTTTTATTTATGGGTTTATATTCATTATGATTTATCTTCTGTATGGGTACAGATACTTATTTAGATTTTAGACGTTTAAATGATAAATCTTATTATTTTAATACAATTTTAACTTTTAGTTCGTAATTCGTTCTTGACTCTTGATATTTGATAATTGTTATGTTCTGTGTTCCTATTACAGAGCTTCGGTATAAATACCATTATAAATTCACATAAAAGTAAAATAAAATATTATCAAGTTTAGACAGTCGATCATTTTTTTCTGCCTTTGAAGGAAGTTATGTCAGGTAGTGTATACTGTTTTGATTGTAATAAAGCAATAATTTGGAATTGAATCCCCCTTAGACAAAATATGTCGTGATAGGCCCGGTAATATTCCTCCTTTATTTTTAGAAATTATAAGTAGTACCAACGATATTACTGGAATTATATACATATTTATGTAGGTACTAGTTTTAAAGTTATTCTTAAAAGTCGAAATAATTGTTATCGAGATTTATAATTCAATTCTTTATTACGTTGCGATGTACAAGTCTAAAGCCGGAATTTTAGGTGAAAATTTGCTGTATCTGGTAGAGCTTTGGTCCTTGATCATAGAAATAATACTCACATTGCAAGATAATCCGCCGATAAAGTAAATTAAGAAAAACTTTTATAAACTCAAAATGGATTAAATACGAAAAATACAAAAATATGTCACCGTTTATACAGGTGTAACAAAATAAGTGTCCGACCCGTGAAGTGATTATTAGGTGTTGAGTCGGTTTTATTTATGAAAATATTATGCATAAAAAATATTAATTGTCAAAAAAATTGTTGAAAATTTCATGGACAACTGAGGTCATGACCTCGTTTCCGAGCTACCCGATAGGTAAGAGCTATCGAGCGCTGACGCCTTCGCCTATGTTGCAATGTAATTGACATTATTTATTTAAATTACATTTTATTCAGGGTAAAAATTTTGCATAGAATTTTAAAAATGATTACTTAAATAGAACCGACTCACAATACCTAATAACCACTTCACAGGTTGGACACAAGTTTTCTTACCCTCTGTATAATAGATTATTCATTTTGCATTTTAGAGATTTTTCAATCATTCTTAACACCATTTAATTTTATATTGCAAATTTGCAGAATACCAAAACCAATACTAGAAACTCCTTCCAAACTTCTTTGCTATTTTATAAACAGATTATTGGAAATACAACTGAAGTTTTGTATAACCTGTAGAAAAATGTAATAGATATTTTGCAAATATCCAAGATTATTTGATTAAATATTAAAACAAATTCCTTTTCTTGTAAAACAAGTTTTTTTTCTTGTACTACTTTCTACAAGCTTTAATTAACATAATTATCTGTAAATGTATGTGGTAGTTTTCTTCATTGACAAAAATAATTTAAATTATGATTATTTGTAATATTTTATATAAAAAGCAGCATTGTGATATTATATTATTTAAACATACTATATATAATAGTATTATTATATTATATAGTAAGTATAATAGTGCTATTCTTTGAATGATAATTTATTTATTATTTTGTAACAGGAAGAAGAGATAGGTCTAGGTCTCCTTTAAGAGGAGATAATAGTGGTCGGAGAAGAGATAACAAAAATGGGGATCACAGTAAAAACTCTGATAACATGCCTAATGTAATTAATCCAATGATGATGCCGAATATTTATCCTCAAGGTATTTTGTTAATTATTTCACATTTCTTTTAAATTTAATCTTTATAATCTATCTCTAATCTTTTATTATTTTAGGAAATATGATGATGGGTGGAATGTTTAATATGATGATGCCTAATGCTATGATGGGTGGAGGTATGATGAGTTCTTCTGGAATGGATATGATGCAGGGACCTGGAATGGAGATGATATCTCAAGCTACTATGGATTTGTCAACAATTGGACCCCAACCATTGCCACCTGCGCCTCCACCATTAGAGATGGGAATGATAGGAGGTGTTATGGTGGACCCTTCTATGATGGGAATGTTTCCTCCCAATATAGGAGGTGAAGTGTCACATGATAAAAAGGAAGTCATTTTAAAACTTTGTAAATTGACTCCGCCTGATCCTGGAACTCAGCAACCACCACGTAGAGCAAGGCCTCCAGGATGCCGAACAATCTTTGTAGGAGGCTTACCTGATAAAATAAGGGAAAGTACGGTTAGAGAAATATTCGAACGCTATGGAAGAATTCAAATTTTGAGATTGTCCAAGAAAAACTTTTGTCACATACGATTTGACCGAGAAAGTTGTGTGGATGCAGCAATGGTAATATCAGGTTATCGAATAAAGCTTTTGAACAAAGATAAAGATGACATTGAAGAAGATGAGGACTCCCATGCCACAAATGGTTGGCTGCATGTAGACTATGCATTGGTAAGAATAATTTGTTTGAGTACTAAAATATATTTTAATTAATCTAAATACAAAATATAATAAACTACATAATTTATTGTTTGAGGACTTGTAATAGTTTTTAATCATGATTTACAGAGTAGAGATGATCAAAATGAATATGAAAGACGTCAACGTCAAGCCCTTCGTGTCCAGCAACAACAGATACAACAGCTGACAGCACAACATGACGCTATAGCGAATCGAAACATGAACTATCATCGCTCACCATCACCTGTTAGAATACAACCATTCTCGAATGCAGCTGTCGTTCAATTAGCTGAAAAGATAAAGAGCGAAGAACATTTTCCGAGCACACTGCCTGTAAGTCATAAAGGTTTTATATGATGGATTTAAATATAAATGAAAAAGAATTAACTGAACATTATTACAGACATTAATATCCTGGCTTGAAAGAGGAGAATGCTCGAAAAAGAATTCGAATCAGTTTTATTCAATGATTCAAGCTACAAATTCACATATTCGAAGGCTGTTCAATGAAAAAATGCAATCAGAGGAGGAATTACAGGAATGTAAGGAGAGAGTGAAAACTCACATACAGAATATTATAGAGCAACGTAAGTACATCATTGTGTTACCTGTAAGGTTCTAGTCATGCATTCACCTTTTTGGTGAATGATCACTTGGTCACTCTCTTATCTCTCTCTAAAACGAAAGCATCTCTTAGCAATTATCTCTGTATTGATAGTCTCTAAGGTAAGATGTTGACTGCGACACAGGAATACGTAAGTGATTTTTTTAATACATTGACGTTTTATTTTATTAATACATTTTTATATATATTTTATTTCTTTATTTTATAGTTCGTTTTTTTTAATTAACGTAAATTTGGGAACTTTTTAAATTATTTATTAAATGGATTATAAATTTTAGTTAAGTTGCTTATAGAAAATGGGTTTTTAAATTAACATGAAATTGTTGCAATTTCTACTAATTTTTATTTATAAATCATTTTGTATTAAGTTTATAATAAACATTAAACATGCAAAAAATTAAAATACAAAACCTAAAATCCTATCGGGAGGATTCTTTTTAGAACAAAATTTTATTTTATTTTGTTTTCTACTGAGTTCAATATTCAATATCGTCAGTAAACTACGGGCTCCAACAGGTTCTGGTCCAATACATTTTTCTCGATACTTAAAGGATTTGTGTGTAAGTTACAATGCTTTGACAAATTATATATTTCTTATAAAATATAAAATAAAAAAAGCTAATAATTCCAAACTAGAATAAAAAACATATATATTTGTCACCGCATTACAATATTTGGGTACCTCTGTGTGTTGCACACTGCACTCGACGGCGGTCCACCGGCACCACGAGCACGCGTGCCATCCGCGCCTAGGTAGATATGCGATGTTGAGGCTCAGGCTGGGCGGTCACGATAGTACTACGGTATGTTTCTCTAGCGGCCCGTCTCTGTCCTCTAAACGTAATCTCTGTGAACCTCAGTCGAACAGGTGGCGAAAGTGTTTAGTGCGGCCACCCACCAGCGTGTGTGGGACCACTTTACTAAACCCCAGCGGAAGAACATCGAAACGTGGCAGAAAATGACGCAGGTAATTGCGACCTGTTTGATAACAACATTAATACATATTCAGGGTGTTCGATTCGAATACTCGAATAGCTATTAAAACTGTTAAATGTCAGTCTCCGTTTACCCGACTCACCGAAGGACGGCGCAATCGAGACACGACACAACAATAGTTACGTTTGATGTCAATTATATTATTTAATCCAACTAAGGTAAAGTTCCGAATGTAACAAATTGATGGGAAATGCTCAACGTCGCTAAATTATATATATATTTTGTATATAAAATTGGGAAGACAGCAGTTACAGGTAAATTTGTATGGAGGAGGTGTGATAAAATTTTAATATTAATTTTACTTTATATAACAATAAAACATATTCTTCCAGAATACTTCATATTTAATTTATTTGTACTAATAAATATTTTTATTTATCTTCATACTTAATCTAAGCAATATAATCCATTGACATTTCGACGGCAAAATTAAGAATAAAATCATTAATATAATAATTCTTTTTAGGAATTTAATTCTTTGAAAGAGGAATTTCACGAGAAATTTGTATTAGATGACACAGATTTTAATGGATTTTATAATCGTGCTATTAACTTCGATAATAACAATGAAGAACTACAAGAACTGAAGGTAATATTGAACACGATGTATGATGGCCAGTTACCTGTTACCCTTTTATGTTTTACTAGCTGTGCCCCGAGGTTACACTCGCGTATAATTAATAAAAATAAGCCTAAAGCGTTCCTCGATAAAAGGACTATCTAAAACAAAATAATTTTTAAATTCGAACCAGAAGTTCCTGCGATTAGCCGGATCAAACAAACAAACTCTTCAGTTTTATATATTATAGATTAAATTTAATAAATCTAAGAATTAATGAACAATTTTAATGAATAAATTTTTTTTTATTGAATTTAAAAACAATTACATTTATCCGCGCTCTACACTTGATCAGGGTAGAGCGAGATTATCTTTCAACGTCGTTCCGCTTTCACATAATTTAAATTGCATATCAGCTATTGCTTTACAAATAATAACTACTTATAAATGTGAAAAAAATCAACTTTTATGTACTCCAATCATAAATTGTGATCTTATCTATATATGGCCAATAAGCAAATTGAAACCTTATTCAATTTATCTAATAATCACTTTTGCCTCTTACATGAACATCCAGCGCGAGAATGAAAGTCTTCGATTTCAACTCGAAGCGTACAAAAATGAAGTCGATGTAATAAAAGCAGACGCGCAAAAGGAAATGGAGAAATTTAAAGCTCAATTTATAGCGCGGCAAGCTTTACAAGGAGCGATGGATAAAACCGTGAGTTCATTGATTCAGTTTTTTGGAAGTTTTCAATATTACGAGTACATACATACATGTTACATCCTGTATATATATACCCTATTATAACGTTCACAAAAGCGATTATGAAGAGATTATTCAATGTACTTATGTCTTCATCATCAGCCGCCTTTACCTTCGGCCGTAAATAAACCGCCGCCTCCGCCGCCTTTACCCGAAGAACTCGACTCTAAAGTACATTTGAAAGAAGAAGTCGAGGTCCAGTGCGGAGAAGCGAAGTTGATTGGTGTTATGTCCGCATTTCTGCAGGTATCTTGTTTAGATATTCATTAGATTTAGTTTTGTTTTATCCCCTTATGTTTTAACGGCAGCTACTTTTTTAAAGTGCTATCAAAACTAAATAAGAGTTTAAATCTTGTGTATAGTTTGTTATAAATATACAAGAAACAGGTGTGAAGCACTATAGTAAAGCGGCCAGCGTTACTAAGTATCATTGGATGGTGATAGAATATCTGTGATGATTTGGTGGTACCCAGGCAGGCTTGTGCATAGCCATCAAGTCAAGTCAGAATTTCCCTTTGCGGAGAGCGCTAAAAATCTTTGTGAGTACGAAAAACCGACGCTATACGGCCTGTGCTTGCCAGTAGTTTGTTAAAACACGCAAATCAGGTCTACTTCACTCGGTGGTGGAGCTTTGGGCAAGCTGATCTGGGTAGGTACCATCCACTCATCAGATATTCTACCACAAAACAGCAGTATTTTGTATTGTCGTGTTCCGGTTTGAAGGGTGAGCGAGCTAGTGTAATTACAGGCACAAGGCACATAACATTTTAGTTCCCAAGGTTGGTGGCGCATTGGCGATGTAAGCGATGGTTAACATTTCTTACAATTCCAATGTCTATTGGCGTTGGTGACCACTTACAATCAGGCGCCCCACATGCACGTCCGCCATCCTATACAATAAAAAATAAAAAAAAGTTTAACCAATTTCGTCCACTGTTGAGTTGTACTGAAGTCGTAAGTTTTCTTAAGTGGTCCTTTTGTACAGAGCGCATTAGATAGTTAACTAAGAAAAGTAAAATACATAAAGAGAAATACTCTGTTTCAGGTGCACCCACAAGGCGCTAGTCTCGATTACGTAGTGTCGTACGTCCGTGCGTTGTTCCCGAGCGTCTCGCAGGCGACCATACATCACGTACTGCAGAAACATGACGAAGTGTTCGAACGGACCACTAGTGGCGTCGGAGCCAATATCGAAAACAGATGGACGTTTGTTGCTTTCAATACTAAGACAAACTGAAAATTGTAATAACTGAATGAAAATACTACGTATTATTATGTTATAGTGTTCACTATTGAAAAGTGTAAAAATCAGGAAGATGGTTTTGACCATACTGATATAGATCTCATACAGATGAGGCCGTATCCGTATCGTTTTGCAACCGTTTGGTTAGATCTTGTTTTTCAAGCACTTAAGTTAGTAAGGTATAAGTTTTTAAAATTTATATTCTATATTATGTAAAAAAACATTTTAATAAAATTGGTTAAAAGTTTCTTAAACTTGTGTTTTAGTCCATTCTGTCGAATGATGTCAATTATCGTAATTTCAATTATTACTGGTATAAGAATAATTACATTTTTATGTAACGATTCTCAGTTAAACTACAGAATGCTTTACTATATTTTATTGTTTACGTATCTTATTACATCATCTTCTTACAAAAGTAGAAATCAATTTACAATAATTCCTCCCGATAGAATCAGTCGGCCATTTGAAAATTTCACGATTGTAATATAGCTTTTTCCCTAAAATTTGCTCCAAGGTAACGGTATTTAAACAAGTGTAAAGCTGCGTGTACATTACGCGTGACAAACCCTCGAACAGCGGCTCGCGGGGTCGCGGTGGACGTGCGAATGTACACGCAGCTCAAGCTGGCGCGTTCGACGGCCGCTCACGGGGCGCGGGCGGCGTGGTGCGCGACGGCGAGCGCGTAGTCGGCCTCGGCGTCGCGCAGGTCGCTCGGCGGCCGCTCACGGGGCGCGGGCGGCGTGGTGCGCGACGGCGAGCGCGTAGTCGGCCTCGGCGTCGCGCAGGTCGCTCGGCGGCCGCTCACGGGGCGCGGGCGGCGTGGTGCGCGACGGCGAGCGCGTAGTCGGCCTCGGCGTCGCGCAGGTCGCTCGGCGGCCGCTCACGGGGCGCGGGCGGCGTGGTGCGCGACGGCGAGCGCGTAGTCGGCCTCGGCGTCGCGCAGGTCGCTCGGCGGCCGCTCACGGGGCGCGGGCGGCGTGGTGGCGGCCGCTCACGGGGCGCGGGCGGCGTGGTGCGCGACGGCGAGCGCGTAGTCGGCCTCGGCGTCGCGCAGGTCGCTCGGCGGCCGCTCACGGGGCGCGGGCGGCGTGGTGGCGGCCGCTCACGGGGCGCGGGCGGCGTGGTGCGCGACGGCGAGCGCGTAGTCGGCCTCGGCGTCGCGCAGGTCGCTCGGCGGCCGCTCACGGGGCGCGGGCGGCGTGGTGCGCGACGGCGAGCGCGTAGTCGGCCTCGGCGTCGCGCAGGTCGCTCGGCGGCCGCTCACGGGGCGCGGGCGGCGTGGTGCGCGACGGCGAGCGCGTAGTCGGCCTCGGCGTCGCGCAGGTCGCTCGGCGGCCGCTCACGGGGCGCGGGCGGCGTGGTGCGCGACGGCGAGCGCGTAGTCGGCCTCGGCGTCGCGCAGGTCGCTCGGCGGCCGCTCACGGGGCGCGGGCGGCGTGGTGCGCGACGGCGAGCGCGTAGTCGGCCTCGGCGTCGCGCAGGTCGCTCGGCGGCCGCTCACGGGGCGCGGGCGGCGTGGTGCGCGACGGCGAGCGCGTAGTCGGCCTCGGCGTCGCGCAGGTCGCTCGGCGGCCGCTCACGGGGCGCGGGCGGCGTGGTGCGCGACGGCGAGCGCGTAGTCGGCCTCGGCGTCGCGCAGGTCGGCGTCGCGGCGCGCGTCGTCGGCGTCGGGCGCGTGCGCGGCGCCGTCGCGGTCCTGCCGCATCTTCAGGCGCAGCTCGCGCATGCGCGCCTCAAGGATACGTTCTCGCTTATTTTCGCGCTCCAAGATCTTGGCAAACGGGTTTTCATTGAATGATTAGTAAGATTATTAATAGGTGACGCCACTTATATTTTAAAAGCTTGTATTTATTTTTACACTCGAGAGCGTAATTTACAAATTATTATTAAACATCCATGTATTTATTTCATGATATTAAAGAAAAAAATGGTGGACGTACTTAAGTACTAATTTGTATCTTACCACGTGTTTAATAAAGTGTAATAAAATAACTACAAACTTCTATCTAATAGGAAAGTTATTGGATTGCAATTTGTTATAAATCAAAATCATTTTATAATACATAAATAGAAACTTACATGGGTCAAAAGTTGTTTGTCGTTTTTATCCGCAGTCCCAAGATTTTGTGATAGTTCTGCCAAGTAGATGGTGCCTTTGCTGCTTCCGCACGCTACCAACACTCCCTTGGGTGTAACAAGTATGACATAAATATAAATAATTATTACAAAAATTTGCTGTTCAAATTAGTAATTTTGCACTAAAGTAACAAGTAAGAACATTTTAATACCATGTAAAAGTATTTTATAAATAAAAAAAGTTTACCCCTTCATGGGGTCGTAGGCGCAATAATGGTTCATCGCATAGCTGTGCAGTCACAATCGGTGCACTTCGTCTTCTCAGCAGATCCCAACAGGACAGGCAGCCGTCCCATTGTGTCACTAGCAAAAGCGAAAATCTGAAATTGAACATACAAAAAATTTACTTATTTAAGAGAAAACTTGCCTAAAATTGTATTGTTGTTTAGTGGGTGACTAGTTAAACAATTATCTTCCTTTGAATTAGTAGGGCCGATGGTAATTAAAAAGATAATAACAATAACGTCCTCTAGACCGATTTCGGCCACGGCGGCCAATCTCAACTGAGAGATTATCCACCTGCGCAGGAGATATAGTGCACAAGTGTGTGCGCAAACACGTGCACTCTCTCTTCCTTAGCTCTCATAATCCGATTGTGTCGGAAAGAGTTCAGGCGCAGTAGCAACGGCTTAACGTGCTTTCCGAGGCACGGGAATGTACACACTTCCACCCGTGTAGAGTGTGAGTAGCAGAGTTTGGACTCCGGGCTGCTACTGATAATTTTCTCACAAAAAATCCCACTAACTTTTTAGTGGCCCGACCTGGGAATTGAACCCAGGACCACCGGGTCTGCGGCTTTATGTCTAGCAATTAGACGAGGCAGTTAAAAAGATAAGTTACCTTATATATTACCTTATAGGGTTCCAAGCCCCATCAGTCAGTTTAGTTCTGTGTGGATAAGTCCAAAGTATAGAAGATTCTCTGCAATCTTCGCTCCACACACGAGCTGTCCAGTCGCCGACTGTAAGGAAGTTCTTCAAAAATGTTGGATTTCTTTGCAGAGCGTAAACTGGTCCTAAGTGCGCCTCATACTAAAAATAAAACGACATATTAACAAATATTGTAGAAAGTTGCAAACAAAACTTATTATACTTCAACGTTTTATTTCGATTCCATTTAGTTTTTATCATTAACGGCCGAATACTGAAACGTCATTCAAATTTTAAGTCGAACTAAGGATATTTAAATGACGTTTCAGTATTCGGCCTTTAGAGAAATAAAAAGGAATTTATTTTAAGTTATTCATACCTTAGAGGGCAGTTTTTCCAATGGTGTTTTTCCCTTCCGGTTACCCCCTATCACTAGTCCAGTTTCCGTTCCAACCATGAATCTGAAAAATATACTTTAGGGTTTATATCCCAAAAGTGTCTGATTTAAAGAGACAAATGGTATTTTACCTTGTTGGAATAGTTGGTTCGTATTCAAGTGCGGAAATACCCAAAGCGTTTTCGACGCATTGGGTATCGTTATTCGTTTTAACGACATCTATAATCATCGAATCAGTTGGTTCATTCATATTTCTTATGTCCCACCTGTAAACATTATAACTACACTATCAGGAAATAGGTATCCAATTAAGTCGTCTATCTATTTATTTTTTGTCTTCACTAAATATGGGTTATATAATAATATACACAACCATTTGACAACCCCGTCAGGTGATGCTGAAAAGAATTCTGCACCAGTTTTTGAATTGATGAAGAGAACGTTTCGTGCAAGGTCTCTATGAGCTACGTGCGGTGGACAAAGTGCTATAGCTTCGCTGCCCTTTCTCATGTCCCAGCAGCCAACCTGATAAAATAAATTATTCATATAATATACATATGAAAGTTCTATAGCATTTGTCATTGCACTATTTTAACATACTTGACCGTTCATCAAACCTCCCACGAGAATGTGTTGATCCCGAGGATTGTATTGTAAATCTAATAATGGTTGAGGTGGCGTTATAACTAACTCTGGTGCGTTGGCGTTTTCTAGGAAATCATTTCAATAAGATGCTTAGAAATCAGTTCGTAAGAAATTCTTTTATTAAAAATATTACTTATAGTTTTACCTATGTCCCAAATATATGAAAATTGAAGACTCCTGGCACATCGCATGAAATTAACATCCGCGTGTGCTGATGCTAAGCGGGCGCCGTCTGCCTGCCACGACAGCGAACGAATTGGCCTTCTAGCCGAACCCGGCTCTCGGTACACGTTAACGGTATGACAACTGCTACGTTCTACGGGAGGGATAGAAGGCAGCTCGGAGTAATATATTTGGTACATATCCACGGCGTTGTTTTGGAGTATATTATGTTCCATACTCTGTAATTTTTTAGAAAAAACATTTTTGTTTAATGCTTCCATCAGAAATTATTTGATAAATTGTTGTATTATATTTACATGTCCCAAATGCATGACGGCATGTATGTAGGCATCGTCTTTCTCAATTTTCCTCCGATATCTCTGGGCCGCTTCAGGGTCGTTCGTATTTATATCCTTAGGCCAGCCGCCTTCTACATGATTTACACCGGAACTTGTATATTCGGCTCTAAAAACTATTAACTTTTTAACTAATACTATTTTGCAATACTTAAACTCCATGATGAACTTTTCAAGATGATTTTAATATTTAGTACATAATTAAAATCATCACCTGACTGAGTTAACCCAATGCTCTGACATAGTGCCAGTGTTCTGTATGCTAACATTTACAGGATTTCGAAGGATATAGTGTTTATACATCGCTGGATTAGGAGGGATATTAACATTCAACTCCGGACCATGATCTGTGAAAAGTGTCTGCCTCCCAAAATGTTTCCTTCGTTTCGTATATTCGTATGTGAATTCACTTTTATCAGATTTTTCCATTGCGTACCGTTTGTTTGTTAACAATATTTCTAATATGTAACAATAAGCATGTGAGTTCCATGCGAAGGTTTGATCGATATTTTCAGAAAGCACAATGTTACTAGGCATTCGGTATTAAGGGTTTTCATTGCTTAAAATGGTGTTTATTAAATAGGTAAATTATTTAAAATAAAAAGTAGATAATTTAAGAATTGTTTTATTAATGAAAAAATTAAATGAATCGACGAAAAATCAATACAAAGGTATTGGATCGGCTGGGGAAGCTTTTCGCAGAGTCAATACAACGAGACGTGGTGGAGTCACAGCGACCTTAGCGCTGCATTGCTCCAAGAGGAACATCCAGCGAACAGCTCCCCTTTCTTCTATTGACATTGCCTTTAACTGTTCTACCTACATTTTACCAAATATAATTATAATACTTCAAATTATTAATCGGAAAATTAGGAATAAATATAGAATTACTTATATATTTTTACTGATTTGAAATTGATATAATAAAACTATGTTCTCACCGAGTACCCGAATGCGTCTTCTAATACTTTAACAGGTAAACGTGCATTAAGCTCGCCCGTGTGGTCTGCGAAACGAACTTTCAATTCTTCGAAGCTTCCATCTCTGTCCAATTGATAGTTTATTATATTTTTTATGTTATACGTTTTTTTTTAATAAGTATGTGTAGGTACATATGTCCTATTTTATAATTTGATATCTATCAATAATTTAAATCGGTAAAGTTCATATCAATGATGATGATGATGATGATGGTCTTCCTGACCGATTTCGGCCACGGCGGCCAATCTCAAGAGAGATTAGCCAACTGCGCAGGAGATATTATAGTGCACAAGTGTGTGCGCAAACACAGGTGCACTCTCTTTTCCTTAGCTCTCATAATCCGATGGCCGATGGGACGGCAATCCGACACGACCGGAAAGAGTTCAGGCGCAGGACCAACGGCTTAACGTGCTTTCTGAGGTACGGGAGTGTACACGCTTCCAACTTCCAGACTCCGGGCTGCTACTGAGAATTTTCTGACAGAAAAACCCAAAAAATATTTATTGGCCCGACCTGGGAATTGAACCCAGGACCACCGAGTCTGCGGCCTTATATCGAGCCGCTAGACCAACGAGGCAGTCAATATGAATAAGGTGAAGATACTAACGTGGTTAGAATTTCTTCTAAATCAATATGTGTCAGCAATGCATGTAGTGCAGCGCAAAATGGAACTCCAGACTTAAGGCGATCCTGTATCTGTGACACAGAGGCCGCACAAGCTCGTTCCCCACTCCAAGCCGCCCAGGTGGCGGCTTCTCCACCATCTGGCACAATATATTCAATATTATATGATGGTATTTTATCATTTTCATTCTTGCCTTTGGCAAATACTTTACCTATCGAGCGGGCGAGATCGATGGAGAAATTTTCTAAATTAGATATAACGTACATGTACCTACCTAGTATCTTAGATAATAACTAATTATATGTTATATTTATAAAATATAAACTGAGTATATAATAGCTGAGGAGAGGCGACTGACTGCGCACGTGCAGACGCAGGGCCTCGGCCTCGGGCGCGTGCGGCTGGTGCGTGAGCACGCTGCGCGCGCACGTCTGCAGGCGCGCCGCGCCGCCGCGCCGCCACACGCGCGCGTCCGCCACGAACACCACGCTCTCCGCCGCCCGCCACGCCTCCGCCCTGCGCCACACCGCCACCCGTTACGTGTCTAACTACTACGGTGAGCTTTCTTTTTACACATTTGTTTGTTAGATGTACCACCAAACCGATGCACGATGGTCGGGGATTTTTTATAAAATATTTAGGCGGACCAAAAAATTGGCCACGTGATGGTAGGTGGCGAAACAAAATAATCACCTTTGAATTGTTTCAATATCGAAAATATCGAGAATGAGCGAAGCGGGGGTGGTATTGTCGATAATTTCAACAGATCGCACCGACATTTCAGCACCTATAAGAAACAGAAAGAAATTTTAAAACTAAAGTTTTCCTTTCAAAACGCTATTATTAATTTAACTCATTTAATGTTAACGGTGATAGCTATACATTTAATTCACTACATGACGATTCAGAAGTGCTCCGCCTGTGAGCCTACGTTAATAAAGAATTATTTGATATTTGCAAGTCAGCTTTACCTGTTTTAGTTTTAATAGTCTTAACAGGTTTCACTGACTTCACAACAACGAGTAAATCTACGTAGACGTCACTTTTTTGTTCTGCAATATATATAAATATTAATTTTGAATTGATCGATTGTTGTAAAATAATATAAAAAAGGAAAGCGTAAAACTTTAACCTTGGAATTTAACAACTTCCGAAAGTCCGCAATATCCAGCACTAGGTTTTGTAGTAATATGCAAGAGTGGTAAGTACATTCCGATTGTGTCTCCATCAAATATGCTTACCTCAGATTGACCTTCATTGAGTGAGAGATAAAATGGAGAACTCACCTTAAAAAAATAATAAGTATATTATACCTATTAATTATATGAAATCGTTGTAAGGTCGTGACTATCAAAAAGATAAATCAAACGAACAAGGCTAAAACAATAACCTACCTGTATTGAAGTGTATGTGTAAAGTATATGACAAATATTAACATAATAATAATAAAAATGTAAAAACACTTATTACAGCATAATCAATAAATATACAAACCTGAGGTCGATATACCTCATTGTTTCCATTCTTAACACAAATTTTAGGCGAAGATATTTCAACTAAAAATTAATAAATATAATAATAATAAATTTTAGTAATATTTTAGATAATACGAAATAACAAAAAACATTTTGATTATACTATTACCGACATCACCAACTAAAAATCTCTCGTAAAAAGTTATCACATAATATTCAGATCCCCAAACGTCTACATTAATTGTATCAATATCAGAATCGCGTAAAGTGAAAGACATAACGCCGCGTGTTTCACCATTTTTTTTCTTAGAACCAATTGTGCGAGGACTATTTTTTGCTATTATAATACCAACGATTAAAGCGTTTTTAATATTAATATTTAAATTATTAAGGCACACTTTTTGGACACCCGCCATATTTTTTTCAATTTCCCGCCAAATAAATAGTTTCATACTCGTACTTTTTTAATCTCATTATCACATCAAATTAATTTTATCGATTTATTGATCTTTTATTATCTATATACATATTTAGTCGGAGTATAGGTATGTACAATAAGAATAATAGCTTTATTTACGATTGAGAAATATTTGTATACTTGTTTCAACTCAACAAATACTATTTTTTATAATATATTGTTAGTATATATATGATATAATAGTAAAATTAAATCACTTTCGCTGGATTTGATAAACTAATTTTGTTCTATTTATAATATTGGTTTAACTTAGGTCACAGGTGTAGTGAGTACCTATTACATACTTAAATTAATTCTGACTCGGTGACAAGCAAAAGTGATTCTGTGGAATCTGTGGTGACAAGTGAGAGTGACAACTGATACTGACAATCATTTGCGACGAGTTGAAATTCGGCGGCAATGGCAAAGTAAAATTATGTGATTCAGAAATTAGAAATTGATATTGTAATTCAATACCTACTCTGATAAGTTAAGTGCGTTGTGTTTTGAATAAAAAATATATTTCAAATAACGTTCAACATGTTGTTTAAAGTGGAATCTGGTCCTGCAGTTACTAAAAACGACAACAATGAATTTGAAATACTTGATTTAGAAAGGCGCACTGTAGATTATACAGATTGTTCTAAACGCTTTTATCAGGTATCCCGTGATTTTTCCCAACAATACGCCCACATATATTCAGCAAGATTAAATACCTTTAGGAATATACTAATTTCTATAGTAAAGAAAAAGTGGTCTGACAAGTACAAAATCTTAAAATTGTGTGAATTACGCGATAAAGGCACACCGTGTATCATAATGGGAACACTTTTCAAATTACAAGAATTGAAGCCGAGTATTTTAAAGGAACTCTCTGATCAACTTGAAATATTACCTCAACCGGCTAGGTTTGTATTGATTAAAATGAAATACTTTCAATAATATGATGTCTTTCGAATTTTGTAACGTAGTTTTTTTTTCTTGTACCATTGCAGGACTCACTTTGTCCACGATACAGATACTTTAGTATTGGAAGATGAACTGCAAAGAATTAAACTATCTGGTGATTGTATTGATGTTAACAAAGTAGTAACAGGTGTTGTAACTGCACTACTAGGTAATAAAAAACAAAAATAAAAACAAATATTTAATAATAAATAAAAGTTAAAAATTACAATATTTTCCAGGAAGTGAGGATGAAGATGGAATTTTTACAGTGAAAGATGTGTGCTGGGCTGGATGTTGTATACAAAAACCATTGCCGAACTTAAATGAAGATAGGTATAGTATATTAAATTTCAAAAATTCAAGTTTATTATACTTCAAAATCAAAACTATTGCATGATATTATGATACTTAAATGCATAAAACTAATAACTAATCCAGCTTCACTTATTATTTTATTTATATTTGTTAGTTATCAGGAAATGATCTGTCTCTTTTGTCATTTCGATTCCAAATGGTTGGAGATGTGTTTTCAATGTGATGATGGGAACTGTAGTTTTCCTAAAATATTTCAAGAATACCTCAATACATTAACATGTTATGTATTGATTCCTAGTAATTAGATGTTTGTTGATAGCAAAGTTTTGAATTTTTAGGTATGTAGTTTTCATGTCGGGACTAAATCTAGCATCAAAAACTGGAAGTCATTTGTTTTCATTAAACTTACTTCTGGAGTGGTTATCTGGTTTTTGTGGGACATCAGACTATCAGGAGGAGGTTTCAAAAGTTGTAAGAGTTGTTATAGCAGGTAACAATCCTTATAATAAAATCATTAACAGTTTTTGTCCTTTCTTAAACCTTAATAGGGTTTGCATAGTAGATTAATTATGTGATTAAGCTACCTTTGTATGCATCATACCTTGTTTTTTTATGTATCATAATAATTTATAAAATACTAGCATTTTGCTCATGGTTTCAACCCCGGTGTTCCCGTTCCCATGGGAGTATGGTGACAAAATGTAGCCTATGTTACTCGCTGATAATGTAGCTTTCCATTGGTGAATTTTTTTTTTAAATCGGCATAGTGGCTTAGGCTTCAAAGCGTAAGAAACAAACAAACACTTTTTTTATTTATACAATTAGTTAGGATTAGTAAATATTAAAATTCATACATTTCAAACAAAATATTTTATTTTGAATACAGGTGGCATGTATGCAAATCAATCAAGTGCAAGTGTGCTTAATGAATCAGATGTAATAGCTGCTTCAGAAGTGGTAGATTCTTTTGCTGCTGCTGTCAGTGCAGTTGTTCCTTTGGACCTAATGCCTGGATGTAAGGATCCTGCGGGGATAATGTTACCGCAAAAACCATTCCACTATTGTAAGTTTTGTAGTTTATAGTTCATTTTATAATTACCTTATTATATATATTTTTAATTTTGATCTGTTGATGAAAAGATATTTTTTTCAGGTTTATTTCCAAAATCAGTAGAATACAAATCATTTAATCGTGTTTCTAATCCATATGAGTGTGATATAGGAGGTATGTATAGCATTTATTCATAAAATATCTAAAAATATATTTAAAACAAGAATTTGATAAATGGTCAAATATAGTTCATAATATTTTGTATATATGTATTATACATTATACAAAAAAAACGGCTTATTATGATTAAGGTTTTAATTGTAATTTGATAAATTTATTTTCAGGTTTTGTATGCTTGGGAACCTCCGGTGAGCCGGTTGCAGATGTTATGCGGTATAGCAAGATCGATAAACCTATAGATGTCATGAAGAAAACATTAGAATGGCGCCATATAGCTCCAACATGTCCAGACACAGTTCCTTGCACCCCATGCTTGGACACGGATCCTTTCACAATTTACAATTGTCCTGCAATTTATTTCACTGGAAATTGTGAGGAATTCTCAACTGAACTTTTTACAGGTATATAAAAATATATTATACATAATATACTTATCTTATTTTATAATCACATCAATAGTCTTAATTTAAAGCAGGTAAAAGTGTAAATCACAGCTACATATTTATAGTACATAATAATTTACAGAAATGGTCTCAGAAACATTTTGCGTTTATTGATTAAGCTTTATGTAATAAAAACATCTTCTTAATTAGATATATTCTCTCTCATGCCAAAGTGCCACCAACCTTGGGAACTAAGATGTAATGTCCCTTGTGCCTGTAATTACACTGGCTCACTCACCCTTCAAACTGGAACACGACCATACCAAGTACTGCTGTTTTGTGGTAGAATATCTGATGAGTGGGTGGTACCTACACAGAGGAGCTTGCACATACTCATTGCAGAGGAGCTACCACCAAAAATTTGTCTAAATAAGTCTAGTAATATTCTCACAAATGCAACCAATAAGTGTCTGATATGACGTGATAGTTGAAAGAATTGCTGTAATTATGAGTATAAATATAATGTGTGATATATTAAAATAAATATTATATTTTTTTAGGGGATGACAAACAGTCAATCAGATTGGTGTGTATTCCTAATTTTTGTGAAACAAAGACAGTAGCTTTTGTAAATTTAAAGAACTTGGAATGCTACAGTATGGTATTTGACTAAATATTGTTTTAAACAAATACAACATTATCAGAACCTGTTGAAGACAAGAAGCTGGCGAACCTTTATAACAAATGTAAAATAAATAAAATGATTTGGCATGTGATAAGCTTAATTTTTCTTTAAATATATACACATATTTTTTCTGATTGTTCTTATTTTTATTTTATAGTTTGATTGAATATTTTTTTTTATATTTTATGCCCTATTGCACACTACAGAGTGGAATCTACATATTTCTATCTTCAAAATTAAGCATATTTAGATTATTTACTTTGTGAGTTTTTCTCCTTGAAATCTGATATTTGGATCGAAAATTTCAATTATTGATTATAGACCTATCCTCAAACTTGACAAACTTAAATTTTACTAATTTTCTACTAAAATAAATTGATATTATCATTGCATTTTGTAAGCCCCGTATATTATGTATATCTTATATAGATTGTTCTCCGTTCAGTATAACGATTCTGTAGTCTGTTCTATTTGCACCCTTGCCTGTTTTATATTAAAATAAGCTGTCAACAGTGCTCATAGACTGTCGGCGTCGCTGTCATTTTTGTCTATTACTCATCATGGTTCACAAGTAGAAAGACGTGTTAATTGTTTTCTTTTGTGCGATAAATTCCACCAAGATGGGTTTCTAGTTTTTTGAACGTTTTGCACACCTGCGTGTGCCTTCACAAATTAATAAAAATGCTGTAAGTATTGATTCATATTATGTAATCTTTTTTATATTCCATCACATAATTGTAAATTCCATAGCGTCGTTATTACGCCATGAATGTAGCTTTCACATGAAACTTGAGTCATGCATGTAATATGACTCGACACTCGTCACGTTATTATAGCTACAGATAGGGGTCTGATTGTAGATCTGTAATCATTACTTTTGATAGAAAATAAATGAATATTTAATTTATTTATGAATAAAAAAAATATCGCAAGTATGTGCATAATAAACAATATTTAAAAATAATATTAAATTGATTCTCCAACTAACTTAACAACAATTTTCAGCTAATTTATAAAGTCATCCAATGATCTATTTATAAATGAAGAAATATAGCCATATGGTTCATGATATTTCACAATATCAATTTTCAAATGTATTTGTAGTACATATTTATTTCAAATAATAACGTGTTATATTCTGTACACTTATCATATTAAGCAATTGTACATTACGAAAGCTAAGTTCGAGAGGCTTGTGAAATAACTTGTATTTTGTAATACATACCTTGGAGTTGTCTGTTATTGATAATTGCTACCTTTCTAATGCAAATATGCTGGTTGTCACATACTGTATCATAGTTTTTAGAATTATTATCATTTTTTACATTTTTCAGTTGAATATAATAGTCATTTATTGTATTTATTTTCTTTTATAGTCATTACATTAATACTAAAAAGTATTTAAGCTTGATAATATTTATATATATAAATTCAGTTAACAATTAAAATGTAATTAATAAAACAATTTAGTCTGTAATATATAATAATAAATGTCAATTGTTACAAAACATAATAGTGTTATTTAACATAAATTAGACATGATCTATTGACATATTTTAATTTCCGCTATATTTCATAAACTAATTATCATACATTGTTTTTTTATTAATCGAGTGATTAGTTATGTATAAACAGTTCATTTATGTAGAACAAAGGGATTTTTTTAAGTATTATAAATTGAATATCAAGACATAGGAAAATGAATGTCTTAAATCATTAGTTATAGTTATTGTTACTCAACATCCTGTTTGTCTGTTCTATTTGTTCATGGGTTTTATACTTAGTTATTTGTATTAATCAATCACAGTAATTCTTGGTTATTTCATTATTTGCATGTAAAAGTACATGTCATTGTTTCCTACATATAAACAAATAGAGAAGTAATGTAAAGGAATATTTGTTTATCATCATTTTGTCATTTGTGCCAGCCCATCTAGTTTGTTATATTTACTAATGAGTTATTTTACAGCTGATTATTAAGGTTTTTTTTTATATTTGAATAATGAATAAACCAGTGCTGTTCTAGACACAAGGAAACATCTTTGATAAAATTTTTATATTTAATAAATAATAATTTATTGAATACTGCCGAGCCGGTTGGCGTGATTGGTAGATGCCCTGCCTTTCACGCCGCAGGTCGTGGGTTCGATTCCCACCCAGGACAGACATTTGTGTGTATGAACATGTCTGTTTGTCCTGAGTCTGGTTGTAATTATCTATATAAGTATGTATTTACAAAAGAAAAAGTAGTATATGTAGTATATCAGTTGTCTGGTTTCCATAGTACGAGCTCTGCTTAGTTTGGGATCAGATGACCGTGTGTGAGAAATGTCCCAGGATATTATTATTATTATTATTATTATTATTATTACTGCTTATTAAAAACACCTTTAAACAATGACAACAGTAAAGTTTTACTAACAAAAATTTTTTTACGAATTAGACTGTTATCATAGCTATATCTAAGTAATAATAGCTTGCAATGAACCAACTTCACCATAAAATAAGGTTTATATTTCTGACATTGCCTATGTCTAGGAGTTGAGGTTACTATTAATTTTATTTCATGCTCTTTAAATAATCATAAATATATAAGGTATTTGGAAATGCTCTTTACAAATTACCATAGCTTATAATATGCACATAACACAAACGAATTACATCTTTTTTCTCATATATCCAAAACAATTTTTAATATATGTATATTGCAGCTTTAGAATGAATAAATAGTTGATAGGCTGAAATAATTGAAAAATTATATCATATACTGTTTATTTTTAAATCTGTACTACACTATAGATAAATAACTAATGTTTATGTTAAACATGAACTGTAATAGCTAATTCTATAACATGAAGTCCAATTAAATACAATTACATAAAAGATAGCAATTAACTAGATGATGACTTCATATTGATTATGAGTACTTTTGTAATTGAAGTTAATTAATAAAATTGATTTTACAACTTTAATTTACATATGTATTTTAATATAATTAAAAAGAAATTGTAGTGCAGCATGTATTTCTGAACTATAATAAATTTAAAATGGCTCATTTTTGTAAACAACATCCATTATAATGATAATTTTTTTTATAGATTTCTGTTTTAAATCAATAACATCATTAATATCTTAATCAATAATAAGTTAATAATGAACATAATTTTTTTGGTTTTACATTTGGTTTCAATAATTTCAAAAAAAGAATCATAAGTGACATAAAAATAAGCACTTTTGTTACGTTATGAATATAATATTATGTTGATTTGAAAAATTACAATGTTTTTGATAATCTCTATAATGTTTTAGTGTATTAATGTATAAAATGGTATCAATTTTCAGTGCCAAAATGGCGTCTTCAACGGACATCTCTGTCCCTCGACAAACATCAATATCATCAAAGGACTTCGACCAATACAATCGGTCTTTACATCATTTTTTGGTGAGTGATATGTTAAATTTTTGTTTTTATATATAATTTAATAATTTTTCTATATATAATATAGGGATTAAATAGACTAACTCTGGCGGAAAGACTGGTTACATCGACATAGCAGTCATGAACAAATGCAGATATTATATAAAATTTTTTTAATAGTTTAGTGATGTGAGCTGTCATTGAAATATTATATTAAGTTTTTATGTGTTTTCTCTTATTCATACTTTTTATTTTAATAAATCAAAGATATAACACATACAAGATACGACAATTACATTTCGATTATTGTATTATAATCGTCGAGATGGTCCAATGGATAGAACACGTGAATCTTAACTGAAGGTCACGGGTTCAAATCCGGGTAAGCACTGCTGTATATTCATCTGTTTAATTAGTGTTCCTTCATCTCTTGCTCAGCGATGAAGGAAAACATCGTAACGAGATCTGCATGTGGTGGACGAAACTGCCACAAGGGTAGTTTAATCCTATCTGAAGTAACTTGGAGGAATTAGCTTCTGCAACCTTTACTTAACAGTTATATATTACGGCCTCAGAAATGTCGGTTACTAGTTAATAAAATGGTTAGTAGTTAATGTATATTAATAAAATTAATATGCTTCATTTTCTATTTTACAGAGTAACATTGACTCGTCTATCAAAAATGAGTGCGAGCCAATGGGACTGGCCGCTGGCTTCGGCCGACGGCCTATTAACTGACAATGAATGCTCTATGCTGCTCGAAGTTGATCTTTTTGACACCGATGGAGGTAATTCATAGTTTGACATATATCTATTGTGGTGTGCTTTACTCTGCAATATAATTTATTGGCATATTTGTTAATCCACATAATTTATATCTTTAATTAATTCATGTCTTTTTCTTAATAACTTAAAATACAAACTTGCTAAAAACAAACTGATCGTAGATTTCTGTTATAAAGGAATAATGTTTAAAAAACCTAGATGATTCAGTGTATAGAATGCGTGGTTACCGAAATTCGGAAGCGGTTTCAAATCAAGTCTACATTTTACTTTAAATAAATAATATATAAGTGAAAGCTAGTCAAGAAATGTTTCAAATGAAATCTTATAAATATAGTTTTTAAACGTCTTAAATACCAACATTAGGATCAACACAAATAAAACAAAACACGATCTAATCGTTATTCGGCCACGGCACCGCGGCACCCAATCCCATAGACTAGATAGACCGTTGTATTTATGTATGTGACCCATTCAAAGTCATATTTTCGTGGTCCAATAGAGCGAAATTGAGACATGTACGACGTTAGATGTTTTTAGGAGCATGGGGTGTTTTTTTTTAACTACGCCTGATAACTTCTTGACAGTATCCGAGATTTGTGGACAAGGACTTGAGACCTACGGTGTTTTAATTAGCAATGAAATGAAATAACAAAACAATAGAGTTCATTATTTACGACGGATAAACGACTTATAATTTAATCCCAAAGCATAATAACATTATAAAACAATTTGCCTACTTTATATATTATAAATATCGGCACAATTTGTCCAATAACCTTTTTAAGTAATATTTTATAGGATAATAATTGTCACAATAAAAATGCGCGTCTTTTATTGATTTTACTATTGACGGACAATTGTAATAAATACTAGAGATTCATAAATAGCTACTCGGGAACAATAATTTAAATTTTGGAGCACGGGACATCTTTATCGTTTGAAGAATCTGTTATTCAACTGACAAATAAATGCTTTGGATTTTTATTTTATATTTGATTTTATTGTTAATAACCACTTCACGGGTCGGACACATGTTTTCTTACATCCTGTATATATATAATATAATAAAAAAACTTCTTAAACTTACAATACTTACTTACTACAAATATGTATAGTGAATTCGCCAATCCGCAATAGCCTATATTTTTGTGTTCCGGTTGAAAGGGTGTGTGAACCAACGCAATTACTGGCACTGGGGACACAATGCCTTGTACTTTTGTATTCCGGTTTAAAGGTCGTGTGAGCCAGTATTATTACTGACACAATCCATAATATATAAATTCTATAGTTGCTAGCCCGTTGATGTAAGAATTAGTTTATATTCCTTTCTATATCATCTCTGTCACCAGACTATCGACGTGCCTCTCTGTCTGCCTTTATATATTGAACAAATAAAATATATGGATTTCATAATGATCCGTTTTCTAGTTTCCCTCGCAACTATATATCCTCGTACCTATCTAATATATATCATATTGGAGGAGGGGGTTCGTTTTATAATATGTAGTCAGTGAAACATCTACCACAAATAGTATTTATTTATAACATTGCATAGCAAATGTTCGATACATTCTTAAAAGTATAGATAACATTAAATATCAATCAAATGAAATTAAACAAAATATATTTGTTAAACATCACACATGTTAAAAAACCTTTTCTATATCAATTATTTTTACTAGATACAATGTAAAAGTCTAATTTCTTTATAAGTATAGATTAACTATGAGGTCTTGATATATTTTTAATACGTATAAAGTTAAACTATCGTAAGTCTTTAAACTAACAAAATAAATTTTCTTATTCTCTAATTAAATTTATTAATCCAAAAAAAAACAGAAGCGATATTGGAATAAAAGTATACGCTTTTTGGCTAGTCCTCGAATGCGGGTCCCCTAGGACCGGTATTTTGTAGGACTAGGCATGAATCCGGGGTTGCATAAAGTGAAGGTCGTTTTCTTTAAAATAACTTTATAAAGTGTAGTCAAGGTAACAAAAATAATTATTTCTTACTTTTAATATCGATGTATAACAGTTTTATTTACATATTTATCATAGTAGTTGTATACATACATACCATATAACCGTTTTGCAAGTATATACAACACAACAGTTTTACAAACCAAACGAATATCATTCTTAAGTTGGCATGTCATGAAAATGAAAGCATTTTTAATTTAAAACTACATAAGTTTTTGAATACGTCTTAAATTTGTAGTGTTTAATTTTTATTTAACAATATATTTATTATTGTCCGTTATATAATTTAGATCTCGCATTCAGAGCTCGCTCGCTCATTGACAGAGCTTTGTGCAAGCTCGTCTGGGTAGGTACCATCCACTCATCAGATATTCTACCGCAAACCAGCAGTACTTTGTATTATTGTGTTCCGGTTTGAAGGTTCAGTGAGCCGGTGTGGTTACAGGCACAAGGTACATTATATCTTAGTTCCCAAGGTTGGTGGCACATTGGCGATGTAAGCCATGGCTAACATTTCTTGCAATGCCAATGTCTATGGGCGCTTGTAACCACTTACCATCAGGTGGCTCATATGCTCATCCACCTACTTATACAATAAAAATTCAATTCAATGATATCACAATGATTTAGAAAATAATACATATGGGTAAGTCTAATATGTTATTTTATTATAATGACGATGACACAAAGTATTACGCTAAATACACGATTTAAGTGAAGTTAAATGTAAATTACCAAAAAACGAAACTACTTTTCTATATAATTATAATGCTATATGAAATATTAGTCATTTAATTATTTTTTGTGGGCAATATTTTTTTGTATAAATAAACGTATTACGTTGTATGTGTTATTTCAAGTAAAAAACTCGTTTGAATACAAATATACAACACATTGTATGAGAGTTTTGTAGATTTACTTTTCTGCAGATATTATCGATGTTAGAGATATATCACAAACTTTTATCCGTTTTATGGAGAAAGAACGCAATTACTAGTTTAGTTTGTGTCCCTACTTAATATTTATCCTTATCGAAATAAATAATATTAACTTTACCATTATGTTATTACGACCATAATCTATTTATTTAAGGTCAAAGGTTCAAAACTTATGACGCACGATTATTGTACGATCGTTTTTAAATGAATTTTACATTTTAAAACTGACAAATAGACATGTTTTATGTTATCGATCTAAGTGTTTTATAGAAAATAATAATATTTTTCTGAGTACGTTACTATTTACAAATACATAGGAATATAGTATGCGTTTCAATAAAGTTTTATTCAAATACACTTAGAAATTCATGTTTATATATTTATTGTGGATGCATTGTTGGCTGTATGGTAAAATCTATATATAAATAATAGACAAAGACACAACAGCTTACTACCATTTTCTCATGTATTTTTTGGTAGTTATAGAGGTGTTCTAAAGTTATTAATTAAAATAAATTTATATATTATTTGTGCCTCAAAATTTAATTTATGATTATCGTTGAATATAGATGATAGAACACCAATGCTTGACTTAATATTAGAGTGTAAGTAAATTTACTGACTGTTGACTTACATGTATACAATATATGTATATACTTAAATATACAAAGTCTTAAGCTGCCTTAAAATTTAATTACCATTTAACTAAAGTAATATTTAATGCTAACCGCTGTATTGATATAATTTAAATGTCAACGTTCACGCTCGTATTTGTTTTAAGAAAGTATAACAGAAATATCTCTAGAAGGTCAAATAATTTTGTATGTTGTAACTTGTTTACATTCGTCGGTTACCATAATAAGATTCGTTTCTCATTAAGAATGTGAAATAAAGGTTAGATTAATAAGCAGGCCATGGTTCTATGCCATGGAACATTGTTGATTTTGTTTAATCCATTAAAACGACTTATTATTAATTTTTTTTTAAATTAATATTAGTACTATTCAGAGTTATTTCATTTTTTATTTGTTATTTAATAAAATAAATATATTAGCTTACATAAAAGTAAATTTATAGATGTCTCATGGATGTTATTATAATACGTATCTCGTTAAAAATGTTGTTAGAATATTTTCATATTATTGAGTTGTTTTACTTCAGTTTTCAGATATTTTTTTAAACTTATTGTCATATGGGTCTCAAACTAACAATAAATTAGAATTAATGTAATAACCCGCAAATGTAATAACCCCAAATCCTCTCGATGTAAACGTTTGGAGCTTTTATTTTGTTTGTAATTTTACTCTTGACCACAATCGGAACTGTAAAGTCAAGTCGGCGACGTACACCTAACCTATTAGACCGAGAGATACTGACACAATTTTTCCGGTCATTTGTACCAGTATGGGGACTCTACAGGGGCTTAGTTACGTAATGACAAAAAGGAAAATTATGTTCATAGCGCTGATGCTGCGGCCCAATCGAGTGGGCCTTAATCGAACCTATCGTATAAATTACCGAATTCAAACAATATGTTCCACAAAAATTATTGTATTTTCCGATAGTCGGTGAAAAAAGAAGTAGACGGTAGTGTAATGCCATACTTCTCTGGCGTGACTTACAGTCCGCCATACCGACGATAACATGTTATTTTAAAATAAATAATTCAACCATTTGTACCAGGCTAATTTTTGCACCGATAAAATTATCGTCGAGAAGCCATTCACGAAAATCATGCCATACTTTTCCAACAGTTCCAAATGGCCGCCATACCGCCGCAAAGGTGTAATTTTTTTACTGAAAATTGACATTATACGAATAAAATGTTATAATTAGCTTTTGTTTTTAAAATATCGCTATCTACTTTACGTATTTATTTTTAAAAATCATCCACGGTCGTCCCGTAAGATTTTCATGTGTCTTTCTTAAACCCATCTTGAAGTAAATAACAGGATAATACTTATGTATTTTAACGCATAATATCTTGAATTTGAGGATCGAAAATACATTTGTTTCAGCATTACTTAGACAGCGTAATATTATTTTTCAAGAGTAAGGTATATCTTTATTAAGAGCCTTGTCAAATTTTAGTTTGAATATTGAAAAATGTCCCAAGATATTATTATTATTAATATAATGTTTATCGATGGTATAATTACACAATTACGTGACTATGAAAATTGTGGATTTTATACTAAAGTTTGTCGAAAATTATACAAAGTTAAAACAAATTTAAACTTTGTACTGGTAATATTGACATATAGAATGGGGGAAATTCAATGAACAAGTAATTAAAGCTGGTAAATCATTAAATATTTATAAATTGCATTAAAAAGATGATATTGTATTAAGCTGTTCTTTATTATCATACATGTGACATAATGAACAAAATCACTACGGGCTATCACTTTTAAATTCTATAAATAGATTCAGCGAGCCGAAAACTGCAGATACAGTACATTTTTGTGATATAATACGAGTTAATATTAGTCGTGTTATTATCGAATATTCCTGTACTAGTTATTTATACAGAAATACCTATATTGTCGCGTAGCTGTTTCATTGCGTTCCCACTATGATGATGGAAACTGTAGTCTTTTCAAAACATGCCTATTCCTTCTCTATAATTAACGTATGTGTTTTGTTTTTAATAAAAACATTATTAAGACGTGTCCTTTGTCTATGACTTTGTACCAACTTAAAAAAAGTAGAAGGTTCTCAGTATGGTTTAAAATAAATACAATCATTCTAATTATTCAGTAATGTATTAAACATTTTTTTGGAAAATCTTTTTTTTTGTTTGAAGTATACCAAGTACCCATTTCAATTGAAGAAGAAATACCACCCCATATTAAGAAGAAATACCACTAATTATTTATTTGTATTCTAAAATATTAACTGAAGTAGTCGAAATTAGGGTAGGTATTTTTAACCAAATGAATACTTAGTATATTTCGCTTTTTTATAATATATTACATAAATGGTATTATTATAAGAAATAAAATAGTGTTCAACGTAACAGGCGTTCTATTTTAATGAATATCATAATTATCTTAATTGTTTTATTATTCCTCGTGTGACCGACGCTCAGCCCCCCACAGATTCACCTCATGTACAGATAGCTGCGGGTCAATAATTGACATGTTATCCTACTCATATATGTGTATATTTATTAAACAGATTTTATATACTAAAGTTATATAATCAATTAATTAATCAATGCGCCCCCCCGGCCATGGTAACTAAGATGTTATGTTCCACGTGCATGTGCAAGTATACTGGCTTACTGACCTGTATTTGTAATAAATATAAATAAAGTAAACATTTGGTATTATTAGGTTTAGGAATAATCAATGATCAGGTGTCAACATGGATGCTAACTAGTTCTGGAACATTTTATCATTTTCATCAGGAGAAAGAAGATTTTTCTGAATTGTTTATGGTTGGGTATGTTATGGTTACAAAATGAGTTAATTATATATTCGGTTTTAATTGACTATTAATTATTAACTCGCTCAAATACTCTGATTATATGTACTAAATATAATTTCTACAACAATTCAACAACATATTTCCCTTATTATTGCGTTATAATTCAACTTAAATAAAAATATTGCTATTCCTCACGTGTGATGTTAAAAGATATTATAACTACTATCAAATAAGTTTAATGTATGAGTAACGCCACAGTCAATAAATGAATATTTTTAGATGTTACGATAACGTTTATATGAGTAGGTACGACTAAGAACTCTTATAATGTTTTAACACGTGGTATCGACCATGTGAGCTGTAGTAGTAGTATTTAGTTAAATCTCAACATTCAGATAATTAATTTATTCGATCGAATAAATTAATATCTCTTTATTCATTTTTATTTCTATTAAAACAGTAAAAGTTTAAAAGTTTTTCATATTATTCGATTCAAAATGTTGTCAAAATTAATCACATTCGAGTAAAAATGTTCCATTGAAACGATAAATTTCCACTATCATTATCAGTCGAGTCTTTGTTTAAATTAAAATGTTCTTTTGTAGTTGCCATGCTAGAAGCGTGGGTGTGTCTTGATAATCATTTGCCTGCCGTGTGATTGGTTTAATAATGTTTATATTAAACAAGATGACGTCACGAACAGTTCAAAAACATATTTGTTTTTAGCAAGTTAACCCTGTGCATGTTTTTAATGGAATATCTCAGAGTTTACTGTTTTCCTTTTGTTTATCTTGTTTCCAATGAAAAGCGTCCCGATATACGTTGTCTTGTTTGTTCAATTGCTTTTATTAATAATATAAGTTAAATAAATCTTGAGTTTTAAGTAAGACATTTAATTTTTATCAAACTATATAACATATAATTTTAGTAAAGAATGATTGGTCTAAAAGTCATACATTTTTATTATTATTTATTAGCCCAAAAATAGTTTTATCAACTAGAAAAATATTCATGAAGTATTTGATTCATAGTATGTCTATGTTCAATATATGATTTTTCAAAATACCTTATGTAGAATAATTAGTTTAACCGAATTATTAAAACTGAAAACTAAAATGTTTATTATATATATAATTAATAAAATAAAAAAAGAAGACAAAATAAATATATGATATTAAAATAAATGTGTGTTATTTTCGATTAGAACAATGAAAACGGGATTGAACGTGAATCAGTATACATGTTTTTATAAGAGTAGTTGTTGTGACATTATCAAATAAGATTTAAAGGCATCACGACATCTGGGCGTTTCTTTGACGTAATATAGTGTGACAGATACCGTTCATATATATATATTGACGTCTTCGGCCCCTCTTCGTATTTTGTACGTTACTTATCTAAGCTCCTTACCTTGAAGCCTCTTCCATTTATTAACGCGAATTCTATATCATTCTCGTTACAATTCGTATCAGTGTAACAAGACTTGTTCGTTTGTTTCGAATTTAATTTCAAAATGTGTTGTTACAAATGTAACGGAATGTGTGATTTGTGTAGAGAATTTCAATTATCACTCATTCAAAGTAAGATTTTGTTCTAATTATGAATATATGTGAATTGAATAGTGCATTTTAAAAAAGCTTAGCCAAAATTAAACACATGTCAGTGATACCACTTTAGCACTTTAGTTTCTTAGATTATTTAAAAACGATAATATGTATATTAATATTTTTTATTTTCAATAGATCTACTAAAGAATTATCCGGGCGCTGCTCCGAAGATCGAATCTGGCAAATTGCTTCAAGATGACATATCAAACACTATGTACCCCCCATCACCGCCAGAGATCAAGCCCAGCCGAGCTGAGCTTGCGACTGATCTTCTGCAGCAGCTAGAAAATCAATGCAAACAAGGTATGTTGTTCATCACCAAAATGAACAATTAGTTTTATTATTAACATAGATTTAAATTAGATGTACACGAATTTATTTGGCCATACTTATATGAATATGAAGTATATGAAGCATATAGAATATGAAGTAATTTATTACTAAATTGACCTTAACCTAAGGTAGTTATTAAAGACAAGATAAAAGATTGTCAGTGTATTTACATTAGTTAAGTTACTATTTTAATGGTTCTTATTGTTAGCATCTTCATTCCAAACCGGAGATACATTTTCATTTAATATATTGTCGCACATAATAATGGCGACTCAAAAGAGCATATAAGAAGCGAAATGAACTATATTATGATTTTTATTAATATAGAAATATATATTAATGTATCTTTATCAAATAATTCCTAACATCCACTTAAGCGATTGTATCAGCGCGTCGTTAAAAAGTTTAATACTTTTGTGATTATATTTTTTTTTCGAAATGAAGGTAGTACAGAAAAGAGTTGATATTCACAAAACCAAACCGGGTAACGTCTTTATATGACTAGCTGTATAATCATAAGTTCCTGAGATTAGCCGGATCAAACAAACAAACTATTCAGCTTTGTATATTATTATAGATTAATAGATAAGTCATAGATTTAATTTTCCCTGTGCAAACAACTTTATCTCGATATTCAAGTTTCGCGATGTAATAATATGATGAATTGATGATGCTTAAAATAATATAATATAGAAACTTGACATATTATTACTTGCAGAATATGCACATATAACGAGTCCTACTTGAAATTTAAAAATACATATTTCCTTAACTCAGAAGTTTATTATATAGTATATTTGTCTCCTGCATATTATATTTACAATTCGTTTTACTTTATAACCTTATTAAATATTTTTAAAATATGTTGACTTTTTGGCTATGTAAATTATTGCTAATAAAACTACATATTATATTGAAAATAAAATAACATACTAGTTAATTTTAATTAGTTCTCCCTCTAAAGGGTGTACTGCATAAAACCATCTCACGCCTAACATATTTGGTATGTGTGTGTTATTACATTGAAGCATAGTAATTGAATTTTATTACCAGTAAGGAAAATAGTAGCAAGAAATGAATGCAATTTAATATGAATACTTATATATATATATCCATAAGATATTAATCTAAATTACTCTGTTATTGCTAATTAATTCATTCACGTTACAACACTAAAAGGGATTTCTTCATATTGTACACTATTAAAAAATATATATCAGTCGATAGTATGTTCTGAACATACATACTGGGATTCTTTAATTAATTAAATATTGTCTGTCTGACATCTGTGCACGTATGACAAGGAAACCTTTGATAAATTTGAATGAATCTCGGAATGATGATAACCTATTTCCTGGGTCAACGTGAACTATAATTTTTATCATGATAAGCGAGAGGGTTTTCAAGGGATATTGAATAATTGTACTTCCATAGATCATATATACACGAGAATTTATAGTTTCTGCTAAATAAATAATAGAAGTTATTTAATATAATTTTGAGGATTATTAAAAGTCGACCATTTGATACAGTGTTGCCATGTCGAAAAATAATAATTGAAATGTCAGTTATAATAATAGTATGATTGGAAAAAGACACCGTAATACTTAATTGAAATTGTAGAAAAATTTGGTTATACTTTAGTTTTATGATTATAACGCAATAAGTTGTAGTGTAGAAAAATGAAGAAAACAAATATTTCGGTTTAATGAAATTGAATTTACGAAAAACTTGTTATATTATTTTAAACAAAGCCAATTATCGCGTCTTTTCGCGTCGTTCTTCCGAACTGACTAATAGACATTAAAAATGTAACGTATACATTTTTAATGTGCAAGTCACCATTATTTAGTTAATTATCTGAAAATGTTTTATAATTCATTCGTACTTAATTTGATTATTATGATATTATATTATATTATGTAAAATTTAATATTTTGCACATGTCTCGTCAATAGCTGCTTTGAGGGTGAGAACATGTCTTTTCGCTTAAACTACGCATACATATATTTAATAAAATTAAATTAAAAATATTAAAATGAGGATTCATTTTGGCACATAATGTTAATCATTAATAGTAACATAATTATGAATGGTAGCGGTTTTAAAAAAATTCACACCCCCTGTGTTATACTGGGATGGATCGATATGTAATTTAAAACTAACTCCCAGTAATTTGTACCTGCTGTTTAGGTTTATATTTTTAGGCTTCTCTCGACAAAACTACGCGGAAGAGCATATGGGCCACTTGATTGTAAGTGGTCACCAAACCATAGACAGTGGCATTGTATACTTCTTAAAAAAACATTGCCAATGCGCCTCAAAACTTGGGATCAAAGATATTATGTCCCTTGTGCCTTGTAATTACACTGGCTCACTCACCCTTCAAACCGGAACACAACAATACCGCTGTTTTGCGATAGAATATAGAAATTATACGGTTAACTAAAATCATTGAAGATTGGCCACTACATACAGATTAATTATTATATAATATCGATATAATGTATGTATTATATAATTATCTCAATAGATTAAAAGGACACACCCCTGATCTTATTTATACGAGTGTCATGTGCGCTTAGCGTGATTCGTTTACTTTATCTGTAAGCTGTAGCTACTAATTAGTAACTATAGTTTAGTATATTGTTGAGATAATTATGTTATATGCGGCTTTTATCGATTTAATGAAAATAAACTCTCAAAGTAAAATTATATTAAATATATATATTTATTTGCGTTATCAAAACGTCAGTTACTTAAACTTTATAAAAATTAGTGAACATCTGTTTATCACAACAGAGCTATAACTATACAGAATGTAATTGCTATTAAGGGTTCTTGGCACTTCATATTAAAAATTACTATAGGTCTACTATGTTCAAGTATGCAAGTTCGTCTGGTTAGGTACCACCCACTCATCAGATATTCTACCGCAAAACAACAGTACTCGCTATTGTTGTGTGCCGGTTTGAAGGTTATCTTAGTTCCCAAGGTTGGTGGCGCATTGGCGATGTAAGAGATGGTTAAGAACTCTTACAATGCCATTGTCTATGGGTGTTAGTGAACACTTAAAAAAAAATCTTCCCGATTTTACGTACAAGTAATAAGATCTCATCTTTTTTTTATAACATTTAATAATAATTATCGTGTCATAACTAGAAATTGTAACAAAAACCCTGTCCGACCCGGGAAGTGGTTATTAGGTATCGTGATACGGTTCTATTTATGTAATCATTTTTGAAATTCTCAGCAAAAAATTTACCCCGAAAAAATTAATTTAATAACCTGTATAATTTTTTTTTTGTTAATATAATCTTCTATTTATATATTAAACATCAAATATAAGATATTTCAATCAAATTTGGTGTTCTGTATTTTCAAATCTGGCGTAAAACTTGGTACGAAGATTATTTTTAAAGAGTCTGCTAAAATAATGTCTTGTCCAGCTTGTCTCGAGTCTTGAACGGAAAGTCGGATACGGTTCTAGTAATGTAATATGTTATCAGTTAAAAATAGAACAAGATGAAATCATTAAGGTTTCTAGGATGGATATGTGAATAGAAAAAAAAAGATTGTTGTGCTGAATGTGCAGTTTTCATTTGTACACAGTTACTGACTTCTGGGTGGCTTATGGTGACTTTTGAGTTCTTTGACTTAGATAAAGTTATTAGGTATAGAGTTTTCCATTTGACGCTGTCAATGTTATATTAAAGCAGTACTATGTAATTAATTGCTTTGAAAATACTACAGAAAAGCATTTCAATAGCAGCCCGGCATGGAAATAATTTTGAAATAACTGTACCAGTATCAAAAAAGGACAGACCTCCTAGGAAAACCGGAATTAAATTCAATACGGCCGAATACTGAAACGTCCCTCAAAGTTAAACGCTACTTAACATTGAAAAACTCCAAAATTAATATGCGAAATTCTAAATTAAGGGCGTCTCAAATAAATAAGTTGCATATTTAATATTTAAGTTTCAGTGTTCGGCCGCTAGACTATTTACATCTCTACAGATTAATTGTATTTTATGATTAGTACTATTTTATGTATTACTATAGTTTCAAATCGCCTTAGTTATATTAATTTAAATACGCGCATAAGAACATTTTTTTTATTTTTTAAAAGAATAAAAAAATATAGTTATACGATAAAAAATATGTCGAAGAAAAGAATGCGATTGCAGTAAAATTGTTGCATTTGCTGTAGTATGAGTTCAATTATGTATTCAGTGGTTATAGCCGAGACAAGGAGGGGAAAGGCGCGCCGTTTCGGCGTTGACATTGTATGCGCGCGCGCACTCAGTTGTAGCGTGTCTCGCGCCGCGTCTGCAGGTTCTCTATACCCGTGACAATAAATTCAATTCGAGAAGCACATTACGGGCGCTCGCGCTCGGCTCGCGACCTATGCCTGCCAACGTCCATGCGCCTGTTGGACGCCGTTAGAATGAAGTACCACTATCGCTGCATTTGGAATAAGGAGATAGTGTTCAATTCACAAAAACTTGTTAAAAGACGTTAGGTTTACGTGCCCGATTATTGATTTTCAACGACGACTATAGCTCGCAACACGAGGATTCCAGTTTCTGCAATTCCACTGCCCATTTATAATCGTATAGAAGTAACCTTAGAACTGTATTATAGCAGTAAGAACATTTATAGAGGACAATTATTTGTTAATGTCGGACTTCGTAATGGCACTTGCAGATCTGTATGCTGGTACGTGCTTTGAGCTATTTGAAATGTGTCAATATGAGATGGTTTGTTTTGATTTTGTTGTGTTTTTCGTAGGTTGAGATTGAGATCTGGTTTCAAGGTCTTAACGCTCTAATACCTGCTGTGTTTTTACTTGAGACGCAATTACTGATTGTAAATTAAATATTTATACTTATTTGGTTAACGTTTCATGATTTTATATATATTCATCAAAACATGGATGACATGTATGTCAAAGAATAACAGAAGCGCGTCGTCTTCAAAGCATTGTTTATTTATGTATGTAATGTAGTTGTTTGATTGGCTTTAGGACTTGCGTGAAAGGTTAAATTCAAATGATATATCTTTAAAATCGCAATAAACAAGATTATTGATATAATTATAAAAAATGCATATTGTGTTATGATCTGCGAAATGTGTCGCAGATTCAATGCGCATAGCTTGAAGTTATTTAGCATTGCATTAAGCAGGCTGTTATTTCTGACGCGTAATTTACCTCATTGAATTCACGTGGCGCTAGAGCCCGACATACAAGGTGCTGAGGTGTGAAGCATGTTCAATTGTTTAATTATTTCTCGTACGGTGGTTTGTTTGTTATGTGCGCGAGCAATTAATACGTGGAACGAAACCTTTCCACGCTTGTGCCACGACAAACTGATAAACCAGTTCGCTTCCAAGGCGACCTCGTTCGTTGTTCGCCCAATAATTAAAGCGACTTATTGGCTACTTGTTTTCATTCCTACGCATTGATATAGATTATGACCTGTTAGCGAAGGCGTGTTGTTATTGGTTTGATATACTTAAGTAATTTACGATTTACTTTTGAATTTATTCCACGATAAATATGTAGCATTCGTGCATGTTTATCAAGTAAATGCAGATATTATAATGTGTTGTCCGCCTTTATTACATGATTATTTAATATTATGTTGTTTATGGGGTATTGAATATATTAGGATGGTAGTGCTTAACATAAATATATGTTGATACTATGCTTGATACTCTGTTAAATAACATATACATAATGTTACCATATATAAGTCTACCACGAATTATGTATATTATATATCTAATTTTATTTTTCTCAAGACATTAAAAAGTAACTAAATTCAACAATAACTGCAGATTAGGTTTCACTTTTAATTAGTATATTAATAATAAATTTGTTTAAAGTATTCTGTAAAAGGAAATTTATTTTTGGTGTCGCAGAATAAAATTTATCTAGTATTATAAAGCTAGGGGCACATCGGTGAACTTTGTTGATTGCGAGAGTTTATCAAAGGGGTCAGCGGTTAATGCGCCTCTCGTTGCCTATCTGTGTCGCTAGCTGTACACGATCGTTGAAAATGTAATAAATCTCGACGAGAACTAAACGACTTTTGTATTGTTTATTGAACAAAATGTTTATTGTGCGTTTATTGTACACTCGTTAACATGATACTGTACGTAGAGTACGAGATTCGATATTAGATAAAATATGCTCTTTCAATGCTACAAATTATTCTTTGAATTCTTACAATGCATCTATATGCATCACCCTTATGTATCGCCGTAAAAAAGAATCAGTTTCTTGCCCGCTCAGACATGTTCTCAATTACTTTCAATTGGTCATAGTGTGTACGAGTCTGTCAACTGTATTAATAAAAATACCCTGTCGATTGTTAAACAAATAGTTGTACAGTTTATCAGATAAATTACGAATCTACTACGTTTAAATTGTCACAAGGAAAATTATTAATATGCGGTACGCATATTTTAACAGTGGTCTTTACCTAGTATGAGATAAATGAATAAAATAATTACTATAAACGAAAACGGGTTTCTACATTTAAAGAATATGTTTATATTATCACTAATATTAACTACGAACTGTAATAATATTTGAAATTATTTGTGTTTTATAAATTTTTCACGACCTCCGTAAGTAAAGTTAGTAATTGATAAAGAGAATGCAATCCAACAATCAAGGAACAATAAATGTTTGACCTTAAGAAAATAATTTAATTCAAGAGTAGTTAAATAATTACTATTTTTTTATTTTATATGATAGGTCAACAGAGCAACGTAACAGTTAAGAAAGGACGACTTGGAAATAAACTGTAAACATTTAATTATTATCACGTTGTTTATGGGGTAACAAAATAATAAGGTTACAGTAATCTTGAAATTATCATAATTGAAGGATTGAATAATTATTGCCAATGTGAAATGTTTCGATTGCATTGAACCAATTGATTATTTATGGTATTCGCGATAGCTGACTGCGTGCAACATGAGATCTTGTTTATATAATTTCGAGAGCTTACTCGACACTCGCTAAATACGCAAGATACTCAGTAGTCGGGCCTAGTAATCGATGACATAATATTTACAAAAAGAATTATGATAATTTGAAATTGTAGAGATAATAAAAATTAATTTCGTTACAAATAATTTACAGTGTGTCAACATTCACTGTGTCTACATGTTTGGACTCGAGCCTGTTGAAATATTTTGAAATATGCAGATCTTAATATAGAACGACGTTTAAGAATTAAGCTTATTTATTTAAGTATTATGATACTGTGGGTTGGCACTGCTGTGCATATATTTGTACGTATTTATAATTTTATAGTAAATACATTCGTAGATATTATAATTATTCTAAATGAATGTAACTCTAGGTTTTTCTCCTTGTGTTTAGTTACGTCGTTAAGCTTGCTCATAGTTTTGTATTCATTTATAACAATGTAATGTCATTAATGTATACAGTTTGACAGTTGGACTGCAACACAAGGAATAGCAACATTTATTAGAAAGCATTCGATGTAAAATAGAGGTTTATAATAACTACTACTGTTTTGCAATGGAATTTGTAATACTATTTTAGGAAATTATTTTCATTATTCTTGAAATATCTGTTTATAGGTAACATTATTAATTATTTTTATCATATTAATTACAGAAAACATATTTTCAAACTGGTTGGAAGAAAAAGTTGAGCTTCCCATCTTCGAAAACATCTCCCAAGTGCCCGAGCGTGTGGACGTACAGCAAGTAGCGCTGCCCCTACCGACGTACGCGCCACAGACGGTACCCCAGCCGACCGAAGAGCTACTGCGAGAGTTCGAAACGGTATACGGCGCCGTCGAGTTGACTCACCTCACGCCGCCGCAGAGCCCGCCCGGCCCCGCTACTCAACTCCTGCTCAGCTACGCACAGCAAGCACAGTGCGCCTCTATCGCACCCGTACTGCACCCCACTCCGGTGGTGGCAGAGCAGTGGCCCGTCGCTCCCACGCCGGTCGTGCTGTCGGAATACGACTGCGACTCCCAGCTCGAGGAACTGGTTCGCCACCGCGCCGCTCAACTAGCGTCCCCGCAGCCGTCCGCTCGCAGCGCGTCTAATTCGCCTCGTTCGTCCCCGCGTTCGTCTCCGCCGTCGTCGCCGCGCTCGTCGTCCACCGACGAGGAGTGGTGTGCGTCGACTCGCCCCAAGCCGTACTCGCGTAACGTCGACGATCGCCGTTCGCGCAAGAAGGAGCAGAACAAAAACGCAGCCACCCGCTACCGCCAGAAGAAGAAGGCAGAGGTCGAAGTGTTGCTCAACGAGGAGCAGGCGCTGCGCAATCGTCACGTCGACCTCGGAGAGAAGTGTTCGGACCTCCAGCGAGAGATTCGGTACCTCAAAGGGCTTATGCGCGATCTGTTCAAGGCGAAGGGACTCATAAAATAGAAATTTCCTCTACGAATCAAGTGAAAAATTATACGCACCACACGATTCAAACGTGGTGTTTTGAATTATATTCAAACAGAAGTTAAGGAGTTTATAAAATTAAGATGATATATCTACATTTAATTTCTAGTTAAGCTAGATAAGTTGTCTTGTTTGCATCTTACACCTAACGTCGAGCAGCATAAGTCATGCATGTAATTTCGTCGAGGGCAACATCTCAGCAATTTAACATCTAATAAATAACATCATAGGAGGCGCTGTCTTCTCATCATTCATTTTCTTAAATATAGAGGATAGGTTGCATTCATTGTTATGAAATATGAACGTTTAAAAATTGTTCGAAATTACAGCAGCACGTTATTTGGCTTTGTGCAGTTTATATTTTTTCAAAAACATGGAAAATGAAGTTTTGTACATAAGACTTTTATGAAATATCTATCTCTGTTCTATTTTCATACAATTATAAGGGATGCGACGGCGGAGTTATGTTGTTTTATTTCATTACATTTTTAAATTTTTCTTTCAAATTGTTTAAATAAATCTCAGCGATAATTAAGCTTGTCTTAAGCGGTTTTGATTGTAGGTATTATGCAAGATAAGCGACTCTGTTACAAACACTTTTACTTTCTCTATATCACATTTTTCACATTATTATGTGCAAAGGGACAATAAATGAATATTGTTATGTAATAAATACTAGATTTCAATACAAATAAAATGGAATCCTACTCGAGTATCAAGTGGCAGTATAAATTATACGTATTAGTTAAATATTAAATAAAAATCAATTCCTTAACGGGTCTGGATAATAGTAAGTCCAGTAATCTATGAATCTCTATCTGAATTGGACTTCGTTATAACAAAAAATACTTTCTATGTGGCTAACCACACACAAGTAACGTAACCATACATTACATTTCTTCGTATTATATGCAATTTTATTTATACTTAATCAAATATTTCCTACTTAACAGATAACGGTCTGTAACTCGGCCAATAAATTATTTAAATTAAATTTAAACAAGAAGGTTTTCTAAAAACAAAGTTGAAACTTTGAACTTTTTTTAATCAGTCTATACATCCAACTGAGAGGGTCGTAAGTTAGAAGGCATATGAGCAAGTTTACAGGATACATATAATAATTTTTCAATAAATGTAACAAAATAGTGTATACTTCTATAATTATTTCCTAGCTACCTAGGATTTCAAGAAGGTAAGTTAGGCTATAGACTGGACCTTGACAAATTAGTGTTAATTACGACATATTTGTTGCTACAAACACTGAACGACGCCAGTTAATTGGGCAGTGTAAGAAATTGCCGGAAACGTTTCTTATAGGGTTCATTTTTAAAGTAAGAAAACAGTGTGGTCAAATATATAAATTCCTTTCCCTCTATTTCCATTTTATAGTCAAATTCATCATCTTATATCGTTGTATCCTTATTTAGCATTTTTATCGTAACGGTATTAAGGATCATTTACTCTTGCACATAGCAAAACATTTTAACACTATTTATTGATTACTTTATTTTCATCCGTGCATCTATATAGTATCGTTTTATATGCGGCGGAGTTCTTCAAGTTGCTCGTATCACCACCACAACACGTCATGACTGAGTGACTTTAATTAGCAGCGAAGGTAAGTTTAGGTGTCGTAGAGAAAACAAAAGAGTGTCACATTAATCGTATATACAAGATTGTTCTTAGAACCTTGTTTGATGCTATACAAGTGAAATAAGACGTCACCGATGACTTCTACGCGACCATGACGTTCTTAATGAGGAGGCTGTACCCCAAGAAGCTTAAACATAAGACTGCTACATGAGACTAATCTTTTGTGATGACGTCACATTTGTTTTTTCACTTTACGATTGTTTCGTAAGTTTATGTAATATGTTAATTATTGTTTTCTTAATTTTAAGAAAATTTAATAAGGTCGTCCAGACCGATTTCGGCCACGGCGGCGAATCTCAAGAGAGATTAGTCAACTACGCAGGAGATATTATAGTGCACAAGTGTGTGCGCAAACACAAGTGCAGAGTACACTTTTCCTTGCCTCTCATAATCCGATGGGACGGCAATCCAACACGACCGGAAAAAGTTTAGGCGCGGGACCAACGGCTTAACGTGCTATCCGAGGCACGGGAGTGTACAAACTTCCAACTTCCAGACTCGGGGCTGCTACTGAGAATTTTCTGACAGAAAACCCAATAACTATTTATTGGCCCGACCTGGATCAAAAAGAAGAAGACAAATAAATAATATATAAGTGAAAGAACTAGATCTCAACTCAAACATCAAACAAGATTTCGATAATATTAATGAATAATATTATTCGCAATATAAAAATTCTTATAATACATTTTACCACACAATGCTCGTCATAAAAATTTAAAGCAACAATTCAATTTCCCGCCATGAAGAGTATATGTCAATATACTTGTTACCAGATAAAAAATGTAGCATGTTGTTGTTTTATAGTTTCATTAATATTTATTAATAATTTGCATTACATCTAATATTATATATTGATAACTGATGGGTTCCGATGATAACCATGCATACATTCAAAATAAAATTATTCTAACAAAACCATAATCCCGAGATTATTCAAGATATCGATGAATGATATCATAATTTGATGGAAAAGATGTTAATTTGTATTTGTTTTTACTTTTTATGTCTTTTATATTGTATAGGTTGTTTGGACAAGCTTATGGGCCACCTGGTGGTCGCGTAGTCACCAACCCCCATATACATTGTCATAGTAAGAAATGTTAACCATCTCTTTCATCGTCAACGCACCACCAACCTTGTTTACTAAGTTTACCTTATGCCTGTAATTACATTGGCTCACTCAACTTTCAACCCAATACACAACAATACTGACGAGTGGGTGGTACCTACCCAGACAAGCTTGCATAAAGTCCTATCACTAAATAAAAACTTTATGAACTTTTATAAAACACAAGAACGTGAATAAGTGTCGGCCATTAAATTTATAATGATTTTTTTTTATAATATAATATAATGACAGACATGCTGCAATCACGTTTTAAAACTAAACTTTTGACGATTTTAGACTTCTGAACACGCCCAAAAGAACCATCGACAAGAATAGTGAATCCCCATTTCAGCTACGGCAGATGTAATAGTAGGTGTAAACATGAAGTTTCCTAAAATACCGTAAGTCTGCCGATCATTGGCTCTCAGTCCATTATATTCGAGATTAAGAAAATTTCGGAAAAGTTTATTACCAAATACGGAAAATTATGATGAAATAGTATGCCTCGTTCCCTTTTTCTTAAGGCGTGTAGGGACAAAGTTCTCTACGCCTTTGGAATCCGTCGCCCGTATGTTATGAATGTATTAAGTTCGCTCAGTCGGCGCGAAGGAATTTTCATGGATACCACAAGCGCTTTCAAGGCCACGATGAGAGTGAGTGCATAAATTCCGTTTCATATATAAAATGAATAAGGGATATATTCATTTTTTAATATTCAAAAGCTGGGTAAAAATTTTATTTATGGAATTATAAAAAAAATAAACCATGAAATTATGCATTTCATTCTGTATAGTACCTACTTACGTAACTGTATATAGCACATAGCAGTTAAAATACATATTTGTAATTCTGGGAATTACAATTTTAATGACAAAAAAGAAAAATATATTTTTCCAGGGTGAAGATGCTGGTACATAAAATCATAAACTCATCACTCGACGAGCTATTGCATGGGTCTACGTTGATTCGTGTCTATTACAATCATAATCTCCTAATAGGATTGCTAAAAGTAGATATATTTAGTTTTCTTCTTACTTTATAAATATCGATATATTATAACTGAACCTTTTGAATTAAGTACGTAATGTACTTAATTCAAAAGTTTGTCGTCTTCGAGGGTCTGTTCTATAACAGATCGAGATAATTCGACAGATATATATATATATATATTTCTTAGGAAGGAAATGTTAACCATCGCCAATGCGCCACCAATCTTGGGATCTAAGATATTATGTCCCTTGTGCCTTTAAGTACACCTCAGTGGTACTGTTGTTTGACGGTAGAATATCTGATGATTAGGTGGTATCTATCCAGACGAGCCTGCACAAAGCTCTACCACCAAGTAAAAATAAATAGGATTTTTTTTCAAAAACTAAGTGTTTGGTCAAATTAAATTTACTTTAACTGTTTTGTACCTGAGGGGATCTTTTAGGTACAGTCTAATACTATACAGGATTATTTTTAATGACCCAGCAACCTCGCAGGACTAAATAGCTAACATCATAAGCAACAACTTTTGTTTCGGCGACATTATTTCTGCTGCATATCTGCACATTGACTCTTTTTTTAGCGCGGTAAGAAGTTAATTCCTTCTTGAGTATAGCTTCAGTGCTATCATTTTCTGGTACTTCTTGACTCTCATCTTCACTTGACGAATCAAACATCATAGCAAGGTCGTTTTTTAAGCATGGCTTTCTGACTAAACTTGATGGGAGTTGTTCCATATTCTTTTCCGTGAAATAAGTCATTCTCATTCTTTTGGCCCCTTCGGAATTGGCATTAAGAGAACCGGAATCGTCATTCTCAGTATTTGTCATTACCGTCAAAATGTCGTCTTTAACCTTTTCCTCAGGCACCGGTGTAAATAATTTGTGCTTATAGCGAGGATCTGAATAGGTGGCGATGATGTATAGATAGAATTTATATTTCGCAACTCGTATGACATCCGCATCCGCATGAAAATCCGCATTGATTATTGCGGATGCGGATGTCCAAATCTATGCGGAAGCTCCGCATTTGCGGATGCGGATGCGAATACTCGCAACATCCCTGATATCAATGATTTGCTGATGCCCGGTATCCATGGGTACGCAGATGACTGCACAGTTGTCGAGAGCTATAAGTCCAACGCAAGAGCTAGTGAGGCCCAAATCTAGGCTCAGAGAGAGCCTGTTTCATGGTTGAGCGCCTGAGCGTGACCCTTAAGGCAGTGTCGCAGGCGTGTCTGTTTTCCGCAAAAAAGAGGGAATTCCAGCTTACTCCCCCCTCTTTCCCAAATGTGTCCGTACCTGTAAGTGACCACCTCGACCTTCTTGGCGTTACTCTCACGTCGTCTCTAAGTTTCGGCTCTTCTATTGAGGCCAAAGCCCAAATAGCCGCTCGAAAGCTTAGTATCCTCACCAAGGTGAGACGTTACTTTACTCCAGAACAACTGCTCAGCTTATACAAAGTACAAGTTAGGTCAAGTATGGAGTACTGCTCACACCTTTGGGACGGCTCTGCTAAGTACCACTTTCAGGCTTTAGAGTCTCAATCAACTCTAAAGGCGTGCCAGAAGGCTGATTAGAGATGACACTTTGTTTTCATTTTTCAGATTAATTCCGCCCGTAACATCAGGCAAGACAACGGTCAAACGCTAGCCTATTATGGGTAAGAAAAAAGTTAGGTACTTCTTCCCCCAGGTAAGGACTGGGGGGGCGCTACAGACGGATTTTACGCAAATCCTACTCAAAATATTATATTTATAACACATTTTTCTTCTTATCTACCCGTGCGAAGTCAGGACGATTAGCTAGTTTAGGCTTATATATTTTTATAATAGGTTTTCAATTCTATCAATTTTTTTGACACGTTGATGGATATGAAAAAAAGGTAGTCGAATGAATAAATATTGTGAGAATAAAATAATAATAAATAAGGGCAAATGAAATTCGCAATACAGAAAGCCCACAAAACGAGCACCGCTAATAAAACAAAGAGCTTGATTTATGTAGTATTTTTTGAGTAACTTATTGATATGGCCTTGCTTAATGTTACATAATAAATGTAACACCTAAGTATTCGTGTTGCTTATAAGACTTTCGATCTTCAAATGGATAGTTTATAATATAACAGTCCTCTGTTTTTTGACAGCCGATATAGCCTAGTGGATAGACAAAAATAATACTTATGTTTCATTTGAAGTCGACACGAAAATCCCTTATGACTTTTGTACTGGTCAGATATTTAAAGGCTGTTACTTTATTTTATTGATGTGAAAGGTGTAAAAATATTGTGCTAATCTAGACTGTAAATCTTTAAATAACAAAAAATAATAAACCTCAAATTTTTATTCATGATGGAACATGCTAAAAATCCGATCTGTGATATCAGCGAGTAATTGGCGTGTGGCCACCGGCATGATCGATGCGATTTGCTTCGACAGAAGACGTGTTCCTGGCTTAATTCAACGGATTATCGCGAGACGCGGAGTACGTACGCGGTTGACATCGCTCATCTATTGATTAGTGTGCTGTCAAACTAAGTATGACTGATACATTCATAATTCACCTATATTACATTACCATAATTATTTCTTATATTTCACTACTTTTGTTTGATGTTTTTTTTTCACGCAGTGGATACCTTCAAAAACGTAACCCATTAGGCGCCTGGTTATGGGATTCTTACCCACTAAAACCACTGCGACAGTCATCCTCGGCACGGCGCGGAAAGGATGCACGATCGTATTGATATAAAGCGTCCTGTGCGGTGCTCCTCTCGTGGCTCGGCAGAGCTCTCCTCAGAATTTCGTCCTCCCGCACTCCACGCTGGTGCATGAGGATCTCACAGAAGGCGGCTATGGCTCTCCACGCCAATTCCCTGCGGAACATCGCCGACACGATTGCTCGCAGGGAGAGGTCTTGTCTGACCTCACAGACCAGGATTTCCTCTCCGCACTCCACGCGGGGCATGCCTCCAACATATTATACTGAGTGGTGTCCGCGCCACAGTGGAGGCACATCTTACACAGGTATTTTCCAAAACAACTGTTGACCGATTTGTGGTTAGAACACGTAAATAAACTGAACTGAACATATTATAATAGTTTCATTTGTTTTAGCAGGAGCTTTACCGCACGTCATTGAATAATAAATAATAGACCAAAAAACATATACAGAGTGTAACAAAATTCGTGTCCGACCCGTGAAGTGGTTATTAGGTATCGTGAGTCGGTTCTAAGACTTGGACTGTTCTAAGAATATAGTGCTGGAATGGTGTTAGTCATGAACTAAACTTCATATACTAGATAAGTGTATGAAGATATATATATATATATATATATATATATATATATATATATATATATATATATATATATATATATATATATATATATAATGTAGAATATAAAATACAATAATACAATTGTAATTGTATTTTTAATATTGCTATTTTTTTTATTCTTTTTTTATTATTGTTACTCACTTCTTCTCAGAGTTTTGTTTTGCTAAGAACATATAAAGAAAAATATTATTTTAATAAATTAAGATGAAAACTGTAATTAATTTATTTTCCATACATTGAATATGTATGGTATTGATGTTTTTCTTTAGATCAAAGTAGTATTACTGATATTAAAACGGATTTTTCTAAACACGTTTGACGTAGATACTTATGCTCGTTTTTGTTTCATGTTTCTTCTGCTTCTTAGTTAATAACCGATACTGTTTATTTTGACGTGACAACGTCTAATAAGTCGATGAACGCTGGCTGAATGCACGAAAAAGGATGACTCATTGTCCCGTTACGCTGATTGTACGCTTGCGCCGCATCTCGATTGGCCTATGCGTCCGAGGAGAAGATTGTTTTGTTATGACGTTGTCACGTTAAACTATCGTTCGTAAACCGACTTTACAGACAACTACTTTTTACTTTTTGACGTGACAACGTCTTATAAATTGGTTTGCCGGGTGACACTTCAAGAAACTGCGTTACGCTCCGCTCACGTTATGCGCTCACAATGAGAGCGAGTGAGAGGCACGCGTCCCTTCCACTCGGGCATGGTTAGCCCGCCTAAGAGCGAGAGAGACAGACATAAAAAGTGAAATTCAGTGCGAGATTCTTTGTATAAATTAATGTTTTAAATATAATTCTTTGTATAAATAAATGTTTTAAATTGTTACTATTATTTCATCCTTCTTCCTACTATACGAATGAATATTCACATTAAAATTATTTTACCACTCAAAGTCGTTGTCACGTAAAACTTTCGCCCGTATACCGACTTTACAGGCAACCAATTTTTTTTATTTTTTTTCTATCTACTTGCACCGCGCTGTATTACTTATATTATTCTCATGTAAGTGACTAATGTCATAATGAGAAATAAAGTTATTTAAACCGATATTATTTATATGCGAGCATAACTAACTGTACGTAAACATGATGCCGAGTAATTAAGTTAGGTAACTCAGTAATTCTGCCACATTAATCGAACATTCAAGTTTCTATGTAATAGTATTAGAAGTTCTCTGGTTACGTGACCTTTGAGTGTATTTTACATAATAAAAATCATGAATTGATTTAATACATCATCTGAAGATAAAATTCAATTATCTGAAATATCTATACTAATATATAAAGCTGAAGAGTTAACTACTGGTTCGAATTTAAAAATGATTTTTGTGTTGTCGTTATAGTCCTTTTACCGAGGAAGGTTCCAGGCTGATTTTTATTCAATACATTTTTATTAATTATACGCTGGTGAAACCGCGGGATACAGCTAGTCAAAAATAAAAACTAAGTAGGTAATGTAGAAAATAAATGATGAATAAATTATGAATAAATGATGTAATATGCTGCTTTGTCATTTTTAATATACTTTAATAGTCCTCTTAATTATGGTAGTATCCTTGCAACTTATCTCCTACTTATTTATAAGTCAAGGTTGTCTCGACGCAAATATCTTGTAAATCAGGCATTCTATCATAATTATTTGATATTCCGTAATATTCGAGGTTGTATATGATTAAGTTTTTTTCGTTTTCCATATATTTATAGATGTGAAGTAGATAGTGGTAACTAAGCCAATTAAAAATATAATGAATCTAAATAAATATAGTTTTATGATTCATCTTATTTGATTGATGTTTATTTATAACGACAAAGCTCCCAAGCAAGTAAATTATTAATTTAATGAAATATCACTAACCTTTAACCTGTTTTGGTTGTTTTAATAATAAACATGATTTATCAACGAATGTTATTAACCGACTTCAAAAAAAGGAGGAGGTTATCAATTCGTCTGTATGTTTTTTTTTTTTTTTTTATGTTTGTTACCTCATATCTTTTGACTGGGTGAATCGATTTTGATGATTTTTTTTTTATTTGAAAGGAGTTGCTTCCCATGGGGTCCCATTTTTTTTTGGTCCAGGTTTGACAGTGGAATCCATGAGAAAACCATATAAGTCGTAAATTTGCATGAGGTATGTGCGCGACAAATGGACGAATAACTCGATATCTATTCAACCGATTTCGATGATTTTTTTTTTATTGGAAAGAGTATACTTCAAGGGTTGTTTGATGATAGTTTGGTTAGATTCTGATTATAGGATCCATGACAAAGTAACGGAAATATTCAATTCTTAGTAGCAAATTAACGATACACGGCCGAATCTTGTATAGGCTATCTAGATTTTTCATTCACCTACCATAACATCGTTATGATCAAGTAATTGTAGTACTATTGTATAAAACACTTCTGTATATACCGTCAATAGTTTTCGCAGCGCACGCGAAATAATAACTTTTATAGGCAACAGTTTGATACGTTTGGGTTACATTGCTCCATTTTAAGTAGAGATCTATAAGTTTTTGAAAATATAATAAAGCCTATGTTACTCGGTAAAGACGTAGCATTCTAAAGGTGAAAGAATTTTTTAAATCGGTCGAGTAGTTTTTGAGTTAAATCGTAATACAAAATCAAACAAAAATCAAATCTTTCCTCTTTAAAATATGAGTTATACATGTAAGCATTGTATATATGTATATGTTTGTAATTGAAACATATTTGAACATCTCCTAAAAGTTGAGACCAATTTTGAAAATTATATATATATATATATAGAATCGTATAAGTACTCTTATATACATGTTAAATTTATGTATATTTATATATTGATTACTAGTGTTTTTCCCGCGGTTTCACCCACGTAGTTCCCGTTCCCGTGGGAATATGGGGACAAAATGTAGCCTATGTTACTCCCTGATAATGTTGCTTTCCATTGGTGAAAGAATTTTTTAAATCGGCTTAGTGGTTTAGGCGTGAAAGCGTCCAGACAAACTTACTTTCGCATTTATAATATTAGTTAGGATAATATAGATACTTCCCCTTTTTTTTAATATACAGACATTCCGTCATATTTTATGGTGAAGAATGGTATAACACAACATCTATAAACATACAGTTTATTTAATTATTACTAGAAATAATTATTTGATTATGTTATGGCTGCCCAACGCCCCACCAACTAAATCTATTTAATCAAAACATGTTAATTTATATTCATACATTTAACCATATTAACTAATATTTATTAATTAAGTACCAAAATGCATTTTTCTTTACGTTTCACTGTTATAGATTAATATATTTAAATAATAATATAAACGGCGCTGTCTCATATGAGCTGCACGTTTAGTAGGTCTACCCATATTCTACCAAATTAGTGAGTGTACTTCAGATTCACTAAAAATCGAAAAATAAATAAAAATTTTAACAAAACAAAAACCGACTTCATATGAAAAACAAATTAATATGCACTAAAAAGTAAAAAAATAATTGCATATTCTTCTATAATTTGATAATTAACTTACTATTTTCTACTCATCAATATGTAGGTACGAATGTGTTGTGTAGTTGATAATGTATTTACAATTATTGTTATTTTTGGAGTCGATGTCAGCTAAGGAAACACTATAATATACCTAGCAATAATAATACGGCAATCTATTAAAAATAAACAAAAACATACACATTACAAATTGACTTTTATTCGCCTCGTTAAGTTGCGCGTGCGACACAAGCACATCTCACCTATAACTAACTATGTATGTAGTTATAAGCCCACCTTGGCTGACATCGACTCCAAAAATAACAATAATTGTAAATACATTATCAACTACACAACACATTCGTACCTACATATTGATGAGTAGAAAATAGTAAGTTAATTATCAAATTATAGAAGAATATGCAATTATTTTTTTACTTTTTAGTGCATATTAATTTGTTTTTCATATGAAGTCGGTTTTTGTTTTGTTAAAATTTTTATTTTTTTTTATTTGTTTTCAACGATTATGTAAACAAAAAAAACTAAATAGTACAGTGGCGGAAATAGATGTTAAGGATTCAGCTTCTAGGTTTAATTTTATTAATTAAATGATTCTTGTCCATTCAAGAACATTCATTCAAAAAGATCGACATTTTGTTTTAATTGGAAGTTACGAGTTTGATATGTACCTTGTCTAGGTGAGTAAGGACGCTGCAAAGTGAAAGATCCGTGATATTGGTGAGCGGATGCGGGGTGGGGTTCCCGGGGCGGGTGCGGTGGAAGGCGCGCGTTGAAGGTGGTGGAACGGGATGGGGAGGGAGGTAGTCCAGGGTAAGCGTGCAGGGGCGCAGGGCGGCGGGTAGCACGTAACAAGTGAAGCGGCCCTGGGAGCAACAGTCTGCCACAGCCCGGCCACGCGGGCTCACACGCTACTACAAGTGTTGCATCCCGATCTCGACCGTGCACCTCGCGTAAGTAAATCTTTTTGTCTAACGGCATCCCGGTAAACGAGATATAAACGCGCGTTATATCTCGTTAATATCGCACGCCCACGCTTTCCTCCAGCGTAGATCCCCGTAGCGCTGCGTAGCAAACCGTAGCCCACCTTTGCGGTCGCTGCTACCGTTGGCTTGAAGGATGTCTATCACTACAGCGATATACCTGTTGAATGTGTATTGCGTTGTGAGATAATGTCTTTGTCGATTGAATACCTTTGTTGTTTAATGGGCAAATATATCAACATTTTTTACTTTTTAACAATAATTTCTAATAATAAGTTTGTTAAATGGTAATGTATTCGAAAGCATTTATGATAACATTGACGAGAAATTTGAATGGTATTCAGAATAAATAAAACCAATTTTTTTAATATGTAATTAATTTATAAGCGTTATCAGTAATAAAGTAAAAATTTTATACAACAATACTTAATCTTTAAATACTAATTCTATACATTGTAGGGAAATTGAAACCTTATTAATAATGTATGAACGATATTTATATTTACTATATGAAATCCAGACAACAGTAAATTTGAAATACAATATTAAACATAAGTAGGAAGATAAGGTCAAAGCTGTTGCAGACTTTACACATTTCTATAATCCGTTCAATAGGTTAAGTTTTGGGAACTTGAATTACTAAACTGTGTGACCCATAAACCATCAAGAAGCGTATGTGATGAAGTAGGCTTCGAAAGTAATACACCCATATTTATACTACATACTCTACTATGTATGTACCTAAAATATGGGTACTCGCATATGGGCTTAAGTATATACATATGGCTCTTAGTAAGCATATATAGAGGCATGACACAGAAATTGGCCTCGGACGGTCAAAGCTGTTCTTAGTTGTGTTTATTAAGAGGAATAAGGTTAATACAATATTAAGGTATATATGTACATACCTAGCCTTTTTTTGATTTATGTTTTATACAAAGTATATTATTATAAATAAGTATAAATTCCGAAATATTATAAATGTCACCTCGACTGTTAAGCTGAAATTACAAATTGAGATCATTTTAATCCCGACAGCTTTGAAAGTCTGAAAAGTGATTGGATGACGAAGGTTTAGCGTAGTACTCCACCAAATATACGATGCTGATGCTTACTACGTTGAGTAAAAGTACCCAAAAAGTATTGGAAAGTTGGAATTCGCAACATTTTGCAAAATATTATGCAAGCGATTGCTATTAATACTTTCACGTTAAAATTACTTTCGCGATCGCAATGCTGGCGTCGTCGAGGAACTTATTTATTAATAAAAAAGTGGCATAACGTGCTATACATTTAGTGGATGTACAAGTTTTTGTTGTGTCCCAGATTAAAATCCGATGCTTGCCAGTTCTTTTGTCTCTGATTTTAGTACATGTACGAGTCAATGAATTGATAACATTTATCAGTTTTCACTGATTTATGAACAAAACCTTTAAAATGTTCAATCAATGAATATAAGATTATTTTATTGTTAAACGATTTTAGTATTGTTCGTAGTGTTATATAAAGTTAATACGGGTGTCGGGTTTGATCGATAAAAGTAAAATTTGATGATTTGAAAAATTTTGATGACTTGAAAAATCTATCAGATTTTCTATTAAAAATAGTTTGATTCATTAAAATGTTCGTATTTTTTTGTATTTCGAAACAGCCTTAACTTTTTCAAGTTTTGTATCATACAATGAAGATGTTAAGACGAAACTTTTTAATTAGAAAGATAAACCGTCTCGGAGTAGCTTTGTTGATAGTTCGCGAAGAAATCCCGATGCACCTTTGCAACTCTTAGTTTGTTCTAATGAGATTTACGTAAGAAAATTTCAACCAAAAATATATTTATATTTATGTTAATTGCTGGGCGATAAAATTATTATTTTTGAATTCAAACAGTTAAAAGGCACTTGTCATTTTATTGACAACTAGTAAATTTTAATCATACTTTTTTAATATTAAATCATTTACTATCAAATATCAGGTATATTATTATTATTACTATTCATAAAGACAATAAAAAGTTTTTCTGCTCATGTTCAGTTTGAAGAGATTTTAAATTATAACGATATTATTTATATTTTTAAGCTATGTAGAAACTTCACAAGGTGATCTTTGATTATGATGTTTTGATTATAATATAAGTAGACGAGATGGCCCAGATGGATGGGAAACGTGGATTTTCATAGAAGATCTCCAGTTTAATTCAGGACTAGAACCGCAGATTTTTACTAGTGTTTATCTTATTATTTACTAGCGACCCGCCCCGGCTTCGCCCGAGTTGCAGATTAAATATTCCTAAAATAATATCTGTCGTAGTATTGTATAAGCTTGTAGCCAGCTTGAATTTATTCAGTGCGCGATACTTTTTAAATTACGATAACTCCTAAGATATTAATTTAAATTGGGTGGTGTGGTTAAACTGGGTAAATAACGTATTTATTTTGATAAGAATTAATATCATATCCATTTTTATAGCTTTCCAATTATAACATTATTATGTAACCATTTTTTAAACATCAAATTGAACATAGTTAGCTATCCTTAAAAGATAGACATATGCCATCGCGGACTTTTCTGTAGATCTATGAAAGAGGAACAATTTCACCATACATTATTTTGTTATAATTCAAAGGGATTTTACAGCGTTTTCGATGAAAGCTCCCAATCGGCTCCTTTTTTTTCGACTTCTTCAACAATTATCATCATATTTCAACAAATGTACAGAAAACATTAATGAATTATACCCCTAAACCTTTCTCTTGAATCTTATCCATTGGTAAAAACTGTATAAAAATCGGTTCAGTAGTTTTTTAGTTTATCGCGTTCATACAGAGAGACAGGAAACGCGCGGTACTTTGTTTTATAATATGTAGTGATAATAGCCGAATTGGCAATTGGGCGAACCGAGTTTAAGCGGTCACCACCGTCTCAAGCACAGAAATTGGTGCTGTAAGAAATAATAACTGTATTTGGCATAGCCAAGAGGTTATGTTCCTGAGTTTGCGGCTCACTCACCCTGCAAACCGGAACAAAACAATACTTAGTACTGCTGCTTAGCCGTAGAATAAGTTTTTGATTAAAAGATTTTTAATTCATCTCGATCTCGGCGGTAAAGAAAAACATTATCTGGATCTGGCGAATGCTTCCGATGTAATTTTACCACTGACCTGTAACATTCTGGTGGATTAAACTTCACAAACTTCTTCTTCAAATGGAGAAGATACTTTTGCCAACAATGGGACTTTCAAAGGCTGTTGAACAAAACTTCGGGTTTGTTCATATTTTGTGAATGTTTTCGTATATATTTATTTAAATTATTAAGATTATAATTATAAAACCGAACTGAAATGCCTAGCTTAGTAAAATTTATTTATTTCATATTTCGTCAAACGTTAAAATGTTTTCATTAAAGAAAGCTTTTGTCGGTCGCACTTCTACAGTCACAGACTTCTTTAAAAGCTTTACGAAAGCAGCAATGGTTGAAAAGCATTTCTTAGAATTTTATTTCGGGACCAACCCAATAAAAACTGCGCACTTAAACGTATTCAAAAATAATAAATATATATATTTAGTTTTATTAATTTGCCTCATTTTGTACAATGTGTGTTTATTGCGTATTCTCAGATAATTAAATTATGTCTATTAAAAAAGACTAGTTACATTAAAGGAAACGTTCACTTATATTTATAATTTATTTTTTTTACTTTATGTAGTAAGGAATATTTCAATTTTTGAAGTCGACGCCTTGTAACACCAGCACAGCTACAAATTATTTATTTACACTTACACATGTAATAATATAAACATATTCCGACTTAATATAAAGTGTGCGACTCTTTAAGACGGCCACAGCATGCATTTTAAGGTACATACAATTTATTATATTTTTTTAACAGATTTTTACATAAACAAAAATTTTATGTTACTGCAATAGTATTGTTAATTATATTTCATTTAAAAACTGAAAATTAAGCAATAAATATGTATTATTATTTACGAGTACACTAATATAATTTATCACATTAATAATAAAAAACAAAATAATTTATATAAAAAACAAAAAATATTATTTTTTATCGTTAAGGTGGATTCAGTGGCCATCGCTTTCAACAATAAATTTTATTTAACTAACCTGGTTATTAGAACGGCAGAAATTATGTCATTTTTTTTCTTTTCCTCATTTAGAACGCGATGAAAAGTTATATGGACGTGTTATGAATTTTTGTCCAGTAATGTAGCTCACGTTTCACGTATGAGAAAGTTGGATTACAAAATAGATTTAGATGAAATTCGAGACGGTTCCGTCGTTCATTTCTTGTTCACTTTAATCTGCTCATATCAGACGAACGTGTTTCCGGTATCAAGAACATTGTTGCACTCCGAGCATTTTGTACAGAGATTTGTTATAACAACTTCTGTTACGAAGAAAAAGGATTTTATTCAAAAAAAATTATCAAGTTATTTTTAATGTTTGTTACACTTTTGTTTTTATAAATAGTTTAAAATATGGTCATCTTTTTGTTTTTTTTTTTTTATTTCATACCAAGGCGGACGAGCGTATGGGCCACCTGATGGTAAGTGGTCACCAACGCCCATAGATAATGTCACTGTAAGAGATGTTAACCATCGCTTACATCGCCAATGCGCCACCAACCTGGGGAACTAAGATGTTATGTCCCTTGTGCCTGTAATTACACTGGTTCACTCACCCTTCAAACCGGAACACAACAGTACCAAGTACTGCTGTTTTGCGGTAGAATATCTGATGAGTGGGTGGTACCTACCCAGACGAGCCTGCACAAAGCTCTACCACAAAATGTCTTTTCTTGATATTATTTAGATCATATTTATAACACATAAAGAAGTTTTGTTTGTCGGTTTTCGTGATAAAAAAAATTAAACTGTTTAATATAGAACCTACATATCATGATAGCTCATAGCTGCAGGATAACCTGGCTTATACATCGTTAGTTGCACACCAATGGGACATTCACTATTTGGGATAGATATAGAACTTTATTTTACTTTGTATTTTACACAAAAATTCACATCAGGTAGTCGAAATACCATATTATAATAATCAATATTAACAGTTTCTGATTCATATTATGCTTAGGATTATGGTTATGACCGCTTATGAGAAATGACAAATAAAATTAGCTTTCCAAATTGTATCTGATATTTGAGGTGTCCCGCAATTTTTTTCCAATCACTACATCGTAAGCTGCTGCTTCTTCATATGTTAAACCCAGTTGGTTTATATTTTTAATTATCATAAATTTAATTAAAAAAAAACAACAGTTTACTTTTAATTATAATAAATTATAATAACAGTTTACTTTTAATTATAATAAATTATAATTAAAAGTAAACTGTTGTTTTAACCATAACCTTTTCATGTCATTTATTTTACAAAAATTTATAAGTCTGTATTATGTTACAAAGTATTGGTAATGTGGATCAAATGCAAATGTCGCGACTTTAAATCTAGCCAAGTAATTTAAGAGTAAATGAAGAAATTCGGTGAATTCATCTTTTGTTCTCCGACAAAATAGATCGTAAGTATCGTGAGTAAATCTGCTAATTTTGGAATAATCTCTGACATTTAAATATATTATTTATTTGGTATATAATATTGGAAACACATTAAATGGTGAAGTAAGTTCAAATGCTGTTCTGTAAAACTGTAAAAATGAAAGAAGCAAATCTATTTCATATAATTTGGTTCTCGATTTTAATTCAATAATGAATAGAACCTGTCGTTATATCAAATCAATTTTTTTCGTTTAAAGGTTCTTGAATCTCTAAAAATAATAGTTAAACAGACATAAAAATCTTCTAAGGTTTTAACAAAGGGCAAAGTTATCTGTATTTAGACTTTAAAACAGAATCTTTATTCGTGTTTATTCAATGGACCGCCTCGAAGTGACGTCTTCAACCGAGACTTTGTTACACGGATTCCTTATTTATTCTGATGAGATCTGTTAAGACACCTAATTGAGAAAATCAAATGCAAAACAGAATAGAAAGTTAACGGCTATGAATAATTTGATTTAAAATTGAAAACTCCGTTTAATATATAATTTCTCTTCAGTAAAGTTTTCAACAATATTCTCTTTGATGTCTGGAGTACTTGTAAAGATATTATATGTATTAACTAATGTTGCTTGACTTTAAAAATTGTTTCAAAAAATATTAGGATATTTATTATAATTATCTTTTTATTTATAACAACAGTCACTTGAGAGACGGGAGACGAACACATACCATTGCCTACAAATATCGGATTTGTTAGAAATATTCACTATAATCATAATGATCGATTTAAATTCAAATTTAAACATCTTTATTTAATGTAAAAGTGTTACACTTGCTTATTTATTGTCATTAATCTACCACCGGATTAGTGGGTGATTTCTACTTTTTATGTTATTTGGTTATTTTTCCTTTGTTTTTAACTTAATAAAGTTACTCAACATGTCTGTGACGGATATTTTGCACACATATTTATCTAATGCTAATTGCATTTCTGTACTTGGATTTGAGAACATTGGTTGTATGCTATGTTTACAAATTATATGAAATATATTATGTGTACATGTATACCATGTTTATGTATCATATAAACATATACTGTGAGCAAAATTTTAAAATCCGAAAGATATTACGATACGAAAGTTTTGTATTAATCGGATTAGTATATTCTCCGTGAATGACGAAACAACGGTGCGTTGCATACAATTTATCATTTTATAACGTTATTGTTCTGTTTGTGGAACAAAGAAGTATTTGTCTTCGAGACTTATTCAATAGCACAGGGTTTCTTTGTCTTGGATAACGCAATCTTGTTTTTTTTTATGAAGAATGCTTAAGATATTTTGATATATATGTTAAGCTTACATAGTGCAATAGTTATTAGTACAAATTGATCTCAACATGTAGTTAGTAGGTATTTATTACAATATTTTATTTGGTTTTGTATTAAAATAATGTTACTAACCAATCGGTTAGTAACTTAGTAATTACATACAGTTTAGAAAAATTAACAAATGAATATAGACAACGATTAATGTTTATCGGATATCGTTTAGTAACATTGTTCCAATGTCAAAAAAATTGAGGAGGAGCAGCAAAAGAGCAATCACAATAATTGCTCTAATCGACACGCCTCACGCCTCGCCGTTCCGTCTACGTCCGAACCGGTCACGATGATCAGACGATTTGTATCACTCCCGTTCAAGTGCCTTTCGTTTACGATACCTTTACTTTTATAAGTCAGCTGTATTTTTGATTGCTTGTTAATATTCAGACTTATATTAATTAAAATTAAGATGAATATATCGGTTTTATAAATGTTTAAGTTATAGTTTAAAAATGAACACATTACAAATATTTGTATAGGTTAATGATTTCAGTACGACTTAATAATATGGCTGTACGTTGATCCCGGCTCTTTAGCAGTTAAGCCTCACAGAGGAGATACGCCAAATCTAAGCGGAATAACACATTAATTGTATCCGAGGGATGTTGGGATGGGTCGATATTACGTTTATATAAATTACTTCCTGAATCGTGATACGCTTTGCTTTTGGTAAGAGTATTATTAACGTTAGAAAAGAAATAGCATTGCGGTTATAATATAATAATGTAAAAGAGCATATTTTTCTTACTATTCTATACTTTCGCCATTACGTTAATAAGAACATAAATTTTTACTCAATATTATAAATATATAGTGACAGCCTGTGAATGTCCCACTGCTGGGCTAAGGCCTCTTCTCCTCTTTGTGAGGACAAGGTTTTGGAGCTTATTCCACCACGCTGCTCCAATGCGGGTTGGTGGAATACACATGTGACAGAATTTCAATGAAATTTGACACATGCAGGTTTCCTCACGATGTTTTCCTTCACCGTAAAGCACGAGATAAATTATAATCACAAATTCAGCGGTGCTTGCCCGGGTTTGAACCCACGATCATCGGTTAAGATTCACGCGTTCTTACCACTGGGCCATCTCGGCTTTTTTAAATAGTTAAATGTAATTTAACAACATGAAACAGTCATGTAAAATGTTATGTAAAATATAAAGACGTCAATAGCTTAAAAAGTAGCTATATGCTATTTGAATATGTATACTTATAATTTGATTTAAAGAAAAATATAAGGATGATATGTACACAAAACTAGTTAATATCTAGAATATTTTGCAACGCCTTTATAAATTATCGCTATACGATACTTTGATGGTGTATTGCCAATAATCTTAAGGGTAACGTTGACAACAACCCACAAAGTTTCAACTTAATTGGCTTAATGGTATAGAAATAATATTACTGAAACATTAATATTTATAAAATACATTTTTGAACATCGTAATAAATTCGTAGGCACTACTCTTCACGAACAATAATATGTAGTATTATTTAGAATCAAGAACGTCGCATTTTCATTTCATTTAATGACATTTCTTTGACAGGAAGTTCCGAGACTTTTTGAAGTTTACGACGTTAATTTTTATATTGTCATCATAATCATTATTTTTATAATTATACCCAAGGTAGGTACTTTTTCAATTTTGATATTCAAAGTAAACATTGCGGACACAGAGATTTTTTATGTATGCTTAGAACCCCCGCGTGGGATCTCCACCTTGTCGTGGTGGGGGGGCTCAGTACCCGTGGTAGGGTCGGCCACGGGGAAGCTAAGAGGGATCCCGGACGTGGGGCGCTCCTCGTGGGCCTCAGGAGGAGGCTTGCGTTGGATGCGCCCAGGGAGCGGGTGCGGGGGACAGTTCTGTCTGTCCCTCACAGTCGGGAGTGATCGCGGGAGGAGAGGCGTGTCGGTGTTGCGTTGCCGCGCGCCCTATCTCCCGCGACCAAATGGGGGCGCACCATGTGTTGCGTTGCGGTGGGGCCGCAGAGGAAGAGGAGATGCGGTGTTGTCAGGTTGCCGTCCTCCCTGTCCTCTGCGGCCGCTGGGTGTGTCGCTGTGGGGGATGGTTCTGTCCATCCCCTGTAGCCGGGAGCGGTCGCGGGAGGAGAGGCGTGTCGGTGTTGCGTTGCCGCGCGCCCTATCTCCCGCGACCGAATGGGGGCGCACCATAAGTTGCGTTGCGGTGGGGCCGCAGAGGAAGAGGAGATACGGTGTTGTCAGGTTGCCGTCCTCCCTATCCTCTGCGGCCGTCAGGGTGTTTTTTGGCGGCGGAGCCCAACACCTTCATCCGCCGCCAAGGAGCTTGTAGCCTTCGGGCTATCCGTCGGGGTGTCAGGGTAGAATGCTCACGCGATCCCTTGGCACCCCCATAAAGGCGGTGAAGTATACGCTGTGGTTTTAGTGGGTATTACGGCCTTGCACTTCAGCCGTCGAGTCCCACATAACCCCCCGCTTTTCACCTTGCGGGGGGTATGCGTAAATGCATTTCCACAGCGAAAAAAAAAAAAAAAAAAAAAAAAAAAAAATGTATGCTTAGAACAAAATTTATAAAACCGAAGTGACATTTCCCAGTAACACTTTGTAAGCTTTTTGTTGAAATAAAGTTCGTGTTGATACGTGAGATAAGATACTTTTTATACTTGTCATGTACTTCTAAATCCTTTTCCTTGCTATAAAAAGGGCTTTATCAGTGTAGGGTCAGCAAAGTGTATGCAAATGAGAAAGGGGTTCCACGATAGAAATAAAGAGATATAAGCGTCTTGGGTAGGGCCATAACAGTTAGGCAATGCGTACCTTTGCCGTAAATCTTACGATACAATTACTATTGAATTTACGATTCACTCGGATACGAATATACGAAGATTACACATAGGAGATATTTTCATCGTCAATGTTTATGTGTTATATCATATGAAGGGGACAGTTTTTTTTATGAAATTATGTAGCTTTACAATTATCTGAGTAGCCTGAATCGATACATTTATTATAAGCCTTAATAATGGATTTATAAATTCGAATAATATGAAAGATATTTGATAATGACAAAAATTATGAAACCATTTTTATAGGCGTATTCATCTTAGTATGAGTATTTATTTTTAACTCTACAAGAGTTGTAAGGATAAATGTGTTGAATTAATTTCATTTTTTCTCTTGAATATAGTTATAAGCATCTGACTTTATTATATGAAATAGTATATAATGTCGGGTATGCGTTCTTGCCTTTTACAAAATCGTACGTTATATTCAACTTAATGGGAAAAACGACGCGCGAAAGCATATCTATACTAATATTATAAAGAGGTAAAATATAAAGGTTAAAAATTCTTTACCATTAGAAAGCTATAACTTAATCAAGTAACATAGGCTTCATTGAAGTGAAACTTCTTTAGAATCGTTGTGATTTCAAACCGGATGCTACGGAAAAAACGACAGGTGAGAGACACAAATACAAAAATGTGTAGGATGAAGCCAGCAAAGAATGAGACAGAAATATACATACTATTTTATATTATTTCTTTTGTCGATTTACTGAAGTTTCACTTCTCTCGTGTGTGAATCGCACACACCTTTGTTTTTTTTATATTTTCAAAAAAATTAGTGATCCCTACCTAAAATTGAACAATATAGCCCAAGGTATCATAATGCTGCCTATAAAAGTCATTATTTGGCGTGCGAAAACTATTGACGGTATAATATAAAAAAATGTTATATATATTAAGAGTACTCATGAATCATTACTCACAAAATCCGCGGTGGTATATGCCTAACTGTTTTAGTTAAGCCACAATAACAGTTTTTAGTTTAAATTATTTATTTCAATTACGGGTGGTATCAAATAGCGGTGATCTCTTTATCATGATATTAATCCTTATCCATTTAAATTATTTAATAATTAAGGTTGATTGTGTACGTGGAAATTCCACTTTAAATTATTTAGATCGCACTTTTCGTTTAGAAGTTATGATGTGTATAATACTTCTCTAAAGAAGAAAAATGGCACGGTTTGAACAAACTGTAACTGTTCTACGTTTAGTCTATTAACAAATATTAATTTACGTATTTAAATTATGTAACAGTTTTTAAATTTTCGCGGACGAAGTCGCGGGCGAAGTGCTAGTATGTATATAAAATTAAGACCATTTAATCAGGCTCTGTTCCGATATTACAGATTAATTACGTGAGAAACGCAGACACACTGTAAAAGTAAAAACTATGTTGCAGTCGTGAAACCATTGAGATTACAGTTTCATAAAAAATAATTTAAGTTTATATAACTAAGAAATACTTAAAGAAATGAATGTATACTGTTAGTGGTTGGTATTGCGTGCACGAGTGTGTTGTGTATACATAAAAATTATATAGGCTTAGTACGAGTGCTACATAGCTCTTGTTCTAATCCAACTTTAGGTTTGAATAATTAAAATATTATAAATATTTAAAAATTGATATATTATAGTTATAAAATATATAGTAGTACACATATCAACGTGAATGTATTTTTTTTGCATAAGAGCACAATTCGCTATCTCGCTTGTTTATTTGGTCGTCACAATCGCTCGTGAATAGACTACAAGAAGGTCGAAGAGTATTCAAACTTCTATTTAAGTACGTTTTGTTCCATTTTTGTACATTTCATAGAATGTTAATTAACAAGGTACCTTCAAAGTGAAAGGGTCTCATTTGCTAATTACTTGATTTATACGTTAGCACGTAGCTTTCAATTCATTCAGGTTTCTTTACATAATAATTATTTTCAATATTATACTTGTCCATCCACAGTATAATAAAGTCTTATTTAAATGATAAGAAATAATTGACCTTACTTATAAACGTTCCTTAGCCTGTGGTTAAGTAAACTACGTATTAAGTATTTTAGTAGGAGGTGGCGCGTCGACGATGCTGATTATATTATAAGCAAACAAATATCAACTCGGCAACGGTTTATTATATCACCCCGGTTACAACTCTTTTTCGAATATAATCGATGTTGCTGTCTTAAAAATATTAAAAGACAGTTACCACTTACACAATCATAGCAAACTAAATTAAATACGACAAAACAAAATACAAAAAATACATTAATTATAAAACAAATTAAATATTTATTCTATTCAAACTGAATATAAAATATTTATAAATCATAGATCATTAATGTAGGTAGAATAGGTAGGTTTTTTACACTGCTAATTTCAAATCAATAATGACCAAATTCAGTGTTTAACTAATCACCGCTAAGAAAGGTTTAAGTGAGGCTAAATGAGTTTAAATAATCTTTAAAATTAAAAAGGTAACTTCATAATACTCCATTTTGTATAAAACTTTTCCTGGATTAAATAAAATAAAGAAAAAAATTTTGATTGATCACGTTTTAAAAATGCTTTTGAAATCTTTTTTAAATAAAACATCGGTATATATACGGTGACATTTACGTAAATTCAAAAATATTTCACGTGACGCCATAAAAGATTAGTCCTCATCTATCATTTACTGACATTGTTTGTTAATTTGTTTTTTTTTTTATATATCGTTAAATTTAATGTCGAATTTGTTGATACATGTTCTGTAACTGCTGTGCATTTAGTGATTGCCTGTAGTGAAGTAGCACTTAGTTAATTATTCATAAAACTCACGATCTCACGGATATATTTTCTGTATATTTCGTTTGCATTGCAAAGTTATATAATAAAAAGGGTAGTATTGTCTTTGGTAGTTTAATCATTTCATATTGTTTTTTAAATATGCTTCGCAATGTTTGTTTTCTGTAATCTTTATATTATCATGGCTTATTAGTAATTTTCTTCTTCTTTCTTAACCTTTTAAATTACTTAATTTATATTATTATTTTTTTATCGAATTTAAGTTTAAAGAAATATATAAGGTAGGTAGTTATATGGTATAGGTAGTCAATGGTTAAGGTGACGTGTTATGAAATAATATTTTGTGAAAATGTGCCTGTAAAAAGCTCATTAAAGTTTTCCGTTTGGACTCGTTACCTCCTCACATATGCATATACAACAATTTGGCAAGCCATGTTAAAGAACCCAAATACCTCTGCTCATTTAATTCGGGTTACCTTTGCCCATTACTCTACCTGCTATTTATTTATTTCTTCTATTTTAAAATTATTATTTATTTCTTGTTTCAACTTGAAGAAAAATAAATTACTAAGTTAAAAGAACGCTTTATTTATTTGATAAGAGACCATTACAAGGCAGGTTTACGAAATATAAACAATAGCTAAATAGTAACAGAGTTAATTAAGAAAAAAAAAGTAAATAACAGGTACTCTATTTTATTTTTAATTTAAATTAAGTTATTTTTTAAATTGGTTTGTTTTTTATTCATTACCTTTTTATGATGAGATTAAGACTTTTTGCAAATCTCACAGATAATAACTAGAAAATTTATCATGTTTAAAAGCTCACTTGATTATATCGACCGAGACTTAAGAGATTTAATCCTTTTCGGGACGAACTCGTTGTGCTCCACCGCAATACAATGTGTTTTAGTTTAGGAATATACGTCGAAGAGATTCAAAAGCCGAATACGGATAAAAAAGAGGAAAATATATTCCGAAAACAATTTACAGAATCAATTTGTGTTCGTATCGCGAAACTGCGATTATTTGTTTATATTCTGGTAATAAAATACAAACGAGAAAATTTGCCTGTGAGAATTGTATGGCCATTTGTTGCATATATGTAATATCGTCGCGGCGTCAGTACCGACTATCGATTTATGAAACATATATGTATTTGTAAGCAAGCTTTGGGCGTAACGCGAGCGGTGCGGCAATAACAGTGAAAGCTAGCGGCTTGTAATTACCTAAATGTCGCTTTTGACTACGTGTATTGTGACCGCTGACCAAGATAACATCTTGCGCCCATTGATTTGTGACAAGCATTTGTTTTCAGTTTCATATGAAAATGAATGTTTGTAACATATATTGATACAAAGCCCGATATTTGTTCTATTCAAACTGACTGTAATGAACTCGCAATCCATTTTGTTTCGTGGAAAAAATAGCTTGATACATTTTTTGTTTGGATTAAAATAATATATGTTCATAATTGAAAAGTAAAAGACTATGTTATTAGCATAGCTAGTTATGTTTGGTACAAAACCGTTTGTCAGCTTACACCCAACTTATTCAATGGGAACTAAAAAGTTGTGGTATCGAGACAAATGTATTTTCCAGAAGTCGATTTTAGTTGTTCTGTCGCTCGTTCGTGTTTTATACATTTTCATTTCAATTAAATTTGCGTTTTATTACTTACAATTATTATTAGTTGTAATTTTCAAAAGATTTTTTTTAGTTTTCTTAGTTTAATTATGAAATTAAACAATTTTGTTTTTTTATCATAACTCATGGCCATGATTAAAGTTCAACGTTATAAATATGTGTTATTTATATGATAGTAAAATAAAGTCAATGCATCATTGGATTTTGGCTAAAACTTTTATTTATACTATATTAACATTCACACACTTCGTATTATAACCTTGTAATATAATTCTTAAGGTTGCTTTGCTAATAATATAAGAGCGGCATCATTAGACAGAATACGTGCGCGGAATTCCAGTAATAGCGTAGTTTAAAATCATGCCTCTCTTCTAATTATAAATTCTTAATATGTAAAATGACACTTATGAAACGAAAGACTATATATAAAATACATCATATAATAATAGGGTTAATATAAATGTTTACAGCTTATTTTAAACAGATAAATACTGTGAAAAATTAGTTGTCATATTTACTCAACGGATGAACTTTTTTAATAATTTAATAAATTTGTATAAACATAACAATTACATTTTCTATGTTTGCTTATATATAAAAAAAAAACTAAGTAGAAATAGGACAGCAAGAGGATTAAATATGTTCGGTACCACTTACTTTTATTTTTTATCAAGCGTCAGACGAATCAGGGCGCTGAACAATGTAACGCCCACTGAATTTGTCTCAAGTTACTGCTCTTTGTAACATCTGCAAGTATTTTATGTCCCTTACGTCTTAACACCTGTTTTTACCGAATATAAGAATATTCTTACATTGTACCTTTATATACAAAAATATATAAGCTTAGTGTAAGTTGCAAAGAAACACGTGACCTTCATTTAAAATAGTATTTATTTTTTCAGGAAATCTTCAACAGCATTTATAGAAGGTATGTGATAAGTTAAGTAACTTTATTCTCATAGAAGTAATATATTCTTATATCAATTTCTTTTCTCAATATATTACCCAAGATTATGAGTACACGGGATGAAGTATCTCGTAAGCCATCCATCTTGCAGCTCATCAGAGCTCGGGTGGCGTTCTGAGGGATAAAAGGGTCTCGGTATATACGTGAGGCATTATAATATTAACTTATCAGCAAGCTTTATTTCTTTCACCTGTGTCAATTTTGCCAAATTCTAACCAACCATTTATATTCATATTAGCGAAGTACAACTTTCTTATACTTTATGTTTAAGAATATTTATCTTTCGCTGTGATGTTTTTGGGTTCGAAAATTATGTTACCGTTATTATATATTTTTGGACTATATAAAGCCACCAATTTGAGTCTTGTTGAAACCAAATAACTAATTTAAATAAGACTTTCAATTGTTGCTTTAATAACTGATATTTTTTACGAATTGGGACAATTTATTAGCATTGCAAGTATACCGATGAACGAGTATGTGTAGAGTTGGGAGCTGGAAGCGTTTTAGGAAATTGTTTGAATGCTCTGCAAACATTAATATCTCCTGCGGTTTCGACCGGGCGAGATGAAATTATTAAAGAGAGGAATGAGGACGCATAGCATCGAATGCATGCAACCAGGGATATTTCTTCGTGATTGATTACTATGTACATGTATGCAGATATTCCATCTGACGTAATCATCAATCTCACTAGTTAGTCATCGGGTATAGTTTCAAATTTACAACATTCGTTTAATTTACTGCCTCATCACGGGATTGGCTATAAGTTAGTCGATGTTACCGAAGCATTATCGTATCTACATACATCTCTTTAGTATTTATCTTTTTATTGTGAATAAAAAAGTATGAGAAATATTCTTTCTTACTTTTCTACATAAAGTAAGTTGCTTTCTGTTATCTTTCATAGTTATATTATTAATTACGAGCGTTAACTATTCTCTCTCTCAGTTAAACAAGTTTTCCAGTTTTAAAGAGACACAAAGAATATGAATTCTTGCATTTGAAACGAGGCGGCATGTGCTCATTCGTTTTAAAATCCAAGTAACGATTTCGCTGAATGAACAAAGAAAAACAGTTAGGCTAAGAAAGAAAACGGTTGAAATGTGACCCATTTCTTAGCATCGATTGTCGCTTCTTCTCTTACACCGACATTTAATCTACACAATCTGGTCTTAAAGCCGAAACTTGAGCCATTCTTCCTTAATTTATGTCTGTGTGGTCTTACGAGGAAACACATTAAGGGTGAAGTACTAGGTATATTTATATTTTCTTGAACTTTGTTTTGTTTTAACTGAAATACCCATGAGGCTCATGGTTGTTCATAATAAAAATCAATTAATTGTCTATAAAATAATAATATACAGTATTTTTTTAGTACATAAAATATATATTCTTTATGTTTCAGTATTTGCACAAAAGCAATCATTATTATCAGTTTCAGGTGATAATTATCTCAGGATATTGTACGATAGGCATAAGAAGTCGCCATTATACGTTTTCCGTTATCATTATATCGTTATCTATAAATAATAGGCTTTCCAATGCTATTGTGATTTTATTGCTTCAAAATATAAAATGAATATAGGGAGAAATATCAAGTCTAATGGCTTTCAAATTACGGTATGAACAAAAATAAATCGTATTAAAGTGGTTTGTTTCTAATACAACAATGTTGTATTTAATTTTGGCGAACAGAACAGTTGGGTAGCGCAAGACCAGCTATCGTGGAAATCCTTGGGGGAGGCCTTTGTCCAGCAGTGGACGTTTTCCGGCTGAAATTATGACGATGAACAGTTCTTAACGTGGTTATTTTATTAACATAATTTGATAACGTCGCTGCCGTACTAATGCATAAATAAATGTTATAAGAACTAAGTTTTTTTTAAATCTTAAGAACATCAGCAAACACGTTTTTAAATATAGCATTAATGGGGAGAAAAATTTTGCCGACACTTAATTGTAGTCATTATGAATGTTACAAAATAATACTTAATGTTTTTTTTTGTTTTAGTGTTAAACTTAAAAACGCAACAGTGTTCGATATTCAACCTTGACTATTGTCAAGATGAAAATATGTTGGTTATAAATTTGCATTATTTTTATTTTATTTTTGGATAACAATATTAGCTATTCATCAAACAAAGGAAACAAAAACAAAATCGGTTGACAAACAGAGGAGACAAAGGTACTGAACCGTTCTGTCGTTGTGTATGTATGAATATATGTATGTGGATGTTTCAAACAAGGTTCTTATGTATTCACTCAGAAAATGCAAGTGTTTTATAAAACTATCTCTTACATTGCAGAAGCTTTACTTTATATTCATTAAATTCCATGTGCGCCTGAAGGAATTACCTTAAAGCATTACATTTTATTGTAAATGTTGCTCATTTATATCATTTAACGTTGGTTATTGTTTTGTACCATTACATAGGTTGACTAAGAAATTAAATTATGTCTTATATAAGTTACTCTTATGTTCAATATTAAACATTTGTGCGTCTTAAGTATCAAATCTTTGCAAAGAGATGGAAAAGAAATGTGGTTCTGTGACTGGCAAAATTGCTTTTAAGAAATTTATATAAGAAGCGTTTCGTTCATCAAATCCCATTAAAACTTTTTCCATTAAATATCTTATTTTAGTAAAAATGCTTTCATCTATTAAACTTTGAACGGTATACGATTTTGGGCTAATTGCTAAATAGCTCGATAATTTTAATCGTTTGACTTAATCGCTAAATTAATAATTCACACTATTTGTTTGGTTTATTTCTTAGTCTAAATCGGTACTGATGATCCGTAAGATGAGCCTTGAAACTTTCTTTAAAAAACCTGTTGAAAAAAGAGAATTGAAAAAAAATAATAATTTAATTGGCATTAAAATTCTGATTCACTATCATATACTTACGGTGTATATAATAGGATAATATAATAAAAACTAGAATATCTGTCTTTCGTAGAATACATGTAGGAAACCCCTTTTCCTTTATGTGTCAGAAGACATAAAGATTTATTCTATCTACACGAGAGTAAATCAGATAGAAGTAGAACACAACAAAAGCCTGACAAGCTCGATAAGCCAACTAACTTTGCTAGACGTATGCTTGATATATATTATATAATATATAATAACCAAGCTTCTGAGTAATAACATTCGTACCTTAATAAACCACTACATACGATAAAACAGTTGCGTTCAGTTTTTAATAAAAAATATTCTCCTTACTGAGTACGGCTACTGTAGTTTAATAAATAATATTTAATAGAAAAATTAAAATCTAAAATTGAAATATATTGAAGGAATGGCATAAAATTTATGAATTTTTCCATTTATGGCGTTGCACTTAGGTGTCTCAGGGGAACTAATTCATCGACCAAGATACAATGTATACACGGTTCATGATAGCATGAAGTTGTTGTGTAGTATATTCTTATTATATTTAATTATTTATACCATTTAATATATTTATCATATGGTAAACTGTTAACAAACCTACTGTTTTTTAATAACAATTCAAAACATTTGAGGAACAAATTCTGACAATTCGATCAGAAAACTAAATAGTTTAGTTTGCAAAGCGAATCAGCTTTTCCATAGAACAGTGAGCTTTGCATTTGTGTGCATGTACACTAATAGTAGAGTATAGAGCAACTTGGACTTGTGTTCATCGTGTTCGCTGACACGGTTAAACCAGCTTTGCAATGCTTTTTGATAATTTAACTGAACAATTGTACAGTCTAAACTTCTTTGATATAATTATGGATTTATTTCATATATTGTATTTGGGTTTATACCGCGCTTTTAACTTTTTTGTACTTTGTTTTGACTGAAGTTTCAACGGAGTTGTGTCTCTCGTGGTCACGAGCTGGCGTTCAATGTTGACTGTATCTAATAAGTAAATGAATTTATGTAACGCCGATGATGATGCGAGATACCATTAACATATTTCCGTATTTTTACTTACTGTGTACCTATTTTATTTATATACGAAAATAGAAGCTTTAAACTATCCAATGTTCTTAGTTCTTATTCAACATAGTAAGTTCAAGTATTTACATTAAAACCTAAAAATAAAGAATGAAAACTACTATATACTACTATCTTTGATTGATTTGATAAATACTTATGATCAAAGGTAGTAACTGTCAACAACTTGGAACAAACACCAACACCTAACCACACAATAATTCTAAATTTCATAAACTGAGAGTGCCTCAAACAACATTCGCGCGGTCCAATTGTGTTAGTGTAGTGTGTTCGTAGCATTATGTTTATCGAAAATAATATATACATTGTTTAACTATAAAAATATAACATTTATACGTTTGCGAATCTGGCATTCAATTTCTAGTAGTAATAATAACACAGGAAATTACATACAGCGTCTAAATACAATTATTATCAAATCGAAAGCTAAATTGGTGTGGTGGTGTACAACGCGTTACACCACAATTCGTTGCTAAACCTCAATTCAAATACTCGTAAATATAACACTGATTGGCTCGTATATCGAAATACCGTGCGCTCTACAGCACCACCAACCACAATAGTGTTAAAACCACAATTTTGTCGAATGTTACTGAAAAATAGCAAAATTTATTGATTAAAATTTTCTTTAAATTGTAAAGTCTACACATGGTCTACAATTTTATTAAAACAAATAAAAATTGTGAAGATATATATTATTAAATTATATACACACGGCCATAGATTTTTTTATTGGGTTTAAAAAAACAGGTTCCGGGAGTTTAAAATTAAATTGCTTCAGCACAATAATTATTGCTTTCTATCCTATAATACTACATACAATATATATAAAATAGGTCAATGTCAATATAATAATATGTCATTCAAATTGTCCTCATTGAGAATCTATTAGATAAAATGGCGCACTAACCAAACACATATTACACATTTATTTTTAGTATTTGTAATTTTGATCATATATATATAAAGACCTCATGCGACTGAATTGGCTATGGATGCCTTTTTCGACATTTTTACGCTCCATACCTGTGTCATATCTTGCACATACTATCTTAAGCTTCCCACTTGTGTCATTTGCACTTTTACTCTCATTATGCTGTACCAACCATAATTTTAAGCTGTTTGTAATATAGAGTATATTACAAACAGCTTAAAATTATGGTATATATATAAGTTGTCTACATATAGGGCTTTCCTTTTCATTCTATTTACGTTACCATTTTTCCTGTTGTGATATATGTATGTTGGAAAGTTTTCCTAAAATTTTGTCATTTTATCTTTCGCATAAATCTTTACATAATTTGCATAATATTTATAAAATATGCTGCTACAGTAAACAAGTATTATTGTTTTAACTTTCAACAAACCTTTGCACTAAAATGATACAAACAACAAGTAATATTAATATACAAGGCAAATTACTTTTTAATGATCGCCGTAGAAGGTGGTTTTACCAATTACACTAAAAGTTTGTTTTATAAACTATTTTACTGTTTAACGACCCAGGCGAGCAGTTTTTATTGAGATATAAAATATTTATTTATCATTTTTTAAAACCACTTTTTTAATAAACTTTTTTTAAGAAAATATAAACATTTTTTAAAATAGTAATAATTCAAACAATTCCAACATTTCTGTTTATATTAAAAATATCGGCACAACAGCTCGTCCTACTTTTAGAAAGAGATATTTGGATCTTATTACTCCATACCGATAAATGGAGCCCTAAATGTGTATGTACCCTATGTTGCAGAATTTCATACAAAATATGCACGTTTTTCATAGTATTTTACTACACCGCTGAGCACGATTTGAAAACTTTGTGGTGCTCTGCCTGTAATCGAATAATCCTTGTTAATACGTTATATAAAATACAAATTTTGTGTCTATAAAAAATAATTCTAAGAAACATCGCTTTAATCTAATGTACTCTTTTAAAACTAAAATGAAATATTTATGTCACGAATTTTAAATGTAAAATAGAAAATAAATTCACGATCATCTGAAGAGTTTTAATTAATACAATAATTTATATGAAAGCGTATTAATAATAAAACAGACTCGAGTCCGCGAACTTGACTAAATTCTCAAATACCTACCTATTTGAATTTGTTTGAAGAAATGAGAGGTAAATCTACTACTAAGGAGTCTGAGATTTGACTGATTATTAAATTGGTCAGAATTCTAATATTGGGATGACCCAAGAAAAGACGCAAAGATGTCTTTACACATTGTAAGAAGTGTAAACTATGTTATGTCAATGAGCTGCCTGCTACGAGATCTGTACAGCTACGAGTATACCTAGGTCTGTACTTTTGGTTATATTATCCACTTACCCCACTAAAACTAAATAACAACAATACAAAACATTGTTGTCAGAGTTATTGTTATCACAAAGAATTATTATATCGTACAAATTGAGTGGGAGAATGATATTCAGGCGAATCGGGGTATTTACATATGATTGAGAGAGCTAACATAACACATTTCAATAGTAAAGTAACAGCCTGTGAATGTCCCACTGCTGGGCTTCTTCACTGCTTCTCCTTTTTTGAGAAGGTTTGGAGCTTATTCCACCACGCTGCTCCAATGCGGATTGGTGGAATTCACATGTGGCAGAACTTTGAGTGAAATTTGACACATGCAGGTTTCCTCACGATGTTTTCCTTCACCGCCAAGCACGAGATGAATTATAAACACAAATTAAGCACTTAAAAATTCAGTGGTGCCTGCCCGGGTTTGAAACCACGATCATCGGTTAAGATTCACGCGTTGTAGCCACTGGGCCATCTCGGCTTTTTCAATATGGGACTGGGACATTTCAATAGTGATATTATTAAAATAAACTTGTTAATAAAAAAAAAAATAAGTAAAAGAGAAGTCATTCTAATGGAGGTTTAGAGCTTATTCTACCACGCATCTCCCATCCGGGTTAGTGGATACACGGAGCAGTTTTTCATCCGCCACATGTAGATTTCACGAAGATTTCCTTTACCGTCGAACACAAGATGTAAACATCAATTAAGCACATTAGAATTAAGAAAATTCAGTGGTGGCTCAGATTGGAACTGAGAATCATATGTTAAGAATTTAAGATTCACGTCTTCTAGCTACCATCTCGACTGTTTAAAGAGTTTTATAATATTAACTAGAGCTCTAATGTCAACTGGATGTTTAAAAAAATAAATAAGTATACATTGTAGAATGTTATTTTTTAGTAAGGAAACTGTCAAAAGTTATGCAAATACGACGAGCACGTGTCACCTTCATTAAAATATGATGCTTAACTGACCCTACTGTCTAATTTTTCATATAAAACTCAAACGTGAACGGGACGGTCTACAAAAATGTTAAAATAATTAAGTTATATTTACCCATTCCACATCGCTCTGGAATCCCTGTAAATTTATTGAGTTTTCGCTGCCTCGTGTTTATTTTTGCTATGAAATCGTACAAAGAGAAAAAAGTATAGAAATTCTACTCCGCCTCATTCGCTTTGTTTATAAATCTCTTCTTATTAAATTTTTTATGATTCCTTTGTTATAACAGAAAGTATCGTTGCCTGTTACGATCATTTGGTATATTAGTTACGATCTTGCAAAAAGAAAAAACTTAACTTGATTAACCTTTTCTTTCTAAGAAATTCAATTGAGGAAATTTTTAAATGTATATCTGGAGACATAACCATTCGGACTAAGTAAAATATAATTCTTAAAAAGTATATAGTTTTTATATGTTATTGTAAAATAACAATAAGTATATAAAGTCTTAAATAAACATGGATTTTTGGTGTTTTCAACGAGTTTATTAAATAAAACCCTGCAACAGACAATTATATCGTATCCTGTAAAAGATGAAATATGTTTTGTACTTGAAATTGCGGTTTAACAAAGCACCAATAAAATTAGTTGTGTTTAAAAACTGCAAAACTCGGCAAGAGCGAGCATAGTTGTACATAGTACATATATACGTACGTAAAAAATACGGCTGTGGTTAAAAGCTTTCAGGTAACATTTTGGTGGCTTACATTGAAGGTAACGAGCGAACGCCACCGCCGGCTGCGTTGTATTTCTGTTGTCGTCAAATTGCATGCGGTTTGAGGTAGACGCGCATATCGGTCATAAAACTCGGTCATGGATACCATCTTTGAATATTATAGTGCAGCCATTATTCAGTCTTTGTCATCCCTGTTAATTTTTTTCTGAAATGTTTTCGTAAATTGTGATACCATCACCATACCAGACGTACTTACGTGTATTTTTCGGGGTTACAGTACAATCGAGGAAATAATTATTTTAATTATTGTAAATAAATATCGTCTCATATGCATTTTTATTTTTGTTTATTTTCTAAATAGCGTTTTATTATATAATACATATATTTTTTGGCGAAGGTCAAAATGATGATTTGTACGCTTAAAAAATTGGGATCGATATAAGCAAACAAAGCAACCCAAATTAAATATTCAAAAGGAAGTTAGTCTAAATGTGGGGGTTGTGAGTGGCCGCCATTACTGTTTCGTTCAGCGGGAGCCGAGATGCTCCTTACGAGAATCATCTTTTATGTAGAGGGAGTTTCATTTCATTGCTCTTTTACTAACAAGGCTTAAAGGTATTATATTGCACACTCATTAGTTTCTCTGTGTTACGAATACATTTATTAAAACACGTTTTTATTTTCGTTTTAAAAAGGAAATTTATGTGAAATAGTGTCGTCATATTGTTTAGAGCTGCAACATAGTTCGAGAAGTTCAAGCGTTGTTTTTGACAAATTTAAAATAAACAAATTTCTATTTGTTCGAATTGCTTGCAAAACGGAATTCTATTCAGAAGCCAAAATTTAAATACCGTTTGAAACAAATGCGCTCCGAAATGCAATGCAAATTAAATTTTACAGATATCTGTGCCAGTCGGGCATGTTGTTGAGACCGTGTTCCGGTTTACAAATAGATTATTAACTTGTAGACTCGTATTTATAGGCATGAGGCTCAACAGTTTAAGTGCTATCGACCATATACAGAGAATAAAGATAAAGCTCACACACTCAGCTTGTGTAAGCTGCAAACAAAAAACAAGCCGCTTTACCAGAAAAAAACTACGTATTAAAAGTAAGAAGCGATATAATGTTAGAGATTATAATATAGTGCATTAGCTGCTGTATGTTGAATTTATTGATTTATTTAATAGAAATCCAACGTTGCGTACAATATTAACATGGTCTTGTAGGTCACTTATGTCCCACTTATAGACTAAATCAGCATGCATAATCTTACAGACGTACTTTAGTGCATTTACTTATTCAAATGAGTTTACGCTACCAAAAAAAGAGAAAAAGAACAAACTATTAATACTATTTGTAATGATATTAGTGACGCATATATGTATTTATTAAATCATTGCTAAAACAAAACTACAAATTTCGAACAAATATATATATAAATATATATTTGTTCTTTGAAGACCACCGAATTAATGAACACATTTTATGTGATGAAAATGAAGTACATCTCACTTCACACTTGGTTGAATCGTTTTAAGTATTCGCGCCGATGCGGCTTTTTACAGATTACGCAAATTGCCTCGTTTTATACTTTCGAAGAGGAAAAGGTTCATCACCCGCTGAGCACTCATTTAGGGCGATATAAAACACGTGCTATAGCATTGTTAGCCTCGCGTCATACGTTTCAGTAATAAGTTAAGCATTTCATTATGTGTCACTTCGAATAAATTAAACGTTTTAGTTTCTTGTATTTGTGTTAGTTGAGCGTTATGAGGTTTAATGGAGAAGATTCACGATATTAGGTGTGATTTCATTGTATATTACAAAAGTAATTCTTTTACTTACAATTTAACGATTTTTTAATAAATTCAAACCAATACACACAAGATATATCACATAAACACTCAAAATTCTAAAACTAGTATTACCTGTACTAATTACACCCTACACATATTATACTTATTTATAAATCGACACAATGTTACAACATCTAAGTTTCCAATGGTTAAACTACTTTTATATACATGCTTAATTAATGTAAATAACTATAATAGATACTGTATGTTTCAAAACACGTATGAAATATTTTTTTTTTACAATATGATTTACCTTATATATTTACAACAAATTTACTGCGATATAAATAATTTCTTAGACTCGCATATAATAGAACTATGTTTATTTTTTATATCATACATTCGATAATTCAATAATAAAAGATATAGAAGACTCTAATAATATTCACTGTAAGCGAATAAGTGACCCAGATGAATATTATACAGCGCTACCTCCACAGTGTTGTAACCGAAACACCCTATCAATTATCACAGTAAACATACGAAGTATTAACTCGAATTTTGATCTTTTTCTAATATTTCTCTCAAGATTTAATACAAATATAGATGTCCTTGTACTGACCGAGTGTTGGACAAACGAAAACTTTACTCCCCCGAACTTAAATAGCTACAACATGTACTACACACAAATAAGTATGAATAAAAACGATGGAGTCGTTGTTTACGTACGAAAGGATATCCAGTCATCATCTCATGAACCAATATGTATAGAAGGCAACTGTATTATAATTGATATACAAGACGAGACATCCATTATATGTACGTATCGTCCACCTTGTTTCCATAACCCTATGAATTACATAAACTCACTAGATACAATACTTAATTTACGAAAATTTAAAAACAATGTAATTCTAACTGGAGATATTAATCTAGATATTTTGGCGGACAATACCAGTGGATATGGATTAGTGTATCTCGATTTAATGGCTACTCACGGTCTTAAGCAAGGTATTGATTGTCCGACCAGATCAAAAACTTGCTTAGATCATTTTATGGTGAAAACCAGAGCTACATCACATACTTTTGTTTTTAATGAACTAACGGATCACTCCCCTATTCTTCTGCGCATTGACTTTACTAAAACGATTAAAAAGTTACCCAATAGTTTCCAAACAAAAGTTAACATGGATGGTGTAAGTAAATCGCTAGCGGAGGAATCGTGGAGTGATTTGTACACTAGAACGGATGTTAATGAAGTAGCGCAATTTCTTACACAAACCATAGAAACTGCAATACACGCTAACACGATCACAATCAAAATTCCTAAACGAAAAACGCCACTTAAGCCATGGATGACTATAGGGGTTGTCAAATCAATAAGAAAAAAAGATAAATTACATAAACAAATAAGAAAATACAGTGATAGTGTTGACATTAAAATTAAATACACATTATATAGAAACACACTCAAAAAAGTAATAAAAATGTTAAAAAGACAATATTATAAACAAAAACTAGAATTAAATAAAAATAACATAAGAGAAACTTGGAAAATAATGAAGGAAGTATGCAATATTGACAAAGGTAAAAATTCTTCTACAGAGTTATTAAAAATGAGTCCATCACCTATGGACTCCCTTAACCATGTTAATAAGTTTTTTACATCAGTGGGTAGTCAGCTAGCCAGACAAACATTAGAAAAATTAAATACCAATGAAATTACACTCTCAAAAAATGCCAAATCTTATACTGTACCATTAAAATCTATGTCGTTATATTTGTCGACCCCTGATGAAGTTGTGAGTACTATTTGCAGTCTGAAATCAAACAAAGCACCCGGGATCGATAAAATATCTTCATTAATATTAAAAAAATGCAGATATATCCTTGCTGCGCCAATGTGCCATTTAATTAACTTAAGCTTCAAGTCTGGTGTTTTTCCTAAAATTTTTAAAAATGACGTCGTATGTCCCATTTTTAAAGCGGGTGATAGAACAGATGCCGGTAATTATAGACCTATTTCCCTATTAAGCTCACTTTCGAAAGTTATAGAAAAAATTGCAAATAAGAGATTAATTAGATATCTGGAAAGCAATAATTTCCTATCAGAGAGCCAGTTTGGTTTTCGTAACTCTCGATCCACTGATGAAGCTGTTCTTCATTTATCATCTAAAATAACCGAATACCTAGATAATAAAAATAAATGTCTGGGGATATTCCTGGACCTAAAGAAGGTATTTGATACAATATCCATTCCGATACTACTAACTCGTCTTGAGAATATCGGAATACGCGGTATTGTACTTCAATGGTTCCAGGAATATCTAACCGATCGCAGTCAGTGTGTGAGAGCTGACAAATACACAAGCAAGTTTGAAAAAATCATCTACGGTGTTCCTCAAGGAAGTACACTAGGGCCAACGTTATTTTTAGTATATATCAACAATCTATGCAATACCAAACTAAAGGGTGCTGAAATACAAATGTTTGCCGATGATACAGTGATCCTATTTCACGGGCCTACCTGGGCTGATGTGCACCACCTGGCAGAAGTTGGACTGTCTACTGTTACCGCTTGGCTGGAGGACAACCTTTTGACACTAAACACCAGTAAAACGAAATTTATCTGTTTCAGTAAAAGTAAAGCATCAGTACCAAAAGACTATAGGCTGTACATTCACACATATCCGTGTAATAGAATTGACAACGCATCACGCTCGCATTGTACATGTACAAGTTTATCAAAAGTGTCAGACATCAAATATTTGGGAATAATTGTTGATGAAACACTTAGTTGGATAAAACAAACAGCAGCAGTTTCCAAAAGATTAAGAAAATTAATATACATTTTCAAAAACCTAAGGCATATTGCGGATTTACCGCTCTTAATCAGAACGTATAAAGCTCTAGCAGAATGTATACTTACCTATTGTATTTGTTCATGGGGTGCTGCTGCCAAAACCCACATGTTAAAGGCTGAGCGTGCTCAGCGAGCACTGCTTAAAATAATTATGAATTTACCATTCAGACATTCAACAAAAAATGTTTACGAGAGGGCGGGGGTTTTATCTGTAAGAAAACTTTTTGTACAAATATGTATACAAAAATACCATAAAACAGTTGTCCCACTCTTACCCAGAACTAATTTCAGTAGAAGAGATCGGTTTCCAATCAATAAAGTTAAAACTAAATTTGCACAGCAACAATATAAGAGTCTTGCACCTAGACTTTATAAAAAATTAAATCAATATTCAAAAATAAAGGACCTTAATAACTACCAATTAAAAGACAAAATTAAAACATGGTTAAAAACACTTAATTATGAAGACGTTGAGAAACTATTAATTACCTGAAAAGAAAATATACATCTAAAATATAGCAAGCATGCTCACGCGCACACATACGAACACACACACACACACACACACACACACACAAACACAAAACTACACACACGCACACGTAAACATGAGGTTTGGAATAACTTAAAATGATAATTAGTAATAAGACACTTTGATTGTATTTTTTTATTTTTATTTTTATTGTTATACTTACTTTGTAATAATTTAATGGGAAGGAACTGACTTCTGACGCACGGGTGAAACCAGTTCAGGAGTCAGGGCTATTATTTTTAAAGAAATATGTATGTAATGGATAACAATAAAGTATTATTATTAAATTGGCAGACTGACATGTATGTGGTGTGCCAATGGACACGGCGCACCACACCCTGACGGAGTGTGCTGCGTGGGGGCCTCAGAGACATTCCCTGGCGGCTGTAGTCGGCGGAGATCTCTCGCTGCCGAGCGTGATTAACGCCATGCTCGACAGTGAGAGGTGCTGGTTAGAAATGGTCTCCTTCTGCGAGAGTGTCATGTCGCAGAAGGAGGCCGCGGAGCGGCAGCGCGAGGAAAATGCCTCCGCTGATTCAATCCGTCGAAGAAGACCGGGGAGGAGGCGTAGGCGCTATGCGCACCTTCTCCCCCGCCTTAATAGCCGCCGGGGCTAAGGGGGTTCCCTTTATCCGGGAATCCCCTTAGAAATGGAGGCCCGCATAGGCAGGCCGACTCCGTGCAAGCGATCCCGTGGCGCCCCCCGACCAGATGGAGAGGGTACCGCTGGTTTTTTAGTGGGTATGCCCGCGCCTTCAGCGCCGGTGAGCCCCACATACCCCCCCCACTTCAAATGGGGGAAACGCGTAAATGCGTTTTTCCAGCGAAAAAAAAAGACTGGTATGTAGTCACCATACTGGCATTGGAAGAAATGTAAACTTTATCTTAAATCGGCAATACGCAAACAACCATGAGAACTAAAATATTATGTCCCTTGTTCCCATTCTTACACTGGCTCACTCACTCGATGAACCGGGAAACAAAAATACAAAGTATTTGGAAACAAAAGTATATAAAAAAAGTATAAGTAGTAATAAGAGTATAAAAACACGTGAACATTTATTTGACGTTATGTTGAAATAAAAAAGAAGTTTTCCGACAAATCTGAGTTTTAAACAATTCTAATATTTTATATTCAGAAAGCAGAAATTTTAATTTGTTTGCATTTTACTCAAAGAAACAAGAATGCTTTATTACGTTTCACCACCTCCAAACTTTTAAATAAAAAGTTATTTTAATAAATTATTTTTAAACAACGAGAAAATAAAAGACTACAGGTAAACATTTTATGTGTACTTAAGTATTGGGTGTTGTCTTAAAATGTTTTTATGGCAACAATACTAAAGCATTGTTTGAAAATTAAGTTTTTCATAACTTTCATATTAAGATAAGTAATAAAGACATAAGAGCTTAATAAGCAAACAAACAAACTCGACTTCACCTTTATATTAAGGAAGGTCAAAGTCAACATCTTCTTACAATACACACATCGTCCAGCTGTTGATCATATTAAATCATATCAACGTAAAATTTATTTGCCAATATATAACGTATACTTTATAATATTGACTATATGCTGTACTTGAAAGACTAAAGTCTTCAATGAGTGCGTCCTACCGATTATTTATGATCTACGGAGCCGAGACGTAGACACTGACAGTGCGTTTGGTTCACCGTTTTAAGGTCGTTCAGCGAGCAATGGAAAGTTCGAAGTTTCTCTGAAGGATCGAATCCCAAATGTGGTGATCCGACAGAGATCCGAAGTTATCGACATAGCCCAAAGGATTAGTAAGCTGAAGTGGCAGTGGGCTGGACAGATAGGTATGTCGTAAAACCGACAACCGTTGGAGTAGACGTGTTCTGGAGTGGAGACCACGCCTTGGCAAGCGTAGCGTAGGACGTCCTCCGACTTGGTGGAGTGACAATATACGTAGAGTGGCTGGCAGCGGTTGGAGATTGAGAGCTGAAGATCGAGCTCAGTGGCGTGCCATTGGAGAGTCCTATGTTCAGCAGTGGACGAGAAAAGGATGATGATGATAATATTAATTGCTTAGTCGGTTTAGTGGTTAGCTTATAATGCAGTCTGCTGAATTCAAGATATTTGTTAGAGTCTCGGGTAAAGCAAGTAAGAAGAACTTCGGTTTTTCTGTAAATAAATTCATAATAACATCTGGAGGTTCGTACTTTCGGTGACAGTGTTGGCAATTTTGTTAAAACGTTATTAACATTTAACAATTACGTATGTATTAAAATTATAGCTGTCTGTAAAATACAACTATTGAATATAAAATTATAAAACAGTATAGAAGTTAAAATAAAAGTATATTAGAAAGTTAAAAATACATTTGTTTTATCTCAAGCCTTAAGATATTAGGTTTTGTATTACCAGTTGGTAAGAACTACTTTATTTGCTTTGTATTACTTAAATGAAGGCTTAGAAGTAATAACGTTGGTTTCCAAGTTAATTATTACTCTGAAGCTTATTGCCGTTAGTGCCTTGTCCATGGTAATATTATTATAGAATATTTAATGTTCATTTGCTTACATTTTATTTTATACGAATAGAACACGTGATCTGTTTATGCAATGTTGCACGCATACATGATTTAAATATATTTTGACCTACATTATAATTATATAGAATACTATAATAGAACATCAATTTGAACTACATATTAAGTCAATTATAAAATAATTATATGGAACGATTGCGTGCATAATCTCTAGAGGGATATAGTCAAAATAATTTCGTATTTTCATTTCATAAAGTGCATAAAGCGAATAAAGCTTCATATGAATACGTTTTTGTGATGACATTTCGAATATACAATAATGTCCTCTTAAATTTTAAGTTTTTCACAGACAAGTGACGTTATTTTGTAGCTCGATTATACATTATTAATGATACAAATAAATGTATACATACATATGTCACATAGTTATTGACAAAGCAGAGGCCCTAGCCAAGTTGACAGTCTACAATCGTAAACGCTAATAGAAAACTAAACAAATGTATGAGAATGACATCTCTCAACGATAAGTCACGTGATCATTCTCATACAATTTTAAGTTTTCTATTAGCGTTTACCATTGTAGAATGTCAACTTGGCAAGGGCCTCTGTTATATTATCGTCCCATCAAAGCTTCATTAGTGGCATTATAATTGCGCAGAATGTCAACTGTCTTAACTTCATACAAAATCACTGGCAAAATGGAGATATAATTTGACATATTCTCTGTCATTATAATAATTATCATATTTAATTAGGGTGAAATTAACAATAGTAACAATAAGTTGTGGTTGGAGGCCCCCTATTATTTACATTTAAGTTACATAGGTCAAAATGTTACATTACAGTGTACAAACTAGTGGCCGTTCATTCAACAGTGACCAAATTGATCAAAATGTTTCCAAATGTATTTCTAACGAGTGTGTGATATGACATTTTACATTAAATTAAGGTTGACAAAGTTTCATGCAATTATAATATCGCGCTTTGATAATAACCCTGTGGCAGGTAATTAAAGTGATTGGTCTGTGATGAGAAATTTCCACGGGTCGGTTTCATGACGCGCTCTCTGTTTGCTCGTAATATATTTGTGAACTGAATTTCCAAGAGCTTGATTTGGGTTTATAATAATTTATCTCACACTCAATGGCGAAGGATGAATACCTCGTGATGAAATCTGCATGCTTCGGATGAAAATCTGCCTTGTGTATCCACCAATCCGCATTGGAGAATGAAAATTCTTTATAAATTTTCGTTATTTTAATATTCTAAGTGTTTTTTTCGTTAAGCATCTTGATCATTATATGGTCTGCGTATACATTCTTATAAAGCATTTTAAATAGTTCTAAACTAGTTTTAAACAAGCCTATTGTAAATATGCATAACTACTCTATGTATTCTATCGATTCGTGAAAATCTAGAATCTAGCTCAAATATTCAACTTATAGTTCGGAAACAAATCGTTTACCATTAGAAATGCAGACTAAAATAGACCTTATTTATCTGTTTGTACTGTTGAGTTGTTTATAAAGTGCTTTATATATTTCAGCGAACGCGCTGAAGCTTCTTATTATTTATTGTACTTGTACTTTGTTTCTATATATTTTCAGTACGAAATAATAACTATATACAAATTGCACGTTCCGTGACAGCGTGGTTGGTTTACTTTTAGAAACGTTAATGATAAATTTATTTGAAGCGTATCACATTAAAAACACGTGTGCAATTCACACGTGGTAGAAGTTAAACCTTCAAATATTTTGGCTTCAACTTTATAATGCTTCCTGTCTCATTTTCTCCCACGTTAAATCTTATGGATTTATGTGTCTGTATCTTTTTACTGTCGCTTTTTCGTTTCATCGACTTTCAAATCACAACGATGCTAAAGAAGACTGTAGGCTTCTTTAAGATTTTAAATTATTTTGTTTGTCGAATTACTATATGCGGTAATAAAATACTGTTATTTACATCGATTGATCGATGACATTAATTTGGTCGTTAAATTCGATGGTAAATTACATAATCCACCAGCTAGTAACATGAAATAACTAACAAGTGAATCAGCAAACTTGTTAGCTTAAAACCATTGAGCGAGTTATCGAGATCGTCCAAATTACATGAAGCCGTCGAATTTAACTAAAACGGTTTCGGAGAAACTTAAATTCGAGTATTAATTTTTTGACATTACACAAAGCAGAGGAGCAACGTATCTCTAACCCTTTGATGATAGAAAAACAGTTTAGGATATTAACTCGACACTTGACATGCGGATAAACTTGATGTAGGTTTATATATGTTTATTTTAATGCAAAATTATTCTAGACGATAAGTCCTTCTATTAAAATAGAAGTTAGAATAATATCTGCCTATAGTCGGTAATAATGCCACGCGTAACGCTTATTCCATCGGATTATGCAGTTCAGTTCTGAAAAATGCAAAGGATTTGTGTGGGCCCTGCCGGCGTCTGGGGAGTGCTACCCTCTCATCAGTGACTACCGTCAAATATGAATGCATTAACTTTGGAAAATTGGCATGAGTGCAATTTCGTCTGCCCACACTTCTTGATTAGAGTAATTTTATCTTCTTATACAAAGTTCTATAAGTTTTACACAATTTTGCGAACCATATGACGTGAACATTTAAAAAAGTACAAAATTTTTAATTTTACTCGACTGAAGCCGCAGTTTTGCTACTCAATTTATAAATATTGAGGTAAATATTTACATAAATAAACCTGTCTTCGGTACATCATTTTTATTTTTACCTATTTATATTTAAACATGACCTTTACTGGTTATCGATAAAACGCCAACTCATACAAAATGGTTTCTATCTATATGCATATTGCATAACTTTTTATTAATCGTTACAACCATGCATATTTCAATCTCAGTATAAATATTTTAATGCTATGTAATTTGATATCGTTATATAAGGTTCTCCAGTCCGATTTCGGCCATGGCGGCCAATCTCAAGAGAGATTAGGGATTACAGCTGCGCAGGAGAAATTATAGTGCACAAGTGTGTTCGCGAACACAGGTGCACTCTCTTTTCCTTAGCTCTCATAATCCGGGACCCATCTCAGAATGGGACGGCATTTTCGACACGACCGGAAAGAGTTCAGGCGCAGGACCAACGGCTTAACGTGCTTTCCGAGGCACGGGAGTGTACACACTTCCAACTTCAAGATTCCGGGTTGCTACTGATAATTTTCTGACCCAATAACTATTTATTGGCCCGACCTAGGAATTGAACCCAGGACCACCGAGTCTGCGGCCTTATATCTAGCCACTAGACCAACGAGGCAGTTTTCGTTATATACTCTTGTTACAAAGGAAACATACGTTCTAACGTTGTAAGTTATATGAAGCATCGTTAGGAATTAACCATCACAATTAATATTATAAATGTATAAGTTTGTTTATTACTCTTTCGAGTTTTAACTAGTAAAGCGATCATCATTTTTTGCATACGACGTGTATCACGTGTGTCAGGGGTACAGAAAAAGACACAGAGTACCTAGCCCCTGTCCGTGGGGGACTTCTTCTTAGAATGGAAAACAGTGTAAAATAAATTGATAACTATTTTGCAATACGAGTACAATGACTTCAAATTATACTCATGTTTGACTCATAATGCCATTCTGTTAAAACTTTGCTTCTACTGTTTTTTTTTAACAAAAAACTAAATTATTTTATTTTGGTTCGACTCAGGCTTTAACCCAATTCTAGCATTATAGCCAGCCAATAGATTATCGAGATACTCAAGGTATTATCGCTCACTCTATCTGCCTGAATATATATCACGGAGAAATCACTAATTGTATTGAAAATGGAAGACTTGAGTCGATGAAGAGGATCAATAAAAATAAAAGTAGGTATAATTTATTTTTTAATTTTTATATTTTTATAATTATTGAATATGTTACGTCCATATACGTTACCTTACGATTGTGATAAGCATTTCATGAAAAAAAGTTCTTATTTCAGAACATAATTATAACTTTCATTCGTGTTCTAGTTTTGTATTAACATATATAAAAAAATAAATAATGAAATAACAATTACCTGAATTCATCGCACAACATAGTATTTATATTTCAAAATTCAAGTAATTTAAAATCAATGCGAAATAAGAATTGAAGCATTGATGCTCATTTATAAAAAAAAACACTGAGACCTAACACCTTCATCACCTCAGTCTTCAATTTTAAATGGATGACAATTGACATTGTGTAGTTTTTGTTTCGGATGAACGGTTGTTATGTATCCAATATTTATTACGGTAAATGTTGCGGATCCCAAGGGACAGACTAAATCTGTTATTCCGTATCGATTTATCCAATGTCCATTCAAACTAAGTCGCGTGCAATGAATAAAATATATACAAAAACTGTAGCGCTCGATTGATCAAGGTAATAAAAGTTATTTATTGTTCAATGTTTAACTTTAATCTATACTACTAAATAAATCTATTGGTTCTGTCTGTACATATTTTTTCACCTAATTTTGTGATAAACAATCGTTTTATAATCGTGTTGCAGTGATTCACATTATACATTTTTTTTTCATATATGTCTGTCTGTCTGTCTATATGTCTTCTTATAACTCAAGAACAGCTTGACCAATCTTGATGAAAATCGGTACACAGAAAGAACATGTGATGGCCATGATAAGATCGGTTAACCCTACGGTATCTTATGAAAGGTAATTTCAAATCGTTAATTACGTATTTTTTACCAATAGCCATGTGTGTGTGTGTGTGTCAGACACCCATGGGCAGTGGTAGTCACTTTCCATCACGTGAGCTTTCTGCTCGTTCTCCCTCTCTTGCAAATAAAAAAATGTTTTATTTTTATTTAAACGGTTTTTACAAACAATACATACAATACATATTTGCGAAATCTTTGTACATAGACTATTTTATGCCATATCATCAACCACAAATTGAAATGCTGTCCACGTACCGTGTCGGGGAAACCGCTTAAAGAAAGTCTCCGTAGGAAATATCAAATTTGAAGAGCGACGAAAGCTCGTAACAACTTTTGGGCACTAAGCGTAGCAATTACATTCTCTTTGACCGGCACAGTTGATATGTATATCTACTTACCTTACTTATAGATATTTCGATACTTGGTGGTAGGACTTTGTGCAAGCTGGTCTGGGTAGGTACGACCAACTCATCAGATATTCTACCGCAAAATAACAGTATAGCAGCTTGGTATTGTTGTATTCCGATTTGAAGGGTGAGTGAGCCAGTGGTGGATGGTGGCGCATTCGCGATGTAAGCGATGGTTAACATTATTTAATCTTAAATAAATTAATTTATGTACAATTTTTTTTATGGCATAGGACGGCGGACTAATATATGGGCCACCTGATGGTAAGTGGTCACCAACGCCCATAGACATTGGCATTATAAGAGATCTATGTATGTAATCTTAAATTAATTAATTAACCTTAAATAATTCAATCAGCGCTTGTCACATACATATAAATGTATATGTTATATCTTTAGTTTGTCAACCGCATAAATATTTATAATATAAATGTTCTCAAAAAGTATCAAAATAAGATTATTTAAATTAAAAGCAAGCTATACAACATATTACATGTTTTCTTAAAAAGGTATAATGATTAAACATAACATTTTGAATGAAAAACACTCTTACGAAGAGATTCGCCTGGGTTAAGTAAAAGATTCATTGTGGTTGGTGTCACATTACTTTTACTGAAGAAATTTTTAAAGGGAGTGACTTTTCATGCCAAATTTGTTGAGTTTGGTCAAATTACAGAAGCAGGTGCGTAACATGGGCTTGCGAACCGTAAATTAAAATTCATAGAAGGTGCACCATTTAATGTCTTTCAAATATGGGTTTTGGCTTTCGAGGCTTGTATGGCCCACACCCACTCTGTTGACATCGTAAACTTGTCACAGTTTACTAAATCTAAGAGTCTACTAAATCGAATTATGCTTTATTGCAACCACCATACTATGTTTTAATAATGTTTTAAGTCATAAATTTCAATAATAATATGTTGTGTTTTCCTTTTGGTATTATAAATGTTGTTTTTTTTGTTAGTTTTAATACTTTAATAGTAAAATATATTTTTATAATATAGCTCTCATAAACATATCGACTTGCAAGTCGGTTAATGAATAAAACATAGAATCTCCATCTCTTGAATAATAGTAGTAATTATAATAAGAACAGTGTCAACACAATGAAAACTATAACATAGTATTAGTTACTACGCAAAAATGGTTCAAATTATAAACTCGCGATCCTAAAAACCTGCTACATAGTTGAAAATCAATGTCTGACAGAGGTGAACTAGGTCGGTTCGAACTTTGTAGACGGCAATAGGAACTAGAAATTTGGCAAACTTAAAATATTTGGTATTGTTGTATTAAATATACTGTTATCGATTTTTTTAAAGGCATATTTATGTAAACTTTAAAAAAATAATCCTAAGTAAGTCCTAGTAATCAATAAACAAACCGTCATATTTATTTTTCGGTGTTTGCATTTTTTGCATTGCATGTGTATTTAAATTTTTCTTTGAATCGAATTATAATATTTATATATATATAAATATTTCCAGAGAATATTAATATTAAAAGTTTTATTATATAACACCCTACAAATTTATTCAATGAAGCGTTTGATCTCATTGAAAAGCAAATTAATTTTCAGCTCCTATTAATATACTTGCTAATTCTACTTAAATAAGTAACTCTGAATATTTTAATTAGATTGTCACAACTAAAGTAATATAAACATTATTAAAATATATGGAAACGAGACTTAATATAAAAATCTGCAGTGAAGAGTAATAAGGACGACTTATCTTTGAAGTTCACGAGAGTTGTGTTGGCACACGAAAATTTTAGGAGAAGTAAATAAAATGTAAATCAGTAACTCTTATGCTTGAATTGGTTGAGTTTAGAGAGTTGTTCAATTTTAACTACTTGAAGAGGCGGCTTTGTTCCGCCGTCGGATCCTTGCCTTTTTATAGCTCTGTAATTCCCCAGCCGCCTTTACGACGACCAAATCGCAACATCCCCGTCATTTGAGCATAAAATAAAGCAGCGTAGCCTGTTGCGTTTTATATACAAACATTGTAAGATTATTTATTTTTCGAGTTAAAGTTTAATTTATTCATCATGTAACGGTAGGAATTATAAGTAGCAACATAATATTTACACATTGTATGAATATTAAATTATTTTAGTGTTAATATCATGTAACCATTAAGTGAGCTTTATCTATTACGGATTTATAAGTCATTTCAATGTTGAAATTATAATAAAGAATACCTTTGCATTTTTAAGGTTAACTTTTGATATGTAAAATATTTCCAATCACAAAATAAAAGTTCAAATATTTCCCTAAATTAAATATAGCGCTCGCGGCTCAATAACAAACGGATCCCTAAGCGCGGAGGCTGGGGCGTTGCCACCAGCATCTCGAACTCACATTAATTAGTCGCCTCTTCAAACTACAATAATAATAATTTTTAACCAACGCTATTATGTATGTTCTTCTAATGAACACTTATACGCCCTATTTGATAATATTAAACTTTGAGACTTGAGGTAATAATTAAAAAAGATACAACTAAGGAACTTAATAATTCATAATTATTCTAAAGTAATCAGAAAATGATTTCCAATACATTTACAACTGCGTCTTATTAAACTTTTCGATAAAAATAATCCTCTCTGCGAGATACATCAATCTTCAAGACTAATGATGATAATAATTTATTGTCCATCAATCGCTGTTCGTATCCGTCCTTGTCAGGTGAGAGTCCTGGCAACCTTTATATTCTACCTACACCTTCTTAATTTTGATATTAATTTCCCTATGTAAATATTTTATCATAAACATAATCTCTGTGCATCAAGAACGGAATACAACTGTATCAGAATATTAGTTTATCTCCAAAGCTACCTACATAACTAACATATCTATTTACAGATTATAGTGATTGCCTTCCCTAAATCCTCTTATGAGGCTACCTATAGTAAAGATGAATGACGACTGTCAGTCACAACAATTACTTCTATTTGTAAAAGTCTATCCATAGGCAAAGTTCTTATCAGAATAAAGTCAAGAAGTTGATCAATGAAGATCAATTTGAGCAAACTTCCACTTTAACGATTGTAAGTTTTCTTAAGAACAAATATAAAAAACCAATTTATTTGTAACGAATCATGTACTTTCATATAATATAATTACATAATAGCTTTTACTCGGCTTTAGCTAAAAATGAAGCTGATAAAACGAGTAGTAATGGGTATTTTGATGATTTTGAAAATTGATGACTTGATTCCTATTTTTAACCGACTTCAAAAAAAGGAGGAGGTTATCAATTCGTCTGTCTAGATTTATCATTCACCTACCATAACATCGTTATGATCAAGTAATTATAGTACTATTGTAAACAACACTTCTTTATATACCGTCAATAGTTTTCGCAGCGCACGCGAAATAATAACTTTTATAGGCAACAGTTTGATACGTTGGGTTACATTGCTCCATTTTAAGTAGGGATCTATAAGTTTTTGAAAATATAATAAAGCCTATATTACTCGGTAAAGACGTAGCTTTCTAAGGGTGAAAGAATTTTTAAAATCGGTCGAGTAGTTTTTGATTTAAATCGTAATAAAAAATCAAACAAAAATCAAATCTTTCCTCTTTATAATATGAGTTATGCATGTAAGCATTAGTATACATGTATATGTTTGTAATTGAAACATATTTGAACATCTCCTAAAAGTTGAGACCAATTTTGAAAATTATACATATATATATATATAGAATCGTATAAGTACTCTTATATACATGTTATATTTATGTATATTTATATATTGATTACTAGTGTTTTTCCCGTGGTTTCACCCGCGTAGTTCCTGTTCCCGTGGGAATATGGGGACAAAAAGTAGCCTATATTACTCCCTGGTAATGTAGCTTTCCATTGGTGAAAGAATTTTTTAAATCGGCTTAGTGGTTTAGGCGTGAAAGCGTCACAAACAAGCTTACTTTCGCATTTATAATATTAGTTAGGATAATATAGATACTTCCCCTTTTTTTAATATACAGACATTCCGTCATATTTTATGGTGAAGAATGGTATAACACAACATCTATAAACATACAGTTTATTTAATTATTACTAGAAATAACTATTTGGTTATGTTATGGCTGCCCAACTAAATTACCCCACCAACTAAATCTATTTAATCAAAACATGTTAATTTATATTAATACATTTAACCATATTAACTAATATTTATTAATTAAGTACCAAAATGCATTTTTCTTTATGTTTCACTGTTTTAGATTAATATATTTAAATAATAATATAAATGGCGCTGTCTCATATGAGCTGCACGTTTAGTAGGTCTACCCATATTCTACAAATTAGTGAGTGTAGTTCAGATTCACTAAAAATCGAAAAATATAGAGGAATAGATCCCAAAAAAATGTTATGTTTATGTTATTCAGTAGAAAAATCATCTTTTGAAAATTTGATTTTTTCATTAGACAACATTTTCCGCCAGATTCGACCAAGCGCTGTGTTCAGCTTCTGCATGAACACACTTAACGCGTCGAAGCAGGGCAGTGGCAAGGGGACGCGGAACTTGACCAAATCACTGGATAGAGCATTTAGATTGCTCTTTATATAAAAAAAATGTAAATTTTTCTTTAATTAAAGTAAACTGTGACTATGATTGTGTTATTTAATGTTAATTTTTTAATACGAGTAATCACTTCTATTATACTTCTTCCTTAAAATAATGTTACGCGCGACGTCGCGTCGAGGCGAGCGGTAAGCGATAGCTGCGAAGATCTAAGCAAGGAGGTTTTGTACAGCGATTGACATGAGACTGGCATGACGGAAAAAACAAGAGGAATATACGTGGCTTGTCAGATATATAAAAATATGGTTTTGGCGTCTATGAATAATTATGAAGTTAGAACGATTCTGTAATAAAGATAAATGTATAATTACTGAAAACTGTATTTGATTTTAACAATAAATTATTTATTACCAGACTTTCATTACTTACTGTAGACCTATTTTTCACAATTTATTTTGGGCCTTCAAATAAATTTGCTAGTGATGGTTTTGCCGACAGAAGGGTCTCGCATAACTACAGAATATTGTCACGAGCTGACTATAAAATAGCGCAATTTGGCACTTTTTTTTCAATTTACTAACACTACGGTGGTAAATGTTTTGTTATGTTAATAATTTATTGTTATCTACTACTAGTATTCTACTAGTATTTCATGTTTTTTTTTTAAATAATATTACTATTTAGTAAATGTTGTGGTCTTTGTGTTATATAATTGATAGAGTTTTGATTGATTTATAATCTTTTAATAATAGAAAAGTAGGCGGCAACCTATAGTCTTAGTATACTCTCTAAAATATACAAAGCCGTTCTAACACCGTTCAACATCAACCACGGGTTGTTAGGTGTTATGTTTGTTGTGCCTGTAACGCACTCAGTTCAAATAGGAACCTACCAGAACAGTTGAATAAGTGTTCATCATCATTATAACAATTATTCTCTTATTCTTTTTTTTATTGTATAGGTAGGCTGGACGAGCACATGGGCCACCCGATGGCCAGTGGTCACCAACACCCATAGACAATAGCATTGTAAGAAATGTTAACCATCGCTTATATCGCCAATGCGCCACCAAACTTGGGAACTAAGATGTTACGTCCCCTGTGCCTGTGATTACACTGGCTCACTCACCCTTCAAACCGGAACACAACAATACAAAGTACTGCTGTGTTGCGGTAGAATATCTGGTGAGTGGGTGGTACCTACCCAGATGAGCTTCCACATAGCTCTACCACCAAGAAGTTATTCATTATCCACCACTTGTTAACATAATTTTTTTTAAACATAAATACAATTTTATGTTTTGTAACATAGTTTGAACTTCGTAATTATTTTTTAAATTACTATCTTAAATGTCTCTTTCTATTATCTCCATCGATCTTTATGTAATATAAGTACCTATATTAAAATTGTAAAACTCTAATATAGCTTTAATATGGTATATGCAAAGGCTGCTTCGTAATTGATGCTCATCCCGTATTCAAGGGTCAAAAAGGCTCGCATAAGTGCCAGTGTTTGTAAACTTAGTCCGGCTCTCATCCCTTTTATAAATAAAATAGCTGACGTTTTAATTAATTGCTTAATATTTTCATATATTTATTATAGATATGGTGGGTATGACGTAATCATTGATTTTTAGTATAAATATTTACATTAATAACTAGTGTTTGGTGAATGATCAAAAACCGACCACAATCAATATTAAATATCGAGGAAAACACATGAATTTGCATGTTCTCAAAATTTTAGAATTACTATTATTATTATTTACAATATATTATTATTTATTACAATTTATTTTAATATATGAACACTAAAGCGTACCTATGTATTACCAACAAAAAAGATAAACCCGAGGAGAAAAGTTTCTGAACTGTTCGTATGTCACTTCTATTTATATATGGATAGGACAGTTTCTGTAATTTTTTTTATACTTATAGGAAGCGCCACGTGTGTAAAAAACGAACGGGAAGTAATTTGGGTTAATGATTTGACAGTTTTATGCGTGTTCCGGCTTGTAATTCGATACGTGTACCGGAGCTTTATTAACGTGGTTAGTGCGGTTTTTATTACTAATAGCCCTTTACAATTAACTTTACATACGCTTAATTATAAATAAGAGTCGCAACGACGACAATAGCTTTTAAGGCTTTAATGCGAATTACTGTTAATTGAAATGACGTTGTATTTATGTTTATAAAATGCTTTCTCCGTTAAGTACTTCGCGTAGATTGAATATATGTACTCCTTGTGTATTCGAATTAATTAGCTGGCTTTACAGAATGTAATTCAAATAACATCAAATGTATTTTTAACCGACAGTAACCGACCGTTGACATATTTGTTCATACATAATACATATGTATTAATATAAATGTAAATGGCCCCTGGGTGGGACTCCGGGATGTTTTGACATAGTATAAATAATTAAATTAAAAACAATAATGCATTCACTGCCACTCCCGTGTAATGGGCATTCGGCAGAAGTCCTCTTAGGGCAGGGGAGAGACTTGTTTTAATCTTGCTTCTTAAACAATTTTAACTCGTTACTCGTTATCACTCACTCACTCTCATAAGATCAGATGCAGGGAAAAATGTAAAGTCTCACGTGCTTTACGAGACAAGAGTGTGAACACCGCCAACTTCTAAGGATTATATTGAAAAGTTCTTGTGGGATAAACTTATATTCGCCCAATTCGGGATATTAAAACCAGTACCTCGGGACAGTAGATCAACGAAGCAATTACATATGAAAACATTAAAACTGTAATAACAATGGTGTAGCGGTAAGTAATTTCGTCCCTTTACCTATCTAAGCTAATACATCCGATTACCGGCACGCCCTTTGCCCTTTATATTATACGTTCTTTAAACATAATAAACGAACCATATAATTATTTTCTAACGGAAATTACTTAATTATAGAAAGCGTTTAAAGATACGGAAGCATTTAAATTGTCAAAGATGAGTGATATGGCATAATAGACAATCGTTTTCTTTTAATTAGTTATAGTAAATTACAAATTGAAGTTTATAGTGCTGTTCACTTTTAGTTTATAAACAAGTTAACAAATAAAATTGCTATACAAAACATGACCGAGTGAAATGGTGACAAGAATGCTGGAAGCATTTCCCAGTTCAATCGCAATACCGATCCTCGGGGTGAAAAATGAACCAGACCTGTCCACAATAGTCAATAAGACGAGGTGTTATATTTTTCATGAAGGTTTTTGCACTATTACTCCGAGGATTGCTATGTATTTGATTATATTAATTGATACAATTTTCTTTAATTTACTTTTTTACATTTACATTAGCTGATTATATGTTTTAGAATCATTTTTTTTTTAGTTAAAAAACCTTTAATGAAGAAAGAGAAAAAAAGAATGATTGCGGTTTTAAAAACATCACTGTATTTTCATATATTTAATTTGTACATTATGTTCGCCGGAGAAGGATAACATGATGGGAAAGCCTGGGTCGGAGGCAAATCAGCTACATGTGTTCCAACCCGCGTTGGAGTAACGCCCAATAGCAGAATATTTGGAGGCTGTTTCTTTCCTTGTTTTTACTTTTAAATTAAATGTATCTTTTCTATACTTCAATCTAATACAACTCTTGATGTTCCTTTGTTTCATCATTGCAAATAGGATTTATGTATAAAATGAGACATAATTCTATTAATATTAATTCTAATATGAGCCAATCTCAACTGCTAATGTTAGTTAGAACGCCATATTAATGAAGCAAACAGCATTAGTAAGGTACATAGAACGCACTTCAACGTAACACACTAAAGTTTTGTTACTTATCATTATTATAATATCCATAATAATATAATGTTATGGCGATGTGGTAGTGCAATAGTATAGATGGTAGAATGGAGAAATAAGTTTTTTTTTATGATAATGGGTCGCCAATGGGCTTACTTGATGGAAAGTGACTACCACCGATCATAGACAACCGCAACACCGGAGGGTTTTCAGGTGCGTTACTGGCCTTTAAGGAATAAGTGGACTCATTTCATGAGGTTTTCATGTCATATAGGTTCCATATTCCAGTTGAGCGAGGGAGATATATTTTAAAAATCACACTATTGTGTATTACCAGACATCGAGATGATATGGACGGAATTTAGAATTTTGACGATGTTCGGTGGTGAAAGCAGCGGCCCGGATAAAACCAAGCTATTCCTCAGAGCATTCTCTTTAAATTCTAAGATGAATTGTAATCAGTAGATATTAAGAAAATTAGTTTTAAACGTCATACTACTTTTGTACACTTAAAAGAAGTGTCATATTAAAATAACATACAAACAATCACAATAATACCATAAATGAATAAAAATATAGTAATATAAAGAGTTGGTTGAATTTTTCAAACTAATGGTATAAATCGTTATCATAAATTCGAATTGCAAAGTTTATAAGTAACTTACGTATGAAGTATTGCCGGAGGTACCCGGTAGCTGTAACATAAATTTTAATGAATTGTTAAAAATGCCTTATGAAATTTCTTTACATTCTTCCGTTCAGTAAACAACTATTAGTACTTATTAAAGAAACATTAAATAATTTTGCATTATACAGTTTGTTTCAAATTTAAAAGAACGTTTACGATACAAATACGAGCAAAACGATTCCCGCAACTTTAAAATTGAATGTGGAATATTTCATAGGCAGTTTGCCTGTCTGCCGGCTCTCGAGCACGAGAGCTCGGATTCGGACAGGCAAAGAAGTAGCGACGCCAGACATTACTGTTCATTTTCGAACATGCTAAATTATGTTATTACCAGAACCGAGACCGCTACGACTTGTGCTATTCAAAGCTTGCCAGTCTCTAAACATTTGCTGTGTAATTATAGCGTGTTGGATATTTGATTTTAATTAGTTTTCATCGCATGTTCTGTTTACCACTAGCATACATGGTATTTTCAAATTATTAGTTTGTTTTACTGTTTACTGCTATATCTATATTATTTTTGTACTAACGTAACGTATCTAAATTTGAGATCGAATTGAAATGTAACATTTTACTGTTAGCAAATTTGAAGACATCAGGAACTAAATTATATGTTAGCTTTGAAACGCTTGTCCGATATAAGATAATATTTAAATAATACAATTTTGAATGCAAATTAAGTGGGCATTTGGTGTTAGCTATTTGTATAAATATTATGTTCCTATATTTATCTTATTGTAGGTAATTTATTTATTTATTAAAGATCTCCAAGTAATGATACAAATTCCTAGTACATAAAATCGTGGAATAATGTTGTAAAATAAGTGTGCTCCTTCAATGATAGGAGAACACATCAAGCAAAAAATTTTAAATAAATTCAATGAATATTTTTCCCATAATGAGTTCTCTAACTGATATTATGTGTATACGCTGTGTTAAAATTGTAGAAAAAAATAACACAATATTATTCTTTCTATAACTTTGAACTTCAGGAGTTTCGCCTTTCTCAGTTACCACTTACATTATAGTTACCACTTTCGTGCTACTGTACTAGTAACAAGAGTGGTAATTTGTTGAATAACATGAAGTAAAATGTTTTAAAAAACCTATACCTTATTTAATTTATATTGATACATGACAGACTTTAATTCTATTTAGGTATACTGTTACTCGTTGCAAAATTACAGTTTTGAAACCCGGTGAATGCTGTTGGGATTGACGACTAGTACCGGATATTGACCCAAAACACACGTGATCATACATTGGTTTGGCCAGTAATAATAACTAATATATTCATTTTTCATTGATTCATAATAAATAAATAAGAAGATTGCATTGCAATGAAATGACATTTCACGTAGTCGCTTTGAGCTCGATAATGAAAACAACGCGTAGGCGGCTGGCTTTTCAAAAATTCCTACGCATCGCAATGGGGACTCAATCATTCGCAAATAATTTGTGACGTCAATAAATTGAAATATTATGATTGAAGTTATATATAGTCAAGTATAATAGATTAATCTATAGTATTATAAATAGAATTGATTGTGATGAAATTTGCCTTAGATGTATGCCTAGGTACTGGATAAGGATATAGGTAATAAAAATGCAGGATTTACTGAATAAAAGTTTGATGCGAATAGAGCCACGAGGATTAACTAGTACAAAATAAAGATTCTGCCCAACAGCGGTACACTCAACAAAACTGTCACTATCCCCCGAAGTAAATTAATGAGCGGTAAAACAAACTTAATTACTTGGCCATCATTTTGCTTATTTCCCTGAATTGTAAGCTATTATTTAAACCAAGCTGAAACAATGGCAACAAGAAGTGTATTGTACGCAAACATAGTGAAATTTATAACGCGTATCAACCTGAATCTGACGTAATCCTGTCTTCGGGCGATAAGCATTCTCCACTGTTCGTTTGAGTGAATGTCACTTGCAGATCTTCTTGAAATTGTAGCCTAACGTTTGTTTTGTGTCTATATTTTTCAAAAAAAGTCAAAAATAAGTCAAGAGAATATGTGTATTACCATTATTTGAAAAATTACATCATATTTCTGCTCAATTTCCTTATAAAATTAAATTTATTTACAGCAAAGACATTGCTAATAGTAGTATCTTAAAATATAGTATTAAGCTCGTAGAAAATTATATTTACTAGAGAGAAACTACAAGTGCATTAAAGCTGTCAACATTATATTGAAATTTTAAGCCAGTTACTTGTTCTAACATAGTGCATTTTCATAGTAATTTAAAAGCAACGAACCAGCGCAAAAAATGCAATTTAAATGCACTAAAGTTTCAAATTAAATCACAGCTCTTTTGACATGTTATACATTTTTATAAGCTGCTTTTTAGCCAGCGAATAAAAAAGATGATATTCGTTCATTTTGTAATTATAAAATACCTACATTTTTTGTTTAACAATATTTTATAAAACGTATAATATCAATTTCATTATGTAGAATGTATGTACGTACTAAAGATCCGCTAGATATTCTCATTTTATTTCAATAAACGTTCCGTCTGTTTACTGACATTACTATTGTGTATTACAACTGGCTGACAGCGTTTATTTAGTGAGCCTGTCATTTTGGAGGCTTTATTTATAGGTCGCGTCACATATTTCGGTCGAGACGCTTTTATGCACTGAATATAGCGATAGCGACGTGAAATAGGTTTCGTATCGATTCTCTGGTAACAGTACGTAGTCATAGAATTTAACTAAAATTCTTTCTAGGTATTTTTTGTTTTAACTTTATATTTATTTTATTCTAACTTTTATGGAAAAAATATGAACCCACTACAAATTCAAATTACTTTATTCAATAATGAAGTATTATTTTTCTTATTGATTTTCAAACTAGAAACTACCACCGGTTCGGAAAAGAAAGAACCAGCCCTGAGAAGAACTGGCGAAAGACACTCAGTGGATTGATTTTTTTAAAATTAAAAATATAACGAAATGGCATAAAATAATGCGGTCGGAGTGAAATATCCATTTTAATAATCATAAAAAAACCTAATTCAATGTTAGATATTTTAAAGCTACTATATATAATCTAAAATCGGTCAAATAATTTCTAAATCTAATATGCTTATCGACGCAGAGACGTTGTCAAACAGTGAAAAAATTATTTGGAACACTTTCAAAATTATATTGATGTGGAATGAAGAAACTTACATACATGAAATCATGAAAATTTTGATATTTTTAAATTCAATGCTTTTTATGAAATATAATATAAATCAATATATAGAGTAATGTTTTGATCTCGAAAATATTTAAAAGTAAAAATAAAAATTTCAAAATCATAAACTTGTTTAACAAATGACACTACCAACGTTAAAACGTAATTAAAATGCTTATTATAAACAAAACATCCAATACAGTCTAGTAATTAAATATTGATTCGATTATGCTTTCCACAATCGTTATTATGCATAGCATATTGATTATACCATAATATTATTACTCTCTGAGTGAGTATTTACTCGTATAATGAAACAGTTTTTATGCTCGTAATATTACGTAAAGTGTCTACAATACTAATACAATATGTTTTCAATAACATATTTTTGACAATTATTTATTGTGTCAAATTATACTTAATTCAAGTAGGCTTAGTCAAAGCAAATTTATTTTTTTAATTTATTTTTATTAGATATAAATACGAGAAGTAGTAGTAGTAGTAGTTTAATTTTTGTTCTCATAGTTAATATAAATAATCTTGCAAAGTTTTTAAATACACTTTATATATTTTACAACGTGTCTTATGATGACTGAGAGGAGTGGTTGAGTTGGCTGTGAGTGTGTCTTCCCAGAGAGGTCCCGAGTGGCTGCCACTTATATCTCTCTTTGTAGATAATTTGAAAAACTGACTTCTAACAGTTTTTGTTATGTAAAATGTTATGACAATTTTTTATATTTCAGATTTTAAAGTATAAAAACACAATTTCGGTTTATATTAATTTCAGGGATTTAATACCTACCTTATTTTAATTATTATATTATATTTTTTTACAGATGTGTTTTCATTGGTTTCTTAATTAGTACTCATATTTAAATAAAAAAACAAATGCGTTCATTTCTTTTACATTTTTGTTTATATAAGTATTTTCTTTTAAAGTTGCTGTTAAATAACCTTGTATAATTAAATGAGTGATTTTTGCAAATTCATATTATATAAATATATATTATACAGGTTGTAACAAAATTCGTGTCCGATCGGTGAAGTGGTTATTAGGTATCGTGAGTCGGGTCTATTTATGTAAACATTTTAAAAATATAATAAAAAAAATATTTAATAAAAATAATTAATAAAAAATAAATAAAATTTTGATATAGCCGCGCGCACGCGCACGCGCACGCGACATTCCCGAGTTTGCCCGCTACTCACACCGCACTTGCGTTTTCTACGTTAACTTAAGCTATATATTTTACATTTCGTACCGTACCGTATCGATCACGAACTAACCAGAACAAACACTTATAATATCGTAACAGTGACCTAAAGGTTAGAGCAATAGAATTGCTAACAGTTAATATTACAAGGTCATAATATGTTGACCCGACTGGGCTATATACCGTTTGTTGTTTCAAAGTCCTGACAATCGTATTACACTGATAAACACAACGATAAAAACATAGTTAAATTCAGACGGTGGACAGAAAGCAAACTATCCACTGTTCAATTATTTTATATCAAAATAAATAGGAGCACTACAAACATGTAATTGTATATACACTACTGGAAATAATTAAACGAACAAGAAATTATCCTCCTTTTTTCACCAAAGTTTGGAAGGCTGTATCTCGGTAAAAAATAGTCATATCGAGATAAAAAATAACATTTTGAAGCTCTATTCTTCTACTTTTAAGATCATCTATTTTTCTCTTATACATTTTGGTTATCGAGAAAATTGATGAAACATATCGAAGAAACAAATTCGCTTTTTTTCACGAGCACGATGCGTGCACGCATTTTATTTTTTTCCAGTAGTGGTTATATTTATATGCCATTCTAAAAAATAATTTAACGCTATTAATTGTTTACTAATAAACAATTAAGTCCTCAAAACCATATATTCAAATATTTTGTATATTAAAAGCATGTACTGTAAAATAAAACTGACTTGGATATAGCTATTTCTTAAGAAGAAAATGGAATGTGTAGGATGCAAAATCAGAGTGTTGAACAAAGCCAAATGGTTTGAGCGTGAAAATGGCAAATGATTTTAGCCATCTCAAAGGGTTCGGAGCCGTTCCCCTGGGATACGTTACTTTCATTTAAACATTATACGAGATTCCATATTATACATAATCAATATTCGTCGCACCATTATAGCGCTCTAGAGTATTCGAGATGCTATTTCCTGTCGAGAGAGTAGAATTTTCCTCATACCTATTAAAGTGTTACCGTTCATTTTATACTATTACGACCTTAAAATGGAAATGTGTTTGCGATAACAATTAATCTTCTTTTAAGAACTATATGATATATTTTTATTACAAAATAATTATAGTTGTAAAGAAGGAATAATCAGTTTGAAGGTTTATAAAAACATACTGCCACAAAAACCTCGAAGCTATTGTTTCAACTCACAGAAGACTTAAAAGCTATAATTACTGCGCTTTTGTATTGTGTTTCAAAACTACGCTTTGTAAAGATCTTCCGTCCAGTTTTTAGAGAACCATACATACGGACCCAACCATGCAAGCGATGCCAGAATACGAGTACTGCGAGATATATATGTTATGTAACTGTTGTTAGACTGACAGACTATTTTTAGAAAATGTATATTAACCTACCCTTAAATTGAAGGAAACCTACGCAGTCTCGATATTGCTTTTATTCTACTAATAGATTTTCTATTTAATTAAAAGTTAGATAAAGTAATTTATATTAAATTATTGAAATATGGTAGATTTTATTACATGGGCTTTGTAATAAAATCTGGACTGCCCCGTCTGGGTGGGTGACCCTACTTATCATTATTCTATTTTCAAATCCCAGTACTCTGTGTTACTGTGTTGCGGTTGGAATGGTGAATGAGCCAGGGTTATTACAGCTCCAATGATATATTATCTTAAATCCCATTGTCAGCGGCATTTTGAAGGATAAGGTTTTATAGTTCTTACAGTTCCAGTGACTAGTGAAAGTGAGTTCCTGCCTGACTGCCTTCCTGTAAAGAAACTGCCGATTCTTAAAAAAACCCTAAGTAAAAAAAAATGTTATGGGTTTTTATCTTTTAAATAGTTCAAAAAAAATCCGAGACATGTAGGTATTATAAACGGCTTTAATAAGTAGATCTATTAATAATTACTATTAGGTACTTCTGGTGTATACGGGACAAGTTTCTAGAAATATATATAAACCGTCTATGAACAATTATATCTACATTTATATTATTATTAATAAGTGCCAATTTATAAATACTGCCAGTTTTAACCTATCTTAAGGATAGATTATTCTTGCAAAATATTTGAGTAAAAAGTGTAGAAAACGGTAAGATCTTCAATCCAAATTACACGTAGGAAAATTACTGGTTAAATTACTAATAAAAAAATTAATCACATTATATCTAGGTCTTCTTTTAAGAAAAAAATATTTTCCGAAACCCGAATGTACCCAAGCGAATGCCCAACGAATATTTAGAGAGGGTAGAGTTATTGCTTGACGATGCATCCCTCAGATGGATGATGAATCTTCGTTTTAACTTTTTTTTTTAAAGAAAATGTATAAAATTATTTTGTCATTAATAGTAAAAATAAAAAGCCGAGATGGCCCTGTTGTAAGAATGCGTGAATCGTGAATTAACCGATGATCGTGGGTTCAAACCCGGGCAAGCACCGCTGAATTTCATGTGCTTAATTTCTGATTATAATTCATCTCGTGCATGACGGTGAAGGAAAACATCGTGAGGAAACCTGCATGTGTCAAATTTCATTAAAATTCTGTCACATGTGTATTCCACCAACCCGCATTGGAGCAGCGTGGTGGAATAAGCTCCAAAACCTTCTCCCCACAAAGAGGAGAAGGGGCTAAGGCCCAGCAGTGGGACATTCACAGGCTGTTACAATAGTAATGTTAATAAGCTCTCATAATAATAATACGCGAAATAATTCTTACGTCTTACTATATACCATAATGGAATTAATCTGTTGCATACCAATTTTAATATTAAAATTGTTCATATTTTATAGTACTCGTCAACGGAGAGCTGGTTTTATTATTAAATTTCGCTTAACTTTAATTACTGAAGATGACAATACTACCTTTGTGAGATAGAAATAAAGCAAAGACTCATTTCCGCATCAGTTTTAATATCTTGGAAAATTCTTAGAATGTAATAACTTGTAGGTGAAAAGGATCATCCTTTTGATATGCATTCCACTTATAATTTCCTTACTGCCGCTTCAATTTTAATTGAAACCATTTTAATTAAGCAGATTAAAATATATATTCGAGTTTTACTCTAATGAGTTCCTAACGGAGTTTGTTATGTATGATAATATATGATTAGCCGTTTTTTTGGAAAACCTAAGGCTTATTTAAAAAGTTAATAATACATTCTTACTTGGAATTTAAAAGGCGTTCATTTATTCCAAAAATCAAATAGGCTTTCAGGTCCTCCACAATCGTGCATCTCATTGAGCTTTTGAAGATAATTCTCTCTCTCATTTAACGTTTTCAATACCTTTTGTGATAAGCTTAATTGAAAAGAATATTGACGTCACGAATAAACTGTTATAAGCTTATAAGTGATGACCAGTGGCGTAACTATAGGGTGGCAAGGCTGGCAAAATGCCACGGGCCCCGACCCGACGAGGGCCCAGTCTGAGAGGCCACGAGCTCAGTGTCTTTATTTAGATATTTCTTACAGGTGCATTGGGGCCTATTGGTCAATTTCTAATTTTGTGCCTTCACAGTCAACAAGTTAAACTGCCTATTCAAATTTTTGTCTCGCTCCTGTACCTGGGGGGCCCCATGCTTGACTTTGCCACGGGCCACAATTGGTATAGTTACGCCACTGGTGATGACGCACAAACTCGAGCCACATTGAACCTACATAAGTTAAACATTAATTATACATTATTATTAGTACCTATTTGCTTTGCTTTACGTTCTTTAGGTAGTAATTAAAAACCGAAATACTATGAAATGCAAATGTAAGCAGTGTTAAAAATATTGTAATAGTACTGTCTTCCTTGGTATAGCTTAAGGGTACTGAAGCCTGAGTCAACATGCAATTAACGCGATAAAGATATTTCGAGCCTTTTAGAGGATGACAAACAAAGCCACCCGTAAATAAAATTAATAACGAAACATTTATAACGTGAACTTAGCTTCGTTTTAATTTCCACTGAATCTCTAAAAAGGGATAATGAATTTAAATCTTTAGATAGCAATACGTCATTCTATTAAAAATGTTATTTCATAGCTGGTTCTATGAGATGAAGTATACAAATGACTTAATTAAATAACGTCTTTTATACCCCCTGTCTCTCAAAGCGCGCACTCTCTCTGCACAAATTGACTGTTTACCGTTCGACAAAACGTTTCATAAAGACTCCATTCAACAACAAATATAAAGCGTCCTATGAACGGGTATAATAAAATGAAGAGGAAAGCAAGAAAATAAAATCGTTGTTTTAACGCCATTACGTTGAACATCGATCGTTCGTACGACTGTAACTGTAACGCTATTAACATATTAAAGCGGTGGCTTTCTACCTATAAAATGGCTTTTAAGAGGAGTATTTCCGAATAATATTGCGGCAGGCAAAAAATTAATATCTTGTCCAAACCCTTGTTTATCAAGTTACTAATAGAATAATTAAAAAAAAACGTCAACTTATCGCATTCAACCGGAGTTTGATCAGAGATGAAAAACGGAAATGAAAGCAATGGTACTCTAACACTCTATCGACGGACAGAAAATTGCTAATCTCGACAGGCAATAAACACGTTCACGCTCTCTTGAGAGAGTCTAATAAAAAAGGAAATCGTATTAAATATACATAATTAGTACCTTCACGAACTGAAATCACTTTATTTATAAATATAACATAACAAAGTGAGACAACTACAAACGTTAATTAATTATGGATTGTTTAATATTCAAGTTAAAGATTATTAATAATGCATTAATCATCCTTATAGAATTGTAAGGCTTTTATAAGAAAATAAGCTTCTAGGTATTTCTATGATAAACCAGTTACAAAGTGGGAGAGCGATAATTATTTTTATAGAAATTCAGCGAATGAAGCTCGGTATTTTATTTATTAATAGAATGAGCCGTGACCTTTGCTCTCCAAAGGAATATTAAAATATTGCACGTGTACATTTTAAGGCACGTAGGCGGTACGCGTTACAATTTATGTAAACATCAAGTGTCTTATTCATCATTTCTACGTTTCCGATAGTTGTTCAAAACTAATTTAAAATTGTTATGCCCTCGAGAAATATAAATCCAAACTGATCAAATAGTTCTGCATGACGAATGACTTACTTTGACAATTTAAACTAATAAAAGTTATGGAAACTCGAAGCACAGATAAAATTGCAATAGCAGGAATATGTTACTTGTTGTCTATTTATGTACTCGTATAGCGAGATTAGCGAGTCTCTCGGGTTTCTCATATAACAAAAGTTTTTACCAATTAAGTTCTTACGTAGGTATATACAGCGATGTCAGAGTGGGCAGAGCACTGTGAACATACGATACTATTTGCATTATATATTATTCTATCGTTAAAAATGCAAACGTGCGGTTGTTGGTTTGTTCTTCTTTCACACAGCAAGAAAGCAATGGATGAAGAATTTTTTGTGGGGTAATATTACTTGGTAAGCCGATAAAGACCTAGTTAGGAGTAATTATTTGAAATTATTTTAGTAAAACGTTGTATCCAAATTAATCCAAATTAACAATGTTCGACTTTTTGCACTTGTCTCTTGGCTCGTACATAATATACGTATTAATTAGTTACTAGATTTTAAGACTTTAACAGAAACAGAAACTGTTTTTTTTCGGTTACGTCTAGCTGATCCTTAATATGACCCCATTAGTCTAAAAAATAGATATAAAACGTCGCTTATCGATCGACATTCTTAACAGGGCTCGTTTACTAGCTGCTGACTAAATATTAATCTGATTTACATGCCTATTTGAAAAATCCTTACATGAACAACCTTTATAGTCTATGTCTGTTATTGCGTTTTTGGTCGCAATTTGTTAATCATCGACAAAATGGACGACTTAGGTACGAAATATATTAAATCAGTATTTTAACATATATTAATTTCTCATTATTGATTAAGAAATAATCAATGATGAGACTGCGAAATTATAACAAAACATATTGTCTATAAAATATAAATATCGTTGTGTATATATTTTTAGTCTTTACAAAGACTTTTTTCACGTTAAGTCTAATAAAAATGTACCACGTACGAGAATGTAATGAAACCGACTGTTTGCATTTAGTCTCTAATCTCTTAAGTGTGTCAAATGGAGAGCAAATAGTTTAGGGGGACTAAATCGCACTCACAGCAGTTTTGACTTTTTTTCTCAGTATAATTATAAAATAAATGTTAAATACAAAACAGGCTTAAGATAGGAAATTATAATTAAAATTATCTTTACTAGTTCGTAGCTAATAAGGAAACGAAGAAATAATTTGTCATTATTATCAAAGAAATAACAAGACAAGCTCGTTGTAGAAATACTAATCGTTTTTATCATTTCAACACAACAAATGCACATTTAAAAATCTCACGCCATTATACGAAGTGCAAAAAACAAAAGGTGTATGCAGACAAAGCGATGGGCGGTTCCCTGGTGTAAAATAAAATGGCGAATAAATAGGATTTCTCTCGATATTAAAGTGAACTGAGCAACGCGAAAAGAATAATTTCCGGGCATCAATGACACCAACCCCGGGTCGTAAATTACAAGAGAAACTCCCCAGTTCATGACGAGACAAAATCGTGACCGTAGCGTGATGTTACGATGTGTCTTACCAGCGACGCTCTGTTTTACGCAACATATAAATTAGCCCATTACGCTAGTGACTTCTTCCTTTCCTGGTGTTCTTTGTTATGGGTAAAAGTTATCACATTCATTTGGAGTTACCCTCTTCTATTATTATTCCATGTACATATGTTATTATTTGATAATGTATAAGGGAATTTAGAAATGCGTTTTAGACGATTATGATTTTTGTTATGTTGTTTGTTTTCGCGTACCTTGCTGAAGAACTACAGACCAATTTCTCTCTTGAGCCATGTCTATAAGCTGTTTTGTTGACCTACGAAGTGGCCCACCACTTCAAAGTCGCTCAGCGAGCTATGGAGAGGGCTATGCTCGGAGTTTCTCTGAAGGATCGAATCCCAAATGTGGTGATCCGACAGAGAACCAAAGTTATCGACATAATCCAAAGGATTAGTAAGCTGAAGTGGCAGTGGGCTGGACACATATGTCGCAGAACCGACAATCGTTGGAGTAGACGTGTTCTAGAATGGAGACCACGCCTTGGGAAACGTAGCGTAGGACGCCCTCCGGCTAGGTGGAGTGATGATATACGCACAGTGGCTGGCAGCGGTTGGAAATCGAGAGCTGAAGATCAAGCTCAGTGGCGTGCCATTGGAAAGACCTATGTCCAACAGTGGACGAGAAAGGGTTGATAATGATGATGATGATGATGATGATGATGTTTGTTTTCACTGTAAAAGTGGACAATTGATAACAGATATTAATCATAAGAATTTTCTATTTGTTGACAAAAAGAAGATATGTTCAGAAATAATACTCAAAAAACGTGAAATCTTGTAGATAATTTTTTATGATTATAAAAGTAACTGCACTATTAACTAGATGTATGTTCGCTTTATAATTTATAAAAAATGCCGGCGTCTTTTATGTTTTTTGTCATATGATTTACTAAATATAAAAATATGCTTATATAAATATATATGAAAATTATATATAGATTATAAAATCAAAATTGCTTTAATCATATTATAATAATTCTAATAATGGGATTGTAAATTGAGATTTAAATGTATTTACATTTAAATCTCAATTTACAATCCCATTTTTTATTTACGATATTTTTCCTCATATAAAACTCGAGTATCATAAACGCAAATAAATGGTAGATATGCACACGATATTTTGTAAAGGCAAACAGTATTTATTCTAGCTCTATGTTTACTATTGCTACTGTGTCATGATGAAAGTTTAACCTCAACTGAACTTCTAACTTAAATAGAGACATAGTTGGAGTATGAAAATCTTAATTTATCGTTGCATTATGTAAAATTTTATATTCTACTGCCATACACATACACGCTCGCTCATTTTTAAAACATTAAACGCGTTGAACTAAAAAAATGCAAATACTTATGTTAATAAATAGGAGATCATTTTACGCAAACATTCCCCGGAACTTAACTGTATGCTTCTGCTATTTTAATTAATAATTAATGTCATATTGTATTTCATGTCTGTTTGAACAACTAGGCGTACCGATAATAATAACTTCACTCGAATAGATTTCAACATGAAATATCAATTCGATGCTTATGTATCCGTTGCGCTTATGCATATAAAATATTGATTGGAACCGCCCTCGCCGACTATAAAAATAAAATACGCTCGCTTTAAAAATATTTGTTAACCAGTTTCTGTTCCGTACTGTATTGACATTGTAAAGAGCATCCGCTGTAGACACATTGATCGAATAAAATGCACACAAATATGAAGTCGTTGTTAATAGTTTTTAAATAAATTATCATAACACTGTTTATACTTCATTATTAAAGTAATATAACTTTTTTGAAGCTTCCGTTATTTTTATTTTATTGAGATAGTTACAAAATCAACTTGTCACTAAACACTTCAAAATTAACACTGAAACATGTACTCTAACAAAGTGATACATCTTTAAATGTGTAAACAAAATTCACCGTTATAACAAAAAATAATATAAACTAAACTAACCATTACAAAATTTTAAAACTTTATATTTTATTATTATTTGTTCTGTGATATATCTATCTCACTCTATTATTACTGTATGTATTGGTATATTATAAGTATCTTGAAATTTTGAAATACGTAGTCAAAGCTAAGCCAATTTAAATGACGGCATCGTACCTATATTAATTAATATGTCATTATTTGTCTCGAAGGCGCCTTATTACGCGTGTATCGAAAGGATTAGGGATGACAAGTGGGCTGTCGGAGGGTTACAAGTATGTTACAAGTTAATTAAGCAGGATCTGTCAAGCAATAATCCCACCAGATGCGGCCTTCCCGCGTACCAATCTACGTGTTTCCTTTTATTAATCTGTTGACTATTTTAGGATACCATTTATTATGTTATAGTTATAGTATAGTTGTAGTATTATATCTTACGTCCTTTTCTGGTCCCTGGTAACTGTATGCAATTTCATTATGCTTTAACATGAAACGTAACAGACAAACTCACTTTGACATTTTAAATATAAGTAATTGTAATACAACATAAATAATTAATTATGTTATTCCCATATGCTTTATGTAATGGAAAGTATTGATCCAATTATACGATTATCTCTTTCCGAGTACCTATTCTTATATGACAAAAGTGAGATATTGTTATTTATCTATAGTTAGAAAATCGTTCGTCCTAACTGACTATGCTTACTATTCTTGCTTGGAACATTTGTGTAGGTTAATTATATAATGTAATTGTCCGCAACGGAAAGATTTATAAAAAAATCTACTTGAAGGGGAGGACATATGAAAGAAACTTTGTATGAGTTTAACTAGTTCGAAATCGTTACGGGTAACTAGACGATATAATTAATAGTTTTATTTCAAAATTAAACAGAAATATTGGCAAAACTGTTTACATACCATAACTTTGCATGAGAGAACTGTTGGTTTAAAAGAAGTTTTCAAAAGTTATAAACAGTACATATGTATCTTTCTTATTGTTCAGTCTCGACTATTTTATAAACATTATTTTTAAACTTTTAAAAACAAGTAAGAAACTTCTGTAAGTCTAATATGTTTTTAATAATGATATATTTAAAAATATCTTAAAATAAATGATTTAATAAGGTATAAAACCCAGTTATATTATTTTAAATTAAGTAAATATTATTATAATTATTTATTTTATTTTATCGCTTTATATAAAACAATATTGTGAAAATTGAAATAACGCCAACGATATAACGTTTTCACAAAATACGATGTTAATATTTTTTAACATGGTATTTTGTGAAAACGCTTTAAAATATTCAAAAATATTTATAATCGTTAACTGGGCTGGTATCGTTGTTTTTTATATTGAACAAAAACTGTTACTCGTTAATTAATAACTTGTTTTCAATGCTGATTCTATATCAGCTCGGAGATGAGAAAAGGTAATTAGTATTTTTGGTTTTCCTCCACGCCCCGAGAAACTCCTAGATCTCTTGTATGGGAGATTTCATCTTAAAACAAATGAAGTGCAAATAACTATTTATTTAATTATTCAATCAAATGTATATTCAATAAACGTTTAAATATCTCCTGAATAAAAGTGAAAAGAAGTAAAATTTAAAACGATATAAATATATTATTGAAGTATACGCCTAGACTTTCAACAATTTAAGCATAAAGTTGTACGAAGCCAGTATCACTTTATATAAGTTGGAAACTTATACATCATTACGTCATACAAACGGAATGGATGATAGAAGTTTCTGCTACATTTAGCCGCTATCTTGGGCTCATTGAAGGTTGTCATGTTGAGAGGTAATTTATTGGGACTATGCTTTGGAATATATTGTATACCAGTACTATACTACATATTGAGAATTCAAACTACAAAAAGGTATTATTGTAATGAATATCTAGTTCATTTTTCGGATACTTTGTTGACCAGCAATCCCAAGTTTATCAGGAGGTACAGAACAACTTCTCAAATTTACATCACAAATAGTTAGAAATGCATAGAAAACAATGATAGAAACATTCATTTATAATTATTAAGAAGAAGAGCCTAATAATATATTTTATATACACACAATATGACAAAAATATAAGTAATTATTATTTAATAAGTTATATCAACTTTTAAATAATTTTATAGATACATTAAAAAATCAAATCATTATAATCTGGGTATTTAGAAGAAGCCATCGTTCCTATTATATTGCAATAGTGCTTACCATCAGGAGTGACTGTGGTCAAGCGATAGACCAAAATGAAATATACATTTTTTTAAATATATTAGATTTGTTTAAGCGTGGCTTGTTATGTGACCACAATAACAGAAGGAACATTCGATCACCTCGTAATAAAACTTGACTAAAACTACGGCAAGTTCGCTTACAAATACAAAATATCTTCTTATTGCTCACTAAAAAAGGGTAAAATGTATAAAAATATCATCATCCCCATTTTCGTTTTCCCCATCATTATCTCCATTTTCTCCACCCACGAACCTAATCAGAGCTAGGGGCAACGTTATTGTACGCTATTATCGTATTCCAGGCACAGTTGGCAATAACAGCCAGTTTGCAAAAACCGATAACATTATCTTGTTATTTATCGCTTATTAGTGCGTGTGGACATATTCGAATCAACTCGATGAAATAAATGTTGCTCTCTTTTTCGTTACAAAATATATTAGTTTCTTGATCAATTTATATCTTGTTCTAACTAATATTATAAATTCGAATGTGAGTTTGTTACGCTTTCACGCTTAAACTACTAAACCGATTTTAAAAATTATTTCACCAATAACAAGCTACATTATCAGCGAATAATGATACGAAAATGGGAACTACGCGGGCGAAACCGCGGGCAAAACGCTAGTATGTAATATATGTATGAAATATTACAGTATTGTACTGACAGTCTCATTGACCTAATGATTGTTTAAAAGGCTGCAGATTCCGAGACCCTGGGTGCAAACCCGTGTCGAGCCCATTAAAAAAAAATACTGAGGTGTTCTGCTGAAGATCCTCAGTAGCGACCCGGAGTCTGAAAGTACGCTCCCATCACTAGTAATGCACGCAATCCTGTTGGTTCTGCCGTCGTAGTCGTTAGACACGTTGGTCGTGATATTAGATTGACGTCCCATCGGATTATGCTTGTTTTAATTCAGTTAGTATTACTAAAATATAGCTTTTATAATTGTACAAAGTATGATTATACATCTACGTAACTAGGTGTACCGTGTCCCTGCGGTTTCATCCATGTTAAATTTGAATTTTACAATTGTACATGCCAAATTCATATTCTTTCCAATGGTTTACCTGTAAAGTTGCCGATGTTTGTTGCTAATGTGAATATTCAATTTAAAGTTCTATAACGTTTCTTTTTAAATATAATTTGTTCATTTGTTTTCTTGCCGTTCAATTTTGCTCTGTTCTGGATTTTTTTTATATCAAAATGTACCTCGTGGCCAGCTGGAGACGTAAAACGACCGGAATGTAAGGACCGTATTAATTTACTGAACAACGGCAACAAAATTGTGGATGGCCACTAGATGCAAAACCTGAATTTTAGTTCTACAACGGCAGACGTCCGCCAACCTGCGGGACCACACGGGCGTCCCGTATAAGGTCATCGATCGCCCGACACCAGCATAGAGGCGGCGCAATTCCTTTCTCGGTCCCCAGAAATTAGGTAGTAGTTTGTACATGACACCCGCTACCTTGTCTATCTGCTGGTCCTAGGTAGCTTATAGAACAATATTGCTTTCGTAATATGTGAAGGCTCAGGTTGCAATCTTACCTTAAGTTTTCTCGAAATTCTCCCCCAATTCATCAACACATCAGCATAATTGATGCACAAGAATTCGCCGTACGCACTCTATAATAACAGCCTCTTAATGTCCCACTGCTGGGCTAAGGCCTCTTCTCCTCTTTTTGAGGAGAAGGGTTGGAGCTTATTCCACCACGCTGCTCCAATGCGGGTTGGTGGAATACACATGTGACAGAATTTCAGTGAAATTTGACACATGCAGGTTTCCTCACGATGTTTTCCTTCACCGTTAAGCACTCACGCACTCTATGCTATAATGCTATTATGCTCAATACTTGATGGTAAAGCTTTTTGCAAGCGTGCGTCTGGGTAGGTACCACCTACTCATCAGATATTCTACCGCAAAACAGCGGTACTTGGTATTGTAGTGTTTCGGTTTGAAGGGTGAGTGAGCCAGTGGAATTACAGGCTCAAGGGACATAACATCTTAGTTCCCAAGGTTGATGGCACATTGGCGATGTAAGCGATGTTTAACATTTCTTACAATGACAATGACTAAGGGCGTTAGTGGCCACTTACAATCAGGTGGCCCATATGCTCGTCGTAATATTTAGTTGTGGTAGTTGTGTGATCTGCGCCACCCTTCGCTATACCGCCCAGCTGTCGGGTATACTCGACAGACTCTCTCTACAACTTATTACCATTTTTATCAGAATTTAAATAACTTTCTACGGGGGGAAAAATTATTTATATGCTTATAATGTAAAGAGAATAATTATATAAGGAAATACATTTAAAAAAAAATCAAATTAAAATTTATGTACAGTTTTTTATGATAAAGTTAGTATGTATTACTATCGTAATTTGTAAAGAACATTTTTTAATATTATATACACCAGGTCGAATTAACTTATAAATAAGCACATGTTACATATTATAGGTAACATATAAAGATACAAAAGGCTTTTTGAAATTAAAAGTATTTGCTTTTAAAATCAATATTCTTTTTCATCAAAAAAAGAGGGCTCGTTTGAAAATTTTAAAGCTTGCAACAAGTTTCGAGTCGTTGCTCGATTTTATTTCGCTGGTGCTTACCTATGGGAATAACGCATATGAAACGAATATTTTTTTCCTTGCAGAACAAGTTTGATAGGAATTATAAACAGATTCGTTTCAATGTTGTACAGATGTTTTGAGTTTAAAATGTTTGTAACTTATTTTATGCACATTAAAAGTAAAACAGTTAAACTAATTATTTATCAAACATAAAGATATCAACGAATGATTTATTTAGGTACGTCTAAAACAAGCGATTCGATTTTCAATGTAAATAAATTATTTTTTACTGTAAAATATATAAATTAATTAGATTTACTTATAGTACAAACGGTAATAAAATCATATAATATATTGACTAAATTATTAACACTTAGATTGCTACCTTTTGTATTTTATAACGTGTTAAGCCGCGAATATAAAAATGTTTTGGCACAACAGAAACAGACTCACGCTAAACGATCCTTTGTTATGGAAAACAACTGTGTACTCAACTCTACATTTAACATGACGTATTTCAGTTTGTAATGTTCGCTTTGATGCTTCCTAAAATGCTCATTAAATTGAACATGGCTGACGTGGTTAGTTGTTTTTAAATAACAAAATACAAATGACTCATCGTTTGCAATGTAACGTGTGATGAATTTTAATTGTTCTTCGTTTGTGGTTTAAATTTAAAAATATATATAAAAATGATTGAGCAAATAGGTACCTAAGTCTGGAAAAGGAAATTGAGCTTAATAACCACAATCTGGACGTTCCACTAATGACACACTTTTTCTTTAAAATCGCATGAATATATTTGCTTCCTATGTTTGTATGATATGAGGGTCATTGATTTTCCGCAAGCTCACCACAGTAAACTATTCTAAAATACCTACAAAGCTATACCTACTTTACGATCAACTGTAACAAATTGGTTTTAAATCAGGCAAATTCGCTAACCTTTGCAGTAATATGCGTTTAATGGCTCGTACGTAACGTAGAGATTTGTGGGTAATGCGGCTAGCATAATCACATGAGTGATAGTTCAGGTGAGCAAGTAATGAAATGACATTCTTGGTCGTATCGATCGCACACAAATAGCTCTTTGGCTACTCGCTGTGTTTTACTTACGTTGCTTTTACATCAAAAACTATATAGTGAGTTAAATACTTCGAGAAACTCAGAATCGTAATGTCGGCGGCAGGAACTAGGAAGTGGTTATCTTAACTTCTTCGAACTGCATGAAACATGCTAACATGGTCTACTTTTCTACAACTAACTAAGAAGAAAACAAAAGTTAATTTTAGCGAAATCTACATATGTTTCTTGCTTTATGATTTTGTGCAGTTGGTCTGAAACAAATTTAAAAAGTTATTTTGATAGAAAACCAACATATTATTTGTAAATGGCTCGATCAGTGGCGCTAGCCTGATCTAGCGCTGGATTTGACTATGCGAATATTATTTCCCACCCTAGGTCATCTTGTTCTTGGCTTTTTTCAATTCGGCATAAGAGCTAAAGCCATGGTTGTAATACTAAAAATTAATTATCGTAGGTACCTATGATAATAATATGCCCAAATGATGTATGTATATTATCAAACAGTGAATTAAATTATACATAATATTTAGTAGAATATTTGAATACATTACTATATTATTATGATAACATTTACTCTAAAAAGCTTTTTCAAACTATATTATATATAGAATATCATTAGTTAGAAATCATTCATTTTTGTTAGATTTCAATTTACAATTTATATGTGAAGTCAGAGCGAAATGTTTTACAAAATACAGCTGCCTATCTAATTTTTATGCAATACGCAATCAATAATTTAATTTTACTCACAGAATTGTAGGATAAATAATTACCATTAATTATAATTAATCAACAGAGGATAAATATTTGTTTTTATCTATATAATACTGCAACTACTACTTTAATTCATGGACGAAAACTTGTTAAAAGTAACCAACTTCTATAATTGTATATTAAATAAATGAAGCTTGGAGTTAAGTCACATCCTTAAAAGCAATAAACCACAAAAGCTTATTAAAATATTCATACGAAAAAACATATATACTCAACATTTTATAGCGCTAAATTTGAAGTACTTAATCAAAATACGCCTTTAATTTCACAATCAAATAATCGCTACCTAATTTTTAATAGTTGTTATTAAAACAAATATATTTAATTCAAAATGTACATTATAAGGAAAACTGTTTCATATTATGACCGCTTGGTGCGCTACTTGTTTGAGAGTTAGTAAATTATGGAACATTAAATTATTTTTATTTTAATACAACATTTTCCCATATAATATATGTTACATATTTTCTAGCATAATATATATGTTATACTGAAAGACTCAATTTTTTTTACTAAAATATTTTCCTGTTTAATATAGTGCTGTAGATTTACAGAAAATCATTATTACACGTACATATAAAATTATGTACTATATTCACCATGATTAAAAAAATAACAAATCACATGTTAACTATTACCGCGACAAATAAGCTTTTTTTTAAATTAAACGAAAACCAGCGTCGATCATATAACCGGGCGGGGCCGGGGCCTCAGTGATGAGCGAAAGGGCGGCGCTGTTATCGCGCATGCGTCGAACTTCGGATATTCCGATATTGAGATTCTAGCGCGACCATAGACAATTTTTTGTAATCTGGCATTAATATTCTGCATTTTGTTTGTAGGTTATGTTTTAGTCGTCAATTGTCAAAATTAATTTCCAGTGTTTTTCGTGAAATTATTTGGATATGTTGAAGTTTTATTGAAATATCTTTGGTTTTCTTGGTATTGACCATTTGTGATTGTCGATTTTAATATACGCAAATACTGCTGTTTCACCATAATGACTATTTAAATAGTTTCGATTATTACGGGTTGACATTGAGATGAGATGTGAATACAAAAGTCGATGCGCACTTCTTATTACTTGAATTACCATTTTCAAGTACATACTCTACAATCATTTTTGATATTGTGATATATGTAACCATAAAGAAATACAGTATATTTCAAAATTATCAAAATGACGATGAGTCAATTATCCGTGTTGAAACTGTACAATACAGTGGTGGATGATGTGATAGCTGGTGTGCGGGATTGCTTTCTGGATGATGGTGTAGATGAACAAGTTTTGCAAGAGTTAAAACAGTTATGGAAGACAAAGTTAACGGCCAGTGGAGCTATGGATCCTCCGCAACCTGAAGCACCCGTAATGCCGCCACCACCGGCATTACAAAACTTTCAGAAAGCCAATGGCAGTAATGTTATACCAAAAAGAGCTCCGGATATGGCATCTCAAAGTTCAAGCCAACATTCTGGAGTAGAGCATGGTGGTGCACCATCATCTAACATACCTGGGGCTCATCCCCACCATGTTCTTGATCCAAACAATAAAGTTCCAGTACAATTAACATTACCAGCTCAACCAGGAGTACCTGGGTCACAGCCACGTTCCTTTACTATACAAATTCCAGCATCTGCTCTTAATGGAAATAAATTACATCAAGTTCTTACAGGTCCTATAATTAATGCTACAATAAGTTTGCCGCAACCTCTAGCTGCTACTCTCTTACAACAACATATCAATTCAGCATTAGCTGGCCAACAGAATGAATTTGATGGGGGTGGAGGTGGTAGAAGTGGGGCTGCTCCATTCTCACTAGATGGTGCTTTAGATTCATCTGATGATGATGGCTCAAATGTTGGTGATGGTTCCGAAGATGGTGGTGGAGATGACGATGAAGATGAGGAGTCAGCAGAGGAGAGAGCCGAGGAGGAAGAAGAGGAACGAGATGAAAGTGGAGGTGCAGAAGAGGAGCCGTTGAACTCTGGTGATGATGTTTCCGATGAAGAACCTGGTGATATGTTCGATACTGAGAATGTTGTTGTTTGCCAATATGACAAGATAACTCGTAGTCGCAATAAATGGAAATTCTATCTAAAAGATGGGATAATGAATTTATCTGGCAAAGATTATGTTTTTCAAAAAGCTAACGGTGATGCGGAATGGTGAATGTTTACATGTATGTTTGACAAGTGCTTAAAATGTTTGTGTGATTTGTCCTGGTTGTTGCTAAAAGGTAACAAAAAAGACATTGACTAAATGATATCTCAAATGTATGGTCAAATTTTAAACAATAGTAACCTATTATTGTATATTACAAAAATATCAAAGAACATGATAGATTTATTTCAATAATAATTTACAACATATTGGTACATAATGTTTAAAAAAAATAATAGTTCAATATTAGTCCATCATATTGTATAAAATTTGAAATAGCGATACTTTTATAACTACAAGGAGGTACAGTGACAGTATATGCATTTGGTGTGATTTTACTAGGTTAGCTTCACTATATGTCTATGTGTTGTGGTAACAATTATAAAAATCAAATTATTTAAACCAAAAATAATGATAAAACTTATGAGCATGGTAAGTGCCAAACAAATTCTTACTTTTTTATTAGTGTCTGCTTCACTATTTTTAAATTAAATAATATGTGCTAGTGTTAGTGAAGCTAAAATGGTTATGTAATGTCTTCTTCTTTTCTAGCTACCGTTCATTGGACATTAACAGAATAGAATATCCATTTGACTCGCTTAGATAATACCTCATCATATATTATTAAATAATCATCCATATGTGTCCTGTACCCATTTCTTTTATAAAATATATATATATTATACCTTAAATTGTTCACAAAATTATATAATTCCTAATTGTCTAATGTATATTGATGTTAATTTGGAAAGTGAATCGTGTAATAGTATTAGTAAGAAAATAATTTCAGTTTACCTTATCATCTGTAGAACTTTCTACCCTTAAGTGCACAAATTTTGTTTTATTTCTTGGTTATTTCCTATTTACGATGTCACTAATTTAATATTGTGATATGGATATTAGTAATTCTTATGTAAATTTTAATTAGAATGCTGCCAATTTTTTTGTAAGCCAGTAATTGTATTTCTAACGTCTCCTGGTTTAAAGCAATTAATATATGTTACTGTTCAAATAATGTAACATTCTTAGGATTATGGTCCCTTATGTGATGAAGTTTGGTAAGAATGGTAATAATAATAAAATATGTTGCATTATTCTGTTTATTTATTTGCCTCACCTATTAATATGTATTGCTTAATGCAAATTATTTAATAATTTTACCTTAAATAAGCAAGGACTAATAAGTGTTGATGATTGCACTTCATTTAAAATTCATATTAATAGTACCTATCTATACTAATATATATAGCTGAAGAGTTTGTTAGTTTGATCCGGATAATCTCAGGAACTACTGGTTCGAATTTAAAAAATATTTTTTTGTTGTATAGTCCTTTAACCGAGGAAGGTTCTAGGCTGATTTATATTCGTTATATTTTTATTAATTTTACGCGGTGCACAGCTAGTATATGATAAATTGATTTTGTCCCATATGTGGCTTATAAGCGTAAATGTAAGATTGAAATTGATAATAATAATAATAACTATTTTGTAATAGGTGAGATGGTGTCTTAAAATATTACTAATCTAAAAAATGTTTTAATGAAGCAACATATGATTTACTGATTATTGAAAATTTGACGAAAACATGATTTTTTCTTATAAACTACCAATGGTAGATTTTTGTGTACCAGGTGTGTACACTTTGGCTAGGTGCTGCCAGTGTCTATGGCTTAAGGTGACCACGTACCAAGGCAACACTCCTTCCTTGACAAAATACTTCTTGAAATAAAAATTAACTAATATTTTATTGCGCCTAGTTCACATAAGCGCGCTAATCAGATGATGTAGCGCCGCTTAAATATAGTTTGAAGTATTTATTTTTAATTTATATGAGACGATATTCATTCAATCAAAGAAAGAATAATTACATTTGGTTCATAGTCAGCAAAGACAGGAGAAATGAGTAACATACACACAAACCAGTCAAATTGAATGAACCTTTCCCTTAAATCGACTAAAAACAAATAGTACTTATATGTATTATTGGATAATATTTTCTTGACATTTTATTGATATCACTGCAATTATAAATATGAATTCATTTTCCGAACCACATCCAATTAATCTTTTTAGTCTATTAAAAAATATTTGCTTTCTCGGTTTAATACTTTTATCACATTTCTTATTGCTAATTACCTACGTTATGAGCGGTTACGGAAAACTCAATTTTAATGCGACTTTTTTAACCGACGGCGGTAAACTTGAAAACAGGTTTCCCGGCAGGGACAGAAAACTGTCAAGTTCTGGAGTGAATTAGTGGTTTTCATGCGATAAAAAAAGCGATGGAAATTTCTCTTAAGTTATTGCCTTAGAACATAGCCCAGTGTAATATAACCGTCTAGTAATAATAGCGTCTTTAAAACTTTTTTCTTAAATGTTGATGTCTTGGGATTCTTTAAGGTATTATTTCACACAGTAAAATAAAATTAATGTTTCTTTTTTGTGTTTATTTACTGACTGCCTCGTTGGTCTAGCGGCCAGGTGTAAGGCCGCAGACCCGGAGGTCCTGGATTCAATTCCCAGAACAGAGTCTCGAAGTTGTACACCCCGTGCCCGTAAAGCCGTTGATCCTGTGCCTGAACTCTATCCACTTGTGTCGGATTTCCGTCCTATCAGATTATGCGAGATAGAGAGAGTACAGCTGTGTTTGCGCACATACTCGGCACTATAATATGCCCTGCACAGTTGGCTAATTTCTCTTGAGATTAGCCGCCACGCCGTGGGTGAAATCGTATCGTGGACTTAGCAAAAAATAATATATTCAAATAGGTACTGGTAATTTTCCAAAAAAAAAACAATACTTTTATAATGAAGCATTAATATTAATTAAACTTCAATGTGTTATTTATGATTGATGAACCCTAAAAAACATTTTCAACGCCGGCTTGTAAGTAATATGCATAAGTATTGAGGAATAAACCTACGAAAACAGGGCTGAATCTAAAATTCCTTTCTGAATTCGGGTAAATAATCGGCATAATATGCCGAATAATATGTACTAAGAATATGAAGTTTAATATGTACTAAGTAATATCTACATTAAGATTTAAAACAATGTACTTAAATAAATATCTTTGGATACATAAAAATCACTTGTGCTGATGTTATATATTTTTTTATTGCATAGGTAGGTGGACGAGCATATGGGCCACCTGATGGTAAACGGTCACCAACCCTCAAAGATATGAACATTGTAAGCGATGTTAACCATCAATTATATCGCCAATGCGCCACCCACCTTGGGAACAAAGATGTTATGTACATTGTGCCTGTAATTACACTGGTTCACTCACCCTTCAAACCGGAACACAACTGCTGTTTTGCAGTAGAATATCTGATGAGGGGTGGTGAACGAGCTTGCACAAAGCATTACCACCAAGTAATGTAAGTATATTATTCGCTTATGCTCCGCTTTATATAACGATACAATACGGCACTTACAATATTTAGACAAAGTGGTCGCCTAAAACGCGTACAAAATTAAAATTTTATATCCAAACATTATAAATGCTAAAGTAACTCTTGTCTTTTTTCCGCTTGGTTTTTATGGGTAAACGACTAAGCCAAATTTTGGACGTTGAAGATAGACAGGATTTTTTTGAATTTACAACTAAATGAATTTACAACATTTATGAATAAGAAATGTAGTATAGTAAAGAAAGTTTTAATGAGATTTTTTTTACTTTTCTAATGCATATAAACATATAACGTACAAAAGTCATTGGTCATTTCTGTTCCAGCATTTGTTTTATGAAACTTATGATACAAACTAAACTATCGATAAACTAAAACCTACGCGGGTAAGCTGAGATTGTTTAAACAGTACTTAGTTCTTCTTAAAACAACACATTTTATACACATACTCGTACCTAAATAGCTTATATTAATATTTGTGTTAATACGTATACCTACGCATTCTGTCCTTTGAAATCACAGTTAGTCGTAAGTGCTTACGATATTCTACTTAATTGTATATAAGTAAGCCACAAAACAACATCACAAATTCATATAAGCATGTCGACGACGTATCTCTCTAGGAGAATATTCAAACGTTAATATGCTGTAGGTACGAAACGCTGGAACTTATTGTCGAAATGTACTAACTTACTCAATTATAAGTCACCAAACTTGGAGATGTTAGTTTGTCCTCTAACCTAGATCTTGTAAGAGTTAATTAATAGTTTCATTTGTAACTTCGTTTTTCAGTATTAGTCGGAACTTAGTCTATAAATAATAATACAATAACAAGTAATTGTTGTACTTGCGACTGCACTTAAGTTTGTACATAGCTAAGAAGCTTTTAAAAAACATTGAATGAAGTAATTTCACATCTTGGTGTATATTGAATATATATGATCTTAAGTATTAATTTAGATAAAACAATAGATATGTTGTTTCTGGACGATGTTGAATGACGGTTTATAAACGGGATGCGGGATCGAAGTCTTATTATAGTAAAACAGTACCTATACTAATTTACATTAGTAGCAACACTTTATAGCTAGGCAAATAAGCCTTCTTGAGGAGTACAATCAATGATAAGAATCAAATATTACGAAAGTGATTTAATATCAAGTGTAAAGGCTACGCGAATTTACATGATATTATTTTTAACGTATTCAAGAGCGAAATCATTATATTCAGTACCGCTCATTCAGCTTAACTTTGTAGCCCTCGTTTCTCTATGTACTAGAAACGAATGTTTATCGATACAATCTATAAATAAGAACCTTGCTGTATTGATTATATTAAAGAACGAAAACAAAAATAAATTTTATTCAAGGAAACTTGTGAATGGATTCACTAGATTAAATTAAATGTTTATAAATCTTCTTTCCAATTACCATGGAGATTCGAGTCAAGTCAAAAATGTAATCTTTTACTCCCAACAAATAAATTAAAACTATGCAGCTCCGGCCTCCAAACAATGAGAGTTAAAATATAAAACGAATTGTCAGCAACATAAAAATACGAAAAAAAGTTTCCGTTTTAAAAAGCAAAAAAATGCAATTATAATTTAATTGAGTATCTTAACGATGAAATTTGATATTTTATTTATTTATTTAAGGGAAACAACAGCATATAATACAAAATGCAAGCATTAAAAATACAATATACAGACAAAAGAGACAAATACAGTTTTCCATTGAAGTATGCAAACTTAATATTAGTTAACAGAAATAGCAACACACAGGTTTGACAGATAAAATGTTAGTAAAAAAAGAATGAATTGTAAAAAAATATAAAAAATATTAAAAAAGAAGAAATTACGAAATATTTAATTGAGATTGTGAGCGGAAGCATTTTGTTTCTACTCAAACATCGCGTGCTCCTCTAATGCAATGACTCCCTTGCAGTATGAGCCAACCGCCTATTAGCACATTTCAGTATGCTTTATGGAACTTTAGTACTACTACACAATTAGAGGTAATTACAAATTACAACTCACTGAGCGTGTAGCCGAGATCCGGGGTCTCATAATATGCGAGTGACTCCTCTCCCCGCCTATCAGTCAGATGCAGTAACTCATCGAAAATACCGATCCGTGCGAGTACTTACCTCAGCCTAAATAAAAGAGCGGCGCCTGTACACCCAGCGGTCACAAAGTAAGGACGATTCGCCTCCACCATCGCTAGGCCAGCGGCAAGACCCTGTTAATCCACCCCACTTTAGGATCTCATCTCATCAAATTCTCTACTAGATATAAAAATATATTATTACATTTATATGTAACCAAATTTTAATAATTTTACGCAAAACTTAACGTCATAACGATTTCCTTTTATATAAGGTAGTATTTAAAACTAAATATATAAAAAAGATTTTACAACTTCCTCGTTTACAGAAAACTAACAGAACATATACCTAGTTTTCAATGTCACAATATCCCTTATTGCCGTTTAGAGACAACTACGACGAGCAAATACTCAATCAAGATCATACGCATCTATGATCAGAACGTATTGCCTTGCATATTGAATATAACGGAGCTCGTATAATGAACAGATCATGTTGGCCAGGTATTATCAACAAGTTTCTAGGACACTGTAACACATATAACGTGAAACGTGAATGTTACACAGACGCAATAAAGGTTTATGATGGGTTTATATTGATATTTTGTAACGTTATTATAAAAAAGTTTTCGTATTGCGGATGCAAGAGTGGGATACAAGAGACCACTCGGAGGTATTAAAGTCTGTTTGCTGAACCTCGCCGGTCCAATTACCCGCACTAATCCCGCGCAGCCGAGCAGCCGCGAGATAACCATTCGTAATCGACTTACCCGCGCTATTTAATATCGTGCTCAATGTCTCGGAAAAATGTTTTAATTTGCTTTTTGTTTGAGTTCCCATATAAATGGCAAATAACAATAAATCAATAACAATCCAAAGGTGGAAATAATTTAAAAATACTGTACCTGTTTGTATGAATTATATTTAGTAATAGTTTACTTCAAAACATAAAATGCTAAATTTCGATTAACATTTTTACAGGCAATTAAGTAATCGATGGTACTCGAGCGTCGCCACGCCGGAAATATCGCAATGAATATAAAATCTCTTAAATGGCTATGCATAGCAATTAGACTGTTGCCATAGTAAGTAGCTTGTAGGCATCGACTGGTGAAATAGGCTATTGATTAAACGATGCCATCTCCCACCCCGGACAGGAACGCGAATCAATTCGGATGACACACTTTACCGAGATATTCGACGAAGCGAATTTACCTGCGCAAGTTTAGCTGACATATCTAAAGCTAGCGATTTATTCGGAGACTTTTCAATTCGCTATGTTTGTGGAAACGGCTTACGGCCTTCACGGTATAAGCGAGTAAATAGATGTCGGGAAACCTATTCCCAGCGCTCGCACTCATTCAATTCAAACGCTTTTATAAAGTGTGAGCAATTATAGCGTAACCTACATTTTTATGGTTATGTATATCAAGTACAAAAGATGTATTCAATAGTACGAGTATCTAGTATATGGTTTGTACGATGACGTTCGTCAGGCTGATATATTCGCATCAATTAAATGTTGAATAACTTTTATTTAGCACTTTTTCCTTTTTTTTCACTTTTAAAAATAATGTAACAGCCTCAAAATATCCCACTGCTAGGCTTAAGCTTCCTCGCCTTTAATTAAAAGATTTGGAGCTTATTCCACCACGCAGCTCGCATATGTTTCCACCCAAAATATTCCGGTACGACTTGCGCGCAACTTTTTGTACGATGGTGGCACTACACCAGAAACGTTCAAGCTACAATAAAAGTACAAAATTTCAACTCGATCAGATGACTTTGAATGCAAATAATACTTACAAAAACAAGCTTCGATTTTTATATTATCCATATAATATAAAAACCTCTATGCTTTTCTGGCGAAGATTAGTTATATTAAAACCTTATAAAGAAATGTTACTCCAAAAGATAGACAGAAGAGCCAAGTAAACTTGTCATATTACAAAAATAATAATCCTTTCCTGAATAAACGAAAGGCTATGATGAATTACCATATAAAACGAGATAAGGCGCGCGGTACGACGTTCTTATTTATTCCCAAAGGTTTTGGCGTAATCTATTTGATGGTCTGTTTATTGAATTAAGAGTCGTCCTAGCACTGTAGTGTGTACAGTTTACAGAACAGTTTCACTATAGTATGTTTTTTAATGTTGGGATATCCCAGTGGCTAGAACACGTGTATTTTAAACGAAGATGCGTGTTCAAACAAGTACTCTTGTTTAACACAAGTGCCACGGCGTTTTCGTGTGTTAATTATAATTCATCTCGTTTTAAATGGAAAACATCGTGTTAAATGAAACTGCCACGTCTACAATGTTCACCATCAACCCGAATCGGAGTGGCATGGTGATGTAACATCCAAACCCTTTCTCAATAGACAAACCATAGAGAGGCATAGACCAGCAGCGGGGGATTAATAGGCTGCCAGTTCTTGTTATTTCGAAATATAATTTTCACATAATACATAAAATAAATCGGTATTAAACTGTAAAAATGTATAAAATATAATACTAGTTATCTCTTGTTGTTACATTAAAATCTAACATCAATATAAAAAAAATCGAAATACTAGTTACTTTTATATATAAAAAGGATCTCTTATAAAAATGTACGTTTAATGTTTTATGAAACCAAACTGTATCTGATCTCTCCCTATTGCAAAGGTGAGGTTTATGAGTAAAACGGAAGAACCTTATATCAATATAAATTTCAATTTTACCACATATTCTATTCCTTTGATTGATTTCATTTACTGTCATAAATTATTTTTTAATATGTATTTTACATTGTACTATTTTTTACTCTGCCTTAATAAATTTGATTCCTTAATAAATCCGTATAATAAAAATGAAAATCCAGTTCAAGTAGTATGTTCAATACTAGAATTATAAAAGCTTTGAAGTTTTTAACATCCTTTGATTTATCACATCGAGAAGCATATATTGACACAATATTATGTTAACGATAGATAGCTGCAGCACCTTTAACTATTTAACTGAATAAATAACGATATACCTAAAATTAAACAAAAAAAAAACTATTTAAATACTAACATTACTTTTGTCAAAAATATTTTAGGTAAATTATAAAGAAGATACAAAAACTATTTATACAGAACACCATACCACGTTAGTGATGCTGGAGCGGCAACCTTTAGTTCAAAATTAATATGCGCAATAATATAAATAACATTTACCTTTACATAGCTTTCGTTAGTAAATTATATCGTGAACTGTACAAAGTAGGACCTGTTGAATGCGTAGGTTCTGTTCATTCGCGCTGCGCTCCCCAGCCCGAGCGGCCGGGACTCGCCTTTCAAATTGATCGTTCTGTCCCACCGGCACATATCTGTCTTCTAAGACTATTGTAAGAGATTTAATTTCAGCAAATCAAGGCGTGTCTTTGTGACGCCTTATTAAATGATTCATAATGTAATATTTATAACGTATCTCTTTGTTTCAGGTTTTCGGAATGGTGAAGTGTGAAAAATAAATGTATTAAAATGTCCTGTATCGGTGGTAGCGTATTAATTCCCGATTAAGTGAAGTGAAAAAGTTAATATTTTTTATTTTGGGGTGATTATGTGACTGGAAGTGAACGTTACCCCACCACCACCATGCTGCCCACAAATGTTATGTCCTTCATGAAGAAGGTGAGTGATATATATAGTAATTCATTTATATTACAAACAAACATTTTCATTAATTTGTAGCCATTCTATTATTATTAAATTTTCTCTTTTATATATTTGTTTTACAAGCTCTCTATATTATTCGAGTACAATTTTCTCTCATTTGAGTTTAGAAGGGATTTCAAAAAATAATAAAAAAAAATATTTAAATTTTGAAAAGGTAAATGGTACGTACACACTTCATTAAATAAATATATATCGTATTCATGTTAATTTGTGGATTGGAAATGCGCTTCATTATAAATATACAGATATTTAAACATCGAAAATTGCCGTATCATATTATGAAAGGCCGCTTCTTTTGTGATATTATACGGCAAAAAAACATATTTCAGAGGTGGAATTATGACAAGAATTTTCAACCACATGCGATACTGGTTATATTAATAAGTCATTTATAATATTCAATGTCGTATTTACACTTTTAACCACAAACCCAGGTTAGCTTTTTTTACCTTTTTGTACCTTCCCATTTGGAAGGTAATAGGGAAGTTAAGGGTTGCGTTTTAGATGCGGGGATTGTTATTAAATTTCATGTAGTGTTTTAAAATAAAAGATTTTTTGACTTACATATAATATAAAAGGTCGTAAATACATTTAATATTAAACAGGGTTTGTAGTTAAATTTAAACTTAATAACAAATATTTTTAGGAAGTTAATGAAATGTAGTTTATTTAACATGTATTTAAATTGTTCTAAGTTAAAATTATATTTTGAAATAATTATAATTCTGATAATTTTAAATTATAAAATTATTGTTTGACAAACAGTCAAGCAACCGTTATGAATATTCTTCACAATTGCAATAAATCACAATTGTAATAAATAATTGCAATTGCAATTATATATATGTATATATATATATATATATATATATATAATTTTTATGTAAGAGGGAGCAAACGATTGCAAAAATGCTAAAAATACTACTATAAATTCAGCTTATAACACCATATGGTACTTATCATATACATGTATATATATTTTTATATATCTATATATATATACTATTTATCCTCATGCTGTTAATCTTTTATTCACCCGTGTAATCGCAGTAAGGTAATAATCTTAATATCGCATAAATTAGCGTAAAATCGACGAGATAATAAGATTCCCAGCCTTCCGTGACCTTGGTAATGAGATAATAAGTGGATTACGTGGGTAAAAGTTAATATATAAAATTGGGCTGCTATTTTTTTCATTAAATTTAGCTCGTGAATTTTCAAACCATCAATCAATGCATCATCATGATACATCCGTTTATTAATATTTGTTTCTACATAACAGCTACAGAAAGCTATAGTCAAGGTTTATAAAAATATTTATACATTTAGCGGCTTTATTTATAATTTCGTTTAGGGAGTATGTACTTCTTTCAAATATTAAATCAATAATGGCATTCTTTTTAGTTGATAATATGACGACAAAATGAGAAAAATCAATGTTTAACTAATACCCGCTAAACAATATTAATTACAAACAAAAGTGAAGCTGCCAAATATTACATGGTTATTTAAATTATAATCCGTTTCGTGGACGATTCCTTATACCGTCTTTAAATGATACTCTATTATCTTTTATATCACATTCTATAAGTAGTCTCAAGTCATATAAAGATAAGTAAACGGTTTCAATAATCGCTTTATATCTCATAACTCATTTTCAAACTTTTATCATCCTCGTCGTCTGTTATATTTAGCTCAAATGCTTCAATGGCTTCAGGTACACATTTACTTCCTTTGTCGTCTTGAGGATCTTTGCAATCTTTCTTATCTACTTTTGCAACTAAAACCCCAAGTTTTCGCGCAGTTGCTAAGATCGTATTTATTAGTTACTCAAATTCTACTCAATTTAAATGCAATTTTAAGCAAAGAAAGAAATCCCTCAGCTTATAAGCGTATAAAAGAAAAGGATTTTTGTGAGCTTTGACGTCGAACACATCGCTATTTACGATAATAATTAGAAAGAACAAACCAAAAACAAGTATTATTAAACTGAAATAAAATATTTTTAAAGGAAATATAAAACGCGTCTCATTAGTTCGAAGTTTCCTCGATTCTAAAGAGGGAAAATTCGAGCTAGTTTATGCATCGCTGATTTTTATAAAGATCAAGAAAAACAACAATTACGTTATTCGATGTCAAAGAGAGAGAGAAATATTTGTAATTTTTTCTCTAAATAATCTTTTACAAATAAGATTATAAGTAGTACAGTTTAAAAAAAATCTAATAAATATAAACTTTTTATATTATAATAAGGTATAAAAACACCTTAACTACATCCGCTTAGTAAAATATCGTATAAAAAACATATGTAAATGCATACGACGCGACGGCAGGACGGCCTGTAATGTAATGGTTTATCGTTCGCAAAGCACGTAATGCGGGGGCAGATAAAAACTTATATCGTTTTTGTCGACGCTTCATCCCCGAACGCGGCTGTTGTTTTATTTGTGGATTTTCCGCATTAACATAACGCCGTGTATAGCATGCTTAATATGCATTATCATTGAGGATTAAGATGCCACATTTTGGCTTATAAAATTTATCGAGCCTGAAGGATATATTCCCCGTATCAGTATTAAACAGTCATTCTGGAAGAGGCTTTTGTATTCAGAGGTGAGATGTGCTTGTGAATTTCTAATTTTGGCTTATTATAGGATTTTATTTAACAATCCTTTGAAAAAAATATTTCATTTAACTAAGAAAACACCATGTTTGTATCAAAATTTTTAATGAACTCTACTACATCAATTATGCTCAGAGGAAACATGTAAAAGAAAACAAATGGTAATAACGGTTATAATAGTAAAAGAGTGGTTGTAACCTGAAATAAGTAAAATATACTTTATCCAAATTGCTTTTAACACTTGGTTTAATTTGTCATTTCAAAAGTTGTTCTTGTTATTTCAATGATAAGACATAATAGCATAACGAAATGTGGATTTTTTTACAATTATTTATTTGGTCGGAGAGCTTTGTGCAAGCTAGTCTGAGTAGGTACTACCTTCTCATCAGATATTCTACCGCAAAACAGCAGTACTACATTGAATTGTTGTGTTCCGGTTTGATGGGCGAGTAAAGTAAAGTAACAGCCTGTGAATGTCCCACTGCTGAGCTAAGGCCTCTTCTCCTTTTTTGAGGAGAAGGTTTAGAGCTTATTCCACCACGCTGCTCCAATGCGGATTGGCAGGAATACACATGTGGCAGAATTTGAGTGAAATTTGACACCAGGTTTCCTCACGATGTTTTCCTTCACCGTCAAGCACGAGATGAATTTTAAACTCAAATTAAGCACTTGAAAATTCAGTGGTGCCTGCCCGGGTTTGAACCTACGTTCATCGGTTAAGATTCACGCATTCTAGCCACTGTCAGGTGGTACATATGCTCGTCCGCCTACCATACCATAAAAAATATACATAACAAGAAATATATATACATATATATGTATACACATATACCTACAATCTACATATTATATAATATAATAAATTACTTTGACATTTATAATATTAGCCTGATAATTATTTATATTAAAAGTTTAATGTAATGCAAATACGACCTCAGTACGACCTCGCTATGATTTTATTATTTATATAGAAGTCAAACTTTAGCGAATTCAGCGAAGACAATTTGAAGAACATAAATATAAAGAAAGATATTAAATTCTTCTGTGGAGAGACGAAAATTCATGAAGTTGAGACTCTTGTGTTAGTTATTCTAACTCACTATATTTACCATTCCTATTCACAGATTCATCTGTATATATATGTATTAAATGTTTATATTTTAATAAGATTTATGTTTAAAAATTAAAAGTATATTTTCAGTAAGATTGCAAATCACTACATCGTGATTACAATATCAATATATTTTTTTAATTGATGGCTGACTAATAAAATGAAATGAAACGTAAAATGAATACATAATAAGAGGAGTTTCATTCATTTTAATTGCTGGTTGGCATTTTCGATTCAACTAGATTCGTATTTGTATAGAAAATCAAAGCTTTCATTAGCATTGAACATTATTACTTCGCTGTACTTAATTACAAAAATATACATAAATACATAGACACATATATAGTATGTAATACCCTTAAGTCTTTATTGAGTTTTTATAATTATATTGTATCAATTGCTTATCAAATGATAAGAAACTCAGTTTAGTTAAGTATATACATAAGGTATAAGTGTAATATAGAAACTATAATTATTATCTTAAGAAATTTTAAAAATTCTGTAAAACGTTAAAACGGATCGCTGAGCGCTAAATCCTAACTAATATTATAAATGCGAATGTGAGTTTTTTTGTTTGTATATTTTTTACGCTTTCACGCCTAAACAACTAAACCGATTTTATTTTTTTCAAATTTATTGTAAATATTATATCGAATTTTACATTATCAGCGAGTGACATAAACCTTATTTTATCCCAGTGGGAATCCCGTGGGAATACCACGGGAACGGGAACTACGCAGGTGAAACCGCGGGGAAAGTAATAACTTATATAAATTATAATTTAAGAATGACATAATGATTAATTTTAAAGTTTTCCTAGATGCGAAGTCAGAGCGGAACACTAGTGGTTTTATAAACATTTACAACGTTCGCTTATCGGGTTGCGAGGGAAACATGCTAGCTGTTAGAGCTTCCTGCGATCGTTAACGCTCCGCCGAGTGGAAACGTCGATCTCTTCTCCATGTTATGTCTACATGTTCATAATACATATATACAATTCTGTTTACATTTTAATTACACATAAAAATATGTACAAGTGACTTTACCATGGACGAGAATGACGTTAACAGCTTTGCTATGGAAAGTTTTTATTCTATTATCTTTTAGGGATTTATAGTAGTAAGTAGTAGTAGTGGTAGCTTATATCAGTCCCCATTTAAAACCTCTACTTTTATAGTCTCGACAGTCCTTTACTGCTGCTGTAAAATGAACAAACCAACACTACACTTTCTCTTTATAATTAAAGATCAATTGATCTTATTTGTAAGATAATTTCCATCATAATTATACGGATGTTATGTTAGAATTCAGTTATTTGTAAATACTATTAATAAACAAGTTAATTGTAAGGCCCAAGTTTGTAATACCAAATATAAATTTATATTTTTCGAATAACCAATGTGTTTTCTAATGACAATAATAACAATTTTTAAAGTCGTAATCACAATTATTACGATGTATTAAAATTTTGTTGAACGATAGTACAAAGGATGTATCGACAATAATTGTAATTAAACCTTTTCTTGCAGTTCTTGTTCATAGCCATCATTAGAATAAATATTATTATTGTTGATGTTATGACACTTTTTGTGTTATAACTTGAATAAATATATTGGATAATAACGATAAATTAAAACATATTTCTCGATGTACATCAATATATAGCCCTGGAATTAGACGAAAATTTTGCCTCATAGATTTACTTTGTAACATCTACCTCAGATGGAAACATGAAGCTTTAGCCTGGCGATATTGCCTCAACGTTTGTTGTAGTACAATTATCCTCGCCGACGAAAAAAGCAGTTTGTTATGTTTCTGACAATTTCATTTTAAAAAACTAAGCAATATTACACAAAGTCTCTATAATTTCATTTGGACTATTTCTAAAATAGAACATCAGCTTATTACACAGTATATTTTTCTTTTTATATTTAGGGCTCGCATTCGTCCAAAACATTTAAGCAGTGTAGTCTGTGCAAAGATTTTCTTTTATAACAGAGTATAATAATGAATATCGTCAAAGCATTATATCTATAGTAAAAACTCATCTTCGTACCGCATTTTAGAATACTACTTTATTTAATTCGAACTGAACAATAAATAAAAAAAATGTCTTTTGCGTTTGTATTTTTATACAACTGACACTTTGTATCAAATTTATTCTTTAAGGAAAAAAATCTCTACAAGTACAGAGTATCTTGTCTGGACTTCAAAGAAGTTAAATTTTTACGCGTTTATCATTGGTATTACTAATAGTTTGAAATATATACTATTACACAGCGCAGAGCAGTACGCTAGCAATTTCAAGCATTACTAATATTTATATTTTCTCTCCAATTAAGCGTAAAGCTTGTGCTGTATAGTAAATGGTTCAAAATGACAATCGACATCACTGAGACGCCCGTAACCGGTATGAATTAGATTCAGAACAATATTGCCAAAATTGTCGAAAATGAACATGCGATTTTTGTTTTCGAAAAACTTTTCTTATGTAGAGTTTAGTCAGGCTTATAACAAATGTAAATTCTACGAAATATAATCATGAAAATTTAAATTTAATTCAACATTTCTTACGACAAACAAAGCAATTTATAATACAAACGCGAAGTTTGTTTGACGAATTCTGAGGCAGAAGTTTTTTTAATTCTAAATAAAATGAATTTTACTTTTAAAACAAAGAAACAATAAGTTTTATATTTTTAATTAAAAAGCTTCTTTACAAATTAAGACGAAAGATGTAGTGAAAAGTTGTACCATACGCGATTTTAATAAATAAATAAATATGTCGAGCACACGTGGCTGAAATTTTTACCCCGACGATGTGAAAAGGTTATGGCAAAATTATACAGCAGGTTTGCTTCACATAAATAAAAATCCTACTTGGTAATGCTAGTTGGCTGATTGTTGGTCAGTGTACCGGTACTGACACATAAAGGCCTATTGGTAAGGTAACAATTTAATACTATTAGACGTTATCACTGTCCCTTAACGGTATTGAGATAAAATGACTTTGATCTTTGATTATATATTTTATTCTGCTTGTAGATCAAGCTTGTAGACCAAATTATTTTACAAGTATAAATATAATCATATGTTTTTTGGAGGTTTAATGATTTTAAAATATGAATCCCTTTTCGTATATAATATATATATTATGTGTTCCGTTTGACGTCTGAAGTCCATTATGAGAGAGTACATTGTACTTTTTCCGCCACTTTCCGCTAGATGTCTCCGTTTTCCCTCCAAAAGTGACTGCTCTATGTCTAGTTTCACAAGCCGCCATGTTTTTTCGTCATTGTTGCATTGTTCTTCGAACTAACCGCGTGCTTTAGCTAATTCGAAATTTGCTTAAGACATTTTGAACTTTTGAGAAGTGAAGTAAAAAGTTCTGTTTTCGTTTTTCCTATTCGTGGTCGTGATTAAGAGAAAAAATAACGAACATTTAAACGTGACTGGTCCGAATAATTCGCGTAAACGTCGGTTAAGCGTGATATCAGTTCCACGGGCCGGTATCGTTAACGATACAATGTCGGAAGGTGCTCAGGGCACCCCGCGTTCGACGGTTCGTTCTAGACGAGGTCGTTCATCGAGCCCAAGTGATAGTGATAGTGACGAAAGTGTTGTGAGTAAGGAGTCGCTGCAGCCCACAGCGAAGCGAGCGCGCCGCTCGCGCAGCTGCCTTTCGCGATCCACGGTGCAAGGCGACGAATTGGATCGAAGGTTTGAGGTACTTTCGCAGCATCTGGTAAGTTACATCCAGAATATGATGCATCCGGGTACCGCGCAACCGCCTCGGGCGGAAATAACCTCACAACCCGCACCTACATCGTTTCTCATTCAACCTATTTCTAACACTCGTAGCGGCGACCTACCCGCAAATATTAATAAGCTAGTGGTAGGTGACATAGCAGAGTTAGCTCTTACTGTTAAAGAACCAACGATTGTTAGGGCCAACGACGAGCGCGTTGCTAAAATGATGTCGGTACAACGTTTGGATTCAGAGGACTGGAACTGTGTGCGCTATATCGATACTCAAAAGAAGTACGTCGCGTTCCCTGGTTTCATGGAATTAAAAGTAAATGAAGAATTGCGAAAGTTTGATGATCCTAATGCTCCATTACGTTGGTTTCAAATGGAGCGTAGTTTTGCAGCGCTGTCCAACGCTGTCATGGCTCAAAATGAATCCGTTAATCAAGCTCTACAGTCTCTCATCGATTGGTCGGCAGAAAACCAATCGCAGCTCTCGCCTTCGTCCATTTATGAGAAACTAAAAGATCTTTTTGGTAGTGATTCGGCCTATAAGAGTGTATCACACGATATATTTCAAATAATCTGCGGAAAACGGGCAGAAGTGTTAGAACTTCGTCGTCGTGCTATTGTCAAGTCGATTAAAGGCAAGTACGTCCGGGAAGACATTGAAAAAATACCCCCTTCGGCCGAATATATGTTCAACCCCGAGGTTTTATCTGCATATGTGGCAAAAATAGGAGGGGTGGACAAGCTTCAGAAGCAGTATGCCGCGCCCACAACATGTTCGGCTACTCGGCCTGTGTCCCCTAGCCCGTCCACCTCTAAGGACAAGAATTTTCGTTTACGCTCTGGAAAGTCTGGAACCAATACTATCATTAAACAGAGGGATAAAAAAGAATTCAGAGCTATTCGCAACCAAAATACTTCTGGCTCAAGCCAAAGGGGGGGACATAAAAGTCACAGACAAAGTAAACAAAACTTTAAAAGTAAATGACTCGAGTGGTTTTACAGGGGGTTGTCTAAGGCTCTTTCAAAAGAATTGGGCCGCCTTGAATCCTCCTCAGGCTATTTTAAAAATGATTTTAGGAGCCCGTATTCCTTTCAACCAAGCACCCCCATTAATTTTTCCCACGAAAGAAGTTTTGAAGGAGTACCAGACTCCAAAGTCAACTTTAATGTCAATCGAGATACAAAAGATGTGTAGCGACATCTATCTCGCCACATACGAACTATGACCAGACGTATCCTACATCGCGATATTAAAGTTATCAGAGCGATTGAACATATATACAAGAACCCGACAACAATCGTTGGGGGCAGTAGCCCACCAGACACAACACCCGTCTGGTCGGAGGATCCTCCTGTTTCAATGGTTGTCACCTCGCCAAACTGGTGACCCCGAGCATGAACGTCAGCGCAGCCTTCGCAAACCTACGTCATCGCTACGTCATCATCACTTCCTCAAGCTTTCGAGCAGCGAGCCATACAGCCAGCCAGCATCCACGGCTACTACGGGTATCCTGACCACAAGCATGCAGCGGACGCGCATTCCTGGTCATCTCCCACAGCCTTCTCAGCGACCTTGGCCACAGCACACTGCACTTCGGCCGGTCAGCAAGCAGAGACGCACTTCTCTCCTGGTCGACGCAGCAGCCAGCCACTACGCAGCACTGCACCACTCCGACTTACTGGAGCATATGCAGCATCACCCCGACTCACTGGGGCATCACCGCAGACAGTTCCGACTCACCGTGAACTATGCGGCATCTGGTTCCGACTCACTGGAACATTCCACTGGCCCGGCAAGCATCACAAGATATATGAACGACTCAACCTGCTATCGACCTCCGGTCTCGGAGGGGAGTGATGTAGCGACATCTATCTCGCCACATACGAACTATGACCAGACGTATCCTACATCGCGATATTAAAGTTATCAGAGCGATTGAACATATATACAAGAACCCGACAACAATCGTTGGGGGCAGTAGCCCACCAGACACAACACCCGTCTGGTCGGAGGATCCTCCCTTTTCAAAGGTGACTCATCGCCAAAGATGATTCAAAATCAAATTTTAGAGCCTGCGCCCCCAACCCCAAGTTTTATTTCCCCGTTGTTTATCATAATAAAGAGCAACGGAAAAAATCGGGTAATTTTCAATCTGAAAGCCCTAAATCGATACCTGATCCCAAAACACTTCAATTTGATAAATCACCATCAAACGCCCAAGTTCCTTCAATCGGGAGACTGGATGGCCAAGCTAGATCTCAGCCAAGCCTATTACCACGTGCCTATCAAATTACAGCACAGGCGTTACCTACGCATCAGCTACGAAGGCAAATTGTGGCAGATGACCTGCCTCCCGTTCGGTTTGGCGGCAGCACCAAAAATGTTCGCATCTGTAACGAACTGGACTGCAGAAATTCTTCGAGAGCAAGGTCTTCGTCTTATTGTCTACCTAGACGATTATCTCCTAGCTCATCAGTCCAGGCACCACCTGGAAGCCCAGGTAAAACTAGCTGTCAACTTTCTAACCGGTCTGGGATGGTACATAAACTTGGAAAAGTCCATCGTCAGTCCGACAAGGTCCATAGAATTTCTGGGGATAAATTGGGACACACAAATCAACACCAAGTACCTTCCCCAAGAAAAGGTCTCCAAGATCAGCCAGTACATACAAGCTCGACTCGCAGCAGGCAGTTGGACCCTCAAGCAGGCTCAACGTCTCTTAGGGTATCTCAACTTTGCAACCTTCATCACCCATCGGGGGAGGTTGCATTGCCGCACTCTGCAGCGTCACTCCAACAAGCTTCGTCTGAACCCTCGAGCCCCAATAAAGTTATCCATGGAAGTCTGCCAAGATTTAGTATGGTGGTTGGACAACATACATCGAGTGACTCCAATCCATCACAAGATGACGTCGTCAAATCACATCGTTACGGACGCTTCCGATGTACAATGGGGAGCATTAGTCAACAACAAGAGGCTACAGGGTGCTTGGACTCGGCAGCAGCAAAGTTGGCACTGCAATATGAAGGAAATGTATGCAGTGATCGCTACAATATCTGCGGACGCGGAGAATTTAAAAGATTCGACAGTGATCCTGCAGAGCGACAATCGGACAGTAGTTGCCTTCATAAAAAACGAAGGTGGAACCAGGTCAGGACCTCTCTTAGAGCTAACCAAGGTTCTGCTGACGTTGGTGGACAGCCTCAACATTGTAATTCTCCCATACCACCTACCGGGAGTGTACAATACAGAAGCCGATCACCTCTCGCGCAAGCGCGCTGCTCCCGAGTGGCATCTAATGCCCGAGGCCACACAACAGATATTCGGCGTATGGGGAACACCCGAAATCGACCTCTTCGCGTCAAGCCTCGCACATGTTGTTCCAACGTATGTCTCGCTAGACTTGGCAGACTCGAACGCTTGCTTTCACGAGGCCTTCAGCAGGCACTGGCATTACGACCTAGCCTGGATCTTCTCTCCACCCAGCCTACTGCCTCGAGTGCTGCAACACCTCAACTCAGCGTCAGGCAAATTCATAATAATAACGCCCAAGTGGAAGAAACCATTCTGGCGCCCAGACCTCAAAAACAGATCGCTGACACGCCCGAGGAAGATTCAGGACTTAGAGACGAATCTCATAGACACATGCACAGGGCGTCCTCCGGCTCAAGTGGACAAACTGCACCTGGAAGCCTGGCTTATTTCGGGTGGGATACGTTGACCCACAATTGGTCTGTGGAAGAAAAACAGCTTTTATCATCCTGCTGGCGCATTTCTACGCTAAAGACTTACACCCCGGTATGGAAGAAGTGGTCTCGCTGGTGTGAAAGCAGTGGCGTCGACCAGCGCGTGCCCACGCCGGCCGAGGTTGCACGCTACTTAGCCCACCTGCATATAAAGGACAACTTAGCTTACCGTACCATATTAGTGCACAAGAGCGTAATATCAACGATCTGCGAAACCATCTCCGGTGCGAAGATTTCCTCCAGCCATATAGTCAAGCACGTGCTGAAAGCTATTTCCATAGCAAAACCTTCTACACCAAAAATCCCTATTTGGGATGCAAGAGTAGTCATCCAGCACCTAAAGGACGTTAACAGCGATCCCACTAGCCTCTATGAGGTTTCGAAACGCGCCGCCACCCTTTTGCTGTTAGCATCGGGGCGCAGGGTACACGACCTGACCCTATTACATTGTGATGCAGATCATTTCGTTGATAATTCAGACTCAATTACACTAACACCCATGTTTGGATCGAAAACAGATTCCGGCTCACATTGTCAGTCAGACTGGAAGCTGTCAGCTGCACCTGAAAGGAATATTGATCTAGTATATTGGTTAAGAACCCTAAAAGAAATATCGGGAAACTCCAGAGGGTCTATAACAAATCTTTTTATCACTACTAGAGGCTCTGTGAAGCCAGCCACACCGACTATAATTGGAGGCTGGGTAAAGAAAGTTATGTTTGAAGCCGGAATCAAGGCTTCACCAGGTAGCTTCAGATCAGCGGTCTCATCTCTGAACTGGTTGGAAAAGTATCCTATTAATGATATTCTGGATAAAGCAAATTGGCAACATGAAAGCACTTTCAGAAAATTCTATTGTAAGCCAATTCAATCTTCCATGATTCAGTATGATTCAGTAAAATCATTGTCTCAATTTTTCTGTTCTAAATAATCACTGAACAAGTTTTGGATTATCTAATTGTTTAATTCTCTAATTTTATTCAATTGATTATAAGTGTCATTTTGATTTTTAATTTTTTTTTTTTCTCATTGTTAAGATCTCATTTTTCGCACGTAATTTAAATCAACAAACTTTACTTATGAGTATTTCTAAGAGATTATGTTTTGTGTAAATATAAGCCTATTATTACATAAATATTAATTTCAATAAACGCAGCCTTTATCACATTGTTGCATTGTTTATTTTAATAATAAAATTTCATTCACAAGCCACCAGGAGATAACAAACAAGTCTCTCATAATGGACTTCAGACGTCAAACGGAACACATAATATACAAATTTTACCTGAAAATAAAATTTTTATTATGTTTCCTAAGACGTCTGAAGTCCAGGTGATGCCTTCCTGGTGAGCCATCATCATTATGAACCCCAATGACGAAAAAACATGGCGGCTTGTGAAACTAGACATAGAGCAGTCACTTTTGGAGGGAAAACGGAGACATCTAGCGGAAAGTGGCGGAAAAAGTACAATGTACTCTCTCATAATGGACTTCAGACGTCTTAGGAAACATAATAAAAATTTTATTTTCAGGTAAAATTTGTATATTATATTTATAGCTCTACGGCGTACGGAAGCTAAGCACCCAGTTGGCATGTTTTTCATCGACATCTTCAACAATCATCGTAATATTCAGCAATAATAGAAAATTATAATTAATTTTACACCTAAACCTCATGAAACATTGATGATACATGTTGGTGAGAACCCGTTCAGTAATTTTTGAATTTAAATTAAGACAATATTCATTAGTAATGCAAAGTCAAGTGTCTCGAATAGTAATTTGTGATGACAAACTTTTTATATTAATTAGTTATAATAGCATCGATTTAAATATCAAATTATTTAATTATTAAGTAGTTATTTAAGTATTAAGTACAATATTTACTTATACTACTTAATACTTGTATTTCATACTTAAGATAGTATTTGCTGTCATCACAGTTGTTGGCCGAAATATTTGATAGTGATCGGTAAAGACTTACAAGGTCGAAAGGGCTTACGCGTTGGAGTCAAGTAGATTAGGTAACTTCCAGTTTCTGAAATACAGTTCAAAGTCTAATTACAAATCTGACTAAGTGCTGTACGTACAGTAGCCTATTGCGTCTTGATGATGATAAAAGCCGAGATGGTCCAGTGGCAAGAACGCAGGAATCATAACCGATGATCGTGGGTTCAAACCCGGGCAAGCACCTCTGAATCTCATGTAAGCACATGTTATTATAATTCATCTCGTGCTTGACGGTAAAGTAAAACATCGCGAGGAAACCTGCATGTGTCAAATTTCACTGAAATTCTGTCACATCTATATTCCACCAACCCGCATTGGAGAAGCGTGGTGGAATAAGCTCCAAACCTTCTCCTCAAAAGAGAAGAGGCTTTAGCCCAGCAGTGGAATATTCACAGGCTGTTAGTGTACTGATGATAAATTCATTTCGATTAAATAATCTGACTTTGATCAAGTACGCCGATCAGGTTACCTAACTTGGGAGGTGGTGTGGGAGGGTAAAATCCTCTCACCCTAGCGTCTCATGTAGCATTTAACTCGCCCTATTCCCCGAAGCTGAGTCTCTCCTTGGATTATTCCCTCAATAAAAACAAAGGAGTGTCAGTAATTACCACCGCAGGCCAGCAAAAATTTGGACTTCAGGAACTTCTCTTTTATTTATTTGATCTGTACACCTCCACCGCTTTATTAAGCTCATGTCCTTCTCCCAAAGGTTGTCTGGAAGAAATCGCTCTTTTAGCGATAAGACCGCCTTTTGTGCTACCGGAATATATTATGTTATTTTTATTTCCATTACTGTATGTTTCTGTAACTCTGTGTGTACAATCAAGCATATATATATATATATATATATATATATATATATATATATCTAGCTATCTATCTACCTCTCAGACAGACCGAGTGAACTATAGGATTTGACTGTGGCTAACCCACAATTCAATCTCGCCAAGTTTTCACTCAGACGGTAGAGATCAAGCTGCCCCACTAAAATATATAGACCTTCAGTCCGGTTATGTCTATTCAGGCAACTAATTATTGGATAAATTAAGCATCAATAAATAATATAAGTACGCATTATAAATACACATCGTTGCTTATGTCTCATTTACTAGTTAATCTCTTCTAAAAACTTAAGATTGCTCTTGTCCTGTAGGTAAATCGTATACCAGATTAAGCCAGGGACAATTTTACATCAAAAAATGTCTTAGAAGGTAAGTAGGTACTTATAAAAGGTAGGAAAGTCGTGTGACCCATTATATTATTCTCGAGATGGTAAAACATAAAAGAAAAGATTAAGTAAGATTCAAGCAGTTTGTGAAAAATATAATGAAATATTTTTTTATTACGTATCGTTGTAAAAACACTCGTAATATCGAAAGCAATATATTTTACAGTCAGATATTAATTATTCTCTTTTGAATCGCTGTTAATAACTTTCCATAACGATTTGGTCATTATATAAAATTTAATTAAACCTTGAGCTTTGGTCCTTTGTTTTACTTCATTACTTTCATAAAAAGAACGGTATTGAAATGAAATGATATTGATTTATAATTTATGGTTTCATGTACTTTATCGTCACTGACATGACATTGACATTCAGCGTACAGCAGTTCGAATTGTCGACGATCAAGTTATTACCGATCAGCTTGATTCTTTGGATTTGCCTAGATATGTTGGGTCACTCTGCATCCTCTATCGCATAAATCACGGGGAGTGTTCTGAGGAGTTGTTTGGCTTAGGCCGCTGAATTTCACCACCGGACATCGCGACAGAACTCAAAATTCCATCCTCACCACCTCTATGTCTGGAAGTCCACAACAGTGCGTTTTCTGAGGCATTTCCTGCCTCGTACAATCACTCTGTGGAACCAGCTTTCGCCGGCGACTTTTCCGAACCGATACGACTTAAAAACCTTCAAGAAGAAAGCGTACTCTTTCCTCAAAGGCCGGCAATGCACCTGCAAGTCCTCGGATGTTGCAGATGTCCATGGGCGGTGATAGTCACTTTCCATCAGGTGAGCCTCCTGCTCGTTTGCCCCTCTTACACAAAATAAAACATTTACGTATTACATACACGTTCTTCCCAATTTTGACCAGGCAAGACTTCCTACAACTGTCGAAACACTTGTAATAAGTCTCAACTGAGTCAAAGAATAATTTTAAATACAAAAACGAGTATATCTAATGATATTTATTATGATAGTTATAATTTTTTGTTTTATAATTGACTTAAAACATGAGGTTAAATCATGATGGGCACCAACGCCCTTGGATTGCCAATGTACCCCACAGGAATATAACAATATCCTGCCCCGATATAGAACAACCAACTACGTCGAAGATATTATAGAGCTCATGTGTGGGCGCATTTCATAATCCAACGGGACAGCAGAGTTCGAAAGTTCAGACTCAGTACCATATTTCTTGGTCCTTTTAAAGGCTCGAGAGACCTAGATCCGGCTTGAACCCGGATTTCGAGATCTGCAACGTTATGAACTAGCCGCTATATCAAAAAGACAGTAATGATAAAATAGTTATTACTGTTAACCAACCTGAATGTTACCTGGGTCTCTACAAATACATTGTTTTTTTTTAAATAAAGATATTTTTTTTTCTACGGATATACCTATATTTTTTATTGCATAGGAAAGTAGACGAGCGTATGGGCCACCCGATGGTAAGTGTTCACCAACGCCCATAGACATTGGTATTGTAAGAGATATTGACCATCACTTACACCTTGGGAACTAAGATGTTATGTCCCTTGTGCCTGGAATTACACTGGCTCACTCACCCTTCAAACCGGAACACTGCAATAGCAAGTACTGCTATTTTGCGGTAGAATATATAATGAGTGGGTGGTACCTACCCAGATGAGCTTGCACAAAGCTCTACCACCTAGTATATCTTGAATTATTAATTTAATAACTTACAAAATATATAAAATCTGAGCACGTACAGAACTGGTATTGATTTGGCTGTTTCCTTTATTGTTCTTCTTATTTTTGTTTATTCTTAAGTTATATTATATTGTCAATAAACCTAATTTATTATGGTAATAACAAATAATCTAAATGTGAAACCGGTGTCTTTTAGATATTATACTTTTGGATTTTTCTTTCAATTTGTATGTATGTAGGTGTGGATTTTGTTCTATAAAAAAAAATATCCAATATTAGTCTACTTATAAGATTTCTCGACAGACAGTAATCAACTCTTTCAACTTTGACCTTTCAGAAATACTGAATAGCAATACTCGATGACGCATCTCGACGAGTTTTAAAAGACATAGTGACAGTTAGAAGTGCAACACTTGTAAATAGTTCAAGTGTATACATATATAGGACTGATGTCGTATAGTACAATGGGGTTGTTAAATGGCTCAAAATGAAAACCAGTAATTTAAGCCTTAAATCAAATCTATTTAATAAGTCGTTTCAGAAACAGATCTCTCATATAACTTAAGCTTATCTGAAGTTTGTAAGCTAAAGTAAGAATGAGTCGAACTAGGGGAACTTTGTAGCAGACTGCTCTCAGTATTTTACCCTTGGACCATCAAGATAAGCGTGAAGCGTCCATTAGCCATTAAATAAAGTCCGAATTTAGTATTTACTGCACTTAACTTACCTGTACTAGTATTATCATATAATAGGATTAGCAGCTTTCGCTGATGCCTCTGCGATAATGAACATGGTTTTTTTTTAAATAATTTTAATTAAAGGTATAAAAGTTTTATAATTTTATTTTAGTTCAAAGTTAGGAAGACCGACAAATATAAGCGTAAGTGGTCATCACCATCCGTAGACAGAATCTCTAAGAAATATTAACCATTCTTTACATCAGGAATGCGCCACCCACCTTGGAAATTGAGATGTTGTATACCTTGTACCTGTAGTCACACTGGCCTACTCTCTTCAAACATACTAGTTAACAATGTCTGGTGGTAGAATATGTGAAATTTTTTGGTACCTACCCAAACGGGCTCGCACAAAACCTTACCACCAAGTAAATAATGTTCTGATTAATATTACAAAAGGTTCACGAGATAGTCCGTAAAAAATAACATAAAGTTAAATGTTCTCTACATTTGCAAATAAACATTAACGCTACATTCATGTTTCCGTCATTTCCATAACAATATTAAACGTACAAATACGTAATGCAGTCGAGCATATCATATTTGTACGTTTAATATTGTATACGAGCCGGTTTTTCCACAAATAAAAAAGCGTATTTAAACATAACTCTGGTGCCACTTAAATTAAACTACATAAATACAGTATTTTAATCAAAATATAAGAAATAAAATTGGATTATCCATTTAGCAAAGTATCTTACTCTTGCATCATCTATGTATTAGCCTTAAGTTTCATAGAATAAATAATTAGGTCGAGCTTATGATAGATAACAAAAAAACAAAGTAAAATAACAATTAAGCTATTCTGTAGCAAGTATAAATTAAAACTGATTAATTTACCATTGATAATTAATTTATCTTTATTATTAAATAACAGTGCGAACACGCATCATATCGATTATACTAGTTTTATATAATATTCTTATTTATCAATTGATAAAATCGGAAGAATACTACGCAAATAAGAGCTCTTAATGAGAGCATAAATGTAAATTTATGCGGAGTTGTCTAATCAACGCCTGAATTTACTGAACAAATTCATCAATGTACGGTTAATCCAGACCTGTCAACTCCCCTTAGGCCGGCCATTCCGATGTTAAAGGGTAATTTAATCCTAAAAGAGTAAAATCGCAACGAATTATACCTCTTTTGTATTGAATAGATTCAGTTTTATTTGACTTCAGAGACGTACGCCTAAAAAGCTTTCAAAAGCAAATAAAATTTGGATTTTGATATTTAGTGAAAGTCATATTTATTTTTTACATTATTTTAAAAATCAAAACGTACAAGTCATTTTATTACATACATTTTTAGATAAACAAAATAATATAAAATTAGCTTCACTTTAAAATAATCACCTAATTGTTTGTTTTTCCAGGGCGTTTTGTGAAAAGAATACTCCATATTTTATTTAATAAATATATATTGACAACACCATATAATTGTATAAATGCATGAGCTGATACCACTAGGCTATTACAATACATTGCCGTGCCGCTATAACTGTAGCGACTTATTAATCGGAACTATTCATATTGTAAGATACGATAAAGCTTCCGGTCACACGTAAATATTTTAAAAAATTTCACATAATGGAATACATTTTGCAGTGTTTTCGTAAAAGCTTATTTTTGTCCTTAACCTTCATTAAAAACTTGCCAAATGAGCTTAGTTTGAAACTTAAAGGTAGAGTGTAAATGCTTAATAGTCTACGCTGAGTAGAATAATACCTTCTCCTAAACGCCTTTCTTAAAAATGCTGTACAAGATTAAACTTCAAAGACAGTGTTTAAAAATATCGATTCTTATAAAAAAATACATAAGTTCAAGTTCAAAGACGTCATCAATGAAAATCATGTGCTTGAATAATCTTCCTTTTTTTATAAAGTTTTTTCTGAGAAATTTTTGGTGTTATTGGTTTTTAAGTTTGACATTTGTGTTACTGTTGACAGCATGAAATTAAGCTATGAATGATTTATTTTATTTAATAAAATGTAACAAACACATATTACAGATGCATTTTAGCTTTCTGTTCTCCTTCTCTATATAAACTTTAACTATGCCAAATCTTACTCCTTTATGCACGAAATATGTTTAAAAATTGGTATAAAGTTTTATATCTCATGTTTCTGAACTAACTGAAGTCGTTTTAATATAGACGAAAACTAAATATTAACAACAGTACTCGATTTCACGTTCAGAAATATTTAATAAGTTGAAACAGTTTGCTATATATCTTTGTTACTGTTTTTTGTCGGTAACAATGTAATTAATATATAGGACTTCAACTTTATTATTACAATTGTAAGTTTTAATATATATTAAATATAGAAATTCTTAGTAGCAGTCTGAAATTACAAGGTTGATAAAGATTACATTCTTCCCAAGGCACGAAAGCGTTGATACACTTTCTTACCTCGGATAGCAAGTAAGCCCATGTGAAGGGCCATGTCGTGTTACCGTTTTATTACATGTGAGACAGAAGAAATAGAGATTACACATGTGTTAGTGTATACACTTGTTCACTTCGTATAAAATCATCTGCACAGATGGCATTCGGATTGACCAAAGTATGCAATAAGTTCCATGTTAATACTAGTATATCTGAATTGACTGAAGCTTACAAATGTTAAAGTTTACTGAAAATCATTTTCAATCCATTTATTAGACAAAGTTATAGTAACTATGAAGCATATACTATTAGTATAGTATACATATACTAGTAGTAAAGAAACTTTGTTTAAAAAATACAACATAACTTTCTCTTAATAAAAAAATAAGTCTTGTAATATAAAAATAAATGTTTGTATGTTAATCCTCTATGCGTTCCTAATGTTTAATACAGACCTTTAATCTACTAGAGCGAAGTAGGGTAGCTATCAAATTATAAAAAAGTATATTACTATTTTTGAATATGAATGGAAATACCAGAAAATGTAAAAGACTGCGTTAATATTTATTGTATAAAATATATATTTCCTCTCGCCTCGATGTTTGAACCTTTATTTTGTCAGATAAAATGACAATAAGGCAAATAGCCCCGCTCTTATATCGATCACATAGTAAATATTTAATTTGAAAACAAGAACACTTCAAAATTACCTCCATTTTCAGTTTTTAATTCCACAAATAATTATATTACGTCACGTACTAAGATAAAACTGGAAAACGAACATATTTATTTTGTACGACGTAACAAAACGAAAAGTTATTTTGTTAAACCACAATTTATTTTTGTACCGTCTATCATGTAGGCATTAAGCAAAAACCGCTAAATAAATTTTAACGAAATTGCTACGGCTAAGTGGAAAGTTATATGCTATATGATTGCATATGTAATATGTATATGATATAACAGAATACATATCCTATAAATGGAAATGTTCACAAGTAACAATCAAAAACTGTATTTTTATATAATTTAGACGCTTATTAAATAACTTAAGATACATAGTATTAAGATACTTGGTGGTAGAGCTTTGTGCAAGCTCGTCTGGGTAGGTACCACCCACTCATCAGATATTCTACCGCAAAACACCAGTACTCGCTATTGTTGTGTTCCGGTATGAAGGGTAAGTGAGCCAGTGTAATTACAGGCACAAGGGACATAACATCTTAGTTCCCAAGGTTGGTGGCGAATTGGCAATGTAAGCAATGGTAACATCTCTTACAATGCCAATGTCTATGGGCGTTGGTTACAATCCACTTACAATCAGGTGGCCCATATGCTAGTCCGCCTTCCTACGCAATAAAAAAATCTGGAAATAGAAAAACATGCAAGTATACCAAACAAAATTTATCAAACTAATAAAAGATACACATACATCAGATTATATTTGTTTAAATATAAAGAAAAAACATTAACAATTGTAGGTTCTATATATTGGTATATTAAATATATTGTTATATATGTGTACAATGTACATGCACGCATTGCATGGAATGCATATAAAATATATGTCTGCCTCGTAGATCAAGTGGCTAGATATAAGGCCGCATATCCCAAGATCAGCGGTGAATTTACACTAGGAACAGTCGGGGCAAGTGCACAGGCCGGCAAATTCTTTAGAGCGGCAAAATTATTATGAAAAAAATCAGGAAAAGTTCTCAGTTATCACTAAATTTGGCCACTTGAATGTTCATTCTTCAGATCTCGAGTCCTCATTAGATGACGAATTTGTGCACTTCCATGCTTATTGCACTGAAAAAATGATGGAAAAGAATTCGCCTTCTGATCTTTTGACATTATTGCATGCAAACGACTTGTGCACTGAGTTTCCAAATGTGAAAATCGCCTATCGAATATTTATGACGTTAGCTGTAACAAACTGTAGCGCCGAACGATCGTTTTCATGTTTGAAGAGAGTTAAAAACTTCTTACGTTCTACAATGACTGCTAATAGACTCAATAGCTTAGCTATTCTATGTATCGAATCCGACGTTCTTCAACGTTTAGATTGCGAAGATTTAATCGACCATTTCGCAATTCAAAAAGTCAGACGTGTTTGTTTGTGAAAAAATTGATGTAATATAATTATGAGTCACCCTTAGTGCCAAATTTATAATTGTTAGAAAAAAACCAAATATTTATTCATGTTTTTAGAATATATAACATATAATAAAGTTTCTGCAATAAATTAGTTATTTTAGTTTTGAAAAATAAAATATATAAACTATAAGTTTAAGTAAAATTCTAGGATTGGGGCGGATTTTTTTCCGATTCCCAGGGGCGGCATTAAGTTTAAATCCGGCCCTGCCCAAGATCCTGAGTTCAAACCCCAGGTCCGGTCAGTTTAAAGCAGGGTTTGTGTGTCGAAAATAGCGGATGGTACTGTGCCTGAACGATATCTGGCGTGTTTTTTGCGAGGACTTGTGCACGATAATATGATCCACAATTAGCAACCTCACTGGAGATTGGGCGTCGTCGCCGAAATTGGTCATCACTGTATTGTTAGTGGCATCATTTTATTGATTTATTTATCAAAAATATAATCACTTGCTAATACTATTTGTAACTAATTCACAATAGCTAAGTAAAAAGTAAAATGTAGTAAACCTTGATAATTTCAAAAATATATATTATTTATTCCTACGTATGTTAATAATTGTGATCAATTTAAATTTCAAAAGAATCAACGGTTGGCTCAATTTATGTTTTCACTATATTTCAGTGAAGTCAATTCTATCGCATTATAACTACTGAGGTTTAAATTTTATAGTCCTCGGGACAATAAAGATAATCTCGCTCAGAATAATGGTTGGGTGGAGTTGTGAAAACAGAAATATATAGCGTGTTTAAGTTAAGCCACTCTATCTGTTTTTTAACAGCGTTATGATTCAAATTCGAGGCTTTTATCTAAACAATGGCAAAAAATCAGAGCAAAATTTTAAGTAATAGTAAGCAATATTTTAATGTATGTTCGTTTTGGGTTAACAGAAGCAAATATATTTATGTTTCAAGTGTATTTCGTGACACAGAAAATATATTAATACAATAACTTACCGAAATTACTACTCTACTTGTTACAACATCTCCTCTTTAGTCTAGCGGCTAACTTATAAGGGTACAGATCGTGAGATTATGGGTTCAAATCTCGGGTCAGGCCATTAACCGACACGTGCGGCCTTTATTATTTCTTAACAGAAATACTCAGCAGTCGACAGTTCTGAAGTAAACACCTAAGCTGATGGTCTTACGTCTGATCTTTCTATAGACATGTTCGATTGTACCTGGCTTTACGTACTTGCGCAGTATATCTTCATTGAGAAAGCCCGTGTTCTCCAAACTCCGTAAGGAGAACATCGTCGATTAAATTTCTTTAATTTCTTTTCGATTTAATCTTCGTGATAAAATTTTAGGCACAAAAAAACACTCATGCTATGAGGTATCAGTGATTACCGTGTTGACTACAACAGACATCTTAAAATATGTAAACTATGTTTTAAGTGTTAATTAGCTGATGATAATTATTGTTTCACTAAGTACCCGTAGAATATGGGTTTATGACAAACGTTTATTGATCGAGTTGAGTCGACATGTTTTTTTTTTCGATATATTCAACAGTAATCGACATATTTCAGTCAATTTATTATTTACACAAAACCCTAATTAATTATACACTAAAACGTTCGTCATTAATCACTCAGTCCGCTTTTTGAATTTATCACGATCAGACAGACAGACGCGTTGGAAGGAATTTGTTAACATATAATTTATTATATAATAATAATTTAATAAATAATTTATTATAAAAGGAGAGAATTAAAATCATATAATACAACTACTACTAAAGGTTCTGTGCCATAGGTAACACAAAGAGTGGCGAATTTATTAACTACATAAAACAGACGCTTATCGATCACTGACAATATTATAAGCTACTATCAATAAATTATATTTGAATAATTAGCACTAGCAATAGCGCCAGCCTCCTAATTAGTTTCGTTTGATTAAAATGTCTAAATAAATATAAAATTAATGAAAAATTTATTTATTTTACGAATCCGATTTTTCTATTTTTTTACGATTCCAATAATTCAGAATTTATGAAATATTTTTAATAGTGCATGATATATATAATATTGTGATAAATCCAATTTAAAAAATAACTTTTTAAATAAAGTAATGGAATTTCATATTCTAATGAGTTTTTTTATATTATTAAAAACAAACATCTTCGTGGATATTTCATTTCGAAAGTGAACTGTGTATTTAAAATATTACTGCTGCATGCAATATAGTACACCGTCAGCTGTGTATTATAATATATTGTTTGTACAAATACAGTCAGGTCAGACAATTAACATAATTTAATTTTGCTATAGCATAGTAATTTATTTGATTCCAATGTTTATTTTAAATTGAAACATAATATAAACACAATATTATTTTCTTTTACTTTGGTAATAATAATTTTCTTAGTATAAATACAAGCACTATAATTATTTGATGCTCAAGAAAAATAAATATAAATATATGTATATATATATGATCAACATACATATATAGCGTAAATTATCTTAAGATAGCAAAGAAGTTTTCTTGTAAAACGTTGAAAATTTGCAAGATTTAGGAAAATGTGACTAGCTAAAATTATTTCTCTAAACGTCAGATTATAATCGTCAGCGGCATAGCCGCAGGGGGCGCTCGCGAACATTGAAGGTGTATTCGAAGGTGAAAAAAGACAAAAGGGAATAGTCGCTGACGGCGGATTTGTTGATATTTAATAGTCTGCCTTAAACAAAGAACGGTTCAAATAAAAACGGATTTATTTATTGTTCCCAAACCGACGAACTGACAAAAAAGGACATTGAACCGTTGAACAATAATTCAGGGATTGTAGCTTGGGAAATCTTTAAACGAAATAATTATATTATATGTAATAATTATATTATATTCAAACAAATACTTTTAATTATATCAATACCGATAGTAATTATATAACAATATCAATAAACTAATTATATCGGCATCTAATTCCAATTTAAGAGGGATATAAGGTTTTATGTATGTCATCGAACATCGGATTAAGATCTCGATCAATATATAGTATGTGCTCCGAATGCGATCAAATTATACGTTCAGCCCCGTAGCCACATAGATGAGAGGCTCAGCGGATATACTTTCTGCTCAGCCCCACTATAAACATTTTTACTTTATAACACGAACGTGCCTGTCAATAAGGACTTTTATGTAATAATGTAATGTGCTTTCTTATTACTTTGAATTCAGTTCTAAGCTAAAAGTTATTTGTTCGGTATAGTTTTATTCTTTAGGTACGATATTTAGTGTTTTTGTTATATTTTACATTTACGCATACGAATGGTCACTTGTGAAAATTGTTAGAAGAATATTAAAATAAAATAATAAAATCTCTGCTTCACCACTTGTATTGAATAGTTTTCAGGCTTATGTAACTTCCTTAAATTATACATGGCATGAAACGATAACAATCAATTTGGTGTTTGAATTGTGAATATGAGGCGGAGCGAAACATCAGTCTTCAATTTTAATGGTAGCATGATAGATGGGGCGGAGCTGTAGCTGATCACGCGTGGGTGGACTGCTTGCATAACATTGCTATTTTACTATTATTTTTAAATATTTTAACTGTTTCTCATAAGTTTATTAACCAAATTTAAATCGATGTTAAATGTTTTCGATAAAAAGATGATGTGACAAAATAAAACTAGGAATAAGCCAGTGATGATTTTTTTCTCATTACATGAACAAAAGCGGTTGATGAAAACAGTTAATTATAAAATACGGTATTGCACTTTAATTAGTCCGATTTTATTATTCTGTGTCATATAATTATGTGTCACTATATTATAATGAGTCATAATTATATATGGCGTGTGTCCAGGAATTACTCGTTAATATTTTATTAAAGTTTACCCACGGTTGTAATTTATTAATCCATGTAGAAAAATTGTAACGTATTTGTGAGTTTTTATTTTTTGTAGACATATTGTTATCAATTAAGCCATAAATATATTGTGTGAATATCCTACATGTAAGTAGAATGCATGTTAATGAATAAATTCATTAAGTTTTAGTGATATATTTTATTTTGAGAGGACATAGTATATAATTGGACAATAACGTGGTCTTCGGAAATATAACAAATATTGTATCTGTTTTAAAAAGAGGTTATTTATATTAGTTTATGTTATACTTACTAGTTAGTTTTCTTCGTAAATTTATAACGTGACAGTCACTAACTTGCAATAATATATCTCACCAATACTTATCTTAATAATATAACCGTGGGATGTATGTGTTTGTATTATGTCGTTAAGTCACGTTCGTTTAACTATTTTAGACGGATTTTAATGAATTTGTAGAGAACATAATACATTTTTTTTAATTCACAAATAAAACTCACTGCACCTAACAAGGTGGTTGAATGGTAACTACTTTTTACTTTTTAGGTGTAATGAGCGAACATTTACATGATTTTTCATTTTGTAGCATATTATTGAAGTATGATTTGAGAGTGGGGTATTCGATCGGAAACACATTACGATCTTTTAAATGTGATGAAATCTGGAATTATCTTTTTTATGTCCACAAGTCTTTCGAGGTGTATATGAAACTTATTCGTTTAATTATTGATACATATTATTATTATTAACCATGAATTCAAAACTTAATATTATTTATCAAAATGTACGCGGACTAAGAACAAAAACAAATTTATTTTATAAAATAATGATTCAGACTGATAGTGACATAATATGTTTATCCGAGACCTGGCTACATGAAGGTATTTATGATTCCGAAGTTTTTGACTCGCGGTATTCTGTATATAGAAGCGATAGAAATTATAATGCACGAGGAGACAAAATGGGCGGCGGTGTGTTAATTGCTATCAAATCGAACTTATCCGTATATTCTTCTTCTTCTATAGTAATTAATAACTATGTAGCTGATGTAATTAAGGTTTCTGTTGTGATGGGATCAGTTCCTCCCACAAAATTATATATCTATTGTTGCTATTTTCCTCATTGTAACTACCAATTTGAAGCACTCTGTGAGTTGTATGAGATGGTGTCTAATGAACATATGTGTTGTCCTGGTGACATGTTTTTGGTGCTGGGCGATTTTAATATTTCTGCTGCTGTTTGGTCAAATTACGAGAATTACATGAACATTGTAAATTGGAATAGTGATAATCATTTAATTAACTCCTTATGTAATTTTCTTAATTTTACTGAATTTAAGCAATACAATTCAATTCCAAATTGTAATGGACCTGCCATTGACCACAGCTATGGATAGGGGCTATCAGGTTGACGTTGTGTATACTGACTACTCTAAGGCTTTTGACAAAATATCGCACACAATCCTATTGCATAAACTAGAGCAAGTTGGTATACATGGCGACCTGCTTCGTTGGTTGTCCTCATACCTTCGTAACAGAAGTCAAGCGGTGACGATCAAGGGCTTCTGTTCTTCTTTTGTTCCAGTATCTTCTGGTGTACCACAGGGCTCTCACCTCGGTCCGTTATTATTTAAAATTTTTGTAAATGACATTTATAAAATTTTTGATCATGCATCTATACTTTTATATGCTGATGACATGAAAATCTTCAGAATTATTGATACGCCTTCGGATTGTAGCCTTTTGCAGAATGATCTTTATAACTTGTGTAGTTATTGTAACGAAAACTCACTGAATATTAATATTAAAAAATGTTGCATTATCTCTTTTACACGAAAACCGAATCCAATAGTTTTTAATTATAAATTGAATAATGACATTATTACCAGAGTAACGGAGGTGAGAGACTTGGGGATATATCTAGACAGCAAATTGACATTCAAATTCCATATAGATTATATAGTAGCAAAGGCATATCGAATGCTTGGTTTTATCCTCAGGGTTAGTAAAGATTTTAAAAATGACACAACCTTTATCCTTTTATATAATTGCTTTGTCCGTTCATTGTTGGAATATGGTTCTGTAGTCTGGAACCCACAATATAAAATTTATATTGAGACAATTGAAAAAATTCAACATAAATTTGTTAAATATCTTAGCTCTAAATGTTTCACACTGAATCGAATTCCGCCTAAAATTCCTTCTTTATCGGATCGTCGAATACTGCGAGATCAAAGTTTTTTATTTAAAGTAATACATAACTTAAATGACAGTCCTTTTCTTTTAAGCAAAATTTATTTTAGATGTACAAGACTGAATACACGCAATAATGCTTTATTTCATTTACCCTTAACTAAAACAAAATATGCTCAGAATGAATTTATTTATCGCTCTTGTAAGAATTACAATAGGAAGTTTAACGACTTGGACATGTTTTCTTGTTCGCTCAATACATTTAAAAAGAAAGTTAGTATGCATTTGTCAATTTAGTCATTGTTTTATATATATTTATCCTGTTTTTATTTTGGTGTTTCATCTTTTTGAATGTTGATAATTAATATTTGTAATTTACTGAATTGCTTGTTTATGCTATACATGAATTAGTTTTTAGTGGAAACTTGATTGGTCTGTGCACGAGTTAATTGTTATATAGTGTATGTGTTGTTTACTGTATGTTTCCCAAATAAAAAAATAAAAAAAATAAAAAAAAAAAAGTATCCTTTTATACATTTACTTTTACAGATATTTAGTGGTAGGTGTTTGTACAAGCCAGTCTGGGTAGGACTTAGTCATAGTTAATATTTATTTTAATGCCAATGTTTCTAGCCGATGCTAAAAACTTACCATCAGGTGTGCCAACATGAAATATATACGTACTTATTTGAACAAAGTGCTTATTTCCTTCAGTGTTCCCATTGATCGGACAGCATTTCGAAACATTATTTGTATCAAAATGCGGAACATCTTTCATATTGATAGGGATTATAGTTTACATCGATTCAATAAAAATCTATTTGGATCAGTGAAGGTTGTGTCTACCCTAAAAGTTTAAAATCAAATCAGTGACACTTGACACTAAATAAGTCTGTACATAATACAAAAAGTAGTTGTAAATACATAGATAAAAATCATTTATTATTGTTTCTAGTTCGGTCATTGTTATCAAATGCTCAATCTGTCTTCAAAATTGATGTGACTAACCCAATGTCGCTTACCCAATTTAGAAGCGGGGGAAGCAGCTCTTTTTTTCTTTGTTTTCACGTATTACTTAATAAATCAATGCAGGTCCGCCGTGAATGCAATACATAGACTTTGTTGTATAATTCAATAGAAAACTTAGCGTAAAAATCTAATTGGAGGTATTTTTGATTATAATATTGATAATAAAATTCGATTTCAAAACACCTCCAATTGGCAAAGCAGCGATGCCCTCGTAGCAGACGCTGTCCTTAAAGTTCCGCATTGTGCAATATAGCTATGGTTTAACCCATAAGCAAATCATTTAAAAAAATTGCCTGTGAGCGTAATCATATATGAACACGCCTTTATTATTGAAAAGCTCTAAGCAAACACTTAACATTGGTTCGATTGGCTCACTGTGTTCCAATTCAGTCTTAAGCACTTATCGATTCTTTCAGTTCAGTTTAAACTATGAGATTTTTATCAGTTAAACAAGCAATACAGCTTCCACAACAGTTTGATTGCTCTATTGTCTATATTTAACCCGACATTCAAGTAAAGTAACTTTTTAATATTGGTTACTAACATTGCGTACAAATGGGGACATTTGTGTACAAATGGGGACAATTTCCATGAATACCTTACCATTTTTAACAGGAATGAAATATTCAGTTTACAATAGTAATCATTTTAATGTTTGCACATAGCTTAAATGTAAAAATATCTAAACGCGAACATTTCATACATAGGAGCGGGGACAAAGTTCTCCATAACAACTCAGATATTAACTTACAACTTATTACTACACTATATTTATAAAGCTTGAAAAATTATTTCAGGAAACCAGTAAATTCTAAAACAGTTTTCTATCTGATGAAAATAGTTAAGATAAAAGATATGCCTACTACATACTACTAAACTGCTACTGATAACTTGAGTTCGTTGATTTATTATATAACACCTTATAACTATTTTTTATATTAAATATAATTATTTATAAAGTGAAACCAAAAATTTATAAAGTATTTTATAAGACAATGTAATTCTTAATGTTATATATAACGTTGACTTCCTAATTAATAAAATAAAAATAAACATAATCTCACTATAAAATATTTTTTTGGTTTGTCTGAAGACAAATTGAATCTTATTATAGTTGTCAATGGAGGATAAGGGCGTGAAAAGAGGATTAAAGTGGATTTGAGGGGAAATGCGGTCCGCTCCAGATTTAGATTTATCCGTCTGTAGTTGCGACCGACCGCTCAAACTGCCTTAATGTGATTTCGGAAGGGTAACTTCGCAAGATGAAACGCCCCGCGAAACAGTAAATCACTAAAATTAGTTTCCCTCCGTTTTTCCGCTCATTGTTTGTAAGCTTTGCGACAGCAACTTTTTTTTCTGCTGAACCTAGTGCATAAAATTCAACTTTATTCAAGGATTATATTAAGATTTATGTAAATTGCGATATTTTACAGAGAATCCTTATAAAGTTTGTGCGATAAGTTTCTGGTTGTTGCCCAATATTTTTTGTTTCTTTAATTTACAGAGCTTTAGAAATTGCGCAAACAAACAAAAAATATATAAGTACAAAAAACTTGAACCAGAGTTGTTTTAAAATTTAAATTAAATAAGTCCATTTTTAGGTCATTTTGTTAGTATAAAATGCTGATTGAATCCCTTTGTCGACCGGGCACTATGACTTAAAAATCAAAATGTAAAAATCTCTTGAAAAATATTATCAGATGAATTCTCCATAACAATAGAATACTTACCAAACCATTTGCCACTTCGTAAAGTGCACAACTGATCGACTTTTCTTACTTCTACTTATATTCATTGTTGTGGAGACATAATATATGCTACTTATATAATAATTTAACGGAGACTATAAACTATTAGCTTCTGTTTCTGCCTTTCACACACTATATATTGAAATAATGTAAGAGAAATAAAAACGAGCAGTGATGTGTGTGTCGGTGACGTGTAATTACATTCTTTTGTTGTCCTTCGTCCACTTCTATCGAACAAAAGGCGTTTGAACTCGTAGCGTAGTTAGCCACTTTACGTGTCACATACGTTGAGACGATTTAAAATGATACGGGCATAGATACGATAATTATAATTAATAAAAAATATAATCGCTCCAACCTGTTGTATATTATGTTTTTGTAAATATTTTCCCAAATCGAAGTGTCTTAGAAAAGCGGTTAGTATTTACATCATAATGAAACTTAAAAAATAAATTTATTAGAGTTTACAGTATTCGTAGTGTATATTACAACACACAAACTTATGCCACTGTAACATAAATTTTCTTTTTGGAGCTGGTTGATGTCGTCTACACAATACCGTACAAAAACAGGGTCGAACACGAATAGCCGAAACAAGGCAATTATTCTTGTGTATACTTAATGAGCTTTTGATTATAAATCGCATCATCCATAACAACCAAATGTTGCCCATTAAGTCTTCATGTAGTTGTAGAATATTTATTAAATGTATTCGAGCTCAACAGTGCGAGTTAACCACCGGGTGAGTTTTATATGCAAATGACACAAAATGTATTTTTAGCTGACTAATAAATCCATTTAGTCGATTGTAAGCTTAAAACTTGCTGTAGGGTGTGTGCGTCAATTTATTGATCGCTACAACCTGACAATAAATTGTAAACTTGCATACAGTACGTAATAAGGAGAATGTTTGTTTATAAAATAATTACGAGTTGTAATGTAAATAGAAGGTTTAGGGCAACAAGTGGGTCATCCAGGGACAGCCGTGCCCTCACCTTGCCCCACGGCCCATGCCTCACCCTTCGCACCGCGGGTCATGATCACCGATTGTTCGTGACCTACTTTATCTCAAAAATCTGATATATGCTAATACATGAAATAAACATAATCACACGAATTCGTCACGTATTAATAAGGGCATAATTGTATTTATCTCTGATATCAATGTGTCAGTTGGGGTTTGGTTTTTGTTGAAGACAGTGCATATATACATATGCAGTTTTTGTCTATGTTATTTAATCAAGTGAAATACGATGCATTGTATTCTTAATCTCACTTTACTTTTTAGGCTATCTTCTTTCATTTTGGTAAAATTTTATTGGTTTGTTTTTTTTTTTAATCTTATAAAGTAAAAATAATATCAACTTTATTTATAGCAATACTATTTAATTATATTATTAGACATAATAATAAAATATCCTAACCTGAAGCAAAGCACATAAAGTACCTCATACGTCCTGCAAAGACCTAGGGATTAATGAGAATTTTTTGTCAAAAAATTCTCATAATGTGTTTGTAAAGATATTTAACCTATGTTTTTAATTATATTACCTCAAACATTTGTGTCTTTTTAGTGGCCTAGGATTACTTTCATGGTCACTTTATAATACCATTCATATTATATATATCAAAACATTGCACGTATGGTCTGATAAACATTTTCTATTCAGTGTTATTAATTTTTATTTGTATCAATAAACGTATAGCATAAATCTGAAAAAAAGAACTAATTCATGAACTAATTTTGATAGATAGCTTATAATTTATAAATGAGCATTGAAAATAAATTTAAATTATAATTTGTATTTGTAAATATATAATATTTATATATATCATTACTCATAAAACGTAAACAACTCAAACAACAGCCGTAGAATTTGAAGTGGAACCAAAAATGTATAGTCATTTGTTTTAAAAATCACATTTAAACTGAATTAATCTAATATTGCCGCCATACCTCATAACTTATATGCTAACTAACCTGAGCTAGGTTCGAAGTATGAACTGATAGAAACTCTTACTGGCTTGTGCGGGTGGAAGTTTAGTCTCACGATGAATTTTAACATGATTGTGGAATCACTGAATCGGCGCCTCGTGTAGTCTGCAAACCGCTGAGTCAGTACCTCGTGTAATCCTTGTTATGTGACTATTAATCTGTTGCTACGGAGCGATGGAATTCCGTAAGAATACGTAACTAATGGCCAAATACTGAAACGTCTTTCAAAAATGAAGTGGGACTTAATTATTTAGAACGCCATTAATTTCAAATTTCGCATACAAAATTTCAAGTAAGATAAGATAAGAAGTAAGATCCGTAAGATATCAAAGCAATGCAAATGACAAACACATCTTTAAGTGTAATTAAATTCGTATTGACCAAATGTATGATAGTTTATTATATTACCATACGGTTTTAATATTAAAATATTTGCACGTTTAAGCATATAGTACATAGCATAAATATTTTAATAAAGTTCGTGATTGTTCTCTCCTATGAAGACAACTTCTATAGAACAATTTTTAACAAGTTTGCAAAGATCCTTTGCATCAGGGAACGGTAACATAATTGCAACTGTAAACTTCGTTATCAATTTAACCTCAGGCAAAGCGCCCGAGACACGGACGTGGCTGCTTTACTCGCAAAATTCAATAATAACAGAATAGAGAGCTCTCGAGGTCAGTCGCGTCCCAACTATCCCACACATACTCTCCAGGGGAGCCTGCGGCATTTACCATACAACCGATCCAATATTCATGAATCTCTATTGTGTCTATATATCAACAACGCTTACGCTATTACTCAAAACAACCATCACCTTTTCATCATATCGATCGATACGCTCGCATTATTTCAAACCACTCACAGCTCCAATTAAAACTTCCACGAAATGTGACCTGGCCGCTTGTTTTATGCCGCTATCAAATGAGTCTCGCCTCTGACGTTGTAAAAGGTTACCGAACGAACTTTTCAAGTTAGTCGGACCCTCTCCCGTTTTCCGTACTCTAACGATTGCCTCGATGTTAAAGCCTTCCTTCCTTCGCCTCTCTTGCCACGTGCCAGCTTTACAACGTCCGCTGTAAAGCTTTATACGAGCTTATTTATTTTTCCTTCCATCGGTGTTTCGTTTCATAAAACTGAAAAAATACGAAAATCTAAATAATGTAAACATAATAAAATTAAAATTACCTTTAATATTGATGAAAATAAGTCAAATATTATTTAAGTATCAAAAATAAGCATCGTATCAATTGATACATTAAATGAACTTGCTTATAATTATTATCTATATAGTGTTAAAATACATATTTAGTAAATTATCATTTGAAATTAATTTTTATTAGATTTTTATCATTACTGTCAAACTGAAACGCAGAATTAGAGGAAGATGAGTTGCTTCCAAGAGAAAACCAATAAAAACTCACGACAGAATTCGGAGACGACAATATTGATTTCCCCTCGCTTCATGTATTCCGGTCTCCATCTGTTGCTCTCCATGAAATTTACGACAGTATTACTGGCTCGTTATTTTTGTATGAGGAGTTTTATCGCTATACACCGTCACTAACCCTGACATGAGTTTTTAGCGTGTTCTTTATTATTATTGCCTTTTCTAATTCGTTTTTAATGGAATTGCCATAATTGTCACATTTATAATCGAGTTGAATTAATTATTATTGTTCATTTATTGATATTATTGATAAGCATTTAAAGTTATTTACGTAATATTTATTGAACTTTAGCCTTTGTATATACTCATAGGCTACATGCCATTGACCATTTTTTGTAGGCGCTAAGCTGAGCAAACTATGTACAAGTTTGAGTAAATAATATTTGTATTATATTATTTATTGTTAAATTTCCGTTTCAGATGGTGGCAACTGAAGATACGACAGTTCCCGGTCAAATAGAGTCACCCGGAACTTTCGGCAAATTGCGTCAGACGTTATCGTCTTCACTACTAACGGCACAAGACAAAGGTGTGTACGAATACTATTTTTATACAATTTATAAACGAATACTATTTTTTTATGTATAATCCATAAACCGGATTCTTTGTCTGAAGTCTGTAGTATGTAAAATTAAAAAAAAGCATTTTCATTAAACACACTATAAATCGGTTTTATTAAAGAATTATCGAATTTTCATAAATTATATCAATAAAAAAATTATACAGTAATTTTTTATTTTCATTAGCGCATACCTTGGATAAAATACATTGGATTAATTATAATTTATAAGTGTCGGAGTTATGATGTAGAGTCAGTTTTCAAGTTATCTAGTAGCGTTAATAGCAGCCAAGTTTGTTAGTTAATAATTTAAACGTAGTCGACATATTATACTGAGTTAATAGTAGGAGAGCTAGCATCCACCTCGACTTACTTTATACAAATACAAAGTACAAAGCTTAAATATTTGTGTATATTGTTTATTATTCATTAAATGAATGATGATGGTTGAGCTTAAAGTCACATGTAATGGTCGAATATTCTATTGTACTCTGACAAAGCTTATATTTAAAGAAATTATCCTTCCACCAGGAAGTCTATTTGATATTCTGCTTAAACATTTTAATAATAATAAAAAATATACTGCAACCGCAAAAAAATGGTTGGTTTGGAAGATGTCTGGGATCGTTGTCGAAGTTAATGCTTCCAAAACTGTCGCAGATTCAAATTGTGAAACTGTAAAATATTTGTCGATGTTTAAATGTCTAGAGTAAAGTTCGCGAAATATATATAAATATATATTTATCGTTTATTATGAGCCTCTCTTATAATTACAAAATATAAACGTCATTAAAAAATGTAAAAAGCGTGCGGTGAGATATGATAGCTAATAATGTTTTTCTAGCCCCAATAGTGACTGCATCATATTAACATCTAATTTTTTAAATATATTATGAGGTAAAACCCTTAACCTTACTCTTGCAAAGTTGGATAGTTTGCTAATTATAATATCCTGGGACATTATTTACACACGGTCATCTGATCCCAAACTAAGCAGAGCTTGTGTTATGGAAACCAGACAACTGATATACTACATAATTATACTACTTTTTCTTTTGTAAATACATACTTATATAGGTAATTACACCCAGACTCAGGACAAACAGACATGTTCATGCACACAAATGTTTATCCTGGGTGGGAATCGAACCCACGACCTGCGGCGCGAAAGGCAGGGTATCTACCAACCACGCCAACCGGCTCGTCAAATATAATATAATATAATATAACCTATGGCCATAACTAGTTAGGATGCGTAGTGTGTTAAATAAAATATGTATTCTACAAAATATTGAATAATATCAATAGTGAGACCCTAATGGAGCCCTCCGTTGACTTTTTTCGGACAATTAAAGGCTTGCAATTACTAATGTACTCTACTAAAAGCTGCATACACTTGAATAAAAGATAAACAAAATTAATAAACTAGCCACAATTGCACTTTGATTATATTACGGGAAAAAGTTCTCTTAGCACGCACTACTAATTCGTGCTAATATAAACCCATTTCATAAAAATACCAATTGAGCTAATTTTACTTTCTAGTAATTTTTTTGTTTCTTTATCACTATATTTTATTTGTTATGTACTTTTTTTTAGCGTGTTCATATATTTACTCAAATTTATTATAGTTTTATTTTTTTACTAAAAATATACAATATATTAGACGCATTCTTTGTAAAATAAATGATTACAATATTTCATAAAATAAAACTAAGTTAAAATAAAAGAACACGCTAACAGTCGTGATAAAAAACATACTGTCAAGTGACACAAGCTTTAAAATAGTAAATAAGCTTTATTAGTAGATGTCACGAGCTTGTTCGGAGGATATGAACTAGTCGATTAAACGATCATTGTATGTATGTCTTACGGCCGAATACTGAAACGTCATTCAAATATGATTAGGACTCAATTGCTTGGAATGTCATTATTTTTCAAAATTTAGTATGCGAAATTTGAAATTCGAAGACGTTTCAAATATTTGAGCACCCTTCATATTTGAAAGACGTTTCAGTATTCGGCCATTAGTTCGATAAAATATTTGAGTAATTTATAGAATTAATAAAACCTGAGACGGCCCAGTGGTAAGAACGCGTGACTCTTAACCGATAATCGTGAGTTCAAAACGGGGCAAGCTCCACTGAATTTCATGTGCTTAATTTCTGATTTATAATTCATATCGTGCTCAATGGCGAAGGAAAACATCGTGAAGAAACAAGCATGTGACAATTTTTACTGAAATACTGTCACATGTCTATTCCAACAATCCGAATTGGAGCAGCACGGTGGAATAAGCTCTAAAACCTTCTCCTTAAAATGAGGCCTTAGCCCAGCAGTGGGATCTTCACAGGCTGCTACTACTAAAGAACCGTTATCGTTACGGTAAAACTATGATAGTGTACATATTATGAGAAAATATTTTTTATCCCGTTATATAAACGTTATATTAAGTACTTCCTTTTCATTGTTTCATGTATAGAGTAATGATGATGACACATTTTGGTGATGATTTATTTTATTTTGAATTTGGAATATTTTCTTGTAATCTTTTTCGATAAAGTTATAAATTCGATAAATGCCTAATTCCTATATCCCATTCCTGTTATGGATATATAATGGTCATAAAATTAACCGCACAGTAATAAAATTCGACAGCAGACATAATTACAATTGCTGTAATAAAATTATATACGAGTATATAAATAGGCGTGAGTAATAAGAGATCAGGTTAAAAGTCTGTCAACCCATTGTTGTTTATGAATTCAAATAAAATTAGCTAATCCAATGATGTCATATAGTTAGTTGATCTTGTAACGCTTTCTAAATGCTACGAGTATTTAGTTCTATTTTACTGAAGGCATCCGGTTGCTTGTGACCTTTAGCCTCAATTAGTGTAACTACTAGTAAACGCGCCTAGCCTAATTCCATTTAAACTTCGGTAAATTTGTATTTTATGTTATTGGACTATTGTTACGTTTTTGGACTATTGATTTTTCAAATATTATACACTCTTTTGTCGAAATTATCAAATCGATTTGATATTTTGGTCTGCACCGATTATTAAACTGGTATCACATCATTGCTTATTGTATTTTTGTAGGCACCCTCAGTTAAAAGAACGGAGAATAATAGATCAATCTAAGACAATATAACCAATAAGCTTAAAAACGAGTACACTAACGTTTGGTGCTATAGGGTGCTGAATTAAAATGCATTAAAAAGATTAACAGAGGCTTTTAACTTTTAATTAAAGTCCCTATTTCAAGAGAAGTGATAGTGGGACATTAGCTAAATAATTTAAATAATAAATTTTACAGGATCCAGTCTGTTGGGACTATAGATGTATGAGAGATATGTCACCATTTCTTAGTTAAACTTCCAAGTAGGTCCGCCTTTTCCCGTCTAAAAAACTACTACAATAAATATAAAAACAAAACACATTTAGAACTTTAGACGCATTTAAACTTTAGACTCTATCCAGACGTAGGACACATACAGTTAGGAGAGCCGAGCCCAAATTAATGTAAATAAGCCAGACGATTATTTTATTATATAATTATTTTTAAACAATATAATGTTGTTGTTTTTTTGACACTTTTTATTCAAACTGTCAATAAAAACCGTTTTAAACTATGGCAGCTACTCATATCATCACAATATTTTGTGATTTGAATAATATTTTTGAAAATTAAGCTAATCTTAGACAAATTATATTTAGAGCAAAAAATACCATATTACGTACAAACGTAATAACTGTAGAGAACAAAACGATTCAACTAGAACTAATAAATATCCATCCAAATCTACTTTTAGTATGCCCAAGAGCATTCTTAGCCGCTGCTCAGAAGAAAATCAATATTCCGACCTCATTCCCGCCGGGCCGAGTAATGCGTCTTAGCATTATCTTCTCAGCCTACAATAACTACTCCTGCCTGAGGTTTATGTCTGAATTTAGGTAATTCCTAATGATCTAGAACTGCCAACCTCGATTGAAGATTAAATCATTTCTTAATCGTTAAATTAGCTATTGAGAAGAGAAAAGAATTTTGGTATTTAGGTATATATATAATCATTTAAAGATGCACATAAATGTAAATCATTTTTCATCTGATTTATTATAATCTTCTCTACTAGTTTATTTCCATTCAACTTATACAAATACATCCTCATAGTTTCTAGATAGATAGATAAGTATGTTTCATGTAACTTTCAAGAATAATTTACTAAATTATATCCACCGAGTGGAGGTCGTTTAGAGGAACTTCTAAAATAAGTTTTTTAACGTCTTTGATCATTCTTTATTTTAAACGAGAGCTTGAATTGAACAGTACTTGATGATTGGCAATATGCCTCCGCTGTACTTTTTTAACCTAATTATTGTTATTACAAAAAATATTTTCTTAATACTATTGTTTCTTTTTTGTCATTATTGATATATATCTTATATTAGATTCAAGTATACAGTAATACCTGTTTTATCAATTAAAATACAAAGCATCAGTGTAAACCAGTATCAGCATTTTTATATATAGCTTAAGTTTTATAAATTTAAGCTTACCAGAAAAATGACAGATTCATGTTTAATTTAGATTCATTTTATAATAGCCCTTTGCAAGAGTTGCATACTTTGTTTATGAACAAAGTATGAAAATAAAGTTAAGGAAAATTATGTAGTATATATGAACTATAAGTATTTATCAATACTTTAAGTGAAGCGACGCGACTTTAGTACATGTCACAAATAACAAACAGTGCAAACATATTTAATTTTTCTTTTGCATATAATATTTTGTATAGATACTACTAAATCCAATTAAATTTTGATGACTGGTAAACAACAAAACAGAAATAATATGTAGTCACGTAATGATAATTAGATGCGAGCAACTAAATAAACAAGGGCTTCGAGATGGACAAACACTATGTGATATATTTGTATAATTAGTCGTTCAAATCATGACGTACTAGCATATTACGTCTGACAATGAGCGACTACAATTTAAGCGCTTAGGTAACCGATAGCGTCAGACCTGTAAGTGATTATACTATAATAATGGACTAGGTAAAAAGTGTATGTAGTTCCAAAACTTTAAAAGGAAATAATATGGGATATATTTCATTTTAATTAATCAGTATTTCTATTCTTAGGTTTTTAAATTAAATAACAACAATTACAATTAAGGTTAGGTACTTTTACGGCTTTATTTCTATAAAATTACAGCAATATAACATTTTTATTATTAATGTCATATTAAATGTAATTCAATTTAAATATAAGCCTTCATGTAATTAACAGCAAAATCTATATTATACTGCTATTTGTACTATATATTAATAACACTTGATTTGAACATTAACAAAAATATCTTATTTAATAACTTGTAGCTTATTTCATAGTAACAAAGCTCGGACCGCGGACGGTAGTGACGGAAAGCCCGCCTGAGCCTGCGCCCGCACCGCCACCCGTCCAGCCAACACCTGCCGTTACACAACCGACCAAGACTGAACGGTATTTCCGTATCATACTTATTTACTTATTACTTTGTTTACTATACAACAAAACTAAAACACAATATCATAGATCTCTTAATAAATACATTCCACTACGCTAATTTATGCTAATGTTTCCTTCTAAAATATGATTTTTATATTTTTAGTGAGGCAGGTAAAGCGCCATCGCGTGCAGGTGCTTGCCGCGTCTGCCTGAAAGCGTTAAAACCAGGCGAAGTATTTCATATATGCAATGGCTGTCAGCATCGAGTGTGCGAAGACTGTTCGTCATATTCTAAGCCAGCCAGCGATGATGAGTCGGTAATAATATATAAACTAAATATCCTCAAATACTTTCGAATTACGAAGTTATCTAATTTTTTAAAAATATAATTTATCTGATAACATGGACAGAGTTCGTGGCGGTGTTCAGTTTGCCGTCGCAAGGCTGGCCCAAGACTACCACCAGCGGCTCAAGATAGCACAGATTCGCTTCTCGATGTTCCCGTACTCGAAGCTTTGCAGCGGCGTCATTCTGAAGCAAGACTTGGCAGCGGCGGATCAAGTAGCGGACTTGCGCCGCCTCGCTCGCCCGAATTGCGCCGACACTCAGATGTGTCGCCCGCATCATTAAAGGAACTAGAAAAGGTAATGTTTGTTTGTTCTCGCCATACGGGCTGCCATGTGGTTTGATGTATATAAATATATGTAAAATAAATAACTTATAAAATAATGTCCAAGCTACCGTCGCAAAACTATCTTTGATATAATAATAGCAAGTCAGTACACCTACGATTTTATAACCACGCTGCCATTGCGGCAGTTAAAGGGCGGCGGCAGCGCGACGCCGAATGTGGAGTCGCGGCGACCGAGCACCGCCACTCCTGCGCGGCGACGCTCTGTGCGAGCGCCAACACCACGACAACGGTCTGTTGACGAAGACAAGAACGCCCCTCCATCCGCGCTTGTCGCACCACCCCCCATGTCTAGGAGGTATTCGAACTATACGAATATGTTTAATTTGATCATTTTTTCATAAATATTGTTTTTCGATTCGATTGTTATAATCGATTGTGTACCTTTAAGAAATATTATGGAGTATTTTAGTTACTTATGTTTTGCAAATACTTATTGCCCAACAATAAAAACAGTTATTATGAAAACCATAAAAACAATATTACAGACAAAAATAACAGGTTGTTCGGAAATTAATTAAGTTTTTACATAACAGAGGAATTAAACGTATTTTTTCACAGCGAACTTGACACTTGAGATGCACAATTAATCATTATAATAATATTTTGACTGCTAATATAGCAAGGCTCAATCGTGAACAAGTTTGAATGTCATTGGAATAGTTTTTGATTTCCACCCTTCCAAATCAAAAAAATTAAAACCATTATTTTCCGTATATTTTACTATTTTACAATAAAAAATGTAATAATGCTATTTAAGCAAGAAAAAAATAATCTGGTTAGAAAACTGGTTTGCGAAATTTCAATACGGCAATATTAATGTTGAATCTGATGAAGACACAATATAGGCATTCATTTCAAACCGTCGATTAATAAAGAACTCGGGAATTTGTCGAATTCGACTGTTCAATCAGTTTTTAGCTAGCTAGGAACAAAAAATATATAAGCTTCCACGGTCGTGCAAAAATGACATGACGTTTCGCCAATAGTATATTTAGAAAATAAGGCCTTAGATCTAAAAAGCATCCGAAAAAAAAAAAACTTTTTTCTCCTCTGAATGTCCCACTTATAATCACAAATTAAGCACATGAATATTCCGTGGTGCTTGCCCAGGTTTGAACCCACGATAATCGGTTAAGATTTACGCGTTCTTCCCACTAGGCCATCTCGGCTTAAACGCTATTTTATTATGTCGACCCTTTTACTCTGGATGGTTTTCGTAATAATTACCAAAATAAAATGTGACAAAAAATTAAAATCTCTGCTACCAGGGCATCTGCTGTTGATGTGGTAGCTGGTGCAGGATCACGGCGAAGTTCTTATCGTGCTGAGATGGATACAGCTGACTCTTCACCACAAATCAGTGGTTTAAGCGTTGACGAAGATCGACCAATTAGACGACGAGGCAGTCAACTGTACGTAAAGTTTACCATATACTAATAATATGTTGTGTGAAGTGCTTATCTTGCGCAATTGGCAAAAATATTTTTCGTCACTTAGGGATTAGCGAAGCCGTACTTAGTTTACTAGATTACAAGCATAAGCAATCGAATTAAAATCAAATATCGTTAACATCCTTCTGTTAATAATAATTATAACAACATTACAATTATTCTCCTATTTGTAATGACTCATCTGAACAATAAATTACATGGGTCAATTATTTGCAGTCCGGACATTGCCGCATTGCAACAGAGAACCGGTGCACTGAGTGCTATGGCTGCTTTAACTTCTCGTGGTTCTGATGCATCAGAGGCCGCTAGCGCTGCAAATATAGCAGCAGCAGCTGCAGCAGCCGCAGCAGCAGCACGCCAAATGTCTGTCGATGCAGAAGCTATTAAAATCGTCATACATGACGTTGACGACCGATCGCCGAGACGAGTCTCATTGCGACGAGACCCAAACGACAAAGGACATCGATGTGAGTACTCACGTTAATGGAATTCAGAAAAATGTACCAATTGGAAGTTTTGCTAATTGGGTATCTGCATGTACAGCGCGGGGCTTTGGGATGCGAGTTGTAGGAGGGAAACCAGACGCAAGCGGACGACGAGAAGCAGTCATTGTGTGGACCGTGCCCGGTGGTCCAGCTGATGCCGCAGGACTACAACAAGGCGATAAGGCAAATGATACAAAATATTACAACACTTCGTATATTTGAATCGTTTCTTGTCTTAATATGATCTTTTGATTCAATTGTTAAGGATATGTTAATTATAAGTTTAAGATGAAGATTTACATAATACTTGATACGCTTCTGCGGGGTAGGTATTGGAATGGGGTGGTGTTCCGTTAACGGAGCGTAGTTTCGAGGAAGTGTGCGCGGTGCTAGAGCGCAGTGGCGACAGCGTGGAGCTGTTGGTGGAGCCCGCTCCGCAACTCGATGAGCTGCCCGCTCCACCATCCCTCACCTCGCACCATCATCATGCTCTTTATGGTACACTACAACCACTTCTCATGACTGCATTAACTAAATGACAAAATATTAATGTTATATTTTATTGGAATCAATACTTAGGAAAAAATAATTATTAAAAAAACTTTCAATTTTTGTAGTCATTATCATCACCATATTAGTTTCGGGTAAAATATCTACACTATATTTAATATCATTATCAATCGATACAGTATGATACGCAAATCATTTTTCTAAAATTCTAAATTTGATTGTTTGCAGAACCAGAAACGGACAAATCGCCGTCATCACCAACGCGAAGGAAATTGCCAAAAACCCCGGTATAATATCCATATAGGCATATAGGCTTTATTTGTAAAAGTTGGTGTTGTGAATCTATGAGACAATGGAAAACTCTCGTTCCTTCATAAATCTGGTAGAGACTGTCACTCGGTGCCTCAACTGTGCTTCTTGGATCGCTCACTATCACACTTCTCTTTCTCAATGTATATTTGATTGTTGGATCATAATTTAAACGAAAAATAACAATTCCTATATATTGAACTTAATTGAAAATCCAAATACCTACTCTTATAATCCAAAAATCAAAGTTATTTTTTAATTCAGTTAGTTATTGAGATTTGATATATTTGTGTGTATAAAAAATTATGTATAATGTTTTTACATCGATCATTTAAACCGTGATGAATAGACCATACAGTGTCTACCGAATTTCGTAAAGGGTGGGTTCATTTTTGACTATAATCAACATTGCTCCTGGTTAGCATTCCAAATTTGAATTTGCCCAAAATTCGGGTAAAAGCGCAGGAGCTGATCTGATCTTCTGTGATACTGTAGCACTAATCACTCGAACATCTTCCAAGTTAGACTAGTAATAAGAGATTAGAATTTCTATATGAATATAGGTGTACCTTTACCTTTGTTAATATTTTACTAAGTAGGAAAAAGATTACCCTGTATAATCAATCATTGAATATATTTACCTAACTATATTTTACTTTTTTGTTGTCTATATTCGTTATACGTTATCGTTTATATGGTGTTACCCTAAGTGAAGTGTATGAAAAAATGCTACATACTTATTTTCAGATTTTTATTTTTTCTATCACCTGACCAATTTCATAATTTCATCAACGATGCTGACTGGAGTAGTAGGGAACAATCGGCAAATGACATTCCAAAATATTGAGTAAGTTTAGATGAAAGCTGAGTTTTAGTGCTCGATGATAGCATAGGAGTCACCCCGATATCGAACACTATATATATAAGGATATCGTGGATGACTAGTTCTAACGACGAAAACCTAATAAGTAGTGCAGCTAAACCCAAAGACGCTTATAGCTTGAAATACATATACAAATCATTAACAATTAAAACTTTCTAACGCGTTAAATAAATAATCACAATATATATTATAATGAAAACAAAAAAAAATCTGCAACTGTGTCGAGGATAAGACAAAACAGCATCGAGAATAGAAGATGTTTTAATAAAGTACAACGTGAGGCACAGAAGGAGGTGAGCGAAGTTGCGACGAGACAATCTGTTGACATCGAACCGCAGTCGACGCCGCAAATCCCGTTTGTACCGTCTCATGTCTTGCGAATCGAGTATCTGTTACCGAGTTTTGTTGTTGAATTAGTGTAGTGTAATGCCGCACAGTGTCACGAGACATTTGCAACGACTAGTCTCGTAGGAGCTTCGAGTCGTGCCAGCGCGGTACAGCAACTGCCAGACCGCAAACACCTTGAACGACAGGCGCGCACCGACGCTTTGATTCGTGATGATTACTGAACACACGATGTACATAGCTGCTCAGCCCTTTGTAGTTGAATGTTCAACATCGTACATATCGATTGAGAAATGCATGACATTGCAATGGGATATGTGCATTGACCGAATTCAGAGCACTTACATATTTGGAAATACAGCGTTAACGTGTTACATTATTTTGATATAACTATTTATTTTAAGTAATTTAAAACAAAAATGTTATATGCATATAATTATGTAAGATTATTTCGATTATATAAAATTGGATAATATAAAATAACACAAAATGTTCTCTCTTACTCCTAAAACATTAAGTTTAAATTAAAAACACAACTACACTTTAGTACTTAGATGCGCTAAATTATGCGTAGGAGTAGTGAAAATAGTTACCAACAATGTTATATTTGCTCCGATATATTAATGAAATATAATAGAAATATCTTTAGCTATATTTTTTATTTAAACGTAAAGAATAACTAAGTACGATCAAGATTGTTATTGATATTAACATTAGCTCCAGAAACGAATATACCGCAGCTTGTCTACTGAAAACTAGCATGATAAAGCTTTCTGCATGGCGTATGAGAGCGTCAAATTTTATTAATTACTTCATTGTATGAATAGATATGCCTCAGCCCGACGCATGTTAATTTAATAAAATATTTTGCAAGTGTAATGAATATAATGCAAGGACACCATCCACATAAATCGTTACGGGAATGCATAAGTACTATTGCACAGATCGAATTGGCCTTTATGGTTCTTATCTTTATAATGAATATTAAAACAATATCTACCGGTTTCTGCATGTTACCATGAAATATTATCCCCTACAATATTCAGACTTCATTAGAATTTGGATACCAGTTTTAAAATTGACTAAGGACTTCATCCCATTTCCCCATTGGTTTAACTGTTTCAAAGAAACAATTAAATGATAGCTTTCTTTTGATTAGAAAATAAAATACAATGTATCTGATTTAAAAAAATACTGTCGTAAATGTATGTTAAATCAGATACATTGTGGTTTACAGTGAATGTAAAAACAAAATGCTATATATACTTTTTACGTAATTAGGAACAGGACCGCGCAGAACGCGCTCGCGAGCGTCCACCGGCGCGTGCACAGCTACAAGTTTGGTTCGAGAACGAAATACGAAAGCTCGTCGTAGTTCTCATCGCGGCCGATGATCTGCCACCTCGAGATCACACTTTAGGTTATGGTGACGAGCCTGAAGCGTTTGCAAGAATACGCCTTTTGCCATCTCTGTAAGTGTAGTTTTTAAATGATTTTATCACAAAATTCTACTTTTGAAAACATCATTATTTGTAACCTTGTCTTTCATTATTTCTCTCTTCTCTCAATTTGTGTCTTTTATTATATTTTAGTGAGAGTTGCCCACCAGTGGAGACAGATCCCGCATCTGCTTCGTGCACTCCAGTATGGAACGCTACGCTTGGTTTCGGCGGCCTCACTGCAGACCTGTTAGCAGGCCGCGCACTTGAACTGACACTTTGGGACGCTTGCCCAGGCATCGACCCTGTTCTTATTGGTGAATGTACGGTGCGTATAAATAAATCTATTAACCTTTTGCATGGAATTTAATAAAAAATACTTCAAGTTCAAGTTTGGAAAGCCTGTGACGTAACTTATTTACTATATATCATAAGATATACTATGAAAATTTTAATAATCACAATTTATGTTCAGATGGAACTGGAAAAAGCATTTGCAGATGAGCGTGCAGTGTGGTGGACGCTCGAAGAACGCGGTACTCGTTCGGCTAACGCCTCACCGCGTGGCTCACTCACAGGAGTACGTGCGTTACGCCGAGGAGATTTCGCTTCTCAACGTTCTATTTCAGGTTTTTTTTCCAATTTTTTATTTATTTGTTACGCATCATCGTTTTAACCATGCCTTTGAGGTTCAGTCATTCATCAGTGATGTCCATAAATATGTTTGCAATATTTATTTCCTTTTACTTTAACATCTTTACCAGATGATGTGGACTCAATCGGCGAATGCGCATCTCTACTACATCCGGACCATGCCTGGGTGGCCGGTTCCCGACGAGGATCTTCACAATCAGAGACGTTGGAAGTGGAAGTTTATCAACTTGGAAAAGACTTTTCACGATCCTTGCCTGGATCGCGACGCTCCTCTTTTCAACAACAAGATAAAGGTTCACTTGTGACTATATAAAAGATCGCTTTAGCTGCGCGCATTTAAATACTTTTATGATTTTATTCGGACTAAGAGGATTTATAAAGGATAATTAGTTAAAAAGTCAAAGTAAAGGCACTCACGTCAGTTAACATCAAATTGTAGACGGAGGCGGTGAGCCGCCCGTGTGCTCCCGTCGTAGCGAGCGTCGGCGCTCGTCGTGCGTGCGGCGCGATCCCGACGACATCCTGCGCTCCCTGCGCGCCGTCAAAGGCGAACTCGGGCGCACGCTCTCGTTGTCCGGCTCCACCGCCAGGCGTAAGTTTCAACATGTTCATATCTCGCTCAACTTTGTTGTCCTAATAATGTTACTTAATCAATAATTTAATATTAGTATAATTAATATAAAAATTGATTTTTGTTCTCTATTAATACCAAATAAATACAATTCTCTTTTTAAATTGAATAAAATCAGTTACCAATGTAATCATTATTAAATATAAAATAAAACTTAACTATTTCTAAACATTATATTTGCAGTATATAGGTGTGCATCTGATTCCTCCTTAAACTTAATTTCATTTTATATATTTTACTTTTCTTATTTCTTACATCTATAATTTATTTTCTTACATTTATTTTCTTTTATAATTCAATTCCTAAATAAATTACCTAAATTTAATTTGAAAATCAATAATTTCGGATGGTACTCCCAGTCAACGCCCCGATCCGCTTAAGATTAACACTACCACTAACCGCTATCAGCTGTATACACTTGTCCCAACCGCCCCTTCCTCCACCTATAGAATATGCAAACATTGAGAGTACTGACGTGTACCCTGTTATGCTTGTTTGGTCAGCAGCGACGGACCGTTAGCACCTCGGTAAGCGACTACCGTGCCCGCGACCGCGCGTGCTTCCCCGCAGGGTTTGTCCGCGCGGTGTCGGTGTACACGATCCCTTGTGACGTCCGACGGCCGACCGTGCCCCAATCTGTTTCTACCTATTGCGCCACCACCGAACGCTCCCAAGGATTTCACCCCGTACATATGGTGACGCATATGCGCGATACGATACTTGGTTCGATCGGTTCCGGCCTAGAACCAGAATGGGGTTCCGCGACCAAGTAGTAGCATGGGTCATACATAGCTTGCGCGACGGCCGCGCGCTCGCACCGTTGAATGTGGCTGCGCCCGACGCTTCTCATCACTTCACTGTGTCTGTACTGTTCTGTCCTGACGCATGCCCGGCCGCGGGCAATCACGCTAACTTCATCTGTTTCTGTGTACCGTCTATTCGGCTGTCCGTCTACGTTCATTTCGATGGCTGAGAGGATTTTTGGACTTCATTACCTTTGCGAATGTCATTCATTGTTACGAAGCGCATTCTATTAGACTTCTTGTATATATAATCTTAATTATAGGTCATAGATTTAATAAATTTGGTCAAGTACGTACGTAAATAACATCCCTTTATTAGGGAAAGAGCACTCGCAAACGGGCGATTATGCTCCCGTACGTAGTCACCGCTGTAGGTCGCGGTCGCGCATGTCTTAACGCCGGCGGTGGCATGCTAATAGTAATTTTACGGATACATTAATAACTTTATTATCTTACAATTAATGGCTGTTCATGACACGGAATGCTTATATCATACAACGATTTCAAAATCGCTTCCAGCAACTATTAGAAACTCGAAACACTCTTGGCTGCACACGTTATAACGCTTCTTCTTTCATTTCTGTGTTTAGGATAGGAACCGTTTGAAAAGCTATGTACTTTGGAAAACCTGTAAACATCGGCACGATGCTGTTTGACGTGCTTAATCTGTGTATTGTTATTTTTAATGTTTGATTGAATGGTTTATTCTGATTTCGTTTTTGTTACCTTGACGTTCATGTGTCGAAAAGATAGATCGATATGACGATTTCGACACATTCGCACGGGCGCGCGACGTAGACGAGCTCGTAGACAGGTGGTGGGTAGTACTTGTTGTGGGTGCGCAGGAACAGCAACAGGGCGCAAGGGCAGCATGTGGGCAGCCGTTCCAGCGGCAGCAGCCTGCGATGCCGTGGCGGATGACGACGAGGTTCCACTGGGCCCGGGGCAGCTGCCGCCACGGAACGCGCATTTACCGCCGCTACATGCTGAGATTAACATCAGCATTATCATGATCAAGGGACAGCTAGAGCTCGAGGTGAATGTCTTTGGCTTATGACATGTTTGAATTTCTGAAAATTTCAATTTACAAAAGGTAACAGTTTTAAACATTAAACACAAATATTAATTTTACCATCCATAGGTATCTCACGCGCGTCGAGTGTACGGAGTTAACGGCGAGGTACCGGATTCGTATGTCAAGTGCTACCTTCGCGACGGCGAAAAGTGGTTGCATAAACGCAAAACAAGAGTCATACGACGCACCACCGAGCCTCACTTCAAACAAACGCTTAAATATCAGGTACATCACATTTACACATTTATTTTGGAAAAACTCACTTATACTCACTAATTTATTTAAGTATTCAACACAAAAATAAAATTTCAGGCGAGCGAATCTCTTGGACGCACATTGGTAGTGATGCTTTGGCAACGCTGCGGAGGTTTCGAGCACAACCTTGCCCTTGGTGGTGCGGAGATCTGCCTCGATAAACTGACGTTGCCACAACGAACATACGGCTGGTACCCGCTGTTCCCGGCCACGTCGCTAGCTGCCGACGAGTCGCCCGACTGATCCCGCGAGCCGTCGCCGGAGCGCCGCTACGACAACTAGCGCCTCCACGACGGCTCCACTCTACTTGTCCCTAGTAATGATATCAACACATGTACAGGCCGATGTTGCTGCCCGATGCTACTTGCCGAAACGGATACGATTAAATTCAATTTGGAAATTTTCGATGTTCGAAGTAAGCACTAAGCCCTATTCGCCCCGTGCTATGACAAATGTTACTTATCCTCATTTATGAGTCAAATTTATTCGGATTATGAAAAATCGTTAGGTGTGATTTTGTGTGATGGACTTACAAATATTTAGAGTTTCACTTAAATGTGATACCATACTTAAAAGTGACATTATGCCACTTTTAAATATGTTTATCCATTCCATTTATTCATTCAACTATAATTGTAAAATTTTATAGATAAATGAAAAAGAGCTTATATCATGTAAACTCGCTTTCATTTCAAAAATATGTTTGAAGAAATTAAAAATTATTGTCAAACTGGTTATGTCTATCTGGTTATTTTAGATTTACTATTAGATAAACAACTACTAAATACTTTTAGATCAAATGTAAGCTTTCACGTAACAGCGAAATCACTAAATGAACTTGTAACATATAGGTATCATGTTAGTGATTTTGATAATAATCAATGCATCTTATGTAGGCAAGGTCAATTTCATTATAAGTGGTACAAATGTAAACAAAACCATTTAAATAGACCCAGATTTTTTTTTCTTTTAATAAATCTAAAATATCACGACACCAACATAGTATTTGATACAAAAATATATTTTTCTATACGTCTTACCTTTTCGAGATTTGTTTACCGTTTGTACACGTTATAATTAAATTGAAATCGATCGATTGGTTATATTAAATGTGTAGAATTTAATAACTTGCGTGTTCAATGTGTAGCTTTCTGTTTCACGTTATATATTTCTACCCTAATTTACATTTATTTATTTTTTTCTATTACAATATAACAAGTTTAGCGTAAGCATAGCATATACTAATTGTACTCATTCATAATCATATTGTGTCGCTTTATCTAAATTAATGTATCTAGTAACTTTCCAGTGTTATGTAATAATTCTAAAAATATCTATGATGTATAGAATATCTATTAGAATATCTATCGTAATATTGTGGTATTAACTACTTTGTATGTCATCTTAAACCCCAACTTTGACACTTTGCCTTATACAATTTATAGAATTCTTAAGTGATCTTAGTGTATAAGCGCGTCTAGGTACTATTCTTCCAAGGTTGTGCTTTAGTGAATTTCCCCTACATAACGTATCTACAGAAATCGTCATTTCATCGTATCAAAATGACTATATCTTATAAAACTGTAAATACTGTTGTTTTTCAAAATTTTCTACGCACAACTATCTCGTGATATATATATCAATATTTTTAAAATCGATTGAAACGAGTAAGCCTATCTACTACTTATATTCCATTTCAATAGAAAGAGTTCAAAACTTAAGACTAAATAAAATCTACGAGATTAAAAAACTACATTTTGATTCCATACTATTTTAAATAGTAAAAAATGAAGTGAAATAAATAAAATAGCAAGTCTCTTTTTATGTAAGTCTTGTACAAACTCTATTGAAATGGTTTGTACGTTTCAACGTCTTCTAAATATTATGACTAGGCTAATATACTTATAAACAAATAATAATGTATAAGGTAAATTATTCTTCTTATCACGTTTCAAAAAGTTTTAGAATATTTACAGTTGCCTGAATCAGTCTTATATAGAGTATACTATCTGAAATAACTCAATCAATACCTACGCAATTATAAAATGAACAGCCTGCTTCAAACGCTAAAATTTCAAAAACAAAAATGTTCGTAGTAGTAAAATTATAATTATTACCTTTTTTTAATTTTACCTATCATGTTTTCTCATTCGAATGTTAAGCCTAGACTGTCTATTAATATTAATAGCTCTATTATTTTGATACAAAGAGTCAGGCAACTGCATAACGATTCTTTACGCTTAAAATCTTATAATTAAATAACAAGCTAAAATGTATTATTATAAATTATGTGAGCATTTTAATATTTATAAATTTAATTATAATAGGAAATATTATATGTAGTGCATAGCAGGAGTAGCCGAAATACATATATGTAGGCTCACTCCGCGTCATTGATGATCTGCCACTGGCCTAGCTTATTTAATATTCATGATGTGAAAATATTTTTATTGGTGTTAGTATACAATTTACATATCGTCGGAATTTAATATCTCGTTAAAATCTGTGTTCTTCCAAACTGTTGTAGCTTAGTATCTCACTTGACAATATAATATTTCTTGATTGATAGAGCTACCTTTAAAATGACATTATTCTCCTTTTTATACTTGCATATCCCTTACTAGAATGACAGAATATGCCTTAAAATACTTACAATAAACATATTATTATAACACATAATCACATACTACGAAAGATATTTTTGAGTGCGCTCGTAGATACCTGCTTATATTTATGATAAATAATGTATTTATGAGAAAAATATATTTTTAAGCTCCATCGTGATCGTACAATTCCTAAGAGAGAGAAACATATTTAGTATCCTAATATCTATATATGTATATGTAAAATTTTATATTTCCTTATTCACTATAGACGAGACTATCGCGCGGTAAATATATTTTTACACTATAATTTTATATTCAGTTGTTAAAAAAATCTATAAAAATAAACTTATACGTATGGATAAAATCTAAATATTTAATATGAAATATTACATATATTCTGACGAGACGTTGGTTTCGATCAACTAATTTACGCTTACTATTTCAATATTTTAGTGTGTATGAAAGAGGATATTCTTCGTAAGAAATAAATAAACGTGTACTTACTAATGTTGCTATGTGCCTAAAGACCCGATATCATCCGCCCCCATCACTAACACCTCAAGGTGTCGCATCTCTATGATGACGTATAGCGGTCCATCAACGAAGCCTCTATGATGAATTAATTTGATATGGTATCGGATATCAACAAGAACTACGTTTTCAATCTTAATACTTGACTTCTAATCTACATTAGTATTATATCGTTTCTTAATAGTTACAAAGCTATTCTTGGAATATTCCGTTTTCGCAATGTTTTCGCAGTAGCGTATTCAAACTCGGTATAATCATGACATTTTTTCGATTGGATAAAATATCTTTAAAATCGCCTAAAGTAAACTTATATACTCGTACTTCCATACTTTCAAGCACGTAGTGTTCATTGCGAAAACGGATTTAATACAAAAATATTATAGCATGTAACAAATATATGTGTCAAAATATATTATTAAAATAAATGTGATAACAAAGAGTTTATTATAGCAGTATAAACACTACCACTGGTCTTTTCTCTTATATACCTAGCGTTTCCTACTCTGACTTAATGGACCTATGACACATATGGCCTGCCACTTAAAACTAAATCTTAATAATATCGATAATATAAGGCATTTTTCATCCGTCAGAATCAATAGCTGTTTCCCTTAAAAATGAAATAATCATTCCTTAATACCGTTTACAATACCTAAATTGTCGTTTGTTCCTCAACCACATTTTCTTTTCTTCTGATTTTGCACTTAATTTTTTGATACAATGAAAAGGACTCTTTACACCTTTGCTCTTGCTCTTATTGCGAGGCTCAATAGCCCAGTGGAATTAGTCGTGATGATGGCAAGAGACCTGATGGACTGACACGTCGTCCTTGGGAACGAGGACGAGCCTTACCGTGGGACGCATTTGATGGCACACTGGCCCCGTCTCATACCAGGAAAACAATGTTAGAGGCCGAGGCAACTAAGAAATTTAGAATTATAAAAGTAAAACATAGTATTATACCCCGGAACTACTGTACAGTATAGACGTGCAGTGTTGTTTTACAAAATTATTGTTACTAATTATCCAAAATATTTAAAAAAACCATTCTTTCAGCCCCACCTCCAGTTTCGTTCGAAACAATGACTTATCTAGCAACATACTGCACATTTCTGCGGCCCTGGTACCTGTGGGCATACCACAATAGCGATCCAATCCGGCGACAATCTTACGTAATCACAATATTTATTACTAGCTGGTTTACTCACGACCTCCTTGCACCTCTGCTGCCCTGAACAACTAAAGCAACCGAACAACTAAATTATAACCGTTCATTTTAATAATTTAATGAGCAAGTAAATGAAAATTTTATTTCATTAGATGTATGTAAAGTATATATATATATATATATATATATATATCAATATACTTTATATATATATATGTATTAAGGAATACGTTACCATAAAAATAAAATAAAAAATAAATCATTTATAAAATTCACAACGAAAATATTAACTTAAGACTAATAATAATTATGATTCGAAATCACAACCATGTTAATCATTGTAATCTAATGCTACAAAGCAAATATTATCAAAGTAATGAATAAAAAAACCTGAAATAATCGAAACATGACGCACGCCGCCATCTATGGGCATATATTATTACAAAAAAATACTTACGTGTACTTTAACTTTTGATAGACAACCGATTTTGATGAAACAAAGGCTAAACGGTACCTTGAAATACTTCTTATAATTAATCATTTGTAATTTTTAATCGTTTTAAAGATTAGCCCGGACAAACAAACAGACAGACGTATAGAAATAAAAAAATATTGTTTTAGCTTTGGTAAATCGCAAATACCCATATTAATTTTAAAAATTATGCAGTCTTTTTTAAATCACCGACGGACAATTCCATTTTATTTCTACTTCTAAGTAATTACGAGTAAATTTCATATTTTCAAGAATTTACTATCAATGAGAAATACGCAGTTGCGTATGTGTGAAAAAAATGTTTTTCCATTGTTTAGTTTAAATTGCTAAAACCTGCAAATTAAAATTTTTCAAATCAAGCTTACATTTAGATGCTGCACATAATAAAAAGTAATTTATTTTAGTTCGACGCCACGATATTACTTTTGTAGCGTTCATAAAGTTCGATTCATATTTTAAATACGTAGCGCGTAGCGTGACCAGCTGTAGCGTAGCATGGGGAGAAGAAAAACACTAGTTCACATAGATTTTCGAATCGATCTACTCTACGACTATACAACTCTTAAATCCCAGTAAAACTTATAATTTACGAACTTTATACTAACATCGAAGATATATTAGGTATTTTTTTCGACTAGTACAGGATTCTGAAAGACAGGGCTAGTTCAGGGTAAGGACTAGCGAAAATAAAACTCTACCATTTAAACAATTTCCACTCATTTATATTTTCGACAATATGCATATTCTTAAAAAACTGCTTTTTAAATGAAATCTCTTTTTACGCTATAAATGCGTCGTATACGATTGCACTTCTGTTCTTTTATGAAGTTATATTTACTGATGATTAAAACATTTTATTGTAAACTTTATTTTCTTGGCTGATTAAATGTGATAATTATTTATTTTATGACTAGCGACCCGCCCCGGCTTCGCCCGAGTAGCATAGTAAAAATTCCTTAAAAAAATACAATTAACAGGAACCGCGGGGGGATTGTTTTATAATATGTAGTGATAATATTATATACAGGATGTAACAAAATTCGTGTCCGACCCGTGAAGTGGTTATTAGGTATCGTTTGTCGGTTCTATTTATGTAATGATTTTTAAAATTTTAAGCAAAAGTTTTACCCCGAATAAAATTTCATTTGACTAAATAACGACAATTATATTGCAATACAGGCGCGGGCGTCAACGCTCGATAGCTCTTACCTATCGGGTAGGTCGGACACGAGGTCATGTCCTCAGTTGTCCATGAAATTTTCGTCATTTACAATTGAAAATGACAATTAATTTTTATTTTTGAGTAATTTTTTTGCATAATATTTTAATTTTTTTTACATAAATAGAACCGACTCACGATACCTAATAACCACTTCACGGGTCGGACACGAATTTTGTTACATTTTACTGCCACATTTTGTCCTCAGAAAATGAGAAAGGCTTTAAATGTATGAAAACACTAACAGCCTAACGATATTCCACATTCGTACTTTCTGAAAGATTTACATTCCACCACTACCAAGCCAAATTATATGATATTATTATAATAATGATTACAAAGTACTTTTTTTTCGAAATAAAATTAATTTTTAAACACAATATACTTGTGTGTAAATTATCTATTAGTGCGTGATAATAACAAGGCTTTGTATCAGTTGAATATTTGATAGCAACACGTCGGAGCTACACGTGCGTACTGTCGGCCGGCCCGCACCACGCGGCGAGCGCGCGCAGCACGGCCGCCGCCGCGCCCGCCGCACGCGCCGCCGCGCGCACGCGCGACCACCACTCCCGGTTGGCGCATCGCCCTGCACACACACCATGCCATATCAATAATTTAACTGGAGCCCTAAAATGATACTCTTCTATTAAACAGCGCTATCTCGATGTTTTCTTACTACTTCGGTCCGCCTAGCGACATATATGAACGGCAATTATGTCGATGTTATTTTAAATGACCACAAACATATATACGTCAAAGTCGAAACGTTTCCGTCAAACATACCATTAGTGAAGGTGACCAGTCGCGTAGAGAGAGGGTAGCCTGTGAGGACGCAGCACGTTTCATCCTCTGCTACGTACGAACTGTACTTGCCACGCCCGTCCGTGGGAAGAGTCTAAATAATAATGTCGTCGTTTAATTGTGTAATTCATATGAAGATTTAATTAATTATCCTTAAATATAGAAATTATATAAAGAAATAAATAAGACTAAACGATATCATTAATTCGAGACTACTAATAAAAGTGTATACTACACTAATGATAATCGAATCGTCAAATTCAATCTTCACAGAATACATACGAATAAGTGTACATAAGCACAAAACCGTCGAGCACAACACAGCGCCCATCAGTCGCCATGCCACTCTCGGACTCCAATAGGAATATTATAAAGTGCATCAGGTTTAAAGGTCTCTTAACAACATTACGCTGATGTCGTTACGTGTTGTGTCGTGACGCGTACCTGGTCCACCTGCTGATCCATGGACACGGTGAGCAGCCAGTCTCGCAGCGCAGAAAGCGCGTCGCCACGAACGCACGCGCTCTCCAGCAGCAGCGGCGAGCGCGACCAATCCGTGCACTCTGAGAGGAGTGAGGAGAGGTACACTTCAAGTTAATATAGCTTTTTGTTAGTTATCAAAACCATTTTTTTTTTATTTCAGTCTGTCTGTTTCTCCGGGACTTTTAAACAGCTAGAAAGTAGAAAGTGAAATAATGCAAATATTATATCAAACAAACAAAATAAAAAAACCAAAATCGGTTGAGTCTATCAAAAGTTAAAGCCCACGTACGTATTTTTGAAACAAAGTTCTTTTACGCGGCTTACAGTGGAGTGAAATGGCAGTGGCCCAAGATCACGTTAGTAGTGCCAATGCAACAAATACAACCAAATGCTACAAAATACAATAATATAATCAATTAAAATCTACATTCACCGATTTTTTATTTTGTTTTTATATAAATAAGTATTTTCGTTACTTTAATAATTACAATGATTTAACTACTATTTCTTTAAAGTGTTTACATATAACGTTGTCGTTAATTTAGGAAGTTCTGAAGATTAAAACATGAACTCCGTTCGTAGCTCTATATGAGCTATGTTTTCACAATTACAATGCGATACGTCACCAAAGTCCGTGTAGTCGATGAGATGCGCGGAGTCGTCGTCGGCCGCCTCCACGAGGTCCAGGCAATGGTTGAGCATCACGAAAGCCTCCCGCGCGCCGTCCTCCTCCGAGCGGACCGTCGAGCCACACATGTAATAGGCTGAGTAAATACGGACAATTTGAATAATATGTTTATCAATGCTTTACTCTCTAGTACGTGCATGTCCTTCTCAAAAGCAACGAATAAGCGACAATTTGAAAAACGAAATACAACTCACCAACATCAGCGACTATGATATCCGTATACCGCGGTAAAGCCCGAGCTACTTTTGACGCTATTTGAGGCACATGTAGGCCCATCAGCAATAGAAGTGCCTGGTGTAATGACATTACCAAATTATTACTTTATTCTAGACGACCAAAGCGAACAACATTCCATAAAATCGGTATCCGATGGAAACTGTTATAGTGAAAAGGAGTATTTACTACGCTCGATCTACTGGCTAAGTATAAAACTGGCTCAGTATATACCAAGTGTATATTTGAACGTCTATTTCCTTCGTCTCTTTCCTCAAAATTTCAAAGCAATTAAACATATTTCACACTTATATTTAATATATTTATGATAAAAGACTACTTTCTATAGACATTATGAAGATCTAGTAAAGGTTTACATACAAAGTAACTGTTATACAGAAGAAATGTTCTGACTGATTTCGCTCAGGGCTGCCATTCTCAAAGAAGACTAGCCGAAAGCGCAGGTCGTATTATAGAGCACAAATTGTTGTTCAAAAATCCAAAAATACGCTCACAAAACCGTAATAAATGTTTGATAGTCCATCAGTATGAATTAAAGCTTGACCTGTAATGCTCTATCGTCAGCTCCCGCAGTAACCATCACCGCTACAGCATCCTTCATGATATTAAATGCCTTCGGGGCAGTCGACATTCGCACGAGAATCTCGCTACAGACTGCCTTAGCCATCGGAGCATCTGCACTGGACACGGTGACGTCATCGGTAAGATACTGACGGAGTGTATCGATCACTTGAGACAAAACCTCTGGTACCTCTTCACTTTCGATATCGACACCTTCTGTACGCTGTGAACATAAATCATTATAAGTAATTACATATCAAACATGAAGAGACCAGAGACCAGATCGCGCAACCTCTCCGAAATAGTATGTATTATGAACTGACTAAATAATCCTGCAATATAGATATTATTGTACAAAAAATATACAAGTATTGCTTATTGCTTATTTTCTTATTGCTTATTGCTTATTTTCTTTTAATGTTGTCACATACAGAATTTGTCTTGAATAAGTTCGCAGCGTATCGCAGCGCATAGTGAGGAGCCTTCGCCCCCGCGTGTGCCAAGCATCGCTGCCAATGTCCCGCACGAGCCAACTTTTCCAAGGCTGAAGTTTCTGGATCAGATTCTTCCACCACTGCCTCGTGTTTGACGTCTTCATTCTCGAAATCTGCCGATATGCCTTCGCATACAACATCGTGACCATGATTAAGTACATACAAAATTATATTATATTATTATTTTAAACAAAATACTGAAGTTACCAGCTGTCGTATCATCATCGACGCCCTCCAGAAGAGCCCCTCGAAGTTGTTCGCCGACTTCACTCTGTCCAATTGTGGCAAATCTGTAGTGTATTTAATATGTAAATGTAATCATCAGTTTACCTCGATTAAAACTAATAAACAGAGACTTGTAGCGCTACGCACGCTTCGGCGAGCAGGCGTGCGGCGTCCCGGCGCGGCGACCCGCGCAACCGGTCGCGCGCCAGCCGCGCCGCCCGCAGCGCCGCGCGCTCCGCCAGCCGCAGAGCGCCGCCCGCCGCGCCCGCCGCGCTCGCGCCCAGCAGCAGCTCCACCGCCTCCCACCACTCGCCCCTACGACCGAGCCCAACCCTTAGCGCGCCGGCCCGCACTCGTTTTCGCCGGGCCCGGTGAGCCGCGCTCTCACCTGTCGGCATGCTGGGCGGCGCGCTGCAGTAGCGGCGGCACGGCGGACGGCACGGGCTCGGCGCTCTCCGGCAAGTACTCGCGAGATACGCGTCCCGCCTCCTCCCACAGCTCTGTAAGCACGAACGTTTTGATACCGTTCTATTCACAGTGAGTATGGAATCGGCGCAATAGGTATTCCGTATGTGATTAGATAATACCCATAAAATTAAGACTTACCGAGATCCTTGTAGTGCTGGACGACTTCCCTGGGTCTGTTAGCCCGAATCATCAAGGCTTCGAACTGCGCAAGGTCACCTCTTTCAGCAGCTGCTCGAGCTCCTTCCACTAAAACTTCTTCCACCTGTCATGTCATATCATGTCGTCGAATGTTAATCGATAGCAAATGGTAACCTTTAAAGGAATTATTGAACATCAATTTTCTAGTATTTCTTTATTTGTAGACACTAACCATATGTGACGCGTGCTGTTCAGCCAAAGTCAAAGCCCGTTGGTGATGCCCCTTCGAGAGCCACATGCGCACCGCGTCTTCAGCGGCAGCGGCCCTTAGGAATGCCGCTTCAGCCTCTTCGGGTTTTTCCTCGGCTAAAGCTGCAGCTTCGTGCCTAGCTACTTCACGTTTTGTTATTCCACCCCCTAGATCACTCAATTCCATAGCAATGTCCCATCTATATGAAAACAGACATAAAATTAGTTTATTGTAGCGTAGCATATTTCAAAATGCGAAAAGTTATACTTGTTAATCTAATATTACCATATTATATAAACGACTCATTATATTACGCCTGACACTCAACTGCCAGTAAGTGCCTCTTTTGCAGCGCAATGTATATGCATATAATCAACTTATATAATATATAGATCACAGAATATAGAATAAACTCGGCTGTTCAATTGCAATAATGTAAATGAGTAAGTCATCACAACTTCGCAATTAAAAGACAGGCTAATTTTTGTATTGATTTATCATAAAACAATTACGACAAAAATAGATCAAGTATCCAACAACTATCAATCAATATAAAAAAGTTACGATTTAAATAATTATATTAAATATCGAATATATTTTTATCAAAAACACTGAACACATCGACTCAAAATATATCCAAAGGTATGGACGAAAAGCTAAAATGAGATCATGAAGCGACTCACCTGTGCGCCTGCAGCGCCCAGCGCGCACCCAGCGCCGCCAACCCGCGCGCGGCCAGCAGGCGCGCGGCGGCGGCGGGCGCCAGCGTGGCGGCCCACTGCAGCGACACCTGCTGCTGCACGCCCACGGGCGCGTGCGCGCGCGACACCCGCTCCGCGCTCTCCCACTGTCCGCCCGCGCGGTACATCTGGATGGCGCTCTTCCAGTCGCCTGCCGGGGGGGAACGGAATCTTCATATCCGCGTCTCAGGTACGGGACCGAGATTTTGGTGTTGAGGCCCTCCCTACATGTTGGTATAAAAAAAGAGCCTTTGTCCTTCCTCGGAGTACGAGTTCATATCAATTTTCATCAAAATCGGTTCAGTGTCTAGCCATGAAAGCGTAATCGACAGACAAGAGCTACTATAGCGTTTATAATATTAGTACAGATGTATTAATTTTGCGCTTACATGTACAGATTTTTTCTTTGTTATCCGGAGTTCGTGTGCCTGTGCAGTCGCACTAAATAACTTAAGCCGAAGAGCTGTAAAGAGAGAGGAATAGTCCCGACCTGCCTGCACGTAGTAGGTCTCTGCGGCGCGCAGGTCGCCGGCGGCGTGCAGCGCCTGCGCCACGTGCCGGCGCGTGGCCTCCAGCAGCGCGGCGCGGTGGGCGCCCACCAGGCGCAGCATGGCCTCGTACTGCGAGGCTTCCTGTTTATGTTAGTGTTATGGAAGAACTTTCGTACGATATTGAGTTGTTATTGTTATCCTTTGATGTATGCGTGTTTCTCACCTTATACATGGATATAGCTTCGTCCGGATCTCCGAGTCCGATATAAACCTGTTCCGCTTTTCTCAGCTGTCCCTCTTGTCGAAATTTTTGTGCTAGTGGTATGAAAATATCCCTAGTTTCTTCTTCGGTCAAATGTGCAGATGCCAAGCGTAGTCCATCGGCTATTTTGCCCGCTGCGTTGTATGCGCGCACGCAGCGTTCCGCCATACCGCACGATATTAGCACACGTTCGGCAGTTTCCCATTCCTTTATGTTCAATAGTTTTGATATTTAATATAATTTCACAATAACTTGCAAATCAAAACATAGTATCCATATTACTTGATGTTACTTTACAAAAAATACGACGAATAAGGGGAATTATTCGACCGAAAGTTTAAAATTAACATAACCACTAGCTTCAAAGGCAAATGACTTACTTGTGTAGATATAAAGTGGTTACCCAGTTGCTCACATTGTTCTCGTATAGCTTCTTTATCATCAATGACCTTCAACCGAAAAATATATACATCATTGCGTAATAATTTTATAATCAATAACAAACCGCCTTATTTAGTTTATATTGTTAATTGAACCTCCACGATTTGCAATGCCTTCCTGTAATGATGTGCTTTTATCGCTGCTTTGAGTGCGTCAACCGTGTGTCCAGCTTCTATTAGATGAGGCACGGCGGCACCAGCCTGCCTAGAGGCCACTAACCATGCACCCCATTCTCCTTCTAGGCGAGTCACTTCACCGGGGCACGCCTGTAAATATGTTTTATCATCACGCTTATATGGAAACTCATCCGCTTTCATCATCATCATCTATGTGTATCATTTTACATAAATCAATGAAATCATCAAAGCATGTTAACTAAATAAAAAATGTTATACCTCACGAGCGAGCTGAACCGCCCTCCCATAGTTATTTCCCTTCGCATAGTACTCCACGGCCGTCCCGGCGTCGCCCCTGCGCTCCGAAATCTCCCCGGCCACCTCCCACCACTCCTCCTACAGTAACATAACACCATTGGAGATGAGATAGAGCTCGGGGCCGTCATCGTGCACCGTCGAAGTCGGCGGGTGACCTGCACGAGGCGGTCGAGCACGGCGTGCAGCAGCTCGTCGTCGTGCAGCAGCGCGGGATGGTGCAGCAGCGCGGCCGCGGCTCGCCGGGCTCGCCCGCCGCGCAGCCACAGCCGCACCGCGCCGCGGGTGTCGCCGCGCGCCAGCAGCGCCGCGCCCGCCTCGCCGTAACGCCCTGCCGGGGAGGGGGGACGTTACGTTTCATCCTATTTAAAACTTTCGAGCAATTATACGCTTAACGAAAATTTCGATTAAAGAACGTGGAGTTTAAGGTGCAACGCGTATTCGTGACTCATACCGGTGGAAGTCAAGTAATCCATGTACTGCTGTTTCAGAGTCTTGGCGGTATCTCTGTCGGTCTTTTCCGCGAGGGTGATGGCGTCGGTCCAGCGATTGAATTGCTTGTACATATTGATGGCCATTTCGGGCCGATTGGCTCTTTTTACGTAACATTCCTCTGCAGCCGCTAGGTCACCCGCAAAAATAGCGAGACGAGCTCTAACTATCGGACTATTAAAACCTGTAACTATTTTAAATTAATTAGTGATTTATTTTAGAAATACTTCCTGATAATTAAACATCTATTCCATATGGAATATTATATAGTTAAATTAAATATATGTAGTACCTGTTGTTACGTCTCCGTCTCCTTCAGCGACCGCCAGTTCCACGGTTTTATCTAAATAATAAGTTCGAGCCTCATCACCAACTTCTCTGTAACATTTAGCAGCCAACTGAAATTTGTATCCGATTATTATAAAATTTAGTATTACATAATGCCGCAATCCTAACGAAATTGTTAAAGTTAGAACGGCGTCTCGTACTTGTACATTTTCATTCTTCAGAGCCTGCTCTGCGAGTTGGCGCCACAATTGCGCTACGTCTGCCGTGCCACCCACACTCTCCAGATACTGCGCACAACCCACGAGATCTCCATTTCGAAGTGCTGTATCTAAGAAATCAAGTACAATATGAAATATATTTTCACTTTGCTCTGGAAAGTTTTAAATAGTTTTTTAACGAAATTCCTATAAAAGTTCCGAGTAGCAAATAAGCTCTTTATTTACCTACCGCTTTTATCAATTTGACCAAAATGTAACCTCTTTGCACGAATGTTGCTCTGTTTTAGGGTGCAAACAATTCGTATCAATCATTATCACTATTAAATCTACCTAGCCAAATTGACTAGTTTAAACTTTTCAACCTTAACGAGTCAAACAATCATCTCAATGAACATCAGCATTTTATTATGCTTACAACATATTAAACACCGAATATATGATTGCCTTCGTCGCGGAAAACGAAAGCGTCGTTAAAGTAGAATCAACAAATCGTATCAAAACATAGAAGATTTACGCCGGTAATGACACATACTGAACTCCAGTCGGTGTTCGTCGAGCGCGAGCCTGTGGGCGCCCTGCGTCAGCACGACGCGCGCCTGCACGCGCACGGCACTGTCGCCGCACTCCGACATCTCCACGCACTGCGGCTCCCACGCGCTGTACCTGCACGGGGCGCCACGTCAGCTTCAACCGGTTCCTCACCAACTTTACACACAATAACCTTAAGCGACCTACCAAACGAGTAGATGCGTCGGGGTTTGCGCTACGACAGCATCGCTGTTTTCTATCCACTGCACGAAACTCACGCCGCTCGCTATAATTTCCTAAAACAAATTGTACTTTGAGTTTACAAAGAGCTACCTTATAAACAAGAAATGTGTTGTTTCATATTACTTAAATACTAAGTATACCTTCTCGCCAGTATCCAACCGTAATAACGCAAGTCGTCTCCTCGTGTCACGTAGAAGTAATAAATGGCCACTCTCGTTCAGCTCGAGCCAGTCCACGCGAGCTTCGTGCCACCACTGACCTAACTGCACTCCTAAAGCCAACAATAACAAAAACTATTCATACAATCTAGTCGTTACAAACAGATAGAAAGCTTGTATTAGTATAGCAATATTAAAATGCAAATAGGTTTGTATATAATGTCAAAAGTGACCTGTAACAAGATCGACGACAGCTATGGTCTGTCGGTCGAGCAGATATGCGAGATGTTTACGGTCGCGGCCTTCTTCTTTTTGTCCCTCGTTTATACGCACGCTCAGCACATGGGGATTCACTCGTTCGGTGCGTACCTAGCCAAACAACAAAATAACCTTCCGTATCCCTGCTATATATTCACATAATCTATATAAACGTAATATTCAGAAAGCTCAGAGCTCACGGTGTGCAGCACGCGGTCGAGGCCGTACTCCAGCACGCTGAGCTCGCCCGCGCGGTGCAGCAGGCACGCGCCGCCCACCGCCGCGTACACGCGCTCGCCCGACCCGCTCCAGGCGACCTGCAGCCGCGCGCATGGTAAACTTACACTACGCCGTCAGTTTCAATATAATGTCTCTCGATTTCCAACACATTATTAATACTCATTTCGTTCTTTAAACCAATCAACATCCAAAGAATAACATGCAAGATCTGATAAATGATACATCAATTTGAAAAAGTCCTTTTTCACCTCGCAGGACTTAGGGATGTTTCGAATCATGCATCCATTAAAACATGAAAAACTCAGTAGTGTTGGCCCGGGTCTATCCATTGAGCCGTCATATTTCAAACAAAGATGAATTAGTTGCGTCTAGAAGAAACGTTATTGTGATTAAAAAAACTAACCTCACTAGTCAACCCACGCGCTATATCGCAAAGTATCAAACTACTGCTCGTCCGGCATACTGCGTACCAGTCATTACCTACAAATATTAATAAATTTAACAAAAACGATATTACGAGCTATTAAGAAATTATTTAAAAAAAACAATTAAAAGTTACCGATGAATCGCACGTTAAATATATCCGGAGCAAGCTTAGTGGTAACCGTGAGTGGTAGCGAGTCGTTGGCGAGTCTCGTGAGCAGCAGCTGTCGTGGGCTTACATGTCGCACTTCTACCGTGTCGCGCCACACCCAGCGTCTGCGTGTAACATACTCGTACGATATAACATGTTCCTTCAGTAAGAGTTTGAAGATATAAATGGCTAACGTAGCTTTATCATAATACAGTGACATAATTCCAACGATATGTTACAAGTATGGCATATTTTCAGTAGTTGACAAAAGAAACTCAGCTTTACCGAAAATTCATGGTTCTTTTGGTGTAGTTATTTGTAAAACATAAATAAACTCGTAGGACCATATTATTAACATCATAATATATAGACCATTTGTCTGAAGAAAATATAATTATAATTTTTCGCAAATGGCATACTGTAATAACTAACTTACTTTTTCATTACCGATACAGTGACGCGTGTGTGACGTTTATTAGCAAGTAATTTTTTTTTTAAATTAACATGCACAACAGCACCTTATTTTTCTATACACATACAACTGAAATAAGACATAAGTATTTAATGGTTAGTGTAGTTATGTTACTTGAGAACAGCTTCAAACTGCAGAACGGCGCCGGTCTGCGACGCTACAGCCAGCTTGGTGCCGTCGCCGCTCCACGCTAGCGCGCGCGACGCGTACAGGTTCGGTATCTGCAGCGTGGACAACTCGAGAGCTCCGGACTCCTTCACCTCGCCTACGAGGCAGCCGTCGAACACGCCAAACGCTACCGTCTGCAATCATTCGATGTTCTTCGAATAACAACCTCGCATCTATTTCTATTAACGTGTCTAATTCTTAGCACTATTTTAAAAGACAAATTGTTTTTATCCAAACTTCTAACACATTTATTCAAAGTAAGTAGTCCCTCACCTGACCGGAAGGACTGAGCGCAGCCGAAATGATGTCACGTCTATCAGGTGGCAAGGAAGGTTCCAGATTACGTATAAGAGCCCCACGCTGAGTTTCGTACACCGATATACGTCCGTCGCAAGAACCGACTATCATCTAGATATGACAACAATACAATTGTCAGTACACGTCCTATATAAAGTTACTTACGTTAGTTATAGTATAGGACTAATAACTAATAATGTGAAACGCCTCCATTAAATTATGACTCACGTAAGGCGGCAACAACACGAGCGCAGTGGGCGGTAGAGCATATCGCAGCAGCAGCCGCCCGTTGAGGAACAGCGTGCCGTCCACGTGTCCTGACGCCAGCGCCGCCTCGCCGCCGCCGCGCGCCAGCGACACGCAGCACGCGCCCGCCGACCACAAACTCGAGCTCTTATTACTCTTGCAATCTAACGATCTTTTACATACAGAACAATTTATTTTATCAATAACTATCTATCCGTCCCGACTTCTCACGTGTATAATAAGGTAGTTATTTATACATCACCTAATTTTCCCATCGCTTGTTCCAGTAATAAAACCGTTTTCGGCAGGCAGCAGACGCAACGGCGCGCCTGTTAGAGGAAACTTGTTGCATATCACCTTCTTACCGCTCCAATCTGCGCCTACTCGATACACGAATACCATGTTATCGCTTTGTGCTACGCCAAGTAATTCCGAATTTTCACTAAACGCCAAACCTTAAAACAAATATATTTTGTCTGACTAAAGGAAAAAAATATTTTTAAATGTTTTTCGTTATTTCTTTTAATCGAAGAACTATCTTGTTCCGCTTCGAAATTTATAAAATAAAGAAAGTCCAAAAACGCCCAATTGCTATTAAAAGACAAATAATAAGTTAAAGAATTGAATTATATGTTACATGTTTTAGTTGACTGAATTATAAACATAAATTAAACATATAAATAATAAAATCAGAAGTCCTTTCCCGGATTTGAACCCGCGGAAGTTGTATCACCCAGTTAAAATACATGCGTTTTATCTACTGAACTATTAAAAAACATTACAAGTTAAATACAAAAAATTAATAAAGTCAGTGGACAGACGATAAGCAGAAGCCTCCGTGCAGTGACAGAGTAAGAATATATTTCCCTGCCCCTCTGTCTCCCAAGGGTGTCGTAAGGGGCGACTAAGGGATTTCTGAGTGACCATCTGCTCATCTCATGATAGGATGTTAAGCATCCGCCTGGCTCATTACCAACGTACGTATGGCGAAAAGCCAGCGTACAGCCAGTGCCAGCCAGTTTAATGGAGGCTATGCCGGGGGAAACTGTATTGACCTGTCGGACAGGGAGACCCAAAGAAACGGCTGTTCCGCTGGCCACCCGTGTTAAGAGTACAGGGGCGTGCCTAACCAGCTCGTAAGGCCACACATAATCTAGATATGGACCGTCATGCCGGTTGGTGATCGGAAGGTTTGGGAGCCCGGTGGATCAGTTTATTTTCTCTTTTGGCAGATACTTGGGGAAACACCCCTCCACACTTTGCCCAACCCTATCGTGCCAGTAGTGCAATGAACAAGTAACGGTCTTTCAGCGGAGCACACCCTACCATACCTACGCTCTTTGAGGTCGAGCTCATTAACATTCGTGCTGTGTTCGTTATTTCTCATGGAGACACAAATACTCCGACCTGTCGTTACCAGCTACCTTAATTATCTCAGCTACATGCTTAAAGAGTCCTTCAAAGCGAATGCTGGAATATGCTGGTTAATCAGGACGGATATTTGTTGTCACCGACTGCGTTACTTGTAGGACCCCTCCTATTCTATGTTGGTAGTACATGTGGACTTGGTTCGTCAGAATCGAGTTTACGTGTGCCTCTAAAGACACCATGATGACTTGGAGACAAGCCGACTATTTGACCATGTTAGTCGAGTAGCAGATGCTGCGCAAGAGCTGGTCTAACGTGATATTAGTGTTTTTGGGGGGTTTTGATGCTCATCATTAATTATGGTTGAACTACTCCAAAACTGACCATCCTGGAAGGACCACTCACACTGCAGATTGGGACGGTATGTGCGATTACCTGTGCGCCTAACTGTGATATCAATACTATCGCGCACGAAGACATTTGGCAACGCATTTCTTTGTCGCACCTCTAGTCCTATCCCTAAATGGAATTCTGTAACAACACACGTGTTCTTCACCCCTTATGACCTGGGTTTGACCTTTGGACTCTACTGCCACTTACCATCAGGTGTAATTGATTTAAAAAAAAAAAAGATCGACAACGAATGCATCATTCGTTTGGCAAAAAGATGACAGAGGTGATTTTTTCCTGAGTTACTAAATTCGAATCAACAATGAATAGCGAAAAATACTCTAAGTGAGTATTTAGAACAATTCTAAGAAGGTAACTGAACAACAAACTTGTTATAACGTAAGACTTCTTGCCCGCAGATGGATCAGACGGCTTGGTGCTGAATTTATCGCGCCGCATACCATCACGATCAAATAGCAGCACAAGTCTCTCAGCAGTCGCTACAGCTAACTTTACATTATTTGGTGACCAGCTAATATCAGCTACAGGACAGTCGCTATCCTGTAACATTTTAAGGACATACATACATTTAGGTTTCTTAAAAATAATAAAACTATTTGCACATAAGGATATCTTTAAGAAACTATCTTAAAATAATATTTTAAAAATGAATTACCTGGCCTTCCAGTATTGTCTTTAAATATTTAAGGCGCATAATTATTTGTAATGATTTCTACCACTTCCTCAAGGAAATTTCCTTATATTAATTAGGCAATTTTGCTATTACTTTCTACTATTAATTCGTAATAAAAATGATACCAAGCGTTTCTAAGCAACATAACTAATCAACAAACAGAATTTTAACGCTCCGCTCCATTTTACAATTTAGTCTGTGGTAAAAAAAGTTTTTAAACAGCATAGTATCGATCGATATTATTTGTTAATACACACCGATACATGGTAGGTAACTTAAATTAAATAATTATTTATAATTATAACAGGCACAGATAAATTAGGATGAAGACGTTTGTATTGTACGTCATGTAGACGTTGTGTTTGTACTTTTTAGTTGTGTAAAGTAGTGCCAACGTTCCTCATACTCTTGCGTATAATAAAAATATGTATTATATCACTATAAATATGAATCTTGTATACAACACAGGTCTTGCAATAATAGTAGTGGGGGTACGTCGACTTAATGACGCTGTTCAGTTCAATTTACGGCCGCCAGAGGCATGACGAAGTAAAATTCGTTGTCGTACAATTCAGAGTAGTATTTTAAATATTATAAAATCGGGAAAAAAAATTAATAAATACATTGACGATTCAGTTTTTTTTCGCATTTAAGCAAATTCGATATGGACAATTTTAGAAGATATTAAAATTATAATAAATAATATAAAAATAATAATAATAATAATAATATTTTTAATAAAAAATATACGCCGCGTGCCACTCAACCAAGTGCGATAGCCCAATAGGCGATAGCAATGACACACAGCGGGCGCCGTTGCGAAATAAAAGTTGTAACACAATCGCGCCTCTCTCTCTCTCACCACTGAAATTGGAGTCGGTTGCTAGATCTATATACAAGACCGTGATATGAATGCTATAATAACATTGCCTGAAGAAAAATTGATGCCGTCATTATAGAGGAACGGAGAAATGACCACTTGCTTTTGAATAGCATGCCGTTGAGAACAAAATAAATTTCAGAGTATAGGCTAGTTTGGATACGATTTCAGAATATTTAATACATTATTTATATTTATAATGTAACAATATTATTTAATTTTCATACAATAATTTAATAATATTATAATTTACATATAAAAAAACACTAACTTTGTTTTGTTTCTTTATAGTCTATGGATTATAATATTGACACAGACTAGTAAAAGGTTATGGTATTTGAACGCATATTTAGTTGACACTCTGTATAATCTGTGTGGTACAAGTCTTTCTTTCAAGTGTTTCGTGTTTGTAAAGACGTTGTAAGGTTAGAAAAATTAAAATCCATTAATATCTACCTTATTAAATAAGATTTATTGAATATATTTCTACATTCACGTTTCTTTTAAAGTGAAGTGATAGTGTTAATCTTTATTTCAAATTAAATATCACTCAAATCAATTCAAATTTAACATAACATTATCGGCATCACAAACAACAAGCCACACTTCTAAAGAATTCCTCGTCTTTCAGGACGTCATGCCTTTCGAGCGCTACGTAGAACCAGGGCGTGTTGCCCTGGTAGCCGACGGACCCCTTAAAGGAAAGTTGGTGAGTGTTGTGGATGTGATCGATCAAACACGAGCACTCGTCGATGGTCCCGGCAGCGGTGTTCCACGACAACAAATTCGCCTCAACCAATTGCATCTTACAAAATTCCGCCTTAGCTACCCATTCACCGCACCAACACGTGTTGTAAGGAAAGCTTGGACTGACGCTAAGCTTAATGAAAAATGGGCTGATAGCCAATGGTCCAAGAATCTGGCAAACAAGGAGAAACGCGCTGAAATGACAGATTACGACAGGTTTAAGTTAACATCAGCAAGAGTCAAGAGGAACCGAGCCAGGACTGCTGTGTTCAAGAGCCTTAAAGTTAAAGCTGCGCGAGGTGGCAAATTCGGAAAGAAGAAAATTCCCAAAACACCAGCCAAGAAGCAACGTACGAAGAAGGCGCCCGCAGCCAAACCAGCGAAGAAGTAATTCTTGTTTTGTGTCTGAAACAAAAGTGTAATTTATAGGACAAATCAAATAAAGGATTACTTTAAGCTAAAGTTGATCTATTGTTAAATGTTCCCATATGATACCTTTATTTTGACCTAAGGTGAGTTCTGTAGCTATTTTAGAACAAAATAATTTTTCTTTATTTAATTTGTTTTATTTTTCAGGTAATTGCGTGAAGTCTGAACACTCGCAATGAAGGTTAGTTTTGTACAAACTTAAACCTATTATTTTTATTTACATGTAAATGATGAACAATTAATAGTCTCGTTCGTATGAACTTTTATGATTTTAAAAATACCAAATAAACTGACATAAAAATTAATAATAAGTATAAGTAGTATCCATTATTCATCTTTCAATTAAATAGCTTTTTTTTCTTTAAGGAAACAATGCTGCTCTTCATAACCACATGTGATCATGTAAGTTTTATTTACTTTATTTTATATTTATTTATGAATTAAGCCAATAAATAACCAATTTATTTCCAAGTATATGATGAATAATAATGTCTCGTTCGTATGATCTTAATGATTTCAAATTTACCAATAATAACCTGAACACTTATAATGAATAGTAAATATTGCACTTTCTAAATACTTCTATTATATTATAACATTTTGTTTAGGGCTGCAGTCGTTGGATGGAACCTTTGGAGTTAACGTAAGTGTTATTGCATTATTACATTTCTTAAATTAAGTCAAATGATATTACTTAAATTACCCTACCAAAGCCGGTGTGTAGCCAGACAGCATCTGCTACACTTGACTCTGGATAGGAACAGTAAAATGCACTCCGTGTAAGATCTTCAGTTACTATAGCTGTATATCCAAGGGTTGAATGCAACATCTTCCTTATTTTGAAAAAAGCTATTATATTTCTTACATCAGCTTTAATTAAAACTAAACTTAATATTCTTATTGCAGAATGTCATTGAAAACTGAGGTATTTCATTGAATTAATAGTGAGTAACTATAAATAGAAGATATACGACGTGAAGACAAATTGGTAAGTAATACTCTATTCTTAATTATTCAACCTATCTCCAATGGCAATAATTATTTAAATTATTATCTGTAAATGATGAATATCTTAGTTATCCCTGTCTCACTTTGCCATGGGGAAAATTTGGTATGGTAACAACTGAATTAAAAATAACAAATAAACTCTAACTAAATAAAATTGCATTTTGTTAATTTTATTTTTTTGTTGCAGCTTATTAATTTGAAAACGAAAATCCTGAAATAATCCAGAACATGTCTTTATCAAAAAGTCACTGCTCCCAATCATATTATTGCCAACCAGGCCAGCTCTTTACCAACCATTTCCATGGAGTGGGAAATCCACAGATCTATTTGGTAAGTCTAATTTTCTTAATAATTCAATACTGATACATTTAAAAATAATATTTTCCTTTTGTCTTCATATCTTATCGACCAGTCATTACAAAGTTATAAGAAAATACATTGTTTATTGTATATTTCTGAAACACCATGAAATGTTTGCAATTGATGTGGACAAAACTGTTTAAAAATAATGATGAATAAATGTATCGCCCCTGTCTGAAGTTTGATGATTGATCAGAACTGAATTACATAATTTAAATATATATTTGTTAATTTGAAATTTATAATATTACTTAAAATCTATTTTTTTGTTTTTAGATTCATCATCATTAATAAGCGAAAATTGAAATTTCTACAAACAACTGAAAGGTAAGTTTAGTTTAATTATTTATTATTTGCTACAAAATACTAAAAATGTTCTTCATAAAATAAACATATTTGAACTTATCATTTGTTTCAAAAAAAAAATTATTACCCTACCAAAGCCGATGTGTACACAGATATAAACTGGTATGCTTGACTCTGGATAGGAACATTATTACACTCTGTGTAGGATTTTTGGTTTATTATAAACTAAACATCCAAGGGATTGACTGTGACAAATAAAATTAGCTTGTGTTTTTGAATAATCTATTGTATAATCCAGAATAAAAAGCTTTTTATTTTTTTCTTTTCAGAAATTCTTATCAAAACAATGAAGCAGTGACAATATACAAAATCTCAAAAGTACAAATTAAAAAAGGCATGGTAATAAAATATTCTTATTTAATACATAAAATTATTAATTACTAAAAACTTGAAAATTGTAGTAAATTATTCTTATGCATGGATTATTGAGAAAGTTACTGGTACCATAAACTACCAATATTTCATGATGACGTTTGTATCGCCCCTATCTGATCAACTGATGATTGATTTGTTCTGATTTTTTTTTAATATGCATGTATACTACAGATAAAAATTATTCTGGAATAACATTACAATTCATTTACAGAAACAAAAAGAAAGATTGGCCAATGATCACAGAAAATAAAGCAAAATCCTGCAGAGTAGAATTATTGATACCATCAAATGATATGTAAGAATTTTTGTATTATGTACTTTGTGTTCTATACAAAATATACACTACTTTTCTATCTATGTATGTTCACCATTTTAAATAAAACATGATGATTGTTATATCGCCCCAGTCTGAACAGATGTGTTGATCGATTTTTCTGATTGTGATTTATCAAAAATGTTTCGTATTTAGCATGGTGTTCATAAACTTATATTCGTTTTTTATCATTTCAGAATTTTATGGCATTTTAAACTAAAAACCCGTTTCTTTATCTGCCCTGTAAGTATGTTTTATATAATTTGTTGAATTTTTTGGGTTATATTTTTACTATTGTAAATCTATTTAAAAAAAAATAATTTAGCCTTCAAAAACTGTTTGATGTGACTTGAATGAAAAATAATTAGATTTAAAATAAATGCTCTAAAATGATGGTAATACAAGCATATATCATAATATTTTTGATGATACAATAACATACTGATTTCACTAATTATTGAAATTCACTAATTAAAACATTTCGAAAATCATGTTAAAGTTTTGTCTTTTTCCAGGTTCTATTTAAATATAACATTTCACAAGAAAAATATACTAAATTTGCCGGAGTATATTAATGAGGTCAGTTTACATTTACATAAATATTTTCAATTATGATAATTATTAATTGTGTGAGATGTAATTAGAATCAATTTCAAAAGCAATGAATGTTAAATATTAGAGTATTACTTAAACCTAATATAGATTGTCAATTTAAAACAAGTTTTGGTATTGCATTTTTAAACAGTGAAACTTTAATTTTGATGATGAATTATCGTTATCCCTGTCTCACTCAATCATGGGGAAAATATGGTATGGTAACAACTGAAAAATTTTGAATCCTAAAACATAATATTTATCATCATCATCAGAAAGACTTATGTCTCTTTGTTTTATTACAGGTTTAATTCAGAGCCCATCATTTTGAAAAAAGGTGAGCTATCTATAATAATTTGGGTTTTTTGCATTTAATTTTTCCAATAAATATATATATAATAATTCCACTTCACATTTTTCTACACATATTATAATTGCACTGTTTAAAAAATAATATGAATATGTAAATTAAGAAAATAAACTTTTACAATGATGACTCTAGTATCGCCCCTATCTGATCAACTGATGATTGATTTGTTCTGAACTCTAAAATTATAGCTCACATAACATTATTATTTAAAAAAGCAAACATACTTAATCTTTTTTTTTATTTTCTTACAGAGTTATAAACCACCGCTACCGATGCAGTAAGTATTTTACTTAGTTAATCGTTTTTTTGTGCTATGAAGTTAGTAGAAATAACTACGTTTTTATATAATTATTAATGTGATGATTTTTATATCGCCCCAGTCTGAAGTAAAATGTTGATCGATTATTCTGATTTGAAAAATATTAAAAATAAAATAAAAATTAGATGTTCTTTTAGTTTAATAAACCTTTTTCTTGTTTCAGAAATTTGCAGCAACCTTTATTCAATGAAAAAATCATCCTTAACATGTAAGTAATTATGCCTTGTATTATTATACATATTTATATATTATAACCTTTATGGGTCAACAATATATGCTTGAAGATAAATAATAACTTATAAATTGCCCATTTGGTTGGAAACTTTTTGTCAGGTGGAAGTGAGTGTGGTAATGTTACATTTTGATCAATTTGCTTATTGTCAAAGTATTATATAGAATTCATTGAATTTCATAGTAGTACATTTTATGTGTGTATCTATATCATTTTCTACTCAATATTTTTTATATACTTACAAATTGTTATGATGAAATACTAAGTTATCCCTGTCTCACTTAATCATGGGGAAAATATGGTATGGTAACATCTGAACCACTTACAATTGCTAATATGTGTATGAACCATGTACCATACAGAATAATCTAATGGTTAATTTGCTTCCCTTTATTAGATATTGTGGCTGTTTGCAGACCTAGTGCAATGTAAGTTGATATATTTTATATATGTAAATACAACTGGAAAGAAAATGAAAATATTTTTTATCCTCTGCATTTAAGTGTTGCAATAGTAAAGAACTTACTTTGTTCACAAAAAAAAAGTTTGTAAATAATATCAGAAATTATAATTTGTGACAAAAGTAAACAAATTGAGCTTAAAGTTAACAATGATTACAATAATATTAAATAAATTAAAAATATTTTTTAAATAGACTAAAAATGACTGATATCTCATCTGATATTTTAAATGATGCAATTATTTCCTTCATTAGTTTGAATGATTTAAAGAAAAACAATAAAAAATTTGCTGAAAATCTTTCCCGTATAGTCAATATATTTTATTTAGTACTTTAACATGATGATTTTATTTTGACAAGCATATATCTAGATTTTTTTGAAGAACTATTAATTCTGATTATTTTTTAAATTGTTTTCACATATATATCATGTTACACCAGGTATGTAAGTGTATTTTTATTTTATTTACAGGCAAAGAAAATACTGATGGAACAGAAAATATCATGGACAAATTAATTTGATGTACTGTTGTTCATCTTGTAAATTCTAACCTAGAATTTTTTTCCTGGCGTGATATATATTTACATCAATTGAAAAGAAAGAAGCTGTTCATTAAATTCATAAAATTTTGAGAAGGTGGAATATTTGTATGTTAAAGCTAAAAAATTGAAATTGTTAATTATTCGTGTAAATTGTACAATACTATTATATAAAATAAATAAAAATATTTCAACTATATTTTGTATTATTTGAAGAAAGATAAACAGGAAAAAGAAATTTTTTCGACGCTGAAATTTACGTACGTCTTTTATCGTCTCGTGATCTTGTTTAAATAGACCTGGTTTCGTAGTTAAAACGTAAAGTTTAATACTTACTATTATAAAGTAGCCTATGTCTTCGGGATTTAGCATTCTACATAATCGGCTTTTCGTTAGCCGCGATAATGAAATAAATATCTATAAAAATATTGTAGATACAAATTTGCAATCTTGACAAACTAGTTTACTACAAGACTTGCAATAAAATGTAAGATTTATATTTTTGATTTACAAAAACATTTTGAATTGAAAAAATTTTTGGAAAACTGGAGTTTTAAAATTTGTCAATTTTAGCAGTCTGTGTACTTATATTTCTGTACCATTAAGAATAGTTGATTTTGTTTGAATACTAACAAAATCAGGGTCAGGGAATAGCTAAGGTTGACTTCAACCCTTGAGATGCGAGGAAGCCTTTGTCCAGCAGGGAAACTTAGACATGCTATTTTTTTTACTTTTATATATCCTAAGTAGTTTTTTGGTAAGGAAAAACAAAAATATATATTATAATAGTTATTACATTTGTGGCCACCATAAGCAGTGATAATGTAATCACTTCACCGCATCCGGAAATTGTGATAAATTATGTCACTCCACTATTCCATGCACATCATTTTATATAAAATTACTGCATAATTGAAACCTCATCTTTATAAAATGCATTACATAGTTGTTACTGAGTTCGAAACACCTAGTGAATCTTCGTGTAGAATAAAGGTAAGTAGGTATTTAAGATTTGTCATTATACCTTGTATAAGAAATGTAGATAGATAATAAGTGGAGGTTAATATTAATTTCTAAATCATTTAATTTTTGTATTTATAGGGATTACTTTCAACGGATGCTAAAAATTTGGAAACATACATGGTGGGTCGTAATATAAGTTGCAGCAATGTGGAAGGTTTCTTTGAAGTCGATATTTCAGGCGACCAAGTCTTACAGAGTTTAGGTGGATTCAAGTACGTAAAATGTAAATAAATATGTAATACAAATAAAAAATTTCACTTCAAAACTAAAATACGTAAATTAAAAAAAAACTTAGTGCAATCATACTCAACAATATCTTTTTTTTTCGTAAAAAGGAATTTTATCATAGGGAATACTTCAAGGCTATTTTTGCAGCCTAATTTTGGCTATTTTTGCAGCCTAATTTTGGCTATTTTTGCAGCCTTAAAGCCTAAAAGCTTTTGTACCTACTTAGATACTTTACTTAAGCTTTTAATCTGAAGACACGTTAATCCGGTTAATCTCAGGAACTACTGGTGCGAATTTATTAGTCATTTTGAACAAAATATTCAACTGAAAAGTAGATAGGAGTTAGTTTGTCCAAAGTAGGTTGATATATTTTTTTTTGACACAGTTTTATATTTTTTTCGCGAAAATGCAATAAACTTTTTCTTTGTAATAGTAAACCAATTTTTAACTCAATACGAAATTTCAATTTTGAACGAACTATATGTACATTGTTAATAAAAAATTAAGCTATTGCTTTGTCATTATTATCGTAAGTATTTACGTTGTAAATTCTGACCATGTTAACATGGGAAAACGAGTTAAGAGACGTAGTCTGTTCTAATTAAATAACTGATATATTTTATAACTCGTTAAACTATAAATTCTATAACGAAGTTTGTATTTTTGTAATAACATAAAGTTAATAGTTACAGTGTCATCAGTCAGTCAATGGCTATTGAAACTACTGCGATTGGAGGAAGAACCGTGAAAGTTCAAAAATTGGTTTGGACAATGGGTAAATAACAGAAAAATGCAACTATTAAAACGTTTTTATTTAATAAAATTATGTTTATAAAAATATTTAATTTCCGTTTTCAAGTGTCAATTCGCTCTGACAATCACTTGGTACTCTATCTGTAAATAGTTCTGGAATCTAAAATTTAAATTTATAATTATTATTGTATTATTCATGACCTATTTCTATAATACCTTTGTACATTTATTAACTATTGTTTTTATACCTGAGGGGTATAAGCCTCTACTCTGTCTAGCAGTGAATCAGAGTAGCCTGGAGTATAATACCTGAAAATATTTATAATTTAGACTCAAAATGAGAGTAAATATATTTTATTACCATTGGGCATTGACTATTACTTTAAAAACAGTGACTGACTGCCTCGTTGGTCTAGTGGCTAGATGTAAGGTCGCAGACCTAGTGGTCCTGGGTCGGACCAATAGTGGTTCTTGGGTTTTTCTATCAGAAAATTCTCAGTAACAGCTCGGAGTCTGGAAGTATGTATACTCCCGTGCCTCGGAAAGCACGTTTAGCCGTTGGTCCTACGCCTGAACTCTTTCCGGTCCTGTCGGATTATGAGAGCTAAGGAAAAGAGAGTGCATCTGTATTTACGTACACACTTGTGGATTATAATATCTCCGGCGCAGTTAGATAATCTCTATTATGATTGGCCGCCGTGGCCGAAATCGGTCTGGAGGGCCTTACTTAAAAAATGTTTAGTTAAAAGGTTAATACCGAACAATTTCTTCGGGAAAACAGCTGTTAATTATATTAACATATTCTTTAAGAGAGGTTCCAGGAACAGTATCAATTTCTTGAACTCTTTTCAAGGCTCCAGTTGTGACGAATAATCTTCGAGCTCGTGCATCATTGGGCAGTATCTAAATTTTAACATATGAAGATATATTTTATTAATGAAATCACTTTTGATAAAATACTGGGCTGTATAACTTAAGACATTTTTTTTTGGTGAAAGATAAGCAATGTCAATTGTCAAAGTAATTGTCATATTGTTAGTTAACTTTCAATTTTGATATGTTCAAAGGTAAATAGGGTTTCTCCCAAGTAATATGGCAGGAAAAGGCAGAGGTAATGGAAAGTCATTAACTCATGAACAGTTACAAGCTCTTGGCATTACTCGGGCTGATAACGCACCACAAATTTTAGCTCCGCCGCCTTTATTTCCAAAATTAGAACTGAAACCACTTCCCTTAAATTGTGACGCCGCGATGGATTACATGGTTATTGTAAAGGATCAATTTATTGAGTATTTGCACGAGTCACCTGCATACGTTAAAGCCAATACACGGACTGATGGTATAGAAAGATATTCTGACAAATACAAGCTCCTCGCTTTAGATGCAAAAAAAGGCAGGGGTTTAGATTGTGTTTGGGCATACATGCCGCCCGAGTTAAGGCCACACGGTGGGCGAACTCGTACTACTACCCGCAAACGAAAATTAGACGACCCTACTGAAATAGCAAAAAGATTACAAACATTGGAGAAGAAAGAATCTCAGGAAGATACAGGCATGGAAACGAATGAAAATGAAGATGAAGTAAAAAAAGAAGATGACGATAATGAGGAGCTGCTGGATGAACAAGAACCAGAAGAGGAAATTGACGATGGCACAGACTACGCCAACAACTATTTTGATAATGGAGAAGATTATGAAGATGAAGATGACACGCTTGATGATGGACCAGTATACTAGCTTAAAGTAAAAATAAATCTTTCAATCTGTGATAATAAGACATACATTACTAATTTGGAGTATTTAAAGCTAAAATATTTTATACTTAAACCAGCATTTATTACCTTTGCATATTGAGCCAGCACATATTTTAGTATGCAGGCAGGTGCTGCATGAAGTAGTGGTTCCAGGGCCGGGCGATGTAAACAACATTGAAGAGATTGTTTGAGAGCACATAATGTTCGTGCTTTAACCTCTCCAGATGATTTAGGATTTGTATATAACTGTAAATAAACTCGTGATATAAATAATCATTTTGGATATATCTTTTAGTCAGTCACATCAAGTCTTACTTCAATGAAGTTTTGTACTTTTAAAAATTAAATTATATTATCTGCATCTTCTTATGAAATACACATTAAATGCTAACTAACCTGTAATAATCTTGGTAAGGCATTAGCAACAGCAATGGCGAGACTGTGCTGTGGAGAGTGTTTAGCAATGTGGCCGAGGGTCCATGCAGCAGCACACAAGTCAGAATCTTCTCCATTGTTTTGCAATATTTCTACTAGTATAACTACTGCCTTCAAAAAAATTATTAAAAATTAATGGACATTTAATTAATTTTAAAATAGCATACTCAAGCAAGAAATAAATGTGCTCTTCAGAAATAATAGGAAATTATAAAAAATCATACTTATATTCTTTTTAGTTCCAAAATTACAACACCAAATTATAATAATAACTTTAAACATTTTTTTTTTTGTTAAAAATTACCTTGGCTTCAATAACGGCCATTGCTAATTGATCAGATTGACCAGCTATATAACCAAGAGTCATGCAGGCAGGTACGCGCACACCACCGGTGCTCTCTGATAATAACTCCACCAGTGGACCACAACCGCCAGTGTTTACCACCAATTGTGCCAGCTACAAGTAAAAATGTAAGAATAAATATTTGCAATCAATTTTAGAGATTTTTAGAGAATCAATTTTTTTTTTTTTTTTTTTTTTATTGCATAGGAAGGCGGACGAGCATATGGGCCACCTGATGGTAAGTGGTCACCAACGCCCATAGACATTGGCGTTGTAAGAGCTGTTAACCATCTCTTACATCGCCAATGCGCCACCAACCTTGGGAACTAAGATGTTATTAGTTATGTCCCTTGTGCCTGTAATTACACTGGCTCACTCACCCTTCAAACCGGAACACAGCAATAACAAGTACTGCTGTTTTGCGGTAGAATATCTGATGAGTGGGTGGTACCTACCCAGACGAGCTTGCACAAAGCTCTACCACCAATTTTCTGCTTAGTCGGTGATGCATGCATATGAGATGAGGACAGTAAAAAATTAGGTCGTGCAATCTCACGTCAACGGAATGTTTGACGATGTCGCGCAGCAAGCAGGCAGCAGCACGGCGCACGGGTGCTGAGTCGTGTCCGGCGTGTAGCAACGCAGGGGGCAGTGCGCCGCCAGCCACCACCGCCTCGCCCAGAGCCGCTCGCGCACCAGCAACTGCACCCAGCGCGCACAAAGTGCTGCGCTGTATGGAAGAAAAGTTAAACAGCAAATATAAAACTGTACATTTTTTAAGTTTTATATGCTACGGCCATATATTTTTCAGCCAAGTTTAGGAGCTTTGAATGAACCGCACACCTGACTATTTAATTGTAAATATTGATTCTAAAACAACATTGCAGGATGGATGTGTTGTAGGATGGATTGTAACCATCCTAATAAGCCTATTTTGTTAATCTGTCCCAGCCTATCTTACCTTGTGACAAATCATTACGATCGTTTCAGTGGTCTAATCGTGATGAAGTAACAAAGAGACAGATAGAGTTACTTTCGCATTATAACTTCAAGAAAGTACACAGATTTAAGCGAACCTGTAATCAGTATTCTAACTAACAAAAAAATGTATAAAAAGAATGTATTGAGGTAAAATTGAATTATTTATCATGATAACGACTAGTTAATTTTCTTTTGTTTACTCGTAAAACGATATAAGGCGATCGAGAGATCGATCATCAGCAGATGAATGTTTATATATTATGTTGTTAAGTAAGAGCTATTATTTAAATTGTAATAATAACCTTTAACTTAGGATCTTGATTTTCTAATCCACGTACTAAGTGACAAATTGCACCCGCATCTACAACGGCTTCCGGTTTATGTTGTGCCAAATCTACTAAAGCACCAGCGACGATCTAATAAAGAGACGCTGTTAAAAGCTTAGTTTACTTTGAAGGGTTTCTTTACAAATTTAATAAATTCATGTTATGCTGGACCTGCCTAATATTGTGTGTATTATATAATTTGTAAACCTGTTTTAAACTCATTTCGGGTTCTTGAAAGGCCAGCACTAATAATGGCAACGTTCCAGCATCTACAACCAGTCCTGCCAGATGTTCGTTATGCTTTCCTATGTATCCCAAAGCCCAAGCAGCATTCTCTTTTACCTACATCAAATAAGTAGGTAATTATAACATTCTAAATCTTACATAAATGTAACCGTATTTTATAAAAATATTTATTAATAATTAAATATATATTGACACAATGCATAATTCGTCAAAAACTAAGAGATACCTGTGTATCGAAATCTTCTAAACACGAGACAATATGCTCTAAGGCACCTAGTCTTACAATAGTTGAAGCTAAATCCTCATTATGTCTGCAATATAAAATTTCAATTATGTGAAATAAATGGAAATAGTAAAAATAATGCTTTGTCCGCATGATCTTACTTCGCAATGGCCCTTATTAAGTACAGCGCCGATCGTTTGTAGTAAACCTGTTGATATAAAACAGTATACCGTCACTTACATAGATTTTAATGAAATAATTTAACTATTACAGTATGATTTTGTACTAATTTAATAGTAGCACCTTACAGATTTAAATTTAATAATAAATATTAAGTACTTATCTTGATTGTTCGTATAATTTGTTGTAGGTTCAGTACTAAATATATTGGCTATTTAAAAACGAATTAAATGATATCTACATAAATTAATGATGTCTAAAAGTGTACATTAAATTTGTTCAGATTTTCAATAGTGATAGTGAGCATGCCGCTACTAAGCAGTTGTTGCGCTACGCTCTCGTCATGTTCAGCGAGTCGCGCCGCTGCCATCACCGCGCATTGTCGTACTGTGCTACAGCCGTCAGAGAGCAGAGGACGTAGTAAATCTGAAACGTAATACTAATTATGATTATTCATATAAATACATTTTACAAAAATATTTTGATCCGCACCAGAACTTTTTTGTCGCCGTAAATAAATTAAATAAATGGTCGATTCATGTAATCTTTGAAACTAGCTAATTTGTCAGGCATTGTCATGCTAAACTACCTAAACTATTGTCATTCAGCTCAGCGTCAGCGGCAATAAGATAAGTAGATTGCTTAATAATTATATTCTATTCCAATTTCAGGAAGAGTAGATATTCTCGATTCTGTTAACTATAACTTAAACTATTTTTATTGAGTAATTAGCTAAATTTACCTAATACTCCCGCGCTTTCAAGACATTTTACATTGGTTGCTCGAGTCGCCAAATCAGCCATTGTCTGTACAAAGACTAGCCGAGCTTTTTGATATGTTTCGAACACTGAATGAAGAAAAAAGTTATGTTTTATTCTAAAATAGCACAATTACTTGAAGAAGTGGATCTAAACCCAAGATCCCCGATCTTCGGATTAAAGTTCAGGCAAGCACCAATGAGTTTTAAATGCAACTTTATTTAAAATAAAATTGTTAGATGAACGGGCAAATGGGTCGCCTGATGAGAAGTAGTAACAACCGTTTACTTGGTGGTAGAGCTTTGTGCAAGCTCGTCTGGGCAGGTGCCACCCACTCATCAGATATTCTGCCGCAAAACAGCAGTACTTTGTATTGTGTTCCGGTTTGAAGGGTGAGTGAGCCAGTGTAATTACAGGCACAAGGGACATTACATCTTAGTTCCCAAGGTTGGTGGCGCATTGGCGATGTAAGCGATGGTTAACATTTCTTACAATGCCATTGTTTATGGGCGTTGGTGACCACTTACGATCAGGTGGCCCATATGCTCGTCCGCCTTCTTATACTATAAAAAAAAAAGAAAAAAACAAAAAAAAAACCGCCGATAGACATTGGCGCTGTAAGAAATTTTACCTACTCCTCTCTTCGTCAATGCGCCTACTTTGAGAGCTACGATGTACACAACATTATTAATTTTACGATAGCATAACTATGTAATGAGTACCGTACCTCTGGATACAGATGTGCCTTAGCCTTGCACAAAGCCCTACCGCCAACTAATTTAGTTTTAAAGTTCTTTTCGTTAAGTTAACATCGTAAGGAAACCTAGATATATCTGATGAAATTCTCACGTGTATATCCACCGACTCGCATTGTAGTAGCATGGTGGGCTAAATACTGAACCTTCTCCCTAAGACGAGTATCCTCTCATCTTGGTTCAACTGGGTAATAACCAAGATGCCCATGCCTCCGCATTAACCCAGTTGTAATCAGTTGCAGACGATTGCATAACTATAGATTTTAATGAGCATGCCAATCCAATTCCATACAATTACTAGTTCCAACTTTAATGAATTCAGAATTTCTAATTTTACCTAGTTGAATATTCCGAGGGCTGCTCATAGAGTGACTCATGATTGCCAATCCTGAATGTTGTTTTAATTATTAAATTTGTTATTTATTATTTGCAAATTGTTCAAAAGGCGGATTTCCCTTTTTCTATTTATATTATGATTTATGACATTTGTTTCTGTCAATTTTTTTCAAGTCCTAAACAAGGAGGTACCGTACCTAATGTATCTATTGATTGTTATGATTGCACCCACATTCATAACATTATTTTGTAGCCTAAATGTAAATCGCCTTATTTCATTATAACTGTACCTAAATTTATAGTTAATTAGTTACCCACTTATATAAAATACCGTGTGTGTAAAACATAAAATAATACGTTATACAAGGAATTATAAAGAAAATAACATAATTGATATTTTTCGATTTAACTTTGGTTCGTATATCTATTTATAATTTTTATATATTACCTATTTGAGTCCATAGACTGCCGTCTAATCAATAATGTAAGTGTAATTTACATCATTGGCATTTTTATGTAAAATATGTGCATCGATATCATGCACAATTGCATAATGTGGGTTATTCGCTCATAAATAATGCTATTAGCTTAGCTCAGACGGTAGGTATGCTATGAACGCAATGTAATTATTTTGTTTCAGTGGTCTATCAGTAACTTGTAAGTCGTAACTCGGCAGTGCGCACTGCGCGGGCGCAAGTCGTGCAAGCAGTCAAGCACCCGTGAAGGCCATGTGACGTTCAACATCACGTCGCCATCCACACACGCGGGCTGAGATACCTGGACGGTGGACCGCACACATTGAAATCCATTGTGAACCACGTAGCGCGTCGCCGCTGCTTACCTGGCAAAGTTCACTCACACACGAGTACACAACTTGTCGCGACCGCGGTCGCCGTTCTCGACCGCTTACATACTTATTCATTTTAATTAAATAAAAATTCTTAATAGTAGTTACGATGAACTTCGATCTTCGTCATTAAAGATTGAATTGAACTTCTAAAAATTATATCGAGCTGGATGCAACCGATGTGTAGTGTGACTATAAAATATATCAAATAAATAAAAATATGCCGTATATAATGGTAATGGGCAGCCTGAGTGCGCCGCATCTATCTAAAGATGAAGGAGCAACTGTCTACGGACTGAAAAGCGAAGAAAGAGCAGCGCTTGTGAGGGTGGGTTCTTTTTATTATACGAAATATTTTGACCAAATGCAAACGCTACTTTCTTAATCATATTTCTTATAATCAACTTAATTCTAGAAAAAAATAAGTCGTGATTATTATTTTTATTGTTGTTAATACAATTGTACTAGGAAAATATATCAATTGGAAGTGAAGTATTTTTATTGAACATGTTTATATAAATTAATATACATATACGAAAGTTTTTTTTGATTACTAGACTAAAATAATATTAATCTATAATTAAAATCTATTTAAAATTTCAACAAGGCATTCCGTGTTTCAAGAAAATTTCAAACAATAATAAAGATTCCTCACAGCTGAATTATGAACAACAGCTCATTGTTATCGCTTCCAACAACTTACATTGTGAAGTATTTTTAAATGCAAATTTAAATATTTGACTAAGAAACTTGACGTCATTTTATAATTGAGTTGGTGATCAGAAAATTATATTTTCTAAAACATGAAATTAGTTACATAGCCACAGGTCCACTTTTCATCTGAGACGATTTATGTAGGTTTTATCAAATGAAAATGACATTCAAATAACATTCAATTTAATTGTTTGTTTTTTAGCAAAGTGAGCGGTTTTTATAAGAGCTGTTGGAAAATAACCTGTACCTACATGTTTATGTAACTGCTAATTTTTTTGTCGCATTATTATAATTATGTCGTCCGATTACTTTGAAAATGTTATAAAAAATTATCTTCGTAAATATTTTATTATTTTAATGAGTAGACAACCCTGAGACGTGTAACCATGACTCGTGTGAACAGGATGGTTTATTATTATTATTTTTTCAGGAGATGAATTCATCTTTCGGTATGGTAGTTTCAACTTCATCCGACCAAGAACGGACCGTTCGCGTAACGCAGAAAGGGCTTACACTGGTGCTCGTGAACAGAATCCATGGTCTGCTGGGATACGATGTTGTATCACATGCCATGGCGATGACCAATGCGAACCGAGAACTCGTATCATTCACCATGTACAAGAAGTCAAGTGGAAACTCTCACAGTCAATCACATGGTCAGTCCCATAGCCACGGCCATAGTAGCTCTCACAAAAGCCATTCACACAGCAGCGTGGTCACGCTTTGATTACATACTCTGCATGATGACGTGCCTTCTTCATCTGATGCTTACTCGTGTCACGTGACTTAGGATCAATGAATGAAGTCAGCCTTACTTCATTCCGTTGGAAGTTGAATAAAAATTATTACGATGTAAATAAATAATTGTGATGTAACGGTTATTTATGTAACATGAATGTGTATAAATGTAATAAATAGGTTTATTAAAATAAAAAACATGTTTTAACGTATACATTTTATTTGAAATTCTCATATAAAAATGCATAAACAATACAAAACATACTTATATCAGTCTTAAAGTACAGTTTGGAATTTATTGTTTAAACATGATTCGCTATCGCGTCACGTTTTCTATTGTTATTGTAGTAGCGAACTAAATATTATTGAAATCGCTTTTTATTTAGCTGTATATAAAATCATTCACGTGAAACAATAACTTAAATATTTAACATTCACCTACAGCCTAACTCTTAGATTATATATTACTATTTGTAGCTGCATTTGCCTAGCAATATCTAAAACAGCATAATTAATAAATTAAAATAATATATTACGAACTATAATCTACATGATAGTTTTGACTTTATTTCGTGTTTATATTTTTAATATAATCAGTATGCAAAAGCGAAAATAGTCTAGGTATACATATCATATACATCACTACTTACGTCACTAGAACGGTATTGCTTATTAATAATATATTGGTCTTTGAAGTAATTAATGTTTCTATTAATCCACAATAACTGTCACAGTACGACGTTTATCTGTTACTTAAGGCGTTCCTTAATATAGATGCAATCGAAGGAGTAAAGATAGACAAACCTTAGTTTTTTTATGTAATAGGGGGGCAAATGAGCTGGCTCAGCTGATGCAAAGTTACTACTACCGCCCATGGAAACATGCAACATCGGAGGGCTTGCGGGTGCGTCGCCTGTCTACATATTCTCTAGCTCTGTTATATTATGCACTATTAACAGTTACTGATTAATATACCTTTATCTATAAACAACTATATTTAATATTACATAACCACTTAGATATATACAATTTATGTTTACTTCTATTGTTGCTATACCAAATTGGCCGACATTCAAAATACAATTCATTCGCGAATCCCAATTAATACAATTTCTATATCAACCAATGATATCATATCAAATCAATGTTTTAAGTCCTTGTTGAATAAATAAGCTGTTGATCATTTAACTAGCAGAATCTATAATGAGAAGTGCCTTTAGTAACCGTTAAACATCTCCAGCAGTAAGAACATCCACATCTCAACCAATATTTATAAATTGACACGGTGGGCAGTGCAATTTTAACAAAAACTCTCTAATCAATATATCTGTATTCTAGAGTGTTCAATGTTAGTTTCTTTCAAACTTATGTCGCTGTTCAGCTAATTTCTTCAAAGCGGCCGCATACTGCCTCTGAACATCCATCAGCCGGGAATACTCCGCATGTAAGGCCATCTTCTGTTCCTTTTCAGATTTAAATTTCTGTTCCACTTTCCTGACGGTCTGGTTGACCCATTCAACGATAGATTCGAATTGAGTCATGAATTCTTCCCGTTTTCTCGCTGAGGACATAACCCTAAAAAATATTCAATGTCATTAGTAAAAAGACACTAAAAATTTAAAAAAAAAAAATTTTGGACAGAACATGTTCTATTTTTTTAATTTAAATATATTAATCAAAGTACTTCATTCTTCTAGTCTAAGGTATTTTTTGAAATAGTTTATAAAATAAATTAAATATTTACTTACTCATCATAATTGTCTAAAATAGAATTAAGCAAACTCAATTCTTTGGAGGTGTAGAGTTTAACTTCATACAGTGTATTATAAAACACATAATACTGCTTGGTTTCCTTATGTTTCGATGAAACTGAAAATAAAAGTACAATATTTTAAAAATAAAAACAGGCAGGCTAACTGGTAAATGGACCATCTGATTTTACTGTGGTTACCATTTATAGACATTGGAACTGAAAAAAAATATTATATTAATCATCTCTTACATTGCCAATGCACCACAACTGAAAAAAAATACTTGTGATTGTAATAGCACTGGCACAATCATCCTTCAAACCGGAACACAACAATAGTAAGTAATGCCATTTGGCAATAGAATGTCTGATGAGTGGGTGGTACCTATTAGGATTTACTGACACATCGGATCACATATACTACACAAGTGCACTATAATAAGACCGGTGCAGTTAGCTATTTGACAATGGATGCCTTTGTTAAATTCGACCAGAACCCATGTACATAAAAATGAATGTTTTAAAAAATTGTTTAACCATAGTATACAATTGATCCCTCGTTGGTCTAGTGGCCACAATGAAGTTCGCAGACACGGTGGTCCTGGGTTCAATTCCCATGTCGGGTCAATATAAATGTTATTGAGATTTTTTATTATATATATTAACCTCTTGAGATTGGCCGCCGTGGCCATTATTATTATTACAATTGTATTACTTTAAGTAGGTTATTTTAGATATTATACCTAGCCTTAGTTATTTTAGCCTTATAGAAAAACTACTTGAGAGTAAAATTTCAAGGTCGAATCTTAGTAGGATTACTTAATGTTCACGATTTAAAATAAAACATTTGTGACTGGTCTAAAATTAATTTAAATTTTATATACCCTGATTATATAGTTCAACAAATCTCTTCTCATACTGTAGCAGTTCAGCAGTTCCGGGTACTTCATCTATAGCCATTGAGTACCTCAGTACTTGTCTATTCAGGTGACCAAGTTCTACTCTTATGCTGCTGATGTAATCTTTTAATTTCTTCTCACGCTCTTGGAACTCTTTCAACTCGTTTGGAGATAATGGCTTTTCTTCTATTTCTTTGTTAGGTTCTTGTGCCAGTCTGAAACATACAACCAACAGACATACAAATATATATAGCATGATAGTTTTCTTAATACAATGCAATTAATAAATAATGCAAGTAACAATTGCATTATTTATTAGTAGGCATTCAATTACAGCATATTGTTTGTGATTCATATATTTTATGTTCCACAAAGAAGTACCTCCAATACTTGAAATGGGAACAAATCAACGAGCAATTTAATTTTGTTCACATCATGTATTGTTTAGAAGGTATAGATATATATAATACCATTTTGAACACTATTTTTAACCGACTTCAAAAAAAGGAGGAGGTTATCAATTCGTCTGTATGTTTTTTTATTTTTTTTAATCCTATTTATATATTTTTTAATACTTTATTAATTAGCTTCCAAACAGATTTAAAACTTTAAATGGGCAAGTAACCAAAGAGTTTAAGAATAAATGTATTCAATAATTGTTGCTAATGATTATTTCAATTACAATTATACCTCAACACATCTTCAAGTTTCTTATGCTCCTTTTCCCTGTATTGAATTAACTGTATCAACTCATTTCTTTCCCTTGCTAAGTCTTTTAATGATTTATAAAATTCCTTAACAGCTTTTTCACTGAAAATAGATAAAAGCCATTTAAATTATTTGTGAAATTTTAAATTAAAATATGTATTAAATAGGTACAAGACATAATAAATAATATGACCTTTTATGATCTACAAATAATATTTTTATATAATTTTACTGTTAATAAGTAAAGATATCCAAAACAAACATAAAAACATGTATTTATGGTAATAAATAAAGATATATTATCACATAGAAAATTTATAAGTTACAATGTTATTTTGTATAGTAGTTTCACATTATTTGAAATTAAGAAGGAAAATTTTGCATTAATTTACCTATACTCATCTGTTTTCATAAGTCTTTTGGTTATTTTTTTCAATTTATTCGTTAAATCTACATATTTACTTTTCGCTTCTTCCATTCTTACTTCATGATCTTTTCTCACCACTTCTATGTCCTTTTCCATAGTATCTATTACTTTGGTTAACTTATCTATATCTTCAGAATATTTAGCCTTTTCTCTTGCTTCCAATTCTTTTGGAACATCACCTGTGAGCTCAGAATGCAATACAGCATAATGAACTTTCGTATTAGTCGTGTCCTCATTAGATTCCCCATTATTTATATATTTTACCATCTATAAAATATATATGTGGTATATAAAATCAATTATTTAAAATAGTATAAAATCCATAATTAAATAAATGATAACTTACTTCTGTAGTTATTTCCGATGGATCAGCAAGTGCTTTTTCACAATCATACTAAAAGAAAAAAAGTGTACATATAATAAATATATTTTTTCTAATATGTATAGATAATAATATGTAAAAAAGGATTTACCAAAAAATCAAGTCCCTCATCTTGTTTAGCCTCATCTTGACTATTGGAGACAAGCATCAACATACGCTGGTCATATTCAGAGAGAACAGAATTAACTTGCTCTATTTCATTTGTAGGTAGAGCTCCTTTTCTTTTTCTTACTCTACATGGTTTGTAGAGATTCTAAAATCAATGTTATAACTAAAACTTCCACTAATAATGTTAACAACAAAATATAACTTAATTTTTTACTTACATAAGGTATATACTTATATATGGTATATAAGTGTTATTCATTAATAAAAGTTTTAAATAAATGCGATTAAACTAATGTTATAATAATAAATAGGTGTTTTTATATTATATACCTGCACAGCTATAAGGTTTCTTAAGAGATTTTCATTTTGAAGGAAGCAAACACGATCTGTTTCAAATATATGATCTTTTTCATATTGAGATACTGCAAATTTACGCAATTCATCCTCTTTGGCTTCTCTAAATTCGCTTGAGTATTTAATTAACCACTGTACCAATGGGTAAATATTAATAAAATCAAGACCTTGTATTTGATGAGGTTCAATAATATAAGGGCACTTCAAACTTGGCAGCACCTTTACAATTTTTTCTGTTAAAGCTCTAAAAATAATTGTGTGATAACATTTATATTCACAAAAACTAATGAAATTAGACAATTATCTACCTTCTTTAAGTATTATAAGGTTTTTTATCTATCCTTGAATGTCACCAAACAAATATAAGGTTTATAATATGTATATAAATAACTTGATTACTGATGAATTCAAATTCGTTTAAACAATATTCAGTAGTAATAGAAAGTGAATAATGACAACATACATTTTCTTGCCTATAGTGAGATTCTCTTCAAATAACAAACTGATATCCATGTCAATGTCACACAGTTCAATACACCAAGTTAAGCCTCCGACTATTTTATCAAACGCAGATAAACCTTGCAGTTGGGCTCTGTAATATCCTGCAGCAACGAGAGCATCTGATATTTCGTGCCATTTCACAAGTTGCTCTGCATCTTCACGCACTTCTACCTAAAAGTTTATTAATTAGATTAAATCATTCGAACCGTCCTTTAAGTATTAAGTATTGTAGCACCGGTTACCTCTTTGCCTTCTTGATCAACTCCACTATAAATGTTCATTAAAGGCTTACTCCGGGTAAATATGTTCTTCTGTTTATTAGCCATATTTGGATATAATAATTTTACTTAAGTAATAACACGGACTAATAGTTTAAGCTACAATGTATTCATGGAATTGTCTTACAAGGAGATTAGTCTATTTCGAATTGTTTAGCGTAGAGGCTATAAGTTGTGTAAAAGGAGTTTAAAAAGAGATAGGGAATTACTAAGCTTACAATACTGAATTCTCATAGCTATAAATTTATAATCGACATAATTTATATTAAATTATCAATTTTATTCAAAATTCAAATTGTCAATGTCAATTGTCAATTCCATTTTTGATTGAGTTTGTGTATGTAGAATGAGTGTAGAGGTGGGGAGAAGTATTTCATATGGATCTTTTCCGAAAAAGTGAGCATCGAAATATATAAACTACTAAGGGTTCCAAAATTATCAAAATAGCACTACTGTAGCAGGGTAGGGTATTCATATTACATTGTAATTACCATTATTTTATGTGTTTATTAATTTAGATTTATATATTTGCCTAACAGAATCATTTAAAATTTACCTTAAAATGTGGTTATCTCCAAGTTCTCATTTCTCTATCTAGTTCGATTTTATTCTACCGAATATAAGCGTCTTCCTTTAAATTTCATTCTTTAAGTTTAAGTATTTGTGCGAGCTTATAAAATGTGTCAAACACAAGCACATGATCTGCTAGGAAGATTACATATTTCTTTTCTTATATAAGATTCTAACACTTATCGTCGAGTCTATGAGTACGGTTCACTACAAAAATCATACTATTAATAAATCGATTTTTCAATAAACTGGCACATCCCTAAACATTAGTCAAAAACATAGGTCATAGAGAATTCATATCTTTGAAAGTCAAAAACCAAAAGACGTGAACGATAAATAACTATATTTATTTTATATTTGCATTGAAGTTTAAATAATAAAATTAAAACAACTGAATCACATCAACGAGAAAGAAAAAAAGTTGAAGAAGAATTAATTTTATTCAATTCTTCATTAAAACTTGACAAAGATTGACCATGAATAAGTTGCCTAGGGTTATTTGCTGTAAGTTCCACAATTATTATAATATTCTCATAATATGTTTGTAATCCTGCTCATATGAACTATTCAGAGCTTTACGATTATAATTAATTGCGATTTATCTGGCCCATTGTATCGAAAGGTATAATATTTTTTGAATTTTTGTATGTTTGTCCGTCTTTTTTCATGTGCTGGAAATTGAATTGTACAGGAAAACATTGACTAACATGCGCTGAAATATCAAATAAATATATTTTAAGGTTAATTTACAGTACAACATGCAACATAAAAATGCGTTATAAGTGGTAGACGGAATTATTATATGTATTATTTATTATAATTTGTTTATTCTAGAACCACACACGTTGTCGTTATTATTTGTTTCCATGTAAGAATTAGATTGATGATGCTTTATACTTTCTTCATAATGACCACTTAATTTGAATCTATTAAAAACATGGAAATATATAGTATAATCTTGTGGATAAGTAAAGATTGTACATCCAAACAAGCATTAATTTTCCAATGGTTTTTTTTTTCAAAAAGAAATAGTGTTACAATTTAGAAAATTAATTTCAGAGATCATAAAGTTCGGACATACAAGCTTACTTTCCACATCTTTCATCATGGAACAAAGTGTTGTGGATTTAATATCTTCATGCCTGGATTCGGGCAATTATAAGGAGGCTCTTAGTGCATCCATCAATGAGAAATATTCTAATGATTTGACCAATAATTGTTGGGATTTGATAACTGCTGTAATAGGGAAGATTGAAGATGACACATTGATTCTAAAACCATCACTATATGGCACTTGTGAAACATTGCTAGCCAATATAGTGAAGCAATGCTCTCCTGAAGAAGCCTTGTTTGAATTTATTGAACAAATACAAGTGGCAAAAAATGATGCACAGTTTGCTATTGTATTAGAACCTGTTCAAGACCTTCTGATTAAATTGTCAACAAAAAGATTCAGAAGTTTGGAATTTACATTGGATTCAATGAGCTCATACATAACATCCATCCCTTTACCAGAGCACCAACTTGAAGGAAAAGAACGTCTTTTAATGGATTCTGATGTGAATATCAGAAGAATCATAAAAATTTATTCCCTCTTACCACCTTTTTATAATCCATTAATAAAAGAAATAACATTAGCTAATGCAAATAATACAACTAAAGACATCTTAGCTGCATTTTTAATTAGCCTGCTTGGAAAACCTTTAATATATGTAGATTTGGATCCTGATTGTAATGCTAACAGTGAAGCTAGGATATGCAGCAGTTCTATAATTCAAGATATTTGTATTTTAGTTAAAAATGTAAATAAGTTTTTAGACTATGTAGAATTTCATCATAAACAAAGTCTTAAGCCTAAATCAAAAAATATTCTTACTGACAATGAAGAAAAGTTATCACCCTATGATTATAAAGAGAAAATTAACATGACTACACTATCTGGATTGTTTTATGGAATATATTCTGGTCATTTTGAAGTGCCAGAGCATGCAGTTCCTGTTGTTTACAGTATTAGTTATGTTGTACATACAAATTTGTTGTGTGTTGTCCATCTTCTAAGTTTTGCGGAATATGGCCCTCTAGCCAAAGGTATGACTTTGTGTACAAAAATACTCAATCGATATCCTACCAATACCTCACATTCTATACTTAAAAATTCTATTCACTACAGCTTATGCCAAAGTTTAGTGAATATTGCCATATATTCTAGCTATGAGTCCCTACGTAAGGAAGCTGTTAAACTCATAAGTACTCATATCAATAAATTTGAATATAAAGGGCGAAGTATCCTTATTAAATACATATTAAATAATGCTAATCATTCAGGAATGATAGGCTATGCAATATCATTATACAAAAATTCAATTGAAGAGGCCTTTAGAGAATCAGAGTTACCAGATTGCTTTACCGGACCACAACTTCTGGGTATGATAAAAAAGATGTGCTACTTGCCTCACGGTGCAGAATCTGATTTGGTAGAGTTAGCAGATCAAATAATAACAGCATTAAACTTTTTGAGATATCTGGCACTAAAAGATAATTTGAACAAAACTGGAATTAGAGAATGCTTCACAATAATTGAAGATGACTATTTAAAAAAACTGAGAACTGCATTGAATATGTCTAGAGCACATTATGAAGTAAAATTAATGGATATTAATAATTCAAAAGGTTTGCCAGAGGAACAAGTTGATATTTCAATCAATATTGGAGGGAACATGTTGGATAAGATACCCACAGAAAGTAAAAAAGAAATAATACATTCTGCATTGAATGCTTTTCATTTAATAGAAGGCTTAGTGGCAAGATTATCTGAGTGTATTAAAATTAATAAAAGTCAGTAATTGACTATTGAATGTAAAATACTTTTAAATAAAACGTTTTGAATAAAAAATTATCTTAATTTTAACCTATGCAATACAATGTACTATAATTCTATACCATTGAGTTTTTATTTACTACATAGATATTTGATAAAATAGTTTGTGACAAAAGTATTTTGTTAACAGCTCTAAGGATAAGTCATAGACTATTCACGCCTTTTACAACTATTTCATTTAATAATGCCCAAAAAACATTTAGAAGTTATTGCCAGGGGCAAACCAATAAAGAAATAACTTTGACACCAAAATCGGCTGAGCAAGATGAACGTCAATATGAGGAAGACATAAAACGAAGCATTTTGGCAAAAGCTTTAGATTTTGTGCTGAAAACAGGATGGTCGATTGAATCTTTAGCACAAGGAGCCGAGGCTGTCGGGTATCCTGGTGTTGCCCATGGATTATTTCCTAATAGAGGAGGAGATCTAGTTCATTATTTTAATATTACATGCAATGAAAATCTGGTTGAGCAAATGAAAAATGTAAGTATATCTAGTGTATATATATTATATATCAACAAAATAGTAATTTATTTCATGACCATATTTTTATATAATTAAAATTTTATAGTGGCCTAAAGAAGAATTGAAAGAATCTAAAGTTCCAGCACAATTAATAGAAAATGCCATAATGACCAGGCTTTTAATGATTGATCCTTACAAGTAAGTTGTAAATTCTTGGATTCAATAAGACTAGTATTAGATAATGTATTTTTTTGGGATTATTAATTTTTTATGGTTTAAATTTCAGGAGTACGTGGCCAAAAGCAATGGCTATTCAAACTCTTCCTAACAATGTACCTAATTGTTTAGCTACTCTGCTTTCACTTGTTGATGATATTTGTTACCATACAGGTGACCGGAGTGTTGATGTAAGTTTCATTTAAATTATATATAATATTTGAAATTATATAAATCAACACTTTTATGAAATGTCATTTTTCAGTTTAATTGGTATATTCGTCGAGTTGGCTTGGCTGGTATTTACAAGGCTTCAGAACTTTTTTATTTAACTGACAATACTCAAAGTAATAGTGGTACTAGAAGTTTTGTTAAATCAAGAATACGGGATGCCGAATTAATTCAAATAGCCCTTAATGTAAATCCAGTGGCTGTTGCACCACAAACATTAACAGCAGCTTTTGTAACGGTAATAAAACTTTAATGTTATTATTGTTTTGGTTTATATATTTTGAATATATCCAAACTGATTCTTAAATAGGTATTTAAACTATAAAATATCAATGAAAATTAAATAGAAATTTGGATGCAAATAGTATAATATAATATTCAATCTTTTTCATAATTTCATTCTGTAATCTTTTTTTTTTTTTCAGGCAAAAAACATGTTAGGTATGAACACTTTGAAATAGTTGAGCAGCATGAAAATATATCTCGAAAAATTGTAGTATTATTTTTTTAAATAAATGATTAGCTTTATTCCATTTTCATCTTTTCTTTTATTCAATTATTTTACATATATTTCAAATAAATGAAATAAGAAATACAAACCAATGATTTACAGTAGTCAATAATTATATTGATTTTAATAAAATAAAATTTTTGTATAAAATTTATTAACACTTTACATCGTCATAAAAGATATGTCTTGTGTAAATATATGATTAAAATATGTTAAGTGCATTGAAAGATTAAGGCACTATTTATATATTTATTTTATGCTATCTATAAGGGAGCTATGTAGTCACTGCCAAGGGAAACATAAGATATTAAATTCGAAGGAAGTGGTAATTTGTTCCATAAGTCTTCTGATACAGTTTGCCTTATTACAAATCTGCAGATCTTTTGTAATGAGTCTAACTTTGCAAACCTGTAAAAAAATGTATAATAAATGTACATATTATGTTCTTTATTTTATTACTAAAAACAAAATATGACACATACCTATTTAATGGTCTTGCTAATTTAACTGGCATTTCAAATAAATTTGACTTAACATCTACTGTTGCACAATGTTCTGATATCCTGTTTGCTGGCACAAATGTTTCATTGTTCAATGAAAAAAGTCCATCGGCATGTCTAAGCCTAGCATGGAGAGTACGTCCAACACAGCGGAATGAAACACACAGTATGTGTCTTGAGTCATATGAATCTCGCACTAAAAAAACATTATCATGTTGACCAGCAAGAAGTTCCTCTGCCTCACTGGAAGTTATACCACCCCAATACCAACCATGCCTGAAAAAGAAAAATATGTTTGAAATGTATATTAAACATATAACATAAATTGATTTGAAGTAACATCAACTGAAATTTAGTTATAGGTAGATAGATATATTAGCTAGTGCTCATATTCTATGAATACTACTATGTCTGAGTTTATGTTGAGACCTAAATAAGTTGAGTTGAATCTGACTTTTAAGAAGCTTACTTGGAAAGTTGACAGTATATGGCGCAACTTTCAACAGATAGGTGTTGATGATGCCCTCTCAAAACCGAATGACCATCTGAATGTTGACACTTCATGTGCATACTTTCCAATTCTTCGTTACTAATTTCATTTTTAGCAGCTACTATCTGCTTTTCTGTTGTGTAACTATCCGCTCCCTTGCTAAAATTACACATATATTCACCACCACTATTTTTATTCCCAAAGTATCGTTGTAGCGATCGGACGCTTCCAGTAATGAAGAGTTTATTTTTCCAGAATTTTACAAACTTATTAGTATTAACGGGAGGTTTTCGTTCAGGTAAAAATACCGTGTTTACCATGTCTGTGTTATTGTAGTCCCTTTTGCTATCAATAGTTCTTTGTAAATGTTTACATTCCAATGGTTTTAACCATTTTCTTAAACATCCAGTAGCTAGCCATTTACGTCGATTACAATGTGTACACCTTTCATAGTTTTTATTCATTTCTAGCAAATCTTCTTACAAAAACAAATTATTTATTTTATTACATAAAAACAATATTTAGAACTTTATACAATTAACAACTCAAAACCAAGAAGTTATTTTTTACTATTCACAGTCACAGAGTATGTTATGAATTATGATAGAATAGCGGAGGAAACAAAACAAAATTAATGCAGATTATAAAAGATGTAGTGCTGTAATAAAAAAACAAAGATTAACTAACAGGCGCAGGTAGGTACATTTTTGATTTTGTAAAATAGACAAGTATGTATATTCCCTCCTTTCAAAAATACTAGTTGTAAAATATACAAAAAATTAAATTACATTAAATACATAAACTGTAAATATTATTTCATGTACTTTTTTAGTTGTAATATAATGTTTGTTATACCATTATTTTAAATATATGTATATATACTATATGAATATATTATAATAGTGTTAGTGACCACTTAACATCAGGTGGCCCATGTGTTCGTCTGCCTGCTATAGATTCTTAGGTTCTTTTTACTTATGAAATACGAATGTTTGTGTGTAAAACACTAAATTACTTCGTAATTATAAGTTTGTTAATAATACTAAGATAGCTAATGATAGCTTAACATGTCTTTAAATGGTGTTTGCTCACTGGTTTCCGTTAAATTATTATTTAGAATATCTGATGAAATGATTTCTTATTCATGTTCTATGCTATTATTAATAAATCTCATTTAAAACATATAATGAATAAAACTTACTAGTATAATTATAATATATTACTTTTATTTGTTTAAGTTGGTATTAAGATATACATTTTGTGTTATGATGTTTCATCTGTGGTTAGAAGTTTAGCTGAAGTGTATGCTGATTGGTGTTGTGAATTTAAGTCGATAATAAATTCTTCAATTTATTCGATGAAATGTATTTTTCTTATATAATTTTTTTAAATAATTTTATCTAACATTAAATTTTAACTATTACAAATTATGAATCAAGCATGGGTGTATTGAGTTATAGTAAAAAAAAATCTCGTTAAAGTGATGACATTAAAAAAAATTGTAAAAATGTCAACAAAATCTCAAATATCTACAGAATTAAGCGGTATGTGGAATTTTTAAAGTTTAATTAGTGATTATGATAACTGAAAGTACTTAGTCTCACACATAATTAAAATATCTACTTATTAAATGATTGATTTTTTTTTGTAGAGAGTATCAGCAATGTTTTAGGGAAAAATGCCAAAATTCTCTATAAATCGCTTATCCGTATGGAATCAAGAGGTGATAAAGTTGATAACCGGGTTTTGGTGAGTCATTTTAACCGTATGATTAATTTTCAAATATTTGACCATTTTTTTAAATATAAAAAATCCCAAATCGCTAATTATATAAACTTAGAATATAAATATTTTCAGTAAAAGCCAATTGACAAATTCATTTTTATAAATTGTAGTTCTAAATCATAATTGTATTTATTGATATAAATTATTCAAATAAAATATACCCAATCTATTTAGTCAAATATATTGGTTGATAATCTAAACCACTGTAACTGATCAATTTTCTGGACAATAGCATGAGTCACTTAGGTGTGTCTTGCAGTCTATGTATAGGCTGTTTATATGTGTGGTCCCTATGGAGCTTACACCCACAGTCCACAGTGAACAATCAGTGGTTAAATTGAGATAACAATAGTAATCTATATTACTGCACAGACTACTAACCTATGAATACTATGCATGTGTTTAAGTTATTACAATATCAATACCAATATTAGATAAAAATGAAGAGTAATTATTAAATAATTTTTTTAAATAAAAATTATTTAATAATTACTCTATCATTAAATCTATTAAATACTGACAGGCTCTTATCGCTTATATCTATTATTTGAAGTCTTTCATATTTTACTAAATGAGAGAGCCTATGACAAAAATTAAGTCTAATAGTTATGCACAGACAATTCTGAAGATGAATGTCTTTTTATGTATTTGGTTTGTACTTATTGTATTAATGTATTTTTAGGTTGTAACTGCATTCAGGGTTTTCATAACAACAACTAAAGTGCCAACAAGGGTAAGTGTATAATAAAATTTTACTAATATGTATTAAATTATTTCCAAATAAATAAATTAAATTTTCTGAACATTATTTCTTATTTGAGATTCAGTATGATGTTATTGAAGTATTTAAACAATAAATTTATCAAGGATGCTTTGTATGCTAATTATATTAATAAGCCTTTTTGGCTCGATTATTTTAACAGGAAAAAGATAGTTTAAAAGATATTCCTATTTTTAAATTTTTATATAATTTTTGGAACTTTGCCCTCAGTTAGTTTTTCTTAAAAATATTTCTTTAGTTCTACTTATTTAATACCTATTAGTACCTAAAAAAGAAAATTTAGAGGTGCTAAAATTTTTGGTATGTTTTTATAATTATGGATATATTAATAAAATTATCACACATATATACCTGTGATAAATATATATATGATTATTATAATGCTGTAAAAATGTAATTAATTTGGGAAATTCATTATTTCATATTATTAAACAAAGCCACATCCGTCTGTCTGTCTGAACGTAATAAACTTAGAGCTACCAAACAGATTTTAGTATGGCATAATTATGAAGTTTTTGTTAAAATTGGCTGAAATGTGAGGATAAATGTTGAATATGTCAGAAAAAAAATCACAATAGACTTGACGCGTGTCGCGTAAACCATTACACTTTACTGCCTCATTGGTCTAGTGACTAGATATAAGGCCGCAGACCCGGTGGTCCTAGGTTCAATTCCCAGGTCGGGTCAATAAATAGTTATTGGGTTTTTCTATCAGAAAATTCTTATTAGCAGTCCGGAGTCGAAGTTGGAAGTGTGTACACTCCCGTGTCTCGGAAAGCATGTTAAGCCGTTGGTCCTGCGCCTGAACTCTTTCCGGTCGTGTCGGATTGCCGTCCCATCGGATTATGAGAGCTAAAGAAAAGAGAGTGCACTTGTGCTTGCGCACACACTTGTGCACTATAATGTCTTCTGCGCAGTTGGCTAATCTCTCTTGAGTTTGGCCGCCGTGGCCGATATCGGTCTGGAGGACCTTATAATATATACACTTCTTTGTATATGTTGCATTTTATGTAGACCGTTATACTGCCGTGCAAAGCCGGGACAACTAGCTAGTTGCATATAATAACCGAAAGGAGTTATTAATTATTTTTCTATTTGATAAATATAAAAATAATATTGTGTATCATCATTAATATTTAGTAAACAATATTTTAAACACGTATTATATAACAATACATTTTTCTAATCTCTCTATTGTATCTTCTATAGCATAAACAAAACATTGTTACAAAAGACGTAGTGATGTCATTTAAAAAAAAAACTTGTTGATATTTTGTTTATTGTATTTCTTTCAGATTGACAATGGATTTCACTTGATGGAAATAGAAGCTCTTGAGAGCAAGAAGCCGAATCATTTGTCGATAACGCTAATTCACGAGCACAAGCCGGTCTCGATCCTAATAGGTAAGTCACTGATTGTGACCATTGTTTGCTAATATCAACCTTGACACGCAATCATGATTCATTACTTGTTTTTTTTTTCTTTTTATAATTTGTAATTATATGGAAAGGCCAAACAGATAAGGTGGAATTTAACATCGGATTAATGTAAAACTAATGAAAATATAGTACAGTAACAGCCTGTGAAAGTCCCACTAATCCCACTGGGCTAAGGCCTCCTTTCCTCTTTGAAGGAGAAGGTTTGGAGCTTATTCCACCACGCTGCTCCAATGCGAGTTGGTGGAATACAAAATTGGTTGGCAAAATTTCAGTTAAATTAGACACATGCAGGTTTCCTCACGATGTTTGAAAATATAATATTAATTATTTCAAAAGTTTAGTTAAAATCAAATCTAATCAAATTAAAACTTACATATCCATTTTAAAATTAGAAAATACCGCCCCGGTTCGGAATAGAAATACTCTGAACTGAGAAGAACCGGCGAAAGGAACTTATTCTTTTTTTTTTATCACGTCGAGTAATTGTTTACAAATTTTCAGTATAAAAAAAATCGCGATGCGGTGATCGTTTCATTCTGTGTGCTATCATCCATAAACTTACTAATTGTATAATATCCTTATGCATTATGCACACGAGCGTTAATTTACCTTTTTTTTTAATTTAGCAACAGAGAGGCATTTGGCCTGTTCCTGTTATCCTGTTGTAATCGTACAATTTGTAAGACTCATAAATCAAACGTTATGTATTATGCTAATGAGATATTATAAAAGTAGGTTATCGAATACACAAGTGCGATATAAGAAACGAAAACAAATGCACGTAATGAAATAGTTGAGTAATAAATTACGTGTCTCGACTTACAGGCGAGGAGGGCACTTCCGAAGGCGTTATTAATGCAATTCACGCGCTGATTGCGGCATTTGATGACTTATTTCCAAATGTAGCTATGGAGGACATCGTTACAAAGGTTTGCCTAACTCCTAATTATATATTCAATTCGTGTTAATTGTTAGCTGTAAATAACTGTGATGTTTTTTTATTCGCTTAATTAGTTCGTTAATTACGCTTCCATCGTGGATATTTTAATTGGCTTGTGTTTGTGTGGTTGAAACTCAACCATAATCATTATTGAACATGTTTTGAACATTTTTTTTTCTACTCTTATTCGATGATACTGAACGGTTGTGCCTTTGTCTATTTTTAATATAGATAATGACTTTGATGACGGGTTTTAATCATTTCATTGAAATTAATTCTGTCAGCTTAATTGGGCAATTAAAAGTGTTACGGCTAAGGCCTATTAACATAACTTAGTAACAAGTAATATACTTTATTAGTTACAATAGTTAAACCAATTATAAAGAGTACAAATATCCTCTCATAATAAGTGGGTGGGGGGTATGAATACCTACTTAAAAAACAGCGGTGCCCACTCCGTATCTTCGGGGGACGTCTCGGGTTTTTTTATATGCTGGAAAAAAACAATAGCGTTTCCCCCACGAAAACAGTGGGGGAATGAGGGTCGGTCGGCGTCGGTGTGAACATCGGAATACTCACTAAATAACTAGCGGTTCCCTTTTTCGTCATATCGAGGAGCGCCACGGGATCGCTTGCTCATGCTACAGTAATGCTCTTACGGTCGCCTTACCTAAGCGGGTTTCCATCTTCTAGGAGGGATTCCCGGGCTAGTGAGAATCCTAGCCCCGACAGCGCCTATTGTGGCGGGAAATTTGTAATCCTTATTATTACTATCAGCAAACATTATCCCATTTTTATATCTTTCAATGCCGTGGTAATCAATTGAAATATTATTAAAACCTTGTCCATGAAAATACATACATATACCAACATTCATGATGATCAACGAAACAGTGTCTATTTTAATTAATCTCACACCAACATCCATTTTATATATTGGATATAATATAAAGTTATATCTATGTAAAGTATACCTTTGGTAGTACAGAAATTGATGAGGACATTAACATACTGTTGCTTCTCAATAATTTGTTTTCGATAATCGACGTGTGTTGCAACAGCTTTTGTAATGTTACCTGCTAATTTATAGCGTTGCCGAGGTACGGCTTGATTATGTATTACGAAACAATTAGTAATATCAAATATATTTTTTAAATTTAATATCACACCGTGCAAGCGAGAAGAGATAACAATCTCTAACTTTGATTCATTTGTATTAACGATAAGAATTTAAAATTTGGCTTTTTTAATTAATGAATAAATATGAACATATTTTAGTAAACACATTCGTCATATTTATGGTACTCGTTGAAGACAGATCACTGCTCATAGACATTGGCACTGTATGAAATATTAACATTTTTTTAAACCCTTAAAGCATTGTCATACTTTGAATAGAAGATATTATGTCCCTCGTTCCCTTCATTTTATTAGATATATCTTTGAAACTGATATAAATCAATAGAAAATAGTGATGTTTAACGGATGAATAACTGATGATTGGCGGAATGGCCTCTATCATCAATTGTGGAATTTTTTCGTTGCATTTCTGCCATATTCTTTAATACTTACGCTAAGAGCCACGTAAAACTAGGCTGAGCTAATTAACTCCGATTTAATTGTAATTATAATATATTAGCTACATTCCTATACAATATGTTTGTTAAATAAATGTATATATACGTTTTATAGCACAGTGTTCCAGCAAGTATTTAGTAATATGAAAACTTTGTTGTTTAGTTTATTTTAACTAGTGTGGCGATTATTGCTTTTATAAGCTGACGAAAAAGATCGAGTTTAATAATATGTTTAAAATTCTCCACAATAACATTGTAGTAGAATGCACTGTACTTTCAAAATGTGTAATTAATTAGATTAATGTGGATTTATTAATTTCAGGTAAATTTACCATTTCCACTGCAACCAGTGAGCGGTACTAGAAAACATTCCACGTGTGGTGATTTCTCGAATCAATATGCTGCCATGTGCGACCTCTGTCAGACACCCTTCAGGTAAATCAATCGTATATTCTAGAAACTTCAACATTTATGATCTCAGCAATGAGCGGTACTTATAAGTACCTATTTGTGATATTATATATATTTTGTCATTATTACAGAGCCGAGGTTGCGTGGGACATCGATACGATATACTTAGCGCATGATATTAGAATGCTACATTTAAAAGATTTTGACCATTTGGATCAAAGGTAATTACTATTTAAAGTTTAAAATTGTTTATTACTGTATTACTGGAAATGAACTGAAATTATGCAAGTCACTAAGGTCCAATGTCGATATATCAATATTGGAGCTCAGTAACTTACTAATCTGGTAGAAAGGGCCGCCACACCGAACCGAACCGGATAACATAATATTATTATTCGGATACACACGAGCGTGTGCGGCGGCCAGGCACGTAGTGCGTCTCGCATCGATGAGTACATGTGGGGTTGGGCGGCGCCAGGGACCTGATCCCGCTGGTGATGGCGCTGCAGCACAACACGTGGTTCGACGGCGTGTGCGGCGACGGCGTGCGCGTGGGCGGCGAGGCGTGGGAGGCCGTGGGCCGCCTGCTGCGCGCCGCCGCGCCGCCGCCCCGACAGCTCAGCTGGCGCGCCGCCGCGCTGCGCCACGACCACGCCGCGCGCCTCGGCCACGCGCTCGCCCGCGCGCGCCACCCGCCCGCCATGCACACCGTCGACCTCTCGCAGAACCACATCGAGGACAAGGGTGAGCGCCCCCGTACTATACTGCCACAGGTCTCATGGTCGCGACCGAGGTTTTTTTAAAAAAATAAAGAGAGGGTGATAACTTTTTTTTCCACAGGGGCCATCAGCATGCTTACAGGTTTAGGGAACAACCCGGACGGGTTGAGGTACATAGCGCTGTCGCAGTGCGGACTGACCGGGAAGACGGTGTCCCACCTGGCGGTGATGCTCAACGACAGTCCGTGCCACCTGTCCACGCTCTCCCACCTGGATCTGTCGCACAATAACCTTAAGGACGACGTTCACGTGAGTTACTTTACTTGCCTAAATTATTGATGCTATAAATGATTTTAAATGCACTTCAAAAACTTCTATGATAAACTTTCTTTGTTTCAGAATCTATATAATTTTTTAGCTCAACCTAACGTATTGAAACATTTAAATTTGATAAACACGGAAACTACACTGGAAAATGTGAGTATTCCTTATGAAATATGTATGTCTTCTCAAATTTACAACCAACGGTTATTTATTATCAATTTACGTATCTAAGTCACATTAACCGCGATGAGGTCCATGTAGGTTAATGTGCTAGACATATTTGTATGAAGGATGTTGCTGGTTATGATGATTGACAAAATGGTCCTTATGTAGTTTATGCACATTTAAAATTTATTTGAATCACAACAATCTGCAAATTGGTACACTGACCGGATGACGACGTTTAGTTACAAGTTATTTTTAAACAGACAATGGCTAATATATAAATGGCTAATATTTAAAAATATTTATAAGTTATAAAGAGTTTTTGGTGGCATAGATGAACTTGAAACCTATCAAAGGTTTCGAGTCCCAGGTAGACAAATTCATCGCTAATTATTGTTCATCGATTGTATGAAGATTAACGAGCACATTAGTCGCCCAACGATACGCCATTACCACCGTCAACATGCATGACGTATAGGACGTAGGTACACAATCAGGACGCAGGCACTGATGTGCTGTGGCGATTGTCATAGTCTCGGCGGCTAGTATCGTTACAAACGACGAAATTATCGAAAGTTTTCATACACAAAATCAGTGATACGACACAGCGTCCCCGGGCAGGCGTATCAGGCGGCTGTCGGTAGATGTGAATACTAGTGCGGCAGTGTGGGTCACGGCAGTAACGCTGCGTTGTGCCAGATGTGGGGCGCGTTGCTGCGCGGGTGCGCGGCGCGGCTGTCGACGCTGCTGCTGGCGCGCAACCCGTGGTCGGCGGCGCGCCGGCCGCGCGACCCGCCGCCCTCCTTCCGGCAGTTCTTCACGGCCTGCCTCGCGCTCACCGACCTCGACTTCTCCTACTGCAAGATGCCGCCGGACGCGCTCAAGTACGTGCCGATTATCCTCGTCGACAAATTTACCTTTGACGGTTCTCGTTCATGCCGCCGGAGCGCAAGCTTAATACACGGTGTCCCAGGAGCCTGCTGCTGGGGCTGGCGTGCAACGAGAGCGCGGCGGGCGTGAAGCTGAACCTGGCGGGCGTGCTGTCGTCGTCGCAGGCGGCGCACGTGCTGGAGTCGTGCGTGCACGGCGTGCGCTGTCTGCAGGCGCTCGACCTGTCCGACAACAGTGAGTGCCCCTGTCCGATTTAATGTGATGATAAATTTATTACGAACAATTTGATTTAAACATCCACCAAACTTAATTCGAACATAAACAAATACAACCGCATCGTTTTAGCCAAAGTTCATATTATACACAATGAAAGTTTAACATGTATAATTTTTCACGTGCTAATACTGTTAATTTATCAACAGGTATGGAATTCGAACTATCCGGAATAGTGCGGGCGATAGGAAAGAATCATTCAATAACACAATTATCTTTAAGTAAACTGACTGGGAAAAGGTCGTATGCGCCACCGTTAATTCAGGTAAAATATTATTTTATCAAATAAATCAAATTAAATAATTAACGGAAAAATTGATATAACTCATTTTGTTTACAGGGTTTAGTTCACGTACTACAAGAACCCGATACGGCTTTGACAACATTAGATCTTAGCGATTGTAAACTTAAGGTAATCATTTTTATGAAGATTTTTTTTATTTTCCTTTAAGTACTACTCTAATTATAATCAGATTGACACTTAATGTTTAGTTTTCTAATAATATATTGTTTTATTTTTATAGAGTGACCTGTACGGCCTACTGAACGCGTTAGGAGGCGCTCGGAGATTGCGCACGTTAGACGTGGGCGGCAACCTCGCGGGCGACGCCGGCGCGAGACTGCTGGCCAAGGCGCTGCAGTGTAACTGCACGCTACACACCCTGTACATTGACAGGAACGCGTTCAGTTTACAAGGTTAATTCACCGATTCTATTTGGATTGTTCGACCTTTAATATAATATTTTAGACCCTTTACTGTCTGATTGGGTATCAATGACGAGTAGAGTAGAGTATTGCTGTAAACGACGGCCTAGTTAACTTATGTTCGATTAAGTATTGAGTTCGAGCGGAGTCGGAGCTTGGCAGTTACCGGTCGGTGTGCGCAGGTCTGACGGACATCGCGACGGCGCTGCGGCGCTCGGTGAGCGTGCGGCGCGTGGAGTTCCCCGGCTGCGACGCGGCGGCGGGCGGCCGCGGGGCGTCCGAGCGCGTCGCCACGCTGTGGCGCGACCTGCACGAGAGGTGCGCCGCGTCGCCCGCGCCCCGCGCGCCCGCGCCGTCCCGGCCGGCGCGCGCTAACGCTCGCTCGTTGCAGGCTGGCGGCCAACGGCGGCGCGGGGCAGAGCGGCCGCGTGCGCGCGCTGGCGCTGGAGCGCGCGTGGGCGGGCGGCGAGGCGGCGGCGGCGCTGGCGGCGCAGGCGGCGGCCGCGCTGCCCCCCCCGCCGCTGCCCGCCGCCACCGAGCGCGCCGCCGCCGCCGCGCACCACCTGCTGCACCAGTACCTGCAGGTACGACCTCCATCTTTATTTCGACCCCTTCAATGAATTTATTAAAGGGTTAGGGCACCGCCGCACAACAATACTTAGTATTGCTGTGTGGCGGTGTAATAATAAGTATGTGATGACATTTTTGTTTTTAATTTAATCTACGATAAATAGTCGTTATCTTTGACATATAACACTAATGGTTCGTTTTTCTTATAACTCTTTTTTTATTTAAATCCATTGAACATAAACTTTTCCAGAGGTGCAGTGAAGTGTTCGCCGCTATGGGTGGCAACGGTGGTGGTAGCGAGCTGGTGACGTTGCAGGCCGTGCGCGATGCTATGGCGCCTTGCAACAACACCCTACAAGACCTGCTCAAGTATTCGTTTTTTTTTAATTATATGATCACCAATTTAATTTAAATTGGTTAATTTCCAATCAACCTGAAATAATATTCTTTAAAGTATGAATTATTAATTTTTATTATTCAGGATTCCCTTACGATATTTGAGCGTTGTCATGAAATGGACACGGAGAAATCCCGTCTATAATATAACATTGTTTACTAACCAATATATCCGTCATGCAGCGAAGCAGTGGAGAGGCTGGCGTTGTCAGCGTGCGAGAGCGTGGAGGGCGCGGAGAGCGAGCGCGGCCCGGCCATCGACCCCGAGATGCCCGACCTGCTCTCGCCCATCTCGCACTCCGGGGTGAGCCACCTCGCCGACCCTCTGTCTTTGCTCCACCACACTATCTATCGCCTTTTTTTCGGAATATATGGATCCTAACCGAGTATCGAGTTGGGTGGGGCAGTTCCATTTTAAAATAATTGCATTAATTATTGATTGCATTAAATTACTAATTCAATTCATACATCCCACACTTCACTTCTACGAATATCAACTCGGGTTCTTAATTATAAGCAACCTGAGCTTTTTTTCTAACAATTTCTTTAATTTTCATGCTATCGCAGAAGTTGGATTATTTGAATTTGGTAAGAATTAAATATGTGCATTATTCATCAATATATCAAGATATATCATATTTTGAAGTAACATTTATTTCCACTTCGCGCATAACCGATAACAATGTCGAAGCGACGTTGAGCCCGCTACGTCCTAACCGTGTCCCCCGCAGGCCACGCCGCTGGGCTGCCGGCGCCGCGAGCGCGGTCGACGCGTGCGGCCAAAGTCCGTGGCGGAGCAGCAGCAGTGCAGCAGCAACGAGATGCTGTCGCTGCCGCCGCTGCACGCCGAGGCCGCCGACGCGCTCGCCGAGCTGCCCGCGCACACGCTGCGGCACCTCGTCAAAGGTTAACCACGATAATAAAGATACCGAAAGGAGTATGTGACCGTCGAGAGCTGTTCGAACTCCTGGTAACGACATGCCGCTACTAAATTATTTTCATTGTCGCAGGTCGACCGAGGAGAGCAAAAACTCGAGCGCCGACGCGGCCCGTGACCGATCAGTCGCAGGACATAGACGAGGGGCTGGACGAGTTCTGGCGCGCGTGCCGCACGCCGCCCGGCAGCGAGGAGGCGTCGTCGCTGTCGGCGCGCACGCCGCTCACGTCGCGCTCGCTGCACTCGCTGTCGTCGCTGGCGTCCGCCTCGCCCGCCTCGCCCGCCTCGCCCTCGCCGCTGCGCCACTCGCCCACGCTGCGCCGCGACGACACCCTGTGAGTTCTGCCCGCGCACGCTACTGCCGACGTCACTGCTACATTCATGACACTGACATTGATATGAACACTGAATACTAGCTACAATATAACTAATAAATGTTCAACAAAATCATTTAAGCGGCTAAGCCGAAGAAATAAAAATGTTCTCCTAGTCGCGAGCAAAAATCTTCCTCGAAGACACTTGCATTGCATTCTAATGCATGTATAACACATTGGATGGAACGATTTATATCAAAGCGCATTATGTTATCGCTAACAGTGACATTGCAATATTAAAAATATATATGTTACAAACTTATTTATTTACAGGTACAGCGTGACATCAGGCGAAAGTACACCGGTTCTGTTAGAGTGTGGTGAGTTTGACAGTTTGACAATTATAAAACTAAACATTATTTCTTATGAATTGGTACTGAATCAATAAATAATATGAGTTTTTAATGTAGAAGTGTCTCGATGCAAATCTTCAGACAACGTGGGCATTAAAGCGGCACCCACAACGCCACCGCCATCGCGTTCATCTGACAATGTCAACACAATGGGTAAAAAATTAAACGATATTGGTCTTGTGTGAATATATGGAAAGTGATCGTCCAACACAACTCGACGTGTGCTATTGACACAGCTTATGTAATGTTGTTTGATGCCTTCGAGTGTACCGAACCTGGTGTAGTTTACACTAGCACAAGGGCTTTGACGCTTTAAATAGGCCTTTTATGTATATATGGCCTTATTATATATTAATCACATATATATTGCATAAACAGCTTAAGGTTTCAGTAATTTTCACTGTAGACTAAAATACAGATGCACTATGGATTTGATCCACACAAGTAATGGCTCTAGATTTGTCTATGTATCAATATATTTTTTAACGTTATATAAATCGACTAAAGTTATCTAAGTTATTATATTATTTAGACATTGGGGAATAATTAAATCGACTCTTTCAAAATTAGAGGAGTTTTGTACCTACGTATTTTGAGGATCTTAATCAAATACAATTTTCTCTTTCATTTACACCTCGACTACATTACAATATATAAATAAGCCACGATAAAAAACAACGGCTTCATTTTTATAAAAAAAATTGCGTTATTATCGATATAGTAAGAACTGTTAACATATTTGAACGATAATATTATTGTGAAATGCATCGAAAGGGCCTCAGTGATAACAGGAGGGTTAATGTGAGCATAATAGATACCGCTTGGCTAACCGTGTGTGGCGCACCGACTGGACGTACTCGTGTATCGCATCAGACGTAGAGGGGGGCTCCACCCCTCCGACATTGACATCGCATTAGTTCGCACGAACCGCTTTGCCTTCTCTCGTCCGTTGCGAGCAGCGTAGGCGTGGAACGCTCCTCCGCGTCTGTTTCCCGATATAACCGGTCTACGTGGTTCGCTCGGTCCGCACGTGGGGGTGCCGTGGGGTGCCGTGTGGGTAACGTGTGGGTTGGTGGGCAGGCAACGGCAGCGCGCGCGGCGGCGGCAAGGCGCGGCCGTGGTCGGTGGCGGGCGGGAACGCCGACAGCGCCGCGCTCTGCACCACAGGTAACGACCACTCGCAGCTCGCACCGCCTGCACCTGTCTTATGTGTTCGTGCGACTACGTTGCGAGAAACTTCATAAAAATAACACTCAAATTTAGATAATTGTAACGCACTTATTTGGTGATGACGTCGATGATTTTCGGATTTTTATTTGTAAGTGAATAACAAAATTAAAAGTTGGACTCGCCTGGCGCGATGGTTGAATTTAATGATTTTATTTAAAGGCTCAACAAAATGTTTCCTTGGTTAATATTTGTTTCTTGCTATATTTATTATTCCATTAATATTTTCAAATTGTATATCCTTTGTAATTAAAATAAATGATACTGAGTATTTGTTATAAAAAGTAAAGTAAAATCCGTACGAGTAGGGTGTGCACTATATTGAGAAGTCGTTTTGTTGAGCTAACGTTGTGGTGGTGGTCGACAGAGGGCGTGGAGGCGTGCGTGGGCGGCAGCATCGTGGGCATCACCCCCGGCGCCGCACTAACCAGTAACATTACACACGCTATCCCTTACTAGCTAGCCGCAGCGCGCAGGCAGTGTCGTCCGCTTGTAGGTACGCTTGCCGCTTTCCATGTTCACTGTCTTGTGTTTATCGTATACCGCTCCTGAGGTATACCTGGATGGGTAAGGATCGTAGGGTTTTCGTAATGATTCATTTTTTTATCATGCTTCACTTATTTTTTGCATTTAGAATAAAAAAAAACGAAATAAAGCAATAATCAATTTGATTTTCTTTATATATAATAAAAACATATGTAAAGAAATACCATACTAACTTCATATATGAATATGGAAACGTGATAAAAAAAAGTTTCTTAGGCATTTAACTCGCGATGCTCGAATGCTCTGAATGATATTAACAAAATAACATTTGTTAGTATAAAAGCACTAATGTAACTATTTCTTCGACAACTAACTTATCAACTTAACTTACATGTAACCTATAATCTAATAAAATGCATGTCTCAATTTATTATTATTAATAACACGAGAAAGCAGTGGCGTTACATATATTAAAAACAATAAAGTATCAGCTACTAATATATACAAGAATGGTTGTTACGTAGCAATATATAATGATTATGATATTCAAATGGACAAGACGATATCAACAGAAGGAATAGACCAGTGCCGATAATTTTCGAAACGAAAAAAATTATAGTAGTATGAAAGCAATTGGAAAAGGAAGAGAATATAACAAAAATAAAAGGAAAAATTCATTACGGGCGATGTGGGGTGGGGAGGGGCTTATGGGTAAAAAACGGTTTACCTCGATTCCGCTAAAACTACAAGTCCTATGGAAAAAAATTACAAGGCAATTGTATTACTACTTTTTTCACATAACCTCAAAATTTACTTGAAAAGTTCATTATATTCTCTTCCTTTCCCAATAGATTTCATCCTACTATAATTTTATTTTACTTTTTACCATTTTCTAAGCTATCGGCACTGGTCTAGAACACTACCACGAGCTTTAACGTTGCAATATAGAAACAAAATATGTACGCCACTGCCTACTACTAAGCATGCTGTAAAAATTGCGTCGGTATCATATTTTTTTATATTTAAACATGAATAAAATAAAACTACAGGTTATAGAGGATTTTGTACTGTATTCTGTCATAACGTTGCTAAAAGGAAGACCTAAAACATATGAGATAATCTAGACCTAGACAAAATGACAATTATACTTGTAAAAATATTTTGGTCAAATACCAAATTGCTTGTGACGTCATTCTATTGACTTAGGGAAGTTTAATTTATATATTTTATCTTATAAGTTAATGGGTACAATTTCTTTTCAATAGATGTAAATAATTTGTTTTAATTATGGCATGGTATTTATAAGATTAGATTATATTTTTCTTATAGAAACTTAAACTTTTATTCTGACATTTGCTAATTTATAAATTTTATATACAATTTCAGGTTCAATGATGCGTGACCATCCTTTAACTCCTGGTGAGTCCAGCGCTACCTTTTAGCTATTGATTGAATATTTATATTTTTGAAAATAGTCATAGATATTAATTGTTTATATTTTTAATGTATAGAAAAATATGATATCAAACTGGTCCGGGGTCGAAGTCTACTAATCTGTAGGGATTACGATACGTTCCCGATTCAATTCCGATCCAACTTTGATTAATCTATATGTATTCGAATCGGAACCGAATCGATAATATGTTGAAGATACCGCTATATCAAAAATCAAACTCAATTGATAACTTTTTTTAGCAATAGTCGATAATTAAAATAAAACGCAACGATCGCGTTTCGATTCGATTGCGATAAAGTGACAATTTCGATTTTTATCTTAAATTCCATTCGACTATATCTGATATGTTAAAATATAAATGCGAGTGTGATTGTCGGTTTCTTCTTCTTTTAGTATGAACCAAACGTTCGTCGTGATCGTTTACAACGAGTCTGTTTATTCTTGTTATAATCGAAGCTTTACATAGATAGTGAAATTTTGTAAACTGATTATCCAAAGGCTCTTGCCACTTGTCAGAGCCCACTTAAATCGAGAAGACTTTGATTTTAATTGTTAAAACTGAGTAACATGGAAGAGGAACTAATAATAATATAATTTATTTTGTTACAGAGGGCACAGAGGCCTGAACGAAGCACAAGTAAATGTGATGAAGCCAACGTGATAAGCTGAGCAGGGTTAACAATGAATCGGACTTTATCTCATGCTCACTATTGTGCCAGTTAGATGTTAGGCTCTAGTTACTCATACATAGTCAAGGTGACGACATACGCTGTGCTCGAAGACAACGTTACGTTCTTTCAATATTTAATGTTTTATATAGTATTTAATTCTGCTAATAATTAATAGTGGATACGACATAATAATTCCAAGTAAAGGCTAGGTAAGGTATTCGAACCCTATAATCGTTTTTTATTAACTGTGATGAGTTAGTATTATTTAGTATCAAATAGCATATTATATACAATATTTTATCGCCTTTGTTATATTCTCACTGCTTTTATTTAGCACACCATGTGATTATTTTTAGTCTCGCAAACGTCGAATGGAGTTATTACGGCCGATTTCATTCGAATTATCTAAAAATATTTATTTTTAAGCAGATTATTAATGTTGTCATATCTTTTAAGTTATTCTTATGCATTTACGCGCATGTTTAATTCTTTATTTATCCATATATTATATAACCTTCACCACGAGGCATACTTGGATTAAAAATATATTCGAGATTCTCCTTTTCAGTAATTTATCACGTTACTCGTACCGGTTCGAGTGCCATATGCTGATGTTTAATATTTTTTGTTGGCTACGTGTTGAAGAAAAACTTTATTTCCGATAAATAACTAATTGGTCTTACTAGTCATATAAATAAAAGGCCTAAAGATTACGCACAATATGTTTTACAAATACTATACTAAGTAAGGATTACGAGTAGGTATTTCTTTGAAAAAATTAATAATGATATCTTCCAATTTTTACATTCCTTTATATGTACAGATTAGGGCTCGATTATTTCTAAAAATGGATGAAGTGTGATTTTTTAAATGAAGTTCAAAAAGCGAGATGAATTTTAGACAATTGCAGTTGCATTGTAAGGTTCAATTTTACGATAAATTATAATAAGTAGAGGACTCGCCCCCATAACTTTTAAGTGTTCACTAGAGTAATTATGAAATCAATTAATGTTCATTTATCTTTCGAAAATAAGGCTGTATTTTATTGAATTTTCATGTACGTAAATTACTGATCGAAATTAGATGTATGATATTATACTATTCTTAAATTATTTCATAGTATTTTTATATTCATTCCATTTATTCGGTTTTGTGTAGTTCTTTGGTACCAGACTGATTTTAGGTACTTTTATTTTATGGTGCAATTTATGTCTAGAGCGTTGTGATAATCTGTTTTAAATTACAATATAATATTATACAACATAACTTCGTTTTATTTTATTCATTTAAATAAATCATCATTATTATAGTAGGAGACATACGCGTTCGGTGAGACCAACTCACTGTGTATGATCTGGTACATGATACACTCGCTCCAATAATAATTAAGTATGGAGTCATCCGCGTTCGGTGAGACCTTCTCGCTGCATATAGCCTCTTGGTACATGAGACACTCTCTCCAAACCATGATTCGATTTCGCGTTCAGTGAGACCATTTCACTGTTTATGGTTTCCTGGTACATGAGACACTCACTACACTTAGATTAGAGTCCAAAATTCTACGCTTCTGGACGAAATTACTGTAAACCAATCGAGGCACAAAAAATGGATAACAGACTATTTCAAATGCAGGAAGATCGAGACAAGACCTTCAAAACGATGCCGTTAAAACTCTTCTGGAATTAGCACAGAATCCTAAAACCATTGACGTCACTCGTAAAAAGTGAATGATTGAATTATTTGTTTTGAAGATTATAAAAACTTTATTTAAATATTAAATGTAATTAAAAATGATTATTAGCGTAATAAAGTCGTTACTATATTTTATTTACTAAATACCCGCTTTCCCCGAAGAGCCAACCCGCTTTGAACCTGCTTTGCCCATGAGGCAAAGCATGTGTATATATTAGTGGTTTTTTATACATATCACAAACGTTAACATCCGCTTTGGGCTACCTTCCCCTACCTATTTTTAGGACGGTATCAATCAACCCTTACATAGCCAATGTCATCAATTTTGAGAGCTAATATGTTACGTCCCTTGTGTCTGCAGTTACACTGGCTGACACAATGCCTGACCATGATAATTACTGCTGCTTGGCGGCAGAACATATTATAAGTGGATAGTACCCAACCAGACGGTCTTACTCAAACGCCCCACCACGTAAATCCATTAACTATTCCAATCAAATCGAATGTATTGAAATAAAAAACGTTATTCGACACATTCATGTATTTAACAAAAAAATATTTACAGTAATTGTGTTCTATACGAACAATTTAAAATTCGTTTTTAACATGTAAACGAACATCACATTTCTGTAGTACATAAAAAATATATACTTCAAACATTTATCTGTTCCGCACAATGTATCATAAAATAAATCCCGAAAAACTGTTTCATCTTGGAAAACTATTTGGTACCTTAGAATGAAACTGTAGTCAGTACTATAAGACTACTGAAGAGATGACTGACGAAAACTTATATTCACATTCTCACAGAGCAAGGTGAAGCATATTATTGTTATTAAATTTTCATAATTTAATTTTACATGAATTCAATTATAATAACATTGACATATAAAATCAAAGTTTGATACCATTAACAGCATTCAATTTTCAATTAATAAAAATATTTAATTCATAAATACACTTTAAACTTATTACAGTTAAATTACCAAAATCTGTACGATTATAAGAATTAATAGGAAACTATTTTTATAACTACATATTTAAATATAAAAATAAAACTTATTTATTATGTTTCTATTTTCTATATCGAAGATTACGACTAAAGAGAATTTATAAAAAATGTGAAGATCTAAAATATTTTAAAAGAAAAATATTTCTTATCTATCATATCTAGTGATACATATGAATATAATAATGGTATGGCTGACGCAAGTCGCCTGTGAATCAAACTTTAACTTGTGAAGTGATTGTTTTCTTGTCTTGTAAAAAGTCAAATCAATTACACTAATTGCAAAAACAATATTATACCTACATATTTCAACATAATTTTATAAAACTAATTAGGTATTGAATTAACAAAATTTAGATTAGTCAAAATTCTATAAATACGATTATTTCTTTGGTGCCATTGACATTCGTAAGGATATTTGTTTTTTAAAATGAAAGTATCATTCATATTTAATTCCAGTTTCTATGACTTAGGTAATATATGATAAAGTACTAAAAATATTTATGTAGTTAGTAAAATGATTCAATTTGTCAGCCATGCCACTGTGAAACATAATATTATATACTGCTATTAACAGATTAAATACTTTGGTGTCAATTCCAAAGTATATAATAGCAATTCAGCTTGCTTGAGTCACCTAACGAGATATTTATAATATACACAAGTATTCAATTTTGTTTGATACCTTATTGTAGAATGTACAATATTCATTCTACTGAAGCTTAAATATACTATATAGTTTGAGGAGTGTTCATCATATTCAAATTAATGGCCAAAACACACAAAACTAAATCGAACACAAATTAAAAAATACCAAGACATTAATCATACTTATACATTTATGTTTTATTCATAAATAAATTATGAGAAAATGCTTTTAGAACACAATATGAATTGAATTTAATTACATATATACATATAACAATATCCTAAAGAACCATCTGTATGTGTGTATACAAGTTTTAAAAAGATGTGGGAACATTATTTCCTAATAATATTGAAAATTTAAACTGTCAGTCTGTGTGTTTATCAATCTGAAACCAGTGGATTATAAAACTCACTTATTATTAACCTATTGACTGGACTAATAGACAACAGATACTTTGTTATCAAATAATTAAATTGACTCCATATATGATGATGAGATGATAATTAAAAATCTTTTCATTGAACAACGTAAATGAACTTGAGAATATTCAAAATTTTTATAAATTTTGTACATTGTAAGTCTCCTTCAAAGTAAAAGTTTTACATTAAAGGCTGACAATTTCTTTTCAGATTAATTGTTAACAAGAATCTCTTTAGGTCAAATTTTTTGAATGTATCGCCATTTTTAAAAAAAACAAAGTAATTCAAACATCTGAAATGAATGTCATGTTCTATTACTTTCTCATCAGTATGAATTTTTAGTAGCTTTAGTAGTAGTAATTCATGAGTACTTATCACATAATCAAATAAATTTCATGATCTGTTAAGGAACATTTAGTTTTGCCATTAAATAATATTTCAGACTTAAATGCAATCTGTCCTTCTTAAATTAGTTGAATATATAAAAATCTTAGAAATTATCTTAAAATTAGAGATCACATTATCCACATATTATTGTTTTATGTTGAATAATAGAGTAGTATTATTATGTATATTGTTTTGACGTAATATTTACAGTGATTTTTAGAAATAGATATTACTGTCATACAAGTATAGTGCTTCAATTGTATTTTTTTACATATAATAGTCCCATCTAGATATAATCATGTATTTTGATGCCCCATTTACGCGTCCGTGTCAAGTCCGTGGCTTTTGTGATATCCATATTCCATTTTGTAGTTTAAAAGTCACTTATCAGTTAATTGTAGCCTATTTAGTGATAACACTCACTCTTATTTGCTATGCACTTTCCGAGTCAATACATCAATATTCTCACAATAAAAATATTACCGCTAAACATGTATCATTTTAGCACACGCACCTGTGTTCAATAATCACTAGTGGAGTTCAGCTGTATGCTGATTAATGAACTTGTTGGTGTCATTTATCGCACGCATCAGGCATTCGGCGGCACCTCTTTCTTTGGTTCTTCCATATTGCTTATGTTCTTTACATCGTCTTTTGTGTCTTCAGCTAAAAATAAAAGGCCATAGAATATTAAACTATTCATAGTATGTAGATATTAATCAAATTGCACAAGGTTAATTCAGTGTTTAAGAATTAGTAATTTTTGCATTGCTGGAACACTTCTCCTTCTGGTTGCTTAAGGAGTTAAGATATAATCATATGAATGGCAGTGATTAAGAGTATATAAGCAATGTGGGTATAGCAACATACCATAGCTCGCTTAAGCATTATGATGGAATATGTTATTGACTGAGATGTGTGGTTCGTACCTTTGCCGTCGTCCTTGGCGGGCGTGGCGTCCTTGTCGAGGCGCGGCCGTTTACGCTGCGGCGCGCGGTACGAGCGGTTGTCACGCCGCCCCTCACCCTCGTCCTCGGAGTCGGAGAGCTCTCCGTCACCGGTTATACGCTTGTCCTGCAACATACGAGGATGTTTTTGTTTTACAATATTCAAACATGATTTTTAAACACCAAATCACTCTACCGTGTAATAATACTTCCGAGCTTTTAAATGAGAGTTTTAATAATTTATTTACCATTTGAGACATAATTTGGTGAACTCATTTTTATTTTAATGTAAAATGTATGTGAAGAGAACCAATTTCAAGTTTTTGTTATTAAAATACATATTAAGAATATTGCTACTACTTCAGAAACAAAAAGAGAAACTTGGAGAAAAGAGTAAAACCAAAAATAATTAGAAATAAAATGCTTTGTTTCCATGAATTTCTACTTTATAAATTATCATATTATATATTACTACTTTATTCAATGCTAAATATGGCAACAAAATGATGTTACTTTATTTAAAATAACTATAATATAGTATATGATGACATATATGTCATCATCATCACCAGCCGGAAAACGTCCACAGCTGGACAAAGGCCGCCCCTAAAAATTTCGACAGTAGCTGGTCTTGCGCTATATGTAATATGGAAAAATAATATGATAATTATACCTTTTCACTTTGGGGAAGTCTTTCATCTTTGTCCACCTTATCTTCATCTTCAGACTCATCATTAACAGCATCTTCAGGAATGGTTTGCACCTACAAGAATACATCAACCATAACCAATAAGTAAGAAACTTTTCTAGACAATAAATTAAATAAAAATAGCAAAAAAAACAATTAAATGATATATTTCTAGCAAACAATATTTTATTTACCTGTACTCCTGGTGCATGTGGTAACATTCGCAAATTTTCAAAGAGTCTGTTTTTTATTTTTTCTAAATACTCAGGTGTATTTTGATTAGACATATTACTCGGAGAGATGTGTAGTTTGAAATCAGGTCCAAAGTATTCAAAATAGTCATTATAAGGCAATTCATTGGCTATTTCTACTCCAAGTGCAACTGAAGTCTCATAAGTCCAACACCGAGACACATTGCGGATTGTATACCTATAAGAATGTTAAAATATTACTATTGTTGAGTTCATCATGATATAACAAAATATTTGAGTCAAATGAAATCTTGTTAAAAAAAAAAGAAATAATGAAACATACCCTCCGCCTCCAACAAGTAGGAAAGGTAGGCCAAATCTCTTCACTAATTCAACGCATCTTCCATGCCCTCGAACAGTTAGATTAAAGCAACCCAATCTGTCACCTACAGTAAGAAATATATTGATATAATAAAATGCTTTTTTGTCAGAATGAGGTTCAGAGTCTGATTAAAATTCTTCAAAATCTGACATTTTGATGTTAGTAACGGCTACTTGAAGTGTAATTAAAACATCTATTATTAAAAAAATTACTTTACTTATACTTAGTTTTCGTTTTGGTAACAAATACCCATATTAAATTAAACAGAGGCAGATATTTTAAAATCACAGTCACATCAATTTAAGTTAATTGTGATAGATCATAGTGGATAGCATAGCAACAAATTTAGATGTTGACAAATTTATTAAATTTGTATTGTTGGTATTCAATA